>CM066034.1:265120490-267620490 GCA_033557465.1 Ichthyophis bannanicus
GTGTGGTCGGCACCATGGAAAAAAACGATACAAGAGGGGCATTTTAATATTCCCTTTTGTTTTAATTTTTCTCCAGTTAATTTTTCTTTTTTATTTATTTTTATTTTTATTTAAATATTTTTCTTTATATAACCGGCCACTATTGTCCAATCAGTGCAGTTTTTCACATGGGAACAAAAAAAAAAAAAAAAAAAAAAACATTATACATACAAGGATAAAAAAAAAAAAAACTGTAAGGATTTTTTTCTAGCCAATCTATTTTGCTTTCCTTGGCCGAACCACACTGCCCACCACTGGGGGCAGGGAGGGTTTCAAAAACCCAAATGTTATTTCACAAAATGACGGCCTTTAAAAAAAAAAAGTGTTTTTTTTCTTGGTGGGGGAGGTTTCCTAAATGGTGGTTTTGTTGTACCTTGCATCGTGTAAAAAAAAAAACCATTAGTTTTTGGGTTATTTGCTTTTTTTTTCCTAAAGGTGCATACATTTGCCCAAAAAAACTGTTGTTGAAACCATTTTAAAAAAAATTTTTTTTTTTCAAATCTGCCATTTGGATGCCCAGGTCTTCCAAAAAATTATCAAGGAATTTTCTCTTTTTCAAAATTTTTCACCATCAAATTTCCTTCATGGGGTTTTTAACAAACTTTTGAATAATTTTTGGGGTCATCTGCAAAATTTTTCATGATTTTTTTAACCTCACTCATTTTTTTCCATTTTTCCCCAAAAGTCAATTTTACAAAAATATGTTAAAAAAAAAAAAAGCAGGAGGACACCCAGCCACCAGATTTTTTTCCCCTGGGGTACTACCAACTATTTCACTTTTGTTTTATCCATTGGGGAGCCTTTACCTTTTTGCTTTTCTATCCATTTAACAACCAAAGTTTTTGATTCCCCAACAATTAGTTACCACCGCATCCTATTCCATGGGACTTTTTTAGTTCCCACCAACAAAGGAAGGGGGTCTCTCATTGGAAGGGAATTCTTGTCAAAAAAAAAAAAGGGCTTTCTGTAAAATCCACGAGACCCCATATATGACAAACCCATCTTCAAAAACTTTGTCTTTAACACCTGTTTATTTCCACACCTTTCCAAAAAAAATAAAACAATTTAAAAACAAGGATTTAGGTTAAAGGGAAACAAAGGGGGACCTTCCCTTCTTTGGCTTCCACAAAAAGGGGGGCGTGTTTTTGTTGTCTGGTCTCCCATTAAAAGCCATGACTATCTTAACATGTTTTCATTAATTTTGTTCTTTATTAATAGTTTTCTACCATTTTTTTCCTGGTTTACCTGATGGTTTAAGCTCAATGGGTTTCTTACTAGTTTCCTGGAAACAAAAAACATCAAACCCCTGGGAAAAAAAAACCCCTTTTTTTAAAAAAAATTGGTTGTTGGGGCCCAAAAATTGGCCATTTGTCCCTCCAATCTTCAGGGGTTTATTACAAGGATGATTTTAATGGTGATTTTAGTTCACCAGGGAATTACTAATAGTAGGTTCTTTGAAATCTTTCATAATTTTAGTTCTTTTCAAAAAACACCTTGGGATTGGTATTTCCCATTCCAGTCCAGGGGATTTGCTTTTACTCTTTTCCAGTTTATCAAATTTAAGGGGGTTGTAATTACCATTCTTCCCGGTTGGTAATCAATATTTTCTTTTTTAAAATTCTTGCTGCAGTTATCACCTTCAAAATTACAAAAGTTTTAAGTCTATTGGGTTAAAAAACAAATTTGCCTTTTTAACATTTCTTTCCTCAGTTATTGGAAGGACGAGAAGGGTGAAAAAAGACAAAACAAATAAATTTTCATTCCAGGTCACTCTCTGGCTTGTGGCCTTGGTCCCCCATTTTTTAGTGCCCCTAAATCTAAATCTGTATCAATTTTTTTTCTTAACAAAAATTTCGTTCCCAAAACTGGACCTTTCTCACAGGCTTTTTTGCTACGGAATTTTTAAACTCTGGAAAAAAAAAAAAAAAAAAGTCGTTTAAATTTTGGGGGGGGGTTTTTTTCCCTTCCCCACCAGCAAAAGGCTTCTTTTCTCAAATTCTCTCTTTTGGCCTTACTTATCAATTTTTTTTTTGGCCCTGGCCATCTAAAACTTGAATTATTTGTTTTTCCAGTTTTTGTCCACAAATTTTGGGCTCCCTTTTTTTTCCATTTCCTGTGGGAAAAAAAGATTAACCTTCTTTTTGGGCAAAAAAAAAAACAAAACCAAGGCCTTCCCTGGGGGGGGGGGACCTCCACTTTTTAAACAAAAAAAACCATGCTGGCAAGTTTTTTTGGACTTCCTTTTCACTTTTTCTTCAAAAAGCAATGGGGAATACAGGCTGTGTTCTGGGCGTTTTTCCAAGATTACGTATTTTTAAAACAAAAAAAAAACCACCAACTCCATGCTTGATGTGGGAAATCTTTTTAACTGGGGAGTATGTCTCAAGGGTTTTTAAACATGTGGTCCAAAAAAGCCTTTTCTGTAAATCCAATTAATTGCCCCCACCTGTAGGGTATTTGCTATATTAGCTAATTGTTTTTGGCCTAGGATCTCCATTAATTTGTTGTTCTCCAATGTTGGCCCATTGTATTAGTCATCATAACCAAGGGGCCTTGCGACTGAAAAAAAGGGAAAAAAGTTAAAAGGGTCCTCTGTGTTTTTTTTTTGGTTGTGGAATGGTTTGTCCCTTCCCCCCTCCCCCCTCCTCACCCGCACCAATCTATTGAAAAATTATAAACAAAAAAACGGTTTGGTGATTGGGGGGTCCTCAGGAAAATGGGTATTTTTCTTCTTTTCCCCCATATTTTTGCCAAAAAAAAAAAAAAACTTTTTCTTGTGGGGGCCCATTTTTATGGAAAAAAAATCATTCTTTTCTGTTTCTTGGTTGTATCAAGCTTTTTTTTGTACTAATTGGGGGAATGTTTTTTTTACTAAAAAAAAAAAAACAGCCCAAGGTAATAGCTTTCCGTGCAATATTCGGAAAACACTCCAATTAAGCCCAACCCACAAGGGGGGGAAGCCCCGATAACGCTGTTGGGGGGTTACAAACCACATGGGGGATGGATTAGTTTACCAAAAAGTGTTTGTTTGATTCTGTTTTTTGTATATGAACACCACCTTTCAAAAAGTTTTAAAAGTTTTTAATCTGTAATAATTTTAATTTTTTTATGGAGTTTATGGCTATGGGTTTTTGTTTATTAACTTTTGGATTTAAACCAAACTTGGATGTAACTTTTTATTTCATTCTTTATAATGTTATACCCGTCTTTGTTTTATATGAAGTTTTAAATGCTCCTTTTTCTGTTGATTTTCCTCTTTGTATTAGTATAGGGGGGATTATGGTTCCAAAACAAAAGCATTTTTAGGGGGACTTGTTTTGTACTAAGATCCCGGTTTACAGGGCGGGCCGAGGCTAGAGTTGGGGGGTGGGGCCCCAGTAAGGAGTGGGCCGTTTCGCGGGCAAGAAGGAAAGAGGTGATTTTGCCATAATGCGGTAAGGTAAAATTAGGTTTAAGGGTTGCGGGGCCGCCATATTTTTGCGGGCCCTGGCAACATTTAAGCACACTGAAGTGGGCTTGGCAAAAACGGGGAGAGGGAAATAAAAAAGTTGGGGCCATGCTTTGGATGTGGCAAAAATCATGAGAGGGCAAAAGCTACAGCCACAATTGTTTTAAGCCCCCAACTAAACCCACTGGTGTAGGGGTTCAAGTGGTTTTCCAAAAATCCCCACCACAGTGCACAACAATGGAAGATTTAAGCGTGTTTTCCTGAGGGCGTAAGTTTTGGAGGGGGGGGCAGATAAAAAAAACATTAAATGGGATGGCGGAAGGGGCGGAAGCGCGTTGGCTCCGGGCCTTTAAAAAGCGGGGACGCGCAGTTTGTTTTTTGGAGGGGGGCCTGTCTGCAATCCAGGATAGAAGGTATAAGTTTGGCAACCACTGATATGGGGAAAAAGCAGGGAAGGAAGTGGGAAATGAGCCACAAGCACAAAATGGTTTTAAAAAACCCCTGGGCCAAAAAGGTGCAGGGAGCATGGGGTTTCAAAATTGTTTTTTTTTTCCCCCCCCCCCAGATGCTCCCAGCAAAAGGGGGGAAAGGGCTGGCTGTTGGGGCGTTATTTTAGGGAAAGGTTACCACCAAGTATGGGCGGGGGCCTAAAGGCGTTCCGCTGCTGGGCCTACTTAAAAAGGGGGCGGCGGGGCGACGCGAAAATGTTGTTCCGGGAGGGGGGCACTTTGTTACGGGGGGAATCCCGGGAAAAGGAGGTATTAAGTTTGGGAACACGGATTATGGAAAAAAGGGGGCAGAAGGAAATGGGAGCCACAAGGGCAACCAATGGTTAGAAAAAGACCCCCAAACTGGCCCAAAAGGTGGCCAGGGGAAAGGGCAATGGGGTTTCAAGCCCCCCCCCCAGTGCTAAGCAAAAAGGAAAGCTGGGGGCTGTTTGGTGGTTATTTTTAGAAGGTTTTACACCGCAAGGGTAATTGGGGCGGCCCTAAAAGGCGGGGTTGCGCTGCTGGGGGCCTTAAAGCAAAAGCGGCAGCACAGGAGGGGAACAATGTTGTTCTGGGAGGAGCCCCATGGGTTGGAAAAACAAAATCCCCGAAGGGGGGGGGGGAAATTTTAGAAGGTACACCACGTATGAGTGGCCTAAGGCGTTGCGCTGTTGCGGCCTAAAGCGGCGCGCGGGCGAATGTGTTTAAAGTGGAGGCCTGTGAATCCGGAGAGGTATAAGTGGCACAGTGAGATGAAAGCAAAAGCAGAGATAAAGGGGCCAACAGCAAGGGCCCACAAATGTGGTGAGAAAAACAAAGACTGCCCAAAAAAGGTTTTGCAGGGAGCAATGGGTTTCGATTGCCCCCAACCCCCAGTTTGCCTCACCGAAGGAAGCTGGCTTGTGGCGTTTTATTTTCGAAGACAGGGTAACACCAAAGTAATGGGGGCGGGGGGGCCTACAGGCGTTTGACGATGCTTGGGGGGCCTAAATAGGCGGCGCAGCCGGAAATGTGTTTGGAGGCCTGTGAAATCCGGGGAGGCGTATTAAAGTTGGGGGCCAAACCCCCAGTGAATATTGGAAAAGCAGGGAAGAGGGATGGAAAAAAAGCCCACATTTTTTTCGCACAAGCGGTTAGAAAAACAACCCCCCACTGCCCCCAAAAAAAGGGGTTTGGCAGGGAGAATGGGGTTCGAAATTTCCCCCCAAACAGTGCTCACCGACGGAAAGCTTGGGCTGTGGTTGCTAATTTTAGAAGGTACCACCAAAAAAGTATTGGGAGGCCTAAGGGGGGCGGGGTTGCGCCTGCGGGGGCCTAAAACAGGCGGCGCGCCGGGAAATGGGTGTTGGGAGGGCGGCCTGGTTGGGGAAAATCCCGGGGAGGTATATAAAGGTGGTGGCCCCACAGTTATATGAAAGCAGGGGGGAAGGAGATGAAAAGCCCCACAGGGCAAAATTGGGGGTTAGAAAAAACCCCACTGGGCCCAAAAAAGGGGCAAGGGGAGGGGGCCCATGGGTTTCGATAACCCCCACAGTGCCACCACTGAAAGGAAAAAAAAAACTGGCTGTGGGGTTCTTTTAACAAAGTATTTTTTGTGTGTGGCAATTAAAGGGGGGGGCGTTGTGCTGGCTGGGGGGCAATTAAGGGGGTTGTTTGTGTTGTAAAAAAATAGTTTGGCAGATAAAATGTTTGGTAACAAAGGGGCCATTTAGGGTGGTGCGGCTGATGTGCAAAGCCCAGAAAAAAAAAAAAAAAAAAAAAAACCAGAAAAAAAAAAATTCCACATCCGCAATGGTTTTAGCGGGTGTTGCAATTTCCCCAACAAATTGGCAAATGAAAACAGGGGCTGGCTGGAGTGCGTTTTAACATGGGTAGGGGTTAGATATTTGGGGGCATTAGGAGGGCAACATTCTTCGTATTATCTGTGCAATAAGCTTTATTATTCAAAAAAGGCCCAAACATGTACTTTGTCACAAAGGGCACTGTTAACCAATACAATTTGCCCCTGAGGTTACCTCCCCAAAAATGGGAACACATTTGTAAATTGGGGAATTTGTTCCGGGCACCCATGGCACTGGGTTTTTTTTTACCAAATGTTGTTGGTTGAAAAAAAAGCGTGGACGATTGGGGGCGGCCCCCAGGTAGGGTTGCCCTATGAGGCAGGTTTTTAAAAGGTCCACCAGGGGGCAATGTTTCTGATGGGCAGCACTGTTGGGCAAAATGTGATGTATGGAAAATGGTTAAGTAGGCTGTGCTGGGGGGGGGGACCCTGGTTTCTGGGGGGGAACTTCCGTGTTTAGTATGTGAGGGGCTGTAGGGGGCCCAAAGCCCGGTTTGGGGGAACTTGATATTAAAAAAACAGGGGGTGCCGAGCTGTGAAAAATGGTCCATTGTAAAAAAAAGGCAAGTGCGCCTGGGGGGGGTCTGTCCTGCAGCCCCTCCCACCCCTTCCTTTGCTAAAATCATCAATGGGCAGAAACCTGGCATCTTGCATTTAATGATTTTAGCTAGGAAAGGGTTGCTGACAAAACAGGGCCCCGGGGAACAGATTTTATGAAAACAGGGGAAAAATCAGAGTCCCAACTATTATCGTGGGGAAACTGCCCCTATTTCCCTGTTGGGATACTTTTGGAAAAAATTTTCCCAAAAAAAAAACATAGCATTAAGGGGGGGGCCCCATCGGACATTTTACAAGGGTATGGGTGAAAAAACAAACATTTTTTTTTTTTACCCCTATGTTAATGTTATGGGCTTCACCAAAAAAAAAAAAAACTGTTGAAAGGGGACAGTCAACTTGATGTTTTGCAGGGGGTAATGGGTATACTAATTTTTCTGGACCAGGCAGGTTAAGGGCTTGAGTTATTTGTTTCACATGGGTTGTGGGTGAAAAAAAAGTTGTACCAGGGGACAAATTCCGTTGTGGCGGTTTTTCCATCTAAAGGAGAATACACCCTTGGGCCATATCTTATTGGGCCAGAGTACGCTGCATCAGATGGAACATCTCTACATATCCCGGTTAGCAAAGCAAAACCATTAATTTACCGGAGCCATGTTTAAAGTCTGCCAACTCCCAATGGCACTATCGTAGGCACCCCATAAGCTGTGTGAATCCAGGTGTGGCAGAAGATGCCCTAAGGATGTATAGGTGAAATCAGCAATGTTAGGCAACAACAGAACCATGCACAATTGATGTTTAAAAGCGATGTGCCAAACTACACAGGCTACACATGAACACTGCACAGAGCAGGGAACATAGGACAATTATTAAAACTAAAAGAAGACGTGTCGTAGATTAAGTTGATGGAATGCAGATATCAGCTTCAGTCCATGTGTGACAGCCATTAAAAAAGGACAAACATGTTGTGGCCAACGAGATCCATGGCACAGAGTGAGGGAAAAATGTGCCATTATATTATTTTATTTACAAATTTAACAATCTCTTATATACCGCAGCTTCCTAAGATCAGCTGCGGTTCACCAAATAACAACAGGCAAACAACATAATGGATTTGTTTTACATTATAACGTCCTATAACTATAACCATCAGTACAGTAAACGAAATGTGAACAGATAGCACTGAACAGTGCAAACATATATACATTATGTACATTAACATTATATTATGAATGCTGCTGTAATGAGCTGTGTTAGTGACATGAGGCATGGGAAGAGTCTGGCCAGCAGGGTTGGCTGCTTGCAATGGCAGGATAAGCTGAAAATATCAGGCATTGACTGTGGAGTACAGGTGCTAGGCTGAGCAACACACAGGGGAGGCAAGCAGGGTGAGCTGCAATGCGATGAATATGATGGAGTTCACGATGTGGGGAAAGCAGCATGCACATCTGGGTGTAAGATCGGCGCACAGCTGGCAGACAGAGGATGGGGACACAAGGATGTATCACAAACACTCAGATTTAGGGCTACTATTGTGGGTCATACCACATATCACACACAAGATATGACAACACAGACAAATGAAACGCACCAATGCAGGACAAGCATACCAATCCAAGACAGCAGACCAGGGAGCCACACCGATTACCCCACCACAAATGGCCATGCCTAAAAACGGTAGGCCAAACCGCCAATTTGAGCACATTAGCAAAAGCTGCATACAAAAACACTGCATATAAGTACCCCAAACGCCTGCTGGGTGTCAGAACAAGCAAACAACCAAAATACATAATGAGCAAATGCTCATGCACAGCTGCCATGTACATATTTATGTCCACTCTGTATGTGGCATCGGGGACAACTGCACCAACACAAGGGAATGTTTTGTAGTGAATACAGCATGTAAAATCCATAACAAAGGAAAACCAATGCATCCCATGACGCTCTGTGGATCAGGTGACTAATGATGATTGTGGCATGATAAAGATCAACATTGCAATAAGGTGCACCACACACACCACCATAACACAGCCAAACAAAATCACTACGTGCAGTGGCATGTTTAAAACCATAAAGTAAGAGACCTATGTAACAACGAATATGTTAAGGGGGATGAAGCACACAGGATGCACCCTGTTGTACAGTGCAAAGAGGGAAGGGTGTGTGTAGAGGTGAGGAACCTGTTGGTACCTAATGGTGCATTTAAGCCAGTGTGCCAAAGAACCAAACAAGCGGAAGATATACCCCAAACTTCAGAGTTCAAACTCTTTACTGTACACAATCCCTCAATCTGCAAATTGAGCACACTGTAACACTAATACCCCAAAGGGTGTGTGTGTATGTCTACCATTCATTCACTGTGATGTGCCATTATGGCTGCCACATACACAGCTGGCACTGTGCAAGGATGTGAGCACATGTGCACATGTACATGACCAGTAAAGGACCCCAAAAAGGGACAGTATGATCAAATAGTCTAGAAAGTAACATGGGGGGAATAGGAAAGTGGCTTTGCCCCCAAACAACCTGTGATAAGTCACATTAGCACTCCCTGTGTCATAGGGCAAGTCATGGGAACCCCCCATTTACGTTGAAAATTGTCACAGGGTGGACCTAGGGCAGCATGAGAAAATGCACGGCAGGTGTGAATGATCAAGGAAAAAGTGGACCAGGATGAATGGAAGAATGCCTGATGGTTGCCAGGGACAACAAAAGCACACGTGCCCAGAGCCCAGAGAGACACACCCAGGGAGTAAAAGCACGGGACTCTGCTTCACCTAATGGAGCGCAGCTGAGGAAAGGTGGAGTCAGAAAAACACATAGATAAAACGGACTACCAAACATTTCAGAGAGGGGGAACCTTTGAGAAGGAAGCAATTTTGGAGAGAGGAGCCGAGTAGGCAATCCTGGAGAGAGGAATTGTGGAAAGAGTCCAGAGACCTGTGTGGTTCTGAGAAAAAGGCAAGTGAAATATAAGAAGGCTGCAAAAGCAGGTACTGGGGAAAAAGAAGGGATACAAGGGCTATTTGCCATCTAAAAGGGAAGAGTCTTGGAGGCATAAATATACCTTAAAAAGCCTGGATATTCAGAGGCTGATAGTAACTTTTCTCCTGTTCATAAAAGTCTTAAAAGAAGGGAGTTTCACCTACCCAGAGAAGCAGAAAAAATCCCTTATTACGGTGAACGCCTAGCTCCAAGGGAATCACCGTTACACAGTTTGCAATCGGGCACAGCTGAGCCTGGAGAGCTGAGGCAGACCGGCAGGGAGTGTGTCACAATTACTCAGCTAGCAAGCCATACAGAGACCTGAGGCTATCCACTGAGATACCAGCAGGGGCAGGGCTGTAGAAGACAGCATACAGAGTTTTGTGACATTCCCCAGAGAGGCAGTGCTACACAGAGGAAGGAGGAACTTCCTAACTGATGGGGCAAATCTGCCATACTTTTATTCCACATTAGAAGGGGGTAATGCAGATTCCAACGGACAGGAATTGATGGAATATGAAGAATCAGGAGCATTAGCACATACAGAATTGATGGAATGTTCCCTTACTACAAAAGAACCTGAATACTCATTAAGGTAAAGGTTTGTGTAACCTTAATTCCCATATTCAAGTGGCAAACGTACATCTCTCTCTCTCTCTCCAGCCAAAACAGACACCGTAGGCTGTTTGTTATTTACTTTTGTTTGACGTTATATGCTGAAGGAAGCTATTTGTGTTATCCAGTTACTTTATGTTATAAGACAAATTATGCTGTTAATTTCTGTTGTTAGAAGAAGAAACCTCAAGGGACGGGGAATAAAACCCTAAAAGAAAAGAAAGTGCATCTGCGTGGTTTATATACAAAGCAAGGCCAACTACCACCCTCCATAAAAAGCCCAACCATACCAGCAGTCAAGGCTGGGGCGGAGGAGGTGTGACAAAATATACCACATCATCTACATACAGTGGACATTGACAAGAGAACAATGTAATTCTGTGGGTCACAAGGAGTCAGGACTGATACAAAGGCACACATTGCAGTCCAGGTCTGTCACCATGATCAATCATCAGACGGAGAAAATGTCTGTCAAATACATATATATATTTTCGTAACACATCACAAACAGTTTAGACAGTCGCATCATAATATGAAGGATGACCGTATCCCCTGAGAAAGTGGGTAACTCCCTTTGCAGATCAAAAATCCTCCTCCTAAAGTAAGGTTACTTTTTTGACCAAACATTAAAGGCTCAAGTTATTATGTGCATCAGGTGCATGCTGTGCACCCGGCAGCAGCCCCCGTGCCCACACCTGTTGTTGTTTGTCGCAAATGTGTTAACAACATATGAGTGCAGGTACAGAGTAGACACTGCATGCTGCGGACCCAACACACCTCATCTGTCCCTCAAAACCATACACATCTGACCACACAGGAGGTCAGACACTCATCCAAACCTATATTTTCAAATGTTTTACATGTCACTAAACATGCAATACAAGTAATGAGTAAGCTCTCATCATAATGGCTGATCTACGAAAAACACCAGTCAGAATGTGGCCAAAACCAATCATAAACATCACAATTAGCATATGGTAACAGGTAGCACAGCCACATGAACACAGAAATAATCCGAAATAAACATCCTGCAGAACAATGCACATAGAACACCATCAAGGAGGTCCACCCTGACCTTTCATTTTGGTTAGACACTGGGTTGTCACATATAGCATGATACATGGAATGCACAAGTGAATAAGTTGAATGGCCACACACAACTGCCACACTACAAACATAATGTGGCAATGTGAGTGTCCCTAACACATGGCATAATCTGGCCCGTGTAAATGGCAAATGGAAGGTCTGTACATATATGCACACTGTCATGTATTGCACAGTAAAGAAACACAAGAGGTAGCATGTGAGGAAGGGACATTTTGTAAAAACATATTACAGTGAACCACACATAAGTCATAGCCCCACATGGCTGTGTCTCACAAACAGTCAGTCATATGCACACGCAACGTCACATTGGAAACATGATACAGTGATGACACACATGCCCTTCAAACCATTAGGTCAATGACAACATCAGTCCAAGATGTCGGTGTGCTCGGAAAGCATTGTGGAGGTAAAGGCGGTATCATGTTGCAGGTGGAAAGCAGGTAGATGTTGACAAGAGGAGTGGCCCATCATCAGTCACATGCCAAAAACATGGGTGTTGTAAGGAAACCAGCATCATATCGTGGGTGCTATGACACACCCTTGGGACAAAGTCCTGTAAAGATCAAACTGTGTCTGAATGTAGCACCTACACTGTCCATGTCAGTTGCTGCTGCACAAGGGCGGATCAGTGTCCAAAGTCAAATATAGTATCTGCAATTCATCAGGTTACGTTAACAGTTTAATATCAACTCTGGCCATGCATAGTCACGTGTCAGTGTGCAATAATGGCACATTCCTTCAAAGTATATGTGTGTCCACTACATTGAGCATCCAACTCACTACCCAGCCATAGCATCAACATTGCGTTTCGACACCTCTGTCATGGGGAAATCAGCAGTTAAAGAGTAATACTGTCCTTCGCAGTCATGTGAATCCACTCTCATAGCTCAAACATCCACTGGGGAAATGTTTGTGGTAAAGAGTTGCATGGTGCTCTGTCATCCATCAGGTGGTTTGTTGGTGACAACAGATGCTCTGTAAGAGATGTGTCTGGTATGTCCTCTGTGCTGTGTCAGGAGAGGATAAGTATGTTATTGTTTGACACATTTCAAAATCAACACAAATGTCAGACTGTCACACCATACTAAAATTCTTAATAAAGGGGATACATAGGCAAACATGACCTGATATCAATAGTAAAACAAACGTTGTGGCCAACATAAGTAATGGTAACCATAGACACGGGTGGGCACATGGATATGGTCATGTCCATGCTCCATGTCACACAAGTGTCCTCATAGCTACACACAATATGCATCTGTTAATGTGAGCATAAAGGAAATCTAACATACACAGGAGGCACACATGAGATCATCACCAGTTAGATACAACTGCACAAATCAAAATCCACAAAGGTGAAAAACCCACCGTGTGTTTGCAACAGGTGTATGTCATCAAGGCCCTTGAGCCCCGAAACAGCAAGCTTACATCACAATGAAAGGGGACACTGTCATCAAAACGAGTAGAATCACAAGGTCAAACCACTGTTGATACATGTCCACCATCATGTTCATATCTGAAAGGCACCAAAGTTGCACACACAGTGCTTACTGTAAACAACAGACCACATGTCTATGCACAGCACACAACACATGCAGATAATGGTCACAGGGCAAACCCCCCTATGTAATGAGTTATGACTGCTGGCAATTATGTGAAGGTGCACAGACCCCTCACAGCAGAAGAAAAATGTACTATGTCTGATCAATCCATCATCACACATGCAACCTATAAAACCAGCCACACACACAGTATGTAAAGTTAAGCGTCCCATCTCTAACACATGGCCTGTATGTGCACATGTGGATGTCTGTAGATATAAATACACAGGAAACATGTAATGAGAGCGTTTTGTTGTCTGATAGTACATTTTTGGGGACATTGAAAGTGGCGGTAACCTACACCAAAACCACAACCTACACACACATGCATGTATGTTGTACATGTCGCATGGAGACAGTTGCCAGAGGACATGCTGAACACAAGCACATGGGGATATGATTGAACACAGAGAGAGATGGGTTAGTGAGGCACAGGTTTGAAAATATGAACTACAAGCATCTGCCCAATATGAGAAATCTCAGAAGACATATTATTCACATGACCACAGCCACACACAATGTCTATGTAGATTGACCTACCCAAAATCACTGCATCTTCCAGGAGGTAGAGTCACATGGCAATGCATCTCAAAATCAGTATCCGTACAAAGTATGTCCTGTGCATTTGGAGACACAAGAGAAGCCAACATATGTCATGGTCAAGCTGTGTATCAGACACTGCACCTTCATGCCCCCAGCTGTCAGACCCCACAACATCACACACTGAGTGACTGCTGTCTCACATGTAATAGGCATCATGGAGGTGTTGTAGGCTATCTCTATGTTGTCCGTAATCTCACTCACTTTCGTGTGTTAACTCTCTGTCCGTTTACACACACAGAAATAGATGTGTGTGCTACCAGCATGGGTCGACCTCATGCCAAGCTCGTAATAATACCAGTGACCCACCATATTGCCAACATTGACCCCTGTCCCTGTTTTATGGTGACCAGATTGTGTATGTTAACCCACTGACAATTGCTACAACACATAGGAAATATGCAGGTGGACCTCCTGTATCCACTGCTCAAATACATATCCTGCTGCGTACATCTCATACATGCAGTAATAATGACACCTATGTTCAGATGACATGCCCAAATAGATTGCCAAATTGCCATCATGTAGGCAACAACACACACACATGTCTGTCTGTCAGTAAACCATGATGGCTGTATGCCATCCCACTGTGTGTCAATGACAATGTCAAAGCATGCATATCCCAGATGTGTAAGCCAGAGACATACCTGTCCCCTAGCTCTTTGTTTTTATGCCATCATAACCGACACTTGCTCGTGTTTGCAATGTATCTACTCATATAGACTCATTTCCCCTGACCTACACACATACACAGCCTGTAGCACATGCATGATGTCAGATGCTGTGATAGCATCAGCGAGATATTTTTCTGTACGCAATTATAAACCTGTACTAAAACAAGACACTCCCACATATTTGGCTCAATTTGGCTACCACTACCCACTCATTGCTGTTTTGGACTGTGTCATCTCTACTTGTGTGTAGACATGCATCTCTGCAGTGAATGTATACTCTTCAATGGAAACATTTTCCAAACCCACCCCCGTGATGGGCAATGGCAGGTCATCATCCCTAAACAGATCCAGGTCATGTCTACTTCTTTACCAGTACATGTGTACACACTGTAGGGTTTACATTTACAGTCCGCAGACATAGTTATTACCATCCAGACATAGTTGCACTAAGCATGTGTACTCTGCTATGTATGACTTTGTGCCACACACATGAGGAGAACACAAACATAGGCATGTCAGAGGAGCTGAACAACCACCAAACCCACACTATTTGTTGTTATATTTACACTCCCCAAAGGACAAATGTTCACAAACACAGACAAACCCACAACGTGTAAAGCACACCATATGGCAGATACTGTGCTCATACCATAGCATCTTACCAAATACCTGCATGTGCACAACAGCTGCATCTCCCAGAAGCAGACACTAGATGGGAATGTGACTGTTAAACTTTCCCAAAAAAATAACAACAACCACACACATCAGCTGCCAACAAATGCTGCTGAGCCCTGCCCACATTCATTGTGTCACACTCATGCCTACATGTGATGTTGGCATTGAGTTCTAATGCACATGGAGTGTGACATCAACATTCTAGCTTTAGAAAAACATCAAACTCACTAACCATTACGCACATAGTAGAAAACATTATTGTGGGAAGATAACCAATACGTACATGAGAAGATGTCTGCAATCACCCTCCTCCTGACTGCTGTGCCCTCCCGTGTGTCAGCACTGGCACGCTCAGGGGGGCACATTGGATCCTCCTCCAGATCCTCATTAATCTCTGCAGGGATATCGTGCCTGAGAGCAATGTTGTGCAGGATGCAACAGGCTATGATTATCTCGGCAACAGTGTGTGCTTTATATTGTAAGGCCCCACCTGTCCTATCCAGACACCTGAAGCGGCTCTTTAACACGCCAAAGGTGCGCTCAATGACTGAGCGACTGGAGGCATGGGCCTCATTGTACCTCTGCTCTGCACGTGTCCGTGGCTGACGCACAGGAGTCAGCAGCCAGGGGCGACACCCATATCCTGCATCACCTGCAGAAAGAAATGTTGCATGTGAATGCAGGAGCTCATTTCAAACATTACTTCCACTTGAATACACGTGACAAAAACAATGCACAAACACATTCTGACTGAACGATACAACACCACAACTAGTATATTTGGAAAGGAAAAACCAAAAGGTGACAGAAAATGACTTAAAATGAGCACCATGGCCTCTCGAGCACGTACACCCATCACAAATAAAACAACATGTCCATCTATCCCTTCACAGATTGTGTGTGTGTGTGGGTGTGTGTGGGTGTGTGTGACATGCATATTGTCATGCAGTTACTGTCCAGATCGGCCTCACCGCCACTGTGAGACTCCAACAGCAATCCACAAATCACATAATCCAAGTGTATGTCTGAACTGTAACCCTTGTAAAACATGTTGACATCTACGTGACCGACACCCCCACCCCCCAACATGTATGCCAGGGAGCTATGGCACAATGTACGCAATATCACCTATACACATCATGTTGTGTAGGGGACAAAATATCCATATGTGTCAGTACATTCCCACATGCAGTGTTTGGTGGCAAAGCACTGTAATAGCCATCCTTTGCTGTTTAACCATTTTTGTCTCCCTTGTTAGGAAGTTGTGGATGTCAAACATGCATACTGTACCCCTCATGAGTGAGGGCCAAAAACATATACATACGCAAAGTAGCCTCCTGTGTAGCTGGTTGTGTAACCTGTTTGTATGCACCCACGTATTGCCCTTGCTTTAGCCGTCACAAATCAATAATGTTAACATATATGAGGATGTCCATACAAGATGATACTAACTTGTGCGCATCTACAGTGCACAAAGGTACGTTAACACCTATGTTGTGTTTCCACCCAGCTGTGACATAGCCAAGAAGTGTGGACCGAGATATGCACACATGTTGTGCCTGTAGAACATTTAAAAATCACCCATAAGATATTGCTCTACACCCCTCATGTTATCCTTGGCTTGCAGGGTGACAACTGCATTACAGAGTGTGTGGGTTACACTAAGACACACATGACACGGGTTACTTGTATGGATTATCAACAACATCAATGTTAAATGGCATACAATTAGGAGGCAACTATTAAACAGTATCACAGGTGTATGTGAGGGGCCACCACCCCCCCCCCCCAAGACATGTTTGCTGGTGCCTCCAAAACACATTTTGGGGAAATCAGCAACACCAGGGCCATAAGCACAGGGGTGTCTTCACATGTACACCATGTGCATGTTATGATCATATACTATTAGGATGATCATGTTCAATGGTTCATGTTTGTAGTGTACATGGACCTAGAGACGGCTGTAATAGTTGAAACGTACAGCAGTCCTCTATATAACATATCTCAAATATTAGCTGCATGTTCTGATATAAACATGTTGCATCATATGGTACTACAAATACACACATGTAGAAAGTCATAAACCGATAGGTGATCCTGACATACTCACCAAGCAATACACAGTCCCCGTAACGGTGATCCTCAAATTGTGTGAATACTGCCGAGTGATGCAGGATATAGGAGTCATGGGTGGACCCTGGAAACCTAGGGACCACATTCAGAATATGCAGATTTGCATCACATACAACCTGAACATTCAGGGAATGGTAGTGTTTGCGGTTGCGGAACGCTACCTCCCTGTCTCTAGGCGGGACCAGGGCAACATGTGTGCAATCAATAGCTCCCATCACGTGTGGTATCCCGGCTAATGCCTCAAAGGCCTGGTTCAGGGTCCTCCATTGTTGCCTAGTGTGGGGCATGGCTATGTAATTCCCCACCCGGCTGACCATGGCACGCAGTACCTGGTGGAGACAGCGTGAGAAGGTGGGGCGGCTCATACCACCTACTGCGGCCACAGATGACTGGAAACAGCCAGAGGCAAAGAAATGTAAAGCAGCAAGGAGCTTGACTAAACCTGGTATGGCATGGGACCGATCTGTCAGGGGCTGGAGGTCAGGTTTGAGATCCTCATACAGCTCCCTAATAGCCCTTGTGCTCAGTCGGTAAAGGGAGATGACCTGGTCCTCTCGCATGTCCTGGAGCTGGGCCCTGGGCCTGTAGAGGCGTTCCTGCCGAGCCTGCACCTCGGCACGCCATCTGCGTCGTGCACGAACAGCACCAGCTTGGACAGCCCCCACAGCTGCAGGACTGAGTTGCTGCGGGACTACACCCATGCCCTGTGCCACAGCTCCATGGACACCATCTCCCCTGTCCGGCAAACGCAGCATCTGCCCACTACACAGGACACATGACTGAAGAAAGATATGTGCCATTAACTCCTCCCGCCCAACTACACAAACACACTCAGACACACAGACAAATCAAACTAAGCAGTCTACAAACCAAAAAGCACACAACACTATACACAGACAGGAAAATACAATAACTACTACAAACAACAAGAACAGAATTGACAAATACACCTGTTTGGATTCACCTCCTTTCTGTCTCAAAACACACTCCTACTCTTCCTCGCCTACAACCCACAACGTGGAGAGGCATGGCACGGCATTTATAGGGTTGGTATTTTTGCCCTACCGTCTAACGCGCATGTGCATATGCTCGCATACGTCACTCTTGCGTGGCGCACATGCGCCAACCTACGCATGGGTGTCTGCCTGTGCGTGGTGTCACGCACATGCGCATCGCCACATGCATGCGTAAAACGCACACAGACGCCCATGCGTCACACGTCAATAGGTGTCGCAGGGCGCATGTGCGTATGTCCGCGTAAGCGTGCACGAGGACGGCGCCCATGCGTAAGCGTGCACGAGGACGGCGCACGAGCACCATACCTGCACAATTGCGCATGTGCAAAGAGAAAAGCGTGGAAAAACCCTATAAATAAGGCTGCGCACGTGGCACACGTTGAGGGTTGTTAGAGGAGTTCCACAAACAGACAGAGAGTTACAGAGAGAGCTAGAGAGCCTGTGTTGGCAGTGCTGCACAGGGAGGGTTCAGATAGACAGTCACAGGGACTAATAGGGCAAGAAGCTGTGCTGAACGTGCTTCAGGCAAAGGAGGGAGATAGAGAGGTACAGCGAATTCGAAGGGGACGGTTTGCCATAGGAGTAGGCCACACAAGACAGAGAGAATAATTGTTACCATTACTGTTGGGTGTTGTAATATTTCCTTTTGGCCTTTAAGGTTACCTGTGCTATTGTGTTCTGGACTCTGTGCTGTATTGTACTGCCCTTGTCCCCTCTGTTTCCGTCTGTGTTCTGTTCTGTTCAGGTGCGTTGTTTTATTTGCGAGGATCCTGTGCTGAAGAGGGAGATGGAGAGGGACAGCGCCAGAGAGGATCAGGGTGAGGGGGTGGAGGATGTGGGGCAGCAAGTTGTTGGTGAGACACCCAGGGCACACACCTCACAGCCTAGCCAGGAACAGCCAGGACCATCTGTTGGGCCACAGCAGGTAGAGTACAGGCAAAGGGCCAAAAGGAAAAGGATACCTGTGGCTGTTACACAGAGGAAGAGAGCTGTAAGGTTCAGTGACAGGGAGAACCATATTTTACTGTCACATGTGATAGAAAACTATGATGTCTTATTTGGGCGTTTGAGCAGCCGCACAACAGTGGCCACCAGGATGGCAGTGTGGGAGGATGTACGCGAGGCACTGTCTGAGGCAGGGTGTCCCCCACGTGATGTGGAAGGTCTAAAAAAAAGGTACTCTGATATCAAACGAGGGGTACGTCAGCACATGCTTGCAGAGAGACAGCATGCTATGGGCACAGGTGGGGGGGGCCCCTTTATACCAACATTGTCGCCCCTTGAACAAGAGCTGGCAACACGTTTGGGACACATGTACCTGCGTGGACTTCCTGAGGCCCTAGATACGGCACATCCTCGAGCAGGTATGTACACTAAGTGTCACCTACAGGTTCAGGGGAACTATTAGCATTCCTCAGAGATCTGTCATCTGCACAGACACCTACAGATGTGTGACAAATCCAACCTCATTTTGCTATCCTGGTGGCACATGTTTGTGAAAAAGCCTTCTCCAACCTGTTTGTTTGACAGGTCCCTGGTCAACATAAACACTTTGTTTCAGAAACCATCACATACACATCTGTAACTATGAAACCCACACACAACGGTGACCACACCAACACCGCACCTGTGATTGCCATCCCCTGTATGAGTGTGGGGGCCATTGATCATGTCATGTTTGTGTGTCATTGTATCAACACAGTGCAACATGTGCATCTCAGTGGGGCAGAGGAGCAAGCCACCTGTCGTCCGCTGCACAATGGGTCCCTGTCAATCACATGTAGCAATGAGCACATAACATGTCTGAACACATATGTGCCATATTCACTATCCAAGGCAGACATACAGTGTATGGCAAAAGCAGATGTGAGGGTGTGGGCATCCACAGGCATGTGTCTGCATATCTGGCATAGATGCCGAAATGGAGGGGATGGTGAAACATGTGGAATGGAAACATGACCAGAAACATGGCAAACATGCAATCATTGCTAAGCCAAAGCATACACATGTGCCGCAGGAACAACTACATGGTGTGGAAACACGCGTATGGATGGTGTATTGGGTACTGTATGCAGCACAATTGCGCCAACCCAACACATCATGTCTGTGGTGTCTGTAGCACACATGTACACATATGGTTTTGCTTAAACATAGCTGTTCTCTCTCTGATTGTTCACAATACAGGTGACTACAGTGCAATGGTGGCTGAGGAGGAGGAGGTGGAGGAGCAGGAGGGGGAGGATGTTTTGGAGGAGGAGGAGCAGGTGGACATCCCAATCCCAATCCCAATGAGTCTGTTCGAGGCAGAACCTGCAGTCTCAGGGGGCAGCATAAGTGCAGGTGCGGAGTCCCTGGATCAACCCATACACACCATATCACCACTGGGGGCTGCAGCAATCGAGCAGACGCAACAACCCAGCGTGTCCGTAGACACAGCTACATCTGTCCCAGAGATGATGAGGGCAGAGATGAGGGCCTATGGTGCATCAACACATCGCGATGCTGACGGTGGGTAAAAAATGACTGTCACAACCACAACACAAGCAGCACTAATCTGTAGTTGTTGTTTGTGTGCTGGATGTTGCTACGTTACTGTACACAGTGTTACATGTATGGGTCATTTATATGGGACATGTGTGGAAGAAATGTTCTGGCCTATAGTAAATGAGGTTATCATGTTGTAAAATCACAACAGCCTACGGTCAGGTGAGACACACAGATGCAGACCTAGGAGCAATGGTGTGTACGTTGCAGCAGGTCATCAGTTAATTACGAGATGCAGACATTGGCCTGACACCAGTATGCCTCTTTGCAGACACTCACATGTCTTGTAAACAACAGTATGACAAATAACCCATAGTCACCCAAAACAAAGACCATATATAAGTCAATGTAACCTTCCTCAGTGATGGTACCACACAAAGCCAACATTACCCACAATCTGGCTTCCCAGGTAAGGGGCAAATAGCATATGCAGCGATCTCATCAAATGCGGAAGGTCACCCATATACAAGGTGTCCCAGAGGTGTATTAAGCATACACCTATTATATCTGTTTGTTTTGGGTGAACACATAGTGCTATTTCCCAGGGAGGATCAAAAATAACATATACTGAATTGCACACAGTCAAGCCCATAAACATGTTCCCTGTCAGCAACCCCACCAAACCATCACCAAATCGCATCCGCTGTGAACAAATACATCCCAGTCTGATTGAGGGTCTATGTGTCATTAGTCTGTGATGGTCCACATTATCATAGGTGGCTAACGTGACATGGGTGTTGTATGTAACCATACAATGATGAGTATGACACATGCATATTAATGAGCACATGGTTACAAAGGAGGACTAATGTATTGCACATGACAATACACAGGTGGAACCTCTACAACGCCTGCACATGTAGAGGCAATATCATACACACTGTATCCTGACCCCAATACCTGCATACAGATATCACCATACACAACCTTGCAAACCACAACACTGACAATATCACAGAGGACATTACAGAACGTACTGGGGAATGGTAGCAATTGCCAATGTCAGTTCTGAGTGAGAGACCCAAATGCCCTCATTTGCCTTTCAACAGACAACCATACAACATCATACACCAGCTACCAAACCACACTTACATTAGGAGATACATTAAAACCCGAGACAAACAAGGCAACCATGGAATGAGAGCCAACAGTGTAGAGGGTAACATGTGAATGAGATCTGAGGTCGCAATAATGACATCTATTATCAATCACTACAGCGACACATACTTTGTCGCTTGCAAAAAACACACTGAACAACATAATGTCTGTAGTTATGTTAAACCTCCATATGTCTATTAAAATATAATAAACACGTGTAGTCTGACATATTTAGCTGCCATTTCCAAGTTGCAAATGCCCCAGTCACATCCAGCAGGACTGTGCATGAGGTGTGCTCACTCAGCATCGTGTCACACCTCACCCGCCCCAGCCGTGACTGCTGGTATGGTTTGGCTCATGAGGGTGGTAGTTGTGCCGTGCGTGTATCAATACAAAGCACACATAAGACTGTTTCCTCTGTTAGGGTTTTATTCCCCGTCCCTTTGAGGTTTTCGTCTTTTACAACAGAAAGTAATAGCCTAACTTGGCTTATAACATAAAGTAACTGGATAACACAAATAGCTGTCTTCAGCATATGACGTCAAACAAAAGAAAGGAACAAACAGCATACTTTGTCTGTTTGGCTAGGGAGAGAGAGAGGGAGTTTGTAGCCTTTGCTACCTGCACATAGAATTAAGGTTACACAAACCTTTACCTTACGGAGTACTCAGGTTCATTTATAGTGAGAGAACATTCCATTAATTCTGTATCTTCTAATGTACCAGAATCTTCATATTCCATCAACTCTGGTCCGGAGGAATCTGCATTGCCCACTTCTAATGTGGAATAAAAGTATGGCAGATTTGCCTCATTAGTTAGGAAGTTCCTCTTCCTCTGAATAGCGCTGCTTCCTGGGGAAGGTCACCAAACTCTGCATGCTGTTTTCTAGAACCCTGCCCCCGCTGGTGCTTCAGTGGATAGCGTAGGTCACTGCTTAGCTTGCTAGCTGAGTAATTGGGATACGCTCCCTGCTGGGTCTGCCTCAGCTCTCCCGATTCAGCTGTACCCGATTGCAAACTGTGTAACGGCGTTTCTCTTGGAGCTCAGAGTTGACTGTAATAAGGGATTTCCTCTGCTTCTCTTGGTAGGTGAAACCCCCTTCTTTTAACACCTTTATAAACAGGAGATAACTTGCTATCAGCCTCTGAATGTCTAGGCTTTATAAGGGTAGTTTTCTGCCACCAAGACTCTTCTCTTTTAGACGGCAGATATCCCTTATATCCCTTCTTTTCCCCTGAATCTGCTGATGTAGTTGTCTTATATTTCACTTGCCTTCTCTCAGAGCCACACAAGTCTCTGGCCTCTTTCCACAAGTCTTCTCTCCAGGATTGCCTACTAGGCTCCTCTCTCCAGGATTGCCTGTGAGAACGCCTCTCTCTCCAAGGCTGTTTCTCTCTCCAAGCTTGCCCCTCTCTCCAAGCTTGCTTCCCACTCGAAGGTAGCCTCTCTCTCCAAGATTGCCTGTCACTCCAAGATAGCCTCTCACTCCAAGGTAATCTCTCACTCCAAGATAGCCTCTCACTCCAAGGTAATCTCTCACTCCAAGGTAGTCTCTCTCTCCAAGCTTGCCTCTCACTACAAGCTTGCCTCTCCCTACCAGGCAGCCTCCCACTGAATGTTTGGTGGTCCGTTTTATCCATGTATTTTCTGACTCCACCTTTCTTCAGCTGCGCTTCATTAGGTGAAGCAGAGTCCCGTGCCTTACTCCCGGGGTGTGTCTCTCCAGGCTCTGGGCACGTGTGCTTTCGTTGTCCCTGGCAACTGTCAAGCATTCCTTCATTCATCCTGTCACTTTGTCCTTGATCATTCATACTGCTCAGCATTCTTTCATGCTGCCTTAGGTCCACCCTGTGACAATCGTCACATGTCTAGTTGGCAGACCACCTCCAAAATATTGTTGTGTCCATCAGAACATTTATCCTGCTGCCTGAACATACCCAGCATCTCACAGTTGTTTGTCCCGCACGTCCCTCACAGTTGCTCACGTGCTTATCATGGCCTACTCAAACCACTCATAACCTCACAGGAACAGGTGTATGGTAGATGTATCACCCCCCCCCCCAAAACATATATAAGTCTCTGGCGCAAAGTGTCAGGGCACCATCACATTCTGTTCATTCGCCAGCATCAACTGCCTTGCAGTTCCTGACTCAACCAGCATCCAATGCATTGCAGTCCTTGCAACAGGCAATTTCCTGGGGAACCTCAGTCATCCATTAACAGTTTGGAATCACCTCATCAGCCAATAGTTCAGCAAATGTCCCCATCACACCATACATAGTCCTGTCATACAACAACACCCCATCACATGTCAAACCAACATCAACATCACACACGGTGATGTAAGCATAACAACATCCATGATGCTACAAATAGTGCACACAACACAGGCATCGGTATTGGAACCCCAGAAGACACACCAGACAATGTAAGACACTACATCCCCAAACATCTCATGTGCAGGCCTATCTCTTGGACTCCAATATCCGTACAGCAGACATGGGCCTGCATTCCACAACTCATGCGTGCTCCAGACTCCCCATAGACCATTACGGGTCCTAGCACAACACAAATGCCATCTTACGCTGTACACCCTCACTAGGAACACATATTGTGTTGGGAACCAACGCATGCCAAACCCCTACGCATGTCATGCCCTCACCTACACAGTCCCATTGGCTGTGTGATGAATTGACAATTTTCACTGTGTAATTGCCATGTTGTTGCACCAGTAGCAGATGGGGGGGGGGGGGGGGGGAACACGCCCTCACTCTGCTAGGTCCCTCTGGAGGGCCATAAGGTTTGCAGACACAAACATAGTTTGCATTGTGTCTATTCTAGGACAAGGTTTGCATAGATATCCTATCCATCGCACCCGTGTGTCTAACAGAGCCTAGGCAAATCATTAAATACGCTTATGTGTCCTAAACAGAAACTGAAGGGAGACAGTCTCCATCTACATGTCATCTCAGTCATTGCTGAGGTAATAACAGAACATTGGGAGAGGTGCAGGGAAAACCATTCTGTCATTGGGGACACCTCAGCGGGGTGAGGTGGGTAGGCACATCACCTGCGGGATTTGGGGACAAATGTGTCCGATGCATGGTGACACCTGAAATGGCGCTCCCTGTGCAAATAGATAGGTGCGCAATGTATGGCTTAACACTGTTTGGAACTCTCACACATCAACACATATGTCTGAAAATGCCTATGTTGAGATGTAAAAGAGTTGACAAACAACAGCCACCACCTATCATGCCTACTGACATCCTAAGCAGACCGTGTCAACTCAGGCTTTCACTGTCCTGCAACAGTTCGTACCACTAGCTGTGTATGTCCCATCATGCACCGTCAATGTTCCCTTGCTATGGTCCACCTATGGTGTGGCCCTCTGGGACTCTGGCAGCTTTGTCCACACCCTCCATGTGTATCACATTGCCTAATGTATAATCTCCACAAACCGCCCTCTGTGTTACATAAGGTGTTTTAAAACCCGCAGGTCTCACATATGTGCAGCAGCACTGCACGTGTGAACGTCAGCTGTCACATCCCTGTCCTCACATTGCATCCCACACATTTGCAAAACTATCCCCTGTAGCCATGAGCAATTGTGATAAACCCTCCAGCTGTGATCTCCCTGTTGCTGGCGTGCTCCATACCGTCCCCTGTCCCTCCCTAATGCTGCTCATCACAGTTATTTGTGTGTGCTGCATGCTGCACCTCCCCTACACAATGGAAAGGTGATAGTTATCATTGCACAATCCTGTTGTGACGTCTGTAGTATTTCGGTGTGTATGCAGATCCTGTAGATTGTGGTTTTGGCCTCACACATCCAGGTCCTGTAAACAGAAGGCGAAGTACAGGTTGACCCACAGGATTTCGCAAATCACATCAAAGACAAATTTCACTCCACGGAGCGAACAACATCTAGTGGGACCACCAGGTCGGACGTACACCCCAAAACCTGGGGCACATTCTACTCACCCTCAACTGAACAGATATCCCACATCATCTCTACAATCAATACAAGCACTGCCCCTACAGACCCATGCCCAGTGTCATGGGTCAAAGCCACCAAATCCTGCTTCATCCCCACCATACATAAAATAATACACAACTCACTCACTCAAGGACTCATGCCAAAACAACTAAAGCTTGCTTCAGTAAGACCAATCATAAAGAAAACAAATCTCGACAAAAAGGATCCAGCAGCATATCGACCAATCTCCAGCATACCCTTCCTTGCAAAAATCATTGAAAAAACGGTCCAACTACAACTTCAGGAGCACATCGACAAACAGGAAACACTCGATGACAACCAACACGGATTTCGTCCCAACCATGGAGTCGAAACGCTACTGATCTACCTCTTCGACAGCATCCTAAGAATAATCGACAACACCATGAATGGAATCATAATGATCTTCATCGACATCTCCTCAGCCTTCGACACAGTGGACCACAACACCCTCCTAGAAAGACTAAAGAACACTGGTATACACGGTATCACATTGAAGTGGTTCCACTCGTACCTAACCGAAAGACAGCTACAGGTCAAGTCAGGACACAACACCTCCCGACCCATAAACGTCCAACAAGGAGTACCTCAAGGATCCGCACTCTCAGCTCTCCTATTTAACATCTACATACAACCAATTTGCAATATCATGAAAAAGAACAACATTCAATACACAATTTATGCAGACAACATAATGATTTACACCCCGATATCAATCAACAACCCGGACTTCTCTAAGATAACAGACTGCCTCACCCAAATGGAGAGTTGGTGTCAAAACAACAACCTAGCAATAAACTACAACAAGACCGAAGCCCTAATCATCACCCGGAACCAAGGCTTCAAACACCCACCAAATCTAAAGATACAAAGCACCACTATACCAATAAGATCAGAAGTGAGATACCTCGGAGTTACTCTGGACAATAAACTCAATCTCAAACCACACATAGACAAAACAACCCAAAAAGCCTACTACAAGATGCGAATCATCAGAAGACTAAAGCCGCTCCTTGCCCCGGAACACTTCCGTACCGTCTGTCAAGCACTGATAACCCCACTACTGGACTTCTGCAATCCGATATACCTCGGCCTACCGAAACAAGCCCTCAAACCTCTACAACTAGCACAAAACACTGCTGCACGAATCATAACAGGAACGGCAAGACAGGAGCACATCACACCCACCTTAAAAGACTTACACTGGCTTCCAATCGGTGCACGCATCAAATACAAAACTATCATAAACATATTCAAGATCAAACACCACACATCAGCCAACAGCCTACACACACTCATACAATCAGACACCAGTACGCGTCCCAGAAGAAAACAAACCCACAACAGAGTCAGCACCCCCAGTGAATACAAACACACACGCAAGGACACAACAGACAGAGCACTCTCAATGGCCGCTCCAACAATATGGAACAAACTCCCGGACGACTTGAGGGCCGCTACAGACCTAAAAGACTTCAGAAAACAGCTAAAAAACCATACTGTTCATAGAACACTATGGACACATCACATAACTTCAGAGAATGAACAACAGCGCATGATCCCGCCTAACCAATGTATGCATGGAATTTGTTTTTGCACCTCTGTATATAGCCCACTCTGTAAATAGCTCATACCAATCTAACACACAACACGACACACACTCAATTTCCCCCCACTGCATGTATAACACACTCACCTGACCTGATTGTTTGCCGTGATACCACCTTGATTATTAAGATAAGGCGGTTTAGAAATACTGTTAAATAAAAAAATAAATAATAAATAAAATGCTGAAACAACATTTGCATGATGGTGTGGGGACATAGATCTGTTGCAGGTGTTTGTTAGCTTCTGACATGGTTCATGGGGATGGGGTGCTGTTACACACATAAACATCGTCCCCTACCATATCATCTGCAGACATCGGAGACATGTGTGATGATATATTGACCTCCAAAACTATGGGGTACGTACAACCTCTGTGCCATGAACAAACACAATATCTTTCTAACATACCCACCATTGCATGCCGGTATTTGGCCCCCTGGGGGTGGTGTATCCGAACACACATCATCAGCTCCATACACCATAGCAAGTGGGTGACTAACAGGACACATTACCATAGTCACTGGAATCCTGGGGATATTGGGAATGCATATAACTTGTTAGTCACACACAACCATATCTCTATGGTGCCAGATGACCCAGTGTGATGGGCTGCCTGGACCCACGGGATAGGGGAACACAGCAAACTGTTAAAGCACACACAACCATATCTCCAGGGTGATAGATGACCCAGTGTGATGGGCTCCGTGCACTCCAGGGGATAGGGAGGGTAAAGCAAACTGTTGTAGCACACACAACCATATCTCCATGTTGCCAGATGGCCCAGTGTGATGGGCTGCCTGGACCCACGGGATAGGGGAACACAACAAACTGTTAAAGCACACACAACCATATCTCCAGGGTGATAGATGACCCAGTGTGATGGGCTCCGTGCACTCCAGGGGATAGGGAGGGTAAAGCAAACTGTTGTAGCACACACAACCATATCTCCATGGTGCCAGATGGCCCAGTGTGATGGGCTGCCTGGACCCACGGGATAGGGGAACACACAACCAACTGTTAAAGCACACACAACCATATCTCCAGGGTGATAGATGACCCAGTGTGATGGGCTCCGTGCACTCCAGGGTATAGGGAGGGTAAAGCAAACTGTTGTAGCACACACAACCATATCTCCATGGTGCCAGATGACCCAGTGTGATGGGCTGCCTGGACCCACGGGATAGGGGGAACACAGCACACTGTTAAAGCACACACAACCATATCTCCAGGGTGATAGATGACCCAGTGTGATGGGCTCCGTGCACTACAGGGGATAGGGAGAACAAAGGAAGCTGTGAGAACACACACAACCATATCTCCAGGGTGATTGTTACGCCACTGTGATGACCTCACAGCACACCTGTGGATAACGAGACGTTTTGGACCTTTTACATTACACTACCCAATACCACGATGTGAACAGGGAACCCACTGTGATGGGCTCTGTATTCTCCTGGGGATAGGTGGGTTGACTATATTGTGTTTCCACAAACAACAATATCAACAAGGTGACCAATAGAGCACTGTGATGACCTCTCAGCACCCCTGATGATAGGGAGAATGTTCTTCAACTTTACATTACATACAACAATATCTCCAGGATGACTGGGAACACACTGTGATTGCCTATGTAGTCTGCTAATGATGGGGTCGATGTATGAAATTGCCTAGGCACACAGATCATATAGTAAGGGTGACTGATAGCCCACTGTGATGAACTCTCCACACCCCTGGGGATACGGAGACTGGTTTGACCTGTTACATTCCACACAGCAATATCACCATGATGAATGGGAACACAGTGTGATGGCCTCTCTGTTCCCCTGGTGTTAGGGTGGATGTATGAAATTGTCTGGTCACACAGACCATATCTTACGGGTGACTGATACACCACTGTGATGAGCTGTACACACCCCTTTGGATATGGATTACGTTCTGACCTTTTAAATGACACACACTGATGTCACCAGGATGAATGGGAACACACTGTGAGGGGCTGTCTGGTCTGCTGCTGATAGGGTGGATGTATGAAATTGTCGGGGCACACAGACCATATATGACGTTTGAGTAAATGTTCACGATGATGCGATCTCTGCACCGCAGGGGATAGGGATAATGTTTACCACCTTTACAGTAAACAGACCAAGATCACCAGGATGACTGGTAACACACAGTGGTGCCCTCGTGGGGATGGGGAGGCTAATGCAAAGTGTTTCAGCACACAACAACATCTAGCCAGAGTGACAGGTGACCCACTGTGATGGGCTCTGTCTTCCCCTGGGGATAGGGTGGCTAATGCAAACTGTTTCAGCACTCAACAACATCTAGCCAGGGTGACAGGTGACCCACTGTGATGGGCTCTGTCTTCTCCTGGGGATAGGGTGGCTAATGCAAACTGTTTCAGCACACACAACCATATCCCCTGGATGACAGGCGACCCACTGTGATGGGCTCTGTCTTCTCCTGGGGATAGGGTGGCTCATGCAAACTGTTTCAGCACACACAAACCACTCCCCTGGATGACAGGCGACCCACTGTGATGGGCTCTGTCTTCTCCTGGGGATAGGGTGGCTAATGCAAACTGTTTCAGCACACACAACCATATCCCCTGGATGACAGGCGACCCACTGTGATGGGCTCTGTCTTCTCCTGGGGATAGGGTGGCTCATGCAAACTGTTTCAGCACACACAACCATATCCCCTGGATGACAGGCGACCCACTGTGATGGGCTCTGTCTTCTCCTGGGGATAGGGTGGCTCATGCAAACTGTTTCAGCACTCAAAAACATCTAGCCAGGGTGACAGGTGACCCACTGTGATGGGCTCTGTCTTCTCCTGGGGATAGGGTGGCTAATGCAAACTGTTTCAGCACTCAACAACATCTAGCCAGGGTGACAGGTGACCCACTGTGATGGGCTCTGTCTTCCCCTGGGGATAGGGTGGCTAATGCAAACTGTTTCAGCACTCAACAACATCTAGCCAGGGTGACAGGTGACCCACTGTGATGGGCTCTGTCTTCTCCTGGGGATAGGGTGGCTAATGCAAACTGTTTCAGCACACACAACCATATCCCCTGGATGACAGGCGACCCACTGTGATGGGCTCTGTCTTCTCCTGGGGATAGGGTGGCTCATGCAAACTGTTTCAGCACACACAACCATATCCCCTGGATGACAGGCGACCCACTGTGATGGGCTCTGTCTTCTCCTGGGGATAGGGTGGCTCATGCAAACTGTTTCAGCACACAAAACCATATCCCCTGGATGACAGGCGACCCACTGTGATGGGCTCTGTCTTCTCCTGGGGATAGGGTGGCTCATGCAAACTGTTTCAGCACACAACAACATCTAGCCAGGGTGACAGGTGACCCACTGTGATGGGCTCTGTCTTCCCCTGGGGATAGGGTGGCTAATGCAAACTGTTTCAGCACTCAACAACATCTAGCCAGGGTGACAGGTGACCCACTGTGATGGGCTCTGTCTTCTCCTGGGGATAGGGTGGCTAATGCAAACTGTTTCAGCACACACAACCATATCCCCTGGATGACAGGTGACCCACTGTGATCGGCTCTGTCTTCTCCTGGGGATAGGGTGGCTAATGCAAACTGTTTCAGCACACACAACCATATCCCCTGGATGACAGGTGACCCACTGTGATGGGCTCTGTCGTCCCCTGGGGATAGGGTGGCTAATGCAAAGTGTTTCAGCACTCAACAACATCTAGCCAGGGTGACAGGTGACCCACTGTGATGGGCTCTGTCTTCTCCTGGGGATAGGGTGGCTAATGCAAACTGTTTCAGCACACACAACCATATCCCCTGGATGACAGGTGACCCACTGTGATGGGCTCTGTCTTCTCCTGGGGATAGGGTGGCTCATGCAAACTGTTTCAGCACACACAACCATATCCCATGGAGGACAGGAGACCCACTGTGATGGGCTCTGTCTTCTCCTGGGGATAGGGTGGCTCATGCAACCTGTTTAAGGACCCACCTGCATATCAGCTGGTTGACAGGTGTCCCACTGTGATGGGCTCTGTCTTCTCCTGGGGATAGGGTGGCTAATGCAAACTGTTTCAGCACACACAACCATATCCCCTGGATGATAGGTGACCCACTGTGATGGGCTCTTTCGTCCCCTGGGGATAGGGTGGCTAATGCAAAGTGTTTCAGCACTCAACAACATCTAGCCAGGGTGACAGGTGACCCACTGTGATGGGCTCTGTCTTCTCCTGGGGATAGGGTGGCTAATGCAAAGTGTTTCAGCACTCAACAACATCTAGCCAGGGTGACAGGTGACCCACTGTGATGGGCTCTGTCTTCCCCTGGGGATAGGGTGGCTAATGCAAACTGTTTCAGCACTCAACAACATCTAGCCAGGGTGACAGGTGACCCACTGTGATGGGCTCTGTCTTCTCCTGGGGATAGGGTGGCTAATGCAAACTGTTTCAGCACACACAACCATATCCCCTGGATGACAGGCGACCCACTGTGATGGGCTCTGTCTTCTCCTGGGGATAGGGTGGCTCATGCAAACTGTTTCAGCACACACAACCATATCCCCTGGATGACAGGCGACCCACTGTGATGGGCTCTGTCTTCTCCTGGGGATAGGGTGGCTCATGCAAACTGTTTCAGCACACACAACCATATCCCCTGGATGACAGGCGACCCACTGTGATGGGCTCTGTCTTCTCCTGGGGATAGGGTGGCTCATGCAAACTGTTTCAGCACACACAACCATATCCCCTGGATGACAGGCGACCCACTGTGATGGGCTCTGTCTTCTCCTGGGGATAGGGTGGCTCATGCAAACTGTTTCAGCACACAACAACATCTAGCCAGGGTGACAGGTGACCCACTGTGATGGGCTCTGTCTTCCCCTGGGGATAGGGTGGCTAATGCAAACTGTTTCAGCACTCAACAACATCTAGCCAGGGTGACAGGTGACCCACTGTGATGGGCTCTGTCTTCTCCTGGGGATAGGGTGGCTAATGCAAACTGTTTCAGCACACACAACCATATCCCCTGGATGACAGGTGACCCACTGTGATGGGCTCTGTCGTCCCCTGGGGATAGGGTGGCTAATGCAAAGTGTTTCAGCACTCAACAACATCTAGCCAGGGTGACAGGTGACCCACTGTGATGGGCTCTGTCTTCTCCTGGGGATAGGGTGGCTAATGCAAAGTGTTTCAGCACTCAACAACATCTAGCCAGGGTGACAGGTGACCCACTGTGATGGGCTCTGTCTTCTCCTGGGGATAGGGTGGCTAATGCAAACTGTTTCAGCACACACAACCATATCCCCTGGATGACAGGCGACCCACTGTGATGGGCTCTGTCTTCTCCTGGGGATAGGGTGGCTCATGCAAACCGTTTCAGCACACACAACCATATCCCCTAGATGACAGGCGACCCACTGTGATGGGCTCTGTCTTCTCCTGGGGATAGGGTGGCTCATGCAAACTGTTTCAGCACTCAACAACATCTAGCCAGGGTGACAGGTGACCCACTGTGATGGGCTCTGTCTTCTCCTGGGGATAGGGTGGCTAATGCAAACTGTTTCAGCACACACAACCATATCCCCTGGATGACAGGTGACCCACTGTGATGGGCTCTGTCGTCCCCTGGGGATAGGGTGGCTAATGCAAAGTGTTTCAGCACTCAACAACATCTAGCCAGGGTGACAGGTGACCCACTGTGATGGGCTCTGTCTTCTCCTGGGGATAGGGTGGCTAATGCAAAGTGTTTCAGCACTCAACAACATCTAGCCAGGGTGACAGGTGACCCACTGTGATGGGCTCTGTCTTCCCCTGGGGATAGGGTGGCTAATGCAAACTGTTTCAGCACTCAACAACATCTAGCCAGGGTGACAGGTGACCCACTGTGATGGGCTCTGTCTTCTCCTGGGGATAGGGTGGCTAATGCAAACTGTTTCAGCACACACAACCATATCCCCTGGATGACAGGCGACCCACTGTGATGGGCTCTGTCTTCTCCTGGGGATAGGGTGGCTCATGCAAACCGTTTCAGCACACACAACCATATCCCCTGGATGACAGGCGACCCACTGTGATGGGCTCTGTCTTCTCCTGGGGATAGGGTGGCTCATGCAAACTGTTTCAGCACACAACAACATCTAGCCAGGATGACAGGTGACTCACTGTGATGGTCTCAGTAGTCTTATGGGGATAGGATGGATATATCTTCAATTGTCTGCACACACAGAACCATATCTCAAGGGTGATGGATAGGCCACTGTGATGAGCTCTCAGGACCCCTGGGGATTGGGGGGGGGGGGCCTATTCAACAACGTTTGTTTAGTAACCCATATCACCGGGTGGACTTACATACCAGTAATGCTACATGTCTCATGGCCTATTGCTGTACACAAGGTGTTTGGATCCAGATCCACATCCCACCATATCCATATGATGTGGTATTGATGGATTGAGGGTGATTTATGGGCGTACATTCCTCATGTATGTTGTTGCAGGGCCACAGCAGCAGATTCCATAGCATCAGAACCTCTGTGACCATTACCAGCAACACCAGGGTACAGGACAAAGCAGTCACATATGATACACAGACATTATGTGATTTCTGGTCATCTGCTGGATATTCCTGACTCACAAAACCTTATATTACCAGCATGGACATCTGCAATGGACACAGGCTACATATCTGATTCCAATGAGTTACCCCCATACACTTACCTCCCTTGGGTATTCAGCGAGGCGATTAAATCTTCTCTGTAGCCGCTCCCATGCCCTGCGGACCTTGGAGCTGTCCCTTTGCCTGCTGGGCCCGGGGAACAGCTTCTCTTGCCTGTTGGCAATCAGCCGGGCCAGGGAGCGCAGCTCGCGTGGAGTAAAGGAGGGCTTCCTTTGTCTGGGCGCCATTTTCCGATACTGTCATGTGCTTGCACGCAGCGTTATTCACGCGCATGCGCGCCGCAACTGGCGCAGATTAGTGACGTCTTATGTACAACTGTGCCCCGCAAATGGCGCGGTTTAGCGATGTCAAACGTCCATCTGCGTCCCGAAACGCAACGTATAGCAACCTATGATGTCCATCTGCGCAACGACCATAGTTTAACAACGTCATACGTGTGACTGCGCACCGCAGCTGGCCCATTTTTCAACTGGTTTACAGTCATGTACGCCACGCAACTGGCGCTGCTGCGTTACGTATTATGTACAAATGCGCACCGTAAATACGCATTTCAGCGCATAGACATATGCACATTCGCAGCACAATTTGCATATACACTGGTGAGTGACACCTATTTTAGACACATAAGATAGTTTGTGATCATATGGTGTCTACACATTTTGGACTTGAAGTAATCAACACTTCCACAATGTTTCTTAGGCTTTCGTATGACGTGATGTACTATGGCTTTGACATTGCAATGAGTGACACTACAAATGCAAACACAACAAGGTGTCATTGAGACCCATCAAAGTGGGCTATACGTCAACCGTGAAATATGTTTGTGTGTGCTTGCACCGTTTAATACAGCCTCCCTATCCCCATGCGTCATGGAGGCCATCACAGTGGCATATCAGTCACCATGGTGATATGGTTGTGTGTGCTTAAGGTAGACCACAAACACTCCCTATCCACAGGAGACCACACAGCACAACAGAGTGGTCTAACAGTCATCCTGGTGATGTGGAGCTCTGAGTCCCAATATATCATGTTCAGTAGTTCATCTCAATGTGCGGCCAGCAATGATGTTCGGGATGGCATAAGGGGGGGGGAGGGGCTGGGGGCCGTTTCTATCTGGACAGTCTACATACACATTAGGTTGCGTAACACACATACTGAGCTGATGGGGTTTGCCATGAGACAGACAAGCACGTTGATTTTAAGTAGGTGTTCTGACATACAGACATTCTGGCTGACGTGTGCCACATTATTTGCCAATTCTCCTTATGGTACAGACCTACTGTTTCCCTTTACACAGTCTGCCTAATCAATATGACTTGCTGGGACATTACTCTCTAATATCAGCAGTGGTTTGTGTGTCCTTGGGTTATGGTTTATCTTCTGACAGCAAACACACTGTCACATTGCAATAATCTTGGATGGCACATCTGATCCTCTATGAGCCACTCCAGAGAGTGCATTATGAGTTGCAGTCTCCGCCACAGCACCTTCTCATGTTCCAGTTCTGCCACCGTATAGGGTGCGTTTGATGAAGGTTCAGGCTACAGCACTGAGGGTGTTGTTGGCAGTAGCAAATGACGTAATATTTGACACAAGCCTCAGATACACATGTCACATTACTCAACTGTGGGATCAGATGCATGACATTTGCCTCAAGACACTGTGAGATCACAGGTGACCCACCTCTCCATAGCTCTGCGGTTGTGGAGCAGTCCTCCTTGAACCCCTTGGTCTGTCTGGTAATCTGGATAGGCCTAATGACTACACATGAGATCGCTATGCATCAGAGCTATCCTGCAACCTGAGTGTTTTGTGGCTCGATAGGTCTGGCTCTGAGGACACCTGCCTTACACCTCTGTCATTTAGGCGTGTGAGTGTGCAAAGCACAGATGACATAGACATGGAAGGCATAGATAGACTGTGTCACATACTTTGTAATTTCTCACCACCACCATGCAGTTGTATACTGAAAAACTATGTTGTTGGTGGTGACAGGCAAAGATGCATGCTACACATTCTATCTGACCTTTTTGATGTCTTACACATCAGCACCTTGGCCACTTACAATGGTTGATGACAGAGGTGTTGTCCAGGAGTGTTGACAAGCAGTCCTGGAGTGCCACACACCACTCAGCTTGACAAAAGATCGCGATTACTTATATATATCTTGCATCTTAATTTGTGCGTTCATAAACACCCATCTTGCCTAGGCTTTCAGGGAGGACTGGGTCAGAACCACTGCCATAGCTGCTAATACACCCCTGGCTGCCTGCAGGTGGACTACAGGCCAACACATGACCTGTTGGCTTTCTTTACCAAGATGGGGTTAACCACACATACCCATGATGCACTGCACATGTAAATCATCCGTCTACAAATAACAGCAAGATGATTTATGCAGCCAGATACCCACCTCAACCTGTATATAATTACTGAACGTGTAGGTTGATGACACAGAGTTGCTATTGACTGTTACATTGTGTGGGTCACGTGCTCACCCTGAGATTGAGAGTGGACACACAGCACCATGTCCTCAGCACCTAGCTTAGGTGGGATAGGCTATGGTGTAGGTGCACATCAGTGACACTGTGTGATGGGTAGTTGTTGTAGATGCACTGCCAAATACACTTGTGGCCATCTGATATTTCTCTGTGACGTTTACACCTTCAGCAATTTGCAGCACCCACATTGGTCTTATGCTGTGTGGTGCCAATGCTCACATATGTTATGTAATTGGGGGGAGGGGGTGGAAGGTGTGTTGGACAGATAGACGGCTTCAGTAACAGCCCATACATTAACCACTGTAACGCATAATCACCCAACAACACATCCACAATACTGCAATGGCGCTGCTGGTGGGAAATGATAAACTGGGTCCAGCTGAGAGAAGATAAACATAAAACCAAACATAAACGTGGTGCATGGATTTCTATGCACATCCATAAGGTGACAGCAGACAAATGGCAGGCCTAAAAATGATCAGCAGCACACCACCACTATCTGACATTGTCCTCCAGCAAATAGTGGAACACTGCAGCCGATGCACCCCTGAAGGTGTGGCAACCTTACACATACTAGATGCATTCGGTCTGCTAGCTAGCCCATAGTGCATACTACTGGAGGAAATGTGCGCACCCAAAACTGGGATGTCTGCACAATCACCAAGCAGTTTAGCAAGTGATTCGGCACCAAAAGGAAACCCATACATATCACTTACAAGAGATGCTGTTGGCACTATGGCTGCCCTAGCCACGCCATGGTAACTGCTTAGTCAGGGTGAGAGTGACCTTCCAGGAGGACATGCAGGGGCTACCTTGTCCATGCTGCTGATGACCACACACTACGATGTCTGCTACATTGCCCTATGTTCTGCGCTCATGCATCCAGCCCAGGCCAGCCTGTCGGGGGTATACCCACAATACCTAGCTCCTCATTATGCACATTGGCAAGCTAATACTGGACACAGTACAAACATTGTGGGCTGAGTAAGGTCTTGCAGACATCACACACTGGATGTACAGACACACAATCCCACAGCTAGGCCATCACTGTGCTACTATAGATAGCTTTTGCAGTCTAGGCCAACTCAGCAGTCCTGGACACAGTGCAGGCATAGCTATGGTATGCAATACTGTTGCTGTCACACCCCAATGTGGGACACATTGTCGAACACCAGACGTGAGACACACTCCACAAACATCAAACATATTGGTGTCATAACACTCAATCACCATATTGTGCTTTACCTAGAAATTGATATCTGCTACTAATCTGTTCAACATGTTGCTATATGTGTATTGAATTACCAGGTTTATGGTGACAGCGCTAAGGTGCACACTTACTACTTGTGTGAGATGTACGCAAGGCCCAATATCATGTATATCCAATAGGCTTTGGATCATGGAGCCTGTGGGTCTATTCATTTATTCTCCTGATGGCCAGTACTGTCCAGCAGAGGTACCCAAATACAGTCCTGTTGAGTCAGACACTGTTCATTTTTCCCAAGTGTGCCTACGGAATATGCATGAGATATATCTGCATACCATGGACCAACACATTACATTGAACAACACCATCTTTATTTGACACATCATAAGATGTGCATGATTTGAGGCACTTCAGGACTGCATTTGAGTGAAACTGCTCTATGTGATGCACATGTTTCTCATATATGTACACTTTCTCAGAAAAAATACATGTATTGGCCATCTTTGCATTACCTGCACTACAGATTATTTTATGTTTCTTTAAATTGTGCGATGTCACAATCGTGGGGGCTTTTTGGCCAGGGACGACACACAGGATTTGAACTTGTGACCTTCACCTCCTGAGGGCAATGGCTGTGTGCTTTGCACCACCGTCTTGCAACAGAGACAGTGCATTCCCAGGGATATGCATGGGTGTTTGTCACACTGACCCTGTCTGTTGCACTCCACACCACCCACTTAAAAAGGAGTATGCCATGGTGTGCTGTCAACAGCTGCCACCAATTGCTCTGCCGTCAACATGCTCACATGGCCTTATATTGGAGACTGCATAAAACTTAACTAACAATTGACACTCCAGGACTGCATTTGGTTGACTCTGCTGTAGGTGATGCACATGCTTATGTGGTGGCTACTGTTGAAGGAAAACTACACATATGGGATACGATCTTAGGTTCTCATCAGCAAATAGCCACTCTTTACTGGCTTGTTTTAGAGGGGTACAATTATGTGACCTAGTTGGCCAGGAGCCACATACAGGATTTGAACCTGTGACCTTCTGTTATTGCACACACTGTCTGTATCCACTGCACCAACGTTTTGCAACATATATGCTGCATTCACAGGGGAGTCCATGACTGTACATCCAACAGAGCATGTCTGTTGTGGTGGACGGTGCCAGACTGCACACGCCTACTGTACTGTCTGCTGTGTCTTTCAGCCAATGCCCCCTCCACCACCTGTACCCCTCAGCCAACATGCAGACATGTCCTTATCTGGAAAACCCATTTCACAGAGTTCCCCAAATCCAGTCTTGGTGTTCCACACACTGTTCTGGTTTTCATGCTATCCCTCATACATATGCATGAGCTACATCTGCATACCATGGGGGTGGTGCATAGCTATGCAGCACAGGCATCTTTGTTAGAGGCAGCATGGAACCTGAATGGTGTGGGGCCCTCCAGGACTGCATTTGGGAGACTCTGCTCCAGATAATGCGCCTGTTTATGGTGTCTGTGAGTGCTGTGGTAAAATATAGGTGTATTAATCATGCATATGTTCCTAGCTATACAGTTTTGTCCTTACTATCACGGTTTAGTTGTAGGAAAAATATGTGGACTGGATTGGCAGTAGCCCCAGCTGGGCTTTGAACCTGTGACCATCTGTTCCTGCACACACTGTCTGTGTGCACTGCACCACCGTGTTGCCACAGATATGTTGTGTTCCCTGGGGAGTACATGACTGTACATCCGACAGAGCCTGTCTGTTGCGGTGGACGGTGCCAGCCTGCACAGGCCTAGGCCACTGTCTGCTGTGGTTTGCAGCCACTGCCCCCTCCGCCACCTGTACCCTTCCGCAAACATGCAGACATGTTCCTATCTGGGAAAAACATATGACCTGAGTGAGTTGTAGCACACCAGGACTGACTTTGGGGGACTTGGCTGTAGGCAATGCCCATTGTTATGGTTTGTGTGCGGTGTAGGGTAAAATATAGGTGTTGGGACCATGCTTATGTTCTCTGCAATAAAAGAGTGTCTGTATTCTCACTGTTTAGTGGTGGGTAACATGATGGGGACTGGGTTGGCAGGAGCCCCAGCTGGGTTTTGAACCTGTGGTTCTCTGGTCCTACAGGTACTGGCTGTGTCCGCTGCACCACACTGTGGCCACAGAAACAGTGCAGTCTCTGGAGATGTGATACCTGGCCGCACGGGTCAGACACCCTGCTCTTCACAATTTTACTGTGGGCTCGTTGACCTTGTATGGGGACAAAGGTGCAAATAAACCTCACAAATGCCCTCCAAAAAAGGGGAGGGAAACCATAACCAAGCTGCGCAACAGTGATATCAATGGGCAACCTAGAAAACACTCCCAGGAAAGCTCCATTAAAATGCAGTGCTTTTGAATGAGTCTACGGAGCGTAGACCCTTCCAAAATTCATTTCTTTTTTTTGGAGCTTTCCTGGGAGTGTTTTGTATGGTTGCCCATTAATATCACTGTTTCTCAGCTGGATTATAATTTTCTTTGAATTTATTGTGGTCATTTTCATATCATGTTTGCTATTTTGTTCTGTGCACATGTATCACACTGCTCACGTCTTTTAGGTTTCCCCGATTTTGCTGTACATTGCTGACGGAAATGGTTTCTCTTCCCTTTAAATGCGCTCTAACCGCGAGTGTTTCACTCGCGGTATTTTTTCCTTGTAAATTCGGGCACGCTCCTGTGCGGGGAGTCTCCCCTCCCACATTCCACCCATTGACCCCGTCTCTCCGCCCCTCGGGGGCCTTCCTCCGCCCTCATTTCGCCTTTCCACGCCTCTATCGCACATGAGCGCCCCGCAAACGTGCGCGTTTTCGGCGCACGTGTGCGGGGCCCGTTAATGTGACCCGCACATGTACGGGGCGTTTAAGAGCACTTAAATGCATCATTTTAGGGCGCTCAGGTGCGCCCCGCACAGGTGCGCCGTTTAGTAAACATGCCCCTTAGTTATCATTTTAGATTTGTATTTCATTTTATATATTTTAAATATATTTTGTAGTATGTTTTTTGGATTGACCATATGTTTCTTATGCTTTGAGGTTCCCCCTAATGAAAGCGTTTACTGAAGTGCGGTAGAGTTGGGGTTGCTTAAATAAAAATGACTTTTTCTATCTACATCTCATTTTATTTTGGTCTTGTGTTGTTCTGAGAGTATGTGTGCTTCTTTGTTGTGGACCTGTGAGTCCGAAAAAGATCCATCGAGCCAGCATTGATGGACCTTGTTCGGTGGCCAGTCTGATAACTCATTTCAAGGAATGCGCAAGTTTATATGACTAACAAATTTTATGGCTTTTTCCATAAGAAATCTGTCCAAATCTCTTTTGACCACAGCTATATTAGTCACCTTTTCCATTTCCCCTGTTAAAAGATGCCATAGCTTAATTATCTGCTGAGTGAAAAAGAGAAAAAATTAACTTTTTAAGATGTGTTTTCAATCTGCTAACCATTAGTTCCATGGAGTGTTGTCTTGTTTTTGTGGCATTTGAAAGGTTAAACAATTGTTTCCTAACCATTCTACCACTTTTATGATCTATAAACGTCTATCATATCCCTTTTGAGACATCTTTTCTCCAAGCTGAAGAGCCTTACCTTGTTTAGCCTTTGAGATAGGGTGACCAGAAATGCACACAACACAATGTGCAGTCACACCAGGGACCTATTGAGAGGCCCAGCAATATTCTCAATCAATTTTGTTCTCCAATCTTTTTTGTGTAATCCATTGCATTCTATTTGCTTTTTAAGCAGCTGCTCCACGCTGGTCTGAAAATGTCAACATACTATCCAATTAATTTTGTTTTGTAATATTTGAAAACCATTCTGATTGGGCTTGCCAAGGAAAATGGTATGTTAAACTTTTATAAACAATGGGCCTGATATTCAGGCAAGGTAGCCAGCATGATTACAGCATTTAGCTTTCCCCACTGAACTCTAAACCTGAATATTGAATGCCAGGGCCATATCCAGCCAGCAGCATTGAAGATCTAGGTCAGCCTTGGAAACAGGAAGCTAACCGCAAAGTGACTATATTCAGCCACTGCCTGGTTAGATTTGGCAGTAAAAGTTAGGACAGCTTTTGCAGCACCTAACTTTTGCCACGAGGGATAACCAGTCAGTGGCTGAATATTGCCGCTGACTGGCTATCCCTGGTATTGCCCCAGAATGCCCCAATACCAACTGCATAGCATTGGGGCATATAGCAGCAGTACCCAGGAATATTCAGCGGCACCATAGCCACCCGATTGGCATCTGGCACCAGGGAGCGGGCATTAAAGCTCCTCCCTACTCCCTGCACCAAAGGCCAATCAGGCCCAACACCTCAGACTTGATAAAAGGTGCCAGAAGGCATGACTGTGCCTAGCTGGCCCATGCCTGAAGGCCTCGCCAGAGGACCTTTTGGCACGGGCCTTAGGTGGAGACCACAGACGAGGATAACAAAAAGTAAGTTATTACAATACATAAGGAAAAGACAGATCCTTAAAGACCCTCTGTGCCCTCATGATGCAATATACTTCCACCATTCTCTCACTATATTTAGCAGTATACACAGTAGTTGCCCTCATACTCATGACAAAAGCCCGCAATACCTTCCTCACCCTGTAATACCTCCCTCACCCCATCACAAATACCTTCCAACACTCACTCCTCCCAACCGATCATGGCTATACTCATATAAACACTTCATTACAATGCAAACCTCTTCCCAAATCACTCCCATCTCTGCTGCTCTTGAAACAACAGCACAATTACTCTGATGCACACTTACCAATGCCAGGTCAGTGAGAAATAAAATACAGACTTTCACAGACCTGCTCACAGAATACCAACTTGACTTTCTATGCAATACTGAAACATGGCTCACTGACATTGATAATGTCCTCCTGAACAAGCTCAAAGCAGAAGACTACTAACTATTCCACTGCCCAAGAAACAACCAAAGAGGGGGAGGGGTGCTACTGTTAATGAAAACACATCTGCATTTACGTCCTCTAGCATCAAGGAGCAAGGAAATTGACTCAATTACCATCACAAATAATCATTTGACCATCTTCCTCAGCTACCAAGCTTCCACCCACTCCTCTAAGGACTTGTCTGGCATAATATAAAACATCATATACAACTCCAAATCCAAGAAAGACCTACTTATCCTTGGGGACTTCAATCTCCCTTCCCTACTTACCAACATGGCAGACACCTTCCTCCCAGCAATGGAATCTATGAACCTCACCCAAAACATGACTTCCCCCACACACAACAAAGGCAACACCTTTGACCTAATCTTTACCCCTACCCTCCCAATTCATACCAGCCTTCCCCATGCACTACAAACCTACCCAATGCCATGGACTGACCACAACCTCATTACCTTCTCTCTTCACCTAAAATCTCTAATAACCCAGACAGAACAACAAACTACACAACGCTTCAGACAATTCAACAAGGATGTCTCCCTTGAGTACACCCTACCAAACAAAGATGGACACATCTGACACAACAATACTGACAGACAACTGGAACAAAGTGCTTGGAGACACAGCTAGCCTACCATCCAATCAACACAACTACTCCAAAAAGCAACACACCTGCAAAACTCCCTGGTAGTCCCACAATCTATGCCAACTAAAAAACAAACTAAGACAGCTAGAAAGGAAATGGTGAAAGACTACCCAGATTGAAGATACAACAAATGCCTAGCACTACTTCAGAATTACCAAGCAACCACAGACAAAGCCAAGAAGGACTACCATACAAAGATCATCAATACCTCTATCAATCACCCACAAGAACTATTTGACATAGTCAGGCAACTGACAGAACCATCCACCAACCACAATACAGCATCTACCGATCAACAACTAGCTGCACACTACAAACAGCTACACCCCCGACCAGATCTCATCACCACCCTACCCATCACAATCCTTCCTAATACCACTTGCTCAATTGCTAATGAAGAGATTGAGAGAATTCTAACAACACTTAACACATCCACCTCACAACTTGACCCAGGCCTAACCAGCTGGATCAAAGCCACAAAGAACAAACTTAGCCCAATCTTCACCAAAATAACAAATGAAGCACTACAATAAGGAATAATACCAAACTGTCTCAAGCTTTCTTCTATCCACCTCACCTTAAAGAAACCAAACCTTGACCCTACAGACCCCACATCATACAGACCCTTCGTCAGACTCCCCTTCCTGGCCAGAGTCATAGAGAAAACTGTACAACCCAGCTTCAAGATCACACTGAGGAAAACTGTTTACTTGTTTCACAATGATATGGTTTCCGCCCCCTGCGTGGAGTAGAAACCCTGATGACCATACTAATCAACACCTTGATCCAAGGAATACAAGCCTGCTTACAAGCCTACTTTCTTATATTTCTTGATATCTCTGCAGCGTTCGATACAGTTGACCATGGCACTCTCCTTTAGCAACTACAACCATTCAGAATACAAGATACCTCACTGACAGATGACAGCAGATAAAAATTGGTATAAGGAATTGTGCCAAGGAATCATGCCCAACCACCTCAAAAAGTTTATAATTAGACCGATACTAAAGAACAACTCGCTAAACAAAGAGGACCCATCATCTTACCGCCCAATCTCCAGCATATCTTTCCTAGCAAAAATCATTGAAAAAGCAGCCCTCATCCAACTGCAAGACCACCTCGACAACCACGAAACCCTAGACAAACAGCAATACGGATTCAGAAAAAATCATGGGGTCGAAACCCTGCTTTTGGCACTGCTTAACAACCTCCTCAAGGGCCTGGAAGACAGAAAGAAAATGTTTATCCTCATTTTCATCGACATCTCTGCTGCTTTTGACACTGTCCATCATCTAACCCTCCTTAACAAGCTGGCATCAATTGGAATCCTAGGAACAGCCTTGAAATGGTTCTCCTCCTACATAACGGACAGAAAGCCGCAGGTCCAATTCAACGGAGAAAGAGCTGAAGCCTTCACTCAAATTCAAGGCATACCACAGGGCTCGGCACTCTCGGCACTACTTTTTAACATTTACATGCAACCCCTCAGTGAAATATTCAGGAAATATGGCATTAACTACCACATATACGCGGACGATATCATGCTGTACACCCAATTGGAGGCTGCAGACCCTAATTACGCTCAGCTTGAAACCTGTATGGGAGAGATGTTGGGCTGGCTAAAACAAAACAATATGTCGATTAATCACAAGAAAACGGAAGTAATGTTTATATCCAGTAAACCTGACTTCGAACCACCTCCAACAATAACATTGTGCAACAATACTTACAACACTAAAAATGAAATTAAATATCTAGGAGTCACAATCGATAGCAAACTAAAGATGGAAAAACACCTCAGCAAAACCAACAAAGCCATCTTTCACAAGCTTCGAGTACTACGACCCCTGCGGAATATACTTGATCCATGTGATTTCCGGTCGGTTGCACAAGCGCTCATCATGCCTCACCTAGACTACTGTAACGCCATCTTACAGGGTCTACCAAAGAAAACGACCAATATATTACAATTGGCACAACACGTAGCGGCCAGGATCATCATGAAATCAAGCGTCACGGAACATATCACACCTGTATTGATGGAACTGCACTGGCTACCAGTCATTGCCAGGATTCAATACAAAACATTGGTAACTACACTCAAATTAATACACAACTTAGCCCCTCATTCCTATCCACCCTTATCTCCACGCAACAAACCACCAGAAGCAGGAGACCCATCAATTCAGACACACTAATAGTTCCAAACGACATCAGACATGTAAAAGTCAGTATCAGCCGCAGAGCGTTCTCTTTCTCCGCCCCCACTTTATGGAACCGCCTACCACATGAGCTGAGAGCAATTCCAGGCTTAGTTGACTTCAGGAAGAAATTGAAAATGCATCTGTTCAATTGTCACTACGACCAGATGTAAATCCAAGAAGATAAAAGATGAAGTGAGCAGCTGTATGTAAAAATGTAAATAGATGAAGGACAATCTCTTGTGTAAATGTTTGTTGGTACATTAAGGTCTATATTTTAGACCCTATTATGTGTGCTGTGTATTACCCCTATTCTCTCTATCTATGCCCCAAATTTTCTGTCTTGATTTGTGACAAATCCCAAAATTATAATCAAACCGCTTCTGATCGCTGGAAGTAGCGGTATATAAATGTTTACTAAATAAATAAATAAATAAATAAGCACCTCCAAATAATACCAACAAACACAAGGAGTACCCCAAGGTTCAACACTGTCCATACCCCTTTTCAACATATCTCCAACCCTTCTGCTCAATCATCAAAAACCACAACAACCACTTCTACTTATATGCCGATGACATAATGATATACTGTGTTTTCACTGTACAGCGCTGCGTGCACCTGGTAGTGCTTTATAAATGCTTAGTAGTAGTAGTACTGCCCAATCCACACAATACAACCAACATACATGCGAGTTTAAGACTGTTTCGCTCTCAGCAAATAACCTATCAATAAACTACAAAAAGATTGTAGCTCTGTTTATTACAAGGAACTCCTCATTCACCCCTCCAACCACAACAACATTCAGATAAATGTTCAGCCAGAGCTGAAATACCTTGGGAACACTTTCGACCAACAATTTTCTATCAAAACTCAAGTAATGAAACAGCCAAAAAAATCTATTTCAAAATGAAGACCCTACAATGAATCTGTCCCCTCCTCGAACCAATGAGCCCTACAAGCTCTCATTCTCCCTCATGCAGACTACTGCAACAGCATCTACCATGTGTTATTTCATATGTTCTTTGTAAATGGATTTGTTCAATGTAAACTGCCCCTGATCTCTGGAAGGGGCAGTATATAAAAACTGTATGAATAAAATAAATAAATACGTAAAATAAATAAATCTACCAGGGCCTGCCACAAGCCATTCTCCTCCCCCTTCAAGCTGTTCTACACACTGCAGCACGTACAATCCTGGGAGCTGCTAAACATGACCACATTACCTCCATCCTAAAACAGCTCCACTGGCTGCCCCTTCATAAAAGAATCAAATATAAATCATTGTTGCTTACAAATAAAGCACTATACTCCCAACCAATCACCCACCTCCAGTCCCTTTTTCAGAAACTCATTATAAACAGACCACGAAGAGTTGCTACAGCCAACAAACTCACCATACCACTCTCTAAAACAAAATGCAACCAACAAATCCTATGGAACTCTCTGCCAGAAACAAGGAATAACACCAACCTCCCCTCCTTCTGCAGACACCCGAAAATCCTTTTATTCCTTGAACACTTTGGACCCTCCACCAAACCCACCCCCCTCTATCATGACATCATCAAGACTTATAAAGAGTTAAAGAATATACCCCTTGTACACTACTCTAATATTGTAATAATTCATTGACTGCAAATATTTTGCTGTTAAACATAATATTTAACTAAGGTGTTATTGATTCCATGTAACTATGTTAATGTTGTTAATTGTTATCTAAGGTGATATTTGTTCTATGCAAGTGATATTCTATTCACTGTGAACCGCTTTGACCCGGTGAAAAGCAGTATATAAACCTAGCTAAATATTTTGTTAGTTGGTTAGTTAATAAATAAATAAATAAAATTAGGGGCATTTACATGCTTTGTAAACCATGTAAATGCCTTTGAATATCTGGCTTAATGACTCCAAGATCTCTTTTCTTGGTTGATGGCTACTAACTCGGAATCCAATGTTTCATACCTGCAGATGCAATTATTTTTCTCTATGTGCATTACTTTGCACTTCACCACATTAAATTTAATCTGTCATTTAGATACACTGCTGCTGAATATCCAGTTTTACTTTTGCCTACAGCAGTTAGTATTTAAAAAAATATTAACTGCTATGGGGTGAATATGGGCCCAACTGTTATCCTTCCATTGCTCGGAAGAAAGGCCTAGCAATCTACTTCTGGTCACACTGCCAAGAAAACCCAGGAACTGCTGGGTCGCCATGAGTCCACATTGACTTGAAGGCACACATTGTATTTGTTATTTTTCAGCACTTTTCAATCACGACAGACAAGACATGGCTGCTAGTTATCTTGTTTCTAGGCCCAGGAAGTCTTACTACCAGGTATAGCAAGAGTACGTTGGCGCTGCCACCTAATTGAGGAAAAAGGCTAAGGATTTAGCAAGAAAAACTAATGTCCTCTTCTGTAATGTTCTTGTCCCCACTTCCTGCAGAGCTGGATGGAATCCCTAGCCTACTATCAGTGCCCTCCCTTGAATCTAGCTCAAAGGTGTTTTTCTGAAAGTAATGCCACATGCCACTGTTCCACTGGTTCATTAGCTTTCTCCTAAAGGCCTACCAGTGGTACATGGATTCTGTATGATGCACATTCTCAAGCACTTTAAAATCCTTTTCAATCTCTGTTTTATAAGAATTGATATCTGCTTCTTTGGAAGCTGCTAGTACTGTTGCTAATGGTGGAACTGAGGCCGAGGGCAGAACAGAAGATGAAAGTCCAAAGGCATCCTTCACATTTTCCACTACCTGCAGTGTTCTTGAGGTGCTCTTGGCTCTGTCACTATCACTTCTTACCTCTTCACTATTTAGCATGCTAGCAACTACATTTTGCATATCCCTTAGCTATCACACTTTCAATATCTAATGCTTCTGCTCAAAATCCCTCACATGAGGATTAATGAGAATTTATATTGGCAGAACCTGCTTGAAACACTTCTAAGTAAGAAAACGGATAGATCTCCTTCTCTTTTCTGTTGGCATGATTTATTTATTTATTTATTTGTGCGTTTTTTTATACCGCCCCTTCCAGAGATCAGGGGCGGTTTACAGAGAACGTGTCAAAACATTAACATTAAATTACATGGAACATTAAGTACATAGGTAACTAGTATATAAGGAAAACATATTAACTATTTACATATGATAGTATAGTATGGAAAAATTATAATAGACAAGAAAACTATTTAAAATAATCATTATAGGAGATACTGAAGTATGGAATTCTAAAACAGTCAGAGAAATTATTTACAACAGTCATTATAGGACTGACTAACATCCAGTATGCGTGAAGTATGAGAAAGTTAGTTTTGGGTTAGGTTGGGTAAACTTGTGCTAGTTGAGTTGTGTAAACGTGCATTTTGCTTGAGTGTAGGTTGTAAGTCATGAAAGTGTTGGGTGAACAGGTATCTCTCTCAGACTGCATGGTAATTTGTTCCATTGACTGGGCGCATAATAAGAGAAGTCAGAATTGGTTGTTATCTGTTTCAATTTTCTCACAGAGTCAGGAATTAGCAGCGTGTTGAGGTTTGCTCTTCTTCTTATTCTGGTTTCTGAGGGGGACTGGATTAATGTTGATAGATGTGAAGGCGCTATATCATTAATGAGCTTAAAAATGGTGACTAGTGTTTTATATTGTATCCTACTGGGAATAGGTAGCCAGTGGAGAGCGTATAGAATTGGAGAGATGTGGTCAGATATTTTGGCTTTAAAATAATCTGAGCAGTAACATTCTGGGCCCTTTGTAGGATGTGTAGATTCTTCTTAGATGTACCTTGAAGTAATCCATTACAGAAATCTATGTGTGGCATTATAAGGGCCTGGACAACTGATTTGAAGTCACTAATGTCAATGAGAGGTCTGAGATATTGGATGGTTCTGAGTTTAAAGAATATAGTTTTGGCGGTCTGTTTTATGTGATGTATCATGCTTAGGGTTTTGTCCAAGGTAACTCCTAGATATTTTACTTCAGATTTGACTGGAAGGGTGATGTCCATCAGATTGACAACAGATGGGGGAGGGGGGGAAATTAGAGTTTCTAGATACAAAAAGTGCTTCAGTCTTTTTGAAATTAATATCTATATGAATTGAACGGAGCCACTGTTCAGCTTCAGAGAGACAAGTTGCTATTACATTGTAATTAGGGTTAGCTATTTCACAAGGGACAAACAACATGATGTCGTCTGCATAGATGAAATATTTTAGATTATGGCATTTAAAGATTGTGCATATGGGTTGGAGATAAAGGTTAAAAAGTAAAGCCGAGTGAGATGATCCTTGTGGGATACCTCGCTCTTGTGGGAATGGTAGAGAAGGGGAATGGTCAATCTGGACGTATTGGAAACAATTAGAGATGTAGGATTTAAACCAGCCAAGTGTTTTCTCTTTTAAACCTAATTGGGATAACCTGGATAAGAGGATGCTGTGATTCACACTGTCAAAAGCTGAAGAAATATCAAGGAAAATTAGCAAGAAAGCCTGCTTAGCATTATCCATACCTTGGATTAGTGAGTCAAATAGGGATATAAGTAAAGTTTCTACCCCGTGATAAGGGCGGAAACCGTACTGATGCTCATCTAAAGGGGAGTTGGTGTCGATATGATCTTGCAACTGTATTTGAATTACCTTCACAATGATTTTAGCTAGGAAGGAGATACTGGCAATAATTTAAGATGTTAATCCTATTACACAAAGTCTTTCACACTGGTACCCCTCCTTACTTAGCTGATCTACTATCCTTCCATTCTCCCAGGTACACTCCCCGTTCTTTTCATCTTAATCGCCTTGCCCTCCCTTCCCCTGCTCGTGCCCGCTTACAGCTCACTCGTCTTTCCGCCTTCTACTTTGCTGGTCCCGCTCTCTGGAATTCTCTCCCTCCCTCCCTTCACCTGGAATCACAATATGTCACCTTTAAACACAACCTCAAGACCCACCTATTTTCCCTGGCATTCAACATCCCCTCTCCGTTTGTATGACCCCCCCCCCCTCTCTTAGTACTATAAGTTTGCCTTTTGTGTCCTGTCTTGTCCTTGTCTTCTTTACTCTTTCTTTCCTATTTATAAATTGTACATTTCTTTTCCTTTTCTCGGCCTCGGCCAAGTTTTAATGTAATTTTATTATTGTACACCACCTTGATTATTACAGAAAGGCGGTTTTTATCAAATAAATAAACCATAAACCATAATAGGGCAGTAGGATGAAGGGTCATTGCTATTAAGAGTTTTATTTTTTAGTAGAGGGCGAATTGCTGTATACTTAAGGTCATCTGGCATGAAGCCTTGGAGTAGAGATTGGTTTACTACTTTCAATATGTATGGAGCAAGTTCAGATTTTGCTGCCTTAATCCATGACACTGGGCAAGGATCAAGTAGTGAGGTGGTAGTACTGAGATTTGATATTATCTCTAGAAGTTGTTTGTTTGAAATTAAGTGGAATGAGCTCCATTCGGTGATGATATTTGCTGTGGTAGGTGTCAGGGTAGTACTTGGACGAGTAATGTGTTTAAGCTTGCTGGCAAAATGATTTGCTAGGAGTTGGGGGTCTATTAGTGTTTTGTTCAAGGTGTGTTCAGGAACTTTAGATAGGGATTTAATAATCTCAAAAAGCTCTCTTGGCCGGTTGATGGCTTTTGATAATGTTCTTGTGTGATGCAGCCTTTTTGCGGTGTTTATAGCTTCCTTATAGGTTTTGAGGTTTGCAAAGTATTGTACCCTGAGTTCTGGTGTTTTTGACTTACGCCATTTAGCTTCCAATTTCCTGAGATTTTTCTTTAGAGTAGAAAGTTCTGAAGTGAACCATTTCTCAGATGAGTTTCTTCTTAGTCTTTTATTTGAAGGCAAAGATTTAGCTTCTGCCCCTATAACAGAGTTCCAAGTTGATACTAGATCATTGAGATTGTTTGAGTCATTGTCTAGCTTTGTGAAGATTGATTCAAGAAAGTTTTCCTTGTTAAACTGGCGGAATCTTTGCTCTATGGGTTTGTTATTGGTATGTGCTGTGTTGGTGTGTTGGAAAGGGAGAGAGAAATGTATCATGAAATGATCGGACCATGGTACCTGAGTCGTGGTGGGTAGAATAAATTGAGGTAGTTGTGTGTAATGTGAAGGGAGGAATATTAGATCTAGAGTGTTACCTTTGCAGTGAGTAGGGTGGGTAATTATTTGTCTAAAACCCATTTCATCCATTGCTTCAAGGAAGGATTGTTCCTGGCTGTTTGATAGTGAAGCAAGGTTAAGGTCTCCTAAGATAACATAAGGTTTCCTCAAGGAAGAGTTACATGCAACCTCAAGGATAGTGTCTAGGCTCTGCATATCAATTGTGGCTGGTCTATATATAAGGCAGATGGCCATGGTGTGACTTTCTATTCTGAGGATATCTATTTCATCATGCTTATCAAGTAATGTAGATGAGAGATTGAGATTAGTTTTAGCTATTACGAGTACACCTCCACCTCTTTTTCGGTCCCTATGATCTGCCACCGGTCTCCTGTCCCCTCACCCTGCACTGCCTCTGCTTTCCTTTGCCCCCTGTAGAGATGGGAACTGATAACTGGTCTTTTACAGTTGCACTGGAAGCTGCATTGTTGGTGCTCTTCTCTTAAATAAATGTAGTTTTAGCTTTGCTGGTGGACATCTCCAATCTCCAGAATATCTTTTATGTTCCTCACTGCTAGTGCTACTGCTAGCCCTATATATCTTGAGAGCATCCACTGACCTTTCCTTCTCAGCTTCTACCACCATATTCATGCCAATTCCTCCCAAACATTCTGATTTGATCATACTAGATTGTAAGTTCTATGGAGCACAGACTGCCTCCTCTTTATGTATTTATAGAGTGCTGCATATGCCTGTTAGTGCTTTAGAAATGAAGCATAGCAATAGATTATAGACAGAGGTAAGCAAATGATCTGTCCTTGCCTGACCTTTTTGGATTCCTTTTCTCTCTGACTTGAGCATGCACTAGCAGGCTGTCCAGTCCAGCGTTTTCTGTGACCGAGACAGAAACAGCCTACTAATGCCTCTTTGTCCTGTCCTGTGTTGTTGTTCTCCTAACCTCACTCTGCACTGCTCACTTCAGTATGTGACTGTAGAGTATACCCAGAGCCAGACAAACAACATTCAAAAGGCAGTTAATGTTACTCGGATAGCGCTGAACATCAGTGCTTTCTATATAACTCCCAATGCCACTCGGTTCACTTCCTGGCTTGCTTCCTTCTAATTCAAAATTTTGGGCTGGTATTAAGATGTCAATCAAACATTGTGGTGGATACCTTCAAATTAACCACATAAATGGAAATCCAAGTATTGACAATACTGCCTGTACAGTATATCATGCTATCTCCAGGAACAAGCAGGAATGTAGTCTTCACATATGGGTATTGTCGGTACCAACGGAGCCTGCGTGGGAACGCTCCCCAGCATTCAATAGGAACACTTTTGGGAGCATCCCTCAGCACATGCGCGCTGCCTTCCCGCCTTTCCAACTGTCCCTCTTCAGTTCTTTGTTGTCCGTGGAGCCGACAGGACCCATACCCTGTCACCGCAGAAAATTCCGTCTTTAAAATTGTTTTTTTTGTGGTCGCGTTTGCCTCTGCCGGTTCTTTTCTTTTCTTTTTTCAAAAAACTGTTATACTTTGAACTGTTTCTCTTCAGAAACTTTTCTTTTTCGGTGCTAGGCGCCATTTTGGGCATTAGGCCTCATATTCCTGAAACATGGAAAAAACAACTAGTGGTTTTAAAAAATGTACTAAGTGTGGCGGTACCATTTCCGTTACTGACACCCATGATTGGTGTCTTAAATGTTTAGGGCCTAAACATTCTCCATCTGAATGTCTCTCCTATATGGGGATGACTAAGAGAGGAAGACAGAACCCGACTGCAAAGCTCGGTACTCTCTTTTCTTCGGATGCCAGATACATTGCATCGACATCTTCAAGAGCCTCCTCTTCCTCCTATGGATCTCAGGTAACTAAACAAAAAAGCTGGTCCTCAAAGGGTAGCTCTCCTGCTAAGCATCGAGAGGCCATTTGCATTGCCCTTGAGGGAACGACACCAGCAAAACAGCCCCGGTGGGAGGATTCGGCTTCCAAAGCATCAGTGGAGCTCCAGGATGTTCTTGAGGCCTCGACCTCGCAAGAACTACTGGTTCCATGCTCAGGGGTCCCGGCCATTTTCACCGGTACCGACACCCAGGCATCGGCAGCGTCGATAGACCAGAGGTTCCTCGCTATCGAACGCAGCATTGCAGCTCTTCTCACAGCTGCTGTACTGTTGACGCCTATGGTTCAACGGGCACTGGTACTGATATCGATACCGATGCCGGTACCTACACCAGTACCTACACTGGTACCGGTACCGACGGTTCTGGCCCCGGTGAGAGTTCTTCCCATGCCATCTTTGGCTGGAATCGACAGATCGGTACCGGATCAACTCGGCACCGACTTCGATTGATACCGGGACCGTGCTTTGCATGAGCATCGTGGTCAGGAGTACTTCGAATCCTCTGATTCCGAAGACTCTGACAATTCTGCTGGTACCAGAGGGTTTCTCCCGGAAGATCCCTTTTCTCCCCAACGCAGAATGTCACCTCCAGAGGACATGTCTTTTCAGGATTATATTCGTGATGTGGCCAAAGGCCTTTCAATCACAGTAGCTCCTGAACAGTAACCCAGAGCAAAGGAATTGGATATTCTCCAATATCCTAAAGCTCCAAAGGAGGCAGCCACTTTGCCCATCTATGAAATTCTGCATAACTTGATGCTCAGAATGTGGGAGACACCTCTGACTACATCTCCTCATTCTAGGAGGCTTGATACTATGTATCGAGTTCCGCCATATCCCGGATTTCAAAAGACTCAGCTGCCACACTATTCAATGGTGGTGGAGTCAACCATGCGTAGGATAAAAAGTGCAAAGAGGCATGCATCCAATCCCCCAGGTCGTGAATGCAGGACTCTGGATGCTTTGGGGCGCTAAACTTTTCAGGCTTCCATGCTTTCAGCTAGGATCTGTTCATATATACTGTATATGAGCATGTTCCTCAAAGAAGTTACAGGAGACTTGGAGCTTATGAGCCCACTTCTCCCAGGTGAAAAGAGACAAGACTTTCTTTCTCTAGTTAAGCATGCTCAAGATGTCTCCAAGTTTGTGAATCATGCAGCCTTTGACTGCTTTGAATGCATCCGCAGAACCTCTGCTATTGCCATTGGGGCTCGACGCATTGCCTGGCTTCAGGCATCAGACTTGGAGACTTGGGTACAGGATAAGTTAGGCAACATTCCTTGCACGGGAGAGAATCTCTTTGGGAAGAACTGGCAGGAAAAGGCTAATGAGTTAGATGCTGACAACATTAGATTGTCAAAATTTACAGACACTCCAGCCAAAAAGAAGCCTTATAAAAAAACCCTCTTTCAGCAAATAGAGGAAATTTTATCCTTCCTATACCCAACAGAGTCAAACTCAGGGTCAGGTTGCCCAAAAGGGATAAACTAGACAGCAAAAGAAGCCAAAAGGCCTGAGAGCCCAACAGGCTCATCCCCCTCAAGGGCTTTGACTCCTTCCTAGAGAGCTTAGCCTTCATGCCTCTGAGGGGTCCCCAACCCCCCAATATTTATTTATTTATTTACATTATCTTATATACTGCGCTATTCTGCATCAGTGCGGTTTACATTGAACAAACTGAAATTACATTGAACAGGGCATTATAACTTGGAGATAACTATTTTACAGGGAACATGGGCTATGGAGGGTTAAGTGGCTTGCCCAAGACCACAAGGAGCACCTGTGGGACTAGAAACCCCAGTCCTTCCAGCCCAAGGTTGCTGTCCTCTAGTGGGATTTGAACCCCCGACCTTCCAGCCTGAAGTACCTTGCCCCAACCACTAGGCCACTCCTCCACTCCAATATCCCAGGCAGGTTATGCCACTTTGTCAACAGATGGCATCAGATAACAGCAGAAGATTGGACTCTGTCCATTGTAGGAGGGGGGTACAAGCTCCATTTTCACAGCATGCCCCCTCCTACAATTCTAAGGCAATTCAATTCTCAAACCTCCGCAGACAATCTGCTATATCACGAGGTCTCAACACTTCTTGCCCAAGGGGCAATAGAAGAGGTACCCATTCTTCAACAGGGTGCAGGGTTCTACTCCCCCTATTTTCTTATTCCAAAGAAAACAGGAGGACACAGACCCATTCTAGACCTCAGAGAATTGAACAAATGCCTGTTCCAAGAGAAGTTCAAAATGATTTCTCTTGGAACTCTTCTGCCATACCTTCAAAGCCATGATTGGCTTTGCTCTCTAGACTTAAAGGATGCATACACTCACATTCTGATCCATCCAAATCACAGGGAATTCTTATAATTCCTTTTCAAGGGAAAACATTTCCAGTACAGGGTTCTTCCCTTTGGTCTGGCTTCAGCTCCAAGGGTATTCATGAAATGCATGGCAGTAGTAGCTGCATTTCCACAAACCCTGGGGATATTCGTCTTCCCTTACTTAGACGACTGGTTCATTAGAGCCCCTACAGTTGCAGAGGCCAGCAGTGCACTGTCTCGCACAATGTGAATCCTCCAATACTTGGGGCTGGTAATAAACTTCCCAAAATCCCAACATTGTTCCTTCCCAATGCCTGGAATTCATAGGGGCCTGTCTAGATACCAGACAGGAAAAGGCTTTCCTTCCACAGGCCCGGTGTCTTCACATAATGCAACTAGCTTCTCAAGCAGCAGGAAAATCCTCCCTAACTGCTTGAGAGCTATTACAGTTGCTGGGACATATGGCATCCACAATTCATGTAGTCCCATATGCTCGCATGCGAGCAGCTCAGTGGACCCTATCCACACAGTGGACACAGGCCACAGGACATTTATCAGACAAAATAGTAAACTCTCAATGACTAATTTTGTCCCTTCAATGGTGGCAATCACTAGAAAATCTGACAGTGGGGTCTCCTTTCCATCAACCCCTTTTTCATGCCACCCTAGCAACAGATGCATCACAGGTGGGTTGGGGAGCACACCTGAATCATCTCTCTACCCAGGGCACCTGGACTCCACAGGAGGCTGGTCTACACATAAACCTCCTGGAATTAAGAGCAATCTATTTAGCTCTTCGAGTATTCCATGTCCAGCTCAGCTACAAGACAGTCCTAGTTCAGAAGGACAATCAAGTAGCCATGTTCTATGTGAACAAGCAGGGCGGGACAGGCTCTCTGTCATTATGCAATGAAGCTTTATGACTGTGGGCCCTCGCCAGAGAGTATCAGATTCACCTTCTAGTGGTATATCTTCCAGGTATTAAAAACCTTTGGACAGACAAACTCAGTCGAGTATTGCTGCCTCACGAGTGGTCTCTCCACCAAGACCAGGTGGAAAAGATATTTCATCTCTGGGGCACTCCAGTCATAGACCTCTTTGCAAGTCCATTGAATGCCAAACTTCCCCGGTTCTATTCCAGGATTCCGGCTAACAATTGTCAGGCAAGGGATGCCTTCCTCCTTCACTGGGGTCAGGACTTCCTTTATGCCTTCCCACCCATTCCCCTCATCCCCAAAATACTCTTCAAGCTTCAGAGAGACAGGGGTCGCATGATGCTCATAGTGCCACGATGGCCACACCAAGCGTGGTATCCCCTGCTTCTACATCTCTCTCAAGCTGCACCTCTGGAGTTAGGGCATGCTCCAGATCTCCTTTCCCAAGAGGATGGGATGCTATGGTACCCGAGTCCCCAGTCCCTGCATCTCACGGCCTGGTTGCTGAAGGCTTAGACCTCCAGGATTTCAACTTGTCCCAACAGGTAAAGGATATCCTTCAGGCTTCTAGAAAACTTTCCACAAGAAGATCTTATGCCTTCAAGTGTATACATTTTACTGTATGGTGTTCCAAGAAGGGATTAAACCCCCTTGTCATACCTTTTGAATCGATACTTGAATATCTCCTTCACTTATCGAATTCTGATCTAAAGACCAATTCGGTAAGAGTCCATCTTAGTGCAATTGCAGCTTCTTATAAGCTTTTGAATGGACAACCAATTTCCTCTCATCCACTCATATCCAGATTTATGAGAGGTCTTCTGTTAACCAAACCTCCCATTAAGCCACCACCAGTGGCATGGGATCTAAATCTAGTTCTTGGGTAGCTCATGAAGCCGCCTTTTGAGCCTTTAGCCACTACAACCCTTACGTTTTTGAACTGGAAGGTCATCTTCCTAATTGCAATCACCTCTGCACATCACATTTGTGAACTGCAAGCTTTAGTGGCTGATCCTCCTTATACTAGGTTTTATCATGATAAGGTTGTTCTTAGAACTCATCCACAATTTATGCCAAAGGTGTTTTCGCCTTTTAATTTGAATCAATCAATTTATCTTCCTGTATTTTTTCTGAGGCCTCACACCTCTAATGTAGAAAGAAACCTTCATACTTTGGATTGTAAAAGAGCCTTATCCTTTTACCTATAGAGAACACAGCAACATAGAAAGTCCTTACAACTTTTTAAAGCTTTTGACTCTAGTCATTTGGGACTTCCAGTCTCCAAAAGAACTTTATCTAAATGGATTGCCAAATGCATGTCCTTTGCTTATGAGAGTAAGGGTCTTCCTCTTCAGGGCCATGTCACAGCTCATAACGTGAGAGCCATGGCAGCTTCCATGGCTAATCTCCACTCCGTGTCTATCGATGACATTTGTCGAGCAGCCACCTGGGCTTCGGTATACACCTTCACAACCCACTACTGCCTGGATAAAGCCTCCCGTCAGGATGCCTTCTTTGGTCAAACTGTTCTTCAAAATCTCTTTCAGACCTAATTCAACTCCTGCCCACCAACCCTGGTGGAATGCCAGAGATCCATGGGAGGAAGGATGCCTACCTTTCTAGGGAGGCACCTTCCTGGGGCTATCTCCCTGGCATCTCAAGCTAGGGAGTCCCCATATGTGAAGACTACATTCCTGCTTGTTCTTGGAGCTAGCGTAGTTACTCACCTGGAACAGGTGATCTCCGGGAACAGCAGGAATTTAGTCTTCACAACCCACCCACTTCCCCTAGGAGTTGTCTCTCTGTCTCTTTATCTCTTTCCTCTCTCCCTCTATCCTTTCACTCAGCTACAAACTTAACTGAAGAGGGACAGTTGGAAAGGTGGGAAGGCAGCGCACATGTGCTGAGGGATGCTCCCAAAAGTGTTCCTATTGGACACTGGAGAGCGTTCCTGCACAGGCTCCATCGGTATCGACGATACCCATATGTGAAGACGAAATTCCTGCTGTTCCTGGAGATCACCTGTTACAGGTAAGTAACTACGCTTTATTATTAATACGTCCTCTGAGTGACACGTTGTTCCTATGCTCTCTCTCTCTCTCTCTCTTGCTCCCTCTTTTTCCATTAGAATAATAGAAGGCAATTATAGACACTCTCTGTTGGACAGCTATTGTGCTTAAATGCTCTAATTTTCCTCATTACATCCATAATTACTATGACTGGCTGGTGCAAGTTATCTATCCATCTTTTCAAGAACAGCGAGATACATAGATTCAGAGGCTGACTGAAACACAGCTGAAAAAAATTAAGATTGCTTAAAGCCTATAACACTATTGAAATGTGAAAATGGAAACACGATTAACAGTAGAACTTTGTCTTATAACTGGCTAGCTGAATCGTGATCATTTTCCTTGGTATTTACAGGAATGAAAAGAAATACATAGAAGTCATATATAACAAAGGAGATGGGGGACTTTTTTAAAACTGAAGACATTCATGAAGCTATCTAAAATGCAATTATAATTTAGGGATGATTTTGTAGATAAATGTACAGAAAGTATTAGAGAAAAAAATATGGCCTGCTAATTGATTAAGGCACCAATGCAAAATCTATAGGTTAATGCATGGATATGACTTTTGCCCTAAATACTAATCAATAACCTTCTTTAACACATTTATAGCTGTTAAAAACAAACAGGTAAAAAGTTGATCAATTCCAGGGTCAAAAATGCAGTAGTGACTCTGGGGGTTATGTTTACTAAAGGTTAACACATGGAAATGTCTATTAGCGGACTTAAGTACCACTGTGGCCCATCTCATTCTGATGGTCACAATGGCACCTAATGGACGTTATTGCGTATTAACCTTTAGTAAACATGCCTTAGAACTCTTTTTCTTGCGTTGTTTTGAAAAAGTGAGTAATGAGCTGAAGAAATAAAATCCTCAGAAGATGATCAAGCATAATGATAAATGCTATTTTTTCTAATATGAAAAATATTTGGCCAGATTAGATGGCATTGGCTATTACCCCACTTAGGTTTATTCTCTGCAAAAAGTCAATGAGACTGGCTAATTTACCCTTTGCCATCAAGTGCAGCGAAGATGGATGTTTAATAGTCAGGCACATATTGTAGCACAAATCAACTCTTATTGCATGTTCTCTGCGCACTCCAGTATTCAGTGGTGTGAACACAATAGCTTGTATATACTCATCTATGCTTGCATAAAATTTAGGGGAGAGAATTCTCATCTAGAAGGCTGAATCATAATGAAAAATGGGATGGGTGTCTTTTGCTTGAAATTAAATGGGAAGGGTCCAATATTCTTCTGGGATGGCTATGTGCTGCTACAATGCATAGCCATCACCGCTGACCTTTAACCCCGGATATTCAATTCCAGGGTCATATGCGGCCCCACAAGACTGCAGAACTAACCAGGCAGTGGCAATATTGAGCTGCTGCCTGGTTAGCTCTCATGGGTAAAGATAGACCAACTTTTGCTTCGCCAATCTTTTATCCAAAGGGTGCTAACCGGGCAGCAATGCAATATTGCCCCTGCCCAGTTAGCAACTGGTGCCGCCCCCAGACCACCCCAGAATGCCCATGACATGACGCAGTGCTAAGTGGTTACCATCGGGGCATGTAGCGGAGATCATCGGAAATATTCAGTGGCATTAATCGTGTTAGTGCTGCTGAATATCCCTCTAAGCGACATTTGCATGATTTGCAGGTCTATAACCCATGTAAATGTCTTTGAATATCAGGCCCAAAAATTGTCATTAATTTATTGCAAATAAATCAATCCCCAATGCAAAAACCAAATCATAACAACAAAAGGGCATGTCTTGACTCTTGCTAGTCCCTCCCAGTTTGTCTTAACATAGGAATCCTTTTACTAAAGTGAAGTAAGCACTTAAAACAAGTTTTACCGTGGCACTGATCATTGACACAGACCCACACTAAGGGTTTATTGCATGGTAAAAGCACCATTGCTGTAAAGATTCCATGCTGAGTGCTTAGCATGGGTTTGGGTGGGATCAGGGCATATTTGGGGAGGAAGGTGGGCATGGAAGCCATCGATAGCTAGCATGCAGGATTGTATCACATGTTGGCTGTACCTACCACCACTTCAAGAGCTGTCATTAAGTGCAGCCATGCTATTGGCAGTCCAGTAGCGTGGCAGCTGCCTGGTCCTGCAAATAATGCCATTCTCAGTCACATACTATGCACATCCTAATCAAAAAAGATATCATCATGGCAATGAACATTCATGTATTATATCACAATGGGTGGATATACGGCTTGCACATAGTTAATAAGTGCATTTCATGACCTGTCTATAGGAGAGAATGAGGTCAGAAATAACCATGGGTTCTTTGCAAATTGTTGCAGCTATCATGACTCACTGGGATCTCCTAATATGCACATGTCTAGATGATGGCATGCTGGTGCAGGGCCTACCTAGCAACCATCCATCAGTGATCTGTCTGCTTTCAAACCCCTTGTATATGCCAGAGTGGGTCAGGATATATGAGTTGTGGTAGAAATCTAGGAACCTTGGTTAAGCCATCAATTATCTCTCCTTGTGCTGCAGACTATCCACATGTTGAGTGAGTGGAATAATTTGCTATTGCAGGAGGTGGCCTCTCTCCCTCATGGGGGCCTGATGGACACATGTGTGAAATTGATGATCTGGACATCTCATGGAATTGGATCATGGTTAGCTGCCTCTGCTGCACAGTATGAAGGAAAGCTACATATTCATCAGTGTGGGTTAGAAAGGCCTTCAGGAAATGCGAGATGCACTGTGAGATGGTTGACCAACAGATTCATAGTGGTGGCCAATATAGACTGGAAACTACCAGGGCTAAAAAGATGAGAGCTATAGTGAGCTTGTGGTGGATGGGAATATGCTGGATCCTCTGTGTGTTGGAGCAAAGGAGATTATCTAGTGCTTAGTAGATATAGTAGATGGAGGCCTTGTCAAAGCAGAACATAGTGAGACACTACTCATCCATGAGGTCCAGAAATAGGGTCTTGGGTTTGTAAATCCTCTGATATAAGTGTTTTCTGGTGGCTCATCTGTGCTCCCTGCAGACCTCATGCAGCATGACCTCCACCAACAGCAACAGCAATGCACATACATATACATGCCCGAACTGAGATGAATGCATACACATAGATAGTACTGAGCACCAAGAAATGAACAGCTGACCAACAAGAGGACCTACATATTCCTGGCCAAGCAGAGAAACAGGGTATTTGAAAAGTCACGGCTGAAAGGGAGGTTATATGGTGGGACTTATGAAAATTGATGGAAAATGGGTTTGAGTGAGACAGTGGTATGAGTGCAGAGATACAATAGGTAGACCAAATGATACTTACATGGACACAGATGACAGTCAAGCCAAAGAATCACAAGCCAAACTCCTCCAGTCATCAATGCTACAAGCAGGCCCAAAAGACAGCAAAGTCAAGTGCTTATTTGTGATTTATAGCAGGTATAGACTGGCACATTCATAATTTTCATACTGCACATTACTGGCTCATATGAAATATATTATAGATATGAAAATGTCGGCATCACCTGAGCAATGCCCCAATATGCCCCTGGAATGCCCCCCAGAAAAGTATGCAGAGATCAACTTGTCAAACGTAAAAACATATATCTTGCATCACTTGTAAAATCATGTTTTGCACATAGATACAGCTTCCACATTTTTCTGCCACCTTATCCATGTTTAAGCATGAATAGGGCTTCTAAAATTACCTCTGTAATCGATAAGTACTTGCTGCCCTGCTCCTGGATTTATATGTATAGTACTAGATGTATAAGGTCCTTGGATATTACAGAAAAACAAAACAAAAGTTATACATTCAGCACAGCACAGAACTGCTTTTTTAATATTGACTGCAAAGTACTAAAGAGACTACTGCAAAGACAAACCTGCTCAAGCAGAAAGCTGGGAAGTAAGATTCCATTCTCTAAGCACCAACTGCTCTTTCTGAATAAAGGTCATCACATTGCATTACAAAGAATACTAAAGTAGGGATAATGTGGATGACAAAACTTTAAGAATGCTGTATTGAGCTGTATATAACTTATAGTAAGGAACATCACCATGTCACTAGACGCTCTCAAGGGAACTGCAGCTGTGCTATTCATGAATGCCTTCTGATCCTATAGGTCCTTCTAGCTATTCAAAAATATCCCCTCAAGTAGTGTATTGTCTTTGATGTTTATTTTGGAGTCAGAATCCCAAGGATCACTGATAAATTATTGAGTATCACATACAGTCTTGCTGTTTCTTTATTAATATTGGCCTTCCTGTGTAGTTCATCTTAGTTCTTGATGATAGTGTTTGGCCTCATGATAGAGTGCCAGAGATGTATGTTTGTTTTCTTTCTGTTACTGACACGTCAATTCAACAATGAAGTGCTGTAGTGTGACACTTACAGACTTCCTAAATTACACTGAGACCAAGAGTACATATTAGCCTTTGAGCACGAAACTGCGTACTTGCTTTATTGTTAAGTACCTTCATAGAAAGATAACAGCAGATAAAAACCATATGGCCTATCCAATCTACCCTTCTGTGTGTGTCGTTGAGTCAATGATGACTCCTGTTAACCCAGCAGACCCCAGGTTTCTTGGCAAGGTGTGACCAGAAGAAGATTGCAAGACCTTTCTTCAGAGGCAATAGAAAGTAAAGTAACTTGTCCAAGGCATGCCAGTGGGAATCAAGGCCCGCTCTCTTAATCAACAGTCCACTGCTCTAGCCACTAGTATACTCCTACACTCCTACCCATCTGAACCAGTTACTAAGCTTTACAGTCCCTATTTTTCAATTAAATGATCTGTGTTTGTCCAATGCTTTCTTAAATTCAGATACAGTCCTTGCCTCTGCTGCCTCCACTGGGAGACTATTCCATGCATCTGACACTCTTTACATAAAGAAATATTTCCACAAATTATTCCTGAGTTTACCGCTTTTTCCCTTCATCTTATGCCCCCTCATTGCAGAGATTTCTTTCAAGCTGATGTGGACTCCTGAGACTCAAAGAAGTCTACAGCACTTAGGGGTATTTTACTAAAGGTTAATGCAAGTTAAGTAAAGTTAATGTGCGGTAAGGGCTTCCACTGCTCATTCATTTCTATGGGCCATTGCTACACTTAATGCGTGTTAAACTTTAGGGAACATACCCCTTAGTATTCTAAGGTGGTTTCCCATCCAAGAACTAACAAGTCTTAATCCTGCTCAGTCAAGGCAGCAGATCAGCATGGCTATAGTAAATAAATTTTGTAGCAATATGAATATTATGTAGAAAATATGTAGACAAGGCTGAAAGAACAAAATGCTCAAATGAATTTGCTATCTAAAAATATTGTCATATATTCATTAAATTGTCATCCTTTTCTTATTTTGCTTTATTTATTAAATTTATTGTGCACTCTTCCTATACTTAAGGTGAGGGTTGTTAGTCACTAATTTTTTGCAAACATCCAACAATATTGGAATTAGCACATATGAGAATTCTTGTTTGGGGAGAACTTGTTCTAGTTTTCCTATTTCTTATTAACAATTTTCTTTTGACAGCATGACTATCTGGAATGCTAGTATAACAGCTTTGTCTTCAATTTATGCTGCAAAGATAAAGTAGTATTAACGCTCTCTAGAGCAGAAATTACCGTATTTTTCGGACCATAAGACGCACTTTTTCTTCACCAAAACGTGGGAGGAAAAGTGCCTGCGTCTTATGGTGCAAATAGAAGAAGTTGCAGATGGGCAGCGGGTCCCCCGGGACCTTCCGTGTCCCTGGGGACTGCATCATCCCTCCCCCGCCCCGTGTCCAGGCTTTCAGGGCCGCGAAGAGAGTAGTATTTCCCTCTCGCGGCTCTGTTAAGCCTGCCGGGGCTGATGGGAATTCCCATCAGCCCCGGCAGGCTAACAGAGCCGCGAGAGGGAGATCACTCTTCTCTTCGCGGCCCTGAAAGCTGCCGCTGATGGAGCTCAGAAGATGCTTTGCCGGGCAGATGGGAAGGGGCTGCGGGACAGTTGATTCTGCCGCTGCCACGGCAGCGGCAGCAGCAGAAGCCCAGGGTTTGTTTTTCATTTTTAAATTTACTTGGGCTGATGGGGGGGAGGGGGTTAGGACTAGTAATGGGGGGGGGTAGGACTAGTAATGGGGGGGGGTTAGGACTAGTAATGGGGGGGTTAGGACTAGTAATGGGGGGGGTTAGGACTAAAAATGGGGTGATGGGGGGATAGTACTGAAAATGGGGTGATGGGGGTTAGGACTGCAGGTGGTCTGATTGGGGGGCTAAGACTGAAAATGGGGTTATGGGGGGGCTAAGAATGAAGATGGGGCGATGGAAGGGTTAGGACTGGAAGTGGGCTGTTGGGGGGCTTAGGACTGATAATGGGCTATGGGGGGGCTAGAACTGGTAATGGACTGGGGGGGGGTGCTAGGACTGGAAATGGGCCAAGTAGAAGGGGGAGCTTGAACTGCAAATAGCTGATGGGGACAGGGTTTTGGAATGGAAATGGGCTGAGTGGAAGGGGGCTTGGAATGGAAATGGGCTGATGGGGAGGGGGCTTGGAAAGGAAATGGGCTGATGAGGGGGGGGCTACGACTGGAAATGGGCTGAGTAGAAGGGGGAGCTTGAACTGCAAATAGCTGATGGGGACAGGGTCTTGGAATGGAAATGGGCTGAGTGGAAGGGGGCTTGGAATGGAAATGGGCTGATGGGGAGGGGGCTTGGAAAGGAAATGGGCTGTGAGGGGAGGGAGCTAGGACTGGAAATGGGCTGATGATGCGGGGACTAGAAGGGAGCGGATGCTGGGTGGGGCAGGAGCTAGAAGGGAGTTGATGTTGGGGGACGATTAGAATGGGATGGGGCTGGGAGAGTGAAATGGAGAGGGGAAATATATTTTGTGTGGGAGGGAAGAAAAATCTACAATTGGCCGGGTATTGGGAGAGTAAGTGGGGATTGAGGATGGAGGGGTAAAATTTGAGTGGATGAAATAGGAATGAGGAAAGAGCAAAAGGAGAATGATTAGTATGTTAAAGCAGATGTAGAGAGAATGGAAAAAAACTAGGAAAGAAGAAAGGACAAATGGACAGCAGACAATGGAGCGTTAGCAGAAGACACGAATAAACCAGAAGAAAGTGGCTGGAACAATTGCAACTGAAAAAAACATGCACAAAAGGTAGAAAAATATCTCTTTATTTTGAATTTATTAACTGAAATATGTCAGCTCTTGGAAATGTGCATCTTTAACATCTGCACTTTATTTAATACAAAAGGAAATCAATTTATAGTTTTATTTCTACAGTGTTGTACATTCTAAGTTTGGCTTTTGGGGTTCCCAGTTTAATTGCCTTAGATGGAAGTGAAGACTGTATTTTATACGAAGACAGCGAAGAAAGTGATGTCAGTGATTGTGACCAAATGAGCTTCATGAATTCTGACTCTAGCGAAGAAGAGTTCTTGGGGTTTTCCGAAGACTAGAGTACTCAAACCTTTGTCTTTATGTGTTAATGACAGTGATAATGGTTCTTAATGACACTGTTGACTGCTGTTCAGTTTATATGGTTCAAATATTATTCTGTTATACCTTATTAAATATTTTATTACACTATTTGGTTCAGAATATTTTTTTCCTATTTTTCTCCTCTAAAAACCAGGTGCGTCTTATGGTCGGGTGCGTCTTATGGTGCGAAAAATACGGTACCAATTGTGTTGGTTGTGTGGACCCCTTATTAATCTCCATTAAAATTCAGTGATCCCACAGTTTATCCCAACCATTCTTTCTGGACACCCTCTTCCCACTAGCATGCTTTATCTTTCTTATCTTCCTGTCTCTGCCAGTCCCTTTCTCTCCAACCAGTTCCCACCAGTCTGCCTTTTTCTCTCTCTCTCCCTCCAGCAAGTCCCTACTTTCCCCAGCCAATCTTTATAAGCCTCGGTCTTTTCTATTTGCTGTGTTCTGTAGAGCCCCAGAAATAGTCTCATAGATGTCCAGGGATCTACAGACTACAGGTCGAGAGCAAGGATGAAAGAGTACTCAATGGAAAAAAATAGTTCCTATGAAACTTAATTAATCCACACTTGGTTTGTCCATGTGAATCAATTCTTGCCAAATGTGACTGGGAATCAATTCATAAACATTAAAAATGAGTATGTTGTACATTATTTCTGAATCTTCCAATTGGGTTGACAGGTTAGGTAAAATCCTGAGGGAAAATGTGTGAGGTTCAGTCACCAACCTGCAGGTTGCTCAGTTCCTAAAGGATAAACCTCTGACCTCCACCCTGCAGGCGTCAGTTGATTCTATTTGTCTAACTGGCCATTTTAGCCTGTTCTGTGCCTGATATTTTATATTTATTGTGTGTTTGTTACACCATCTTTTATGAAGACCACAACAAAGCAGTTTGAAATGTAACATTTTTAAAATGATTACATACAATAACACTTTGCTTCTGAGAATATATTCTGAGAATGCCAGCAGCATGGTCTGAGAATATATAAACCTATTTCTGGTGTCATCTGATGCTTTAGCTCCCTGCTTCTTGTCAAATCCTGTTTCATCTTGTTGGATGTTCCTAGATGTTGCGCTAGTTTCTCAGCATAACTCTTATCTTGTTCTTCTGTGGTGAATGCCCTGTGTTCATCTATCGTGTTTCCTCATGAGTTCTCCTGGTTCCTGGTTCTCTACTCTGGTTCCAAATATGGCAGAAAATTCTTATTGATCATCAGCATCAGAGGGCTCAACCCAAAGGGAAGGTGGCCATACACAGATGGAAGAACCTATTCTAGTTATCCCTGGACTGAGTGTCACATGTATGATTTTCTCCCAGTTGGTGGGAGGTCTTATGTGTGCCTTGGTGCAAGGAGTTCTTTGTTCTCAGGGAACAAGTCCAATCTCTGGAGGCTATAGTAGCAGACTTGGAGGACATAAGGAAGACAGAAAGGTACATAAATGAGACCTACAGGGATATAGTACTGAAGTCCCAACTCTAGTCTGGCAGCATCCCTGTTGCCATTGAGGAGAGAGGTCATGTGACAGGAGATCATCACTCTGGTGTGGCAGGAAGTTATCCTGTAACTAGGACCTGTCCTCCAGGTGATGTAAAACCCTCTCACACAAAGGAGGTTTCTCCAGGGCCATGTGCCCACGAGGAGGGAAGGGTTAGGAAAGCCAGTATAGTTGGTGATTAGATCATTAGGCAAGTAGATAGCTGGGTGGCTGGTGGATGTGAGCATCACCTGGTCATGCCTGCTGGGGAGAAGTCTGCTGTCTTGGTACAAGTCGGTATTAGTGGCATAGGAAAGTGTGGTAGGGAGGTTCTGGAGGCTAAATTTAGGCTTTTTGGAAGGATGTTGAAATCCAGAACTTCCAGGAAAGCATTGTCCAAAATGCTTCCCATTCTATGTGCAGGACCCAAAGGGCAGGCAGAGTTGCAGAGTCTCAATTCATGGATGAGATGATGGTGCAAGTAAGAGGGTTTTGGATTTATTAGGAAATGTGGAACATTTTGGGGAAAGGAGGGGCTTTTCCAAAGGGATGGGCTCCATCTTAACCACGATGGAACCATGCTGCTGGTATTAAACTTTGAAAAGGAGATAGAGCAGCTTTTAAATTAGATAATAGGGGAGAGCCCAAGAATGCATGGTTCAGAACAATGTATTCTTGAAGGATACCAGCAAAGGATTGAAGTTAGGGCATATCAGCAGAAAGGTTCCAATAAAGACAAAAGTAGCGCAAATGCCCTACCAATAGCCAGATTAATATGAATAAAATACAGCTTCTAAAATGCTTGTATGCAAATGCTAGAAGTCTGAAAAATAAGTTGTGAGAGTTAGAATATATAGCACTAAATGAGAGGTTAAATATGATTGGTATCTCAGAGACATGGTGGAAGAGGACAAACAGTGGGACACTGTAAAACCTGGGTACAAAGTATGTCGTAATTATAAAGCAGATCAAAGTGGTGGAGGGGATGCACTCTATGTTAGAGAGGGCATTGAGTCACAAAGGATTAAAGTTTTGCAGGAAACAAAATCCACTGTAGAATATCTATGGATTGAAATTTCATATAAAAAGAGGAAGGCGATGGCAGTGGGGGTGTACTATCGACTGCCTGGCCAGAATGAACAAATAGATGATGAAATGCTCAAAGAAATCAGAGAACCTAAGAAACGTTACAGTACATTAATAATAATGGATGATTTCAATTACTCCGGTATCAATTGGATCAGTGTCATGGCAGGATATGCTAGGAAGATAAAGTTTCTAGATGAAATAAATGACTGCTTCTTGGAGCAGCTGGTTCATGAACTGACAAGAGGAAAAGCCATTTGGACCTAGTCCTTAGTGAAACGCAAGATAAGGTGCAAGAGATAAGGGTGTTGGGGACACTTGGCAATAGTGATCATAGCATGATAACGTTGGATTTAATTAACGGAGGAAGGACGGTAAAGAAATCCACAGTACTACCGTTTAACTTTCAAAAGGGAGACTATGATAAAATGAGGAAAATAATTAAGTAAAAACAAAAAGAGGCAGTTGCAAAGGTTAAAGATTTATATCAAGCATGGGTGTTGTTTTAAAATACTGTCTTGGGAACCCAGACCAGCTGTATTCCATGCTTTAAGAAAAGTGGAAGGAAGTCCAAAAAACTGCCAGTATGGTTAAAAGGTGAGATCAGAGAGGCTGTTGTTGCTAAAAAAAAGCATCTTTCAGGAAATTAAAAAAGAAGCCAAATGACGACAACTGGAAACAACATAAGCACTGGCAAGTTAGATGCAAGGCATTGATAAGGCAGGCAAAGAGAGAATTTGAGAAGAAGCTTGCTGTGGAAGCAAAAACACATAATAAAGACTTTTTCAAGTGCATTCGTAGCAAAAAACTTGTGACAGTCAGAGGGACAATTAGATGATAGAGAGGTAAAAGGGGCACTAAGAAGGGACAAGGCCATTGTGGAAAGACTGAATAAATTCTTTGCTTCGGTCTTTACTGAGGAAGATGTAGGGATATTACCCATGACTGTAATGATATTTAAAGGTGATACCACAGAAGAATTGAAAGAAATATCAATACATCAGGAAGATGTATTACAACTATTTGATAAACTGAAGAGTAGCAAAACACCTGGACCGGATCGTATACATCAAAGGGTATTGAAAAAACTGAAATATGAGATTGAAGACCTGCTATTAGCAATCTGTGATCTATCATTAAAATCATCTCTAATACCTGAAGATTGGAGGATGGTCAATATAACACCAATTTTTAAAAAGGGCTCCAGGGGTGATCCAGGAAACTACAGACCAGTTAGCCTGACGTCAGTAACGGGAAAAATGGTAGAAACCATCATAAAGAACAAAATTCCTCAGCATGTAGATAGTCATGGCTTAATGGGAGACAACCAACATGGTTTTAGCAAAGGAAGGTCTTTTCTTACTAATCCGTTATGGTTTTTTTGAAGGTGTGAATAAACAGGTAGACAGACAAAGGTGAGCTGGTTCATATAGTGTATCTGGATTTTCAGAAAGCCTTTGTCAAGGTCCCTCTTGAGAGACTCTTGGTTAAATTAAAAAGTCATGGCATAGGAGGCAGCATACTATTGTGGATCAGGAACTCGTTAAAAGATAAAAAGCAGAGGGTAGGGCTTACTTACCAATTTTCCCAATGGAGAAAGGTGAATAGTGGAGTACCCCCTGGGATCTGTGCTGGGTCAGCTGCTTTTTAACATTTTCATAAATGACCTGGAAATAGGAATAACAAGTGAGATAATCAAATTTGCAGATGACACAAAATTATTCAAAGTTGTTAAAACCCATGAAGATTGTGAAAAATTGCAAGAGAACCTTTATAAATTGGATGACTGGGCATCCAAATGACAGATGAATGTTATCGTGGACAAGTACAAAGTTATGCACCTATGAAAGAACAACCTAAACTATGGTTGCACGATGCAAGGTTCCACATTAGGAACCACCAACCAGGAAAAAGATTTAGGTGTCATCGTGGATAACATGTTGAAATCCTCTGCCCATTGTGCAGCAGCAGCCAAGATATCTAATAGAATGCTAAGTTTCATAAGGAAAGGAATGGAGAATAGAACAAAGAATATTATAATGGCTCTGTATTAATCCATGGTGCGACCGCACCTTGAATATTGTGGGCAATTCTGGTCACCTTATCTTAAAAAGGATATTGTGTTATTAGAAAAGGTACAGAGAAGAGCCACCAAAATGGTAAAGGGGATGGAAGGATATCCCTATGAAGAGAGGCTAAAAAGGTCAGGGCTCTTCAACCTGGAAAAGAGACGGCTGAGGGGAGATATGATAGAGGACTATAAATTAATGTATGGAGTGGAACGGGTAAACATAAATTGATTGTTTATGCCATCAAAATATAGAAAGACTAGGGGCATGCAATGAAGCTAGAGGGTAACCTATTTAAGATTAATAAGAGAAAATATTGTTTCACTCAATGTGTAATCAAACTCTGGAATTCGTTACCGGAGGATGTAATAAAAGCTGTTAGTGTAGCTAGGTTTAAAAAAGGTTTGGGCAAGTGGAAGAAAGGTCCATAAACCATTATTAAAGGAATCTGGGATTCCCACTGTTTTTCCCAATACAAGCATTCTGGAACTTATGTATTTTGGGGAAACTGCTAAGTACTTGTGACCTAGATTGGCCACTGTTGGAAACAGGATACCAGGCTTGATGGACCTTGGTCTGAGCCAATATAGCATATCCAGTTTTTATTCAAAGCCCAAACAAAAATTTTATTCAAAGCCCAAACAAAAATTCTCCAGCTGTCAATCTCATCTCTGTGTTAGTAGAAATTTTCACTAAACTGTGTGTGGAACAGCTAAGGCAAACTGCAACAATGTTGCTCTGGAGATCCCTGCTCCAACCTCCATGATCTGGGAATTTTTCCAACTTTTTAATATACATTTTTAAGCTTATAAAATATTTTTCATCATAATCATTATATGAGTGAGCATCGCCATAACTTTGTTTCATTTTTGGATCATTTTAAAACTTTTACAGCCTTTATTTAGGGCACCAGCAAATTGTCACTAATTCTTTCTCTCCCAATAGCTAACCCTCATGACACTCTCATACCTCTCGGGGGCACATTTTAAACTTTAAAACGGAAGTTTTTACATTTGGGCCAATTTTTGTCAGTAGTCATGCCCCTTTTCTGAAAAAGCTGCAAAACACAACAATTTTGCACAAATAAAATTAAAATATGTATTTTCAGGTCTCTCCAGACCAATCCCAATATTTTACCATACTATAAAACTTTGAACTTTTAATTGTGGCCTAATTTTTGGTGCAAAGTCTTGCCCCCTTACACTTCTTTCATTTGAAACTCTGAGATTTGCAGTGATTTTGCCTTTATAAATTAAAATAAGCACCTGACAAAATTCCCCTGGTCTTGTCCCAATTTTCTGAACCCTCAAACCTTTGATCTTTTTAATTTTAATTTTTGGGCCATTTGCAAGGTGCATAGCCTTTTTAAGGCTGGCTCTGCGCCTCGGCAGCCATCTTAGGCCTCTACGGCAGACCCAACAACAGTACAGTGTTATTCTCCCCCTTGCTCAAACACCATAGCCATCTTAACACTCCTCCTCTGGCCAGCCGCCGTGCCCAAACCTTCTACAGCCACCAACACACATCAGGGAAAATTGTGGCTGTCCTCTGATGCATCCAGCAGCCATTTTTAGATGTCTCATGACCCAAACCTAATGCGGGCCTTCCCCCACCAGATCAGGGACATTGTGAACCCTTCTCTGGCCTAAAGCTCTTGCTTGGTCCTCAACACACACAGGCCAGCACTGGCTCTCCAGATTTTTACTATTATGTTCTTCCTTTTTAAAAATAAACAAACAAAATGCAACTGCATCTGCAGCCCAAGGGTAAAAAAAACTATCCGGGATGCAGAATGCAGTCACGGGGCGGCCCCAATCAGCAGAGTAGGAAACCAGCACCTTCCCTGGGTGGTAGGTCTTAACCATCTAGTCACATTATGTTATACCTTAACATTTATATCCCGGAACATCAATCTGAGCTCACGTCCATTGGGCTTCACGGAAAAAGAAAGACTGAGCAAGATGGCACCCTTGGGCGGGAAGGGGATCGCGCATGCGTGCTGCATTCCCAAAGGCTTTCCTTGAAAGCTGGGGAAATGCTCTGCACGGGGACTCCATCATCACCGACGTCACCCCCATATGTAAGGACTGACTTCCTGCTTGGTCCTGGAGAATCAGCTGACACAAAATTATTCAAAGTTGTTAAGAGAATTGTGAAAATTTGCAAGAGGGTCTTGAGAAAATGGGAGACTGGGCATCTAAATGGCAGATGAATTTAATGTGGACTAGTGCAAAGTTATGAATTTAGGGAAGAACAACTACAGTTACACAATACAAGATTCACCATTAGGAATAATACCCAGGAAAATAACTGGGTGTTATAATGGATAATTTATTTATTTATTTAATTTTCTTATATACCGTGCTATTTGTCATCAGTGCGGTTTACATTGAAACAATACAACAATTGGTCAGATATAACAGACCTATTACAAGTAACAGGAAAATTAACATTGAAGTAAACAGGGAAATCATTTATATTTCTAGCAAATACACGTTGGAGATATATAAAATCTATACAGTTAGGGTAGGTATGAGGTTAAAAGGATGGGGGAGGGGAAGGGGTGTTTAGGTGTTTGAAGCGTGCGATGAAAAGGTGGTGTTTAAGGGCTTTTTTGAATTGTTTGATGTCTTTAATTGCTCTGATATTGGGAGGGAGTTTGTTCCAACATCTAGGAGCATAATTCGAAAAAGTCCTATTGATGGATGATTGATTAGCTTTTAAGGAAACTTTTGGTATAAGTAGTGTGTCAACAGTTGGAGATCTCCTGGACCTGTTATTTGTTGTGTGTATGATGAGATCAGAGATGGAATCTGGAGAAATATTATTGAAGGCCCTAAAGGTGTTAAGGATGGCCTTATATTGGATTCTACAGTTTATTGGTAACCAATGAAGCTTCTCTAGAATGGGGGAAATATGCTCACACATTGAAGATCCGCAGAGGACACGAGCAGCTGCGTTCATGGCTAATTGTAGAGGATTAATAGTTATATTTGGTAAGCCATGGAGTATTATGTTAGCATAATCAAAGTGCGGCGTGACTAGAGCTTGAAAGATGGTGCGGAAGTCATCAGACTTCATCATAGGTCTCAGATGACGAAGGGTTTTTATCTTGAAGTAAACGGCCTTTACGGTGCGTTTTATATGTTCCTTGAAGTCGAACCTTTGATCCAGAATTACTCCTAGATATTGAATATTTGATTTGACTGGGAAATCAGCATCTCTGACTTTTAGAATTAATGGATGGGAGAAAGATTTATTCCTTGTGATTATTAGAACCTCTGTTTTTTTAAAGTTAATACGGAGGTTTTGAGAGAGAAGCCAATCAGTTATTGAATTAAAACAGTTGATTAGCACTGTATAGTTTGGGTATGATACAGATATCGGTGAGAATAATAGCACATCATCCGCATACATAAGGCAGGATATATAGCAAAAGAGCGTGCGATGTCACAGATTGGCTGCATATAGATGTTGAACAGCAGCGCAGACAAGGAGGAGCCTTGTGGTACACCTTGTTTCTGCTGAAAGGGATTTGAAGTAGCATTACCAATACGAACTTGTTGTAATCTACCTTCCAGGTAGGATTTGCACCAGTCCCAAGCACGGTTCTTGATTCCCTTCTCATGAAGTCGCTTTAGTAGTTGTATGTGATCCACAGAATCAAACGCAGCAGCTATATCAAGAAATATTAGAGCAAAGGCATTTTTCAGATTGTCAATGCCGTTGATAAGTGTATTGATTAATGTTGTTAGGAGAGTTTCTACACCGTGGGCTTCCCTGAATCCATGTTGACATGGATCTAAAGGGGAAAATGAGTCTATATGCTGTTGTATCTGCCTGAGAGTTAATTTCTCAAGACGTTTGGCTAGAAATGGGATACTAGAGATTGGACAGTATGAATCCTCCTTCTTTGGGTCAAGCTGGTTGTTTTTCAGCAGTGGTCGGATGGATGGATGTTTGAGAGCATCTGGGAAGACACCAGATTCAAATGACAGCTTCGCCATGTTAGCTATAAAAGGGCTGAGTTCTGTGCGCATAGATCTTATCCAGTGTGCTGGGCATGGGTCAGATGGTGAAGTTGTCGTGTTGATGGAGGTAATAACTTCATTTATGGTTTTTACAGAGGGTGGTGAGAGGTTGGTGATTGAAAACTGCGGAAGGGAAGTTTGGACAGGTTCATGTAATGATGTAGTATTTGTTTTTATTGATTTGGATTGGATGTAGTTCGCATAGGCTTGGGGTTCAATCCCTTCTTGTTGTGGCGGAGATGGTTGATTGATAAAGGACTTTACTAGATTAAATAAGTCTCTTGGTTTATTCAGAGAGCGGCTGAGGATATCAGCATGGTATTCTTTTCTCTTAGCCCAAATTGATTCACGATGTTGTTTAAGATGTTCTAAGTAGATGGTTTGGTCAGAGGAATTAAGTGTATTTCTCCATTTTCTCTCAAGCTTTCTGAGGTGGAGGAGAGAGGTACGTAGTTCATGTGAGAACCATGGGGCAGATTGTTTTTTAGTAACTCGGTTGTCAGATGTTGACTTTTTGATCAAGGCTGGGAGTTGCGAGTATGAGGAGAGGGTATTGTTCCAGTTATTTACAATATCATTGAGATTATCTGATAGTTTGGCAAGCTTTAGGAGAGCATAGTTTTTGAAGTCATCACTGTCTAGTTGCTTGAATCGTGTAGATCTTTTGCATCCAGTTGAGTTTAGACAGTAGTCTGTGGGGGGGCGGAGCCTGATGTCCAGCGGGTAAGACGCTTCGCGCTGAAGCTCCCGAGAGGCCTACTTAGAATCCTGACATAATACCTATACAAACTTACTATTTCGCTCCGGGCTGACCGGGGTACCTCGGGGGGGATGGCGGCCCATAAACCAGCGCGCTTGGACTTCGGGTCTCCTTCTTCTTCTCACGGAAAACGCTCCAAAACAGAGGTGTCCTCCCCACAGAAGATGGTTCCATTTCGGAGAACCCCGAAATGCACCTGGAGATTTTAGAGGAAATACGCGGCGTGAAGGAATTGGTGCAGTCCAATGGAGAAGCGCTTAGAGCCATGCGAGAAGACTTTGGAGTGCTCCAGGACCGACTTGAAAGTCTCTCATTACGGCAGGACAATATGGCGGGGGTCCTCGACTCGCACGCGGTGCGCTTGGGCACACTGGACAAGGCTGAGCGCCAGATACAGAATCTTCAAAAGGAGTTAGAAGATAGCAATAATCGAGCCCGTCGCAACAATGTGAGGCTCATTGGAATACCGGAGGGGGTGGAAGCGGGAGATATGAGAGAATTCCTGCTCAAAACTCTTCCCTCCTTGCTGAAGATCACCTTTCATAAAGAACTGGAAATCGATCGAGCACACCGTGTTCCTACCCACATGGCGCTCAACCGAACGACCCCCCGGCCTATTATCTTTCGCTTGCTACGATATCAACAAGTGGAACAAATTTTAAATGCTGCCCGGGCGAACCATCATTTGGAATTTGAAGGTCACAAAGTCTCCTTCTTCCCTGATTTGGCAAAGCCTACAGTCGACCGACGGAAGAAACTCCTTGCTTTTCGCCCTCGACTTCAACAGCTACAGGCTCGCTTTGGCCTGTTGTATCCCGCGAAGCTCCGAGTGACTCTCCACAACCAAACCAGGACATTCGAAAATCCTGATCTACTATCAACATTTTTAGACTCCAAAGAAGCAGAGCAGATGCGCTAATCCAACGACTTGGACTTTTATTTGCCGGCTCTGTCCGCCATTTTGAAGGGCCCGATGCGGCGGTCATAGTTCAGCACAGAGACTACCTGGACTTTCTTACTTTCTTTCTATGACTTTTGTTTTGTGGTCTCCTATCCCTCCATGATGTGTGCCTCGGTCGGATTCGGAGCACGCACAATCCTACAGGTTATGTGTTTGTTCAATTTCGGCCTTCTCTGGGGCTTCTCCCCGCAGACACATGGTCGCCAGTAATTTTTGGGGTTCTGCTTCTTCTCTACCGCGCTGCGGTTTTTCTTTTTTAATGTGGGGCGCTTCATTGTATTATCTAAGCTTATTTTCTTTTATGCCATATGTACAGCCAGATACAGTCAATATGAGGGACATTGTGAACTTATGTGCGCTATCATGCTCAGAATTTTTAACTTGTCTGAATGGCTTTATGTAAAATCTTATCACTCAACGTAAAGGGCATTAATAGTCCAATCAAGAGAAAGAAAATCCTTAGCTATCTTAGCCATGAGCATGCTGATTTAGCGTTTCTTCAGGAAACGCACTTAAACTCTGCTGAAACACTGAAACTCAATGTTAAGCCTTACATGGTGGCTGCCTATTCTCCCGCCGTTTCCAAACGGTGCGGGGTAGCCATTTTGGTTAAGAAATCTTTGCAAGCTACTGTAATTGATACTAGCGCTGACAAGGAGGGTAGATGGGCCCGCGTACATCTTAAGGTTGGAGATAGTGAATTTACATGTATTTGCATTTATGCCCCGAATGTGGACAACCCTGCTTACTATGCAAGTATTGCGCAGTTGGCACAGGCCTCTGCCAATACTCCATTAATACTTGGTGGTGATTTTAATCAAGTGTTAGACCCTCTGATAGATAGACAGCCGCCTAGAACGAGTAGTCCACCCAAGAGTCTTGCTACCCTTACAGCTCTGATGCAAGATCTTGCGCTGGTAGATATATGGAGGCTGCTTCACCCCTCCGACTTAGAGTTCACTTTCTTTTCTGCCCCCCATCACTCCCAATCTAGAATAGATTTCTTTCTCATTTCCAAAGCACTGATTTCTCAAGTCGACACGACTAGGACTCATCCTCTCCATATTTCAGATCATGCTGCCATATCTTTATCATTACGTGTCACTGCGCGGGACGATTCTCCCCGAGCTTGGTTTTTTGATAGATCCCTACTGGGTCAAAAAGATTTTCAGGTTGATATAAAGGCCGCTATCCAAGATTATTTTCATTTTAACTCACCCCATGACACAGCGAGCTGGGCTTGGTGGGAGGGTTTTAAAGCATCTATCCGCGCCACTATAACTAGCTATCAAATTCGGCAGGGGAAACAAAGAAAGCAGCATTTACTGATTCTAGAGCAGCAGATACAAGCTGGGGAGCGTCTCCTCACGTCCCGTACTGACCCATGTATTTTACTCCGTTTACAACGCTTGCGTTTTCAATACAATCAGCTTTTGTACACTGCTGCTGTTAAAAATATCGAATCTCAACAAGGGCTATATTATCGGGAAAATAATCGTGCTGGCAAATTATTAGCAAATGCCCTAAAAGGTCAAAAAGAAGCCAAGCGTGTTACCGCCCTCCGTAATCCGTCGGGGGGGGGCTTGGTCACTAAAGATACCGAAATCTTAGAACTCTTTCGTGATTTTTATACCCGGCTTTATCAATCTGAATGTGATTTTGAGCCAGATGTATTTGAACGCTTACTTTCAGGGGTACAAAGACCGACCCTATCTGACGAGACCCGCAACTAACAGCTAATTATCGTCCAATTTCCCTCCTAAACGCGGACTATAAAATATTTGCCACCATTCTCTCTACCCGGCTCTCGGATAGGATGCCTACCTTAATACACCCAGATCAATGCGGTTTCATTCCTGGTAGATCAACTGCTGACAATGCTCGGACTCTATGCCATGTACTGACTACCGCAGTTAATCTTGATCGCCCATTTGTTGGCCTCTCACTTGATGCTGAGAAGGCCTTTGATCGCTTAGAGTGGCCCTTCCTGTTTGCAGTCCTCCGCTGGTACGGATTCGGGGAAGGTTTTCTCCGTTGTCTTCGCACCATGTACGCACAGCCTACAGCCAGTATATGTGCCAATGCTTTAAAGTCTCAGCCTTTTCCCCTTCAACGCGGCACTCGCCAGGGATGCCCACTGTCTCCACTTCTCTTCGATCTTGCACTTGAACCCTTGGCTTTACTAATCCGGCAATCGGAGGAGATTCATGGAGTCCCCTTCACCCATAGGGAAATCAAAATTTCAGCGTATGCTGATGACCTTATGCTTTTTGTCTCTATAGACTCAGTACCGGCTGTCCTAGAGCAAATTGGTAAATACTCACAACTGTCCGGTTATAAGATAAATTGGACCAAGTCGGTAGCCTTTCCATTAAATCCTTTGCTTCATCAGGCAGATATGCAACCTTCCCCTTTTTATGGCAACCTCGCATGGTCAAATACCTTGGGGTTCACTATTGTTCTCCTTTGGAAGACACTATCTCCTTCAATGCCAAAGACTTAATCTCTAAAGTCCGGGCGCTAACTCACCGCTGGACTCCTTTAACACTTACCTGGTGGGGTCGATTAGAAACCATAAAAATGATGATTGTTCCGAAAGTGAATTATATCTTAGAAATGTTGCCCTGTCTCTTCCCTCGACGTATATATAAAGATATAGAGGGCCTTCTGACTAGATACTTGTGGCAAAACATAGAAGAGGACCTTTGCAAACCGATTCCTCTTACTTTTCTCCCTGGTATGACTCTCCCATCAGACTCCCACTTTCCACCAATGCTTTTAGACACCTTAGGTGCCTTTACTACTCTTATGCACTCTTTAGACTCCCGACTCTGTCCGTTAGACAAGCTCCCACTTTGGTATAATACTCGATTTCGAATACAAAATAAGCCGATGGCGTGGAGCCCCTGGTACACTAGGGGCATTTGGATTCCTAGTCAGTTGTTCCATGAAGGTCGCTGGAAAACTTTTAGTGAATTGCAAATTGAATTTGGTCTCCCAGCGAAACACTACTTTCAGTTGGTGCAACTTCAGCATTGCCTTCGGAGTGCTAAGGTGCTCCCGCCATCGGCCTCCCCTACACAAGGTTGGTTGGAGACTATCCGATCTATCGGTAGTTCACCGGGTGTAGCATCCAATTTTTACAAAACCTTATGTAATGCTATAACTAGAGATACCCCTATAGCGCAGAAAGCATGGGAGAGAGAATTGCATGTGACTTTGACCCCGGAGCAATGGAGCCTTGTCTGGAGTAGAGTGACACGGGTCTCCCGATCCGCCTCACTCACTCAGACACTCTTCTTTCTAGCCCACCGGTGTTTTTACACTCCTGACAGATTAGCCAAATGGAACACTACTCAGGGCAATAGTTGTTGGACATGCCATGCGGCCATTGGTTCACTACCTCATGTTATGTATGAATGCCCCGCACTACAGTATTACTGGCGTCGGGTCTGGGGTCGTATCCAGTCTATTTTGCACTTTCAAGAGCCCCTTTCTTGGAGGATAGTGGGACTTCGCTCAGCTGCGGGGATCCCCTCTCTTCCAAAAACGGCTAACTTCCTTTTGGACTTTATGCTTGGCATTGCTATTTCCCTAATTACGAAATACTGGAAAAATAGCTCCCAGCTGAGCCCCAATGAATGGTGGAATCATGTCTGTCTCTATAGTAAATATGAACAAATACCTCGTATGTTTGCTTCTCCCACTCAGACTCCTCATCATCGGTCTAAATGGAAGATGCTCAATGACTATGTACATTCTGCTCAATGCTCTCATCTGACTGTCTAAATTTGTATATATCTTTGTCCCATGATTATTCTGTATCGCAGATACTCTTTTGATTGTTTTGATGTATAATCACTGTTGTTTGGAAGCGCTCACATGCTGACATAATCAGCTAGAGAAGAAGCGTGGGGGTGGGGGGTAATTGGGTTTACTTTTCTTTATTGTATACTTGTTTTGTCTCCTTTGGTGTGTTGTTTCTTTTGTTTGTTGCAAAATGAAAATAAAAGTTTAAAAAAAAAAAAGACAGTAGTCTGTGGATTGATATGCTGGTATCTGAAAAGTTATTAGGTTATGGTCAGACCATGGGACAGGGGTAATAGAGAGATCAATTTTATTCATCATAATCATGTCATGTTGAGGGTTAAAGATTAGGTCCAAGAGATTCCCACTTTGATGGGTGGGATTAGCCACTACTTGTTTGTAGTTGAGGTCAGACATTGCTTCTAAGAAAGACTTGGCTAGGGTAGGTTGAGTAGAAGCCAGATTAAAGTTGCCTAATAACCAGTTTGGTTTGGAGGGGTCTTCTGAGTTACAGGCTAGGTCAATGATGTCTGAAAGTTCATCAGAGACAGCATTTGGTGCTCTGTAGATGAGGTTAATGGAGTTGGATTTGTTGGTAATAGTTAGTGTGTTTAAGTGTTGTGTACTTTTGATTAAATTTATGCGATATTGTAGCACTGTTTTTGCAAGTAATAGGACACCACCGCCTCTTCTGTGTTCTCTGTTGCAGGTGTAGATTGTGAAGTTGGGTGAAGTAAGGTGGTTTAATATTACGTTGTCTGTATTAGAGAGCCAAGTTTCAGTAACCAAAAGTATATCTAAATTGTATTTGGTTATTAGGTCTGTGATTACAGGCCATTTATTGCGTGTAGAGCGTGCATTAACAAGTGCACATTTTAGGTCTGGTTGATGTTTCGCTTTTTTGTTTTTGTCTTTGGTGGAGTTTGTAAGATCAAGAGATACATAAAGAAGATGTGATTGTCTCTTGTGATAAGTGTTTGGGAGTATGTGGTTTCGATTCGTAGAATGTTTCCTGCTTGTATTGTGGATTAGATGAATCGGGTTGTAGTGATTTGTAAAAGTAGCAGAGATATGAAAAGTACAGGTTAGCGTGTAGATTAGGGTAATAGTAAATAATGAGGATGTCATTTTGTGGTTTAAAGGGTTGTTTCTAAGTAAACAAAAGAGTAAGGGTGCAAAGTGCTTATTAGTAGATATAGTTATACAGTGGATATAGTTATACACAGTTGTACACAGTTTTAAACAAATTGAAAGTTGTGGATGAGCAGATGGAATCACAGATCCTCAGAGGGGACAGGAGCTGGAGAGAGTCCCTGTCACATATGCTGAAAATTTATGTGCTGTGTGCTGGGGCAGACAAGAAAGGAAATGCAATGCTAGGAATCATAAGGAAAGGAGATAAAACCAAGGATATTATAATGTCTCTGTATTTATTTATTTAAGATTTCTTTTATACCGCGCTATTTGTCATCAGTGCGGTTTACATTGAAACAATATAACACTGGTCAGATATATCAGACCTATTTTACAAATAACAGGAGTATTAACATGGAAGTAATCAGGGAAATCATATACATTTCTAGCAAAATACATGTAGGTAATGTTTATAATCTGTGCAGTTAGTTAGGGTAGGAATGAGGTTGAGAGGGTGGGGGACGGCAAGGGGTGTTTAGGTGTATAAAGTGTGTGATGAAAAGGTGCTGTTTAAGGGCTTTTTTGAACTGTTTAATGTCTTTAATTACTCTGATGTTGGGAGGGAGTTTGTTCCAGCACCTAGGAGCATATTTTGAAAATGTCCTATTGATGGATGACTGGTTAACTTTTATGGAAACCTTTGGTATAAGTAAGGTGTCAACAGCTGTAGATCTCCTGGACCTGATGTTTGTTGTGTGTATGATGAGGTCAGAGATGGAAGGTGGAGAAATATTATTGAAGGCCCTAAAGGTAGTAAGGATGGCTTTATATTGGATTCTACAGCTTATTGGGAGCCAATGAAGTTTCTCTAGAATGGGGGAGATGTGCTCACATTTTGATGATCTGCAGAGGACACGGGTTGCTGCATTCATGGCCAACTGTAGAGGGTTGATTGTTATCTTTGGCAGGCCATGGAGTATTATGCTAGCATAATCAAAATGCGGCGTGACCAGAGCTTGGAAGATGGTGCGGAAGTCGTCAGACTCCATCATAGGTTTCAGGTGACGAAGGGTTTTAATCTTGAAGTAAACTGCCTTTACAGTGCATTTTATATGTTCCTTGAAGTCTAATCTTTGATCAAGTATTACTCCCAGATATCGTATATTGGATTTAACTGGGAGTTCGGCATCTCTAACTTTTAGAGATGATGGAGGGGAGAAACATTTATTCCTTGTGATTATTAGAACTTCAGTCTTTTTGAAGTTAATACGGAGGTTATAAGAGAATAGCCAATCAGTTATTGCATTAAAACAGTTGATTAATACCGAGTAGTTTGGGCATGATACAGATATCGGTGAGAATAATAGCACATCATCCGCGTACATAAGGCAGGATATACCAAAAGAGCGTGCAATGTCACAGATTTGCTGCATATAGATATTAAACAGCAGTGCGGACAAGGAGGAGCCTTGTGGTACACCTTGTTCTGCTGAAAGGGATTAGAAGTGGAATTACCAATACGAACTTGTTGCCATCTGCCTTCCAGGTAAGATTTGCACCAGTCCCAAGCACGGTTCTGGATTCCCTTCTCATGAAGTCACTTCTGTAGTTGCGTGTGATCAACGGAGTCGAATGCAGCTGCTATGTCAAGAAATATTAAAGCAAAGCCATTTTGCAGATTGTCAATGCCATTAATTAGTGTGTTGGTTAATGTCGTTAGGAGAGTTTCAACACCATGGGCTTCCCTGAATCCATGTTGACATGGGTCTAAAGGAGAAAATGAGTCTATTTGCTGTGTAATTTGTCTGAGAGTTAATTTCTCAAGAATTTTAGCTAGTAATGGGATACTAGAGATGGGTCGGTATGAATCTTCCTTCTTTGGGTCAAGTTGGTTGTTTTTTAGTAGTGGGCGGATGTATGTATGTTTGAGAGCATCTGGGAAGATGCCGGATTCAAATGGCAGCTTCGCTATGTTAGCTATAAATGGGCTGAGTTCTGCACACATAGATCTTATCCAGTGTGCTGGGCATGGGTCAGTTGGTGCAGTTGTCGTGTTGATGGAGGTGATAACTTCACTTATATATCATTCCATGGTGCAACCGTACCTCGAATACTGTATGCAATTCTGGTTGCCATATTTTAAAAAATAATATAACGGAATTAGAAAAGGTACAGAGAGCAACCCAAATGAAAAAAGGGGATGGAAGGTTATCCCAATGAGGAAAGGCTTTAATATTAGGGCTTTTCAGTTTGGAAACGAGATTGGTGAAGGGAGATTTTGAGGTCTGTTAAATAATTAGTGGAGTGGAACAGGTAAACATAGATTGGTTCTTTACCCCTTCAAGAAGTATAAAAACTAGGGGGGCATGCAATGAAGCTACAATGTAGCACGTTTAAGACTGACTGGAGAAATTTGCATTAGTTGCATAGTACCAGCACTAACACTAATAAGATAACAAACTTTCATAAATGTAGCCAATAATTACATACTTTTTCAATTAATACTTTTGTAAAACTAAAATAAAATAATAGCAGGAACAGAACTTTAGAAACAAAAATTAACGTTTCATACTTTTAACTACTAAAATGTTACTTGATTAGATTTCAGTTTGCTTCAATATCACATTCATCATCTGTGGACAGGATACAAAAAATTAATACATAGTATATATTACTGTAATTTTAAAAAATTAGAAGAAAAAATAGGCTTGAAGTCAATTAATCTTGTATAGTCTTCGAGGCTACCCAATAACAGATGCCAGAATATGTCCCGCAATTATTTAAGAAAATTAATTACTTTGAGTCCCATTTTTCAAGAGAAATCTCAAATATGGAAGTTGCATTATAAATGATCTCAAGTACAGACATCTTGTGGAATATTTTCTTTCAGATACTTGCTACATCTGGAAGAACATTATTTGCTTTCCTGCAAGACCTAAAAGCACATTTTACAAATGATATCCAAGTGCAGTCTGGGACGTCCAAGCCAGAACATCTGAAAACAAAGCGGGCACAATTTCACAAACATGGATGGTCCCGATATGGATGACTGCACATATGTTTCTGGAATAGTATTTCAAATTATGGATGCATAGGAATAGCCTAATGGTTAGAGTAGTGGGTTAGGACCAGGGAAACCAGGGTTCAAAATCTACTGCTGCTATTGTGATTGTGCAGAATACTGGGGATGGTGGTGTGCCTTCTTCTCTACACCCTTTGGATGTTTAATGACCAAAACAAGCACTTTCCTGATGCCTATTTGTGCCTGGAACAGGTCTAAACTTGGACGAGGTTGCAGATGTCTCTGACATTTCTGAAATCAAGAAGGGATATTAAAGCTCATTGTACCATCCCAGACACACCTCTACCATGCCCCCTGCCTATTTGGACATTCCCACACTTTAGATGTCTTTAAAAGTCATTTCTGAAATCACTCCGGGATCTGTCTATGATTTGGATGCATGCATGCATGTTTCCGGATGTCCACACCACAACTAAGGCTTTTAAAATGACTCCCCTACTTTTCACAGCAGGATATCCTCTGCAATGATGTTCTAGTTTCTTCACCATTCAATATAACTGATGAACTCAACATTCGGGTTACTGCTGCTGAACTCTAAACCTGGATATTCAATGTTGGCACCCTATCTGGGTTGCCTGGATTGCCTGGAAGCTAATCAGGCAGGAGCAGCAGTTTTCAGCAACTGCCTGGTTAGTTTCAGTGGTGAAATTAGGCTAGCCTTTACTATACCTGATGTTCATCACTTAGGGCTAACCAGGCAGCAGCTCAATATCGCCGCTGACCATTTATCATCAGTTGCTGTCCCCAGAATGCTCTGATGCTAACCAGGTAGCATAGGGGCCTGCAGCAGTGGCTCCCGCAGATAGTCAGTGACACTAACACTGTTAGTGCCATTGACTATCCTGGCTAGGGGGGATTAACCTGATTAGCAGGTCTGCTAATCTTGTTAATCCCTTTGAACATCAGGCTCAATATATTTCCTTCCAAAAAATTTGAATTTGTAATTATTGTCCTTTAAAGACTAATTGTTATTTTTCTGGGACACTGATTTATTTACATTCTCTTATATACAGTGCTATTCTGCATCAGAGCAGTTTACATTGAACAGGGCATTATAACTTGGAGATAACTATTTTACAGGGAACATGGGCTATGGAGAGTTAAGTGGCTTGCCCAAGACCACAAGGAGCACCTGTGGGACTAGAAACCCCAGTCCTTCCAGCCCAAGGTTGCTGTCCTCTAGTGGGATTTGAACCCCTGACCTTCTGGCCTGAAGTACCTTGCCCCAACCACTAGGCCACTCCTCCACTCTGATAGGTTGTGATACATTTTAGTGGTGAATAAGAACATAAGTGATGAGTAGTTGCCATAATGTATAGCTAAGAAAGCCATCAGAGAGACCACAGCATTCACAAAGAAGCAGAAACACATTCTTCACCTAAAATATTGCTAAGAAACTATGAGTATCATTTTGTTTTAAACAAATATAAAGGAAATGCTTTTTCATTTAATTTTATATATCAATATGCTATTTCATATTGTGCCCTGAAATCATACCCTATGATGATATACTGTAGGGCTCACTGTTCTGAAATGAACAAACAAAATTAAAGATTAAACAAAACAAAAGGAAAAAAAATGAAGAAAAACTGCATTTTTCTGCTGCACATGCTTAAAAGATGGTTCATTGACATCTAACAAAACCATGCATTAGAATTCCATTTCTATGGATCTACTAGGAGAATGTAATAGGGCAAGATTGCCTAGTCTGTCCTTGTTCATAAAGGAGGGTATGTGTGGCTCAGATAACCTACTGCTTCTTGTTTGCTTCAATATAATCAGATCAAAGTGAGGGAGAAATGGGACTTGCTTTTAATGACTTTCTCAAAATTTCTATAAACAATAGGAATGTCCTGTTATTTGAAATGCCATAGGAAATGAAAGTGACTCCAAAACTACACCAATCTGTCATTTAATAGTGCACACTATTGAATTGTACTCACTATTCAAAAATGCAATGTGTGCCTTTGAGTCATTCCTGACGACCCAGAAGCTCCTGGGTTTTCTTGGCAGTGTGACTAGAAGTAGATTGCCAGGCCTTTCTTCTGAGGCAATGGAGGGTTAAGTGACTTGCCCAAGGTGTGCTAGTGGGAATTGAACCCTGGTTGCTTTGTTACCAAGCCAGTGCTCTAACCACTAGGCTACTCCTCCACTCCACTCACTATTCATGCATGCACAAAATAGGAATTACACTTACCTGGTAATTGTGATTCCTTGCGTGACTCCAGTTTAGTCCTCAACCTCTGGGTAGTGAGCCTCCTCCTGCAGCTTGGAGACTGGGCATGTCAAAAACAAATGACATCACTGGATATAGCCTGCTGGTCTTTCCCATCAGCCCCCAGTGAACTATTGACAAAGCAGACTCAAGAAGCAAAAAATCAGTATTTTTTTTCAACTTAACATTATATTCAAGGGCACACAGAACATATAACCTATCTACTACTCCCCTTCCAGAAGGAAAGGTACTGCTTCCTGCATGCTCTCCTTTCCATCGAATGCCTAGTCCTAAACAATCCAGAGCAATATAGCAATATAAATAATATATAACAATATAGCGCAAAACAAATGGAAGCATCTAAACGACTGAACACCAGTAAAGGCCTATATCCACTTTTAGAAACAGTCACAGGCGTGAATGACAAGGAAAGTCAGAGTCCTTTATTGAACCACCGGCCACCCGACACAGGCCGTGTTTCGTACCCTTCGTCAGGGGCTGGCCAGACAAGAAAACTAAAAACATGAACATATTAATCAATAGAAATGATAAAGGAACAACAAACCAAGACAATAACCATGTTGTAAAACACAAATGTTAAGACAATAAATATATGTTAAACCAATCTAAAAAGTATAAAAATATAGAATTAAAAAATAATATCCTACATGCACACAAATGACAAATGTAAAAAGGGGAACGATAGTGCTCGGGACCTGATGAGAATGTGCATAAATAAAACTAAAATACTAACCTCTGTTGTGGGTCATAAAACAAGTGTCACTTCACACTGTTTGTGCAAACATTTAGACTATACACTAATGCTAAAAAACATAAGAAATATTCATAAAAATGTAATAGAATAAATACAACATACATCAAAGCATTATACACAAAATTAAAATAAATCAAATTGACAAATGATGCAGAGAGAGGAGGAAAACGACAGGATATGCAAACAAATGAATCTACCAATGCAGCTAGCATAATAATGAAATTATCATAAAAAAGGGAGCCAATAGGAGTGAGTCAAAGGAGACAAAAAACATGAACAGGGAAAGCAAACCACTCTACGGGTTATGTAGTTATAACCAGTCATAGCATATGAAGGGAGCAGCAGGCACTTTCTAAAATGATTTTTTTAAAACATGTTTTCACACCGCGTTTTAAAGGAACAATGGATATACTAAGACTGACTATGGCCACAATTTTAAACAAACTATAGGAACTGATATGACTATCTATGTATGGTTCTACACCTACTTAAAACCCAAAAAAGGGGAGCATCTAAAATGTATGTTTTTCTGTGGTTACAAGCACTTGTATACATGCACAAAATCGCTGCAAAGAAGAAATAGGGGCACATGTGTGAGAGGAGAAACACAGTGAAGTATTGTAAAAACGAGAAGGTGAAGATGAAGAAAACTTAAAACCAAAATTGCTATAACTTTCTGAATAGAACAGAGCATGCAGATAAAAAGCTTGAATCGACGGAAATAAGTAAACATACCTCAGGAGAACTGCCATCAATGCTCAGTTGACGCGCAGAAGGAGGAAGCACGCCAACACATGCGCATATGAGGAAACCAGAGAGGGCGGAACCAACATGTGAGCGGGATTTAAAGAGAATCAAATGGCATAAAGATTAGACGTGCAATGTCAATCATGGCCCAAAAACTTGCTAGTATGTACCCCGAGGTACAATGTAATGTCAATCATGTCAAGCGATGAGAACAACCCAAATAAAAAAGCAAAATCAGGGGAATCACCAAAGAATCCTTATGAGTATACTCACTAAAAAAAGTGAATCTAAAAATCAAAACCAATTGAAGGGTGAGTGTTGTTGAAAGCAAAACGCATAAAAATTGCGGCACCAAACCAATCATGAAACTGGAATCTTCCAGCCTATACAACCATTAATAAATAAATAACATTAAAAAATATATGTACTAAATAAATACCTATTGGAATAATAAACATTTGTAAATATAAAATGGTTGACGTTTAGGGTCCGAGCAGCCCATGAGCACCAAAAATGAAACTATAGGAGACCGAAACATTTACATAAATGAACCGATAAAAAATAAATAAATAAATAGATAAAATTCAGTACTCTAGCTTCATCAGTAAAAGCGCATAAAAACGGTAAATCTTAAAACCGACACTCCAACACTGTGAAGCTATGTTATGCAAAAAAGAGGCAAAAAAGGGGACCAAAAAATCAAGAGGCCCATAGGAGCCAGGCAGGACCAAAAGAAAAATGCACCAGGAGTATCAAAATGACAAACCGGCAGGGGCCAAAGGGGAAATGAAAAAATAAAAAACTGGAAAATTGAAAAACCATTTGGTCTAAAAAAACCCGGACCATATACGATAACACATCAGAGAAAGACTCACAGGTCTGTGTCCAGGTTCAAGCCTGCTGGGGCCAAGGAGTCCAACTGAAAAATAAATTTTTGTTCAAGTCTCATGATAGTCTTGTTGATGTCCCCACCCCTCCAATTGGTCTTAACCTTCTTGATAATGAAAAATTTGAGATCCATAAATTTATGGCGGGCATCAAGCCAATGCTGAACTAGGGGCTTGTCAGAAAGTTGGCGCCTAATGCAACTTTTGTGTTCTACTATTCTAGTTCTTATGGGATGAGTGGTTTTGCCTACATATAGTTTTTTATATGGACATTGGATAACATAGACAACATTGCTAGTTTCGCAATTGGAAAAGTCGTCTATATAAAAAACCTGGTTGGTAAAAGGATGAACAAAAGAATTACGAACAGGAAGTGATTTAAGACACACTGAGCATTTGCCGCATTGAAATTGCCCCTTGAAGTTTGACAGCAGATTCCTCTCCATCAAGGCGGAGGATACTAATAAATTTTGCAAATTAATATTGCGTTTGTGTGCCACTGTAAGTTTAAGATCTCTGAATGCTGGTAAGGTCTGTACTAAATGCCACTCTTTTTGTAAGATTTTAACTATCAATTTGGATTGTGAAGAGTATATAAGCGGGCAGACTATACCTATCTCATTATTACGCTTGTTGGTCTGAAATAGAGCCTCTCTGGAGGCCTCACAGGCCCTAGTGTAAGCTTTGTGTAAGTACTTAGAGGGATAATCCCTTGCCAAAAATCTTGCGGTCATGTCTTGGGCTTGTTCCTCAAAGTCCCGAGCCTTAGTGCAAATACGTTTAGCTCTCAGGAATTGGCTGACAGGCAGGTTGTTTTTAAGTGAAGGGTTGTGAAAACTAGAATAATTCAATAAGGTATTCCTATCGGTTGGTTTCCTAAATAGCGTGGTAGAGAATGAATCCTGTTCTTTCTTGATGAGTAAATCCCGGTTTGTTACCCAAAGCCATGGTTGTCTGTGAATTTGTGAAGGTTAAAGGATTGGGTGGGGGGGAGGAAGGGGGGGGAGCTTGTTGGAAGGTGGGTATGTTTAAGCAGGAAGGGAGCGCCGGGTCCGACTACCCGATTAGGTATTCCTATCGGTTGGTTTCCTAAATAGCATGGTAGAGAATGAATCCTGTTCTTTCTTGATGAGTAAATCCAAGTAGGGGATACGTTCCAAATCATAGGTCATCTGGAATCTCAGATTCTCATCCAGTTGATTAATCCAGGTATGAAATTAAGAAAGGATATCTACAGATCCTCTCCATAGAATCAGAATGTCATCAATGTAATGAATCCATAAGAGAACATTAGATTCAAATGGGTGGGATTTTAAAAAAGTCTCCTCAAAATGAAACATGTAAAGGTTAGCTATATCTGGGGCCATAGAAGACCCCATTGCAACACCATTAACTGCTTATAGAACAATTCTCTGAAACAGAAAAAATTCTCGCAAATAGCATATTGCGCTAGAGTGACCAAAAAGGCAGTGGGCAAACGTTTGTGATCCGATCTCCTAAGGAGAAATTGTTCTATGATATGCAAAGAAGCTGCTTGGGGAATGTTCATGTAAAGGGACTCAACGTCAAGAGTAACCAAAATGATCTCAGGGCTGAATTGGTCAAAGTTGGCCAGAATTTGTATGACGTGGGAAGAATCCCTAACATAAGACCACATCTGTTGTATGAATGGACGTAACAGTAAGTCTAAAAATTTAGAGATTGGTTCCAATAAGGAACCAATGGCTGAAACTATGGGGTGGCCTGGCGGTGCTTCCAGAGATTTATGGATCTTTGGAATAATGTATATTGTTGGAATAATAGGGTTGTCCACTATCAAAAAGGATTTCTCTTTATCCGTAATATATCCAATCTCAAAGGCTGAGGTGACCAAACTATCTATACTTATTTTAAGGTTATGCGTGGGATCTCCATCAAGTCTCAAATAAAACGTGGTGTCGCTGAGTTGTCGAGTAATTTCCGCAATGTAGTAGTCCTTATCCATAACTATGACTGCTCCCCCTTTGTCAGCTGGCTTGATGATAATAGTAGTGTTTTTTTGTAATGATGTGATGGCATTCCTCTCTTGAGTAATATTATTAAAAGTGGAATGGCATCCTTTTAAAACCTCAGTGACCTGCTATGAAACTACTTTTTTGAAAGTTTCTATGACTGGATCGGTGGTCTGGGGAGGATTCCACGTAGAATTTTTACGAATAATTGAATGGTCCGTGGAGGATTGGGAATCAACATTATTAAAAAAATGTCTCATACGAACCTTGCGGAAAAACTTATACAAGTCAACATGAACATCAAAGGGACAAATGAAAGACCCTTATCTAATAAGGATAACTCATCAGGAGTAAGGACATATTTTCATATATTGATGACATTATTGAGAGATGGAACCCAGAAAGGACGGAGGAAAGATGGCATTACCAGTAGAGTCTCTCTTTTTATTTGGGTTGTTCTCATCGCTTGACATGATTGACATTGTACCTCGGGGTACATACTAGCAGGTTTTTGGGCCATGATTGACATTGCACGTCTAATCTTTATGCCATTTGATTCTCTTTAAATCCCGCTCACATATTGGCTCCGCCCTCTCTGGTTTCCTCATATGCGCATGTGTTGGCGTGCTTCCTCCTTCTGCGCGTCAACTGAGCATTGACGGCAGTTCTCCTGAGGTATGTTTACTTGTTTCCGTCGATTCAAGCTTTTTATCTGCATGCTCTGTTCTATTCAGAAAGTTATAGCAATTTTGGTTTTAAGTTTTCTTCATCTTCACCTTCTCGTTTTTACAATACTTCACTGTGTTTCTCCTCTCACACACGTGCCCCTATTTCTTCTTTGCAGCGATTTTGCGCATGTATACAAGTGCTTGTAACCACAGAAAAACATACATTTTAGATGCTCCCCTTTTTTGGGTTTTAAGTAGGTGTAGAACCATACATAGATAGTCATATCAGTTCCTATAGTTTGTTTAAAATTGTGGCCATAGTCAGTCTTAGTATATCCATTGTTCCTTTAAAACGCGGTGTGAAAACATGTTTTAAAAAAAATCATTTTAGAAAGTGCCTGCTGCTCCCTTCATATGCTATGACTGGTTATAACTACATAACCCGTAGAGTGGTTTGCTTTCCCTGTTCATGTGTTTTGTCTCCTTTGACTCACTCCTATTGGTTCCCCTTTTTTATGATAATTTCATTATTATGCTAGCTGCATTGGCAGATTCATTTGTTTGCATATCCTGTCGTTTTCCTCCTCTCTCTGCATCATTTGTCAATTTGATTTATTTTAATTTTGTGTATAATGCTTTGATGTATGTTGTATTTATTCTATTACATTTTTATGAATATTTCTTATGTTTTTTAGCATTAGTATATAGTCTAAATGTTTGCACAAACAATGTGAAGTGACACTTGTTTTATGACCCACAACAGAGGTTAGTATTTTAGTTTTATTTATGCACATTCTCATCAGGTCCCGAGCACTATCGTTCCCATTTTTACATTTGTCATTTGTGTGCATGTAGGATATTATTTTTTAATTCTATATTTTTATACTTTTTAGATTCGTTTAACATATATTTATTGTCTTAACATTTGTGTTTTACAACATGGTTATTGTCTTGGTTTGCTGTTCCTTTATCATTTCTAATGATTAATATGTTCATGTTTTTAGTTTTCTTGCCTGGCCAACCCCTGACGAAGGGTACGAAACACGGCCTGTGTCGGGCGGCCGGTGGTTCAATAAAGGACTCTGTCTTTCCTTGTCATTCACGCCTGTGACTGTTTCTTTTGTGTTCAGCGTGATTTATGCTTTTTTGGTGTTGCACCTATATCCACTTTTAACCTTGCACTTCCCCCAACAGAAAAAACACTGCTAAGACCCCATCCCCGGGCGGGAATGAGGACTAAACTGTAGTTACTCAAGGAACCACAATTATCAGGTAAGTGTAATTCCTATTTCCTTATCGTTCCTCCAGTTTAGTCCTCAACCTCTGGGATGTATTAGAGCAGTAATCATTGGGAGGGACCTTTCCAGCCTGATCTCAACACTGCCTCCCTGAAAACAGCATCCTTAGCCGCCAGAACTTCTAGGCGGTAGTGCTTACTGAAAGTATGGAGAGACAACCAAGAGGCCTCCCTACAAATGTCCACTGGCGTAACCAAACTGTGCTCCATCCAAGAAGACGCTTGCACTCTGGTAGAGTGAGCTCGTAAGCTCCCTGGGACTGTACGGTCCCGTAGAAGACAAGCCGACGCACTCGCCGCTCCAATCCATCCAGAAATGGACTCCTTTGCTGCCGCTTCCCTTTGCGGGGCCCTCCCGAACTCCCTGAAGAGAGTCGATCCACCTTGCGAAAGTTTATGAAACCTTTAAACACTGCCACAGCACTCTCTTGACGTCCAAACAGCGCAAGCTATGGTTCAATATGCTCCCCTCCTCCGTACCTAGCGCTGGAAGAGAGACCATTTTAGTTAGGTGAACATAGAAACCACCTTTGGCAACAACGACGGAACCAGCTGCCAGGCCACCTTCTGTCTGGAGACAGACAAAAACGATTCATGATAGGTCAACGCCTGCAACTCCGAAAATCCTCTTGCCGAACAGATGACCATCAAACATACCGTCTTCAAGGCAAAACTCTTAACCTATGCCTGTTGCAAGGGCCCCAATGCAACGCTAGCTAACGCTCCTAAAACCAACTTGAGCTTCCCCAGTGGAATTAATATCCTATGACAGGGCTACAGTCTGGTAACCGCCTGAGAAAGCGTACCACATTGACCTGTGCATGAGAGCCACTCCCTGTCCTTTGCCCCTATAGCAAGACAGCTAACTGAACTCTCCAGGACCTACCTTTACCAAACCCGTCCTGCAGAAAACATAATACCAAGGGAACTGACACTGTTGTCGCGCGAGCATGCCTCCACGAGCACCCGTCCTCAAAGATGCGCCATATACGTACATATGCAAGGGACGTAGACTTTTCTTTTTTTTGCAGCAAGGTGGCAAAGACTGCTGTCGAGCAACTCTTTTTCCTTAAGATTGCCCTTTCAATGGCCACCCCGTAAGCAAAAACCGATGCACCTGAGGCATTCGAAGGGAACTCCGTAGCAACAGAATCTCCAATGTCGGAAACCTCCATGGATGCCAAGCAACCATATGAGGCAGGCATACCATGGGTGCCTTGGCCAGCCCGAGGCCCCCAACCACACGTTTCCCCGAAACGCTTCAATACGCAGAATCACTTGACCTAAGAGTGCCCCCGGTGGAAAGACATAGAGAAGACCAGACGACGGCCGCCGTTAAAACAGTGCGCCGATGCCTTCCGAACTCCTTTCACGTTGTCTGTTGAAGAAGCGACCCATTTACGCAGAGTGAAATGCCGCCATGAGGTCCATTACTGGCTGTCCCCATATGCAACCGATCTGTGCGAACAACTCAGGATGCCACTCCCATTCTCTGGCATCTACTCGGACCCAGCTGAGGAAATCCGCCATACAATGTCCTTACCCGCAACATGTGCCACCGAAAATGCTGGCAGCCAAAGCTATATCCACACACACAGACCCTCTGCCGTGTCCTCTATGGCCACACTTCCGGTTCTGCCCTGCTGATGGATGTAGGCCACCGCCACGGAGTTGTTGGACAGTACTCGCACTGCTCGACCTGTCACCGTAGCTTCGAACACCTGCAACGCCCGGCATATTGCTCGAATTTCCAGTCGGTTTATTGACCACTGGGTCTCCTGTGTACTCCAAGAGCCTTGCACGAAACAATCTCCGAATGTAGCGGAGATTATCAAAGTTTTTGGCCAAGCTCCCAGAGAAAAGGTCCATAACCTTTTATTAGAGAGAAGCTGGAAAATTATACATTTTTTTTATACCAACTTTCACCAAATCAAGATGTTCTACAAGGCACACAACCCAACAGAGCGTCACATCTGTTGTACATACAACGGAACCCTTAAAATATGAGCATACATGAATCCACTCCTTGCTCCAATACAAGCATTGAATAGCCTATTCATCTTTTTGGAAACCAGCCAGGTCCTTAAGACCTGGATTGGCTACCCTAGGAAACAGGATACTGGTCCTGAAAGAGCTTGGTCTGACCCAGTATGACATTTCTCGTATCCTTATGAACGGAACCTCCCCAAGATCTCTTCCTTGGAAGTAACAGGCTGTGCCTGGCCCTATGGCCCTGTGGCTAGCTCACACGGAGCAGTGTGGCCTAGTGGTTGAGGCAAGTTGCCTCAGGACCAAGGGTTTGAATTCCAATCGAGACCACCAACCTTAGGCCATAAAAACTGGGGTTTCTGGTCCCACAGGTGGTTCTTCTGGCCTTCGTTAAGTGACTTAACCCTCTGCCTCAGGTACCAAAACATAAATTGTGAGCCCTTCAGGGACAAGGGAAATAGAAATACTGTAATCGACTGCCACCCTGACCTGTAAGCAATCAGTATGCTCAAATAAATAACTGACTGTGAATATGTGACCATAGCAAACACTGGCAGTGGAGAGACATCAGAGCTGGTGCTGGTTCCTGGTCTTCCTTTATCGCTCTCCCAGTCCTTCTGCCAGCATTGAGAAAAGGCTGAGAATAGATTGTCCAGTGGGCTGGGGACCATGCGTCCTGGACATCAGAGAGAAAGAGGGGTTAGGATCTGGGAGCAAAGCCCAAAGAGAAAGGGAAACTGGTGACTGTGACACTGTAGCTCCTCCAGATGGCTCACTCCACAGCAGATCCCACAACTGCATCTCCAACCCCATGTAAAACCATGAGGACCTCACGCACTTTTTTTTTTTTTTTTAAACGTTTATTTTCATTTTACAACAAACAAAATAACAACACATCAAAAGAAACAAATACACACATACAATAAAGAAAGCAACCCCAATTACCCCCCACCCCAATGCTTCTTCTCTAAGCTGATTAGAATCATCATATGAGCGCTTACATACAACAATTATTGTACATCAAACAAACAGAAGGAGAATCTATGATACCGGATGAGCATGTGACAAAGATTAATACAGAATCAAACAGTCAACTGAGAGCATCGAAATTTTGAACATAATCGTTGAGCATCTTCTAGCTAGACCAATAGTGAATAGTTTGACCGGAAGAGGCAGACATACTAGGTATTTGCGCATATTTACAATAAAGACAGATATGTTTCCCAATATTTCGTGATTAAGGAAATAGGAGATAGCAATACCCAGCATAAAGGCTAAAAGAAGTAAGCCAATTTAGGAAGAGAGGGGATCCCCGCAGCTAAGCGGAGCCCCACAAACTTCCTAAAGAGGGGATCCGAAGTATATAAAATAGAATGAAGACGACCTCAGACCCGACTCCAGTAATACTGTAATGCGGGACAATCATACTTAACAGGAGTGTAGTAGACCAAAGGCCACATGGCATGTCCCGCATCAAGCGCACTGGATGGCATTCCAATTGGCTAACCTATCAGGAGTATTTGTCTACATGAGATAGCAGTACTGAGGAGATAGGAAAAAATCTGATCTAGATTGTGAGTGATGGGGGGGGCTGAGAGAAGGTGAGCTCTAAGTCTGAGGGGTGAAGCAACTTCCATATATCAATTCACGCAAAATCTTTCATCAGGGCTGGCAGGGTGTGGAGACTCTTGGGCGGACCACTCGTTCTAGGCGGCAGTCTATCTATCAAAGGAGCAAATACTTGGTAGAAGTCACCGCCGAGTAACAATAACAGGGTCATCCACATTCGGAGCATAAATACCAATACACGCAAATGCACTATCTCTAAACTTAAAATATACACAGGCCCAGCTACCCTCCCCATCAGAGCTAGTATCCATTACAGTGGTTGGCAAAATTTCTCAACTAAGATGGCTACCTCGCCCCGCTCAGAAACGGCGGGAGAATAGGCAGCCACCATATAAGGTTTGGCAGCAAGTTTCAGTGGTTCGACAGAGGTGAAATGGATTTCCTGAAGAAACACTAAATCAGTATGATCATGATTAAAATAACTAAGGATGGTCATTCTATTGATTGGACTATTGATGCCTCTTACGTTCAATAATAAGAGCATACATAAGGCCATACAACAAAGTCAAACATTCTGAGAAAGGAACATGATGGCGCACCGAGTTGCGCAATGTCCCTCGTATCAACTATAAATGACTGTACACACGATATGATAGAAAATAAGCCAATGAAAATCATGAAGCGCCCTATATAACAGTAGAAGCACCGAAGTGCCTTAGAGAAGAAGCAAAACCCCAGAAATTACAGGCGACCTGATGTCTGCGGGGTGAAACCCCAGAGAAGGCCTAAATTGAAACATATAACCGGTATAGCTGTGCGTGCTCCGAATCCAACCGAGGTGCACATCATGGAGGAAAAGGAGACCAAGAGAGGTAGATATAAAAGAAAGGAAGGTCCAGGCAGTCCCTATTCCAGGCAATAATCACCACGCCGGGCCATTCAAAATGGCGGGCAGTTCCAGCGGAGTCCATCCGAATTGTTGACTTAGCGCATCTGGTCTGCCTCTTTGGAATCTAAAAATGTTGCTAGCAGAGCAGGATCTTCGAAGGTTCTAGTTTGGTTATGGAGAGTCACTCTGAGCTTCGCTGGATATAAGAGGCCAAAGCGAGCCTGTAACTGTTGAAGTCTAGGACGAAAAGCAAGGAGTCCCTTCCGCCGGTCAGCTGTGGGCTTTGCCAAGTCGGGGAAGAAAGAGACTTTATGATCGTCAAACTGCAGATGTGGCATCACCCGGGCGGCTTTGAGAATTTGCTCAACTTGCTGATACCTCAATAAACGGAAGATAATGGGCCGGGGGGTCGTCCGATTGAGTGCGATGTTGGTAGGAGCACGATATGCTCGGTCAATTTCCAGATCTCTGCAAAAGGTAATCTTCAGCAAGGAAGGGAGAGTTTTGACCAGAAATTCTCTGATATCTCCTGCTTCCGCCCCCTCTGGAACTCCTATGAGCCTTACATTGTTGCGACGAGCACGATTATTGCAATCCTCTAACTCTTTTTGAAGATTCTGTATGTGACGCTCAGCCTTGTCCAGGTTCACCAAACGCACCACGTGCGAATCGAGGACCCCCGCCATGTTGTCCAGCCGTAGTGAAAGACCTTCAAGCCGGTCCTGAAGCATACCGAAATCTTCTCGCATGGCTCGGAGCGCCTCTCCGTTGGACTGTACCAGTTCCTTCACACCACGTATTTCCTCCAAGATCTCCTGTTGCATTTCAGGGCTTACCCGAAGTGGACCCATCTTAGGTGGGGAAGACAACTCTGTTTTGGAGCGTTTTCCATGTGAAGAAGAGGGAGACCCGAAGTCCAAGCGCACTGGTTTGTGGGTCGCCATTCCCCCCAAGGCACCCCGGTAAGTTCGGTATAAAATATTAAGTTTATGCAGATGTTAAGTCAGGATTCTAAGTAGGCCCCTCGGGAGCTTCAGCGCGAAGCGTCTAACCCGCTGGACATCAGGCTCCGCCCCCCGGACCTCACGCACTTTATTACAATCGACATCCCTCCATTACTGGAGAAATTACCTTAGTCTGATAATACAGTCTGAGCAAAGAAATGCAGTCTCAATCTGCAAAGAGTGCACCCAAAAATCATGCCTAAGCAATTGTGAGCACATACAAAATGCACATCTACATATACGGGTAACCCAGCATGCTTGAATATAGGCTGAATGCATGGAGCATACACAGAGTATTGGCTTCCTCTAGGAAACTTTACAGTGCCCTGGAGCACTAAGCCCCACACTGTGCTACCTAGACGTCCTTCTCTTCACCCTCAGCACGGGCCCTTTAACAAGATTGCACAGATGGGTCACTGCCCCTGCTAAGTGCTTAAAACCCTGCTCTGACAGCACAGGCTCTAGAAATAGATGAGAATTTCCTGGGAAGGGCATGCTAAGTGGAGCTATGAAACACACAGGCACCCCCCCCCCCCTTCCCGGTCTTCCTGCAGTCAGAGAAATAGCAGTGGGATACACCGATGACCTTGCAAGTGGAGGTCTTAGAGGTTGCTGCCTGTGTGAAACTGATGAGGAATACAATTTTGTATTTTACCCCCCCCCCCCCAGAGATGGGGGCACTGAATTCTATATGTGATTCATGAGCAGCACTGCCATCCGGTGGCCTTTAAGGCACCAGAGCTCGACAAAAGATACAGAAGTTAAGAGCTTTAAATCTTGGTAATATAATCTTGATTTGCAGAACATTACAGTTGCTTGTTTAGTCACTAACCACTGAGTACCCATGAGGTGGCCCTGTGGTTATTTCTTCCCTGACTTGCAGAGAATGATCAATCTGATGATGGCTGTATACACACGGTCACAGAAAGGCACTAGTATTGAGTGTACCATAGACCGTAGCACAGGCACTTCTTGTTTGACAGTTTAACTGTCATTATTATTATATATTTTTTTATATCCTAAGGTTTCCTAAACCTGTCCCTGTGAAACCACAGGAGTTTGGGCAACTTTCACTATAGAATACACAAAAGCACACTTCCAGCCTGTCCCTCCTTCCACCTACAAGTTGGGGCTCTGCTCTTGAAGAACTTAAAAGCTGGCAATTTGCCTAATATGTGTGAAACTGGAGTGGAGGAGTGGCCTTTTGGTTGGGGCAAGGTACTTCAGGCCGGAAGGTCTGGGGTTCAAATCCCACTAGAGGACAGAAACCTTGAGCCGGAAGGACTGGGGTTTCTAGTCCCACAGGTGCTCCTTGTGGTCTTGGGCAAGCCACTTAATCCTCCATAGCCCATGTTCTCTGTAAAATAGTTATCTCCAAGTTATAATGCCCTGTTCAATGTAATTTCAATTTGTTCAATGTAAACCGCACTGATGCAGAATAGTGCGGTATATAAGAGAATGCAAATAAATAAATAATATCCCGGGACTTAATAGTGTGGTAAGGAGAGTGTAGCAAAGCCCTGGGAAATAGAGGAAAAAGGAACTTTTGCTTCTTTAAGGGGGATGGGCTCACCTAAACACATGTGCAAAAGTAAAAGCAGTGAAAGAAACCACGCTTGCAGAGCTAGGCTGAAGCCACACCCAGATTCCATGGTAACCCAAGTACAGGAGATGTTGAAATTGGGAGTGATTGAGGAGTCGAGAAGTCCGTGGAACAATCCGATAGTTTTGGTCCCTAAGCCCGACGGATCTATGCGTAAAGTAAATGAAATCTCCCGGTTTGATACGTATCCTATGCCTAGGATCGAGGAGATCTTGGATAGTTTGGGCCAAGCCACATATCTGACCACATTAGATTTAACAAAGGGGTACTGGCAGATTCCCCTCACTAGGGAATCTCGCCCCAAAACTGCATTTAGTTCCCCAATAGGGCTCTTTCAATTTCGTAGGATGCCCTTTGGGCTCCACGGAGCCGCAGCGACATGTCAACGGTTGGTCGACATGGTCCTGCGCCCTCACCAGCGTTATGCGACGGCTTATATGGATGATATTGTAATCCATAGTTCACGGTGGGATGAACATTTAGTTCGTGTTAAGGCTGTGTTGGGTGCATTGAGGCAAGCGGGACTTACGTTAAGCCCTGCTAAATGTATATTTGGCGCGTCTGAGGTGAAATATCTGGGTAACTTAGTCGGTTAGGGCATAGTAAAGCCTCTACTGGACAAGGTAGACAGCGTTAAGAAGTTTCCAAAACCTTTAACAAAAAAACAACTTAGGAGCTTTTTGGGATTAGTTGGCTATTATTGTCGGTTCATCCCGCATTTTGCGACCAAGGCCGCGTCGTTAACGGAAATGCTTAAAAAAAATGTCCCATAATCAGTTGCAGTGGACTGAGGATGCGGAGCAGGCCTTTAGTTTGTTAAAGGAGAAACTATGTGAGGCACCAGTATTGTGCGGGGTAAATTTTAGTCAACCCTTTATTATTCAAACAGACGCTTCAGAAACAGGCCTGTGCGCCGTGATGTCACAGAAGCATGAGGTGTCTGAGCATCCTGTGATGTTTTTGAGTCGCAAGCTAACTCCTCCGGAAAAGAAGTACTCAACGGTTGAGCATGAGTGCCTCGCAATAAGGTGGGCTGTAAATGCGCTGAGGTTTTATTTAACCGGTCGGAGATTTTTACTGGTGACCGATCACGCCCCGCTAAAATGGCTAAATAAGATGAAGGACAACAATGCTCGTTTAACGCGGTGATAGATGGCCCTGCAGGAGTTTGATTTCCGGATAGAGCATAGGGCCGGGAAGCTCCATACCAACGCGGACGCCCTATCTCATATTATGAGCTGTGCGCGGGTTGAGGCGCCAGCCCGTAATAGCTTAAGGGGGGGATATGTGGTAAGGAGAGTGTAGCACAGCCTGGGAAATAGAGGAAAAAGGAACTTTTGCTTCTTTAAGGGGGATGGGCTCACCTAAACACATGTGCAAAAGTAAAAGCAGTGAAAGAAACCACGCTTGCAGAGCTAGGCTGAAGCCACACCCATATTCCATGGCAACCCTAAGTAAGGATAAGGGACACCTGAGGGTGGAGCCAGAGGGGGAGGCACACTGCCCAGCATTTAAGGTTAAGCAAACAGAAAGTGATAGACTCGGTAGAACTGTTAGAAGCCTTGGAGGTGTTGGAAGCCACGGGAACAGCTTGAGAAGCAGCAGCTGGGGAAAGGCTAGAGTACAGGCTGAGTACTTTCCTTCTAGGAGAGAGAAGGGCAAAAGGCTGGCTGTAAAAAAGCTAGAACAGGAAGGCTCAGCTTCTTCTGAAGAAAGACAAATCTTCAGGCTGAGAAAGCCCAGGAAAGCTGGAAGAAAATCCTGCAGTGATTCCCTGAGCAGCTCTGACTCAGAGGACGCTACCTCCAACAGATGTCACAGCTGTGAAACTCCCACAGTTAAGCTCCAAGGTAGGAGAGGAAAGTTGGAAAGAGTTAATGCTTATAACTCTGACTCAGATACTGAGGAGATAGTTATACCTGCTAGCACGCAGGACAGGAAGAAGGGTTTTGTAGATAAAGCCAAGCAAACAAAGCCTGTTAATGTTTTACCAAGAGAAAGAAAGGCAGTTCAATGGGAGAAACTGTTTAAGCTGTTAAAGCATATAAACCTTAAAGTACCTGAATGTATTCAAGTTCCACAATCAGGCAGTGCAGAGGAAGAAATGGAGGTGGATTATAAGGAAGAGGACCCTGATTCCACTCGCTCTGAAATGGAATGTGCTCTATGTGTTACTGCTGATTGAAAGAAGTAAAATACTAGGAAGAATCTCAGGAAGCAGTTCTCAGGTTCAAGATAGCTGAAAGCTTTGAAAAGAGAGAAAGGAAATCTCTTAGTCTAAAACTTGCAAAGCTCTGTCTGTTGAAGAGAAGTAGATGATGCAATTGAGTTATGTGCTGTCCAGCTGAGAAGTGTTTTAAACTGAAGCAGCTAAAGGGAGCCGACAGAATTACTGAGTTCCGTTGTGTGCTTTAACTGCAAATAAAGCTGTTGTTTCTGAGATGAGAAATTTCCTAATGAAAGAAGTAAAGACATTTACTTGTAAATAATACCACTGAAACACACTGTTTGTAAAGAACTTTATTTGGGAGAAAATATCCTTGTTTTCTGTTGCTGAGTTTGGAATCTTCTACAAAGGACTGTTACTAAACTGCACCAAGTTAAAATCAATAAAAATTCCTGTGTTGCTTTAAAAAACACTTGGACTGCTTTTATACACAACTACACATTTAAAGCTAAAAGATACAAGATGAGAGCCCATCTTCACTAGGCTACCGCCTAGTGGAGGCGCACCCGCCACAATAGATGCTCCTCAGAGACATGATTAGGAGGAAAAGAACATGTGGCATCAGAGATCAATGCCAAAACTGCTGTCCTATAAAACTAAGAATAAACTTAAAAATAAAGAGGACTGACAACAGCCCCCTTAAGGCTGAGGAACCCCCCGAGCCTCAAAAAAACCTACAAACAAAAGAAAGAAACACTAGACCTAAAAATTTAGCTATTCTGCCTGTCGTCTTCCTCACACAGGCAGCTCACTGCAACTCTCGCCATGTGGTCCAAATACCTAGAAAGAAAATGGCTGCCCCTTTGCCAATGAATTTTGGTGCCAAGAACAACAACTGCTGCAAAAAGGAGGCCTCAGCAGACTGACAGAGCCCGAAGGCCTTACCTGCAGGACCAAAAGCCACGCAGCCTGCTCCTACCGCCTTGAAGTCATCCGATCCTCAAGCCGCAGCAACGGAATTTTAATTTTACTCTGTGGAACCGGCTGAGCGGTCCTTGCCATGACTGCCAGGCGCAGCAGCGCTGCTTGAGGATCAGATGACTTCAAAATCCCGCAGCAACGGAAGCGTGCGAGGAGAGGAGGCTGCTACTCACTATTGTGCTCCGCTGGTGCTTCTACAGACGGCGTTGGAGTGCTGTTCCATCACGGCGGCGCCTGCCCCCTGATGTCATCTTTGGGGGTTTAAAGCCCGGAGGTTTCCTCTTGCTGGTGGGAGCGTGCGAGGAGAGGAGGCTGCTACTCACTATTGTGCTCCGCTGGTGCTTCTACGGATGGCGTTGGAGTGCTGTTCCATCACGGCGGCGCCGGCCCCCTGACGTCATCTTTGGGGGTTTAAAGCCCAGAGGTTTCCTCTTGCTGGTGGGAGCGTGCGAGGAGAGGAGGCTGCTACTCACTATTGTGCTCCACTGGTGCTTCTACAGATGGCGTTGGAGTGCTGTTCCATCACGGCGGCGCCTGCCCCCTGACGTCATCTTTGGGGGTTTAAAGCTCGACCGCTAAGCGGTACGCGGAAGCGGTCGCGTTCTAAAGGGGCGCGTTATTAAGGGGTTCGCTCCTTATGCGCTCCTTTGGCGCTCGAGGAGCTTGAGAGCTGGCTGGTGGTGCTGCGGAATGGGTAGATGGAAGAAACGACCACTGAATGTGAGTACTGTCATTCCTTCTAAAGCGGTAAAGATTGCTGGCCCGATGGATCGCCATCTTATTGCTTTAAACAGTACTGTGGGAGAGGTTGTTGCTGCAGCTCCGCTTCAGCTCCCTGGACATGGCTCCTCTTTATCTTTGGGGGTTAGTATCTCTTCCCCCTCCACTGTCTCATTTGATTCCGATCCTGTCTCTTCTTCTCCTTTGAGAAAGGAGGTGCCTTTAGAAGTGGACTCTGTACCTGTTTCATCTGTGTCTGGGCCTTTGGTGGTTACCGAGAGAGTTCCACTTCCTCAGATCATATCGGCCCCGGAGAGTTCTGCTGTGGTACAACGGGACGGTGTTTCTATCTTGCCAGGGGCGTCACAGGAAATATCCCTTTCAGATGTATGGAATGTTCTTACTCGGATTGAGTCTTCATTGAAATCTGTTGTTTTGCAAACGTCGGACTTCTCTAGGGACTCAGTGGCAAAATTTTCTCAACATGATTCTCAGATAGATACTTTGGAGGGAAGATGCCAGAAGTTGGAAGCTCATTGCTCTGTGTTACAAAATTCTTCTCTGTCTTTTATGAAGGACAGTCTTATTCTCCATGCCCAACAAGAGGTTTTGGAGAATAGTTTGCGTGCCTTGAATTTAAGGTGCTTAAATTTTCCTTATACTAGGTTTATATCTCCTCAAATTTTATTTGATAAATATTTGGTAGATATTTTGGGATATCGGGAAGATAGTAAGCCATCTTTGATTAAACTGTTTTATATACCCTCTAAAGGGGCTTCTGCGGCAGATAGTTCTGCTGGCTTAGCCCCAGTTACACCTCATGAATCTTTGAATATTTCTGATTATATTGAGTCTTCTCAGGATAATATTCCTACTAGAGCTACCCTTCTGGTGTCTTTTGCCTCGGATGTTGATAAAAATGCTATAATACGTTTATATCCTCGAATAAAGCATCCAATTTTTGTGGAGAGAGGGTTAGTATTTTCCCCGGTGTTTCCAGGAAAACTCAGCTACATGGTAAGGCTTTTTTGTTGTTGAAGCCACGCGTCTTGGCCCTCGGTGCCACGTTTTTTCTTAAATTTCCTTGTAAATGCATTGTTTCTTTGAAAGGCACCAAGTTTGTTTTCCTGGAGACATCGGCATTGGAATCCTTCCTTCTATCTAAAGGTGCCCCGGCTCCTTAAAATTGTTTTCATTATGTTAATTTCTTGACAGCTGATAGTTTTCAAAGAGTTTGATTAATTGAGTTGGCACCCTCCCCTATTTGCTCGCTCCTCTTGACGTGGACTGTATTATGGATACCATGGTTTTTCTATTGTATTTGTTTTTCTATGATAATATTTGCTTGGATATCTGTAATTTTCCTTGTATTTCTCAATAAAGAAATTTAAACTCAAAAAAAAAAAAAAAAATCCCGCAGCAACGAGAGGCTCCGTCTCACACAGCTTCAGTGTGGCTGTACGGGTCCTGGAGCTCTCTCCCGTACCGTCAAGGGAGAGAGATCCGCACTGGCGAATGCATGCAGCAAGTGAAAATAACTGACAAGGAGGGAAGGCGAGATCTGCTACTAATTTAAAGAGCCAGGCTCAAATTTAAAATTACTGTAAATATAAGGAAATTTGCTCCTAACAACTAAAGGGAACTAATCCCTGATTGCCAATTAACCAAAGGTAACTGAATTAAAAGTAAAATTAAAGGTAAAAATCAAAAGTAAAATCAGAATAGAATTTGTCACACTAAATGCTCCTTATCTGTTCCCCCAAGTGAGCCCAAAAGCTAGGCTCATTACGTCCTCCTGCTGCATGGAGACTGGACACACTGGGGGCTGATGGGAGAGACCAGCAGGCTATATCCAGTGATGTCATGGGTTTTTGACATGCCCAGTCTCCAAGCTGCAGGAGGAGGTTCACTACCCAGAGGTTGAGGACTAAACTGGAGGAACGATAAGGAATAGTGCATAATGTCACTCAAAAGTGTGCACTATTTGCCATAATGCGTACTATTGAGTGATAGCGCACGCTATTAATTACATTTCCTTGAAATGAAATTATTAAAAAAACACCAAGAAAATGAAAAATCCCAGAAATGACATGGAAAACTAAACAAAAGGAATATTTTGGGCTGCACTACCTGAATAATCAACAGAGACTTGCATATGTTAAAAAATGTTGACTGCCATTTGTGTGGTAGGTTTCCATGCTCCCAGCACAAACTTGTTAAGATTTCCAGTTTTGAATGTTTCCATCTTACTAGTCAAAATGCCTCCAAGGCCAGATTTGCATTGTATTGTATGAGCATATGGAAAGCATGTAATCCAGTATTACACTATGGATGAAAGAGAACGCCATACTGTTAATCAAAAATAGTCATATGTAGGACCCTATGTACTAAAGTGCAAACTGACTTTGAAAAAGTTTAATTTGTACAAAATTGAAACATAAGCATTCAGACATAGAAAATGACAGCAGATAATGGCCATATGGCAGGGGTGGGCAATTCCGGTCCTGGAGAGCCGCAGACCAGTCAGGTTTTCATGATGTCCCTATATTCAGATACAGTTCCTGCTTCCACTACCTCAATTAGGAGGCTGTTTCATGCATCCATCACCCTTTTTGTAAAGAGATATTTCCTCAGATTATTCCCGAGTCTGTGTTTACCTTCTTCCTATAACCTCTCGTTCAAGTACTTCCTTTCACCTGGAAGACAGCTATCTCCTGTGAATTTACAACATGACGGTATTTACAGTAAATGCCTCTATCATCCCTCTCCTGTCTTTCCTCTAAAGTATACATATTGAGATCATTAAAACTATCCCTATATGCTTTATGATGACCACTGACCATTTTAGTAGCTATCCTCTGGATCAGCTCCATCCTGTTTATATCTTTTTGAAGGTGTGTCCCCTAGAATTGTACTGGTTTTTTAATGTTTTAGTTATCTGAGGGCTTTTACTTACCTGAGGGCTTTGTTCACCCACCCCTAATGATCTTAGGTTAAAGCCCTCCTCAGTAGATTAGCCAGTCTTTATCTTTATTGCAGTTCTTGATATACCGCCCTTCAAAGAAACAACAGAGCGGTTTACAAAAGAGCAAAATAAACACTACCAGGAAAAGGAAAAGAATGCCATAGTTTTGATAAGACAGAGAAAACCAAAGAAAAAGTGAGAAACTAGAGACAGAGAGAGAAGAGAGACAAGGGAAACCTCAGCTAGGGACAAAGAAGGGAGGAAGATTAAAGGCGGCGCAGAAAAGATGGGTTTTTAACAGAGCCTTGAACTTGGTGTTGCAATAGACACTTCGCCCCTTCTTCTATAGGTAGATACCATATCTTCTCTGTAATCATGTAATTTTCCAAAGAAGCCCAAAAACTCTCAATGGCTCCACATAGCCAGGATGTGAACCTCTTGGCCTTGCCCCTGACCCTCAACAGAGAGGATTGAGAAAAACACCATCTGCACACCTAACTGTTTTACCTTCTCTTCTAGACCACAAAATCACTTTTGATATGTTCAGGGGGGACCCTAGCAGTATCATTTTTACCAACATAGATGAGTGGTATTAGATAATAGTCAGTACACTTGTGGAATCTCAACAGACTCTCCATAACATCTCAGATCTTGGCACCAGGCAGAAAACACAACTCCTGGAACATCATCTCTGGAGAGCAGATGGAATCTTCTGTACCCCTTGAAAAAATGAAAATGCAATGAATCCCTTTGGGTCAGTGCTGACCCAGCTGCTCCTGGGTTTTCTTGGTAGTGTGACCAGAAGTAGATTGCCAAGCTTTTCTTCAGAGGCAATGGAGAGTTAATTGACTTTCCCAAGGAGTGCTAGTGGAAATTGAACACTGGTCGCTTGGTTACCCAGCCAGTGCTCTAACCACTAGGTTACTCCTCCACTCTGAAAGGAAGTCACAAACCACGGTTATCCTTTGCTTCTTAGTGGTTGATCTTACAGCTTTGGAGTTTTTGAACTCGGATACCTCCTGTTCCTCAAGCTGGAATCTCTGCCTACATCTACGCTGATGACATTCTTCTGGTTCATCACACCTCCCCTCCTCCCCCGATCTCACTCCACTCAATTCCTGTCTTATCTCAGTTGCTTCCTGGTTTGATCAAAACTTTCTCCATGCCAATCCCGCTAAATCCTCTGTGATCTGGTTTTCCTTCGGGGTCCCCCCTCCCGATCTATCTCCTGTTATGTCATCCCGCCCCATCCCCCTGGTATCGACTCTTCGATACCTGGGCGTCACCCTGGACTCTGCTCTCTCTTTCCATCAACATATTTCCTCTGTGGTGCGTACTTCCTTTTTTCACCTTCGTAGGATAAGGGCTGTTCGTTCGTTTCTTCCTTCTTCCTCTGTTGTCACCCTTGTTCTGTCACTTGTGATCACACGTTTAGATTACTGTAATGCTATCTTTGCAGGCCTTCCCTCCTTCCAGCTTCGCCATCTCCAACTAGTCCAAAATGCAGCCGTTCATCTCATCACTTGTTCCCCTGCTCGCTCTCACGTTACTCCCTGCCTTTTCACCCTCCACTGGCTCCCGGTTAAGGCCAGGTTCATTTATAAATTGCTCGTCATTACACATAGGGCTCTTCATGTCAGAACCCCTCAGTATCTGGCTGATATTATCCATCTTCAACCTTCCCCATGTCTTCTTCGCTCGGCTTACGGCAACCGCCTCTTCCTCCCCTCCCCATCTCAGGCCCACCTTGAACTCACCCGTCACTCTGCATTTTTCTTTCTAGGCCCCGCCTTATGGAATTCGCTCCCACTATTGCTTCGCACTGAATTATCCCTCCCCCATTTCAAAGCTCTCCTTAAAACTCATCTCGTCTGCCAGGCCTTTGATCTCCCCTCTTCCACCGATGGTGCCTCGTCCCCCAGCCGCGCCCCCCACTTTTCATAATATCCTCCCCCTCATATTTTCATTTGCTCTTCTGCCCCTTTCCCTTCCCTGTCCCTTGTCACCATGTTCTTTCTCTGGACCTGTCTCTGTTCTCTACCTTTTTCGGCTTTGTCTATCCCTGTCCTGTCTATTGATGGTGTTCCTTTCTGACTTTATTTTCAGTAGCCTCTATCCATTTTGTATTGTACACCGCCCTGATGCCCCGGCATGGGCTGTTTATCAAACTCTGCTAATAAAGAATATATCACTTTTTCCACTTCCAGGACTGCATATTGGTTCCTCAGTTATAGAGAAGGTGGAATAAGGGTGCTGAGTCTGCAAGATCTGGTGATCTGTATTCATCTTTCATCTTTTCATTCAGTGCCATCTTCCCTTCTGCTGGAAATCTTAGATGCCTCTAAAGCATTTCATCAATGTACCTCTAGTTATCACAGATGTCTTTCTCAGTTCTTCAATTTGTTTCCTGAGGGATTCAATCTGCAGGCATTCTTGACCAGTTTCATGCCTGAGAATATAGTACAAAATACATGGAATAGTCTCCCAGTGGAGGTAGTGGAGACGAGGATGATATCTAAATTCAAGAAAGCATGAGACAAGCACAGAAGAGCTCTAAAGATAAAAAGGGACACTTGTAGTGGATATGGAAGAGCAGACTAGATGGGCCATGGGGTATTTTTCTGTTATCATTTTCTATGTTTCTATACCTAGAGATGTGCTATTTTTTTGTACATAGTATATTTTTCTGGAGTCACTTTCTAAAAGTACACTTCATAGTAGTAAAATATCATATGAAGTTTGCATTTCATAACAGTTTCCAGAATATTTTTCCTTTTTCTACAGGGAATGTGCATTCCTGAATATGCATTCAGTTTCTTTAGGTGCTGAAAGATATAAAATATGCACAAATTACTTTTGTGCATATTTGTCTATGAATTAACACACATACAATCAATTTACATACTCAGGGGCTTGTTTACTAAAGTTCTGTGAAAAGTGCAGGACAAACACATGGTTAACATGAAAATTTAGCCCAGAAGGGTGTAGTGGTCATAATAGGGGAGCAATGCCATGTGTGATAAGGAAGCTTATCATAGCTCAGGAAGGAGCTATAGAAAAGGTGAAGTGACTCTGAATAAGCAACCTGTCAGTTCTGGTAGAAATAAGAAAACAGAATTTTCCCATAAAAGACTACCAGTCCCAGAATGCACCAGGTTTCCAACAGCCATTAGAGAAGCTGAAGTGGGGAAACGTGTGTTCAATCAGGAGGGCTATGAGGTAATCCCTAAGCACTCATCTCAAAGGGCAGGGCCTGATTCAGCACAGCTGCACTGTGTTAGGGAGGAGCACTCATCTAAGCAGAATAAAGGTAGAGTTTATTCTACAGAGAATCATCCTCATCTTGATCCTCATCCTCATCCTCATCTTCATGATCAGCTTGGATATCCTCAGTTTCATTTGGAGGATCATCAGAAACAGAAGCCAAACCGGACGGACAGAGAGGGCAAGAAACCCTTTGGAAGAAAGAAGAGAAAAGCCTTTGGGAGGTCTAGAGGAGTCTGGAGCAGTACGTATACTGGGAGGCATTCCAAGGGCCAGCATACACCATTGGACTGGGGAAAGCCAGAGGAATGGTGCTGCAGAGCTAGGAATCTCCAGACGGTACCTGTGAGGGGGACGGCTGCACGTGGAAGGGACCCTAAGACCCATGCCAGAAGGTATGTGAAGAAAGATCCAGTGTCCAGGGATCTGGATTGGAAGGCTGGACATAAGAACTGGACTACATACTGGCCAGGCTATATAGAGAGGAACTCTAACAGCAATGGAAGCTCAGGTATGAACACTGATCTATGCCCTAGCTATAACCTTGAAAGACAGCAGGGAAACAAGTATTCTCCTGAAAGTGCTCCATTGGGAGATTCACCTGTGCCAATCCATGATATTGAACCCATGCTTGTTGAAGAAGGGGGAGTGATTGCAGATGAAGAATGTGTTTACATGGACTGCTCTCTGTCTAAACTCCTTTGGTGATTTTCTGTTATAAAATACAACAACCATCACAAAGAAATACAAACTTGTTCTTTAATCTACTCAGAAAAGCTCCTGAGTAGGATTTCTAGCCACGCAGTAGAAAGCGAGCCAGCTAAGGGGTTTCAGCTGGGTAACTGCTAGCAATTGAGCCTTACCTAATTGCTTGTGAGCTCTGGGGGAATCACTTCTGAATCTATGTGGGAAGATATAAGAAGTTAACCTGAAAAGAACAGTTTTTCTCTTCTTTGTGGATTTTTGGTTGTTGTTTGATGCACTGCTGAGAAAATATTAGCTAAAGCCTACAGAAAAGACCAGTTTGTTGCCAACCAGGTCTTTATTCTTTTGCTTTGATTGCCTGATAAGTTCAAATGTTGTTTTCCTGATTTTGTTTTTCCAAGTTTAACACTGAAAGCAAGTAACCTGATTTATGTGCTACCAAGCATATCTGTGTTGGGAGAAATAACCCCATAAATAAATATCTTATTGGCTTTACCCTCAAGCACAACTATTTATTGTGAGCAGCTGTGTCTGGTGTGAATGGACTGCATTGCCCACAATCCCTTGCCAATCATATTGATATATGCACTTGCCAAGACTGTGAACATTCTCACCCAGGCAGCCGTCTGACACATGCTAGGCACATCACTAGCACTGTAGTAGGGAGCATGTGGAAAGAGCTCATGCGCACTGTGAAGCTGCTCACTACATGTGCCTTGCAATTGCTTGCTGCTATTGCAGTGTTATTGCCAGCAGTAGGCTACCAAACCCCTGCAGAGATATGACAGCAATACTTGGGCCCCTACCCCACTAACAGGGCATGTAGTAAGTGACCAGTGACAGACAGGGTGCTGACCTAGGCTTAGGCACATCCTGCTGCACAGCTCGGAATAATAGGTCAAAGTACAAGGGGACTGGTATGCAAATAAGGGAAGCAAATACACACATATAGGCCATGCTGCGGTCCTTGCTGAGGGAAACAGGATGCAAATTCAGCATCTGAATGAGCAGGTATCCTGTATAGGAAAAGGTAGGGTGTCAGAAGTGGTCACCATGTGGAATGGCTGCATGAACCTCTCTCACTCTGAGGCTCCCAAGGTGCCCAATTACCTATGCTTCATTAGACAGGTTATCAGCCTTCTGATATAAGAGGGGGTTGATATCCATCCCTGTATACATTTAGGCCATTACCCCCATATGGAAGAAGGGGGTGAAACAGTCCATGAAACAGACTCTAGCACAACACAGTGACCGCACAAATGTGGGGGCCTAATGGCTGGGCCAACAAATGGCTGGGGTACCCTGCCACACAACTCTTCCACTGCATGGAGTCCACGGTATTCAGATGCATGCCTTTGGCCTACTGCATGGAACACTCTCAACTCTTTGGCCTAACCTCTGCCGGGGGAGGGACTGGGAGGCATTTCCACCATGGGGAGAGCTCTGGGAGACACCACAGGACACCCTACATACCCCCATTGAGACAGGCAGCCCCAACTGGAGCATCTCTCAGGGAAATGAAGGCCCATAGGCCTTAAGAGCCCACAATAGCTCCCCAGGTCTGTGGAACACCTCATCCCTTAGGCAAGGTCCCAGAGGGAAGACACAGATCAGGGGGCTTCAACCAAGCTAGCCCATGTTCAGTGCAGGAAATGTAGAAAACTACACTAGCCAGTAGTCCAAAGAAACTTAATCCTATGGTCAGGATGAGGGGCCATCTGCCCACAGGAATAGGGCCCATGGCACTAACATATATACCCAGCAGGGGAGATAGTGGTCTGATGGCAAATATTGGTGCAAACCCTTCATTTTTTTAGTTGTTGCAACACCTCATTTGCATTCCCCTCTACTAGCTGTACTCTACCGTCTCCAACCCTGGCTATGTGGCCAATGCCAGCTGTGTCATTGAACACAGACCCTATTTCCCAACTCTTCCATGGCTCATCGCACCAACAGCCCTTTTACATCTATCAAGTGCAAATTCATACCTAAACATAATACTTTCAAGAGTGATGTTTCTTTGTATGCATGTGCACAAAAAGATACACTCATGTGTTGCAGGCACTGGTTTTGTGTCTGTCAGGCTGCAATTCTTTGCTGCTATGGCCGATACACCATGCTGCCTGTCTGATATTGATGCCCTGGTTCAATTCTGGACATTGTCATCAAACATTGTCAATAATGGTATGCGTGTGAGAGTTCAGGGCTTTCAATCACATGACATTCATGTCCAGGCTATGCATTCACATGCACTAGCAAGGCGAGTGCACCTACCATTTTGTACTAGAGGCATCTTGTTCATCTAGCGTACCACTAGTGTGGCCATGCCAATTGCAAATGGCTGCTACTGTTCTCTCTCCACCCCAATTCCATCCTAACCCTGTCAATTCCCATGCTGCTTTGGTTGTGCAGACATTTTAATGTGGTCACATGTTGGTGCTGTGCTCCCAACTACCGTGCAGCCAAACTATTCCACACTACCACATTTTAGTAAATATATCCCTTAATGTTCTGCACACATAAAGAAAGTCTATGTGAAACAAACATGAAAAATGTTTGAGAGTAGGGAAAAGTTCATTTTAAGCAAGAATAAAAGAACTTTCTCTTTGGCCACTCACACCCTTATTATTTACCAAAGAATGATAGTCAATTTCTTAAACTTAAGACCTTAAGAACATAAAACATGCCACACAGGGTCAGTCCAAGGTCTATCAAGTCCAGTATCCTGTTTCCAAGTCCCTTGGCTTGCCATAAGGGACTTGTCACAGGGTACACGGATTCCACATTACTTATATCTGGGATAAGCAGTGGATTTCTCAGGTATTCTTTAATAATGGTTTATGGACTTTCAGAAACTTGTCCAAACCTTTTTTAAACCCAGCTCCACCAACATCTTTTTTTCCAAGTTCAAGAGTCCAAACTTTTTAAGCCTTTCCTCTTAGGGTATCCTTCCATCCCCTTTACCATTTTGGTGGCTGTTCTCTGTACCTTTTCTAATTTTGCTATATTCTTTTTAAGATATGGTGACCAGAATGGCACATAATATTCAAGATGCAGTCGCACCATGGAACGATGCAAAAGCATTATAATACCCTTTCCTTATGATTCCTAGCATTCTATTTGCTTTCTTGGCCACCGCTGCACACTGGGCAGAGTGTTCCAAAGTATTTTCCATGATGATGCCTAAATCCTTTTCCTGGGTGGTGGTTTCTAATGTGGAACCTCGCATTGTGTAACTGTAGTTTGGGTTGTTCTTCCCTAGGTGCATAACTTTGCACTTGTCCACATTAAATTCCATCTGGTATTTGGACACCCAGTCTTCCAATTTATCAAGGACCTCTTGCAATTTTTCACAACGCACTTCTGTTTTAACAACTTTGAAAAATTTTACGTGATTTGAAAATTTGATCACCTCAATCGTTTTTCCCATTTCCAGGTCATTTATGAATATATTAAAAAGCAGCAGGCCCAGCACAGATCCCTGGGGTACTCCACTATTCACCTTTCTCTATTGAGAAAATTGGTCATTTATTTTATTTATTTATTTATTTATATTCTCTTATATACCGCGCTATTCTGCATCAGTGCGGTTTACATTGAACAAACTGAAATTACATTGAACAGGGCATTATAACTTGGAGATAACTATTTTACAGGGAACATGGACTATTTAGCCCTGCTCTTTGTATTCTATCTTTTAACCAGTTCCTGATCCACAATAGTACACTGCCTCCTAGCACATTTTGTACCATTGATCTGATGTGATCATTTTCAAACTTGCATTGGTTTATATCCGTATTTTTGTGAACTATGACTAAAGGTGTTTATAACCTTTAGTCATGTTTATAACCTTCAGTCATAATTCACAAAAATACGGATATAAACCAATGCAAGTTTGCAAATGAATACATCAGATCAATGGTACAAAATATGTATCTTTAGAATGGATGAATTATCAAATGTAATCACAAAAGATTGTGTCTATTTAAGAGCATGCTTGGGGACAATTTCATGTTCGTTGTAGATCCTATCTCTGAAAGGTACCTTCTCCAGTTCATTGGAGAAAATTCCCATATAAGAATTTTAATCATCTGATGATGCTTTTCTGTGGAATAATCGAAAGCAACCCATTTACTAGATTTGTTTCGCAAATTGTGGCAAACTCCATGAATAAATTGAGCACCTGAATAATCAGGAGATAGTTTAATTATCTGGAATTTTCGGAATGTTTCCCTATAAATCTCTACATTTTTCTTGATATTATTAGCAGGTTGTCTGTTGTACATTTTTAGTTCACTGTTGTCAGATAAGGATTTGAAAGTAGTAATCAGTTGAAATTTGACAAATGTGCTATAAATCAGGGAGGTTTCAATAGTTAATGTCATTAGTAGTGAAAATTTATTCAGTGTAGTATTTAATTTAGAAAGATAATCAGTCTTCAACAAAAAGTTGGAGCTTTTCAAAATTAGTGAACCAAGAGGTATTTTCCATTAGTGACAATATTCTATCAAAGTTCAATGCAAATCATGTTTTTTTTTCTGAAGCTTAATGATCTTATCCCACTGCGATGGATAGACAAAAGAACAGCAGTCAAATAAAGTCCTATCCCTCATTGAGGAATTCAAGAGATCATGAAAGTAACTCAATGTGTTTTCTGATGGTACAAATAGAAATTGAACAAAAAAATGCAATTATCATACTGTGGAGGATCCCCATAGAAGTAGGTATATATGGCAAAAAAAACCCCCTAAAACCTATTAATAAAATGATTCTAGGAAAGGAAAACTCTCTATCACTCACACACACACACACACAAACACACACACACACCTCTGACATACATGAGCACACACACACAACCCCTGACACATGCATGCACTCGCCCATACATACAGATCGCTTGACACACTGACAGCCAACAGTCGCACCCTTGAGACACACACATGCAGAAAAACACACAGCCAGCAATCACACCCCCTCACACACACACATACACACACAGCCTCCAACACAATCTGCCAACATACACACACCCTGTGCATAACACACCTTGCTTTCTCCCTTACCCTAACATACTTTCTATTCATATTTACACACTCGCATATAGCCTGTGACATCTCATCCTCATATTTCTAGAAATAAACAATCAAACTCTTCTTGTGGAAATAGATATGCATCTCCTAGCACTGATTCATAAATACATACTCACATCACTACTCCACTCACTACTCACACTAAGCATAGACACCTACCTACATATTCCCTTTACCATGGCTGTTTCAGCCGAGTCTCTCACAGTAGCATGCATTTGCTGCAAATGGAGAAAAAGGGAAGTGTACATTTGTCACACTCCAAGTGTGCACTTTTCAACTTGTTGTTTCCTATTGGAGAAGTTCCTAAGCCATTATTAGCCACATAGTCTTAAAGTTATTGACTATCTCTGGAGTACTAGTTGCCATCACACCTCCCTTTTTCAATAAAATGTTTGGGAAATAATTTGAAACAGTCAATCTAGATGCTTCAAGGTTTTTCCTATATCCAACAACACTTAGATGTTTGAAATAACATGGAATGTCTAAATACTTCTTCAATATTGACCCATACATGTACATTCTATGTATGGAAGAATATGTTCTTACAATTTAAGTACTTATGTCAGCACCCAGACCTACTTACATGTTAAAATTTGGCTGACCCTTGGTCATTTAAAGCTTTGGGTTTAACCATCTTCCAACTTTCTTAGAGGTCCAATGCACCTATATCAGTGCTATTCAGTATTTTGACTCACATTCCATGCAGGCTATCTCATTATGATCCTTGAAGCCCACCACAGTGCCAGTCCTGCTTTCAATTGCAACTTACAGTATACTCTGCATGTTACCCAAATGCTTTCCTACAAGCACCATGCTATATCCATCACCCCAGGCAGGCATAAAATACCATAACAACTGCCATACTGGGTCAGACCAAAGGTCCATCAAGCCCAGCGTTCTGTTTCCAACAGTGGCCAATCCAGGACACAAGTATCTGCCAGGTTACTAAGTACCTCACTGCCATCATCTTGCTACCAGGAATACTATGTATACCCCATACGTTTTTGAATTCTGTTACCATTCTTTGTCTTCACGGTTTCCATGGGAAGGACATTCCATGCATCTACCATCTCTTTTGTGAAAAAAAAACATTTTCTGACATTGTTCTTGATTCTAGCTCCTTGGAACTGTCATTTTAGCAGTGTCAACATGTTAGTCATTTTCATTTATTCAAAGAATCGTATTTACAAATTAGCCTGTAATCTAGCATGGCCATCCATAGTGCTCTGCATACTGCTCCTTAAAGCACCCCTTCTCCTTCATATTTTTGGCATGTTCTTAAAACAGAAGCAACCTGTACCATGATTTTCTTTTTCCCTAGTGCACCACTTTCCCTTTCAATTCCTTGCACTAAATTTTTCATAATGCTGCAGTCACCCATGCCTCGGCTAAATTAACTTTCATCCATCACGAAGACAATTTAAGCTTGAATAACAATACATATATACCAGTTTTCTCAATGTGTGTAAAGTGAAAAAAAAAAAAGCAGCACAGAAGTGATATGCAACACCTTCGTGAATCAGATTCTTGGAAATACTTTACTATATTTAGTTGACATGGCGGCACAACCTGTCCAAGAGCAGCGAGTACAGTATATAAATGTAATTTTTTTTTATTAAGCTACAGTTTTCCAAGCATAGCAGGGAAAAAGGAAGGCATCTTTAAAGCATAAGAATTATCCTCATGTGTTCATATCGCACAATTTTTTTATTGGCACAAAAAGGAATCCAATTTCCAGGTTCATTACCCAAAACAACACTGAAATATGAAACAAGCAAACATTTTAGATGTTGCACTACAGATCAGAGTATAACTCATATGCCTCATTCCCTCATGGATTCGGATGATAAGGGAAAGGGAATGGGGGGGAAAAAAAGCAATTTTTCTGCCCGCTTGATCGATGTTCTCTTTGACCTCCAAAATGTCTTCTTGCCCTAACCTTTTAAGTACCATCTGCTCTTTTTGTGAAGAGTTTGATGTGAGGGACTCACTTCTAGACAGCAATTGATTATAAAAGCATTAATCAAGGCCATGGATTATTTGCAACCTGACACTGTGTACTGGACTTAAGCAATTTAACCTTAAATGTGATTGGAAAGGTTAATCCTTTTTCTACCACATAATTTGGAATTTGTAGCAAATACATCACCAAAAAGAGTAAGAGCCAAGGAGTATAAACCGACAATATATAACATGTGGTAAACAAGTATGCCATATCATTTTTTAACTTGTTAGGGATAGGTGTTCAAACAGGTCTTATTTGATCCTAATCAGTTTTATAATATTTCTTAGCTACTCAGATTTGTTTTGAGGAAACACAATTCCCACAACAATGTCAATTAAATAATACATCTCAGACTTGTCTGTGTGAGTAGACAAATAGTTATATTTCTATTCTAACCATTGTGTTGTGCTTTTAACCCACTATGGCAAATGATGCCACAGTCATTAACAATCAGTACTTTTGTAAGGTACATGCAGATGCCATAGATATTCTATACAACTGTCTCTTTCACCTATCTTTTGGTCTTAGAGAGGGAAAGGAAGGGATTTTGGATTTAGCTCACACCATTTTCAGTAGCAGAAATCCAAATTTTTTTTAGATAAGAGAAATGGCAATCTATAGCAGTGGTTCTCAATCCAGCCTTTAGGATACTCCAGCCAGACTGGATTTCAAGATATCCACAATGAATGTGCATGAAATAGATATTCATACAATATAGGTGGTGTATGCAAATCTTTGTTATGCATATTTATTGTAGATATGATAAAAACAAGATTGGCCGGGTTGAGAAGTATAAGACCACGGGGCAGGGTCCCGGCGGCCGCACATAACCGGGTGATCGGCCGGGTGCTGGGACCCTGCGTGCAGCTGTAGGGGGGACGTCAGCAACATCGCATACCTCATTGGCTCCACTGCTTGCAGGAGGGCGGGAGCCAATGAGAGGAATAGCAGTGAAGCGGGAGGGTTAAGGAGCTGGCACCAGCAGCAGGCGGACACGGTGTGTGCCGTTGGGGCTCGGGTGCCGGCTTCGGGCGAGCATGCGGTGGTCAGAGGACTGGAGGATGAAAGGAATTTCGGCAGTGGTGCGTGAGTGACAATTGGGTTGGGCCCGTGGCGGGGGGACCGCCTTCGGGGGAAGCAGGGCCTGGAGGAGTGCTTGCCGCTAGTTTAGGAGCTGGGGATGCCGTTGGCTCCATCGGGAAGAGCGCTGGATGGTATCTGCAGCAGATTGGCATGGTGGGCAGCCAGGGTGCCAGCGGGAGCTCCGCGGTCGAGGGCTTCGGGGGTCGGTGGGGTCCTATGCTGTGTAGGGTTTCCCAAGATGATTCAGGGCCGCATCTATCGGCGTCGGGTGGTGATGTGCCCCGCCCGACCCCTTAGGGGGTGGGGTGACGTGCGTGCGGTTTGTGTGAAGGCATTGGGTCGGGCCCGCAGAGGGAAGGGGCCACCTTAGGGGAACGGGGACATGGAGGAGCGCATGCCATTCGTTGATGAGCTGGGGATGCCATGGCTCACCTGGGCAGAGCGGTGGCTGGGACCTGCGGCGGATGGGCATGGTGGGTGGCCGGGGTGCCAATGGGAGCTCCGGGATTGAGGGCTTCATGGGCCGGGGGTCCTCTTCTGTCCAGGGTTTCCCAGTGTTTTTCTGGCCGCAGCAGTCAGCACGGAGTGGTGTGGCGCCCCGCCTGAACCCCTTGGGGGCAGAGCGACCCATGAGCAGTTAAGGGACATGCTACGGCCCTGCCGCGCTGTCCATGTGGGGACAGGGGCATGAATGGGACTCTGCTGATGCTTGCTTGGTGCAGGGGTTGGCGGGAGCCGAAGGGAAGAAGCGCTGCTGCTTGATTCCTGTTCATGAATCCACGAGAAGAGGAGCATCAGACCGGGAACGGTGGTGTGACGGGCCTGCGGGTTTGCCTCTTTAAAGGAGGAAGCAGCTCCCAGCTTCTGGGATGGAGCTGCTTGCTGTAAGGCTATTGAAGGTATGCAATGCTTTATGGAAATATGCTTGTTTTCAGGCATTATAAGCAGTGGATTAACCCTTAAAGTGGCTTGTGGGGGTGGCTTTTAATTGTGTTGGCTTGAGTTCGGACACTAGGCTTTTATAATGCATGGAAGGCTTCTTGCAAATCAGGGTTTGAAGGCATTGTGCGGGTTGCAGCTTTTGTCTTAAAGGGACTGCAAACTGCAAACAAAAATGGGTAAGCTTAGATTGGAGTCTGTGGGTTTCTAAGCTGGGGCGACTAGACCTGCAGTTGGAGTGAGACTGTTGAGATTCCCTAGGGGGAAGCTGGCTAGGGTGGAAAGTAGGAAGTCAGCAGGGGGCGGGCCCCTGTTTATTCCAGTTATCTCTGCAGGTGCTGTCCGGGGATGCGAAGAGGATAGGGGCCAAGCTGGAGTCGGGACTTGGCGTGTGGGAGGAACGGCAGGGCCAGAGTGTGAGGGAGCAGGCTTCATACGCAAGGAGAGTGGAACTGTAGGAGGTTTGGGATGGTCTGTGACTGGTGCTACGGTGGACTTAGCAATTGATACAGAGGAGGCATGTGAGTGGCCGGTAGAACAAGGAAAGGTGCCAGAGGGGATTGACTTGGGGGGGGGCTTGGGGGGTGAAGCACATGGGAAACTGGAGGCCTTCCTGTTGGCGGCGGTACGGCAAAAAAAAAAAAATCCTCCTTCTCATTATCATCTGATTCTTAGGCATCGTCAACGGGAGGGGGTGGTGCGGTGCAGGGGGTAGCATAGGGGCAGCAGGGGAGAGCAAGCTGAGGGGGGGGTGAGTTCCTACAGTAGCATCCTTTTCGGGGAGTTGGGGAAGGAGTACCGAAGAAGTGGTGCAGTACGATTTGGATGTGCGGATTCCGCATGCTGGAAGGCAGGCAGTGGTCAGGGGATGGATACAAAAATCAATAGATAAATAAATGAATTAAAATAATAAATTAATTAATTAATTAATTAAAAAAAATAATACATAAATAAAGAGCGGGTGAGAAAGTGGGCAGAATTAAGAGGGTATCCCGTAAGGGGGAAATGGGGCGAGAGCCTTGGTGCGGCTAGTGGGGGTTGGAGGTTATATCCATCCGGGGCAGTAGGGATGGTGCAGGCATATGAAAATTCCATTCGGGAGGCATCTCAGACACAAGATGGAGGGGCCTGTTTATCTCTGACGAGAAGTTTGTGACAAAATGGCGGAGAATATCTCATTGTCATGGGGCCCGACGGATATTTATCTTTGGCCGACGCAAAGGTCAGCCTGGGGAGGGTGGCTAACATACTGGCCATTTTGTCTGACTGGAAATTCTGACATGGGGTGCTCTGTCAGTAGTGGGGGGCAGTCAGCGGAATTTATGAATTTTAAAAAAAGGGAGCCTCAGTGGCCCCTGGGCCGGGGTCCAAGCAATGGTGATGTATTCGGTAATGCCCATATGCCAATATGGATAGGGGATTTACGGACTGGGCTTCGGCAGGGCACTAAGGAGGTTCAGAGTTTAGGGTTCAGTTGGGTTCGCTATACCAGTCTTCGGAAATATGTTACCAGCTAAGGGGCGTACTTCGACCTCAGTGAGGCGGTTGCAAACATAGGAGGGACGCATGGTCAGTCGAGTTTGATTTTGGCGTATGGCAGGCCACCTGTTAAGGAGCAGCCTTAAGAAGCAAGGAAGTTCCAGCTGATTCATAATTGGTCGTATCTGGGAGGGGCAACGGAAGACGATCACATGTGTTCATTTTGGTATGTGTCCTTGGATCGGGTGATTGAGTGGGTTTCTAAGGTGGTTGGCAAGGCATGGATGACCAAAAGGGATATTGAGTGGGCTTGTTGTTTGCTGTCAGGGCACCCGTATGCTTGATGTGGCTAGGTGCCCGTGTGAGGAGAGTATTAAGTTTGACAAAAGTATGCTGAGGGGTTGCTCAATATTTTGAGCGTACTTTAGGAATTTTGCACTTGCCTGTAGTGGCAGTTGGTCTGGAATGGGGGCTGTGGACATTGTGCAGTATCTAGAGGTCTTCTGGTTCATGGGACCAGCAGGGGCAGCAGGGTGCCAGGAGATCTTGGAGGGTTTTGGGGGAATTATTTCACGACGGTGGTGGCCTGTGGCTGCGGGTAAGCCGAAGGATTGGTGACGGGGATCACTTGGGAACATGTTGGCTTCTTCTTAGTTGACATGGCGGGAGATGCGGGTTTTGATAGGCTTGCTCACTTTTGCTGGAAGGGTCATATCAAGGTATGGCTGAGGCAGCTGGCGGTGTGTGTAGCCAGCATCACATTAGTAGCTGTGCTGCCAGTGTGGGAGGTAATTTGAAGGAAGTTAATGGGATTTTATTGAGGAAAGGGGCCGAGATATCCAAAGGAAACTTGCAGCGTTATCCAGAAGCAGCAAGGAGTATGGGTTTGGAAATTTGCTTTAGGAGCTGGTATGCAGATAGCTGGTTGCAGTTGTGGCAAGGTTGTCATCCCCACAACATCACTTTCTTGGAATTGTTTCCCATGTCATTGGCTTGGGAGGGGACGTGGGACTGCATGTTGGCTGGTGAATATGTTTGTCAGGGCGTGACACAGCATGGGTTGTACTTGCGAGACTGAAGATATGATGTCTCGTTTTCAGGGGGAGCAGTGTTGGAAGTTGGCTCCAGGAGTGGATACAGAGGGAGTAGTTGTATCGTAGACATTGAAATGCTGCAGATACGGAGGAGTTCCGTGTCGGCTGCGACATGGTCAGTGTATCGGCGGGGTGGTGGAACGGTGGTATAGTGTTGGTGGCCAGGGGGTGGCAGCCGGGTTAGGTGTCCACTCTGTGGATTGGTTGCATGTAGTGATGCAAAAGAGCGGGGGGTACCAGATCCTTGGTGCATTCCCACTTACCGGGATTTGTCATTTACTGGAGCGCTAGGAGGGAGCCCCTCAAATGGGGGGTTCCTAGTAGGTTGTCGCAAGGTTGGGTGCGGTCGCAGCCTGCTCCAAGGGCGCCAGGCGACTGATTATGCATGAATGACTTTGTGGCTTCAGGGCTGCTTTGCCCATGGTTGCGGTTGCGCGATATCAAGCCACTTGGGTCCAGGCAGTTTTGGCGGGCATGTTTCGGCAGTTGCAGTGACAGCATGTCCAGCTGGAAAGAGGACGGTGGAGGATACAGCAAGGAAAAGGTTGGTGGGGGGTTTTGACGGAAATGGAGGGCATGTCCACCTGTCCGTTAGGCACGTTGAGGTGCGTCCAGGGGCGGAGGGCGCGCTCGGTATGCTTGATGATGCACGGCAGTTGACTTGTTTGCAGGTTATAGCAGGGCTGCGGATGGTGATGCGGCAAATTAGAGCTGTGCAGCTGATGGTGCTGCGAACATGGTCAAAGACTTGAGCCAGTTTGCTTCACATTCCTTCCGCATCGGTGCACCGTCCGGTGCGGAGGTGGCAGGATTGCTGGTACAGGGATACGAAGCATTGTCAGATGACATCTCGGGCCTTGTTGGGAGGTTCATTTGTGAGGGGGGGTATGATTAAAAAAAACAAAACAAAACCCTAGGGGGCTCTTAATGGCAGTCTCTTGGTCAGATGGGGGGCGGAGTCATCACGGCTGTTGGCTGCTTGGGCAGTCTTTTGTGCATAGGGCAGGTCAGCGAGCAGCGATGTGGCCGTTGGGTCCTAATTGGGTCTTAATCCTGCTGTGGTGTCCGTTTGATGGTGGGGCAGGCGCGGTCTCTGGGGACACAGCGTATGTCTTTGCGTCGGCACCATGAGCGAGTATGGAGTAAACAAAGAGGGTACTAACTTGGGCATTCCGGGGGTCGATGGAGTGGCCAGGCCTCTATAGGCGGAATGGGGGCATTTATCCCCAAAGGGTATGGACTTGCTATTGAATGACTGGCAGGAGGCCTGGGAGGGTGTGTGCAGCGGGATGCTCGCTGGTCACAGCTTGGAGTGGGGGAGCGTCACAGGGACATTAATGTCACCACTGCCGGTGGCGGGATCCCGGAGGTTTCCAGGGTCCGGAGCCTTGGCTATACTTGGGCTGGGGGTGGGGTGCCCCTAACCCAGACAACCCCTGCTGACTTTTGCTAATTACATGGCGAGGTCGGGGAAAGGGGTAGGAGGCTGGCCGGTGGCCTGACCACGGCAGAAGCGGAGGTGATGTCACCTTGCTAATTATATGGCTTGTGATGCAGGGTCCGCTATGGGGGTGTTAAGATGATTATTCTTGGAATGTAATGTTTAACATGTTAAAATGTTAATAAAGCTGAGACCAGTGGTTTTGCCATTAACATGTGTGTGTGTAGTTTTTGGGCAGAGGGTATCGGGGTGGAATGTTGGGGAAGGGTTGGGGGGGGAGGTTGTGGATGGTGGAAAGGGGTCCAGAAGCATCGGGTCCGATCTACCTCAGTTAGTACTTTTCTATAGGCCAGCTGCTTCTAAGTTCAGTATATGCACCACTGACCAATGCATGTCTTGCAGCTACTTGCAGAGACTTCAACAAATAATTTTATATGGCATATGAATTGGGGGTCATTCCAAACCATGTTTAGTGGGGATGGTTGTCTGGGTCAGACGTCCATTCCCACTAAATGCCAAGACCGTATTCCCTACCCAAAACTCCCCATATGTACATAGGAGATGTACAGGGAGATCTGGATCCTGAGGTTGGCCCTTACGTCCAGCGTCGCCAACATGGACAGGTGACTTATTCCACCTCAGGAGGTGGAATAAGTATCCTTGGATGTTGGGGGGATGGCAGAACAGGGCCAGGTCAGTGGGGCGAGGGAGTGCGAGGGGGTCGGGTTGCAGGAAAATAACTTTGTGGCGGCAGCCAGGGATTGTGACTCCTTGATGGAGCTGCAGTGTCATTGCAACAGGACGCCATGGTACCATGGCTTCCTACAGGAGCCAGGGCAGGCCTGTGCGAGAAGAAGCTTGGATGTCTGGCAACACAAAATCGGGGGATAGCCTGCCCTTCCAGACATGGGCCAGCCATCTAGACCTGATTCTGATCCCATGGGAATCTCTAGCTCAGAATCGGGGTCTAGATTGGCCAGTCCAGATCCTGGACGTCTGGGTGGGCAGGATGTTCCCCATTTGGAATCGGGCCCATACTGAATATATGTTAATCCTATATTTGCAAAATATATCTGGAATTCATTATTAGAGGATGTAGAAAAAGCTGTTGTTGTAGCTGGATATAAAAGAGGTTTGGATGAGTTCCTGGAGGAAAAGTTCATAAACTATTATTAAAGTGGATTGGGAAAACCCACTGCTTACCCCTGGGTCAAGCAGAATGGAATTTGTCTACTTGTGACCCGGATGGCCACTGTACAGGATATTTAGCTTTATGGACCCTTGGTCTGACCAAGTATGACATATCTTATGTTCTTTATCTCTCCACTCTTATTAGCTATGCTGCGTTAGTTTCATATAGATAAGTTTAATCAGTCAATATTCAACCTCTACATTCAGTGGGGGGGGGGGTTTAAGTCGTCTGCAAAGGATTAAAAAATTCAGATATATCAGCACTGGTAAATACCTACATAGGGCAGTTAGTGCTGGTGCTATCTGGAAAGCAGTAATATTTGTTTAGGACAGCTTTTGCATTGTTCTAAATTATGTAACTAGCTACCCAGATAGGGGCTCAGTTCTTGCCCCCCTTCTATTTAAAATATTTGAGTCCTCTTGCAACTCTGATACAGTCTTTTGGAATCATTGATTATTACTATCCCAACAATATCCAACTAATTGCTCGTATTGACCATAAACCTCTTAATCTCCCATAATTTCTTACCACTGATCTCATTTTTAGATGCTATTGAACAATAATTTAAAACTTAATCACCAAATGTAATGTGTGCCTTTGAGTCAGTCCTGACTCCTGTGTTTTCTTGGCAATGTCACTGGAAGTAGATTGCTAGGCCTTTCTTCCAAGGCACTGGAGGGTTAAGTGACTTGCCCAAGGCTACAAGGAGTACTAGTGGGAATTGAACCCTGGTTGCTTGGTTACTAAGCCAGTGTTCTAACCACTAGGCTACTCCTCCATGCCTAATCACCAAAGGTCTACTGCAATATGGATCATTGACACTAATGAGCAGCCCGATTGCCCTTTTAATAGGCTCCCTGCTTACACTTCAAAAGTCTATAAAGATCTTAGGTTGCCACTTCAACCCATAATTGAGTTTTACCACTTAAATATCAGCAGTTACATGTTCCTGTTATTTTTCTTACAGGGAAGATCTGCAGTGTGTGTGAGGTCTTAGATATTAAAGATTTCCAGGCACTAATTTATGTAGCAGTGCTTTCACAAATTGACTACTGCAACTTGCTATACATTGATTTTATAGCTACCTCTACAAAAAAAGCTTCAAGTTCTTTAAAATGCAGATTTATGACTACTTTATAAAAACAAATCACAAGTTTTATCACGTAATCCCATTATTTATTTTAGTGTATTGGCTTCCCATCCCTATCATGCTAAATTTGAAATTCTACCACTCACCTTTAAAGTATTTATAAGCGGTAGTCCAAAATACCTTATATGTCGTCCAGGACTTTGCCCTTGTTAAATGAAACTTTTCTTGTCATCCCTAGCCTATCCCAAGTTTAATATGAATCAACCTGTCATTTAGCATTCTTCTATTAGGCCCATACCCTATGGAATACTTTATATCATTAACTCAGGAATGAAAGTTCCTCTGGAAAAGTTCAAAAATGGACTGGAATTTGTTTTCTTTGAACAAGCATTTGGCAGTCTTTTGGACTATGTATGAACTGAAGGCATATCCACTCTTTTTTATCTTCATTCTTTCACCGAGTTTTTTTTAGGGGGGTGGGAGGCTTATGTTATTTTAATTATATTTTAGTTTGTAATTTGTATTCTTTTTTTTTATTTATTGTATTGTACTTTGGAAGGGTGTGTAATAAAATGTAATAAGCATATACAAACATTAACATACAGTATTTGGATGCTGGGTTTCATACAGAGAGGAATTACCAACAGTAAAGAAGAGGTACTAATGCAACTGTACAAGTCACTGGTGAAGCCTCACATGAAATATTGTGTTCAGTTTTGGAGAACATATCTCGCAAAAGATATAAAAAGGCTGGAAGCAGTTCAGAGGAAGGTGACCAAAATGATTTAGAGCCTGCATCATAAGACTTAAAGACCTAAATATGTACACTCTAGAGGAGAGGACGGACAGGGGAAATATGATTCAGACCTTTAAATACTTAAACAGTATTAAAAGAACAAACAAACCTCTTCCAAAGACGAGGAAGCTGTAAATTAGAGGGCATAACATGAAGCTGCAATGGGGGAAAATGAAAGGCAATGTCAGGAAATACATTTTCACCAAAAGGGTGGTGGATGCTTGGAATGCCCTCCCGATGGAAGTGGTTGGGGCAAATACAGTGATAGAATTAAAATTGCATGGGACAGACTCAGTGGATCCCTTTATAGCAATAGGATAAAATCAAAATGAACATAACTATCTCTTATATCAGAACAAATAGGGGTGACTTACACGGAGCGGTGGACACACCCCTAAACAAAGGCATGGGGAGGGGTTACCTGCACGGAGCAGCAGGTGCACCTACTCTTGCCGCCTTGCTGGGTAGACTAGATGGACCATACTAGTCTTTATCTGCCATCATATATTATGTTACTATGGATGGTGCCAAGGTAGTCTGTAATGATAGTAGGTGGTACTTTCCTAATAGTGCTTCTAGATGGATTATTGTGTCCTTGTGCATGCCTCCAGTTAAGAAAGCTTTATTCCTAATCTTTGTAATTTAGGATACTAAGACAAATCTGAAGTCATGTTTAATGGTGGAATTTAGGAACCGGTGATGTAGTTTACATATGAAACTGCATGGCAAAACTCCTAATAGTTTCAGGTTAGGGCTCTTTACCTTAAAAGTGATTAGCTAAGAGGCACATTTTACAATGGACATCCAAGTGCAATCTGGGACATTAAAGCCAGAGGGTCTGAAAAAGAAGAAGGCACGTGCAAGTTCAGGCACAATTTTGGAAATGTGGATATGCCCAATATGTGTGTGTATCAAACGTCTATATAGACATCCCCAGGACAGTATTTCAGAACCAAGATTTATAGTAGCATAATGGTTAGAGTAGTGGCTTAAGAGCAGAGTGGTCAAGATTAAAATCCTAGTGTGGGTTTTTGTAATTTCAGGCTAATCACTTATAGTTGTGGTCAACATTATTGACACTCTTGCAGTTCAATCCCTTAATATCCAATATCTCCTAAAAAGAAGTGACCAGTGAAATGGTTTTGGACTATATATGCACACATATTTGACAGATAAAGAAATCAAATAAAACAAGACCAATTAAAAAATAAATATTATGAAATAGTATAAAAACTGAGAAATTGCCAGGACATGATTACTCTCAAATTAAGGTGAAAACCCCACAACCACTCACTAATAGTCTGCCTAACTAAAGAAGACAAATCTATCAATTTCTAATTTTTTGTTGGATCGCCTACCTTGAGAGATTGCAGACCTGCTATTAGTAATCTGTGAACTATCATTAAAATCATCTCTAATACCAGAAGATTGGAGGATCGCCAATGTAACACCAATTTTTAAAAAGGGTTCCAGGGGTGATCCGGGAAACTACAGACTGGTGAGCCTGACGTCAGTACCGGGAAAAATGGTAGAAAACCATCATAAAGAATAAAATTACTCAGCATGTAGATAGTCACGACCTAATGGGAAACAGCCAACATGGCTTTAGACAAGGAAGATCTTGTCTTACTACTAATCTGTTTTTTTGAAGGAGTGAATAAACAGGTGGACAAAGGTGAGTCGGTTGATATTGTGTATCTGGACTTTCAGAAAGCCTTTGACAAGGTCCCTCATCAGAGACTTTTGGCAAAACTAAAGAGTCATGGGATAGGAGGCAGTGTACTATTGTGGATCAGGAACTGGTTAAAAGATAGAAAGCAGAGGGTAGGGCTAAATGGCCAATTTTCCCAACGGAGAAAGGTGAATAGTGGTGTACCCCTGGGATCTGTGCTGGGTCCGCTGCTTTTTGACATATTCATAAATGACCTGGAAAGTGGAATAACGAGTGAGGTTATCAAATTTGCAGATGACACAAAACTATTTAAAGTTGTTAAAACCCAAGAGGATTGTGAAAAATTGCAAGAGGATCTTGATAAATTGGAAGACTGGGCATCAAAATGGCAGATGAAATTTAATGTGGACAAGTGCAAGGTTATGCACCTAGGGAAGAACAACCTAAACTATGGTTACACGATGCAAGGTTCCACATTAGGAACCACCACCCAGGAAAAAGATTTAGGCGTCATTGTGTATACCATGTTAAAACCCTCGGCCCAGTGTGCAGCGGCAGCCAAGAGAGCAAATAGAATGCTAGGTATGATAAGGAAAGGAATGGAAAATAAAACAAAAGATATTATAATGCCTCTATATCGTTCCATGGTGAGACCGCACCTTGAATATTGTGTGCAATTCTGGTCGCCGTATCTTAAAAAGGATATAGCGATTTTAGAAAAGGTTCAGAGAAGAGCCACCAAAATGGTAAAGGGGATGGAAGGATACTCCTATGAGGAAAGGCTAAAAAGGTTAGGGCTCTTTAACCTGGAAAAGAGACGGCTGAGGGGAGATATGATAGAAGTCTATAAATTAATGAACGGAGTGGAACGGGTAAACGTAGATCGATTGTTTACCTTATCAGAATATAGAAAGACTAGGGGACATGCAATGAAGCTACAGGGTAAACTATTTAAGACTAATAAAAGAAAATATTTTTTCACTCAACGTGTAATCAAACTCTGGAATTTGTTACCGGAGGATGTAGTGTAGCTGGGTTTAAAAAAGGTTTGGACAAGTTCCTGGAGGAAAGGTCCATAAACCATTATTAAGAAGTGACCGAAGATATCAATGCTTGACCCAGTACAAGCATTGTGGAACTTGTGTCTCTTGGGGAAACTGCTAGGTACATATGACCTAGATTGGCCACTGTTGGAAACAGAATACTGGGCTTGATGGACCTTGGTCTGACCCAGTATGGCATATCTTATGTTCTTATGTAGGTCTCCCTCTCCCGTAGTAGGCCCTCCTTTTAATCAAATTTATAAAAGGTTGAATAGCCTAAAAACACTCAAAGGGAAGACACAAAAATGTGCCCCCTCAGCTATCCTTTAACTGATAAAAGGGGTATCCTTTATTCTCTATGTCAAAATTGTTTTAAACTACTGCATTAAGAAACTTAGCTTGACGATTTAAAATTCCTCGTCATAAGCAGTCAGACTTTATCATTCATGTGAACTGCAGTGGAGTAACTTCATGTCAAGGATTGCCAATGTTCCAAGTATCATTCGACCAGGTACTGCAACACAACATGGTGTTTCAAGCTTCGTGCCTTCTTAACTCTTCTTCAAGCAAAGTAACCTCGTTGCATATCCATTTCCGGTTTTGTATCTCTAGTCATGATTAAACACCATGGATGGATGGATGGATGGATTAACACCCTAAAACATGGCATCTGATGAGTTGAAAATCAATCCAAGTAAGGCAAAACCTCAACGCAAAGACCACCCACCAATCTATTTCCAAATTGAGGCCATTAGGAATCACTGATTGCAATTTAAAAATCCAACATTGTTCTTTATATTGCAATTTAGAGATCTGATCGCCCCCCCCCCCCTGGTAAATTGTAGGGGACATGATTCAATCACCAACCACTTCAAATCCTCAAATTGATGTGTTAATTGAAGACAATGAGAATTAATATGTGAACGATGCTCTTGTAAACATTTTTTAATGGGACGAGAAGTTCCTCCCACATATTTAAGTCGACATGGGCAAATGATGACATACACTATGAAGGAAGATGAACATGAAGTCTTGTGATGCAATGTATACATAATATCCAAATTTTAAATCTGTCCATTGTTCATCTTCCAACGTATTGTGACAAAAATCACAGGACCCGTAAGCATAATGGCCCTGATCTTGTGAGCTTATGATAATATATATGTGGTGATTCCTTCAGGGCTTTAGTGTAGTTAGATTAGGACATGATTACTGGCACCCTTATAAACAATTCAAATCAGTTTCTACAGAAGAACCACATTTCCACTGTAGCAAAATTAGACGCACCTGTGTTCAATTGTCACTACTCACATGACTTGAATCAACAAATGAAAGATGCCTCTAATGTTTAAAATGGCCACATTCACTCCCTGTTCCATTTTCACAATGGTGAAGAAAAGAGAGCTGCCTGAAACCGTCAGAAAAAACATTTTCACTAAACATCAAACTTAAAAGGGGTACAAGGTCATCTCCAAAGACCTTGGGATTCCTGTGTCTACAGTTTGCAATGTTAAGATGTTAAGATGTTTTGTGCTCAAGGTACCAGTCAAGAACCTCCCAGGACATGATGAGAAGCATAACAATTATTCCAAGAATCCTTTGAAGGTTAGTACGAACTGTTGGAAACACACCATGCGCAACATCCAAAGAGCTTAAGGCTGACCTGCAGCAATCTGGAGTGGTGGTTTAAACCTGCATCATATTCCATGCACTAAATAAAGAAGGACTTCATCAGTAGAAGATCATAGGTCCTCCAGCAGGATGATCCAAAACATACATCCAAAAGTACAAAAGAATAGTTAAAAAGGAAAAAATGGTGACACGTCTCTAAACCTGCTATACTTTGTTCAGTTTTGCCTTTTAAATGTCTGTATTCTCTGTGGTTGTTTTCCTTATTGTGGGTGAATCTAAATGGTGGGATGTTTTTCTTGAGGGCTAAATTCTTGTTTTATTTTAATATTGTTGTTAAGTGCCATCGAGTCGGTGTCGACTCCTGGAGACCCTCTCTATAGTTGACCTAAACTTTGTTTGGTCTTCAGAAAAGCAACTCATTGTTGATAGAGTGGTATCTAAAGCTGCTGTTATTGTTATTGATCCTTCTCATTGCCAGCCTTCCTCTTTTACAGTGACCTTCTACCTTGCCAAGCATTATGTCTTTTTCCAATGATCTCTATCTTCACGTGTTATGTCCAAAGCATGAAAGTCTTGTCATCTGAGCTTCTAAGGAATGCTTAGGTTTCTTCTCCTCTAGTACTGACTGGTTTGTTCTTCGGGCAGTACATGGTATGTATACATAGTATTTGTCGTCAGCACCATAATTCAAAGGCATCAATTTTCTTCCTGTCTATCATTTTCACTGTGTAACTTTCGCATCCATATTACATTATTGAAAATACCATGATCTGGACAAGTCAAATCTTTGTATGAAGAGAGACATCTCTGCTCTTGAGGATATTCTCTAGGTCCTTCATAACCATTCTACTAAGAGCAATACGTCATCAGATTTCTAGCCTGCTAGTCCTTCCTTTATTGCTTGTTAATCCAAGTAAGTGAAAGTTGTCTACTGTTTCAATTTATTCTCCATCAATGATGAACTTATTGATTTTGCCAGTTGTCAGGATCTTTGTTTTCTTAACGCTAAGTTGCAGACCCATTTTAAGACTATATTCCTTGATCTTGAGAAGCACATGCTTCAAATTGTCTTCACTTTCAGCCAGTAATGTGGTATCATCTGCACCAATCTTCAGACCTCGGTTGTCTTCATACAGTCCTGTTTCTCTGATGATTTATTCTGCATATAAATTAAAGAAGTAGGAGGAAAATATGAAGACTTGTCATACAACTTTGCTGATTTTAAACCATTCTGCATCTTCTTGTTCCATATGAACTATTGCTTCTTGATCAATGTAAAGGTTATACAAGAGAACGGTCAGGTGCTCTAGTATTCTCATGCTTCTTAATGTGGCCCAGAGTTTCTCATTGTTTACATAGTCAAAAGCCTTGATATAGTCAATAAAACACATATGTATATCCTTTTGGTATTCTTTTGTCTTTTTAAGAATCAATCTCACATCCACGATAATGTCTCTCATTCCTTGCCCTTTCCTGAACCATGCTTGCACTTCAGGCAGTTCTATAACCGAGGTAGATTGGAACAGGTGCTCCCGGTCCACTTTTCAACATCCCCCCTCTCACCCCCTTTTTGCCCCCTTTACCACCCCACCCCTATAAGCCCAAAAACTACAAACACAACATGTTCATGGCAAACAACTGGTCACAGCTTTATTAACATTTTTAACACGTTAAACATTACAATCCAAGAATAAACCTCTTAACCAGCCCATAGCGGAGCCATGCACCACCAGCCATCCAATTAGCAAGGTGACAGCACCTCCGCTTCGGCCGTGGTCAGGCCACCGGCAATCCGCCTACCCCTTTCCCCAACCTCGCACTGTAATTAGCAAAAGTCAGCAGGGGTTGTCCAGTTCTGGGGCACACCAACCCCCAACCCAATTATAGCCAAGGCTTCGGACCCTGGGAACCTCCGGAATCCCGCCACCAGCAAAGGTGACATTAATGTCCCCGTGCTGCCCCCCAGTACCAAGCTGCGACCAGCGAGCATACCGCCACCCACACATTCCAAGGCCTCCTGCCAATCATTCAAGAGCAAATCCATGCCCATTGAGAATAAGTGTACCCCATCCCGTCAAACCAAGCCTGCACAGTCAACTGACACCCCTGCAGGCCTGATTCGGTACCCTCCCTGCTCACCGAGTCAAGGCTGATCTGTCGATTAATTTTTTGTCAGCTCCCATGACCAACACCGTTGGTCCCTGCAAGCAGGCCTTGGAATGGTATCCGACCACATTAAAACAATGCCAGGGAACATACGGAACACCACAGCAAGATCCGACTTTGCTGCTTGTATAATTCCCTGCCGGTCCAGACGACCAGGTCATTGCTTCCCAGGCTAACTCTGTACTCGCTCATGGTGCCGAAGCAAAGGCATAAGCTGTGTCTACCGTATACCACGCTTGCCCCACCATAAACCAACACCACAACTGAATTAAGACCCAAATCAGGACCCATCGGCCGCACCGCTGCTCGCTGACCAGTCCACTAAGCAAAAGAATGCCCCAGTAGCCCGCAGCCGCGATGACTCTTTCTCTTAACTGAAAGAGAAAATATTAGCAGACATTTCCCACACCCTTCCCCCCCCCCCCTTTACAACCAAAAATAACCCCAAAAGCTCGGGAACCCCATCTGCCAATGCTTCACATCTCCTGTTCCAGGAAACCTACCGCCGCTGATGTGGAAGGAATGTGAAGCAAACAGACTCAGGTCTTCACCTATGTACTGCAGCCCCAACCTTGAGACTGCTATAAATTGCGCTCCCTCCGCCCCCTGCACGCACCCTCAAGTACCCCCACAATGCACCTATGGGATAGGTAGACAGGCCCTCAATCCCCATCAAAACCACCCGCAAACCTTTTCCCTGTGGGCCCGTCTTAGATTTTGCCAAAAGGACCCGCAATCGCCCTTCCTCAACTGCATCCGCTGCCACTATATGCCGCCATCCACTCACGACCTACTGGAGTTCGCCACCAACTCCAATCTGTAAGAGCTGCAGAATGCCAGACAAAAAAACGTCGTGAAACCGCAACTATGGGTAATGCAGCACAGAGCCTCCCAAGCAATTCATGAATAATCGGCCGCCTGAAGTCCCTTGTAGACGGCTGCGACCACTCCCCCCTTGTAACAGCCTGCAGACTAGGACTTCCCCTAGTTGAGGGGCCCCCACCTACCGCTCTAGCAAAAGGCAAATCCCGCTACTTGGGTACGTACCGTCAATCAGGAGACGCCATGTTTTTTGGCCTCTCCTACCTACCGACCCCTCAACCGGACACCAGACCAGACTGCCAATCACTGGCCACCAATAATTCTCCCACGTTTGAACAACCCCGTCGATAGGCTGACCATGTTGCTGCCAACCCTGAACTCCCCAGTAGATGCATCATCCCTTTAGGCCAACGCTCCATAATTACTCCTGGCCACAAATCCCTCCTGGGCCAATTTCCGAAATCACTCCCATGGAAAACGAGAAAGAGAAACAGCAATTCTGTTAGTACCACCTGCCATATGCTGTGCCCTGTCAAACATATTCAACGCAAACAGGCTAAACCATGTCCCGCATTAGTGCCGCCACTGAAACACATCATGGCATGTAACGACTAATCACACTGACCACAGCGTCGTTGTCACACCACCACACCACTCTGCGATTGCTACACCTGACCGTCCACCACTCCAAGACAACTAACATGGGAAACAATTCCACGACCCCCCCTCGTGCCAAGACTGCGGCCATCCAGCTGCCCTCCACACCCCCCCAAAAGTAAACTCCTAAACCCCTACCCCCCGCCGCATCCATGTAGAGATGCAAATCCACGTTGGATATCTCAACCTTCATCGTTACTAACACCCCAATTGAAATCTTTCAAAATTACATCACCTATTTACAGATCAGCCCACATACCTTCGATACTCAAACACGGTGATGTGGCCTGCGCACTCCCGCCGTTAACACTGCCAGCTGCCACCTAAATACCCTTCCCATTAGTACAACCCTACAGGCGACATTGAGAAAGCCTATCCAAGCCCGCATCTCCCTCATTGCTAACCTATCGGAGGCCCAACGTTCGCCACCAACACATGCAACCTTGAGCCATCATGTGCACTGAAGATAACTCCCCTCCCAAAATTGTTCCTCATCGCCGGGTCCTTGGTCTTACCTGTGGCCAATGGGACACCCATACCGCGTAACGATACCACAACCCTCCAAGAGCTCATGGCGCCCTGACGCCCCTGCTGCGCCTACGAACGAAAGTCATCTAGATAATGCACATGTCCACACCGCCTCATACTGGACCATCGCCCACTGCAGGGGAGTACTAACTGTCTCCAAGTACCCACAAGAAATTGAGCAATCCATAAGCACATCTGTTTCAAAATAAATACGCTCCTAAAAACGGAACCTAGCAAAAGTCTGCCGCGGTGCAGTGGCTGAAAACGATAAGCTGACTTGATATCCACATTGGCCATCCACTTCGGCCCTCTACGCCTTGCCACCTGCCTTTCGAAACAACTCTACCACCCTTTCAAAGAACATATACCGATCCGAACCCAACTTCCGAAGAATGTGATCATTTACGGATGCTTCCCATGGAGCCATAAAACCTCCTTATCCCCCGCTACAGGTACTGCCGAAGCAATGTCCATAAAGCCCATATCCGTATGGGCATAGGAGCAATACCGAATACATCTCTATTGCTGGGGGACCGACACAGGGGCCCCTGAGGCCCCTTTTCTGAGGCCTGGAACTGCTGAATGTCCCTCACTATCCAAGTAACACACCTGTTGGAATTTGCCATCGGGAAACGAGCAGGAGGACATGCTAACCTCCACGCAAGTTACTCGCCCACCCCCCCTCCCCGACTGCTGCTGAGGCATAGCCTTCTCTGTCCGACAGGAATGCACCCCCCCACACACATTAGGCACTATCCCCCCTCTGATCCCCCCGCACCCCCAGCCCTCCCCGGGCTGACATCTGCGTCAGCCACCGCTTAATTTCCTGCATGCCCCTCGACAGCCATTTATTCTCCTCCATTTTTCCACAGAACTTCTCATCCTAATTTAACCCGGTCCTTCCCTCGTGGGTCTGAGATGCCTTGAGAAGGGAATCCAGATATGCCAACCACTTCCGTACTGCCCAGGATGGTGATAACCCCCTACACTCACAAGTCACCACAAGGCTCTCGCCCAATTGACCACCTTACATTAGACTTCCTTAATTCTGCCCGCCTTCTCATCTGCCCTTCCCTTCTTTCTCCTCACACTGGACCATTTCCTGCCTTCAAGCGAGCAAATGTTTTATATATATATCTGCGCTTTTTAATCTATGGCGCAGCTTCCTCTGGACACTGTTCCAGCACTCCGAAATTGACGCTATTTGTAGGAGCTCCCCCCCAGCATACTCGCTGCTACTGCACCACTGCTAACCACCTGCCCCGCTCCCTTGACTCCCGACAACAAGGACGACGAGTCCGATGATGAGGAAGAGGAAGACTGAGCCGTGCCGCCGCCGCCCGGAATGTTTCCGTTTTTACCCTCTTTCCCCCCGAGGTCCCCTCACCCCCCGCTCCAGTCTCCACCGACACCTCCCCCAGCCCAGCCTACAACTCACCTGCAGCCACCAATCCGTAGCTAACACCGCCCTTGTACCAGATGTGGATCATCCTCCCGGCTCCTGCAGTTCGTCTCTCCTCACATATGAAGCCTGCTCTGCCCCACTTGGCCTTGCCGTTCTTCCACTCCCTTGGTCCTCAGCTCCGACTTGGCCACCTCGTCCTTGCCCCCCTTGGGTGGATTCCTTGATGGCATCTGCGGAGACATAAATGAAAAAAACCAGGAGGGGAACCCGCCGAAGATGACTGTGGCTGCCAAGTTGCCAACCACTCAGCTCCGGATGAACCTTTCAGCCCCGGACGAACCTTGCCCCCTCCCCAACCAGTGTTCCCAGGATGCCAGACTCCCCCCCCCCAGGCTGATTGCCCCTTTGGCCTGCCAAACATTTCGGGGCCCACTGGAACCAACATAACCCTGCCTCCGACGCCCACAGTCCCCTCCCAACTGGACTGCCTAGTTTCCCACCGCCCCCGCTCGCCACTCTATCCTCACCGCCAACCTCTGCACCCCCGCTCCGCATGGCCCTATCAGCACCTACCCCTCCACCAATCACCCCTTCTGAAGCCAGGGCTGGTAACACCCCCAGACCTCCCCTTCCTGCCCCCTAGCTCTCGCCCGAGCCCTTCATGAAAATGCACTCATCTCAACCCCTTCACCCCTCTCCCTCCTGCAGGCCCCACAGCTCTCGTAAAGCCAATTTCCCTTACTTTTTTTTTTATGCCGACAAATTACAATTTATTAACCAGCCCAATACCCAATCCCCCCATACTCTAACCCCCCGGCCATACCCCCAGATGGTTTTGAAAACATTTTAACTCACACCCTGCAGCCTCCGTTGCCATCCCTCGAACAATATAAACCCCCCCCCCTTAACTCTACACCCCCTTTATTTAAGTAATTAATTATGATTATTTTTTTTATATGCTGCCACATGGGTGACACTCGCCTCCCTTGCCTGATACTCAAGGTGAAATCCTGGGGTCGTCCGGATCATGCTGTACCTCCAGAACTCCTGCGGCCCTTGCTCACTTCTCCACAAGCCCCGCTGTCCGCTCAGGCCGGCGCCAAAACACTCCCACATCCATGTGCTGCTTGCCATCATCGGAAGAGGCCACGTGAACTGGAGCCTCCTCTCTGCCTCCTCCCGCTGGCTCCCATGCCTCGCCGCATCTCTCCTTTCACTGCTGTCGCCTGTGCACCCCCCGGCCCGCCTCAACAGCTCTTTGTGCGGTCGCCCCGGCAAAGCCAGCACCACCAGCCACGACAGAAAAGGGCTCTCAACTGCCCATTGCCGCGTCCTCCTCTTCCCTCCCGCCTACCTGTTTCTCCTCTCATTGGCTCCACAGCGCACATACCTGCGGCAGAGCCAATGAATTTCACTTATGCCGCCGACATTTCCTATGGCCGCGCGCAGGGTCCCTGCACCTGACCAATCACCCGGTTATGGGCGTCTGCCGGGACCCTGCCTCGCGGCCTTACACTTTCCAAGTATGGTTATAGTCTCTGCTGAATGATCTTGAGTAGAATCTTCCTGGCATGTGGGTTCCGAGCGATTGTGTGATAATTTCCACAGTCAGTCGGGTCACCTTTCTTCAGTATTGGTATGAACACAGATCTTTTCCAGTCAGTTGGCCATGAATTTGTCTTCCAAATTTCCTGGCAGAGCCTTGTAAGTACGGTAACAGCTTCATCTGATTGCTGTAATATTTCAATGGGAATGCCATCAATGCCCAGTGCTTTGTTCTTTGATAAGGCTTTCAATGCTGCTTCAAATTCTTCTTTCATCACTACTGGTTCCTGATCATAAGGTACATGTTGAACAGCTGTAGGTCCACTTGATCTTTATGGTATAATGACTCTGTATATTCGTTCCACCTTTTCATAATCTTCTCAGCATCATTCAACATGGATCCTTGAGCATCTTGTAGCATCCCAATTCAAGACTGGAATTTTTTCTTCAACTCTTGTAGCTTTAGAAAATCTGATCTTGGTCTTCCTCACTAATAGCTTCCATTTCTATTTCCTTGCATGTGTTATTGTAGTACTTCTCCTTGTCTTGTTTTATTGCATTTGGAAATCTCTGTTCAGTTCTACGATTGCCTCGCTTTCTCCTCTGACTTTAGCTTCTCTGTGTTTCTGGGCAATTTTCAGAGTTTCTTCAGTCATCAGTTTTGGCCATTTTTGCTTTTTCACATTATGTAGCGACTTCTCACTTTCTTCCAACACAACCTTCTTAATGTCATTCCATAACTCTTCTGGAACTCTGTCATTTGTATCTAAAGCAGCAAATTGATTTTTCAGGCAGTCTTTAAATTCCAGTGGTATATTCTCAAGGTCATATACTGCTACATTTAAGAGTAGCTTGCTTTTTTCAACTTTAGCTTGAGTTTGCACACTGATAGCTGGTGATCTGTACCACAGCCGGCTCCAGGTTTTGTCTTTGTTGATGTTATTGAGCTTTTCCATCATTGTCTTCCACAGATGTAGTCAATTTGATTTCTGTACAATCCATTGGGTGAAGTCCACATGTGCAGTCGGTGCTTGTGTTGCTGGAAGAAGGTGTTGCAGAATTCTATGAGTTTTCCTTCAGCTTCTTTTTGGTTGTCAAGTCCATATTTTCCAACCACTCTGCCTTCTTCTTTCATGCCAACATTTGCGTTCCAGTCACCCATGAATATCAGCATGTCCTGTTTGCATGTTCTGTCAATTTCATCAATGTCTTCCTCTTCTGCAGCTGTTGTTGGGGCATATACCTGAATTATAGTTGTGTTGATGGACTTTCCTCATAGACAAATAGAAATTAAGTATTCGCTGACTGCATTGTATTTCATTACAGTTCTTACAAGTTTCTTCTTAATTATAAATGCAACACCATTTCTTCTTTGTCTTTCATTTCCAGCATAGTAGATGATCATGGATGTTAACCATGATTGTTTCATTCATTTTTAATGCTTGGATATATTAGTATATATGCAAATAAATAAAAAGTTTTTAAAAAAGGAAAGAATGGACTGTTTTAAACTGGCCAGCAATGAGTTCTGATACCAATCCAGTTGAGAAACTTTGGAAAGAACTGAAATCTGCCATTGATAAAAGGAATCCTGGAAACATTCATGAGCTGGACAAATCACAATTAAAGAGTGGCAGAAACTACCAGCAGACAGATTTACGAACCTTATAGATGACTACAAGAAACCTTTGGAGGCTGTGGTCACTGCCAAGGGTTGTGTAACCAAATATCAGTGAAGAGTGCCATTAATCCTGTCCAGGTCATTTGTTTTCTCAGAAATCACTACATCTACACTGCACAGACATCTTTTTTTTCTTGTATACCTTTGAACATACTATTAAAATATTATAATAGAATACAGTTGGAATATTTCCAATTATTTCTCAAGATATTGTTCACAACATACTAAAATGCAAGGGTGTCAGTAATGTTGACAACTGTAATTCTCTTTCTTCTCTACATTCTCTGGATGTTTTAAGTTGAAAACAAGCACTTTCCTGATTCCTATTCATGCTTAGATCAGGTATAAACATCGGCGGGCCTGAAAATGTCTCCAATGTTTCTGAGAACGAACGGGGACATTTAAGTGCATTGCTACTCCCCGGACATGCCTATGCCACACTCCTGTACCTACCTTGGATGTCCCTGCACTGGAGACATCTGTGAATGTCATTTGTGGAATGGCTAAAGAGAAGTGTCCGTGATTTTGACATCCACGTGCACATCTTCAGACATATAAATCATGACTAAACCTTTTAAAATGACCCTCTAAGTGGAACAAGTAGAGAATGGTGATAAAACTAGGGGACAAACCATGAAAATTAATATTAACCTATTTAAAAGTGTATTTCTTCAATCAATGCCCAGTTAAACTGTGGAATTTGTTGTAAAAGTATGTTGTCAAGTCTAGTAGTACATCTGAGTTTGTAAAAGTCTAGAAAAATTTATAGAGAATAGAGCAATTAACAAATTATTAGCTAAACAGACAGGCATCCCAGCAGGATCTGCTATTTTAAATTTGTTGAATAATAATCCTGGGTATGACTGTCCATTTGGTTTTAATTTTATTTTTATTTAAAATCTTTGTATACTACTTCAGCAGCATTGAATGATCAAAAGAGTGAAAAGCTATGAAGATCAAACTAGTTCTTAATATATGCAAAGCTTAAAAGCATGTCAACACCCCCCACCAAATCAAAACCACATCATAATAAAAGAAATGATATCATTGGTGCTGAATAATTGCTCAAATAATCCCAGAATAACCTCTGCCCACCCCTACCACATACAGAACCAACATAAAACATGTCAGAATCAGAAAACAGTTTCTTAGTATTAAAAAAACAAAAAGCTTAACAACCTATATTGATGCCCATTATAACATTATAAACTTTCCAGCTTTGCCTTCTTTGGATTTCTTAAAAGCAGTTCTCACTTTTAAACCCTCTGGTTTCAGTGCTTCCTCTGAATAGGATTCCAGCCCTGAGTTTCCTGCTCTTGCTGAGCCTTCTGTCCACACTGACCTTTCAGCATTCCCTGAACCTCCTGGGTCTGGACTCTCGGCTTCAGCAGTAACTCCAGCTACAGACTGAACTCTGTGCTTTGGTTTGGAATCTCTGCCTTCTCAGTAGCTGTATCTGCTGCTTCCTTCTTCTCCAACTCTGGTTTCTCCCACTCTGCTCTTTCCTCTGCTCAATTCCTGCCCCTTTGACTTCTGTGATGCAGGTTTAAAAAGGTGCTTTCTAGCCACCACGCCCTGTTCTGTGCACGTGTACTTGCTATCTGGGCTTAAACCTACCCCCACGTTAAGGTTTGGGCGGGGCTCAACCTCTGCTACAACCTGCTTCTCTGGTTTGTTTACAGTTTGAGCTCTATGGAAACCCTGCCTTTCCTCAGTCTTAAAGGTATAGTCCCCATTTTCCTCTATCTCCATCTGTTCAGTATAGCTGACATTGTCACACCATACTGAGTCAGACTGAAGGTCCATCAAGCTCAGTATCCTGTTTCCTACAGTGGTCAATCCAGGTCACAAGTACATGTTGCTGCTTATCCCAGGGATAAGCAATACATTTCCCCAGTCCACTTCAATATTGGTTCATCGACTTTTCCTCCAGGAACTCATTCAAACCTCTTTTAAACCCAACTACACTAACAACTTTTAGTACATCCTCCGGTAACGGATTCCAGAGTTCAGTTATGTGTTGTGTGAAAGAATATTTTCTCCAATTTGTCTTAAATGTGCTACATTGTAGATTCATTTCATGTCTCCTTATTTTTCTACTTTTTGAAGGAGTAAACAACTGATCTATATGTAGTCATTCCACTCCATTATTTTATAGACCTCTATCATATCTCCTCAGCTGTCACTTTTCCAAGTGGAAGATCCCTAACCTTTTAAGCTTTTTCTCCTAGGAATATCCTTCCATCCACTTTACCATTTTGGTCACTCTTCTCTGTATCTTGTCCAGTTCTGCTATATCCTTTTTAAGATATTGCACACAATATTCAAAATGTGGTAGCACCATGGAGCAATACGGAAGCATTATAATATCTTTGTTTTTATTCTCCATTCCTTTCATTATGATTGTTAGCATTATATTTGCTTTTTTGACCACAGCTGCACACTGGGCAAGGAGTTTGAAAATGTTATCCATGGTGATACCCAGATCCTTTTCCTGGGTGGTGATTCCTAAGGTGGCACCTTGCATCTTGTAACCATAGTTTGGGTTGTTCTTTCCTAGGTGCAAAACTTTGCACTTGTCCACATTAAATTTCATCTGCCATTTGGTTGCCCAGGCTCCCAATATTTCTGCTTGGGTGGAGCAACTTTCCTGGATGTGTCTTTTCAGCAGCTGGGGGGTGTGGAAGGGGCTGGGGGGGGGGAGTTAATTCCCTGCAGCCCGACCCTGGCCTTAGGAGGATGGATCGGGGGCTGGGCTGCAGGGAATTAACTTTTTGTGTGCTGGCTGGCATTGTAACATTTAAATGGAGCCACGGTGCCATGGCAACATGATGCCATGGCACCGCATCTCCATTTAAATGCCCTGACTGAGTTAGTCGGGCTTTGATGTACGTGCAGGCCGGTGCTGAATCGTGCCCCGTGGGATCAGAATCACGATCTCCTTTGTACGTCTGGCTCAGCCCGGATGTACAAAGAAGATCTACTTCTGGGACAGAATCAGACCCAGCAGGACTAGCACAGATCCTTGGGGTACTCTACTATTCACGTTTCTCTATTGAGAAAATTGGTCATTAAGCCCTTCTCTCTGTTTTCTATCTTTTAACCAGTTTCTAATTCACAAAAGTATACTGCTTCCTACCCCATGGCTTTTGAATTTACCCAAATGTCTCTCATGAGGGACTTTGTCAAAGGCTTTCTAAAAATACATATGCACTGTATCAAACAGCTCATCTTTATCTACCTTTTTATTCACACCTTCAAAAAATATAGCAGATTAGAAAGACAAGACCTTCCTAGGCTAAATCCATGATTGCTTTTTCCCATTAAACCATGACTATTTATATGTTTAGTCATTTTGTTCTTTATAATGGTTTCTACTATTTTGCCTGGTATTGACATCAGACTCACCAGTCTATAGTTTCCTGATCACCCCTGCGGCCCTTTTTGAAGATGGGTGTTGCAATGGTTATTCTTCAATCTTCAGGTATTATATATGACTATAATGATAGTTCATAGATTACACTGGTCAACAAACGTTTACAAAGGTCATGTTACTGAAATAAAAATAGTAATTTCTTATCAATTTTTATATGCTGAACACAAATATGACAGTGAAATTGCAAAGTTTGCTCTAGTTTTTTTGTAATCTACAAGAATTAATGTTTACATCACGAAATGCATGTCAATAGTAAATATAATAGGCCTTTGGTTAATACCTGTAAAAAAAACAAGTCATAGACTACTTCTTAGATTTTTTTGCCTGTCTCTTGTACAGCTGTTCGGGAGCTTCTCTGGGGAGTGTCCAGCAGTAGTCAGCCAGCATTGTAGTGGACCATTTTCCCTGGTATCTTTGCTCCATTGTTGCAATATCCTGGTGAAAACGTTTGCCCTGTTCATCACTAACCATACCACAGTTGTCAGGAAAGAAATCGAGATGGGAATCAAGGAAATGGATCTTTAGAGACATATTGCAGCCAATTTTCTGCTACTGCATCAGCATGTCTTCTACTAGTTCCTTGTAGTTTTCTGCCCTAACATTCCCGAGAAAGTTTGTTGACACTAGGCGAAAAGCATTCCATGCTTGTTTTGCATCACCCTGCAGCAAATTGTCATCTTTGAAGAGCTCTCGAATCTGAGGACCCACAAAAACTCCCTCTTTAATTTTTGCTTCGCTGAGTCGAGGGAATTTTTCATGCAGGTATTGGAAAGCTGGCAAAATGCGGTCCATGGCTTTCATGAAGTTTTTCATCAAACCTAGTTTGATGTGAAGGGGTGGTAGCAGGATTTTGTGAGCCTCAACCAGAGCTGGGTGATGGATATTCTTCTCTCCAACTGTTACATTTTGTCTGTGATTCCATTCCTTCCGCAAGTAGTGCCAATCCCTTGCTCGGCTATCCCACTCACATAAGAAACACATGTATCTTATATCCCTGCTGCAGTCCCATTAAAAGGGCAACTACCTTCAAGTCACCACAGAGGTGCCAGCTGTACTTGTTATAGTTAATGGAAGTCAGTAGATGCTTTAAGTTATCATATGTCTCTTTCATGTGGATGGCATGCGCTACTGGAATAGATGGAAGACGGTTTCCATTGTTCAAAAGCACAGCCTTCAGACTCAGTTTCGAAGAGTCTATAAATAGTCTCCAGTCTTGTGGGTCATGAGTGATTTTTAAGGCATTCATGAGGCTTTCAATATCGGAACAGAATACCAGATTACTTTCCTTTCCGACTGCGCATAGTACACTGCTGACGTCAGATTGCTTCAGCAGCCGTCTGACAGTAGTATTGGATTGCATCAGAAAATGATGCAATCAACTCTGGATGATGTGTACATGCTGGTATTATGCAATGTGATGCAATATTACATCATTCAAGGCTTATTTGGGATGTTGTTGATGTCCTACTGGATAAATTTACACAGTGAAACATCAAAAAATGAACTACATGCAATATCTTCAAAACGAGAGCCAATAATTTTTTTTTATATTCGTGTTCAGCTCGCCAAGATACTACAAATTAGGGCCTTTTAAAGTCAGTAACGATTTCAATGTTGACCAGTGTTTGTTCAAAGTAGCTCTGCATTCTTGTACTTCAGTTCTTTCAGCACCCTGGGATGTATGAAATCTGGTCTAGGAGATTTGTTACTCTTTATCAAATAACTATAGTACATATGCCCAATGTAAAAAGACTGGAAACTGTTCAGAGGAAGGCGACCAAAATGATTTGGAGCCTGCATCAGAAGCCTTATGAGAAGAGACTTGAAGACCTAAACATGTACACTTTGGAGGAGAGGAGGGACAGGGGAGATATGATTCAGACCTTTAAATACTTAAAGGGAAATAATGAACAAACAAACCTCTTCCAAAGATGGGGAAGCTGTACAACTAGAGGGCACAACATGAAGCTGCGAGGTGGTAAATTGAAAGGCAATGTCAGGAAATACATTTTTCACAGAAAGGGTGGTGGATGCTTGGAATGCCCTCCCGATGGAAGTGGTGGGGGCAAACACGGTGACGGAATTCAAAATGGCATGAGACAGACACAGTGGATCCCTTTACAGCAACAGGATAAAATCAAAATAAACTGAACCATGTGATAGTTTTGGCAGGGGGAGTGCACTTGTATATAGTGCACTGTAAGACTGCTCAATTGGGCAGAAACTCATAGGTTTGTCTCAAATATTACCTGGACTGGTTACATGTCCACTTCATTGTGTGCAAGTCTTTTCAAGAGACCCATTGACACTATACTGAAGCATGGCTTAGAGGCAGCAGTCTTCTCCTTGAATTACTTTAGAACACAGTTGTTTTGGATCGGTGAAGCGATACTTGATGGTACACATGGCCTCTCAATGTAAGTGATTCAGCAAGATGGAATTCTAACTGTTGTAAGGCTTATATCCATTAACTGGAGATCCTTGAGGACTCTCCATATGTTTTGTTTTGTTTTTTTTCAATATGTTCTACTGACCTTGCGATATGGGAATTTCTAGCCTGGATATGTGGCTAGTCTTTCATTTTCTGTGCCTGGATGAGAGCAGCAGAGTCAAAATGAGGCTGAGCATAGGCTTGATGACTGGTGACATGCAGCCGCATTGGATGGGCCTATGGGGTTTTTGATGGTCCCAGATTTTGCCCTTCCTATTGGAAGCTCTCCAGTTAACCACATGCAATGTGGTTTTATTCACTTAGAGGTCATTCCAGAACACAAATAAGTGGTTTGTATGAGTGGCAGGGAGGTTTATGTGCCGAAAACATCCCCGACCATATTCTGAAACATTGCTATCATACACATACATAGCGCTAGCACAGAGATCTCAGAATATGCCCAGAAGAGGCAGAATGGGGGCGTGATGAGCTGTGGAGACATATAAAGCATATTCAGGAATGCCTTGTGTATGTTTTAAGGTTTTCCTGGAAAGGTCCACATTATTCCTGCTGAAACGTGGAATAAGGCTAAGACTTAGAAAATATTCTGCTGTGCTCTGCAATTCATCCCATATAGAAGAATGATTGTGACAAGTATGTGCTGAACTGGTATGATTGCAGTCTGGAAAAATATAAGATGCAGTTACAAAGTACAGAAAGCAGAGGCAAGGGAATGTTGTTAGATAAAGAAACATTTATAAATACCCTTAACAAAATGTTCAGAAGAGCACTAGTGTTTATTCAGGCTATATTGAAATGTGTGTGTGCTAAAACAGTTGATGCAGGGGACCCTATCAAATCCTGTGTTCTGAAAATTGGAACTGCTGTTGCAAGAAAAGTAGTAAGTGAGTCCGAAAACAAATTATGTTGCAGTGAGAAAGGGAGATTATATATGTAGTCCTGGGACGTCATGCCATTATGGCATAGCAGCTGTTAGTCATAGGTTTGGTTTGGAAGAATGATGTCTTTTGTGACTGCAAGTGAGAGTGTGTGATATGGGGGTAGCATGGGAGGATCTGGTGTGCTGAACTGCAATATAGGGAGGCCATGAATGGCTGACAGGTACCTGGACCATATGGATTAGCACAGTGCCACCAGGTGCCATTTTGATAAGGCAGCCATACATTAGCTGTGCCAGGCACTGGGATACATGACTGATGTTGTGACAACATCTCCTAGATTGTGCTATGAAGCCTAAATCTTTTGCCAGTCCAGCTTCTATGCAAGCTGCAAGAGTGGTGATATATCTGGAGGCTAGCTACCTGAGTATGACGGCACAGAGATCCCCCATCCCATGCCCACAAAGGCCTGATCAGGGGAGCAACGCCTCAGCGCAGACTGTGGGAAGGCAGACAGGGTTGCCCCACAGATAGCAGATGTATACAGACCAATATGCCCCACAATGGGACAGGAATAGCTGCTGTGAGAAATGCCAGCACCCAGATATGTGGGAATCAGATGCCATAGCCAGAAGGCCATACTAATACCACTACTACTATGACTGATAATTTGTATAGTACTACAAGTCAAATGTAGCGCTGCACAGACACACATAAAAGATAGTCCCTGCTCAGCAGAGCTTACAATCTAGTCAAGACAGACAACACAACAAGTGTGGACAGGATACATTTAGGGGGAATGGTAAGGAAACACAAGGGAGCTTAGGCGGATCAGATCCAAAAACAGCAACAAAGAGGTGAGCACTCATCCTGGATTTGGGAAGGGCCAGGGAAGAAATCTGAGGTAATTTGATCTAGGCACGGGGAGCAGCAAGGTGAAAGGAGCAAGGTCTGGACTTGGCAATAGAAGAGAAGGCCATTGATACTGTAGAAACAATCTGACAGAAGAGCGGAATTCTTGAGGAGGTGTGTAGGGAGAGATAAGAAGGGAAAGGTAGTGCGGAGCAGCGGAATGAGTGCACTTATAGGCCATAGGCATGAAAAGGGCATACATTTGTTGCTCAGCAATATTATGCATCCTTTGGAGAACTGCAATGTTAGTTTCAGGTTTGGTGTACTTGGTAAGGGTCCATCCTTAGCAGTTTAAGTGTGTTTGTAAAGGTGACCAAGGCAGGAATCACTGGGGCTGGTTCCTAATGCCAAGTACCATTTGATACAAGGTATGTCCTGACATACATGTCCATATTTACATTCTCTTATACCATATTATGGTGCACTGGGATTATCTATCACCTTTCAGGGCCTTTAGAGGACTGGCATGTGGTCTAGGTTGCAGCAGCAATCATTCTCATTGATATTTATGTCTAGTTTGCATCAGCACAGCCAGTCGACAAATGCTGGAAAGCAATAAGCACAAATGCGGTCCTGACCTGGAAGCCCTAGTGGTAGAAATGGACTTGGACATTGTGGCCATTACAAAAACATGGTTTAATGAGTCACATGAATGGGATATAACCATAGCTGGCTTTAACTTATTAAGGAGAGATAGAGAAGGCAAAAAAGGAAGAGGACTAGCCTTATATGTCAAAAACAATATTAAAGCTGCTGAAATACAGGGGATGTGGGGAAAAGAAGAAGCACTGTGGATTGTATTAGAAAGAGGAGATGGCACTATCATGCATATTGGTGTAGTCTACAGGCCTCCAACTCAAACCAAAAAAATCGAGAGCTGTTTTGGTTATTCCACGTAATCTTTATGTGCTTTGGTGCGCTGAATCCGAAAATGACCTCCATTTTGTCATAGGACATCACGTTTCCTGACAATTTAGGTAACTATGTTAAATAAGGCAATACCTCAAAATAAATGGAAATAGACTTATAAAATTAAAGTTTTATTACAATATTTTCATGAAAATCCTTTTTTGAACTAAAATGAGCTGACCTACACACACCAAACTTGATTCTTCTTCCTTGTGAGGCTCCTCTTGGTGCATTTATGCTTGTGAGTAGCATCTGGAATGTCTCTCTGAAGCATCCAACAGTAGTCTGCCATCATTGTAATGCTCCATTTTCCCTGGTATCTCCTTTCCATCTCTTTAATGTCTTGGTGGAATCGTTCACCTTGTTCCTCACTCACAGCTCCCAAATTTTCAGGAAAGTAGTCAAGGTGGGACTGGAGGAAATGCACTTTCAAACTCATCAGGCAACCTAAAGCTTGAAATGCTTTTAGCATTCATCCGACGATCTTTTTGTAGTGAGGATCTTTGTTATTGCCTAAAACTTTCTGTATGACTTCTTTAAATGCAATGCACCCTTCTTTTTGAGGATCTGTCATGGTATTGACAAACTCTTGATCAACTATAAGCCTTCTAATGTCTGGTCCGACGAACACACCTTCCTTCAATTTTGCCTCCGACAGGCCTGGAAACTTGGTGACCAAGTATTTGAAGCATTCTCCATCTCTTGGAAGTGATTTTACAAATTGCTTCATCAATCCCAATTTTATGTGGAGAGGTGGTAGAAGACTTTATGGGAAGGTACCAAAGTTTCTCGGAGGACATTTTTTTCACCGACTTTTAGCACCCTCGGCTGCCAACTCTTCTTGGTCCAGTGATTTTGTCAGTCTCGACTGTCCCATAGACACAGAAAAGAAGGATATTTGGTATACCCAGCTTGTTGCTCGAGCAGCATGCACAAGACCTTCAAGTGCCCACACACTTGCCAACCATGGTCTTCATATTTAAGTTTACGAAGATCCAATTCCAAGTTCTCATTGGTTTCCTTCAAGTGTATGGAATGACCTTCAGGTATGGAAGCGTAAAAACCGTTGTGGAGTAAAACTGCTTTGAGACTTCTTTTTGAAGAATCTATAAAAAGACGCCATTGCTCTGAATCATATTGGATTTTAAATTGACCCATCAGACCTTCGACATTGATGCAATAAACCAACTTGTCTTCCTTAGCGAAGTAAGGAACAAACTTCTTTTCACGATGTCTGAACCATAAAAATGACACTCCTGGCAACAATAAATTCCTGCTTTTCAGCCTTGATCTGAGTAACTCAGCGGCATCTTTGGGAAGATTCAAGTCTCTTACCAAATCATTCATCTCCTCCTGAGAAAACAATTTTGGTCTTGTATCATCTTCAAAGTCAGAACTTGATTCGTCATCTGGTTCAGGTATGACTTCACCTTTATCGGAGCTAGGTATCTCTTCCAAGGTAGCAGGGGGCTTGGGTACTGGTATATCTATGCCATGGGGGATAGGACGAATTGCAGAGTGAAGATTGGGGTATGAAATGGAATGCTTCCATTTGGAATTAAACCCTTTCACATCGTCTGAACAAAAGTAACAGTCGTCACTATGGTTCTTTTGCTCTCACCATACCATAGGAATCCCATAACGAAAGATTTTTTCTTACCCTTGAACCAGTTTCGGAGGTCCTCAACACACCATTTGCACACTTTATGAGGCGCCCAGACTTTATCTTGATCTCCAATTTTTAGTCCAAAGTATGCAAAGTATACTTTTTTCACAAAGTCTGTAATATTCTGCTGTTGCTTCAACACTGTATATTCACCACAGATGAAACAGAAACTGTCTGGCAAATTAATACACTTTCGCGGAGCCATAACATAATGGTTGAAGAATGACAAGCTAACACGAATTGTGATGAAAAAGTGTGAACAGCCTAGAACCAAGAACCTGATGATGATTCATGCACAAGTGTGGCATACAGGAGACAGCAGCTCTGTGTCTGTACACGAGACGTCACAGTGCTGGCCACGCCCCCCTGCACTGACCGGAGCTGCTGCTATCTGCCCTGTGTCTCCCTCCCACTGGATTCTTCAGGAAAGATGAACCCCTTCTACCATTAGAAGCACGGACTTAAAACTTGCTTAGCTTATGTATATATTGCTGACCATCAGATTTACAGTGCTATATTTTTTTTTACATAACTCGGACAACCCCTTTAAGGGTTTTTTTGGCATTTTATATCTTAAATGCACTTATGTGAATTAATTAATAGTAATTTGAATTAATTAATAGCAATTTGAAAAAAAATGATAAATTTGAAGACAATTTTGCATGTTGTGGCAAATCATGACGTCTAGGAGTTTTTTCAATATTTCATTTGTTTTCATCACACCAAAATACATGTAAATTAGATTAAAATAATCAAACAGCTTTTTAGTCGCAGACCTGTGTTATTGATATTACAGAGGTATCCATGAAGGGGGAAGTGATCATAGTGGGTGACTTTAATTTACCCAATGTGGATTGGAGTATGCCTTCTGCAAATCTGGAAAGAAGTAAAAAAAAATGTGGATGCCTTCCAAGGTGCATTACTTAGACAAATGGTGATAGAACCAACCAGGGAAAGTTTGATGCTGGATTTGATACTCACCAATGGAGATAGCATGCCGAATGTCCAGGTGGGTGCACATGTGAGCAGCAGCAATCATCACACAATGTGATTTGAGATAAAGCCAAGGCAGAGTCCAATCACAGCAAGCTTCAAAAATGCTAACTTCAGTAAAATGGCCAAGTGCCTGAAGGAAGAATTGGCAGGGTGGGTGGGAGTAGGTAAGGGAAGTGGAACTGCAGTGGGTTAAAGGGGACAATAAAAGGGGCAAGTGATGCATATGTAAGGAAAGTACAAAAAAACAAGAGGAAAAGCAAACCTAGTTGGTTCTCCAAAGAAATGGCTGCACAAATAAAGGCGAAAAAATAGAGCTTTTGCAAAATTCAGACGTTCGCAAACAGAGGAACACAGAAAAGAATACAGGATAAAGCTAAAAGAGACAAAAAGAGCAATGAGGATAGCAAAATCAAAGGCAGAAGAAAAGATGGATTAAACTTTAAAGCGTGATGAAAAAACTTTTTTTCAGATATATTCAAGAGAAGAGGAAGATCAGAAGAGGAATTGCAAGATTCAAAAGTGCGGAGAATGGATTCATAGAAAGTGACATTGTACAAGTGAAAATGCTAAACAAATACTTCTGATCTATTTTTACTAAAGAAAATCCTGGAGATGGACCACCTGTGATTGACATATACAAATGGGAATGGTGTAGATACTGCACCATTCACAGAAGATGTGTTTAAACAGCTTGCAAAACTGAAAGTGAACAAGGCCATGGGGCCGGATGAGATACATTCCAAGATACTGAAAGAGTTCCGAGAGGTTCTGGCAGGGCCTTTAAAGGATGTTTTTAATAGATTCTTGGAGACAGGAGTAGTTCCACAGGACTGGAGACTGGACTTTCTCAGAACCAATGGATTGCATGATCCAAGGCAACATGGTTTTACCAAAGGACAATGAGGCTAAACAAATCTGATTGAGTTCTTTGACTGGGTGATCAGAGAACTAGATCAATGGCATGTGATGGATGTGATCTACCTAGATTTCAGCAAAGCCTTTGATACTGTTCCTCATAGGAGGCTTATCAATAAACTGAACAGCCTGGGGATCGGTCCCAAGGTGGTGAACTGAATCAGAAATTGGTTGAATGATAGATGACAGAAGATAGTAAATGGAACTCACTCAGATGAAAGAAAGATGATTAGTGGCGGGCCCCAGGGAACAGTCCTGGAACCAGTACTGTTAAATGTATTTGTGAGAGATATTGCTGAAGGACTGAATGGAAAAGTCTGTGTTTTTGCAGATGACATAAAAATTTGCAAGAGTGGACTCCCCTGAGGGAGTAGACAACGTGAGGAAAGATCTACAAAAGCTTGAAGAATGGTCTAATGCTTGGTAGTTAAGATTTAATGTGAAGAAGTGCAGTGTCATGCTCTTGGGATGCAAAAATCCAAGGAAATTATATGTGATGGGGGCGAAAGGTGGGTGTGCACAGACTAGGACCTCGGAGTGATTGTTTCTGAGGATCTCAAGGTGGCGAAATAGTGTGACAAGGCAGTGGCCAAAGCCAGAAGGATGCTTGGTTGCATACAGAGAGGAATTATCAGCAGAAAGGAGGAGGTACTAATGCCACTGTACAAGTCTCTGGTGAGGCCTCATTTGGAATATTGTGTTCAGTTTTGGAGACCATATCTTGCAAAGGATATAAAAGGACTGGAAATGGTTCAGAGGAAGGTGACCAAAATGATTTTGTGCCTGCGCCAAAAGAAATATGAGAAGAGACTTGAAGACCTAAATGTGTATACACTAGAGGAGAGGAGGGACAGGGGTGATATGATACAGACCTTTAAATACTTAAAGAATATTAACGAACACAAAAATATTTTTCAAAGACGGGGACACTGTAAAACTAGAGGACATAACATGAAGCTGCAAGGGGTAAACTGAAAGCCAATGCCAGGAAATATCTTTTCACTTAAAGGATGGTGGATGCTTGGCATGCCCTACCGATGGAAGTGGTGGTGGCAAATACAGTGACAGAATTCAAATGGCATGGGACAGACACAGTGGATCCCTTTATAGCAGCAGGATAAAATCAAAATAACCTTAACTGTCTCTGCTATCTCAGCAAATAGGGGTGACCTACACAAAGTGTTGGGTACACCCCTAAACAAACACATAGGGAGGGTGACCTGCATGAAGCAGCAGGTGCACCTACTCTTACCACCTTGCTGGGCAGACTAGATGGACCATGATGCTCTTTATCTATCATCATATCTTATGTTACTATGTTACTATCAATGTGAAGAGCAACTTAGGAGATGCACATTGTTCACGAGGGGTGTGGCATCTGCAGAATCATCGTGGAGATGGGCAGGATCTGAAAAGTGTAACTGAAAAGTGTAACTTTTCAGAATACAGTGGGTGTGGGGACATCCAAAACATTTACCCGTGTCTGGTAATATTGCCGGGGGACATGACTCTCCATTATATTGCATGGCCCCTGCCTGAACCCATGCAACGTCCATGTGACGGATGCATGCATGGTCCGGCTGAATAATGCTTTGCCCGTGCTGTGCTGAACACATCTTCCTCCATGATTTCAGACCCATGGGCATGTATAGACCCACGGATGTGGAATTAGGTTCAGATGGGACCTGTTTTTAATTTAGATGTATCTGCGGGCTAGACATGCATGTTATGGAATAGGGCTCTTAGGAGGACTGAGATTTGTTAAGTCAAAGATCTTCAGCTAATCCGACAAATGAAGCATGATTTTTTTAATCCATTGTTGTTTTCCTTGTTTAATTCTTATTTGGTCACAAATTATCCCTCAGAATATCTGGTGTGATGTCATTAAGTCTAATCCAGTTGAATTTCCACATAAGCATGGTCAGGGCCGGATTTACCTTGAGTGAGGCCCTACGCCAACAAAAATTGTGGGCCCCCAGAAAAGATAAAAATGAGCACGCCGGATCAGCTGCGTGCTGTTGGCCCTGACGTCATAATTAAACTGGGAATCCCAAAAGCCAAACTTGGAATGTACAACACTGTAGAAATAAAACTATACATTAATCTGCTCTTGTACTAAACAAAGCGCAGACGTTAATGATGCACATTTACCAGAGCTGACATACTCCAATTAATAAATTCAAAATAAAGAGATATTTTTCTACCTCTTGTGCATTTTTTTTCAGCTGCAATTGCTCCAGCCACTTTCTTCTGGTTTCTTCGTGTCAGCCCACCTCCAGTCTTAACACCCCCCCCCCCCATCGGCTCAAGTAAACTTTAATAAAAAAAAATAAAATGCTGGCCGCTGCCGCATGGACTGTCCCGCGGGGCCCCCTCTGCTGCCCCCAGTAAGATTACAAGCCGGGTTTAATTTCTGGGGAGGGGCCTGGAGCCCAGTCCCACTGCTTCTTTCCAGATGGCAGAGCAGCAGGTGTGTCCTGCCCCAGCCCCTCCCTTCCAGGCATTCGGGGGGGGGGGGGTGAGGGGCAATCTTCCTAAACCAGCCGCTCATCTCCTGTTCCTCTTGCCCCTGGTGCCTTCCTCCCCGGGCTCCACAGTCCCTTTAGCCTACATATTACACCCCCAACTCCAAAATCCCAAGTGCAAGCTTTACATTTTTCCAGCTCCCGCATTGTTAAATTTAAAAAAAAAAACGCGGCAGCATGGACTGTCCCGCGGGACCCCTCTGCCCAGCTGAATCCGTCCATCCCTCCCTCCCTCCCTTCGTGCCGGCTTTGAGAGGCGCGAAGGGAGAGTGTCTCCCTCGCGTCTCTGTTAAGCCCGCAGGGGCAGATGGGAAATTTCCCATCAGCCCCTGCAGGCTTAACAGAGATGCGAGGGAGACACTCTCCCTTCGCGCCTCTCAAAGCCAGAACGGAGGGACGGAGGGAGGGAGGGACGGACGGATTCAGCCGGGCAGAGGGGGCCCCGCAGGCCAGTCCATGCTGCCGCGGCAGCAGAGGGGGCCCCGCGGGACAGTCCATGCTGCCGCGGCGGCAGCCAGTGGTTTTTTTTAAAAATTTAATTTAAAAAAAGCTAATTTGTTCAATTTTTGTGGGCCCTTGCCAGCTGTGGGCCCTACGCCACGGCGTAGTTGGCGTATAGGTAAATCCGGCCCTGAGCATGGTAATGCTGAGATATAAAAATATGTGACCTTTTTAAGGGAGCTGGTGCTAGCTCATGATTTGATCTCCTCAGACTGTCTGTGCTTGTATCCTTTGTCGGATATTAGTCAGGATGGACAGGTTTTTGAAAGCATTTACACGGGGAACTGTCATAATTACCTGTGTAAATGCCATATTCCAGGAGTGGGGTCGGAGGAAAGGGCTAATTGGGTAGCACCAGTTTTTGATGCCCAGGGGCTAAGCGGGTAGCATCATAAATTGGTGCTACCCAGCTGTCTCCTGCTGCTTCCGGGGTGTGCGGTGAGACCCATATTTTCAATGCAGGGGCCGCATATGACTCCGGCATTGAAAATCCAGGTTAGGCGCAAGGGGACAGGCTATGTACCAACGCGGCACCTAGCACCGCCCAGCTGAAGATCATGCCTGATATGTTTATTAGTTCTATACAAGATTTGTTGAAAGTGATTTGGTATAGCATTCATGGCTGTAGGACTGAATTGGGGTGACTATGACATTCAAGTAACAGTCCCCGCCTATGGCAATAACAGAAGGAGAGAAATCTCCCAGAATGGTGTGGGGAAAGAGATAGGGGAGTTGTGGACTGTAGCCTCCCTTGACATGGGCATCACTGCTGTGTGTGTTGCATGTTACAAAAAAAAGAGGCTTCCACAGTACTTGAAGTTGGCCTCAACCTGGTGCCACCACAGGCTGGGGAAGGGATAGATAAATACTGGGCTAATTTATTGAGTAGGGATACCATCTATTCCAATCTGATGATAATTCTCTGGTGTATTACCTGGTAGTGTTCTAACTGTTCACTCACTAGCTTACAAACTAGGCTCAGACTTCAGATAATACAAAAGCTTTTATTTTAAGAATAATTATGAGATAATAAAGCATCAATACATCACCGAATATTGTAGCCTCACTCTGTGTCGGGGGACTCAGCACGACGTCCAGAGGAATCCGGGAAACACACCGAAGTACGTCTACTTCTCCCAGGTGTAGGTCCCGGATTCCTGTGGAGAGTCCCCTTCTTTTATACATCATTTCTGGTCAGTTTTTGGTCATAATTTCCGTTTTTCTACATTGTTGATACATTCGTATTGGGTCTTTGATACATTATTGACACAATATCCCCTTTCTCCTCCCCATTCCCAGACTCAGTGAGCATGAGTCATTGTTCCAGCTAAAACTGGTTTTTACTAGCCAAATTCTTAAAACTGATCAACAAGTATGATCTTTAGTAACCTCTTGCTGAATGTACAAGTCATCATAATTACTTCAAACTCACTCTCTCATATCCCACTTGTATCACATCTGGGATTCAAATACTGTTGCTATGTTCCCATATTAATTATCTAGTTGTTGATGGAATAAAAACCGGGGTCATGTTCTGCCAAACACCTACACTGAGGTGGTTATTGGACTTGGGTTGATGAGACGTGAGTGAACAGATGGTGGTTGTGTGAATCCTGATGTCCATAAGCCCAGTTCCACTTCCCAGGCATCTTCAGGAGTGGGCTAATAACATGGCAGAACCCACTATCTAATTTGCTGTGGGGAGGGGAGCTAGAGGATGAGGATTGGAGAAGGTAAAGAAGAGCGGGAAGGAGCAAAGTAGGAGACTATGCAGACTCACCCTGTTTCTTGGTCAATCAGTAGACGGGCTGGGTGCTGAGAAGCTAGCAGCAGAGGCACAAACCTGCCCTCCAGCCCTGGGAAAGGGGAGGCAGGAACTGGACACATGGTAGTGGTGAACGGATGGTGGCAATGTCATGCATTTTGATACTATGTCTTGTATTTCTATGTCTGTGTCATTATTTATTGGAATAAAATTAGGAAGGAGTGTTATTTTGTACTTATGTTATATTTCCCATCCCCTTCTTAGTGATAGTGCCGCATTAGTGATTGTATAAATTATTTTGTAAATGTTATGCTATGCTGTTTTGTTTTGGGTTTTTTTGCAATATATTATATAAACCACTTTGGGTTTCCATGTGGGAGAAAAAAGATGATAGATGAGACTAAAGATGGAAAAAAATAGATTTGTATGGCTATCTTATAAATATGGATTGTTACAGAAAGGTCACTATCACAGATGTTCAGTATGAACAGTACTCATTTTTTCTGTCTACAAAATAATAGATTTTTCCATACAGTATTTTAGTCACCATGGAAATAATTTAACATATTTTATTTATGTTAAAATGTTTTGCTAAACCTAGATGCCATAAATTATATCATTAAACTATCTAACAAATTAGAAGATTGTCATAGGTGAAGCAAAAACATTTTGCAATAGGTTCAAGATTGTTATATTTCTGGATAGTGTACCTATTCCTAAATGCAAGCAAAATACAATTGCAGGAGGGAAGGGACATTTTTTAAACTGTCCACATTGGTGCAAAGTTCTTGGATACTTTTTACACAAGGTTTTTATATCACTTTTCAATGGGAAAACATATATACCATATTTTCATGCAAATAACGCATCCACGTATATACGTACTGAAATAACACTATTCTTTTGAGACTTTTTGGACAATGCACACACGCGTATAATGCGCACACATACAACCTTTTTGCTGCTGACCATGCTGGGAATGAAATACAAGTCCTACACTGCTGACTTCAAAGTTGTTGAGAAAGCGCAAGAAACAAGCAACAGAGTGGCAGTGAGTGAGTTTAAGGTTGGAGAGACGTCCATTTATGAATAGAGAAAGAAAAAAAAGGAGCTTGAGAATATGACCCCCCGAAAATGCGCACATCGTGGGCCGAAAGCAAAATGGCCTAAACTGGAGAATGACTTGAGACTGTTTTTTTTCTTGGAGGGAACAAATTCAAGCTATCTCTACTGTTATAATTCAGATCAAAGCAAAGCTTCTGGCAAATGATAGAGGAATCATTGATTTCAAAGTGGGTTTCACCTGGATCTCTAGATTCATGAAAAAAAAAATGGACTTTCAGTGAGAATGAAAACCACTGTAGGCCAGCGACTCCTGGATGACTGGGAGCAAATGTTGAATGGCTTCCATGAATTTGTCTCCAAAGAAATCTCCGAACATGGTATCTCTGCAGTGGACATTATAAATACGGACGAGGTTCCAATGTCTTTCAATATCCCTGCCACTAGGACTGTAGCTGCCAAAACAATCGCTGAGCATGAAAGGACCTGCTTCACTGTAGTCCTTGTATGCACTGTGAGTGGAGTGAAATCAAAGCCAATGGTATTTTTCAAGAGAGTTCACATGCCCCATGAAAAACTGTCCACCGCTATGGTTGTCCATTGCAATAGGAAGGGATGGATGGACTGACCTTATGGAAGTATGGGTTGATATATATTATTTTATTATTTATTTATTACAGTCTCTTTTATACCGTGCTATTCAACATCAGTGTGGTTTACATGGAACACAGAACATATACGACGCAGGGTTCTGCGATGCACTTACACTAAACAGGTGCTAGGGAGGGGGGATTCTTCTCTAAGAAGTCCATATTAATTTTTAATGCCATGGTTGCCCACATAGAAAAAAAATATCCAAAATTATATAAACTCTGTTGGTGCCCATCTAGCTCTAATACCTGGCAGTCTTACCTGCAAACTACAGCTGATAGATATAGTGGGTTAACCACCCATTCAAGATGTTCGTGAGAAGGGAGTGGGATGAATGGATGCAATCTGGGATTCATGAATTCACAAAATCAGGAAGACTGAAGCAGGTGTGGTTTTTGGAAGTCTGCAAGTGGGTGTCTTCTGCTTAAGGTAAAATAACGCCACAAACCATCCACAATGGCTTCAGAAAGGCTGGGATTGTCTACCATCAGAATAAGACACATTTGGATACTGATGACGAAGGTGAAGATGCCAATAGCAATGACGACATCACTTCAGAAAACACAGAAGAGTGTCTACAGTTGGCTCTTAGTTTTTTCAACGATGACAATGAAGTGGGAATGAACTTTGAAGGGTTCAAGGAAACAGATAGTGATGACGTTGATTGAACTGGAATTGGTCTAGTCTAATTTAGTTTCATTTACTCACATTTAGTCTCATTGAAATACTGCATTTCATAAATAAAGAAGTTATAAAAAAGTTAAAAATGACTGTGAATTTATTTTTGTACTGTGTTGTTATCTGCATCTAACGTGCGGAGGCACTGTTTCTGTAAAAACGCATATAACGCGCATGTTATATGCATTAAAATATGGTACTGTCTTTTCAAAATTACTCAGAGAAGCTTCCAGTGTTTCTTTACATGTTTCTTTACGCGTATTTAACATTTTCTATGCAGCCCTTCATTTGCACTTCAATACAATATAGTAAATAAATTGGGAGTAGAGGACCGAAAATATAGTAAAGGACAGAACCCTGTAATTTTCAGATGCAGTCCATATCTGTTGCAGTCCAAGATTCAGCCCAAGCCAAAGATTTCTAATCTAATTTCCTGCAGCAGAAAGATCTTTGTAAAAGTAAGTGTGTAGATATAGATATGAAAATGATATCTATGTACTTACTTTTGCTCCCCGGCCTAAATATGTCCATGGGACACCTTCTTCCATTGTGGCTGAAAGAACACAGGCTAGCAAATATGATGAAAACTTTAAATGGTATTGAGAGAATACAGTGTTAAGATGGACAATTAACATGGAAAAAAGGCTTTTTAAATCGCTTTATAATTTACCCTCCCCATACACTAAACAAAATTGACAAAAACAAAACCATTTTCATGCATTTTCTTATCATACTGTCCATAATTGTTCCTCTTCCATGTTATACACAAATTCAGTCTTCAAATTCTACAAACAGAACAGGTTTTCAGGATATCCCTAACAAATATGAATGAGATACATTTGATACAGTGCAATAGGGATATCCTGAAAAACCTGGTCTGTCTGTGGCCCTCAAGGATTGAACTTGTGCACCCTTAATCTATATGAACATATCAAGAAGGTCTTATTAGTGACAGAAATATGGGGACAGAAAGAGTAATAAAGTCCTAGAATAATATCAAAATGAATATATGATAAATAGGCATTCAAGGCTGTTTTGATTACACTATGCACTATACTTTTTAAAAAAATCAACACATGTTACATCAATTTAACAAATAATAACCTATGAATTAATGCATTTTAAGGTCCCCTTTTACTAAAGTGCACTATGCATTTAGTGTGGGATTTGACATTTAGGCATAGAGCGTGGGCATTGTGGGTGCTTCACTGTTAGTACAGGGGTTAAAGCAGTGTGCTGTCACTGTGGCAATTAGTGTGGTGCAATTAACTCCTCCTCCATAGGTAGAGTTAAGTGTACCCATGGTAACAGCGCCCCTGCATTGTGGGTTATGTTATGCGGTAATTGCCGAGCCGCGGGGCAGGGTCCCCGGCGGCATCCAGTAACCGGGCGCGCGGCCCGGTGTGGGGACCCTGCGTGCGGCCGGCAGGTGCTGAGGCGGGAGTAAGGGGAGCATCATTTGAACTCATTGGCTCTCCGGCAATTGACAGCCGGGAGAGCCAATGGGTGGGGTGGTGTCCCAGGCAGCGTGCAGAGGCACGCTGCGGGACGGGATTTCGGCGGCAGCAAGGGGCAGGAGAGGAGCTTCGTGCTGCTGGCTTTTTGGCTTCCCGATTTGGGGGGACTTGGTGAGGCGGATAAGGGAGACTGCAGAGGCACGAGCAGTCTGGCAGGGGCCCAGTGCACTTGATCGCTTGGGGGGCTGAGCCGGTGTGAGGAGTCGGTGGCGGCAGAGGAGCACCTTGTGCAGAGCCAGAGCGGGGAAGGCTCAATGGAGTAACTGTGGAGGGTGAAGACCAGCAAGTACAGCTCTGGAGGCCTTAGTAGGAGTATAGATTTTTTAAAAAAAGAAAGAAAACGAAGAGGAAAGGAAGGAAAGCGGAAATAAGCAAAAAGGGAGGCTGATTGATTGAGTGGGATGCCTTCTCGTAGGGGTTGGTTTAGGGGGGCAGGCAGGGGAGAGAGGGCTGGGGGGGAGAGGGGTTCCCCTCAGCGGGAAGGGGGTGCAGTAAATAATGAGGCAGGAGGGATTGGGGAGTAGGGGGGCCAGGCTGGTCGAGGGCCTAGGGGTAGGGGTGCAGGTAAAGCTAGGAGAGCCAGGGGTGGTGGAGGGAGGACTCCAGCCCTACCCAGTATACGTAGGGGGAGACCCTCACAGCAGGGGGGTGAGGGAGCAGGAGGTGGGTGTGGCAGGGCCTCAGGTGAGCGAGTCGGGGCTTCTGGACAGGGTTGGGGAGCCCAGCACTGCATTGGTTCACACTGATGCCCTGATTCCCTGGGGGACAGGTGTTAGCGTGGCCGAAGGGGGCACGGGGAGCATGAGGGGAGGGGTTGCGGGGCATGGGCTAGGCAAAATGGGGCCTTGTGGGTGGGGCGGGGGCGGGGGGTTGGTGGCTTGGCCACCCCGTGGCAGGGGGTCCCTGGCGGAGGTCAGGGTGTTACATTCCCTATGGGGCCGCAGGGAGAGCATGGAGGCTTTAGGACTCCTGTGGTCCCTGCATCATGGGAGCATTGGGTGGGCAGGGGGCAGGGATCTTCGAGGGCGGAGTGGTTGGGGGCTTGGCAACCCATTTGGCATATGTCTGCCACTCCCCCGGTGTTGTCTTTTATGCCTTCGCAGGATCCAGCAATGTTTCCACCTGCGGGGCAAGGATCAGGAATGCAGCAGTTGTGGAGTATTGATGTGGGAGCTTCATCACGGCCCCTTCCATGGCCCGAGGACACCGATGCGGAGGACGGAGGGCTCCAGCAAAGTGGAGTGGAGAGTGTTGGGACAACGAACGGCACAAGAGCGGTTCAAGCTCTGGATGCAGCTGCAGCAGGTGATCCTCCGGCGCAGGGAGGGGACGGGGTGGTGACGGGTGGCACACGGGACGGGGAGGGGTCCAAGGCAAAAAGAAAGAGAAAGAATTTGCGTTGGCGGAGGCATGGTTCAGGGTCATCCTCTTCCTTGAAGGATGACCCCTCGGCATCATTGTCTGGAGCGGAGAGTTTAGGGGGGGAGGTAGGCGGGGTGCAGACAGTGCACTCGGGGGGAAGGGCGCACCTTCGTTGGTCTCCTTCCCCGAGCTATGGGAGGGGGTCCCAAGGAATCTGCATCGGAAAATCAGGAAACGACGGTACATAGACATCTTCAGACTGTTGGAGGGCAGGAAGCTCTCGGGCAAGAGTAGAAAGAAGCGCAAGGAGGATGAGAAGGCTGGATGGATTCGAAAGGTGTCGTGTACGGTGGTAAATTGGATGAGAGCCTTTTTGCGGTTGGCTAGCATGTGGGGTCGGCGTTCTCCAGAGGATTACGGCATGTTGTTGGCATATGCTGATTCAATTTTGGAGGCGACCCAGACACACGAGGGGTGGGCTTGGTTGAACTATGATGTAAAGTTCAGGGACAAGATGGAGGAGAGCAAGGTATTGTCATGGGGTACACAGGACATCAATCTATGGTTGACACAAATGTCAGTTATGGCCAGTCCTGGGGGGGGAGGGGGTGCGAGAGGTGGGACAACAAATGCGGCTGGGTTGGGTAGTTCCTTTCGTTCAGGGGGAGGGGGCACAGCAGAGGGCAGGAGGGGGCACGGGGGACGTCTGTTGGCGATTTAACAAGTCCTCGTGTCCTTTTCCCGATTGTAAGTTGCGGCACGCCTGCTCGGTCTGTGGTGGTAGGCACTCAGCAATCAAATGTGTTAAAAAGGGGATTGCGGGGGGCGGAGCCCGATGTCCAGCGGGATGGTCGCATAACGCTGAGGCTCCCGAGAGGCCTACTCAGAATCCTGAATTAACACCGGACATACTTGAATTTCTGCTCTGATCTTGCCGGGGCACATTGGTGAGATGGCGGGGACCAAACCTACGCGCCTGGAATTTGGATCTCCAGCGGCTTCTCACGGCAAACGCTCCAAAACTGAACCCCCGTCCCCGCAGAAGGGGCTGGCTTTGCGCGAGGGCCCCGAAATGCAGCAGGAAATCCTCGCAGAGATTAGAGGGGTTAAGGACCTCGTGCAGTCAAACGGTGAAGCACTCCGAGCGCTGCGGGAAGATCTTGGTGTACTGCAAGGCAGGCTAGAGGGGCTCTCTTCGCGTCAGGACAAAATGGAGAGCATATTAGACTCCCATGCGGTCCGGCTGTCCAAACTCGACAAAGTTGAACGTCAGGTGCGGGCCTTGCAGAAAGAAGTGGAAGATGGCAATAATAGAGCGCGTCGCAACAACCTACGACTCGTGGGCATACCGGAGGGAGCGGAATCGGGAGACATGAAGGAGTTTTTATATAAAATCCTCCCTTCCCTGCTCCAAATCACCTTTACCAAAGAATTGGAGATTGATCGCGCTCATCGTATACCCACAAACATAACGCTCAACAGGAAGACCCCGCGGCCCATTATCTTCCGACTTTTGAGATATCAACATGTGGAGCAAATTCTCAGCGCCTCTCGGGCAAAGGGCCATATGGAGTTTGAGAGCCACAAGATCTCCTTCTATCCTGACTTGGCTAAACCCACGGTTGACCGCCGAAAGCGCTTTCTGGAATTCCGGCCGAGGCTTCAACAACTACAAGCACGCTATGGCCTGATGTACCCGGCCAAGCTCCGAGTCACGCTTCACAATCAGACAAGAACATTTGAGGACCCTGATCTACTAGCGGAGTTTTTGGATGCTAAAGAAGCCGACTTTATGCGCTGACTTCCAGAGTATTCCAGCCAGTGTTCTCATATCCGCTGTACCTGCCATATTGGATTTGCCGCGGCTCAGCAAAGAGCCTGTCGAGGGCGGTTTGTTGCCTTATTTTGATGATATCTGAGACCCGACTCCATCTACCCATAGTAGCCTCGATGAGTATCAGAGACAGTGTTAATTATGGACTCTGGTGTTTCTTTTCTTTTTTTTTATGTCTCTATCTTCCTCTCTAGGGCCTCCTCCCGCAGACATATGGTCGCCATATTCATTGGGGGTTTTGCTTCTTCTCTAAGTTACTTTGGTACATATTTTTCCATATGGGGTGTATTAGCCAGCATACTCGGTGATTATGTCATTGTTGTACAGATTCTGATTATGTTGTATGTGTTCAAGCGTCCTTACCTAAAATGTCTATTACCGATTGATGGCACCATGTAAGATTTTATCATTGAACGTAAAAGGAATCAATAATCCGATAAAACGGAAGAAAATCCTAAGCTATCTAAGTCATGAAGCTGCGGACCTGATTTTCCTCCAAGAAACGCATTTAAATTCGAAGGAAACTCTTAAACTCAATATTAAACCTTACATGGTGGCCGCCTATTCCCCAGCCGTTTCTAAGAAATGTGGGGTTGCCATACTGGTTAGGAAATCTCTGCATGCTACTATTATTGCGACTAGCTCAGATACAGCAGGTAGATGGTCCAGAGTTCACCTCAAGATAGGTAACCTTGAAGTTACATGTATATGCCTTTATGCTCCTAATGTGGATGACCCTGCCTTTTTTGCTACCATTGCTCAGGTTGCGCAGGCCTCTGCTAATACTTCATTGATAATAGGGGGGGATTTCAATTTAGTTCTTGATCCCCTGATTGACAAACAGCCGCCTAGGACAAGTGGTCCCCCCAAGAGTCACACCACGCTTACCTCTGTGATCAAAGATCTTGCTTTAGTCGACCTATGGAGGTTACTACACCCCAATGAGCTTGACTTTACCTTCTTCTCTTCCCCTCACAAATCCCAGTCTCGCATAGATTTCTTTCTAATATCAAAACTGTTAGTTCCTCAGGTGGACACTGCAAAGATTCACTCCCAACATATTTCAGATCATGCTGCTATTTCTTTTCAATTACACACTACTGCACCCTAAGGGAATTCGGGGGCCTGGTTCTTTGATAGAGCCCTATTAACTCAGCCAGAGTTCCAGTTAGAAATTCGAGCAGCCATACAGGATTACTTCCATTTTAATTTACCCCAGGATACTGCAAATTGGGCTTGGTGGGAGGGTTTCAAAGCGGCCATTCGTGCAACGATCACTAGCTATCAAATTCGCCTGCGGAAACAACGCAAACAGCAGCTACTTATACTAGACCAACAAATCAAAGCAGGCGAACGAGTTCTAACTTCACGTACTGATCCATGCGTCTTAGTTCGCTTACAGCGTCTCCGTTTTCAATATAATGCAATCCTCTCAACTGCAGCTTCTAAGAGTATTGAGCTTCAACGAGGGACATACTACCGTGAAAACAACCGAGCCGGTCGACTTTTGGCCAACGCCTTGAAAGGTCAAAAAGAAGCCAAACGCGTAGCGGCCCTTCGAGCCCCACAGGGAGGGGGCATACTGACCACAGACTCCGATATCGTAGAACTCTTTCGGGATTTCTATACCCGTCTATATCAATCTGAATGTGAGTTCTCATCAGAGACCTTCGAGCGATTGTTTTCTGGTATTCAGCGGCCGACCCTTTCTGAAGCTGATAGGGATGCGCTGGATGAACCCTTCTCTACTTCAGAGATCCAATCTGCCCTAAAACGAACAGCCTCGGGTCGAGCCGCCGGGCCTGATGGTCTCCCGACCGAATTCTACAGAACGTTCAGTGCAGATTTAGTTCCCTACTTAAAACTCTATTTTACTGCCCTTGCGGTAGATACATCCTCTTTGGGATCCTTTTCTGCAGCTAATGTGGTAGTATTTGAGAAAGAAGGCAGAGACCCGCTGCTAACCGCCAACTACCGTCCAATCTCCCTACTTAATGCCGATTATAAGATCTTCGCAACGATCTTGGCCACCCGGCTATCTGACAGGATGGCCACCTTAATCCATCCCGACCAATGCGGTTTTATACCCGGCCGATCCACCGCTGACAATGCTCGGACCTTGTGCCATGTGCTATCCAGTGCTGCTAATTTAGACCACCCAAGGGTGGGTCTTTCCCTAGATGCTGAAAAAGCCTTTGATTGCCTAGAATGGCCCTTCTTATTTGCAGTTCTCCGATGGTATGGCTTTGGGGAGGGCTTCCTCCGATACCTCCAAGTCATGTATACTCAACCTGTTGCCAGTATTTGTGTAAATGCCATTAAGTCTCAGCCTTTTAATCTCCAAAGAGGCACGCGTCAAGGTTGCCCCCTATCACCAATGCTCTTTGATCTAGCTCTTGAACCCCTCGCCCTCCTTATTAGACAGTCCGCACGTATTCGAGGTGTCCCCTTCAGTCACAGAGAGATTAAACTCTCTGCATATGCAGATGACCTCATGCTCTTCGTATCCCTTGATTCGGTTCCAGCTGTCTTGGATCTGATTGATGGATACTCGCAATTATCGGGCTATAAAATAAACTGGACCAAATCTGTAGCATTCCCACTGAACCGCTGGGTACATGAGGCAGACATGCAGGCCTTTCCTTTCCTTTGGCAATCCCGCATGGTGAAATATCTTGGGGTCCATTACTGTTCTCCTTTAGAAGACACTATTAGTTTTAATGCCAAAGAGGTAGTCTCCAAAGTCCGTGAGCTCACAAATCGTTGGTCTCCCTTATCCCTTACCTGGTGGGGCCGCCTAGAAACTGTGAAAATGATGATAGCCCCCAAAGTGAACTATATTTTAGAAATGCTGCCATGCTTACTCCCGCTACACACCTACAAAGATATTGAGGGCCTTCTCGTCCGCTATCTCTGGCAGGGCAAACCACCAAGGATAGCTAAACAAAAACTACAGTCTGCGAAGGAACTAGGGGGTACCCGCTTTCCTGATTTTCTCAGATATCATCAAGCCTTCCTACTTAAACAAGGTGCCTGATGGCTAGATGCCTCAACAGACAGCAGACCAGTTTGGCTTGACATAGAAGAGGAGCTTAGTAGCCCAATTCCGTTGATCCATCTCCCCGGTATGTCCCATCAAGTAGACACCCGCCATCCCCCAATGATTGTTGATACTCTTGGGCCCAAACGTATGTCCTCAGGATGGACTCCCGCTGTGGAATAACCCCAGAATTCAAGTCCTAAATAGAACGATAGCATGGAAACCCTGGTACTCTAGGGGGATCTGGACACCCCAACAGCTCTTCTCTGCAGCTCGTTGGAAAACCTTTTCTGATTTACAAAAGGAATATGCGTTACCAGCGAAACATTACTTTCAATTGATGCAGCTTCAACACTGCCTCAAAAGTGCTCAAATCCTGCCGCCCTCTGTCCCTACTGAGGACGGGCTATTAGAACTAATTCACTCTATTAGTAGTACACATGGGGTAGCCTCTAACTTTTATAAACTATTATGTCAGGGTACAGATACTGCTACTTGTAGAGCCCAACAAGCCTGGGAGCGCGAACTGCAAACCACTTTAACCCCTGTGCAATGGAGCGTTTTCTGGAGCAAAGTAGTGCGGGTTTCCAGATCTGCCTCAGTTACCCAAACTCTCTTCTTTTTTGCACATAGATGCTTTTATACTCCAGAAAAAATAGCCAAATGGAACACAACTGCTAGGGACCAGTGTTGGTCTTGCCATACTGCTGTGGGAACCCTCGCTCATGTTATCTATGAATGTCCTCAACTACAGGTTTACTGGGGGCGGGTCTGGGGTCGTATTCAATTTATCTTACACCTCCACGAGCCTCTTTCTTGGAAGATTGTGGGACTCCGCTCAGTGGCGGAGGTCCCCTCTCTTCCTAAGAAGGGTCGCTTTCTCCTTGATTTCATGCTGGGTATAGCCATATGTTTAATCACGAGGAATTGGAAGGATAGCTCTCGACTTACTGTCAATGAATGGTGGAACCTCGTCTGCTTATATAGTAAATATGAGCAGATATCTCGGAGAGCTATTCCCCATACCCAAACTCACTCTCGCTTGTCTAAATGGCAGATGCTCAATGATTATGTACAATCTTCTCATTGCTCCGACATGTCTGTTTAATGTACACTCATCATGTTTCAGATCACCGTTAGGTTTTGTACCACAATAATGTCAGTACACGCCCGTTTCGGGAATGATTAGTTTTCTAGAGAAGAAGCAGGGGGGAGGGGGGTGGCAGGGGTTTACTTTGGTGTATGTATCACATTCTATGTATGTATCTGTCTTTTAGCTGTATGTCTTCCTTTCCTTTGTTGTTATAAAACGAAAATAAAGAATTTAAAAAAAAAAAGGGGATTGCATTGGCGCCCTCACTGGTTCCCAAGTAGAGAGGACGTGTTGGGGTTGGCGCCAACACCAATACGTTGGGACGCGATAAAGCCTTGGTTGCGGCGCTATCCAAAGGGGAAGGATAGGGAGGCATAGGAATTAGGTTTCAGTTTGGTTTCATTATACCGGTGCATGGGACGGTTGTCGGGAAGAGAGCATGAAATTCCCTTTCAGTTCGGCGTTATTCCACTCTGGTGCGGGAGAAGCTGGCGGTGGAGTTGGGCTTGGGGAGAATTGCAGGTCCTTTCGCAGAGCTTCTGATCGCAAACTTAATGGTTTCTCCACTGGGGGTGGTGCCTAAGAAGGAGCCAGGGAAGTTTTGGTTGATCCACAACTTATCTTTTCCCTTGGGCTCATCGGTGAACGATCACATTCCAAGAGAATTGTGCGCGGTGTGCTATGCTTCTTTTGATGAGGCATTGGATTTGGTCAGGAAATGTGGTCCCGGAGCTTGGATTGGAAAAGTTGACATTGAGTCAGCCTTTCGCTTGCTGCCAGTACACCCGTCTGCTTTTCGTTTGTTGGGTTTTGCTTTGAAGATGAGTTTTATGTGGACAAATGTATGCCTATGGGTTGCTCGGTTCTTGTGCCTATTTTGAGAAGTTTAGTTCTTTTTTGCATTGGTCACTGGTTCAGAAGGTCGGTGGTGCGCATATGGTCCATTATTTGGATGATTTCTTCTTTGTTGGTGCGGCGCATTCTGACAAGTGCCAGCAATTATTGCAAGGCTTCCTGGACATGGCGGACGCCTGGGGGCTACCACTGGCTGCGGATAAAACAGAAGGCCCAGCCAGTAGGATCATCTTCCTCAGAGTGGAGATTGACTCAATGGAAATGGTTGCGCGGCTCCTGATGGAGAAGGTGGTGAAGTTAAGAGCATTGGTGGCTAGTGGGTTGGCTTCGGCAAAGTTGTCTTTGCGGGAGCTGCAAGGCTTGCTAGCTTCCTTGAATTTTGCATGCCGAGTCATTCCTATGGGGCGTGTGTTTTTGCGGTAGTTGGTGGCGGCTACGGCGAGGGTGTGGAGGCTGCATCATTGCATTAGGATGTCAAGGATTATGAAGGCGGACTTAGGAGTTTGGGACAGATTTTTAGTAGATTTTAATGGGACGTAGGTTATGATGGAGCCGGTGACGTCTAGTGTGGATTTACAGCTGTACACGGATGCTGCCAGAGTTGCGGGGCTGGGCATCTATTTTGGAGGGGCATGGTGTGCCGATAGCTGTTTCCTATCTTAGTAGTGTTGCATTTGTGGCCTGATAAGCTTCGAAATCATAGAATAATTTGGTGGTGTGATAAAGAAGCGGTGGTCAGCATGGTGAATCATTATACTCCGCATTGTGTCCACGTCGCGGCACTGATGAGGGAGGTGATGTTAGCTTGTTTACGGTTGAATATGTAGGTCAGGGCTAGGTATATACCAGGATGCACTAATAAAATCGCAGATGCGCTTTCTTGTTTCAATTAGGAGCTGTTCCGGAACCTGGCACCAGAGGCAGACATCGTGGGATTGGTGGTTCCCAAGCAATTATGGCAGGTTGGCCTGAAGAGATGGTGAACCTGCTGCATGGTTCGGTGTCCGCGGCGACATGGACGGCATACCAGAGGGGATGCGATAAGGTGGTCGACTTCCTGGAGTCCCGAGGTTGGCAGCCAGGCCTCACCTCCGACAGTTTAATGGGACAGTACGGCGAAAGGGAATGGTGTGTCCCGGGCATCTGTGTGAAGCCATCTAGCTGGCTTTACATTTTTTGCAAGAGCTGCGGGATGGGGATACGCGGCATCAGGGTTTTTGGCCCGGAGACTGCTGCTGGGGTGGGAATGGGCCCGGCCAACTCCTGGTGATTCTAGGCTACCCATTACCATGAGTTGCTTGCCAGGCTTTGCGCAGTGTTACCCGAGGTGGCAGCGTTACCTTACGAGGCCAGGCTGTTCAGGGCATTTTTTTGTCTGGCGGTTTTTGGTGCATTTCGGATGGGGGAGTTGGTGGCGAACTCCAGCCGTTCTGAAGGTAGTGGATGCTTGGGGAGTGAGCATGAGCAGGTCAGGGAGGGGCAGCTAAGGGTGAGGTTGGCTAGATCAAAAACAGATCAGCAGGGAAAAGGTCAGGGGGTGGTGCTGGAGGATGTAGTGAATCTTGCTACATGCCCAGTGGCTGCAGTGACAGAGTACTTGTGCGTACGCCCGGCAGCTGGTGGGGTGTTTTTTCTGCACGAGGATTCTCGCTGGTTGATGCACTACCAGGTGGCGGCAGTCCTGCGTATGGTTCTTTGGTACGTGGGCAAAGACCCTTGCCAGTTTGCTCCGCATTCTTTCTGTATTGGCACGGCAACCAGTGCGGCAGCGGCAGGGCTGCCGGATAGGGAGATACAACGCATTGGCAGATGGCAGTCACAGGCCTTTCTGGGTTATGTACATTTATGAAGGGAGGGTATCTGTCCATCGGTAGCTAACTGCTTGTTTCTCTTCTAGATTTTGGGCTATGTCCTTCCGGCTGTTGGATGATCGGCCATTCATTTGTGCATTGGGCGGGACAGCAGGCAGCGACGCAGCCACTAGGGATTAATTTGGGTCTTGACCCAGATGTGGTGTCTGTCCTATGGCTGGGCGAACGTGGGCTGCCGTGGCCACAGTTATTGCCTTTGCTTCGGCACCACAGGCGGGTGAGGAATGAGCCTGCAGCGATACTCCTGCACTTGGGGGTTTAATGACCTGGTCTCTTGGACATGTAAGCAGTTGATCAGAGCGGTCCGGAGGGACTTGGCATAAGTTCTTCAGATAATTCAAGGAGTTATTCTGTTATGGTCTGACAACATTCCAAAACCTGCCTGCCGACATCAGCGCCGCTGGCCTCGCGGCCTGACAAAGATCAATCGGCAGATTGGTCGTTGGGTTTGTGATCATGGGGGATATCAAATCTTGCACGCTTGGGCAGAAGTGGATTGTGGGGGATAGTATAGGCAGGATCGAGTACATCTATCCCCAGTGGGGGTTGACTTGCTGCTCAATGATTGGCAGGAGGCATTGGAATGGATTGTGCAAAGGGAGGCTCGCTGGTCGCAGCTTGGTTTTGGGAGGGCGGCGCAGGGATGTTATAGTCTCCTGTGCCGGGTGGCGGGATCCCGGAGGTTTCCAGGGTCCGGAGCATTAAACTGGAATTGGGGCAGGGGTCGGTTGCCCCCAACCTGGATAACCCCTGCCAACTTTTGCTAATGACATGGCGAGGCCGGGGAAAGGGGGGACGGAATTTTGCTGCTGGCTCAGCCACGGCAGAAGTGGAACGGGGTCACCTTGCTAATGACATGGCTGATGAAGGCCCGTTTCGCTTGTTGGGGTTGTTGCAAAAGTTATGTTGTAATTGAGAAGGTTCTGGTACATTATGTAAAGTTAATAAAGCTGCGACCAGTTGATTCCCAATTTTGTGTTTGTGGTATTTTTTGGAGATGGGGGGGAGTGTGGGGCAGTGGGTTTGGGATGATGTGGCTGGGTGGGGGGGGATAACTGGGAAGGAGGGTGGGGGGAAGCAGGGAGCACCGGGTCCAAGCTGCCTCGGTTACTGATGCTAAAATGCTGTTCATACCTCCAACAGTTAACACTATGGCATTGCACTTTACACATGTGAATTTTCATGTTAATCATGAGCTATGTGCAAAACCGCAGTGCATTTTCTTAAAATGGCCCCCACATTTTTTTTTAGCATGGGTTAAAATGTTCTAGTGAATGATAAAACATTTTTATTTAAAAAGATGCATGAAACCACCTAAGAAAACATCTAAAAATCTGAAAAAAATGTTTGAAAATTATCCAGAAGCAAACCGTTGATTTCAATGGGGCCAGGGCTTCGATATCACATGGAGTCAGCTACCGTAGTTTTGTAAACATACTCCTTAGTGTTCAAGTATTTAATACCTTTCTGTGCCTATGACAAAACTGTCTTGAGAATAAAATCTATGTGCTTTAGCCCTTTGAAGACAGCAAGGTTTCTAGATTGATGAGATGTATGAAAGTGACATGTTAGATTCAACAATACTTTCAACAACAAATACAAAAATTTTAAACATGTGACACTGTGGGGGGTGGCGCTATAAAAAGGGACATATTTGTCCCTATGGTCGTCAAGAGAATAATGGGACATATTTATCCCGCGTGTTAATTTACACATAACATCTCAGTTATATTAAAAATTCACGTTTATATTTGTTTTTAATTAAGGGTAATCATGTAATTTTTCATATATTTCTGTTTATTAAGCAACTTCAGAAAAATTTATTTAGAAAATACAAGCGCAAAAACATTAAGCATGCAAAACCTTAGTATATCAAGCTTCTGTCTTAGAGTGAGTATCAGCATGAAATCAAAAAGATTTATTATATTTGAAAATAGGCAATTAGACATTAATATAGTAAATAGTAAGCAAAAGCCTAATTGTCTGTCAAACAGTTCAGGCTATCATAATCAGCAAAGCAGTTATGTGTCTTAGTGTAGCACAAGTGAATGCTACATGTGTCACAGAAGCTGTCTGTGCGATTTTCAACTCCAGATTTGGCACACTGAGCACATCGTCTGCGTCGATCACTTCTTGTCAGGGAATTTTCTGGTTTTGGTGCTGGAAGAACACACCGTGAACCTCTAACTGGTGCTGATGGTGCATTTCTTTGATGATTGGAGTACCGTCCAATAAGACCCCTTGCTATCATCTGACGATATTCCAGTGGTGTTATTGCCTTATAATCAGGGTCCCTCTCTTGTTGCAGTTGAACATAAATGCAATGACTATTGTTGACAGCAATATCAAGAAGATCAAATAAGATTTTCAAGTAATACTTAATTTTTGACTTTCGGTCAGTCTCATACGAAACCTTTTTTTGGTCCATGAGGTCCACACCACCCATGTATTTGTTGTAAGTTGTAACAATGGAAGGACATGAAACACACAGCTTATCTGCAGATCCTGCTTGCATTCTTAGCACATACGTGACATCATCCTTTGAACATGGTAGGAAATTTGATAATAGAATCACTGACCTGTTGTCCAACCATTTCACACAAGTAACAGCATTTGCTGTCATATAATCCATGTCACCACGTTTCATTTCCTTATCTGATTTCAAGTAATCGGGGATCTGCACCCAGCGCTTCCCCTCCCCTCCCCCCACCCCCCACCCCTCCTCCTCCGTACCCTTTGTACGGATCCCCCAAATTCCACACCACACAACATTTGGAACAAAACCAGGTCGCAGCTTTATTGCCCCATAACACTTTAATTAACATTGGTAACATGTGTAACAACTTAATCAACCAACTCCCCCTCCAGCGGAGCGACACCTCACCCGCCGTACCATTAGCAAGGTGACCTCGCTTCCGCACCTGGGCCGGTCAACCACCGGTCCAGTTACTACCACCCCTGCCTGACTTCGCCATATCACTAGCAAAAGTCAGCTAGGGGTTCTCCGGGCCGCGGGCACCCTGCCCCGCCCCAATTAGCCTATGGCTCCAGACCCCGGAGACCTCCGGGATCCCGCCACCGGCACAGGCACATCACCGTGCCTTTGCCGCCCCCCCCTATTACCGGAGCGCAAGCTGTGACCTGTCCCTCACCACCTGCTCCAATGCTTCCTGCCAATCATTCAGGCGCAGGTCACCCCCACCGGGGCCAGATGCACCCCATCATTCCTGTACAAACCTGCACAAGCCACATCCACCCAATCATGCTGCACCTGATATCCCCCATGCTCCTTTACCCATCTCCCAATCTTTCTTTTGATCTTCGTCAGCCCCCGGGACCAACGCCGCTGCCCCCAACACGCTGGCCGCGGGATGACATCTGACCAAATTAGCACCACCCCTTCAAACATCACCAATATTCGAGCCAAATCTTTCTTTGCAGTATTAATCAGTTGTTTGCATGTCCAGGATGCTAAATCATTGCCTCCCAAGTGCAACAGCAGGAACCCCGGCGGTGTCCTCAGTCACGCGTGGTGACAAAGCAAAGTCATTAGCTGAGGCCATTTCAGCCCCCTCTCGCCCAGCCATGAAATCGCCACCACTTCTGGATCCAATCCCAGGTTCCACCCGGTAGGCCTTACTTCAGCGCGTTGACCAGCCCAGAACACAAACGAATGCCCCAACATCCAACATCCCTGCACACATCTGCCCCCATCTGAAAAAGAAAACATTAGTTAATAGCCGTGTCACATAATCCCCCATCATAACCAGACATAATTGCGAAAAACCCTGGATCGCCATCGGCCAATAGTTTGTATCTGCAGGCCTGACAGCCCCGCACCTGCCACGCTAGTCGCTGCCCCGATGTGAAAGGAATGTGCTGCGAATTGGCTAGAGTCCTCACCCATCTGCTGCAGCCCCAAACGCAACACCGCCATCACCTGATATCTCGTGACCAACCGTGCATCCCCATGAACAAATAGCCCGCCCTCAACCTACGTGCGACAATCCAGGTATGCCCGCATCGCCGCCACTGGGCAAGTGGTCCCCCCTATTGCCCGCAGCACTACCCAAAGGCCTCTGCCCTGCTGGTCGGTGTTAGATTTCTGCAATAGGACCCACAACTGATCCCTTTCCACCCATGCATGCTGTCGCTGCAGACTGTTTCCACCTCCCCTCATTTTGGAATCAGCCACTAATTCCCCCACCTGGAACGCACCAAAAAAAGCCAAACTGAATATTGCCTTAAATAACGTGGCTTTGTACCTTGAAGCTGCCACTGCAGGCAACATCTCACAAAGACCTCCCAGCAAGTCGTGCATTACAGGACGCCGTGTATCCTGCATAGTTGGCCTTGCCCACCCCCACCCTTGCATCAACTTCCGAACTAAAAACCCTTCCCCCGATGGGGCCCAACCCACAGCTTTCGCGAAAAAAGCAAATCCCGCCAAATGACCCCGCACTGAGCCCCGCAACACACCTTGCAATTTTGCCCTGAGGCTGTACCTCCCCAATAATTGATCCGGCACCCCTTCCGCCTGCCACCCCTGCTCCTGTAAGAACTCCACCACTTTTCCGCAGCCTCTGCGATATGCCTCCCATGTCTTCTCTGTCACTGAGCTCCGCAGCATCTCTCTCATCTCCGTAGGCCACATATCCATAAGCTCCAAGGGACCACCGACCCTTCCGCATCTGCCTCTGGCGCCAGCTGCCAGAACCGATCCCACTGCAAACGTGAAAGTGCATCAGCAATGCCGTTATTGTGCCCCGGAATGTGCCTCGCTTTCAATGCCACATTCAGGCGCAAACATGATAACACTACCATCCGCATTAGTGCTGCTACTTGGACACAACGAGGTGTGCAATTATTGACTACACTTACTACGGCCTCATTGTCACACCACCATTGTCATACCATTGTCACACCACCATTGTCATACCACTTTCTTGTTACGCAACTTACCTGGCCATAACTCAAGTGTCACAAAAATAGGGATCAGCTCCAAGAATGTGATATTCCTTAAAAGCCACAATTCACCCCACAATGTTGGCCATCGGTCTGCACACCATGCCCCGCAAAGTAAATCCCTAACCCTATGCCCCCCGCAACTTCCGTATAAAGTTGCAGCTCCTCGGTCGAACGATCCTCCTCCAATAGTACTGTCGACCCATTGAAATCGGTCAAGAACACACCCCCAAATCTTCACAGATGCTCTTGGAAACTCTAATCTGATGGTGAGGTTTACAAACACCCGCAGTTGCAGCTGCCAACCGGCGAAGGAATACGCGCCCCATCGGTATCACTCTACAAGCGAAGTTCAATGACCCTATCAATGCTTGCATTTCTTTCAACATGAACTTTGCCGATGCCAATGCATTTGCTACCAAGACCCTCAAATTCACCACCTTTTCCGCTGGCAGGCAAGCCACCATGTCTACCGAATCCAATTCTATGCCCAGAAACGTGATCTGAGTCGTTGGACCTTCCATCTTCCCCTCCACCAGAGGTACCCCCAATTCACTAGCCACCCTCACAAAACCCTCCAACAACGCCTTACACTGGGAAGTCTGTGCCACCCCCACAAACAAGAAATCATCCAGGTAATGAACCATATCCGAACAACCCACCCGCTGCACCACCACCCAATGAAGAAAAGTGCTAAACTTTTCAAAGCAAGCACACGACACTGCACAGCCCATGGGCATGCATTTGTCGAAATAATACTCCCTGGCAAATTGGAAACCCAGCAGATGGAAGGAGGTTGGGTGCACCGGCAGCAAACGGAAGGCGGATTCAATGTCCACCTTTGCCATCAATGCCCCCTGACCTGCCTTCCTCACTACCCTCACCGCCTTGTCGATGAAGCATAACGCATTGTGCAGCATTCCCTTGGAATGCGGTCATTAACTGATGTCCCCTCGGTAAAAGACAAGTTATGAATTAACCTAAAGTTACCCGACTCCTTCTTTGGTATAATCCCCAAGGGGGACACCACGAACTTCCAAAACGGGGGATCCGCAAATGTCCCAGCTATCCTGCCCAATTTCAACTCACCGTCTAGCTTCTCATGCACCACCATCTCAAAACAGCGTACCGACGGGGCATTCCTAGCCACCGCAGCAACTACCCCACCCGAACTGGAATCACAAACCCTTCGCAGAACCCCCCAATCAACAATTCCCTGTACCTTCTCCTTGGGTAATAGCGCAGCCACTCCACTAATACCCTTACCCGTATGGGTGAGGGGGCCACGCTGAACCCTGCACTCCTACTTGGCGGTCGGCATTGCGCCCCCCAAGGGACCTTTTTTGAGACATTTTGTCACTGAGTGCCCTCCCCCACACACCAAACAAATATGCCTGAACTTGCAATCTGGGAAAGGACAGGAGGACTTGTTGAATCTCCAACATACGTCCCCCCCACCCCCCGCCCCCTGCTTGCTCGGCCCAACAACTCCTCCTGCTCGAAAGGAACGGCTCCCCACCGCAATAGCCCCAACCCCGGGTTTTACCCCACCCCCCGTCTCCCCAGCCGCGTTTGACCTTACCAACATCTGCGTGAGCCACAAGTTGATATCCTGGGTGCCCCAGGATAACAACTTGTTCTCCTCTATTTTATCCCTGAACTTCTCATCATAATTAAGCCATGACCAGCCGTCATGTGTCTGCGATGCTTCGAGAATCGAGTCTGCATACGACAAAAGCATCCCATACTGCTTCGGGTAGCGCTGCCCCCATACACTCGCCAAACGCAAAAAAGCCCTTACCCAGTTCACCACTGACCTCGCCACCTTCCAAACCCTCCCAGCCTTTTCATCCTCTTTCCGCTTCCGCTTACTGTCACCCGACCGCTTGCGATCCTCCAACAACCTGAAAATGTCAATATACCGTCTCCTCCTTATCTGCTTCCTCAACGTTTTGGGCACCCCTTCCCACAACTCTGACAAAGTTGTCACTGCCGCCGACCTTCTGCTGGATGCGGTCCTCTCCTCATCCTTCCCCTCACCCGCTGACGATCCCGTGGACAAACTAGTTGACGTTGAAGTGGACGATCCTGAACTGTGCCTCCGTCGGCATGCATGCCTCCTCTTCTTGGTTACCTTTCCTGCCCGCTCCACTCGACCCCCCCATCCCTCCATCTGGTGCCTCTTGCAGCTCACCCGTCTCTACCACCGCCGCCGACTCCTGCGCCGCCTGGCGCTGCCCCTCCTGAGGCAGCTTGTCAATTAACCACGGGTCTCCCTCTCTCCTGGACACCGTGCCCGCTACCGAACTTCCATGTGCCTCCGTCGCTTGCGCTTCATCATTCACAATCCTGTATTGTTGCCTCCCTCCATGCATCACTCCCAGAGATGCCATCAATTGAATCTGTGGAGACAAAAAAGGCAAAACTGCAGGGGGAACAACCGCAGGCCAAGCCGGCTGCCATGCCCCCGTCCAATCCACTCTCGAGGAGCCCTGCCCACCCCCCATCCAATGCTCCCATAACTGTTGCCCCATATGCACCCCACCCCCCGCACTCACCATCCCTCCACCCACAAACCTACCACTCCCACCCATACCTGCCGATACGTCGTACCCGGCCCCGTCAACCACCCCCTGTGTCCCATCACCACCTTGTCCTGCCCCTTCCCCCAGAGCACGCGCCCTGTTCTCTTCTCCCCCCCAAGCCTGCCTTACCCCTGCCCTACCCCTGCCCCCCCCCAATACTCCCTTGCTCATTACTGCCCCTGGCCCTCCTACACCCCGTATCACGTGCAGTTCCCATGCCCAGAGGCCCGTGCCCCACCCCAGCCCCTTGCACAGCTGGCCGTGGTCCACCTCGCCCCCTTCCTGCAGTCCCAGCCAAGCCTGCCTCCCCTCCTTCAGCTACACACCCCCTGCGCCCTCCCAGGCCCTTGTGGAGGCCCCTGCCCCCCCTTGTCCCCTCAAACCCCTAGCAGCCTGCCCTGAAACAGCCTTACCCTCATTTCGCCCCCCTCTCTTGCCCTTTTTCCCACTGGGCATCTTATCTCCCAAGAAACCGCTCTTAACCCCTTTTCGTTCCCTTTCTGCTGTTTACCAACTCCTTTTCCTTCCTTAAACTATATTTCCTTTTATTTATTTTTTAATGCAATCCCAAGCAGCTCCCCACCTCACTCCTTACCCCTTATCCACCCGCCTCGCAGACCTCCCCCAGCAATTAGCACCGGCTGAAAGCTTGCCCCCTCGCCTAAATTTGACTCCGCAAGGATCACCGTGCTCTACCGACCCAAGATTTTCATCCTCCTCTCCCCGTTCCACTCAGAAATGCTGCTGTAGTCTCCCCACTCGCTGCACATGCCGGCTGCTGCCTCTCTCCTAAAACCATGTGCTCGGCTAGCGTCCTCGCCGCTGCAGCACATGGCCCATCCAACCTCCTGATTGGCTCCAGCCGCGTGTGACCCCGCGGTGGAGCCAATCAATTTGAAAGATACCACACGCGTCCTCTTGCTCCTCCAGCCCCCCTCCTTCTGCCTTTCTTCTTCCACGCGTGCAGGATCCGCGCCGGGGCGCGCCCCCGGTTACCGGCAGCCGCTGGGACCCTGCCTGCAGCCTTCTCATTCTTTGGCATGTACTTCCGGTCTACACGAACTGTGCCACATAGGTAAATCTTCTTTTGTAGCATCTGAAATTGCAACATTGGCGAGTTGAACAAATTGTCAATAAAAACTTGGCAACATAGCTGTTCGAGTGCTTTTGACAGCATTATGACCACACCCTCCCCAAGCCCATACTCTGTCTCCATTTTTCGTCCAGTATACAGATCAAACTGGTAAAGATAGCCTGAGATCGCATCACATCTGCACCACAGTTTAAATCCCCACTTCACAGGCTTGTTCCTTATGTACTGCTTCATGATGTTTTGACCTTTGAATTTTATCATGTGTTCATCAATTGACTGCTGCTTGCTTGTATTTCTAGCTGCTTGGAAGCATCGATTGAAGTGATTGATCAATGGGCGAACCTTGAAAGCCTGATCACACTGTGGGTGAGTTCTCGGTAGCATATCATCATTATTTGAAAAATGCAAGGCAGAGCGAATTGTTTCAAATCGCGTCCGAGTCATTGCATTTGCAATGAATGGAACCTGCAGATCTGGTTGAGTAGATCAATAATCTCTAATTGTGGGCAGAACATGGTAACCCATGACCAGACACATCCCAAGGAAGGCTTGGAGCTCATCTGCATCAGTGAGAAATGGAATGCCTCTTTGCTTCATATATTGTCACTCTGTTCTGCGATTAGTGAGACTAAGGAGTTGAAATCAGACACTTGTTCCAAAACATAAACTGTACTAATGTCTTCAGAATCATCAAAGTTCAGATTTACTTTTCCATAATCGTAGTCAATTGTCTCGGCGTTGTCTTTCACCGGCTTCCTTCCCCATTTGAAGTGTACTGTAGTTTGCACTGACCTGCCACTTGCTCGTGATTTAGTCGTTGGGGGCAAGTCTTCATCCATTGGTTGTGCTGCTTGTTTTTGAATATCATCAGGATGTTTGGCATTATTTGTCTTTTTTCGTTTGTGTGAATTCTTTCTAGAATTTGATGTAGTTGGCTGCACCTGCATCGACTGTTCTTTTGCTCCGGAGACTACTGATGGAGATGGAGTCTTGATGGTACATTTACGTTTAGATTTACTGTAGAATATCGCAGATATGAATGTTGAAGTTCCACTGGCTAGATTTGTACTACTACTAGGATTAGTAGTTTCAATTGTGAAAGAATCAGGATGTTCTATGACCACTTCCTCGTCAACATTGTCGACATCTTCAAACAAGACATTTCGATCTTTGTCATCAAGAAGCAAATCATCATCATCAGAATCGCTGCTCTCAGCAAACAAGAGTTGTTGTATATCTGCTTCACATATTCTAAACAAACGCTCATGCATCTTTTTTCAAAGTATGGTTTTCTACAAATTGACGAACGATAAATAACTGTTAACATGCGACAAAAGTAGTACTGTATTTTTTCAGTTATAGACCACAGAGACAAATGTGTCCCAGAGCAATAAAACTCACTAAAATTGATAAAAATAGCAATTTCTCTAAAGAAAACTATTCAATTTCGTCAAAGACATGCGCATAATTAAATATGAAAGTTCACATAACATCCGGTTTCTTACATCATTTTCTATGGAACACCAAAAAAACACAAATTCCTATTTCCAAATTGGTAAATTACGAAGCGCTTTATAGAAAATAAATGTTACACAAATTGGTCATTAAACAGAATCATTTGACAGAATAAGGTTTTATCTTGATGTGAACAGAAATTAAAATGGATTTTAAATAAAAATTGCATGTTTTATGAGTTTTAAAACTTATGGGACAAATATGTCCCCTGGTCCTTAAAGGGTTAGAAACCTATTAAAGAAGAATAAAAAGTTTAGAGTTTATATAGCCTCTTAAAACATGGAAATAACAATACCAAAATGGATAGAATTAGCTATTAAAAAGTCTCACTTTTTTCATAATAATACCTTATTAAGTACAATGAACATCAAGCTATTAGTACAATTATATGTTATTAAGTGAATAAAATGTGTTAGAGAGAAAATTATGCCATTAGCAAAACTGAAATTCTTAATTTCATACAACAAAAGATGAACAGGTATTTTTCTCAGTTAATATGCAATGACGTCTAGTTCTTTATGGGGTTTTTTTTCGCTATTGTTTGGTAAAGACAATTCTAGCACTTAGTTTCCTTTTTCTGAATTATACTAAAGACATTTTGCTATTCCTCTTGAATAAATTTAAAGGAAAACCAACTAAGTGGTTGCATAAAGATGATATGTTTTGAAGGATACAGAATGTGGATAGGTGCAAACTTTCCACTGGCAAGATCTTTTTTGATTATAATGAATGGCAATTTTTCACAGAGATTTACAGAATTAAATAAAAAATGAAAACATAAGCATATGTCCAGAAACTGAAAATAAAGGCCAACAAACCATAGCAGTAGACCCTCATGTAAAGCTCACATTACTAGAGGAGAGGAATTTGCAAAAAATGAAAATGAAAACAAGAAAGTAGTAATATAGAACAGAGTCCATCAAAGCTGTCTCACATACATAGAAGTGGACCATAAACCACACTTGCTCACAATATCTGCTCCTGGTCTGATCACTTTTTATTAACCTTTTCCTTGTCCTTCCTCTCTCTGTCCTCCTCTTTGACCTCTGCTCACTCTCTTAAATCACCTCCACTCATTGTAAGATCCTGTCATCAACCATCTTTCTTCTCTAATTGGTGAAGCTTCCTTTGCCTCTCCATCTGCCCCTCTTGACCTTCAGCTTTTGACCTAGTGTCCTGTTCTCTCCTCCTCTTCAGACACTGTTGCTCCCCTACAGTTCTCTAGACCCTGCTGTATGGCATTGAAACCCTGGTGCCATCTTCAGTGACAGGTCTGCTACAAAGAAAGACATTGGTGCAAATCTCACTCACCATCTGATCTGGCTCACTGGAAAGAGGTTTCCTTATTCTATTAATATTCTTTGTGCTCCCCTTGCTTTGCCTTTTTTCAAGACTACCTCTCTGCCTCCGCAAACAAGCCCTACCAGCTTTTGCATCTTCTTGATTCCCTGGCTCCCTCCTCTGCCCTGCCCAATCCATCCACATCTCTCTCTCCCACCACATATGCTTCCTTTCTCTTTGACAAAACCACAACTCTTTGTACCTCAATCCAGCACACTCTGCCTGCTAGTCCCCCCTCTTCTTTGTCTAATCAGTTCTCTTTTATCTTCACATGGTCCTATTTTCCTACTCCTTCTCTCCTTTTTCTAGAACATGCACTCAAGGTGATCCATCCTTCCTCTTCTTCTTCGGACCCTTGATCTGCCCACTTGTTTCTAGCTCACCTCTTCCCTCTCTCCTAGTATTCTTTCTGCCATCCATTCTAGCCTTTCCACAGGATACCCCCCCCCCCTCCCAGAAACACTGTTATGTGTCCTCTTCTGAAAAAGTCTTCCCTAGACTCTTTTCTCTCCATCTTCCAGCCCATCTCCAACCTGGTGTTCCTTGCCACACTTCTTGAACACATTGTCCTCTTTGCTATCTTTGTTTCTGGAGAAATCTCTGACTCTTCACTCTCAGCACGCTGGCTTTCATTCTGGGTACTCTACTGAATCTCTGTTTTGTGTACCTCATAGTCTGCTCTCAGTCATGGCAATGTGGTTATTCTTATCATTTTGGATCTCTCCTCATCTTTTGACCTAGTCTTCTAAGGCTGCCTCATTCAGTCATGCTCCAGGACTCCCTTTTTAACTGGTTCTCTTCTTATTTGTCAGAACATTCCTTTCAAGGCTTCTCAAAGTCTAGAATTTCTCCCTCTTTCTCTCTCATCTCACAGGTTCCTCAGGGTTCTCTTCTTGCCCTCACCTTGTTTAGCACCTCCATGGCTCCTATTCAACTTCTGATTCATCAGTTGCACATCCATTCTATATGATGATGACATCCAGATCCTTTACACTATTTCCTCTTCCTCTTCTGACATCTCTTCTTTGCAGTGCTGTCTTCATGCTGTTCACCAATGATTGTTTTATAATCACCTCATCCTCAATATCAGCAAATGTGAAGCCATTGCCAAAGCCATTGCCTTCCCTTCTCCCACAGCCTCTTTACTCCCTGCTCCTGTTATTGCTGCCTCTCCCCTCCAGTTTCAGGATCCCATTAACACTCGGGGTGTCACCCTATATTCCTTACTTTCCTTCAAACCCCATTTCAGTTCCTTGTCTAAATCCTCTTTCTTTGCTCTTCATCAGTTTCACTCAATGAACTAGTTCTGGCCCTTGTTATCACCCATCTTAATTACTGCAACTCCTTGTTTCTGGGACTTATTTATTTATTTGATTTTTCTAAACCGCCCCTTCCAAAGATCAGGGGCAGTTTACAGATAACAGAACATTTTCCATAGAACAATGGTTTAACTTTTTACATAGTAACTTTTTGGGAATAACAAAACAGTTGGATATACATTTGGCTAAAAACTTAGCCCATTGTAGGATGATAATAAACTATATACAAAATTTCAGGTTAGAAGAATTACATTGAGTTTGTGATTGTTGGAGGTGGGTGTAGTGGGTGTGACTTCTCTAATATGCCCTTTGCCACTTACAATTGATCAAGTCCACTGCAGCCAGACTTATTCAGAGGGGAACATCCATCTCCGCTATTTGTGGCCCTCCCTGCCAGCATCTAATTTCCCCATCGGTTGTATGGGGAAGTTATACGAACGTGCGGAAGGGGTGGAGTTAGGGTGGGTGGTGGACGGTTGCCGGCCCTGGATGTACAGGGCTGATTCGTCGTGGACCAGCAGGCCCAGAGCATGGATGGGGAAGGGGGGGCCGAGGACATTCCCCGCAGCCTGACTCTGGCTGTAGGTGGCTAGATTGGGGGTCGGGCTTCGAGGAATGCTTTGAAGGAGGCCAGGATCACAGCTTTACAATGGAGCCGCGGTGCCGTGGCAACTGGACGCAATGGCACCGCGGCTCCATTGTAACGCTCTGACTGAGTTAGTTGGGCATGTCCTGTACATGCAGGACTGGCTGAATCGCAGTCCCAACCTGCATGTACAGAACTGTTTGCAATTCTCATCCCACAGGGCTAGACATGCCCCGCGTGATCAGAATCGCGATGCCCTCAATAAGTTCAGTTTGGGCCAGATGTACAGAGGGCTTCTACGTCCGGGACAGAATTGGGCTTGGAGACATCACTTTGACCATGCCTCTTTGCTTCTTTTTTCCCTACACAGGCTCCATATCTCTTTCTGCATTCATTATAAAATCCTCACCTTGATTCATCGTACTCTTTTTAACTCCTGCCCCCTTAATTGGCTACTCTTATCTCCCCTTACCTCCCAACTTGTTCATTTCTCTCTTCTAATGCTACCCTCCTCATTCAGACACCCTCCCAGCTGCTCTCTGTGTTATCTCCAGAAATTCCTCCTTCTCTTATGCTGGTCCATCCTTATAGAACTCCCATCATCTTTCCCTCTATACTGAGCGCTACAGTAGTTTCCCACTTTCAAAAATAACTTTACATTTTAGCTAGTCCAAAAGACCTTTTCCCAATCCTATGTCCCCTGATTACTACCCCCCCCCCACTCCTCCTTTTGCCAGTAAACTGTTTGCTTTTTATTATGCTTCTCTTCTCCGCCTCTGCCTCAAACTGCAATGCTCTACTGTTTTGTTACTTTTCTTGTTTTCTCTTTTTTTCTGCCTCCCCTTTTTATTTGTAAAACACTGTGATAGCCATTGACTTGTCGGTGGTATATCGAGCCCTCAAAATAAATAATAAAATCATCATTTTACAGTTCTATAACTCAAAAAATTATCCATATGGAAAGGATCATAGAAGGTAAACTGTTCCTTTGATAGATAGAAAATGTAGGGCCCAATATTGCAAGGTATTTACATGGCTTACAGAGCTATAAACTGTATAAATGCCCCAAGCAGGCTATTCGGTGGTGAGTGCCACTGAATATCCCAGAGTAATGCCTCTATATACCTTTTCTAATAACGCTATATCCTTTTTAAGATACGGCGACCAGAACTGCACACAATATTCAAGGTGTGGTCTCACCATGGAATGATAAAGAGGCATTATAATATCTTTTGTTTTATTTTCCATTCCTTTCCTTATGATACCTAGCATTCTATTTGCTCTCTTGGCTGCCGCTGCACACTGGGCCGAGAGTTTTAACATGTTATCCACAATATGTTATTTTTCCTGGGTGGTGATTCCTAATGTGGAACCTTGCATCATGTAACCATAGTTTGGGTTTTTCTTCCCTAGGTGCATAACTTTGCACTTGTCCACATTAATTTTCATCTGCCATTTTGATACCCAGTCTTAGAAACATGATGACAGAAAAAGACCACATGGCCAATCTAGTCTGTCCTTCCATAACAACAACTACAACAGTCCACTTTTTACCTTTAGAGATCCTCTGTGTTGGTCCCATGCTTTTTTGAATTCAGTTACTGTCCTCATCTCTACCACCTCCACTGGGAGACTATTCCATGGATCCACTACTCTTTCTGTAAAGAAATATTTCCGCATATCACTCCTGAATCTATCTCCCTTCACCCTCATCCCATGTCCCCTCGTAGCAGAACTTGCTTTCAATTGAAAGAGGCTCTCTCCTTGAACATTTATGCCATGGAGGTATTTAAACATCTCAATCATATCACCTCTATCCCGCCTTTCCTCTAAGGTGTACATATTAAGATCCTTAAGTCTGTCCTCATATGCTTTATAATGAAGCCCACTAATCATTTTAGTAGCCACCCTCTGCACCGACTCCATCCTGTTCACATCCTTTTGAAGGTGCGGTCTCCAGAATTGCACACCATACTCCAAATAAGGTCGCACCAAAGACTTATACAGAGGCATTATCACCTCCTTTTTTCTTCTAGCCATTCCTCTCCGTATGCACCCAAGCAACCTTCTAGCTTTTGCCGTCGCCTTTCCTACCTGTTTAGCTACTTTATGATCATCAGACACAACCATGCCTAGGTCCCGCTCTTCTTTAGTGAACAAAAGTACTTCACCTCCTATACTGTATAGCCCCCTTGGATTGCTGCAGCCCAAATGCATGACCTTACATTTTTTAACGTTAAATCCCAGATGTCAAATTCTAGACCATTCTTCAAGCTTAGCTAGATCCCTCTTCATGTTATCTACACCTTCCTGGGTGTCTACTCTATTGCAGATTTTGGTATCATCTGCAAAGAGGCAAACCTTACCCAACAGCCCTTCCGCTATATCACTAACAAAGATGTTAAAAAGAATCGGACCAAGGACAGATCCCTGGGGCACACCACTGGTAACATCCTTCTCCTGAGAGTGAGCTCCATTTACTTGTACTCTTTGTCGCCTCCCACCCAACCAATTTCTAACCCAAGCAGTAACTTTAGGGTCCATCCCTAGGGTGCTCAGTTTGTTTATAAGTCGCCTGTGAGGAACAGTGTCAAAGGCTTTACTGAAATCTAAATACACCACATCTAGAGCTCTCCCTCGGTCCAACTCCCTGGTCACCCAGTCAAAGAAATCAATCAGATTTGTCTGACAAGACCTGCCTCTGGTGAATCCATGCTGCCTCGGATCCTGTAATCTGCTGGACTCCAGAAACCTCACTATTTTCTCTTTCAGCAGCGTTTCCAATAATTTACTCACCACCGAAGTTAAACTAACCAGCCTGTAGTTTTCAACCACATCCTTACTTCCGCTTTTGTGTAAAGGCACCACATGAGCCTCTCTCCAGTCCTTTGGCACCACTTCCGACTCCAACGAGGCATTGAAAAGGTCAGTCAGTGGAGTTGCTAGAACGTCCCCAAGTTCCCTCAGTATTCTAGAGTGTATCCCATCCGGTCCCATCGCTTTGTCTACTTTAAGTTGAGCTAGTTTCTCACGAACACAGTCTTCTGAAAATTGTTCAAGATGTCCCTTGCTTCTGTTCTTATTTGTGGGTGTTTTCTGAGGTCCTGCTCCTGGTTCTTCATCTGTGAACACAGAACAAAAATATTTGTTAAGCAATTCCGCTTTATCCTTATCAGCTTCTACATATTCCCCCCTGCACCCTTGAGTCTGACAATACCACTTTTGCCCTTCCTCTTCTCACTAATATATCTGAAAAATCTCTTATCCCCCCATTTTATTGCATTGGCTATTTCCTCCTCCTTTTGATTCTTTGCCTTCTTGACTACTTTGCTAGCTTCTCTAAGTTTTTCCAAATACAGATGCCTGTCTTCCTCTCTGTGAGCTCTTGTATTTCATGAAGGCCTCCCTCTTTTTCTTCACTTTTTCAGCTACTTCCTTCGAAAATCATAGCGGTCTCCTTTTCCTTTTGCCTTTATTTACCATTTTAACAAAAAGGTTGGTTGCCCTTAAAATACCCCCTTTCAGTTTTGCCCACTGTTTTTCTACATCCCCCAGATGTTCCCATCCCACTAACGACTCCCTGAGGTATTGGCCCATCTTCGCAAAGTTAGTCTTCCTAAAGTCTAAGATCCTCACCTTGGAATGGATTCTAACAGCCCTAGTCCTAATACTGAACCACACCATCTGGTGATCACTGGATGCAAAATGATCTCCCACTACAACATCAGAAACACTTTCACCATTGGTAAGCACCAAGTCCAGTATGGCCCCTTCACGTGTGGGGTCTGTTACCAATTGCCTGAATAGTTCTCCCTGTAGAGAATCCAGGATCTCCTTACTTCTAGATGATACTGCAGCAGGAATGTGCCAATCAACATCTGGCATATTGAAATCTCCTATCAGTAGCACTTCCCCTTTCCTAGCAATGCTGCGTATGTCTTCAATTAACTCTCTGTCCACCTCTTCCTCTTGTGAGGGAGGTCTGTATATCACACCAATGCAAATAGATTTCTCTTTCCCTCTTTCTAGTTTAACCCACAATGCCTCCTCTCTCCCTTTTAAGCTCTGTAATTCCAAAGCTTTAATAGTAGTTTTTACATATAGTGCCACTCCTCCTCCCCTTCTTCCTACCCTGTCCTTTCTGAATAAAGTATAGCCAGGTATAGTTACATCCCAGTCATGGTTTTCTGTGAACCATGTTTCTGTAACTGCCACTAAATCCAAGTCAGCCCCTCCCACCAAAGCTTCAACTTCAGGGATCTTATTTCCCATGCTACGGGCATCAATACACACTGCTTTCCATATGTTACCCCTGTTACCCATTTCCATAAAGGTATTTAATGTATCACCTACCTGGGGGCTTTCACTTACCTGGGGGCTTTCTTCACCCATCCCCAACAAATCTAGTTTAAAGCCCTCTTCAGTAGATTAGCCAGTCTACTACCGAAGATGCGTTGACCTTTCTTGGACAGATGGATGCCATCTCTGCTCTGCAACCCTTGGAACAGCATCCCATGGTCTAGGAAACCAAAACGCTCTCGATGACACCATCCACACAGCCATGCATTCATCTCCAGGATGCAAGCCTCTCTGCCTTGGCCTTTACCCTCAACAGGGAGGATTGAAGAGAACACCACCTGTGCACCTAACTGCTTCACCCTCTGTCCCAGAGCCATGAAGTCACTTTTGATACGTTCCGAGGTATACCTAGCAGTATCATTTGTTCCAACATGGATTAGCAACATTGGGTAATAGTCAGTGGGCTTGATGAGTCTCGGCAAACTCTCCGTAACTTCTTGGATTATGGCACCAGAAAAACAGCATACCTCTCTGGACATCAAGTCTGGTCGGCAGATGGACGCCTCAGTACCCCTCAGAAGAGAGTCTTCAACCACCACTACCCTTTGTTTCCTTCTGGTCACTGATTCTGCAACTTTGGGGTACTTGAACTCTGGTTCTTCCCTTTCCAGGGATGCTTTCACCCCCTCCACTTCCAGGGCTGCATAATGGTTCTTCAATTCAAGGGCTGGAGAAGTTGGATTGGTGATTTTGCAGGCCCTTGTGACTTGTGTCCAATGTGAGCCCCGCCCCTGTGCCAGATAGCTTGACCAGCAGGAGGCGCTGCACCTTAACCTTGAGGTTGTATAAGAATTTGTAGTTGAGCCGTTGGTTAAAGATCACAGATTTTTATTTGGGTTCTCAGAGACTCACAACAGGTAATGTCCACAGGAAAACAAAAGTAGGAATACTCCTCCCAAAGAAAATATATGCAAACTTTGCCAGGTCAAAAATAAAGTCTTTTAAACAAGCTTTTCTTCTTAGCTCTTACAAAAGGTATTTTCCCTCTTAACAGTTATTCACATACAGTGCAACAATCACATTCCATGTCAGTGACTGAAGGATCTGAATCCCCTTTGAAAGAGTCAATTTCCATGCTCTCTGGAGGACTCTCGGGTAGCGGTTCTGGACTCTTAACTGGAATGGTATTAGTCCCATACATTAACAGTTTCTTCAGTCTTGGCCACCTAATAGGTTTCTCCCCTTTAAGTAAAAGCTCATGGGGTTTCAAAAGCCGTGGTTTAAAAGTTCCTTTCCTCTCATGTAAATGTCTACAGGTAATCTCCTCCTCATCTGAAGAACTATCCCTGTGTTCAGTTTTGGGCCTAGGCTTTCTCCTGGTTTGATGCTTAACTTGCACAGTTTTACATACAGGCCTTCTATCAATAAAACCCTCTTCTGAGCTGTAATCAGAGGACCGGTCAGACCTCCTTCGGGCTCTATAAAAAGTTCTTGCTTTGGAAGCTTCCCTAGCAGAGCAATGCCTGCATCTAGGTTCCAGCAAGGGTTTTGCCTGGGTAAAAGTTCTGCCTTCTTGTGGCTTCTTTAAGCTTCTTTCAAATACAGGGTTTAGCTTGCCCACTAACCTGCATTGTGGTTTCACTGCACTAGCAGTGTATCTCTGGGCCTCGCAACAGCAGCTGCCTGGCCTGTGAGTATTTCTTCCTGGAGAGCAGCAGTATTTCCCTTTCTCCTGGGGAGCGAATCTGGTTTCAGGTCTTCCCTTCCTCTCAGCATAGAGCCTGGGAGCCTTGTTCCAGTCAGGTTCAGAATCCTCGTGCTGGTAAGACAGGTGATTCTCTTCCTCTGCTCTCCTCTCTCTCTCCCTTCTCCCTTCCGTTTCTGTCTGCCCTCCTTTACAAGCAGCTACGTGACAAGGGAACTCCCTTGCAGGCTCCTCCCCCGAGTACCTGCTTCTCTGATTCCTATCTGGTGTGTAACGTGGGAATGACTCAACACTAGTTTTGGCCCACTGACTATCAACCCTGGGGTTTTTCTGCTGTGAACTTCTAACCCTGGGTTTTCTCTGACAAGTGTTTTCTAATGTGCCCATCCCCCCAGCCAAGGTAAAACCTTCAATGTTTCCTGCTTTTCTAGGTGGCACTACTCTCTCCTTGCCACATATCCCCCCCCTTAGACTATTGCCGGCTGGCGAGACACTTCGCGCACAGCTGGCAATACTGGAAGCGGGTCTATGTCGCGTACCTAGTTTTTGGGCCAATTGTACATTTTCTGTTCGGTCAAACCACTTTCTTAAGAGGTTGATATGGTAAACTTGACGTTTGCCTGGGCCAGTTTCCAAAGCATAGGAAGCTGGACCAACTCTGTTTACTACCTTATATGGACCTTTCCAAGTATTTTCGAATTTGGAATTCGCTGCGGCCACCATCACGATCACAGAATCGCCAATTTCGAAATGGCGCGCCTTGGCCTTTCGGTCATGGTACCGCTTCTGCTTCCCCTGGCTCCGCTCCAAATTTTCTTCCGCCAAGCGCCCTATCCTTTCTAAACGCTGTTTCAAGTTTGTCAAAAACCGGGGGACATCTTGGAGCTCCCTTGTGGGGGCTACCCACTGTTCCCTCAAAATGTCTAGCACGCCTCGCGGGGCCCGGCCATACATCAATTCGTAGGGCGAAATGCCGGTGGAAGCCTGTTTCCTTTCCCTGGAAGCATACAAAACAAAGGGGAGCACGTTGTCCCACTCCTGAAAACTGACCGCCCCAAACTCCTGCGTAAGAGGTTTTTAAGGGTTTGGTTGAACCTCTCTACCAGGCCATTGGTCTGGGGGTGGTACGCTGCTGTTCGGACATGCTGTATCCCGAATGCATCCCAAAGTTGGGCTAAGTGTCGGGACATAAAGTTAGTTCCCCTATCTGTAAGGACCTCCCGGGGAAAACCTACCTCACAGAACAGTTTTACTAGCTCCGCTGCTATCAGCCGCGCGGAGGTATTCCTCATAGGGACAGCCCACGGAAACCGGGTGGCATGGTCCATAATGACCAATATATATTGATGGCCTCGGGGCGTTTTTACCAATGGGCCTACTATATCCAGGGCTAAACGATATACTGGTTTACTAATAACAGGCAAGGGAATTAAAGGCGCTTCCGGAGGATACGTGCCGGATACTCGCTGGCAATCAGGGCATGATGCACAGAATTTTACTGTCTCTGTGTATACCCCTGGCCAATAAAATCGGGCAAGAACCTGATCTAGCGTCCCTTGCGCCCCCTTATGTCCTGCGATGGGATGATCGTGTGCTAATTTTAACACGATGTCTCTGAATGAGGCAGGTATTACCAACTGCCTCTTAACCTCTTTTGTCTTCGGGTCCATGCTTTCCCTATAAAGCAACTCTTTATCCCATATAAATTTTGGTAAGACTCGTGAGCCTCTTCGGGCGAACTCGCAGGCTCGGACTAAAGCAGGGTCTGCTTTCTGTTCATCAGGAAAAGTGGGGAATTTTTGCATGAGGTCCTCTGGGACCCATGGTAATTCTACTCCAGCCAACAATTCCCTCCTACCTTTTCCCCTATGAGCCCTCTCCTTGCGTTTTTCCGCCTTACTCTTTTTATGGCCCTCTTTTTGTGGGGTTATTAAATCCTCGTGGAAAGAAGTGCCTGGTATCGGCTCCTCCTGTGGGTCCACTTCTTCTGGCGGCGTAGGGTGGGCCCGTGTAGAGACTAGGTTTTTCTTCTCGTGCAGCCTATTCTCTATCCCTTTTCTAAAGTGTGCCCAGTCCCGCCCTAACACTATTTCATAGGGAAGCCTGGGCATAACGGCTACTGCAACTGCCTTGCCACTACTTAGCCCTTTTATGCGCACTACATGCACTGGGTAGGTGGATGCAGCACCGTGCACGCACCTAATTCTAACATGGTGGTCAGGGGACTCGGATGGGGATTCTCGCTGGGCCTCTATCTTACCCCAGAGGGACCTAGAGATCATTGATTGATCTGCCCCTGAGTCTAGGAGCGCTTCTGCGGATATCCCCTCTACCTCGACGGTTAAGAGAAAACCCTCACCAGTGTTCTTAACTCGGGCAGCTATCAAGGCATCCCTACCGATGCAGTCCTTTCTAAAATGTCCCACCTCCCCACAGGTAAAACATTTTCTAGACAGGGAGTCTGCTCTCGTGATAACTTTCCCTTTCGCTGTTTTTCCGGTAACATACGTGGCTCTCTGTTCTGGGAATACTGATTCGTGTTTCTTGAACAGGCCTTCTTTCTTGGAGCCTACCTTGTTGGCTTCAAGGAAGCGGTCCGCTAAAGCAACAGCTTCATAAGCAGTGTTACAATTCTGTAAAACCAACCAGCTCTGTAACTCTTTTGGAACCGCCTCAGTAAACTGTTCTAGAATTATAGTGTCAAGAATGGTATCAATAGTTTTACCCTCAGGCATTAACCATTTGTGAACTAAACTTTTAATTCTATAATACAACGCTTAAGGCGTCTCGCCTTCCTTAATTGTGCAAGACCGTAATAGTCTCCTATGAACAGAGGGATTTAAGCCCATCCTGTTCCGGATAGCAGTTTTCACTTTTAAATAATCAGATATCTGATCTAAAGGTAGTGCTCTATATGCGGCTAATGGCTCCCCGGATAATGTGGTGGCAAATCTGACCGCCCATTGATCCACAGGCCATTTTGCTAGCACAGCCACACGCTCAAAAGCTTCGATGAAATCATCTATATCATCACCCTTTACATATCGTCCATATGACAAAGTCCCAGTATTGGTATTTTCCCACCCTGGAATCAGGTTGGGTGTTACCAGTCCGGTAGTGGTGTTTTGCTTTAACATGTCCTCCTGGGTCTGAATCATCTTCGCCAAGAGGTCCAGGAGAGGTTGCTGTTGCTCCTGTAGCATCGACGCCGCCTTCTCCTGGTTCCTCGCTGCCAGTTCCTGTTGCTGGGCAAACTGGTTTGCTACCCATGTCGGGAAATCGGAGATCTGCATCCTTGCACTGGAGCTGAAAGAAAAAACACAAAAACAAACGACCGAGTGCGGTACCTTTTTTATTTATTTATTTATTTATTTTTTTTTTTTTTTTAAAGTGCCCACTATAGCTTATGGTGACCACCCTTCTGCACTTGGATCCAGGCCTAACCCTCTTAGTCACGGGTTACCTGATATCGGTGCAGGTCTTAGCTCTGCCACCAGATAAGCTCTCCGTCAGGTCTGCAATGCGTCTGCTCCTCCGGATACGTTGGATGCGTCCTTGGATTTCCGGTCAACCCTTCTGTTCCTGTTGGACTTGGCTGCCGGACCTCTGGAACCGCGAAATCCTAAATACTACGCCACTGTGAGCCCCGCCCCTGTGCCAGATAGCTTGACCAGCAGGAGGCGCTGCACCTTAACCTTGAGGTTGTATAAGAATTTGTAGTTGAGCCGTTGGTTAAAGATCACAGATTTTTATTTGGGTTCTCAGAGACTCACAACAGGTAATGTCCACAGGAAAACAAAAGTAGGGATACTCCTCCCAAAGAAAATATATGCAAACTTTGCCAGGTCAAAAATAAAGTCTTTTAAACAAGCTTTTCTTCTTAGCTCTTACAAAAGGTATTTTCCCTCTTAACAGTTATTCACATACAGTGCAACAATCACATTCCATGTCAGTGACTGAAGGATCTGAATCCCCTTTGAAAGAGTCAATTTCCATGCTCTCTGGAGGACTCTCGGGTAGCGGTTCTGGACTCTTAACTGGAATGGTATTAGTCCCATACATTAACAGTTTCTTCAGTCTTGGCCACCTAATAGGTTTTCTCCCATTTAAGTAAAAGCTCATGGGGTTTCAAAAGCCGTGGTTTAAAAGTTCCTTTCCTCTCATGTAAATGTCTACAGGTAATCTCCTCCTCATCTGAAGAACTATCCCTGTGTTCAGTTTTGGGCCTAGGCTTTCTCCTGGTTTGATGCTTAACTTGCACAGTTTTACATACAGGCCTTCTATCAATAAAACCCTCTTCTGAGCTGTAATCAGAGGACCGGTCAGACCTCCTTCGGGCTCTATAAAAAGTTCTTGCTTTGGAAGCTTCCCTAGCAGAGCAATGCCTGCATCTAGGTTCCAGCAAGGGTTTTGCCTGGGTAAAAGTTCTGCCTTCTTGTGGCTTCTTTAAGCTTCTTTCAAATACAGGGTTTAGCTTGCCCACTAACCTGCATTGTGGTTTCACTGCACTAGCAGTGTATCTCTGGGCCTCGCAACAGCAGCTGCCTGGCCTGTGAGTATTTCTTCCTGGAGAGCAGCAGTATTTCCCTTTCTCCTGGGGAGCGAATCTGGTTTCAGGTCTTCCCTTCCTCTCAGCATAGAGCCTGGGAGCCTTGTTCCAGTCAGGTTCAGAATCCTCGTGCTGGTAAGACAGGTGATTCTCTTCCTCTGCTCTCCTCTCTCTCTCCCTTCTCCCTTCCGTTTCTGTCTGCCCTCCTTTACAAGCAGCTACGTGACAAGGGAACTCCCTTGCAGGCTCCTCCCCCGAGTACCTGCTTCTCTGATTCCTATCTGGTGTGTAACGTGGGAATGACTCAACACTAGTTTTGGCCCACTGACTATCAACCCTGGGGTTTTTCTGCTGTGAACTTCTAACCCTGGGTTTTCTCTGACAAGTGTTTTCTAATGTGTCCATCCCCCCAGCCAAGGTAAAACCTTCAATGTTTCCTGCTTTTCTAGGTGGCACTACTCTCTCCTTGCCACACCAACCATCGACATTCTGTTGGCACCCATCTTCTCCTGTGCTGGAGAGCTTGGTTGCTGCAAGAAGCATCTCATCAATGTACTTCTCGCTGTCTTGAATGCTCCTCAGCCTCGCCACCTCCTCTCTGAGTTCCTCAACTTGTTTCCTCAGAGCTTCAGCATGCAGGCACCCTGCACATGGAACTGGTCCTTCAACTGGCATTAGGACCTCTGTCTGGACCGAGGCAGAAGATGTAATGGGGGCAACAGCTTTAGCAATATGATTTTTCCCAGCCATTGTTCTGTTCGTGGAGCTTAGGTATCTGTTAAAGCAAAAGAGAGAGATCTACCAAGTACCAGCCGGTTTCGCAGCTGTCCTTTCAGAGAAAAAGCAGTTAAATCTCTTTAATTATATTCAAAATATGCTGGTCCAATTCTCTGTGATTTGTTAAAGGGGGAGGTGCCCTATAAAGCAAGACTGCTCACTAGGGGTGGGTGGGAGTTGGGGTGGGTAAGGAGGGAACTAACACCTGACTAGGTGTTTAGCAGTTTCTAAACCTGAGGAGGTTACTGGAGTTCAGCAACCTACTGTGCTCAAGGAAAGTTCCCCTAAAGCACCAAAATGAAAGTAACCTTGCTTTAAAAAATATACAAAAAACCCTTTTAAGAGCTCCTAGTCAGAGAGCTAGCAATGTAATATAATAAAACAAACAAACAAACAAACAAACCCTCAAATCCTTACAGTTTGTTGATCTGTGGAGCCCTGGTTAGGAAAGCCTCAACAGGGCAGGGCACTGGAGCCTTTTATGCAGGCTTCAAATGCACTCAGGAAACAGGACCACTAACTCCTGATTAGGTGTTAGCAGTTTCTAAACCTGAGGAGGTTACTGGAGTTCAGCAACCTACTGTGCTCAAGGAAAGTTCCCCTAAAGCACCAAAACGAAAGTAACCTTGCTTTAAAAAATATACAAAAAACCCTTTTAAGAACTCCCAGTCAGAGAGCTAGCAATGTAATATAATAAAAAAACAAACAAACAAACCCTCAAATATATCAAGATCCTCTTGCAATTTTCCACAATCCTCGTGGGTTTTAAGAACTTTAAATAGGTTTTTGTCATCTGCAAATTTGATAACCTCACTCGTTATTCCCTTTTCCAGGTCTTTTATGAATATGTCAAAAAGCAGCGGACCCAGCACAGATCCCTGGGGTACACCACTATTCACCTTTCTCCATTGGGAAAATTGGCCATTTAGCCCTACCCTCTGCTTTCTATCTTTTAACCAGTTCCTGATCCACAATAGTACACAACCTCCTATCCCATGACTCTTTAGTTTTGCCAAACGTCTCTGATGAGGGACCTTGTCAAAGGCTTTCTGAAAGTCCAGATACACTATACCAATCAGCTCACCTTTGTTCACCTGTTTATTCACACCTTCAAAGAAACATAACAGATTAGTAAGACAAGATCTTCCTTGTCTAAAGCCATGTTGGCTGTCTCCCATTAGGCCATGACTATCTACATGCTGAGTAATTTTATTCTTTATGATGGTTTCTACCATTTTTCCTGGTACTGACGTCAGGCTCACTGGTCTGTAGTTTCCTGGCTCACCCCTGGAACCTTTTTTAAAAATTGGCATTACATTGGCGATCCTCCAATCTTCAGGTATTGCAGATGATTTTAATGAAAATTCACAGATTACTAATAGCAGGTCTGCAATCTCATATTTCAGTTCTTTCAACAGCCTCGGATGTATACCATCCGGCCCTGGTCATTTGCTACTCTTCAGTTTATCTAATAGTTGTAATATATCTTCCCAATGTATTGATATTTCCTTCAATTCTTCCGCACCTTTAAATAACACTTCAGTCATGGGTAACATCCCTACATCTTCTTCAGTAAAGACCGAAGCAAGGAATTCTTTCAGTCTCTCTGCTATTGACGTTTCGCCTCTTAGTGCCCCTTTAACCCCTCTATCATCTAATGGACCAACTGACTCTCTCACAGGTTTTTTGCTATGAATGTATTTGAGAAAGTCTTTATTTCACATTTTTGCTTCCACAGCAAGCTTCTTCTCAAATTCTCCCTTTGCCTGCCTTATCAATGCCTTGCATTTGACTTGCCAGTGCTTGTGCTGTTTCCAGGTTTCGTCGTCTGGCTCTTTTTTAAATTTCCTGAAAGATGCTTTTTTGGCAACAACAGCCTCTTTGACCTCACCTTTAAACCATGCTGGCAGTTTTTTGGACTTCCTTCCACTTTTATTAAAGCGTGGAATACAGCTGGTCTGGGCTTCCAAGATAGTATTTTTCAATAACACCCAAGCTTGATGTAAGTCTTTAACCTTTGTAACTGCTCCTTTTAGTTTTTTTTTTAACTATTTCCCTCATTATATCATACTCTCCCTTTCGAAAGTTAAAAGATAGTATTGTGGATTTCCTTACTATCCCTCCTCCACTAATTAAATCAAATGTGATCATGCTATGATCAGTATTGCCAAGTGACCCCAACATCCTTATCTCTTGCACTAGATCTGGTGTTCCACTAAGGACTAGGTCTAATATGGCTTTCCCTCTGGTTGGTTCATGAACCAGCTGCTCCAAGAAACAGTCATTTATTTCATCTAGGAACTTTATCTCCCTAGCATGTCCTGCTGTGACACTGACCCAGTCAATACCAGTATAATTGAAATCACCCAGTATTATTACTGTGCTGTAACGTTTGTTAGCTTCCTTGATTTCTTTGAGCATTTCATCATCCATTTGTTCATTCTGGCCAGGCAGTCGATAGTAAATCCCCACTGCCATTGCCTTCCCCTTTTTACATGGAATTTCAATCCATAGAGATTCTACAGCAAATTTTGTTTCCTGCAAAACTTTAATCCTTTCTGACTCAATGCCCTCTCTTACATAGAGCGCAACACCTCCACCAATTTGATCAGCTCTATCATTACAATATAGTTTGTATCCAGGTATCACAGTGTCCCACTGGTTGTCCTCCTTCCACCATTTCTCTGAGTTTCCAATCATATCTAACCTCTCATTTAGTGCTATATATTCTAACTCTCCTATCTTATTTTTTAAACTTCTAGCATTTGCATACAAGTATTTTAGAGACTGTATTTTATTCATATTAAACAGGCTATTGGTAGGCATGGGTAATTTGGGATCTTTAAGCTCTGTCTGCTCCATACTAGAGGGTATTTGGGCTACATCACTGTTCCGAGTACTACTTGCTGAGTAATGCCTCTCTATATGTCTGATGAACTGTGGACATTCCCGAGAGGCTTGTATTGGACTGTAACATGGCCCCTAGTTCATTGACTTTGTTTTATGTTTTATTCCTTTATGCCATTGTGTATTAGCTCCCTTTATACTGCTAACTCTTAGCTCTGCAGCCTATGTCCCCTCTTTATTTGGCTTGTCTTTTTCTGCTCTTCCCAATCTTCCTCCCCCTTCCTCCTTGAAGAAACCCTTATCCCCCCTCTTTATTTTAACCTGCCTACCTTCCCTATTACCTCTACTTTCCTTTCTTCCTCACTTTTCTCTGATCTTGAGTATTACAATCTCCTCTCTCATATTAATCCCTCTCCTTCCTCACTTTCTCAACCTAATTCTCACTTTCGCCATGCCCCCTCCACTCTCCCTCGCCTCCTTCTTCTTCTTTTACTGTTATCCTGTGGTGACATCAGTCCTAATCCTGCTCCCCCCTTCATCTCACTCTCTATATCACCACACTCTCATCAACATCCCTCTCCTCTCCCCCTCTTCTCTTTCTCCTGTACTCTATGGAATGTTCATTCAATTTCAAATAAACTCTCTTTTACACATGATGTTTTCATTTCCCATGCTTTTCAGCTTTTGGTCCTAACTGAAACCTGGCTCCACCCTGATGACACTGCTTCTATTACTGCACTCTCTCTTGGGAGGCCTCCATTTCTCCCATGCTCCTCGTGCCACCAGTCGTGGTGGTGGGGTTGGCTTTCTACCCTATCCCTCCTGTCATTTTCATCCCTTGCTCCCACTTCAATCCCACACATTCCCATCCTTTGAATTTCATTCCATTTGTCTATTCTAACCCTTCCCTCTTCATATTGCTATCATCTATAGACCCCCCGACAAGCCCATTTTCTCCTTCCTCAATGACCTTAATTCTTGGCACCCTTTATTCTTGGATTCGTGATCCCCTTCTATTATTCTTGGTGATTTCAATTTTCACATTGATATCCCCTCGGACCACTATGCAGCAAAACCTCTTTCCCTTACTTCCTCTTAAAACCTCCAGCTTTGCTCCTCCGCCCCCACTCATCAGCTCAGTCACTGCCTTGACCTCATTTTCCACTCCAATTGCTCACCCTCTAATTTCCTTAACTCAATTCTCCTACTGTCTGACCACCATCTCCTGAGCTTCTTTCTTTAGCACTCACCACTGCCCTCTTGCCCTATCACCTCCTATCTTTTTTGAAATCTTCCAGCAATTGACCCACTGTCGCTACTTTTCATTCTTCTACACTGTCCTTCATATTTGTTGATGTGGCTGTAACCACGTATAATTCTGCTCTCTCCTCTGCAATTCTGCTCTCTCCTCTGCCTTCCATACCCTCACTCCCCCAATTTTACGCCCTGTGAGGCATACAGTATCTTGTCCCAGGATTTCTTCTACAACTGGCTATCTACGCTTTTGTACCCATTCTGCTGAAATCAGTTGGCTCAAATCCCGCTCCCACTCTGATTTTCTTCACTTTAAATTCATGCTCACTTTTTTAATTCTACCATCTCACTCACTAAACAAAACTATTTTATCTACCTGACCGACTCTGGCTTCTAATCTCTGCCGTCTCTTTTCTACTCTCAATTTTCTATTTAAGGCTCCTCCCCCTTCAATTCCTCCCTTTCTCATGGCACAAATCCTTGCCTTCTTCTTCCATGATAAAATCATTAAGATTACTCTCCAATTCCCTGCTATTCTGCTCTTACTCCACTTCAATTTCAAACTTTTCCTTTAAACTTCCCTTCCCTCTCTTCCTTTCTTACTATCTCTGATGAGGACACCTCTACTCTCCTTTCATCTGCTGATCAAACTACTTGCTCCTCTGATCACATCCCCACTAATCTCCTGAACTCCATATCCTCCTCAGTTATCCCTGTCATTTCTCATATTATCAACCTTTCTCTGTGTATTGCCACCTTTCCTGCTGCCTATAAGCATGTTTTTATCACTCTTCTAAAAAATATATCCCTTGACCCTACTGCTCCCTCTAACTATTGCCCCATCTCCCTTCTCCCCTTTATCTCCAAACTCATTGAGCATGCTGTTCTTTCTCGCTCTTTCAATTTTCTCTCCACTCATTCCCTCATTGATCCTCTCCAATCTGGCTTCCGCCCTCTTTATTCAACTGAAATGATCCTTTCCAAGGTCTCCAGTGACTAATTCATGGCAAGATCTAAAAGTCTATACTCAATTTTTATTCTTCTCAACCTTTCTGCTGTCTTTGATACTGTTGACCGCTCTCTTCTCCTTGCAACATTATCCTCCTTGGTTTTAGAGACTCTGTCCTGTCATGGTTCTCTTCCTATCTCTCTAATCACTCCTTTAGTGTCTGTTCTCAAGGTACTCCCTCCTCTGCTATCCCTTTCTCAGTTGGTGTTCCCCAGGGGTCTGTTCTTGGCCCTCTCCTCTTCTCCCTTTATACACAATCACTTAGTTCCCTAATCTCATCCCTTGGCTTTCAGTACCATTTTTATGTGAATAACTCTAAAGTTTATATCTCTTCACTTGACCTTTCTCCTTCTCTCCAGGCATGTATCTCCACCTGTTTATCCAAAATCGCTGCCTGGATGTCTCAGCACTGTTTAAAATTAAACATGGCCAAAACTGAGCTTCTGGTTTTCTCCCCTAATCCATCCTCCATTCTTCCTCCTTTCTCCATCACTGTTGGTAATGTTCTTTTTCTTCCTGTTTCCTCTGCCTGTAACCTTGAAGTTGCTTTCGACTCCTCTGTCATTCTCATATTCAACAAATTGCTAAGTCTTGTAACCTCTTTCTCTTCAAGATTAACAAGATTTGTCCCTTCCTCTCTGCTTCCACTACTAAGACTCTTATTAATTCCCTTATTACTATTGCAATGTCCTCCTTGATGGTCTCCCTCAATCTCATCTTTTCCCTCTATAATCTATTCAAAATACCACTGCATGGTTAATTCTCTGCTAGCCATGTTACATTCACATCACTCCTCTTTTAAAGTCCCTTCATTAACTCCCTATCCGCTACCGCATTCAGTTTGAGCTACTTATCTTGACACATAAAAGCGTTCGCTCTGCTGCTCCTCCTTATCTTTCCTCTCTCCTCTCTCCCTTTACCCCTCCTTATGATCTCCGTTCCTCTTCTGCCTTCCTGTTCTCTATGCCGCTCTCTTCTTCGGCAAACTCCAGACTTTGTTCCTTTAACCTTGCTGCTCCATTTGCCTGGAATAATCTTCCCCTGTCCTTGCATCAAATCTCCTCCTTCACCCTCTTCAAGTCTAAGCATGACTCACCACTTGGAGACCACTTTTAATTCATAATTCCCTTCCCATGTGTTTCAGCTCCTTATTCCATTTATATTATTTAGTCCTGTATGATCGTCTTTTAGACTGTAAACTCTATGAGCAGGGACTGTCTACTTATGTGTCTGTACAGCACTGTGAATGGTTGGTAGCACTATGTGAATGCTTAATAATAATAATAATAATAATAATAACTGCCTGGAACTTCCTGGTCATCCCCCTGAAATTTACTGTACATTAGTTTTAGTACTAAATATGTTAAGTGCAAAACCCTAATGGGCTTTAGTAAAAGGGCCCCTTATTAAAAAGTACAATATCAGGCCTAAATCCATCTCAGAAGCATCAGAAGAAAAACACAGAACAGTGCAGTGGCACAGAAAATCCAGCACTATGAAAACAGTTAACCAATACAGACAAAACAATCAGTTTGGAACAGCAGTTCAACAGAAGCATTAAAATGGGTTAACAAAACAATGAAGCCACCGCAGGCCCTGGAAAAGAAAAATCACTTAAATTTTGGAAAATATTGTGGGGAGAAAAACAACATAATAGGCATCCCAGCTACACAATATTGCAAAACAGTATGAAGGAAACTTGATAACCTGGTTCAAAAGCAAGCAAGAGAAGTCAATAATTGGAATGTCCCTGGCAACATAGATTTTGGCTAAAACATCTGACAAACCTACATCCCAGATTAGCAGCACTGCTTTATGGCGTTTTGCATTCAACCACTAATGAAGAATGGATGACAACAGGAAGAACTTTTTTTTCAGAAAAATAAAGAAAAGGACACTGACCACGAGTCCAATAACTTGCCTACCCATCACTTTCAAACTGTTCACTGGAAAAATAGCTAATTCAATATGAGGGTCATTCTGTCACATTAGGACATCAGTCCCCACTATTCACCCCCCCCCCCCCGCCAGCCCCAGAAAAAGCCTCCCTGTATGAACATTGTGTTTGCACAGGGAGACTTAGATGGGGTGGAAGGGGGTGTTCTGGAGGTGGAGCGAGGGCGGGGCATGGGTCGTCTGCGACCTCAGACATGCAGGGCCGATTCTGAGGTCAGCCCTGTATGTCCTGGGCTGTGAACTTAGATGGGGGACTTATTTCACTGCAGAGGTGGAATAAGTCCCCCTGGACGTAGGGAGCTCCTGCTGCTGGGTCCAGTAAAACACGGAGGGGAGTGCAGGAAGTTTCCTGCAGCCAGACCCGGGCCATGGGAGGCTGGATCAAGGGTCCAGCTGCAGGGAATGAAGTATATTGGTGGCAACCAGCATTCACAGCTCCTGAATAGAGCCATGGCACTGTGGCTACATTCAGGAGTCTGACTGAAGTAGCTGAGGACCCAATTCTGATCCCCACGGGATCAGAATCGGATCTACCTCTGGACATCCTGATTCCGATTTAATGCACAGGGGCCTGGACAGCTACATTGGAATGCGCCTCAACATGACTATTGGAAGGAAAACTCTCTTTCCCAACAGAACAAAAGACCAATTGCTGATTGAAAGATAACTTTGAAAAATTCAAAAAGAAAGAAAACAAAATTGTTTCATGGCTTGGATTGACTATAAAAAAATATAACATTTTCACTTCCTCGTAGTCCGATCACAAAATGTCTAGAAATTTTGGGAGTGAATAAAAATAACAGAGAATAACTGAAAATATCAATGGCCTCTTGGAAAACAAATCTGGTAGTGAATGTAGATGATCTGAGATGTAGCTGGAGGGGCAGTTGTGGGGGATAAGTGAGTCTGGTAATGCCCAGGTTCACCAAATATGGGGAACAGGCCAACGTGGTGGGGGAGATAAAACTGGCATGTGAGACCTACAATGAGCTGCTGGGCATAGCTTGGCAGCACCATGGGCTAAGTGGAAATGGGGGGAGATGTGCCACAGAGACCCTTAGACCTCACCATGGCTTGGTTAGCATCGACTAGCCAAGTGGTTAAGTATGGCTGTAGAAGTATTTATTATTAGCATTAGTATTTATCCCACATCTTTCCAATGGTAGAAGCTGTTCTTGGGGTGATATATGACATGTAAAGGTACTATTTTGTGCAGGTAATGGGATAAACCAACCTGGTAAAACTGTATTTATTAAATGGTTGAAGATATTAAAGTTGAAATAAATCTGCAGCCATGGATTTTGTCATCATGTAAGTGTTGGGTGGCTTATTTGAGGTTAGAAGCAAGACAGGTGGTATGACCTCCAATGTTACTTTCAGGTTTAACTGGTCATCATCATCAACAAGTTTTCAGGGATTAGAAATTCTAGGTCCTTGCTGTTCATCTTGAGGTGAATATTAAATGAAGTCCCTTAAACATATTAGGTATATTTGTGTTGGTTCAAGTGATAGTTTAGCTAGGGAAAGATAGGACACCATTATAGTTGGTGATTCAAGCATTTGCCATGTAGATGTCAGGATGGCTGGTGAACATGAGAATAGTCTGGTAACTTGCCTGTTTGGTAAGAAAATAACAGACCTATGCACTACCTAGATAAGGTTTTAGACAGTGCTGGAGAAGAGGCTTTTTCTTGGTGCATGTTGGTTCCAAAAACAAAGTGTGAGAGGGAGGTTCTGGAAGCCAAATTTAGGCTTTTAGGCAGGAAGTTAAAATTCAGACCTTTCAAGATACGAGACCTCCAGAGTCTCACTTCTTGGATGATATAGTGGTGCAGCAAAGACGGTTTTAGTTTTTAGATTTGTTAGGCACTAAGCAACATTCTGTAGAAGGGAGGGGGGGGACTTTTCTGAAAGATGGGCTCCACCTTAACCAGGGTGGAACCAGGCTTTTGACATCAACCTTTAAAAAGGAGATAGAGCAGCATTTAAACTACATAATGGGGGAAAGCCAACAGTTGCTCAAGAGAACATGGTTCGGAATGATGTATCTTTGAAGGATACCAGCAAAGTAGGGAAGTTAGGGCATCCAATAGAGAGGTTCCATTAAAGGGAAAAGTATCTATCTGCATTTAAGTAAAGAGCAGGGTTGAAAGATTCTAACTTACCTCTGTCAACAAATATGAGCACAAAACAAACTTTGAAATGTATGTATGCAAATGCTAGAAGTCTAAGACATAAGATAGGGATGTCATAACATAGCACTGAATAAAAGGTTTGAAAAAAATTGGCATCTCAGAGACCTGGTGGAAGGAGGATAACCAATGGGACCCTGATACCTGGGTACAAATTTTAGTGCAAGGACAGAGTAGATCTAACTGGTGGAGGGATGGCAGTATATGTTAAAGAGGGCATTGAGTCAAACAGGATACAAGTTTTGAAGGAATCAAAATACATTGCAGAATCTCTATGGATAGATATTCCAAGGGGGAAAGGAATGACAGTGGGGGGTGCACTATGGTTGGCCTGGACAGAATGAACAGATGGAGGATGAAATGCTAACATAAACTAGAAAAGTGAACCAAATTTACAAAGCAATAATAATGGGTCATTTCAGTTACACCAGTATCAATTGGGCCAATGTCATATCAGGACATGTTAGGGAGATAAATGTTCTAGATGAAATATATGACTGCTTCATGGAGCAGCTGGTTAAGGAACTGACATGAGGCGGAGGTAGTTTAGACTTAGTCCTTAATGGAACAGAATCTAGTGTGAGAGGAACTGTGTTGGGGACATCTGGAAAGAGTGATTTTAACATGTTCACATTTGATTTAATAAATGGAGTGAGGGCAGCAAGGAAATCTACTGCATTAGCAGTTAACTTTCAAAAGGAAGACTATGATAAAATGAGAAAAATGGTTAAGAAAAACTAAAAGGAGCTATGTCCAAGGTTAAGAGTTAGTAACAATATTTACAGCTCCACTTCTTTAATTGCGAGAATAGAAACCTCTAACAAATAATGTCTTTATGGCAACTAGGTCTCAGACTTATATCAAACATATATATAGACTCATCAAAGTGAGAATTTAATGCTTCTTATCGCATCAATGACCTATCAATGTCGCCATGTTTTTTTCTTTTTTTCTTTTTTTCATAAATTTTATCTAGAAACGTGTAGTGAACTCTTGGTAATTCTTCAAAGATTAAAACAGCACTTATCTGTTGACCAAAAATGATCCTTTGAAAACATTCAAATCAGAGAATAGCCCCAGAGTAATGCTGTGCAGTAGATGGTCCCGACGCTAAACTATGGCGCCTTTGCGTTTCACTGGCGGTTTCTTCAGGGGTTTTGTCTTATATCAATATGCACGATATTTGTTTTAACCTGTAGATAACAAATTCTAAGTATATTCTGACATTCAATTGAGAAATCCTCTCATACACATGGACGGATAACTAGACCATAAAAACTTCAGATGTCTATCAGTATAATTCACCCACCTTTCCATACAAGTGCCGATTATCTGCATTGCAAAACGCCGCGCATGCGGGTTGTATCTCCCCTGGGATTCTTTAAATGTCTAGAAGAACCTGATTGGATGATTAGATAAGGGGAGGCACTTAGCAAAGATGCCAGTCAACTTGAGAATTTAAACCAATTGGAATTGTAAGGCCTCGGGTCCGCGTCCCCGTGGCCGCCGCTAACCAGGGGGGCGGCAGGCTGCCCCCCCCCTCGGGCTTCGGCGGCGCGCGCGTCTGCAGGAGGCCGCGCCGTCCGGTGGTCTCATTGGCTCCCGCTGGATTTTCAAGCACACGGGAGCCAATGGGAGTCCGAGGCCGGTGGGCCGCGGAGGGGGGGAGGTGCGGGGACCCGGCGCTACTCCAGTCTTTCGGTTGGTGAGGCTGGAGGCGCCGGACATAGGTTTGAGATCTTTTAATAGTCGTTGTGTCTGAATTGTTGATTTAGTCCTTATATATAATGTTCTTTAGCCCCAGTTTTAAAGACATAAGTAATTTAAATTTCTAGTAGTGGGTGTTTAATTTATTCGCGTTGGGTGTACACGGGAATAGTGTTGTCTCTAGCACACCCCGAAGCAAATGTACATGTGCCAGCGTTTTCTGGAGCCTTTAATTTGTGGATATTGCAAGGTGCAGAAGATGTAGAAGTGGAAAGGTTTTTTAATATAGATAAAGGGAATGTCAATAGACTCTTACCAAATTATATAACAAGGGGGCCCCCGGCAAAAGAAAAAGTCTGGTCAGGCTACCTCCGGGGAGACAGGAGCGCGTGGGGCATCTGCCTTAGGGCCTGACCAACCACAGGCCCAGGGGAGAAGGGGTGGGTCCAGGGCTTCTGGAGGGCCTCCGGAGCTGCCGTCTCCTGTCACCCGGGGGCGGGGGGATGTCTGGGGTAGAGCCCCTAGCCGTAGCAGAGCTTCCAAAAGGGGCCCTGGTTCTGTAGGAGGCTTTGGCCTTGATAGGCAAGTGCAGAGGGGGGGTTCTGCGGCCCCAGTTGGGCGGGGTGGTCGTGGGCAGTCTAGGGGGACAGCGAGAGGTGCGCAGGAGTTGAGGGGGGCTCACGGGTCCTTGGGCGGCAGTGGTGTTGCCCCGGCTCCTGTAATTGGAGGTGAGGGGTCTAGCCAGCAGGGGGGCATTACTCCTTTTGGGTCAGCGAGTCAGGGGAGTTTATCGGCCGGTGCGGGGGGGTTTTCCCGCCAGCTTGGGAGCATTGGCAGAGCGGGGGTCAAGGCTCTTCTCGCGCAGAGTGGCTAGGAGCGTGGCAGCCGCCGTGGGCTATGGCAGGTGTCCCTTCGCCTTTTCCTGTTTTTTCTCCACATGTACCTACCAGATGGCACTACGTGGGACATCCTTGGACGGCAGCTGCTGGACAGACGGATGGCGGGACGGTGACTGCTGGGGGTAGTCCCTTGCCAGGTGGGACAGTTGGAGGAACTGCCGCTTCTGCTTCAATACAACGGGCAACTGGAGTTGCTACCGAGGTGGTGTCAACGGATGCAGGTGAGTTGGATGCTGGCGCAGCGACGGGTGAGGCTGTTGCTGCAGTGGGGGGTGATGCTAGGGCGGCCGAAAAAGGTAGGAAGCGGTCGCGGAGGAGCGGGCCGCATTCCTGTCATCGGCGACGGCGTTCGGGATCCTTCTCTTCGTCCACCTCGGAGTTTTCATCCAGTTCCATCTCCGATGGAGGGGGTTGGGGTCGTGGGGGTAAGGGAGATCCAGAAAAGGCCGTACCGGTTGGAGCGGCGCCTTCGGTGGTGGCTTTCTCGGAGTTATGGGAGGGAGTGCCAAAGAATCTTTGGCGGAGGATTGTTAAGCGTCGCTACTTAGATATATTCCGTTTGTTGGAGGGTCGAAAATGGTCGGGGGATAGTCGGAGGAAGAGGAAGGAGGATGAAAAGGCGGGTAGGGTTAGGAGAGTAGCGCGGAACATCGTCAATTGGACGCGTTCATTTCTGCGTTTAGCTAGTGTATGGGGCCATGCGCATCCGGATCAGTATGGGATGTTATTGGCGTATGCGGATTCCATCTTAGAGGCATCACAGACTCATGAAGGTTGGGCTTGGCTCAACTATGATGAGAAATTCCGTGATAAGATGGAAGAGAATCACCTGCTTTCCTGGGGGATGCAAGACATCAATCTTTGGCTGACGCAGATGGCGATCAGACCTAGTGGAGGGAGTTCCGGCGGGCAAAAGGGCGGACTGCCTGTCCCTGCGAGGGTGGACAGGCCCTTTCGATCTGGCGTGCCCCCAGCTTTGCAGAGGACCACTGGGGGGGGTGCGGGTGACATGTGCTGGCGGTTCAACAAGTCTTCCTGCCCCTTTCCGGATTGCAAATTCCGGCACGCCTGCTCCATCTGTAATGGCAGCCACTCAGCGATCAAATGTGTCAAAAAGAGTGGCGGAGGCGCCGCAGCCCCCCCTCACCGGCAATAGACGCCTGTTGAGTTTGGCTCCCACTCCGATTGCGATTGATGTTTTGGGTCCATGGCTTAGGAGCTATCCTAAGCGACAGGTAAGCAGCCGGTTAGAGAATGGTTTTAGGAATGGTTTTCCTATACCGGTGGTCGGCAGTCTGGAGGTAGCCAAAGCCCGGAATTCGCCTTCAGTCCAGCATTTTGCACATTTGGTCAAGGATAAGTTGGCATCTGAGATTGCTTTGGGTAGGGTAGCGGGCCCTTTCTGCGAACAGCCTTTTGCTGAATTTGTGGTATCTCCGCTGGGTATTATCCCAAAGAAGGAGCCGGGTAAGTATCGCTTGATACATAATCTGTCCTTTCCCATTGGTTCCTCGGTCAATGATCACATTCCTAAGGAATTGTGCGCGGTACGCTATGCCTCCTTTGATGATGCGGTTGAGCTGGTGAGAGCCTGTGGGTTGGGATGTTTGTTGGCAAAAGTGGATATTGAATCCGCTTTCCGGTTATTGCCCGTGCATCCGTCGTCATTTCATTTGTTGGGGTTCTGCTTCGAAGACCAATTTTATTTTGACAAATGCATGCCGATGGGTTGTTCGATTTCCTGTGCGTATTTCGAACAGTTTAGCTCCTTTATGCATTGGGCCTTTGTCGACTGGATGGGGTGTAGTGCGGTCGTGCATTACTTGGATGACTTCCTTTTCGTGGGACCGGCGCATACGGGGCAGTGTAAGGCGTTGCTGGACGGTTTTGTACAATTAGCCCAGCTATGGGGGGTTCCCTTAGCGCCAGGAAAAACTGAGGGTCCAGCGACTACCCTTACCTTTTTGGGTGACGAGTTGGATTCAGTAGCGCGTGTGGCTCGCCTGCCAAATGAGAAAGTTGAGAAGCTGCGAGTGTTAGTTGCAAATGCGATGGTTTCAAGCAAGCTGACATTGCGTGAGATGCAGTCCTTGATTGGGTCGCTTAATTTTGCTTGCAGAGTTATTCCGATGGGGCGAGTGTTCTTGCGTTGGCTATCAGCTGTTACGGCGGGTGTGGTGAAGCCCCATCACTGGATTAGGATGTCACGCAGCCTGCGGGCAGACCTCAGGATATGGGATGAGTTTTTAAGTAACTTGAATGGGACCACGGTGCTGCGGGGCCGAGAGGAGACTTCTGCGGAGCTGCAATTGTTTACTGATGCGGCAGGGGGTGTGGGCCTGGGAATTTATTTTGGGGGCGCTTGGTGTGCGGCGGGGTGGCCACAGTCCTGGCAGGAGGCAGGCCTTACGAATAATATTACCTTCCTTGAGTTGTTCCCCGTTTTGGTGGTGATGTCATTATGGCCGGACAGACTTCGCAATCGTAGAGTTATTTGGTGGTGCGACAATGAAGTGGTGGTGTCAGTGATCAATAATTATTCCCCACGATGTAGGCCTGTAGCCGACTTGATGCGGCAGGTTGTGTTCGCTTGTTTGCGGTTGAACTTGGTGATTAGGGCTCGGCATATTCCGGGTAGTCATAACACGATTGCTGATGCTCTTTCTCGTTTTAAGTGGGAGCTGTTTCGAACCTTGGCGCCAGAGGCGGACGAGGAGGGAGCGTCGGTCCCGGATCACCTCTGGCGAATTGGCCTCGGGACATGATGGAGCTGCTTCGAAATTCAGTTTCTCCGGCGACGTGGGTGGCTTATCAGCGAGGCTGCGACAGCGTGGTGTCCTTCCTGGTACTTCAGGGGTGGCAAGGTGGTCCAGCTTCAGATCAGCTTCTGGGTCAGTATGTGTTGGCGTCGAAGGCGGCGGGACTGTCGCAGGCTACCGTTCGGAGGAATCTGGCGGGGTTTTCCTTTTTTGCCCGCGCAATAGGGTGGGGGGCAGCAGGTGGGGGATTTTTAACGCGGATGCTTCTGCATTGTTGGGAGCGATCCAGCCCTTCGTCGGGTGATTGGCGGCGCCCTATCACGCACGAACTGCTTCGGCGTTTATGCGGTGTTTTGCCTCAAGTGGTTTCATCCTCCTATGAAGGGGTGCTTTTCCGCGCGGTTTTTTCAATGGCTTTTTTCGGCGCTTTTAGGGTGGGCGAGTTGGTTGCGGAGTCGGGTAAGAATTGCAACTGGAGGGAGGTGCAGATACATCACGTGCACTTCGTCGGGGGAGGGGTTCGTATCCATCTTGCTCGTTCTAAGACGGATCAGGTGGGGCGAGGTGCGTGGGTGGCCATGGCAGCGGTCAAAGGCTCCCCTTCGTGTCCCGTGGCGTTATTGCAAGCGTACCTAAGCGTTCGTCCGGACACCGGCGGTAGCCTGTTTATGCATCGGGATGCGCGGGTTCTTACGCATTTCCAATTTTCGGCGGTTCTGCGATTGTCGTTACGGAGGTTAGGTGAGGACCCAGGTGCGTTTGCCCCTCACTCTTTCCGGATTGGGGCGGCGACCAGCGCCGCAGTTGCTGGACTGTCGGATTCGGAGATACAGCGGATCGGGAGATGGCAGTCGTGGGCTTTCCACAGCTATGTGCGTCCGGAGGATATGGGGGGGGGGGGTCACTAACTTGTTTGTTCTTTATTTGCAGATGCAAGCCGAGGAGCGTGTTGCTGTTGGGTGATTGGCCACTCATTTGTGTTCTGGGCTGGTCGGCAAGCAGCGACATGGCCGATCGGGTCGGATTTGGGACTTACTGAGCTCGCGGTGACCGTCTCATGGCTGGGCGAGCGTGGACTCCGGTGGATCCAGTTTTTGCCTTTGCTGCGGCATCACCAGCGTTCCAGAGGTGCACCGGACATTTTGCTGATACATTTGGGTGGCAACGATTTAGTTTCGTGGACTTGTCGACAGTTGATTCGGGCTGTCAAAAAGGACTTGGGGGAAGTGATCGGGATGTTTCCGGGAGTGTTATTGTTGTGGTCTGATATCATTCCAAGGCCATCCTGTTGGGCTCAACGACGGTGGTCACGGGGCGTGACAAAGATTAACCGTCAAATTGGCAGATGGGTGGGTGAGCAAGGGGGTGGGCAAATTCTGCACCCTTGGGTTGACGTGGAGTGCTCGGGCCTGTATCGGCCAGACGGCGTGCACTTGTCCCCGGTAGGGTTGGATTTACTTCTCAATGATTGGCAGGAGGCCTTGGAAGGTATTAGGTTCCATGTAGGGGCTGGTCATAGCTTACCTTTGGGGGGCGGCTCCGGTCGTGACTGACCTGAGCCGGTGGCGGGATCCCGGAGGTTTCCGGGGTCCGGAGCCGGAGGCAAGCAGGGGGGTGGGGGTAGGGTACCCCCGACCCGGTTAATCCCTCAGGTTTTTGCTAATAATATGGCGAAGCCGGAAGAGGGAGGGCGTGGAAAATTATTGGGCCTGTGCCCGGGGGAAGCGGACGCAGCATCACCTTGCTACTAATATGGCTGGTGATGGCTCGCTCTGCTTGGTGGGGGGTGGGGGGGAGTTATAATGTTTTGTATTTGTATTAAATGGTTTGTTAACAAGGTTATTAAAGCTGCGACCAGTTTTGAAATCCAAAATGTTGTCATGTGGTTGTTAACATGTACCGGCTTAGAGTAAATGAAAGGGGTGGTGATGAGGGGCGGGGGTGACGTGTCCGCCTTACCCGGTTAATACCGTGTTTAAGTTGAAAATCCATTTTTGCTCAGTGTATATCAACAATTGCTCACGTGTTCGCGATCCTGCACCTGCTTGGATTTGCACAATACAAAAACATCTCAGATCAGTAAAAGTATGGTGAAATTCCAAAGAATGTTCCACTATGGGTGCTTCCCTATGTTGACATTTTAGCTTACTACGATGTTCCTGCATACGGAGGTAAAATGGATGGTTAGTTTTACCAATATATAATAGATGACATGGACAAAAAATGCCATAAACCACGTGTGTGGATTGGCAATTTGTACTTTTCAAAAAATACTTTTTATCTCGGTATGTAAAAAAATCAATTTCTAATGTGACCGGACATATTGTACATGTACCGCATTGAGAATGTCCCTTTATCAATGACAATGGTGTCTCTGATCTTAATACGGTTGGACTTAGAATTTGCTTGAAATTTTGTTGTCTTTTCCAAACACAATGTATGTAGGTATCTTCAAAACCTGGGGTGCTACTCAGCACTGTGGCATGTTTCCGAAATATTTTTTGAATTCGGTTACTGTACTTGGAATAGGGAATGATCAGATTTACACAGTTCGTGTCTGGCGATGTCGATAACAGTCTAGACAATAAAAATTCTCTATGATTATGCAGCGCTCGCTTATAGACATTATTAACAATCGTTGGAGGATACCCTCTTGCCATAAACTTAGTTTTTAAATGTTTAGTTTGTTTCTTATATTCAGACGTATCTGAAAAATTTCTCCGATAATGGAGAAATTGGGAATATGGAAGAGCATTCTTCAACTTTTTTGGGTGAGCACTAGAATAGTGTAGCAAAGAGTTTCTATCTGTAGGTTTAACATAAACTGATGTCACCCAACTATCCACTCCTTTTGATACAGTGACATCTAAATATGAGATTCTATGAATATCATAAGCATATGTAAATTGTATGTTGGTATCCCGTCCATTTAACCAGCGTACAAACACCTCTAAATCAATGGGTGATCCTTTCCAAATCATGAAAACGTCGTCAATGTATCTTCGCCACAATTTGATGTAGTCATTTGTAGGTTGAGAAAATAGCCAATGTTGCTCAAACGCTTCCATATATAAATTCGCCACCGACGGGGTGCATGTAGCACCCATCGCTACTCCAGATATTTGCTTGTAGATTATATTTTCAAACATGAAATAATTTTGAAACAAAATGATATGGAGCAACTTTGTTAGAAATGTTAAATGTAATGGCAAAATGTCTCCCCTGTTTTTCAAAGCGTTTATCACTACTGCCTGAGCTGCTGACTGTGGTATACTCGTATATAATGACGTAACGTCAAGTGTAACCAATAAGATATCATGCACTCCAACCCATTGAGTATTTTGAAGAAGAACTTGAAGAAAATGTGTAGAATCCCGAATATAAGACTGCATATTTGGCACAATTGGTCGAAGAAACGAGTCGATAAATATAGACAAAGGCTCCAAAGTCGATCCTTTTGTCGAAACTATAGGTCTTCCGGGGGGTTGTGTAAGATTTGTATGTATTTTTGGCACTAAGTAAAACTTAGCCTATTATTGTTACTATCTCATATTCTATGCTCTGAAAGGTGACACCATTTATTATTGTTTGCTACACCCAAGGTTAAGAGTTTACATCAGGCCTGGATGTTGTTTAAAAATACTGTCTTGGAAGGTTAGGCTAAATGCATTCCATGCTTTAGGAGGGTAGAAGGCAGGTCATGTGACTGCTGGCATGCTTTAAAGGTGAGGCCAGAGAGACTGTTATCACTAAAATACCATCTTTCAGATAATGGAAAGGAGCCAAATGACAAAAACAGGAAACAACATAAGCACTGCTAAATGAGATGCAAGGCACTGATAAAGCAGGCAATGAGAGAATTTGAAAAGAAGGTCACCGTGAAAGTGAAAATCATTTATAAAAACCTCATTCACAGCAAAAATTAACCCCTCTGAGACAATCAGTTGAGCCACTAGATGATGGAGGCATAACAGAGGCACTAAGGAAGGAGAAGGCCACAGCAGAGAGACTGACTGAATTAATCTAATGGAATCTTTGCAAAAAACATTATTTTATTATAGCAAAGGACTACTGGCACTATACCATTGAAGAAGTTACAGAAAATAAGTAGGTCAAAATCTTGTGGGATTTTTGATACTACAAACTGACAGACGCCTGACATCACAGCCATAGGCACATGTTTACTAAGCTTTGCTAACTGTTAGTACAACATACAGCATGCACTATCCTGCACAGTGCAACAATTTTCTGTGCTACTGTATCTGCACAAAGTGCATTAACAGACAGAATGGGTGGGAAATGAGTGGACAGCATGGGTGTAATTTGACTACTTCATTTGGGGTGAGGGCAAAGGGTGGGGTGCCATATTTGCATATTATTTGCATTAGTTATGTTTCTCTTAAAAAAATACTAGATGGCTAGGAGGCTAGAATATCAAACAGGTAAGGGATGAACTGGCGCCCCCAAGATACTCAGAGGGAACAGAGGATCTCATTCAGTGGCTTTGCCAAAAAAGGGAAAGCAACATATTCCCAGGATGTATCCTAAAAATGCAGCAAAATTTGTAGCTGTTTATTTATTTAGTCTGTCACTCTAAGATTTAAAAAAACTACTAACACCCATAAATATATATTCTGAAAAAAACAAAGGAGATGTAAGGGACAAGAGGAAAAAGAGAACTACAGTGCAGTTTCTAACACCAAAATAAATTATAACTAATTTTATTTTGGCATTAGAAACTGTGCTATGATTCTCTATTTTTCTTTTATAATATCTATTTTGTATCCAACCAAACCTTTCCTCCCTCAGTAGGTGCAAAGCAGAACTAGGACATTTCACCACCAAATCCAACATACAAGAAAAAAAAAATATGATTCTGGTGTCATCTCATTAACAGCCTGTCCAATATCAGGCAGACTGTTAACTAAGACAAAACCCTATAACAGTCACTGAAGACCTATAATGCAATCTGTCTTGCTATAATGACACCAGTTTCTATAATTAATGCAATAAGGAGCCTACCCAGAAAACAGCAGCACCGTAAATCTTGCAGTGGGCCTTAGAACATCCTTTCACCTATTTGGAAAATTGAACAAGCCAGATTACTACACAGTCCTACACAGAAACTCCATGCTAACAGAACTCAGTCACATAGGCAAAACACAGTTAGACCCTCACCAAGTACAGAATCAATTATAATAAACTTGAAGTAGAAATATGCAGATAAAATTAAATTGAAACCTTAATACGCTAGGCTCTGTATGCACTGTAAGACAAGAAATAGCATGAGATGCACAGACTTCTCTGACCCCACATGCAGACAGCATGGCCTCTCCCCATAGTGTTCCCCTTCTGTCTGTGCAGCACTGCATACATCTTGTAGCACTATACAAATGCTCAGTAGTAGTAGTAGTAGTACTGTAGTAGTAGTGCCACTTGCTCAGAGGCAGCCATGTCACTGATTAGATGCAATTCTGGCTTTCCCCACAGCCCATCTTTGAACAAGAATCACCTGGATTGAGAGAGGGGACAGACCATGGGGAGAGGAAGTGTGGCCTGCATGTGGGATCAAAAAGAACTGTGCCTCATCTTACTTCTCAGCAAATGTAAAAGCATCAGCTAGCAGAGAAGAATACATGGTGACAGTACTTTATTTGTGCAGCTGTGCAGCTTATAGTTGGTGCCAAAATTCCTAAAGTACTGTGCCTCTATTGCAGGCCTCGACAAAGTTTGTGTGGATTTAGGAGTCAGACCAAAATCTTAGGAGCTAGTGCCTGTGACCTGCTCGCACCCATCCCTGCACTCTCTCTCTCTCATGTTCTCAAGTCTCACGAGACGGGCATCAGAGTTCTGTACCATTCAGCATTTTTAGACAGAAATACAGATGACAACAGTTATAGCTTCAGATATTAAGTGTCCGTATGTGTGTATGATGCAAAGATGGCTGTGTGTGGGAGGAGAGGTGGTGGTAAGTCCTGTTGTGCGGGTGGATGCCAGGCTGCGGTGTATGTGTATATATTGTGCAGAAGTGGGGTGCCCATATATACATGTGTGCGTATGTGGTGCAAAGGTGAGGTGCCTGTATGTTGGGCAGAGGTGAGGTGCCTGTATGTGTATGGCATAGAGGTGAGGTACCCAAGTGTGTGTGTGAGCATGTCTGTCATGCAGATGTAGGGTGCCTATATGTGTGTTTGTGAGTGTGCATGTGTCTGTTGTGTGGCAATAGAGTGTCTGTGTGTGTGGTGTGGGGATGGGGATGGGGTGCTTGTATGTGTTCTGGAGTGAGGGGAATGCACTTTTGGTAATATGTTGTATTCTTCCTTCTCCCACCAACCCCTCTCCTGCTGGCTCCCCTCCTCCTTTACCCTTCAAGACTCTCCTCCCTTCACAAATACCCCCTATCACTCCCATCCCCTGCCCTAAAATCCTCCTATTCTCCTGCTTGTCCCTTAAAATTGTACCTGCATTCTCTACCTCACTTAAACTCCTAACCTCCCCCCCCCCCCCACCCAACCTGGGCTTCCCTGTTCTCTTCTTCCCAAGGGAATTAGATCTCCATGGGTAGACTGCTTATCTCAGCTCCTTCTCTTCTGCCCATGGGGGATACGATCTCCCATGGGCAGAAAGAAGGGGACTCTGCCGTGATTGCAGCCTCCCTTCTCTTCTGCCATGGGAGATCAGATCTCCCTGGGCAGACAAGCACTGCAGCAACTCAATTAGGGGAGAAAGACCCCTTGTCTCCCCAAACTATGCCATAGTGGAGAGTGGGTGTGTCTTCAATGTAGGGCATTCACATCAATGTTGCAGACAGCACGGGTGCAGATAATACCTCATCAATGGGTGGCGATATGTTTATCCAGTACTGCCAGGCCACGTACTCTACAATTATAGAGTAACATAGTATATGACAGCAGATACACTATGGTTCATCTAGTCTGCCCAGTAAGGTGGCTAGAGGGGTTGTGACTGCAGCTCCATCCAGGTCACCCTCATCTATGCCTCTGTTTAGGGTGTACCTGTTTCCCCATGCAGGTCAGCCCCCCCCCCTCTATTTATTGAAGTATAACAGATATTTAAGTTTGCTTTGATTTCATCCTCTTGATTTAAAGGGATCCACTGGGCATTATCTGCTGAGGGTGTGCTGTGCACGTTCCCAGCAGAGCGTGCACCACATTTGCAGCTAATGTGGTGCTATTTGCACAAAAACACTGTGTTAGCTGTGAAAGTCTAATGTGCTTTAGTAAACATACCTCACAGAAAAGAAAAATGGATGGTTATTAATGTAGCAATACCCAAAGATAGTAGAATTGCTGAAAACAGTTGGAAAAAATAACAAAACACCATGATTTACAAATTGAAATAGAAAGACTTTGGAGGAAAATATTGACTGATTGTGGCTGGAGCACTTGGAGCAAAACTGAGTGTACTTCCAAAATACTTTGGATCTTTAAATCTAAAAGACATAACCACAACAATTTTGCAAAAAAAAAAAAAAAGTCCTACCTGGAATATCATACATTTTACCTCAATATCTCTGATTCCAAAGACCTTAAGTAGGACCAGAATTAACAGGTGTTAAAACCATGAAATGAGAGTCAGAAGCTGCAAAGTTGTCTTACATATTGGGACATGGAACATACGAAGCATGAACCAAGGGAAGTTGGAGGTGGTCAAGAATGAAATGGAATGTCTACTACTCGATCTGTTGGGTGTCAGTGAACTAAAAGGGACTGGCATCAGGCACTTTGCATTTAATGATGACATGGTCTACTTTGCTGCAAATGAAAGAAAAAGAAGAAATGGTGTCACATTTATAATTAAAAAGAAACTTGCAAGAACTGTAATGAAATACAATGCAGTCAGTGAACACTTAATTTATATTTGACTATGAGGGATGCCTATCAATGCAACTATAATTCAAGTATATGCTCAAACAACAGTTGCAGAAGAGGTAGACATTGATGAGTCCTATGAACAAGTACAAGCTGAAATTGACAGAACATGTACACAGGATATCCTGATAGTCATGGGTGACTAGAATGTAAAAGTTGGCAACAAAGCAGAAGGCAAAAGGTTGGAAAATCTGGGCTTGGCAACAGAAATGAAGCTGGAGAAAGACTGATAGAATTCTGCAAGACCAACAATCTATTCATCTCAAACACCTTCTTCCAGCAACAAAAGTGGCGACTGTACACATGGACGTCACCCAATGGATTGTACAAAAATTAATTTGACTACATCTGTGGAAGTCAATGATGGAAAAGCTCTGTAACATAAGAACATAAGATATGCCATACTGGGTCAGACTAAGGCCCATCAAGCCCAGTATCCTGTTTCCAACAGTGGCCAATCTAGGTCATAAGTACCTATCAGCCTCCCCAAAAGACACAGGTTCCTCAATGCTTGTATTGGGTCAAGCAGTGATATCCTGGGTCCATTTTAATAATGGTTTATGGACCTTTCCTTCAGAAACTTGTCCAAACCTTTTTTGAACACAGCTACTCTAGCAACTTTTACTACATCCTCCGGTAACTAATAACCGAGGCAGGCGGACCCGGCGCTTCGGGCCCTACCCTTTTCCCACGCCCCCGCCCCCCCAACATAAGACATCACACCATAAATTCATGGAACACAACTGGTCGCAGCTTTATTAAACATCAACAATTACAACAAACCAACATCAAACTTCCTAACCCCCCATTAGCGGAACCCAGCTGCACCAGCCATACCTTAGCAAAGTGCCCGCCACCGCTAATGCCATAACTTGCCTCCCGGCAAATTGCCATGCCCCTCTCCCCGACTTCGCCATGCTATTAGCAAAGTCGGCCGGGGTTTGACCGGGTCAGGGGCACCCCGCTCCCGCCCAAGTGTAGCCTGCTGCTCCGGACCCCAGAAATCTCCGGGATCCCGCACCGCCCCCAAGCTGCAACACCCCATACCCAAGCCGTCCGAAGACAGGGAGGGAGGGAGGGACGCCGCACCCCCAAAGCAGCCTCCGCTCCGACTGAGCACGCGGAGGCTTCCGGCCGGGAACTCACCCCCACCCCCCAACAATAACCCCATTGATTGGCTCCTGCACAGCTGCGACCGACGGGAGCCAATCGAGTTAAATCCCGCACTCGCGTGCCCCACCCGGGCCGTGCGCAGAGTCCCCGTGCTGGGCCGCGCGCCCTGTTAAAGCCGGCCGCGGGGACCCTGCCCGCGGCCTCGCAATAACCGAAGCAGGCGGACCCGGCACTTCGGGCCCTACCCTTTTCCCCCGCCCTCCCCCCACCCAATCCCCCCCAACATAAGACATCACACCATAAATTCATGGAACACAACTGGTCGCAGCTTTATTAACCATCAACAATTACAACAAACCAACATCAAACTTCCTAACCCCCCATTAGCGGAACCCAGCTGCACCAGCCATACCTTAGCAAAGTGCCCGCCACCGCTAATGCCATAACTTGCCTCCCGGCAGGTTGCCATGCCCCTCTCCCCAACTTCGCCATGCTATTAGCAAAATTCGGCCGGGGTTTGACCGGGTCAGGGGCACCCCGCCCCCGCCCAAGTGTAGCCTGCTGCTCCGGACCCCAGAAACCTCCGGGATCCCGCCACCGGCACAGAACCCTGTTCATGTGCCGCCCCCCCCAACCCCAAGCTGTGACCAGCGCACATCACGGATCGACATATATTCCAAGGCCTCTTGCCAGTCGTTATGGAGGAGGTCCATACCAACTGGAGACAAATAAACCCCATCAGCCCGATAGAGCCCCGAACACCCGACATCCACCCAGTCATGCAAGACCTGATAACCTCCCCTCTCACAGACCCATCGACCAATCTGTCGATTAATCTTCGTCAGGCCCCGAGACCACCGTTGCTGGTCCCAGCAAGCCGGCCTTGGAATGATGTCCGACCACAGCAAAATAATACCCGGAAACATCCGAAGCACCACCCCCAAATCATCCTGTGCTGCCCGAATCAGCTGCCTGCAGGACCAGGACACCAGGTCATTGCCCCCCAGATGCACAATCAGGGCTGCCGGCAGCTGCGACGTCCTCCCGTGGCGCTGTAGCAAAGGCAGCAATTGCGACCAACGAAGTCCTTTGCATGCCCAGCCATGTCACAGCCACCACCGACGGGTCCATTCCCAGATTAACTCCGAGAGGCCGAGCAGCCGCACGCCGTCCCGCCCAGTGGACAAAAGAGTGGCCAGCAACCCAACAGCCACCAGGCTTGACACCCCCATCTGCAAAATAAATAAACAATTAAATTCCCTGACCCACAACCCGAGCCCCTACAGCCGCACATAGCCTTTAAAAGCCTGAGAGCGCCACCTACCAATGCCCTAAATCACCTGCTCAGGCAACCCAGCCGCCACCGCGCTAGTGGCAGCCCCAATACGAAAGGAGTGCGGCACAAACCGCTTAGGGTCCTCCCCCACCACACGCAATGCCAGGCGCAGTACCGCCGATACCTGAAAACGGGTTAAGACCCGCGCGTCCCCGTGCATGAAAAAAACACCCGCCAGCCCCGGACGCACCGACAGATACTGCCTCACCGCCCGAACCGGGCAAGACCCCGCGTCCCTGACCTCCCCCAACAACACCCACAAACCTTTCCCCCGCTGATCCATCTTGGATCTCGCCAAAAGGATCCGTAACCGCCCCCTCCACCCGAACATGATGCGCCTGCAGCCCCCCAACAACCCCCCCCCCCCGCCCGGAGCCCGCGACCAACTCACTGATTCGAAAAGCCCCAAAAAAGGCAATGCAAAACACCGCTCGGAACAAAGTAGCTTTGTACGCAGATGCTGCCACCCGCGATAAGGCCCCACAGACCCTCACCAACAGCTCGTGCGTAATGGGCAACCTCGAATCCCATGGTGTAGACTGAACGTGCTCCCAACCCTGCAGCAGCCGCCGTGGCAACCCCCCCCCCAGCAGGCGAGCCCCAACCCACCACGCTCGCAAAAAAGTTAAACCCCGCCAAGTGCGCACGCACCGCCGATCGAGAGAATCCGGCGCCCTTGGCCTCCACAATATATTGACCAATCAAAGCCACCGGAACCCCTCCCGGCTGCCACCCATGAGCCACCAGAAATGCGACCACCTGGTCACAGCCCCGCTGATACGCAGACCAAGTCCCAGCTGACACCGAACTCTTCAGCAGATTTAGCATCTCCCGTGGCCAATGCTCCACAAGCTCTCTGGGACCACAGATCCATCCTTGTCCGCTTCTGGGGCCAAAGCCTGGAACCGCTCCCACTGAAAACGAGAAAGAGCATCAGCAATCTCGTTAGTGCACCCTGGTATATGCCGAGCCTTCACCAACACATTCAACCGCAGACAAGCTAGCACTACTTCCTGCATCAAGCCTGCCACCCTCAAGCACCTAGGGGAGTAGCAATTGACCACACTGACCACCGCCTCATTATCACACCACCAGAGAACCCTACGATTTCGAGGCCAATCCAGCCATAGCTCCAAAACCACACGAATCGGAAAGAGCTCCAAAAAGGTGATGTTCTTGGTCAACCCCGCAACGTGCCACGACTCAGGCCAACTATCCGCACACCAGGCCCCACTGAACTAGACTCCCAACCCCGCCCCCCCCCCCCCCCGCTGCATCCGTGTACAACTGCAAGGCATTGCTGGACACCTCGGACTCCATCAAAACGGATGTCCCATTGAATTCCTCCAAAAAACGACTTCACACCCTCAAATCTGCCCTCATCGCCCCCGTGACTCTAATCCAGTGGTGAGGCTTCCGCACCCCGGCCGTGGCACATGCCAACCGACGTGAAAACACCCTCCCCATCGGAATCGCTCTGCATGCGAAATTTAAAGACTCCAACAGCACCTGCAGCTCTTTCAAGGAAATCTTGGGGGATGACAACACGTTAGCCACCAAAATTGGCAAGTGAGCAACCTTATCCTGCGGCAAATGCGCCACCATTTCCCCAGAATCCAACTTCACCCCCAAAAAGGTCAACCGCATTGTCGGACCCTCCGTCTTACTCTCCGCCAACGGTACACCGAACTCCCGTGATAGCCGAACAAACGCAGATAACATCTCTTGGCATTCCCCTGACTGCGCCGCACCCACAAACAAAAAATCGTCCAGGTAATGCACCACATTCGACAAGCCGGACCTCTGCACCAGCACCCACTGCAGAAAGGTACTAAACATCTCAAAATAAGTGCAAGAGACCGAACAGCCCATCGGCATGCACTTGTCAAAATAATACCCCCTTGAAAACAAAAGCCCAACAAATGAAAAGCAGACGGATGCACTGGTAACAATCAAAACGCCGATTCGATGTCAACCTTTGCCATAAGGGCAGACCGACCGGCCGCCCTCACCATCAGAGCTGCCTTATCAAAGGACGCCTACCGAACAGTACAAAACTCCCGGGGTATGTGATCATTAACTGAAGCCCCGATCGGACAAGACAAATTATGAATCAACCGGAACCTTCCCGGTTCCTTCTTGGGGACTATTCCTAATGGAGAGATCACCATGTCGGGAAACGGGGGCTCCTGGAATGGACCCGCCACTCTCCCCAACCGCAATTCCCCCAATAACTTGTCATGAACGACCGCAGCCCAACGTCGCACTGACGGGGAGTTCCACACACTCGGCGCTGACACCACACCCCGCACCAGAATAACAAAACCGAACCGAAAACCAAACGACAGAATCACCGCCTCCCGCCTCCTAGGATAGCGACTCAACCACTCCAATAAGGCCTCCACCTGAATCGGGGACGGCGCACGCCCCGGCCACTCACTGCTCCTTAGGCATGGGACCGGAAACACCGGCGGCACCTTTCTTAATGCACCTGGTGGCCGGGTGCGGACCTCCGCACAAGGAACAGGCATGCTGGAATTTACAGTCGGGAAATGGGCAGGTGGACCAGTTGAACCGCCAGCACACGTCACTGCTCCCCACCGCGCCCGCCTTCGGCTGCACACCATCCGCCCCCGAATGAAAGGAACGTACAGCCCCCCCTGCCGTCCCGACACTAATTTTCCCACCGCCCCCCACCGGCACTTGACCTAGCCGACATTTGAGTCAGCCAAAGGTTAATGTCCTGCCTGCCCCAGGAAAGTGATCTACTCTCCTCCATCTTGTCCCTGAACTTTTCATCATAGTTCAGCCAAGCCCACCCGTCATGCATCTGAGACACCTCCAGGATGGAATCGGCTTACGCCAACAACATACCATACTGCTCCGGTTCATGGTGACCCCACACGCTGGTCAACCGCAGAAAGGATCGCGTCCAGTTCACCACATTACGCGCCACCTTCTTAACCCTACCGGCCTTCTCATCCTCCTTCTGCTTCTTCCGACTCTCACCTGAACGCTTCCTCCCCTCCAGCAAGCGGAAGATATCTATGTAGCGCCGCTTCCTAATCTTGCCCCGCAGCTTCCGCGGCAGCCCCTCCCACAATTACGGAAAAATCACCACCGATGCGGCTCCACCACCCGCACTGGAGCCCATACCCCCCCCGCCACCCCCTTCCTGCCGACCCGGCTCCCCCCCAGACCCTGCCGATGAACCACTCGAAGAGGAAGAAGACAAGGATGATTCGGAGCTACGACGCCGCCGACAAGACCGCCTGCGCTTCTTACGTGAACCAACCCCTGCCTTCCCCTCCTGCTCCCGCAGCCCCCCTTCGCCCGCACCCCCCATCAACTCACCAGGCTCACCACCAGCAGCCGCCGAAGCCGCGACCATACCATCTGCAACCTGACTGTCCTCACCGCCGGCCCGCACGATATCCAAGGGCTGTCCACCCGAGGACTCTGCCGCCGCTCCGTACTGCGTCACCGCACCCGCCACCGGATTTAACCAGCTCTCGCGTCCAGCGGCGCTTGACGTCTATGGTGGCTGCGCCATGACCGGCCCCTTCAGAGACATAAAAGGAAAAATAGGGGGGGAACCGCCAGCGACCAAGCTTGCGGCCAAAGGCCACCCCAATCTGCTCAAGACGTACCCTGCTCCCCACCCAACCACTGTTCCCACGCTGAAGGCCCTCCCTGCGGACCATAGCCACTGGGACCCGGAAGCCAACCTGCAGGCACGCCATATCCACTGCCCCACTGGGCCCCATCCGGCCGCAACCCTCCCCCAGGCCCCTGCACTCCCAAAACACCCCCCGCCGCCCCCGCACCCCCGGCGCACTCCCCAAACCCCTACCGCCCCCCACATTCTTGCCTCCCGAAGCCCCAACCACCCCCGAGGCCCCCCACCCGACCCCTGGGTCCCACTGGGGGACGGGTCACCCCTCTTGCCCCTGTCACCCACCCCGACTGCCGAACCCCTTTTGCCTCTGTATGCCTCTGCACAGCACCCTCCCCCCCCTGCCCCACAACCCCACTGCCCCCCCCCCCCGCAGGGCTGGGCAACTCCCTGCCCATCCCAGTCCCCCCCCCAGACCTTGAACCCCCTCGCCCCCTCACCCCAGCAGCACCCTCCGTAGCCAAACCCCCTTTTTTCGCCCGACCACGCGGTGCAGGCATCCCACCAGGCCCAACAACCCCCTCTGAGCAGGCACTCACTCCCCAAAATCCCCACCCTCAAGAAGGTTCTCACACCCAACGCAAACCCCAGCTGCCTGTGCCCTGCACCGCTGCCAGAGGTTTTATGGAGGTTATGAAGCTTTATTTTATTTTATTTTTTTTGTTTTTTATATGCACAGAAAAGGAGCCACCTAAAACCCAAACCTGCCTCTGGGCGCCGCGATAATGCCTGACTCCAGGGGACTCCGGTCGACCACCGACACGCTCCGCTGCCGCCACCGCTCTGCCGAAACCAACGACGCCGGCACCCCCAAAGCAGCCTCCGCTCCGACTGAGCACGCGGAGGCTGCCGGCCGGGAACTCACCCCCCACCCCCCAACAATAACCCCATTGATTGGCTCCCGCACGACTGCGACCGACGGGAGCCAATCGATTTAAATCCCGCACTCGCGTGCCCCACCCGGGCCACGCACAGGGTCCCCGCGCCGGGCCGCGCGCCTGGTTAAAGCCGGCCGCCGGGACCCTGCCCGCGGACTCACAATTCCAGAGTTTGATTACATGTTGAGTGAAAAAATATTTTCTCTTATTATTTATTTATTTATTTTAATTATTTAACAGTTTTTCTATACCGCCTTTTCATTCAATCAAGGCGGTTAACAATAAACTTCAACTTATAGAAAGAACTTGCAGAATGTTAACTTATATATAGAACTTGCAAAATGTCAACTTATGCAAAGAACTTGTAATTATCAACAGTAACAATATAACTTCAACAACAGAAGTAGTCTCCTGTAACATTGTCTAAACTATATACAGCTTAATGAGAGTAATGGGGTGTTTGTCAGGTGTGTGTGTCGTGTCTTTGAGCGGTCTGTATTGTGATTAGGGTGATTGGCGGTCTTCATTGAATTGTTCCATAAATAGGGTGGTTTTGAGTAGTTTCCTGAATTCTTTTATATCTGTTGTTGATGTTAGTTTCTATGGGAGTACATTCCAGATAGCAGGGGCATCAAGAGAGAAGGCTCTCATGGATGTGGATTTGTTGGTTCTTGTGAATAGACTAGGTGTTGGTATATTGTTTTTGGTGCTGTTTCTGTCTGGTCTTTTGCTTGTTTTGGTTCTGATAAGATCCTGTAGTATTTCTGCTGACATGTTGTTTTTAATTTTGAAGATGGTTAGTGCTGATTTATATTTTGCACGTGGTGGATATTTGTAGCCAATGCGGATCATGTAATATTGGAGTTATATGGTCTTGTTTTGAAGCGCTAGCAATGATGTGTTCTGTATTATTTGTAGGGGACGGGTGGTTTGTGTGGGTAGACCTTGGAATAGTATGTTGCAGTAATCCAGTACAGGTGTAATGATGGCCTGGCATACTGTTCGGAAATGTTCTTTTTTGAGGAGAGGTTTTAGTCTTCAGAGCGTTGCGAGTTTGAAGAATGCTGTTTTGGATATCTTGTTTATATGCAGTTGCAGGGTCAGTTGCTTGTCTAGAATCACTCCAAGGTATCAGACTTCATCTTTTATTGTAATTGGTGTATTGGATATGTTGATAGAGGTAGGATGAATGAATGTGGGGTCTCTCATTATGACGACTGCCTCATATTTTTTTATGTTGATGTTTAAGTTGTTGTTAGTTAGCCAGGTTGTCATTTCTTGAATGCAGGTGGATATGGTAGTATAGTCTGGGGAGTCCAGTTGAATAGGGGTATATGCCATGATGTCATCAGCATATATGTTGTATTGTATCTTGTATTTGTTAAATATTTTGCATATAGGCTGAATATAGATGTTGAAGAGAAGAACTGATAGTAATGAGCCTTGGGGAACTCCTTGAGTAGTTTTGAAGGGTGCTGAGGTAAGGTTCCCAGATTTTACTCTCTGCTGCCTGTCTTCTAGGTATGATTGAAACCATTTAATAGTGGTATCTTGAAGGTCAATCTCCCTTAGGCGCTTCAATAAGATGTGATGTGAGACTGTGTCAAAGGCTGATGAAATATTTATAAATATTAATAAGAAGCTCTGCTTTATCTCATCTATTCCTTTGATTATGTTGTTGAATAGATGTATGAGGAGTGTCTCAATGCCATGTTTTGGGCGAAATCCATGTCGGTGGGGGTCTAGTGGGGCAAATTTGTCATTGTGATCTTGGAGTTGTTTCTGTACAATTCTTTTCAGTTATTTTGGCCTGGAGTGGGTGGCTGGATATTGGACGGTAGGTTGAAGGGTCGGTATTGTTGGATAAGGTAGTTTTAAGAATGGGGCATTTCCTGGATTGCTTGAGTGCTTTGGGCATATAGCCCTGAGTAAGAGAGGTGCTTACTATCTTTTGGATGAATGTGTTGAATTCTTCTTTGGTGGATTTAATCCAAGTCACTGGGCAGGGGTTCACAGGGGAAGTGGTGGTATTTAGAGCAGTGATGGTTTGTTCTATTTGTTTAGTTGATGGAATGCTGAAATTCTTCCATTGATTAGTCATTGTGGAACCATCTGTAGTTGTTGTGTCCATAAGAGAGACGTTGTCATTTGGTTTGGTGGTATTGTACTTGGCAATTAGATAATCAGCGAAGGCTTGTGGGTGTATCTTGCAGTTTTCTTTCATGGTGGGGTCATTTGTTAGGGTACAAACAATGCTGAAGAGTTCTTTAGGTTTATTGCAGGCTTTTAGTACAAGGTTTGTTTGGTATTGTTGTTTATGTTTGTTTATTAGGTTATTATAATCTTTTTGCATTTCCTGGTATTGTTTCAATGTCTTTTCTGATTTGTTATGTCTCCAGCGATGTTCCAGTTGTCTTAATTTTCTTTTGGATTCTCTTATTTTGTTGGAGTACCATGGTGTAGATCTGGGCCTGTTTTTGTTGTGGTGTGAATTTGTTCGAGGCGTGAGTTGTGATGCAGCAAGGATGGTGGTATTCTTTATGTTGATAGCTTCGTCGAGGTCAGTGAAATTTAGGGGAAGAGACTGTATGGTATCTTTGAGGAAGTGCTCTTTGTTAAAAGCTTTGAAGTGTCTGGTTGGCTGTTCTGTTTTCCAGGCTTTCTTTTAGGTATTGTGGTGGATCACAGATGATATAGCATGATGATCTGACCATGGTATTGGTGTGGTTTTAGGTGATGTTATGAGACCTTGATTTAGGGTGTTGGTTGGCACAAATATGTGATTTGGTGTAGAGCCAGAGCAATGGGATGGATCTGATAGGACTTGCTTGAGTTGAATGGATTCCATAGCTTTGTGAAAAGTGATTTCAATTGTTGTTGAGGCAGATGAGAGTTTTAGGTCTCCTAGCACAATGAGAATTTTGTGTGGTGAGATAGCTGCATATATCATATCCAGGATGTTGGATGTGTCCTCTATTGGTGCATTAGTCTTAAATAGGTTACCCTGTAGCTTCATTGCATGTCCCCTAGTCTTTTTATATTCTGACAACATAAACAATCGATCTATGTTTACCCGTTCTACTCCATTCATTAATTTATAGACCTCTATCATATCTCCCCTCAGCCACCTCTTTTCCAGGTTGAAGAGCCCCAACCTTCTTAGCCTCTCTTCATAGGCATATCCTTCCATCCCCTTTACCATTTTGGTGGCTCTTCTCTGCACCTTTTCTAATAACGCTATATCCTTTTTAAGATACGGTGACCAGAATTGCACACAATATTCAAGGTGAGGTCGTACCATGGAATGATACAGAGGCATTATAATATCCTTTGTTTTATTTTCCATTCCTTTCCTTATGATACCTAGCATTTTATTTGCTCTCTTTGCCGCCGCTGCACACTGGGTAGAGGGTTTCAACATGTTATCCACGATGACACCTAAATCTTTTTCCTGGGTAGTGGTTCCCAATGTGGAACCTTGCATTGTGTAACCATAGTTTGGGTTGTTCTTTCCTAGGTTCATAACTTTGCACTTGTCCACATCAAATTTCATCTGCCATTTGGATTCCCGGTCTTCCAATCTATCAAGATCCTCTTGCAATTTTCCACAATCCTCTTGGGTTTTAACAACTTGAAAAAGTTTTGTGTCATCTGAAAATTTGATTACCTCACTCATTATTCCCATTTCCAGGTCATTTACGAATATGTTAAAAAGCAGCAGACCCAGCACGGATCCATGGGGAACTCCACTATTCACCTTTCTCCATTGGGAAAATTAGCCATTTAGCCCTACTCTCTGCTTTCTATTTTTTAACCAGTTCCTGATCCATACTAGTACTCTCCAATCCCATGATTAATTTTGCCAAGAGTCTCTCATGAGGGACATTGTCAAAGGATTTTTGAAAATCCAGATTCACTATGTCAACCAACTCATCTTTGTCTACCTGTTTATTCACAATTAAAGAAAAAACATAACAGATTAGTAAGACAATCTTTCCTTGGCTAAAGCCATGTTGGCTGTCTCCCATTAAGCCATGATCACCAACTACTAGTATGCAAACTCAAGCTAAAGTTGAAAGAAGCCACTCATGAATTTAACAAAATATAACCTTGAGAATATATCACTGGAATTTAAAGACTGCCTGCAAAATTGTTTTAGATACAAATGACAGAGTTCCTTGGGTTAACATCAAGAAGGTTGTGTTGGAAAAAAAAGTAAGTGTATACATAAGGTGAAAAAACAAAAATGGCCAATATGGATGACTGAAGAAACTCTGTAAATTGCCCAGAAATGCAGAGAAGCTAAAGCCAGAGGAGAAAGAGAGGGAATCACAGAACTCAACAGAGATTTCCAACGTGCAGTAAGACAAGATAAGGAGAGGTACTACAATAGTGCATGAAAGGAAATAGAAGCAGAAACTATTAGAGGAAGAACAAGATCAGCTTTCCTAAAACTACGAGAGTTAAAGAAAAAATTCCAACCTCAAATTGGAATGTTACAAGATGCTCAAGGATCCATGTTGAATGATGCTGAGAAGATCAAGAAAAGGTGGAAAGAATATGCAGTTTTTACATGATAAAGATCAAGTGGACCAAAAGCTGTTTCAAACTGTATTTTATGATCCAGAACAGTTGGTGATGAAAGAGGTTGAAGCAGCATTGAAAGCCTTATCAAAGAACAACCAAAAACTGGTCTATTACCAAACGATGAACTCAAAGCTCCAAACAGCTATAGAAATCGTTCATGTATCAATAGGTGACTAAAAATCTTTACGTTCACTGTAGTCAAAAATCAAAATTGAAATTTTTGAATAATAGAGGTCTCAGACTTATTTGGCTCTGCCACAGGGACTTCCGTCCGTTATCAAAGCAGGTTGCCCATTTGCATCAACGACCTCTCAACTTAAGCAGGTTATCTAACACAGTGATAGTATTCAAAAATTGCAAGATGTCATATGAAGCTACACTTATCTGTGTTATCTAAAATAACCCGCTACTGTGGACTATTCAAGGATCCCGACGCCCTTCACGGGTACCAGTCATGCGTTTAATGGCTTATGCTTTCTTCAGGGGATCACTCCAGATCACTCGTCCAACATTTTTCTTACTATCATATTAAACAACACCAAAAATATATTGCTAATACACCCAACCCCTTCTTAACTTAGACAAACTATAAAAAATCAGACCCCACCTCAAAATATCAAACTAGACAGAGAAAGACCATACCTCTCACATTTAACGAGCTGCCCGCATTCTACCGGTGATTACCTAAAGTCTTATCGGTTATAACTTAGAACACCGCACATGCGGACTAGAGAAAAAACCTCCCTCTTATAGGGAGCACTCAAAGCCTAAAGAACCAATCAGATGTCAGTATATTACACAATCATCCGTTTTAATAAATAATACATAGATACATCATTTTAAAAAATGGATAGAAAACCAAACGCAGGGCAGCAAAGAAAAAGACTAACCAAGGTATCCGGATGCCCATCCCTGGCTTCACCACAAGCCTTCAACACCACCCCATACCCCTGTCATGAGCGCCAGAACTTGCTCGATGCCAACACCCTCTTCCTCACATTCTCCTCCCCCCTGACCTGCACCTCTGCACAGAACACGCGGACGCCGGAATTGGTAAACAAGTGCTTGGTCACAGCTTTAACAACAGTATTGGAACACCGGCCCAACCTGGGCCAACTCAACATTCGTAAATCCAACAAATGCCCCCCCCCCCTCCAAACCCCCCCTCCCCCCCACTATTCCAGATGATGCCCCCCACCAGCCGTTTATAGCAAAGTGGAGCATCATCCTCCCCCCCATTCCCCCTACCGCCCACCTCGCCATGATATTAGCAAAAGCCGGCTCAAGTTGGCTTCCACCAGGCAGAGACCCCAGCCGGGATGTCTCTCACAACCTAAGGAGCACTGCTGCTCTCATGCAAAGTGGCATCTGCCTCAATGCCACGCCGCGTCAACGAGCGCCAGCTCACTACCCCGCACACCGTTCACGAGTGGACAGATTTATTTATTTTATTTTATTTATTTAACATTTCTTCTATACCACACTCTTACCATCAGCGCAGTTTATATCGAACATAACATATACATACAGGAAACTGTAGTGTATTTTACATTTAACAGGAGTTGAAAACTTGGAAGAACAGGTGTAAACTATTTACAATTATTCACATAGTCGAAACTCTCTGGTTATGTAGATGGTGGGTGTTTTTGCTTGTGAAAAATCTAAACTGGAAAGTAACTTGAAAATAGGTAGTGCTTGAGTTTTTTTCTGAATTGGGTTAAGCTAGTTATAGCTCTAAGGTCTGGAGGGAGGGTGTTCCATGTTTTTGGGCATATATGTTGAAGGCTCTTTTCGATGTTGCTTTTGTGCATCTCGCTATCTCTTTCGGGACCATTAGAGTGTTTATTGCTGCAGATCTCCTGATTCTATTGGGGGGTGGAGTGTGTATTAGTTCAGTGATGGATGTGGGTGACTGGTTGTTCAATACTTTGAAAGTTGTGATTATGATCTTATATTGTATTCTGGCATTGATCGGTAACCAGTGTAGTCTTTTGAGGATTGGTGTGATGTGGTCTGTCTTCGATATTCCTATGAGTACTCTGGCGGCTGTATTCATTGCTAGTTGGAGAGGGTTTAAGGTTGCTTGTGGGAGTCCATGTAGAATTGCATTTGAGAAATTGAGGTGTGGCATCACCAGGGCTTGGTAGATGGTTCTGAAGTCCGTGGGTTCAAGTAATGGTCGTAAATGACGGAGTGTTCGTATTTTGTGGTATATCAATTTTGTTGTATTCTTTATGTGTGTTTTCATGTCTAAGTGATGGTCAAGGGTGATGCCTAGGTATCGAATAGTGGGTTTAACTGTCAGTTCTGTGTCCTTTATCTTTAATGTGGCTGGGGGTATGAAGTTCTGGTTCTTCGTGATGAACATTACGTCGGTCTTGTTGTGGTTAATTCGTAAGTTCTGTGTGATGAGCCACTCTTCAACTGCCTCAAAGCATCTCACCAGAGGGGAAAGATCGGGTTGGTTGATAGCGAATGGCATATACAGGAGAATGTCGTCTGCATAAGCTAAGCAGGCAACATTAAAAGAGCGGATTAGGTCACAAATCGGTTGAATGTATATGTTGAACATTAATGCTGAAAGCGAGGATCCTTGTGGCACACCCTGTTCTTGTAGAAATAGGTCTGATGTTGTGGCACCGATCCTCACTTGTTGCCATCGGTTAGACAGGTATGACTTACACCAGTTCAGCGCCGAGTCATGGATTCCTTTTTCCTTGAGATGATTGATCAGTATTTGGTGATTTACAGAGTCGAACGCAGCCGAGATGTCCATGAAAATAAGGATGAAGCCTTGCCAGATGTCGTCTATTCCTGTGATTAGAGTATTGAAGAGGGTAATAAGGAGGGTCTCCACGCCATGTGCTTCTCTGAAACCATGTTGGGACGGGTCAAGCGGTGCTTCATGATCTATGTGTTGCTGAATTTGGTGTTGAACTACCTTTTCAATTATTTTGGCTAACAATGGGATGCTGGATATTGGTCTGTACGATTCTACTCTTAGTGGATCCAATTTGTTGTTCTTCAATAGTGGTCTAATAGAGGTGTGTTTTAGACTTTGAGGAAAGGTTCCCATTGCAAATGATTGATCTAAGATTTTATTTAGGAAGTGGCGTAGTTCACAGCGAAGTTCTCTTATCCAGAAGGCTGGGCAGGGATCGTTTGGAGCAGTAGTGGCGTTGATAGATGCAATGATGTTTTCGATCACCTTGGGTGGTATTGTGCTAAATTTGGTCAATATATCTGGTTGCGACAGCTTGGGTATGATAGGGGGTCAGTGGGACAATGGATTTTATCTGTTTGCATCATCTTTGATTTTAGATAGTTAGCATAGTCCTGAGGGTGTATAGTTTGTGTTTGTTGTGGGGTTAGTTCACATGCCAATGATTTTACTATGTTGAACAAGTCATGGTGTTTATTTACCAATCGCTTCAGGAGGCTTGTATGGAATTGTTTCCTTCTCTCTGCTATTTCTTGGCGATGTTTTTTTAGATGTGAGCAGTATGCTGTATAAGCTTCAGTAGAACGGGATCGGCGCCAGCGCCTCTCGAGCCTGCGAAGATGCAGAAGTGATGCCCTTAACTCATTTGAGTACCACGTTACATGAGCTCGGTGGCTGGTCCTTTTAAACATGTCCGGTAGTTGTGAGCTGAATCTCAGGGTATTATCCCATGTGTTAATCAAGTCGTCTAGATCAGGTTTTGAGGTGTTTAGTAGAGGAAGGGCATTATTGATTATGTCTTCTTTGTCAAAGGAACAAAACCTTCTTGCTGGTGGTTTAGGATGTATGACGTTAGTGTAGTAATTGTTGTGGAGAGTGGGTAGTTGGAGTAAGATCAAGTTATGATCAGACCAGGGTACTGGGGTTATAGATAGTGCGAAGTTCTGGCCAGCTTCTATGGCCGCTTTTGGAGCAAAAATTAGATCTAGCGGGTTTCCCTTCACATGCGTGGGTTCTCTGACTATCTGACTGTATCCAAGGTCATCAAGTGCTTCTAGAAAAGCTGTGGTTTGGGTTTCGTGTAGAGTGGGGAGGTTGAAATCGCCAAATAGCCAGTTCGATGATCTTGGTTTATCTGTGTTGCAGGCAAGGTCAATTATTGTAGACAGGTTATCTGGTATGGTTGTAGGTGCTCTGTAGACTACATTGATTGAGCATGAATTGTTTGATATGGAGATTGTGTTTAGATGGGTTGTGCTGATGGTGTTGTTCAACTTAAATTGTAGCTGGCTTTTTGCAAGGATTAGTACTCCACCTCCTCTTTGGTTGGCTCTGTGGGAAGTATAAATTGAGAGCTTTGGGGGTAACATCTGGTTGAGAATGACATTTTCACAATCTGATAACCAAGTCTCCATGACCATCAGGATATCTAGATCGTGGAGTGCTATAAGGTCGGTGATCACTGGCCACTTTGAACGGATGGATCTGGAGTTGATAAGGGCGCATCTCAATGGATATTGGTGCTGTTGTTCCTTGGTCTGAGACAGATGACCCACTCCCCCAGCTGCGACGCTCCACCACTATTCCCACCAGAAAAAATGAGGGAGGGTGGGTAGGGACACCTTTTTCGCAGGTGAACCGGCAGAAGAGAGGGATCCCATGCCACCAATCTCCCTTGCTCGCTGCCGGCCCGCCCCCATCCAGCCCCAGCCCATTCGCCGGACCCCATGTCACTGATGTAGGGCTGCTGGGGCTGGCGTGAATGCCCTCTGTCTCTGAACCCCCCTGCCTAACCTACCAAACAAAACGCACCAGGGGGTTGGGCCCCGGGGACCCGGTTACTATACCGGCCTCGGGACCCAGCCCTGCGGCATGGCAGGACTAACCGAGGTATCCGGATGCCCATCCCTGGCTTCACCACAAGCCTTCAACACCACCCCACACCCCTGGCATAAGCGCCTGAACTTGCTCGATGCCAACACCCTCTTCCTCACACCACCCCCCCCTGACCTGCACACCTGCACAGAATACGCGGATGCTAGAATTGGTAAACAAGTGCTTGGTTGCAGCTTTATTAACAGTACTGGAACACCGACCCAGGGCCAACTCAACATTCGTAAATCCAACAAATGCCCCCCCTCCATACCCCCCCCCCACTATTCTGGATGATGCCCCCCACCAGCTGTTTATAGCAAAGTGGAGCATCATCCTCCCCCCCCCATTCCCCCCTACCGCCCGCCTCGCCATGTTATTAGCAAAGGCCGGCTCAAGTTGGCTTCCACCGGGCAGAGACCCCAGCCGGGATGTCTCTCCCAACCTAAGGAGCACTGCCGCTCCAATGCAAAGCGGCATCTGCCTCAATGCCATGTTGGGTCGACAAGTGCCAGCTCGCCACCCCGCCACCGGTGCAAGGTAGACCACTAACCTTGTGCCGCCCTCCCCCCCCCCCACGGAAAGCTGCGACCAACACCAACCCTCCAAGGCTTCCTGCCAGTCATTGAGCAACAGCTCTTGACCCAACCGGGGCAAGGTGAACCCCATCCAAATGAAACAGGCCAGTATACCTGACCTCCGCCCAAGGGTGCAACACCTGAAGCCCACCTGTCTGCTGAATCCAACACCCAATCTGCCTGTTAATGTTGAGCAGGCCCCGCAACCAGCACCGCTGGTCCCAGCACGCGGAGCATGGGATGATGTCCGACCACATAATGGCCACATCCGGAAGTAACTCCCGAACCAAGCCAATGTCCCTCTGAACAGTCCTGATAATCTGCCAGCATGGCCAGCTTTCCAAGTCATTGCTGCCAAGATGAATTAGCAACCCGACTGGCCGCTACCGCTGCCCGATCTTTGCCCGAACAAAGGCCAAGAGTTGCCACCATCGCATGCCACGTTGACCCATCCAGCACAGCCGAACTCCGCAATCTGCCAGATAAAGGTGGATGCCTAGCGGCCGCACTGCCGCCCGTCGCTCCACCCAATAGACGAATGAATGACCGATGATCCACCAGTCTCCGGAGCACGCTCCATCTGAAAGGAGAAAATCAGACTGCCACCAGCCGGCTACTCTGCAATAGGAAGGAAAATGTTAGTACCCCTGCCCCCCCATCCCCTACCCAGTTTTAACTGCTGTTACCAGCCATGCACCACAGCCAACAGGCCCTGCCCAGGACCCTACAGGCAAACATACCCCTCATATGCTCCTGAACGCCACCTACCGATCCGCTGAATGACCCGCGCTTCGAGTCCAGCCGCAGCCGCACTCGTGGCCGCACCAATCCTGAATGAATGCGAAGCATAGCTCCTGTCATCATAACCCAGGAACCACAACACCAAGCGCAACACCGCCATAAACTGAAACTGCATTACCGGCCTGCCGTCTTCATGGATGAAAAAATAGCCCTTCGCCCACGACCGCAACTTCGGGTAGTTTCGTATAGCATGAACCGGGCAGGATAGCAAAGGAAAGATAGCGCTCAGTACGACCCAGCAACCCTTTCCCGTCTGGTCCGTTTTGGAGCGCAGGATGTAAATGTATACCTGGGACACCTCTATCGTGACATGTGCAAAGTCGAGCCCACCAAATGCACCCCGCCTCGCGGACCTGGGCACAAGCTCGCAAATGCGACATGCCCCCAAAAATGTTGTCGCAAACAGCGCGTGGAACAAAACAGCCTCAAAACCCGAGGCCACGATGCGAGGCCGCGATGCGAGGCATATCGCATCTCCATGGGAAACTGGGAGCCACAAGTCCCACGATCTAGGATGCACTCTGGCCCAACCTGCCAAAAGGCACTTGACCAAAAAAGATACCCTGGGGTTGCCCCAACCAGTCGCCTTACAAAAGAAGGAAAACCCAGCCACTGCAGACGCAACCGCTGACTGAGCCCAACCCTCCTCCTTTTTTGCCCACAAAATGAATTGGCCCACAAGCCCATCAGGCACACTCCCTCCTGACCAACCCCTCACACACAGAAATGCACTCACCTGGGAGTATCCTCGCCGATACAGTGTCCAAATGCCACGTGCCACCGACGCAGCCAGCAGTGCCATCAAGTCGGAGTCCCAGCCTTCCAGAGATGCTCCCATACCCGTGAGGCCAGCTCTTCTGCCTCTGGAGCCAATCGCCAAAACTGTGCCCACTGAAAACGGGACAGAGCATCAGAAATGGAATTCTGGGAACCCGGCACATGACGCACCCTGGCAGTGACATTTAATCGCAAGCAAGCCAGCACAAACACCCTCATCAAGGAAGTCACTCTCGGGCACCACGGCGCATGCCGGTTGATAACCTCAACCACCGCTGCGTTGTCGCACCAGAACACTACCCGCTGGTCATGCAGGCGCTCCGGCCAGACCCAGGAAGCTACAACTATGGGGAAAAGCTCTAGAAAGGTGATGTTACAGGTCAAACCGGACTGCGCCCATTCACTAGGCAAAGGCTCTGCACACCAGGCCCCTTGGCAATAGGCCCCAAAACCAGAACTGCCCGCCGCATCCGTGAACAAATGCAGATCCCAATTTGAAAGCTCCGGCAGCGGGGGCAGAGCCTGATGTCCAGCGGGTAAGATGCTTCGCGCTGAAGCTCCCGAGAGGCCTACTTAGAATCCTGACATAATACCTATACAAACTTACTATTTCGCTCCGGGCTGACCGGGGTACCTCGGGGGGGATGGCGGCCCATAAACCAGCGCGCTTGGACTTCGGGTCTCCTTCTTCTTCTCACGGAAAACGCTCCAAAACAGAGGTGTCCTCCCCACAGAAGATGGTTCCATTTCGGGAGAACCCCGAAATGCACCTGGAGATTTTAGAGGAAATACGCGGCGTGAAGGAATTGGTGCAGTCCAATGGAGAAGCGCTTAGAGCCATGCGAGAAGACTTTGGAGTGCTCCAGGACCGACTTGAAGGTCTCTCATTGCGGCAGGACAATATGGCGGGGGTCCTCGACTCGCACGCGGTGCGCTTGGGCACACTGGACAAGGCTGAGCGCCAGATACAGAATCTTCAAAAGGAGTTAGAAGATAGCAATAATCGAGCCCGTCGCAACAATGTGAGGCTCATTGGAATACCGGAGGGGGTGGAAGCGGGAGATATGAGAGAATTCCTGCTCAAAACTCTTCCTTCCTTGCTGAAGATCACCTTTCATAAAGAACTGGAAATCGATCGAGCACACCGTGTTCCTACCCACATGGCGCTCAACCGAACGACCCCCCGGCCCATTATCTTTCGCTTGCTACGATATCAACAAGTGGAACAAATTTTAAATGCTGCCCGGGCGAACCATCATTTGGAATTTGAAGGTCACAAAGTCTCCTTCTTCCCTGATTTGGCAAAGCCTACAGTCGACCGACGGAAGAAACTCCTTGCTTTTCGCCCTCGACTTCAACAGCTACAGGCTCGCTTTGGCCTGTTGTATCCCACGAAGCTCCGAGTGACTCTCCACAACCAAACCAGGACATTCGAAGATCCTGATCTACTATCAACATTTTTAGACTCCAAAGAAGCAGAGCAGATGCGCTAATCCAACGACTTGGACTTTTATTTGCCGGCTCTGTCCGCCATTTTGAAGGGCCCGATGCGGCGGTCATAGTTCAGTACAGAGACTGCCTGGACTTTCTTTCTTTCTTTCTATGACTTTTGTTATGTGGTCTCCTATCCCTCCATGATGTGTGCCTCGGTCGGATTCGGAGCACGCACAGTCCTACAGGTTATGTGTTTTTTCAATTTCGGCCTTCTCTGGGGCTTCTCCCCGCAGACACATGGTCGCCAGTAATTTTTGGGGTTCTGCTTCTTCTCTACCGCGCTGCGGTTTTTCTTTTTTCATGTGGGGCGCTTCATTGTATTATCTCAGCTTATTTTCTTTTCTGCCATATGTACAGCCAGATACAGTCAATATGAGGGACATTGTGAAATTATGTGCGCTATCATGCTCAGAATTTTTAACTTGTCTGAATGGCTTTATGTAAAATCTTATCACTCAACGTAAAGGGCATTAATAGTCCAATCAAGAGAAAGAAAATCCTTAGCTATCTTAGCCATGAGCATGCTGATTTAGCGTTTCTTCAGGAAACGCACTTAAACTCTACTGAAACACTGAAACTCAATGTTAAGCCTTACATGGTGGCTGCCTATTCTCCCGCCGTTTCCAAACGGTGCGGGGTAGCCATTCTGGTTAAGAAATCTTTGCAAGCTACTGTAATTGATACTAGCGCTGACAAGGAGGGTAGATGGGCCCGCGTACATCTTAAGGTTGGAGATAGTGAATTTACATGTATTTGCATTTATGCCCCGAATGTGGACAACCCTGCTTACTATGCAAGTATTGCGCAGTTGGCACAGGCCTCTGCCCATACTCCATTAATACTTGGTGGTGATTTTAATCAAGTGTTAGACCCTCTGATAGATAGACAGCCGCCTAGAACGAGTAGTCCACCCAAGAGTCTTGCTACCCTTACAGCTCTGATGCAAGACCTTGCGCTGGTAGATATATGGAGGCTGCTTCACCCCTCCGACTTAGAGTTCACTTTCTTTTCTGCCCCCCATCACTCCCAATCTAGAATAGATTTCTTTCTCATTTCCAAAGCACTGATTTCTCAAGTAGACACGACTAGGACTCATCCTCTCCATATTTCAGATCATGCTGCCATATCTTTATCATTACGTGTCACTGCGCGGGACGATTCTCCCCGAGCTTGGTTTTTTGATAGATCCCTACTGGGTCAAAACGATTTTCAGGTGGAAATAAAGGCCGCTATCCAAGATTATTTTCATTTTAATTCACCCCATGACACAGCGAGCTGGGCTTGGTGGGAGGGTTTTAAAGCATCTATCCGCGCCACTATAACTAGCTATCAAATTCGGCAGGGGAAACAAAGAAAGCAGCATTTACTGATTCTAGAGCAGCAGATACAAGCTGGGGAGCGTCTCCTCACGTCCCGTACTGACCCATGTATTTTACTCCGTTTACAACGCTTGCGTTTTCAATACAATCAGCTTTTGTACACTGCTGCTGTTAAAAATATCGAATCACAACAAGGGCTATATTATCGGGAAAATAATCGTGCTGGCAAATTATTAGCAAATGCCCTAAAAGGTCAAAAAGAAGCCAAGCGTGTTACCGCCCTTCGTAATCCGTCGGGGGGGGGGCTTGGTCACTAAAGATACCGAAATCTTAGAACTCTTTCGTGATTTTTACACTCGGCTTTATCAATCTGAATGTGATTTTGAGCCAGATGTATTTGAACGCTTACTTTCAGGGGTACAAAGACCGACCCTATCTGACGAAGATAGAGTGGCCTTGGACACACCATATACTGTCTCAGAAATTCATTCTGCTATCAAGAAATGTGCCTCAGGTCGAGCCGCAGGCCCAGACGGTCTCCCTGCTGAATTCTACAAAACTTTTCACGCTGACTTAGCTCCAGTTTTGAAAATTTATTTTTCTGCTCTGGCCGAGGAGGGTTCTCCTTCTGGGTCCTTTTCAATGGCAAATGTAGTAGTTTTTGAGAAAGAGGGGAGAGACCCGCAACTAACAGCTAATTATCGTCCAATTTCCCTCCTAAACGCGGACTATAAAATATTTGCCACCATTCTCTCTACCCGGCTCTCGGATAGGATGCCTACCTTAATACACCCAGATCAATGCGGTTTCATTCCTGGTAGATCAACTGCTGACAATGCTCGGACTCTATGTCATGTACTGACTACCGCAGTTAATCTTGATCGCCCATTTGTTGGCCTCTCACTTGATGCTGAGAAGGCCTTTGATCGCTTAGAGTGGCCCTTCCTGTTTGCAGTCCTCCGCTGGTACGGATTCGGGGAAGGTTTTCTCCGTTGTCTTCGCACCATGTACGCACAGCCTACAGCCAGTATATGTGCCAATGCTTTAAAGTCTCAGCCTTTTCCCCTTCAACGCGGCACTCGCCAGGGATGCCCACTGTCTCCACTTCTCTTCGATCTTGCACTTGAACCCTTGGCTTTACTAATCCGGCAATCGGAGGAGATTCATGGAGTCCCCTTCACCCATAGGGAAATCAAAATTTCAGCGTATGCTGATGACCTTATGCTTTTTGTCTCTATAGACTCAGTACCGGCTGTCCTAGAGCAAATTGGTAAATACTCACAACTGTCCGGTTATAAGATAAATTGGACCAAGTCGGTAGCCTTTCCATTAAATCCTTTGCTTCATCAGGCAGATATGCAACCCTTCCCCTTTTTATGGCAACCTCGCATGGTCAAATACCTCGGGGTTCACTATTGTTCTCCTTTGGAAGACACTATCTCCTTCAATGCCAAAGACTTAACCTCTAAAGTCCGGGCGCTTACTCACCGCTGGACTCCTTTAACTCTTACCTGGTGGGGTCGATTAGAAACCATAAAAATGATGATTGTTCCGAAGGTGAATTATATCTTAGAAATGTTGCCCTGTCTCTTCCCTCGACGTATATATAAAGATATTGAGGGCCTTCTGACTAGATACTTGTGGCAAAACAAGACACCTAGGATAGCGAAACATAAGCTGCAAGCAGATAAGGAAAATGGGGGTGTCAGATTCCCTGATTTCCTGAAGTATCATCAATCTTTTCTTCTCAAACAAGGCGCTCGCTGGCTGGAAGATCCAGTACCGAGTAGACCTGTGTGGCTAGACATAGAAGAGGACCTTTGCAAACCGATTCCTCTTACTTTTCTCCCTGGTATGACTCTCCCATCAGACTCCCACTTTCCACCAATGCTTTTAGACACCTTAGGTGCCTTTAATAATCTTATGCACTCTTTAGACTCCCGACTCTGTCCGTTAGACAAGCTCCCACTTTGGTATAACACTCGATTTCGAATACAAAATAAGCCGATGGCGTGGAGCCCCTGGTACACTAGGGGCATTTGGATTCCTAGTCAGTTGTTCCATGAAGGTCGCTGGAAAACTTTTAGTGAATTGCAAATTGAATTTGGTCTCCCAGCGAAACACTACTTTCAGTTGATGCAACTTCAGCATTGCCTTCGGAGTGCTAAGGTGCTCCCGCCATCGGCCTCCCCTACACAAGGTTGGTTGGAGACTATCCGATCTATCGGTAGTTCACCGGGTGTAGCATCCAATTTTTACAAAACCTTATGTAATGCTATCACTAGAGATACCCCCATAGCGCAGAAAGCATGGGAGAGAGAATTGCATGTGACTTTGACCCCGAAGCAATGGAGCCTTGTCTGGAGTAGAGTGACACGGGTCTCCCGATCCGCCTCACTCACTCAGACACTCTTCTTTCTAGCCCACCGGTGTTTTTACACTCCTGACCGATTAGCCAAATGGAACACTACTCAGGGCAATAGTTGTTGGACATGCCATGCGGCCATTGGTTCACTACCCCATGTTATGTATGAATGCCCCGCACTACAGTATTACTGGCGTCGGGTCTGGGGTCGTATCCAGTCTATTTTGCACTTTCAAGAGCCCCTTTCTTGGAGGATAGTGGGACTTCGCTCAGCTGCGGGGATCCCCTCTCTTCCAAAAACGGCTTACTTCCTTTTGGACTTTATGCTTGGCATTGCTATTTCCCTCATTACGAAATACTGGAAAAATAGCTCTCAGCTTAGCCCCAATGAATGGTGGAATCATGTCTGTCTTTACAGTAAATATGAACAACTACCTCGTATGTTTGCTTCCCCCATTCAGACTCCTCATCATCGGTCTAAATGGAAGATGCTCAATGACTATGTACATTCTGCTCAATGCTCTCATCTGACTGTCTAAATTTGTATATATCTTTGTCCCATGATTATTCTGTATCGCAGATACTCTTTTGATTGTTTTTGATGTATAATCACTGTTGTTTGGAAGCGCTCACATGCTGACATAATCAGCTAGAGAAGAAGCGTGGGGGTGGGGGGTAATTGGGTTTACTTTTCTTTATTGTATACTTGTTTTGTCTCCTTTGGTGTGTTGTTTCTTTTGTTTGTTGCAAAATGAAAATAAAAGTTTAAAAAAAAAAAGAAAGCTCCGGCAGCTGTAGCACCGCACAGCCATTGAAATCCATTAGGAAAGCATCCCACACCCACAAATCTTCACGCATTCCCGCCAACACATGAATCTGATGATGTGGGAACTGCACCCCTGCCATAGCCAGCGATAGCTGCCGCGCAAAGGGGTGTCCCATGGCCAAAACGCGGCAGGCAAAATTGAGGTGCCCCACTAATGACTGCATGACCCGAAGGGTGGTCTTGCACGATGATCCCACAATCGCCACCAACTCCCTGAGCCGCTCGACCTTCTGCACAGGCAATCACACAACCATAGCCTCGGTGTTGATCTCAATCCCTAAAAAGGTAAGGCGTATAACCTGACCCATGGTTTTGCTAGCTGCTATGGGAATGCCAAAGTCACCCGCCAAGCCCAGAAAAGTCTCCAGCAGGGTGGCGCAGGTTCGCACCTGACTAGTCCCAACAAACAGAAAATCATCTAGGTAGTGTACTATGTTGGGGACACCCATCTGCCTCTCCAACACCCAGTGCAAGAATGTACTAAAGGCTTCAAAGTAGGAGCAGGATATCGCACAGCCCATAGGCATGCACTTATCGAAATAAAACATCAATTCAAAATGAAAACCTAACAATGAAAAAATCCGAAGGGTGAATGGGCAATAATCGAAACATCAATTCGATGTCTACCTTCGCCAGCAAAGCACCCGCCCCACACTGGTGCACCAAGACAACAGCCGCATCGAAGGAAGCGTAGCGCACAGTGCACTGCTCCCGATGAATGCAATCATTCACAGAATCACCAGGTGGGCAAGATAGGTTATGAATCAACCTGAACTTACCCGGCTCTTTTTTGGGAACCACTCCCAATGGGGAAACTGTGAATGGAGAAAATGGGGGCTCGCTAAAAGGCCCCGCTTCTCGGACAAGTGCACATTCCTCTCCAATCTTCTTCCGCACTACCTCGGCCTACGATCTCACAGAACTAGCATTTTGCCACCTGCCATTCACTGGAGAACCCTGAAATGGAATCCGAAAACCCTCCGAAAAACCTTTTAATAGCAAACTCCACGCCCCCCAACGTCGAGACTGCCAGTACTGCACTAACCACGGGCGCATCGCGTCAACTCTCACAGGTGTGGGAGCCAACGCCCCACGAGCTTCCTCACTTACCCCCTGCTGGGGCTCCTGCCACTCCCTTGCGACTACATTTGGTGGCCGCATGCCCACTCCCACACAGGGAGCAGGCATGCCTAAATTTACAGTCAGAGAATGGGTAAGAAGACTTGTTGAAACACCAACAGACGTCTCCCCACCGCAGTACCCCCTTTTGATTGGGACGCAACGAGAGCTGGTGCCCGAAAGGACCGCGAACTCGCCACTGCAGTTGACGGCCCCGCCTTACCGCCTGCTCCTCCGGGTCCCCTTACCCGGCTCTTCGAGGACATCTGCGTTAGCAATAGATTGATGTCCTTCGTCCCCCACGATAGCTGCCCATTCTCTTCCATCAAGTCCCTGAACTCCTCATCATAATTTAGCCAGGCCCACCCATCATGTGCCTGCAACGCTTCAAGAATTGTATCTGCGTAGGCCAGCAGGGCTCCGTATTGTTCCGGGAAGTAATGGCCCCATACACTGGCTAAGCGCAAAAAAAGAACAAGTCCAATTGAGGGTATTGCGGGAGGCCTTCCGCACCCTGCCGGCTTTCTCATCCTCTTTGTGCTTTTTTCTGCTTTCACCGGAGCATTTCCTGACATCGAGCAGGCGGAAAATGTTGATATACTTGTGCCTCTTGATCCGGTGGCGCAGTTTCCGCGGCACACACTCCCACAATTCAGTGCAGCGCACCACTGTGGCCCCAACGCCCTCTCCTTTTCCCCCTGCTGCCAGCACAAAGTCGCCCGATGAGCCCGTGGACAATGTCGAGGACGAGGATGAGGAAGACGCATGCCGACAGCGGCGACCCTGCCTGCGCTTAGTTTTTTCATTCCATCCCACGGCAAGTCCCGTACCCGGGGTTTGCACTCCTCCTTCCACCCTGCACACATCCGCCACAGACTCACCGATCTCACGGGGGGACACCACCGGAGTGCTCATGGTCTGAACCCCTGCCACCATACTGGACAGCTCCTCTGAGGGACTTTTGGGACCTGCACCAATGGCCCGACTTGGGTCAGCCATGCTCGTCCTGGACATCGTGCTTCACGGGACCTGCAGGGGAAGAGAAGGAGAGAAGCCAGCAGCAACAGCCCCTGAAGTGCATGATGCCACACTTGGCCCCCCACCCCAACCCCATGCAGAGGAACCGAGCCCAGCAGCATCCCAAGCAGCTGAACCCCTGCCCATGATGCTCCCAGCCCCCCCACACCCAGCCTTGAACCAGCCACCACAACCACCCCCCCCCAATGCCCCAGACCCCCCCCCCACGGACCAGCCCCCACGCCCACAGGCCCAATGGCCCGTAGAGTCCAGGGTGCATGAAGCGCCTGGTCCCCGCAGGAGGGGTAGGGGATGTGCTCATAGGCCCGTCTGCTGCAGCCTCCAGCTGCAGACCATCAGCCTGTGCCACCGCTGGCCCTGTGACCCCAACACCTGTGTGACCAACGGCGCTCGCCACCACAACTGCGTCCTCAACTTCCTCTTCATCCCCGGCCGGCAACAGGGGCCCTGGCTCCCCCAACCCCGAGCCTTCCTGTGCAACCCCGCCAGCACCAACCTGAGGAGCCCCACCTAATACACCCCTGACACTAGCCCCCCTGGATCTCACCTTACCGTGCCCTTGCCGGGCGCCTCAAAGTACCCAGGCTGCCAACGCGCCCCTGTCAGCCACCCTTCCCCTAAATGGTGACGTGCGCCCACGCTGCACCGCTCCTTGCCCCCTAGCCATCCCCCCTGCACCCCCAACCTCTTTTCCACTCCTCTCCCTCTAGGCCAACGGGCCATAGTGCCCCCCCCACCCCGTGTGATGTTTTGTTTTTTATTATCTGAGAGACCACAAGCAGTGCCTTGGTCTAGCAGCACTGCTGGGAGGAAATTTCCCTCCCCCCAATCAACAAATAAGGCTACTCCCATTCCTGCGTGGAAGGAAAGTGACGCCTGAATCAGCGAACACTGTTGCCACCGGGGTAAGCCGCACCGCATGCTGTAGGCCCAGTGCACATGCTCTCCTCTGGATCCTCCCCCAACCGGCCCGGCGCCCGAAAATATTTTTTTTTTTTATATATATGCCCACAGCCAACCGGACTAGCCCCTCGGGCCTCCCGAACCTAAAAAAAAAAAGACCCACAAGAAGCCATACCCCAACACACGCTCCGTGGGAACCACGAAGGTAAAAGGCCCAAAAGGGGGAGCCCAGCAACCACACACCTTTTTTGCAGGTGAACCGGCAGAAGAGAGGGATCCCACACCACCGATCTCCCTCGCTTACTGCCGGTCCGCCCCCATCCAGCCCCAGCCCAATCGCCGGACCCCACGTCACTGACATAGGGCTGCTGGGGCCAGCGTGAACGCCCTCTGTCTCCGACCCCCCCCCCCCCGCCTAACCTACCAAACAAAACGCACCAGGGGGTTGGGCCCCAAGGGACCTGGTTACTGTACCGGCCTCGGGACCCGGCCCTGCGGCGCGTCGGGACATGTATAGACATTTAATATTTTTAAAGGTACACAACATTTTGTTTCAGTTCATTTTAGATATCCGGTATCTTTTTGCTGATAAGTAACTGAGTATCTCTTTTTCAGTAATGAATTGTATCAATATATTTCCTTCCTCTTTTAAAAATATTAAGTTTCCTTCTTTTAAAATATGGGCTTTTTATCTCATTCCGTTTGTCAAATGGTTGTATGTGTGTTCTGCTCAGCTTCAAAATTATCGTTTGACTTTGGTTTTTCTAAGTGACCGCTATATTAGGGATAGTTTGACATATGTTTGACATAAGTTGGGGTTACCTTCGTTATTAGATAAGTTATATACATATGTTTATTCATTGTGGCTAAGGTGCTGTCAATATTAGCTATTAGAACAAAAAACATACTTTGTCTATGTTATTTTAAATTTTCACCAGTGATTTATAATTATTAGATACAGTTTCTCAGTTCCATTTACAACATCAGTCTTATGATCCCTTGCCCTTCATTTTGGTTCTGGTGGTATCCATGTTTTAAAGATGTCATGTAACAAATTTAAGTATATAGGTTTTTACAATTTAAAGATGGTTGAGGGTAAAAGGTTTTATCACCTCAAGTTGGAACCTTAAAACTATTTCCACTACAATATTCTATCTACTCCATTTCACATCGTCAAAAATCTACCCACAACTATATATAAAAATATTTTTCTATAATAGATATGACACTATTGATAATATTTGTCATTTTTTTATTTTTTATTTTTTACTTTTTCATCTTTTAATTTTTTCAGAAAAGCATAATGTACTATTGAGATTATTAATCTGTTTTGTTATTTATTCCATAGCTAGAGTAGAATACTTAAATTTATCCTTCATGTAAGATTCACCACAGGGTGCTCCAGTGAGTATAGTCTTGAACATTCACAATTTCCTGTTCCTTTATTGTCCTCCTCATATCCTTGACTACACTTCCTTCCTATTAAATGTCTGTACATGTATTTTTCTTTGCTGCCCTGCGTTTTGTTTTCTATCCATTTTATAAAATGATGTATCTATGTATTATTTATTAAATGATGTATTTATATATTATTTTTTATGCTTCATTGTTTTTATAAGACACATATGTATTGTTTTATTTGTTTTATTTTACTTTATTTTACAAGCTGCATACCCCCTGAGGAAGGTGTTGCCAAAACGCGTTGGGGGTTCATCCAATAAAGGTTCCTGTGACCTTCACTCTTCTCTTGCTTTTTGTATTCCCATACAAGTATTACAGCAATCTGATGCAGCTGTTACCATACTGATTATAAAAGAGCTGTGTTTATACCAATACAAAAGAAAGGCGATCCAACTGACTGTGGAAATTATCACACAATCACTCTGATCCCACATGCCAGCAAGATTCTAAGATTATTCATCAGAGACTACAACCATACCTGGAACGAGAACTACCTGAAGTTCAAGAAGGGTTCAGGAAAGGGCGACGAATGTGAGATGGATCTTTGAAAAGACTAAAGAATACCAAAAGGATATCTACATGTGTTTTATTGACTACAACAAGGCTTTTGACTGTGTAAATCACGAGAAATGCTGGGTCACATTAAGAAGCATGAGTATACCACAACACCTGATTGTTCTCTTGCACAACCTTTACATTGATCAAGAAACAACAGTTCGAACAGAACTAGGAGAAACAGAATGGTTTAAAATCAGCAAAGGTGTAAGACAAGGCTGCATACTTTCCCCTACCTCTTTAATTTATATGCAGAACAAATCATCAGAGAAGCAGGATTGTACAAAGACAACAGAGGTGTGAAGATTGGTGGAAGACTCATCAACAACCTTTGCTATGCTGATGATACCACATTACTAGCTGAAAGTGAAGATGGTCTTAAATATTTGTTTCTCAAGATCAAGGAACATAGTTTTAAAATGGGCCTTCACCTTAATGTAATTCATCACTGGAGAAGAAATTTAAATAGTGGACAACTTTAACCTACTTGGATCAACTATCAATAAAGAAGCAACAATAAATGCTTTGCTCTTGGCAAAATGGCTATGAAGGACCTAGACAAGTCTCACGACTATCTCACCAAACCAGGACGTACAGGGCAGTGACCTGAATCAGCCCTGTATGTCCGGAGTCGTGGGCCCACCTCCATTCCACCCACTTTCCTCCCTGCCTCCACCCATGTCCAGAGCTCCCCACACAAAGGCCTTCTATGTGCAGGGAGCGTTGGTGCCAGAATCGGTTCCCTGTGAATAGCGGGGGATGGATGTCCAAGCTGGATATCCATCCCCGCTCTTTGGGTTTTGGAATTACCACCATATTATATACCAAGTTTAGAAGAGACCAAGATGGTGGATGCATGCTAGCCATGCTCCAGTCAATGCTGACCTCTCTCTTATATATTTCTTACCTTTCATTAAGATGCCTTGCAAACCGAAGGTGAATGTCCTGGAGTTGCAAAAGCTTACTAGTGACTGCAGGAGTGGAAGGTGGCTCTCTGCATCCTTCTGAGCTGCATGTCACTCTCAGCCTGGAGATACATGCAGCTCCAGCCCAGCTCTCTACCTGCAGGAGGGTCATCTGAGGCTGACCCCTCCAGACTTAGGGGAGCTCTAGTCAAGATGCTTATGGATGGGGAGCTTTCTGTGGCAGCATTGTGCATGGCTGGGGTTCCCACTGAATCTTCAGGGAGCTTGGGCTCTGTGAGAGAAGGACCCACATTGCCTTCAGGTCTAGAAGACGGTTTGTCTTCCCTACAGTTGACTCTTGCCGGGGTTCAGAAGACAAAGCCCTCAGTTTGCCTCCCTTCAGAATATCCTGTCTGATATCATTCAGGTTGTTGACCATCAGAAACAGGAAGAGGTTTTGCTGAAATCCAAGGTGGCCCAGTTAGATGTTAAGGTTGAGGAAGCTGCTACCTTTTTAGATACTATTGTTAAAGAATTATTAAGCATCCATGTGAAGATAGAATCAATGGAAAACTCTGTTAGGAAGAGGAACCTGTGCTTGTTTAATTTCCCCAAGTTGCTTCTATTTCACCAAAGTAGTTGTTCAACTCTTATTCTACTTCTATATTAAAGATACCCCTTGAATCATCTATCATATGATCCATTCTCCTGCTTACTCTGGCTCCTGAGCCTGATTGGGACTGACTTTTGAAATTATATTTTAAGGCAAGGAATGAGCCCTTTATGGTTGCTACTATTCAAATGTTTCCTGACATCTCCAAAGCAACCCAAAAGCGTAGACAATAGTTTCTTTTGTTCTAAGATTCAGTTCTAAGATTTTGCAACTTAGTGGCCTGTTCTTCTGATGTTGCCCATGCAAGTTTTAAGAGGTCAATTATACCTTATTTGAGCTTACCCATTTAACCCAGTTTGTAGTGAGGAAAAGTGTGGGTCCATCCTCGCAGTTTGTGGATTCCCCGGAAGTCTCTTCCTAGAAGAAAATAATTAGAATGTATATAATTATTATCTGCACCAGTATGCGCCCTATTTTCTATAAACCTTCCTTTGATTTAGACTTGGTCACCGTCTTTAGTGGTGGACTAGTGAATGATTACTGTATATTATATATTCTTGTATAGTGAATTGCAGAAACAGAACCATCTCCTTTCTTTGTTCTTTTCTGTAGAAAGTGATTATCCTTGTGTAAACTAAACAATTGTATAAATAAAAAATAATAATAAAAAAAAGATTAGTATATACCATTAAGGAGGATGCAAGATAGGTTCAGCAGTAAAATGCCTTCAAAAAATAGACTCAAACTTCAAATTTTTATGGTACATCTATCTGTCATTTAACATAGTTTGCAAAATCATATGCTCTGTTATGTTCCCATCAAATGAAGGGGGAAGCCATACTACATAGATATGCAGACATATGTGAGGATAATAATGCTTCCAACAATGTTAAATTCAGTGCATATTTGGAAGGAGCTTATGGAAGAAAACACATAGCTTTGTCCCCATTTTGAGAACCAAGGGAGATTTTAGATTGAGAACATTTTAAGTGATGCCAACTAGTTTTCTTATCCCTAATACCATTTAGGATTGGAAGCACGCAAGCTCAATAAAGGGTAATGCTGTCACACTTCAGTGACCAGATGCTCTGCTGTTTCCCGACGTCCCAAGCCACCTGTTTTCACATCCTTTTACACACACTAGTCTGTCATTCAAAGGAGATGCAAGCAGTAATTTGGCATCATAGGTGACTACTGGCTTGGCAATGCTCCAATATGGTGATTATTTGTGTGAGTATGCTAAAGAAATATATAATGAAAACTACCAGTATAGCACAGTGGAATACAATGCATTACTATGTTTTGATCTGTCATGGGTTTGTTTTTGCAATGCTTTGTTAAACTCTACAGTCCAACTAATTACAGTAACCATTTTTTCCTGCAGAATCCCTCAGTTGTGAAAATTGCAGAGCATCTGGAACACTCGATCTGTGACTTATTTCTCATGCTGTGAAAATAATTTGAATTCTTTTGGGATATCTGATACTAGCCTATGAAGATTTGTAACATGTATCTTTTTATACATATATACCTTTCAAAGATTAGAGACCTTCATGACTAAAAGTTATAGTACCCCTGAAGCTGGTCCCAAAATGCCCCATCCTACATTTACATTCCCCTCGTAGAAAACTAGATATTCCTTTAACGAGGTTCATGGACAAATTTAAAAGAGAGAGACCCACATCCAGCCAAATATGTGGTGTATCTGAAAATATAGGTATCCAGTGATCTAAGCAAAATGGAGTGATCATTTCCATGGATGAGCAGATGCACCTCACACGTCTATGAATCTCTTTCACATATGTCTAATAGTTTCAGCTGGATTTTCCCATCAGATCTCAAGGAGATCCAAGCAGTCTGTGACATTCAAACCAGATTGAGATTGATCTGGTGTGAATGTGACTTCAGGAAGTTCAGACTCCCCTAGAATACTGATGGACTCATAGAACATGACTGAATTCTTAGCTCTCATAACAAATCACAATGCTGGTTTTAGTGACACGGAGAACAGTTTGAGAACCAAACAGAGACCAGCAAGTCATTTCAGATAAAGCACTGGTAACTGATTTTCTCAATTTGCCCTGTAAGTTAGAAGTGAATGTCTTTGTACCCTTATGACAATCTATTCTACAGAGATCCCCTATTGTACATTTTAGTGCATAGAGTACACCAATAACATTGTATTATGGATATCCTGAGACATTTAAGCTTAATTCTTGTGCAAGACTAATTGTCATTGAATTTAGTAAATGAAAAAGTGCTATGAAAATATTTGCCCCATGTTGCCATTGTGATATTTATTTTTATCTTAAAATTATTCGTCTTTACATTTTCCATATCTGCTTTGTGATTCTCTGTTAATTAAACCCTATGGGCCATTTTTCCATTGGGTACCAAAAACTCACTAGTTTTAGAAATTAAGGGAAATAATATCTATTCATAACATAGTACCATTCTGTTTTCTATCATGCATTGGCAAGATATTCTCTTATAGCTCATACAAAACAGAATACTACTCTCCATTAGTATATACTGGTCCACTGTGTACTTGAAAACGTTACATCTTGAGCGTCCAGACCTAATGACTTACAGTGGAGACTATGCACTAATAACATGTGATAAGCTGCTCCCCATTCCCTAGGAATGTGCTTTCCAAGCATTCAGTTCATTAGAACACCTTTAAAAATGTAGTTGATGCTAAATATATTCAAGGCACATTAACCTACTAATTAACATGCATTAAGATGACATGCACATAGCAAAAAGTTCTAATGCATGTTAAAAAAAATATATTAAAAAGAATGGGGGGATATTCAGCGGTGGTAGGTAGCGCTTGTAAAACACATAGCCATCGCTGCTGAATATTAAACCTGGATATTCAATGCTGGTGTCATATCTGGTCACCGGCATCGAATATCGATGCCACTACAGAGCCTGTTGGTTAACCATGCAGCGACAATTTTGATCCACTACCAGTTAGCTCCTATGGGTAAAGTTAGGCTAGCCTTTGCCATGCCTAACTTTACCCATGGGTTGCTAATCAGCGATGGGCGCTGCCTCCGTTCCGCCCTGTCACCGAATGCCCCAATGATGCACATACCTAACATTTGCAAAGCTCTATTCAGTGGGAGGGGGGGGGGGCAGTTTATTGTGATTTTCAGGTGCATTTGCCTCTATATATGTAAACCACTTTGATGAAGAAAACCCCCACTAGAGGTAAAGGGACAATAAACCAATCCAAAAGAGAAAAATAACCCCCCTCATGACAGGAAACTTGTAGTAATATTATAGGAACATTGTAGCACAAATTGAAGTTACTCCTTGGGTCAGTACAAAGATAGCTTGCTAGCAGTTCACTTTCACTCTTCACTCACTTTTCACATATAGCGTTTCTTCTGCTGAACCTCTGATGTTTTTCAAAGGTGAATGAATTGGGTGCTAACAGACAGCCCCAGAAGCAGTAAGCAAAATCTGTGGGCAGGTCGGGATAAAAGTAGGTGTTCTTTTGACCATTAATTTGATTTGATACTACAGCACAGCATGATACTTCACAAGATTAGTACACAGCATGGCATAACAAATGCTTGGGAAAGTTTCTAGCGCCGAGCTGGGCAATGCAAAGTGAAAGTGAAATGCTGGCAAGCTACCTTCGTTTGTATGGAGCTAAGTGGCGGCTTTATTTTTTTGTTACAAAGTTGCTAAATTGTTTCTATATGTGAAAAGTGAGTGAAGAGTTACCTTTGTTTGTACTAAGCCAAGGAGTAACTTCCATTGTTGCTACAGTGTTGCTATAATGTTACCATTAGTTCTTCCTGTGATTGCAGCAATGAAAGCACTGTCCTAAAATGGTATGAGGTCTTAAAGGAATAATCGGCACACATTGTATTTGTCTTTGAAATCCATACATGGGACTTTTTATAGTATACAAAAATATAGGAAAATATAGATATTTAATACATTTAATAAGAGAGTGCAATTGAGCCAAATGATTGATAAGGGGAGATATGGGTGGATTGTGACAGCCACGGGGATCTATGGATATATTCGTCCCCCTGCTGCATTCTGACGGTTCGTTCACCTCTATACTTTTTGTGGGTTTATATACTGCATGTGTGCTGACAGTCGTAATAGAAGTTCCTTTTTGTGAGGGGGAAGGTGGGGGGTTATTTTTCTCTATGTATGTAAAGCCAGTATAGTCTGACAATGATTTCATTTGTTATTACCACAGTATTTAATAAAAGCAACATCAAGAACAGAATTTAGAGTATTCTCTTTCATTGCTAAATCAAGCTCCCTGTCCAGCTTGCACTAAACAGCTAGTGTGTTGATTCACCAAGCTAGCATGCCTAGGGGCAGGGATAAATGCCAGTGTATGGAATTTTTGATGCCCACATGTACCCCCCTTGTAAAATGGAGAATCCATGTGGATATTTTAGGCAGCCCAAACCATTCCCTCTCCACCCTACCTACACCTCCTTGCAATCTCTGCAGAGTGTCGATCACCACATGTAAATAGCAGCATTCTGAAATCGCTATTTGCTATTTATACATGGGAATGTTTTTAAAATAAGGATCATAGGCGCCTATGTACTTTTATAAAATACTAGCATAACTCCTTCAGAAACAGAACCTAGATTGTGATATTTTCACTCTCAGGAGTGGATTTAAATGTTGACTTGTAAAGTATGCACATTTTATCAAATACCTGCATAAATCATGGTTTTGTCTCTTCTCCATCTAGATGCAACCCTTTAAGCATGACTGAACTTCATAAGAGGACTTTTACCTGCGTAAATCAGTGTTTTATGCATGAAAAAGGTTTATAAACTTACACCTCAAAGCAGGAAGGAATGTATGTATGGGCATGTGTGCACTAGTGAGGTTGGTTCTTATTTGAAAAGGCATATAGATACCCAAGTAGCCTCTATAAAATAGGTGCCTTTTGCATTTCTCACAAAGGCATACAGTTATAAATCAGGCCCACCATGCATGGGTGAAAGTCATGACTACTTGTAACACGGATACTATACAAGAAAAAGCTCTGATCTTCATTCCAAGCATATAGTAAGAAGCAGTAATGAGACCAAGGCAAACAAATCAAGGGAACACTTCAGGGCCTTAATTATAAATAAGTTTAAATCCTATAGTAAATTAGTTAATTTTATATCTTGCTTTTCTGGAGCAGTTTACCATGAAAGAAAGAGAAAATTCTGCTACTTATCTCAGTTCTGATTGCTATTGATTCCATTACTTGTGCCCCCAGACAGGTAAAAGGCATACACATCTTGATTGTTTCGATGCTAAGACTGTAAACTGGTTCTGTATACTCCTAGCCCCCTTCCAATTATATCCTGTGAATTTGATTCTCTGGAGGGTTTCAATAGAATCTTTTCTCATTAGTGCTCAAATTACATCTAGAGATTTATTCAACATCAATCTTCTAGCTGGTAAACCTAGGATTAAAGTTGGTCTTTATTTGCAGTTCTTAGGTATTCAGTGGTAGAACTGGCATACAGACATTTAGAGGTGTGGTGCTGTACAGGGTACACATTCATTGGAAGCAATATGGTGGCCATGAAACCAAATGATGTCCTGGTACATTTATATTTCCAGAGGTGGGGGTGTACATCCTTGTCACTGCAGATGGTCAAGCAGGCTGTAATGTGGCCTATGAATATATCTGGATACTCTTCTTCCAGCAGGCTGTATTGCTCACACAAGCTCTTCCATGACCAGCCAGAAATAATGGACTGTTCTACTACTGGCCAGCCATGGGGGACACATAGGCATGTCTGAGAATTAGGACAGAAAAATAGGCTGGTCACATGCAGATGCCTCAGTCTCCTTGCCTTCTGCTTCACACACCACTGTCACAATTCAGTTTCTCTAAGGCAGTGATTTGGGGTGTTTTTTGTTGGGTTGGTTGTTGGGGCTTTCTTTGGAAGGGCGTATTTTCCTTATGCACTATTCAGTGTTACATTATCTGAATTTGTGAATCAAAGTTACTGCTTTTGATGTCAGTTATAATCACAATAATATTTATATACTGTGCATCAGAACACATACTGTATCTCAGAATCTACTTCTAGGTGTGTTTTGATTGTCTTTGGAACTCCGTATGGACTTGCTACTATGAGCAGCTCCTGGTTCATTATCTAGTTGCTTTTTTAAAGTTCAATATATTTATTGAGTGCAACAGCTTTCCAAATGTAAAAATGATGTGCAGAATATAGAAGAATAGATAATATCTGAACAATAAGCATCAGTAAACATGCTGGGCCAGATATATTCAAAAGGAATTATCTGGTTATCAGAACCTGCTAACAGGATTGACTATGTTGAGAGCAATATTCTGTGGCACTATCTGGATAGTGCAACTGAGCATTTTTTGACAGCTGTGCCACAATCCAAATAGTCCTGTGTGGTCTATGGGCAAAGAATATTGGGATAGTGATGATTTTCAGCTGCTATCCAGATGTGTTTTGTGGATAAAGTTAGGGCAGCAAAAAGAGAGTGTAATCATATCCTCAAAGAGAATCTGGATAGTGGATGAATCTTGCTACTGTTTGGATAGGGCCACCACTGACTGCAACACCAACAGATATTCAGCAGCACCACTATATGAATACCGCCACTGTATATCTGGTATAATTTGCCCAAAGCAGCAAGTGGTTAAACAGCTGATTTCTACAGGCTGAATATTGCTATGGCTGTTCATAGTGCTTGGTGAATGGTTGGCTTTAAAGTCATTACAGCAGGATGAGACTATTGTAATAAAACCGGCAGATAAGGGAGGAGGTGTGGTGATCCTCGATAAAAGTGATTACAAATGGGAGGTTTACTCTCAGTTACATAATGAGGCATTCTAACATCCTCTTTTGGAGGATCACACTTCGGTGATACAGTCAGAGATAATGGAAGTTTTGAAGGGTGTTTTTCAATTGCGGGTAATCACGGAATGGTTGTTAAAATGTCTGCATTTGAAATCTTCTCATGTTCCCTCATTTTATATTGTAACTAAAACACATAAGTCATTAACGAGTCCTCCAGAGCGTCCAATAGTCTCAGGGATAGGTTCCTCTTTGGAACCTCTCTCGCAATATATGTATTCCTTGTTGAATCCTTTGGAAAAACAGGCGGCCACATATGTCAGGGACTCTGAGGACCTTTTGACATTTTTGGAGTCTTGGAAGGGACTAGTAGAACACTGTATATTGATAACCTTGGATATTATCACCCTATATACGCATATCTCACAAATAAAGGGGTCAGAGGTATCTATGCGGTATTTGGGTTTATTAGATAATTCTGGGACCCACTTGTGGTTTTACCATTGGTGATGGAACTTACTTTATGATGAAATTATTTTGAATTTAATGGTTTGTTTTACGATCAGAGGGCACGGCTATGGGAGCCACAGTGGCCCCATCAGTAGTGGGCTTGTATGTCTGCAATTTTGAATATACATTTACATATTGATCATGGATAGTTAAGTGGATATGATATATACAGTAGATGACATCTTTTTTATATGGCAGGGGCAAGAAGCAGAGTTACATGAGTTTTTGGAATGGTTAAATTTGCAGGATACTCATTTGGAATTTACTCCTATGTTGTTCCGGAAAATAGTTCATTTTTTAGATATTAAGATCAGCTTAGACGAAGGGGGTTTTATGACCTCCATTTTCTGTAATGAAATGGAATAGAATTGTTTGCTGGATTATCAGAGCTTTTATCCATGGCACATTCGAGATAAGATTCCCACAGGACAGTTCCTGCATCTTCGGAAGTTATGTTCTACCCAACAGGAGTTTCAGTTCCAGGGCTGTAGTATGACATTGAAGTTTCAGCATCGTGATTATCCCAATTCAGTAATACGTCAATGTAAATCATGATTTGTTGTTTTTGGATGGGTGGAGAAAGATGGAATCACATCTTACTTGTGTTTTTCCTTATTCCATGCATCATTGGGATATTTTACAGATACATCCATTTTCTAGGGATCCCCCTTTCTTTTCTTTTCTAAAGGGGAGAAATTTGCAGGACTTTTTGGTGCATTCACAGGCCTGTAGTGGCTCTGGAATGGGGGTTGGTTTCACAGGGCATAGACAATGTGGTCAGTGTGTAACGTGTCCAGTTAGTTTGGAACTCACTAGTTTTATATACCTGACCATGGGGTTTCCCCCTTAGGATGCAGGATCTGACCACTTGCCATACAAATGGTGTCATATATGTGGTTATTTGTCCATGCTCATTATTATATATCGGGCAGACATCTCATCCATTTAAAGTTAGGATGACAGAGCATTTGCCCACTATCCGTCGAGTGGTTGAGCCACCCTTTTGGTTCCTCATTGGCAATTGAAGGGTCATATAATACAGGAATTGTGTTGCTTTATTCTGGAAAGTGTAAGTGGGGATTTTTAGAGACAGTTTTGCTGCCATGAGCAGCATGGGTTAAATTCCCAAATAGAGTGGTGCTGTTTTTATTGAGTGGTTCTGTGGGTATAAAGGGGATGAGGCATCGTGCATGTGTTGGTGTTTTTTGGACAGAACTTGAAAGAGTGTGAGATGTGGGAGCGAGTTGCAACAGGTCAGTGTTTCTGTGTTTTTTAAGGGTGATTTAGTGTTTTGAGCTATTTTCCAGTCTGACTGTCCATTCCATTGTTGTAGATTCCCTGAAGAAGCCATATAGGCAAAACTGTGGTCCATGGTTGGAGGAGCGATAACAGCAATAGAATACATAGCAGTGTTGGGAAACTTGAGGAAGTAGATTTTGTGCAATCAGGTTGTAAAAACAGAGTTGAATAAGTTGTGGAAACAAGTTGGTTGCAGCAAGGGGGGTGCTGTCTAATTTCATCTCATGCAACACCTATGAGTGTTTAGCCAAGCGGATGGAATTGGGTTCACTTGGATTCCATCGGGATTTGTATGCAGAGTACAGTTGAATGTGGGATAGGCAGATCATGTGGATTGTGGAGGTCACATATTGAAGCCGCTTTGAACTGTGACAGAGATAATCATGGAAGAAAGAAGAAAATACTCCAGTGATTGTGCAATGAGAAGGAAAGTGTCTTTGGTTGTCCCTGAAATGATGCACATGAGTACATGAGTTCATTGGAACTGTGCTGGGTGATACACTGCATTTGAGAAACCATTTATTAATTTGGTGGGATAAACTGGTGAGACAAGCTAGGTGGTTTTTTGTACCACCTGAATGTGGTTGTAAGAGATTTGTATGGGAATGATTGATTGTGTGGTTGTTGAGATGGATGGTTGAAATATTTTGGAGACAGGCTGGTAGGATGTTTTAAATATTTGTTGAATTGTAAATTGTGTTATATGCAATATTTAAGAAATACTTCAGTAAATATGTATATTATTTAAGCAATATTTGAGAGGAATGATTAAAGAGTATGGGGTCCATCCTGTCCCGTGAATAGCAGGGATGTCCATCCCTGCTATTCATTCCCCTTGCCATCCCAGACTAAGCCTCCCCATAAGAACAAAGAGTTTGTATGGGGAGGCTTAAATGGGGGCAGGAGGGGGTGGTACAGAGGCAGGGTGGGCAGTGGGCGGGTCCATGGCCCTGGACATAAAGAACCGATTCTGAAGTTGGCCCTGTATATCTGGGGTTGGCAGAATGGATGGGGGACATTTTGCACCTCAGAGGTGGAATAAGTCCCCCTAGATGTTGGGGCACCGGAGACCAGGCTGGGTGCAAAAAGGTGAGGGATGCAGGAGATTCCCCACAGCATAACCCTGGCCATGGGAGGACAGATAGGGGGTCAGGCTGTGGGGAAAGGTGAAAGTGGTTAGCAGCCAGAGATTGCAGCTCCTGAATGGAGCCGTGGTGCCATGGCAACTGAATGCCATGGTATCGTGGCTCCATTCTGGAGCCTGACTGAGTTAGCTGAACAGGGGCCTATACATGCAGGCCGATGTGAATCAGGTCTCAGCCTGCACATACAAGTCTAGATGTGATTCTGATCCCGCGGGGGCTAGATGTACCCCATGGGATCAGAATTGGGTCTCTCTCTGTGCATCCGGTTCTGACCGGACACAGAGAGGCCAGGACATGCAGAATGGAATGTACCCTCCACATATTTTTTACAAAAAATGATAAACAAATATATGCATTGAAGGGATTTAATGTCATAATTGGCTCACCCTTGAAGGAGTCCATAGCTTTTAGATGGAGGTTATTGCAGGCATAAGGCCTTTTAAGGCCTTTTGGTTACATTGTTGTTTAAATTGATTGTAAAGGTATTTGTTCAATACAACTGTAAATCGCTTTGATTGAAATGATAAAGCAGTATAAAAAAAACCTGTTAAATAAATAAATAAATAAATAAATAAAATAAAACAGTTGCAGAAGAATACATTGATGAGTTCTATGAACAAGTACAAGCTGAAACTGACAGAACATACATACAGAATATCCTGATAGCCATGGGTGACTGGAATGCAAAAGTTGGCAACAAAGAAGGTGGCAAAGTAGTTGGAAAATATGGCAACAGAAGTGAAGCTGGAGAAAGACTGATAGACTAACAATCTATTCATCTCAAATACCTTCTTCCAGCAACACAAGTGGTGACTGTACAAATGGACTTCACCCAATGGATTGTACAAAAGTCAAATTGAATACATCTGTAGAAGACAATGATGGAAAAGCTCGATAACATCAACAAAGACAAAACCTGGAGCTGACTGTGGTACAGATCACTAACTACTAGTATGCAAACTCGAGCTAAAGTTGAAAAAGAACAAAAAAACTCATGAACATAGCAGAATATGGCCTTGAGAATATACCACTGGAATTTAAAGACTGCTTGCAAAATTGATTTACTGCTTTAGATACAAATGACAGAACTCCAGAAGAGTTCTGGGATAACATCAAGAAGGCTGTGTTGGAAGAAAGTGAGAAATCTCTACAAAAAGTGAAAATGCAAAAATGCCAAAATGGATGACTGAAGAAGCTCTGAAAATTGCCCAAACATACAGAGAAGCTAAAGCTAGAGGAGAAAGAGAGGGAATCACAGAACTCAACAGAGATCTCCAATGCAGCAAGACAAGACAAGGATAAGTACTACAATGACGCATGTAAGGAAATATAATCAGAAACTTTTAGAGGAAGAACAAGATTGACTTTCCTAAAGCTATGCAAATTAAAGAAAATAATTTCAGCATCAAAATGGAATGCTACAAGCTGCTCAAGGATTCATGTTGAATGACATTGAGAAGATCAAGAAAAGGTGGAAAGAATATATAGTCATTATTCCATAAAAATCAAGTGGACTAACAGCCATTTCAGCATGTACCTTATGATCATGAAGCATTTGATAAAAGAAAAAGTCAAAGCAGCATTAAAAGCCTTATCAAAGAACAAAGCACCAGGCATTAATGGAGAGACTACAGCCATACCTGGAATGAGAACTGCCCGAAGTGCAAGCAGGGTTCAGAAAAGGGTGAGGAATGAGAGACATCATCACAGATGGGAGATGGATCCTGGAAAAGACAAAAGAATACCAAAAACATATCTGTATGTGTTTTATTGCTACAGCAAGGCTTTTGACTGTATAAACCATGAGAAAATCTGGGCCACATTTAGAACCATGAGTAAAGCAGAGCACCTGATAGTTCTCTTGAAAAACCTTTACATTGATCAAGAAGCAGCAGATCAAATGAAACTAAGAGAAATAGAATGGTTTAAAATCAGAAAAGGCTGCATACTTTCCCCTACCTCTTTAATTTATATGCAAAACAAATCATCAGAGAAGCAGGACCGTATGAAGACAACTAAGATGTAAGGATGTAGGCCTGTTAGTTTAACCTCAGCGGTGAGTAAATTATTGGAAGAGCTGCTGAAAGAGAAAATATTGAGGTTTCTGGAGTCCAACAGATTACTGGCACTGAGGCAGCATGGATTCACCAAAGGCACGTCTTGTCAGAAAAATCAGATTGATTTCTTTGAATGGGTGACCAGGGAATTGAACCGAGAGAGAGCCCTAGATGTGATGTATTGAGATTTTAGTAAAGCCTTTGACACTGTTCCGCACAGGCAACTTATAAACAAGATGAGCACTCTAGGGATGGACCCCAAAGTTACTGCTTGGGTTAGAAACAGGTTGAGTGGGAGGTGACAAAGGGTACAGGTAAACAGAGCTCACTCTGAGGAGAGGGAGGTTACCAGTGGTGTGCCCCAGGGATCTGTTCTTGGTCCGGTAATTTTTAACATCTTTGTTAGTGATGTTGCGGAAGGGCTGTCAGGTAAGGTTTGCCTCTTTGTGGATGATACCAAAATCTGCAATAGAATAGACACCCAGGAAGGTATAGATGGCATGAGGAGAGATCTAGCTAAGCTTGAAGAATGGTCTAGAATTTGGCAGCTGAGAATTAATATTAAAGAATGCAAAGTTATGCATTTGGGCTGCAATAATTCAAGGGAGAGATATAATATAGGGGTGAAGTACCTCTGTCCACAAAAGAAAAGCATGATTGTGTCTAATGATCTTAAAGTAACTAAACAGGTAGAAAAGGCAACTGCAAAAGCTAGAAAGATACTTGGATGCATAGGAAGAGGAATGGTCAGCAGAAGAAAGGAGGTGTTTGTTCCTCTGTATAGGTCTTTGGTGCGACCTCATTTGGAGTATTGTGTGCAGTTATTGAAAGACTAGAAAAGGGGACTGTTACTTCTGGAGAAAGATCTGCAATTGTGAGTATATACTTCTGGGAATTTTCTGAAAGGAATTCTTTTTATTAAAGCTAATTAATCTGTGAACCCACTATTTTTTGTTAAATCAGTCAGGGCCTAGTAGCAGCAGTAAGTTTACATTTAAAACACAGAAGAGAACTTTCTGGTTAAATTTCATACCCAGCAGAGAGCTTGTAGTTTAAATTTAATAGTCATTCAGGGCCTAGCATCAGCAAAGTACTTTTAGTTTAAATTTAAAACACAGAAGAGAGCTTTCTGGTTAAATTTAGAACCCAGCAGAGAGCTTGTAGTTTAAATTTAATAGTCACTCAGGGCCTAGCATCAGCAAAGTACTTTTAGTTTAAATTTAAAACACAGAAGAGAGCTTTCTGGTTAAATTTAGAACCCAGCAGACAGCTTGAAGTTTAAATTTCATAATAAGTTAGAGCCTAGTAGCAGCAAAGAGCTATAATTTAAATCACATAAGAATATAGAGTAGCACAAAAAGCAAAACAGGGTCAGTACTCTTTGAGCAGCAAATAGTCTTCTAGAGACCTTTACAAAGAGGCCTTCTACCTAGGGGGCAAGAGACCTGTGAAACTTTCTTCAATAGGTGTAAACACCAGGTGGCAGATCAAAAGGCCATTTTGAAAGACTCCTTCTATCCAAGCAAGGATTGTTAATCATCCAGGCAGTTGGTCACAGCTTACCTCAGCAGCACAGGCATAAATAGCTCAACCAGAGCTCTGTGATCCTCAGTCTTGAACGACTAGAAAAGGGGACTGTTACTTCTGGAGAGAGATCTGCAATTGTGAGTATATACTTCTGGGAATTTTCTGAAAGGAATTTTTTTTATTAAAGCTAATTAATCTGTGAACCCACTATTTTTTTGTTAAATCAGTCAGGGCCTAGTAGCAGCAGTTTAAGTTTACATTTAAAACACAGAAGAGAGCTTTCTGGTTAAATTTAGAATCAAGCAGAGAGCTTGTAGTTTAAATTTAATAGTCACTCAGGGCCTAGCATCAGCAAGGTAATTTTAGTTTAAATGTAAAACACAGAAGAGAGCTTTCTGGTTAAATTTAGAACCCAGCAGAGAGCTTTTAGTTTAAATTTCATAATAAGTTAAAGCCTAGCAGCAGCAAAGAGCTATAATAAGAATATAGCTTACCTCAGCAGCACAGGACAGGGTATTGTATAGCAGCCCTCTTTTAATAAGTGCTATTTCCCTCCCTCCCTCCCCACACCCACCCACCCCTGGGATAATCGTAGCTTTATAGGTACTTACACATTTTAACAGACAGGAGGTGCTCTCAGGTGAAGCTCATTACCCAAATCAGTCATACACGAAGGACGTGATATTAATTAAGCTTCAGGTGAACAAGGTATATTAAACGTATTAGGTACAGTTTTATTGGCAACCCTTAGTAAGTAAAGAACTTAAAGATCTAAACAAAAACTTAAAACTAAGATGCAGACAGCAGTCCAGCAGCGAGATGGGGGCTTTCCAGTCTTTTGCATTGAGTGTCACATGTATGATTTTCTCCCAGTTGGTGAGAGGTCTTACGTGTGCACTAGGTGCAAGGAGCTCTTTGCTCTCAGGGAATGAGACCGTTCTCTAGAGGCTAGAGTAGCAGACTTGGAAAACATAAGACAGACAGAGAGGTACATAGACAAGACCTACAGGGATATAGTCCTGAAGTTCCACTTCCAGTCTGGCAACATCCCTGTTGCCATGGAGGAGAGAGGTCACGTGACAGGAGAGCATCACCCTGGTGTGACAGGAAGTGATCCGATAACTAGGACCTGTCCTCCAGGTGATGTAAAACCCTCTTGCACCGAGGAAGTTTCTCAAGGGCCATGTGCCCATGAGGGAAGGGTTAGAACAGCCGTTATAGTTGGTGATTCGATCATTAGGCATGCAGATAGCTGGGTGGCTGGTGGACGTGAGGATTTCCTGGTAACATGCCTGCCTGGTGCGAAGGTAGCAGACCTCATGCGCCACCTAGATAAGGTCTTAGATAGTGCTGGGGAGGAGTCTGCTGTCTTGGTACATGTCGGTACCAATGACATATGAAAATGTGGTAGGGAGGTTCTGGAGGCTAAATTTAGGCTTTTAGGTAGGAAGTTGAAATCCAGAACTTTCAGGGTAGTGTTCTCCGAAATGCTTCCCGTTCCACGTGCAGGATCCAAAAGGCAGGCAGAGCTCCGGAGTCTCAATGCGTGGATGAGACAATGGTGCAGAGATGAGGGTTTTGGATTTGTTAGGAACTGGGGAATATTCTGGGGAAAGGAGGGGCTCTTCCGAAGGGAATGGCTTCACCTTAACCGGGATGGAACCAGGCTGCTGGCATTAACCTTTAAAAAGGAGATAGAGCAGCTTTTAAACTAGATAATAGGGGAAAGCCGACAGTTGCCCAAGAGCGGATGGTTCAGAAGAATGTATCCTTGAAGGATGCTACCAAAAGCAGAGAGGTTCCAAAAAAGAGTAAAGTAGCCCAAATGCCCTCGAGTATGGAGCAAACAGAGCTTAAAGATCCCAAATTACCCATGTCTACCAATAGCCAAATTAATATGAATAAAATACAGTCTCTAAAATGCTTGTATGCAAATGCTAGAAGTCTAAAAAATAAGATGGAAGAGTTAGAATATATAGCACTAAATGAGAGGTTAGATATGATTGGAATATCAGAGACATGGTGGAAGGAGGACAACCAGTGGGACACTGTGATTCCTGGGTACAAACTATATCATAATGATAAAGCTGATCAAATGGGTGGAGGGGTTGCGCACTATGTTAGAGAGAGCATTGAATCAGAAAGGATTAAAGTTCTGCAGGAAACAAAATTTGCTGTAGAATCTCTATGGATTGAAATTCCATGTAAAAAGAGGAAGGCGATAGCAGTGGGGGTGTACTATCGACCACCGGGCCAGAATGAACAAATGGATGATGAAATGCTCAAAGAAATCAAGGAAGTTAACAAAGGTTACAGTGCAGTAATAATAATGGGTGATTTCAATTACCCTGGTAACAACTTGGTCAGTGTCACGGCAGGACATGCTAGGGAGATAAAGTTCCTAGATGACATAAATGACTGCTTCTTGGATCAGCTGGTTCATGAACCGACGAGAGGGGAAGCCATATTAGACCTAGTCCTTAGTAGAACACCAGATCTAGTGCAAGAGATAAGGGTGTTGGGGCCACTTGGCAATAGTGATCATAGCATGATCGCCTCTGATTTAATTAGTGGAGGAGGGATAGTACGGAAATCCACAGTACTACCTTTCCACTTTCAAAAGGGAGACTATGATAAAATGAGGAAAATAGTTAAGAAAAAACTAAAAGGAGCAGTTCCAAAAGTTAAAGAGTTACAGCAAGCTTGGGTGCTGTTGAAAAATACTATCTTGGCAGCCCAGACCAGCTGTATTCCACACTTTAAGAAAAGTGGAAGGAAGTCCAAAAAACTGCCAGCATGCTTTAAAGGTGAGGTCAGAGAGGCTGTTGTTGCCAAAAAAGCATCTTTCAGGAAATGGAAAAAAGAGCAAAACGACGAAACCTGGAAACAGCACAAGCACTGGCAAATCAAATGCAAGGCATTGATAAAGCAGGCAAAGGGAGAATTTGAGTAGAAGCTTGCTGTGGAAGCAAAAGTATGATAAAATGAGGGAAATAGTTAAAAAAAAAACTAAACGGAGCAGTTACAAAGGTTAAAGACTTACATCAAGCTTGGGTGTTATTGAAAAATACTATCTTGGAAGCCACGACCAGCTGTATTCTACGCTTTAAGAAAAGTGGAAGGAAGTCCAAAAAACTGTCAGCATGGTTTAAAGGTGAGGTCAAAGAGGCTGTTGTTGCAAAAAAAGCATCTTTCAGGAAATTTTAAAAAGAGCCAAACGACGAAACCTGGAAACAGAACAAGCACTGGCAAGTCAAATGCAAGGAATTGATAAGGCAGGCAAAGGGAGAATTTGAGAAGAAGCTTGCTGCGGAAGTAAAAATGTGAAATAAAGACTTTTTCAAGTACATTCGTAGCAAAAAACCTGTGAGAGAGTCAGTAGGTCAATTAGATGATAGAAAAGTTAAAGGGGCACTAAGAGGCGACAAGGCGATAGCGGAGAGACTGAATGAATTCTTTGCTTCGGTCTTTACTGAGGAAGATGTAGGGATGTTAACCATGACAGAAGTGGTATTTAAAGGTGCGGAAGAATTGAAGGAAATATCGATACATCGGGAAGATGTATTAAAACTATTAGATAAACTGAAGAGTAGCAAATCACCTGGGCCGGATGGTATACATCCAAGGGTGTTGAAAGAACTGAAATATGAGATTGTAGACCTGCTATTAGTAATCTGTGAACTATCATTAAAATCATCTCTAATACCTGAAGATTGGAGGATCGCTAATGTAACACCAATTTTTAAAAAGGGTTCCAGGGGTGATCCGGGAAACTACAGACCGGTGAGCCTCACGTCAGTACTGGAAAAATGGTAGAAACCATCATAAAGAATAAAATTACTCAGCATGTAGATAGTCATGGCCTAATGGGAGACAGCCAACATGGCTTTAGACAAGGAAGATCTTGTCTTACTATTCTGTTATTTTTTTTGAAAGTGTGAATAAACAGGTGGACAAAGGTGAGTCGGTTGATATAGTGTATCTGGACTTTCAGAAAGCCTTTGACAAGGTCCCTCATCAGAGACGTTTGGCAAAACTAAAGAGTCATGGGATAGGAGGCAGTGTACTACTGTGGATCAAGAACTGATTAAAAGATAGAAAGCAGAGGGTTGGGCTAAATGGCCAATTTTCCCAATGTAGAAAGGTGAATAGTGGTGTACGCCAGGGATCTGTCCTGGGTCCACTGCTTTTTGACATATTCATAAATGACCTGGAGAGTGGAATAACTATGGTTACACAATGCAAGGTTCCACATTAGGAACCACCACCCAGGAAAAAGATTTAGGCGTCATTGTGGATAACATGTTAAAACCCTCGGCCCAGTGTGCAGCAGCAGCCAAGAGAGCAAATAGAATGCTAGGTATCATAAGGAAAGAAATGGAAAATAAAACACAAAATATTATAATGCCTCTATATCGTTCCATGGTGAGACCGCACCTTGAATATTGTGTGCAATTCTGGTCGCCGTATCTTAAAAAGGATATAGAGTTATTAGAAAAGGTTCAGAGAAGAGCCACAAAAATCGTAAAGGGGATGGAAGGATACTCCTATGAAGAAAGGCTAAAAAGGTTAGGGCTCTTTAACCTGGAAAAGAGACGGCTGAGGGGAGATATGATAGAAGTCTATAAATTAATGAACGGAGTGGAACAGGTAAATGTAGATCGATTGTTTACATTATCAGAATATAGAAAGACTAGGGGACATACAATGAAGCTACAGGATAAACTATTTAAGTCTAATAAAAGAAAATATTTTTTTCACTCAACGTGTAATCAAACTCTGGAATTTGTTACCGGAGGATGTAGTAAAGGCTGTTAGTGTAGCTGGGTTTAAAAAAGGTTTGGACAAGTTCCTGGAGGAAACGTCCATAAACCATTATTAAGAAGGGACCCAACATATCAATGCTTGACCCAGTACAAGCACTGCAGAACCTGTGTCTTTTGGGGAAACTGCTAGGTACGTATTACCTAGATTGTCCACTGTTGGAAACAGGATACTGGGCTTGATGGACCTTGGTCTGACCCAGTATGGCATATCTTATGTTCTTATATGTTCTTATGTTCTTATGGAGTTCACACCTTCAAAAGGATATAAACAGTTTGGAATCAGTATGGAGGTTGCCTAATAAAATGGGTAGTAGTCTTTGTTATAAAGCATATGATTACAGACTTAAGGATCTTGATATGTATACTTTAGAGGAAAAGTGGGATAGAGGTGATATGTCTGAAACATTTAAATAACTCCATGGCATGAATGCGTAGGAGGAGAGCCTCTTTTGATTGAAAGAAAACTCTGCTATGAGGGGACATAGGACGAGGGTGAAAGGGGATAGACTTAGGATAATATGTGGAACTATTTTTTTACAGAAAGAGTGGTAGATGTGTGGAATAGTCTCCCAGTGAAGATGGTAGAAATGACAACTTTGTATTTTAAAAAAACATAGAACAAACACAGACGATTTCTAAAGGAAAAAGGGGACTGTTGTAGTGATTGATATGGAAGGGCAGACTAGAAAGGCCATGTGGTCTTCTTCTGCCTTCATGTTTCTCTGTTTCACATTACTGGCTGAAAGTGAAGACAATCTGAAACATTTGCTTCTCAAGATCAAGGAACATAGGGGTATGTTTACTAAACTGCGGTAACGGTACATAACGCGCGTAATGTAACGTTAACAATCGTTTGCGCGTCATAACGCATGTTATGACGTGCGAACGATCGTTAACGTTACATAACGCGCGTTAACCGTAGTTAACGATCGTAAACTCCCGCAGCGCGGTAAAACACCACAGAAGGTGGAGAGAGGGCGGAGAGAAGGGGTCAATGGGCGGAGAGTGGGCGGGGAGAGTCTCCCTTCACACTAACGCGCTGATCTGAAGAGCTCAATTCCAACGCGAATGAAAACCTGCCGTTAAATGCACATTAGAGGGGAGAGAAACCATTTAAGTGTCAGCAATGTACAGCCCAGACAGGGAAACCCAAAAAACGTGATATGTGTGATACATGTGCACAGAACAAAAGGTCACATAAACACTGAAAATGACCCCAACAAACTGGAAAAAAACATAATCAAGCTGGCCTATAGTGGTATCAATGAGAAACATCAACCCCTCCCCCCCCTGAGTAAACTCCATAGAAAAGATATAAATCGTGGAAGGGTCTATAATCCGTCCCCATACAAGGTGAATGAGCCCACAGTGAAATAGCGCTGCTCAGGGTTTTCCCCACCATCGGACAGGGTTCCTATGGCATGCACATGTCCCGCAACATCAGGGCGGGCTTGTCGGAACGGCAACTGGACAGCTGCCGGAGAAGGGGATACAGTGGGCCGCATGCGGCACATGCTGTGGTGGAGCTGGGCCACAGTGCGGATTAGGGTGATGCCTAGGTGGCCCATACGAATGCTGAAACAGCAGAGCAGCCAGAAAGCAACTGCTGAAGATCAACATGGGCACAAGTGTGTTTCCCACAGTGTCACAGGGGATAGTACCCAACAGCCACCCCCAAGGGCACGGAACATTGGCAGGCGGGGCTGGGGGAAGCGTCGACGTCTATGCAGGCACCCCTACACCAGAACCCGCACCATAGGCAGCCGCCTACCTGCACACTGGATGGCCTGAGACTGCGCACCACCAGCACCACCAGCAGAAGGGCAGGTCAGCATGGTGGCTGAGGGATACTGGTGGTGGTGGGGGCAGTGGCAGCTGCCCAGAGCAGACCGTGGCCTAGCCCTGTGTAGGTGGGTGCTGTGTACTGCAACAGACGGGCCCTGTCTGACGAACAGTCATGGTATCACCAAAGAATGTACTGACTCTGTGACAACAAGGTGGTGCAGAGCACAAAACCAGTGTATTCAGAAGCAGAGGATCACAGGTTCAAGTCCCAGCTGTGGTTCCTGCCAACCCAATCCCCATATTTTACCCACTACTACAACTTTCTAATACAGACAGCACCTTTATTGCAGATGATGTAAACATGCCCAAAACACCTACATTCTACCCTACAGAGCACAGACACCATAAACATGCACATTACCTAGAGCAGAGTCTCCCAAATGCAGTCCTGGAGGGCCAAACACCATTCTGGATCCATGCTGCCTCTGATAAAGATGCCTGTGCTGCATTTCTATGTGCCACCCCCATGGTATGCAGATGTATCTCATGCATATTCATGAGGGACAGCATGAAAAACCGAACAGTGTTTGGCACCGCAGGACTGGAGTTGGGAACCTCTGCCGTAAAGCAGCAGCCAAAAGGGGCAGACACACCCGCACCCACAGGTCCCATTATCCAAAGCCTCCTGGAGAGGCAGGACTTTGGGCTCTGTGTGCATCTCCCAATACTAGCACTTGCATACCTTAGTAATGCCACCCTAAACCGGGGAATATGGTACACATCTATCAAAAGGTTGCTATGATTACTGGCAGATAGCAATTCCTAGGTTAAGTACAATTTTCGGAGTGAGCTGCATCATAGCAACCATTCTGATGTCTGTGGAGTGTGCTACAGGTTTTGTGTCTGACAGTGTTTACCAATCTGGGGAGTGACTCCTACAGTATTGCGTACCATAGCCATGCCTGCACTGTGCCCAGGACTGGTGTGGTGGCCTGGGCTGCCCAACACCTCTATAGTTGCACAATGATGGCATAGGTGTGGGGAGTGTGTGTCTGTTGTCACACCCTGGGCCTCCTGTAGCGTTAGCGTACTGGTTGGGCTGCAGGGGAACCTTTTATTGAAAGGTTGTAGTTGGGCTCCTTTTCAATAAGGTAGTTGAGGCACGAATGGTTAAGGTCAAGACAGGGTTTTATTTCCCCTCCCGGGGACGGATTCCAAACACAGGTAATAAAGAAACATAAGCCATACACTCTGGCAAAAAGGATAGGATAAAGTAAAGTCTTGTACTTTTAAACAGACAGTTAAATTATTTCCACAACTGTATCTCTTCAGCACAGTGAAACCACATCAATTAATATGGCCAATGAACAGTCCATCTGATTGTCAGATAATTCTGTTTCTGGTGGATCAATTATCATTGATTCAATCTGACTATCATCTGTAGCACTCTGCTGCTGCCTATAGAGTGTTGGCAGATTATTCTCCTCTGCCAGCTCCCGTGACCTCCCTACTATCTCCTCTAGCAGGTAAGGGTCTGTATCACCATATCTTGGCATATAATTGTAATGAGAGTTATGTCCCTTATAATTCCTACGTGAGAAAGTCTTGTATCCAGCTTTACATTGGCTAATTGGCCTATCTTCAGGGTTTGAGGCAAGAGAAAGTCTGTGCACTGCTCCTTTTAGAAGGGGTTTAAACCTTAGAGGCTTTTCTCTATGTTCAGGCTGCTCAGCACCCTCTTCCAACATACAAATGTCTGGCACCGTATATTCTCCCTTTCTTGAAGCTTGCAAATACTTTCCAGTTATCCTGACTGGTACTTTCCCCTTGTGAATGCCTTCACCATAAGGAATAGGTTTTGAGGTTTGGTTAAAAGGTTTCTGTGCCTTTCTCCTCCAATTAACTCTATCAGCTGTTAGCTGCCTTTCTCTTTCCCATTCAGAATCAGAGTCACACACGTAAGTTTTCCTACCAGCCCAGGGCAGATGTTGCTTTCCAGATTCAGACCTCAGCTTGCACACAGACTCCAGCTGGTTCTGATTCACCACGTCTTTCCTGCTTCCTGTTGCTGGCTTCTCTGAATTCTCTGAGCTGCTTTCTATGGAGCTACCAAAGCCAAAGCTCCTGCTCCTCCTACTGCCACTGCTCCTCACTAACTCTAGTGAACGTCCCTTATACGTTTGCTGAGGCTCTAATCCAGCCCTTCCCCCTCCCAGGTGAAAGCTATTAGAGCTATGAGCTGGGGATTGCTTATCAGCTGTGTGGGGTTCTTTCCCTCGTGGCTGGGAATGTTTGTGTTGCTCTTGGCAACTGGGTGTCCTGATATCTTCCTTCCTGATAGAAACAGCCCTATTGCTCATAGGTTCCTCTGTTTTTCTATCACAGGATATCTTTTCCCCATTACACTGTCTATCCAGTGTGTGGTGGCTGCCAACACCCTCCACAGCCCTCACTGCTAGCACCGTTGCCAGTATTGGCCTGCCAATGTGCATAATGAGGAGCAAGGTACTGTGGGAATAGCATGGATAGGGTGGCCTGACCTGGATGCATCTGCACACAGCATAGGGCAATGGCTCGGACATTGTAGTGCCTGGCCACCACCTGCATGGACAGGGTGGCCATAGCATGTCCTGCTGGGAGGTCACTCTCACCCTGACTGAGAAGTGACCATTGCATGGCTAGGTTCCCCCATAGTGCTATATGGCATTTCTCTCATGTGATATTTATGGGTTCTCTTTTGGGGCCCAATCACTGACTTATCTGCTTGGTGTGTATGCTGACCTCCCTGTTCTGGGTGCATGCATCTCCCCCAGGACCATGCACTATGGACTAGCTGGCAGACTGTCTGCTGCTAGTATGTATCTTGCTGGAACACCTTGCAGGGTGCAGCGGCTGGAGACTTGCTGCTGGAGAATGTCAGATAATGGTGGGGGGCAGCTGAGCATTTTCAGGCCTTCTGTCTGCCATTGCGTTATGGATGGGTAGCGCTCTGTCTGTTCCCCAGCAGGACTGGGGTTGATGGTCCCCTCTACTGTTACCATTGCAGGGAGGTAGACTGTGGATCTGTTGGTGGGTGCTCCTGTTTCCCACCCTGAGCCCCAGAGGGTGGGTTGTGTGGTGGTACATAATCTGCCTATGGGTCCATACACCCCCCTTCACCTGCAGCAGGTACCCATGGCACCAACACAGGATATGCACTATTCTGGGTGCATCATTGCCCATAGGGACTAGACATGACCGAGACATACAGCAGGACACCTATCACACACTGATGGGGACCTGCAGCATGGCGTATTTCAGCCATGAAAGGTGCTGTGGACCTGGTGCTGGGTGCCCCACCTCAACCTCAGGGTGGGCACAGTACCCGCACAATGTGACTGTCTGTGGCTATTCTGTGGCAGTGCCACACACGGTCTGTTCCCCCTCCCATGCCGAGGTGCTGTGGGGCTGCACATGGTCAGGACCCCCCACCAGTCCTAGGTGATGGGGGGGCGGGGGGCACACCTCAACATATGACCATCTGTACATGGCTGATCTGCTTGTGCAGTGCACCATGGGTATGGGTGCGTTGACCCAGATCCTGGCCAACACAGCGGGCGGTTTGGGTGTTGGCCTGACGCCCTTCAGTAGGCAGCCAGGGGGTTGTTAGCAGCTATGGGGCTGTAGCCCAGTGGTTCCTTCACTACCTATGGGGCCAGTGGTCATGGGTTCAAACCCACCATGAGGTTATTTTATAGGGCTGTCTGCAGCATTGTCTATTTTTAATGTACATTAGTGCTGCCAGCAACAACCCCTCAGCGTACTGTAACCTTACAGTGCCTCATAAGGCGCCCCATGCGGCACCTTATATGGCATCCTATAAGGTGCCTTATAGGGTTGTTCTATAGGGGACATTATGGGGTGCCTCAGCGGACAGTGCACTTTATAATGTAGCCTATGGAGTGCGTTATGGGGTGCCTTATGCGGCACCTTAGGTTACGCCACTGTGAGGGTGTGTTTGCTGGCAACACTACTGAAAATAAACGTAAAATGCTTCCTTATTCACTACTTAAATGTACAGGGTGATGCCTCAGCCAGCCTTATGCATTAGGCACACTGGGGAATCAAACCCATGACACCTGTATTATCAGTCAGTGCAGTAACCAATGTGCTACAGCTCTGTTTCAGTGTTTTGTGTCTGTGCGCCTTCTTAAGTTTAACGCGCGGTAACGCGCCATGGCGCCCTCTAATGCTCGTTAATTTCTGTAACGTGCGTTATCGGTAATGATGTACTGCCCATGTCCTTATTTGGGATTTCTGGCTCTACCGCGGCTCCAAACACGAATCAAACTAACGCAGTTTAGTAAACATACCCCATAGTCTTAAAATGAGCCTGCATTTTAACATTAACCCTGGGAGTACCGATGGGGTCAAAAGTGACCCCATTGCAAGTTTCACAATGCGTATCTCGGAAACTAGTTGTTAAGAACATAAGAACATAAGACATGCCATACTGGGTCAGACCGAGGTCCATCAAGCCCAGTATCCTGTTTCCAACAGTGGCCAATCTAGGTCATACGTACCTAGCAGTTTCCCCAAAAGACACAAGTTCCACAATGCTTGTACTGGGTCAAGCATTGATATCCTGGGTCCCTTTTTAATAGTGGTTTATGGACCTTTCCTCCAGGAACTTGTCCAAACCTTTTTTAAACCCAGCTATACTAACAGCCCTTACCACATCCTCCGGTAACAGATTCCAGAGTTTGATTACACGTTGAGTGAAAAAATATTTTCTCTTATTTGTCTTAAATAGTTTACCCTGTAGCTTCATTACATGTCCCCTAGTCTTTCTATATTCTGATAGCGTAAACAATTGATCCACGTTTATCTGTCCCACTCCATTCATTAATTTATAGACCTCTATCATATCTCCCCTCAGCCGTCTCTTTTCCAGGCTAAAGAGCCCTAACCTTTTTAGCCTCTCTTCATAGGAGTAGCCTTCCATCCCCTTCACCAATTTGGTGGCTCTTCTCTGTACTTTTTCTAATAACGCTATGTCCTTTTTAAGATACGGTGACCAGAATTGCACACAATATTCAAGGTGCGGTTGTACCATGGAGCGATACAGAGGCATTATAATATCCTTTGTTTTATTCTCCATCCCTTTCCTTATGATACCTAGCATTCTGTTTGCTTTCTTGGCCGCCGCTGCACACTGGGTGGAGGGTTTTAACATGTTATCCACGATGACTCCTAAATCTTTTTCCTGGGTGGTGGCTTCTAATGTGGAGCCTTGCATCGAGTAACTATAGTGTGGGTTGTTCTTTCCTAGGTGCATGACTTTGCACTTGTCCACATTAAATTTCATTTGCCATTTGGATGCCCAGTCTTCCAATTTATCCAGGTCCTCCTGCAGTTTTCCACTTTCCTCTTGGGTTTTAACAGCTTTAAACAGTTTTGTGTCATCTGCAAATTTGATAACCTCACTCGTTATTCCCTTTTCCAGGTCATTTATGAATATGTCAAAAAGCAGCGGACCCAGTACAGATCCCTGGGGTACTCCACTATTCACCTTTTTCCATTGGGAATATTGGCCATTTAGCCCTACTCTCTGCTTTCTATCTTTTAACCAGTTCCCGATCCACAATAGTACACTGCCTCCTATCCCATGACTTTTTAGCTTTGCCAAAAGTCTCTGATGGGGGACCTTGTCAAAAGCTTTCTGAAAATCCAGATACACTATATCAACCGACTCACCTTTGTCTACCTGTTTATGCACACCTTCAAAAAAACATATCAGATTAGTAAGACAAGATCTTCCTTGTCTAAAGCCATGTTGGCTGTCTCCCATTAGGCCATGACTATCTACATGCTGCGTAATTTTGTTCTTTATGATGGTTTCTACCATTTTCCCTGGTACTGACGTCAAGGATGCAATCTTTTTATGACTTTTCACATATCAGTATTCTCTTTATATTGCTCCATGAGAGAAATAATTTTTATCCGCTAGGTGACGCTACTGATGAATTGCAGCACAAAGTACCATTGGAGTCATTTTTGACCCCAGTTGCTTACGGCCAATTTGGATCATGATACAGTTTGCAGTTTTGTGAATTTTTTGATCTGACAAAGTTATTTATCTTTAATTATGTATCATTTATTTTTTGTACTCTTATTTTATGAAAATTACACATTTTCTGTAATTGATATCATACGTTCTCTCATTATTTCCAATGAAATCTAAAGGCTTTCAGCTCATTCATCACAATTATTGTACACCTATAGTAAAACTGCTTTGCGTTTTATTCAACTTTATCTTTGTTTATTTATTTTAGGTTATTGTTTATGATGTCAAAACAAAAGTATTCAGCTGCCCAAGTAAGAGAAATATTGCAATGAGAGGCTGACAGTGATGGCTCTGAGCATATTCAGCAAGCGAAGAAGCATATCAGCCAAGTTCGGGCGATAAATCTGATGATGACAGTCATGATTCAGATGGTGACGGCAGTTGATCGCCAAGTGAATGTGAGACTGATGTTGAGCCGGTAACATCGCCTGCAGCAAAGAGTCAAGTTACAGGTCGAGGCAAAGGTTGAGGCTGTGCCGGACAGGGAAGAAGGCAGAAGTCCTTGGTGTCAGTATCATCTGTGAGGAATCTTAGTTGTGGTCGTATAGGAGCTAAGAAGTCATCAACTATAAGCACAAATGTTGCCATTGAAGCCTATGTATCTAAGGATGCCACATCATGGAACAGGAAAACTATAAAGCAAGCTGCTGGACGATATGCCAGAGCTAATGTCATGCGCATACAACAAGGTCCTACAAGGTATGCTGTATGAAATGCTGATGGCCCTCTCGCAGAATTCCACTTGTTCATGAGGAAGAACTTATTGAATGAAATCATGATGTGGATGAGCAAACAAGGAAGGCACATTTATGACGACACTTGGAAAGATTTGACATATGGAGAATTTCAATGTTTTCTTGGACTTCTGATCCTCTCAGGCGTGTGCAAGTCATGAAATGAATCCATAGTTCAGTTGTGGAACCTTGAAGATGGTCATTCTGTTTTAAGCAAAAATATGGCCCATAACCATTTTCAGCAAATTTCTTGTGCTCTCAGATTTGATGATGCAAACAACAGACGTGAACAATGAGGCATGGATAAGCTTGCTCCAATCAGACACGCTTTTGATACCTGGGAAGCAACTCTAAGTGACGTCTTTGTTCCTGGTGAAAATGTTACCATGGATGAGCAACTGCTTACATTTTGTGGCTGTGTTCCGTTCAGACAATATATTCCCAGCAAACCTGGGAAATATGGCATAAAGCTATGGATGTTGTGTGACAGTGCAACGCCATATGTTCTGCGTCTTCAAGTGTACACATTAAGGGAACTCGGACAAAACAGGGAACAGAATCAGGGTGAAAGGGTTGTGCTGCAACTCACTGAAGGATTGACGCAATCTGGCAGAAATGTTACTGTTGACAATTTCTTCTGCAGTCTATCCCTGTCATGGAAATTGCTATAAAAACAAATGACACTTTTGGGGACAATTTGAAAGAATTACCTCCAGAATTTGTAACAGCAAAGGGCCGAGAGGTATTCACTTCACTATTTGCCTTTCGCGATGACGCCACTCTGGTTTCCTATTGCCCAAAGAAAGGAAAAGTGGTTGTTCTTCTAAGCAGTTTGCATGATCAAGAAGAAATAGATAACACACGTCCAGACAAAAAAACATGCATGATTTTGGACTATAATTCTAGTAAAGGTGGAGTAGTAACTGGAGCAGGCCGTACTCGACGCTCCCTAAAGCCTTCCACTAGGGCTCCGCCCTATCTTTGCATCACCCCCACCCCACCCCCCCTTCCACAAATACTCACACACCAACTATATGGTCAAAACGCATGGTCGCAGCTTTAATTAACCAATACAACATATAACAGTAAACAGCTAGTAACCATAATTGTTTTAGCCCAACGGAATGAGGCCTCACCCGCCATGTCTATAGCAAGGTGGGGCCCGCCTCCGCTTTCCCCACCTCTCTCCCCTTCCGGGCACCCGACTTCGCCTTATCATTAGCAAAAGCCCACCCTGGGGTTCTCTGGGTCGGGGGTACCCCACCCCCGTCCCAAGTTTAGCCAAGGCTCTGGACCCCGGAACCTCCGGGATCCCGCCACTGGCGCGGGCACCTGTGTACCCCCGCGCCGCCCCCCCCTAAAGCTGCGACCAGCGTGCATCTCTCAACGCTACCCACTCCAGGGCCTCCTGCCAATCGTTTAATAACAAATCCAACCCCACCGGGGACAAATGCACCCCATCGCTACCATATAATCCCGCACAGTCCACCTCCACCCAAGGATGAAGGACTTGGTATCCCCCATGTGCACAGACCCACCGGCCAATCTGCCGGTTAATTTTTGTAAGTCCGCGAGACCAACGTCTCTGGGAGCGACAACTCGGTCGTTGTATAATGTCCGACCATATCAAGAGGATGCCGGGAATTAACTGCTGGACCTCTTCCAGATCTCGCTGCACCGCTCTGATTAATTGCCGGCAGGTCCACATCGCCAGATCATTGCCGCCCAGGTGAAGTAAGATGAGGTCCGGTGCCAGCCGCAGTCTCCTGTGGTGCCGCAGCAAAGGGAGCAACTGTATCCAACGTAGCCCCCGCTCACCCAGCCATTGAACCGACACTGCAGAGGGATCGAGTCCGAGATTCGCACCCGCCGGTCGAATCGCCGCTCTCCTGCCAGCCCAATGGACATAGGAGTGGCCGATCAGCCAGCATTCAAGAGGAACCCGAACTCTATCTGCAAAAGAAAAGAAATGATGAGCCCCCCCCACCAACCCCCCCGCTCCTCACATACGTACATAGCCCCGAAACGCCTTAGAGCGCCATCGCCCAATGCGCTGCACCTCTTGATCGGACAAGCCCGCCTCCGCTGCGCTCGTGGCTGCCCCTATGCGAAAGGAATGGGAAGCAAAGTGATGCGCCTCCTCGCCCACCTGCCGCAATGCTATGCGAAGCACCGCAGACACCTGGAAACGAGTCAGCAACCGCTCATCATCGTGTATAAATATCGCCCCCTCCGCCGTAGGGCGGACCTGCAAGTAGTCCCGCAGTGCCGCCACGGCACAGGTCGGTACGCCTTCTATCTCTTGCAGCACCACCCACTGGCCTCGACCTTGTTGGTCAGTCTTTGAACGGGCTAGGAGCACACTGATCCGCCCATTCTCCACCCGCACATGTTGGAGCTGTAACCCACTCTCTTTCCCCACCTTCTGGGAGGGCGCTACTAAGTCCCCCATACGGAAGGCCCCAAAGAAGGCTAGACAAAAAACCGCTTTGAACAGCCGTGTTTCGTAGGCCGACTCCACCACTCCCGGAAGCACACTACATAACTTCACCAGCAGGTCGTGCGTAATCGGACGCCTGCCGTCCCGGGGGGTAGGATGTAACCTGCCCCACCCGCGCATCAATTTTTGCGTTACGAACCCGGACCCTTCCCGTAAACACCCCGTCGCCCGTGCAAAAAACACAAACCCGGCTACATGGGAACGCACCGCCGCCCTGGACCACCCATCCTCTTTAGCAGCCACCACATAACCAGCCAACATCCAATCCGATACCGCATCCAGTCTCCACCCGCGCTCCCGTAGGAAGTCCTCCACTTTCTCGCAGCCCGTCAGGTACGCTGCCCAAGTACTCCGTGCCACAGAAGCACGCAACAACCTCAGCATCTCTGCAGGCCAATCCTCCACAAGTGCTCTGGGACCCGCAGACCACGCTCTTCGGCCTCCGGGGCCAGTCTCCGAAATCGGTCCCACTGAAAACGAGACAAGGCATCCGCTATATTATTAGTACATCCCGGAATATGTCGCGCTTTGATCACTACATTCAACCGCAAACACGCCAATACCACCTCCCGCATTAACTCCGCCACTGGAACACATCTCGGACTGTACTGGTTAACAACGCTCACCACTGCCTCATTGTCGCACCACCATAATAGTCGCCTGATACGCAAACGCTCCGGCCACAATTCGAGAGCTACGCGCATGGGAAACAACTCCAGAAAAGCGATATTGGCGACTAAGCCCGCGTCCCGCCATGCCTGGGGCCAGCTTTCCGCGCACCATGCCCCCGCGAAATAGATGCCTAAACCCGCCCCACCGGCCGCATCCGAAAATAACTGCAAGTCCCTGGATGACAGCTCAGCCGACATCAGCACAGAAGTGCCATTGAATTCCTGCAAAAATATGTCCCATATCCGTAAATCTTCCTTCATAACGGAGGACATCCGAATCCGATGGTGTGGCTTCCGTACCCCCGCCATCGCCTCTGCTAACCTCCGTAGGAATACCCTACCCATCGGTATGATCCGGCAGGCAAAATTCAGGGACCCTAGCAATGCCTGCAATTTCCTCAACGTCAACTTCCGGGACGCCATCGCATTGGCCACTAAAACCCGCAGGTTCACTACTTTGGCATGTGGCAGCCTCGCTACCATTTCCCGCGAATCCAGCTCTATCCCCAGAAACGTGATCGTCCTCGCCGGCCCTTCCGTTTTACTCTCAGCGAGAGGCACCCCCAATTCCCGAGCCAAACTGATAAAACCTTCCAACAGCCGCTCGCAGTCCCCGGACAACTCCTTGCCTACGAAGAAAAAGTCATCCAAATAATGTACTACATTGGGACACTTCACCTCCTGCACCAAAGCCCAATGCAAAAAGGAACTGAATTTTTCGAAGTAGGCACAAGACACTGCGCATCCCATTGGCATACATTTGTCAAAATAGAAATGACCCTCGAAACAGAAACCCAGCAAAGGAAAGCTCACGGGGTGCACGGGCAACAGCCGGAATGCGGATTCGATATCTACCTTCGCCATCCAGGCCATCTCCCCTGCTGTCCGCATGAGTTCCGCCGCTCGATCAAATGACGCGTATCGGACCGTACAACTGTCACGGGGAATGTGATCATTGACCGACGCACCCTCCGGGAAGGAGAGATTGTGGATTAAACGAAATTTCCCCCGTTCTTTTTTGGGAATAATGCCCAACGGGGACACTACTAAGTCCGGGAACGGCTTATGTACAAAAGGGCCCGCAATCCGCCCCCCCTCACGCTCCTTGCACAACTTCTCCCTCACCACAGCAGCCCAACGACGAACAGAATTCGAATTACGCGACTGAGCAACCACCACCGTCCCTTCTACCGGGATCACAAAGCCTTCCCGAAACCCACGCTCCAACACCTCCTTATCCCCCCGTCGCGGGTACAAACGGAGACGAACAAGTAAGGCGTCGAACCGTATCGGGGTGGCTGCCAGGCTGAATTCTGTCCCACTACTTAAGGACCGCCCCGCTAGGCTGGGCTGTCCCCTTCTTAAGGCATCTTGCTGCCGTATGCTCCCCCCCACAGCTGGAACAGGCATGCCGGAATTAGCAATCCGGGAAGGGGCAGGAAGTTTTATTGTACCGCCAACAGACGTCCCCGTCCCCGAAACGACACTCTTGGGTTGTCCGGAGGGGACAGCTGACCGAAAGGACCGCCCCCGGACCCACAGAAGTCCCTGCTCCCATCTTCCCCCCTGTCATCCCACCACCTGACTTCGCGGACATCTGGGTAAGCCACAGGTTAATATCCTGAGCACCCCATGACAAAAAACGATTTTCTTCCATCTTATCCCTAAACTTCTTGTCGTAGTTTAACCACGACCAACCCTCATGCGTCTGAGCCGCCTCAAGAATAGCGTCCGCATACGCCAACAGCATACCATACTGCTCGGGAAATGCATGCCCCCACACACTAGCTAACCGCAAAAATGCTCGCGTCCAGTTCACCACGTTCCGAGAGACCTTCTTAACGCGACCCGCCTTCTCGTCCTCCTTCCGTTTCTTCTTGCTATCCCCGGAACGCCTCCGCCCCTCTAGCAGCCGGAAGATATCAATATAACGGCGTTTTTTAATCCTACGCCGCAACTTTCTAGGCACCCCCTCCCATAACTCGGAATACACCGCCAAAGACGGTGCACTCCCCCGCACATCGTCCCTACCACCCTCCGAACCGCCCACTTCCAGACCATCGCCACCCGCCGACGAAGACGCCGACCCCGTGGAAGAGGAAGACGAAGAAGAAGAATCCGAACCGCGCCGCCGCCGATAGCGATGTTTCCGTTTTTTAGTCGCCTTGCCCCCTGAGACCGCCCTCCCCGCGCTCCCTCCCCCGGATCCCTCCAGCGTCTCACCTGCTGCTACCAGCCCTTCCACACGCTCCGGGGCCGCCGCTGCATCCACCGTACCCGCCGAACTAGGAGGCATCTGCCGCTCTGGTCCCCTCAGTCCGCTGCCGCCTGGCATCGCCGCATACGGGATCATCGCTGGCACCTGCGGGGACATAAAAGAGAAAAAACGGGGGAGGGGCGCCCGCTGGCCATGACGGCTGCCAAGCCCCTAACCAATCCGTCCCGGAAGAACCCTGTCCACCCCCCAGCCCATGCTGCCAAGCCCCCACCCGTCCACCCAGCTGTTCGCCCGAGTATCCAGCTATTTCCCCACTGCCCAGGTAGCAGTAAGGCAATCCCCCTCTTCCCCCCGGTGCCCCGGGCCCACCCCCCCCCCCAACCCCGACCCCCTCCCTGGCCTCCCCCCATAGCACCAGACACCCCCACCCCCTGAGAACCCCCTGAGTCTTGTAGACTCCGAGCTTCAGGCCCACACCTCTCCTGCCTGTCCCCCATTTCCCCACAGCAGCAGCCCCATCCACAGGCACTGCCAACCCCCCTCTCGCACCGTGTCTCACCCTCCCCCGACCCCCCCATGCAGCCTGGGAAGCCCCCTTCTGCGCCCCCGCCCCTCTCCCCCTCCCTCTCCCCCTTTCCCGACTACCCCCACTGCCTTTTGCCTTTTGACCATGCTGTTTGCCTCCCGCACTGCCATCCCTCTGCCTATGAGGCCCTTCGGAGCCCTTGCGCTGCCGGGCAGCCCCATGCGCCCGATCCCTGTCTCTGCCCCTACCCGCTGACCCCCCCTTTGCCATCTTGACAGTCAATCTCCCCAATCGGGCCTTGCCTGCTCCCGCTGCACCGCCGCCGGGCTGCGATCCTCGCCACGTGTCTGGGATCCCTCCGCACACCTTCGGAATGCTGACCGCCGCACCTCAGCTGGGCCGCGATCCGCCCCACGTGTCCCGGACCGCTCAGCACACCGCCGCGAAGATGAACAGCCGCCGGCAGACTCACGATCCTGGGCGGTGTGAAGGGACCCTGCTGCTTCCAGGTAATGACGCCGGTCAGCTCCTCAGCCACGCTCCTCGCGTCCGCCGCTCCACGAAGCCCAAACCGACTGGCTGGCTCCCCGTACAGCGCCTCTCCCAGCCTGCCCCAGCCTCGACTTCCCATTGGCTCTCCCCCGCGCACCACACACCGGGAGAGCCAATGGATTTAAAAAATAACCCCCCGCGTCCTCAACCCCCCCCCCACACACCCTGTTCCCGCGTCTCCCCGAGCCGCCCAGTTACAGGCGGCCAGCTCCGGACGCTACCGTTCGCGGCCTTCATATACGGCAGATTAAATGTTGCCCACGTATACCACAAAACGAATGACAAGACGCTGGCCAGTGACAATCTTCTACAACATGTTGGACATCAGTGCTTTGAACGCCTTCATTGCTTGGATGTCACTAAATCCAGAATGGCAGTCCAAGTCAAAGCACAGACATCGTCTATTCCTCTTGGAATTAGGAAAGCAGCTGCTTCAGAGTAATTGCAGCGAGACTTCTTCCAGCACTGAAGAAACCACTGATGCTGTTTGCAATGTCGGGATCCCAAAGAAAAGGGCAAGGTGTCACTGCTGTTCCAGAGAAAAAGACAAGAAAAGCAACATAGTTTGCACCTCCTGCAAGTGCAATGTTTGCAAAGAACATTCAGAAATTGTCTGCGTCTCATGCAAATGACTGTAGTACTTTACTGTGTTCATCAAGTGCATGCAAAAACTGCTTTCATGTTATCTTTTCTTCATGTAATTTTATGATAAAGCATTACATTTCAAAACATTTAACCTTCATATAATAAATAATTAATTTGGAATAATATTTTGTCTGTTTAGTTTAAATTTTTCATGGTTAACAATTAAAATTTCTCGTGGGGTCATTTATGACCCCAAAGCTATTCAGTGTGTGCAAAAAATCTCGGTAATTCCAGGGTTAAGAAAACAAGTGAAGTGCAAGCAGGGTTCAGGAAAGGGCGAGGAACGAGAGACATCATTGCGGATGTGAGATGGATCCTTGAAAAGACTAAAGAATACCAAAAGGATATCTATTTGTGCTTTATCGATGCTGTTCCAAGGGTTGCAGAGCAGAGATGGCATCCATCTGTCCAAGAAAGGTCAATGCATCTTTGGTAGTAGACTGGCTAATCTACTGAAGAGGGCTTTAAACTAGATTCGTTGGGGATGGGTGAAGAAAGCCCCCAGGTAAGTGAAAGCCCCCAGGTAGGTGATACATTAAATACCTTTATGGAAATGGGTAACAGGGGTAACACATGGAAAGCATTGTGTATTAATGCCCGTAGCATGGGAAATAAGATCCCTGAAGTTGAAGCTTTGGTGGGAGTTGCTGACTTGGATTTAGTGGCAGTTACAGAAACATGGTTCAAAGAAAACCATGACTGGGATGTAACTATACCTGGCTATACTTTATTCAGAAAGGACAGGGTAGGAAGAAGGGGAGGAGGAGTGGCACTATATGTAAAAACTACTATTAAAGCTTTGGAATTACAGAGCTTAAAAGGGAGAGAGGAGGCATTGTGGGTTTAAACTAGAAAGAGGGAAAGAGAAATCTATTTGCATTGGTGTGATATACAGACCTCCCTCACAAGAGGAAGAGGTGGACAGAGAGTTAATTGAAGACATACGCAGCATTGCTAGGAAAGGGGAAGTGCTACTGCTAGGAGATTTCAATATGCCAGATGTTGATTGGCACATTCCTGTTGCAGTATCATCTAGAAGTAAGGAGATCCTGGATTCTCTACAGGGAGAATTATTCAGGCAATTGGTAACAGACCCCACACGTGAAGGGGCCATACTGGACTTGGTGCTTACCAATGGTGAAAGTGTTTCTGATGTTGTAGTGGGAGATCATTTTGCATCCAGTGATCACCAGATGGTGTGGTTCAGTATTAGGACTAGGGCTGTTAGAATCCATTCCAAGGTGAAGATCTTAGACTTTAGGAAGACTAACTTTGCGAATACCTCAGGGAGTCGTTAGTGGGATGGGAACAGCTGGGGGATGTAGAAAAACAGTGGGCAAAGCTGAAAGGGGGTATTTTAAAGGCAACCAACCTTTTTGTTAAAATGGTAAATAAAGGCAAAAGGAACAGGAGACCGCTATGGTTTTCGAAGGAAGTAGCTGAAAAAGTGAAGAAAAAGTGGGAGGCCTTCATGAAATACAAGAGATCACAGAGAGAGGAAGACAGGCATCTGTATTTGGAAAAACTTAGAGAAGCTAGCAAAGTAGTCAAGAAGGCAAAGATTCAAAAGGAGGAGGAAATAGCCAATGCAATAAAATGGGGGGATAAGACATTTTTCAGATATATTAGTGAGAAGAGGAAGGGCAAAAGTGGTATTGTCAGACTCAAGGATGCGGGGGGGGGGGGGGAATATGTAGAAGCTGATAAGGATAAAGCGGAATTGCTTAACAAATATTTTTGTTCTGTGTTCACAGATGAAGAACCAGGAGCAGGACCTCAGAAAACACCCACAAATAAGAACAGAAGCGAGGGACATCTTGAACAATTTTCAGAAGACTGTGTTCGTGAGAAACTAGCTCAACTTAAAGTAGACAAAGCGATGGGACCGGATGGGATACACCCTAGAATACTGAGGGAACTTGGGGATGTTCTAGCAGCTCCACTGACTGACCTTTTCAATGCCTCGCTGGAGTCGGGAGTGGTGCCAAAGGACTGGAGAGAGGATCATGTGGTGCCTTTACACAAAAGCGGAAGTAAGGATGTGGTTGAAAACTACAGGCCGGTTAGTTTAACTTCAGTGGTGAGTAAATTATTGGAAACGCTGCTGAAAGAGAAAATAGTGAGGTTTCTGGAGTCCGGCGGATTACAGGATCCGAGGCAGCATGGATTCACCAGAGGCAGGTCTTGTCAGACAAATCTGATCGATTTCTTTGACTGGGTGACCAGGGAGTTGGACCGAGGGAGAGCTCTAGATGTGGTGCATTTAGATTTCAGTAAAGCCTTTGACACTGTTCCTCACAGGCGACTTATAAACAAACTGAGCACCCTAGGGATGGACTCTAAAGTTACTGCTTGGGTTAGAAATTGTTTGGGTGGGAGGCGACAAAGAGTACAAGTAAATGGAGCTCACTCTGAGGAGAAGGATGTTACCAGTGGTGTGCCCCAGGGATCTGTCCTTGGTCCGATTCTTTTTAACATCTTTGTTAGTGATATAGCGGAAGGGCTGTCGGGTAAGGTTTGCCTCTTTGCGGATGATACCAAAATCTGTAATAGAGTAGACACCCAGGAAGGTGTAGATAACATGAGGAGGGATCTAGCTAAGCTTGAAGAATGGTCTAGAATTTGGCAGCTGGGATTTAATGTTAAAAAATGTAAGGTCATGCATTTGGGCTGCAGCAATCCAAGGGAGCAATACAGTATAGGAGGTGAAGTACTTTTGTCCACTAAAGAAGAGCGGGACCTAGGCGTGGTTGTGTCTGATGATCTTAAAGTAGCTAAACAGGTAGAAAAGGCGACGGCAAAAGCTAGAAGGATGCTTGGGTGCATACGGAGAGGAATGGCTAGCAGATAAAAGGAGGTGATAATGCCTCTGTATAAGTCTTTGGTGCGACCTCATTTGGAGTATGGTGTGCAATTCTGGAGACCGCACCTTCAAAAGGATGTGAACAGGATGGAGTCAGTGCAGAGGGTTGCTACTAAAATGATTAAAGGGCTTCATTATAAAGCATATGAGGACAGACTTAAGGATCTTAATATGTACACCTTAGAGGAAAGGCGGGATAGAGGTGATATGATTGAGATGTTTAAATACCTCCGTGGCATAAATATTCAGGGAGAGAGCCTCTTTCAATTGAAAGCAAGTTCTGCTACGAGGTGACATGGGATGAGGGTGAAGGGAGATAGATTCAGGAGTGATATGCGGAAATATTTCTTTACGGAAAGAGTAGTGGATCCGTGGAATAGTCTCCCAGTGGAGGTGGTGGAGATGAGGACAGTGACTGACTTCAAAAAAGCATGGGACCAACACAGAGGATCTCTAAAGGTAAAAAGTGGACTGTTGTAGTTGTTGTTATGGAAGGACAGACTAGATGGGCCTTGTGGTCTTTTTCTGTCATCATGTTTCTATGTTTCTATGTTTCTATAGCAAGGCTTTTGACTGTGTAAACCATGAGAAACTCTGGGCCACATTAAGAAGCATGGGTATACCAGAATACCTGATTGTACTCTTGCACAATCTGTACATTGATCAAGAAGCAACAGTTCAAAAGGAACAAGGAGAAACAGAATGGTTTAAAATAAGCAAAGGTGTAAGACAAGGCTGCATACTCTCCCCCTACCTGTTTAATTTATATGCAGAACAAATCATCAGAGAAGCAGGATTGTATGAAGACAACAGAGGTGTGAAGATTGGTGGAAGACTCATCAACAGCTTTTGCTATGCTGATGATACCACTTTACTGGCTAAAAGTGAGATGATCTGAAACATTTGCTTCTCACAATCAAAGAACATAGTCTCAAAATGGGCCTGTACCTTAATGTAAAGAAGACAAAATCATGACAACTGGTATAATCAACAGGTTCATCGTTGATGGAGAAGAAATTGAAATCGTGAACAACTTTAAACTACTTGGATCAACTATCAATAAAGAAGCAACAAGCAGTTAAGAAATCAGACGACGCATTGCTCTTGGCAGAATGGCTATGAAAGACCTAGATAAGATTCTCAAGAGCAATGTCTCTCTCCATATAAAGATTCAACTTGTTCAAGCCATGGTATTTTCAATAACATCATATGGATGTGAAAGCTGGACAGTGAAAAAGATAGACAGGAAGAAAATTTATGCCTTTGAATTATGGTGCTGGCGGCGAATACTGTATATACCATGGACTGCCCGAAGAACAAACCAGTCGGTACTAGAGGAGATCAAACCTAAGCTTTCTTTAGAAGCTGAGATGACAAGACTTCAATTTTTGACACATTGCTTTTGGCAGAATAGCTGTGAAGGACATAGGCAAGATTCTCAAGAGCAGAGATGTCTCTCTCCATACATAAATTCAACTTGTCCAAGCCATGGTATTTTCAATAACATCTTATGGATGTGAACATTTGACAGTGAAAAAGATAGACAGGAAGAAAAATGATGCCTTTGAATTTTGGTGCTAGTGATGAATATTGTGTATATCATAGACTGAATTATGGTGCTGGTGATGAATATTGTGTATATCATAGTCAGTCTAAAAGAGATCAAGCTTAAGCTTTCTTTAGAAGCTCAGGTGACAAGACTTCAATTTTCATACTTTGGAAACATCATGTGAAGAGAGAGATCACTAGAGAAACATAATACTTGGAAAGGTAGAAGGTCAATGCAAAAGAGGAAAGCTGGAAATGAGATGGACTGATACAATAACAGCAGCTATGGGTGCCACTCTATCAACATTGAGCTGCCTGACTGAAGACTGAGCACAGTTTAGGTCAACTATTCAGAGGGTCACCATGAGTCAACACCTACTGGATGGCACAACAACAACAACAACAACAATAACAACATCATATCCACCCTCAGCTATTTTTTGCTAAGTTGAAGAACCCTAACTTTTCAAACCTTGCCTTATAGAAGTATCCTTCCATCCTCTTTTTTCATTTTGGTGGATCTTCTTTGTACCTTTTCTAATTCTGCTATGTAAGATACAGTATGGTGACCAGAATTGCACACAATATTCAAGGCGTGATTGCACTATGGAGCAATATAGAGGCATTATAATATCCTTGGTTTTATTCTCCATTCCTTTCATTATGATTCCTAGCATTCTATTTGCTTTCATGGCCACTGCTGAGCACTGGGAAAGGGGTTCAAGGTACTATCCATGATGATATCTAGATTCTTTTCCTGGGTGGTGGTTCCTCGTGTGGATTTTGTATTGTGTAACCATAGTTTGGATTGTTCTTCCCTAAATGCTTAGCAAAGTCATCCACTAGTTTTCACACCATTTTTCAGCATCAATAGCTTCAATCATTCTACCTAGCTAAAATAAAAGTTAAAAGTACCTGCTGATAGCTACTTTAAAAATAAATGAAAAGGGTCAGCAAAATCTCAAATAAGGAAATAAGCATTTAATGTGAAAGGCTGACTAGTTCAAATGAAGTATCAAATAAGTAAACACGCCAAAGAAATAAATCTTTACTGATTCTGAAGGAATGTGTGTGGGCATATGTGTGTATGAATTTATGGGGAATCAGACTGCAGGTTCAATAATGTATTGAAGGAGTTAATGCACAAAGCAGGACTGAAGCAGGAAGCAGCTGAGCCTGGGGCAAGCAAAGGGAGAGATCACAGGAGTTAAAGAGATAAAAAGCATGACCCAGTTAAGTAAATAAGACAGATACTAAGCAAATTTTAAAGAAAATAACCTGAAAAATTACTTTTATGTGTGCAAAGGTCTGCTAGGAGTTTCAGAGCATTGAAAGTGTACTATGTCAGTTGAGATGAAGGTAGTAAGGTTCTGTTTCCAGATAGAGCTGTGTGTAAGAATACTTCTTACAGAGAGGGTAGAATCCATATGCAGGAACTCTAGCTGGAGATTTTTTGGGAAGAGGATTCCTGATGGAGAAAGGTGTGCAAGAGTGTCTCGGCATGGGAGAGCTATGAAAGGATTTATTTGATATCAGAATTGTAAGTAACAGAGAACTATTTACAAGATGGGTGTGCAAGGAGCTTGTATGAAAGCTGGAGAGAAAACTTAAAAATAAATGTGAGAACTTTTTATTTTCCTTAGTGACTGGAAGCAGGCTGCGGGAGTCTTGAAGCTCATTCAAGCACTTTTAAAACCAAGCTGAATGAGGATTTGAAGTGATTGTTCAGAGTGAGAATTTGAATTGATTTATTAGAGTGAGTTTAATTTTGAATGTTCTTTAGGTTAAAAATTTAAACAAAACTAAAAATGAGCACCATAAATATAACAATCAAGAAATGAAAGATTACTCTCAAAAAGATGATTCAAAAACCAACTATGTGCTTAAATAGAAATGGGAGGGACCTCAATTGGGGGGAACACACCAATAATGGCTGTGGCCAAGTTAAAGTAATTCAATCCCACCATGAATCATTCATTATTTCCACCACATCAGCCTGTGTATTTAAAATGTTCAATGCACTTAGGAACTCAAACATAATACTTAGCTGAATCGTGGAGTTCCAAAGAGAAGTGCTGAAATTACACCACTATATGACCAACATTCAACTCGAGTTTTACCATAAACTCTAATAGGCTGCTTCAGGAAAGTCACAACAGTGAAAAAAAGTAATAACCACCCATGGTAATGTTCCTCCAGAGATACACTGACTTTTAAAGAGGAACCTGCAGAAATCAAAGCGTACTGACGTAACAAGCGTCATAACGCAGAGAACCATTTGATGTCCTCATTGAGACCAGCTGGTTGTAAACAATCAAGGTTGAAAACTTAACGCTGTTCAAGCTATGTGAGTAACAAATCCCTATCATCTTGCATTTGTGGAGAAAGGCAATCAATAATGAACTACCTGAGATCTGTCCAAAGGTGGTTATAGGTAAGGCAGTGCTGGGCGATAGGTGCTGTTATGGTATGTGTGGACAGCTGCGACTTGTGTTTGATAAGACATATATTTACTGTCCGACATGGTCGACCAACATACACTTTATCACATGGGCATGAAATCACATAAATAGTCCATGATGTGAGGCAATTGGTAATATGTTTCAATTTGTATACATGGGACGTCTTTAGATCTGTTCTACTACTGAGAGTATAGAATGTCTCGCAACACCACACAGTATTCACATGGGGCATAGTTACCCATACGTATGACAGTGGGTGCTGTGCTTGAAAAATCAGAGTGGACAATGCATCCCAAATATTCCTCCCTCTCATGTATGCAATACATGGATCCTTCCAAAATTCCCGATGTATGGTCAAAACATGCCAATGTTGGTAAATACTTTAAGTCAATTGGGAAGCTCCTTCAGAGTACTGAATGACACACACGTGTTGCACCATATATTAATTTTGGTGACTAGACAGAAGCAACACCCTATCATCATATAGTGCTTTCAAATATGCTATCCTAATCACTTGATAGGGATATCCTCTTGCCAGGAGACATTGCGTTAGTTCCTTTACTTGCATTTTAAAATCATCAATCTCTGAACAAATCCTTCTGATCCATAAAAATTGCCCTGTAGGAAGGGCCTTTTTCAACTTCAGAGGATGGTGACTTTCAAACCACAATAACATGTTATGGTCCACCAATTTTCTGTATATGAGATGCTGATTTGTCCCTGTTCTAGAAGATGACATAGAAAACTGCAAATTGCTGTCTTGTAAATATAACTAGTGAGAAAGCTGCTGTAGTTGATCTTCAATGCCAGCCCATAAACAAAAAATATCATCAATGTAATGAAGCCAAATCATTACAATCTTGAACCTTGTAGAAGTATACAAAAAGGTCTCCTTGAAAGATGCTACATATGTTCGTGGAAACAGTCGCTCCCATTGCTACCAAATGAGTCTGCAAAAATATTGATTTTCAAATCAGAAATAGTTCTTAGTAAGCACTATGGGCCCAATAAAGAGATGCAGGATGTACAAGGCCAATTCAGGTCACAGTCCTGGTGGGTCAAAGGGGGCGATCAGGCCTGGGAATCCACCCTGGGGCCAGGGCTAGGGCCAGGTGCAGAGGGTCCCTGCCACCTGATCCAGGCCCTGGCTGACCAACCATGGGTCGAGCAGTAGGGAAGAGGGGGCCGAGCCATGCCAGCCAAGGAAGCCTATGGAGAAGACGTCTCTGCAGGCAGGCAGGAGCATGCCAGGCCATTCTCAGGCCCAATACCATGGGACTGCACTGGGATGTCTGGATGGCCTGATGTGCCCCTTTCGAAATCAGGCTGTATGTGTGTCAAGGCTAATAGAAAAGCAGAGCTCACTCATGAAAGGTTGTAAAAAATGGTCCAAGAATTTGGATAAAGGTTTGAAAAGAGCTGCTTTACTTGAAACCATTGGCCGCCTTTGAGGATTGTGTAACATTTTGTGCACTTTGAGAACAATATAAAAAGCAGGACTATGAGGCCATTTTATATGCAAAAACTGATATTCTTGTGATGTAAGGATGCTTTCATCCCAAGCCTGATGAAGTAAAGTAAAGATTTCACTTTGTAGAGCCGGGGTGGGATCAGTCTCTAAAGGCATATAAAATGTGTGATCCTCTAGTTGATGTGACACCTCTACTAAATATTGTTACAGTTGTTGAAAAGCTATAGATCTGCCTTTATCAGCAGGTTTCACGATGATATCTTGATGGGTAGACAAGTCTTGCAGTGCTGATTTGTTCAGAGACTGATGACTTTAAAATGTAAGCAAAGGAACTAACCCAACATCCTCCAAATAAGGTCCTCCCCATTCCTATGTCAGCACATTGTTGGTTTTTGAATCTTTTTGAGAGTAACCTTTCATTTCTTGATTGTTATATTTATGGTGCTCATTTTTTGTTTTGTTTGTTATTGTTTATGAGCATTTTAGAGTGGAGTGATTTTGTTAGTACAGTCAAACCTCGGTTTTCATGATTAATCCGTTCCAAAAAGTCTGACTAAAACCGAAACGGACTAAAACCGAAGCAAGATTTCCCATAGGAAATAATGTAAATTCAATTAATCCGTTCCAGACACCCAAAAATATTGACAAAAAGTACATTTTATAGAGAATAACTATATTTTTACATACAGAAAACAATGAGAAATACATATAAATGACTAATGAAATGGATAAATGAACATTTAACATCACATTTAACTTTATTGAAGACTCTTGTTGAGGGGAGAGGGAGGAGGAGAGGTTATTGTTTGTTTCAACATCTCCTGCTTACCCCTCAACATCTCCTGCTACCTCCGAGCCTGAGGGGGCGCTCCAGAGAACAGGCAGGCGGTGGAGAGATCGGGGCCTTCCTCTCTGCAATCCTTCCATGTCTGGCTCGAGGATGTTGCTCACCTGGGCAGGCAGTGTACTGTTTGCAGGCACACGCAACAGCTGGGTTTGAAGTCTGCCAATCTCCAGTCATCTCCAGATCTCCTTCACGCACACGTGATCGGTGAGTCCGGGGGGGGGGGGGGTAATGCTGCCGGGACTGGGCAGGCAGTGTACTCTGTTTGCAGGCACACGCACACGCGATCGGTGAATCGGGGGGGGGGGGGCTGTACGAAAACCGAGGCTATCGACGAAAACCGAGACAACATCTGAGTGGGGAAAAGACGTCGAAAACCGAAACCGACGAAAACCGGGGCAACCGATAACCGAGGTTTGACTGTATTGCTTAAAAGCTTAACAGTGTATGACTTTCTTTCTATAACATTGGAGTCCTTCAAGCAGTAAAGGAAAAATATGGCTGAAGGTATAAAACTCCCAGTGAAGTGACAAGAAAAACCTTAAAAGTGAGATGTTTTAAAAACAGTGTACTGCTCACAGGATTTAGTGAATCCTGAAACATATCAAACTGTTTCAGAGAGGAAGACAGCGTATGTTTGAAAGAGTGAATGATTGAATGTGTTTTTGAAGAAAGAAAAAAAAGTGTCTTATTTAAAAAATTAAATGTTTTCAGGCTCATTCCCAGCTGCAAATAGTAGGGATGGACTTCCCGCATCCCTGCTATTCGTGCCCCCTCCCGCAGGCATCTAACTTCCCTGCCGGTTGTATGGGGAAGTTAGACAGGGCGGGAAAGGGGAGGATCGGGGGCAGGTAGTGGGTGGTTATCAGCCCCAGACATATAGGGCCAATTCTAATGTCGGCCCTATACGTCTGGGGCCGGTGACTTGAATGGGGAAGTTATTCCACCACCGAGGTGGAATATCTTCCCCCGATTCTGCAGGATTGGTGGGCCCGGGGTTGGGAAGGGGTGGTAGGGGGCAGAGGGTATTCCCCACAGCCCAACCCTAGCCCTGGGAGGCCAGAGTGGGGGATGGGCTGCAGGGAATTAGCTACTTGAGCCAGCAGCCGGGGATCACGGCTTTTAAATGGAGCTGCGGTGCCATGGCAACCGGACACCATGGTGCCACGGCTCCATTTAAAAGCCCTGACTGAGTTAGTTGGGAATGTCCTGTACGTGCAGGACAGGCTCAATCGCAGTCCCGGCTTGCACATACAGGCCTGATTATGATTGTGATCATGCAGGTTCAGACTGGGCGTACAGAGGGCATATACATCCGAGACAGAATCGGGCTGATTGCCAATTGCTATAGTTTTCCTGAACTGACTGGCAGTTGTAATGATTGACTCTGGCACATACCTAAAGAAAAAAAGATTTTTTTTCACAAAGAGTTCTGTGGGAGAGAAAGACGAGGAATTTGATTTTTTTTTTGTTTTGTTTTTGGGAAAAGTAAGTCTCACAAGTAATGGAAATAGAAAAGAAGAAAAAAAGGATAGGAACACTTTCTAGTTACTGCACACACAGCGAGGGAGGTAGTTTCTTTTATTGATTATTTTTAACGAAAGGTAGTAGGTATCCCAACTGTAGCTGGACATCACTGGAGCAGAGAGGATCCTAAGGTGCCCACTGTGAAGAAAGCAAGACCTGGAAAGAAGATTTGAGATAAGTGACTGACACACCGCAGTCACTATTTTGTTTGGTAAAACTTCAGATTTGAATTTAAGGTTCAAGAAGTTGTAAAGTGCATTGAGAAAAAAAAATCTCTATATGCTGGGAGTTTCTATTGGTGGCTTACATGAGATAATTCAGTCACCTGTGACATTCATAACATCAAGGTAACTCTCCTGGTTGTTCTACCAGCCATTAAAATGTATATCCTCAGTAGATGTTCAGTTGATTTTAAGAAATAAAGTTAACAACAGATCTATTAATTTGATTTGTATTGCAGTTAAAAGATACTTCAATGCATTTGTTCTCCAAACGACTATGACCAAGGAGAACTTAGTTGTGATCTTTAATATATCTGATATTCTAACTCACATATAACACCAAAAAAGATCGAAGCAATAAAGAATAAAGTATTTTTTTCAGTACCATCACCACAGAACTTTATTGAGAGAACAGCCAACATCCCATTCCCAGAACCTCTGTGTAAGCCAATAACTAATGGTGGTCTTGTTCAACTGGCACCACTGCAACATTTCCTCCTCTGTGAGCTGTAGAAAACTGACCCCTGGTCTACAGATATATGGGGCCTGCTACCACCGCCTCCCCATGTTGGTCAACTGACTAGTTGTTGCTGGGCCTGGCACTGTTTCCTCTGCCTTCTTCTAGACCAGAGGTCTTCTCCACTGGCTAAGGATGTAATGCCACCACTTACATGCTAAGATGGCATCAGATATAACTATGGCAGGCGACAGGTGTTTGGTGCAGGTTCCATTTGGAGTCAGTGAGGTTTAACTGGATATTAAAAGTATAGTATGTCATTACCACGCCTGAGTTCTGGCTAGGAGCACTCTTGCAGACATCCAATTTTCTGCTAGTGACCTCTAGAGATATTCGTCAGCCCACTAATAGTTGACGATCAGACACCTGTGGGTTTAGTGCCTTTTATCTGGATTTTGCCATCATTTTTACAGACATATGACACCTTATGGTTTGAATATTGACCTCTTATAGAATAACTCTTCCAATTTAAGAATCAAATGTTTTTGGAACATTTTGTGAAACTCCACATTAAAACCATCTATACCCAGGGGCTTATGAAGATTCATAGAACTGAGTTCCACCTTGATTTCCTGACCTGTAATTTCCAGATCCAATATGTGATGTCTTACATCTTAAGGTGTAATTTGAAGCAGTCAATCTAAAGATTGTTGAATTCTTGCCCACTGGAATTAGTGTTCAAAACGTATGCAAATGTTCATATAGCCCTCTAAAATAATAACATATGTCCTGCATGTTTGCGACAATATTGCTCTCTTTGGTTTTAATAGCAGCAATGAATTTCCTATTTCATTTGGCTTTCAGATACTATGCCAAGAGATGGCCTCTTGTGTTATTGTCTGCATAATAATTTGTTTTAATTAAAAAAAAATGCTATACTAGCTTCTGAACCATACAGTTTTATATTTGTATTTCAACTGTTGTAATTGTTGTCTAAGGCATGAGGGAACAGGAGTGATGGGGGGGGGGGGGAATAGCCACTCAACAAGTACCTAGTCTTCAGGGTCTTTATCTCATTTTTTAATGGAAGTATTTCTATTGTATGCCTCTTCCGTTAATAATTACACCCAAAGAGTAGCCTTTAAAGTGTCCCATTTTTGTTTCTGTTGAAACTAGACTGGGTTTATTAAAATCAAAGTAATCTCTAACAGTTTGTTCAAGTCAATGTTTTCACACTGTCATTCTTCAGCAGGACAGTGTTGAATCTCCAGAGAGGACATCTAAACTCTGAATACCTCATATCAAATTCAGTAACTACAGCAGCTTGATCTGACCCCAATATAGTACATATTTCACTCCCTGTTCAGATGTTACATATATTTTTGTTTAATGTAATGTTCAATCCTTGTGTTCGCTGTAAACCGCTTTGATTCACGAAAAGCGGTAAATAAGCACTAATAAATAAATAAATAAACAAACAGATAATGGTGAATCTCCTCAATTTAGATAATAGTGATTTTGAAATAAGGAAGTAGTCAGTCCTTGAATAGGAGAAGTGAGGAACAAGAAAAAAGTATAACCATTAGCCATAGGACAGAATCTCCTCCATGGAACACTAAGGGATCCTTTTACTAAAGTCTGCTAAGGTTTTGCACTTGACGTATATTACCAACACTCCTTAAATGCAGAATCTCTGTTAGCAACTGGGGCTGTGACCATTTTAGATAGATATGATTGGAATATCAGAGACATGGTGGAAGGAGGACAACCAGTAGGACACTGTGATACCTGGGTACAAACTATATCGTAATGATAGAGCTGATCAAATTGGTGGAGAGGTTGCGCTCTATGTTAGAGAGGGCATTGAGTCAGAAAGGATAAAAGTTTTGCAGGAAACAAAATTTGATGTAGAATCTCTATGGATTGAAATTCCATGTAAAAAGGGGAAGGCGATGGCAGTGGGGGTGTACTATCGACTGCCTGGCCAGAAAGAACAAATGGATGATGAAATGCTCAAAGAAATCAAGGAAGCTAACAAAAGTTACAGCTCGGTAATAATAATGGGTGATTTGAATTACCCAGGTATTGACTGGGTCAGTGTCACGGCAGGACATGCTAGGGAGATAAAGTTCCTAGATGACATAAATGACTGCTTCTTGGAGCAGCTAGTTCATGAACCGACCAGAGGGAAAGCCATATTAGACCTAGTCCTTAGTGGAACACCAGATCTAGTGCAAGAGATAAGGATGTTGGGGCCACTTGGCAATAGTGATCATAGCATGATCGCCTTTGATTTAATTAGTGGAGGAGGGATAGTAAGAAAATCCACAGTACTACCTTTTAACTTTCGAAAGGGAGACTATGATAAAATGAGGAAAATAGTTAAGAAAAAACTAAAAGGAGCAGTTGCAAAGGATAAAGACTTACATCAAGTTTGGGTGTTGTTGAAAAATACTATCTTGGAAGCCCAGACCAGCTGTATTCCACGCTTTAAGAAAAGTGGAAGGAAGTCCAAAAAACTGCCAGCATGGTTTAAAGGTGAGGTAAGAGAGGCTGCTGTTGCCAAAAAAGCATCTTTCAGGAAATGGAAAAAAGAGCCAAACGACGAAACCTGTAAACAGCACAAGCACTGGCAGGTCAAAAGCAAGGAATTGATAAAGAAGGCAAAGGGAGAATTTGAAAAGAAGCTTGCTGCGGAAGCAAAAACGTGAAATAAAGATTTTTTCAAGTACATTCGTAGCAAAAAACCTGTGAGAGATTCAGTTGGACCATTAGATGATAGAGGAGTTAAAGGGGCACTAAGAGGCGACAAGGCGATAGCGGAGAGACTGAATGAATTCTTTGCTTCGGTCTTTACTGAGGAAGATGTAGGGATGTTACCCATGACTGAAGTGGTATTTAAAGGTGCGGAAGAATTGAAGGAAATATCGATACATTGGGAAGATGTATTACAACTATTAAATAAACTGAAGAGTAGCAATTCACCTGGGCTGGATGGTATACATCCAAGGGTGTTGAAATAACTGAAATATGAGATTGCAGACCTGCTATTAGTAATCTGTGAACTATCATTAAAATCATCTCTAATACCTGAAGATTGGAGAACCGTCAATGTAACACCAATTTTTAAAAAGGGTTCCAGGGGTGATCTGGGATACTACAGACCGGTGAGCCTCACGTCAGTACCGGGAAAAATGGTAGAAACCATCATAAAGAATAAAATTATTCAGTATGTAGATAGTCATGGCCTAATGGGAGACAGCCAACATGGCTTTAGACAAGGAAGATCTTGTCTTATTAATCTGTTATGGGTTTTTTGATAGTGTGAATAAACAGGTGGACAAAGGTGAGTCAGTTGATATAGTGTATCTGGACTTTCAGAAAGCCTTTGACAAGGTCCCTCATCAGAGACTTTTGGCAAAACTAAAGAGTCATGGGATAGGAGGCGGTGTACTACTGTGGATCAGGAACTGGTTATAAGATAGAAAGCAGAGGGTTGGGCTAAATGGCCAATTTTTCTAATGGAGAAAGGTGAATAGTGGTGTACCCCAGGGATCTGTGCTGGGTCCGCTGCTTTTTGACATATTCATAAATGACCTGGAAAGTGGAATAACGAGTGAGGTTATCAAATTTGCAGATGATACAAAACTATTTAAAGTTGTTAAAACCCAAGAGGATTGTGGAAAATTGCAAGAGGATCTTGATAAATTGGAAGACTGGGCATCAAAATGGCAGATGAAATTTAATGTGGACAAGTGCAAAGTTAAGCACCTAGGGAAGAACAACCCGAACTATGGTTACACAATGCAAGGTTCCACATTAGGAACCACCACCCAGGAAAAATATTTAGGCGTCATTGTGGATAACATGTTAAAACCCTCAGCCCAGTGTGCAGTAGCAGCCAAGAGAGCAAATAGAATGCTAGGTATCATAAGGCAAGGAATGGAAAATAAAACAAAAGATATTATAATGCGTTTATACCGTTCCATGGTGAGACCGCACCTTGAATATTGTGTGCAATTCTGGTCGCCGTATCTTAAAAAGGATATAGCGTTATTAGAAAAGGTTCAGAAAAGAGCCACCAAAATGGTAAAGGGGATGGAAGGATACTCCTATGAAGAAAGGCTAAAAAGGTTAGGGCTCTTTAACCTGGAAAAGAGATGGCTGAGGGGAGATATGATAGAAGTCTATAAATTAATGAACGGAGTGGAATGGATAAAAGTAGATCAATTGTTTACATTATCAGAATATAGAAATACTAGGGGACATGCAATGAAGCTACAGGGTAGACTATTTAAGACTAATAAAAGAAAATATTTTTTCACTCAACGTGTAATCAAACTCTGGAATTTGTTACCTGAGGATGTAGTAAAGGCTGTTAGTGTAGCTGGGTTTAAAAAAGGTTTTGACAAGTTCCTGGAGGAAAGGTCCATAAACCATAACCAAGGCAGGTCGGACCCGGTGGTACCCTGTTCCTCCCCCCTTCCCCCCCCCTCACCCCTTAATTCCTCCTTCTCCCTTTCTCACCCAATAATCAGTCCAGACAATAACTTGGCTTGAAATGGTCGCAGCTTTTATTAACCAAATTATAGCATTCCAAACATTGCTTAAACCATACAACCATTACATAACGAACCCCCGAGCGGAATGAGCCCTCACCCGCCATATTACTAGCAAGGTGACCTCATTCCACTCCCGCCGCGGCCGAGCCAGCGGCAAAGCCAACCCCCCCCTTTCCCCGGCCTCGCCATATTACTAGCAAAGACCGGCCAGGGGTCATCCGGGTTGGGGGCGCCCGCCCCGCCCCAAATCCAGCTTAAGGCTCCGGACCCTGGAAACCTCCGGGATCCCGCCCCCCACCAGCTGCGACAACCCTTCCCAATGCCCACACCACAGGAAGGGCGGGCGGGTGGGATGACGGACCTCTCTCCCCGCTGCTGGTCTCCAGAGAGACCGTCGCCGCCGCGCGCCCCCTTTTAAACCCCCTCTGCCGAGCACTGCTCATTGGCTCGCACCCAACTCCTCATCGGGGCGAGCCAATGAATTTGAATCATGCCTGCAAGGGCCCTCCCCTCCCTGACCGTAGGCAGGGTCCCGCACCGGGCCGCGCGCCTGGTTACCTTCGGCCGGGGGGACCCTGCCCCGCGGCCTCACCATAACCAAGGCAGGTCGGACCCGGTGGTACCCTGTTCCTCCTCCCTTCCCCCCCCTCACCCCTTAATTCCTCCTTCTCCCTTTCTCACCCAATAATCAGTCCAGACAATAACTTGGCTCGAAATGGTCGCAGCTTTTATTAACCAAATTATAACATTCCAAACATTGCTTAAACCATACAACCATTACATAACGAACCCCCGAGCGGAATGTGCCCTCACCCGCCATATTACTAGCAAGGTGACCTCATTCCACTTCCGCCGCGGCTGAGCCAGCAGCAAAGCCAACCCCCCCCCCTTTCCCCGGCCTCGCCATATTACTAGCAAAGACCAGCCAGGGGTCATCCGGGTTGGGGACGCCCGCCCCCACCCCAAATCCAGCTTAAGGCTCCGGACCCCGGAAACCTCCGGGATCCCGCCACCCGGCGTAGAGCCCGTCTGCGCCTCTACGCCGCCCCCCCCCCCTAAGCTGCGACCATCGAGACTCCGGCTGGACCATGCATTCCAAGGCCTCCTGCCAGTCATTTAACTGGAGGTCTACTCCCACTGGTGAATCGCGACCTCCGACAGTCCGGCCGCAGCTGCACTTGTTGCCTCTCCAATGCGGAAGGAATGCGGAGCGAAGTGTGTTGGATCCATGTCCAATCTCCTAATGGCCAACCGCAGCACCGCCGCAACTTGATATCGGGTCACCCAATCTGCATTCTCATGCAAGAAAAACAAGTGATCTGCGACCGGGCGCCTTGCTAGATATGCCCGCACAGCCTCCACAGGGCAAGTCGGCAGGGATACCACCTCCCTCAGCACCACCCACAATCCCTTGCCCAATTGATCGGTCTTTGACCTCGCCAGCCTAACCCACAGCTGCCCCTGTCCAAGCTGCACATGCGTAAACAATAGTCCCCCAGCCCGCTCTGCCCTGCCAGAGCTGGCCACCAGCTCCCCAACCCGAAAGGCCCCAAAGAAGGCCAAGCAAAATAATGCCTTAAACAGAACCGCCTCATAGCGTGAAGCCACCACACTCGGCAGTACCTCGCAAAGTCTCACCAAAAGATCATGTGTCACTGGCAACCGAGCATCCCGGGGCGGCAGGCTCCCTCTATCCCAGCCTCGCAGTAGCCGCTGTACCAAAAACCCAGGCTTCCCTGACACCCAGCCTGCCGCTCTGGCAAAGAATGTAAAGCCCGCCAACCGCCTTCGCAGGGATGCCCGGGACGTGCCAGTTCACTTCGCCTCCACTACATAGCGTCCCAGTAAACTGTCAACCCCGGCTCCGGGCCGCCAGCCGTGCGACTCTAAGTAGCCAATTACAGTGTCAAATCCTTTCTGGTAAGCCACCCAAGTCGACGGTGCAAGGGAACTCTTCAACAGTCGAACCATCTCTGCTGGCCAACCGTCCATAAATGCTCTGGAACCTCCATGCCTTCCTCGCTCGCCTCCGGCGCCAACGTCCGGAACAGATCCCACTTGAAACGAGAAAGAGCATCGGAAATTCGATTAGTGCAACCCGGAATGTGCCGTGCCTTCACCACGACATTTAAATGCAAACACGCGAAAACTATGTCCCGCATTAAACCCGCTACCAGCGAGCAGCGCAGCGTGTACCGGTTGACTACCACCACCACCGCCTCGTTGTCACACCACCATGTCACTCTGCGGTTCCTCAAGCGTTCCGGCCACAAGTGCAAGACAACCAACCACGGGAATAGCTCCAAGAACGTAATGTTGGCAGTCAGGCCCGCCGCGTGCCAGGATTGGGGCCACTGCACAGCACACCAGTCACCCCCAAAGTAAATCCCCAAACCCCTACTGCCTGCCGCGTCCGTATAGAGCTGCAACTCCACACTGGAGACCTCCTCCTCCATCAGAACAGATACCCCATTAAAGTCCTCAAGAAAAACATCCCAAACCCTCAAATCAGCCTTCATGACCTGCGACATTCGAATACGATGATGCGGCTTGCGCACCCCCGCCGTGGCTGCCGCCAAGCGACGCATAAATACCCGGCCCATCGGAATGACCCTGCACGCGAAATTCAACGAGCCAATCAAGATTTGCAACTCCTTCAGAGATAACTTGGTAGATGCTAACCCATTCGCCACCAGGACCCTTAGCTTGCACACTTTGTCCATCGGGAGGCGCGCCACCATTCCGACCGAGTCAATCTCAACCCCTAAGAAAGTGATACAAGTGGCGGGACCCTCTGTCTTGTCCTCTGCCAGCGGGAGCCCACACGCCCTAGCCATGCTTAGAAAACCGTCCATCAACTGTTGACACTCCCCAGACGCAGCCGCCCCCACAAACAGAAAATCATCCAGATAGTGTACAACATTCCTAACACCCACCCGCTGTACTAAATTCCAGTGCAAAAAGGAGCTAAACATTTCAAAGTAGGCACAAGACACCGAACAGCCCATCGGCATGCACTTGTCCACATAAAATTCGTTCTCAAACGAAAAACCCAGCAAATAAAACGAAGACGGATGGACCAGCAGCAAACGAAAAGCCGCTTCGATATCTACTTTTGCCAACAGAGCCCCTGGGCCATAACGTCTCACCAGACCCACCGCTTCGTCGAAGGACGCGTAGCGGACCGCACACAGCTCTCTCGGAATATGATCATTCACCGAGTCCCCCAATGGAAAGGAGAGGTTATGTATCAAACGAAATTTCCCCGTCTCCTTCTTAGGGATTACCCCTAATGGGGAAACCACCAGATTCTCCACTGGCGGCTCCGCAAACGGACCTGCTATTCTGCCCAAACGCAACTCGCCCGCCAATTTCTCCCTAACCACCGCCGTCAAGCGCTGCACTGACGGCGAGTTGCGCGCAGCCCTACCCGCTATAGTCCCTTGCACCGGAATAATGAACCCTTCAAAAAACCCACGCTCCAACACTTCCCTCTCCCGCCTCCGCGGATAAGAACACAACCATTCGCCAATCACCTCCCGGGAAAGTGGAGAGGGAGCCAACTCCGCCAAATCAGAATTACTTGTTGGCTGGGGCAGGAGGGGGGACCCCGCCCTTTTTGAAACATTTGAGTGCGGAATGCCCGCCCCCGCAGGCTGAGCATGCGTGCCGGAACTTGCAGTCCGGGAAAGGGCACGAGGACCTGTTGAAACGCCAACAGATGTCCCCTTCCCCCCCCCCTGCTTTCTGCTGCACAGAACCACTGTTTGCACGAAAGGGCTGCCCCGCACCCCCCAAGCCGCTCCCCACCCCATGCCCCCCTGCCCCCCCACCCCCAGCCGTCCCGACGGACATCTGGGTTAACCACAAGTTGATATCCTGTGTTCCCCAGGACAGCCCCTTACTCTCCTCCATCTTGTCCCGGAACTTCTCATCGTAATTCAGCCACGCAAAACTGCCATGGGTCTGCGCAGCTTCTACAATAGAATCCGCGTTCGCCAAAAGCATCCCATAATCCTCTGGAGCCTGCCGCCCCCAAACACTCGCCAACCTTAAAAAGCATCAAACCCAATTAAGAACGTTCCGGGACACTTTCTTGATGCGACCCACCTTTTTGTCTTCCTTCCACTTTTTCCTACTCTTCCCTGACCGCCTCCGGCCCTCCAGCAATCGAAATATATCAATATACCTCCTCTTCCATATCTTGCGGTGCAGATGCCGCGGAACCCCTTCCCACAACTCCGTGAATGCCACTGTCGTAGGAACACCCTTTCCGCCCGAGGGTCCCAAAGGCACCGGCTCCCCACCCTGCCCTGAACGGGAAGGCGCAATCGAAGATGACGATGTGGATACCGTGGACGACGAAGAGGACTCCGAACTGTGCTGACGGCGTCTTACGTGCCGGCGCTTACGCTTAGCCTTCCGCCCTCTTTTGTCTTGCCCTTCCAATTGTTCCGTCCCGCCCCCCCCCCCCCCGTTGCCCCCAGACAACTCACCCCCTGCACCTCCGACGCTTGCCGGCGTATCCTGCAGCAACCCTTCCTGTTCTCGCCTCCCCATACCGGCTGCTTGCGCCCCCCATCACGCTCACCGGGCGGTCCTCACGCCATTGAGGTTCCCTTGAGCCTGCTCCGAAGCCCTCTGCCATTGCCGTTCGCTGCCCACCGGACCTCTGCACTGCCACCGGAACCGATGAGTCGACCTGTGAAGACAAAAAAGAAGAAGAGGGGGGAGAGGGGACAACAGGGGAACCACCCGGCTGCCAAGCAGACAACCACTCTGCCCGGGAAGATCCCTGGCCTCCCCCCTGCCAATGGTCCCACGGCGCATAGCCCCCTGGAGTTCCCATGCTCCCAGCGACACCCCTATGGCCAAAGGGCCCTTGCCCATAATTCTGCGCTCCAAACCAGGGAGAAGCCCACCCAGGAAAAATGGCCCTCCCCCCCCCAGCCAAACCCCCCATCCCCTGTCCCTCCCAACTGCTACTCACCACATCAGCCGCCCCCAACCCTGCATCTCCTTGCCCACCCGAGCTCACCTCCCCCCTACCCCCCAACCCCCCTGCCCCCCCACCGCCCTATCCCCTCCTTGTCCTTGGGACCCAGTTTCCACCCCTACCGGCCCCATGCCCAGCTCTCTCTCCACCCTACCACCCCTCCTCCTTTGCCCTCTTGCTGAGGCTGCAGCCTTGCCCCCCTGAGCCCGAGCCCCTTCAGCACCTTTAGTTCCCCGGACCCTGGCCCCCTCAGCCACTTTCCGCCCCAACCCCCTTCCAGACACTCCTCTAGCTGCCCCCTCCCCCGGCCCTCCCGAAGGAGCAGGCAAAGGCTGCCCGCGTCGCATCCCCTGGCCATGCTCACCCCGACCACGTGTTGTACTGCGGGCCTGCCGGCCTCTCCGCGGCGGCATGCTCCCTACCCCCGCACGCCGATAAACTTTTGCCGCCCAAACCGGCCGCCCGAAGGGAGCCCGGCTCAGTCTGCCTCCCGACCCAACGGACCCTCAAGCCTTCAATTAAATTTCTTATTCAACTAATTAGTTATTTACCCCCTTTTTTTTTTTTTTACACTTGCGCGCAGTCGACTGCCCTTACCCGGATGTTGCCACGGGCACCCCGACGCAAGCCCCCTACACCAGCGAAGGTCCTCTCTCGGCAAACGCCACCCAAACGACCGGGAACGAAGGTCGGATCACCCACAGACCACCGACGACGGACCTCTCTCCCCGCTGCTGGTCTCCAGAGAGACCGTCGCCGCCACGCGCCCCCTTTTAAACCCCCTCTGCCCAGCACTGCTCATTGGCTCGCACCCAACTCCTCATCGGGGCGAGCCAATGAATTTGAATCATGCCTGCGAGGGCCCTCCCCTCCCTGACCGTAGGCAGGGTCCCGCACCGGGCCGCGCGCCTGGTTACCTTCGGCCGGGGGGACCCTGCCCCGCGGCCTCACCATTATTAAGAAGGGACCCAGGATATCAATGCTTGACCCAGTACAAGCATTGCGGAACCTGTGTCTTTTGGGGAAACTGCTAGGTACGTACAACCTAGATTGGCCACTGTTGGAAACAGGATACTGGGCTTGATGGACCTTGGTCTGACCCAGTATGGCATATCTTATGTTCTTATGTTCATTAAGGTCCCAGAAGCTAATGGTGATGGGTCACTTTAACATATTCTCTAGTAAGGCAGGTTCACTTAATGATCCCCATAGAGGTATCATTAACTGACCTCACATTAGGAGTCATGCTGCTGCTGAACATGAATCAATTGTCTTGGCACTAGCAGTAATGCACTCTTGGTGCACACACGCCATCCATTTGCTACATCAGTGTTTAAAATTGCCAGTTTCCATGCATTAAAATGCACATTAACTGGCTAATGGGCTTTAGTATAAAAGGGTTTCTAGGGGGTATGTTTGCTAATCAGCGGCAGTGGTTTCTGTGTGATATCGGAACCTTAACCCTATTGAATTAAATGGGGACATGGCTCCGATATTGCAAGGAAGGCGCTACCGCCGATTAGTAAGCATACCCCTAGGTATTTTGAGCCTGGTAGCAGCACTCATATCCAGAATGGAATCTAAACATTTCTTAAAATCTGCCTCGACAATTAGAGATGAATCTTTCACCAACTCAGTTTGGTTTGCTAAATCTGAAAAAATAATCAGGAGCATAAACAATAACCACATGTACTATATTTTGTTCAACTTTAGTTATCACAAGGACTCATCTAAGCATATCCAAATATTTACCTTGCACTTGGACAATGGAATTCTTTCTAACAAGGATTGTCACACCATTTTTTTTTAACGAAAGGAAATGGAAAAACATGATCTTGACCCATCCTTGCTTTAACTTACCAGACTCCTTAACCTTTAAATGAGTATCTTGTGATAACACCATATCTAGGTGCAGCTTATAGACAAAATTAAGAATATTTCATTTTATGAATTTATTTAAACTAATGATATTTGTGGGCTAATTATTAAAGTGCACTAATGTCAATGTGCATTAATTCACCATTAACATACACAATTAGCAACTAGGTCCACTGAATAACTCAGGACCTGTGTTAAAATAATAAGCATTATGGTGAATTGATGTACATTAATGTTAGCACACCTTAGTGACTAGCTGCCTTAGAAAGACAAACGTTAGATTAAAGGTAATCAAGTATTTGCAGTTACTTAATTTTATTCAAAAACTGGGCAAAAATCAAGAACATAACTTCCAGAATAACCACCTTCAAAACTTTTAAATCGTAAGCAGGGACCCAAACTTCCAACCCATTGTCTTTCATTAAAAACACACAGCCACACTGCTTATTCAGAGGGCCAGTACAAGGTGCCCTAGGAGAAATTTCAGTCTTGTACCCCTCATAATAAGTCCTTAGACCCCTTAGTGACACCATCTTCCCCCTCCCCCAGATTTTGGTTATTAAATTCAATTGCAATCATCACATCATCACTCCAAGAACAATCCTATAAAAAAAGACATATTTGGACATCATGCTACTGAATATTAAACTTTGTTTTATAAATACATACATAATGAGAGAGAATTAAAAAAAGTCACTTCAAAGGGCATTGTAAATGGACTATTTGTAGATTGCCCTTTCTGTTTTGTTTGGCCTGTAGTTGCTCTTCACTGCCCTCCCATAAACTGTTGCCCTAGTCAACTGCCTAGTTTATCTGACAATTGGGACAGCCCCAACTGTAAACCAAAACCATTGCATGGTGGAAGACTGACATGGAAGGCTTCATCTAATGGGCTTCTTCTGGATTGTGTGTATATAGATATATATACACATATTACATATATATACACATATTACATACAGTATATATCTATATACACACAATCCAGAAGAAGCCCATTAGATGAAGCCTTCCATGTCAGTCTTATATATATATATATAAGACTGACATGGATATATATATATACTGTATATGAGTTAATAGTTATATATATACAGTATATGAATTAATAGTCCAAAACAACAAGCTGCTGATAGCCCTGCACAAATCCTGGACCCTTTTGTTCCCCATATGTCATATGTCATCTTTTGAGGTAGGATTAGCCAATCTCAGGTCCTTGAAAATAAAATCACTCTAATTTAGGACTTGATAATGGGCAATCACTTAGGCATTTTGGAGATAATTCTATATCGAGCTGTGGGCATTTATGCACTCTCAACATATGCAATTCACTTAGTTGAAATAACTTGCATGCGGGGATAGGCACTTACATGCAGTCACTATTCTGGATTCAGTCACTATTCATGCTAGCAATACCAAAAGCTATGACAAGATGCGCCATATCAACTTCAAATAGAGCCTACAGCCTGAGCGCCCCAAGCCTCTGGAACTCCTTACCACCACACATCAGAGCTATCCCCAATTTGAGCCAGTTCAGGAAGGCCTTAAAACACCTCCTCTTTATTAAATACCTCACAGCCTCCCTCGAACCCCAGCCTCCAGGTACGAACAACACACAATGAACTCATCTCACTTATAGACAGTTACCAATTTCAGTATCCCTTTTGTGTACATAGTTTACCAATTTCAGTAGTCCATTTATGTACATAGTTTCCCCCGTTATCCAAGTTGATTGCTCCTGTTCATTGTAATGACCTGACTCTTGTTCATTGTCGGATTCTGTTTCGTTTTATGTAAACCGCGCTGATCGTAAATAGTGCGGTATATAAGAAATGTAAAATAAATAAATAAATAAAAGAAAATAGTTTCAGTTCAGCATTTTCCCCCTTGTTTTTATCCAAGTTCTTGTTCCTGTTATATGTAAAACCAAACAACCTGTTGTTCTGGTATATTGTTATATTGTAAACCGCGCTGATCTCAAATAGTGCGGTATATAAGAGCCTGTAATAAATAAATAAATAAATAAATTCTGTAAGTACGCATGTCAGGACGATAGTGCATAGTTTTGGAGTGGGCGAGTATATTCGTGGAGTGCATGCTGAATGCAAATTTATATGAGTAAATTATAGAGTATAACTTACAGGCATTTCCTACTAATCTAGTCATGGGCATTTACACCAAATCTAGATTTGTTTTGTGTATCTCACCGCCACGGCTGGCCCAGCCATTAGGCAAACTAGTGGCTACCTAGGATGGCTTCTGGGGGCAGCAAAGAACAGGGCATTCAAAGCTGAACAATAGATTCTGACAGCCAGGGGAGGCATAAGGCTTAAAGTTTGCCTAGGACCACCTCTGGGGCTGGCCTTGCTCACCACCTATAGCCCTATTCCACAGAGTATGTATGTACATTACTTTACAGAATAGATGTCAAATGCATGCATGACAACACACATTAAACTATGCAGCCCTTATAGAGTTATCCACAAGACACATTTTACAAAGGACATCCAAGTTCTATCTAGGATGTCAAAGCCAGAACATCTGAAAAAAGGTGGTATGTGTAAATTAAGGCATGATTTCACAAATGTGGACATATCCGATATGGACATCTATGGGGATGTCTCATAGATGTCCGCAGAATAGCATTTAGGAGCAGTGTAGTTAGGGTTCAAATCCCGGTGTAGGCCATGTGATCTTAGGCTAGTCACTTAACTCTCCATCTTCTCTACACTCTCTGGATGTTTTAAGGCCAAAACTAGCACTTTCCTGATGCCTATATGTTCCTGCAGCAGGTCTAAACATGGACGTGCCTAGACCATCGTGGAATCGAATGGGGACATGTAATTCCATTGCACCTCCCCAGACATGCCTTCGCACATCCCCTTGTCTACTTGGAGATCCCCACACTGGTGATGTCTTTAAAAGCCATTTGTGATTTGGATGTACATGTGCACATCTTCAGACGTCTGAATCATGACTAAGACATTTAAAATGACCTCCTTTGTGCATTATAGAAACTTGACTTAAGGATAGTGACACTGCCTATATGCAACATAGGCAGTCATTTATTTTCAAAAATATGCATTATAAAACTGAAGGGATGATATCTGTTATTTTCTCCAATATGCTTCCTATTAAATAATTAAATATCTCTTTGTTTACCTCCACAGAAGCTTTCTTTTTTGAGTTGCCACACCTTCTCCATATCACCTGCTTCTGCTTTAGCATCCTCCTTCTATGTCTATATCCATTTTGGATGAATTAGTCACATTCAATAAGAATGTGGGGTGATTTTAGTGTTCTACAGATAAAAGCATTCTGTCCTTCAAGGCTGATCTAGGTCTTAATCAACACGTTTTTCCTCCTACACACTCAGTGAACTCTTTATTCAGTTTGTTACTCCTGTTCCATACCTTATACTCCATATACCATATACCTTATACCTTATGGAAGAGAATTTACTACTGGTCTGTGTCATGGATGGAGAATTAGATGGCCTGATCAGTTTCACTTCTTTATTTTCAAGCACTGTCTCCTATACTATTTCTAAATTGACCTTGAATTTAGCAAAGGTTAACATGGATTTGCTTTTTACCAAATGGCCTTCTTTCCTCATAAATTTGCTTCACTGTCCCTACCAGAGCAAATAATTACATAACAGACAGGATTTCATCTGGGATATAGTGCAGAAACTCATTTTACTGCCATGCATAATATTGGTAGAATACATTTATAACATAGCTGTAATAGCAAAGAAGGAGAGGTTCCCAGCCAAAAGGAAGGACTTTCAACCCTTGCCTGCCTATCAATCATATCAGCCAGTCTGTTGGTACTTCATTTCATATATTTTTTTTTCTTTTTTAGTGCCATTAAGTCAGTGCTGACTCCTGGTGACCCAGCTGCCTCTGGGTTTTATTGGCAATGTATCACTGGAAATAGATTGCCAGACCTTTTCTTCATTAAGTCTATGAGCACACCTCCTTTTTGCAAAGAGTCTCTGAAAGGCATAAGGAACTTGGGAACATAGAGATTTCCACAGTGTTTGCAACAATTGTTCAGGGAGAATGAGGCATAGCTTCTGATCTTTGAGATCTAAGGAGTGATGACACAGGTGGGTGAGGGAGGGGGAGAAGGGAGGGATGACCAGCAAGCATCCCCAAATGAGAGCAGACACTGTTACAGGCATATTGAGCCTGTCCTTTCCCTATGCCACACTATCCCCAGTCCAAATGGGGTTCTGTCTGGTATTTTCATTGGCTGGATGCTAAGACATCATATCACTTCCTTTGGATAGTTCATCCAATGGCTGAGACTTCACATCCACAGCCTCGGCTGAGACTTCACGTCCACAGCCTCAGCTAAGACTCAGTTTTGTCTGCTCTAGAAAAATCAAAAAGGTTGAGACTGGCTAATGTTTGTTTAGGAAGCTGCCTTGGAATGCTAGCCACTAGAAAACTAGAAAACAGATAGACAGTACTAAAAATCAAAAGATAAATAGCACGGTACACTTTAATGAAGATATAAAAATACAAAGATATAAAAAAATCAATTGCATAAAACTACACACATTTCATAAAACCCAACATGGCCATATTTTCACATACTTTTGCATTAGGGTTAAGAAATTAATAGAATAAATAAATACTTAAATAAACCATATAGGCTGAATTAATTTTCATAGTCTGTTTGAAAGATTGAACATAAAAGAGAGCAATTAATCAGTAAATGGAAAACATAGATAAGTAATTAAATTAAAGACTTAATTCTGCCTCACAATAAGTCATGCACAACCCAAGTCAATAATACAAACTGTGTACATACCATATACTGTAGTCTGAAACTCTAGCCCTCATTTTAAAGAAATCTGTATTTTGCCTATTCCCAAACAGGGACAAAAAAGCCTACAAAGGTAATTAATAAATAACTGTATACTCAAAAAGGTTCCTCATATAACTTTATCATTTTGCAATAACAACATAAGCATGCAAAAGCAAAAAGTAATGAGCTCATAAAACTGAAAAACAAAAATAAGAGGTTAAAGATTACCGAGCTGAGATTTGTGAAAATTTTTACCTATGAATATCAACCTGTATATGTCACATTACAACACTGAATTAATTAAGTGCCACAAAATAATTTTTTAAAAGATGATGAAGCTACTTGCCATTCATATTACAAAAATGGAGAAATACCACAGTTAATCCCCAGCACAGTACCAATTCTACTAAAATGCAAATATATATCTGCAGAACCAGAATATATGATAAGCCAAAGGGCTATAAATTATAGATTTAAAATGAAACCAAAAACAACTGAAAGTGCCCTAAAAATACAGTGGTATATGAATAAATAACCCTTTACAATAATTTTAATCATGAACAGAACAAAACACCATGGTGGCATAATCTAAGCAGTGAACAAATATTTCAAGAAAGACAATTTCTGTTTTTTAATGGAGATGTTCCTGCCACCTGCAATGACTAAATTAAGAATGTCATTTGAGGCGGAGTTTTAAACAAATGATGTGCCCCTTCCAACAATAGCCATGTAGACCTTCAAGCAAATATTAGATACCATGATCATCTATGATTTTCAGAATAATTTCCTCTAAGAAAACCTACTGACAATTTAACAGTGAAAAATTAATTGGCAAAAATGAAAAAGTGCACAGTGAACTAAAACATTCTGATATTTGAATAATGCAAGAGGATGGTAACTTAATGTTTATGTTTATTAAAATCGGATATACTGCCCTTCACAATCACAACAGAGCAGTTTACAATAAAAACAAGTTCAAAGAAAAGAAAAGGAACTCAAATGAATTAATAGAAAAGGCTTGCAGTGAATGTGGAGAAACATGTCCAGAGTAGGATTCTTAAAGATCGGACAAATTGGGGCCTTCTTCCAGATGGAAGGAAAGGTGCCTTTAGTAAGACTTTTGTTAATGTTTGAGAAAATGGGAGGAAGCAGGACTAGTGAACTGCCTGAAAGCCAAGCAGAAGGAATAGGGTCAGAGGAACATGTGGTTTTATAAGGGGATGAGATAAGATTGGCTAATGCAAAAGACAACATTGGACTGAAGGTTTTCCATGGCAAAGACTTAGGGAGGGGGAGGGGGAGGAGTTTGATCTAATAAGACAGAAGAAGAGACAGACAAGTCATCATGAAATTTAGACTGGAGCTTAATAATTTTGTCATGAAAGAAGTGAGTAAAACTAACAGGAGAAGGTACATTATTTAGCGAGGTTGATGTAGTCGAGAGGTGACCCAGTAAAGAATCTGTAACTGATTATTGAAAGAGGAAATGAGGTTGGAATAATAATCCTTCTTAGTGGAAGAGAACATGGACCTATTACAGTGTGGGGAGTCCTTAAAATGAAGTAGTGTATCCGGAGTGCGCTTCAACTACCAAAGTCTCTCTGCTTGTCGCAGTTGTGCATGCTGGAGGTGCATGCCGGAATGGTACCACAGATTATGGGGCTTAGTAAGAGGATGCCTAGGATGAAGAGAAATTATGTTATCAGGGGTCAAACCTAACAGGTAGTGCCAGGTGTGGACCTTGTCATCAACTGAGAGCGAGCTGAAGTTGTCAGGGATGGAGGAAACATAGCTAAGGTTGCAGGGGTACTATAGCAAGTCCAGATCTGAGGGGACTCACCAGTGCCCAGAATGCCAGGGTTGGAGTGAAAGGTAAAGAAAATGCAGAAATTGTCCATGCAAGCGAGAGCATTGGAGGAAGAAATTATTTTATTTAGCAATGCTTATATACCACTTTCCATCAGGTCAAAGTGGTGTATATTCAGGTATGGTAAATATTTCCCTTATCTCAGAAGGGCTCACAATCTTTGTGTTGTACCTGAGGCAATGGAGGGTTAAATGACTTGCCCAAAATGTGCCTTTGAGACTAGAAACCTCAGTCCCTGTCCTTCAGCAGGATTTGAACCCCCAGCCCTCCAGCAATTTGCCCTGACCACTAGGCCACTCCTTGACATCCCCTAAATGAGATTTAGGGTATGTCCAGCTGCATGGGTAGAGAAGTGTACATGCTATGATAGTGTAAGATCAGTCAGGAGTATTAAAGAAACGTAGGGAAGTTCTAGCAGCCCCATTGCCTAACCTTTGCAATGCTTCTTTAGAGTCGGAAATGATTCCAGAGGACTGGAGAAAGGTTCATGTGGTCCCTTTACACAAAAGTTGAAGAAAGGATGAGGTTGAGAACTACAGGCTGGTTAGCCTGACCTCTGTAGTGAGTAAATTAATGGAAATGTTGCTAAAACAGGATAGTGAGGATTTTGGAGTCCAATTGATCACAGGATCTAAGGCAGCATAGCTTTACTAGGAACATGTCTTATCTGACAAATCTAATTAATTTCTTTGGCTGGGCAACCAGAGAATTGGACTGAGGGAGAACCCTAGATGTGGTATACTTGGATGTCAGTAAAGTCTTTGACATCATTCTGCAGAAGCCAGGGGCAGGTAGGCCCCTTGGGAGCCCCTTAGGAACCTCCAAGGAGCCTCTGAGTCTTCTGTTTTTGCTTTTGTATCTGTGGGTACAAGGAAAAAGAATATTTTCCCTTTGGTACCTGGAGAGATTGGCCCTATGGATAAGCATGTGAAGATTGGGGAAGCTATGCCACTTCCCCCTGCAAGTACTGTCTCGCCTCTGTTGACTCCGGAGGGAGCTTCTTTAAGTTCTCCTGAGCACTCTCCACCTCTTCCCCCATCAATGATAACTCTGCCCAATTTACTGCAAGAGGTATGCCGGTACAGCAGAGTATGCCAGTCTCTTTGATGAATAGTTTACTACCTGTTACTTGGACACCACCCCAGATTGATCCCCAAGGATGGAATACCTGAGTCTCAAATATCCTTGGTGGATATTTGGCATGTGGTGACATGGACAAAGGCTACTTTGGTGACCACAGTATCTCAGCTTTGTAAATTTACAGAGGAGACAGTGACAAGGCTGGGGGAAGTCGAAGAGTGTGTGGAATCCTTAGCTGTTCAGGTGAAGAAATGTGATTCCTTATCCTTCTCTACAGATGATGGGTGTTTCTTCAGTCAAAGATAATTTGGTGATTCACCATAGGCTGGAGTCTTGAAAATTCCCTTAAGTTGAAAAATATTATTTTTCTTAATTTTCCTATTATTCATTTGTTATTACCTGAAATATTGCTTTGTAAATATATAAAGGAAGTTTCAGAAATTCCTAATGCAGATATTATAGCTTTTTCTAAAATGTTTTATCTTCCTCTTAGAAAGGTATCCAAGTAGTCCATTGGGGAGTATGATATTTTGAAACTCCAACCTGAAGTTTATTTAGCTGTATTTATATCCTGCTTTTCACCAGGTCAAAGCTGTCAATTGGGAGATACATTTAACATGAGGGGATATGACACACATACGCTAATACTTACAGGGAACATGGGCAATGGAGGGTTAAGTGGCTTGCCCAAGACCACAAGGAGTGCCTATAGGACTAGAAATCCCAGTCCCTCTGGCCTGAGATTGCTGTCCCCAGGTGGGACTTGAACCCGCAGCCCTCCAGCCTGAAGTACCTTGTCCTAACCACTAGGCCACTCCTCCCACCTAATCTTACTTAAGGGTTAATCTTACTTAACCCTTTCCAGGCGAGCCCAAAACTCTCGGGATCCAAAATTCTGACTAAATATTCCTATCAAATGGTATATAATACATGACCATAGCAGAAGGAAAATTACTATTAGAACATATTGAATAAGACGGGTACAATTTTCCTGAAATATGCAAAAATTAACCCAGCTGCAGAATGTGGATTAAAATTTTAAAGTAGGCCTTCAAAGGGTTAATTTCTCAAGGACTTTCAAGATACCATTCTAACAAGGGCCACTTTGGTGGTCTCATTTGTATCTGAACAGGATAAAGCTTTGGTATTCAGGAGTTACTTTAAATATAAAGATGTTTGTTTTTGTGGTGCTAAAGTGCAAGTGTTTCAAGATGTCTCAAGGGCAACACAAATATGCAGGTAGGCCTTTTTGTCCCTTAGGCCGAGGCTATTGGCCCTTGGGGTATCTTTTTTCTTAGGTTTCCCTGTAAGAATGTGTTGACACTTCAGGGAGTAAGGTTTATTTTTGTAGATTCCTTACAACTGGAGAACTTCTTGTCTGATAGGGAGAAAGCTGGGAAGGGATGAAGAATTAGTGGTCGGTATTGTAAGTTTGGTTCTGAGTTAGTGGAGAGATTTTATTTGTTTTTCCTTTTTTAATTCTCCCCTTGATGTGGGCTGTGTATTTTTCAATGACTGTTCTGTTGAGATTATTCTTTTATTATATTTCTATGTATTTCTTGTAGCTTGCTCATGTCAAGTATGGTTAAAATCAAATTTAAAAAAAAAAAGAAGAAATGCCATACTTGGTCAGACCAAAGTCCATCAAGCCCAGTATCCTGTTTACAGCAGTGGCCAATCCAGGTCACAAGTACCTGTCAGGTTCCCTAAAAGCTGCACAGATTCCAAAATGCTTATCCCATGGTAAGCAGTGAATTTCTCTGGTCTCTTTAATAATAGTTTATGGATTTTTCCTACAGCTACATTTTTTAAATCCAGCTACATTTACAGCTTTTAGTACATCCTCTGTTAATGAATTCTAGAGTTTGATTACTTGTTGAGTGAAAAAAAATGGAGAGAGGAGTGGTCTAGTGGTTAGGACAAGGTACTTCAAGCCAGAGGGCTAGGGGCTCAAGTCCCACCTGGGGACAGCAATCTCAGGCCAGAGGGACTGGGATTTCTAGTCCTATAGGCACTCCTTGTGGTCTTGGGCAAGCCACTTAACCCTCCATTGCCCATGTTCCCTGTAAGTATTAGTGTATGTGTCTCATATCCCCTCATGTTAAACATATCCCCCAGTTGACCACCTTGACCCAGTGAAAAGCAGGATATAAATACAGATAAATAAATAAAATATTTTCTCAGTAGTCCTAAATGGGCTACATTGTAGGTTCACTGAGTGTCCTTTAGTCTTTATACTTTTTGAAGCAGTAAACAACCAATCAACATTTACCTGTTCCGCTCCATTCATTAAATTACAGACCTCTATCATATCTCCCTTCAGCTGTCTCTTTTCAAAGTCAAAGAGTCCTAACCTTTTAAGCCTCTCCTCATAGGAATATACTTCCATCCCCTTTAGCATTTTGGTAGGTCTTCTTTGTACCTTTTCTAAGTTTTCAATATACTTTTTAAGATATGGTGACTAGAATTCCACACAATATTCAAGGTGTGGTCACACCATGGAACAATACAGAGGCATTATAATATCCTTGGTTTTATTCTCCATTCTTTCCACCGATCTAGTCTTGCTTGTAACCCAAGATGGCCAAAAGATCAACTGGTGCCCAATACAAAGCTGGGAGCCATGCCATAGAGGAGCCAAAGAGTGTACCCTAAGACTTATCAATTTCACAAAGTGCATGGTGGGTGGCACGGATTGGAGCAAGAACAGATAGGCTTGTGGCTAGTATCATTCCCACTAGGTCTTGAAGGGGAAAGGGGGAGGACAGTTCTCATTATAACACAAGCAAGGAATGCAAATCTTGTGTCTCAAATGAAAGCATACTTTAGTGACCCCTGTAAGCAAGGTGGTATAAGTAAAGGTCCGGCAGCCCAACCCCTCCATTAGCCTTAGATGCATGTAGAATCTTGCTGGCTATAGGTAGCCTGCAATGACTCTAGAGAAATTTCAGAAGTTTCTCTATATGATGTTAAAAAGGTCTAGGACATAGGTCGGGCATAGCACTGAGGATAAAATTAATTTGAGGGGATAGGACCATATGAATGGCTTCCAGCCTACACTATCATGTTAATGTCAGGGCGACCAGCAAGTAATGGTGTTTTCAATAAGGGCTATAGTCTTTTCCATGTTAAGCAGTTGCATCTGTTCTAAGTCCCAGTGGCAGATTGCTCTAAGATACTACATACTGTATGGGATCCTTTTAGCACCACATTCTGCCACCACAGGTTGGAAAGTGGAGGAAGTGAGAGGCATAACTTGATTCTTACAATTAACACTAGAAGCCCCAAAGTATGTCAATTGATGCAAATGCATCTTTGAAGTTGTATGCCTGCGCCACTGCTATGACCATGTCAGTCATGTTCCATGACTTTGTTAGCAAGGTCAAGATGTTCAAACATGTGCATCGAAAATTAATGACAGATGCACCACCTAGCGGGAAAATGAATTTATACCTGGAAGCCCCAAAGTAGGTCAACTGATGCACTCAATTGTCTTGGATGCATCAATTGATGTACTTTGGGGCTTCTAGGTATAAATTCATGTTCCCACTAAGAGGCGCATCTCAATCACTGTTTACAGCTTTACTTCGACATTACAAACAATAAACACACAATGACATCATGTAATGATGTCACATACATATTAATGATGTCACATACTGCACGTATTTTACAAATAAGTAAATTCACATTAATTCACATCTGCATTTCATGCTAAACGCTGTCGTCGTGAAAATGCGTCAATTGACACACTTTGGGGTTTCTAGGTAAAATTCCTTTTGGGGCTTCTAGTGTTAATCTTATATCCAAAAAACTGGGGAAAGCTTTTGATTGTCTTGAAGAGGGCTGGAATGAAGGAGGAAGGAGACTGAGGGAAAAGGATCAAGTCATCCGCGTAAGCTGCCAACTTACAGGTACAAGCATTATGAGTGAAACCTTGTATATGGGGGTTTTGACGAATGACGAGGAGCAAGAGTTCCATGGCTAAATTAAATAGGAGGTGGGGCGGGGGACAGCCCTGATGAGTATCCCTGGTAACAGGAAAAAGTGGGCAGAGTGTTCCATTGACCACAATATGGGAGGAAGGGGAAGCATACAAAACTTCAACCCATCTACGGATGTTTACTCCTCATCCTATCCAAGCGAGGACCTAAAGCAGGTAGGACCATTCGATACAATTGTTTACCTTTTCTGCATCCAGCGAGAGGGCCAACACTGGGTGTGCCCTCCTGCTGGATACCTATATCACTGATAGAAACAATCTCCCAGTATCCCCTATGTAGCGACCTGCCATAAACCCAGATTGATCACGATGTATTAAGGTGCCCAGTACCTTTTGTAATTGACAGACCAGAACCTTGGCCAAGAGTTTATTATTGACATTAATTAAAGATATGGGTCAGTAATTTTGTACTAGGGTGGGTTCTCTCCCAGGTTTGGGCAAAACTATGATTTGTGCCTCAGTAAATGTTAATGTGAGCCCCTTCCCCTCAAACATGTCCTGGTATAGTTGACATAAATGGGAACTAACAGAGGAAAAAAAGGTCTGAAAAAACTCAATGGTAAATCCATCTGGTCCCTGGGTTTTTTCAGGGCCAATGAAGATAGAGCTTGCAAATGTTTGTCCTCTGTTATTGGAGCACCACAAAAAGCATTGGCTTGCACAGAGAGGGATGGGCCTGCTAGAGACTGCAGAAAATCAAAGCACTTGTTCTCTTGGGACGAGACCTCAGACCGGTAGAGGAAGGAATAAAATTGTCGAAAAAGAGCTGCAATATCCTGAATCTTAGTTCATGGGCCTTTGGAGGGGAAATGTAAGAGTGGCACATGATGGCAGACCCTACTGCCGCAAAGATATTGGGCTAGGAGATGCCCAGCTTTATTGTTAGCAATGTAATAAGGAGCATTGCGAAGGAATAAATCCTGCTGGGCAGACTCACTACATTTACTGTTGAAGTGCGATTTTAGCCTAATTAAGTGTGCTAACAGCACATGGTCCCCTCTCATTATATGTTGACATTCCAGTTCCAAAATGTCCTTTTCTGTGGTCTGTAGCTGAGAGAGGAGCTCTTTCCATTTACATGTGAAGTAATTAATAATCTCCCCTCTCAGGGAAGCTTTATAAGTGTCCCACACAGTTTGGGAAGAGCACCTCCCATTATCATTTCTGGAGAATAAATCTGAGGTAAAAATCAGCCATACACTGAACAAAGCCTGAGTCTGCCAGCCAGGTATTATTCATTCACCAGGAGATGGATGTGGTCTTCTGGATGTCTCATAGAAGAGTAATGGAAACTGCTGCATGATCAGTGAGAAGGATAGAAGAAATCTTATCTAACAATGCTGCCACCAAGCACTTACTCAACAAAAATCATCAATTAGGGAATATGAATTGTGGGGATGGGAATAAAAGGTAACATCACAATTAGAAAGGTTTCATAATCACCAAGGGTCAACTAGTGCAAGTAAATTCCTTATACTGTGGATTTCCTTCTGTGAGTTAGACCTATGGACACTGCAGGAAGCTTGCCTGTCCATGATAGTGTCCAGTGGTTAATTAAAATCTCCAGCCACCACAATCTTTCTATCACTGTATGCCATTAGAGCAGCAGTAGGGTATTGAGTAAAAGAGGGTTCATTAGTATTAGGGGCGTAAACTTTAAGAAAGATAAAGGAGTGGTGCTCCAACATGGTATCAAGAAGTAGCCAACGACCATTAGGGTCAGCAAGCCAATGATGAATCTGCATCTGCAAGAATTTCTGAAAGAAAATGGAAACCCACATATTTTGTGTATAGCTGGTGCAAAGGTATGCTCACCAAGCCAGTTAACCCTCTCTTAGTACACCATGGTAAAGGAATATGAGTTACCTGTAGGAAAATGATATTGCCACACTTCTTTTTCAAATACATAAAAAGAATGGTAGATGCATGGAACAGTCACCCAGTAGAAGCAGTAGAGACCAGGACAGTATCCAAATTCAAGAAAGCATTGGACCAACACAGATGATCTCTAAAGGAAAAAAATGAACTATAGTAGTTGGTATTGAAGGGCATAATAGATAGGCCATATGATCTTTTCTGCCGTCTTGTATTTATGTTTCTAGGTGGGAAATAAAAAGTTTATCCCAGGCCCTCACAGGCTGTTCAAAGTGGGCATTGAGAACCCCTAGAATAAAAAAAAATGGGGGCAGTGAACTCTGGCTTCAGAAATAATGAGAAGCAAAGATTCTTATAAGGAGGGAGAAAGTACAGGCGGTGCATTGAGCAGAAGAAAATAAGGCGGGAAGGAGTGGAGTCAAATAAGCAAGGATTCAGGGTAGTGTAGAATGGGTGACTTGACTTCAGAGATTACTAGAGTAGAACAGAAAAGGACGGAAACACTACCCCCACTATGAGCAGTACAAGGGATGTCCAGGTCAGTGAAAACAATTGGAAGAAGTGATTAAGAATCACATCTTCTCCCTCTCTGAGCCAGATCTAAGTGAGGAAGAGGAGATACAGGGAGTGAAGAGTAATTAGATCAGAAATCAGGGCCATCTTGGCTCGGAGGGATCTACATTTTAAAAGACCTGCTTGGGAGGGTAATGAAGAAGAGTTACACGAGAGAAGCAATAGCATAGGGGTAGAGGGGCAGGATATCAGGTTATTTGCATTTTGCCGATTCTGCAGAGCAATGGAGCGAGGAGGATGCAAGCCCCAATGTACTGGGATTGTGCTTATGGTAAAAAATTTGGCTAGAAGACAAAGAAGAGTGGGCCAGATGCCACCAAGCAAGTGGCATTGGAATTGGAAGAACCTAAAGGATATGGCTTTAAAAGGATTTCCCACCACAATATACTTACTGAACTAATGATATCATTCAAAGGTAGAGCTATAATGAATAACCGAAAGGATAAATCTGTGAAAAAATAACCACATAGATCAAAGAGACAGCAGTCACCAATTCACCACCAAACTTTCTATTCATATATGAATAGCCAGTGCAAATAAAAAGATACATAATAAATAAGACTGGAAACCAGCAAACATCAACATATATATGTTTGATGTTAAACTAGAAGACGTAGGAGCACAACATATCATATAGCAGCTGAATGTTATTTTCTGAAAACTCAGTATATTGATATCATCTGATATGTTAAATAAAATTTTAAAAAACGGTATATGTGAGCAAAAGGAATGGCATAGGGTCTGCTAAATAAATGAAAGAAGAAATAAATAATAAATAGGATTGTGATCATATTGGATATTATGATGAAAAGAATACATATTAGTTACTGAAAAACTGAGTGAAAATAGAAGTGGAGGAAGGTTTTAATGAAAATGATAAAACAACAATAGAACCATAATAGTAGAGAAAAACACTCAGGTTAAGTTCTTCGTTACGACCATTGGGCTTGATTGTATCAAAATTAAAAATGAGTCTTTGGAGCTCTTTAACTAAAGCACATTGCGCAGTCAGCACAGGCTTTGAAGTGCATTAAGTGCATGCTGAAGACCGCAGTGACCGCAATGTCCATGGGGCCAGGACAGTGAGCGCATGCTGATTTCCACATTATCAGCACATCACACATTGGGATGGTAAAGAAGCAGGTTAGGGATGGAGAGCAGGCATGGTGGGCCCAGTGCTGGTAGCACATGGATACACATCTTGTACTACCTGAGCCACATGCAATTAGTGTAGATGCACTACTGTAAATGCCACCTCAGGGCACCCATGGTAACGGTCAGGGCCAGAGCTTCCATCAGGTGAACTAAGGGGTTGCCTAGAGTGCTGGCCCTCTGGGTGTGCCTACTACCACCTCTGTTGCCCCTCTCCAAGGCTTGTAACTGCAACAAAAATTCAGAAACAGTGAGACAGCACTTACGTAGTTTAAATGACAAGCACTTCCTCACAGTTTCTGCTCTCAAACCTCAGCCTCTTCTGCCCCTCTCTGGTGCACCCTTCCGGTTTGAAGTGTGCATCTGAAGTAGGGTTGCCAACTGGCTGGTTTTCAGCCGGCCTGGCCGGTTTTTCCATGGCCAGGCCGGCTGCCGGCGCAGATGCAAAACCGGCCCTTGAAAAGCCGTTTTTTTGCTCTGGCCGCAAGATCGGGAGCGGCCAGAGCAAAAGACCGGCTTTTCTTCTGAGCCGAAGTAAAAAAAAAAAACACCCAGGGCCGGCCCACACACCGGAGGGCTTCAGAGGGAGCCAGGGAAGCCTGCGCGAGGCCCCGGCTCCCTCTGTACAGCCGCCAGCATGAAGATCCTTTTCCTTCACGCTGGTGGCTGTTTCTGTGAAGCCGCGATTGCTGGGAAAGGTTAAAGGCAATGCCCTTTAACCTTTCCCAGCATTCGCGGCTTCACAGAAACAACCGCCAGCGTGAAGGAAAAGGATCTTCACGCTGGCGTCTGTACAGAGGGAGCCGGCGCCTCGCGCAGGCTTCCCCGGCTCCCTCTGAAGCCCCTCAGACAGCCGCGGTGCTGGTGGGGGGGGGGAGGCCAAGGACTGCATGGGCTGTGAGGGGGGGGGCTAGGACTACAAATGGGCTGTGATGGGGGGGGGGACCAGGACTGGAAAAGGGCTATGGGGGGGGACTTGGACTGGAAATAGGCTGTGATGGGGGGGGGACCTGGACTGTAAAAGGGTTATGGCGTGGGGACATGGACTGGAAATGGGTTGTGATGGGGGTGGAGGGGACCTGGACTGGAAAAGGGCTATGGGGGGGGGTGAACTTGGACTGGAAATGGGCTATGGGGGGGTGAACATGGACTGGAAAAGGGCTATGGGGGGATGAACTTGGACTGGAAATGGGCTATGGTGGAGGGAGGGGGAACTTGGACTGAAAATAGGCTGTGATTAGGGGGGCTAGGACTGCAAATGGGCTGTGATGGTGGGGGGGGGACTCGGACTGCAAATGGGCTTTGATGGTGGGGGGGCCTAGGACTGGAAATAGGCTGTGATAGGGGACTTGGACTGGAAATGGGCTGTGATTGGGGGGGGGGGGCTAGGACTGGAAATGGCCTGTGATGTGAGGGCTAGCACTGGAATTGGGCTTATGAAGAGCTGGAATAGGACTGGAAATGGGCTGATGTGGGGCATGGGAGAATGGGACTAGAAGGGAGTGGATGCTGGGTGGGTCTAGAACTATAAGGGAACTGATTTTGGGGGAGGACTAGAATGGATGGGGAATGAGAATGGAGAGGGGAAAAATATTTTGTGTGGAAGAAAAGTCTATGATGGGCCGGGTATTGGGAGAGTAAGAGGGGCTTGAGAATGGAAGGGTGAAATTTAAATGGATGATAAAGGAATAAGGAAAGAATTGGGGAAAGAGCAAAAGGGAAACAATCAGTATGTTAAAGCAGAAATAGAGAGAGAATGGAAAAACATCTAAAAGAGAAGAAAGGACAAATGGATAGATCTCCAGAAGACACAAAGAAACCAGAAGAAAGTGACTGGAGCAATTGCAACTGAAAAATAAAACGCCAAAACAGAAGGTAGAAAAATACTTATTATTTTGAATTTATTAACTGGAATATGTCTGGTCTGGGAAGTGTGCATTGCTAACATCTTTGCGTTTTTGTTTAGTGCAAGAGGAAATTACTTTATAGTTTTATTTCTCTAATGTTGTACATTTCATGTTTGGATTTTGGGGTTCCCAGTTTAATTATTATCTGACCAAGGAAGTTAGCCTACACGTATCCTCGGTAATTTTTGTGGGTGGGGCTGGGGGCGGGGCAGGGGTGGGACTAGGGGCGGAGAATGGTTGGAGCATGGCGAGCCACAGGTGTCGGGTTTTTCTCGGTGAAAAAGTTGGCAACCCTAATCTGAAGGGGTCAGAAGAGGTCGAGGGTTGAGAGCAGAAACCATGAGGCATTGTCGGCAATATAAAGTAAGAGCTGCCTCCTGGTTTCTGAACTATTCCTTCTGTTACAAGCTCCAGAGAAGGGTGGCGGTGATAACAGTAGGGGAGGGGCCCACATGGAATGGAGCAGGGTGGAGAGGCCTACCTAGGGCTCCTGCAATCCTTGCACTAGGCCTGGTAATAATGCACACTGCCACAGAGTGCTGTTCTGTCTGTTAAATGTCAGGAACATGCTGGTCACGACCTTGACAGTTAGTACATAGGGGTTGCAATTTTTAGTGTTAAACACACGTTAGTTGCTAAACCCTAGTGCTCTTTAGTAAAAAGGACCCTTTTATTCCTCTCTAAATAAAATCGTATCATTATTGCCTCCTCTCCATTCTATTTAAGCTGTGAACAGCAAACTGTCATGTAAATCTTTGAAAAAGATGACTCACCTGGACACAATGTTCCACTAGAGGTTTCTCCTTTATTTTTCTATTTATGCAGCTTTTATGTTCCTGAATATGTGACTTGCATTTCCTTTCTGTTTTCCCTATCTGCATTAGATCACAGGGACATTGAATAAAATAAACATCAATGGAGGTCACTGTTCAGTTGACTGATACAGTAGTCAATCTTTCAGATGTGTTACTTTCCGAAATAGAAGCAAAAGTCCTTCAGAAGGGCCTCTGCTTTGTACCCACTGTTATATAACGCATTACAGATAAGAATTGATCTTTAGATGAAATTCTGTGTGCCCTGTAATTTTCAAATCTAGACCACGATATGCAAAAACCTTTTTTAAAAGACACTGGCATTTGATTCAGGCATTGATATTTTTGAAGATATGAACTTACTAATATCATATACCAGATGACTAATTTGACAGATAAGCTTTGATCTTAGGTATTACCTGAAAGGTAGGTGAAAAATCCAGTCATTATGCACTACAGATGTGATAGCTGCTTTACTTGTCAACAGACACTACAAATGCAGGTATTTACACACCCATGCAGTAAAAAGACTGCATTCGTTTTCTAATTGCAGTACATCCAATGTTTATTTTTCTGATGTAATTAATATAGGGGAAATGAAAAGGAAATTCAAGACATGTATTGAGAAAAATAAAAACTGCATAAATAGAATAATAATGGATCAATTAGTACTTGAATATTGGGGAGGGGAATATTCAACGGTGACAGCTAATGTCAGCTAGCTGTTGCCGCCGATCATTGAACACAGATATTCAATGCTAGGATGATATCTGGTCACTGGCAATGAATATCCAGGTTTGCAGTTCAGTCAGCAGTAATATTCAGCTGTAGACCAGATTGCAAAAGCAGCTAAAGTTAGGAAAGCCATTCAACTGTCCTAACTTTAGCTGGTTAGTGTTAACCTAGGCAGTGGCTGAATATCATCTCTGTCCAGTTAACACACAGTGCAGCCCTGAGGTTAGCTGTTTAGCATCGGGGCATTTAGTGGATTATTATTGCCAGATATCCCAGTGAGTGGCATTTACACAATTTGCAGGTCTGCAAACTGTGTAAATGCCTTTGAATACCCCCCCCCCCCCATTGTGACCTACGATTTGGTCTGCTGTTGCCACATAAGCATAAATTACTATATCATCCATCTTCTCTATGTGGGACTGTGTTGCCTCTCCTATCCAACCCTGGCATACTTTTCTGTTTCTTTTTTCTTTAATTTGTTATTTTAATTCTACACCTCCCTGCTGCGTTTGTGAAGGTGCGGTATATCAAGTACAATAAAACATAAACAGATGAGTCATTTTTTCAAAGATTTAGACTACAGTGTGCTGTTTGTAGCTTCAATAAGATGTAGAAGTGGCAGTATTGATATGATTTTAATCAAGGAGGAACTAAGATCCATTTTTAATAATGATACAGTAAAGCTTGATGGTCTTAATGTCTGAGTGTTTTTCGCTGATATTTTGTTTCTATTCATTATTTTATCATTGTCAAACCCTTTTTCCTCTTCTATTTGCACTCAGTGGTATTCAGTAATTAATAGGCATTAGTTTCACCTGCGTTACCTGCTCTGCACGCTGGTAGTGTGGGCTTCTAACACCCATGCTAGCACCGCTGCAGCGGGAATGCCGCATCCCACCCAGTCGCCAGCCATTGTGTTTAGTGGGAACATCTCTTAAACAGTGAACTGGCCATTGAGAAAATGTTTATCTGCTGCTTAGGTTATGGCACCATGACATTTTCTCCTAATCATAATTGAAACTATAGTAAGATAATTCTTATTCTTACATCACTGTATTTTTTAGTGCCTCTTCCTTCCAGCTGTTTTTGGTTTAATTTTCAATCTATAGACACTGTACAGCCACTGATTAGCATTCTGGAATATCTGCTATTGCTGATATAATTTTTATATCATATATTATGGTTCTGCAGATATATATTTGCATTTTAGTAGAAGCAATACCCTGCTGGGGATTATATATGTGATATTTTTCCATTTTTGGAATCTCTATGGCAACCAGATCTGTTGGCTTTAAAAAAAATTATATATATATATTTTTTTTAATTTTTTAATTTTTTTTACGGCACATCATGAAGTCAGTGTAGTATTGTATAAGCTCACCTTTCATAGGTAACAATTTTTCACAAATCTCAGTCTTGTATTCTGTAACCTCTGTCTTAGAGGCATGTTTACTATGCTGCAGGAGCTGTCAACACAGCATATAGTGTGTGCTATCGGACTATGTTGACAGATACTGCAGGGACAATGCAGATAGCACAGTGTCAAAAAGCTGCCAAGATGTCAAGAAGGATGTGAATTGCATACGGGTCCTTGGCTTTGGCTAGAAATAGGTTATTGCAGACTTTAGCAAGAGCCATGTCTGTGGAGCAAGGATTCTGAACCCAGTCCTCAGGAAACACCTAGCCACAATGGAGGCAGTGCATGAAAATCTGCCTCATGCATCTTCGTTGTGGTTATCCTGAAAATCTGACTAGCTAGGTGTGTCCTGAGGACTGGGTTGAGAGCCCCTGCTGTAGAGCGTAGAGGGCAAAAAACACAGTTGCAGTGAATCCAGAATGGCTTGAGAGGACAGAAATTCAAGACATTGACATTGAACTGCCTGTTCAAGTAGTTTGTATGCAAAAGAGAGGAGAAAGATGGGCTGCTAGTTGGAAGGGCAGGTAGAATACAATAAAGGTTTTGTTGAGGAGTGCTCAGCATTTATGAAGGCAGCAGGAACATTTGAAGCAGAAAGTGAGAGGTTGAGGATATGATATATGAAAGGGATGACAACAGTGGAAATAGTTTCGCAGATGGGTGGCAATGGCATCTGAGGAGCAGGTAGAGAATTTGGAGGAGGAAAGAAGATGTGCAGTTTCCTCCTCGGTGATTTTAGTAAAGGAAGAAAAAGTGACAGGAATTGAAGGAATGATCTGAGTGTGAAGAAGGCGAAGAAGAGGGGATGAAAGTGACCCAGTAGAAAACACAAGACTAATTTTATGAACCTTGGCAAGGAAGTAACCAGCCAAAGTCTGGGCAGAAAGTGTATAAGGAGAGGCACTTTGACAAGGGAGTTGAGCATTGCAAAGAGACCATGAGGGTCAGAGGCAAGAGAGTTTGTCTGATGGGCCTAGTACTCTTCCTTAGCCAGTATTATAACAGAATGGAAAGAGGTTAGCATGAATCTGAAATGGAAGAAGTCAGCATGGCTATGGACTTTAAGCCAAAGGTGCTCAGCAGAGTGGATTCAGGAACGTAAGTGGCAGATTTCAGAGGTCAGCAAAGGTTGAGGTATAGTACACCTTACAGGATATAGGATGAAAGGAGCAGGAACAAACAAAGCAGAGGAGAAATATAGTTTTATAGAAGGAGAGTGCCTCATTGACAAACTCTGATGACATAGTGAATGAGAGATGAGATGAGACAGCAGTGGAGACAGTTGAAGAGCAAATAGCCTAAAGATTCTTAAATATGTTGGTGGAGATTGGACAAGACTGTGGTGGGGGGTGGTTAAGAGTGAAGGTTAGCAGATGATGTTTGGATAGGGGAAGAACAGAGATGTAGACTTTTAAGAGGGAGCAATTGAACAAAAAGACAAGGTTGAGGCAGTAGCTATGCAGGTGAGTAGGGGCAGAAGAACACAGCTGAGGTTGAATGAGAAGGTTAAGGCAAGGAGCCTTGAGTCATACAAGTCAGAAAGGTCATTGATATGAATGTTAAAATCCCCAAAAATGAGAGAGAGGGAAGATCTCATAAAGAAGAAAAGCCAAGATTCAAAGTCAGTCAGAAAGGAAGAGGTGGACTTGTCAGAGAGTCAATGAATGGCTTTTACCTTAAGAGACAGCAAAGTAACTAGGCAGATGAAGTGGACTCCAAAGGAAGAAAAGGAGTGAGACCGAGGTAAAAGAAGGTGTTGAAACCAGCAGGAAGGAGAGAGAAGAAACCCAACACCACTATGATAGATGGCAGCATCTGAAGCAGTCTTAAGGGAAAATCCAAGATCTGTTTAAAGCAAGAACATGTGGAACATTAGAAGTCATAAATGAAGATATGTTAAGTTTGTTGGAGGAAGTGTGAACATTCTACAGGGTGCATGAGAAAGAAGAGAAGAGGGAGGAAGGAGAGAGATATGAATACAATTAGAGTAGTTACAATTGAATTTGCATAGAAAATCCAATTGCAATTGCAATTTGCTGGTGAGAAATGGATTGGGGGGGGGGGGGGTAGGATTGGGGTTGATAATCCCCAGATGAGAGAGGGAGAAAGAAAGTATAGGGGAGAGAATAGGAAGCACAACAGCAGCGAGGGTGAGGTGCTTTCAGAGAGAGTGGAGACGGCTGAATGAGAAGAAGAAAATGTTGAAGCTCAAGAACAGATGATAGAGTAGAGGGCAAAATGCCGGGAAGTGAAGGAAGTAAAGGATGGGCAATAAGGACTTGGCAGTTTGAGACTGTTGGAATGAAGGAAAAAGAGAAACAGATCCGTGGATATATGATGTGGTAAGGCATGAGAGAACCCACGATCGGCTGGGGTGTTAATGTTCTCAGAAGATTCCATAAATAAACTAGACTATGGAGAGGGTAGGTGACAAGAGGGTGGGAAGGAAGTAAAGAGAACCAGCAGGATGATAACTAGATTACTGAGAGATAGTTTCAAAGGTCAAGTCCATGAAAGTGAAAGGAGGAGAGATATAGGCAGAGATTATCAGTGACCTAACCCAAAAATCAAAATGAAAAGCAAAATAGCAGGGAGGACATGAACCTACAATCCAAGAAAGCTGAGTAAATTACAAGATAAATAAACATAAGTAAATAAATACAAACATAGACAACAAATAAGTACAAATAAATTATGAATAAGCATAGTGCCAGGAGGCTTGAAGCTCTCTCACCAACCTGGTAATTCCAGAAAGAAAGGCAAAGTCACATGTGTTCTCAAATATGCCTTGTCCCTAGTTCAAAAACAATGTCTCAGCAGGGAGTTCCCTTTCAGTTCTAGAAGTGAACGATCTAAAGCAGTTAAGAACAAATGCCTAAGTAAGATCCAGCCAAGTTATATATCCAACTATTTTAGCTGAAACCACCATCCAAATATCTTTAAGGGAAACAAAATTTTCTATAACTTCAAACAAATCTTGTGCTAGTGCAATACCCCAGAGGAGCAGGTCACCTTAGGAAGGGGAACCACCCCTCTAGATAAAGAGAAGTCTCAGTTATTGAACCAATGGAAGTGTTCAGATCCAAACCCAAAATAATAGGATAGGCCTTCTTTTCCTTGTGTCTGGACAGGAAGCAACAGAGGGATTCTTACTCTCGTATAGGGCTTAAAGATGTTCCTGAAAGAGAGGCATGGCCAGCACAAAGGTTTCTGCCACCCCAGGCAGAAGCCGCTGCCGCCACCCTCAATCCATCTTCTCATCTTGCAGTGGTGGAGGGGTCCGTTGGCAATGGCGACATGAATCCATTTTGAAAGCGGCAGCATACAAACATATCCCTGTTTTCAAAATGTAGTTATGCCACTGCTGCCCCCCCTGCTGCTGTAAGATGAGAAGATGGATTTGGGGGGAGGGGGGCCACGGCAGCAGCAGCACAACTCCATTTTGAAAGCAGCAGCTTTGAAAATGGAGTCATGCCATCCACTAGGGTCAGCCGCCCTAGCCAACTGCCTAGTCTGCCTAGTGGACGAGTCAGCCCTGAAGAGAGGAGGGAGATCCCTTTCCATAGCAGATATCTCCTTAGACAGAGAACATAGAGGCTCTATATGCTTGTCCCTATGGACATTTATTTTACTAGAGGATAGCATCCTGCTCTTATTTTTTTATCTTTCTTTTACCACTACCACCTGGCATAGTCCACAATTTTTTCCAAAATAAGCAGTGCATCAAAAGGTTCAGTGGCCTCTCAGAGACATCAAATGAGCGTGCTATTTTATTGTGCCCCTTTGGTTACGTGCCCTTAGTTGCAAGTCCTCAGTCAAACCTTGTTCTTTTATTTGTAGTACCAGCACACCCTCATGAGCTCAGGAGGGGAGGGGTACAGAGTTTTAAACACAGCAGTCCTTGTCTCTCTCCATTCTCCTCTATCAGACCCCAGAACACCCCCACTCAGGCTCCCCACACTGCCTCTGGCTCTTGGAGTGGAGAAGTAGAGTGATGATTAGAGCAGTGGGCTGGAACCAGGGCAGGCAGTGTTTGAATCCCACTCTGGTTCCTTGTGATCTTGGGACAAGCCCCTAACTCTCCACTGACTCAGGCAAAGGCTTAGATTGTAAGCCCTCTGGGGAAAGAAAAATACCCACTGCACTTCAATGTAACTCATCCTGACCTTCTGAGAAAAGGTGTGAGCTGAATCCAGTTCCCTTTCATCTCTCGGACCATTCTTTATTTCAATCAATTGAATATATCTTGAAGTTTATTGACTTGTATGTTACATACTGTACTAAGTAACAGGGTGCTGGAATTAGGCACATCACAGCTGCCCATGCAACTCCGCTATATTGTTGAATGACCAGCTGCATTATTGTACAATTGAAAAAAAAAATCTATATATTATAATTTTGGAAAGAGGGCTTCTGTCTGAGCAAGCACTGTATTAGCAGTGAAATTATCCCCTTTATATATTTAATCATGGGTTTTTATGAAAACATTAGTTTACAGTTTCAATACTTAAGAACAACTCAGCGGTTTTAGTCAATCAAAATTAAAACCAGGAGATAATGTAATTACTTTATTAGATTTAAATGAATTTTCTTTCTAAAATATAGTATGATATTGGAATAAAAGCAAAGCCTTTGCATATCTAGATCTGTAGGAAATCTCTCATTGGATGGAGGAAGTTTCTAAGTAGTAAAAGCATGGTGGATGCCTGGAATGCCTTCCCACTGGAGTTGGTAGGGGACAAAAACAATGCTGGAATTCAAAAAGGCATTGGAGAAACACAGATCACTATATATATCAAGAAGATGGAATCAAGACATTTCCCCTAAAGACAAAACAAATGAGTTAAGTTAGGAAGCAGCAGAGAGCAGGGAGCAAAGGCACAGACACCCTTTCCTCTGTGAAAAGGAGAAAGAGAAGGAGAAGGCTAGAGATGGGAGAAAGTGAGGCTCATGGTAAAGAGGAGACTGGGGCTGATTCTGAGACTTGGGCTTGAAGTGGGGGGGGGGGTGATGCTGTTGCTGGGACTTGGGCTTAGATTAGTGTGGACTGATACTATTGTAGGGGAAAGGGGACTGGGCTGGTTCTATTGCCAAAGCTTTGGAGAGATGCTGATTCTGTTACAGGGGCTTGAGGAAAAGGGACTGATTCTGTGGTTTGGGCTTGGAGAAGGGGAGGTTGGGGCTGATTTTTTTGTTGGGGCTTAGAGAAGGGGTGCTGTCAGTGGAAAATTGTCCAAGTTATTAAATGAAATTCTGTGGGAATCCACCTAAAAAGCCACATTTTTTGTGACACAAATTCACAGATAAACCTCTATTTTCTGGCACCTAAATGCCTCCAAAATAAATCCCTAAAATTCCAAATGATAAATACCTAGGATCAGAAGCCATGATTATATAGTAGGAATATTTAGAAAACTTACCCATCCAGGAAATGTTGCTTAATAATATAGAAAACAATTTTGCTCTATTGTAGACTGCAAATATGCAAATCATATTTCCGAACAAATTATGAACCCTTGCTAGGTAATAAAATTCCTTTATAAATTTATGGTCTCCAACATCCATTAAAAAAATGCATTCTAGATTAATCATCTGACCAGAGCATCTGTTACTTGCTATAATGTTCTGAACTTTTGCTATGTTGCTTCAGTCTAACAGATTCTGAGTAGTGTTTTACAGTGTGTATGTGGCATAAAAGCACAGGGCAGATGTTCCTTAATGTGGGACTGTATGACTTTCCACTGTGTGAAGCCATAAATCACCCTTGAATTCATCACACGGCATAAGGAGGCACCTATAACACATCAGTTTAGCATCTTAAATAAACAGAAGACACCCATAGCTTACAAATGCAGTGTGAACAAGTCAATCTATCAATTCTAGTGAATCAAGGTATGATTTAATAGCTTTGGTCAATTATTCCATTTAGACAAAAACAGAACAGTTCTTCTTGTGGGCCATGTTACCAGCACTGGGCTCATCACTAACTGCAGGGAAGCATTTACAAGTATCTGTTTCCTCTCAGTTAGCACAGACAAGCTATGTGGTATCATAGAGTCTGGGCCACAGGTGCAACTAACAACACACTGAGTTGGGGTTTATTGCACCTGCACTACCAGCATCAAGCATGGTTATTTATTTTTTTATTTATTTATAGTTCTTTTATACCGCACTATTTTTCATCAGCGCGGTTGATATTGAACAAGAATACTCACAGCAAGCAACAGACTGTTGTGAGTTTACATGTAACAGGAGATTTCAACTGGGATTCAACTTTGGGAAACTTTGTACATATATGTTAAGGAACTATATACAATGAATAGAGGTTTTTTTTAATAATAGAGAGGTTAGAGAGGTTAGAGAGGCCACTGATGCAAGAACTAGCTGCAACTTGTCGGAAATGTCCTACCCCACCCCAATACATAATACCCTGGTAGTATGAGGTTTTTGCACAGGGATCCTGTGTTGTTTTTTTAGTCTGGTGCCAAAACCACAGACTTACCCCCATGCTACCCTGGAAGCATGGTTTCATAAACATGCCCCATAGTACATGAGTTCAAATATTTATTCCTTTCCAGTACATATCATTGAGTAATTGTTAGACACACTACTGTGTCAGAAAGAAGGCAAAACCAAGGAAGAGCCAGAAATAATATGGATATTCATTTACTTGCCATTATAAACTACAAATATACATAGGTGCCATCACTTAAGAACATACAATTTGCTATACTAGGTCAGACCAAAGATCCATCGAGCCCAGTATCCTGTTTACAACAGTGGCCAATCCACTTACACATACCTTAATCTATGCCATATATATGTAAAGTATTTAATAATCTATAGGGCTTATTTTAAAAGGGTTATTCAAGCTTTGGACATCTGCAAACAGGCACACAGAAATCCAGATCACATTTTTGAAGCCAGTTCTGGAGATGTCCCCAGCGCAAGGACATCCAAGCCGTGAATGGGGATGGCAAAGGTATGTCTGGGGTGTTCCTGACAGTTATACCTGCTCAAGGCAAGAAGAGGCATTTGAAAAGTGCTTGTTTTGCCAGCCAAACATGTGGATGGGGTGGAGAAGGAGATATACTCATATCCCCTATATTTTTCTAGATTGACAACGAACATTGACGGGGAATAAGGATTTTTGTTTTCATTTTGTTACATTGATGGACATCCTTGTATGCAAAGTAGGATGTGATAGATGTCTCCACCCTAAGATTTTGCAGCAGGGGCATGTATGTGGATGTCGGCATGGGTGTCCATATTGGGGATGTCTATGTTTCTATACTCAGGCTGAAACATAGACATCTCTGGAGTTTTTCTGATCATTTTGCCCTGGACACAGGGCCATACCAAGAGCTGTATACAGAGGGAGTGATGATATCATTACTGGACTTTCAGAAAGCTCAAAAAGAGTGAATTATTGTAGTTGGGGCAAAGGAGAAGGGGCATCAGATTTGTTAGTCACACAGAGCATATTTCTAGCTTGGTACAATCCTGCAACTTGGATGCCCTTTCTAAAATGCCATTTCACATGCATACATGCAAACTCTACCCATGGTCCATCTAGATCACACCCCCAGTTGCTCCTACCAGCAACGTATACACCTTCATGCCAAAACACGTCAGGCCCGATATTCAACTGGGATGGCTATGCACCTCTATGGTGCATAGTGTCGTGCCGGCAGCCCCTAGTGGCCAATGGCGGTAAGGGCATGCTGTACAACAAATTTATTTTCAAGGAGTGTGGGGTATTTTAAGGCCAAAATGGAGATTGGTCTTAGGTATTTCAGCTCCTTGTGAGAACTCAATAAGTAAGCCACGAGTGTAGGGAAACAAGGCTTTTATTTCCCCTCTGTGCAAGGGTTCATTAAGACACTAGAAATCAAAGAATGTCCTTTGTTCTTAAAGGTTCCAGTAATAAGCAGGTAAAAAAAATTGTTAATATCTTCACAATTAGTTGTAAGGGTTAAAGGGAGGAATTCAATTCATTCCAGGGCAAGGCAATTTAAACAAGACTTCTTCTTATTTACAAGGACGCTATGGATTCTAGGCTAGAAGCCATACACAAACTACAATCCATAGCTTCTTCCTGAGGAATGGGAATAGTGTTTGCTTCTTCTATTTCCATAAATTCTGCTTCACTACTTTCCCCCTCAGAGCACACGCTATCCCTGGCAGATACAGGTTTATATGGACTGTCTCAGGTATCTTACCTCCAATAAGACTGTGCTTTAAAGTCTTTTGGTAGTTCTTCAAACCACTCTGGTTTCTTTCCTCTTCCTACAAAGTGAGTTTTAGTTTTAGCAGTGCTTTTAGGAGTTAAGCTATCTTTAGCAGGAATAAAACTTTCATACCTTGAGTTTCTGTAGCTTGAAGCTCTGGAGCCTTCTCTCTCATGCACATCTCTGTGACAACAGGTTTTCTGTCAGTAGCTTCTGGGCAGTGCTGGACTTCCTGAAAGCTTAGTAAAACCTGGTGCGGATTCTCCAGCTCTATGCTTCAATGACAAAGTAGCTTTGTTAGAAACCCCTTCCCTTCGGGTACCTGGTAAAGCTTGTTCAGCATACTCCAATGCCTGCAGGCTTTCCTCCAAGCCTGGCTCTCTGGATCTCTGTGTACGTCTCTCAGCTTTGGACTCAGGAACGTTGCTTAAGCAGGGAGTGGCATACCCTCCAGCCTGACTGCTTTCCTTAGCAGACTCCCTCTGAACAGCGGCTCTCGTAGCTTGGCCCCTCTGAACTCTACCTCTGTGAAGTCTGTCCTTTTGGGCTTGCTCAAGGAGGATTCCTTCCTTCAGCTCTCTCCTTCCTACTTCAGCCATACTCCTTGTTCCTTCTCTTCCTGCTGCTCCTTCTCCTTCTTCGTCTGCTGTGCTAGCATTAAGTTTCTGTTTATAAAGGGATCTTCCCTTTGAATCTCCCCGGATCATTTCCAGGTGCAACTGGTTAGCTCTCCTAGCCTCATTAGGCTCTGTAGAATCACTCCTGCCCCCTCTAGCTGTGCTTTGAGGTAATTGCACACCTAGAGCTCTGTGAAAACCAGGGTTTCTTTTCAACTCTGCATCTTTATTGGTACCAGCCTCATGACACATCCCCCCTCTTAAAATATTACGGGCTGAATGTTCATCATTATTACAGCACATAATTCTAGACTTCTTCTGTGCTGACGTAAACAAGGCCAACCTCTTGTGCCAGAGTCGAAGAACATTTATGTGGTACAATTGTTCATGTCCCTTCGTGTCTTGTATCAAATACGATGCTGGACCAAGTGGCTTGACCACTATATAGGGTCCTTTCCAACGGGCTTCAAACTTTGAAGTGGGGCCTGATACCAAGACTATTACCTTCTCACCGGCAGTTAGACATCGGGGCTTGGTATCTCTGTCATAGTACTGTTTTTGCTTTTTCTGACTGTCCAGTTTTTCTTCAGCAAAACATGAGGTCTGTTTTAACCGGCTTCTTAAACTTCTCAAAAATTGCGGTTTCCCAACTTCATTTTGTACAGGTTCCACCCATTGTTCTCTCAGGATATCCAGAACTCCTCTGGGCGATCTCCCATACATCGATTCATAAGGCGATGTGCCTAATGAAACCTGTGTTCTTTCTCTGCAGGCGTACAATACAAATGGGAGCATCGTGTCCCACTCTGCCATTTCTCTGTCCAGCGCCCGTCGCAGCATCTGCTTGATAGTGTGGTTCATTCTTTCCACCAAACCATTGCATTGGGGGTGATATGCGGTGGTTTTGAGATGCCTGATGCCAAAGGCATCCCACACCTGGGCTAAGTATTTGGACATGAAGTTCGTGCCTCTGTCTGTCAAAACATCTTGAGGGAATCCAACCTTGCAAAATAGCTTTATAAGCTCCATGGCGATGGATTTCGCTGATACATTCCTCAAGGGCACCGCCCATGGGAAACGTGTTGCCTGGTCCATGATGACCAATATATATTGGAAACCCCTAGGCGTTTTTATGAGGGGTCTGACTATGTCCATGGCCAGCCTTCTGATAGGATCAGTTATTACTGGCATCGGCAGTAATGGCACCCCAAGTGGTCTTATGGAGGTCACCCATTGGCAGGAGGCGCAGGACTCACAAAAACGTGAGACCTCCTCAAAAACTCCTGGCCAATAGAACCTGGCCAGTATCTGGTCAAGGGTCCCTTGTACCCCTTTGTGACTGTTCACTGGGTGATCATGCGCTAACCTCAGCACTGCAGATTTAAAAGTATTCGGGACTACCAGCTGTTTTCGGACATCTTTAGTCCGTGGGTCTATACTCTCCCTGTATAGCACCCCCTCTTCTCTTATAAACCTTGGGAAAATATTTCTCTTCATTTGAGCATGCTCAAATGTGCGTGATAGCGCAGGGTCATCTCGTTGCTCACCGGCAAAGGAAGGGAACTTCTCCACGAGCTCTGCTGGAATCCAGGGTAGTTCTTTGCCTGCTTCCAAGTCGGCTCTGCCTTGAGAGCGTCCCTTTCTTTCTTTGCGCTTTTCAGCTTTTGTCTTTCTGTCCCTTTTTGGAGGGGCATTTACTAAATCCTCATGAGATGGGAGGTCATCTAACCTTTCTTCCCTTGAACATGAGGGTTCTTTTGAGGCCTTCGTCTGGGTGCGAGTGGAGACGAAAACTTCTCGGGTGTTTAGACCCTTCTCTAGGCCTCTTTCAAATTGTGGCCAGTCCCTACCTAAGACTAACTCTTTAGGTAATCTGGGCACTACAGCTATCAACATTATTTTTTCTATTCCCAAACCTCTTACAAGTAAGTTATATACAGGATAAAAGGTGGCAGCGCCATGCACACATTTTATCTTGACTTTGCCCTCTGGTTGATCTGGGGCGGACTCAGCTCGCTCTTTGATTAGAGACCAGAGCTTGCGTGAAATTATCGTCTGGTCCGCTCCAGAGTCAAGAAGAGCTTTGGCAGCAACCCCTTGTACAGTTACATCAAGTACAAATCCTTCAGATAACATTTCTCTGTTCTCCCCCATGAGAGCAGTACGTGCTCGGCACTCACTCATAACATGTCCCATTTTCCCACAGCCAAAACATCTTTTAGAGTAACTCTTCTCTACATTCTTAACATTTTTCACATTTTGAGTTTTTAACTGTGAGAGACTTCCTGATGACTGCTTGAATGTCGTTACCGCCATCTTTGAAACTTCCCCAGTACGCTGGGTGGCTAATTTGGCCTCCAAATATCTTAAAGTCAAGGCAATAGCCTCAGCAGTAGTGCAACAATTCTGTAGGATAAGGAAGCTCTATATACTACTGGGTACTGCAGACATGAACTGCTCAAGGATTATCATATCCATCAGCGTTTCCATCGTTTTCTCACTAGGCCTTAGCCACTTCTCGGCTAAGTTCTTCAGCCTGTGACCTAACAGTTTAGGTGTTTCACCTACTTCAAGGTGTGCCGCTCTTAGCTTACGGTTATAGACGAGAGGTCAGACCCAGGCGATCCCTGATGGCCTTCGTTATCTCGCTATAATTGTTCGCTAACGAAGCGGGCATTGCCCTATAGGCTGACAGTGCCTCTCCTGTGAGGGAGGAAAGGTCCATAAACCACTATTAAAAAGGGACCCAGGATATCAATGCTTGACCCAGTACAAGCATTGTGGAACCTGTCTTTTGGGGATATTGCTAGGTACGTATAACCTAGATTGGCCACTGTTGGAAACAGGATACTGGGCTTGATGGACCTCGGTCTGACCCAGTATGGCGTGTCTTATGTTCTTATGTTCTTAACTGCCAATCTAATGGACCACTGCTCTTCTGGCCAACCTACGGAAAGAGCTATTCTCTCAAAAGAGTCCAGGAAGTCATGCACATCATCAGTTACCCCTAACTTCCCCAAAGTCAGAGAGTCGTAGGACCCTAGTCCTACCGGACAGTTGCCCAGTCCCGAGCTCTGTTCAGGATGTCTGGCGGCTGCTTCCTGTGTCTTCTGTTGATGCTGTATCCAAGCTTCCAGCATCTGCAAGACTGGCTTTTGCTGTTCCTGCATGGCCAGGATTGCATGCTGCTGTGTCTGCGCAGCCAGCTCCCCTTGAAGATCCAGTTGAAGATCTCTCGCTGATCCATGGTGAAGAGATTCCCTAGGAAACAAAAGAGAAAAAAAAGAGAAACCCAAGTGCGGCTATATCAGAATCAGCCCTACACTTTTTTTTCTTTTCTTTTCAATTTCCCTCTCTAAAACTTTAAACACATCCAAATCAAGTCATGCCCTTCTACCTTTTACCTGGTAGAAGTGTTGACTCCAACTTTCAGAAAGGATGGTACTGCTCTGCATTGTAGCACTCTGCCACCGTTGTCAGCAACCTTGCCTTCCCTTCCGGATTTTCTTTCAGTCCGGTCCGCGTTTTCTCCTCCGATCCGGGTTTTCTTTACCTCCGGTCCGGGTTTTCTCCTCCGATCCGGGTTTTCTTCTTCTCCGGTCCGGGTTTTCCAGCTTAATACTGGTAATTTCTTCTTTTTCCAATATGTCTTAGGGTGATATCCACATCCAAACAACTATGCCATTCTGTCGTGCCGGCATCCCCTAGTGGCCAATGGTGGTAAGGGCATACATACAACATATTTGTTGTAAAATACGTACAGCATATTTATTTTCAAGGAGCGTGGGGTATTTTAAGGCCAAAATGGAGATTGGTCTTAGGTATTTCAGCTCCTTGTGAGAACTCAATAAGTAAGCCATGAGGGTAGGGAAACAAGGCTTTTATTTCCTCTCTGTGCAAGGGTTCATTAAGACACTAGAAATCAAAGAATGTCCTTTGTTCTTAAAGGTTCCAGTAATAAGCAGGTAAACACAATTGTTAATATCTTCACAATTAGTTGTAAGGGTTAAAGGGAGGAATTCAATTCACTCCAGGGCAAGGCAATTTAAACAAGACTTCTTCTTATTTACAAGGACGCTATGGATTCTAGGATAGAAGTAATACACAAACTACAATCCATAGCTTCTTCCTGAGGAATGGAAATAGTGTTTGCTTCTCCTATTTCCATAAATTCTGCTTCACTACTTTCCCCCTCAGAGCACATGCTGTCCCTGGCAGATACAGGTTTATATGGACTGTCTCTGGTATCTTGCCTCCAATAAGACTGTGCTTTAAAGTCTTTTGGTAGTTCTTCAAACCACTCTGGTTTCTTTCCTCTTCTTACAAAGTGAGTTTTAGTTTTAGCAGTGCTTTTAGGAGTTAAGCTATCTTTAGCAGGAATAAAACTTTCATATCTTGAGTTTCTGTAGCTTGAAGCTCTGGAGCCTTCTCTCTCATGCACGTTTCTGTGACAGCAGGTTTTCTGTCGGTAGCTTCTGGGCAGTGCTGGACTTCTTGAAAGCTTAGTAAAACCTGGTGTGGATTCTCCAGCTCTATGCTTCAGTGACAAAGTAGCTTTGTTAGAAACCCCTTCCCTTCGGGTACCTGGTAAAGCTTGTTCAGCATACTCCAATGCCTGCAGGCTCTCCTCCAAGCCTTGCTCTCTGGCTCTCTGTGTACGTCTCTCAGCTTTGGACTCAGGAACATTGCTTAAGCAGGGAGTGGCATACCCGCCAGCCTGACTGCTTTCCTTAGCAGACTCCCTCTGAACAGTGGCTCTCATAGCTTGGCCCCTCTGAACTCTACCTCTGTGAAGTCTGTCCTTTTGGGCTTGCTCAAGGAGGATTCCTTCCTTCAGGTCTCTCCTTCCTACTTCAGCCGTACTCCTTGTTCCTTCTCTTCCTGCTGCTCCTCCTCCTTCTTCATCTGCTGTGCTAGCATTAAGCTTCCGTTTATAAAGGGATCTTCCCTTTGAATCTCCCGGGCTCATTTCCAGGTGCAACTGGTTAGCTCTCCTAGCCTCATTAGGCTCTGTAGAATCACTCCTGCCCCCTCTAGCTGTACTTTGAGGTAATTGCACACCTAGAGCTCTGTGAAAACCAGGGTTTCTTTTCAACTCTGCATCTTTATTGGTACCAGCCTCATGACAAGCTATCACCACCAACTTATAACCCCAGATATTCAATTCCAGGGTCAAATGTGGCTGCGACATTGAATATCCGGAATCATTTCATAGCCTCCGACACTGCAAAAACTAACCGGGCAGCAATGACATTGCATATTTACCTGGTTAGCTCCTGTGGGTAAAACTAGGCCAGTTTTTGATTCGCATAATTTTACCCGCAGGTCGCTAACAGGGTAACAGTACAAAACGTCCGCTACCCGGTTAGTGACTGTTGCCGCCCATGACACATACCAGAACGCCCACGATAAGAAAGATTGTAATTGTACACGGCTTTGCTGTAGGTGTTCTCGGTGGAGTTTGAGTGGAATCTGGGTAGAATCATGATTTATATTTGTGCTTTATAAAATAAACATTGTTGCATACATTATGGGGTCATTCCAATCATGTTTAGTGGGTTGGACTTCCGATCGGACGTTCAGACCTGCTAAATGCCTGGAATGTGTGCCAGGGATAGAGCTCCCTGCACGTATTTTCGATTTGTGTGGGGAGCTCTCTTTGTGGGCGGGAGGGGTGGGCTGAGGGAGGAGCGAGGGTGGGCAGTGGTCGGTGACTGGCCCTGGATCTACAGGGCTGATTCCAAGGTTGGCCCTGTACGTCCAGGGCCTGCCATGTAAACAGGGGACTTATTGCACCTTTAGAGATGGAATAAGTCCCCCTGGACAAAGGTCAATGCAGGAGCCGGGGCTGGAAAAAGGTGGTAAGAGGTGCAGGGGATCCACGCCATGGCAGGTCCGATTGGGGGTCAGGCGGTAGGGAAAGGGGAATTGCGGGTCTGCCGGGGATCACAGCTCCTGAATAGAGCCATGGCACCATGGTCTGAATTGGGGCCCGGCCTGCACGTTCAGGCCAGAATTGGGTACTATCACTATACGCCCCGATTCTGACCAGCTGCACAGAAGCAGTATGTCTAAAACAGAATTGTCCTCCACATATACTCACATTTTGCACACCTGCACCTGCTCTTGAGCTGGTGTAAATGTATGTGGTTCATTTTACCCACAATTACTGCAATATCTGTGCTAGTATTTTACAAAGACACATGGGTGGCTACAGGGGTCATTTGGAAGTCCAAAATGGGCATATAGACATCAAAAGCCATTTTAGAAGATAGCTTTGTGGATGTCCCCAGTGTGAGGACATCTGTGAGCTGGGGCATGGTGGAGACATGACTAGGGTATTCCCAGGAACCTAGACATCACTGCCTGATCTTAGAAGAGTCCTGGATGTCCGGAATTGCATCTAAGTTTAGACCTGCTCCAAGCACCTGAAAAGTGCCTGCTTGTTTTGGATGACAAACATCCAGCGGGTGTAGAGAAGATAGCACTCTATCATCCCCAGTACTCATCACAATTGCAATGATAGCAGCAGTAGTATTTGACCCCTGGCTTCCCCATTCCTAGCTCACTATCCTAGACATCCAAGTTCTATAGTACTATTCTGGAGACCTCCGTATCGGGCATGTCCACATTTGTAAAATCATATCTGCATCTCAATGTGCCTGCATTTTTTTCAGAGGTTCTGTCTTGGATGTACTTTCTAAAATCTTCCTCCATGTGTCTTGACAATGTAGGCTATGAATAGGTGCCTACTGCTCTTCAAACAAAATAAAATTGTCCTTTTGGGGGGAAATGTTATAAGGCAACACATACTTTTAGGCACTAAGTACATGCCCATCTGGGGACTATTTTAGTCATTTGAAAGCACATGTGGCCACATACACCCATAAATTACCTCTTATAAAATACTAACCAATGGAAAAGTACTTATGTTGTTGGATAGCATCTACTTTGCCAGTTGCCTTGCACATAGAGCAGAGTTTGGGAACAGCATGGATGGAACACATAAGTACATACTTTCTTGTAAAATCTAGACTGGTATAAATGTCCACCTGATTCCTGCCGCTTCGGATAGTATTTTATAAAGAAAAGTAAGCACCTAAAATAGGCTTAAAATCGGAGCCTTAAAAACCACTTTAGCGAAACATCCTGTTAATAAAATGACTCCCCACTTCTACAGATGTGGAATCTACATTGAAATTTCTGCTGAGATGCTATTCAGAATCTAGTATTTTGCCTATATTGATTCACATGCCATTTCCTGTATTTCAAAAAATAGATATATTATTCTATCAGTAAACATAAATACTGCCATCTATGTCTTTAAAATATTAGTCAATCGCTTGGTTGTTGTGTTTCACTGAGTCAATGCCGACTCCTGGCTTGATATGTCTTTATATGTAAAAATCTAACATATAGGCAGCAGGGGTGGCCCAAGGGGGCTGCGGGGCCATGTGCGGAGATTAATTGCGGGGCCTCATTTGCATAGGGAGCCTCATTTGCATAAATACTTGCATAATGTTAACATGCATTTTTAGTAAACATGCTTCTTAATGAGTGTCTGGATAAAGAAAGACTAATAGATTTCTACGTTACTATATTCCAGTGCCAACCGCCAGGCCCATTAGGAAGTACTATAAACACTGACCTTTTAGAACTCATAGCAAATCCACCATATCATAACAGATCTGCCAGGACTCACAAAGCACCAAACCCTACTTATCAAAAGGCAACACTGCAAATATTAAACCAATATATCTCAGAGAATACCAATGCATCTCCTACTGGGGAAAGAGAACAAGTGACATGGTCAAATAGAAACTACATGAAAAGAATACCTCAGCTTGGTTAAAATGCAGAATATAGACCTTCACCAAAGAACAAGAGATCACAATTTAGAAATAGGAAGACAATAATTAAACTGGGAACCCCAAAAGACAAACTTGGGATGTACACCAACACTGGAGAAATAAAACTATAAATTAATTTCCTCTTGTACTAAACAAACCACAAAAGATGTTAACAATGCACATTTCCCAGAGCTGATATATTCCAGTTAATAAATTCAAAATAAAAAAGTAATGTTCTACCTTTTGTTGCTTGTGCATTTTCTTTTCAGTTGCAATTGCTCCAGTCACTTTCTTCTGGTTTCTTTGTGTCTTCTGCGAGCTATCCATTTTCCTTCTCTTTCAGATTTTTTTCCAAATTTTTTCTCTATATCTGCTTTAACATACTGATCTTTCCCCTTTTGCTCTTTCCTCCATTTCTTTCCTTATTGCTTTATCATCCACTCAAATTTCACCCTTCCATTCTCAATCTACACTTACTCTTCCAATACCCGGCCCTTCGTAGACTTTTCTTCCCTCCCACACAAAATATATTTTCCCCTCTCCATTCTCATTTCCCATCCCTTTCTAGTCCTCCCCCAAAATCAGCTCCTTTATAGTTCTAGACCCACCCAGCATTTGCCCCCTTCTAGTCCCAGTCTCCCAAGCTTCCACATCAGCCCATTTCCAGTCCTAGCCTCCCATAAGCTGTTTTCCAGTTCCATTCCAGCCCCCCCCATCAGCCCATTTCCACTCCAAGCTCCCCATCAGCCCATTTCCAACTCCCATCAGCCCACTTCCAGTCCTATTCCAGCCCCCATCAGCCCATTTCCAGTGTCCTATTCCAGCCCATCACCCATTTGCAGTCTACGTTCCCCCCATCAGCCCATTTCTAGTCCTATCCTAGCTCCTCATCAGCCCATTTCCAGTCCTAGCCCCCATATGCTCTTTTCCAGTTCCATTCCAGTCCCTCATCAGCCCATTTCCTCCACGCTCCCCCATCAGCTAATTTCCAATCCTAGCCCCCTCGTCAGCCCACTTCGCCCTATTCCAGCCCCCATCAGCCCATTTCCAGTCCTAATCCAGCTCTTCATCAGCCCATTTCCAGTCCAAGTTCCCCCCATCACCGCCCATTTCATCCATTCCTCCCCACCATCACAGCCCATTTGCAGTCCTATCCCCCCCACCTTCACAGCCCATTTGCAGTCCTCCCCCCATCACAGCCCAATTGTAGTCCGTTCCCCCATCACAGCCCATTTCCAGTCTGTTCTTCCCCCCACCACAGCCCATTTCCAGTCTTTCCCCCATCCCAGCCCAATTTGTCCGTTCCCCCCATCACAGCCCATTTCCAGTCTGTTCCCCCCCCCCCCCACATCACAGCCCATTTCCAGTCTGTTTCCCCCATCCCAGCCCATTTTCAGTCCGTCCGTCCCCACCATCACAGCCCATTTCCAGTCCTATCCCCCCCACCATCACAGACCATTTGCAGTCCTCCCCCATCACAGCCCATTTCCAGTCCTATCCTCCCCACCATCACAGACCATTTGCAGTCCTCCCCCCATCACAGCCCATTTCCAGTCCGTTCTCACAGCCCATCCAGTCCTAGCCGCCCCCCCGAAGAGCCCCGCGCCGTCTAAGGGGCTACAGAGGGAGCCGGGGAAGCCCGCGCGAGGCCCCGGCTCCCTCTGCAGAGCCCGCCAGCGTGAAGAGCCTTTACCTTCCCGCTGGCGGCTGTTTCAATGAAGCCGCGAATGCCGGGAAAGGTTAAAGGGCATTGCCTTTAACCTTTCCCAGCATTCGCGGCTTCATTGAAACAGCCGACAGCGTGAAGGTAAAGGCTCTTCACGCTGGCGGGCTGTGCAGAGGGAGCCGGGGCCTCGCGTGGGCTTCCCCGGCTCCCTCTGCAGCAGTCCATTGAGCGAGAATGTGGTTCGCACGGGGCCCTGTGCGAACAACATTCTCGCTCAATGGACGGGCTGGCCCTGATAGGCAGATGAAAAACAACCAGTTCAATAATGACAATTCATGGTTGGTGTTTTTATTTTTAAAGTGTGATCTGTAGTGTTTAAAACTGAAACCGGATATTTAGCACCAGAATCCAGATTTTCTTCAGTGCTGAATATTTGGTTGAAGCATAGATCATCACTGCTATTTGGATAGCATTAATATTCAGCTGCTGTCCAGATAGCAAAACACAAAGTTAGGATAACCTTTTAGGTGACCTTACTTTATGCAACTATTTATCCGGTTAGCAGACTGAAAATCGGCATTAACCAGATATGTGCTAGGACCACTCTCACTCCACCTATAAACAACCCTGGCACTATCTGGATACTGCCAAGGCTGTTATGAGAGATATTTGGTGGTACTATACAGTTAGTGCCTCTGAATATCCCTCTTAGTGGGGTTTATCCAGTTAGCTGATCCTGCTGACTAGAAAAACCCTTTTGTATACTGGGTCCAATGTGTTTTCCTAGGATTTTTGGATTTTCCGAAATTCTTTATTCTTTAAAAGTGTCTTCTTTTTTATTTTATTTAATAGTTGGGGATGAAACAGCTTATCTATATGCAAATTCAATGTTCTTATATAGGGATAAACGTTCATACATTCTAGAAACTGGCAGATGAAATAAAATGTTTCTTCAAGTTTAAGAAATATAAATTAAGCTACTCAATTAAAAAAGAACACACTCAAGTCTACCTTGAAAAAAAAATGAAATTGGTATTCTGGTCTGGGAGACAGTTTTCCTCGGAGACCTTAAGTTGCCTCTGCACTAATCTGTGACAAAAAGGCCTTGTCAGTCTCTTATTGCATTTAAGAAGCTTTTGGGAAGATTTGTATTGATTTGGAATAAGGCAAATGACAACATTGCAATAAATTTTTAGTACTTAGTACTGATCAATATGGATTTTTTGAACCTTTCTAAAGCAAATTGCTTTCTATTGCTTCAGATATGGCCAATCGGCTGCTAAGTTAATTATGCCTTGCTCAACAGGTCACACATCTTATTTAGCTCCAATCTCTAATGTAAAACAATTCTCAGAATAAAAGCTACTCTGTGCATTCATATGTAAAGCCCTTTCAAGCCCACCATTCTGATTTCAGTATGCCAAGGCTTGTTATGTCCATAACATAATCTAACTTGCAAACAATAAATCTATGGCAAAATGAAGAAAGAGATTCTGGGAAGCATCTTACAAGTAGAGAGTTATTTATTGATCTGTTTAAAACAATTAATATACGGCTATGAACAAAAAAAAGTATCAAAGTGGTATACAATAAAATAAATGTGGTAAAATAGGTGAGAAATAAACTAGACAAGACACTTAGAATGGTATACAGATCTCTCTTGCAGGCAGAAATTTAAGAGACAGAGATTTAATTAAACACCTTCACAATATTGCAATGAAAGGGAAAGTACTATTAGTAGGGGAGTCCAATTTGACAAATGCTGATTGGGATATCCCTGCTGTGGTAGCATGTAGAAGTAGGAAGATCCTGGATTCTCTACAAGAACTCTTCTGGCAACTGAAAATGGAGAGGACAATACTAGACTAGGTGTCTACAAACGGAGACAACATTTATGATGTTGTAGTGGGTGTTCATCTGGCATGCAGTGATGACTGGATGGTGAGCTTAAATATTAGGACATAGGTAGAGATAGTTTATTTGAAAGTGAGTGTTCTAGACTTCAGAAAAACTAGCTTTGCAAAGATGAGGGAATCCCTCAAATAGTCATCAGCTGGATGGGAATACCAGGGGAAGAAAACAGTGGACAAAACTGAAAGGAGATATTTTAAGGAGAACAAACCTTTTTGTTAGAAAAGTAAATAACAGTAAGAGGAAAAGGAGTCTGCTATGATTTTAAAAAGAAGTAGCTGAAAAGGTAAGGAAAAAAAGAGGTAAGTCTTCATAAAGCACAAGAGATTGCAGAAAGAGGGAGACAACAGTATCTAGAGAAGCTCAGGGAAGGTGGTAAAGAAGAATGCAAGTAAAGCCAAAACAGTAAAATAAGGGGATAAAGCTTTTTTTTTTTTAATATATGTCAGTCACAGGATGAAAATGCAGAGGTGGCATTGTGAGATGAGGATAAAGTGGAATTGCTTAACAGATATTTCTGTTTCACAGATAAAGGGCAGAGAATGGGACCTCAAAGAACAAACACAAATAGGAATGGCAGTGAGGCAGAACTCAAACTGTTTTCAGTAAATAGTATTTGTGAGGAGCTAGCTAAACTAAAAATGAACAACGTGATGGGTCAGATGGGATTCATCCAAGGGTATTAGAGGAACTTCGGGAAGTACTGGTGGCTCCGCTGGCTGACCTTTTCAGTGCTTCTTTATCATTGGGAGTGACATCAGCGGTGGACTGCTGTTCTTGGTAGCTCTGCCTCCTCTCCAGCGGTGCACTGGGTAGAAACTTTCCTGCACTCTCCAATATTAGACAGGTTTTGGTACCTATGAAGTCTCTTAAGTGTAAATATATTGCTCTATGATTTTTGATATAAAGCACAGGAATGAAACTGGTCTGTAATTTTTTGGAATGAGGGGGTAGTGTCTTTTAATCCTTCTTGCAGAATAAGCCTGACAAAAGCTGACTTCCATAATGCAGGTAAATACTACCACTACTATTGCTGCTATTATTACTGATCATTTGTATAGCACTGTACAGAGACATGTATGAGGCAGGCCCTGCTCATCAGAGCTTGCAGTCTAGTCAAGACAGACAACACAACAGCTGGGAACTAGGATATGTCTAGAAGAATGGTAAGGAAACACATAGTTGGATAGCAGCAGACCATGCGACTCAGGAACCAAAAGCAGCCTTGAAGAGGTGAGTTTTTAGCCTAGATTTGAAAAGGGCTAGAGATGGAGCCTGATGAACCAAATCAGGTAGTTTGTTACAGGCATAAGGAACAGCAAGATGGAGTCAGCAATAGAAGAGAAGGGCACAGATAGAAGTGATCTACCATGAAGAGCGGAGTTCCTGAGGAGGGGTGTAGGAAAAGATAAGAGAAGAAAGGTAGTGAGGAGCAGCTGAATAAAGTCACTTATAAGTCAACAGGTGAAGTTTGAACTGGATATGGAAAATGGATAGGAAGCCAATGAAGCGACTTGAGAAGAGGGATTACATGAGCATAGTGAGACTGGTGGAAGATTAGCCACACAGCTGAATGTTGAATAGATTGAAGGGGAGAGAGATGATTTAGAGCAGTGGTTCTCAACCTAGTCCTCTGGGACCTCCAGGTCAGTCAGATTTTCAGGATATCCACAATGAATATACATGAGATAGATCTGCATGCACTGCTTTCATTGTATGCAGATCTATCTCATGCATATTCATCTTGGATACCCTGAAAACCCAACTGGACTAGGAGTCCTGGAGGACTGGGTTGAGAATCACTGATTTAGAGGTAGAGCAGCAAGGAGGAGGTTGCAATAGTCGAGATGGAAGGCAACTCAGGAGTGGATAAGTTTCTTAATAATGTGTTCGCAAAGGATGGGGAGAATTCTGCTGATGTTATAGAGAAAGAAACAATAGGATTTAGCTATTTAGTTGGATGTTTGTGGAGAAGGAGAGGGAGGAGTCAAAGACAATCCTAAGGTTGCAAGCCAAGGAAACAGGGAGGGGTACGCATTATCCACAGAAACAGAGAAAGGAGGAAGGGGGGATGGGTTTAGGGGGAAAGATAAGAGCTTAATTTTGGCCATGTTCAATTTCAAGTGACAGTAAGACATACAGGTAGAAATGTCAGATAGGCAAGCAGATATACGGGCCAGGATTTCTGGAGAGATATCAGGTATAGAGGTAGATCTGAGAGCCATCAGCGTAAATATGGTACTGAAAGAAAAGTAAATAACAGTAAGAGGAAAAGGAGGCTGCTATGATTTTCAAAAGAAGTAGCAGAAAAGGTAAGGACAAAAGAGGTTAGTCTTCATAAACCACAAGAGATTTCAGAAAAAGGAAATTCATAAGAGGAGATGAGTGCACCAAGGGACTGGATATAGAGAGAGAAAAGAAGTGTTCCACCAACTGAGAGTGGAATAGCAGTAGAGGAGGATCCGCCAAAGCCAACACTAAAAGTGTGGTGAGAGAGATAAGATGAGAACCATGATAGGACAGAGCCTTTAAAATCAAGTAAGGACAAGGTATTAAGGAGAAGATGGTGGTCAATTGTGTTAAAAGCAGCAGAAAGGTCAAGAAATATGAGGATCGAGTAAAGGCCCTTGGATTTGGCCGGAAAGAAGTCCTGGAGACTTTAGCATTCACTGAACCAATGTGGACAGGCTCTGTCCCGGCAGCAGCAGCACTGACCAGAAGCAAAGTCCCTAAAGGTATGTTGAGGGCATTTGGGGGACTGCGGCATTGGCATCTGCCCCCAATAACGTCAAAATATCCTTGGAGGCTTTTGCTGACTGCAAGTGCTGCCACCGCCGGGACAGAGCCCATAGGCACCAGGTCAGCAAATGCAGGTAATGTCACGAACCGGCTGCTTCCTGCCGTGGACCAAACTGGTTCCTACCTGGCTCCAAATCTCACCACTGTGTGTAACCACAGCATGCTTGAAAGCATCAGGAACAGTTGCAGTGGCAAGCAATAGGTTAAGGATATGACAGAAGGGATGACAGCAGAGGAGATGGAGCTTAGAAGATGGGTGGGTATGGGGTCAGAGGAGCGGGTAGTGAGTTTGGAGGAGGAAAGAAGATGTGTGGCTTCCTCCTCAGAGATCTTAGAAAAGGAAGAAAGGGTGGCAGAGACTGAGGGAAGGAGTTAGGAGTAAGGCAGGAGAAGAGGAGATGGAGATGAACTCATGGGGAAGTCGAGTGTAATCTTGTGGATTGTTGTGGAAGTAGTCAGCCAGAACCCAATATTCATTTGGGAAAGCTATGTGCTGCATGTACGCATAGCTATACTTGACCACCCTTAACCCCGAATATTCAATGTTGGGGTTATATGCGGCCCCAGCATTGAATATCTGGGTTTGCCATACATGCCAGGAAGACACATTTGCTAACTGGGCAGCAGCGATATTGCATGCTGCCCAGTTAGTTCCTGTGGCTAAAAGATAGGCGCGAGTTTTCCTTGCCTATCTTTTAGCTACCAGTCCCTAACCTGGCAGCATGCAATAATACTGCTGCCTGTACTGGGACTCTCACTGCCTCCACTCCTCCCTGGAATGCCTCCGACACGTCTCGATGCTAAGCGGTTAGCATCAGGGCACATAAGGAAGAAGAGAGAGGATATTCAGTGGTACTAACCAAGTTAATGCCATTGAATATCCCATTCAGCAGCAGTTACATGGTATACAGGTAACTGCCTTTCAAATATCAGGCCCCCAAAGTCTGGGGAAAAAGGGAAGGAGTGGTCAGAGGCAGAAGCACCTTGAGGAGAGAGTTGAGAGCTGTAAAGAGATGGCGAGGGTCAGATGCAAGAGAGTTAGTCAAGTGGACATAATAGTCTTGTTTGGTGAGTGTTGTTATGGCTCCCAGTTAGACTTGCATAAACCATATGTAGAATGTGAGGGTGTAGTGCTTGTAAGTGGTTTTTTTTTTTTTTAATTTAAAGTAGAAGAGGTTGTTGAGTTAACTGAACAAGAATTTTACCTAGCTAAACACTGTTGAAGCTTGTTAATTCTTGAGAAGCAGATCTGGGGATCATAGAGACAAGGGTCCCGATATTTGAAGGCCTTTACATGGGTAACTTCCTTAGTTACCTTGTAAAGGCCTTAACTGGAATTTTCGAAGGGCATCTACACAGATAGTGCCCTTCGAAAATCCTGGCTAAGTCTCTAACATGCCCCCAATTCTATTCGCATAGCATTGGGCATGTTAGGGGCATTCTGGGGCAGAGCGGGGACAGAGGAAGGGACTACATGGGTAGCAGTGATTTTCATTGCTAACCACGTAGCCCTCTGCGCCTTAAAGATAGGCGAGGACAAATCTCACCTATCTTTAAGATGCAGAGGCTATGCAGGTAGCAACAAAAATTGCTTTTACCCATGTAGTCTCTTCCTCCCATGTAGCCTCTGTGGCTGCCGGCCATCTGGGCTAATGCGGATATTCACTTCTGCCGGCATGGAAGTGAATATCTGGTTTAGGGGGGTCGGCAGGCAGGCTATGTGCCACCGCGCACATAACCTGCCCACCTCAATATCGGGCCTAAGATGCAAATGTGGGGACAGCAGGGATTGAGAAGAGGAGGGTACAGTCAAGGGTATTAAAGTACTCAGAAGGTAGAACAAGGTAAAAGAATAATTGTACAGTTCCTTTAAGGTATTAGTACTTTTATGAATACGAGTAGAAGAGAACTTCCATTTGGAATCTGATATGCTTTGAGTGTAGTAATGGGCTTTTGATGTGAATTGATTCAAGGTCTCATCAGATTTAGTTTTCCACATAGTATTTTTGAGTGACAAAGTTGTTGTTTTTTTTTAAACAAAAGAAGGAATGGTGATACCTGGGACTGGATGTCTTAGAAAAAGGTTTTTGACCTGTATTGGGGCAATTTCATCTAAAGCAGAACAAACTGATAATCCATAGCGAAGCCTAGTCATCTAAAGACAAGGTAACAAAATCATCTGGGGAGATGCATTTACTAAAAAATGTGTTTGGGTCTAATGATTCTAGTTTACAATATTGAGTGACTTGTGATTGCTGTTTGAACAGAAGAACAGGGACATTGAGGCAAAAGTATGGGTGTAGAATAAATCTGGAGAATGGTGCTTGAAAGTGATTGAGAAGTGAATAGTAAGTCTAAAGTGTGGCCCGCTGGATGGATGGGTATATGGGCATGTTGAGCAAAATCCAAATTAGACATAATGCAGATGATATTCAGAAACCCAGCTACATTTCCCAAAAGTGTGCCAAAAATAGAAATATGAAGACAGAAAAAGACCACATGGCCTATCTAGTCTGTCCTCCCATAACAACTACAACAGTCCACTTTTTGCCTTTAGAGATCCTCTGTGTTGGTCCCATGCTTTCTTGAATTCAGTTACTGTCCTCATCTCTACCACCTCCACTGGGAGACTATTCCACGGATCCACTACTCTTTCCGTAAAGAAATATTTCTGCATATCACTCCTGAATCTATCTCCCTTCACACTCATCCCATGTCCCCTCGTAGCAGAACTTGCTTTCAATTGAAAGAGGCTCTCTCCCTGAACATTTATGCCATGGAGGTATTTAAACATCTCGATCATATCACCTCTATCCCGCCTTTCCTCTAAGGTGTACATATTAAGATCCTTAAGTCTGTCCTCATATGCTTTATAATGAAGCCCATTAATCATTTTGGTAGCAACCCTCTGCTTTATAGATGGCTTTGAATCACAGGTTTGCCTCCAGGAAACCAATTAGTGTACAAAATGCCTGGTTTGAAGTAGGTAGATAGCATTGCCTAAAACCATTTATGCAGCTTATGAATAATCAGGGAAATTCTAACAAATTGAGCAAAGGGTGGCACTTTGAATATAACTGGATATGGTGATATAGCAACTTCTGTCCAAAGAAATACAGAGCACACTATGAGTTGGCATCACTATACATATCATAGATTATAGCCACTCAACATGAAATATTTCCAGGCACAGCATGAATAATCGGTTTGAAGCCTGGTAACCGAGCAGCACAGAAAATTGCCACTGAGGCACAGAGAAACCACGTAGATGTCACTAATGGCCAGCATCACAGCAACTGCCCAGTTATGCAGGCAGTAACAGATTGCCAGGATGCGCTGATGATCGGTTATTACAGCTTGCACTTGATTGGGTGTTTGTGTGTGCAGTGCCCTCTCTAGTTGGGCAGATACAGACATCCAACATGGCTCCAAGGAGAAGGCTTCAAAATTTCTCTAAGGAGGAGTCTGAGGCTTTAGCCAGAATGGTCCTGCAGTGAGAACGAGTGGCTGTTCTCCAGAGGCCACCATAGGGCCAGCCTTCACTTGTCTGGCAGGTTTTGGAGAGAGATCCAGCTGTGCCTGGGCAAGTAAGTAACTTATGCAATGCTAGGTGGGAGTGGGCAGGACAGGTGCCTGCCAGTGGCATGTGTGGGACATGGGTATAGCCATAATGTGCAGCAGGAATGTGGTAATGCAGGTGCCACCTGAAAGCTACTTATGATAACCTTTTGACTCAAAACAGCAACTCTTAAGAAGAGGTGAGAAACATGCTGGTTAAGCTGGTGGGCCATTCTAGGGCACCTACCATCGCAGGGAAAGTTATAGCTGTGATGTCTCACTTATCAAGCACACATAGCGGTTGCCTAGGGCACCAGCTTCTAGGAGAGTTCCCCTATTAAATAGCAGAATGCAGGGTACTGACAGATGCAACCTACCATACAGTGGGGTTCATACATACTGCAGAAACAGGGCTCAATATACAATTTGTCCATAAACTATTATGAGATCCTATGTGAATATGCACTTTTCAGGTAATAGTGTTTGAACCTAGATTGTATCTGAAAAGTGTAATAGCCATCGGTGCTGTACCTAGCCCTGTGTGAGCAGTGGGGCCAAATAGTGAGCAAAGACATAGGGGTGCATTTGTGGCTGCTGGCCCCGCCCCCCCCCCCTCCCCATGCTGCCTGCCCTTGCCCTGCCACCACTTTTCATGTTTCCTTGATGGTGGCGGTGGCAGCAGTGGAGCGGACATCCACTTAAAAAAAACACAGGTCTTTCCAATTCCGCATCTTTTTTGCAGGTCTAATCCCTCCCTCCTCTGACATATACTTCCGTCAGAGGAGGGAGGGACCAGATCAGCCATTCAAGTGTGGAATTGCAAAGACTCACATTTGAATGCCTGTTCTGGTCCCGAGGAGGGAGGGATCAGACCTACATGCAAGTGCGGAGTCGGAAAGACCTGTGTTTTTTTTTTTTTTTAAATTGGATGTCCGCTCTGCTGCTGCTGCTGCTGCCTCCGAGGATCTATGAAAAGCAGTGGCGGGGCAAGGGAAGGCAGTGCGGGGAGCCAGCTGGACATGGAGGTGTGGGGTAAGGCAAGATGCTGGGCATGGGGCAAATTGGCAAACTTATAATGGGGGAGGGGGCACACCAGATGTGCAAGTTGCACAGGGCACATTTATGGTTTGGTACAGCCCTGCTTGCTATATATGCATTATGATAGTGATGATGTGTGAGGGATTTTTCAGAACTGAAGAAAGCAGAGTTACATTACAGAAAAGGGTTTGGGGATGGGGGAGGGGGGTTTCTGGTCTCCTAAAAGTTAAATGAAAGGGAATTTAAGGAAGAACTGTCCTGTAGGCAGGGAAACAACGTAGCCACTGCCCTGCCGTGCCCCTAGCATGTGCCTCACCTCCAAATGTTGCCAAATCAGACCCAAATGATACAAACAATATCCTTAAAACCAAAGACCATATACATAATCCAATAGAAAAAGTTCCAGTTAAGTTAGCAGCAAAATTACTCTTTTTTTTGGTCGGAGCAAGAAACTCACAAAAGGGGGTGAAAATATTAGCACCGCCTCGCTGTGAACACTCCTTTTTACTCAAATTCATAAAGTGTTGAAAATCAAATTACTTATCTCAAGACATCACAACGTAGCACGTTTCGGTTTGAGCAATTCAAAACCCTGCTTCAGGTGGAAGTTTCATAACTTTTTATCATCCGTAGCTAAGTTCATCCATGCGTTCTCAGCTACAGAGCAGAGCCGCCAATGTAGCACTTTTAATGGCGTCTGACGTAGCAACTGAAGGTTGAGCAACCAATCAGAAAAAGAACAAACACTTTAGGCGAATGGGATGAGGTTATCCCCACTGAAAGAAGGGAACCACCATCCTCATTGGTTTAACAGAACAATGACATTAAAACAAAACAAAAATCCATCAAAATAAGGTATGCCATTCCAATGCTGCATTTAAACCCCCAGGAAAAACAGTGTCCAGTTGAAATATCCAGCGTTGTTCTCTATATTGAAGCTTGGAAACTCGATCACCTCCATGGGGATCGGCCAGCACAAATTCTAAAACTCTCCAATGCAGCTGTTCAAAAGAATGGTCTTTAAAGAGACAGTCTTCTATCATGGGTGCATCTAAGTTTTTTGTACGCAAACGTGAAGCATGTTCTGCCAGGCGAACCTTCACCGGTCATGTAGTATGTCCAATATAATATAGAGAACAAGGGCAAATGATAATGTAGACTACAAATGCTGATTCACATGTTGTATGCCAACGCAGCGAGAACACGTTGGAGTCCGGGAATCACACCAAGACACTCCACTGAATGATTGATCACAGAATCGGCAATTCCCACAAGGGAAATGTCCCGGATCCGCATGTGATAAAATAGGGCGATCTACTTGTGATGTTGAATGAACTATACAATCACGTAAATTAGCACCCCGAGAGAATGCCAGAGATAAAATTTTCTTTGCAAAACATGCATGAATTATTAGAACATTAAAATATTTATGTAAATTGATGTCACCCTTTGGCTTCCTACCATGTAAGGAAGCACTCCTACTATCGTTTCATCCATCAGAGATTCGGTAGTAGCAGAAGTTGTGGATAATAGTCAATCGCAATGTATAAAGCGTGCACGCTTAAAAGCTAACTCCACAGTTTTAAGTGGATAGCCTCGAGACAAAAGACGTTTTAAGTCTAACGCTTGACTGCGAAATTTGTATAAAGTAGAGCAATTTTGGCATAACTTTAGAAATTGGCCATAAGGTAATCCACGCTTCAGGGAGGGAGGATGGAAACTTCTATCTTGAAGAAGAGTATTACATTGAACTGGTTTTTGAAAGAGAGATGTGCAAAACCCTCAGGACTTAGGGAAATAGTAATATCCAAAAATTGAATGACACGTGAATCAAATTTAGACGTAAATTGAATGCTTGGTTTGAAGGAATTCAATGATAACAAAAATGATTCTAATGACTGATGAGTTCCAGTCCATAAAAAGAAAATGTCATCCAAAAAACGACACCAAAAGGGTATGTGACTGAAAAAAGGTGAAGTATAAATATAGGATTCTTCAAATTGCGCCATATAGATGGTAGCATTGGATGGGGCTACAGAGGCCCCCATAGCGATACCAAATGACTGCTGATAATAATGTTCAGACCCAAATCTGAGTGGAGTGGAGGAGTAGCCTAGTGGTTGGGACAAGGTACTTCAGGCCGGAAGGTCGGGGGTTCAAATCCCACTAGAGGACAGCAACCTTGGGCCGGAAGGACTGGGTTTTCTAGTCCCACAGGTGCTCCTTGTGGTCTTGGGCAAGCTACTTAACCCTCCATAGCCCATGTTCCCTGTAAAATAGTTATCTCCAAGTTATAATGCCCTGTTCAATGTAATTTCAGTTTGTTTAATGTAAACTGCACTGATGCAGAATAGCACGGTATATAAGAGAATGTAAATAAATAAATAAGACCCAAAAGCATGTTACCCTTACCACCAACCTTTCAACACAAATGCTTAGCATATCCACCAGTAAGACACAAAGGCATGCACTAGAATAGTGGAAGAAGGCCTTGTCAAGAAATTCACAAGTGCTACAATAACTTATAACAATACCAGATGACACAGCACAATGTTGTCATGCCCTAGCACTCTGCCTAAGGCTTAGAGGGATAGGGATGCCATTAACTTCCCTTGTAAAAGCTTAAACAGAATACTTTGTTCTCCAGTGAAGGATGCTGGGAATAGTAGTTCTAGCCTTCTAATAGGAAGTGTAGTTATGCACCGAGAGTGTAGGCAAAAATGACAAAGTTTATTTCCCCAAAACGCAAACAAAGTTCAAGCATGTTGTAATAGGATACTTTTCCAGGTATTCGCTTCAAGTCATTTACAAACTGAGCTGTATTAGCTTCACAGTCCTTTCTTTTATACAAGTGCTTCAAAATAACAGATAGAAAAAAAAACATAGTTCTTCATTCAGCCAAAGTAAAATACCTTCTTTTACCTTTGTCTTCATTCAGCACTCAAATACAGAAACAATAAGTATTCTCCTCTTAACAAGAGCAAGCTGCTACCTTCTGCTTATGGCTAGGCTTCCTTACTCAGTTTTTCAGGAGACCTTTATCTTCTTAGCTATTTCTTAGCTGAGAGACTCAACACCATCAGCTTTACACAGTATACAGTCCATGAGCTCCTCTGGCTGCATAGAATCTTGCTCAGTGAGGTCCACCTGCATTCCCTCTAGCTCCGGTAATGCAGTGCCCTGCTCTGAAGCTTCAACGGACGTCCCAGGGTAAACCCTCTCTAAGGAACCCTGTGTTTCTCTGGAGTACAGCTCTCCCCGGTAAGGCAACGTTATCTGTGAGGCTGTGGACACTTCCCCTTGGCTGTGCTTACCCGTCTCCCTCCAGCTTCTGGGAAACAATCCCTGACTTACTTGCCTGCATTCCTCTCTGGAGCTCTGCCACGGATTCCTGTTCCAGACTGGGCTCTGTGAACTCTTGGGCTGAGTCCTGGGTTTCCAGCTCTGAACTCTCTGAATCCTTTCAACAGGAACTGGGGTTTGAAGCTTTCCCTGTGCACTCTCCCTGAGCACTCCTCTCCTGGTCTCTCTCCTCCCAGGCTCTCTCCACGGCCTTCTCGTCTCCTCCCCGGCTGTCTCCTCAGCACTGGGTGTGATCCTCCTTCTGGCTGTGGGTGTGGCTCTTCTCTCCACTGTGGATGTGACTCTCCTCTCCACTGGGGATCTGACTCCCCTCTCCACTGTGGATCTGACTCCTCCCTTCACTCTCTTTAACCTCAGTTTATATCTCTGCTTCTCGGGCCGTATCTCTCTCTCTCTAGACAGGTGCATATAATCATCTTCCAAGCCTGCAACTATGTCAGCAGAGCTTGGGTGTGGCAGCCTAAGTTCAGATTCCCTGTGCTCGCTCTCTCTAGGGAAACGCTGAAACCTGTGCACTTCAGGGATGTCACTTTTCTTAAAGGTAAAATCCTTAGTTTCTCCTATTTCCATAGGCTCACTATGAACTTCCTCATCACAATGTACAGAATACATATTATAACCACACCAGTCATATACTGCCTATCTATATATGCCTGTCTGTGACAAACACACAGCAACAAATCTACTGCTGCTGCTAAGTTATCTAACTTTTTTCACTGCCATGGAAAATAGAAATAGAACGGGTAAACGTAGATCGGTTGTTTACACCATCAAAAAGTAGAAAGACTAGGGGACATGCAACAAAGATACAATGTAACCCATCTAAGAGTAATAAGGAAAAATATTTTTTTCACTCATCATATAACCAAACTCTGGAATTCGTTACTGGAGGATGCAGTAAAAGCTATTCATGTAGCTGGGTTTAAAAAAAGGTTTGGACAAGTTCCTGAAGGAAAGATCCATAAACCATTATTAAAGAGGACCTGGAAAATCCACTGCTTACCCCAGGACAAGCATTGTGGAATCTGTGTACCTTTTTGGGAACCTACCAGGTACTTGTGACCTGGATTGGCTACTGTTGGAAACAGGATACTGGGCTTGATAGACTATAGTCTGACCCAGTTTGGCATTTCTTATGTTCTCAATCACATAATCTTAGAGGGGAAAGTGCATGCCTTCAGCATGCAAATCACACCACATCTTGCCCCTGCATACTGGCTCTTGCTCAAACTATCAGCAAGTTTCCACTCACAGTTGTTTTTCACTAACACTACTATGTGAGAAGCAATAGGCAATTAGTTGGGCCATCCTCACTGTGTGAGACAGATGCAGCAGGGGTTAACTGCTGTGTGGCTCACAAGAAGACATGATGCTCATTTATGAGTATTTTATGTATTTCTTTTTTATACCACACTCTTTTTAGAATCAGTGCGGTTTACATGTATACTAACAGGTACTTTTTATTCCCTTGTCCCCAAAGGGCTCACAATCTAAGTGTACCTGAGGCAATGGAGGGTTAAGTGGCTTGCCCAAGGCCACAAGGAGTGGCCATGGGACTAGAGACCTCAGTCCCTCTGGCCTGAGGTTGCTTGTCCCCATGCGGGAATTGAACCCCCTGGCCTTCTGGTTTGAGGTAACCTGTCCCAAACATTGAGCCACTCCTCCCTCCTAGTGAAGTTGTGAAGTTGGAATACCACTTTCTAGTCGGAGTACTAATACTGTCTAAAACTGACTATTGTAATCTGAGCACTACAAAAAGTTCAGAATTCAGCAGCTCATTTGCTCTCAGTTAGGTCTCCGTCTGAACATTCATCTCCAATTTTATGTGCATTGAACTGGCTTCCAGTGATCTGGAGAATAGCATTTAAAGTTTTAATACAGAAGGCATTGGGGGGAGGGCTCAGTTCCCATTTACTTTCATACAGTATTGTGAATCTACAAACTCACTTGTGCATTAAGGTCAATGGGCACCCAACAGCTTGATGCTCCTATTTGTTGTGTACAATTCAGTGAGTACATGGACAGGTTATTTTCAATAGCTGGACGAACAGAATGGAATAAGCTTTCTGTGTCACTTCGAATAATGGTCTGTACAACTGACTTTTAAAAGCATTTGAAGGCATTTTACTTTCATCAACCTTTTTACTGGTCTTATTATGTTCTACGCATGTTGTTTGACTTACTGTTTGTATGAGTAAATTATGAATGTATTTTTGTAACTCACCTAGAATTTGAAATAGGGACAAGATAAGGGAAGCCTGGATAGACCATATGGTCTTTTTCTGCCATTATGTTTCTACTGCATCCATTTTTTAAATCAATAAACAAAACCATAGGAGAGGCACATGCTGGTAGTGCAGCTTTTGTGGTGAGGCATCCGAGGAGCAGCAGTCCAGCGAAGATGGTGACAGGTAACATCAGAAGCAGTGAGGAGGAACCATTGGAAGAGGGGGAGGAAGAGAACCACCACCACTGTCCCCAACATCCGAAAGAACTTTCAAACAAACCACAAAATTGCTCTTGTTATAACCCTAATAACATGTGACATCAATGCCAGCTGATAATAACAAACATCCATTTCTTAAAAGCATAGCAACACCACAATAAATGTGTGGCTACTGATCTGTCAATCAAACAAAAGCCCACCAATCATTTGTCACAAAAATTATAAAGATATTGCCATTCATAAGTTGTATCAAAGAACGAGGGAAGTTGCCATTCATAAAAAACTAAAATAGTTACAGAAGGCTCCACCAGTCAAGCTCTAAATTGAGGCCAGTAGGAAACCGTCTTTACTGTAGTTTGAAAATCCAAGCTTGTTCCAGGTTTTGTAAACAAGATTCACAATTGCCCCACCAGGAATCCAGTGGAAAGTGATCAATGGCACGCCCAGGGGCGGCTCAAGGCAATCTGCTGCCTGAGATGAAGGATGAGATGACTCCCCCCTCCCCCGTAGAGGGGGAGGGGCTTTTTCAACACTCCTATCAGGGACTGAACCAAAACAAAAAGCTGATTAGATTATATGGAGGAAATGCAAGATATTTGCACACCAAGGAAATAAAAGAGAGCAAGAACCACAACAAAGTTAATAAAACTAAATTATAACTCATTTTTATTTTGTTGTTATAAGCTGCGTTATGGTTATTGCTTTTTCTTTTTCAACTATTTTGCATCCACAGAACCCCCTTCAACAGTGGTTGCAGAGCAGAACCAGGACATTCACCCACAGAACTCAATATCTTTAAAAAAAAATCTGATTCTGATCATCTCACTAACAACAACAACAAACATTCTCCAGTGTCAGGCATATTGTGAACTAATACAAAACCCTACAACAAAGTCACTGAGTATCTATAGAGCAAATCTACCATACCGTACCATATCAGCACCAACTTCCAAAACTCACATAAGGAGCCCACAAATAAAAGCTTTACTGTAAATACTACGGTGGGCCCTGGAACATCCATAAACCTATTTGAAAAGCTGAACATGTCAAATTACAACAGTGCAGTATAGATCTTTATGTACAAACTCTATGTTAAACAGAATACCTGGGCTCAGTCACACACTCAGAACACAGACTCTCACCAAGTACAGAATAAGTAATCACAATCTAAAGTAAAAATAAAAATATGTAGAGAAATTTTAAAATGAAACCCCCAAGAAGCCAGACTCATTAAGCCGTGCAATATCAGATAAATAAGATATGCAGTTCCCCCATACAGTGTAAAATATAAAGTTAACACAAAGTCCCATCACTAAAATGAAATAAAATTATTTTTTCTACCTTTGTTGTCTGACCATCTTATTCTCTGATCATGCTGGTCCTGATCTGAGGCTTCTACTTTCGGTCTTCTCTTAGCTCTCGTTCTGTGGTCTGTGGTCAATCTGCCATTTCTCATCTCTTCTGTTGTTTTCTTCACTTCTTTCCATCAGCCTATTTCCAGTCCCAGGAACCCTTCCCAGTATCAGCCCCTTTCCAGTCCTGCCTCCCAGTACCTTCCGATGTCAACTTGCATTTCCATGACTGCCACTGGTGTCCATTCCCTTTCAGTCCCCCTCCTTCCCCAAAGTCCAGTCCCTTCTAGTCCAAATTCCATGGCAGTCCATATCAGTATCCACTCCCTTCCAGTTCCATTCTCCCACCCCCTCGCATCAGCCCATTTGTAGCCCTTGCCCACAGTTTTCTTCCAGGGCCAGCAGCTCTTTCCTTCCGTCCCCACCATCAGCCCATTCCCGGTCGAAGCCCCCCCCCTCAATCAGCTCACTTCCAGTGCTAGTCCCCCCTCAACCCCATTGCCAGTGCCAGCCTCCCCTAATCAGCCCAATACCAGTCTTACCCCCCCATCAGCCCATTACCAGTCCTAGCCTTCACTAACCAGTAACCCTTCCCAGCATCAGCCCATTTCCAGAACTAGCCCCCTCCAATCAGCTCATTTCCATTGCTAGCCCCCCATCAGTCCATTACCAGCCTAGCCTCCCCTAATCAGCTCATTTCCAGTGCTAGTCCCCCCTTAACCCCATTACCATTGCTAGTCTCCCCTATCCCCCCATCAGCCCATTACCAGTGCTAGCCCCCTAATCAGCCCATTACCAGTCCCAGACCCCCCCTTGATCAGTCCATTCCCAGTCCTAGCCTTCCCTAATCAACCCATTACCAGTCCTAGCCACCACCGATCTGCCCATTACCAGTGCTAGACCCCCCCATCAGTTCACTCGCACTGTCTCTCCCCTTTGTCCAGCATTTCTCCCCTGTCTGTCCAGTATGTCCCCGTCTGTCCCCTTTAGAACATAAGAACATAAGATATGCCATACTGGGTCAGACCAAGGTCCATCAAGCCCATTTCCAAAAGTGACCAATCTAGGTCATACGCACCTAGCAGTTTCCCCAAAAGACACAGGTTCCGCAATGCTTGTACTGGGTCAAGCATTGATATCCTGGGTCCCTTCTTAATAATGGTTTATGGATCTTTCTTCCAGGAACTTGTCCAAACCTTTTTTAAACCCAGCTACACTAACAGCCTTTACTACATCCTCCGGTAACAAATTCCAGAGTTTGATTACATGTTGAGTGAAAAAATATTTTCTTTTATTAGTCTTAAATAGTTTACCCTGTAGCTTCATTGCATGTCCCCTAGTCTTTCTATATTCTGATAACGTAAACAATCGATCTACGTTTACCCGTTCCACTCCATTCATTAATTTATAGACTTCTATCATATCTCCCCTCAGCCGTCTCTTTTCCAGGTTAAAGAGCCCTAACCTTTTTAGCCTTTCTTCATAGGAGTATCTTTCAATCCCCTTTTCTAATAACACTATATCCTTTTTAAGATATGGTGACCAGAAATGCACACAATATTCAAGGTGCGGTCTCACCATGGAACGATATAGAGGCATTATAATATCTTTTGTTTTATTTTCCATTCCTTTCCTTATGATGCCTAGCATTCTATTTGCTCTCTTGGCTGCCGCTGCACACTGAGCCGAGGGTTTTAACATGTTATCCACAATGACGCCTAAATCTTTTTCCTGGGTGATGGTTCCTAATGTGGAACCTTGCATTGTGTAACCATAGTTTGGGTTGTTCTTCCCTAGGTGCATAACTTTGCACTTGTCCACATTAAATTTCATCTGCCATTTTGATGCCCAGTCTTCCAATTTATCAAGATCCTCTTGCAATTTTCCACAATCCTCTTGGGTTTTAACAACTTTAAATAGTTTTGTGTCATCTGCAAATTTGATAACCTCACTCGTTATTCCACTTACCAGGTCATTTATGAATATGTCAAAAAGCAGCAGACCCAGCACAGATCCCTGGGGTACACCACTATTCACCTTTCTCCATTGGGAAAATTGGCCATTTAGCCCAGCCCTCTGCTTTCTATCTTTTAACCAGTTCTTGATCCACAGTAGTACACTGCCTCCTATCCCATAACTCTTTAGTTTGGCCAAAAGTCTCTGATGAGGGACCTTGTCAAAGGCTTTCTGAAAGTCCAGATACACTATATCAACCGACTCACCTTTGCCCACCTGTTTATTCACACTTTCAAAAAAACATAACAGATTAGTAAGACAAGATCTTCCTTGTCTAAAACCATGTTGGCTGTCTCGCATGCGGAGTAATTTTATTCTTTATGATGGTTTCTACCATTTTTCCGGGTACTGATGTGAGGCTCACCGGTCTGTATTTTCTGGATCACCCCTGGAACCCTTTTTAAAAATTGGTGTTACATTGGCGATCCTCCAATCTTCAGGTATTAGAGATGATTTTAATGATAGTTCACAGATTACTAATAGCAGGTCTGCAATCTCATATTTCAGTTCTTTCAACACCCTTGGATGTATACCATCTGGCCCAGGTGATTTGCTACTCTTCAGTTTATCTAATAGTGTAATACATCTTCGCAATGTATCAATATTTCCTTCAATTCTTCCGCACCTTTAAATACCACTTCAGTCACAGGTAACATCCCTACATCTTCCTCAGTAAAGCAAAGCAAAGAATTTAAGAATGGAGGGAGGAGTGGTCTAGTGGTTAGGACAAGGTACTTCAGGCCAGAGGGCCAGGGGTTCAAGTCCCACCTGGGGACAGCAATCTCAGGCCGGAGGGACTGGGATTTCTAGTCCTAGGGGCACTCCTTGTGGTCTTGGGCAAGCCACTTAACCCTCCATTGCCCATGTTCCCTGTAAGTATTAGCATATGTGTCTCATATCCCCTCGTTTTAAATGTATCCCCCAATTGACCGCTTTGACCCGGTGAAAAGCGGGATATAAATACAGCTAAATAAATAATAAATTCATTCAGTTTCTCCGCTGTCGCCTCTTAGTGCCCTTTTAAGTCCTCTATCATCTAATGGACCAACTGACTCTCTCACAGGTTTTTTGCTATGAATGTACTTGAAAAAAATCATTATTTTGTGTTTTTGCTTCCGCAGCAAGCTTCTTCTCAAATTCTCCCTTTATCTGCTTTATCAATGCCTTGCATTTGACTTGCCAGTGCTTGTGCTTTTTCCAGGTTTCGTCGTTTGGCTTTTTTCCATTTCCTGAAAGATGCTTTTTTTGGCAACAGCCTCTCTGACCTCACCTTTAAACCATGCTGGCAGTTTTTTGGACTTCCTTCCACTTTTCTTAAAGCATGGAATACAGCTGGTCTGGGCTTCCAAGATAGTATTTTTCAACAACACCCAAGCTTGATGTAAGTCTTTCACCTTTGCAACTGCTCCTTTTAGTTTTTTCTTAACTATTTTCCTCATTTTATCATAGTCTCCCTTTCGAAAGTTAAAAGGTAGTACTGTGAATTTTCTAACAATCCCTCCTCCACTAATTAAATCAAAGGTGATCATGCTATGATCACTATTGCTAAGTGGCCCCAACACCCTTATCTCTTGCACAAGATCTGGTTTTCCACTAAGGACTAGGTCTAATATGGCTTCCCCTCTGGTCGGTTCATGAACCAGCTGCTCCAAGAAGCAGTCATTTATGTCATCTAGGAACTTTATCTCCCTAGCATGTCCTGCCGTGACACTGACCCAGTCGATACTGGGGTAATTGAAATCACCCATTATTATTACCGAGCTGTAACTTTTGTTAGCTTTCTTGATTTCTTTGAACATTTCATCATCCTTTTGTTCATTCTGGCCAGGCGGTCGATAGTACACCCCCACTGCCATTGCCTTCCCCCTTTTTACATGGAATTCCAATCCATAGAGATTCTACAGCAAATTTTGTTTCCTGCAAAACTTTAATCCTTTCTGACTCAATACCCTCTCTAACATAGATTGCAACCCCTCCACCAATTTGATCAGCTCTATCATTATGATATAGTTTGTACCCAGGTATCACAGTGTCCCACTGGTTGTCCTCCTTCCACCATGTCTCTGATATTCCAATCATATCTAACCTCTCATTTAGTGCTATATATTCTAACTCTCCCATCTTATTTTTTAGACTTCTAGCATTTGCATACAAGCATTTTAGAGTCTGTATTTTATTCATATTAATTTGGATATTGGTAGACATGGGTAATTTGGGATCTTTAAGCTCTGTCTGCTCCATCCTCAAGGGCATTTGGGCTCTTTTTTGGAACCTCTCTGCTTTTGGTAGTATCCTTCAAGGATACATTCTTCCGAACCATCCGCTCTTGGGTGACTGTCGGCTTTCCCCTATTATCTAGTTTAAAAACTGCTCTATCTCCTTTTTAAAGGTTAATGCCAGCAGCCTGGTTCCATCCTGGTTAAGGTGAAGCCCATGCCTTCGGAAGAGCCCCTCCTTTCTCCAGAATGTTCCCCAGTTCCTAACAAATCCAAAACCCTCATCTCTGCACCATTGGCTCATCCACGCCACGCATTGAGACTCCGGAGCTCTGCCTGCCTTTTGGGTCCTGCGTGTGGAACGGGAAGCATTTCAGAGAACGTTACCCTGGAAGTTCTGGATTTCAACTTACTACCTAAAAGCCTAAATTTAGCCTCCAGAACCTCCCTACCACACTTTCCTATGTCATTGGTACCGACATGTACCAAGACAGCAGACTCCTCCCCAGCACTATCTAAGACCTTCTCTAGGTGGCGCGTGAGGTCCGCTACCTTGGCACCAGGCAGGCATGTTACCAGGCGATCCTCACGTCCACCAGCCACCCAGCTATCTACATGCCTAATGATCGAATCACCAACTATAATGGCTGTCCTAACCCTTCCCTCATGGGCACATGGCCCTGAAAAATCTTCATCGGTGCGAGAGGGTTTTACATCACCTGGAGGACAGGTTCTATTTACAGGATCACTTCCTGCCACACCAGGGTGATGCTCTCCTCTCACGTGACCTCTCTCCTCCATGGCAACAGGGATGCTGCCAGACTGGAGGTGGGACTTCAGGACTATATCCCTGTAGGTCTCGTCTATGTACCTCTCTGTCTTTCCTATGTTTTCCAAGTCTGCTACTCTAGCCTCTAGAGAACGGACTCGTTCCCTGAAAGCAAAGAGCTCCTTGCACCTAGTGCACACGTAAGACCTCTCACCAACTGGGAGAAAATCATACATGTATTTGCTCCCCTGTTTCTCCCCTTTGTCTACTACTTATCCCCCTGCTCCCCTTTGTCCAGCATGTCCCCTGTCTCCCCTTTGTCCAGCACTTGTCCCTCTATCTCCCCATTTGTCCAGCATGTCCCCTGTCTCCCCCTTTGTCCAGCACTTGTCCCCCTGTCTCCCCCTTTGTCCAGCATGTCCCCTTTCTCCCCTTTGCCCAGCACTTGTCCCCCTGTCTCCCCCTTTGTCCAGCATGTCCCCTGTCTCCCGTTTTCTCCAGCACTTGTCCCCTGTCTCCCCCTTTGTCCAGCATGTTCCTGCTGTCTCCCCCTTTGTCTGGCATCATGTCCCCTGTCTCCCCCTTTGTCCAGCATGTCCTGTGCCTCCCCCTTTGTCCCCCTCCCCCTGTCAATCACTGTTGTCTCTCCTTGTTGTCCTCCTCCTGTCCCCTTTCCCTCTACCTGCACCTCTCATCCGACAGCAACGGGGGCACTCCGGCTCTTTTAATTTTAGATTTTGCCACCTTTGCCCTGCCACCACGTTTTTTTTTCATCAAGAAATGCTTGCAAGAAAAAAAAAGTGGCGGGAAGGCAGAGGCAGGGCAGTGGCAGCAAAATCTAAAATGAAAACATCCGAAGTGCTGCTGCCACCGCAAAAATCAGCCTGATAGCTTGCAGTTGCATGCGATCAAGCTGATTTGTCTGATGCCGGTGGCAATATGGCTCTGTTTTAATTTTAGATTTTGCCGCCTCTGCCCTGCCTCTGCCTTCCTGCGAGGGAAATCAGAGGCAGTCCAGAGGATGTAAAATCTAAAATTAAAAACAGATCCGGAGTGCCGCCGGCATCGGTAGTGCCGCCCCTGTCGGAGTGCCACCTGAGGCAATCGCCTCAGGCAGCCTAATGGAAGAACCGCCCCTGGGCACACCAGTGAAAAATTCTGAAAGCAGTGACCCTTTTGTGCATACATGGAAACAAAAGTTGGAGAAATTTATAAAACTCAATAACAGGTTACATTTGAACACACCTCTGATGATTCTGATGACAGTGATTCATCTGGATGATCACGTTATCTTTCACAATATCATGATGACAATAGAGATTTCTCTATTCCAGATCAGGATTTTCAGGGGGAGGAGGGTCACTATTGAGGCAGGAGACCACAACAATGCTACCAAACCAACACTTGGAGAGGTCCAACATCCAGATCACGCAGCAAACAGCAGTTATTAATTTAACCAATACTCCTTTAACAGTGGCACAAGATAAAGTTTTGAATTTGGGTTTATTATTTGTGTCAGCTATTTGATATGATCCTATCAAGATGTGTATAGCTTTGTTTAGACTTTTTCGAAAATTGCAGATCAGTCAATATTTCTGACCATGGATGAAACTGTGGTGACAAAGCCCTCCAAGTGGGTTCCTCCGAGCACCCCAGACCCCGTAATTTTGAACTTTCATTATTCGGTTCTTTCCAGCTTGGAACATATTGAGGGATTTTATTTTATTTATTTATTTATTTGATTTTATATACTGCACTATTTCAAAATCAGTGCAGTTTACACAGAACAGAATACATGTTTTACATTGAACAGGCTTCAAAGAACACCACAAAAGACATCTAAGATTGCATAATAAACAATAGACATATTGCATTGAACAGGAGCATAAACTTGGGTAGTACAGGGAGAATTAAGCTACAAGTTACAAGTATGGGGTCCACAAGCGATTACGGTGGTCTGACAGCAGTCAAAGCTTTTATCGTAACTATGGAATATTGTCATAGTATAATTGGAACAAATGAGTCTTTATTGCTTGCCTGAAGATTGATAGGTCAGAGATGGTGTTCCAAAAAGTTGGTGTGTATAATGAGACGGCTCGGTTCTTAGTAGCTTGGGAACCCTATCTTATTGCTGAAGGGTGATGGGTGTGTTTGTCATGTTTTTCTTTCTCATTCAGTGTCCATAGTATGATTTTCACAAGGGAGGTTGCAAAGAGGCTATGTAGTGCTTTAAATGTCATCAATAGAGCTTTATAATTTAGGTGGCTCGCTATTGGGAGCCAATGAAGTTGCCTTAGGATGTAGGTGATATGTCCAAATCTGGAAACTCAATGCAGGGTTCAGGCTGCAGTGTTTAAGGCCATTTGCAGAGGATGAAGTGTGTAGCCTAGAGACCATGGAGCATGATATTTGCATAGTCAAAGTGTAGAAGGATAAGTGCCTGGAATATGGTGTGGAAGTTGGCAGCCTCCAGTAGTAGACGTAGATGACATAGGGTCCTTATTTAGAAACACAGAAACATGACGGCAGAAAAAGACCACATGGCCTATCTAGTCTGCCATTCCATATCAATCATTACAACAGTCCCTTTTTTCCTTTAGAGATTCTCTGTGTTTGTCTCATGCCTTTTTGAATTTAGATACTGTCCTCATCTCTATGACCTCCACTGGGAAATTATTGTACGGATCTACCACTCTTTCCGTAAAAAAATATTTCTGCATATTACTCCTGAGTCTTTCCCCTTTCACCGTCATCCTATGTCCACTCATAGCAGAGCTTGTTTTCAATCGAAAGAGGTTCTCCTCCTGTGCATTTATGCCATGGAGGTATTTAAACATCTCAGTCATATCACCTCTATCCCACCTTTCCTCTAAAGTATACATATGAAGATCCTTAAGTCTGTTCTCATATGCTTTATAATGAAGACCACTAGTCATTTTAGTAGCCACCCTCTGAATCGACTCCAACCTGTTTATATCCTTCTGAAAGTGTGGTCTCCAGTATTGCATACAATACTCCAAATGAGGTCGTACAAAGACTTATACAAAGGCACTATTACCTCCTGCTTGCCATTACTCTCCCTATGCACCCAAGCATCCTTCTAGCTTTTGGAACCATTATTGAAATTTTGTGACCATTTCCTGCAAAATGCAGTAGGCCAAGTTTATTCATTTATCAGAGATTCTTCTCATTTTATCATGCTGGTGGAAGCCTATTCAAGCAATTTGAATGGAATCACAGTTGTCACAATGAATGTGACAGTCCTCTATACCAATGTAGACTAACGAGAGGCTCTATCAGTGATAGTAAAACATTCTTTTGAACTTCCACAGTGACTTCCAAAATCCTTTTTATTGCAACTTTTGGAACTGGTGTTAAAAAAAAAATCTATTTTTTGTATGACAAATGTTTCTTTCTTCAAACTTACGGAATCGGCATGGGTGCAACCTTTGCCCCTTCCATTGTGACAATTTATATGGCGGCTCTGGAAGAATCCTTATTATTCATTATATTTATTAAATTATTATATTATTATATTTATTCATCTAGATGGTTTGCCTCACTTCTGATATGGGTTCAAATTTTGGATGATGTCTTTTTTCTGTGGGAAGGTTTGATTGAAATTTTAAAGGGTTTTTTTAGTTGGATAAACACATGTAAACCCAACATCCAGTTCACTGCAAAATATAATATTGATCAAATTGAGTTTCTGGATGTATTGGGGTTTTTTTAACTCACACAGGTTTAAACACAACATTATTTAGGAAGTCTGTGCAATGAAATAATCTTTTTCGTTATCACAGATACAATCCTGGCTTTTTGCATAGGGGTCTCCCCCGGGTCCATTTTTGCACAAGATTTCTTTGTACATGCCAAGGACCTTTCCCAGAGATTGTTAGTTAGAGGTTACTCTCTGAGGGTTGTCAAAAGCTTACAAACGTGCCAAGTATTGCCACTGAGATTGGCTTTTCAAGAACTCCTCCACTGAATGTGGACAATCATTTTTTGAGAATGCTTCCATATATGAATAAAACAGTTGAGATCACCTCTTTCTTATGACAGCATTTTCATGTTTTATCTCTAGATGAGTATTTTCAACAAGATTTAGCTATTGCTTACACTAGAGGCCGAAACATTAGGGACATAATTGTGCATGCAACTTCTGATAATGACTACAGTGTAAAAATCCATCTGAACCAGGGCATTTTCAATGTCAATGTCATGATTGCAGATTCTGCTCCACAGCTTTCACATGCCCAGACTGGCTCAACACAACTACTGAAAACGCGTATTCTGCTCTTTGGCATAGCACCAGCACCTCGGAGTATGTAGTTTATCTTTTGATTTGCCTTTGAGACTTAGAGTATGTTGGCCGGACAATTTGTTCTTTAAGAACTTGTCTTGGGGAACACTCATCTCAAATTAATACAAAGACTATGACAGCCCCTATAATGATCATACTTCTGATTTAGCCATGTTGATTATTTAAGTCTTCCAGCTGGTGCTCTAATATAGGAATGCATTTAGTTTGCCTTTGTCTCATGGTAATGTGCTCCTCCTGTATCCCTGATTACAGCTCCTTATAGAGAGTTATAATTGCCAAAAAGTCAATTTTTACAGTTGAGAAGGATTTGTAAGATGGTAGAAGAGTACAAAATCTGAGTGCAGGATTTGATAGCCAAATATTTAGCACAGGGCTATCCAAAAATGTGCATGGAACAAGCTTACCAAAGGGCACTATATGCATGAGAATGGTCATTGTCATTTAAAATGCAACCTGAAGAAGATAACATAAGGTAGTATATGTTTTGTCATACTCATATAGAGCGCAAAAGTAACTGAGATTTTACAAAAGCATTGGCAGATTTTGACAACACATGAATGCTTCAATTAATGCCCTATTATAGCCTACAAGAGGGGTAGGAATATACGTGATATGGTTCAGAGACTTACCATAGGTAAACAATCTCAACAAGAAAATGAAGAATGGGACACTATAGATGTGAGAACTGTGAATTATTTTCACAGACCAATGAAGGAGAATAATGGGCGCATCCTGGAAATAAGTGGGTTATTAAGACAACTTTGACTTGTACCACTTTTGTGGTGTACATAATTATGTATCCCTGTCAGAAAGTATATCTGGGATGTACAAAGATAGCAATAAAATGAGACTAAGGGAGCATCGATCTCACTTACAAACAGAGAATCAGTCAGCTCCCGTTGTACAACATTGCCTTGAGAAGGGTCACACATTTGAAGAGCTCCAATGGAGAGCTATAGATGTGATCCCTTCACATTCGAGAGGAGGAGATAGAGAGGTGAAGTTCAAGTATAAGGAACAATTTTGGATATTATTTAAACACAGTGCAGCCCCATGAATTAAACATGGAAATAGAATGGCCTTCCTTACTATGATAAGTTATAAGAATAGCATAAAGCACAATAATGATTAACTATACCTTCAAATAAACTGGGAGCTGATCTGTCAGTCAAAGCCTTGAAAAGAGATGCTGTGGCCATTTTGAAGACTGAGCCAGAGCAAATCCAGAGAGCGAGAAAAGCTAGTACATATGTATGGGGAAGAAATATTAAAAAATGAGAAAAGAAGCTGAGTTGCCTCTACTCAAATAATTATTTACAAAAGAGCTTTGAAGCAGAACCTGTGAATAATAAGAGTTTGAAATATGACATATCAGATTAGAGAGAAGTAGAGGCCGCGTGGCGGAGTCCACGCCGGCCGCCGGTAACCGGGCGGCGCGGTGCGCGACGAGGGAGGGGCAAGGTAGGAGGGGGGGAGTTGATGGGGGAGAGGAGTCGGCGTCGGGCATCCTTTAAACTCATTGGCTTCAGTCCCACATGATCACTGGGGGGGGAACCAATGAGTGAAAAGAAAGAGGAGGCAAGGGTGCATTTTTCTGGATGGGCCCCGAGCTAACAGTCGCGGAGCCGGGATCGGTGTGGTGAGGCGCTGGCCTGTACTTGATTCGGCATTGGATTCAGTCGGCGGGGCCTTTGGCGTTCTGCGGAGGATCGCGGAGAGCAGCACCGCGGGGCCCGGCTGGAGCCTAGTGGAAGCACGTGGTCTGTGCCTTGGCGGCACCATTTTTTCTTTTGTTTTTCCTTGGGTCTGCAGGGAAAGCAGGCAAGTGGGGAATTGCTCGTTGGTGGGACAACAGATTAAAAAAATATATATATATAATTAATACCCACAGGGGCATCCCGAGGGCGGCTGGGGCAATGCCGGCACGAAGGAAACAGCAGGGCAAAGTGCCGGGGGGAGGGGGGGGCTGGGGAATTAGCTGGGAGGCGGGTGAGCCAGACAGAGAGGGGAGCTAGGGGGGAGGGGGAAGAGGATAGCATGACCGAGTCGGGACGTGCTGGGGTGGGGGGTTCGGAGGTACGGGGAAGAGGATTGAGAGTGGGAAGGAATGTCAGAGGTGCCAGGGGAGGGCGGTCCGCGCATAGAGGGGTTCCTCCCATGCTGGTGGCGGGGAGGGCTTATGAGGCAGCACCGGGAGTGGGGAGTGTCGGTGGACCTACACAGGGGTCTCGCTCACGGTCAAAGAAGCGGGGCGGTCAGAGGGGAGGTGAGTTGAGTGTGCAGAGGGGCGGTCGGAGGGGTGCAGAAGCTGGTCCAGGGGAGGAGTGGGTATTTAGGGGCGATGGAGTTCCTTTGGGCCTTTGGGGGATGGAGCCTAGGGGTCTTTCAGGTAATGTTTATGACAGTGGTGTTGGGTTAGGTCCACACATGCTTTATCCTGGATGGGGGGAGCAGGGAGGAGCATGGCCTGCTGAGAGCTCAGGTGCTTGGGATCATTGGGCAAGGGGGGGGGCAGGGTTCATCAGGGGCTGAGTGGCTGGGGGCATGGCGGCCAGCTTGGCCTGCGGTGGTTCCACCCCCTGTTTTTCCTTCTTTGTCTCCTCAGATGCCTGTGAGGGGTGCAAGCACTGCAGCGATGGTAGGAGAAGGCTCCCGGGAAGAGGGTCAACCAGCGGGCTATCCGATGCGAGGTGGAGATGGAGCAGGCGGGAGCACTATTGAACAGCAGCAGCTCATGGAAGAGAGCAGCATTGCGGCGGCTGGGGCAGTTGTGGCAGTTGCTGGGCATGCGGACACAGGTGAGTTCCCAGCTGTGCGAGAAAATGCGTCTAGGGAAAAAAGGGGGTCATCAAAAAGCAAAGATAAAGTGCGTAGGAAACGTAAGCGCGGAAGGCAGAGGCGACACGGGTTGGATTCTTCATTGTCATCGTCCAGCTGTTCGTCGTCATCCTCTTCGAGTAGAGGGGACTCTGGGCCGTTGGCGGGCGGCTGTGGTGGGGTGACGGGGGCAGCAGGTGGGGGGAGCTCCTTCTTTGGCAGCGTATGCGGAATTGTGGGAGGGGGTCCCCAAAAAATTATGTCGGAAGATTCGAAAACGTCGGTATATTGACATTTTTTGTTTATTGGAAGGGAGGAGGCGTTCGGGGGATAGTAGGAGAAAGAGGAAAGAGGATGAAAAGGCAGGCAGAGTGAAGAAGGTTCCAGGAATGTAGTGAATTGGACACAATCCTTTTTGCGTTTAGCGAGTGTGTGGGGCATTATCATCCCGAGCAATACGGTATGCTGCTGGCATACGCGGATGCGATTTTAGAGGCTGTGCAAATGCATGAGGGCTGGTCGTGGTTAAACTATGATGAGCAGTTTAGAGATAAGATGGAGGAGAATCGAGTTTTGTCTTGGGGATCCCAGGATATTAACTTATGGCTCACACAGATGTCAGCAAAAGGGGGGGTGGGGGGGCGTAGGTTTCGGGAAACTAGGGGGCGCTGCTCAAGGGGGTGGGAGTTGTTCCTTTCGGAATACAGGAGCCGGGTTGCAACAGAAGGGGGCGGCTGGGGGATTGGGGGACATATGCTGGAGATTTAATAAAGCGTCGTGTCTTTTTCCGGACTGCAAATTTCGACACGCATGCTCCAGTTGCGGTGGGGGACATGCAGCCGCAAAGTGCACCAAGAAGGTCTCCACTCCTCCAGGAGGGACATTGCCAAAGTAAGGAGTTATCCAGTTTGGCCCCTACCCCAATTATTTATTTTTATTTATTTATTTATATTCTCTTATATACCATGCTATTCTGCATCAGTGCGGTTTACATTGAACAAACTGAAATTACATTGAACAGGGCATTATAACTTGGAGATAACTATTTTACAGGGAACATGGGCTATGGAGGGTTAAGTGGCTTGCCCAAGACCACAAGGAGCACCTGTGGGACTAGAAACCCCAGTCCTTCCGGCCCAAGGTTGCTGTCCTCTAGTGGGATTTGAACCCCCGACCTTCCGGCCTGAAGTACCTTGCTCCAACCACTAGGCCACTCCTCCACTAAGGTACCAGAGTTGCAGGCTAGGTTGTCCTGTTATCCGAAGCGGGGAGACAGGGTAATTTTAGACAATGGGTTTCGGGAGGGTTTTGTTATTCCAGTTGTGGGCGAAGTGATGGGCAGGTCATCGCGCAACGCACCTTTGGTACGGCGGTTATCAAAAATTGTGGGGGAAAAGTTGTTATCGGAACTGGAGCTTGGTCGTGTTGCAGGCCCCTTCTCCGAGAAGCCGTTTCCGAATTTAGTGGTTTCCCCATTGGAGATTATTCCTAAAAAAGAAGCGGGAAAGTTTAGGCTAATTCATAACCTGTCCTTTCCTGAAGGAGATTCTCTCAATGATCAAATACCGCGGGATAAGTGTGCGGTGCATTATGCATCCTTTGATCGGGCAGTGGAATTGGTTAGGCGGGTGGGGAGACTGGCGTGGATGGCGAAGGTTGACATTGAGGCGGCATTTAGGCTACTGCCGGTACATCCGGATAGTTTTCCATTGTTGGGTTTTCGGTTTGATGACAAATTTTATTTCGATAAGTGCATGCCGATGGGTTGTTCAGTGTCCTGTGCGTACTTTGAGAAATTTAGTACGTTTTTGCATTGGGCATTAGTTAAGGATGTCGGTTGTGCTAATGTGGTACATTATTTGGATGATTTTTTGTTTGTGGGGTCCGATCAGTCCGGGGAGTGCCAATCGTTGGTCAACGGTTTTATGGACTTGGCGAAAGAGTTGGGTGTGCCGCTGGCGGAAGGGAAGACGGAGGGCCCACGAGGCAGTTGACGTTCTTAGGTGTAGAGCTGGATTCCTCAGAGATGGAGGTTCGGCTGCCGCACGAGAAGGTGGTCCGGTTATGGGTTTTGGTAGCCAATGCAAGGGCGTCTAGTAAGTTGACCTTGAGGGAGTTGCAGGCATTGTTGGGTGCTTTGAATTTTGCGTGCAAGGTCATCCCGATGGGTAGGGTGTTTTTGCGGCGTTTGGCTGGAGCAACGGCGGGAGTAAAGCAACCACATCATCGAATCTGGGTGTCAGGAGAGATGAGGGATGACTTAAGGATATGGGATATATTCTTGAAAGAATTTAATGGGACTTCGGTCATGATCAGGGAAGAGATTTCCTCGGACAATTTGCAGTTGTACATGGATGTAGCAGAGGAATAGGTCTGGGCATTTACTTTGCCGGGGCCTGGTGTGCCGAGAGTTGGCCGCAAGAGTGGCGGGAGGCGGGTTTGGTGAAGAATGTGGCATTTTTGGAGCTATTTCCCATGTTGGTTGCCTTGGAATTGTGGCCAGACTGTTTGCGGAATAGGCAGGTATTGTGGTGGTGCGATAATGCCTCCGTGGTTAGCGTTATTAATCATTATACCCCACGGTGCAGGCAGGTGGCTGAACTCATGCGGGAGGTGGTACTGTCATGCTTACGTTTGAATGTCCGGATCAGAGCGAGGCATATCCCGGGTTGCATCAATGTGGTGGCTGATGCTCTTTCTCGTTTGCAGTGGGAGAGTTTTCGCAAACTGGCGCCAGGAGCTGCTGCAGCCGAATGCAATGTCCCAGAGCAATTGGCCTGTCGGGATGTTGAGTTTGCTGCGGAACTCAGTAGCGCACACGACGTGGGTGGCGTATCATCAGGGATGTGGCAAGATCGAAGAGCTCTGTGAGGCAAACGGATGGCAGCTGGAAGCTGTGTCCGATTGGATGCTGGCTCAGTATGTAGTGGCTGCAAAGCAGAGCGGGATATCCAAGGCGGCGGTGCGGTCTCAACTGGCAGGGTTTATGTTTTTTCAAAGGCAGTGGGCTGGGCTCCTGAAGGGACCATTTTTTTAACCCAGAGGTTGATGCATGGGTGGGAGAGAATGGAGCCGAGACAAAGGGACCACAGACGGCCTATCACGCACGACTTGCTGGTGCGGATTTGCGCTGTACTGCCTGACTTGGTGTTGTCCAGTTATGAAGGGCTATTGTTTAAGGCTATATTTTGTTTAGCATTCTTTGGGGCTTTTCGTATCGGGGAATTGGTTTCTGCTTCGGGGGGGGGGGGTCAGAGGGGGTGGGCGGTTTGCTCTTGCGTCATGTTCAGCTCGAAGGGGGGAGCTTACGGGTCTTATTGGCTCGGTCTAATACCGATCAGCTAGGGCGTGGCTTGTGGGTGGTGCTGCGGGAGTTGGTTAGTGGGTCAACCTGCCCGGTAGCTGCATTGCGGGAATATCTACATTGCCGCACGGCAGTTAGTGGTTTGCTGTTTGTTCATGCTGATTCTAAAAAAGTGACAAGGTTTCAGGTAACTGGGGTGTTACGCATGGCGCTGCGGCAGGTGGGGGAGGAGCCCGTTCTTTTTGCAGCGCATTCTTTCCGCATTGGTGCAGCAACTAGTGCGGCGGTGGCGGGTTTGTCGGGTCAAGAGGTGCAGCACATAGGGAGATGGTGGTCTAAGGCCTTTCTGGGATATGTCCGTTTCTTATGGGGGGGTTCAGGGAAGGCAGGTGACTAATAATGTGTTTCTTTTGCAGACCGAGAGCGGACTCTGCTTAGCTGCTGGCTGATCGGCCACTCTTTCGTGTATTGGGCAGGTCGGCGTGCAGCTGTGCGTCCGTTGGGGTCAAATTTGGGCCTGGATCCAGCAGTGGTGACCGTTACATGGCTGGGTGAGCGTGGTCTGCGGTGGATGCAGTTGCTCCCTTTGCTTCGGCACCATGCAAGACTACTGAGTCCACCGGGCTTGATTTTACTTCATCTGGGTGGCAACGACTTATCAGCATGGACTTGCAAGCAGTTAATCAGAGCGGTACAAAAGGACTTGAGGGGGGGGGGGTGTTGCACTTATTCCCGGGACTAATAATAATGTGGTCTGACATTATCCCACGGCCGAGTTGTCGGGACCAGCGGCGTTGGTCGCGGGGCCTAGCGAAGATAAACCGGAAAATCGGCCGCTGGGTTTGTGCACATGGGGGATTCCAAATCATGCATTCCTGGGTGGATGTGAGCTGTGCAGGTTTGTACGGAAGGGATGGGGTACATTTATCCCCGGTGGGGTTAGATTTATTATTGAATGATTGGCAGGAAGCTCTAGAGTGGGTTGCTCTGCAGGATTCTCGCTGGTTGCAGCTTTGCTTTGGGGGGGCGGCGCAGTGACATGCAGGACGTCTGCACCGGTGGCGGGATCCCAGAGGTTTCCGGGGTCCGGACGCTTAGGGTAAGCTTGGGACGGGGGTTGGTACCCCCGACCCGGACAAACCCCCTGGCTGGGCTTTTGCTAATGACATGGCGAAGTCGGGGGCTAAGGGGGGGAAAAGAAGAGAAAAAGCGGAGGCGCTATCACCTTGCTAGTGATATGGCTGGTGATGGATTAGTCCGCTGGGTTATGTTATGTGATGTTATGTTCATGCATTAAAAGTTAATAAAGCTGCGACCAGCTGGTTGTCCAAATTCTTGATTGTCGTGGTGTCTTTGTGCCTCTTGGGGTAAGGGGGTGGGGAGGGGACCAGGAAAAGGTGTGAAGGGAAGGATTTAAGTTGGGGGTTTAAGGAGGAGTGGTGAGTCCGCGCTCCATCGGTTAGTAGAGGCCGCGTGGCGGAGTCCACGCCGACCGCTGGTAACCGGGTGGCACGGCGCGTGACGAGGGAGGGGCAAGGTAGGAGGGGGGGAGTTGATGGGGGAGAGGAGTCGGCATCGGGCGTCCTTTATGCTCATTGGCTCCCTCCCACGTGATCACAGGGGGGAGCCAATGAATGAAAAGAAAGAGGAGGCAAGGGTGCATTTTGCTGGATGGGCTCCGAGCTAACAGTCGTGGAGCCGGGATCGGTGTCCCACCCACCCACCATCTGTTTTTGTTGGTTTGGGATGATAGGGAGATAGATAGGGGTGTCACAGTTGGAGGGGGGAGTTGAGCAGGCGGGATCCCAGAGGTTTCCGGGGTCCGGACGCTTAGGGTAAGCTTGGGACGGGGGTTGGCACCCCCAACCCGGACAAACCCCCTGGCTGGGCTTTTGCTAATGACATGGCGAAGTCGGGGGCTAAGGGGGGGAAAAGAAGAGAAAAAGCAGAGGCGCTATCACCTTGCTAGTGATATGGCTGGTGATGGATTAGTCCGCTGGGTTATGTGATGTGATGTTATGTTCATGCATTAAAAGTTAATAAAGCTGCGACCAGTTGGTTGTCCAAATTCTTGATTGTCGTGGTGTCTTTGTGCCTCTTGGGGTAAGGGTGTGGGGAGGGGACCAGGAAAAGGTGTGAAGGGAAGGATTTAAGTTGGGGGTTTAAGGAGGAGCGGTGAGTTCACGCTCCATCGGTTAGCAATGGACACAGTGGAAGCAATGGTTAAGAGGGAGTACTTTTTACATGGAGGATTGAGTGACATTTATATTTTAAATAATTAAAAATTCAAAATAATAGAAGAACCAGAAGGGTTAAGGATCTAGCAAAATTGCTGGATGCTAATAAAGAGAAGGTCTGACCAAAAAATTATTTCTATTTGCAACATGTAAAATGGCTGGGTTTTATGTGAGTGGGGATTGATGAGAAGAGCATTTGATGAAAGGTGTTTCCCCACAAGTGATCCATTAGTGTAAGCTGATGTTTGAAACCAAGTTTTTCCAATTTCATCTCATTGAGGTTTTCACCATTCGTGTATGCTAGATCTTTCACCTGCCTTTTTCTGCAAGCACAGCTTGCAGCGTTTTGTTAGTCTCTTTCCTGACCGCCATCTTACTTGGTGAGGGAGGCTTCAGTTTTGAATGTTTCATCCTCTGGGATTGTAATAAGGGATATTCAAAGGTTAGCAGTCCTGAATAGTGACACTGTTGAACTTCAATCTGCAGCAAATTATATTCTCCTGTTGAGGGCAGGAGGGGGATACATTTATTTTCTAAAGCTCACATACCTTGGAGCAACAACTTCAAGCTGCCATCTTGGAAGTCAGCTGGCTCAGTATCTAGAAGAAAGAAGCTTCTCAGTGTCTATTGTTGCAACACATATTACTGTACTTATTACATTTCTAACTCACAGGGATATGTTTACTAAGCAGCGGTAGCGGCTTCCATGCGATATCGGCATCACAGCCCCATTGAATTCAATGGGGGCCAGGGCTCCGATATCGCACAGAAGCCGCTACCGCTGCAGCTACTTTCAGAAAAAATTGCCAAAGCTGAGAAAAAGTAAAAATGATATTAGACAAATATTCAGTCCATAGCATTCTAAGAATTTGGATCTTAAGTCTCTTAAATATCTATGGAGATTTCTTGCCAAGTGTTATTTTAGAAACGTCTCACAGCTCTAGAAAATATATAACCAGTCTATCACCTTACTACAGGCAAATCATAATGATAGCCATTCTAATTAAGCCAAGTGTTCATTAAAGTACTTTTCATTATCATTTACATTTTTTAATGTTAATTATCTGTCTTTTGTAGGAGAGATTAAATGAATGTTTTTAATAAGACCTTTAACCCTAGCAGAGCTAGCCCTGCATAACAAACAATTTAATAACTACATCTAAACGTATGCTTTAATTGCCTGTCACATTAATTCTTTTGAAGTGAAATAACAGAAATATTAGTTACCAAAATTATTTGTTCTGTGTACTCTTCAAATTAAATTCATGTAATAGCTTTAAGAGCAGAATGCTAATATAGATCTTTTAAACATTAGCATAAATGTTAAAAATCTATATGTACAGAGCTGGCAAATGACATTTTATTGCTTTGCTCTCCTTTCATTCATTTCATGCACTAGTAGAATAGGAAATGTAAAGATTGATTGGCAGTGTAAATATATTAAGATCTAGCCTTGAATGTCTATAGACTAGAACAAATTCAGTTTAGAAAAATTTGAGGTCACAGAACCAACTAAGCTCTTAGCCATTGGTGAAAATATCTCTTGACAAACTGCAACCTTCCACAACTTCCTTCCCTTGCAGCTCACCTTGTATGAGTAAAAAAGTGCTTCTAGAGCCATAAACAAAAAGTTGGATTCTTTCAACTCTATGGGATCAATTTTTAAAGGCTTAAGATCCCATTAGCTGTTTTTTTTTGTCATAGATACATGGAGGTTAATTTTATAAACTTTCCCTGTTTTATTTGTATAGAGATTTTTTTTTATAAAATTACCTCAGAGGTTATGCGCAGTAACAAGAAAACACATACTGTTTGCAACATGAATACAGACGTGTCCTAGGGTACAATTTGGGCAGAGTATGGGTGGAGTGGAGTAGCCTAAAGGTTAGAGCACTGGCTTAAATACCCAAAAGACCAGGGTTTGATTCCCACTAGTACTCCTTGTGGCATTGGGCAAGTCACTTAACCCTCCATTGCTTCAGAAGAATCCAAGTTATCAATGACCCTGTTTAATGTACATTACTATGTTTAAGTTACAATGTAAACTATTTGACTAAAATGATAAAGCGGTACAAAAAACTGTTCAATAAATAAAGGTATGCATGATCTTTTTAACACAGGTGCAGATGCACAAATTGTAGGTGCATACATTTACACCAGCTCCCAAACAGGGCTGGCACAAAGAGGTGGGATGCAAACCTTATCCCTTGCACCCCTCCCCTTCCCCTTCCTTGGCTGGCTCCCCATTGCTGCTGCCTCTGCTGCCCCTCTCAGAGACCTACAGTGGAGGTAATGGGTTGAAAAAGCCCCACAATGCTGATTTGAAAATTCAGGTACCATGGAGCTGCCTGCTTCTGCCTCCACCGATGCCAACTTCCTTTTGTATGGAGGCAAAAGCTGCTTTTGCTCCCATGTAAACAGGAAGTTGGCATCGGGCATCAGTGGGGGTGGAAGCAAACAGCCCCATGGCACCAGAGTTTTAAGGTAAGCTCTGTGGGGCTGTTTCAGGCCATTGCTGCCACTAAGTACTGGTGAGGATTGGAAGCTGTGGCAACGGGCACCCCCAGAGGGCTGGTGCTATAGGCCATCCCCTAGTTCACCTAATGGTAGGGTCAACCCAGCTCTCAAGAAGTTTGTGGCTTCAATTCAGCCATAATTTCTGCAAGTTTCCAACTACTATTGCCCTGTCAGTCTAGGTGACCTGTTATAAAATCATCCTCAAAATGGAAGAAAAACTTTAACAAATCAGGCCCTTGGGCACCATTTACAAAGGGGGTCATTCCGCTTCTCAATTATTAGGGATGGATGTCCGATCTGGATGTTCAGCCCTGCTAAATGCTGAGATTGCTATGCTGGTAAGAGAGCTCCCAACACGTCGATCCCCAATGTGTGGGGAGCTCAGGTCATGGGCAAGAAAGGGTGCGCCAAGGGAGGAGCGAGGGCAGGCAGGGATGCGACCCCAGACATATATTGATGGGGGACTTATTCCATGGAATAAATCCCCCTGTATGTCGGGGGACTACAGCACAGGGCCAGAGCAATGTGTGTGAAGGGTGCAGGAGTTCCCCGCAGCCCGACCCTGCCTTTGGAAGGACACATCGGGGGTCGGGCTATGGGGAAACAAAGTTGCAGTGGCCAGGCAACAAGATACCATGGCACCATGCCTCCATTAAGGAGCCTGGCTGAGTTAGCCAGGCAAGTGAATGGACATCTGGACTACCTGAATCGGGGCACATGCCGGATGTCCAGACACTCTGCTGCTATTCTGCTCCCACGGGGGCTTCTAGCCCCTGTGGGAGCAGCATCAGGTGTATCTCCGTACCATCCATATTTCTGGATGTCTGGATGACCTGGACATGCACCTACTGGATTGGCCTCAAAGGCAAAATCATTTATTTATATTATTATATTCTTCCTTTTCCCATAATAAGTCACAAGGAGGCATGTTTACTAAAGTACACCACAGGGTAGTATGTGCCGAGTGAGCCACAGTAAAAAGTACCATGCACTGAAAATGTGGCCACACTAAAAATTCCTTCACTACCTGAGCAGTGTAGGTCAGGATGGAAGATGGGCAGAGCATTGGCATCATGAGTAGAGAGAACATTATTGGTATGTGCTTCCCACTGATGTAGAAGGTGCGCTAAAGATGGTGTTAAATTCTTTCAAGCTGGTTGCACCAAAAGCAGCAAGCATGGGGATGGCACGATACCTGTGCAAGTAACATGTGGGCATGCCTCTATTTACTAGCATGGGTCAAGTACCACTCATGTGCTTGTTTCATGGACCGTTCTCACACTAGAAGCATACTGCTTAGTAAACATACCCCGTGGAGGCTGATTCAGAGCCCTACATGTTTGGGCCGTCTGGATGTCCAGAAAATGGACGGGGCATATTTGTCCCGATTCTGCAACCACGGGAGCTATACGTTCCCACTGTTGCAGAATCGGGCACTTAGATGGCCCAGAATGCATGGCATTCAGAATGGTGAGATATACATCATGCTGCCTGTCTCAACTGCTCAGTGCTCCTGCTGGTGTGCCGGTGTCGGGATGCCCAGCAGGAACGCGCAATACCCAACAGTGGAATTGCTCTCCTTTCTCCACTGCCTGATCCTTGGCGGGGACAGGCAGGACCAGAATTGGGCAGTGGGGTCTCACCTGCAGCTGCTCCCTGTCTGTGGGGGGGGGGGGGGTGTCAGCATGCTCCGATCACTGCCACTCCTGGGACGTATTACACCTCAGAGGTAGAATGAGTCCTTCATCTATCCTGCCACCACTGGACGTACGGAGGCCTGCCCTGAATGGCCTCTGTACTTCTGGGTGCCTGCCCCTCCCCCAATCTTCCCAGGCACCACCCTCTCCCTCCTCCATCCGGCACTCCTCACACAAAGACCCTGAATGTGCGGGGAGTAGGAGGACCAGAACATGATACCGGGCCAGTTCGTGGGTTGGATGTCCAACCCAGATGTCCAACCCACTATTCATGAGTCAGAATGAATTGCATAAAGCTTATAAAGTATACTGTGCTGAAGAATGATACATATATATCAGGTATAAATACATTGATACAGGAATTTAAAAAAAAAACAAAGCAGAATGATCATATGTAAAAGATCAGGAGTACATTGGGTATATGAATAATACATGATACACTGAGAACCAAAGAGAAAGTGAGAGAATTAGCTAGAAAAAGGCAAATCATGGGGAAGGAACTCATGGTTACAATATTTGGGGCAGATAATTAGAAAAAATATAAAAGAGCAATATGCAAATAAATGGATTTCTAAACAGCAGTATATAAGAGTGTTTTCCAAATGTGCACTAACAAGCACTTGGAACATTTGATGGAATTATTTTTGAAAGATGGCATAACCAAACAGGTGTTTCGGTGGTATATACTAGATGCACACGTATATCCTACATTTTCAATCCTGCTTGCTTGTTTTGAGTGTACGTTAGACATTAAGCCACAGTATGAATTTCAAAATTCCGTTTAGGTGTTTGAAAATTGATTTGCTTTCTATGGTCTTAAAAGTGTGTGCCTAATTTTGTAGTTGGAAACTTAATTGAAAATCCAATCCTATAAGTGCAGGTGTCACTGTATCTCACCATATGCTGCTGTTCTTCACATCTCATATTCATGTTCCATTGAAGCTAAAAATGAAGCTGGGCAGCAGATACCAGATGAGGGAATAACTAGGGTTGCCATCTGGCTCCAAATGTGCCTGACAGGCTTGATCCAGTCCTGGGTTTACCCAATTGCATGCAGGAACATGTAGTTCTGATTTCTCCATTGCACTCCATAAGAAAAACAAGACTACATTTTTTTTTGCATGCAATGGGATAAACCCAGGACTGGATCAAGCCTGTTGGGCACATATGGAGCCAGTTGGCAAGCCTAGGAATAACATAGAAACATGACAGCAGAAAAAGACCATATGGCCTATCCAGTCTGCCCTTCCATGCCAACTACTATAGTGCATTTTTTACCTTTAGAAATTTTCTGTGTTGGTTCCATGCTTTCTTGAAACTATCATTTATACAGCATGAATAGCAATGCAATTATAAAACAGAATAATAAAATTCTGCTTTAATATGGTGCATAGGCAGGAAGACAAACCAGCATTTCAATCTTCTGGAAGCTTCTATGCCGCTGAATAAAAAGCCATATGTTCCTGTTGTCCATTACCTGAGGTATTCTGCATGTATTCTATGAAGTAAATGCATTTAAACTTGAATTGACTATATGACAAATGAATCTGCTTTTGTCACAAAAGTGTACATGCTCAAATCATATTCATCCTCTGTATTCGTTCAGTGTAACCTAAAAAGAGTAAACACATAATCCTGTAAGTTTTTCAAATAGCGTACAAAGAATTAAGGGGAATGCAATTTCTGTGAGCTAAGCAAAAATACTGAGCTACAATGAGTGGACTGAAAGCAGCACATATATGCACACCGGTTGCAATCTGAGACAGGTAACCTGTTCAAGAGCTTCTCATTACACAGTAAAGAGAAAGGGCTATCTTCCCCAGACTAATCTTTTTCTACAGCTAAGGTCTCAACATAGGGATGGGGGAAAGAAAGAAGGAGGCAGGTAAAAACAGCAGAAGAGGTTCAGCACAGAGAAGCTGAGTGAAGCAAATGATGTGCTTGCAAAAGACACATACCCTATTATTGCTGCATCAAGACGGCATTAAGCTTGATCCAAGAGCTGAAAGAGAATAGGATTCCTAGAGGTTAATATCTAAAAGCACTTATGAGATCAGTGATGGCGCTGACTGAATAAATTCTTTTTTTAATACAAATTCCTGGCACATGAATAATTTTGGATTTATAAATTGTTATACAGTCAAAGATAACAATCCAAAAATGAGGAGAGTATTGCGGAATTCTGGGAGCTAGGATTAACCATCTAACTTACATGATTAACTGGCGGTATTCAGTTGCTATGCATATGAATTGGATGTCCAAGCATCCCACATACATACCAAATATTACTTGAAGAGGATAAGTTTACAAAGGCCTTTTCATATGTAAAAAACTCTTCATGCATGTGAAAGGCTTCTTCTAAAATTACCTCTTCTTCTTTAATCCCTAGCTGGCATTTTAGAGAGAAGGCCGTCCTCTCAGCCATACACTGCTGTAGATACCACTGGATTCCATGTGTTGCTCACAATATGCTTCCAACCTTGGTGATCAGTGGCAACATTTCTGGCCTCATTGATGGTCAGTCGTTGGTTCCTTAGATCTTTCTTGATGTGTTTGAGCCATGTTTTCTTTGATGCTGCTTGTTGAACCCTCAAGTGGACAGGTTGCTCTTGTCAGAGGAGTTTGTATGGCAATCAACTGGTGTTCATTCTGCAAATTTGGCCAAACCAGCGCAGTCTGCATTTTTGGATTTGTTCTTCAACTGAGAATTGATGGTCGCACCTTGTCCAAATTGTCTCATTTAGATGGCAATCTTGAATAGAGACACCCAAAATCTGTCTCAGGCATCACATTTGAAAGACTTTGAGTTTGTTCAAGTCAGGTTTGAGCAGAGTCCATGTTTCTGATCTGTACAGGAGAATTGACAGGATCAGTGTTTGGAAGAGGTGAATTTTGGTCTTGTTGGAGATATTGGCCTTCTTCTAGAGGCACCATTTCAGTGAGGTGAATTCTACTGTTGCCTGGCCAATCATGCCGAGGACTTCAGTACCACCTTCATCTCCTGTACCAGCGATCCCAGTTATTTGAATTCTTGGATCTGATCAATGAACAATGGTTTGTGATCCATCCGTGGTCATAACTTAGATCTTGTCCACACTGATTTTTAGGCCATAAGATTAGGAAAGTGGGCGATATGGAAAAGGATGTCGGTGGCCTCGGCATCCATGTCAGCAAATAAAGCACTGTTATCTTCGAACAACAAGTTGGTCAGGAAGTTGTTCACACTGTACTGGACCCCGCATCTGTCCTTGAATGTTTTCCTCATTATTGCGGTGATTGCAATATTGAAAAGCAGGGCTGAGGCGACATTTCCCTGGTGGACTCCAGTTTGGATAGGAAATTCCTTGGATAGCTTATTTTGGATCCGCACGCTGCTGGTTGAGCCATTGTATGATGCTTGGAGAAGTTGGACGATCTTCAGTGGCACATGTTCATTCTCTAGTGCCCTCTAGAGGGCAGGCCAGTGAACACAGTCAAATGCGGATTTGAAGTCAATGCAGATGATAATGGTTTGCTTTCCACACTTGATCCTTTCTTCCACCAGTTGACGAATGGTGAATATTGGATCGGTGCAGCCCAATAGGGCCTAAATCCTGCTTGCTATTCTCAGCTGGTCTGTTCATGATGTTCCTGCAGCCTTGATTGTGTGATCTTCATGAATACCTTGCCAGCAATTGAAAGGAGGCTGATACCATGGTAGTTCTTACATTCCAGGCTATCGTCTTTCTTTAGGAAGTGAAGCCATTGCAGCAGGATGTCTCCCCCAGCTTTGACCATTTTGACACCTCAAGCACCAAATTATTCACAGTGACAAGAAGGCGTATATATTTAATTGATCCAGATATAGTAATGCTTGGGGATGTAGTCTGGGCAGAGTCAAATATTATGTGTGTTGTTTATAAAATGCACATATATGCATGTACGTAATATGAATACTTATACCTATTCCCAAGCAGGGGTAAATATATGCAGGTTCATTTTAGCCACAGTTTATGCAACTTAGATATAAGCATCTATTTATAAAATAGCCCCAGAATATACTTGGCATCCCCATCTAGATGACCTATTATAAAATTATATTCAAAGGGGGTAATTTTATAAAGTCATTTTTGTGTATATATGGCCATATATGTGCATTACTAGCCCCTTACAAAATATAGACCAGCATAAAAAAAATCATACTTTTAACATGAACATGCAAACTTTGCATAGCCAGAGATGCAGTCAAGGCTGAATGTATTTATTTAGTTTTGTATACCACCATATCCTTCAATCAAAGTGGTCACAACACAATTGGGGGATACATTTAGCACAAGGGGATATGAGACACATACACTAATACTTACAGGGAACATGGGCAATGGAGGGTTAAGTGGCTTACCCAAGACCACAAGGAGCACCTGTGGGACTAGAAACCCCAGTCCTTCTGGCTCAAGGTTGCTGTCCTTTAGTGGGATTTGAACTCCTGACCTTCCAGCCTGAGGTACCTTGCCCCAACCACTAGGCCACTCCTCCACTCCATATTGTAAGCAGAATTTGGAAGTAAGACTCCATACACAGCAAAGCAAGTTGTGCATGGAGGTCACATGTGGTTCAGAATAGACCCCATAGTGTATCTGCATTTTCAAAAAGCTAAACATATTCATAAATGACCTGGAAATTGGAACAACAAGTGAGGTAATCAAATTTGCAGATGACAAATAATTATCAAAAAAACCAAGAGAATTGTGAAAAATTGCAAGAGGATCTTGATAAATTGGAAAACTGGGTGTTCAAATAGCAGATGAAATTTAATATGGACAAGTGCAAAGTCATGCACCCAGGAAAGAACAACCCAAATTATGGTTACACGATGCAAGGTTCCACATTAGGAACCACCACCCACGAAAAAGATTTAGGCGTCATCGTGGATAACATATTGAAACTCTCCGCCCAATGTGCAGCAGTGGCCAATAAAGCAAATAGAATGCTAGGAATCATAAGGAAAGGAATGGAGAATAAAACAAAATATATTATAATGTCTCTGTATCTTTCCATAGTGCAACCACACCTTGAATATTGTGTGCAATTCTGGTCACTATATCTTAAAAAGGATCCATGCCCAGTTAAATGGATCAAGGATTCTATAGCAGAAATTGGCCCTATTATACAAGCTATTGTAAATAAATCACTATCCCAAGGCTACATGCCTTTAGAGCTTAAAAAAGCTAACATCCAGTCAATCTTAAAAAACAAACCAATGGACAAATCATGCCCAGATTCCTTCAGACCTATTTCCAGTTTGCTTTTCCTCACTAAAATAGCAGAAACATATGTTTGCATTCAATTGCAAGACCACATTGATCTCTATTCACCCCTAGATGGCAATGGTTCATATCCTATCTCTCTGAGAGATTTCAACAAGTAACCATTTGACACACATCCTCTACTATCTACCCTCAAACTACTGGCCTTCCTCAAGGATCTGCACTATTTAATATTTATATTCAACCAGTCTCTGAAATAATTAAACAATTCAAGATTGATTATGCCATCTATGCAAAATGCAATGTGTGCCTTCGAGTCAGTCCTGACTCCTGGCGACCCAGAAGCTCCTGGGTTTTCTTGGCAGTGTCACCGGGATGACATAATGCTGTACATGCCCTTTAACATAAATTCACCCAACGTTGACCTTATAACATCTTGCTTCAAGAAAATCTCAATATGGCTCAAAAACATAGGCCTACATATAAATTAGAAATAAAAACCCAAAGTCGTAATAATTACTAGAAACAAAATCTATATCTCACCACAGTCCATACCAGTTGATGATGTTTTACTTGAAATTAAAGATGAGGTCAAATATTCTAGGGGTTACTTTAGATAAACACTTATCTTTCCATATCCACATCAAGAATACTACTAAAGCAATATTCAACAAAATCCATCTGCTGCAACATATAAAACCCTTAATACAGCCATCAGACTTCAGAACGATAATGCAGGCGATGATAACCCCTCACATAGACTACTGTAATAGTCTACTGCATGGTCTATACTGAAGATAACCCAACATCCACTTAAGATGGCACAACACACTGCTGCTCAAATCATTCACAATACACATTGAAATGACCATATTACACCGATCTTGTATGACCTACACTGGTTACCCATCCATAGCCATATAAAATACAAGTTACTTATGATCACTTTCAAAGTCATTAGAAAACTATCACACTTATCCCTCTCGCAATTAGTCAAAGTTGTACCTAACAGCTGTCAAAGATGAGAGCAATTGAATAACACCCTGGTTACTCCATTTGAATTCTGTAAAACTAAGAAATGCACAAGCAATTCAAAATTAAAAAAAAAACGATTGCCTGGAGTCAGTGGTATTCCCGAGGCATGTGGACGGTTAACCAACTGTTCAAAGATAACCGATGGAAAGACTATAGTGAGTTACAATGTGAGTTTGGTCTCCCATCTAAGCTCTATTTTCAATGGCTGCAGCTTAGACATTGCCTAGAGAGCGCCCAGGTCGATCCGAGAGTGGACATCAGTGAGAGTGGAGTGGTGGAGGTTGTCCGAGCGATCGCGAGTACGTCGGGAGTGGCGTCAAATTTCTATAAAAAACTGAGCCAGAATAACTGTTCGAGGATGCTTAAAACTCAGCAGGCATGGGAGCGAGAAACGATGGTTACCATGACGGAACAGCAATGGAGGAGAGTTTAGTGTAAGCTGGTTCGGGTATCCAGGTCTGCCTCCATTACTCAAACGCTCTTCTTCTTCACACATTGGTGTTTGTATACCCCAGCTAAAATGGCAAAATGGGATAAGAATATTAGCAATCTCTGTTGGACGTGTAATAAGGAGATTGGTACCCTGGCTCACCTTATCTATGAATGCTCAGGGCTACAGTTATATTGGAAGCAGGTCTGGGAACGTATACAAACCATTCTTAAATTTAAAGAGCCTCTTAGCTGGAGGGTTGTGGGACTCCGATCAATGGCGGGGATACCTTACTTGCCTAAGGATGGTCGTTTCCTGCTAGACTTCATGATGGGATTGGCTATATGCTTAGTTATACGGAATTGGAAAGATTGCGCCAATCTCAGCATGCAGGAATGGTGGAGCCAGGTATGCCTGTATGGTAAATATGAGCAGATGCCCCGGAGAGCCCTCCCCTCAAATGGTATTCTTATGCTCAAGTGGAAAATACTGACTGATTTTGTGAATGTAGCCAAATGTTTAGCGGGGTCACCTAGGTCTGGTCAGCCGGGACCCTAGCCGCTGCCTCAAATAATCTTGGTATTGTGTAGGTATGCATCTGTTTTCTGACCAGGTTGAATTGTCCTAGAGGAGGGGGCGGGGGATGGGGGGGACAGCTTTTCTTCATTTGTGTACTGTTTAGTTGTTATGGTTAATGTATCTATGTTTATTTGTTAAAATGAAAATAAATTATATATATAAAAAAAAAGAAATGCACAAGCAATAGAGCTTTCAAATATATCTCCCCTGTGCTCTGGAATGCTTTACCAGCTAGCCTTCAAAACGTCACAGGCCTCACCACCTTTCGTTCCCAACTCAAAACTCACCCCTTTACTGAAAATTTTGGTCAAAACTCACCACAATTCAACACAGATCATACATAAATAACTACTCTCCCCCTACTATTCAAACTATACGAACCCATAACATAACGAACTCCCCCACCAGTACCCCCTGAATGTACCCTTTTGCTTCATAACATCTCTTGTATATTAATTGTAATTAAGTTATTTTCTCCTGAATTATGTAAATTATTGAATGCAACACCAGTTATTCTGTTAACATGTTCTATGTACTTGTTGTTCAACTGTAAACCACAATGATTACCTGAAATAGCGGTATAGAAAACACTCAAATAAATAAATAGCGTTATTAGGAAAGGTACAGAGAAGAGCCATCAGAATGGTTGAGGGGATGGAAGGATACCCCTATGAAGAGAGGCTGAAAAGGTTAGGACTCTTCAACCTGGAAAAGAGACGGCTGAGGGGAGATATGATAAGAGATCTATAAATTAATGAATGGAGTGGAACATCTAAACGCAGATCGATTGTTTACACCATCAAAATATAGAAAGACTATGGGACATGCAATGAAGCTACAGTGTAACCTACTTAAGACTAATAAGAGAAAATATTTTTTCACTCAACGTGTAATCAAACTCTGAAATTCGTTATTGGAGGATGTAGTAAAAGCAGTTATTGTAACTGGGTTTAAAAAAGGTTTGAATGAGTTCCTGGAGGAAAGGTCCATAAACCATTATTAAAGGGGACCCGGGAAATCCACTGCTTGCCCCAATACAGAGATTCCCAATGCTTATCTTTTGGGGAAACTGCTAGATAATTATGACCTAGATTGGCCACTGTTGGAAACAGGATACTGGGCTTGATGGATCTTGGTCTTACCCAGTATGGCATTGCTTATGTTCTTATATTCTTATGATGCAGTAGCTAGTGAGGGTGGCATGGTCCACCCCTCTGAGCAGGAGATGGACAATACTATGAGTGAATCAAGACCATTGGAGACATTTGGTGCTTCCCCTTCAGTGGCTGGCTCAGTTCTCAGATGGGAAGTGTTTTGCAATCCCAGACAAAAGGTATTTTTCTGAGAGTGGCTGAAAATGTCTCTCTGCTTGAAATTTTGCAGAAAGAAATTTATGCCTTAAAGATTTTTAACAAAGAACAGGGTTTGAAGAATTCATCTATCCCAGGTACAGTTACTGCTTTGATTAAAGATAGAAACATAGAAACACAGAAACATAGAAACATGATGACAGAAAAAGACCACATGGCCTATCTAGTCTGTCCTTACATATCAACCACTACAACAGTCCCCTTTTTTTCCTTTAGAGATCCTCTTTGTTTGTCCATCAGATACTGTCCTCATCTCTACCACCTCCACTGGGAGACTATTCCATGGATCACCACCACTCTTTCCATAAAGAAATATTTCCGCATATAACTCCTGAATCTATCCCCTTTCACCCTCACCCATGTCCCCTCATAGCAGAGCTTGCTTTCAATTGAAAGAGGCTCTCCTGTGCATTTATGCCATGGAGGTATTTAAATGTCTCAGTCATATCACCTCTATCCCACTTTTCCCCTAAAGTGTACTTATTAAGATCTTTAAGTCTGTCCTCATATGCTTCATAATGAAGACCACTAACCATTTTAGTAGCACCCTCTGTACTGACTCCAGCCTGTTTATATCCTTTTGAAGATCCGGTCTCCAGAATTGCACACAGTACTCCAAATGAGGTCGCACCAAAGACTTATACAGAGGCACTATCACCTCCTTTCTTCTGCTGGCCATTCTGGATGTGTCTGACAAGACCTCCCTCTGGTGAATCCATGCTGCCTCAGATCCTGTAATCGGTTGGAGTCCAGAAACCTCACTATTTTCTCTTTCAGCAGCGTTTTCAATAATTTACTCACCACTGAAGTTAAACTAACCGGACTGTAGTTTTCAACCACATCCCTACTTCTGCTTTTGTGTAAAGGGACCACATGAGCCTCTCTCCAGTCCTTTGGCACCACTCCCGACTCCAACGAGGCATTGGAAATATCAGTCAGTAGAGCTGCTAGAACATTCCCAAGTTCCCTCAATATTCTAGGGTGTAGCCCATCTGGACCCATCACAGTCTTCTGAAAATTGTTCAAGATACCCCTCACTTCTGTTCCTGTTTGTGGGTGTTTTCTGAGGTCCTGCTCCTGGTTCTTCATCTGTGATCACAGAACAGAAATATTTGTTAAGCAATTCCGCATTATGCTCATCAGCTTCTACATATTCCTCTTCGTCACCCTTGAATCTGACAATACCACTTTTGCCCTTCCTCTTCTCACTAACATATCTGAAAAATATTTTAGCCCCCCATTTTATTGCATTGGCTATTTCCTGCTCTTTTTGAACCTTTGCCTTCCTGACTATTTTGCTAGCTTCTCTAAGTTTTTCCCAATATAGATGCCTGTTTTCCTCTCTCTGTGATCTCTTGTATTTTAAGAAGACCTCCCTCTTTTTCTTCACCTTGTCAGCGACTTCTTTAGAAAACTATAGTGGTTTCCTTTTACCCTTACTTAGCATTTTAACAAAAAGGATGGCTGCCCTTAAAATATCCCCTTTCAGTTTTGTCCACTGTTCTTCTACATCCCCCAGCTGCTCTCATCCCGACTCCCTGAGGTATTGGCCCATCTTGGCAAAGTTAGTTTTCCTATTGTCTAAGACCCTTGCTTTTGAATGGATTCCAACAGCCCTATTCCTAATACTGAACTACACCCTCTGGTGATCACTGGATGCAAAATGATCTCCCACTATAACATCAGAGACACTTTTACCATTAGTAAGCACCAAGTCCAGTATGGCCCCTTCACTTGTGGGGTCTGTTACCAATTGCCTGAATAGTTCTCCCTGTAGAGAAGCCAGGATCTCCTTACTTCTAGATTATACTGTAGCCGGAATGTGCCAGTCAACATCTGGCATATTGAAATCCCCTATCAGTATCACCTCCCCTTTCCTAGTAATGCTGAGGTTGTCTTCAATTAACTCTCCACCCACCTCTTCCTCCTGTGAGGCAGGTCTGTGTCTCACACCAATAGAAATAGATTTTTCTTTCCCTCTTTCTAGTTTAACCCATAGTGCCTCCTCTCTCCCTTTTAAGCTCTCTAGTTCCAGTTTATTTTTTACATATAGTGCCACTCCTCTTCCCCCTTCTTCCTACCCTGTCCTTTCTGAATAAAGTATAGCCTGGTATAGTTACTTCTCAGTTATGGTTTTCTGTGAACCATGTTTCTGTAACTGCCACTTAATCCAAGTCAGCCTCTCCCATTAAAGCTTCAACATCTGGGATCCTATTTCCCATGCTATGGGCATTTATACACACCACTTTCCATATGTTACCCCTTTTACCCATTTCCATAAAGGTATTTAATGTTTCACTTACCTAGGGGCTTTCTTCACCCATCCCCAACAAATCTAGTTTAAAGCCCTCTTCAGTAGATTAGCCAGTCTGCTACTGAAGACACGTCAACCTTTCTTGGACAGATGAACGCCATCTCTTCTCTGAAAACCCTTGGAACAGCATCCCATGGTCCAGAAAACCAAAACGGTCTCAATGACACCATCCACACAGCCGTGCATTCATCTCCAGGATGCAAGCTTCTCTGCCTTGACCTTTAACCTCCACAGGGAGGATTGACGAGAACACCACCTGTGCCCCTTTCTGCTTCATCCTCTGTCACAGAGCCATGAAGTCACTTTTGATAAACTTAGAGGGATACCTGGCAGTATTATTTGTGCTGACATGAATTAGAAACATTGGGTAATAGTCAGTGGGCTTGATGAGTCTCGGTAAACTCTCCATAACATCTCAGATTTTGGCACCTGGCAGACAGCATACCTCTCTGGACATCAAGTCTGGTCAGGAGATGGATGCCTCATTACCCCTCAGAAGAGAGTCACCAACCACCACTACCATTTGCTTCCTTGTGGTCACTGATTCTGCAACCTTGTTTCACGAGTTCTGGTTCTTCCCTTTCCAGGGATGCTTTCACCTTCTCCACTTCCAGGGCTGCATAATGGTTCTTCAATTCAAGGGCTGGAGAAGTTGTATTGGTGATTCTGCAGGCCCTGGTTACTTGTACCCAACCTTTGTCATTCTGTAGGTATTCATCTTCTCCTCTGCTGGAGAGTTTGGATGTTGCAAGAAGCATCTCATCAATGTACTTCTCACTGTCTTGAAAGCTCCTCAGCCTTACCACCTCCTCTCTGAGTTCCTCCACTTGTTTCCTGAGATCTTTAGCATGCAGGCATCCTGCACTTAGAATTGGTCCTGCAACTAGCATTGGGACCTCTGTTTGGACAGAGGCAGAAACTGTAATGGGGCAACAGCTTTAGTGATGTGATTAGTCCCAGCCATTGTTGAGTTCATGGAGCTTAGTTATCTGTTAAAGCAAAAGAGAGAAATCTACCAGCTGGTTTCCCAGCTGTCCTTTCAGAGAAAAAGCAGTTAAATCTCTTTAAGTGTTTTCAAAATGTGCTGTGTCAAGTCCCTGTGATGTAGTTAATTGAGGAGGTGCCCTATAAACAAGATTCCTCACTAGGGGTGGGTGGGAGTTGGGGGAGGGGTAGGAAGGGAACTAACACCTGATGAGGTGTCAGTAGCTTCAAAGAGCTGCAGAAAGATACTAAAGCAGAGCTTCAAACCTACCCCACTAAACAAAATATTTCCCCTTTTAAACTATAGTATCAAAAAGAATTTGGTTTAAAAATGTACCAAAACCCTTTTAAGAGCTCCCAGACAGAAAGCTTATAATTTAAAAAGCCACAAACTCTTACCTTTGCTTGAAATGTATAGCCTCTGTTAGGAATGCCTAATGCTTTCCTAAACAACAAGATTGAAATTTTGGAAAAAAAAGCTTATTACCTGCCTATTGCTAAGAAAGGTCTTTGTGGATATTCCCCACAACATGACCAGGGGTTGATATGTTGAACATGACTGATGATCTGGAAAATTCTTATTCTGTAGTTACATCTTCAGCTACATTACTAGTCATGATTGCTTTATCAGCAGATTGGGATTGGCTGTTGTGAATTTACTTCAGGAATCGGCTTCAACATTTCATTGGCCATGTTGTTAAATTTTTTCCTGACTTATCTAGAGAGACTCAAAGGAAAAGGAAAGAATGTTTGCCTTTGAAGTCTGCTGTTCAGCATATAGGTACCTTTTCCCCCCTAAAATTCATTTGCAAATGTATTGGTAATGAGAGTCTGTCACCTATGTCTTCTTCAAATTGTCTCTACTGCTTGCTTTTATAAACTCCCACATTGATATTTCACCTGCTCAGCTAATTCCATGATAATTTTTGGGATGATTGTATGATATGCTTTGTCTTGTTTATTCTTTGGATTCTGTTTTGTTTTTCCTTTCTTATTGGGCCCCAGCCATTATTGTGGACTAGAGTGATGGAGATTGTTTTCTTTTTCCTACGGTCATTTTCCTGTGCTGATATATGAGATTTCTCCATTTTTTTCTGTACAAGTGGTTACTTGGCTTTAGTTTGTTTATCATAAATAAAAAAAAATAAAAATTAATTCTGAGGGGAAGGAGTAGTTTTGGAGTGGGGGAGTTTGTTTTTTAAATGCATCTTAAATTAGGATTTTGGGGGGGCAGAGCTAGAAAGGGAGACTGTATAGTGGGTTATATATTCTGATGTAAATTTTACTGGCATTTTCTTTACCTATGGTGCCTAAATGGAAGGTGCAGTCTAAGCAGGAGAATGTTAAGTCTCTGTGGATGGTGTTTGGTCGAGGAAGTTGCTGGATACAGTGAAGGGCAATATCATGGCAAAGACGGGAGGACAGATCTTGGAATGTCAAAACTGAAAGGGCAGGGTAGGAAGAGTGTTGAATGATCTGCTTTGCAGCCTAAACTCAAAAAATCCTCCTCCTCAAGGAAAGTGGCTCAGTCTAGAGTTGGCAGATCTCATGTTTGCTCTGGCCAGAAGGTAGTCTCTGCTTTTGTTAAGCAGTTATGGGTGGTGGAGTTGGATGATGATTTGGAGCTGGAGTCATCTAACAGTCAGCATTCTGATACTGGGAAAGGTAAGTGGGGTTTATACAAGTGTTTGAGAGATAAGAAAGTCATGCATAACATGTGCTGAGTTGTGAAGCATTTGAATTTGGAAAAATGCAAGCACAGGGATATTGGGTAGGGGTCAACAGGTATATGGGAATCATCTGATTCTTTGGATTCATCAGGGTCTTCTGCTGGTTCTTTTTCTGATAGAGCCTAATGTGTGATTGGGATTGTTAGACTTACAGGATCATGTTTTAGATCAGAGTGGGCATGCTCTTAGTGCATATCCTCCACTAAAGATTCATGTTTTTTGAAGATGAAATTAAATATTTTGCAAGGGAAGTGCATAGATATATTAACTGTTTTAGCTAGGGAGCAAGAATATACTGAGACTATAAAAGGGGAAGAGGGGAAGGATGAGGCGAAGAAGAAAAAGTAAAGGCTACTAAATCTATCCATAGTTGGATTCAGGTTTTAACATTTTTGCAGCCATTTTGAGGGAGGGAAAGTTTTAAGTGGTATGCAGTTTTACTGGCCTATCAGACTTAACACCACAATTAACACAATCTCTTAATGTGAACCCCACCATAAGAAATCTGTTATATGTACAAATCCTTACTGTTTTAATGTTATATGTAAACTAGTCTGATTACAAAATAGAGCAGTAGATAAAATCAGTTAAATACATAAAATAAACAATATATGGTGGCAAAATTATGATGTTTATTTTAGAAAGCATTTGGCAAAAGACAAGTCTGAAGGCTGAGATGTCAGAGATGTGGATATTTATTTAGACAGATTTGTATACCACCTTATCCTACAATCAAAGTGGTCACATCACAATGGAGGGTTACATTTAACATGAGGGTACTTAACAACATTATACAGTGAACTTGTATGTTTAGTTGGGATGAGTGGGTATATGGATAATGGTGATGAAACCTGTTCAGCTGTGGTTCTTTCAAGGATCTGGATAACCAGCGGTTACTGGGGCTGGAGCCCCAGTATTCTGGTCAGAAGTTAGGAGCTAGTGGTGTGTCTTCACAATTTGGGTCATCTATTTCTGGAAAATGTGCATTAGGGTTCTTTCCTGAGGGATATTTGGAAAGTGCTGGGAATGCTTACTTTCATGTCAGTTGCAGTGAATGAAGTCCTATAGGTTTAAACTGTCTCCATTTGTGAAGGCAATCACCCCTGAGCAGTGGCATTCCTAGCCCCCCCCCCCCCATGACCTAGAGTGGGCACTCCCCTGCACTGCCGGCACTGTATGTCGCGAAGCACCCTCCCAATCCTGACTGGCCTCATAGAGGCAGAGTGGCAAACTTACCATTAAGCTGGTTTGCCGTGGTGCCTCATGCTCCAAGGGCGAGTTTTTCTGCTTTCCCCTCTGAAGTCTCGAGATTCATGAGACTTCAGCCATGAAAGCAGAGCGGCCGGCCCCTGGAGCACAAGACATCATGGCAAACCAGGTTAATGATAAGTTTGCTGTGCTGCCTCTGTTTGGCTGGTGGGAGTGCCCCTTTCGTCCAGCACACAGGGCAGGCCGCACCCATTGTGCCCCATAAGATATGCCATACTGGGTCACATTAAAGGTCCATTAAGCTCAGTATCCTGTTTCCAGCAGTGACAAATCCAGGCCACAAGTACTTGGCAGGATCCCAGAAGGTAGACAGATTCCATGCCGCTTGTCCCAGGGATAAGCAGTGGATTTCCCCCAGTCCACTTTAATAAAGGTTTATGGACTTTTCCTTCAGGAGCTTGTCCAAACCTTTTTTAAACCCAGCTACACTAAGGGGTATGTTTACTAACTGGCAGTAGCGGTTTCCATGTGATATCGGAGCCGTGGCCTCATTGAAGTCAATATTGCACGGAAGTTGCTACCACCGATTAGTAAACATACCCTTAAGCTTTACTACATCGTATTGAAACTTACTTCCCACTGGTCTTCTCTATAATCCATTCTGATTCAAGGCTAATCCTCCATAAGGGTCACTATGCTAACAAGATCCCTCTTCCTTTTGTCACTTCTGTGGATCCCATCTTCCTTTTGTCACATCTAGTGGCCCCTTTTGTCACTTCTGTGGCCCCATCAAACTTCTCCTACTGACCTACAAGTGCTTTCTCTGCTGCTTCTCATTACCTCTCCTTCTTATCTCTCCCTATAACCCTCCTCAGGAACTTTACTCATCAGGCATATCCCTTCTATTGGTACCCTTCTCTTCCACTACAAATTCTAGACTATGTTCTGTCCATCTTGCTGCACTGTATACCTGAATCAATGCATCAGGCTCCATCGCTTATCTTATTTAAATGCAGGCTGAAACCTACCTCTTTGAGGCTGTTTTTGGATCCTGACCCTTTATTCTCCTGTTTATTACCCATGAGTGCTACCATTTCTATGTCCTTGTTTGCTGTGTAAAGTGTCTCTCATGTACACTTTGTAGTGTCTCAGCACTATGTGGAATTTGTAATGCTATACAAATAAGTGGTAGTAGTAAGTAGTAAATCCACTGGCAATGAATTCCAGAGATTAATTACTCATTAAGTGAAAAACTATATATCTGATTAGTCTTAAATGCATTACTTTGTAGCTTCATTGCATGTCCCCGGGTCTTTCTACATTTTGAAGGATTAAACAACTGATTCACATTTACTCGTTCCACTCCATTCAGTATTTTACTGACCTAGAAACATAGAAACATGATGACAGAAACAGACCATATGGCCTATTCAGTTTGTCTTCTATACCAACTACTACAATCCCTTTTTTTCCTTTAGAGATCTTCTGTGTTTGTTCCATGCTTTCTTGAATTCAGATACAGTCCTTGTCTCTACTACCTCCAAGGGGAAACTACTCCATGCATTTACTACTCTTTCTGTAAAGAAATAGTTCCACAAATTACTCTTATATCCTTTAACCTTCATCCTATGCTCCCACATTGCAGAGCTTTCTTTCAATTGAAAGAGGCTCTTCTCCTGCGCATTTATGCACACAGAGGTATTTAAACGTCTCTATCATATCTCTTCTATCCTGCTTTTCATCTAAAGTATACATGTTGAGATCTTTAAATCTGTCCCCATATAGTTTATGACAAAGACCACTGAAAATTTTGGTAGCCGCCCTCAGCATTCTGTTTATATTATTTTGAAGGTGTGGTCTCCAGAATTACACACAATAGTCAAAATTAGGTCTCACTAAAGAGTTATACAGAGGCACTATCACCTTCTTCCTGCTGACCATTCCTTTCCCTATGTACCCAAGCATCCTTCTGGTTTTGCCATGCTTTTCTACCTTTTTAGCTACCTTAAGAGAAACAATCTAGGGTCCTGTTCTTCTTTCATGGACAAAGTACTTCAGCCCCTATATAGTACTACTCCCTGGGACTTTTGCAGTTTAGATGCATGACCCTGTATTTTTTAATGTTAAATCTCAACTGCCAGAATGATACCACAGTATGCCAATCTTTTTATGTCAGAATTTGAGGAAATTTCCTGAATGCTTACCACAACAAACCTTTCAGATATCACCGGTACCTAGATGATATATTCAAAATTTGGATTGAAGTGGGAAAGAACCGTAGACATTTCTACAACTCCCTCAATACTTGTCATCCTAAAATCAGACTCAAATGGACTACTCCATGGAAAGTATTCATTTTCTAGACACTATGGGCCAGATATTCAAAGGTATTTACATGGTCTGCATACCTGCAAACCATGTAAATGCAGCTAAGCGGGATATTCAGCAGCAGTAACATGGCACCCGGGGATAACTGGTCAGCGGCAATAGTTAGGTGCTGCCTGGTTATCCCTCATGGCAAAAGTCAGATGAAGCAAAGGCTGTCCTAATTTTTGCCATCAAAGCTAACTGGGCAGCAGATGAGTATCACCGCTGCTCGGTTAGCTTCTTGCTTCAATGGTTGACATGGATATTCCACGCCATGGACGGATATGGCCCTGGCATTGAATAGGGTTCAGCAGTGATGACTAGGCATTGTAATCATGCTAGCTGCTGCTGCTGCTAAATATTGGGCCCTACAGTCCCAATTTACAATGGTAGCTTACAACCATCAATAAACAGGAAACCAGCTGACAGACACAACTACCTTCGTAGCTCCATTTTCCATCCTCCATATATAAAAAAGGCTACAAGATACCAGCACATTTGCTCTGACCCCAAAAGGCTATCACCCCAAAATCATTTCCAAGAAAATTGCATCAGCACTCAAACACTCAGGGAGAACCTATTACAATACAAGGAAAGAAAAAACTTGGAACATTTACCATTTGTTTCTTAAATCCCAGAACTAGAAAACCTAAGGAAAATTACCAAAGATCTCCAATCACTATTTCTTGAGGATGACTTAGTAAAAGAAATCTTCTAACCTTCCATCGACCACTCAACCTGAAATTAAATCATCTAAGCAGTAAACTCCAAGCAAAATCCCACATGGAAGAAAATGACACAAGCCCTGCAAAAATGCCCCTTGCAAGTTCTTCCAGCACATATCACAGGACCTGTAACTACCAACATGGGAAAGACATTCAGAATAAAGGGCACACATTCATATTCCTCTATGGATGTAGTATATATGATCCAGTGCAAAAGATGTGAGGAGAGGTGCTATATTGGAGAAACAAGTCAAAAACTGAGAACACGCATCTACCATCACAGACACATCATAAATTATTACAGAGAAAAACAGAATATGAGCCCAGTAGATAAACACTTCTCAAAGGAAAACCACTCCCTTAATTACCTCACAATCAAAGTCCTGAATGGAAATTTCAAGAACATAAATGAAAGGGAAACATTTGGAGTTAAAATGATCAAATATTTCAACACTGACAACGCTGACTGAATAAAAACTCGGATTTATATTACTAGAAATAAAACATTGAAATGCAAAGGGTTACTGTCTCCTTGCCTATGCCTTTCATTGTAATTTAATGACAGATACAGACTACCTAAGATCAGACAGGATCTGTGTGATGTAAACTGTCTCTGTATCCCACATTTTGCTTTTACTGTATATGTAATGACATATACAGGTAACCTAGAATTTAGATGAGTTTGCACTACTTAAACCCAGTGTAACTGCACTATTCCTTTATAGAATTGATAAAGAGTAAAACTCTCGGAAGCTTGTCAAAAATATATTAAATTAGTCCAGTAAAAAAGTATCACCTACAGCTTGTTTATTGACCTTTATTTGCACATATACAAGAGGACTAAGATGGCACTTACGATTTTCTTCTAGATTGTACATAACTACACATGCAAGAAGAGCCAATTAAGAGCCAAATGAAACAACACGTTTTTATATAAATTTGTAAGGTGGTCTTAACAATTGCCCTGCAGGACTGATGGAGATGTCAGGTCCAAATAAACAATCTTGGAACTGGCACTTACATGTATGGCAGAGCAAGTGCAAAAATGGACTTCACATCTATCATCTGCCAAGCTCCACCGAACGGGGTTCAGCAGCAGAGGGAGAAATCAAGCTTCCTCCTGCCCTGCGGCTCCAGCCCAATCGGGTGCAATGAGAATGACACATAAATTGAAGCCACCATCTGGTGAACACGTGCCTGAGGGCCTTTCCAGAGTGCCCTTTGGCATGGTCCTTAAGCGGGGCAATACTATATTGTATATAGTTGAAGTATATATAGTATAAAGTTAACATATACATAGTTCTCCCGGTTCTCCCATGTGTTATTTTTCCCTGTTCTTTGTAAACTCAATGTTGCCTGTATGCATTGCAGTATGTTTTGTTCAATGTACACCGCACTGATTTTAATAGCACGGTATAGAAGAAATGTTAAATAAATAAATAAAATAAATAAATAAAGAAGGCGGGACTCTATGAAAGCAAGTCAACATATACATCACAAGGAACCCGCAGCTGAGAAACTGGATTGTAGACTCCAAACCGCTCCAGTTTCTCAGTGTCAATTCCCTAATACCAGTGTCTACACAAACCAGTGGGTCCTATCACCAACGGATAAGCTCCATTCACCTAAGACAAAGGCAACTCCCACCCCGGATGAACTGCATCACTCGCCAACTAAACTTCAGTACACCCATACTCCAGGTGAGCACACGGCCGTTCACTCCTGACGCACACCAGCATCACCAAGCCTTGCCCGCAGGCATTCTCACCTAATGGACAAAGCCGCATTTTAAAAAACACTATGTGCCCCATGCCAGGGGCCTGCACTTGAGGTCCAAGCCAAAGAGTGGCCCAAACACAAAGAGAAGCCAGGAAGAATAAGAAGGCAAAAGGAAAAGGAAAACAGGAAAGCATCCCCAGTCCTCCCACCTGGAGAAAGAAAATATACATGCCAATTATCACCATTTCACAGCCTATCTCGGTCTGCTGCACATCTAACACTCCTATCACATGGAGCCTGACCCAATTACCCATGTACCAGTATACCCTTTCCTGCCTACTCAACCCATACAAATGCCCTGAACTACCCCTTCACAAGGGTACTAGTGCCCCAAGAAAACAACACACAAAACACACAGCATTATTCATATACTACCCACATGTCTTCTTCAAACCTCTAAGCAACCCCAATCCTTGCATCTACTATTAAATGCGCACTGTTGAATCCTAGGTCAATCCGAAACAAACCAAATACCCTCTATGACTACATTCTGGCCCAGAATCTGGATATTATATGCATCACTGAGACTTACTGATACAGACCAGGTCATCCTGAACCAAGTCACTCCACTAGACTTCTCAGCATTCAACTGTCCCAGAGCACACAAGAGAGGAGGCAGAACCCTAATATTGATCAGAAAAGTCTACAGATTAAAAATGATCTCTACAAGCAATTCAACAGAGTCAAACACAATCATCATATCTAATCACTATATCGGCATTTGCTTTACCTACAGGCCCCCTAATGTCATGACTGAACATCTTTCAACGATACTTGAATCAATATGCACATATAGCGACCAGCATAAATCGCTCATTGCCTTGGGAGACTACAACTTAACCTCCACACCTACCAAAAAAACCAGAGCACTTCTCAAAGCCATGGAATCACTAAATTACCACCAGATGGTCGATGCACCGACACACCAACATGGAACTACTCCGGACCACATCTTCATCCCGATACAACTAGTAGAATAGGATCAGGTCACAACCCCAATGGTCACCCCAGTCCACTGGTCGAACCACCATGTACTCACCTTCACCTTGCTCCTGGACAATCCCACTCACCACACAGAAGGGGAGAACAGAACCAGAATATTCAGAGCCTACCACAAGAAAAATGTCCTGAAGGAAATAATGCCACAAGTCCAACAAGAGTGCGACAACCTAAACAAAACCATAAGAAAATGGAACTTCACAATATCCAAAGCCGTTTCTGCTCCAAGCAAGGAAAAGTGGTCCACACGCAGGAAAGCCAATGCTCCCTAGTACTCACATACATTCAGAGAAGCAAAACTGGAAAGAAAATGGAGATGAGACAAGTCACAGCATACTATGCTCCAATACAGAGCTGCACAACTAGCATACAATAATCTGATCAACGATCACAAGCAACAACACCATACCAACCTAATCATGAAATCAGCTAACAAACCAATGGAACTATTTGACATCGTGCAAAAGCTCACTAGAGACACTCCTCTTCACAGCATCCACCAAATTGACCCTTAAGAATTTGCAAGCACTCCAAACAAGCACACACCCTACCCCCTACAGCATACAACCCGACAATGACGGAATCCCAACAATCCTGGGATGACTTCAGTATACCAACAACTCAGCAGATAGAAAACATTATGGACACCCTGAGTACGACAACCTCGCCATCTGACCCATGCCCAGTGGAATAGATCAAAGACGCCAAGGACCAACTAAGCCAACACCTCCACAAAAATGTAAAGGAGTCCCTCCAGCAAGGACACATGCCACAAATGCTCAAGCAGGCTATGATATGACCGATCCTCAAAAGTGCTGTGCTAAATACCTCTGATCCAAAATCCTACTGCCCCATCTCAAGCCTTCCATTCCTCTCAAAAATCATCGAAAAAACAGTACAAAGACAACTGCAGGATTACATTGATCTGAATGCTCCGCTAGATGCCCACCAACATGGCTTTAAACCACAACACAATGTGGAAACTCTGCTTACCTCCCTCTTGGACAACCTCCTGAAAGGCATAGACAACATAAAGAATGGATTCCTGCTAGTTTTTCATGGACATCTCAGCGGCCTTCAATATGGTGTCCTACACCATACTGCTACAACGCCTACAAGAGATCGGACTACACAAAAACACTCTAAAATGGTTTACCTCATAGCTGAGCAATCGAACGCAGCAAGTCAAATGCAGCAAGAAAAAAATCAATACAGTTCCCCATCACACAGGGAGTACCTCAAGGATCAGCACTTTCATCTACACTATTCAACATATATCCAACCCATATGCAACATCATTTATTTATTTATTTGGTTTTATAAACCACACTTTTGTAATCAGCATGGTTTACATTAGAACAACTCTTTACAATGAACAATACAAGTTAAATACATTGAATAACAAGTAACAGGGGTTAGCGCTATAGAGGATTCCAATAAAAGAAAATAGGTCAATGGACTATAAACAAGTTGGAAAGTAACTATATACAAACTAAAGGTTGTTTTGCATTGAGGGGAGATCAAGATAAGCTTTGGTACATGGTCGAATGAAAGCTGGAACAGGTGTGTCTTAATAGCCTTATGGAAAGCTGACAGGTCAGTGATGAGACGGATATGAGTAGGGAGAGAGTTCCAGAGCAGAGGGGCAAAAATAGAGAAGGTTCATCAACTGACACAGGATACAGTATCACTTATGCCAATGATATCATGGTGTATGCCCCAATTAACCTGCTTGCACCTGACCTGACACCAATAGACAAGTGCCTCTAAGAAATGAACACCTGGCTCACCGATAATAACCCAATGGTCAGCTTTGATAAGACAGAGGCAATTTTAATTTCCGGAAACTCTGCATTCAACCCACCCCAAGCAATCTGTATCCTAAACAAGACAATAGCACTAAAGGATGAAATAAAGTACCTAGCTTTCACCCTGGACAAGAATCTGAATCTACAATTGCACATAAACAAAGGTGTGGCAAAGGCCTACCACAGATTAAAACTAATCAGGAGACTCAAACCAATTCTCAGCCAAGACCATTTCCGCACCATATGCCATATGGTTATCACCCCAATATTGGACTATGCAAACTCATTATACCAAGGTCTACTCAAGCAGACTATCCACCCACTTCAACTGGTGCAGAATTCTGCAGCACCCATCATTATGGTCACTGCCAAGTCTGAACACATCACACCCATACTACAACAGCTGCACTGTTTACCAATAATTGCACAGGTAAGATTCAAAGCAACTCTGAACAGATTCAAGGTCATCCACCACTGATCAGCAGCGTGCTCCAGGACATAATAAACCAAGGACATAAGTAAGTAGCAGACCTAGGCAAATCAACGGCAGTAACAGACTCAGCACACCTGCAGGATATCATAAAATGAAGCAAGCAACATCCAAAAGAGCTATTTCACTCTCGGCACCTGCCCTATGGAACTCCCCTCCCTGAAGAACTAAGAGCCCTAAATGACCTCAAGGACTTCCACAAATGTCTCAAAACCCTCCTGTTCATGGATTTCTATAGATAAGTAACATAAAATTGTCAAGCACCAGAATTCTGCCACATATGGCCCACTGACAACCCACATGCTCAAATGAGAACTAATTGCAGATAGTCTGTATGTATATCCTGTCATACCCCACTCCTTTTGAATGTATACCCACAATTTGTGTTGCTAACTGAAAGTAAGCTTGTCTGTACAGGGTGGTGTACACAACCAGGCTGTCTAATAAAACCTGAGAAAGAGTTAAATTTGTTCAGAACTTTGCTTAGAAATAAACTTCATATATTTGCTTACTAAGTAGGTGAAGAGGTACAGGTCCTGTAAGCTATGTGAAATAAGAAAAAGGGCAGCTTGTCCCCCAGCCATTCAGTCTCAGGGTTACTAGATATCAAGCAGTCAGCAGTAAACAGTTATGTCTTGGAATACATGTATGTCTCCTCATACTGACCTATGCTGATTAGAAATTGACCTATGATGTGATGAATACGTAATACCTGACGTAGAACAATAAAGTGAAATTATGCTGTATCCTCCAAAAGAGCCCTATAAATAAAGTACACCATAGCTAATAGTTAGAGTAAACAAAGAGAACTTGTTTCTATTTGTTTCTCTCCGCAAAGCTTTGGTGTATCTATATATATATAGAAGTGTGTGGTATTTTATTGCTGTCTCTTAGATTCCTTCTCATTGCTTTGAGTGTGGTTTTCCGTTACTCCAAGAGCCCTGCAGTGTTTCTGCTGAGGGGGGGGGGGGGCGCAGAGTAGCCCTTCACTAACCACTTTCATTGAAGGAAAAAGTAGTATACAAAACAGGTTAAATAAATAAATAAATAAATAAAATAATTAATAAATAAAAAAGCTGGCAAGCAAATTTGTTAAGGTGTACCATTGTTCCCATTGTACAATAGGAACTATACCTACAGTTCTTGTCATCCAGACCATGCTCACTTGAAATCTATGCATCCAGGGGGGCCTACTCATGTAAATGAATATTGTCACAACCCCATCCCTTTAGCCATGGTCTTAAAGGTCAGGGTGGACATTATTGTTGTATTGAAGGTAGAAACTTTTGTTAGCCCAGAAGCCTTCTGGCACTAGTAGTCCCTTTCTTCATAATGAATAGTTGTGTAAGCCATGTGAATGGTAAAGTATAGGGTTTTATTCCCTTAATGCACAAAAGGCTCAAATGAAGACAACAGGATTTCCACCTTGTTCAGGATTTTCACATAAGGTATTTACATAGGTCAAAAACTTGGATATGCTTCACAGTCTTTGTTAGTTATGCAGGGTTCAAACAAAACAGGTTATACAAACAAAGGCAGTGCTTCTTCTTCCAGCTTGTCAAACAAAACTGTGTTTCAAAAGTATATCCTGTGTGCTATATTTCTCTCAAGGATTCTAAACTCCCAGTACAACAAAACGTACAGTCCATAGGGCATTCAGTTAGCAAAGGGTCAGGTTCAGCAGGGTCTATCTGCATAGCCTCTTGTTCTGCTGAGATATCTGTGGCCCCTGAGCTTTCCCCATATATTCCTGGTTTTACTTCAGAACTTCTTCCTAAGGCTCTCCAGCTTGGCTGTACCCGGTCTGGCAAATATGCAATGGGACTTTTGGTAAGCACTCTTTCTATAGTTTCCCAAACCTTTCTCCAGCTGCCTTGGCTGCTCTTACAGCTCCCTGGCTTCCAGGCCTTTCTGTGACCCAGCCTCAGTTCCTGGTTCAGATCTGTGTCTCTTAGACTTCTGGGCTGAGTCTGGTTCACCCACCTCTGAACTCCTTGTGGCTCACATACAGGGGAAGAAGCATGAAGGTACCTCTGAACTCTTGGGTCTGTGTCTCTGGTATTCTCCCTACCAGGCACTCTCCCGGTTCTCCTTCTGTCCTTCCTGAAGACTTCCTTCTGGAGCTTCCCAGCCTGAAACTGGCTCTCCTGGAACTTGTTCCTTTCCTGTAAGGGCTGCAAGTTCAACTGCCTTTTTTCCTCCCTTTGGAGCCGTCTCCTTTCTCTTTCTTCTCTATCAGCAGCTGCTGTGGCTCGTGCCACTCCTCCCCCTTCTGGCTTGTCTATGCTTTGCTTATAAAGCTGTTTCTTAGGTAAGGATTCTGTCCCTCTGACCAGGTGTATCTGATTATGCTTTGAATTAGTTCTTGCATCATCCCAACCTGGGCGTGTCAGCCTACCTTCTGAATTTCCGTGCATACTCCCTCTAGCTGCACTTCTCACTAACTGCACTTTATGTATATCATTTCCTTTAAAGAAATCAGTGTTTTCTTCTACCTCCATGGGTTTACTGGTGTCTGCTTCATCACAATATATGACATTTTAACACATAGATGCAATCTACACTTGCAACATCTGCTATTTCCATGTGTTGATGCTTCTAATATGACCTCCTATGTATCTTTGCAGCTATAATGAAGTCATGTACAGCTGAAGAGCTGGTGTAAACAGATGTGTGTACAGTAGGTGTGACCATGTGCATAAATCGTGAGTCTGCTTGTACTCTACCCAAACGTCTCTTTCAAACATGCCTACACTAGAGTCGCACACTAGCATACATATTCCTGTCATCTTGCATAGTTGTGTAGACAAGTTAATTTTAGAAGCTGCATTTTACACACATATTCTGGCATATATAAGTGAAAAAAATCCTTTATAAATGTACCCCCTTAGTGGCTAAAAATTGCTGCGGAGATGTATAATTATATATCTAAGTGGCACTGCCCTTCAACACCCCACATCCCGCTCCTTTTTTGGATAGATAATTTTGGCTGCAGGCTGTATAATGATTTATATATCTGAAATTATCCATTCAAGTATCCATAATTTATAAAAAATAAAAAAAATACAACAACAACAACCTTATGAGGTTAGTGCTGCCACTGCCCCCATAAATGCTTTTAATTCCTGGATGATTATATAAAGATTCAGTAACTTAAAAGCTTCAGGAATGAATATGGATAATGCTTTACTATTGTTTAGAAAAATAATTATGTAACAACATGCTTAAATGTTTAAGAAAAGCCAAACATTTCTCAGATTCAACTAATATTAAATAATTATCATTATGGCCACATCAGCAATGCAATGATGCAAACTTACTATTCTACATACGTCTTCAAAGCCTTCTTTCTATGTCTAACACATTTTATTTAATCCTTGATTCAGTCTTCTGATCTTTGGAGTTATGAATCTTTAAGCAGGCTATGGCAGAAACATGGCAAGAAACTTTATTACCTGAGACACTGAAAAGACAATGGCAACCAGTACAGATGAAATTTTGCAATGACTTTAAATTTCAATGGAAATGCTTAGATAAGACCATTCCTTTATTTACAATAGCTTTTGATTAAAAAGGCTGAATTATTAACAAACCTAATTGTCCTTGCAAGGGGATGCTGAACATGTTACTCCTGATCTCTCAACAACATTCATCCCTATAATCAGTGGCCTTTTTCTGGTTAGCAGCACCTACACCTAACTGGTTAAGTATCATTAAGTGTGGTATTCAGAGATATCATGAATATGGATAGTGCCGGGGTCATCCAGAACATAATTGGAGTGGAAGGGGAAATTTGGATAGCTATCTTTATAGCTTAGGACAGAAAAAAAAATCCATCCTAGCACCTGTGGCCAGCACTGAAACCGGCTAGTCAATGCTGGTCAGTATCTGGATATCAACACTAAGGGGTATGTTTACTAAAACCCCGGTAATGTGCAGGCCGCGCTAGTGTGCGGGTGCCATATAAGGAGTGGGCGTGTCTGGCTGAAAAAAGCAAAACCGGGATTATTCATACGCTAAGGTGCGCGGCGCCCATGTGCGCCCCGCACATTAGCGCATGAGAAAGCTGCGCGGGAGGCATAAATGCCGCGCTGATGTGCAAGCAGAGGAACAGAGCCACAACACACTGGTTAAGACACTGACCAATGGTGCAGGGATCAGGGGTTCAATCCCCCACAGTGCCCAATGAAGACAGCTTGCTGAGGCATTACTTTAGGAGGCATTTAAATAATAGGCAGCATGCTGATGTGCATAAGGCAGCACACTATTGCTTTAGGAGGCATTTTAATATTGGGCGGCATAAGGCGGCGCACTGATGCAAACACACACACACACACACACGAACAGAGCCACAGCACAATGGTTAAGACACTGACCAATGGTGCAGGGATCATGGGTTCAATCCCTCACTGTGCCCAATGAAGAAGACTGGCTGAGGCATTACCCATTATGGGTAAGTTTGCTTTAGGAGGCATTTTATTTTCTATTTTAATTACTATTACTAGCAAACGCACTCTCAAAGCGTGTTAACATAAGGCGCCCCATAAGGCACATATTAAAGTGCACTGTCCGCCAAGGCACCCTAGAATGTTGCATATAGGGTGCTTTATAGGGTGCCGTATGAGTTACTGCAAAGTCACAGCAATGTTTTTGATGGCAGCACTGTGCAGTTTAAGGAATGCACAGCATAAGTAGGTGCGCTGACATGCAGGGAGGAGCAGCAGTGTAGCACAATGGGTAAGGCACTGACTGCTGATACAGGGGTCATGAGTTTGCTCCCCAGTGTGCCTAATACATAAGGCTGGCTGTGGCATCAGCTTTGCAATGTATGTATTTTTTCCTGCAGCACTTTAGTTGTATTTTATTAATTGCTGCCAGCAAACAGGCCCTCAAGTGCTGTAATTGAAGGTGCTGCATAAGGCACCCTATAAGGCACTCCATAGGGCACATTATAAAGTGCACTGTCCGCCACGGCACCCTAAAATGTCCCCTATAGTGCACACTATAGGTTGCTCCACAGGATAACGTATAGTGCACCTTATATGGACGGTAACCATAAGGTAACCTATAGGACGCCCTATAAAGCGCCCTCTGCGGCACCTTATGGGTACAGTACGATGAGGGTGTTTTTGCTAGCAGCAATAATGTACATTAAAAAGCAATAATGCTTTGGGCAGCCCCATCAAACAACCCCACTGTGGGTTTGAACCCACAACCTCTGGCTGCACAGGCAGTGAAGTAACCATTGTACTACAGCTCTATAGCTGCTAACAAACCCCTGGCTGGCTGAAGAGGGAGTGCACGTCACCACACAGGCAGTCTGCTGTGGTCACCAGGATAGGGTTAGCCCACCCATACCCATGATGCACTGCACATGCAAATCAGCTGTCCACAGATAAACAAAAGATGGGGTATGCACCCCCACAGCACCTCGACCTGGTACATAAGAACATATGATATGCCATACTGGGTCAGACCAAGGTCCATCAAGCCCAGTATTCTGTTTCCAACAGTGGCCAATCTAGGTCATATGTACCTAGCAGTTTCCCCAAGAGACACAAGTTCCACAACGCTGGTACTGGGTCAAGCATTGATATCTTCGGTCACTTCTTAATAATGGTTTATGGACCTTTCCTCCAGGAACTTGTCCAAACCTTTTTTAAACCCAGCTACACTAACAGCCTTTACTACATCCTCCGGTAACAAATTCCAAAGTTTGATTACACGTTGAGTGAAAAAATATTTTCTTTTATTAGTCTTAAATAGTTTATCCTGTAGCTTCATTGCATGTCCCCTAGTCTTTCTATATTCTGATAATGTAAACAATCGATCTACGTTTACCCGTTCCACTCCGTTCATTAATTTATAGACTTCTATCATATCTCCCCTCAGCCGTCTCTTTTCCAGGTTAAAGAGCCCTAACCTTTTTAGCCTTTCTTCATAAGAGTATCCTTCCATCCCCTTTACCATTTTGGTGGCTCTTCTCTGAACCTTTTCTAAAATCACTATATCCTTTTTAAGATACGGCGACCAGAATTGCACACAATATTCAAGGTGCGGTCTCACCATGGAACGATATAGAGGCATTATAATATCTTTTGTTTTATTTTCCATTCCTTTCCTTATCATACCTAGCATTCTATTTGCTCTCTTGGCCGCCGCTGCACACTGGGCCGAGGTTTTTAACATGGTATCAACAATGACGCCTAAATCTTTTTCCTTGGTGGTGGTTCCTAATGTGGAACCTTGCATCGTGTAACCATAGTTTGGGTTGTTCTTCCTTAGGTGCATAACCTTGCACATTAAATTTCATCTGCCATTTTGATGCCCAGTCTTCCAATTTATCAAGATCCTCTTGCAATTTTTCACAATCCTCTTGGGTTTTAACAACTTTAAATAGTTTTGTGTCATCTGCAAATTTGATCACCTCATTCGTTATTCCACTTTCCAGGTCATTTATGAATATGTCAAAAAGCAGCAGACCCAGCACAGATCCCTGGGGTACACCACTATTCACCTTTCTCCATTGGGAAAATTGGCCATTTAGCCCTACCCTCTGCTTTCTATCTTTTAACCAGTTCCTGATCCACAATAGTACACTGCCTCCTATCCCATGACTCTTTAGTTTTGCCAAAAGTCTCTGATGAGGGACCTTGTCAAAGGCTTTCTGAAAGTCCAGATACACAATATCAACCGACTCACCTTTGTCCACCTGTTTATTCACTCCTTCAAAAAAACATAACAGATTAGTAAGACAAGATCTTCCTTGTCTAAAGCCATGTTGGCTGTCTCCCATTAGGTTGTGACTATCTACATGCTGAGTAATTTTATTCTTTATGATGGTTTCTACCATTTTTCCTGGTACTGACGTCAGGCTCACCGGTCTGTAGTTTCCCGGATCACCCCTGGAACCCTTTTTAAAAATTGGTGTTACATTGGCGATCCTCCAATCTTCAGGTATTAGAGATGATTTTAATGATAGTTCACAGATTACTGATAGCAGGTCTGCAATCTCATATTTCAGTTCTTTCAACACCCTTGGATGTATACCATCCGGCCCAGGTGATTTGCTACTCTTCAGTTATCTAATAGTTGTAAGACATCTTCCCGATGTATCGATATTTCCTTCAATTCTTCCGCACCTTTAAATACCACTTCAGTCATGGGTAACATCCCTACATCTTCCTCAGTAAAGACCGAAGCAAAGAATTCATTCAATCTCTCCGCTATCGCCTTGTTGCCTTTTAGTGCTCCTTTAACCCCTTTATCATCTAATGGACCAACTGACTCTCTCACAGGTTTTTTGCTACGAATGTACTTGAAAAGGTCTTTATTTCACGTTTTTGCTTCTGCAGCAGTCTTCTTCTCAAATTCTCTCTTTGCCTGCCTTATCAATGCCTTGCATTTGACTTGCCAGTGCTTGTGCTGTTTCCAGGTTTCGTCGTTTGGCTCTTTTTTCCATTTCCTGAAAGATGCTTTTTTGGCAACAACAGCCTCTCTGACCTCACCTTTAAACCATGCTGGCAGTTTTTTGGACTTCCTTCCACTTTTCTTAAAGTGTGGAATACAGCTGGTCTGGGCTTCCAAGATAGTATTTTTCAACAACACCCAAGCTTGATGTACGTCTTTAACCTTTGCAAATGCTGCTTTTAGTTTTTTCTTAACTGTTTTCCTCATTTTATCATAGTCTCCCTTTTGAAAGTTAAAAGGTAGTACTGTGGATTTCCTTACTATCCCTCCTCCACTAATTAAATCAAAGGCGATCATGCTATGATCACTATTGCCAAGTGGCCTCAACACCCTTATCTCTTGCACTAGATCTGGTGTTCCACTAAGGACTAGGTCTAATATGGCTTCCCCTCTGGTTGGTTCGTGAACCAGCTGCTCCAAGAAGCAGTCATTTATTTCATCTAGGAACTTTATCTCCCTAGCATGTCCTGATGCGACACTGACCCAGTCGATACCAGGGTAATTGAAATCACCCATTATTATTACTGCGCTGTAACTTTTGTTAGCTTCCTTGATTTCTTTGAGCATTTTATCATCCATTTGGTCATTCTGGCCAGGTGCTCGATGGTACACCCCCACTGCCATTGCCTTCCCCCTTTTATATGGAATTTCAATACATATAGATTCTGGTAGGGGGAAGTGACCATGTGCACCCCTACAGCACCTCGGCCTGGTAGGGGGTACTGACCGTGTGTTTTACTGGCACAGAGTAGCTACACACCGTCACATTGTGCGGGTACTGTGCTCACCCTGAGGGTGCGGTGAGGCGCCCAGCACCAGGTCCACAGCACCTTCCATGGCTGAAAGAGGCCATGCTGGAGGTCCAAAGCAGTGTTAATGTGTGCGATAGGTAGTTTCTGCAGAAACACCTTGGATATCTCTGTCTGTCTCAGTCAGGTGTAGCCCCCATGGACCCCTAGGAGGATTATGTACCACCACCACCCTCCTCCTCCAGGGCTGAGGGTGGCAAACAGAGTCTCCCATCAGCAAATCCACATTCTACCTCCCTGCAATGGTGGCAGTAGAGGGGACCATCAACCCCGGTCCTGCTGGGGAACAGACGCCCTACAGGGCAGTCAATGCAGCTCTGTACACTTCCATAACGCAATAGCAGACAGACATTAGGCCTGGATATGCTAAGCTGCACCCCACCACTATCTGATATTCTCCTGCAGCAAGCCTTCAGCTGGTGCACCCTGCAAGCCGCTCCATCAAGACACATACCAGCTGCAAACAGTCTGCTAGCTAGTCCATAGTGCATGTTCCTGGTGGAAATGCATGCACCCAGAACTGGAATGTCAGCATACACAACAAACAGATAAATCAGTGACTGGGCCCCAAAAGGAAACCCATACATATCACATGAGAGAAATACTATATAGCACTATGGGGGTGCCTAGCCATGCTGTCGTCACTGCACAGTCAGGGTGAGAGTGATCTCCCAGCAGGACATACTGAGGTCACCCTGTCTGTGTAGGTGGTGGCCGGGCACTAAAATGTCCCAGCCAGTGCCCTATGCCCTGTGCAGATGCATCCTGGCCAGGTCACCCTGTCCGGGCTATACCCATGGTACCTTGCTCCTCATTATACACATTGGCAGGCCAATACTGGCAACAGTGCTGGCAGTGTGGGCTGTGGAAGGTGTTTGCAGCCACCACACACTGTATAGACAGACACACACTCCCACACCTATGCCAGCATTGTGCTACTATAGAGGAGTTTAGCAGACCTGCCCACCACACCAGTCCTGGGCACAGTACAGGCATGGATATGCTACGCAATACTGTTGGGGGTCACTCCCCAGGGTGGTAAACACTGTCAGAGACCAGACCTGAGGCACACACCACAGACATCAGAAAGATTGTTATGATGGAGCTCAATGAGCAAACTATGCTTAACGTAGGACTTGCTATCTGCCAGTAATCATAGGAAACGTTTGATATGTGTGTACCGTATACCCAGGTGTAGGGTGGCATTGCTAAGGTATGCAATTGCTAGTATTGGGAGATGCACGCAGGGCCCAATGTCCTGCCTCTCCAGGAGGCAGTAGCCAATGGGGCCTGTGGGTGTGGGTGTGTCTGCCCCTGTTGGCTGCTGCTTTACGGCAGAGGTTCCCAAATCCAGTCCTGGTGTGCCAAACACTGTTCGGGTTTTCATGCTGTCCCTCATGAATATGCACGAGATACATCTGCATACCATGGTGGTTGTGCATAGATATGCAGCACAGGCATCTTTATTAGAGGCAGCATGGAACCTGAATGGTGTGGGGCCCTCCAGGACTGCATTTGGGAGACTCTGCTCTAGGTAATGTGCCTGTTTATGGTGTCTGTGCTCGGAGGGGTAAAATATAGGCGTATTAACCATGCGTATGTTCTCTGCAATAAAGGTTTGTCCTTACTATCACAGTTTAGTTGTGGGAAAAATATGTGGACTGGATTGGAAGTAGCCCCAGCTGGGCTTTGAACCTGTGACCTTCTGGTCCTAAAGGCACTGGCTGTGTCCGCTGCACCACCATCTTAGCACGAAAGCAGTGCACTCCCTGGGGAGTCCATGGCTGTTTGTCAGACAGAGCCTGTCTGTTGGTGTGCACTACACCCACGTGAAGGGGGCTAGGCCACCGTCTTCTGTGGGCAGCAGCCACTGCCCCCTCCACCAACAGTACCCCTCCGCCACCATGCTGACATGGCCTTATATTGGTGACAGCATCACAGCTGAATGATATGTGGCCCTCCAGGACTGTATTGAGGGGACTGTGGTCTAGGTAATGCGCATGTTTCTGGTGTCTGTGCTCTGTAGGTTAAAATAGAGGTGTTTGGACCATGCTTATGTTATCTGCAAAAAAGGTTGGTCTGTACTATCATGGTTTAGTGGTGGGTAAAATATGGGGATTGGGTTTGCAGGAGCCCCAGCTGGGACTTGAACTGGTGATCTTTGGCTTCTGAACACACTGTCTGTGTTCACTGCACCACACTGTAGCCACAGAGACAGTGCAGTCCCTGGAGATAGGAAACCTGGCCAAAGGAGTCATAAACCCTGCTCTGCACAATTTCACTGTGGGATCATTCACCTTGTATGGGGACGGAGCGTAGACCTTTCTAAAATACATATTTCTTTTTTGGGGCTTTCTTGGGAGTGATTTTTGATGTATCCCATGACTATCACTGTTTCCCAGCTGGATTATAATTTTTTAGAATTTTGTTGTGGTCATTTTAAATGTTTATTTGCTATTTTGTTCTGTGCACATGTATCACACTGTTCACGTTTTGTAGGTTTCCCTGGTTTTGCTGTACATTGCTGACATAAATGGTTTCTCTTCCCTTTAAATCGGCTCTACCGCGAGGTTTTCACTCGCGGTATTTTTTTGATCGAATTTCAGCCCCGCTCCTGTGTGGGTAGCCTCTCCCTTCCAACTCTCCTCCCATTGACCCCGTCTCTCCGCCCCTGGGGAGCCTTCCTCCGCCCTCCGGGAGCCTTTCCACGCCTCTATTGCTCATTTGCGCGACGCGCACATGAGCGGGCCCATTAGTGCGGCGCGCACGTGTTCGGGGCACAAAAACGCATCATTAGCGTGCGCTAAGGTACCTTAGCGCACGCTCAAGTGCGCCCCGCACAGTAGCGCGGTTTAGTAAACATATCCCTAAATATCCAGATTTTATGTAACACTGTGACTGATGTTAAAAAAAAAAAATCCTACAATGGAGTTTAAACATTTCCCCATTTATTCATGTGGTGTGTGCATACAAAGTAATGTCACCACATATTAAATAATAGCATGGTGACTTAATGTAGATACAAATAATTATAAAACTAAACATAAATAAATGAATAAATTAGGGACACATATTTTGCCAAAGGACCCTACATGGTCATATGTTGTCAATTACTTGTTTCAGTGGTCAAATATCCCATATAAGTTGCAAAATATACAATCCATGTTACCTTTAAAAAATAAATAGCATGATAATCCCTACCACAGTGCCTATCACAAATATAAAATGTGGAAAAATTGATCAAAGCATTGGATAGAATAACTATAAAATTAATTACCAACTTCCTCTGTACTCACTGTACAACAACGGTCTATCTAACAACTTAGTGATATTCCAGTATAGCTCTGATATTATCAAAGTTTGCCAAAGTATTCTATAAACAAACAATTGGTAATAACATAACCATAGAGCTACCTCTATGAAAATATTTTGAATACTCACATTTTTGCATACTCAATCTGTATTAATATTCTTATCTCATTTTTACCAAATGAATAAGATGCTTTCAACAGTGCATGTCCCAAAAATGCCTTCAGAACTTCAAATAGTTTAAACCTATTGGTTAAATACTAAGAAACCAATATTCAGCTGCAGTGGCTAGACTTTTTAAAGTGCCTAGCTGCTGCTGCTGCTGCTTAAAAAAAAACCAGATAGTCAATACTGGAACTTATCCGGGGTCTAGCGCTGAATGTCCAAGTTCGCAAGACGGTACATCACTATTCAGTCAGCGGTGATATACAGCCATTGGTCTGTCCTAACCAGATACACGGTTATGCTATCTGGTTAGAAGCTGAGTATCACTGCTGACCAGATAGCAACTGGCATGATCTCATCTTCCCATAGACCACCCAGTTTTAACTAGGTGTTTTTCACACAGTCTGTGGAGATATTCAACGGCACTATCCATATAGTGCCGCTGAATATGCAAATATGAATATGCAGGCTTGCTACCTGGCTAAAATGCTTTGAATATGCCCCCCGCCCCCTACGATTACCAAGGGAATATGTAGCATATCATTTCAGCCCAAACTTGACCAACTACGCAGCAATGCAAAATTAGTGCACCATATCTCTGAAAAAGCTTCCATATAGCTTTGAGAAAACTTTATATGAATATGTACAAATTGTGTAATGGATAAACCAGTATTGAAAAATGGCTAAACTGGGACGACATACCAGCACTAGTAATGAACTTACAAACTGCTGCAGTTTGACAAAAGACAAGCGGTGTTCCAGCACACTCAACCTTTAAACAAGATATTGGCTATTGCTCAAGCCTTTTAAAGGAGAGCAGTTCCTGCACCCCAAGGTGAATGACAGTTGCCATGGCAAATCAACTATAGTGTCCATATTGCAATTAGATACCTCTCATTCATATTGTTAAAATTCAGACAAAAGGCTTGAATAGGCAAGATCAATTAATGAGAGATCATATGGCGTCTCTGAATCATTCCATACTTTAAAGACCAGCATGGATCATATTAAATGAATCATTTCCTCACTGCGCTAACATTTGTATTGGAAAGTCAGCCAGCCCTCACTTCTAAAATGTACATTGTGAGTGATAGTTAACATAGCAATCACTCATATATGTGACAGGAACATTGTGGGGCATATTTGGAATAATTGTTAAAAACAAGACTGAAACAAACTGAATACTTTAAGGGGCATATTTACTAAAAGGTGGCTGCATACCATGCATTCTGCCCCCAAAATGAGCATGGGATAGCACTTGATCCATGCTAAAAAAGCACTGGTGTGCCTGAAAGTTCCCATGTATCTAGCATGGGTTTTACACCACCCCCATGCTCCTACCTGTTTGGTGCAATCAGTGTGGATGCACTTAACACCACCCAGTGATGCGCCAGTAAGTGCAGGCATGTTAAGTGCAACATCATCGGTAAGCATGCGCTAAAGACGTCTGCACTAACCGCAGGATGCATGCTGTGCCCCTGAATCTCCCATTTTCTGCCATGACCAATGCTATTCATGTACTGCAGTATTTTTAGTGTGACTATATTTTTGGCACACAGTTAAGTTTACTGTGGGTCACAGTAAAGATTACCACTCTACCTGTTAGTGCTGTTTAGCAAACATGCCCCTAAGATCTTTGGGCTCGATATTTCAAGGCATTTACATGGTTTACAAACATGTAAACTGTGTAAATGCCCCCAAGTGGGATATTCAGCGGCACTAACATGGTTAGTGCCGCTGAATATCCCCAAGTAATGCCACTATATGCCCCGAGGCTAACTGCTTAGCATCAGGGCATGTCAGGGTTGTTCCAGGGTGGAGAGGAGGCAAGGCCGATCGCAAAACGGTCAGCAGCAATATTGAGCCGCTGCCCAGTTTGCAACTGGCAGTGAAATCCAGGCACAGGAAATCCTGGCCTAACTTTCACCATGTACTCTATCCGGGCAGCGGCTCAATATCACCACTCGTCGATTAGCAATCAGGCTCTGCAGTGACCCCAGATATTCAATGCTGGGGCTGGATATGACTCCGGCATTGAATATCTGCATTTAATGTTCAGTGCCAGCAGCTAACCTCTGTAATCGCGCTAGCCGCCGGCACTGAATATTGGGCCCTTTATGTACAGAAATAATCTTCGATCACAAATAAGGCTTCTGTGTTTTTGAGGTTTATCGTGAGGTTGTTTTCCTGGAGCCATCTGGAGACATTGTTGAAGCAGTTTATTAACTGTGGGTTCGTTGGAGTTTCAGTGGTGATGGGTCCATAAAGCATAATGTCATCTGCATATATGTGGAAGTTGACATTGTGGGTCCATATTATAGAGCAGAGTGGTTGAAAGTAAACGTTAAAGAGCATGGTTTGAATTAGTTGCTGAATTGGAAAATTGTTTAAGGACATGTGAGTGACACGTGGTAGGATGAATGAAGGTTTTAGCTGCTAAAGTAACTGTACAGATACTTCATCTTTCACATTTGAAATGACCACATGGTCCATCGACTTTGTTGCTAGAACATGGCAGTGATGAGAGGACTAGTTTATCCTTCAAATTCCTTTCTCTTTCATAGGCCACACACAGTTCTAGTCTTCAAACATTCTGAATTGTGTATCAGATGTCAATGTTTTTAAGAATGTTATAAATGCCATGTGCAAAATTAAAGAATTGCAAAGGACAGACTACTTTTTTATATTGTGTCTCCTGTTTACAATGCACAAATCTTGTTTATTAGATGTTCTAGATTTTTCATATCCTTTCTTTATACATTTGATAGGGTATCCTCTCACTTTGAATCTATTAATCATGTCCTGACAATGATTTTCAGTCTCTGTTCTCAGAGCAAAGTCTTTTAACCCTGAGAAATTGGTTGATAGGTGATTTTTCTTTAAAGACATGATTGTGGAAGCATTTCAGAATGTTAAAACCTGTTCCTATCTGTAGGCTTATGGTACAATGATGTGCTCAATTTGTTGTTATTCCTTTTATCAAGATACTCGAATACAGGATACATTATTCATTTGGAATTTAAGATTGTCATCCTTTAATAGCTCTTTGGTTGAGCTATTGAAGGAAATCCTGCAAACCATTCTCTTTACCTTTCCATATCAGAAATATTTCATCAATGTACCATCACCAAATAATATCATCATTATAAGGATGTACAGTCAAGAAAATATTTCCCAATCTTGCCACATGAAGGTTAGCAATATCACAGACCATATTGGCCCCCATTGATCTGCTCCATGAATGTGATCTCTGCTAAATGTACAATAAATTCTGTATATATATGGAATAACTGCATAAAACAAGACTGAAATAAAGGAAATGCTTTTAGATCTTTATTTATTTTATTTTATTTATTTATTTATTTATTTAACTATTTCTTTTATACCGCCCCTTCCAGAGATCAAGGGCGGTTTACATATAACAGGTTAACAGTCTTGTACACAGTTTGTATACATTTTACATAGAACAGTAGAATTCAACTATTTACATTGAACAGTAATATAAACTTTGTAGGTATTAAAGGAAAACAAAAAGCAGAAACATCTTTTAGATATTAAAGCAAGAACTTTGTAGGTATTAAAACAAACACATCTAACTTTTTACAAATGTATATTTACAGTGTGTGGTGTGTGTGTTGTGTGGGTCAGATATTGGTGTAGGTGTTGGAATTTAGTTCCTTTTTATGTCGTCTTGGGGCGTGTGTGTGGAGGGAGGGGGCAGGCTTGTGTTTACATTGTTTGTATAGCAATAATCTTAGATAAAGCACCATTAGATAATATATTCTCTTGATATAGTTAATTTTATCCTAAGGATTCATATCCATATCCTACACAACTAAAAATATATATTTATGCATATACTAATTCATATATCCACATCTACATCTCATGGTATCATCTATTCATCTCATAATCATTATTTACATTAAATATTTAATAATCATTTGCGATCTGATGAATGTGTACGGGACAAGCATTTTAAAGCTTTTCTGATGGTACAGTCATAGGGGAATGTTTACTAAATGATGCCCCCAGAGGAGCATAGGGTCAGTACCACAATAAAAATAGCACAGGGCCACATGCAAAAACCCTCATGCTACACTGGTAGCAAGGTTCAGGGTAGGGATTGGGCAGGACATGGGCATTTCCAGCACATGGCAACTAGAGAGGGCATTAGTGGCTCACACTAACCGCATTTGGTGCATGTAGCATGGGTGCAGCTCTCACCACCTTAATATATGGCATTAATTGTTCCTTGGCCCATTTGCAGCATTAAAGCATAAATGGGCTATTGCTATGGTAACCGTCACTCATAATATACATTTTAGAAGTGAGGTCTGGGTGACTTTCTAATACAAATGTTAGCACAGTGAGGAAATGATTCATTTAATATGATCCATTCTGGTCTTTAAAGTGTGGAAAGATCCACAGTATTCATATGATCTCTCATTAATTAATCTAGTCTATTCAAGTATTTTGTCTAAATTTTAGCAATATGTATGAAGGTATCTACTTATGATATGGACATTGCAGTTGATTTGGTTTTCTCGATTGCTCGGTTGCCATGGCAATTATCTCTCACATAGGATCCTGGGAAATGTTATCCTTTAAATGAATTACATAATAGCTGGCATCTTGTTTAAAGGTTGTCAAACTGCAGCAGCATCTAAGATCATTGCTGGTGTGGGTAAGTCTTCCTAGTTTTAATGATTTTCAGTATTGGCTTATCCATTGTGTCATATTTTATATATTCATATAAACATTTTTCATAGCTACAAAGGAGCTTTTTCGGAGACCTTAAGCCCTAATTAGCAATGATGTGTAGTCAGAATGCTATGTATTTCCTTTGGTAATCTTAGTATTTGGCCAAAAGGCTAAAGATTGGTCTACATGCTCATGATTGCATTGATGCTCAAGCCAGGGCCGTCCCTAGGCATGTACGGGCATGTTGCTCGCATATGGCCCCACTGGAACAGGCCTCACACTGCACCTGGCCAGCTTAAGTGGTGACCCAGTGAGGCACTGGCTTGGGGCACCACAAACCCACCTCACCAACTGTCCTGTACACAGCCGTGGGAGCTGCAGCCACTGGCATGATCGCATAGCTGTACTTTTAAAAGTGAAACTGGGGCACTTCCTGTCTTGAACAAGAGATAGGAAGTTTCCCTATTTCCCTTTTAGAATTATAGTGATGCGATCATGCCGGTGGCTTCAGCTTAGCACAGCTGCGAGATCAAAGGAATATGCTCATGCGACTGTGTAGTGAACACAGCAGACAGGTCCACTGGGAGAAGATGGAAAGAGGAGAAAGGGTTAATGACTGGTGGTGGGGGCACGGCACCAGCTCTCCTCCAGTCCTTGCCCCCCAGCAGCAGTCCTCTTCCAGTGCCGTGACCCCCCCCCCACCAGTCATTAACCAGGTGCAGTGCAAGGCCTGTTCCAGAGTGGGGCCATATGTGAGCAACATGCCCGCACATGCCTAGGGCAGGCCCTGGCTCCAGCATCAATGCAATCATCAGCATGCAGACCGATCTTTAGCCTTTTGACCAAATGCATAGTTTTCTGACTATACATCATTGCTAATTAGAGCTTAAGGTCTCTGAAAAAGCTTCTGTATAGCAGAGGACTGGAAGGAAGCTCATGCTGGGAAGGTGGCTCAGACTGAAGGGGAACTGATGCTGGGAGAAACTTGGACAAGAAGGGTATTGATGCTGGGAGGGGCTGGGATTGAAAAAGAGCTGATTCTGGGATGGACTGGAACTGTAAGGGAGCTCATGCTGAGAAGGACTTGGACTAGAAGGGAACTGATGCTGGGGGAGGACTAGAAGGGGGTGGTACTGGGGGTTGGGGAGCTGAGATGAGGCAGATGCTGGGGGTCAAGGTGGAGAAAAAGGCTGGGGGAGCGAGGATAAGGAGGGGGCAGATATTTTGTATAGAAGGGAAGAAACAAGTCATACAGAGTGAAGGATGAGAGGGAAAGGCATAAGATGGATACTGGGGTAAGGAGGAGGAAGGGCAGAGTTATTGAATATCAGAGAAGGAAGTAGCTGGGTGGGTGTGGGGAAGGGATGTAAAAGGCAGGAGGGTAGATATTGGGAAAGGGAGATGGAAGGAGAGGAGGGACTGAGACTTAGGTGGAGACTTAAAATTGGGTGGGAGAAAATAAGAAGACAGACTCTAAAATTAGCTGGGTATTGGGAGAGTAAATGGGGACTCAGGCGGTGGGCCCAGCACAACTCAATGTGCCTGCAGTCCCAGCAGCAGAAGGATCACAGCATCATGCAGCACCATCCCAACCTTCATCTTTCTTTCTCCAAGTCAGTGACAGCAGCCACTGCTGTCTGTAGCATTCACTTCCAGTGCATGGAGCAACTCAAATGTGGACTATGAGTAAATGCTACAGGCAGCACTGAAAGCTGAATGCTGACTCAGAGAAAGAAAGATGATGCCCAGGATGGCGCTACACAATATTTTTGCCATATGGCAGAGGGGGACACAGAGAGGGAAATTTTGGTTTATGAAAGAGAGAAGGGATATGCTGGATTGGGGGGGGGGGGGGGAGAAGACAGGGTAGACAAAGAGAGAAAGATTTGGGGTTATGAGAGAGAAGGGATATATTAGACTGGGAATGAGAGAAGACAGGGTGAGAGATGCTGGACCACTGGAGGGGGAGAGGGTGGAAAATGGCAAGGGGATAGAAGGCTCCTGGTCTATGGGAGAAGACAAAAAAGGGCTGGGGAGGTGGAAGAGAGAGGGAGATGCTGGACCTTGGGGGAAAAGGGGACTGGGAAATGATGGATGTGGGTGGTGAGAGAGAGTAGATATGTTGTGCATGGTAGAACTATGTGAGAGAGGCAATAGGAGGTTGGCAAGGAAATGAGTGAGAAGAGGATGGTGATTACAAAGAGTAGAAATATGGTAATGGGGAGTAAATGAAAGGCAGAGGAATAAGAGGCTAGCAAAAAAGTGAGATGGGAAATGGGAGAGATAGGTTGGGCTGGAGATTAGAGGATTAATGGAACGTTGCTAGGTGAAAAGTCAAAGGGAGATTGTAGACATGTGTATGTGTGTGTGAGAGAGAGAGAAATATCAGTGGATGAAGAAGGAGTATAGAAGAAAAATGGAGGAAAGAGCAAACTGGAAAAGATCAGTATGTCAGAGGCAGATGTAGAGAGAATGGAGAAAAATAAGAGACAAAAAAAAAGGACAAATGGACAGAAGACAGTGGAGAGTTAGCAGAAGATACAAAGAAAGCAGAAGAGAGTGACTGGGAGAATTGTGACTGAAAAATAAAATGCCCAAACAACAAAAAGTAGAAAAAATATTGTATTTGTAATTTATTAATTGGACTATGTCAGCTCTGGGAAATGTATATCACTAACGTCTTTGTGTTTGTTCAAAACAAAAGGAAATTAATTGATAGTTTTATTTCTCCAGTGATGTGGTGCATTCCAAGTTTGGCTTTTGGGGTTCCAAGTTCAATTATTGCCTTCATATTGCTAAATTGTGATCCCTTGTTTTGTATTTGGTAACGGTCTGTCTACGTTTTGCATATGTGACTGAGCTGCGGTATTCTGTTTGTGTAGTTTCTATGTGACAGTCCCACTTGTTCTGTTTTCCCAGTAGGAGATGTATTGTTTTTTTGTAGTGCTGCCTTTTGATAGGTAGGGTTTGGTGCTGTGTGAGTCCTGGTTATGCTGTTATGGTATAGTGGGTTTGTTGCTATGGTTCTTAATGAGCAGGGCTTTGTCATATGATACACGTGAAAATACTTCTGATGCAGTGCGTCGATATTGCACCATTGAAACACCTAGAACAGAATGCTTAACAGCAATTAGTTTTGACAAAATATTAGCCCAGCGTATGAAAAACATACAAGGCCGATATACGCACCAATAACTCTGACACTAAGTAACTTACAGTTATCTAAACCTATTTTCTAAAGTCTACAAATACTTTTATTTGCAAAATAGTAGCTATTACAGCATTATAAGCTACTTACTATTTTTTGTGATCTTTTTATGTTGAGCCGCCAGTACCGTCAAAATCAGCAAACTTCGAATACCTACTAAACTAGCTAGATCTCAGATAAAAAATCTGTATATAACACTTTTTGACATAACAATAATAGCTAAACATAGTTCCATTGAACTTATAACCATTAATTAGTTATCAGTTAAGTAATAAGTATGGAAACCTTATGTATGTAAAACATACACTGGTCCAAAACGGGTTAAACTACCATGAAAAAGAGATTGCTTTTTTAGATGTCTGGTATCAAAACAAATTAATGGTTGGGGAACAACAACAGTTTATAGAAAAGACAGGCAGGAACACATATTTACATTTTTCTAGTGTACATTCACGTAAATTAGTTGAGGGATTGCCATTCTCCCAACCTGTCCAATTCCATATTTTATTTATTTAAAAGCTTTTCTATACCACGCTCTTTGATATCAGTGCGGTTCACAATCAACAATTCTTGTACAGGGCAGGGCAAATCTGCCTTGTGCTTACATTGAACAGGAATGGTAACTTGGAGTTGTAACTGGGGGAACTATTTACGTATTAGACCATCATAAGTTGTAACTAGGGTGACTATTTACATTTAGACATAACCGCATGTTATATCTGAGTCTAATTGGTTATTTACAGTGCAAAGTCAGAGTATATATATATTTACATATGTCCGTTGTTACAGTTTACAGAGCTGGTAGTATTTAAAGTATTATTATCACGGATTTGTTATATACAACTTTGCTTGACATCATTGGTCATAACCAGTAATTGGGTGTGGGACTAGATTTGTCCTAGTTTACATGTGATGTGTGGGGCGCTGCTTGAGTGGATTGGGGTGTGGAAGGTGGTGAGGTGCTGTTGGGTTGCTAGAAGTGTAGTAGGAATAGATGATGCTTGAGGGCTTTCCTGAATTGTATGAGATCTCTGATCAATCTGATGTTGGGTGGGAGGTTGTTCCAGCACTTTGGGGCGTAGAAAGCAAAGGCTCTGTTCCTGGTCGATTGCGCACATTTTTTAGTTTCCATGGGGATAATCAGTGTGTTGGAGGCTACTGTCCTTCTTGATCTGTTGTTGGGGGTGTGGGCGAGGAGGTCAGTGAGGGAGGAGGGGGGATATCTTGTTGATGGCTTTGAAAGTAAGGAGAAGTGCCTTGTATGTGACCCTGCAGTTTATCGGTAGCCAGTGTAGGTCTTTTAGGATGGGGGTTATGTGGTCTCTTCTGGATACTCCAAAGAGGACGCGGGCAGCAGCATTCATCGCGAGTTGTAACGGGTTTAGGGTGCTCTTGGGGAGGCTGTGCAGAATGAAGTTTGCGTAGTCAAAATGGGGTGTTACTAGAGCTTGGAATATTGTACAGAAGTCCTCAGGTGCCAACATGGGTCTTAGGTGTCATAGTGTCTTGATCTTATTGTATATTGCCTTGACGGTGTTTATGTGTGCTTTAAAGTCAAGGTGTTGGTCAAGCAAAACGCCCAGGTAGCGTATCGTGGGTTCACTTGGGAGCTCTGTGTCTCTCACCTTTAAAGTCGTAGGGGGAGAAAGGCTTTTGTTCTTCGTGATGAACAGGACCTCAGGTTTTTTGAAGTTTATACGGAGGTTCTGGTCATGAAGCCAGTCGGTGATTGCGTTGAAACAGTTCACTAAAACAGTAACGTCGGGATGCATGACATTGATTGGTGCAAACATCAGGACATCATCTGCGTAGATCAGGCAGGAGATTTAGAAGGAGCGGATGATTTCGCATATAGGCTGCATGTATATGTTAAAGAGTAGCGCGGACAGGGAGGAGCCTTGGGGTACTCCTTGGCTTTGCTGAAACAGTTCAGATAGGAACCATAGGAACTGTTCCACATTAACTGATTTCCAATCTCAATCTCGGTGCCTGAAATTAGATTTTCTAGCTAGAGAGTATCCATCTACAGCGGTTGATCGAGCATACAGGCATGCAAGATTTAATAAAAGAGATTGGCTCCTCCAACCTTGGGCTCAGGAAACACCAACAGAAAGGAGTGGACATATATTTCATTACTAGATATTTCCGTATAAGTCATAGAATACAACATTTTATCCATAAACATTTTGCTGTAACACAGGCAGTTGCAAGGTTGGTTGGTATATATATGGTCAAAATGTGTATGGTCAAGGTGTATGGTCTAGATGTATATGGTCAAGAAATCAAAATCTTAAGGAGATATTGAGTCCGGCTAGTTTGCGACCCATTGAACTCTCTTTGGAGACCCAGCCAGGGCACTGGATATGTGGCAAATGTTCCATCTGTTCTGTATCTTTAGGGCTTACTAAGTTTGCATATGGAGGACATTAGTATATGCTAAGGAGTCATACCACCTGTAATTCTAGCTTTGTAGTTTATGGGAGATGGTGCCTCTGTGGGCTTCTGAATATAGGCAAGTCAGTAGCCCCATCAGCTCCAATCACTATTGCACTGCTCCCAATAAGCTACTGTTGCTAACAATCTTCTCTACTGTGGTCAGTAACCTCACCAGTTTCAGTCATCAGTATACTGTTACCAGTTATCTAACCTTAACTACTGCCTGTGACTATATTGTCTATTGTGACCCAGCATGCTGATCTAAGTAAGGTTGTTAATATCTTTCTAATAGTCAAACTGATTAACCTGCTCCCAATTACATATTGCTCTGCTAAGATGGGTTCCCCCATTACCACCATAATAGGATTTGTTATCATCATATCAAGCTGGAGCTCCAACTCCCTTGCCTTAACCCCAGCATCCAAACAGATCCCTATTTTACGGAACCATGGGAGAAGGTGGTCTAATGCATCCCACGATAACATAACCTGGGACAACCGACCACACCATCCCCACCTGCTACACATTACACTTCAACACAATCTGAAACCCAAACGATTTGAAAACCCCTACCCTCATAGCCTAAAATGTGCACTCATCAATGCCCGTTCTATCCAAAAGAAGTGGCCAGCCGTCATTGACATCATTTCCAGCCACAGCCTTGATATACTCATGGTTACTGACACGTGGCTAACCACCGAAGACAACGTCTTAATCAACCAGATCCTCCCCCAGAATTTCACCGCACATTCAAGCCATAGACAAGATAAAAAAGGAGGTGGCGTGCTCATCCTCACAAGGTCAGACCTCCATTTTCAAACTGTAGACTCCACCAGTTCAAACCACCTTGAAACCGTCACCATCTCCAATAAACGCTGCTCAATCATCCTGCTTTACAGAGCCCCCTCAGCCTCCCCAGATGATCTCTCTGCTATCATTGATCTTGCATTGAATACTCAGAACCCAAGCATCCCAAATTGGATCCTAGGTGACTTTAACCTGCCCACGCTACAAGATAACCAAGCATCAGCCTTCCTCGATGCCCTCAGCAATCTTGGCTTCAAGCAATTAGTTAATAATCCTACTCACATTAAGGGAAATATACTGGACCTAGTATTTGCCCTGCAAACCTCTCTTAACCCAGGACCAGCCCAGGACCCTATAACATCCATAACCCCTGTTCCTTGGTCAGATCACAAACTGATCATCATCCAGATTCCCTCATACAAAACCTACACAAAAATCAACAAAATACAAAACACCACCACCAGACCGCCCTCTAGATGTTTTAAGCCTTACAACAGAGATCTTATCCTGGCTGAGACGCAACAACTCTTCTCTGAAACCACCCAGAACCTTGATGACCTAATCTCACACTGGAACAACTGCCTCAGTTCAATTGCCATACGTACGCCAACCAACAAGCCCCCAGGCAAAAGGATGAGTGCCCCATGGTACTCAGCCGATCTTAAAACATCACATAACCAATTACGGAAACTTGAGAAACGCTGGCGCCAATCTCAGTCTTTACATGACCAGTCAGCATACAACTGTCATCTAACTGTTCATCACAATGCAATCACAGACACTATGAAGCAGTACTACTCAAACACCTTAAAGAGATCGCTTAATAAACCGCATGACCTTTTTGATCTGGTTAAGACCTTATCAAAAGAACCATCCTCTGGACCTCCACTGGAGATACACCCTCAAGATTTTGCAACGTATCTACAATCCAAAATATGCCAGACTGACAAAATTTCTACCACAACCTTCGAAATAGATCAAGACTGCCAAACAACACTAACCATGTTTTCTACCCCCACCAAGAGAGAACTTGAAGACACTATTGCGGCCCTAAATATCACTACTGCCCAGTCTGATCCATGCCCAGCCTTCTGGATCAAGGAGCTTCGCAGCCATTTCAGCCCAGTACTGTCCAAAATAATGACCCTCTCCTTCTCAACTGGCTACTTCCCTTCCGCCCTGAAACGCACCTCTATTAGACCTCTGCTAAAAAACTGCAAACTTGATCCCCAGCAGGTGGAATCCTATAGACCCATATCCAGCATTCCACTTCTTGCTAAGATCATTGAAAAGGAAGCTCAACGACAATTACAGGATCACATCGACTCCACTGCACCGTTAGACACATGCCAACATGGCTTTAGAGAATTCCACGGAGTGGAAACCCTCCTCACCACTCTTTTCTGCAAGATAATCACAGGCATTGATGACATCCGTAAGGGTTTTGCTCTCATCTTTCTGGACATCGCTGCAGCCTTCGATTCAGTAAATCATGAGCTTCTATTAAGACGACTGATCGACAAAGGCATAAATGGACGAGCACTCGAATGGTGCAGATCCTACCTGTCTGAAAGATGGCAACATGTTCGTTCTAGGGGGACAAATTATGAACCTTTCCACCAAAGTCAAGGAGTCCCACAAGGATCCTCCCTTTCTGCTCTCTTGTTCAATATTTATATGCAGCCAATTTGTAACATCATCCGGTCCTTCAATGTTGACTGCATGTTATACGCAGACGATGTCCTTCTCTACATTCCTTTCTCTACCGAGCATCTGGACCTCTCCCCACTGACGAATTGTTTCAATGCAATATCTGACTGGCTTCTTTCTCAAAACCTCAGAATACAACACAAGAAAACCGAAGTACTCTTCATTACAAGGAACCTCAACTTTACCCCACCACAATATCTTAAAGTAAATGAAGCCGAGCTACAATCTAAACCATCAATACGATACTTGGGAGTCATCCTAGATCAACGACTGGATATGAAGGCTCACATAGGAAACATAGTCAGATCAGTCTATGGCAAGATACGCTCACTTAGGCATTTACGCTCCATGCTTGAACCATCTGACTTTCGGACAATTTTCCAGGCATTGATCATCCCTCATTTCGACTATGCCAATGCCATATTACAAGGTCTCCCCCAGTCTACACTAAACCCGCTGCAGCTAGCCATGAACACGGCTGCAAGAATCCTACATGGAGCGTCCAGGAGAGACCACGTGACACCTCTGCTAATACAGTTGCACTGGCTACCCATCCAGGCTAGAATAGTTTTCAAGATCTTGATAATCACCTTTAAAGCTCTTCACAATCTCTCCTCCACATCCTTAACCTCCCTCATCCATGCCACATCACCAAATAGAGCTAGAAGATCCACGTCTATAAACTCCTTAACCGTACCGAAGGCTCTTACTGTTTGCGCTAAATCAACAGCCAACAGGGCTTTCAGTCTCATTGCCCCAAGATACTGGAATTCATTACCCCATGATATCCGGGCTATTAAGAATCGACCACAGTTCAGGAAAGCCCTCAAAGGTCACCTCTTCAACAAGCACCTTATTGAGCCCAACTGCATCCCTTAGAGCTCCAAGACACCCCCATACCATCCACTTTCCCAGGCAAACTTATTGCATACCAACAACACAAGAAGTTGATACTCAAACCCATGACGTGATTGTGTTCTCCATGAATCTTTTGATTTTTACATGTAGTAAGTTTTGTAAATAGTTACCCCTGTTATCCAAGTTTTTTTTGTTCCCTGTTATCTGTAAACTCATACATGTTTTTGTACGGAGCATTTTGTTCCATGTAAACAGCGCTGATGCCGAATAGTGCGGTATATAAGAGAATGTAAATAAATAAATAAATAAGTCTATTTGACCTTTTAGATTAAAGTTACGGCAACATAAAAGTAGACTGTGCTGTTCACGGTAGGAGGCTCCGATGGTACAGCATTGCATAGAGCATGGGCATGTGTTTTCAGAACTACAGTGTTTCTGTATTGAACAGATTATGCACGGTATGGGGAGCATGAATAGGGAGCAATACCTACTGCAGTGTGAACAGTGGTGGATATTTCATTTGAATACGATTCATCCAGGGGGGTTAAATTCCCAGATAGATTGGAGTTTGTGTTTCTGATAGGGTGGGAGGGTGGTTTGTAAGACATTTGGATGAATGAATTTGCAGTTGTGATAGGAGTATTAGTAGATGACATGGTTAGATTGTAGTAATGGAGGGTTTTATTGTCATAGGAGTGTAGCGATCTGAGTAGGTACTTTCTGTACCTTCTCAGGATGAATCTTGGGATTGAAGTAATGCTTCAATGTAGCAGCGGTATTGACATGAATATTGTTAGTTGTTGTGAGTTCTTGTGTATGGGATTGATTTTAGAATCAAGCAGGTTGTGACATTATCATGGAGGCTAAGTAATAGCCATCGGTTCAAAGGATTGACAACATAATGAATGGTGATGGCCGTTTCATAAATAAATATATTGATAAATGGATGATTGGTTTGATAATGGGGGTGTTTATCCGGTTAAGAACTGTGGTATATAAGGCACGCATGTGTGGCATTTTTTTGAGTCAAGAGCAAGTTTGGCATTTGGTGGCATGCTGTGGTTGGATAAAAACACAGCCTGATGGTTTCTATGGGGTTCTTTGTTATAAGTTTACTGTTGGATAAGGAAGAATAGCAATATTGAAAGCATTGGGTTTGACATGACTATATATGCACACATACTTGACACCTCAAAGAATCAAATAAAATAACACCAGCTATAAAAAGAAATAGTAGGAAATATTGGTTATCCTCATCAGGACTACATTAATTAAGGACCTGGGATTAACTAATATTGAGGTGAACAAAGTCCATTAAATATATTAGGTATAGTTGTATCCCCAGCAAACCTAAGTAATAAAAAACTTAAATAAATACAAAGACAACACTTTAAAACTAAGATGCAGACAGCAGTCCAGCAGCGAGATGGAGGCTTTCCAGTCTTTTGCATTAAATGTCACCCAGCTGGTGAGAGGTTTTATGTGTACACTAGGTGAAAGGAGCTCTTTGCTCTCAGGGAATGAGTCTGATCTCTGGAGGCTAGAGTAGTAGACTTGGAAGATATAGGGAAGACAGAGAGGTATATAGATGAGACCTACAGGGACGTAGTACTGAAGTCCCATCTCCAGTCTGGTAGCCTCCCTGTTGCCCTGGAGGAGAGAGGTCACATGACAGGAGTGCATCACCCAGGTGTGGAAGGAAATGATCCTGTAAGTAAGATCTGTCCTCCAGGTGATGTAAAACCCTCTCACACTGAGAAGGTGTCTCCAGGGCCATGTGTCCATGAGTGAAGGGTTAGGACAGCAGTTATAATTGGTGACTCAATCATTAGGCATATAGACAGCTGGGTGGCTGGTGAACGTGAGGATCGCCTGGTAACATTGCCTGGTGCAAAGATAGTGGACCTCATGCACCACCTAGACAAGTTTTTAGATAGCGCTTTAGGATTTTTTTGGTATATTATCTGCTAATATTTTGTATTTGCTTCTTACTGAACTGCTCAAATCTCTGAAGGATTAATCACTTCATCATTAAGATATCCTGTGATGGAAAATTTCACTCTTAATTGGGAAAACTGACTATAAATTAAGGTATGTGCCTTTGTTGGATAGGGGTTGGAAAGTGTGGATAGGAAAAATTTTAATTGTCTGTTTTCTATTAAAATTCTAAAAGGCCTAACTACAAACTAGGGCACATTAATTCTAAACCTTTATTTCAAGCACATATCTGTTTGTTTTATATTAACATTTTAAAAGATCTAACTCAAACGTTTTGTCAACAAGGGAGAGGTACGGTATAACTAAACTAAACGAGTGAAATACTTCTGTCCACGAAAGAGGAACGTGACTTATTGATCATTGGTTCAAAAATCCAGGAACTTTAGTTTTGTGTTTATGAATTGTATATAATTTTTAAGTATCCCTAGGCTACTCTGACCATGGTACAGTTTCACTGGCATTTGAGCTTTTAAATGTAAAGGGACAAACATCTATTTTGTTTGGTAAGATTTCTTGTAGTTAGTTTTTTGTTTTTATTTCTTATTTCTTTGTGATTTATAGGTGGCACTAAGATGTCTTTTATATTAACACCGGTAGTCGGATCCGGGCGGGGTAGCCCACGCCCAATTTCCCCTCCCCCGCTTACTTCTTCATCCCTGACTCCACATAGACCAAAACAATAAAAGCCAAACACCTCAACTGGAATGAAAACACTGGTAATAGATTTACTGAAAACCTCATACATGAAAGCTTGTTACAAACAAGATAAGATGGCTCTAGAACAGTATCTTCCTTGCCCCCAACCAGATGATGTTGCCACCAGCCATGCTATTAGCAAAGTGTTACCGTTATCCACCCTCCACCACTGGGTTCTCCAGGCGCTACCCTGCCTGCCCACCCACCAAACACCAATCTCGCCGTATTAGAAGCAAAGATCGTCAACATTGGGTAAAACTCCACCCCAGGGTTTTTCCCTCTCAGCGTTTTCAGGCTCAGATCACCTGATCTGAGTCCCAGAGCAAGATCTCTATATTTACAGCTACTCGACTGGCTCAGGTAACCACCACTGGCACTGGGAAGGCAATTGAATATCTGGGCTCACTGCACAGTCTCCAATACCGCAGAAGCTATCCAGGTAGTGACGATATTGCACCATTACCTAGTTAGCTCCCATGGGTAAATCCAGGCCAGCTTTTGCAGCACTTAGTTTTACCCACAAGTTGCTAACTGTGTAGTGTTGCAATATCACTGCCTCCTGGTTAGCGACTGTCACTGCCCATGACATTCCCTAGAATGCCCACTAACAGAGTTAGTGCCATTGGATATCCCATTCAGAGGCATTTACATGGTTATAGTCTCTAAACCGTGTAAATGACTTTCAGTATTGAACCCAATGTTTTTATATATGTACTAATGACTATCTAATGTATTTATGCTGTTTTAATGTTTGTTCAATAAGGTTTATATACTGTATTTATTATACTTTGTAAATCAAATTTGGAGTTTATGTACTTTTATTGAAAAAAAAAAATTGTCATGTGATTTCCCTGCTTTTTGTTGGCATCACAGATGTCCAGTATTCCCACTCATTGCTCTCCGCTAATCCCTATCCACCCCACTTGCTCATGAAAAATTCTCATCAACCATATACTCTCCTTAGGAAACCAGTGAAAGATTCAACCATTCACATCACCCCCCATTAGTTTAATAGCATTTATACCATCAGAGGTCACTAAGACAGTCATATTCTCAGTGTCCAGATTCACTCTCTTTTGAACTTCTTTGCTTGTTGCCTTCAAAAACAATCCCATCTTCAAAAAATTAATGCGACACCAGGAACTGTATGCTCCTCAGTCTTAAACTACACCACTAGCTCAAAATGAACTGGACCAGGCTTTACCCAAATGCAGTCCAGTTCTGCAAACTCTACAGCACACTCAGATACATACTTCTCCATACTTCTCTGAAGGTAATCCTGCAGAGCTAATGGGTCATAAAATGTGTGAGGTGAATTATTCACAGTGACCCTCATTACATCTGGGAAATATAGCCCATAACACATATCTGACTTCATAAATTGTTTATACATAAAGAGAAATTGCTTATGTTGGGCCACCATGGCATTGGGCAAATCCAGGAAAATGGATATTATACAACCTAGCCTGTAATAAGATCCTAGGCAACCTCACCACCATAGCCAGTGGATGCTTATTAATAGGGTTAATTAATGCTAGCATTCTGTATGCTCTTTCAGTTTCCTTTGAGTGTGTGAAAACTGTATTCAATGCTCGAGAGAGCCATCAAATCAAAAACTGAAACAAACCTCCTACATCAATTCCTTATAGTAGGCCCAGTATATGAAGATTGTTATACCTTGTCTGACTGTGTAATTTTTCTAGACTGAATTTAAGGGTTTGTAGAGCCTTACTGTGCTTCTGCTCCACTTTCAATTGCATCATATCAGCCTCAATGTTTTTGTTCCCTAACCCCAACTTTTGTGACCATATCATCCATTGTCATTTTGATAGCTTCTACTTTCCCTTTGAGCTTGAATAGGGAAGTGAGGTTCTTTTTCTGAATAAAGTTAAGCTGCCAAATTTGATCAGCAGTGCGCTAAACATAATCTTTGCATCTGTTAAGCCTGGCTGCTTCTGTGAAGAGGGCAGATCTGGTGTAGCCTTCTTACCTCTCCAACTAGAGGCTGGGGAAAAGTACACCTTTCTCATTTTCAACATCAGGACATTAACAATCAGTATAAGAAATGGGGGCCACTGAATGCCTCTCAGATTGGGGGATTCAAGCTTTGCCTTGGCTCTGCCCCGAGTTCAATCCTAACTCCACTCCTAGCCCCTTCCAACCTTCCCCTCTTGTTCTGCCCACATGGCTCTGATCTCCTGAGGGGAGAAGAAAAGGGAACGTTTGCAATCATGGCAGACTCCTGTCCGCCCATGGGAGATGGGCTACCCATGGGAAGACAGGAGTCTTTTCCGTGATCGTGGCAGCCTTCGCCTCCTGCCCACAGGGATCTGATGTCCCATGAGAAGACAGAAGGAGTCTGCCACAATCACAGCTGCTCTCTCTTTGCAGGTGGGCAAACGTTTGGAGGGGCCAGGGCCTATGTGGCCCACTCCATTTTGATGCCTATGATAACAAATCTGAGATCATAGCTTTCACCTAGGAATAGAAGTTTTATATTTATTTCTCTTAGGTCTTTGGAGTTCCAACTTCAAGTTGCCTTCTGGTGTGTGGCTCACTAGCTCTACCCCCTTAATATTAAAATGATTTTTAAATGTTATGGATATCCCTCTTCTTCTCTTCCCCAGACAATTCACCTGAGAAAAAGAATTAATTGATAGGTTAGCATCCATTAAAGGGGCTGAATCATCCTCCCCAAGTTTCTGTTGCATTAATCTCTACAGAATTGTCTAAAATTAAATCTTTAAGAAGGTTCAACTTTTTCCCCAGAGAGTTAACATGTAAAATCCCCGATTGATGTTAGGGGAAGACGAAACCTGGTTATATACTGTTTAATAGGAATTAATACTTACTCCATATCTTTCACGCCCTACATACACAGTAGGGTGGTCCATAAAAATGAATTCCTGAATTCCTTTGCTCCCTGGCCTGATTCTGGTTCCATTTAGGTAGAAAACACTGTGTACAAAGTTGGAAGCCAATCAAATAATATTTAGGGGTAGCTCAACAAGTCTTGAGATTTCCCCCTGGGAGCAGATACGAAATGTTGCATCATCTTGTATCATCCACTCAGTTCCACGCTGATTACATTTGATTGCGTCATATTTGAACTAATCTCGTCTCTGAGAGGTGGCAAAGACATTGTACTATTATCTTTGTATCTTTATTCTTTTCAGATGGCGAAAAAACGTGGTTTTTATCTCATTGAAGAAATGTCCACCACAATTCTGGGGGCCAAGCTCCCAGCAAGGGGCAAGTGTTAAGTGCATTTTTACATCACCATATGACATTAAACAAAGGCGTTAGTGAAAGTGCATCTATTGTAACAAGTGAAGTAGAAGCTTACTGGGAAAAGGCCAGGCTTCCTATTCAAAGAAATGACAAAATTCAAGAAAAAGTAAAGAAATTGTTCAATCAGTGGAAACTTTTGAAGAAAAACAAAGGGAGAGGAGGGAAACAAGAGGCAAATGAAAAAGAATTCCAGGTTGCAATGAAAAACCTATTTGATGTGGCGCATGCCAATGCAATGTCTTTAATTCATATTCAAGAAGACAAAGAATTCTTAATAGCGCAATGAGAACCAGGGCGCCGCGGCTCAATGTGCGCGATGGTCAAGAAACTGGCCAACACGGAAGCAAGATCGCAACAGCAAGAAGAAGAACTGAAAAGGCGCAGACAAAAACATGTTGCCGAAGCCGAGGCAACTACAAGCCAAGTTCAGCTGGAAGGATCTTCTTCCTCAGCAGAGTCAGGTGAAGACTCATCGACATCTGCGGATTCAGATAACAGACAGAAGAAAGCAACTCCCATTTGAACTGCGTTTAATCAAGGACATTACCGCTTTCCGAAAGGAGCTAAAAACTCACCTATTCAAAAGTCACTACAATCAGCTATGACTCTCAAGTTCGATAGAGTCGTAGCAAAGCAATCAATTAATTATACTCTGTTGAAACCGCCATATGGATAAATATGTAAATATGTATGTATAAATGTGAAATGTAAATATGTGTAGTCCAATCCTCAAGACACTAACCCAGTGTGCTGTGACCTACCCTCAGATCTATGTATATATTTTACCCCTCTTCCCTGTCTTGATTTGACAACCCCCAAAGATGAAATAAAACCACTGCTGATCGCTGGAAGTAGCGGTATATAAGTGTGTATTAAATAAATAAATAAATTAAATAAATAAACTCCACAAACGAAGCAGTTTCGACCTAACAATGTCTGGACCCCAGAGCTTACAGCAGCCCTGGATCGGACAGGGACAACGGATCGCAATGCTCTGTTTGTGGTAGCTGAAACCGCCAGAAGTCTCGGACATTATCCTGGGGAGCTCAATATCAGCCGCTCCAGTGTCAAGCGTCATAGAGAAAAGCACCGTCAGCAACAATGGACGGACCTGCACAACGCATTCAAAGCCGAAGGCAAAACATGCATTGTGCATTGGGATAGCAAGTTATTGCCATCTCTCCTCTGTTCAACTACATCCGTTGACTGCCTTCCAGTTTTGATAACGGCTTTCTCCACTGGAGAAACACAACTTCTTGGTGTACCAAAACTGACATCAGGAACGGGCGAGAATCAAGCTGCAGCAGTTTATGAACTGTTACAGGAATGGTGTTTGGATGAAAAAGTTGCAGGCTTCTGCTTTGATACAACTGCATCGAACACGGGACGTCGATCAGGAGCGTGCATTCCTCTAGAACAGAGACTCCGTCACACAGTCCTTCATTTGGCATGCCGCCATCACATTTACGAAATAATTCTTGGTGCAGTATTCTCTACATGCTCTGCAGCTTCATCGGGTCCCGATGTCCAACTCCTTCGCCGGTTCCAAAAGAATTGGGGCTCCCTTGACAAGTCCAACTATCAAACTGGAAAAGACTTGGAGGTGCTGCAACCTGACAGGGATCGCATCATGAAGTTTGCGGAATCCAAGTTGGCACAGGGCAATCACCGAGATGATTACCTGGAATTCTTGGAGTTAACGATTGTCTGCCTTGGAGGGAATCTTCCTAGTTTCAATTTCAAGAAACCCGGAGCTTTCCATCATGCCAGATGGATGGCAAAAGTCTTGTACTGTCTCAAGATTTGGATGTTCCGAGGACAACTCAAAGATCTTACCCAACGGGAGGAGTCCTGTGTTTGTGATGTGAGCATTTTCTCCATTCTGATTCATGTGGAAGCCTGGTTTTCTGCCCCTGATGCCGCAGTTGCTCCTCGAACAGATTTGGAGATGCTGAAGAAACTACACTCTTACCACAATGACCGTGTTGGAAGAGTGGCCAGAAACAAACTGCAACAGCATCTGTGGTATGTGTCAGAGGAACTTGTGGCACTGTCACTGTTCGATGAAGCTGTTTCAGCACCGACAAAGCGGGCCATAGTGTCGGCCATGATCCCCGGCAGAATCAGATGAAAGTGATGAGGATGATGATGAAGACAAAGATCCCCCAAAGCGGGTCGAATTGAAAAGTTCCATGATTCCACCACTTGAATCTTTTGCAACTCGCAAGTCAATCCGTTTCCTGAAACACCTCAACATCAACAGTGATTTTCTTGATGCAGACCCAGAAGACTGGGAAGAGAATACATCATTCAAAGACGGTCTGAAGAAAGTAAAAAAATCTTCCAGTGATCAACAATGTGGCTGAGCGAAGGGTCAAACTCATTGAGGAGTTCAATGGCCGACACACCACAAAAGAAGAGCAACTCCAGTTCCTTCTGGGTGTTGTCTCGCAATACCGTAAGATGTTCCCCACATCGTCAAAGTCCTTTCTAGAATCTGGACCACATTGAGTGCTTGGCAAGCATGATACACCCATCTATGAGCGGATAATACCCACTGGTCTGACGAACCCTGGGGGGGGATCCAGGGGCCTGATATATAGGGACCTTGAGCCACCCCTAAATTTTATTTGATTGGCTTCAACCTTTGCACACATTGTTTTCTACATAAATGGAACCAGAATCAGGCCAGGGAGCAAAGAAATTCCTACTTTTATTTTTCCCCCCCTATGGCAGTGGACCACCCTAATACACAGGGATTTCAAATGTTGGTCACACATGATCAAATAAAAACACAATAAGAGACAATAAAAGCTGCATACAAAGGGGTGCATCAAGGGGAAGGCATGTCTCTTTGATGTACCTCTTTACCGGTGCACCTGAGGCAGCATGCTTCTTTGGTAGGACTTCTATTAAGGGCTAGTCACCAACTGATGTTATCACCAAACTGGAAGAGTTCACCAGCATAGACTCTAAATTCCAGCATAAAAAAAAAAACAACACAAACCACAGATGAGGTTTTAGGCAGTGGGAAAGGTGTACAGTAACTATTATTTGAATTGCCTCATTCTTAAAGAAAAGAAAAACTAAGCTACTATGTATTCATTATTCTTCAATGTGCTGATAAAGCATACTTCCATATCATCATAGTAAAGAACACCACAAGCATGTACAAGAAAAAATCACAAGTGCAAAATATAAAACTACACTTTTTGTTCTTCTCTCCTTGCTTTTCCTCTTCCTCTTGGCTAACTCACAGGATCCTTTGGATAATACCTCATATTTCAGACTTCAGGACTATTGAGAAAAGCTGCTCTTGCTGGAAAGGATTCTGTAATTGTAAATATTTACCTGGTGGCAATTTCTCAGACTCTTGGGTTAAAAGGAACTCAGTTTAAACTCTGTATTTTAAATCTCTGTGTTTTTTAAAGTCACACAGGGCACTGTTTTAGCATGCCAGTTTCTATTAAATGTTTCTTTCTCTCCTGTCCACCCAACTCCCACCCACCCCAGACGTTATCTTAGATATATATACAGGTCATTCTAAACTCCGTTTAGCAGGTCTGGACATCCGATCAAGACATCCAGACCCGTTAAAAGGCCAGGCAGCCTGCAGGGACCAGAGCTACCCATACAAACAGGCATTTTGTATGGGGAGTTCTGTTCTTGGGAGGGAGGGGTGGGACAGAGGCGGAGCGAGGGTGGGTGGTGGGCAGAGAGTGACCCCGGACATACAGGGCTGATTCTGAGGTTGGTCCTGTATGTCTGAGGTCGGCCACAGAGACAAGGGACTTATTCTACCTTGGAGGTAGAATAAGTTCCCCTGGACATTGGGGAACCACGGTGCCAGGCATAGACAGGAGGTGAGGGGGAGGCCAGATCAGGGGACAGGATTCCATGGCACTGTGGCTCCATTCAGGCCAATCAGAATCGGGGCCCGGCCTGCACATCCAGGCCATAGACCCGATTCTGAACCCACGGGCACGTCTAGCCCCTGCAGGATCAAAATTGGGTCTACTTCTGTTTGCCCCAATTCTGATCAGCCGCACAGGAGCTGGACAGCCAGTATAAAATTGTCCTCATTGACTCTTGCAGCTCTCATGGGGACAGAGGTAAAACCCTCTTGCATCAAGGTGGTTTCTCCAGGGTCATGTGCCCATAAAGGAAGGGTTAGGATGGCCTTTATAGTTGGCAATTTAATCATTAGGCATGTAGATAGCTGGGTGGCTGGTGTGAAGGTAGTGGACATCATGCGCCAGCTAGAACAACTTTTTATATAGTGCTGAGGCAGAGCCTGCTGTCTTGGTACAGATTGGCACCAATGATATAGGAAAGTGTGGGAGGGAGGTTCTGGAGGCCAAATTTAGTCTTATAGGTAGGAAGCTGACATTCAGAAATGTCAGGGTAGCATTCTCTGAAATGTTTCCCAAACCATGTTCAGGACCAAAAAGTCAGGCAGAGCTCCAGAGTCTCAATGTATGGATGAGACAATGGTGCAAGAAAGACAATTTTGGATTTGTTAGGAACTTGGTAACATTCTGGTAAATGGAGGGGCTTTTATGAAAGGATGGGCTCCACCTTAACCAGGATGGAACCAGGCTGCTGGCATTAACCTTTAAAAGATATAGAGCAGGGGGGCGGAGCCTGATGTCCAGCGGGATAGTCGCATAGCGCTGAGGCTCCCGAGAGGCCTACCAAGACTCCTGAATTTTGAACCGTTTTAATTCTGAATATTGCTTTGACTCTACCGGGGTACCTTGGGGTGATGGCGGGGACCAAACCAGCACGTCTAGATTTCGGGACCCCAACGAATTCCCATGGTAAATGCTCCAAAACCGAGCCCCCGTCTCCGCAGAAGCAGCCCGCACCTCGGGAAGGTCCCGAGATGCAGCAGGAGATCCTCACTGAAATACGAGGGGTAAAAGACCTTGTGCAATCCAACGGGGAGTCACTCCGAGCGCTGCGTGAAGATTTCGGCATGCTGCAAAGCAAACTTGAAGGGCTTTCCCTACGGCAAGACAAAATGGAAGGCATACTGGACTCACACACGGTCCGGTTGGCGAAACTTGACAAAGTAGAGCGCCAGATACGGGCCCTGCAGAAAGAAGTGGAAGATGGCAACAATCGGGCCCGCCGCAATAACATACGGCTCGTGGGCATACCGGAGGGAGCTGAGTCTGGAGACATGAAAGAGTTTCTTTGTAAGGCGCTTCCTTCCCTACTTCGGATCACATTTGCTAAAGACCTGGAGATTGACCGGGCTCATCGAGTGCCCTCAAATATGGCGCTCAATCGGAAGACCCCGAGGCCTATTATCTTTCGGCTCTTAAGATACCAACATGTTGAGCAAATTTTGAATGCCGCTCGCGCAAAAGGCCCCATCGAGTTTGAGGGCCACCGGATATCCTTCTTTCCTGACTTGGCCAAGCCCACGGTTGACCGTAGAAAGCGATTCCTGGAATTTCGACCGAGGCTACAACAACTGCAAGCTCGCTATGGCCTGATGTACCCGGCTAAACTCAGGGTAACGCTGCACAACCAGACCAGAACATTTGATGATCCTGAATTACTTGCGGAATTTTTGGAGTCCAAAGAGGCAGATCAGATGCGTTGATCCAAGGAACACTTAGCTAATTGACCTTATATTGGTAAAACCCGCCATATTGTTGTCGGACGCTCTCTACCTTGGAGACCGCCTTGGCAATTCACAACCTTGGCTTTCACTAGCCTTGATGGCCCTGCTCTATCATGCCCACAGCTACTTCGGTGGAGATCGGAGACTATAATAACAGAAGGGTTCGAATATTACATTCGCACTCTCTTGGGCCTCCTCCCGCAGACATATGGTCGCCATTTATAGTTGGGGTTATGCTTCTTCTCTGGGGCACTTCGGTGCTTGTTTTCTCATATGGGGTGTATCTGGTATCTTAATTGATGTGTATGAAATAGATGTACAGATGTGGTATATATTCCATACTCGCCTGCGCTTTTACTTCAAATGTATGACAATGTCTTATGGCCCTATGTAAGGTTTTTTCATTGAACGTAAAGGGAATCAACAACCCGATTAAAAGAAAGAAAATCCTTAGTTATTTGAGTCATGAAAAGGCGGATTTGGTTTTTCTTCAGGAAACGCACTTAAATTCTACCGAAACTCTGAAACTCAATATTAAACCTTACATGGTAGCTGCCTACTCTCCGGCTGTTTCTAAGAAATGTGGGGTAGCTATTCTGGTGAGGAAATCCTTGCCTGTCACCATTATTGCCACTAGCTCTGACACGGAGGGCAGATGGTCCCGCGTCCACCTTAAAATTGGACACCTTGAACTAACATGTATATGTATATATGCCCCCAATGTGGATAATCCTGCCTTTTTTGCTACCATTGCTCAGGTTGCGCAGGCCTTTGCTAGCACCTCATTGATAATAGGTGGCGACTTTAATCAAGTCGTCGATCCTCTGATAGACAGGCAACCGCCTAGAACGAGTGGCCTGCCCAAGAGCTCCCTCACACTCACCTCCTTGATCAAAGATCTCGCTTTAGTGGATCTTTGGAGATTGTTGCATCCTGCTGAACTGGAATTTACTTACTATTCTCCCCCCCATCTATCACAGTCCAGAATAGATTTTTTCCTAATATCTAAAGTGCTGGTATCTCAGGTAGACACAGCGATGATTCACCCATTACATATCTCAGACCATGCTGCCATTTCCTTCCAGTTGCACGCTAACCTGCCCAGTGGGAATCCGGGAAATTGGTTTTTTGATAGGACCCTGTTAGAGCAACAAGAGTTTCAGTTAGACATTCGGGCCGCCATTCAGGACTACTTCCATTTTAACTTACCACATGATACCACGGGTTGGGCTTGGTGGGAGGGCTTTAAAGTTGCCATTCGTGCAACCATTACTAGCTATCAAATTCGCTTGGGGAAACAGCGTAAGCAACAGTTATTAATATTAGAGCAACAAATTAAAGCTGGGGAACGGGTTCTTACTTCCCGCACTGATCCTTGTGTGTTGTTACGATTGCAACGCCTACGCTTTCAATATAACTCAATCCTGTCTGCTGCAGCTTCTAAAAATATCGCATCGCAGCAAGGGATGTACTATCGGGAAAGCAACCGTGCTGGTAGACTCTTAGCTAATGCCTTGAAAGGTCAAAAAGAAGCCAAACGGGTAGCGGCTCTCCGAAACCCGGTAGGAGGGGACATAGTGACAAATAATACAGAGATAGTAGAGCTCTTCCGGGATTTTTACACTCGTCTTTATAAATCAGAATGTGACTTCACGTCAGAGGCTTTTGAGCGATTATTATCCGGAATCCAACAGCCGACCCTCTCTGAAGAGGATAGGGTTGCGATGGATAAACCCTTCTCTACTAATGAAATTCACTCTACCCTTAAACGTGTGGCCTCGGGACGCGCCGCAGGCCCTGACGGTCTTCCGGCCGAATTTTATAAAACGTTCAGTGCTGATCTAGCCCCCCACCTAAAACTCTATTTCACTGCCCTGGCTGAAGACACATCTTGCTTGGGATCCTTTTCGGCGGCGAATGTGGTAGTATTTGAAAAAGAAGGGAGGGATCCGCTGTTAACAGCTAACTACCGCCCAATCTCCCTTCTTAACGCAGACTATAAAATTTTTGCGACTATCTTAGCCTCTCGACTATCTGACCAAATGTCTACACTAATCCACCCTGATCAATGTGGTTTTATACCCGGAAGATCCACTGCCGACAACGCTAGGACTTTATGTCATGTTTTGACTAATGCTGCAAGCCTAGATCTACCACTAGTTGGCCTCTCCCTAGACGCCGAGAAAGCCTTCGACCGTCTCGAATGGCCCTTCTTATTTGCTGTTCTCCGTTGGTACGGCTTTGGGGAGGGCTTTCTCTCCGGTTTCTTCAAGTCATGTATGCCGAACCCACAGCCAGTATATGTGTGAATGCTATCAAATCTCAGCCATTCAGCCTTCAAAGAGGTACACGCCAAGGGTGCCCCCTATCCCCTTTGCTCTTTGACTTAGCGCTCGAACCTCTAGCCCTGTTACTTAGGCAGTCCGCAGACATCCGAGGTGCCCCCTTTAGACACAGAGAGATCAAACTCTCCGCTTATGCAGATGATCTTATGCTTTTTATAACTTTGGACTCGGTCCCAGTAGTCTTAGAATTACTAGACAGATATTCGCAGCTCTCGGGCTATAAGATCAACTGGACCAAATCGGTTGCTTTCCCACTTAACCACCGGGTACATGCGGCCGACATGCAAGCCTTTCCCTTTCTCTGGCAGCATAGTATGGTGAAATATCTCGGGGTCCATTATTGCTATCCTTTAGAGGACACTATTAGTTTCAACGCCAAGGCGATAATCTCCAAAGTCCGTGAACTTACCAATCGGTGGTCTCCACTAACCCTTACATGGTGGGGCCGCTTGGAAACAGTGAAAATGATGATAGTTCCTAAAGTGAACTACATTCTCGAAATGCTACCATGTTTACTGCCCCGACACATCTACAAAGATATAGAAGGCCTTCTTATTCGTTATCTATGGCAGGGTAAAACACCCAGGATAGCTAAACAATACTTGCAATCTGATAAAGCGAGAGGAGGAGCTAGATTTCCAGATTTTCTCAAATATCATAAAGCCTTCCTCTTAAAGCAAGGTGCCCGTTGGTTGGATACCCCGGCAGCAGGCCGCCCGGTGTGTGGCTAGATATTGAAGAAGAGCTTAGTGGACCAGTTCCGCTGGCCTACTTCCCCGGAATGTGCCACCATTCAGACTCCCGCCATTCACCAATGGTTGTAGACACTCTAGTGGCCTTTAATGCCCTCATTCAATCTCTGGGTCCGCAGGCGTGCCCCCCGGACCATCTCCCGATATGGCATAACTCTCGATTTCAAATTAACAAAAAAACGATAGCATGGAGACCCTGGTACTCCAGGGGGATTTGGACACCTAAGCAGCTGTTTGCTGGGGATCGCTTGAAAACCTTTAATGCTTTACAAACAGAATTTGGTCTACCAGCGAAATATTACTTTCAATGGGTGCAGCTCCAATATTGCCTTAAAGGCGTTCGGGTCATTCCGTGCTCTGATACTAGCGTGGAAGGGCTGTCAGAGGTGATTCGTTGTATCGGGAGTTTACCAGGGGTGGCATCTAACTTTTACAAAATACTTACTCATAGTCCAGGCAGGGACACCCCTAGGGCCCAGCAGGCATGGGAGCGCGAATTGCACATCACTTTAACTCCCCAGCAATGGAAGATAGTCTGGAGCAAAGTGGTGCGGGTCTCTAGATCCGCCTCTGTCACTCAAACGCTCTTCTATTTTGCCCACAGATGCTTTTATACTCCTGAGAAGATGGCCAAATGGAATGTCAATACAAGCTATCGATGTTGGTCCTGCCATACAGCGGTGGGTACCTTCGCCCATGTTATCTATGAATGTCCAGCACTACAGCAATATTGGGGGCGGGTTTGGGACCGGATTCAAAGTATCCTACACTTCCGGGAGCCCCTTTCTTGGAAGATTGTGGGACTCCGCTCTGTGGCGGGGATCCCCTCTCTTCCCAGGACAGGCCGCTTCCTCCTAGATTTCATGTTGGGTATGGCTGTATGCTTAGTCACGAGAAATTGGAAGAATGGCTCCCGCCTAACTTTTACCGAATGGTGGAATTCTGTCTGCTTATATAGTACATATGAGCAGATACCTCGTCGGATGGCATTCCAGGTTCAGGACTGCTCTCACTTGTCTAAGTGGCAGATGCTTAATGACTATGTTCAGATTGCCAGATGCTCCAATATAGCCGTATAGCTACACTCATCATGTTGCAGATAATTATATTATCTCGAAAGATAATAATGTGTATATACACCCGATACTGGATTGTTACGTATCCCAGAGAAGAAGCAGGGGGGGAGGGGGGTGGTGGGGGTTTACTGTCCGTGATTGTATAATATTATTTGTCATGTCTTCTATTCTGTATGTCCTTTTGTTTCGATGTTCCAAAATGAAAATAAAATTTAAAAAAAAAAAAAAAAAAAAAGATATAGAGCAGCTTTTAAACTAGATAATAGGAGAAATTCAATAGTCACTCAAGAGTGCATGGCTCAGAAGATATATCCTTGGAGGATACTAGCAAAACAGGGAAGTTAGGGCATTCCAACAGAGAGGTTCAAATAAAGATAAAAATAACCTAGATGCCCTTATGTACAGAGCAGAGAGAGTCAAAAGATTCCAAATTACCCCTATCAACTGATAACCAGATTAATATGAATAAAATACAACCTCCAAAATACATGTATGCAAATGCTAGAAGTCTAAAAAATAAGATGGGAGAGTTAGAATACATAGCACTAAATGAAGGATTAGATATAATTGTCATCTCAGAGACATGGTGGAAGGAGGAAAACCAATGGGACAGTGTTATACCGGGGTACAAACTATATTGCAATGATATGTAGATCAAATTGTTGGAGGGGTTGTGATCTATGTTAGAGAGGGCACTAAGTCACAAAGGATTACAGTTTTGCAGGAAATAAAATACACTGTAGAATCTCTATGTATGAAACTCCATTTAAAAAGGGGAAGGCTGTGGCAGTGGGGGTGTACTACCGACCACCTGATCAAAATGCATAGATGGATGATGAAATGCTAAAAGAAATCACGGAAGCTAACAAACATTACAGCATAGTAATAATAGGTGATTTCAATCACCCAGGTATCGACTGGGTCAATGTCACTGCTAGATGAAATAAATGACTGCTTCTTGGAGCATCTGGTTTATGAACAGACAAGAGGGAAAGCTATTTTGGACCTAGTACTTAGTGGAACACAGGATCTGGTGCAAGAGATAAGGGTACTGGCAATAATGATCATAGAACGATCACATTTGATTTAATAAATGGCAGGAAGTTGGCAAGGATATCCACAGTACTTTCTCTTAACTTTCAAAAGAGAGACTATGATAAAATAAGGAAAATAGTTAAGAAGAACTAAGAGGAGCAACTGCAAAGGTTAAAGGTTTACATTAAGCACGGGCATTGCTTAAAAATATTATCTAGGAAAGCCAGACCAGATGTATTCCATGCATTCCAGATGTATTCCAAGTGGAAGGCAGGCCAAAACACTGCCAGCATAGTTTAAAGATGAGGTCAGAGAGACTGTTGTAGCAAAAAAAAACCACACCTTTCAGGAAACAGAAAAAGGAGACAAATGATGAAAACGGAAAACAACATAAGCACTGGCAAGTTATATGCAAGGTATTGATAGGGCAGGCAAAGAGAGAATTTGAAAAAAAAACTTGTCATGGAAGCAAAAATGCATAATAAAAGCTTTTCAAGTACATTTGTAGGAAAAAAAACTATGAGAGTCAGTTGGACCATTAGATGATAGAGGGGGAAAAAGGGGTGCTAAGAGAGGACAAGACCATAGCATGAATATGCATGCTATAGATTTGCATACAATGGAAGCATATTTATTATGGATATCCTGAAAACCTGCTGACCTGGGTGTTCCAGAGGACTTGATTGAGAACCACTGATGTAGCCCATTTAAGGACTGATAAGAGAACATAGTTTTTCACTCAATGAGCAATCAAACTCTTGAATTTGTTAGAAGAGGACGTAGTAAAACCTGTTGGTTTAGCAGGTTGAAAAAAGGTTTGTTTAAGTTCCTGTAGGAAAAGTCCATAAACCATTATTAAAGAAGACCAGAGAAATCCACTGCTTACCCCGGATATAAGTAACATGGAATCTGTGTACGTTTTTGTGAACCTGACATTGGCCACTGTTGGAAACAGGATACTTGGCTTGATGGACCTTGGTCTGACCCATAATGGCATTTCTTATGTTCTTATGTTACATCTTTTCAACCTATGGGATAAAACATGGCTTGTATTTACATATCTTATGGGGTCCATGAATAACCGGGTAAGGCAGACCGGCCTCCGCCACACCGCAACACCCCCCCCCCCCACCCCCTCAACCATCATAACAAAGGTAGACCACACATATATGGGAATTCAAATGGTCGCAGCTTTATTGCCATAAACCATAATATCAACAATCCAAACCTTAAATTGTATTCCCCCCCCCAGCAGAGCGAACCCTCACCAGCCATGTGAGTAGCAAAGTGATGCCGCTTCCGCTTCCGCCTTGTCCAGGCCCCGGCAAATTGCCTAGCCTCCCTCATCCGGCTTATTATTAGAAAAAGCCTGAGGGACCACCCGGGCGGGGGTACCCCACCCCGCCCTACTGCTTGGCTCTGGCTCCGGACCCCGGAAACCTCCGGGATCCCGCCCCACCCCCCCCCCAGCTGCAACACCCCTCCAAAGCCACCCCACCCCCGAACCGCAATAAAGGGCGGGAGGGCGGGACATCCGTCACCTTTGGCCATCTCGAAGGAAAGGCCGAAGGACACCGCAATGCTCCCCTTACTCCCCCCCCGAAACTCCTCTACTCCTCCCATTGGCTCCCGCGCCCTGCCATGTGCCGCGGGAGCCAATGGGAGCCCTCTACGTGCCCTGCCATGTGCCGCGGGAGCCAATGGGAGCCCTCCACACGCCGCGGGCCCTCCCCGCAAACCGCGTAGACACGCCACAGCGGGCACGCGGCCGGCCGCCCCCCCGGTTAATGCCGGCCACTCGCACGCACCGGGGGGGCCACGCAGCCTCGCCATAACCGGGTAAGGCGGACCACACATATATTGGAATTCAACTGGTCGCAGCTTTATTGCCATAAACCATAACATCAACAATCCAAACCTTAAATTGTATTCCCCCCCCCCCCAGCAGAGCGAACTCTCACCAGCCATGTGAGTAGCAAAGTGATGCCGCTTCCGCTTCCGCCTTGTCCAGGCCCCGGCAAATTGCCTAACCTCCCTCATCCGGCTTCACCATATTATTAGCAAAAGCCTGAGGGACCGCCCGGGCGGGGGGTACCCCACCCCCCGCCCTACTGTTAGACCCCGCGACCACCGCCGCTGAGCCTTGCAAGCAGGCCTTGGAACGATATCTGACCACAGCAAAATCACACCAGGAAACATCTCAAATAGCGCTTCCATGTCCCGAATCACAGTCCCGAATCACAGTCCGACTCCATTGCCGGCCCGTCCAAGACACCAGATCCTTGCCACCCAGGTGGATCACCATGGCATCCGGTGGCCCCCGCAGCCGCTCGTGGTGCCGCAGCAAAGGCAAGAGCTGAATCCATCTCAGACCCCGCTCACCCAGCCACGAAACGGCCACCCCGAACTGGTCCAAACCAATATTCCGCTCCACCGGGCGTGTTGCTGCTCGTCGACTGGCCCAGAACTCAAACGAGTGGCCAATCACCCAACAGCGACACGAGCCAGGAACAACTTCTGCAAAACAAACAGATCCACAGTTAGCCAGCCCCCCAGCGCCCCTACAGGCGCACATATCTCCGATACGCCCAGGAAGTCCATCTTCCGATCCGCCTGATATCCCCCTCAGGTAAGCCCACCGCCGCCGCACTAGTAGCTGCTCAAATACGAAAGGAATGCGGCGCATACAACCACGCACCACGAACGCTACGGCAAAACACCGCCCAGAAGCAGGCGCCCTCGTAGCTGGATGACACCACCTGTGGCACAACAGCACACAAGCGTTGCAGCAACTCATGCGTAATGGGCCGCCTGCTGCCCCTGGGCAACGGACCAGAGCGCTCCCAGCCCTGCAGCATCCGGCGCGCTACCAATCCCCCCCCTGACCACCCCCCACCCCACTGCTGTAGCAAAGAACGAGAACCCCACCAAATTCCTACTCGCTGTAGCCTGGGACACTCCTGCTGCTTTCACCGCCGCCACATACAGATATATCAGGTGATCGGGGGGTGTTCCCCCCAATCCACACTCCCCCAGAAACCACACCAAGCAGTTGCAGCCCAACTGGTACGCCACCCACGTGGCCGCCGACATTGAAGCCTTCAAAAGCTCCGTCATCTCTCGAGGCCAATCCACCATAAATGTCCGGGGACTGCGTAACCTTCCACCTCCGCTTCCGGCACCAATGTTCGGAACAGCTCCCACTTGAAACGGGAAAGAGCATCAGCGACCTTGTGAGTACTGCCGGGTATATGCCGTGCCCGAACCACGGTATCCAGCCGCAAGCAAGCCAACACAACCCGCCGCATCAAGCTTGCTACCGGTTTACAGCGCTGAGTGTAGTTGTTCACTACGCTTACCACCGCTGCGTCGTCATACCACCATACGAGCCTACGATTGCGAACCCTGTCCGGCCAGACCTCCAACACCACCAGTAGCGGAAACAACTCCAAGAAGGTTATATTGGCCGTGAGACCGACTGCCTTCCAAGAATCAGGCCACTCCGCCGCACACCACGAGCCGCCAAAGTACACCCCAAGGCCCAACCCTCCGGCCGCGTCGGTAAACAACTGCAGGTCCCGACTGGAGATCTCCCGATCCCGGAGCACCGTAGTGCCATTGAACTCCCGCAAGAACTCATCCCAGATGGCTAGATCGGCCCGAATACTCTGCGACCCTCAGACGATGATGCGGTCTGGAGAGACCTGCCGTAGCGGCTGCCAAACGCCTCATAAACACTCGCCCCTTAGGGATAACTCTACAGGCAAAATTCAGGGACCCGATTAACGTCTGCATCTCCCGCGATGTCATCCTTCTAGAACCCAAGGCGTTCGCCACCAGAACCCAGAGCCTCTGGATCCTACCCACCGGCAGGCATGCCACTAACTCCCCAGAATCCAGCTCGATCCCTAAAAAGGTTAACTGAGTCGTGGGGCCCTCCGTCTTCCCCTCCGCCAACGGAACTCCCCACTCCCCCGCCATCTGCACAAGCCCGTCCAACAACACAGTGCACTGCCCAGTCCGTGCCTCCCCCACTACCAGAAAATCATCCAGGTAATGCACCACCTGAGCACACCCCACCCGGTCCACCAACGCCCCATGCAGGAATGTACTAAACCGCTAGAAGTGCGCACAAGAGATAGAACACCCCAGAGGCATACACCTATCGAAGTAATAACTACCCTCGAAGCAAAACCCCAACAACGGGAATGCCGAAGGATGCACCGGCGATAGCCGAAAAGCCGATTCAAGGTCTTCCTTGGCCATCAGGCACCCCCACCCGCACCCCCGCACCAACTCAACCACCTCGTCGAAGGAAGCATACCGCACTTCGCACAACTCCTTGGGGATATGATCATTCACTGAACCCCCGATAGGGTGGGACAGGTTATGGATCAACCAGTATTTTCCTGGCTCCCCAGGAAGGGCGGCTCCCCGAAAGGGCCCGCTACCCTCCCCAACCCGATCTCCACTGCTAGCTTATCCCGGACCACGCTGGCAAAACGCCGCACCGACAGGGCATTCTGGACACTGAGAGGCCTCCAGGATGGAGTCCGCATACGCCAGCAGCATCCCGTACTGGTCATGATGCACCATCCCCCAAACACTAGCCAGCCACAGAAATGCCCGTGCCCAAGTTGTTACGTTGCGCGCCACCTTCCGCACCCTACCCGCCTTTTCCTCCACCTTCCGCTTCTTCCTACTGTCCCCAAAATGCTTTCGACCCTCCAGTAACTGAAAAATATCAATATAGCGCCTCTCCTTAATTTTACGCCGCAGCTTCCTCGGCACGCCTTCCCACAACTCTGAGAACACTACCACCGACGACGCTGCCCCCGCCGAACCAACCAACCCGGCCTCGCCCCCGCCGCCCTCACCCCTGCTCCCATCCAACCCGGACAAAAATGACGACAATACCGAGGATGTAGACGACCAGGAACCCGAAGACCGATGCCGACGGCCCGAACGCCGCCGCTTCCTGGCCGCCTTCCCCCCCTTTCGCCCCGCCGGGATTCCCCCCGAAGACCCCGCCCCCATAGACTCACCTGCCGCAGCCGTCGTCTGCTCAGGCACCACTCCTGCCTCTGACCGATCCGGCACCATGCTCCTCGAGCCCTGTCCCGGTTCTGTTGACCCAGCTGCAGGCGTACTCTCCTCCCCGCTCTGCACTGCGCCGGCCCATGTCAGCGGACTCTCCTGCCTCGGGGTTCCGGTGAACTGCCATCTCGGAGTGTCCTGTGGGGAGAAAAAAGGGAAAGACGCCGCAGCACCCGCCCCCGCCCAAGGCGGCTGCCACGCCCCCAGCCAATCCACCCGGTAAACCCCCCCGCCTTGCCCCCCACCCTGCCAATGTTACCAACCAGAGGAGCCGCCTCCCCCCATCCACCCCTCCCGCCCGCCGGGCCCCGCCAGCCCCACCAATCGCGCCTGCCCACCTCAGCAGCACCCATGACTCATCCGCCGATGCCCCTGCCCCCACCCCACCCCACCGCCTCCTGCCGCAACTCCCACCTTAACTCCTCCTGGCCCAAGCCAACCGCAGCCAGGCCCTCTACAGGCCTACCAGCACGTCCGCAACACAATGCGGAGCCCCGCTGTGTGCCCTTCGCCCCCCGGGGACTCCCACCCCGGTAGCCTTGGTACCAACCCCCAACTTTGCGCACTGACGCGCTGCCGGATGCCCCCCGAGCCCGACCCCCACCCGGCCCTCTAAGTCCTCTGCCTACCAGAGCCGCCCCCGAGTCGTGCCCCCCTGTTGCCCCCCCCCGCGCCATACGCTCATCCCCCCGCCCCCCAGCCGCCCTTCTCCCCCCCCTGCCCCCTTCCGAGCCTGCCTGCCCACTCCCCCCATACCCCCCCAGCCTCTGTATATTACCAGGTGCTCTTCTCGCCTGCCTCGGGGTTGTTGTTTTTTTTTTTTAATAGTACCCCCGGAGCTATCAAGCCCCCGGCCTTTTAAACCGGCCCAAACAACACCCCCACGTTCTACTCGACCGCTCAACAAACAGGGGTGTCCTACAGGGAGCGGTGGGTTTACCCTAAACAAAGACATGGGGGGGGGGTGCACGAACTCTTGCCATCTTACTGGGCAGACTAGATGGACCTTACTGGTCTTTATCTGCCGTCATTTACTATGTTACTATTGTGAACCACTCAATGTTAATTATTTTAAGAGCAGTGCACTAAAATAGCATCTAATATAATAGAATGTAGATGATAAATGTACATGATAAAGCGGTATATAAGACCTGTTGAATGAATAAATAACTAAATAAGAAATAACCATAAAATAAATACAAAACAATAAGCAATCTGTATAAACATAATAAACACTATAATAAAATAAACCCTAAATTAATCCAATAACTAAAACTGAGGAATCCCATTCAACCCCCTACAAAGTTCAAAAGGCTAGTGCCTCCACGATGAACCCTTCCCGAGATCCACCCCGGGCCGGAATCCATGCGCACAGCACTGCACCACGCCCAACCCCCCCCCTCCCCCAGGTGGCTTCAACCCTCAGCCTCCACGCCAGTCACCGGTCATGCCGCCTCCACCAGGCGTGCCTGCATCCATGCTCCTTGCTCACCATCCACACCCCAAGTTGGCTCGATCCGTCCACACAACGCCACGACATTCCAAACATCCTTAAAAACATTTTTTTTCATGCATCCAGGACAAACACCCCCCCCCCCCGAGATCTGCCCCCTCAACACGGCGCTCCAACACATCTCATCCAGACAATGCTGGACAATCCACAACCAGAGCCCCTGTTCAGCCCGTTCCATGAGCTGATTTGTCCTGGTCTCCCATAACGTCCATCACCTTCGGCCACCTCGAGGGAAAGGCCGGAGGACACTGCAACGCTCCCCTTACTCCCCCCCCCCTTACTCCTCTACTCCTCCCATTGGCTCCCGCGCCCTGCCATGTGCCGCGGGAGCCAATGGGAGCCCTCCACGCACCGTGGGCCCTCCCCACGAACCGCGTAGCCACACCGCGGCGGGCACGCGGCCGACTGCCCCCCCGGTTAATGCCGGCCACTCGCACGCCCCGGGGGGGGGGGGGCCACGCTGCCTCGCCATTCATGGAATTTGTCATTTGCAATCTATCCCTAGCTGGTTCTTTGTCTTCAGAAAAACACTTTGGCTGCAAGTCATCCATCCCATTTCTATAAACAGGTAATAGGCTCAGCATACTTTTCCCCTCAAATTTTAGTATGTCACAAAAGAGGCAAACATCTTCTCTTTTTCCTTATTCCAGGGGCCAGTTAAATATGTTGGAACCCCTATACTCTTTTGTGGACTTAGCAGGAAAAAGGACAAACACCTGTCTTTTCCAAGTGTCTCTTTTTCATTTGTTCCAAGCCTGGTTTGATGCTTCAGGTCCCAAACCTTCAAAAGGGCTGAGACTCTTGATAGCTGTGCTCTCTACTTGATACTACTAGACAGAACATGAAAAAGAACAACTTTCTCAAAACACTACTATTTATAATCCCTTTCACATCTTATCTCCTCCCTTGGCATCTCCTGGTAGGAAGAGCTAGCTAGAGTAATTTACTCCCTTCTGTTATTATCATCAAGTATAAAGAAACTGTATCAATACTCCAGGCCCTACCCAGTATTACAGACTTGATGCTTTTTGTGTTTTCTCTCTTCTTTCACTAGGATATAATGATGAAGTTCCTTTCCCTCTTTTTTTGACACTATTGTAAACCACCTTGACCTTCTGGGTAAGGCACTATATTAAGAATTCCAAGAAACATAAACATAAACTTGGTCTTTGAAAACAACATAGGTCCCATCTTAGAAATCTAATCACTTGTAATAAAATGAATAACAAAGGATCTAGGCCAAGTGTCTGTGCAGAAAAATTAACAGGGCACACTCGGGATATTGCTACATGTAAAAGATTCAAAGAAAGCAGAATCAAAATTCAAACGCTCTGTCTACGCATGTATTCTGTGTGTCATAACAAAGCATCTTTGCTGTAGCAAACAATATAAGAGAAGTACAAAGTTACTCTTGCAAGACAGGCTAATTTCTGCATTGTCATTTGTATGAGTTTGAAATACCCCTTTGGGACAGAAGGTGCTGTCACTTTACCAGCAGGAAGACATATACATGCCCCTCTTTAGGTCAGTGTGTTTCTATGTAGGATTACTCATATAAATCATAAATTGCCAGAGCACTATCATCTTAGTGATAAACAATTTGAGAATATGTCAGACTTCAACAGGATATCCACTGGCAATTGGTTCTTTTACAGAAACTGTCTACCGAAAGCAGATGCATGCAATTTATCCAGTGCTGGAAAATATGTTCTTGCTCTGACTTACTTTACTGTCAATTTATAAAATATTTTTGAATGTGCATTGAATTATGAAATGTGCTACATGTTGTAACATACAACTGAAGCAATGTCTCACAAAAACTTAACTAAACCATTTATATTATTAATACAATTTAGCTTCCTCAGTGGTCATAATTTCTATTAGCCTATACTTTATTTATTGTTGGTAAAATAGCACAATTTTAACTTTGAAAATCAGTATACAATAATATCCATACATTTTGTATTCTTAGTTTTCATAAATATGCAAAGCAGAACTGCTATCGGTTAGACTTTAATGCTCATGCTGCATGTTATTTGCATCTAGGGTTGTTGATAACCTCAGGGCTCTAGCTTATCCAAAGTGGACTTAATAAAATGATAATGTCCACCTTTGGGATTTATTAAATAGGAACTTTGTCTTTCACATTTTGGAAATATCATGGTAAATGTCAGCTCTAGAAATGTTAGCATTTTATGGAAGCAATTATCATCAAAAAGATGGTGTCAGAAAGAATTCCCTTCCCTTTGAACCTTAAACTGATTGGTTAGAGGTTCACAGCTTCAGAGGACAGATGACTGCATATTTCTTTTCCCTGTATCTGAAGGTAAGCCAAGCAGCTAGCCTTTAATGCAGTCAGGTGGTCATTTATATTCCTAGATTCAATTAAAGTATGTTTCAGTCCTCAGCGATGCTGTAGTATAGTAGTTACTATAATTTATTTTAATATTGCTCAATAGAATAATTTTTTAAACATGGTTGATAAATCTTGATAATGTTTAACATGAGGTCAGAAAGATATTATGAGGTGCATTTTAAATGTGGTAGAAATAATGAGTAGCAAGTCCAATTTCATCTTCGTAAGCAAGGAACAGCAGCATATAATAGAAGAACTGTCTTTATACTGCCACAAATATATGAAATAGTTAAGGACAAACAGAGGGCAATCATGTGGAATTTGCAACACAGACAAGAGCAGTGTTCTACAGTAGTAGCCATATTACTTCCAAAGGAAACCATGGTCTTTGTTGACGATGATATCTTCTCATGAACCAACATTTAATGTTACAGTATATGAGCTTTTTAAGACAATATATGGCCTTGACTATTTATGTCATCTGCACTTCTTATGTTAGTTCAGTAAAAACTATTGTAGTCTGCCTAGATTTCATCATGGGTCTCACATGAAAATGGGAGTTTATATACTGCATTTTTGATCCAATAAAAGACCACCCAATGGTCTTCATAAAGAAGAAAAAATATAAACGGCAAGCAAATATACCCACAACATTATATAATGCATAATAAAAATAATCAAACTGGATAGACAGAGAGAGAGAGAGAGAGAGGGATATGAGATGAAGGGAGAGGAGAGAGAGAAAGAGAGAGAGAGATGGTACCCAGCTTATTACTCTAACCATTTAATTACACTGGACAATGGAGATTTTGCTTCCTGAACAATTTAGGGTGTATCTTATCAATTTTGCATTGCTAATCACGAAAATCACCTTGAAATTTCCGATATTGTACCATTTGTTTTTGCAATCACCTATTTTTGTGATTTCCTCACATATTTGAAGTCTATTCATATGTTGCCTAGAAAGTAAGCTGTTTTGTTCAGTCCAGGCATGCACTCAGTACAGGCTCTCAAAGTACAATGGAAATGCTACTGCTCAGAAATGTGTGGGCATGCTTAGTCAGGATGGATGCTGGCAGTACATAGGGTTATTCTGAACCACAAATAGCAGGGATGGACGTCCCAACATGCCTGATTACAATTCTGATCCCAAGGGGCTAGATGTGCTCTGTGGGATCAGAATCGTGATCCCATCTGTACGTCCAGCTCAGACCGGACATACAGAGGGGATCGACATCGGGGATGGAATCAGGCCTACAGGCTATAAAAGCAGCTTTCATACACAGATGCTATGCATGACATTGATATCAGTTTATGTACTTAACAATACCATTCACATGTAAGCTTCTTGTCTAAATGAGGATTCATTATAGCAGAAATGCCTCATCAATGTCTCAACAGCCATGATAGATTCTGTTACATTTGTGGTGAGTATACACTTAAGCCTCAAAGACGCAGCAATGACTGCACTTATTAAGAAAGCATATGAGCTTTACTTTGATTGTAAAGTTGCCGATCAAGACAAATCTTGGGCTCCTCACATTTGCAGTGCAACATGTGCTGTCCATCTCAGAGCTTGGCTCAGAGGTACTCAGAAGTCAATGTTGTTTAGAGTCCGATGATATGGCAAGAACAGACGGATCATGTGATGGACTGTTACTTCTGTCTGACAAATGTATCTGGCTTCTCTACTAAAAAATAAGAAATCTATTGTTCTAGATGGGAATCCTTTAGATGGTCATGGCGCCTTATCTCTGATCATATCGGGGGAACAGAAAGTTAAAATGCCATTTCCGGTGGTTTTTGCTTCCGTTGTACCCGAAGTGACTGTACCTTCTGAAGTCTCTTTGCGGGATATTTGGGAATTGGTCGCGCGTATGGAGGGTTCCTTTCGCGCTTCCTTTTCCCAAGTAGAGCAGTTTTCTTCACAGGTGGTACAAAAACTTTCTGAACATGAGGCAACACATTTTCACAATAATAAATCTTTATCTAAGTTGGAGGGTCGTTTTTCTGTTATGGAAGCTGCAGTTTCTTCATTTACTAAGGATAGTGCTACTGTTCATTATCAGAAGCTCTTGAGAATGTTAATCGTTCTAAAAATTTGCGTTTTCTGAATTTCCCTCAAACCCATTATTTAGCTCCTTTGATATTGTTGCAAAAGTATTTTAAGGAGGTGGTGTTAATTCAGGATGTTGATTCTATTAAGATTTCTTCTTTATGGAGAGCCAGCGTTCTAGCTACCCGGGCTTGGTGTGCTGCCTATAACATCAGTGATTGGCTGCAGTTGGAGTTCCTCCTCTCTATCAGCGCTCCTGCAGTACTTAAACGCCGGCTGAGGAGACTCGGTGAGAGCCAGCGTTCTAGCTACTCGGGCTTGGTGTGTTGCCTATAACATCAGTGATTGGCTGCAGTTGGAGTTCCTCCTCTCTATCAGCGCTCCTGCAGTACTTAAACGCCGGCTGAGGAAACTCGGTGAGAGCCAGCGTTCTAGCTACCCGGGTTTGGTGTGCTGTCTATAACATCAGTGATTGGCTGCAGTTGGAGTTCCTCCTCTCTATCAGCGCTCCTGCAGTACTTAAACGCCGGCTGAGGAGACTTGGTGAGAGCCAGCGTTCTAGCTACCCGGGCTTGGTGTGCTGCCTATAACATCAGTGATTGGCTGCAGTTGGAGTTCCTCCTCTCTATCAGCGCTCCTGCAGTACTTAAACGCCGGCTGAGGAGACTCGGTGAGAGCCAGCGTTCTAGCTACCCGGGCTTGGTGTGCTGCCTATAACATCAATGATTGGCTGCAGTTAGAGTTCCTCCTCTTTATCAGCGCTCCTGCAGTACTTAAACGCTGGCTGAGGAGACTCGGTGAGAGCCAGCGTTCTAGCTACCCGGGCTTGGTGTGCTGCCTATAACATCAGTGATTGGCTGCAGTTGGAGTTCCTCCTCTCTATCAGTGCTCCTGCAGTACTTAAACGCCGGCAGCCTTTGCGGCCGCGGTCGCGCGCCCGAAGGGGGCGTGACCAAAGGGGGAACACCCCTTTGGTGCCCCTTCGGTGCTTTTTCGGGGCTTAGGGCCCTAGTCGCTGTAAGAATGCCCCGGGGTCATGCAAAACGTAAGAATAAGTCATCTAAGTCTGCTGTACCGCTTGTGAAAACTGGTGAAGCTACCACTACTCCATGTGCCATCCATGGTCCTATGGATCAGCACGTGATAATTTTGCCACCGGCCTCCACTGTGGTACAAGATGTTTCGCTTTCTACCTCTGGAGCTTCTTTGAGTTCATTCGATAGGACTCCTCCACCTAACCCTGGCTCCTCTCAAAGTCCTGCTTTGGATGGGTCTTCTTCATCAGAGTCATCTGGTTCTGGAGAGGAGGATGAGCCTTCAGCTGTTCATGTGTCTTCTAATGAGGTACCTTTGTCTGATTCTATTTTGGCTGTTAGCCCTCAAGGTTTGACATCTTTGCCTTCGGTCACTAATGTTGAAGATATTTCCTTGGCTGATGTCTGGAAATTGGTTTCTGCCACGCACTCATTGCTGTCCCGGTTTATGGACCAAACTCCTCATTTTTCTCGTCAGGTTATTGACCGTGTCCATGCAGTGGACGGCATTGTTAAGACTCTATCTCAACATATGACTCAGGTAGAGACGCTCGTTGGTCCTTTGCAGACTACGAGTGAATCTACTGTTAAGGAAACTTTAATGTTATCTCAGCAGGTAGAATCTTTGGAAAATAGTTTCCGGGCTAAAAATATCCGCATTTTGAATTTTCCTAGAATTCGTTTTATGTCTGCAATTTCCTTGTTTAAACAGTATTGTACTGATGTTTTGCAATTGCCTGATGTTGAATCTATTTTGGTAGCTCACTCTTTTTATGTCTTAGTTGGGGGGACCTCTGGGGCAAGCGGCACTGTGGTGGAGGAGGTGCAGGACACTCTTGATTTGACTGATTTTTTTGAAAATTCCCAGGTCCTGATCTCCACCCGTGCCACTTTAGTGGTAACTTTGGTTAATCTTGCTGATAAGGCCCTAATCATGAAGGCCTTTTTTAAGAAGAAAAACTCTCTTTTTTATGGCCATAAGATTTCCATCTTCCCGGATGTCTCCCGACATACACAAACACGGAGGCGAGCCTTCCTCCAGCTGAAGCCTAGAGTCTTAGCTGGGGGAGGCACCTTTTTTCTTCGATTTCCCTGTAAATGTCTGATTACCTTGCAGGGTAATAGTTATGTTTTCACAGATAGTTTTCAGCTTGAGGCTCTTTTAGATTCTCTAGCAGGTTGAGAGGGAAGGTTTGTGTATTGTTATCTCTGAATGATTATTCTTTATTTTTTAGGTTAGGAGAAGTAGCCTTAATTGGTTTGAGCCCTGGTATGCTATAATGGTGTTCTTCATGATGTGGACTATATGGCAATATTGCATGTAATTTGTTTATTTTTTCTTTTCCTTTTTCTCTTTATGAGACTTTTTGCTTGGCTTGCCTAATTATGTGATATTTGTATTTGGAATGCATTAATAAAAAGTTCAAAAAAAAAAAAAGATTTATTTTTATATTATGTTCCCTTGTACTCTCCTGTTATGACCTCTTCTCCAGCTGGTGCTCAGGAAGGGAATCCCAATGCAGCTGAGTCCTTAGATCTTTCACAGTTTTTGGAGTCCTCTACAGATTTGATTTCTCAGCGTGCTACATTGATAGTTTCTTTTGTATCACTCCAAGATAAAGGTTTGATTTTGCGAACGTATTTTTCTAAAAAGGGCCAGTTTTTTTGTGGAGCTGCAATACAGATTTTTCCTGATGTAAGTAGGACTACTCAGATTCGCCGAAAGGCGTTTCTAGCTTTGAAAGATCGGATTTTGGCCATTGGAGCTTCCTTCTTTTTAAAGTATCCTTGCAAATGCATTGTGGTGTTGGATGATTTGAAGTATGTTTTTCTCGATATTGGTCAGTGTGAGGCGTTTTTGACTACTAAAGGAATCTTTGTGAAGGGTTTCTGTTCTTCTTTTTCCATGTATATTTGGGCTAAATGTATTTTGGATCCTGTTGTTCTCTAAATTGTCTTTAATTCAAGTGATTGTCCCCTTGATGTGGACTTGATGTTGTATTTTCTTTTCATCTTATAATAAAGATCTATTTAAAAGTTAAAAAAAAAATAAGAAATCTATTGAATAACCAAGTCTGCCTTCAGCCATGAGACCAGTGCTGCATGACAACAGTATGCCAGTACCGAAGCCACTGGAGACATGGAGCCTAGATGAGGCAGATGGAGATGTCACAATACATGGGCATCATACACAAAAATAGAGTGGGAACACAAGATCATGAGCTAATGTGTAAAAGTATATTAATGTTTGTCAAGGCCCCCACCGGAGTTTATGTTTGAAATAAACTGCGGACATTGTTTGAAATAAACTGCGGACATTGGAGATCCTGGATTGAGAACAAAAACTGGTGATATTGGGAGAGATTGACGTCTCATGAAAGTTTTGAATATTTATCTGGGACCGTACTCAATATTCACAACAGATAAGTAATATGCTTGGGTACTTTTTAATATGTTGGAAGCACTTCATTTTTTGATAGGTCGGGTGTAGGGCACACTATTATATGGTGTTTTTACCTACGTTTTAGAGCTCCGGTGGGGGCCTTGACAAATTGAGTAAAACGGAAGTAAAGCCACGAGAGAGTGTTGGAATTCTCACGGCTAGTCTTCCAACATTAATATACTTTTACACATTAGCTCATGATCTTGTGTTCCCACTCTATTTTTGTGTATGATTACTATGGTATAGAGTAACAGTTAGTTTGTATTATTGGAACAATACATGGTCAGACATGGAAAACGCCATGGATCCAGATTTTGAAACATTTATGTCCAGTGTGTCTCATCTGATAACACAGTCAGAATTGAATGACCTGGTAAGGGACTTGTTTGTCAAAACAAAAGCTGAACTACTTAGTTCAAGATTGCAAGGATGGGGTTTTCTGTCGACAGGTATGAAAATTTGTGTCTTTCATACCTGCCAAAAAGATATGAAAAATTTCTTTGCGCAGGTTGACAACCTCTGTTTTTGCACTGATATTCATGGCTTTGGATTGTGAGCATGACCCACAATTGCACCTTTTTATCAATCCATCATTCTTAATCCTGAAAGTTGTCTTGTTACACAATAGCAATGTCTACCCTTCAATGCCTATTGCCTATGCAGTGCACATGAAAGAAACCTATGAAACATGGAACTGTTTTTGAAACACATATAGTACAACAACTACAACTGGAACATCTGTGGTGATCTAAAAATAGTGGCTCTGCTACTAGGAATGCAGCTTGGGTATACCAAGTACTGTTGTTTCATTTGCGACTGGGACTCCCATGCTAAAGAGTCTCATTACATTAAAAAGAACTGGCTGTTCCATAAGCGTTTGGTTCCAGGACAGAAACATTTGGCACATGTACCAATTGTCAACACAAGTAAGATATTTTGCCTCCTCCTATATTTAAACTCAGACTGATGAAAAACTTTATGAAAGCAATGAACAAGGAAGGTGAATGATTGCGATATTGGAGACAGATGTTTCCAAGAATAACTGATGCCAAGATTAAGGAAGGATTGTTTGTGGGTCCACAAGTTAGACACATCATCAATGACAAGAGGTTTGAAGAGCTGCTAGTGGGGCCTGAGAAAATTGTATGGAAGGCATTCAGGAATGTTGTTGAGAATTTTCTTGGCAATTACAGGGCACCAAACTACATCCAGCGGATTGACAACATGCTTCAAGCATACAAAACCATGAACTACAAACATGTTGCTGAAGGTTCATTTTCTGCATTCATACTTGGACTTCTTCCCTGCTAATCTTGGTACAGTCAATGACAAACATGGTGGAAGGTTTCACCAGGACATTGCAATGATAGAAAAGCAGTATCAGGGCATCTGGAACCCATCAATGCTGGCCGGCTATTGTTGGACACTGAGACAAGAAGCATCAGATGCTGAGTACAAATGAAAATCAGGAGCAAGACATTTTTAGTTCAGGTGAACTAGTGCAATATGTCAGCATCATTGTGCGATTAAACATGCTACATTCAGTCAAAATTTAATTTCATGTTTCTCCAAATTCCTATGTGATACAGTCAATCTGAAATTATATTTGTGTTCAGCTTGAAGCTGTCTATCATAATCAACAAATGATTTTCAGGAAGGAAAACTTTTGAACAAATTTGTTGTCCAATGTTACTTCTGCTAAACATATATAGAGTAAGACGAACATAACTAAAAACATAGTTTAACCCTCTCAGCAGGGCCAAGCTTATTTTTCTCTGCATTTCCTTTCATGACTGGAAGTCAGAAGACTGGAATGCACACTAAGAAATGCATATCCCTAATTTACGCCAGTTTGGGAGCATGTACAATAATTTACACAACTACATGTACTTTATAAATGCGTAAATAGTGACTTTGCCCATGCTCTGACCAAAATTTGTCCCCAAACACACCTTCACTAGAGCGCTAGCTAGCAGCACATGTTTTGGTGCACTTTGAAGGCACGCTGGGACACACAGCATGGGGCAATTCCCGCACTACTTGTGCAACCCATGTTAGGGCCATGAGTGGGTGGGTTAGGAGGGGACAGTGGGTGTGGTGATCTCAGCACACTTAGTGCTGTGTTCATACAGCGTGTTAACTGTATTAGTGTTGGTTCACCTAATGCCAACTCAGTAGTTGGAGTCATGGGCACCTGCACTAATGCAGCACATGCTAAGGGACAGTAAAAACTTTCCACTCTCTTAACAGTTAATACGGTGGTGTTACACCTAACACACCATAGCTTCACCACTATTGGCACATTAGGTGCAATGTCTTTTTGCCTTTTAGTAAAAGACCCCCTATATGTGATTTTGTCATTACACATGATTGTATGAGTGGAGTCATTTTAGAAATAGAATTTTTTGTACATAAAACCATTATAAAATTTTCTCATAAAGGTGCTGTGGAACATTTTCTTCTGAGGACTAGATGTGTTGTTGTTAAGTGCCATTGGAATCAGTGTCAACCCATGGTGAACCTCTGGATAGTTGTCCTAAATTGTGTTCTCTCTTCAGTCAGACAACTCATCGTTGAGCTTCAGTGGTACCCATAGCTGCCATTATTGTATGAATCCATTTCATTGCTGGCCTTCCTCTCTTGCGTCGACCTTCTAACTTTCCAAGCATAATGTCTTTCTCTAACTATTTCTCTCTTCGCATGATGGGTCCAAAGTATGAAAGTTGAAGTCTTGTCATCAAAGCTGCTAAGGAAAGCTTAGGTTTGTTCTCCTCTAGTACTGACTGATTTGTTCTTCAGGCAGTCCATGGTATACACAGTATTCGTTTCCAGCACTATAATTCAAAGGCATCTATTTTCTTCCTATCTTTTTTTCACTGTCCAACTTTCACATCCATATGATGTTATTGAAAATACCATGGCTTTAACAAGTCAAATTGTTGTATAGAGAGAGACCATCTCTGCTCTTGAGAATCTTGTCTAAGTCCTTCATAGCCATTCTGCCAAGAGCAATGTGTCGTCAGATTTCTTGACTGCTTGTTGTTGCTTTATCGATAGTTGATCCAACTTATTGATTTTGCAAGTTGTCAAGATCTTTGTCTCCTTTACATTAAGGTGCAGGCCCACTTTAAGATTATGTTCCTTGATCTTGAGAAGCAAAGGTTTCAGGTCGTCTTCACTTTCAGCCAGTAATGTGATATTATCAGCATAGTGAGGGTTGTTGATGAGTCATCCACCAATCTTCATGCCTCAGTTGTCTTCATACAGCCCTTCTTCTCTGATGAGTTTTTTATTTTTTATTTTATTTATTTTTATTTAACGGTCTTTTCTATACCGCCCCTTCCAGAGATCAGGGGCGGTTTACATTGAACTTTAAACAGAACAATTGTATACTTCTGTATACATTTACAAGGAACATTATGCTTTAACTATAACAGTGGGCTTACAGGACATTTTTTTGACAACATTTTGAACATATTTTGAACATTACTATAACAGGCGCTTTTCAAACTTTTAACAGTTATATACATGGAGCGCAATCTTAGTTAGTTTACGTGGTGCAATAGGCAACTGTTTTGAGTGGTTCATTAGCGTGGTTTGTGAGGGTTAGAGAAATTTTCCTGTGTTAGTCAATTGTTCTGTCTTGGGTACAGTGTATTTGTTTCTGTGATTGAATTGGCGAAGTTCATTGTTGGTAGGGGATTTCAAAGTGTTTTGTAAAGAGTAGGTTTTTAATTCGTTTTTGAATTGTGAAGGTCCTTTTATCATGCTTAGTGTTACTGGTATTTCATTCCACGTGGGGCAGCGAAAAGGAGAAAGCCCTGTCCTGTTGTTGTCCGCTTTAGTTTTTCTAAAATTTGTTTTTTAATGTTGAGGGAGTGGTTTCGTTCTGTCCCCCCTGCGTGATCTAGTATCTGATTGGGGGTGTATAGGGTGGTAGTTTTTTGAGGTGAATGTTGTTGACGAGTTTGATGTAGTTAGTATGATTTGTATTTTATTCGGCTGTTTTATTAGGTAGCCATGTAAGTCGAGGAGAAGTGGGGTGACATGGTCTGTTTAATGCTTTAGTGACATCTTGGCGCATATGTTTTGGCTCTTGGGAGATGGTATCTGCTTTTTACTGGAATTCCATTTAGGAGACTATTACCAAGTCGCAGTGGGGGTTATGATTGTATTTACTACAGATCTACTAATTCATCGGTGTTGAGTAGGGTCTCAGATGTTGTATTGTCTTGAGTTATTAAATATGGTTTTTTACGTGTGTTTTATGTGTGGAATCCTGGAGAGTGAGTGGTCTAGATTATTCCAAGGTATTTTCAAACCGGAACTTTAAAAAATTTACTAAAACGAACCCTAAACACAATGCAGCCGAACTAACAACAAAAATTACTAAACATAACCCAACGTTTACTTCACGGGCAAAAAGAAAAAAAAACAAAATACCTGGTAACGACAGGTACTTTTAAAATAACGCCAACCCATACCGGATAACGACCCAACCACATAAAAACAGTACAAACCAACCCATAACACAAACTAAAAAACTAGCGGTTTAACGGATAAACAACAGACGCGACAAAGACAGAAAAAAAATTAACAAGTACCAACCAAAACATTAAGACAAAAAAACAACCCACAAAAACAAAAAAAAAAGAAAAAAAACAAATAACGGGGGGGAACAGACGCGAAGACGGACATAACACGAGGGGCGTAACAAAAAACGAAACAATAAAAAAACACGGGGGGGTGGGTTCAAACCAACAAATAACCTAAACAAAATACACTCCTTTTTTAAACAGTATATGTGTATATTTAATTGTGATTGATGGGGGTAAATGTAGTCAGTGTCGGATTTCCTCGTTATGAACCGTGCCTCTTTTTTTTTGAGGTTAATGCTTAGGGTTGTTTTTCTTCAAAGCCATTTAGTAGTCTCTTTCAACATTGAGTAGCTTCACTATTTGGGATTGTTAGGGTTTATGGGGGTGGCACATGATATCATCTGCGATCTAAATGGTTAATTTTGTGCTTCTTAACTATGTGTGTAATGGGCTGGAGGTATAAATTGCAGAGGAGGTCTGAGAGGGCTGAGGCCTTGGTGGATGCTTGACCTTGTGGGAAAAGTTTCGGATGTGTCTTACCTAATTGTATCCTTACATTAACACCTGTTTTTTGAGATGTATGATTTGAAACCATTCACGGACTAGTCCCCTCCTATTTTTAGGTATTCTAGTCCTGTTAATGAGGGTCTTATGATTGCTGCTATCGAATGCCGCATAAGATCTATGAAGATGGAGACGGAAGCCTTTGTTGTTGTCATGGTGCCTCTGATGGTAAAATCTGTTAGGGCGATTAGGAGGGTTTCACGCCGTGAAGGGTCGGAAGCCAAATTGATGCTCTCAAGAGTTTTTTTTTGTTCTCATGTATTCTTGTATTTGAGTTGTCATGGTCTTTTCTATTATTTTTGGCAATTAGTGGTATCAGCTATTGGCCCCTGTAGAGTTGGGTCTTTTGGTCAGTTTATTTGTTTTTTATTATGGGACGGATCGAAGAGAGCTTTTAGGGCATTGGGCAGGTTCCTTGAGAGAGTGCTTGTTACTATGTTGTATATTTTCTGCAAGAATTCTTAGTATGTTTTTGATCCATGATACAGGGCAAGGGTCAAGCTGTAGGTTGGTGTTAATCATTGTTATAATATTAAGGATGTGCTTTCTTTCAATCTTGTGCAAGGTTGTCCATATCATATTACTGACATGTTTTAGATAATTGTGGTGGTTGGAGAGTAAGGTTTTACCTTTAGTTTCTCAGCAAAATGTAAGCTAGGTTTTACACTGATTGTCTTGGTTCAACAAAAAAAGGATCGATACTGGGTTTTGGTGTTTTTGTTAGTGTATTTCACAATTGAGAAGTTCTCCTCTTGGCCGATTGTAGCATGGATTATTATTTGGGAGTAGTATTTCCCCTTTTACTTATTGATTGCTTCCTTGTATCTATTAAGTATGTTTATATATTTAGTTTTGTTATCTTGTGATTTTGTTTTTCTCCAGATTTTTTCTTGTTTCTTGTTTCTTGTTTTCTTGTTTCCGTTGTTCTGCATATAAATTAAACAAGTAGATGGAAAGTATGCAGCCTTGTTGTACACCTTTTCTGTTTTTAAACCATTCTGTTTCTCCTTGTTCCATTCAAAGTGTTGCTTCTTAATCAATGTAAAGGTTGTGCAAGAGTACTATCTGGTGTTCTGGTATACGCATGCTTCTTAATGTGGACCAGAGTTTCTCATGATTTACACAGTCAAGAGCCTTGCTGTAGTCGATAAAACACATATAGATATCTTTTTGGTATTATTTTGTCTTTTCAAGGATCCATCTCACATCCGTGATGATGTCTCTGGTTCCTCGCCCTTTCCGGAACCCTGTTTGCACTTCAGGTAATTCTCGTTCCAGGTATGTCTGTAGTCTCTGATAAATAATCTTCAGTAGAATCTTACTGGCACGTGGGAGCAGAGAGATCATGCAATAATTTCCACAGCCAGTTTGATCACCTTTCTTTAGTACTGGTATAAATACAGATCTTTTCCAGTCAGTTGGCCATGATAAAAGGATCAGAAAAAAATTCCATAGCACTTTTTACATTTGGTTTTCTTTGGACCAATACATTCAAGGATGATAACTAGAAGGAGGAATCACACTCATAGAGAGTAATTTAAGCTATTCTCTTATAGTAATACAATTAAGAATAAAAACAATTTAAAAAATCCAAAGTACAGGGTAGGAGACATTCAAGAAAGTCTGCCTCTCTCCATATTATCACTATTTATGTTATCAACCCTTTCTATGGTCCAGTTATGCTAAATTCATTGTAAGTAGTGCAGAAATTTCAGATACAAAATATATTTTGTTCCAATGCATTTTTGAACATGGAATTTCAGACACATTTGAAAACTCATGATTTAATTAACTAATAGAGTTTCTTAAAAAGCATTGAATTAAGTCTGCATCACATGCATTTGTGGCCTTCTCGGTATCTTTACAAATGAAATATTCACACAATAACTAATTGCCATTTTGCTAAATAGGTTAATATTCAATAAGGCTGCCAAACATATAGTTTCCCATTCAAGTAAAAAGCTTCTTGATGCCTTTTATTGTGTATTGTCACGCAGTGGCATAAAAATTATTATTATTAGATAGGAGAGTCCATTTTAAGAACCAAGAAAACTTGGTCTAGTGGTTTTAAACTCCAATCCTTTAAAGCAAACAATCAAAACAGAGTGGTAGGGATGAAAAAAGGCTTTTATTCTCTTTACGCATGGGGTCATAAATTGGTCACAACTGAAAATAATGTCCTTAACTTCAGGCACAAAAGAAAACACAAGGTTTAAGGAAAACTGTTAACTTCACAGTTGTAGCAGGGCACAAACATAGCTTCCAGTTTAAAGCACATTTGTACAATTCTTCTGCTCAGCACATAATAGACACTCTGCAGATACCACAAGCCATTCATACGTCCTCCAAAGACTCTGTGCTATGGTAAATGCAGAGAGAGCAATCCATCTCCTCTGGGTCTGGCAACTGTTTTACCAGTTCCACTTGCATCGGCTCAGGAATTGGTATGTCTAATTCTGTGTTAACAGTCTCTGGAATATTGTATTCTGGAGCTTTGTATATTTCCCTTAATACTTTCCAGTGCCTCGGGCCTAGCCTGGAGCGCTGGCCACGTGTCCCATTAGTATTAACTGGGCTTTCTCTTCTTAGAGATTCCACACTTCCTTCACAAGAACTTTTACAGGGCAAAGGTTTCTTTGTAGGAATATAATTCTCATTCCTCTTATTGCAGCAGCACGATGAGGAAAGGTTTTCTCCTTGGGCTGGCTTCCTCCCTTCAGAAGCTTTGTGCCAAGCTTTTCTCTGAAAGTCTGATTCCTCTCTCACCCATGGGAACAGCTCTTCTGGTAAATGCCTGCTCTTGCAACAGCCCAAATCCTGGCTTCCTTGCTCAGCCTGGCTTTTCCTTCCCAGCTGATTCCTCCTTGCCTCTTGCTTGCAATCCGTATAAGTCTTCCTCCTCTGCCAGCAAACAGCTTTCTCTTTCTGTTCCTCCTTCTGTGTCCGTGTCTCTGTCTGTGTCTGTGTCTCTCTCTCTTTAACTTGAGGCAGGGCTTCCTTATAAAGGACTCCTCTCCTTGAGGCTTGTGAAATGTTTGTCATGTGCTCCTGACCAGCTAGGCATGGCCCTTCAGTCTCCCTGACTGCACTCCTGCTCCCTCTAGCTGGTCCCTGTGAATATTGCACTCTGTGCACATCTTTTCCTTGCTGACAAACAGGTTCACTTCTCTCATCAGGGCTCTCATCAGCCTCCGCTGAATCACACATCCCCCTTCTTAAAATATTACGGGCTGGGGAAGCCTCTTCTGTGCAGCACGTAATCTTCAACACCGCATTCGCCCGACACTGCAGCTGTCTCGCTTTACGCTTTAGTCTGCTGTCATCTGCTTGCACAGTCTTAGGGTTGGATATGCATTTTGTAGATGCTAGCAAAACCAACCGTTCATGCCACGGCCGGAGTAGGTTCACATGGTAGACTTGGTGGTGTCCCTTGTTGTCCTGGATTTGATATGAAGCTGGACCGATGGGTTTGATGACCTTGTAAGGTCCCTTCCATTGAGCTTCAAATTTTGGAGACGGACCAGACACTAGGACTATCACCTTCTCCCCCACACTCAGTTGTCTTGGTTTTGTGTGTCGGTCATAATATTGTTTTTGCCTTTTCTGACTTTCTCTCAGTTTCTCTTCGGCGAAACGAGAGGTTCGTTCAAGGCGAGTTCTGAGACTCTTCAGAAATTGGCGTATTCCTACTTCATCCCCCACTGGTTCCGTCCACTGTTCTCGCAAGACGTCCAGTATGCCCCTTGGTGCTCGTCCGTACATAAGCTCATAGGGCGAGGTACCTAGGGAACTCTGCGTTCGCTCCCTACAAGCATACAAAATAAAGGGTAGCATTGTATCCCATTCGGTTGTTTCTCCATCCAAGGTGCGTCTAAGCATCTGCTTTATGCTTTGATTCATGCGCTCAACCAACCCATTGCATTGGGGATGGTAAGCCGCGGTTTTGAGATGGTGAATACCGAAGGCGTCCCACACCTGTGCCAGGTGCCTGGACATAAAGTTGCTGCCCCTGTCTGTCAATACCTCTTGCAGGAATCCTACTTCACAAAAGAGTTTGATCAATTCAGTAGCAATGGACTTCGCCGAAATATTCCTCAAGGGTACGGCCCATGGGAATCGTGTGGCCTGGTCAATGATCACCAGTATATATTGAAATCCTCTTGGCGTTTTTATAAGAGGTCCCACTATATCCATGGCGAGTCTTCTTATTGGGTCAGAAATTACTGGCATTAGGATTAGAGGTACCTCTGGCGGGCGCACAAGAGTAACCCTTTGACAAGAGGCACAAGACTCGCAGAAGCGGCTGGTTTCTCTAAAAACTCCTGGCCAATAAAATCTAGCCAATATCTGATCAAGGGTGCCTTGTGCTCCCTTGTGACCCCCTACTGGGTTATCGTGTGCCAGACGTAGAACAAGAGATTTGAAAGTAGTTGGGACCACTAGTTGCTTCTGAATGTTTCCTGTTCGGAGGTCCTTACTTTCTCTGTACAATATATCCTCTTCCATGATAAACCTAGGAAAGGTATCTTTTTCCTCTTGAGCGTGCTCAAATGCTCGAGTCAGAGTAGGGTCCGCTCTTTGTTCATTTTTGAAGGAGGGAAATTTCTCCATCAATTCAGAGGGTACCCATGGCATTCCTTTTCCCGCTGCAAGCTCGGCTCTGCCCTGAGAGCGACACTTTCTTTCCTTCTGCTTCTCACCCTTTGATTTCCTTTCCCTCACTGCGGGCTCATTTATCAAACCTTCATGAGAAGGAAGGTCTTCCAAAGTAGCATCTCGGGAACAAGAGGGAGTTTCAGAGGTCTGAGCTTGCGAGCACGTCGAAACTAGAGCTTCCCGTGGAAACCTTGTCTTCTTTACTTTTTCCACCAGTGGACTGGGAACTGCTCTACTCTCAGAGCGAATGCAAGTGGACACTGGAGTTCCCTGTGGAGACAACCCTTCTTTCAGACTTCTTCTGAACTGAGGCCAGTCTCGGCCGAGCACTAACTCCTGGGGTAGTCTAGGTATTACAGCCACAGACATCTCTTTTTCTATACCTAAACCCTTTATCCACAATTTATACATTGGATACAATGTAGCAGCCCTGTGTATACACTTAATTTTAACTCTTCCCTCTGGCTGATCTGGTGCAGACTTGCCCTGATCCCTGATCGCAGACCATAATTTTTGAGAAATCATGGTCTGGTCAGCACCAGAGTCCAAAAGTGCCTTTGCATTCAAGCCCTGTATTTCCACATTCAAAACAAACCCCTCACGTATTGCTTTCGTGTTCTCTCCCATGAGAGCAGTACGTAAGAAACATTCATTTTTCAAATGTCCCTTTTTCCCACATGAAAAACATTTTTTTGAACTTTTTTTGAAACAGCAGTAACATTTTTCAAACCTTTTTGAAAAGGATGTGAGACCCTTTCTGATATCTGCGCTTCCATACCCACTGCCAGCCTTGGAGACCCCACCTTCTGCTGGGTGACCATCTATGCCTCCAGGTAGCGCTCCGTCAGCACAATCGCTTGAGCAGTTGTGTGGCAATCTTGCAGAATAAGAAAGTTCTGTACATTCTTAGGAACTGCCAACATATACTGTTCTAATATTATTTCATCCATTAGAGCATTGACAGACTTATCCTCAGGTTTTAACCATTTGTTAGCTAAACTGCTGATCCTATGGCCCAAAGCCTTAGGCGTCTCGCCTACCTTGAGAACAGTGTCTCGTAGCATACGGTTATACAAGAATGGTGTAAGGCCCAGGCGATCTCTGATTGCCTTAATCACTTCATCATAATTGTTAGCCAGAGCAGGGGGCATTGCCCTGTAGGTGGACAGTGGTTCCCCCATGAGGGACGCTGCTAGGCGGATTGCCCACTGCTCTTTTGGCCAGGCAGCAGAACATGCGATTCTGTCAAAAGAATCCAGAAAATCGTCCACGTCATCAGTGGCACATAATTTCTCTACTGATAAGGCATTACATGTCCACTGTCCTTCCAGAGGATTACCCAGTCCAGCAGACTGTCCTAGCTGCTTGTTGGCCATCACCAGCGACTCCCTCTGCTGGGCCAATCATGCCTCCATTACTTGCAGGAAAGGTCTCTGCTGCTCTTGCAAGGCTTTAAGGGCTTGTGACTGGTTCTGACGTGCAAACTCTGCCTGCCGGTCAAATTGTAGAGCCATCCAAGCGCACAGCTCCTTCTGCTCCATGCTGCTTTCCTACAAAAACACAAGAAAAAAAAAAAACAAGTGTGGCTCTCCCAACACTAATGAGCTTCCTTTTTTTTTTTTCTTCCTTTTTTTCTTTTTCAAGGCTTACAAAACAAACATCCAACACAAGTCAGGTTTAATTACATTTTACCTGGTGTGAATGTTGCATCAGCTTTTGGAATGACCGTTGCTGCGTCTCCCTGCAGTTCTCTGCCTCGGTGCCAACCACAGGATACTTCCTCCAATCCAGGTGTCTCCCACTCTGGGTCTTTGCCTTCTGGTCCAGTGCTTTGCCGCTCCACTCCGGGTCTTTGCCTTTTTTAAACCTTGGAAATATTTTCCTTCTTTTGTCTCCTTTTCAGTTGTACAAAACCAAAAATCCAAACAACTACGCCATTTATGTCACACAGTGGCATAAAAATTATTATTATTAGATAGGAGAGTCCATTTTAAGAACCAAGAAAACTTGGTCCAGTGGTTTTAAACTCCAATCCTTTAAAGCAAACAATCAAAACAGAGTGGTAGGGACGAAAAAAGGCTTTTATTCCCTTTATGCATGGGGTCATAAATTGGTCACAACTGAAAATAATGTCCTTAACTTCAGGCACAAAAGAAAACACAAGGTTTAAGGAAAACTGTTAACTTCACAGTTGTAGCAGGGCACAAACATAGCTTCCAGTTTAAAGCACATTTGTACAATTCTTCTGCTCAGCACATAATAGACACTCTGCAGATACCACAAGCCATTCATACGTCCTCCAAAGACTCTGTGCTATGGGAAATGCAGAGAGAGCAATCCATCTCCTCTGGGTCTGGCAACTGTTTCACCAGTTCCACTTGCATCGGCTCAGGAATTGGTATGTCTAATTCTGTGTTAACAGTCTCTGGAATATTGTATTCTGGAGCTTTGTATATTTCCCTTAATACTTTCCAGTGCCTCAGGCCTAGCCTGGAGCGCTGGCCACTTGTCCCCTTAGTATTAACTGGGCTTTCTCTTCTTAGAGATTCCACACTTCCTTCACAAGAACTTTTACAGGGCAAAGGTTTCTTTGTAGGAATATAATTCTCATACCTCTTATTGCAGCAGCACGATGAGGAAAGGTTTTCTCTTTGGGCTGGCTTCCTCCCTTCAGAAGCTTTGTGCCAAGCTTTTCTCTGAAAGTCTGATTCCTCTCTCACCCATGGGAACAGCTCTTCTGGTAAATGCCTGTTCTTGCAACAGCCCAAATCCTGGCTTCCTTGCTCAGCCTGGCTTTTCCTTCCCAGCTGATTCCTCCTTGCCTCTTGCTTGCAATCAGTATAAGTCTTCCTCCTCTGCCAGCAAACAGCTTTCTCTTTCTGTTCCTCCTTCTGTGTCCGTGTCCCTGTCTGTGTCTCTCTCTCTTTAACTTGAGGCAGGGCTTCCTTATAAAGGACTCCTCTCCTTGAGGCTTGTGAAATGTTTGTCATGTGCTCCTGACGAGCTAGGCATGGCCCTTCATTCTCCCTGACTGCACTCCTGCTCCCTCTAGCTGGTCCATGTGAATATTGCACTCTGTGCACATCTTTTCCTTGCTGACTAACAGGTTCACTTCTCTCATCAGGGCTCTCATCAGCCTCCGCTGCATCACAGTATGCAGTCTCAATAAAAGAGTGAGGAAAAAATCCTAAATTTACTCCAAGGGGGTCTGTTGTTTCAGAGCTATATTCTATATGAATGCTCCAACAACATACAAAACCCTAGGCTTAGAAATGCATTATGCTCCAAAAGAATAACAATTTTGATGTGCAGGCTTGTTGGTAATATTTAACATGACAATGCCTCTAAAAAGTTCTGAGATTTAATGACTCCACCTTGAGAAGAGCATACATACACCATTATCCATCTTATGCATGTGTTTTAATCAGTCTAAGCTGCCATCTGTTTCATATGTGCCCTTCAAGCTTGAGCACTAAGTAAGGACAACAACACTCAAAGACATTTACCCAGGTATAGAGCAGTTTACCTAGGCAATTTGGTTTAGGTAAAAATTATCTCTCTCTGTCTAGCTGAAAGCATGTGTGAGTTTCCAAAGCAAACATGCTTTTAAACAGGTTAGCAAGATGTGTTCCTGTGGGTGTGTTTAGTCTGGAGGAGGAAGACTGTGAGTGTACACAGCACTTTTGTAGTATTACTGTTTTAACCACTCTCCACTAGAACAAATAGCAAGTGTGACGGATGCAGATTTTTTCAACATGTGCACAATAAAAGAACCCATGTAACTTACTACCTACTCGTAACTCGGTTATTTGAAAACAACTTCCAAGATTCTTAAAAGTATGTTAGGATCAAAATGCATATTTTTGTTTGGAAAATTATATGAGATGAGGGTATGTTTTGGATGCATTTTTATGGTATTGAAAGCCAGATTTTCCAAAGGTGTCTAAGTAATAAAAGGGTTATCCAAGTTTGGATATTCAAAATTGGCAAAGCATTTTACAAAACATTCACGGAACACGGGGCTTTTGAAAAATACCACAGAAATACAGTACATGTGAAGCTGCTAGCAAATATAGAGAGGACAGCCATTTTGCAAGCTTTTTAAGGTGGCTTTCACAGGTAAGCTCAATTGAACCCTCAGTCACTACTTCAAAGTCTGAGTAACTAGTACACACTTCCATGTAATAGAGCAGGTTTAAATGGTGAGAGAATGTTTTTTTTTTTTAAATATACATGTATAGTCATTGCAAAATAGGAAACACATGCATAAGTTTCAGGCCCACCAAACCACACCCAGAGCTCACTTCCTTCAAAACTTTGCACACCTTGGATATATTATTGTTGTTAAGTGTCGTCGAATCGGTGTCAAATCATGACAACTCTCTGGATAGTTGCCCTAATCTGTGTTCTCTCTTCAGTCAGGCAGCTCATTGTTGAGTGGCATCCATAGCTGTTGTTATTGTATTGATCCATCTAATTGCTGGCCTTCCTCTTTTGCATTGACCTTCAACCTTGCCAAGCATGATGTCTCTCTTTAATGATCTCTTTCTTCACATGATTTGTCCAAAATATGGAAGTCTTGTCATCTCAGCTTCTAAAGAAAGCGTAGGTTCAATCTCCTTTAGTACTGACTGGTTTGTTCTTCGGGCAGTCCATGGTATATGAAGTATTCTTCGCTAGCACCACCATACCCTGGATATAAAGGAGGTTATTTTAAAAGTGCTTTCACAATTTGGACATTTGCAAATGGGCATGCAGATGTCCAAATCACAGAGAAGTCCTCGTAGCATTTTAGAAGTCAGGTCTGTGGACACCTCCAGTGCTTGATATGTGCTGGGGGTCAGGAGGGGGCATGCTACACCTTTGCTGACTGGCTAACCGGGAATGTTTATTTTGTAATGGGAAGTGGCAGAGGAAGAGTGGGAGGCCATGGGCCTTCCCGCCCTTGCAATTGTGCATGGGGGAGAGAGGGAGGGACAGGGTGCCTAGCCCTACTGGCTAGCTGGAACATTTTGAAGGTTGGAGGTGAAGTTGTCCCCCCCTTGGCAGCTCATGATGTGGATTGGGAGCTATGCAGGGGGATAGGAGCTGAAGGGGGGCACACATTTTTATTTTTTATATTGTTGGTGCTGTGGACTGCCGCACCATGACACCGACAATACTGGGAGGGAGGGAGGGAGGAATCCCAGTCACAGCAATTGGGGTGGCATGGTAGTGATTAGGACAGCAGCTCTGTGTACCTTGTTGCTACCATCCCTCCCCATAGATTTACCCCGGAGGCCCGCGGTACCTGCCTCGGCAAGCACTGTGGATTTTTCCTATGAAGGTAATATGTAGTCTCAGTGGGAAATCTAAACATCCATAGTATCTGCCCCTGTGGAGGTTTGCTGCTTAACCTGTGGTTTTGGCTACTAATGCACCAATAGATATACTCTTATGTATATGAAAATTCATAAATTTAGAAACATAGAAACAGAAACATGGCGGCAGAAAAAGACCACATGGCCCATCTAATCTGCCCTTCCATATCAACTACAATAGTCCTCTTTTTACCTTTAAAGATCCTCTGTGTTTGTCCCATGCTTTTTTTGTATTCCAATACTATCTTTGTTTTCCACCATCTCCAATGTGAGACTATTCCACGCATCTACCACTCTTTCTGTAAAGAAATATTTTCACTTATTACTCCAGAGTCTATCCCCTTTCACTCTCATGCTATGTCCCTCATTGCAGAGCTTGGCTTCAGTTGAAAGAGACCCTTCTGTGCATTTACTGTATAGCATGGAAGTAGTTAAATGTCTCTATCATATCGCTACTATCCCACCTTTCCTCTAAAGTATATATATTAAGATCTTTAAGTCTGTCCTCATATGCTTCATAACGAAGACCATTAACCATTTTAGTAGGCACTCTCTGCACCAACTCCAACCTGCTTATATCCTTTTGAAGATAACGGTCTTCAGAATTACACACAACACTCCAAATGAGGTCACACCAGAGACTTATACAGAGGCATTATCACCTCCATTTTTCTGCTTGCCATTCCTCTCCCTATACACTCAAGCATCCTTCTGGCTTTTGCAGACACCTTTCCTACCTGTTTAGCTACTTTAAGCTCATCAGATACAATTACGCCCAGGTCCCGCTACTCTTTTGTGGACAGAAGTACCTCACCCCCTACACTGTACCTCTCCTTTGAATTTTTGCAGTCCAAATGCATGACCCTGCATTTTTTAGCATTAAATTTCAGCTTCCAAATTCTAGACCATTTTTAAAGCTTAGCTAGATCCCGCCTAATCTTATCTACTCCTTCCTGAGTGTCTACTCTATTACAAATTTTGCTATCATCCGCAAACAAGCAAACCTTACCCGACAGCTCTTCTGCAATATCACTAACAAAGATGTTAAAAAGAAACTGACCAAGGACAGATTCCTGCAGCACACCGCTAGTAACCTCCTTCTCCTCAGAGTAAGCTCCATTTACCTGTACCCTTTGTCACATCCCACTGAACCAATTTCTAACCTAATCAGTAACTTTAGGGTCCATCCCTAGGGTGCTCAGTTTGTTTATGTCACCTGTGTGGAACGGTGTCAAAGGCTTTACTGAAATCTAAATACATCATGTCTAGGACTCTCCCTCAGTCTAACTCCCTGGTCACCCAGTCAAAGAAATCAATCAGTTTTGTCTGACAAGACCTGCCTCTGGTGAATCCATGCTGCTTCGGATCCTGCAATCCATTGGACGCTAGAAACCTCACTATTCTCTCTTTTAGTAGCCTTTCTAATAATTTACTAACCACAGAGGTTGAACTAACTGGCCTGTAGTTCTCAATGTCATCCTTACATTCACCTTTGTGCAAAGGGCCGCATGTACCTTTCTCCAGTCCTCTGTCACCACTCCCAACTCCAAAGAGGCATTTAAAAGGTCAGACAGTAGAGCTGCTAGAATGTTCCCAAGTTCTCTCAGTATTATTGGATGTATCCCATCCGGACCTATGGCTATCTTTATTTTTAGTTTAGCTAGTTCCTCATGAATACTGTCTTCTGAAAATCGTTCGAGATCCACACCACTTCTGTTCCTGTTTGTGGATGTTTTCTGAGGTCCCTCTCCTGGCCCTTCATCTGTGAACAGAACAGAAATATTTGTTAAGCAATTCTGGTTTATCCTCATTAGTTTCTGTATATTCCTCTTCTGCACCCTTGAGTATGACAATATCACTTTTGCCCTTCCTCCTCTCACTAACATATCTGAAAAATATCATATCCCTGCATTTTATTGGCTATTTCTTCTTCTTTTTGTATCTTTGTTTTTCTGACTACTTTGCTAGCTTCTCTAAGTTTTTCCGAATATAGATGCCTGTCTTCCTCTCTCTGTGATCTCTTGTATTTCATGAAGGCCTCCCTCTTTTTCTTCACCTTTTCAGCTACTTCTTTTGAGAAACATAGCGGCCTCCTTTTCCTTTTACATTTATATATCTTTCTAACAAAAATGTTTGTTGTCTTTAAACTATCCTCATTCAGTTTTCCCTCTTTCTAGTTTAACTCACAGTGCTTCCTCTCTTACTTTTAAGCCCTGCAATTCCATAGTTTTAATATTATTTTTTACATATAGTGCCACTCAACCTCCTCTTCTTCCTACCCTATCCTTCCTGAATAAATTATAGCCCGGTATAATTACATCCCAGTCATGGATGTCCGTGAACCATGTCTCCGTAACCGCCACTAAATCTAAGTCAGACTCTTCCATTGAAGTCTCAACATCTGGGATCTAATTTCCTATGCTACGGGCATTTATACACACTGCTTTCCAGATGTTGACCTTTATTACCCAATTCTACAGAGGCATTTAATGTTTCACTTACCTGGGGGCTTTCTTCACCTACCCAGGGACTCTCTTCACCCATCCTAAACAAATCTAGTTTAAAGACACAGAATTAAGTAAGCTTAACACATACCTTTTTTACCTTTTATCACCTTGCTGTTATTTTGGCAAGAAATTATATTTACTTAAATCAATCCGATAGGGAGAAGCTGGTTATACTGCACCAAAGGGCTTGGAGGAAAACCCTGGAACCCGTCCTACCTTTGAGTAACTTGGAGACATCGGAAACTGCCCAGTGATGTCATTTCTGGATAAGCAGCTCTAGCTTGCTTTTGGTAGCCACAGTACATGGACTATGGTCATGTGACTGAAGGGGCATGACCAAAGGGGTACGCTAGGCCCCTTTGGAGCCCCTTCAGAGCCATCTGAGGAGCTAATAGGAGTTATGCAGAGATTTATCATCTTGTATCTCAGGTACTGTCTTTGGTTGTTGTCGGTATGGGGAAGAGGAAAGTGAAGCTAAAAGATGGGACTGGTGGTGTGCAGATCTCGTCCCAGGGGCAGATGGACTCCTTTGTCTTGGTTTAGGGCAAAACTTTGTTGGGCTCGGGGGCATCGTTAAATGCAAGCCATGATAGCCTTGAAGCTCCCTCATTAAGCCTGGACTCCCGCTCGCCACCCCTCCACCCAGTAGTTAGACAGGGTGCTATGAATTTGGTTTCCATTCTGATGGGAAGTAGAGATAGACAGATTGGCTATAATGGCACTCCTGGCCAGATTGGTAACACTATTGTATCTGAATCTGCTACAGGTGTTTTTCCCCTGGTATCCTCTGCCATTGAGGGTGGTGTGGCAGTGGATACCCCAGTTACATCTATTGCTCCCTTAAAGCCCATAGTGTTTTCTGGGCCTTTAGGAAGTGATTCACCAATGACTCCTCTGGGTGAAGTTACCATCTTAGAGATATGGCGAGTTATGGCCAAGATGGATGCTACTCTGTCTGGCTGTTTCTGGTAACTATGTAAATTTTAGGATGAAACTGTGAATAATATTGGTTCTTCTTGAAGGGGAGCTAAGGTCCTACAGGGGAGTGATTGATGACACCAGAGGTAAAATTGTGACTTTAGAAGGAGCAAACAGTTCTCTTTTGAAAAGTAACAATGTTAGAATTTATTAAATCTTTGTTTTGTGAATTCTCCATATTGTAATATGATTTCTGCTATGTATTTAGCTATAGAAATGCTTAAGATTTATTTTCTTAATGTGTTACACCTAGAGACTGACCAGCTATCCATTGTATTGAATGCCTATTATGTTGTTTCTTCTATTAAAAATATTGGGGGTGGTAGCTTGGTTCACCTGTCTGAAGGTAATTTAACTGCTCTCTTGGAGGGCGAGGTTGAGGAGTCTGCTAACAGGGGCACTGTAGTGACTGCCTTCCGAAGTCTCTTGGATAAAGAGAGAGATTTTTCTGCTTTTTTCAAGGAGAGGTTGATGAATTTTCATGGTAATATTATGCATGTTTATTCTGAAGGGATTCCTTCAGTTAAAGCCTAGAGCTTTGTCTCTGGGAATGACCTTCTTAAAATATCCTAGTAAATGTTTGGTGAAATATTTAGGTAGAGATTATATATTTTTTGAACCCTCTCAATTGAAAGCCTTGATTCAGTCTCATGAAAAGCCTAGTAAATGTTTTCTTATTTCCTGAGCTTTCATTTCAGATGCCTGCTGGATTGTGTAAATTAGTATAAAGGTGTAATTAAGTGGTTGGGAGGTTTCTTTCTTTGATTGTACCTCTCTGCTTGCTTACTGTTTCTTTTATTATATTGTTAATTTGACCTTTCTTCTTCTATTTATTTTTTTTCAAGGGTATGTATGGTTTGGGATACCAAAACCTGTTTAAAATTGAGTATATTTTCTATGTATACCCTATGGCTGTGGATGCTCGATATGATAGAGCATTATGGGTTTTGTGGTGTTTTCCTGTATCTGAAGTAAACCTTAATAAATATTAAATTGTAAAAAAATTATTAATACGAGTGATGAAGGAGTTCGAGTTTGTCATAAACCAAGGGATATGTTTACAAAGCAGCAGTAGCGACCTCTGTGCGATATCACATGGAGGCTGCTACCGCTGCTTTGTAAACATACCCCCAAGGGTTTTATGGTAAAATATTCACAACATGTCGATTTCAGTTCAATGCTGCTTTCAGATGCATTGCATAGATACCAAAGTCATAGGAAAGTGTGGGATTGAGATTCTGGAAGCTAAATTTAGTTTTTAGGTAGAAAGTTGAAATCCAGGACCTCTAGGATAGAATTCTCAGCAATGCTTTCTGATCCATGCACAAGACCCAAGAGGCAGACAGAGCTCCTGAGTCTCTATGCATGAATGAGAATATGTTGCAAGGAAGAGGGTTTTAGATTTGTTTGGAACCGGGCAACATTTTGGTGAAGAGGGTTTTTTCCCAGAAGAATGTGTCTCCCCCTTAACCAAGGAGAAGCCAGGCTACTGGCACTAACCTTTAAAAAGAAGAACAACTTTTAATTGGGAAGGGGGGAGAACAGAGAGTCACCCAGGAGTGCATGGTTCAGAATAATGTATCTTCAAATAATACTATAAAAACAGTGAGGTTACAGCATCCTGACAGAGAGGTTGCAATAAAGGTAAAAGTAGTCCATGTGCCTTTAAGTAAAAAGCAGATAAAATTGAGACTCCACATTACCCATCAACTGATAAACACTGGTCAACAAGTTTTTACAAAAGTCATGTTACTGAAATAAAAATAATCATTTCTTATCAATTTTTATATGCTGAACACGGATATGACAGTGAAATTGCAAAGTTGGCTCTAGCTTTTTTGTAATCTACAAGAGTTAATGTTTACATCACGAAATGCATGTCAATGGTAAATATAATAGGCCTTCGGTTAATACCTGTAAAAAAAAACAAGTCATAGGATACTTCTTAGATTTTTTCACCTGTCTCTTGTACAGCTGTTCGGGAGCTTCTCTGGAGAGTGTCCAGCAGTAGTCAACCAGCATTGTAGTGGACCATTTTCCCTGGTATCTTTGCTCCATCGTTGCGATATCCTGGTGAAAACATTTGCCCTGTTCATCGCTAACCATACCACAGTTGTCAGGAAAGAAATCAAGATGGGAATCAAGGAAATGGATCTTTAGAGATATATTGCAGCCATGTTTCTGATACTGCATCAGCATGTCTTCTTCTAGTTCCTTGTAGTTTTCTGCCCTAACATTCCCGAGAAAGTTTGTTGACACTAGGCGAAAAGCATTCCATGCTTGTTTCGCATCACCCTGCAGCAAGTTGTTGAACCAGTCATCTTTGAAGAGCTCTCAAATCTGAGGACCCCAAAAACTCCCTCTTTAATCTTTGCTTCGCTGAGTCAAGGGCATTTTTCATGCAGGTATCGGAAAGCTGGCAAAGTGCAGTCCATGGCTTTCACAAAGTTTTTCATCAAACCTAGTTTGATGTGAAGGGGTGGTAGCAGGATTTTGTGAGCCTCAACCAAAGCTGGGTGCTGGATATTCTTCTCTCCAACTGTTACATTTTGTCTGCGATTCCATTCTTTCCGCAAGTAGTGCCAATCCCTTGCTCAGCTATCCCACTCACATAAGAAACACATGTATTTTATATATCCCTGCTGCAGTCCCATTAAAAGGGCAACTACCTTCAAGTCACCACAGAGGTGCCAGCTGTACTTGTTATAGTTAATGGAAGTCAGTAGATGCTTTAAGTTATTGTATGTCTCTTTCATGTGGATGGCATGCGCTACTGGAATAGATGGAAGACGGTTTCCATTGTTCAAAAGCACAGCCTTCAGACTCAGTTTCGAAGAGTCCTAAATAGTCTCCAGTCTTGTGGGTCATGAGTTATTTTTAAGGCATTCATGGGGCTTTCAATATTGGAACAGAATACCAGATTACTTTTCTTTCTGAAGAAAGGCTCCAACTGCTGGTAGTGCTTTCGATATGAAGTAATGTTGACATCTTCTTCTAGAAGATTCCATTTTGGAGTCTTGATCCTAGCAATTCTGCCTTTTTCTTGGATAAGTCCAAATCACAAACCAGGTCATTTAGTTCTTCCTGTGTTATTCTGTGTGGAGTTGATAATGCAACCCAGTGAAAATCTGGGTCACTGCATGCTGACGGACCAGGAGAAGAATAGGTTGGCTCACCCTTGTCCTCATCAGATGAATCAAGAGAATATTCTGATGGAGGTTCTGGAATAGGAAATCACTCACCATATAGAACTGGTCTCAATGCAAACGGAATGTTTGGGTAGACTATGCTTGACTTCTTGTTCTTCGTTATTCCGCTGGAAAGAGGAGGAACCAAGCAGAAGTAACAGTCATTTATGTGGTTGCTTGGCTCTCTCCATACCATGGGGACTGCAAACGGCATTGATGTTCTTTTGCAATTCAACCACTGTGAAAGCTGTGTTGTACATGTAGCGCAGCATATATGCGGGGCCCAAGGCTTGTCTTGGTCACCAATCTTGCATCCGAAGTAAAGATGATATGCCTTCTTCAGTTGAGAAGTGATACTTTTCTTCTGGTTGGCAAATGTCACTTCCCCACAAATGTAGCAGAAATTGTCAATGGTATTAGCGCACTTTCGCGGCATTACTGTACTGTATTGTACCTAAATGGCTAAAATTATATGATTAATAAAAGTTACATGCAACAGTAACTTAAACTGTCTCGCACACAGTCTGAAATATTTTAAATACTCAACCTTTCTGACTGCGAATAGTACACTGCTGACGTCAGATGGCTTCAGCAGCCAGTAGTATTGTATTGCACCAGAAAAGGATGCAATCTACTCTGGATGATGTGTGCATGCTGGCATTATGCAATGTGATGCAATATTACATCATTCAAGGCTTATTTGGGATGTTGTTGATGTCCTACTGGATAAATTTACACGGTGAAACGTCAAAAATGAACTACATGCAATATCTTCAAAACGAGAGCCAATAAAATTTGTTTAATGTTATATTCGTGTTCAGCTCACCAAGATACTACAGATTAGGGCCTTTTAAAGTCAGCAACGATTTCAATGTTGACCAGTGAATCACCCCAGGGCCCGCTCTTCTTACACGGGCAGAACTATTTCACCCTCTATACTGTACTGCTCTCTAGGATTTTTGCAGCTCAAATGCATGGCCCTGCATTTTTTAGCATTAAATTTCAGCTGTCAAACTTTTGACTATTGTTCAGGCTTTTCTAGATCCCTCCTCTTGTTATCTACACTTTCCTGGGTGTATACCCTATTGCAGATTTTATTATGATCAGCAAAGAGGCAAATCTTGCCTGACAGCCATTCCACAATATCACTTATAAAAATGGTAAGAAGAATATGATCAAGGACTGGTCCCTGTGACAGACCACTAGTAACATCCTTAGCTTTAATTTAAACTCCATTTACCAGTACCCTTTGTCACTTCCCAAACAACCTGTTTCCAACTCAGTAGGTCACTTTAGGGTCCATTTTTAGTGTGCTCAATTTATTTATAAATTGCCTGTGCAGAATTGTGTCAAAAGCTTTGCTAAAACCTAAGTATACCACATCTAACTCTCTCCTACGGTCTAACTCTCTGGTCACACAGTCAAAGAAATTAATCAGAATTATCTGACAAGGCCTGCCTCTAATAAACTATGATGCCTGGAATGCTTTGAATTCTAGATAACCTTGCTATCCTTTGCTTTAGTAGTGTTTCCATTAATTTCTCACCACAGAGGTGAGACTAGCCAGCCTGAGGATCTTAACCTCCTCCTTACTTCCACTGTTGTGTAGAGGGACAATATGCACCATTCCCCAGACCTCTGGGACCAGTCCTGATTCCATGATTCCAAGAAGCATTGAAGGTCAGAGCTACCAGAATTTTCTTAACTTCCTTCAATACTCTAGGACAGCGATGGCGAACCTATGGCACGCGTGCCAGCTGTGGCACGCGAAGGCCTTGCAGCTGGCACGCGTGAAGGTCCGCAGAAAAAGAAAAAGCGGGCTCTGGCTGCTGCCGCGGACGCGGACGCGGCAGCATGCAGTGTCCCGCGGGGCCCCTCCGCCCGCTAAGCCCCTCTGCAAGGGCTTTCAGATTCGCGAGGGAGGACAGCGTCTCCCTCGCGTCTCTGTTAAGCCCACAGGGGCTAATGGGAAATTCCCATCAGCCCCTTTAGACGCGAGGGACTGATGGGAAATTTCCCATTAGCCCCTGCGGGCTTAACAGAGACGCGTGGGAGACGCTCTCCCTCGTGAATCTTCAAGCCCTTGCATTGGGGCTTTGCGGGCGGCGGGGGCCCCACGGGACATTGGATTCTGCCGCTGCCGCGGCAGAAGCCAGAGCCATCTGCCTTTTTTTTTTTTTTTTTAAATTTGCCATGGGGGGTGGGTTAGGACTGCTAATGGGCTAGGGGGGGGTTTAGGACTGATAATGGGCTGGGGGGGGTTAGGACTGCTAATGGGCTAGGGGGGGTTAGGACTGCTAATGGGCTAGGGGGGGTTAGGACTGCTAATGGGCTGGGGGGGTAGGACTGCTCATGGGCTGGGGGCTGATGGGGGCTGTCTGGAAATGGGGTGATGGGGGGTTAGGACTGGTAATGGGCTATGGGGGGGGGGGGGTTAGGACTGCTAATGGGCTAGAGAGGGGGGGTTAGGACTGCTAATGGGCTAGGGAGGGGTTAGGACTTCAGGTGGGCTATTGGGTGGGGTTAGGACTGGAAATGGGCTGAGGGGGGTTAACACGGGAGGTGGTCTGTGGGGGTTAGGACTGGTAATGGGCTATGGGGGGGGGGGTTTAGGACTGATAATGGGCTATGGGGGGCTGGGACAAGAAATGGGCTGATGGGGAGGGGTTAGGACTTGAGGTGGGCTGATGGGGTTAGGACTGGTAATGGACTGTGGGCTGATGGGGGGGGGTTAGGACTGGCAATGGGCTATGGGGGGCTGACTGGAAGTGGGGCTGATGGGGGGTTAGGACTGGAAGTGGGCTGATGGGGGTTAGGACTGGTAATGGGTTATAGGGGGGGGCTTAAACTGAAAATGGGGTGATGGGGGGTTAGGACTGGAAGTGGGTTGATGAGGGGGGGATAGGACTGGTATTGGGTTGGGGGGTTGCTAGGACTGGAAATGGGTTGGGGGGCTGCTAGGACTGGAAATGGGCTGATGCAGGGACTAGAAGGGAATGGATGCTGGGTGAGGCTGGAACTAGAAGGGAGCTGGTGTTGGGGGAGGATTAGAATGGGATGGGGCTGGGAGAGTAAAATGGAGAGGGGAAAAATATTTTGTGTGGGAGGGATAAAAAATCTACAATTGGCCGGGTATTGGGAGAGTAAGTGGGGATTGAGGATGGAGGGGTAAATTTTGAGTAGATGAAATAGGAATGAGGAAAGAGCAAAAGGAGAAAGATTAGTATGTTAAAGCAGATGTAGAGAGAGAATGGAAAAAAAAACCCAAGAAGACAGAAGAAAGGACAAATGGACAGCAGATGGAGAGGTTAGCAGAAGACACGAAGAAACCAGAAGAAAGTGGCTGGAACAATTGCAACTGAAAAAAAATGCACAAAAGGTAGAAAATATCTCTTATTTTGAATTTATTATTGGAATATGTCAGCTCTGGGAAATGTGCATCATTAATTTTTGCGCTTTGTTTAGTACAAGAGGAATTAATATATAGTTTTATTTCTACAGTGTTGTTGTATATTCCAAGTTTGGCTTTTGGGGTTTCCCAGTTTAATTATTGTCTATCCTGTTTCTAAATTGTGATTCCTTGTTTGGTAATGGTCTGTTCTGCATGTGTAACTGAGCTGAGGTATTCTGTTTATATAATTCCTATTTGACATTGCCACTTGTTCTTTCCCCAGTAGGTCATGTATTGTTGTTCTCTGAGATGTATTGGTTTAAATATTTGCAGTGTTGGCCTTTTGATAGGTAGAGTATGGTGCTTTGTGAGTCCTGGTAGTGCTGTTAGGCTACGGCGGGTTTTGCTATGGTTCTAAATGGGCAGCGTTTTGTAGTAGTTCCTAATGTGCCTGGCGGTTGGTACTGTATTATAGTAATGTAGAAACCTTTTAGTCTTTCTTTATCCATAGACTCATTAAGAGGCATGTTTACTAAAAGTTAGTGTATGGTAACATTATGCAAATATTTATGCAAATGAAGCACCTTATGCAAATGGAGCTTTAATTGACGTGCTGGCACTTTGAGGAAATTCTTTGGTTTTGTGCGGCAGTTTGGGCACTCGGGCTCAAAAAGGTTAGCCATCACTGCTCTAGGATGTATCCCATCCAGCCACATCTCTTTGTGTAATTTTAGTTTAATTAGCTAAAACAATCTTCTGAAAATTGTTCAAGATTCACCTCATTTCCATTCCTATTTGTCTGTGTTTTCTAGGGTCCCACTCCCAGCTTTTCATCTGTGAACACTGAACAAAAATATTTAAGAAATTCTACTTTATTCTCATCAGTTTCTACATATTCTTTCCCTTCACACTTGAATCTGACAATACCCCTTTTCACACTTTCTCTTTTAACATATCTAAAAAATATCTTGCCCCCATTTTACTAGCACTAGCTATTTCCTTTTATTTAAATCTCTGCTTTCCTGACTACTTTCTCATAGCTTTTCCTAATACTGTTGATCATATTCCTTTTTATGTGATCTCTTGTATTTTATGAAGACTACACTCTTTTTCCCTTACCTTTTCAGCTACTTCTATCAAGATCCATTTTGGCTTTCTTTGTCTTCTACATTTATTGCCTTTTCTAAAAAAAATGGTTTGTTGGCCTTAAAATATTCCTTTTTAGTTTTGCCACTGATTTTCTACATTCCCCGGTTGTTCTCGTCCAGCTAATGACTATTTGACATATTCCTTCATCTTTACGAAGTTAATTTTCCTAAAGACTAGGACCTTTATTTTCAAATGCCCTTGTCCTAATGCTGAACCACACCATTTGGTGATTATTGGATGTGAGATGATCACCCATTATAATGTTAGAAACAATTTCCCTATTCTTAAACTTTGACGTGTAAAACTGAGCTGCATAGGCAATATTCCATTTGAAGTTAAGAACCTTCTAAAGTAAATTTTCTGAAAAGAGACCCACATATTACTTTTTCACAGATCAAGCTGAACAGGAAAAATGATGATATAGCATATTGTACTTCATATCTTGAGGTAGTTTATTGTCTTAGTGGCAATATTGCTTCAAAAACATTATTAAAAATACTTAAAATAGCAAGTACAGAAACTAAAACGGTCAGCAACTGTAAAATGTAAAATCAACAATTTAATCTTTAAAATGTGTTTCAACTCTAGTAAATTACATTTTGAAAAAAAAGTCAAAACAAATTTTTATGAAAATGAATAACCGGGGTATCCGGATGCCTGGCTTCTCTTGCCACAACATGAACACCCCCAACAAACGCCCACCCAATTAACACGATACCCCCTCACATTTCCTCACAAAACACGCACACACTGAATTCTGGAACAACATTTGGTCGCAGCTTTATTAACCATATTCTAACATTGGCCCAACATGAGCCAACACAACATTCTTATTTACCAAAGAAACTGACCCCCACCACCCCCATTCCGGATAATGCCCCCCACCAGCCATTTATTAGCAAGGTAGTGCATCATCCTCCCACACATGCCCCCCCTACCACCCGCCTCTCCATATTATTAGCAAAGGCCGGCTCCACTTGCCTTACACCGGGCAGAGACCCTAACGGAGATGTCTCTCCCACCCTGAGGAGCACTCCGCTCCCCTAAATGCGGCCTCAGCCGTATATGCCCTGCCATGTCGGCGAGCGCTAGCTCGATACCCTGCCACCGGCACAAGGTAGCCTACCTATCCTAGTGCTGCCCCCCAAAGAAAGCTGCGACCAACACAATCCCTCCAGCACTTCCTGCCAATCATTCAGTAACAAGTCTTGTCCCACCGGAGCGAGGTGTACTCCATCCATGCCATATAATCCCGCACACTTCATCTCAGTCCAAGGGTGCAACACCTGCAGCCCGCCGGTCTACTGGACCCAACATCCAATCTGTCTATTGATCTTGACCAGGCCTCAGGACCACCGACCCTGTAGCCAGCAGGAAGGGCGTGGAATGATATCAGACTAGACAATCATGACCCCAGGTAATAATTCCCATACAAGTCCAATATCCCTCTGAACAGTCTGAATGAGCTGCCTGCAAGACCAGCTGGATAGGTCATTGCTGCCTAGATGAATCAGCAGTCCGACTGGCCGCTGCCGCTGTCCGATCTTCGACTGCACCAAGGATACCAGCTGCCACCATTGCATGCCACGCTCTCCCATCCAACACAGACGAAAGCCAGATGCCGCCAGCCCGACATGCACTCCCAGTGGGCGTGACACGGCCCTGTGCTCTGCCCAGTACACGAATGAATGACCGATGATCCACCACTCTCCAGAGTACGAACCATCTGCAAGAAGACGAAGCTGACTGCAACCAGTGGGCAATTCTGCAAAAGGAATAAAACTGTTAGTACTCCCCCAACCTCCCACCCATATTCCCAATGGGCCCCTACTGCAGCATTAACATGCAGTCTAACCACTAAGGAACTTCTGCAGATGGACCCCACTACCCGCAGCAGAGCTCAGGACTCCTGTGGGCTAACATAACCCACATAGGTGTCCAAGCGCCACCTGCCAATCCACTGAATCACCTTTCCTTCCGGCCCAGCTGCCGCCGCACTAGTAACAGCACCAATCCTGAAGGAGTGTGATGCAAATCGCCTCTCATCGCAGCCCAGATGCCACAAAGCCAAACGCAAAACAGCAGTAAACTGAAACTGCATTACAGGCTTACCATTCTCATGCATAAATAAATAGCCCGCTGCCCCCGGTCGACGATGCAAATACATCTGCAAATTATGCACTGGACAGTATTGCAAGGGAAATATTGCCTTCAGTATCACCCAAACCCCTTTTCCCAACTGATCCATTTTAGATTGCGGGAGAAGAATGCGCACCTGTACCACCTCCACAGTCATATGCTTGACATCCAAACCCCCAAACACACCCCTCCTTCCTGACCTTGGTACATGCTCACACACGCAGAATGCATCAAAAAATGCAGTCACAAACAATGCCCGAAACAAAACTGACTCAAACTCAGAGACTGCAATTTGTGGCATCACCTCGCAAATCCGAAGAAAGAGCTCATGAGACACCGGGAGTCGCCAGTCATGCAACTTGGGGTGTACCCTGGCCCAACCCGCCAACATGCGCTTCACCAAAAATGACGCACGGGGGTTACCCCAACCCACAGCCTTACTCAAAAATGAAAACTCTGCTATCGCCGAAGTGACCGTTGATCTGGACCAGCCCTCCATTTTTGCCCACAACACAAATTGGCCAACCAGCTCCTCTGCCACTTTTCCACCACACCACCCTCTCCCATTCAAAAAGACACCACCTGAGAGTATCCACACAGATACGTCACCCATCTTCCTCGTGCCACCGACGCAGACAACAACGCCATCACATCAGGGTCCCAACCTGCCAGAGATGATCCTGAACCACCGAAGCCATCTCCTCCGTGTCCAGAGCCAATAGATGAAACTGCGTCCACTGAAAACGGGACAAAGCATCAGCAATTGAATTCTGGGTACCCAGCATGTGTCGCGCTCTTGCAGTAACATTCAGATGTAAGCAAGCCAATACGAATGCCCTCATCAACGCCGCCACTCGTGAGCACTTGGGCGCATGCCGGTTGATAACTTCTACTTCCGCCGCATTGTCGCACTAGAACACCACCCTCTTATTCCGTAAACGCTCTGGCCATACCCAAAGCATGACCATGATGGGAAATAACTCCAGGAATGCAATATTGCGAGGCAGCCTGGACACCCCCCCATTCCACTGGCCAACCTTCTGCACACCAAACCCCTTGAAGTATGCGCCGAATCCAGAGCTGCCCGCAGCATCCAAAAACAACTGCAAGTCCACGTTTGATACTTCTGACAACTGCAATACCGTGCAACCATTGAAATCAGCTAAAAAGGAATCCCAGACCCACAAATCTTCTCACATTCTGGATGAGACGCGAATACGGTGATGCGGATGCAGCACCCCTGCCATTGTGAGGAACAGCTGCCACGCGAAGGGGCACCCCATGGGAATAACCCGACAAGCAAAATTGAGATGCCCCACTAACGACTGCAGGACCTTGAGAGTAGTCTTGGTGGAAGATCCCACAGCCACGACCAGTTCCCTTAGTCGCTCGACTTTCTGTGCCACTAGGTGCACTAACATCTCTAGTGAATCCATCTCTACTCCTAAAAAGGTGAGGCACATGACAGGACCCACCATTTTATCCATTGCTATACGGATACCAAAGTCACCTCCCAACCTATGAAATGAGACCAGCAGAGTGGAACAAGTCTCAACCTGACTGGGCCCCACGAATAAAAAATCATCCAAGTAATGTACTATGATGGAAAATCCTGTTCTGGGTTCTAAGATCCAATGTAAGAAAGTACTAAAAGCTTCAAAGTATGCACAAGATATCGCACAACCCATAGGCATACACTTATCAAAGTAAAACTGTGAACAAAACTGAAATCCCAACAGTGGAAATGCCGAAGGGTGAACCGGCAACAATCAGAACGTGGATTCGATGTCCACCTTCTCCATCAGTGCATCAAACCCGCACTGCCGTACCAACGCGACTGCCATGTCGAAGGAAGCATAACAAACCTTGCACAACTCATGAGGAATGTGATCATTCACGGAATTCCAAGGCGGGAAAGACAAGTTATGAATTAACCTAAAACTACCCAGTTCCTTTTTGGGGACTACTCCCAATGGAGAAACAATAAAAGGTGAAAATGGGGGTTCTTGAAATAGACCAGCTATTCTGCCCAAAGCACATTTGGCCTCAATTTTCAAATGAACAACATCAACCAAATACCTTACTGAACTGGAATTCTTAGACACTCCGCCCACCACCACGCCGTGAAGCGGAATATGGAATCCTTCTAAAAAACCTAACAAAATCACCCTCCACGCCTTGCCCCTCTGGCACCCCCCAAACGAAGCAACCACAGACGCAACTCATCAACCTTTTTGGGAGTAGGAGCCAATGCACAACTTTCTCCCTCACTTACTTCCCACTGGGGCTCCTGCCACCCCTTTTCGACTACATTTTGTGGCTGCATACCCACTCCCACAAAGGGAACAGGCATGTCTAAACTTACAGTCCGGGAAAGGACAGGAAGATTTGTTAAAATGCCAGCACACATCTCCCCCTCCTGTACCTCCATTTGGCTGAACAGTGGGGATGACTGGTACTCAAAAGGACCCCGTGCCCACTATCACCGCTTCAGACCCTGCCCGCAATCCGCCTCCCCCCATTCCCCCGACCTTTTCTTTGCGGACATTTGAGTCAGCCACAAATTAATGTCTTTCGTCCCCCACAAGAGTTGAACATTTTCTTCCATCATGTCCCTGAATTCCTCATCATAGTTTAGCCAAGCACAGCCCTCGTGGGCCTGCGATGCTGCTAATATTGCATCCGCATAAGCTATCAACGCACCATATTGTCCCAGAAAGTAATGTCCCCATACGCTCGCTAGCCTTAAGAAAGCCTGCATCCAATTCAGGGTATTACGGGACACCTTCCGCACTCTACCAGCTTTTTTGTCTTCTTTACGCTTCTTTCTGCTTTCCCCCGAGCTTTTCCTTCCCTCCAGCAGGCGAAAGATATCAATATACCTGCGCCTTTTAATCCGATGTCTCAACTTCTGCGGTACCCCTTCCCAAAGCTCCGTGCAATGGACTACAGTAGGACCAGATCCATCGTCTTTCTTGACCGCCCCTGCTGTCGAGCCCACCGCAGAATCCCCAGACGAGGTAGAGGATGACGACGAAGTCAAATCACGTGGACAACGGCGTCCACGTCTATGCTTCGCCTTGGCCTTCCTGCCAACTTTGAGGCCCACCCCTTAAGTATGGGCCCCTCTTCCCGAGCCAGCCTCACCTCCCTCATACTCACCAGCTTCTGGGTTGGACGACGCTCGCTTGCTTGCTCCTGGTCTGTGATCCAGCCACCGGGCTGGGTTGCACCGACATTTGGACTGTAGAGACTGCTCCACTGACCCATCCTGGGTCAGACATACTCATTCTTATACTCAAACTCTCTGGGACCTGAACAGATAGAGAAGGAGAAACACCAGCAGTAACAGCCCCAGGAGCCCTAGCCACCCTACTCTCCCCACCTCCCCTGCTCCAAGCAGAAGAGCCCATCCCCAGGGCCTCCCACACAGCTATACCCCTCACAGGCATCATCCCTGCCCCACCAAACCCCGCTCCCGGCTAATCACTCCACCCGTAACCCAATGGCCCCATTCCACCATATTGTCCTGCCCCAAAAGACCAATGACTGGGAGTCCCAGCGAATGCTGGATGTGGAAAGCTCCCGCCCAGATGACACAGGGTATAATACCCAGGAAAGGGAGATGGAAAAGAAACTCCCAGTGCACCATACCCTACCATGTCGGCACTCTGCCCGTCTGCCTCCACATCAAACTCCCCCATTGCTCCAGCAATATGCGCGGACCCCCCCCCCCCGCCCCCCTCGGCTGCTCGGCACTGGTGAACACATTAGACCCTACTGCTCCTGCACCAGCCTCCTCCAGCCGCATCATCCCTGCCACCTCTGTTCCTGAGACCTCACCCGCGGAACCCCCTATCCTGACCCGTGGCTCTGAACCCCTCCCGAGCCCCCTGCTTTGCGACTTCCTTACTCTCTTTCTTGAGCCCCTGACTGCCGGCCAACCTATGGCCGTCAACCCCCTTGACCCTGCCTCCGTGCGACCACGTGGCACTGCCCCCCGCCCACTAGCCCATTTTACGGTGAGTCCCGACCCTGCACCTCCACTCCTCCTACCCGTCCCCTGCCCTTTTGGGGTCCGCACCATGCTTATAGACCTTGGCAGGACTGTAAAATCCCCCACCACCACAAGGTATCAAAATTAAAGATACACTTGACCACAAATCAAACACCCCTCCCCCCACCACAGACTGCTCTTAATAACAGTGCAATGTGTGCTTAAATACAGTGTGGACTCCTGGCCACAAACTCCTTGTGCTTGAATAAATTAATTGCCAGGCCTGTACCCTGCAGCCAAGGAAGGTAAACTGACCTCCACAACCCCAAAGAGTGCCTGAGGGCTCACTGCACAACCCCAGGACTACTTAGTCGCCCCGAGGGTTTGTTTTTTTTTATTCTTCCCTCAACCTGCCGTCGTACACCATCCTCCCCCACCAAACACACTGCTCTAAACTCGCCTCCCCCCGACGCGAAAAAACAAAGAACCACCCCCCCTTCAGACTCCCTCTACAGACCCTCCATACCTGGTCAAAAATTACTGCCCGAACCCTCACCGCGCCTGCAGAGACTGGACCCCGCTGTCCATACACCTTTTGCTAGCAGGGCAAGCAGGAAGAGGGAGACCACGTGCCACTGGACTCCCACGCTTCCTGCGTGCCCCGCCCCAAACTGCTGTCCACCAATAAGATCGTCCCACGCGTCTGATGTGGGGCGATTTGAAGAATGCTTTCTGCGCTCCTCGCTCGCCCCACCCCCCACCCAAACCACCGGCAAAAGCCTGGGCCCCGGGAACCCGGTTATTATACCGGCCTCGGGACCCGGCCCTGCCGCACGTCGGGATAAACATCAAGTTAGAAGGCCCCATTCTCTGAAGAATAGACAATACATATCTCGCAGAACAGTTCCCTCTTTAAATGTATAAGAGATTTTCTGAAATATTTAGGAATTCAGTTATATGAAGACAATTTTGCCAAAATATTTCCTGAGGTCAGGAGAAATCTTAACATTTGGAATCCATTGACACTATCATGATTTAACAGGATAGAAGTTATACAAAGGAATATTCTGCCAAGATTAAATCTACTTTTTCAAGGTTGCTTTCCTTGTCTGTCCTTAAGAAGTCTTTACTTCCCCTACAAAGCAAACAATGTCAAGGAATTTGACAGGCCAAATCTCCAAGATTGCCTGGGCATGAAGAACCATAAGGATAAAGATGACACAGTTGATGAAGTGTATTTGGATTTTCAAAAAGCAATTGACAAAGTGTTCCCTTTTTGGCAGTTTGAATTTTAGATGCAGTACTGTGCCAATACGCTAGGAGGATTTCAGTGACATTTTGAACCAAGGATCGCACTTTCCCTCCTCACTAGCTATTAGAGAAATCCCCAGTAGGTGCTGAGATGTCAGGGGATTAATTTTAGGTGATCAGGAGTTTATATTCAGGGTGTCAGGCTGAGGATTTCATTGGGAGTTAGAGATTTGATCTGTCGATGGGGGGCTTGGTCTAAGAGATGGAGGAGGTTGATCAGTGATTTGAAGCACAAGTATCCTAGCATCAGTTCTTTTACAACATATTACATATTAGAGGCCTGATTCTCCCAGGGAGAAAATGACAATCCAAACCGAATGCTGTCTTTATATTAATAATGCAGCTTGCAAGGTCAAATGCAAGCTGTGTCATTTATTTTGCATTATAATGAGCTGCTCTGCATGCATTTGCATGCTTGGTATCTCATTATTACTTAACCTGCACATCTGCTAAAAATAAAAAATGCATAAGGACAAATAATGCATGCTTTTTCCATTGAAAATCGTTACTGTGGTAACACACGTTAGTGACTACTGCCCTAAATTATTCAAAAATTTTAAATCACTGCATTGTGATTAATTGTAGGAGGGGGGTTTGGATTTAGCTTATGCCTTTTTCAGTAGTATCTCAAGGTGAATAGCATTCAGGTTCAGTATTTCTCTGTTCCCAGATGACTGAGAGAATGGAGGGTTAATTGACCTGCCCAAGATCAAAAGGAGCATCAATGTGACTTAAATCCTGGCTTCCCTAGTCCTTGATCTGTTCTAACCATTAGGTAACTCCTTCTATTCCAGGAACTTGCAAGATTGAAAGAATGGGCATCCAGTAAGGATGCACATTTGTTGAAATGGCATGGGAAATATCAATGACATTTCTCATATTGTTTCTAATCTGAAACAATATAGAAAAAACATTTGGGGTTTTTTTTCCTTAGTCTTATCATGGCTTTGCCCCAAACCAGTTCTCTTTGAATTAGAAGGCACTGACTTTCCAAGAGGAGCTATTCTACTACTTCTTAAGGAAGTGTGGAGGGGGGAGGGGGGAAGGAGCTCTAGCCAGCCTAGTCTTAGCTCTATCTTGTATTTCTTCTGCTATTATTTTCTGTTTCCTAATTGGCCCATGTTTTCTTGTCTAGTCTTGAGCTCTGTGGAAAATCCTCTTGGATGTTTTGCCCTGCGACTCTATTGGCTCCTGTTTCTTATGCCATGTTCTTGTGTCAAAAAATCTTTGAAACCATGTCTAAGCTTCTTAGAATTTAGTTTGCAGTATGTCTGAATGGGACACCTGGGATCTGGAGCAGTCTTGGTAAATGGCTCTGATAGTATAATAGTAACTGTGAATATATCACACGTATTCAGGATTGTAAGTCTAAGGGGCATGATTGCTGAGGTTCAGTAAGATTCTTGCACATATCTTGTTTGGAGTGGAGGAGTGACCTAGTGGTTGGGGCAAGGTACTTCGGGCCGGCAGGTCGGGGGTTCAAATCCCACTAGAGGACAGCAACCTTGGGCCGGAAGGACTGGGGTTTCTAGTCCCACAGGTGCTCCTTGTGGTCTTGGGCAAGCCACTTAACCCTCCATAGCCCATGTTCCCTGTAAAATAGTTCTCTGTGTGCTGTGCTTTCCTGTCTAATCAATGTGTTTATACCTCAAAAATTTCCTGTCATGATTTGACAATTTCCAATCTGTAATCAAAACCACTGCTGATCGCTGGAAGTAGCGGTATACAAATGTATACTATAAAAATTAATAAATAAATCTCTAGACATATGCAGAAAGTCAGCATCGTAGGTACAAAATTAAAACCCTTTAGTCATCCACTCTAGACTTTTGTCATCCACTCTAGACTTCTGAAATGTGTTCCTTGCTGGTCTCCCTCTGAATTGTCTCTTTCCTCTTCAAAATGTTCAAAAATCATTTGCATGGCTAATCTTCCACCAGTGTTACTATACTTACATAACCCCTCTTCTCAAGTCACTTTTTTGCCCCCCTATCCATTTCTGCATCTAGTCCAAACTTTTCCTGCTGACCTATAAGTGCATTCATTCTGCAATTCCTCACTACTTTTCCTCTCTTCTCTCCCTACACTCCTCCTCGGGAACTCTGCTTTTTTGACAGATCCCTTTTATCTGTGTCCTTCTCTGCTACTGCCAACTCCAAACTTATGGAACTTAAGAACACAGGAAATTCCATACTGGGTTAGACCAAGGTCCACCATGCTCAGTATCCTATTTTCGAACAGTGTCCAATTCAGGTCACAAGTACCTGGCAGTTTCCCAAAAAGTCACACAGGTCCATACTGTTTATATTGGGGCAAGCAGTGGATTACCTGGGTCCTCTTTAATGGTTTATGAATCTTTCCTCCAGGAACTTATCTAAACCTTTCTTAAACCCAGCTACACTAACATCTTTTACTATATCCTCCGGTAATGAATTCCAGAGTTTGAGTCACATTAAGTGAAAACATATTTTCTCTTATTAATCTTAAATGGGTTATACTGTAGCTTCATTGTATGTACCCTAGTCTTTCTACTTTTTAATAGCGTAAACAATTGATCTACATTTACCTGTTCCACTCCATTCATTAATTTATAAACCTCTATCATATCTCCTCTCAGCCGTCCTTTTCAAGGTTGAAAAGCCCTAAACTTTTAGCTTCTCCTCATAGGGGCATCCTTCCATCCCCTTTGCCATTTTGGTGGCTCTTCTCTTCACTTTTTTCTAATTCTACTATATCATTTCACCGGAATTGCACACAATATTCAAGATGTGGTCACACCATGTAACGATAGAGGCATTGTAATATCCTTTGTTTTATTCTCCATTCCTTTCCTTATGATTCCTAGCATTTTATTTGCTTTCTTGGCTGCTGCTGAACAATGACACCTAAATCTTATTCCTGGGTGGTGATTCCTAATGTGGAACCTTGCATTACGTAACCATAGTTTGGGTTGTACCTAAAGATATCCATACCTTCTTGATACTCCAAAATTGTCAGAACCCGCAAGAAGCGACAACACTTACCGAACGCTTCATGGAAGCAGAATTAACCGCCCGAGAGAGTGGTAATGCTTCCAGGGTGACAATGGCAGCAGTATCAGAAAGGGGGATGAAAGGGAAGGATGATTCCATGAAAACCTGTTTGCCCATGTTAAAATCTCCTGTTGTGACTAAGAAATGTTTCCAATGTGGTAATCAAGGTCATTTGCAAAGGGAGTGCAAATGGAAAACAGCACTGATGATTGTAAACACCCAGGAAAGTAGGGAAGGTTTCTTATTGTCAGTATAGGTGCAAGGCGTTGTTACCACCACGCTTTTAGTCTCTGGTGCAGATCAAACCATGATGTCAAAGGCGTTTTGGCAACAAATTGAAGCACATAGTGAGGCAGTTCCCAAGCAACCGATTAATATGGTAAAAATAAGATGTATTCATGGTTCAGCATCCTCTTACCCTGTTTACCGAGTCATAGTGAAAGGGTTAGACCTGAAAAGGGAGATACCAATAGCTGTGGTCCCCAGGTTACCTCATAGTTTAGTGCTAAGGAGGGACTGGCCACAGTTTCACAAAGGCATAAAACAGGGTTTGCAGCCACAAGAGGCCATGGTTGCCACACGGGCCCAATCAAAACCCCAGGAGGAGGGGGAACCCTCCATAGAGGAAGCAGTTAGGGATCTTCCCTCACACGAAGATCTGATAACATCCTCAAGGGATAAGACTCGAAAGGAAAAAGCAGAGAAGCGTAAGGAGAGACGGTTAAGGGCTCAAAATAGAGCAGAGGCACAGGCTGGACAGGGGTTACCATGGGTTCCAGCTGAGCTGGTGGATAAATTCCCGTCATTCCCTAAGGAGCAGTAAGCAGATCCTGCACTCTCTTATGCTTTCAAGTATGCCCAAAATGAGAGGGACACCTTGCCTAGGTTCCTTTTGGAGCAAGGAATACTGTACAGGGAGAGTTTAGATCCCGGAACGAGGTATAAACGTAAGCAATCGATAGTGCCCACGACATTCAAAAGCTTAGTCTTAAAGCTTGCGCATGACCATGCAGTAGGGGGCCATAATGGGGTACAGGGAACCCTTGATCAAGTTTTAGCTCGCTTTTATTGGCCAGGTATTTTCAAGGAGACTAAAAAGTGCTGTGAATCCTGTCCATCTTGTCAGCATGTCTCCTCGGAGCATCCAAGGGAAGTACCTTTGATACCCTTACCAGTAATTTCAGAGCCTGTACACAGGATAGCAGTGGATATTATGGGACCACTAATAAGGACACCCCGTGGGTTCCAATACCTATTAGTAATGATAGACCAGGCCACAAGATTTCCTTGGGCTGTTCCCCTTCGCGGTATATCAGCGAAGACATTAGCAGGGGAACTGCTAAAACATTTCTGCGAGATAGGGTTTCCCCGGGAAGTGCTTACCGACAGAGGCAGCAACTTCATGTCTAAATACTTAGCACAAGTGTGGGATGCCTTTGGGATCAAACACATAAAGACTTCGGCCTATCATCCCCAGTCGAACGGACTTGTGGAAAGGTTGAATCAAACCATAAAAAGGATGTTAAGGCGAAGTTTAGAGGGCAATATGGCTGACTGGGACACCATGCTCCCATTCGTGCTATATGCCTGCAGAGAGCGTAAACAAACCTCTTTAGGGATCTCACCGTATGAATTGCTGTATGGCCGACCTCCCCAAGGCATCTTAGATATACTGCGGGAACAGTGGATAGAGCCTGGAGAGGATGAGGTGGGGGTGCTTCAATTCCTAAGAGACCTGAAGGGTAGGTTAACCCACACATCCCAAATTGCAGAAGAAAATTTGAGGATGAGCAAGTTTAAGCAGAAGAAATATTAAGACCAGCGAACAGAAACTCGCCAACTGATAGCTGGCGAAAAGGTCATTGTAATGGTGACGGGGGCCACTCCCAAGTTTGAGAACCAATGGAAAGGGCCTTATAGGGTGCTAAAAGCCGTAGGTCCAGTCTCGTACTTGGTTGAAAGCAGGAGGGGCCGCCAACAAGTTTACCATGCCAATGTGTTAAAACCTTGGCATGAGGGCGGAGCCTGATGTCCAGCGGGATGGTCGCATAACGCTGAGGCTCCCGAGAGGCCTACTCAGAATCCTGAATTAACACCGGACATTCTTGAATTTATGCTCTGATTTTACCTGGGCACATTGATGAGATGGCGGGGACCAAACCTACGCGCCTGGAATTTGGATCTCCAGCGGCTTCTCACGGCAAACGCTCTAAAACCGAACCCCCGTCCCCGCAGAAGGGGCTGGCTCTACACGAGGGCCCCGAAATGCAGCAGGAGATCCTCGCAGAGATCAGAGGGGTTAAAGACCTCGTGCAGTCCAACGGGGAAGCACTCCGAGCGCTGCGGGAAGACCTTGGTGTATTGCAAGGCAGACTAGAGGGACTCTCCTCGCGTCAGGACAAAATGGAGAGCATATTAGACTCCCATGTGGTCCGGCTGTCCAAACTCGACAAAGTGGAACGTCAGGTGCGGGCCTTGCAGAAAGAAGTGGAAGATAGCAATAATAGAGCGCGCCGTAACAACCTACGATTAGTGGGCATACCGGAGGGAGCGGAATCGGGAGACATGAAGGAGTTTTTATATAAAATCCTCCCTTCTCTGCTCCAAATCACCTTTACCAAGGAATTGGAGATCGATCGCGCTCATCGTGTGCCCACGAACATAACGCTCAACAGGAAGACCCCGCGGCCTATTATCTTTCGACTTTTGAGATATCAACATGTGGAGCAAATTCTCAGCGCCTCTCGGGCGAAGGGCCCTATGGAGTTTGAGAGCCATAAAATCTCCTTCTATCCTGACTAGGCTAAAACCCACGGTTGACCGCCGAAAGCGCTTTCTGGAATTCCGGCGAGGCTTCAACAATTACAAGCACGCTATGGCCTGATGTACCCGGCCAACCTCCGAGTCACGCTGCACAATCAGACAAGAACATTTGAGGACCCTGATCTACTAGCGGAGTTTTTGGATGCTAAAGAAGCCGACTTGATGCGCTGACTTCTAGAGTGTTCCTACTAGTGTTCTCATGTCCGCTGTACCCGCCATTTTGGATTTGCCACTGCTCAACAAGGAGGCCGTCGAGGGCGGTTTGTAGCCTTCTTTTGATGATATTTGTGACCCGATTCCATCTACCCAGAGTAGCCTCAATGAATATCAGAGACAGTGTTAATTATGGACTCTGGTGTTTCTTCTCTTTTCATGTCTTTATCCTCCTCTCTGGGGCCTCCTCCCGCAGACATATGGTCGCCATATTCATTGGGGGTTTTGCTTCTTCTCTAAGTTACTTTGGTACATGTTTTTCAATATGGGGTGTATTGGCTAGCATACTTGGTGATTATGTCATTGCTGTACAGATTCTGTTTATATTGTATATCTTCAAGCGCCCTTATCTAAAATGTCTATTATCGATTGATGGCACCATGTAAGATTTTATCATTGAACGTAAAAGGCATCAATAACCCGATAAAACGGAAGAAAATCCTGAGCTATCTAAGTCATGAAGCTGCTGATCTGATTTTCCTCCAAGAAACGCATTTAAATTCGAAGGAAACTCTTAAACTCAATATTAAACCTTACATGGTGGCCGCCTATTCTCCAGCTGTTTCTAAGAAATGTGGGGTTGCCATACTGGTTAGGAAATCTCTGCATGCCACTATTATTGCGACTAGCTCGGATACTGCAGGCAGATGGTCCAGGGTTCATCTCAAGATAGGTGACCTTGAATTTACATGTATATGCCTTTATGCTCCTAATGTAGATGACCTGCCTTTTTTTCTACCATTTCTCAGGTTGCGCAGGCCTCTGCTAATACTTCATTGATAATTGGGGGGGATTTCAATTTAGTTCTCGATCCCCTGATTGACAAACAGCCGCCTAGGACGAGTGGTCCCCCCAAGAGTCACACTACGCTTACCTCTATGATCAAAGATCTTGCCTTAGTTGATCTATGGAGGTTGCTGCATCCCAATGAGCTTGACTTTACCTTCTTCTCTTCCCCCCATAAATCCCAGTCTCGTATAGACTTCTTTTTAATATCAAAACTGTTAGTTCCTCAGGTAAACGATGCAAAGATTCACTCCCAACATATCTCGGATCACGCTGCTATTTCTTTTCAATTACATACCACTGCGCCCCAAGGGAATTCGGCGGGGGCCTGGTTTTTTGATAGAGCCCTATTAACTCAACCAGAGTTCCAGTTAGAAATTCGAGCAGCCATACAGGACTACTTTCACTTTAATCTACCCCAGGACACTGCAAACTGGGCTTGGTGGGAGGGTTTTAAAGCGGCCATTCGCGCAACGATCACTAGTTATCAAATTCGCCTGCGGAAACAACGCAAGCAGCAGCTCCTCATACTAGACCAACAAATCAAAGCAGGCGAACGCGTTCTAACTTCACGTACTGATCCATGCGTTTTAGTTCGCTTACAGCGTCTCTCAGTTTTCAATATAATGCAATCCTCTCTACTGCAGCTTCTCAGAGTATTGCACTTCAGCAAGGGACATATTACCGTGAAAGCAACCGAGCCGGTCGACTTTTAGCTAATGCCTTGAAAGGTCAAAAAGAAGCCAAACGCGTTGCGGCCCTTCGCGCCCCACAGGGAGGGGGCATACTGACCACAGACTCTGATATCGTAGAACTTTTTCGGGATTTTTATACCCGTCTATATCAATCTGAATGTGAGTTCTCCTCTGAGACCTTTGAGCGCTTGTTTTCTGGTATTCAGCGGCCGACCCTTTCTGAAGCTGATAGGGATGCCTTGGATGAACCCTTCTCTACTTCAGAGATCCATTCTGCCCTAAAACGAACAGCCTCGGGTCGAGCCGCTGGCCTGATGGTCTCCCGACAGAATTCTACAGAACGTTCAGTGCAGATTTAGTTCCCTACTTAAAACTTTACTTTACTGCCCTTGCGGTAGATACATCCTCTTTGGGATCCTTTTCTGCAGCTAATGTGGTAGTTTTTGAGAAAGAAGGCAGAGACCCGCTGCTAACCGCCAACTATCGTCCAATCTCCCTACTTAATGCCGATTATAAGATCTTCGCAACGATCTTGGCTACCCGGCTATCAGACAGGATGGCCACTTTAGTCCATCCCGACCAATGTGGTTTTATACCCGGCCGCTCCACTGCTGAAAATGCTCGGACTTTGTGCCATGTGCTATCCCGTGCTGCCAATTTGGACCACCCATGGGTGGGTCTTTCCCTAGATGCTGAAAAAGCTTTTGATCGCCTAGAATGGCCCTTCTTATTTGCAGTTCTCTGATGGTATGGCTTTGGGGAGGGCTTCCTCCGATACCTCCAAGTCATGTATTCTCAACCTGCTGCCAGTATTTGTGTAAATGCCATAAAGTCTCGGCCTTTTAAGCTTCAAAGAGGCACGCGTCAAGGTTGCCCCCCTATCACCAATGCTCTTTGATCTAGCTCTTGAACCCCTCGCCCTCCTTATTAGACAGTCCGCACGTATCCGAGGTATCCCCTTTAGTCACAGAGAGATTAAACTCTCTGCATATGCAGATGACCTTATGCTCTTTGTATCCCTTGATTCGGTCCCGGCTGTCTTAGACCTGATTGATGGATACTCGCAATTATCGGGCTATAAAATAAACTGGACCAAATCCGTAGCATTCCCACTAAATCGCTGGGTACATGAGGCTGACATGCGGGCCTTTCCTTTCCTTTGGCAATCCCGCATGGTGAAATATCTTGGCGTCCACTACTGTTCTCCTTTAGAAGACACTATTAGCTTTAATGCCAAGGAGGTAGTCTCCAAAGTCCGTGAGCTCACAAATCGGTGGTCTCCCCTATCCCTTACATGGTGGGGCCCACTAGAAACCGTCAAAATGATGATAGTCCCTAAAGTGAATTACATTTTAGAAATGCTGCCCTGCTTCCTCCCGCTACACACCTACAAAGACATCGAGGGCCTTCTCGTCCGTTATCTCTGGCAGGGAAAACCACCAAGAGTAGCTAAACACAAACTACAGTCTGCGAAGGAATTAGGGGGTACCCGCTTTCCTGATTTTCTTAGGTATCATCAAGCCTTCCTACTTAAACAAGGTGCCCGATGGCTAGCTGCCTCAACAGACAACAGACCAGTTTGGCTTGACATTGAAGAGGAGCTAAGTAACCCAATTCCGTTGATCCATCTCCCCGGCATGTCCCATCAAGTCGACCTACGCCATCCCCCAATGATTGTTGATACTCTTGCGGCCTTTAACACTCTCATTCTATCACTGGGTTCAAACGTATGTCCTCAGGACAGACTCCCGCTGTGGAATAACTCCAGAATTCAAGTCCTACATAAAACGATTGCATGGAAATCCTGGTACTCTAGGGGGATCTGGACACCCCAACAACTCTTCTCTGCAGCTCGCTGGAAGACTTTTTCCGACTTACAAAAGGAATTTGCGTTACCAGCGAAACATTACTTTCAATTGATGCAGCTTCAACACTGCCTCAAAAGAGCTCAAATCCTGCCGCCCTCTGCCCCTACTGAGAACGGGCTATTAGAACTAATTCACTCTCTTAGTAGTACACATGGGGTAGCCTCTAACTTTTATAAACTATTATGTCAGGGTACCGACGCTGCTACTTGTAGAGCTCAACAAGCCTGGGAACGCGAACTGCAAATCACTTTAACCCCTGTACAATGGAGCGTTTTCTGGAGCAAGGTGGTGCGGGTTTCCAGATCTGCCTCTGTCACCCAAACTCTCTTCTTTTTTGCACATAGATGCTTTTATACTCCAGAAAGAATTGCCAAATGGAACACCACTACTAGGGACCAGTGTTGGTCTTGCCATACTGCTGTGGGAACCCTCGCTCATGTTCTTTATGAATGTCCTCAACTGCAGGTTTACTGGGGGCGGGTTTGGGGTCGTATTCAATCTATCTTACACCTCCACGAGCCTCTATCCTGGAAGATTGTGGGACTCCGCTCAGTGGCGGAGGTCCCCTCTCTTTCTAAGAAGGGTCGCTTTCTCCTTGACTTCCTGCTGGGTATAGCCATATGTTTAATCACGAGGAATTGGAAGGATAGCTCTCGAATTACTGCCAATGAATGGTGGAACCTTGTCTGCTTATATAGTAAATATGAGCAGATATCTCGGAGGGCTATTCCTCATATCCAAACTCACTTTCGCTTGTCTAAATGGCAGATGCTCAATGATTATGTACACTCTGCTCATTGTTCCAACATGTCTGTTTAATGCATACTTATCATGTTTTATCTCACCGTTAGGTTTGTACCACAATAATGTCAGTACACGCCCGTTTTCGGGAATGATTAGTTTCTAGAGAAGAAGCAGGGGGGAGGGGGGTGGTAGGGGTTTACTTTGGTGTATGTATCACATTCTCTGTATGTATTTGTCTTTTAGCTGTATGTCTTCCTTTCCTTTGTTGTTATAAAACGAAAATAAAGAGAGTTAAATTTAAATCCCTTCTAATAACACAGGTACACTACCAAAAAACTGCCTCCAGTTTTGCAACTGATTCCTATAGATTTTGGGGTGCTGAATCCAGGAAAAATAGCCAAAATGTTCCATCACGTCACGTTTTCTTGCAAAATTAGATTTCTTACCCATATAAGGAATGTTCACATAATTTCTTTTTAGCCGACTGCAGTTTATTTTCTTGGCCCAAAATAGAGGTTGTAATGGTTAACTAACTAGAAACACTCCCTCATGATATTTTAGAGTGTTTTGTATTCATTTTATACATTAACAGGACAATTGGGAGGCGGGGGGCTAAATCCAGTACTCGCGCTGGCGCATGTTCTTTCCTGTTCGCCTCGCCTCGTTCGTTCGCTCGCTCAAACACGGTGGTTGCGACATGAACGTTCCTGTCAAATTTCAGTTTCTTGCAAGTTCAATATTACCTTTTGTTTGCTCAGTCGTAATACAGCTTTATTCCGAAGTGGTTCACTACAGTTGTAGTTTGCAGTGCTGTGTATTTGTGATGGCTCACAGAGCCAGAGGTTGCGTCAACTCTCCGGACAGTTTTTGTTTTATTTGTGGGGAATATACCGTGAAAAAGCGGCAGAGGAACATTTCTGCATTTATTAAAGTATATTTCGCCTATTTCGGTTTGAAGTTAGGCGATCAAGACAAACCATGGGCTCCTCACAAACTGTGCAAGACATGTGAGGAAGATCTACGCTTATGGATGAAAGGTAAAAAACAAGCATGTCGTTTCGGAATACCTATGATGTGGCGTGAACAAAGAGACCACAGCAGTGACTGCTATTTTTGCTCTTGCATTGTGAAGGGATACAACTTAAAAAATAAGAACGTAATAAGTTACCCCAACCTTCCCTCAGCAATTAGGCCTATGCCTCATAGCAACGAAGTACCTGTGCCTGAACCACCAAAATCTTTGGATCATATTTGTGTGGACGGTTCTGATCATGATGAGACTCATCAGATGGCTTTTCCCGATGAGTCCAGTACTTCCGAGTTTGAAACTGAACCAGATCCGAAACCTGAACTTTTCTCTCAAGCTGAATTGAATGATTTAGTCCGGGATTTAGGACTCCCAACAGATGCTGCCCAACTGCTAGGTTCTCGGCTTAAACAGAAAAATCTATTGTCACCAGGAACAACTTTTTATTGGTACCGCAACCGCGAGACACAATTTTTGAAGTATTTCAGCAAAGAGGAAGATTGGTATTTTGCAACGATATATACGGAGTGATGGAAAAGTTTAAACTCAAGTATGATCCTGCTGAATGGCGGCTGTTCATTGATTCGTCAAAAGACAGCATAAAAGGTGTTCTTCTTCATAATGGCAACACATTCGCTTCAGTTCCTATTGCTCACTCTGTTATTCTCCAAGAAAAATATGAGAATTTGGCCCTGATTCTTCAGAAGATTCGTTATGATGAGCATAAGTGGATGATTTGTGGAGACTTTAAAATTCTATCCATGCTATTAGGGCAGCAATCCGGTTTCACCAAATGTCCCTGCTTCCTTTGCTTGTGGGATAGCCGGGCCCGCGACCTACACTGGGGGAAAAAAGACTGGCCAATTCGGGAGTATTTGAGACCCGGTGAGAAAAATGTTCTTCATGAGAGCTTGGTACCTCGTGATAAAATTCTATTACCACCTCTCCACATTAAGTTGGGTCTCATTAAGCAATTCATCAAGTCCCTTCCAAAAGATGGTGAGTGCTTTCGGTACCTTTGCTCAAAGTTCCCCCGACTTTCTGAAGCAAAGCTAAAGGAAGGAGTGTTTGTTGGCCCTGATATAAGGAAACTCATTTCAGATGGAGCATTCGCTGAAACGATGTCTGAGAAGGAAAAAGAAGCCTGGGATTCCTTCAAGGATGTTGTTCTCAAATTCTTGGGGAACAGGCGGGATGAGAACTATAAGGATATTGTTGCCAGGATGCTCAATGCCTTCAAAGAACAAGGCTGTAACATGAGCCTGAAAGTCCATTTCTTGCACTCCCATGTGAACTACTTTCCCGAAAACTTGGGGGCGTACAGTGAAGAACAAGGTGAAAGGTTTCACCAGGACATCAAGGACGCAGAGAGAAGGTACCAAGGAAGATGGAACACCACTATGATGGCTGATTTCTGCTGGTTGCTGCTGCGGGAAACCCCAGATGAAAAAATACGCCAAGCAGCGCACCAAGAGAAGCATTCGGGGGAAGAAGAAACGGGCCCACCAGGAGATTGATTGACCAAGAATGACTTTAAAATCTAAACTGTGTTGACAAATATTGTGTTTTTACTAAACTTTGAAATAAAAATTTGCTAGTTATTACCACAGTGTCGGATCTCATTTATTAGAATTTTATTTTCACACCATCGGGTGTTTGTCTTCATGTATTGCAATGGTGCGGTTTGCGTTTTCTATTCTTACATACATACCTGTACAACATTTTTTGCACATTTCTTTGCTTTGCTTTGTGTCTAACCTCACTCTTATATGCTCAATGTTTGTGCACATGTATGTGGCTGTTTTAAGTGCAGACAATTTTGCTACCATCACAGTGTGTTTTGTTGACATTACTCTATTCTTATGTGCTGCCTTGTTACAATTTTCTTTATTCTTATTTGAATAACTACTAAACAATTAGTATAAAGAATTCATCCAAGAAACTTTTATCTCGATCGCACTCAATCTGAAACGTTCACCTCAAACTGCTAACCCAATGTAGCAAAAAATCTGTACGTGATGGAGCAAATTGGTTACCAGATTTGGATTCAGCGCACCAAAAAACGTAAAAATCAATCGAAACATTAGAGGCAGTTTAAAAAAAATTTTTTTTAGTGTACCAGTGTAATCTACACAAACTCTCTGCTGCACACCTTGAAACTCTAATTAAAAAAAAAACAACACCTTGTAACAGAAGCAGAAGATTTAGCACAGCAAACCTGTTGTACATACCAGCCTTAACCACAAAGACCACCTGTTCCACCTCTAAAAGGACAGTCTCACTTTTTGCCCCAACTTTTGCTTCATGGTATTGATGACCTTCAGGAATTTCTGAAGAAGTTAAAAACATTCCTCTTCTTCAACCATTTTTTGATTAATGAAACTACACAATCACTTTCAACCTAGTTAATATTTGCTTAACCTTGTTTACTTTTGTGCCATTTGCCCTCACCCATGTTTTATCTCCCTTTGTTTTAACTTCTTGTTTTATGTAAAACCATGTTGTCTCACTTGTTCTCTGTAAATTGCTTTGTCTATTAGACCAAGCGGTATATAAGCATAGCAAAATAAATAAATACATTTATACATGGAGATGCTTCTAAAATAACCCTCCCAGAGGGGAATTTTAGAAAGGATGTTCAAGTGCAATCTGGGATGTCCAGGTGCAGACACAATTTCACGAATGTGGATGTGCCTGATATGAATATGGGAGGGTGGGGGTGGGGGTGGGGGGGTTACATCTCCATCATCATATTTTAAAACTAGGAAGGCTAGGATAGTCTAATGATTAGAGTAGTTGCCAAAGAACAAGGCAGCTAGTGCTCAAATCCCATTTCTACTATTGACATTGTGCTGACTACTGGGGATGGTGGAGTGTCTTATTTTCTACACCCTCTAAGTGTCTTTTATTTAGCCAAAATGAGCACTGTTTATGCCCGGAGCAGGTCTAAACTTAGATGCGATGTCGGGCATCCATAACATTTCTAAAATCAGATAGAGATGTCCATGCTTCTGAGAATGTAACCCCTATTCAGACCTGGACATCACCAGAGCCAGCTTCTAACATGGCTATGGAGACATCTCCGGGCTTTGGATATCTCTATGCCCATTTTCAGATATCCAAAGCACAAATAGGGTTTCCAAAATGATCCCCATAATGTATATATGTATATACATCAAGTGGTGACCTTAATTTATTTTATCTGAATAGATTTTTAACTTAATCAACAAATCCTGATATTTTGAATCATTAACACTACATACATCTTGCATGCTCTTTACAAATCATGTCAATAATAATAATAACAATAGCTTTTCTCTGCCAACCAAGTAGTTAAGCACAGGCACATTTTATGTTATTAAAATAGATAATACTGACTTGTATTAAAATGTGCTTCAGGGGTTTAGCTTGTTCTGAGCACAGGAACAGGAAAGTGAATGTTCAAAGAACAAATTGTCTATGCAGGTCATGTTGCCTCAGGCTGTGAAGGAATTGAAGGTATTAAACAAGAGGTGTGTTTTTTTTTTCAGTGCCAGCTAGCACTTTGGTTTTTTTTAGAAAAAAAATGAGATAATGAATATGCAGAACAAAAGATGGTGAATGTGTGTAAATCAAATCTGTACAATATTCACCTTGCAGTTTGTGTTCTCTCCCTTTCCATAAGGCTGGATTGGCTTCGGAATGGGCTAGCAGAGTTTAGTTCCTTCATTTGAACTTGATTCCATTTTGTTTTGATTGATGCAAAAACGAATTACCATTAGCTTTGAGGTACACTTTATAGTCCTTTCCAAATTCTGAATACAATAGCATGTGGCAGAGATGAAGAAGAGATGCACTCAAGATATTAATTACTCATGTGCAGTAAGCAATGAGTGAACCGATATTTGATAGCTACGATATTGCCCATTTAATTCTAACTTCTATGGTAACTGTGTGAATTTTTTTTCCCAAAATGTAAAAACAAAATGAGAAAAGAAAAATAGGAAATGACTAATTCAAGAAAACAGTTGCATTCATTTTGTGTGTTGTGGTAGGAATGCTTTACTGCACAGATTATGGGGGTTATTTTAAAAGCCTTAGGGGGTATGTTTACTAATCAGCAGTAGCGGCTTACATGCGATATCAGAGCCAAAGCTCCATTGAATTCAACGGGGCTGTGACTCCGATATCACACAGAAGCCGCTACAGCTGATTAGTAAACATACCCCTTAGTCGCAATTTCTGAAAACATGCACGTACATATTCAAATCATGGAGACATCCTCAAAGCCATTTACAAATGGCTCATAAAGACATTTCTGGTACAGGGACTTCCAAGTAGGCAGAGGGTGTGGCAGAGGCAATGGACTTAGGCATCCCCACTGAATTTCAGAAATATCATGGACATATGTGACCCAATCCAAGTTTAGACCTGCTCCAGGCATGAATAGTCATCGGGAAAGTGCTAGTTTTGTCTATAAAACATCCAAAGAGTGTAGAGAAAATGGCACTCCACCATTCCCAGTACTCTTCACAGTCGCAATGATAGAAGCAGTGGGATTTTAACCCTGTCTTTCATGGTCCTAGCCTTCTATGTTTACCATTAAGCTATTACTAGACACTCTGCAATACTATTCTAGGGGTTGTCTGTGTAGATGCCCCCATGTAGACATCGATTCGATATTGGGCACATCCACGTTTTTGACATGGTGCCTGATCTTGGAAGTTCCTGCTTTTTCTTCAGGTGATCTGACTTGGATGTCCCATATTGCACTGGAATGTCATTTGTAAAATGCCACTTCACATTTATTTTTTCATTGATATTCCACCCATCTTATTTTCAGGGCAGATAACAAACATAAGAAATAATAAACTAACAATTCACTACTCACTCATAGTTACACAAAGACAATGTAGTCATATAATAGATGAACAGTAATAAAAATTAATAACTAATATATTGCAGAGACAAAAGCCTGGTTTTGCACAGGTCAGCTAGTTGAGAAAAGGGACATACAAGTCTAGATGTTCACAATTTGCAAAGTATTTTATGAAAGGCTTGTTGAACCCGGAACCTTTTGTAAAATATTTAAAACATGTGAAAGTAAATGTGGGGGATAATCTTCCAGCAGACTCTGACCTTTTGACTCTACTGTCCCCTGGAGCATCCTTGAGCTCTCCGGATCACTCTCCACCTCCTCCCTCATCTAATAAGCCCCTCCCTATCTTAGTCACTGTGGGGGATGTGTTTCAGCAAAGTACCTCAATTCAGGCAAGGGAAACACTGAAACCTGTTACCTGGTCTCTTACCCCATATGAAGTGAAAGAGGTATCTGAGACTCAGATATCTCTCTCGGACATTTGGAAGGTAGTGACATGAACTGAACAAACTTGGTATCCACAGTTTCTCAAATGTGTGCTTTCTTTCACGAGGCAGCCACTAAGTTGAATTTGGTTGAGGAAAATCTTGGGGAATTGTCTAATCTAGTTTCTAAATTTGAAAAACAGTCTCTCTCTTTGCAAGCTCCTAGTGCTTCCAATATTAAAGATAGTTTATTCATTATAAGCTGGAATCATATGAAAATATGCAGTAATATTTGTTTGTTAAATTTTCCTGTTTGCCATCCTAAGATCTTGCTGTGAAAATACTTTAGAGAAGTTCTGGCCTTGGCCAGCGCTGACTCTATTGGTATTTCTAAACTTTATTATTTACCTGGACAGAAGGTCTCAGGCGAATCCTCAGATGGTTTTGATTTACTTCAAGGTCAGCAGGATTTGGATTTGACCAATTTTCTTGAGGATTCGCAAGATACCATAACATCCAGAGCTACCCTTCCTGTTACTTTTGTTTCTTTACAAGATAAAATATCTGTATTTAAAAATTATTTTTGAATAAGGCAGCAATGCTCTGTGGGGCTAAGGTATTATTTCCTGATGTCACCAGGACCACACAACTTAGGCGAAGGACCTTTTTGGCCCTGAAGCTAAGGGTGTTTGCTATCCATGTGTTTAATTATACTACATGGTTACAAATATGTATTTATGGATTCCTTGCAATTGGAGGCTTTTTTGGCTGATAGAGACTGGAGCTTGTTGTTGAGTGTGGTTTGGTGGATATAGGTTAGTGTCTGTGTCTGTAGAGCTTCGGCTCTATTTTTTCTTTCTTAGTTTATCTGGTTTCTATATTTGTTGTATTCCTCCCCGATATGTGGGCTTGGAGAGTGTGGTTGTTATTTTTTTTGTCATAATTATTGATAGAGTTTTATTTCCTGATGCATCAAACTAAGGAGCTTGTTTACTAAACATTGGTAGCGGCTTCCGATAGATATCGGAACTGTGGCCCCATTGAATTCTGCCCTGTTTACACTCAGAACCTGCCCCTTTCAAATCTATGTATTCTGCATTTATACACATGTAAATATAAAGAACAGTTTACTAGTTTTCAACCACGTGGTTAATGATTCAGTGCAGCGAGTCAGAGATGATATTGCTAATCCATCCTTATGTAAAAATAGAATAAAAATACATTGTGTACTACTACTGATCATTTATATACAGCATTGTGTAAAAGGCATACATAATGCTGCACAGATACATATAAAGATGGTCCCTGCTCATCAGCGTTTACAATCTAGTCAAGACAGACAATACAACAGCTAAGGAAAACAACTAGGGAATGTAAGGAAACAAGAAAATAGCGAATCAAGATCCAAAAGCAGTATCAAAGAGGTGAGCTTTTAGCATGGATTTGAAAAGGGCCAGGATGAAGCCTGACATACATACTTAGGTAGTTTTTCCAGGCATAAGGAGCAGCAAGGTGAAAGGATCAAATCTAAAGTTAGCAGTAGAAGAGAAGGGCACCAATAGAAGCAATTTGCCAGAAGAGCAGAGATCCCCACAAGGGGTGTAGGGAGAGATAAGAGAGGAAAGGTAGTGAGGAACAGTAGAATGAGTGCATTTATAGATTAGTAGGTAAAGTTTGAACTAGATATAGAAATGGATGGGAAGCTAATGAAGTGACATGAAAAGAGGGGTTATATGAGCATATCAGGCTGGCACAAGATTAGTCACGCAGCTGAGTTTTAAATAGATTGAAGGGGACAAAGATGATTCAGAGGGGGATCAGGAAGGAGGAGGTTGCAATAGTCAAGATGGGAGGTGATTAAAGAGTAGACAAGTGTTTTAGTAGTGTGTTCATAAAGGAAGGGGCAAGTTTTGCTGATGTTATAGAGAAAGAAATGATAGGTTTTAGCTATCAATTGGATGTGTAAGGAGAAGGAGAGGGATTAATCAAAGATGACCCCAAGGTTAGGGGCTGAGGAAACAGGGAGTAGAAGAACGTTATCCACAGAGATTGAGAAAGGAAGAAGGGGGGAGGTGGCTTTAGGGGAAAAATAAGAAGCTCAGTTTGGCCATGTTCAATTTCAAATGAAATAAAAACACACTTTATAAAGGCATAAAGCTCCACATAGTAGAAGGAAATATAAATTCATTAATACCAAGGACAGAGAAGATCCCTGATGGACGCCACATTGCAATGGTCAGCAAAGACCTACCCAACCACACTGACCTGCTAAAATATTCCATAGTAAACAATTGAAGCCTGCTAGAATACAAGAATCAAGCTAAGCATGATCACAATCTCTATAAAAAGATAAAAGGATTAACTGCATTAAATGCAGCAGAAATGTTGAAAAATAACAACCGGAGATCCTGACCATTGGCTAAATTCTAAAGCAGGTCATCTAGCACAGATATTCAAAGAGTACTAGTGTTATAATTAGAAAATAAGCCAAAATGGCATTGATAAAAGCATTCATGATCATCATCCTAAAATCCCTGAAGTTGATCTAAGACCATTTATTCAATCAATTTGGCCAAAAATGGCAAACTGAAGATGAAACATTAGCAAGTACCTTTGTATATAGGGTAAACTTTCTCAGACAAAACAAACACTAGAGCATTTTAATAAACAGGCATCACACTTGAACTAATGAAGCTTCAACAATTTGCAGCAAAGACATGCCAAGATGTGATAATGCAATGCATAACAATCTTTTACCAGTTGAAAAAAGCAGGGTTCTAAATAGCAAATGGTTTGATGCCACCAAGTGGAATGGAGGAGAGGCCTGGGGGCCTGGTGACCAAGAGACCAGGGTTTTATTCCTACTGACACTCCTTGTGGCCTTGGGCAAGTCAGTTCACTCTCCATTGCCTTGGAAAAAAGGCCTGGTAATCTACTTCCAAGTCACACCATGCCAAGAAAACCCAGGGGCTGCTAGGTTGCCAGGAGTCAGCTATGACTCGAAGACACAATATTGCATTTGCAATAAAAAAAAAAAAGTGCCTTTGAGTCAATGCTGACTCCTGTTGACCTAGCAGCTCCTGGGTTTTCTTACTAGTCTGACTGGAAGTTAATTGCCAGACCTTACTTCCAAGACAATGGAAGTGACTTTGCAAAGGCCACAAGGAGTACTAGTGAGAAATGAACCCTGGTCTCTTGGTTTCCAAGCTAATGCTCTAACCACTATGACACTCCTCCATACCACATTTGCAACAACCTGGTAAATACAGTATGCACAGAGCAATGGGAGAAACTCAGGTCACAAAGGGAATATTATCTATCTGCTCTGGTACCAACAGAGACACATCAATGATATTATCCACTTTAGTTACACACAAGGGAGAACACAAGGGAAGTTTGAGTATCAGAAACTGGTTCCTTAAGTAACTGCCATAAGGCATAAAAAAAACTCTTGTGGCCTATTGCAGGAGGCTAGCAATTCCTTTTCAAAATGGTTTCTTTTAGCTTGGTTAACAGTGAACTGATAATCTACAAGATTATAACATTCCCTATTAATGGCTCAACCAGGGTTCGATTCCCACTAGCACTCCTTGTGGCCTTGGGCAAGTCACTTAACCCTCCATTGCCTCGGAAGAAAGGCCTGGCAATCTACTTCCGTTGACACTGCCAAGAAAACCCAGGAGCTTCTGGGCCGCCAGGAGTCAGGACTGACTCGAAGGCACACATTGCATTTTGCATTAATGGCTAGTGTCAACTCAAACACCTTCGCTGAGCCTTCCACAGCAATCTCTTCTTGTGGGCATAGTCATTTGTGTCCCAAGGTGCTCTTTTAGCTGTCCTGAAATGACTAAGTAATGATAGGATTTCCAAGAATAGCATGCACATTATAAATCCAATTGTCATTAAGTAATTGCATGGATGACTCAGGACTCATTATTTGACCATGGGGTCATGAATGAGCTTGAAGGCATGGTGCCTGACCAAACTGAGTATCTAAGGTGTCATCTAAATTAGGGCTTCAAATTTAACTACAGAACAATACTGAAATGTTTGCCAGAAATACTTCCTTCCTTTCTTTGGAGATTTTTTTTTGTGTGGTGACCCTTAAGTACCAACCATTAACGATTTCAGATAAAAACTAATCTATTTTTCAGTTCCATCACTGGTGGACACAATCATTGTCTAGTCAGTTTTATTATTGATCAGGAATGAAAGCTGTCCATATCAGGAAGAAGTAACATTCCACTGAATTTCTCTTGAGCTTTGATCGAGCTCCTAGTTCTATGCCTCCTTTCCTCTTGCAATATGTTAATCTGACCTTCACACAAATCGAAGTCACTGTTTCTACTAGGATAACTTTCAAGCTATGAAGTTTTGTTTTGCCATCCCCGTGTCCTCTGAGGCTCTCCCTTTTCTAATTATCTCACTAAAAGGATCTGGTTTGCTCTGGCACAGCTTGCTTACTTTTTCTTCATGCATGATACCATCTGCCTAATAGGCTTTCGTATCACTAATTTCCATTGTATATTGCAGCATATGTCCCTCGAGATTTTAATCTATGTTTTTGCAGTGTAGAGAAACACCCCTCTCATTTATGGCTGATTTCCACAACAGGATTTCCTCTGTATCCTAACAGAATTTATGCATGCTCATTTAGTAAGCTCTGTTGCACTAACATATAAATTGCTTTATATGCTAGAACATGAAAAATGAATGACGTCCTGAGTTTATAGCTTGCAGGCCAGGCATATGGACAAGAAAATATCTACTGTACCTGAATGTAACTTGCCTTGCCTGGAAAGGTTTGTGCTTAGTACTAATATTGAATAAATACTAATAATAATATATTAAAAGAAAATAGAAGAAAAAAACCCTTAATGGATTATAATCTGCTTTTTTAATTCAAAAAATATAGATGTAATCCTATCCCTCTATCTCTATACTGACCAATTTTCTTCTAAAACAAAATTTCAGTTGCCTTGAAGCTGGTGGACATTCCTGAACTGTTTTAATCAGAAAAGAAAAAATAATCTTTGAGCTCTTCATAAGCAATAGCAGTAACAATCTGTACATTCAACTTTCAATGCTCTTCAGAGGATACGTTCTGTTAAACCATTCTTTGCAGCTTTATATTCACTTATTCATGCCCTGGTGACTTCTCATATCGACTACTGCAATGTCATTTACAATGCCTCCAATATCAAGAAATTACAGCTAATTCAAAATTCTGCCATTTACCTACTAACCAATATCCTTAAATAATGATTATGTTATCCCTCTACTAATTCAAAAGTGTCCAAAAAGTGTCCAAAACCTCCACCTCAAACAAGGGCCACATCACACTGGGAGACTTTAACCTCAACTCTGTGCAAACAAAACAAGCTACCATCTTTACTGATGCCATGACTGCTTCTCTCAAATTATCACACAACCCACTCACAACAAAGGAAACACCCTGGACTTAATCTTCATCAACAATAACCCCCACAACATCACCCCACCACAAAACATAAAAAAGCTATCAGTCCCGTAGTCAGTCCATGACATGATTACTTTTCCCCTCCAAATTCTGACAATCCCAACCCAACTCTCCCCCCCCCCCCACCCTCAACAGCAAGGCTATTCAAGAACTTTGACAAAGAAGCCTTCATCAACAGTATCGAACCCCCTTCTTTCCACTAAACCAGAAAGATCTGTATACCTTCTTCTCAGCCTGGAATAGCACAACCACCCAAGCAGCTGCAGCACCGGAGCCTCGACACACAAAAACCACCAAATTCCCTAAGACACCCTGGTACACCATACAGCTCCATGAATACAAAAGAAAGCTCCAAAGACTAGAGCATAGTGAAAGAATGAATACTGCACTGAAACTGATCAGTGCAAACACATTTTCTACTCCAAGCGAATAAAAGACTCCCTAAACTGCCTACAGGAACTCTTCAGCATAGTCAAAGACCTCACTGCTTTCCCCCACCCCCTCCTCCACAAACACACACATTCCACCCTGGTCAACCTTCAAAACTATAAGTATCACTACAACAGAGTCCATCATAAAAAAACTTAATACAACCACATCCCCCCTAGACCCCTACCCTGTCAGCTGGATAAAACAAACAATCATCAAAATCTTGCCTCTACTCACAAAACTTACACGGGCCTCCCTTGATCAAGGCTATATGCCTGACTGCCTAAAACTGTCATCCATATGCCCCATTCTCAAAAAACCATGCCTGGATCCCTTTGACCGATCAGCTTATAGACCAATTGCCAGCCTTCCCCTCATCACCAAGGTGATTGAGAAGAACATACAGCAAAAACTACAAGATCACCTGTACAACAATAACATACTGGATGACCAACAACATGGCTTCTGCCCCAACCATGGAGTGGAAACACTACTGACATCCCTGACAAACAAACTTATCAAAGGTATACAAAAAACAAACTATGGATTCATCCTCCTATTTCTAGACATTCCAGCAGCGTTCAATACCATTAACTACCAAATATTCATACGACTACAAATATTAGGAATATAGGGAACCATACTAAAATGGCTCAAATCCTACCTCAAAAACTGAAGACAACAAATAAGGATTGGGGACTGCACCTCTGCTCAATACATCTAAGCACAAGGAGTCTCACAAGGTTCCACACTCTCTGCACTATTTATTTTATTTATTTTTTTAATTTTATATTTTTGAATTTCAATTTACATTCAAGAATACATCTTGAAACAGAAATTGAGAATTTCTGCACTACTATTTAACATATAAATGCAACCACTCTGCGAAACACTCCGATCCCACAACATCTCCTTCCACATATATGCCAACATCATGTTATACACATCCTTCAACACTAAACACCCCTCACTCTATCTCCTCCAACAGTGCCTCTCAGATGTATCCAGATGGCTCAATCAAAACTACCTCTCCATCAATCTGAACAAAACAGAGGCTCTATTCATCACCAGGGACAGCTTATTCACTCCACCCCCTACCATCACACTCAATAACTTCAAGATACAAGTCAAGAATGAAATCAAATACCTCAAAGTCACCCTCAACCAACTGCTCACCTTCAAACCCCAAATCGCCAGGACAACAAAAGCTGTCCACTTTAAAATCTGGACCCTCCAACGCCTTTGCCCTCTGCTAGAAAAAAATGACTTCAGATCAGCCCTACATACTCTCACCATCCCACACATAGACTACTGCAACGGTCATGTACCAGGGACTCTTTCAATCCACACCACCCTTTACAAATAGCCCTGCATACCGCCACCTGCACAATCCAGGGGGTTACCAGAACAGAACACATATCACCCATCCTGAAATGCCTCCACTGGCTCCCACTACAAGCCAGAATTCCATACAAGACCATACATCTTACATTTAAAACCATCAACAACCTATCACCCTTACATTTCCAAAAGTTATTCAGCCCCCAAACCTCAACTCGACCCACCAGAAAATCCACTGCAAACACCCACACAATACTACTCAAAAAAACAATAAGCAATCAGCAAACCTGCCACTCTGGAACTCTTTCCCTAATGACCTCAGAAACACCAAAGACCTCACCACATTCATAAAAATGCTAAAAACCTACCTATTTACCAAGTACTTCACTGATGAAACAGAGACAACCTGTAACTCTACCACCCGCACTGTGAACCCCCCTCCCACCTTGTAACCAGTTGACTGTAACAACCTGTATATAGCAAAGCATTAAAAACCATTGTACATAGTTAAAGGATTTGTAAGCCATGTTGAACTGTTCGAAAGTATATTGTTACACATTCCTGCAACCAGCAGGAGAAGCGGCTCAGTGGATGGGACAGGTTACCTCAGGCTGGAGGACTGAGGGTTCAAGTCCCACATAGGGACAAGTACCCTCAGGCCAGAGGGACTGGGGTCTCTAGTCCCATGGCCACTTCTTGTGGCCTTGGGCAAGCCACTTAACCCTCTATTGCCTCAGGTACACTTAAATTGTGAGCCCTTTGGGGATGAGGGAATAAAAAGTATCCTTTATAATATACTTGTGAACCGCTCTGATTCACACAGTAAAGGGCAGTATATCAAATGCCTAAACCATAAACCATACTGTATATAGTTAATTGTTCTATGAAAACCAGTTTCAAATTGTTCAATGTAAACCACGTGACCCGGTGAAAAGCAGTATAAGAATCCTGTTAAATAAATATCATGGTTCCAGTCTTATCTGTTCGACTGCGTTCAGCAGGTAAAAAGTGGTCAAACAATATCAAATTAGTACAGTCAGCAACAAGGAATACCACATGGATCGGCTCTCTCAGCGTTATTGTTCAACATTTTCCTCCAACCGATCTGTAACTTATCTATGCAGATGAGATAATGTTATATCTACCATTCAACACATCAAAATCTGACATTCTGCAAATCACAGCATGGTTACATAGTAACATAGTAGATGGCGGCAGATAAAGACCAGCATGGTCCATCTAGTCTGCCCAGCAAGATGGCAAGAGTAGGTGCAGGCCACCCCTCTCCATGTCTTTGTTTAGGGGTGAACCCTCCACTCCATGTAGAACACCCCTATTTGTTGAGACGTTAGATGGTTCAGAAGTTAGATGGTTCAGTTTATTTTGTTTTTATCCTGTTGCTGTAAAGGGATCCACTGTGTCTTCCCCATGCCATTTTGAATTCCGTCACTGTATTTGCCCCCACCACTTCCATCGGGTGGGCATTCCAAGCATCTAACACCCTTTCAGTGAAAAAGTACTTCCTGATATTGCCCCTCAATCTACCCCCTTGCAGTGCCCTGTCATGCCCTCTCATTCCACAGCTTCCCCGTCTTTGGAAGAGGTTTGTTTGTTCATTATTTCTCTTTAAGTATTTAAAGGTCTGAATCACATCTCCCCTATCCCTCCTCTCCTCCAAAGTGCACACACTTAGGTCTTCAAGTCTCCCCTCATAAGGCCTCTGATGCAGGCTCCAAACCACCTTGGTCGCCTTCCTCTGAACAATCTCCAGTCTTTTTACATTTTTTGCAAGATATGGTCTCCAAAACTGAACACAGTACTCCAAGTGAGGCCCCACCAGTGACCCATACAGTGGCATAAGTACCTCTTCCTTTCTGCTGGTAATCCCTCCTTTATGCAGCCCAACATCCTCCCGGCTCCTGCCACCGCCTCGTCACACTGCCCTGTCACCTCGAGATCATCAGAGATAATCACACCAAGATCCTTCTCCTGAACCGTGCACACCAACCTCTCGCCCCCTATCGCGTACATTTCCCTTGGATTTCTGCTACCCAAGTGCATGACACTGCACTTTTTCGCATTAAATCGTAGTTGCCAAGCATTAGACCATTCTTCCAACTTTTGTAGATCTTTCCTCATGTTAACCACTCCCTCGAGGGAGTCCACTCTGTTGCAAACTTTTGTGTCATCTGCAAAAAGACAGACTTTTCCATTCAGTCCTTCAGAAATATCACTCACAAATACATTGAACAATGCCGGGCCCAGGACCGAACCCTGGGGCACCCCGCTAATCACCTTCTTTTCATCCGAGTGAGCTCCATGTACCATCACCTTCTGTCGTCTGTCAGTCAACCAATTTCTAATCCAGTTTACTATCTTGGGACCCATCCCCAAGCTACTGAGTTTATTGATAAGCCTCCTATGAGGAACAGTATCAAATGCTTTGCTGAAGTCCAGGTAGATGACATCCATCGCATGCCCCTGATCTAGTTCCTTGGTCACCCAGTCAAAGAACTCAATCAGATTTGTTTGGCAAGATCATCCTTCGGTAAGACCATGTTGCCTCGGATCTTGCAACCTGTTGTTTTTGAGAAAGTTCACTATTCGCTCTTTCAGGAGCACCTCCATTACTTTTCCCGCCACTGAGGTAAGGCTCACGGGCCTGTAGTTTGACACTTCTTCCCTGTCACCACTTTTGTGTAGAGGTACGACATCAGCCATTCTCCAGTCCTGAGGAACCTCTCCTGTTTCCAAGTATCTGTTGAAGACATCCTTTAACGGTCCTGCAACAACCTCTCTGAGCTCTTTCAGTATCCTGGGATGTATCAATTTAGCAAGTTTTTCAATGAAGCCTCACAATGGCTCACATCACATAACCTCAGGGTAAACTTCAAAAAAACTTCAATAAAACTGAAATTTTATTTGTCACTAGGAATAAGGACTTCACCCCCCCCCCCCCAACCTTCTGAAATAAAAGTCAAAGAAGCCTCATTGGAGATGAAAAGTGAAGTCAAAATCTCAACTTGTCCACATATATCAATATAACAACCTGAATAATATACAAGTCAAAATTTATAAGCAAACATATGAACCTTGCAAACAGGAACAAGGCCTATCCCAGGGTTCTGCCCTATCAGCCCTCCTCTTTAACATTTATCTTCAACCCATCTGCTCCATCTTTAAAAAATTACAGTTAAATTATCACATATATGAGAATGAAATAATGTTGTACCTCTTGTTTAACATCCACAACCCCTCTTTACAACAAGTCACAGATTGTTTTACAGAATTATTGACATGGCTAACGAACCACGACCTTAAGATCAACATTAATAAAACTGAAGCACTGTATGTAACAAGAAACCAGAGCTTCACCCTCCTCCCCCCCCCACATCCAGCAAGATCAACGACACCAACATTTCAGTCAAAAGCGACACCAACATTTCAGTCAAAATCGAGGTAAAGTATTTTGGTGTAATCATCAACCGCACCCTCATTATGACTTCACACATCAGACAAACAACAAGGAAGATTTTCTTCATACTCAAATTGTTGAAGCAGCTTCGCCCTTTGCTGCACCAACACAATTTTAATTTGGTTATAAATGCAATTATCACACCACACTTTGACTTTGCCAACGCAATCCTACAAGGTTCTACTAAACAAACACTAACGGGTATGTTTACTAAACCGTCTTAATGTTACTGGCGCTAGTTGCAGTGATAATGTGAAGAATGCCATATAAGGAGTGGGCGTTCCGTCAGCAAGGTAGCAAGAATCTGTATCGCGCGATAGTGGGCGCAGTGGCACGTTAACGCATATTAACCCTAATTTAATGCCAGCGCAGTGTCAGAAGTTATAAAGATGTAGCCGACTGGTTACTGCAATGACTGTGGAGGCAGAGGTCATGGGTTCAATCCTGCAGTGGTGGTATGTAAGAAGGCTGTCTGAGGCATTTCCTTTTAATCTAAATCAGTGCTGTCTGAGGCACTTCCTTATTTAAGTTAAATCAGTGCTGCCAGCAAAAACACCCTCACAGTGCCGTAACCTAAGGTGCCACATAAGGCGCCCTATGAGGCACTCCATAGGGCGCATTATAAAGTGCCCTGTCCGCTAAGGTGCCTTATAATGTGCCTTATAATGTGCCCTATAGGGTGCCTTATAGGGCGCCTTATAGGACGCCCGATAGGGCACCTTAAAAGGCATCTTAAGGTTACGGCACTCTGAGGGTGCTTTTTTCTGGCAGCACTGATTTAAATTAAAAGGAAAAGCCTCAGACAGCCTTATTAAATAACACCACTGTGGGATAAAACCCATGACCTCTGCCTCCATAGTCATTGAAGTAACCAGTGGGCTACATCTCTATAGCTACTAACACACCGCTGGCTGGCTACAGAAAGACTGCAGGTCACCACACAAACTGTCTGCTGTGGCTACCAGGATAGGGAAAACCCACCCGTACCCATGATGCACTGCACATGCAGATCAGCAGCCTACAGATGATCACAAGATGGGGTATGCGCCTCTATAGCACCCCAGCCTGGTAGGGGGGAACTGACCGTGTGTGTTACTGGAACAGAGTAGCTACAGACCGTGACATTGTGCGGTTGTTGTGCTCACCCTGAGGGTGAGGTGGGGCGCCCAGCACCAGGTCCGCAGCACCTGGCTTGGCTAAGGTAGGCTGTGCTGCAGGTCCCCATCAGTGCCAGTGTGTGCTAGGTAGTCCCTGCAGACACACCTAGGATACACCTGTGTCCATCTGTATTTTCCCAGTCACGTTTAGCCCTTGTGGACTATGATGCACCCAAAATAGTGCATATCCTGTGTGGTTGCCATGGTCACATTTTATAAGAGAAGGGTGGTGTTTGGACACAAAAGCGGATTATGTAGCACCATCCAACCCTCCCTCTGTGGGTCAGGGTGGGGGGACAGGATCTCCCACCAACAGATTCACATTCTACATCTCTCCAATGGTGGCAGTAGAGGGGACCATCAACCCCAGTCCTACAAGGCAGTCATGCATATCTGTACACATCACATAGGACTCTGGCAGATATGCAGTAGGCCTGGAAATGCTCAGCTGCCCCCCACCACTCTCTGACATTCACCAGCAGAGGGCACAGTCAGTCTCCACCCACTGCATCCTCCAAGGTGTTACAGCCATACACATGCTAACTGCAGACAGTCTGCTAGCAAGAACATGTTCCTGGAGGAACTGTGTACACCCAAAAATGGGATGTGAGCACACACACCAAGCAGGTATGTCAGTAATTGGGCTCCAGAAAAGAGAACTCATAGATATCACTTGAGAGGAATACTGTATAGCACTATGGGGGAACCTAGCCATGCCATGGTCACTGCTCAGTCAGGGTGAGAGTGACTCCCCCCCCCCCAGCATGACATGCTGTGGCCACCCTGTCTGTGCAGGTGGTGGTCGGACATTACAATGTCCCAGCCATTGCCCTATGCCCTGTGCACATGCATCCTACCCAGGCCACCCTGACCGGGCCATACCCAGAGTACCTTGCTCCTCATTATGCACATTGGCAGGCTAACACCGGAAACAGTGCAAGCATTGGGGGGCTCAGTAAGGTGTAGGCAGCCACACAACACTGGATAAACATACACACATTCCCACACCTATTTCAGCATTGTGCAAATATAGAGGTGGTTGGGAGCCCTGGCCACCACAGCAGTCCTGGGCACAGTGCAGGCATTGCTATGTTACTCAATACTGTTAGGGTCACTCCCCGGGGTGGTAACCACTGTCAGAAACAAGAACTGAAATACACTCCACAGATATCAGACAGGTTGCTATGATGAATCTATGTCAACAAATCGTGTTTAACATAGGATGTGTTATCTGACATTAACCATAGCAACCTTTTGATATATGTGGAACGTGTTTCCAAGTTTAAGACAGCATTGCTAAGGTATGCAGGTGCTAATACCGGTAGCTGATGCTCCGCGCAGGGCTCAACAGCCTGACTCTCCATGAGGCTTTGGATAGTGGAGCCTGTGGGTGTGGGTGTTTGTGCCCCTGCTCTAGGGCAGAGGTTCCCAACTCCGGTACTGGTGGGCCAAACACAGTTCAGGTTTTCATGCTGTCCCTAATAAATATTCATGAGATACATATGCATACAATGGGGGCGGTGCATACAAATGCATCATAGGCATATTTATTAGGGACAGCATGAAACCCGAATGGTGTTTAGCACTCCGGGACTGCAGTTGGCAAACTCTGCTCTAGGGATTGCACATATTTATGGTGTATGTGCTCTGTAGGGTAAAATATAGGCGTTTATGGCATGTTTATTTTATCTGCAATAAATGTTCCGTTGTTATTACCATGGTTTAGTACTGGGTAACATTTAGGGACATGGTTTGCAGGAGGCACCACTGGAACTTGAACCTGTGACCTTCTGCCCCTGAAAATACAGGCTGTGTTTACTGCTCCACACAGGCAGATCATTCCCTGTGGATACCATGACTGTTCGTCAGACAGACCTTGTCTGTTGCAGTGCACAGCACCCACCTATACAGGGCTTGGCCTTGGTGTGCTGTGGGCAGATGTCACTGCCCCCTCCACCACCAGCACCCCTCCGCCACCATGCTGACATGCCCTTGAGGAGGTGGTGCTGGTGGTGCGCAGTCCCAGGCCATCCAGTGTACCGGTAGGCGGCTGCCTATGGTGTGTAATGTGGGGTAGGGGTGCCTGCCTAGACATCCATGCTTCTCCCCGGCACCGCCTGCCAATCTTATGTGCCCTTTGGGGTACTTGCTGGGTACTGTCCCCTGGGGCACTGTGGGACACACACTCGTGGACATGTTTGCCCTTGGTCAGTTGCTGTCTTGCTGGTTTTCCATTTCAACATTCCTATGTGTCACCTAGGCATCTGCCTAGTCCACCCTGTGCCCCAGCGGGCCCAATGCATGTGCCGCCTGCAGTCCCCTGTACCCCATTCACACCATCACCATAGTGCCCTTTCCTACATGGCCACTCTGCTGTTGCTGCACATGTGAATGCCACATATGCAAGCTGCCCAATATACACCACAGCAAACCCTCATTACCACTATCAGTGCTGGAACATTCACTTTGTGGGGGGAATCAGGATTGCCCATTCCAAAAATGATATCTTCCGTTTTATTCTTTATAGGTAGCGTTGATTACCGTTTATCATTGTTTTTCTATTGGCCAGCTCGGTGTTTTGTATTTATATTTTGGTTCTGGTCAGTATCTCTCTGGTTTTTGCATGCTTTGTTACAGCAAATGTATCACTACTATCACTTTTCTTGGTCTCCCTGCCTTTGCTGTACATTGCTGACTGAAATTGTTTCTCTCTCCTGCAATTGTGCCTCTAGCGCGAGGTTTTCACTGGTACTACTTTTCAGACCTTCATTTCACGATGTTAGTGTGTATGGAGCCTCTTCCCGCCCACTCTCCGCCCATTGACCCCTTATCTCCGCCCCTGGGGAGCCTTACTCCACCCTCTGGACAGCCTTACTCCACTCTCTGCGCAACTTAAGACTGCCGGGGACATTATCGCGCAATGCGTGACGTTATCACACGGCATTATCATGCAATAGCATCACGTATCGCGCAATAACGTCGCAGCGGCAACGTTAGCGCTGTTTAGTAAACATACCCCTAAGACATCTTCAATTAGCCCAACATGCTGTAGTTAGCACAACCATGAATAGTGTCATGTAGAAGACCCTTCTGGCCCCATAGAGTTCAGTGAAGCAGAGGAATTGGCTTCACAAGCTGACAGGCAGGCAGAGCACATGGCTCAGGGTTGCCAAGGGAAACGTAAACAGAATGAGTCATGGGAGGAGAAAACATGCCCCTGCTGCAATGGTTCCCCGGCATCAGGAGTTAAGGGAAAACACCTGGTTGGGGGAGGGGCGGCGCTGAGCCCTAAGAAGCAGAGAGATAAAAAGTTCTCATTAGATTTAAGCAGTAGCACCGGGAGGAAGGAGAGAGAAAGCACCAGGAGGAGCACAAGCATAGGCACCGGGAGGAGCACGAAGGAAGGCATAGGGAAGTGCACTAGCACTGGGACGAGGACAGGAAGTGAAGCAGCAGCCAAGAGGGCAGTAGCTGAAAGATTGCCTGAGAGGTTAGTTTGGAAGCACGCTGAAACTCCAGAGAGAGAGAGAGGTGCTGACCTGATGACATTTGTATGTCCAAGGAGAAGGAGAAGCTAAAAGGCAGGAAAACACATCCAGTGTTTGGATTCTTTGCTGACCCAGCAGTGCTGAGAAGGTCCTCTTTTCAAAAGCCAAAAGGTAGGCTGCCCAAGTGGTATAGAGGGGAAACTAAGTGCCAGAGTTTTTCATGTGTGTGCCAAGATGTGCTGGACTCTCCTTATATAAAATCCCATATATACGGTAATTCTCAACCCTGCTCATTAGAGTGCTGTGAAGGGAAGCCTCGGGAAGAGAGAGGGTGAGTGTGCTTTGAAACACCGTATGATAGGGTGAAAACTTACTCAGCTGATAGTGATTGTGAAGAGATGCAGACAGAGCCTGCTATTGAGGACATAGCAGGGAACAAATGGACTGTACTTTAACTATAGCTGATCATATAATCTCACTCTGCTAACTAGGCTGTTTAGAGGGCAGAAGAAAAGCAGAGTGTGTCTTTTTGATATAAAAGAGACTGTTACCTTTGAGCTTGTCTTAAGCTGCATGTTTGAAGTTTTGAAGCAAAAGAAGCTGTTTTCCTGAGTTCCTGTATTTTCCTTTATGCCAGAAGTGTATGGCTATTTTGGTTCTGTGTTTCAACTGCATTTAATCCGCCCAGAAGGGGAAATAAAAATCTTGTCCCTTGTGCCTAACCCACTCGACTACAATTGCTTCTTGTTTGGAAAGTAAGTGGAGACTACAACTCCCATGAGGCAGTGCATGCATAAAAGCCTTGCCATACTTTCTAAGTAAGGATGCCCAGGCTGACCAACCCTAGGTGCTAGCGGCTCTGGGGTGGTTACTGGTGACAATAGCAACCCCTTTGACCACATTACCCCCATATTGTATACCCTTCACTGGCTACCTATACAAAGTTGTATCATCTACAAAATACTAGTCACAACTTTCAAACTAATCAGAGAAATCGCCCCATCTTACCTCCCCACATTCATCACCACGGACACTGTCACTCACTCTCAGCGTGACTGCAATAAAAACAAACTAGCAATAGCAACTGACTTCATGAAATTGAGGAAAATTACAAACAATAAAGGATTCTCCCACTTTTCCCCTAACCTCTGGAATAACCTTCCAAAACACCTAAGAGAAGCAAATGACCTCCTCACCTTCCGAAAAAAACTCAGAACCCATCTATTCACCCTTCACTTTGAATCCTCTACTAACCTCAACTCCATTGATCCTCCTCACTCCTCCACTTAAACCCTTCTATGTAAGTCACCACTCACCCCTCCCTATAACCCACAAGAATGCCTCATTACTTTACACTCTATGGGTCTATACTCCTATCTAACACTGAAATTGTACATAGCTCAATGTAATTGTATATAGTTCTATGTAGATCAGCCTTTACAGTTAATGTATATAATTAAAGAATTCTTTGTACTTGAAGATGTACTTTTCACTGTACTATTCAAATTGTTGTTCATTGTAAACTGCATTTAATCTTTAGGAAAATGTGGTATAGAAATTTGTAATAAATAAATAAATTAAATAAAGATAAGAATGATTCAATATCTAAGACCTCTTCTATCAGCTTATGATTTCCGCTCAGTATTTCAGGCTATGGTATGCCCCCATTTTGACTAAGACATTTTCTTTTCACAGAATACTTTGACAATCAACCTGATGAAGCAAATATTGACTCTACATAATCTGATGCACTAATCCTCACTTAAGCTTAACAATGGATACATCTCAAGAATACCACAACTTCCCTGTCACATACATAACTTTATTTTGGCTATGTAAAACATTTTCTGTTACTATGTAAATAAGTTTACAATTAATTAAGTAGCTCTCCTGAGCGAAGAGGTTTACACTGTAATTTAACTTTTTCTTGTCATATTGTTATCTTGTTAACTATGTTCTAGTAATAGTTGTGTTGCGTTCATTGTAAACCGCTTTGATTACTTGATAAGGTGGTATTAAAAAAACACTCTAATAAATAAATTAGCTGCTTATTCTTTTGCAATTTCACTTCAAGATTCTGATTCTTGCACAAAAGGCTTTCTGCATGGGTTTCCCATTTATTATTTATTTTATTTATTTAAAATTTCTTTTATACCGCGCTCTTTTCAATCAGTGCGGTTTACAGATAACAAATGACTCAATGACAACAAAGGCAATCAGAGTTTACATAAAATAGGGGAAAACAACATGGGATAACTGGGGGGAAACTATTTACAATTTGGATGTTATCACATCAATCCTTCATTGTTCTTAGGAATATTCAGTTATCTCTCTCTACTCTGCTATCTCTCTCTACTATACTAACTCCCTATTATCCTTTTTGTATTCTCCGATCACAGAACAGCCATTTACTGGTCATTCCCCCTGTCTCTTTTACATGACTGGAAGCATCATGGCGCAAAGGTTTTTATTTTCTTGCTCCTTCCTTGTGGAATACCCTTCCAACTGAAATTTGTGCAGAAACCTCAAAAATCGTTTTGTTTTTTTAACAAACCTTTTAGGCCTCCCTTTGGGACCAAGATGGGTAATTGGGTCTCAATAATGTCATGTCTTTTCTTGTTTTAGTATTGCTTTAGTGTTGTTTCTATGTCACTTTTCTTTCTATGTTCATTATTTTCCTATTGAGATTGGAGTTCTTTTCATATATTTCTGATTATTTTACAATGTAAACCGCTTCATTTCTAATGTGGGAAATGGCATAATAAGTTTTTAATAAACAAACATAAACATTAACACTGTAGTGTTGATCTAATACACCATGGCTTAGCACAGTGCCCTTTAGTAAAAGGGGATCTAATGTGTGGTGAAAGGGGATGTAGGTGAAACGCAACACTGATGGTAATTGCTTGGCTCCTTTAGAATGCTACATCTGCATGTTGGTATGTTCCTCCTATGGCTGCTACAGCACTACCTTAGTGATATTGGCCTTCACATCAGTACCAGGCTCATAAACATTCTGGCACCATTGTGACATCCCGTTATGTCGCTATTAAATATTTGGCTGTTGTGTGTCATCAGGATCCATGGCAAGGGAAGCCATGTATAGGGGATCCACTGCATCTGCTGCTCTTAGGAAATCTTGTATATGTGTATCTGGAGCAGCAGCACATGCCACATCAATAATGCCTTTCAACACCTGCCATCAATATCCCACACACAGTTGTACCCCATATATGTGCCTAGGTGCAGACAATGGCACCTGCACAGTGTTTCTGTATTCCACCTTCTTGTGGCATCACCATCAACTACCTATGTGCATGCTGACCTGGATATCCCCTCTATTCTGCTTCTCTCTGTCCTGGCCATCCTGGGAGGTCCTAGTCCCTTGCTATTCCATCCACTGCTGCTGTTCCATGTGTTTATCCATGTCCTCTTGGGCAAATTTTGGCTTTCTCTTTCACATTTGTCAACAGCTGTACATGACTCTCTGCTGCATGACCCCATTCCGGCTTATGCCCTGGATACTGTGCTACTGAAATGGCATTTTGGTGTGCTACTCCATGTTATGGGCAAACATCTACTGGCCTTCCACACTGCACATGACCATTTATGGTAACCTCTCTATGTGTTACATGTATGCCATAAGTGCCATCACTTACCTTCCTGCTGCTACGGAGTCACTCCAGCAATCCAGGCCTGATGCTCTACATCACCCTGAATCGTGTCTTTAGGGACTCCAGATAGCAGATTAAGTGGAATCTCCTGTAAGGGAAAGATTATGTGATCATTGTGATCTGCATGTGTCCTTACCTTTGATAAATAGGATATTGCAAGGCAAATGGCATTCCTGTATACATGGCCTCGCCACTCTGTGTCCATGGCTCATGGCCAGAGCTGGCCCAAAGATATCTGATGCCTTAGGTGAACCTTCAGTCATGCACCATCTCCACAGCATCTCCCCTTATTTAGTTTACTTCCCTCATTCCCCTAGCATTTCCCTTTCTCTTTCCTTCCCAAGGTGTTATACATTTCCTTCCCTTTCCTACCTCTCATCCCCAGGTATCCAGCATCCAACCTTACCTTTCCTGAGCCCCTTCCAGTAGTCTTAAATCTCTCCTCTTTCTCCCTCCTTTCCTCTTGCCACCTCTGTCCTACCCCAGTTGTCATCCAGAGCCACAACTACAATTACATTCAGCACTGCGGTGGACCTTCTTCTTCTTATGTATACTCTAGGCCAGCCCCATCCCTCACTCACTGCTATCCTACGTGTACGCCTAGTATACCTAGTAGAAGGGACAGCCCTACTGGAGGTATCTGAATTCATCTGTATGTGCCATAACCTGCACATCCTTGTGCCCTTGTCATATGTCAGTTATAGCCAGCTGGTCACCTCACTGATTGGTTGTTCCTCCTATGGCATGTGCTGAACCAGCAGGGTGTATGTTTGTATATATATGTGTGGGATGGTAGGGAGAAAAGAGGCTGCCACTTGACATGTTGCACATGTGTTCATGGCAGTGCTATTATATCTGGAGCAGCAGGGTTGAGTGTCCTTGGCAAACCATCTGCCTTGCACACCTTCCCCTGTGGCTGTTTTCCACTAACCAACTTACCAGAGTGCAGCATTGATGATTTAGTTTCTAATTGGAATAGTACTTTCAGTTCGATTGCCACATGTCCATCGACCAACAAACTACAAAGCAAGCGACACTCTGCTATATGGTACTCATCTGAGCTGAAGGCCTCGCGCACAACCCTAAGGAAACTTGAAAGACGATGGTGACACTCACACTCTGAAGTTGACAGAGCTGTATATATCCAACATCTCACATCTCATCGCATGGCAGTTACTGAATCAATGAGACGTCACCATGCAGTCACTTTAAAAGATCTCTGAACAAACCTCATGACCTGTTTGCCATAGTTAAGCGTTTGACAAATGAACCTGCCTCACAACTTAAATATGAAATCCACCCTCAAATATTTGCTAACTATCTACAATCCAAACTCTGCCAAATTGACAATAACTCGGCTCCTAACATAGTTCCAGTTCCAGTAGATCAAACTCTACTCACTATCTTCTCAATACCATCTAAACGACAAATCGAAGACACCATTGCTTGCATAAACATGACCACCGCTCATACTGATCCTTGCCCTGCGTTCTGGATCAAAGATCTACGAGCTGATCTCAGTCCCATCATATCCAGACTCATGATTCAATCATTTACAACAGGAACTTTCCCTCGTACCCTTAAGCAAACATCCATAAGGCCATTACTAAAAAACAACAAACTTGACCCTCTTAAACCAGAATCATATAGACCTATTTCAAGTATTCCATTACTAGCAAAAATTTTGGAAAAAGAAGTACAAAAACAAATTCAGGATCATATAGATCTTAACGCCCCACTGGACTCATGCCAGCACGGTTTCAGAGAATTCCACGGTGTGGAAACGCTTCTAACTACTCTGTTCAGCAGCTTATTATCAGGAATTGATAACATCCGCCAAGGGTTCGTCCTTGTTTTTCTTGATATCGCAGCCGCTTTTGATTCTGTTAGCCATGAACGCCTCCTTGAGCGTCTCAAAGGGAAGGGAATTACTGATAAAGCACTTGAGTGGTGTAGATCCTACCTTTCTGACAGATGGCAACAAGTACGATCCAACGATACTTCATCAGATCAGTTTCATCAAAAACAAGGGGTCCCTCAAGGCTCATCCCTTTCCGCCCTTATGTTTAATATATACATGCAGCCTATCTGTAACCTGATTCGATCCTTTAGAGTTAACTGCATGATATACGCGGATGATGTACTTTTATATTTTCCTTTTACAACTGAGAACCCTGATCTCAATCCATTAACTAACTGCATAAATGAAGTATCCAACTGGCTACAATCCCAAAATCTAAGGATCCAACACAAGAAAACGGAGGTGTTATTTATTACACGTAACCAAAATTTCACTGCTCCATCCTTTTTGAACGTGAATGATGCTAACCTCCAGACCAAGACCACCATCAGATACCTCGGTGTCACTTTAGACCAGAAATTAGATATGAAAGCACATATTAGTAATATTGTAAGAGCAGTATATCACAAAATACGCTCCCTAAGACACCTTCGATCCTTGCTAGAGCCAGACGATTTTAGAACCATCTATCAGGCGCTAATCATACCTCATTTTGATCATGCGAACTCAATTTTACAAGGTCTTCCACAAACCACCTTACACCCACTTCAAATGGCTATGAATGCTGCAGCTAGAGTCCCTCATGGAGCTTCCCGGAAAGACCATATCTCACCTATTCTAAAACATCTTCATTGGCTCCCAATTCAAAGTAGACTCACTTTCAAAATTTTACTAATTACATTCAAAGCCTTCAAGGAACTCTCATCTTCATCAATATCAGACTTGATCCAAACACCACCCCTCAATAGAGACAGAAGGTCAGTAACACTCAATACTCTGTTAGTCCCTAAATCAATATCACAGTGTACCAAAACTACTTCAGACAGGGCCTTTTTATTCTGTGCACCAAGGTGTTGGAATAGCCTCCCTCAAAACATCCGAGCAATACCAGACCTTTTGCAGTTTCGCAAAGCTTTGAAACACTACCTCTTCCTTTTATCTTATCCAGTAAACAATAAAGACATCTCAACCAATCCACAGACCTTCCACTCATACACATACAATACAGATACCCCACAGACCACATACACACAAAACTGAAACCATGATGATATTATGACTATGTTTATTAATTATATACCCTGTTATCCGAGTTATATTCTCCTGTTTTCTGTAAACACAAAGTACTGTTGAATTGTGTATCTCACTGTTTTTTGTGAACCGCGCTGATGCCTAATAGTGCGGTATATAAGAGTCTATAAATAAAATAAAATAAATAAATAAATATTCAATGGTTGTGTCCATCTGGTCACCACCGCTGGACTCCATATTACCTTGCCATTGCTGTGTTTGCTTTATTTGTATGTTTGTTCCCATTCTCCCTGCTGGCTGCAGATTGTGCTTATGGATGTCTGAATATATGTGGCTGCATAATATCTCTTGTATGCTTTGCTTGCATGCTTGGTGTCTGCCAGCAGCTAGGTGTCCCCCTGTGAGATGTGCTATTGGTGTGCAATGGTTGATTAACTTACCTAGGGACATTTAGATACTCTCCCAGATCATTCTTGTTGAAGCATGTTGTAGCCTGCACCCTTCTGGTTGATTCAGAACCTCCTCATTTGCTATAACTAGCCTGCACATCAGGCTCTTTATCCTTGAGATGTTCGGCTGGCATGTGGCTGCCACCCTTTGCTCTTTTGTACAAAAAAGGAAATGTGTGCATATTTATTTATTAGAATTTCTATACCACTTTTTCCAATAGATCAAATGTGGTTTACATTGAACAACATTTGAAATGTACAGTAAACAGTACAGAATCAATTACATAAAACAATTGAACTATATACATTAAGAATCGAACAAAACTTATGTACAGTGTATAGTCCCCTTAGTTTTGATATTATGAAATTGAGGGGTGACATATACTAATCATTGGTTTGTGTGCTCGCTCTTCGAGTATATGGGGCAGAGAAGTATGGAATTGAGAAGTGTGGCGGCGAAGTAGGTTTAGAGTGTAAAGAAAAGGGGAAAAAACAGTCCTTTTCCCTGAGCCCAAGAGAACTGCAGGCACAGCAGGGGTTAAAACTCTAAACAAAGAAAAAAACTCCCTACACAGAAGTGTAGAACTGGAGACACACCCAATCTCCAAGGAAACCAAGGGAGGTGATGAGAGAGGTTTGGGGGCGGAGTCTAGAGCTATAGGACAGCCCCAAACATTTAAGCAGGGAGAAGCTATAGCAAGAGGAAGTGGAAGTGAGGAGAGTGAAGGGAGGAGTGAGGAAACTGAGTGGAGGAGCTCTAGTTCCAGGAAGAGGCCTGAGAGAAGGTCCCAGCCAGAGTCCCGGTAAAACACTCAGCAGAGACCCGGGGAGAGAGCCAGGAAGAGGTCTGAAATAAGGCTGGAAGAAAGGTTAGTGGCAAGCCCTGGAGAGAAATCTTCTGAAGAGGAGATATTCTCTAGGAGGTGGTGGACTGGCCAGGAGACTCCTGAGAGTACTAGAAGTAAGGAGACTCGAAGGACAGGGCTGAGGGACAAATATCTCACTGGAAGCCTCAAGGGGGAATCCTATTGCAAGCAGTACAGAGACAGCTCCAGCCCAGAACACAGTTCAGCTGGCAGTACGTCTGCAGCTAAGGTGGAGCCCAGGAGAGCCTGTTCTAAGCAAGGTACTGTTGAGAAGCAGGAGAGAGGAATATCCCTGGAAGGACCAGAAAGCAAGCTAACACATGTGGCAGGGTCTGAAAGAAGACACGTTGCTGCTAGAAAGGTGAGCCCATTGCAAGCTGTTAAAAAGTTATTGAACAAGAAAGCTTTGTCATGCCCTTCCCCCATAGCCTCAAATAGAGAAGAGTCTCAGTGGGAGCAGCTGTTGAGGGTGTTGAAGCAGCTGAAGCCTTCCCATGCAGACGCTGTGGATAACACGTTGGTGAAGGAACCCAGTGAAGAGAAAATGGAAATAGAAATCAATGGTGTAAAGAATGATTATTCTGATATGGAGATGTAATGCTCTTTCTGTTCTAGTCAAAAATAAGAAACTGAGGGGTTTTAAAAGTAATTAGGAAACCCCAGAAGTTTTTTAAAGGAAGTACATTCTCTGCTGAAACTCATGCCTTTATTTATGCATTAGTGAGAGCTGATCTGATAAGCTCCAAGAAGTTAATGAATGTCTGGGAAAACTAAAGAGTGAAAATATGTTTGGAAAAGGATGTCAGAAGATTTTTAACAGTTGGTAACCAGGAAGTTAGGTGCTGCAAAACCCTGGGAGTGAAACAGTTGAGTGTTGTGCTACATAACTTAGAGACCTGTGACCAGAACCTGTTTGTAAAAGAATGATTTGTGAGACACGTTGTTTAAGTTAAGCCGCAGAAGCAAAGTCAAGGCATGGACTATGTATCAAGGCTTAAGTTCTTTTTGAATGGAGAAGTATCCTGAGTTTTGTTTTGTAGTACCAGATCTTCTAGCCAAAGAGTTCAATTGGTCATGTAGAGCTTTATTTTCAAATAAAGAAATTTTCCTGTGACCTTCAAATCTCGGCTATAATCTTTGTGACACAACTACATTGCGAAAAAGTCATAGTACTGGGTTCCAGTTTACTAAGAAGGACGTTCAAGGTACCCCCATTACACCTAGGGATTCGCCTAGCCACCAGGGGGGCCTTGACAGGTGGCGTAGTTATTGGATGAAAAGAAAAATCTACTAACCTAAAGCTACAAAAGCATATCAGGAGATATACAAGTGTACAGAGAGGACATCCTAGAGATATCCTCAAGGAAATAAGTTTCCTGCAGAAAAAAAAAACAAAAACGAACCAGAGTGTCAGCAGACCAGCGGATCGAAGTTGGAGAGTCCAGCTGGTGCCGACTGTGCTGAGAGGCCTGATTCACCACTTGCAGCAGGTAACCCGTATTTAGAAGGGGTTAATCCAGGATATCACTGCAAGGGGGAGATTCTGCAGTTGGAGGAAAGGGGTGCTGTTTCTGTAAGAGCCTCACTTGGTGTTTGTCTTTTTATGTCATTACAGCATCCAGAGATGGAGCGAGGGGAGCTACTAAACTGGATGGCAGACCGGTTGCGGCAACAGCAGGAGATCGCTATCCAGACACAGGAACGGACGGCTGCCATGCTGAAAGAGCAACAACAACCGCTCCTTGACATGATGGCTGCCTGGATGGGGGAGCAAAAGAAGACATCAGATGCGTTAAGGACAGTATCCATTTCCTTAGGAACGTTGCAAGGACTGGGACATGTGGGTAAAAGGATTTTTTCCTTTGGGCCTTTGACCCAGGATGATGACATCGATGATTATTTTGATGTATTTGAACGTGTGGCACTCCTAAGTGGATGGCCGAAAGATCAATGGGCCATTCGCATAGCGGCCTCCCTTACAGGGGAAGCTCTTGCAGCTTATAGGGCCGTGCCTGCTGATCTCGCCTCCACTTACGAGGAAGTAAAAAGGGCCGTGAGAGATCAATTGGGATTGACCCCAATGGTCTACCGCTGTCTTTTTCGTGCATGTAAACTAAAGCAGGGTGAGACACCACGCGCTTTGTGTCAACGTATCAAAACACTGATGTGTAAATGGGTAATGCCAGAAGGGAAAACGGTTGACTCCATTTTAGAAACTATTGCCATTGAACAGTTTATTGAAGCTGTGCCACAGGATTGCAAAAAAACAAAAGACGCAACTTCATTGGCAGAGCGCTTCTTGGAAGCCCGTGTTGTTGGCCAAATGAAGGGGGGTGATTTGAGCCAAGCAGTCGTAAGGGAATCAGAAAAGAAGAGCAAGACAATGCTGGGGGAAATTACTCAAGGTAAATCCCTAGGAAGAACAGGATATGATCAAAGGAAGTGTTTTACTTGCGAAGTTAAGGGACATCTGAGGAAGGATTGTCGAGCCAAGACAGTATTAGTGACCACCCAATCCAATGCGACTGGGGAGGGGTTCTTATTGTCGGTAGAGGTAGAGGACATCCCAGTAGAAGCCCTATTAGACTCCGGCGCCGACCAATCCATGGTTTCACAGCAGCTTTGGGCAGAAATACAAGCCAGGGGAGGTCACAGGGGAAAACACTTGGAGGGGAATATAAGAATTGGATGCGTGCATGGCCCAGCGTCATCTTACCCCTTATATACAGTGAAGATGAAAGGCCTAGGTTTGAAAAGGAACATTACTGTAGCCATAATCCCAAAACTTCCATATGCGCTAGTTTTAGGGAGAGACTGGCCTCAGTTTAAACGAGGTCTGGCTAAGGGTTTGCGGTCCAGGACAGGTTTAGTATCTACTAGGGCCCATACCAAGGCTAGGACTAAAGAACAGGATCCATTGAGTGATCCTATGTGCAGTTTGCCCACACATGAAGAGCTGATAACACCCCCTAGAGGAAAAAATAGAAAGAATAAGGCAGACAAACGTCGTGGAAAGCAGGCTAGGGCTCAGAACAGGGCAGAGTTAGCAAAGGGAGAGGAACTACCATGGGCTCCTGCTGAGCTGGTAGGAAAATTCCCTTCTTTTCCTAACGAACAAAGAGAAGATCCTGCCCTAAGCCGAGCTTTTAATTATGACAACACGGTCTCGGAGACATTACCCTGATTTGTGCTAGATGGGGATATACTATACCGAGAAAGTTTAGACCCCCGTTTAGGGACCGTGAGGAAGCAATTAGTAGTCCCCACTACTTTTAAAAATTTGGTCTCAGCTACCAGCTATAGAGTGGAAATTGTGACCATTTCGGCTGACGCTTTAGTCTCTGCTCCTGAATAAGTATTATTATCCCTTGTTTTATTTCCTGGGGCCTCCCTCCTTATTTTCCTCAATACTTGTGGACTAAACTTTGGATGATGTATAATACGATCTGATTTAGATATAGTTGGTATTTCTGAGTGTTTTTGTATGGATATCATCTTTTGTTTCCTTTTCATTCTTGTTATGCATGAATGTTAAAATTTAATAAAAATTTAAATTAAAAAAAAAAATTTGGTCTTAAGGTTAGCGCATGACCACCCTATAGGGGGGCATAAGGGTTTTCATGGCACCCTAGTCCAGATTATGGCCCTTTTCTATTGGCCTGGCATATTTAAAGAAACTGCAAAATTTTGCGAAGCCTGCCCGGCGTGCCAGAAGGTTACTATGGCTCATCCGAAAAAGGTGCCGTTAATTCCCCTGCCACTTGTAACAAAGCCAGTAGATAGGTTGGCCATGGACATAGTAGGTCCTCTAACAAAGACCCCGCGTGGCTTCCAATATATACTGGTCATTTTTGATCAGGCTACGCGGTTTCCATGGGCCATTCCCCTGCTCAATGTGTCAGCACGAACCATGGCCGCGGAAATCATAAAGCTCTTTTGCGAAGTTGGTTAACCCAGGGAAGTTTTAACTGATAGGGGCAGCAACATTTTGTCTCGTTACCTCGCCCAAGTCTGGGATGCCTTTGACATAAGACATATAAAAAACGCTGCCTATCACCCGCAAATGAACGGCCTAGTGGAAAGGCAAAACCAGACCCTCAAAAGGATGTTGAGGAGAAGCCTTGAAGGCGATTTGACCGAATGGGACCTCATGCTTCCATTTGTATTATATGCCTGCAGAGAGCGCCGGCAGACTTCAATGGGCGTCTCTCCATATGAGCTTATGTACGGGCGAGCTCCCAGAGGGGTATTAGATATCTTAAAAGAGCAGTGGGTTGAACCCAATCTAGACGAGATGGAAGTACCAAAATTCTTAAGGTATCTGAAGGGACGTCTGGAGTGGACATACCAAGTGATAGTGGATAATATGGCCGTGAGCCAAGCTCGCCAGAAAAAATACTACGACCATCACACTAGACCCCGTCAATTAGAGGTAGGGGAGAAGGTCCTTGTAACCGTGACAAGCCCCAGTCCGAAGTTTGAAAGCAGGTGGAAGGGACCATACAGAGTCATCAGACAGGTAGGACCAGTCTCCTACGCCGTAGAGACTGGAAGGGGGAATCAACAGATTTTCCACATTAATGTACTGCAGCCATGGCACGAACGGGTAGCACTGGCCCGGCTGGCTGCAAGAGAGGACAGGTCAGATAAATATCCAGTAGGGAAACATGCCCTTTCGAGAATTCCGTGCTGTGCGGAGGAAAAAACGCCAGCCCGGAATATCTTAAGGGGGGGGGGGGGGTTATGTGGTGGCAAAGTAGGTTTTCGAGTGTAAAGAAAAGGGGAAAAAACAGTCCTTTTTCCCTGAGCCCAAGAGAACTACAGGCACAGCAGGGGTTAAAACTCTAAACAAAGAAAAAAACTCCCTACACAGAAGTGTAGAACTGGAGACACACCCAATCTCCAAGGAAACCAAGGGAGGTGACGAGAGAGGTTTGGGGGCGGAGTCTAGAGCTATAGGACAGCCCCAAACATTTAAGCAGGGAGAAGCTATAACAAGAGGAAGTGGAAGTGAGGAGAGTGAAGGGAGGAGCAAGGAAACTGAGTGGAGGAGCTCTAGTTCCAGGAAGAGGCCTGAGAGAAGGTCCCAGCCAGAGTCCCGGCAAAACACTCAGCAGAGACCCAGGGAAAGAGCCAGGAAGAGGTCTGAAATAAGGCTGGAAGAAAGGTCAGTGGCAAGCCCTGAAGAGGAATCTTCTGAAGAGGAGATATTCTCTAGGAGGTGGTGGACTGGCCAGGAGACTCCTGAGAGTACTAGAAGTAAGGAGACTCGAAGGACAGGGCTGAGGGACAAATATCTCACTGGAAGCCTCAAGGGGGAATCCTATTGCAAGCAGTACAGAGACAGCTCCAGCCCAGAACACAGTTCAGCTGGCAGTAAGTCTGCAGCTAAGGTGGAGCCCTGGAGAGCCTGTTCTAAGAAGGTACTGTTGAGAAGCAGGAGAGAGGAATATCCCTGGAAGGACCAGAAAGCAAGCTAACACATGTGGCAGGGTCTGAAAGAAGACACGTTGCTGCTAGAAAGGTGAGCCCATTGCAAGCTGTTAAAAAGTTATTGAACAAGAAAGCTTTGTCATGACCTTCCCCCATAGCCTCAAATAGAGAAGAGTCTCAGTGGGAGCAGCTGTTGAGGGTGTTGAAGCAGCTGAAGCCTTCCCATGCAGACGCTGTGGATAACATGTTGGTGAAGGAACCCAGTGAAGAAAAAATGGAAATAGAAATCAATGGTGTAGAGAATGATTATTCTGATATGGAGATGGAATGCTCTTTCTGTTCTAGTCAAAAATAAGAAACTGAGGGGTTTTAAAAGTAATTAGGAAACCCCATAGGTTTTTAAAGGAAGTACATTCTCTGCTGAAACTCATGCCTTTATTTATGCATTAGTGAGAGCTGATCTGAAAAGCTCCAAGAAGTTAATGAATGTCTGGGAAAAATAAAGAGTGAAAATACGTTTGGAAAAGGATGTCAGAAGATTTTTAACAGTTGGTAACCAGGAGGTTAGGTGCTGCAAAACCCTGGGAGAGAAACGGTTGAGTGTTGTGCTGCATAACTTGGAGACCTGGGACCAGAACCTGTTTGTAAAAGAATGATTTGTGAGACACATTGTTTAAGTTAAGCCGCAGAAGCAAAGTCAAGGCATGGACTATGTATCAAGGCTTTAGTTCTTTTTGAATGGAGAAGTATCCTGAGTTTTGTTTTGTAGTACCAGATCTTCTAGCCAAAGAGTTCAATTGGTTATGTAGAGCTTTATTTTCAAATAAAGAAATTTTCCTGTGACCTTCAAATCTCGGCTATAATCTTTGTGACACAACTACATTGCGAAAAAGCCATAGTACTGGGTTCCAGTTTACTAAGAAAGACGTTCAAGGTACCCCCATTACACCTAGGCATTCACCTAGCCACCAGGGGGGCCTTGACAGAAGGTGAATCTGTTTAAATAGATGAGTTGGTGAGGTCGGCACTGATAGATTCTTGCAGGTTTCCAAAATGCTGTATGAAAAGGTAGATTTTTAATATGTTTTGGAATGTGAGGAGGTCTTTCATTTCTTTTAGCTCATCTGGAAGAGTATTCCAGAGAGAGGGGAGTGAAGTGTGAGAAAGCCCTATTTGTTGCTTTGATGGATTTTCTGCAGTCTGAGAGAGTGGTTAGTTTGTTTTTGTTGCATCCTCATTTCACTCGATTATCTACTTCTTTGAAGGTTAAAACAGAGAGGTATGATGGAGCTATGTCTCTGAGGTGCTTAAATATGGTCCCTACTATTTCATTCTGGATTGGGAGCCAATGTAAATTGTACAATAAGGGGGTGATGTATTCTGATATGTTTGTGTTCCATGCAATCCCCACTTCCACATATTGTGCCATTTGGAGTTATCTTATGGTTTGTTTAGATGATCCTTGGATAATTCTAGTACAGAAGTCAAAGTGGTGGGTGATGATTGCTTGGAGGAATGATCTAAAATTGTGCATGGGTAAGAGAGGACGCAGTTGTTTTATCATTTTGAGTTTGTAGAAGATTTCCTTTGTTTGTTTTATGTGTTGACATGTTGAGTGTCTAGTCTAGGATGACCCTGCGTTTTTTACTGAAATATCTGTATCGTGAATTCTGATAAAAGTCAGGGGGGATGAAACTTATATAAAGGGCTTCAGTTTTTCTGAAGTTGATCATCAGATTATGGGTGTAGAGCCATTCTGCTGCTTCAGTGAAGCAGCCTGTGATTTGTTGCAGAACTGGATTTGAGATGTTGAACGGTAGATATAACATTATATTGTCTGTGTATATGTGATAGTTTACCTTGAATTTTTTGAAGATAATGCAAATGGGCTGGAGACAGATATTAAACAGAAATGCCGATAGGGTGGATCCCTGGGGTGAGCCTTGTTCTTGATTATATGGTTTAGATGTATGTTTTCTGAATTTAACCTGTTGTGTTCTTTCAGCGAGATATGATTGAAACCATTGGAGAACTGTGACTTTAATACCTATTTGCTGTATTATAGACAGCATGATGGAGTGTTTATGCTGTCAAATGCTGCAGTGATGTCTAAAAAATAAGGATGAACTCTTGTTTGGAGTTGTCTATACCACGTATTGGTTTGTCGAACAGGACAAATAGGAGTGTTTAAATGCCATGGTATCAACATAAGAACATCAGATCAAGGTCCATCAAGCCCAATATCCTTTTTCCAACAGTGGCCAATCTAGGTCATACTGTAAGTATCTAGCAGTTTCCCCAAAAGACACAGGTTCCACAATGTTTGTACTGGGTCAAGCAGTGATATCCCAGGTCCCTTTTCATAATGGTTTATGGACCTTTCCTCCAGGAACTTGTCCAAACCATTTTTAAACCCAGCTATACTAACAGCTTTTACAAACAAATTCCAGAGTTTGATTAGTCTTACATAGGTTACCCTGTAGTTTCATTGCATGACCCCTAGTCTTTCTATATTCTGATGAGGTAAACAATCAATTTACATTTAGCCTTTCTACTCCATTCATTAAATTTATAGACCTCTATCATATCTCCCTGCAGCCGTCTCTTTTCCAGGTTGAGGAGCCCTGACCTTTTTAGCCTCTCTTCATAGGTGTATCCTTCCATTCCCTTTACCATTTTGGAAGCTCTTCTCTGTACCTTTTCTAAGAACACTATATCCTTTTTAAGATACGGTGACCAGAATTGCACACAATATTCAAGGTGTGGTCGCACCATGGAACGATAAAGAGGCATTATAATATCCTTTGTTTTAGTTTCCATTCCTTTCCTTATGATACCTAGCACTCTATTTGTTCTTTTGGTCGCTGCTGCACACTGGGCAGAGGATTTTAACATGGTATCCACTATGATGCCTAAATCTTTTTCCTGGGCGGTGGTTCCTAATGTGTAACCTTGCATCGTGTAACCATAGTTTGGGTTGTTCTTTCCTAGGTGCATAACTTTCATCTGCCATTTGGATGCCCAGTCTTCCAATTTATCAAGATCCTCTTGCAATTGTCCACAATCCTCATGGGTTTTAACAACTTTAAATAGTTTTGTGTCTTTTGCAAATTTGATAACCTCACTCGTTATTCCCATTTCCAGGTCATTTATGAATATATTAAAAAGCAGTGAACCCAGCACAGATCCCTAGGGTATTCCACTATTCACCTTTCTTCATTGGGAAAATTGGCCATTTAGCCCTACCCTCTGCTTTCTATCTTTTAACCAGTTCCTGATCCATAATAGTATACTGCCTCCTATCCCATGACTTTTTAGTTTTGCCAAAAGTCTCTGATGAGGGACCTTGTCAAAGGCTTCCTGAAAGTCCAGATATACTATATCAACTGACTCACCTTTATCTACCTGTTTATTCACACCTTAAAAAAACCCATAACAGATTAGTAAGACAAGATCTTCCTTGTCTAAAGCCATGTTGGCTGTCTCCCATTAAGCCATGACTATCCACATGTTCAGTAATTTTGTTCTTTATGATGGTTTCTACCATTTTTCTCAGTACTGATGTCAGGTTCACTGGTCTGTAGTTTCCCAAATCACCCCTGGAACCTTTTTTAAAAATTGGCGTTACATTGGCCATCCTTCAGTCTTCAGGTATTACAGATGATTTTAATGATAGTTCACAGATTACTAATAGCAGGTCTGAAATCTCATATTTCATTTCTTTCAACAACCTTGGATGTATACCATCCAGTCCAAGTAATTTGCTACTCTTCAGTTTATCAAATAGTTGTAATACATCTTCCCGGTGTATCGATATTTCTTTCAATTCTTCTGCAGTATCACCTTTAAATACCACTTCAGTCATTGGTAACATCCCCACATCTTCCTCAGTAAAGACCAAAGCAAAGAATTCATTCAGTCTCTCTGCTATGTCCTTATCCCCTCTTAGTGCCCCTTTTACCCCTCTATCATATAATGGTCCAACTGACTCTCTCATAGTTTTTTTTTACTACAAATGTACTTGAAAAAGTATTTATTATGCATTTTTGCTTCCACATCAAGCTTCTTCTCAAATTCTCTCTTTGCCTGCCTTATCAATCTCTTCCATCTGGCTTGCCAGTGCTTATACTGATTCCAGTTTTTATCATTTGCTTCTTTTTTCCATTTCCTGAAAGATGCTATTTTGACAACAATAGCCTCTCTGTCCTCACCTTTAAACCATGCTGGTGTTTTTTTGGACTTACTTCCACTTTTTTTAAAGCATGGAATACGGCTGGTCTGGGTTTCCAAGATAATATTTTTAAATAACACCCATGCTTGATGTAAGTCTTTAACCTTTGCAACTGCTCCTTTTAGTTTTTTCTTAACTATTTTCCTCATGTTATCATAGTCTCCCTTTCTAAAGTTAAAAGGTAGTACTGTGGATTTATTTACCATCCATACTCCATTAATTAAATCAAACACAATCAAGCTATGATCACTTTTCCCAAGTGGCCCCAAACCCTTATCTCTTGCACCAGATCTGGTGTACCACTGAGGACTAGGTCCAAAATGGCTTCCCCTCTGATTGGTTCATGAACCAGTTGCTCCAAGAAGCAGTCATTTCTTTCATCTAGAAACTTTATCTCCCTAGCATGTCCTGCCATGACACTGACCCAGTCAATACCGGGGTAATTGAAATCACCCATTACTGTGCTGTAACTCTTGTTAGCTTCCCTGATTACTTTGAGCATTTCATCATCCATTTGTTCATTCTGGCCTAGTGGTCAATAGTACACCCCCACTGCCATTGCCTTCCCCTTTTTACATGGAATTTCAATCCATAGAGATTCTACAGCAAGTTTTGTTTCCTGCAAAAATTGTATCCTTTGTAACTCAATGCCCTCTCTAACACAGAGCATAATCCCTCCACCAATTTGATCAGCTCTATCATTACGATATAATTTGCACCCAGGTATCACAGTGTCCCACTGGTTGTCCTCCTTTCACCATATCTCTGAGATACCAATCATATCTAACTTCTCATTTAGTGCTATATATTCTAACTCTCCCATCTTATTTTTTAGACTTCTAGCATTTGAATACAAGCATTTTAGAGACTGTATTTTATTCATATTAATCAGGCTATCGGCTCTTAGGCAGAGGTAATTTGGAATCTGCTCCGTACTCAAGGGCATTTGGGCTACTTTTGTCTTTATTGGAACCTCTCTGCTGATATGCCCTAACTTCATTTTTTGGTAGTATCCTCCAAGGATGCGCTCTTGGGCAACTGTCGTCTCTCCCTGTTATCTAGTTTAAAAGCTGCTCTATCTCCTTTTTAAAGGTTAATGCTAGCAGCTTGGGTCCATCCCAGTAAAGGTTGAGCCTATCCCTTTGGAAGAGCCCCCCCCTTTCCCTAGAATGTTTCAAATTTCCTAACAAATCTAAAACCCTCATCTTTGTACCATCATCTCATCCAAACGTTGAGACTCCAGAGCTCTGCCTGCCTTTTGGCACTGTGCATGGAACAGGAAACATTTCGGAGAATGCTACCCTAGAGGTTCTGGATTTCAACTTCCACCTAAAAGCCTGAATTTTGCCTCCAGAACATCCTTAGAACATCCTAGAGAGTGCTAGAGAAAATATGAGAGGGATTTTATACAAAATTTAAATAAAATTTTACTGGAAGGATAAATGGTGATTGGGTGAAAGGAGAGAGGATATTAATTCAATAATGGATGAGGATGGATGAGTGGGGGAGGGTGGGAGAGGGTGGGAGAGGGTGGTTAGAAAGAGAATGATATAAAGAATATTTAGAGTAATATTATATGAATTAATAAATAGAATATATAATTGTTAATAAATACAACTGTTGTGGGAATTTTGATACATAAATGTTATGTGTAGTTTGATACATGTTAAGTGATGTTTGTAATGATACTAAATACTTAATAAAATGATCAAATGGAAAAAAAAAGCTGGCTGCTACACAGTACCCTGTCCTTTGCTGCTAAGGTAATCTGTGACCAATTTCCAGGGGGAGTTCCACATCATTTGCTTGGATAGAGGGAGTCTTGGGTTGTAAATTTAACCAAAAAGCTCTTTGCTGCTACTAGGCCCTGATTGAATATGAAATTTAAACTGAAAGCTCTTTGCTGCTACTAGGGCATGACTGCTTTAAGAAATATACTGGGTTCACAGATTAATCAGCTTTAATCTACAGAATTCCTTTTTTTTCCCAAGATTTAGAAAATTTCCCAGAAGTAAATACTTGCAATTGCAGATCTCTCTCCAGAAGTAGCAGTCCCCATTTGTAGCCTGGAAACTGTATTGGTGTTAATCAAGGGCTGCATGAGTATCAATGTGATCTTGGAGCTGGATTTAGACCATTTTTTCTATTAGTTTAGCCATGAAGGGGAGACTTTATATAGGTCTGTATGAAATAGGGCTGTTTTTATCCAGAGAGGTATTTTTCAGAATGGGAGTATTATGGTGTGTTTTAGGGAGAAAGGCATATACCTTTGTTGTAGTGAGAAATTAATAATTGGGAGAATGAAAGGAGAAAGCTCTGCTTTTGTGGCTTTTATCCAGCTAACCGGACATGGAACAAGATTGGAAGTAGTTGTATTTATTTTAGCTATTATATTACTGAGTGTCCTTCTTGGTCAGTGAGAATGTTGACTAGGAGTAATTCAGTATGGAATATGTTTTGGGTAGGGAGGTTAGGTCTAAAACTTGATGTTTTAGTTTCTCTTTATAGTAATTGGTCAAAATTTGAGGATCTATGGTAATGTCTTCTATGTTTTTATCTATGGTGTTATTGGTAAGAGACTTTACTATTTTGAATAGTTCCCTAGAGCGGTTGAGAGATTTTGAGGGGATGTTAGTGTAGTATTCTTTCTTTTTATTGTTGATAGCGTCTTTGTAGTATTGGAGTGTAGTCATGTATTGAGATCTTAGAGCAGTAGATTTTGTGTATCTCCATTTGTGCTCAATTTTGCACAGAGATATTTTTATCTCCTTTAATTCTTGATTATACCATGCTGCATTTGAGTCTGCAACTGTCAACAGCCTTGCTGTAATATTCTATATATTTTGCAGCCTCAGAAGGCTTTTTACAGAAAGCCCCTGAAATAGATCATTACAATAATCCATGCATGAGATGACATACATGATCCATGCATTTGGGGGGGGGGGTAAGGGTCATATGCCAAGCAGGTATATACAGGCACAGGACCATTGAGGCATTGATGGGGGCACTGTATGTGAAGAATGCCATAATCGGCATCCGTAAACATTCAGACTAATGGAGGGCTGGCCATTCATCCTTACTGTGGAATATATATAAAAGTCCTTGAATCCAATGCTGCTTATTAGAACTATGCTTGTGTGCAGCTGCCCATTTTTCATCGTATGCATGTGCAAGTCTCTATTGCATTTTTTTTTTTTTTTTGCATGACTACATTCAGAGGTGGGAATGTGTTGATTCTAGAAGGCTATGCATGTTCATGGTGGCTCTTAAAATCACCATTTTATTTTTGCACTTTTTTCTTTCATGTACCAGCCACCACCTACATTGCCTTTCTAAAATGCACCTTCACATTTTTCAATTACTCCATGTGCTTGTCATCTCATGCATGGATTATTGTAATGATCTATTTCAGGGGCTTCCTGTGAAAAGTCTTCAGAGGCTGCAAAGTATATAGAATATTACAACAAGGCTGTTGACAGTTGTTGACTCAAAGGCCCTCATTTCACCAATGCATACATTATTGCACTGGCTTCCTATTTCAAAATGGTTAAGTTGTTAGTTATGGTCTTTTAGGTTTCATAGAACTATGGAACGCACTTAGGGTCGGTCCATCCACTAGGCAAGCTAGGAGGCTGTCGAAGGTGGCAGATCTCTGTGGGCAGCAGGCCATGTACTTCGGCATATATGGCCTGCCGCATCTGCCCTTGCTGAGCCACTCCCTACTGCCATTGATTCCGGCGGCAGTGATAGCAGGCCATGTGCTTCGGTACACATGGCCCGCCGCTTCTGAAACCTTGAAGTTATGTTGGAGGGAGGTCAGAAGCGGCAGGCCATGTGTGCTGAAGCACATGGCCTGCCGCCAAGCTGAGTTGCACCCCCCTCGACTCCGCCACTGGCCTCGTCGATAACACGGTTTCAGCACTGGAGGGGGTATGGCAGAAACCTTTGGGCCTGCCCTGAATACACCGCCCATAGAATTATGTGCTTTTATTCAGAAAAAAGCTGAAAATCATGTTATTTCCTGCCATGGACAAATAGCTCTGAACTTATGTTCCTCAATTTATCTTATATACATTCACAGTTACAATGCAGAAGTTAACACTGGAACTTGCCTAGAAATTTATGATAGACAAGATATAATTAAACAATCCCTTTATGTTCCTAGTCGCCAGTCATACTGTCTTCCTCATGGGAGGGGTTTACAACTGGTAAAGGGAAGAGCATGTGCATGCTCGCATTTTATTCTGTCGTTGAATAAAATTCCTTTAACGTATAGGCAAATTGATAATCATACACAGTTTACAAAGGCAATTCAACTTTTTCTTTTTAAATAGTAAACTTTATGTTAGGATATTTTAGTCTCTTTTTTCATTTATATTGTACACTTAAGTTTGTTTTTTTAGTGAGTAACTTGATTTTATGCTGTTTTAACATTGTATCTATTTATGGATATAATTGTTCAATGGTTAAATATTGTTAATGGTCTTATTTTTTGTATCATATTATTTTCTATTATTGTGTATGTTTTTTGTAACTCTCCCTGAGCATTGTTGGGAGGATGGGCTAAACATATAAGTGAGTGAACAAATAAATAAAATAAGGATTAGTTATTTTATCCTTCTTCCATAAAGCCCTGATTGTGTAAACTTTTCCCCCAGACTGCCTTATTAAATTTGTTTTACTCCACCCTGGCTGAATTTTCTTCCAAAAAGGCATGCAATAAATCCTTAGTACAATAATAATATTTAAACTATATGTCTTTTGACAAAGTCCATGTGTATTTTTTGGAGTAATTTTATAAAGAATTATTTTGCATGTCAGTAAACAGGTATACAATGCCTTTTACAAAATCCATCATGCACAACTATGCACTATGCCACATAGACAAGTATTTCTTTGCAATTCATAGGCATGTTTGGGAGAGGAGTTGGGCAGATCATGGGCAAAATCACAAAGTATATGCAGAGGTTAAACCACACACATCTACAAGCAAACCTCAGCAACACACATTTATGCCTCTTCCCAAGCTGGTGTAAATATACTGTCAAATGCCCTCACCACTCGCCTCTAGTTTTAGAGGGGCGTGGTTATTGGAGGAACCTTCTCCTATCAGCCTTAGCAGCCTATTTCCTTGTGGTGTCTTCTGGGAAATGTAGTACTGCTAAGATGTGTTTGTGCTTCAGGTAGAAAGTTAAGGCCACCGAGGTAAGGCATATAACAGAAAATTTATTTCGCACAAAAAGATTCAAATTACCAGATACTGGATTATTTCTGTAGGATTTGCTCAAGGTACAGCAGATGGTTGGCAAAGTAAACAAAAGAACCCAAAAATGGCTGTTTAAAGTCTTCTTACTTTCAGAAGCACAGCCTTTTGATAGCAAGGCTGCCACCTTCCTTTTTGTCCTTGCTAATTACAGCATAAAGTCCAAACAAGCTTAATCTTCTGTGGCAGTTTGGCTTCTATTAGCCTCACTCCTTCTAGGCTGCATTTCAGGTACAACTGAACTCAAAACAAGAAGTAAACATTCAGACTGCCATCAAAACTCTCAACAGGCTTTTCACATAACAGAGGAGCAAAGAAAAACTCTTCTAGCAGGTAAATTGGCTTCTTGCCGTTTCACAGTTCAAACCACAGGTGGATAACAAGCATGAATCACAGCTTTCTGCTTATCCTTATACTTCAGTAAACTTCCTTTTAAAAACATATGGGAATTTACCACCACACTGCCTGTTTCTTATGGTTTTCAAGGAGGATAATTTCTTTCAGGGCTGGCTTTTCCTCAAGACTCCATGGCTAAAGCTTGGCACAGAGAGCAATCCATAAGGATGTCTTCTTCCCCCAACTCAGCCACTGGCTCTCCCAGCTGCATGGGTTCTGAATCACCCACCCGGTCAGACTGCTCAGCTGACAACCTCTCCGGTGCTCTGAGAGCTTCTCCACTTTCTGATTCCAAGCTCTGCTGCCAACCTGTTGCAGGGAATTCAGCCCTCTCAGCTCTTGGTAGCTCGGCTCTTCTGCATGAGTCAGCACCTTCTCTACCTCCTTCTCTTCTCTGGTCTCTGCCTTATCCTCCCTCTCCTCCTTTCTTCCTTCCTTCCCAGGTGCTGGCAATCCCCCTGCCTTCTGGTATTTGAGTAATCAGGGAACTTGTTGAAGTAAGGGTTTTGGACCTCGTGCCCGTAATCTCTCTCTCTCTCTTACTCTATTAGACACTGCATGAAACCTGTTCCAGCTGGGGTTTTTCTGGTTCTTAGGTGTGGCTGTGGCTTTCTCACCCTGCACTCCTAAAAGGGGACCCTTTACTAGGGTGAATTTTTTACGTTTCTCACCTCCCCCATACTCAGGATAGATGACCTTGCCACAATACTTAACTGCATTTTAGCCACAATTTTGATGGATTTTTGTGCTGCTTGTTTATAAAAACATATAAGAGGTTGATATTCGGTTTTTAGTTTCTAAAAATTTGATATACCTCTCTTTGAGCCAGTAGAGAGCTCTACAATAAACCAAATCACAGGAAATTAAAAGAGAACCCTGATGGTTACAATAAAAGAGATAAGAACATTCATACCATAAAAATAAAGGCTAATGTATAACAACAATAAACATCAAAAAAGGATAAGGGAGAGTAGTGGAAGGAGACTTGGCCACTGTCACTTAAATTGAAAATGGATATTCATTGCTGGAACCTATCTGGCATTCGGTCTGAATATCCAGTTTTGCCAGTGATTGTGGCAGCTATCTAGTCAGCAGTGATACTGAGCTGCTAACCAGATAACCAAACCACATAAAGTTAGGATGGCCATTGATCTGCCCTAACTATAGGTAGTTTAACAATTTGATTAGAGGCTCAGTATCCCCACAGACCAGATAGCTTCCGCACCCATCCCCGCTCTGTCCACAGACTGCACTGGATTCAACCAGGTGTCTTTCCTGCTGTCTGTGGTGAATATTCAGCGGCACTGCCTCAAAAGTACCACCAGTACTCTTGGGTTTAGCCAGTAAGCAGGTCCTGATAACCAGCTAAACTCTTTTGAATATTGCCCCCGTAAGTATTTATGTGTCTTTATAAAAGAGGCCTCCCCAAGGAAGTGACCCGTTCTAAATTTACCCTCAACACCTGCAGACTTTGGGGTCTATTCTGCCCTGTATGTCCGGGGCTGCAAACCGCCCACTGCCCGCCCTAACTGTGCCTCCGCACCACCCCTTGCTGTCCCTGACTAAGTTTTCCTATACAAACAAGGAGGTAGAATAAGTCCCTCTAGACCAGCGTTTTTTAACCACTGTGCCGCGGCACACTAGTGTGCTGTGAGATATTGTCTGGTGTGCCGTGGGAAAAATTCCAATTTCATCCGTAACATGTGGCCTCGGCTCACAAATTAGGGTTGCCAACCGGCCGGTTTTCAGCCGGCCTGGCCGGTTTTTCCATGGCCAGGCCGGCTGCCGGCACAGTTGTAAAACCGGCCATTGAAAAGCCGTTTTTTTGCTCTGGCCGCAAGATCGGGAGCGGCCAGAGCAAAAAAACGGCTTTTGTGCCGAAGTCCGCGGCGCGAACGCGATCGCGATTCCCTATAGCAGTGCAGCCGCTGGTTCTGCTTTGTACAGAGCAGCGGCTGCACTACACTTACATTGAAAAGTAAAGAGAAACTGTGTCAGGAGCCCTCCGATCATGCAGAGCCCGAGGAAGTGATGTCATGGGGGCGGGCTCCTCACAGGCTGTCTTTCCTTTTCAAATTAACTTTAGCTGCAATAAAGTTAATTTGAAAAGGAAAGACAGCCTGTGAGGAGCCCGCCCCCATGACATCACTTCCTCGGGCTCTGCGATGACCGGAGGGCTCCTGACACAGTTTCTCTTTACTTTTCAATGTAAGTGTAGTGCAGCCGCTGCTCTGTACAAAGCAGAAGCAGCGGCTTGGGCAGAGGTGTGTGTGTGTGTGTGTGAGTGAACCAGCAAGGGGGGGGGAGTGTGAGTGAACCAGCAAGGGGGGGAGTGTGAGTGAACCAGCAAGGGGGGGGGCGATGGTGTGAGTGAACCGGCAGGGGAGGGGGGGTAAGTGAGTGAGTGACCCAGCAGGAGGGGTGAGTACGTGACCGGGGGTGGGTGAGTGAACCAGCAGTGGAGGGGGGGGGGGTGTGAGTGAACCAGCAGGGGAGGGGGTTGGTGTGAACCAGCAGGGGAGGGGGGTTGGTGTGAGTGTTTGAATCCTATTCAAGAGAATTACTTTATATATAGTCAATATAGGCACAGAGGTAAATTTTTTTAACATTTTCTAATGGTGGTGTGCCTTGTGATTTTTTTCATGAAAAAAGTGTGCCTTTGCACAAAAAAGGTTGAAAAACACTGCTCTAGACATCAGGGGGTGGGAGGTCCGGCAGGGAGCAAAAAGCTGAGGGGTGCAGCAGATTCCCCACAGCCCGACTCTGGCCATGAGAGGTCAGATCAGGGGTTGGGCTGCAGGGAAAGGCAAAAGTGGTTGGCAGCCAGGGATCACGGCTCTGAATGGAGTTGTGGTACCATGGCAACCGGATGCCATAGCACTGCAGAGCCTGACTGAGTTAACCAGGCAGGGGCCTGTACATGCAGGCTAATGGTAATTGGGTCCTGGCCTACACGTACAGGCCGAGATGCGATTCTGATCCTGTGGGGGCTAGATGTACCCCATGGGATCAGAATTGGGTCTCTCTCTGTGCGTCCGGTTCTGACTGGAAGCACAGAGGCTGGGACAAGCAAAATGGAATGTGCCTTCACATTCCAATTTTCAAAGCAAAAATGTACATATTTCCATTTTGAAATAGCTTTCTAAGCAGTTATTTATGACACAGAAAATACAGAGGGCAATTCTTAATGCAAGCTTTGTAGATTAAAACAAAAATTACCCCTGCAAATCAGCAAGACAATTTATACAAACAAAATGCAATTTGCCCATGCTTGTGGTTTTGAAAATTGGATTTTCAATTTCTTTATCTGTTCTTTCCCAATACAAGCTCAAGTTGAGTTACAATTCAGGTACAGTAGTTATTTCCCTTCCCAAGGGAGCTTGCAGTCAAAGGGCCTTATTTACTAAAGCGTGGTAAGATTTTTGTTACTGCACATTAATTGCTAAAATTAATGCATAGTAACTATAAAATATCTGTGTTCGCTGTTGAAACGTTCCCAACATCTATACAATCAAAACAGAAGAAATGAATTTACCCATCAATAACTGCATTGTAGATAATGCAATGCAATAAGCAATGCAATGCAATAATGCAATGCAATAAGCTCCAGCTTTAACTGCACATTTTGTCTCCCGCGTTTTGCATTTGTGTTAACCATAAGGCACATTATCTGCCTACTTGTATATGCTTCCCATTCTCCATCCTTTCTCGGTCCCATTCCTCATTAACTATTGGTGCAGAAATTAGGATGCACTAACAGTTAAGACATTGTATTAACTGAGAATGTACACTAACTGCAAGTGCTAACAGCTCACATACCCTAGTAAGAGGTACCTAAGTTCGACTTGAGGCAAAGCAAGGTGACGTGACTTGCTTAAGGTCACAACAAATGTCAGTGGGAGAAGTGGGATTTAAACCCTGGCTTCCTTGGCTCTCAGCCAACTGCTCTAGGCTGCTTTTCCACTCAATAACTTTATTCCCATTACATGCATTTTAAAATGACCTGATTGCTGAGGTGCTACAGGAGACTGGGTTAACAATGGATACACTGATGTCAGATATGATTATTATCTTTGCAGAAGGAATATTTTGGCCCTTGGACTGTTTAAACAACTGGCTTTCATGATTTTAAATTTCAGTAATAAATACATAGGTCAAATGTCTTATATATTTCCTGATGATAAAATTCCTGAGTAGTAGGCTCACTAAATTCAGCACCAGACATCCTGCTATACAACAGGATCATTTAGAGGACAAGGTATTTCATCTCTCTACTGTCCTTATTCTCCTTGGACTTATATATATTCAGTCATGTTAATGTGTACTTCTTATAACCTGATCTGTTCTGAACAGTAAATTTAAGAGGAAAATAAAACTTACTGATAATATTTATTGACAGAGGCACTGCTGATGCAGAGTTACTCACTCTAAGGGATGGTAAAAAGGGAATCTGAAAACATTTTGCAGCAACAAAGGTAAGCTAATCAAAGTAACTCAATTGGCCAAGGCCGTGGAACTTATTTGCGCATATTTTCCACTGTATCATGGGGCCCTAAATTACAGATTTTCACCTAATATGTTTTGAAAGTGTTTTTGATAACTTTCTGTGGTGTTCATTTCTAGAATGCAGATGCTGCTGTTTTTGAAGGCTTGTGGGGAACTGGTATGACTTCTATTGGATGTCTCTTTACCTCATGGGGGGGGGGAAGAGTTAAAAATTATGGGTCCGATATTGATTTGGGCAGGCTATGTGCCCCTATGGCACATAGCCTTACCAGCTGACCCTTAACCCCAGATATTCAATGCCGGGGTCATATGCAGCCCCGGCATTGACTATCCGGGGATCGCTGCAAAAGCCGGAAGCTACAATAGCTAAATGGGCAGCAACGACATTGCAGGCTGCTCGGTTAGCTCCTGCGCCTTAAAGATATCTCTGCTGCCCGGTTAGTGCTTTTCACCACCTCCGCTTTGCCCTGGAATGGTCCCGACATGCCCCAATGCTAACCAGATAGCATCGGGGCACATAGGGGAATTAGGAGTAAATGCCTTTCAAATATCAGGCCCTATGTTCACATAAGTGATGATTAATGTGCGGACCGAAATTGTTTTGCTGTTGAAGTAGAACCTTCAAAATAGACCATTAAAAAAAATAGATTTTCATGAAAAAGTTTTGAAGTGTCAAAAGTCATAAAGCTAAATCTGTCATAAGGGATACAGTAACATTGGGATAAAGACAGCCTATCTTAAATAGATTTTTAAATGTTAGCAACCTTTAAATCAAATTAATTAGAATGCAGATTTGTGGCACACGCATAGGCTTTGATACAAAAACTCTGCACTATAGCCCAGTGCTAAAACTCTAGCACAAGATTCCCAAAGTAGTTTTTATGCAAGAATTCTGTGTTAAACAAGGAGAGCATGCCAGACACATACTCACAGGAGCCTGCATGAGCAGCACCTCTATCTTGTGCGTGTGTTGGAATGCTATTTCAAGAAAAAAGTCATCTGAGGTAAAGTACATTCACTTCAGATGAACCAAGGATTTGAGTGGTGGTGGGAGGGGGGGCTGCTTTGAGGTGAAGTGTCAAATTTCAACTTAGGTCTTTTTGCTCCCAGCTACATCCTGCTTCAGCACAGCTTTTTTACACTGGGAGCAACTAAATATGCACTTGTTTGTGTATGATTAGCATGCCTGCTGATCTAAACTTTAGCATAGTGGTTTTGCTCAGAATTGTCCTGTACTAGTTTGCTTTCTGGATAGGGGAAGAAGACTAGCGTGGGGAAATCTCAAGCAAAATGCTGAGCTACACTTCATAGTCAAGTTTGCTGATTTGAGATCATAGAGGTTCTGTTCTTTTGTTATAATTGACAAACACCCATAAAGCATCTCCCCAAGTTCAAATCAATATTTGTTGTGAGACTCAAGAATATGCTTTTGTTAGCAGGCATTCATTTGTCCTGAATGCCTTAGAGCCACCAAACTTTAACCCCAGATATTGAATTTGGGGCCATATCCGGCCACCAGCATTGAATATCCAGGGTCACCACACAGCCACACATGGTGCAGAAACTAACCGTGCAATGGCGATATTCAGCCGCAGCCCGGCTATTTCTTGCAGTGAAAGTTAGGATAGCTTTTGCTCCATCTAACTTTCACCACAAAGGGATAACCGGTGTGCGGCCGAATATTGCCGTTGCAGTTATCCCTCGGTACTGCCCCCCAGAATACCCCCAACATGCCCCAAAGCTTAGTGGTTAGCATCGGGGCATATGGTGGCATTAATCTGGGATATTCAGAGGCACTAACCATGTTAGTGCCACTGTAAATCCCACTTAGAGGCATTTACACAGTTTACGGTTCTGTAAACCATGTAAATGCCTTTGAATATCAGACTCTCAGTTTATTAGAATGTCTTAAACTATTTAGGGAGTGCAAAATGGATTTAATGGATGTTGATCTATGAATTAAAACACAGTTTCTATTAAAATCAGTGTCTGAAACAAACCAAATAAAAATGCCCCAAAAAATTGGGAGAAAGAGAAACAAGTCCATTTTTCTTTTTAAGTTCTGTCAAGTCAATGCTGATTCCTGGAGATCCAGCAGCCCCTGGGTTTTCTTGCAAGGTATGACCAAACGTAGATGGCCAGGCCTTTTTTTCTGAGGCAATGGAGGGAAAACATACTCTTGTTGGAAGCATGTGATATACAGTCAGTAGTAAAAACATTGTCATTCAGCTGCTTGCTGTTCCCATGCTCATGAGAATATAGCATATAAAAAATGGGTTAGAAGGGGATTCTTGAATTGCTTCTCTTACTTTCTCACTGCCACCATGTACTCCTGCCAGCCTTCCAGGATGAACAGCTTCCATCTGTTAATGCTGCCACCTTCCAAGCCTGCTTTCCTTCCTAGACCCCACCACATTGTCTTCCAATACCTGCCCCTCATTGTTTTCCAGGACCAAGAGTTGTTGCCTCCCAACCCAAGGGTTAGTACAAATAGATTCATTAAGGCAATTGCGATGCTGGTATGTCGGTTGGAGGCTCAGATGGGTGAAAGCTGAATGCGGTAAACTGGAAGTTGAAGGTAATGGGAGTGGATAACTGTTTTGGGAGTGCATAACTGTTTTATTTAACTGTTCATGGCTAGGTGACACTTTCTGATTTTGTTTTAAATGCCCATACAAAGCCTGAGTGGAAGAGCAGGATGGCTGAAGTCCCTGAGAGGGAAGGTAAGTGCATTTCTTGAATATGTGGGCTGTTCTGTTTAAATATTGCATTATTGCAAAAGGAAACAGAAGGAAAAATAACAAATGAAAAGATATAGGGGCTTGTTTACAAAGCAGCGGTAGTGGTTCGCGATCGCGATCGCAGCCGCGGCCCCATTGAAATCAATGGGGCCGCGGCTCCGATAACGAGCGGAAACCGCTACCGCGGCTTTGTAAACAAGCCCCATAGTGTATTTGGGCTTTCAGAAAGCCTTTGACAAGGTCCCTCATCAGAGACTTTTGGCAAAACTAAAGAGTCATGGGATAGGAGGCAGTGTACTATTGTAGATCAGGAACTGGTTAAAAGATAGAAAGCAGAGGGTAGGGCTAAATGGCCAATTTTCCCAATGGAGAAAGGTGAATAGTGGTGTACCCCAGGGATCTGTGCTGGGTCCGCTGCTTTTTGACATATTCATAAATGACCTGGAATAGGGAATAACGAGTGAGGCTATCAAATTTACAGATGACACAAAACTATTTAAAGTTGTTAAAACCTATGAGGATTGTGGAAAATTGAAAGAGGATCCTGATAAACTGGAAGACTGGGCATCAAAATAGCAGATGAAATTTAATGTGGACAAATGCAAAGTTATGCACCTAGGGAAGAACAACCCAAACTATGGTTACACGATGCAAGGTTCCACATTAGGAACCACCACACAGGAAAAAGATTTAGGCGTCATTGTGAATAACATGTTAAAACCCTCCACCCAGTGTGCAGCGGCGGCCAAAAGAGCAAATAGAATGCTAGGTATGATAAGGAAAGGAATGGAAAATAAAACAAAGGATATTATAATGCCTCTATCATTCCATGGTGAGACCGCACCTTGAATATTGTGTGCAATTCTGGTCGCCGTATCTTAAAAAGGATATAGTGTTATTAGAAAAGGTTCAGAGAAGAGCCACCAAAATGGTAAAGGGGATGGAAGGATACCCCTATGAAGAAAGCCTAAAAATGTTAGGGCTCTTTAACCTGGAAAAGAGCCGGCTGAGGGGAGATACGATAGAAGTCTATAAATTAATGAACGGAGTGGAATGGGTAAACGTAGATCGATTGTTTACATTATCAGAATATAGAAAGACTAGAGAACATGCAATGAAGCTACAGGGTAAATGATTTAAAACTAATAAGAGACAATATGTTTTTCACTCAACGTGTAATCAAACTCTGGAATTTGTTACGGGAGGATGTGGTAAAGGCTGTTAGTGTAGCTGTGTTTAAAAAAGATTTGGACAAGTTCCTGGAGGAAAGGTCCATAAACCATTATTAGAAAGGGACCCAGGATATGAATGCTTGACCCAATACAAGCATTGTGGAGCCTGTGTCTTTTGGGGAAACTGCTAGGTACGTATGATCTAGACTGGCCACTGTTGGCAACAGGATACCAGGCTTGATGGACCTTGGTCTGACCCAGTATGGCATATCTTATGTTCTTATGTTCTTATGAGCTGCCATCTCTATAAGCTTCTGACCACTATAGCTAAAAAGAGGGTGAAGGGACACAATGGCAATGAAATCTACACTCGGAGAAGCAGTGGATGGAGGCGGTGACTCTTCATTATGCCTTGTTTTTTATGTCAATGTTCCTTTAATGATGTTTATATAATTATATAAAATAAAACATTCACAAAACCTTTCAAGAAATGGAAGTTTGTTTTATTTTTAGAGACGTAAGCACAGGCAAAATGTTTTGGGTTTCAGATTTTCTTTTTCTGATTTTCAAGCAGTATTTTACACTTTTGTAGTACAACTATTTATGCAGGCATGACAGCTCATGCTAATTGCCACATTAACTATTCGCTGCGCAATGGGATGGGGACTAGACAGGTTATGGGCAGAGAATGGTACGGACTCCACATCACAGTTAAGACATGGGAATTAGCATGCACTGTTATGTTTGTAGTGAGCATGGGTGCACTTGTGAATGAACTTAATGCAAGGTAAGAGACATGCTGGCCATACCCTTAGCAATTACTGCATGACTTATATACTTATTGCACTGTGCACTTTGCTCCTAACATGCAATAAATATAAAATCTTACTTTGCTTTAGTAAAAGTCACCTTACATTTTTAGATCCTAACTCCCTCCAGCACTGCTGGTGGACTAACTGGCACTAGCATCAGTCTATTAGCAGCACTTGTACGTGCCCCAGCAGGAAAGGAGGTATCCAAGATCACTCCTGCTACTTGCAAAAACATGACAAACAGAATGAACCAAAAATGTGTCCGTGAACACCCCTAAAAATACTTACAAAGTCATTAAATCCCAAAACAACCCAATTTTAATACCTTTAAAAATACCCAATAAGGTTTTTCAGGTCTCATACACTGAGAGTAGAAATCAATGTGTGGTATGTGCAACAGTAATGTGCTAACTGTTGGAGATATTATGGCATGACTCCAGCAGATATTGCATCAATTTAGACTCTAACCCACACCGGCAGCAATTGCGCTTAATGCAGATGCACTTAACACCACCCACTGAAGTGGCATCAAGTATACCAGCGCTGAAACATTTACAGCAAATATGCGCTGTCAACCCCATGCTAAGCATGCTGTGCAGACATTCCCACACGTCAACCCCTATCCCACCCATTTTTCTCCCCATCACACGCTAAGCAAATAGCATGGAATGAACCCCCTGTTTAGCACGCCCATTAATGCTCACTTGAGCATGCATTAACAGCTAAAGCAGCTTAGTAAGCATGCCACATTATTTGGAAAATAAAAATATAACATTTAACTGAAATGCAAAGCTTTATCTACATCATATTAATCCATTTTCTTGTCCATCAGTTCTAATTAACAGGCTAGAGAACGGAGACACATTACTGGCTTTTCTATGTACTACCAACAGCAAAACAGCAGATTTACTACAGTAGGATAAAGCAAGAAGTGGTTTTCCATGGGCCATTTAAAACAATATTCACTTCTTGATAAACCCTATTAATGTCAGTGCAACCTACCTAAATACCAGGGTTAGGAACAAGTCTGACCAATAAAGGCTCAGCTAGCATCATTCTACAGTTTAGTAGAGTCACAATGATATGGAAGGAGGAGGCAGAGGATCAAGATGTTCTTCGATAGCAGCTATTGCATTGTTTCTAGGGTTAAAATTGTATACACTGGAATTTTAGACAATCTTGTTGAGTCAAACTTTTACCCTCTGCCCTACCTCAGCATAGTACATCTGAGGCTGTGACCAACAATGCAACTAGAATGTCCATTGGACTTGTACAAAACTAGGAACTTGTGGGTTGCTGTTTTATCACCTACATGAAAGTGGTTAATGGTTAAAAGTCATTTCATGCAATCCCACCTCCAATTTTTTATAGCCTACATGTGTAGAAAATAGAGTGTTGTATGTACATCTGACAATAAAAGTAAGCTTTTAAAACCTTTATATGTGTAGTGGGGCTCTACTCTAAGAAGTTTACATTATTTTACTTCAGTTGCTGGTAGAAAAAAAACCAGACCATTTTTGCCCCTCACTTTGCCACTATTCTATTAGAGCAGAAGATAACGTTTAGGAAATGTATTTGCTTGGGATGAATTGACAATATCTTTTTTTCTCTATATTTTAGAACAGGGAGAAATTCACAAAGTAGGAAAAACAGTCTCATTTCTACAGCCTCTATAAGAAATGCAACTAAAACTGCTAAATCCAATTAATCTTTTTATATTTGTTTTTTTACTTCATGTATATTTCATCCTCTGTTCAAGAATTCTCTAGTCTAGTGCTTATCCAGTCAATAAAACAATGGGCATAAAGCCAGTGGGGAAATTATTGCATATGTCATTATTTTAGCCCCATATCACTATACAACAGAATTTCCAGGAGCAAGCCAACCTTGGCCTGAAGGATCTCAGGACTACTGGGCTTCATGGCAGCAACTGTTAAGTGTAGTTCTTTCACAAGGTGGCACATGAAACACTTTCAGTAGCATTTAAGATTTAATGCGGGGGGTTCTGACTGGGAGAGGCAAGATGGCATAAGAACATAAGAACATAAGATATGCCATACTGGGTCAGACCAAGGTCCATCAAGCCCATTCTGTTTCCAACAGTGGCCAATCTAGGTCATACGTACCTAGCAGTTTCCCCAAGGGACACAGGTTCCACAATGCTTGTATTGCTTCAAGCATTGATATCCTGGGTCCCTTCTTAATAATGGTTTATGGACCTTTCCTCCAGGAACTTGTCCAAACCTTTTTTAAACCCAGCTACACTAACAGCCTGTACTACATCCTCCGGTAACAAATTCGCAGTTTATGGCGGCAGTATGATTCCCCTGGTGTGAGGTCTGGTTCCTGTAGCTCTTAGGTGTTGGCACTTCTCCTTTCCTGAAGCAAGTATGGGCAGAAGGAAACAAAAACAAGCCTACCTTCCCTTGGGTGAGGCTGGATCCATTGGTGCGGACCAAAAGACGCTTAAGATGTGCGGATTCTTAGTGCCAGAGGAGCGAGCGGTGTCTTCGGCAGGTCCGGAGTGCTTTCTGGACCTGAGCACATCTCTGGGGGTTTTTTGTCCCCGGAGCAGCGGGCCCCCCGGCCTTGTCCCAGAAGCGGTTTTGCTGGCAGAAGAGAGTCGACCAGCATGCTGAAGCAGGGGATTGTGGAGGGCTCTATAGCCAATGCAAACGCTCCATGTGGGTCTCCTGGAGCTGTGGGAGGATCGGGGGCTGAGTCGAGGACATTGACCAGCTTTGCCCAGGAGAATTTGGCCCCGATAGTCCATACAGGAGTCAGCGGTTTGGTGAGGCCTGCAAAAATAACACTTGAAGTGCTATGGGAGGCCATTTCTACAATGAACTCTTCTTTGGAAAAAATTGATGTGTCTGTGAGTACTGAGATTAAGACTTTAAGGGTTGATTTGCAGGAAGTTTCTAAGGTGCAAAAGGAACAGGAGGGGAAACTGGCACAGCAGAGTGGAGATCTGGAGTGGCTCCAAGAATTACACCATGCCCATGTGAAGGATCGTAATGTGAATACTAGGAAGTTGGAATATCTGGAGAACCAAGTCCGGAAGAACAATTTAAGACTGGTTAACTTTCCTAGGTCTCCCATGCTTTCTCCTCTGGAAATGGTTCGTAGATACTTCCAGGAGGTCTTGAAGATCTCCAGGGAGGATCTCCCACCATTAACCAGAGTTCAGTATCTAACTACGGGTCGGGGTATTCAGGGAGTAAATAGTGCTCCTCTGGGGGTTCCTGGGGATCTTACGGGATTTCTAGAGAGCTCCCTGGAGTTGGTTACTGCTCGTACTACCCTCCTTATTACAATGGCCCTTGAGTCCAATAAAGCTTTAATTCTTCATTTGTATTTTCGGAATTTCAGTGAGCAGTTTATGGGCTCATATGTACGCATTTTTCCTGATTTAGCTAGAAGTACCCAGCTGAGGAGGAAGGAATTTCTGGACTTTAAGCCCAGAGTACTCTCCCTCGGCGGGACATTCTTGTTGAAATTTCCTGCTAGGTGTTGTGTTTGATATAAAGAAAAATTATATATGTTTTTTGAGCCCCACCAGCTGCTGGAGTTCCTGATAGCTAGGGAGGAATGAATTGTGAATTTTGCTTCTCATACGGCTGACATATAAGTCTTGCACTGCTTTTTTACTGTTTTCTTTTCCTACATTATATGTAAGTAATTTCCTGATGCCTCTTCTAAAGATTGTGGACTGATTATGGTAACGTATTGATATAGATTGTTTACTTTTTTTATTATTTTGGAATGTTATTTCCTTGTTACCATTTTTCCTTCATTCAATTGTTTGAATGTATCTCAAAAATTCAATAAATATTAAATTTAAAAAAAAAGATTTAATGCGAAGAAGTGCAATTAAAATTTAATGCGAAGAAGTGCAGTGTCATGCACTTGGGTAGCAGAAATCCAAGGGAAATGTACGCGATAGGGGGCAAGAGGTTAGTGTGCACGGAGCAGGAGAAAGACCTTGGTGTGATTATTTCTGTAGATCTCAAGGTGGCAAAACAGTGCGACAAGGCAGTGGCAAAAGCCAGGAGGATGTTGGGCTGCATTTGAAGAGGAATTACCAGCAGAAAGGAAGGGGTACTAGTGCCACTGTATAAGTCTCTGGTGAGGCCTCACTTGGAATACTGTGTTCAGTTTTGGAGACTGTATCTTGCAAAGGATGTAAAAAGAATGGAAGCTGTTCAGAGGAAGGCGACCAAAATGATTTGGAGCCTGCGTCAGAAGCCTTATGAGGAGAGACTTGAAGACCTAAATATGTACACTTTGGAGGAGAGGAGGGATAGGGGAGATATGATTCAGACCTTTAAATACTTAAAGAGAAATAATGAACAAACCTCTTCCAGAGACGGGGAAGCTGTAAAACTAGAGGGCATGACATGAAGCTGCAAGGTGGTAAATTGAAAGGCAATGTCAGGAAATACCTTTTTACTGAAAGGGTGGTGGATGCTTGGAATGCCCTCCCAATGGAGGTGGTGGGGGCAAACACAGTGACGGAATTCAAAGTGGCCTGAGATAGACACAGTGGATCACTTTACAGCAACAAGATTAAATCAAAATAAACTGAACCATCTAATTTCTCAACAAATAGGGGTGTCCTACATGGAGCGATGGGGGGAGGAGCGGTGTGTTCACCCCCAAACAAACAAAGAAACAAAGATATGGGGATGGGGTGAAGACATGGGGAGGGGTGCACCTGCACCTGGTGAGTGCACCACTAAGCAAAGACATGGGTAGGGGTGCACCTACTCCCTAAAAGATATAGGAAGGGGTGCACCTACTCCTGCCATATTGCTGGGCAGACTAGGTGGACCGTACTGGTCTTTATCTGCCGTCATTTACTATGTTACTATGTTAATCATTATGAGAATGATTGACAAAGTCACAGTAGTGTTTTAATGTGAAACATATGCATTATTAGTGAATAGATCCTATTGATGAAAAATAACGTGGTAAATAACGCATATTATCACATCAAAATACTACTGTTTCTTTGTGAATCGACCTCTATAGGTGTGATATCACTTAATACATTTCAAGGCTTAACCCCATTAAGCAAGCCAGAGTTGCAGAAAATTAGTTAAGATTTGTTAATATAAAATATTATGCTACAACATGATGTTTAAGGCACTGTTTCAATTAGGGGCAATATCTCCGAATGGACAGTAATGAAATGGTACAAGTATGAATTCTCGCCATATTACTTGCATTGTTCCAAAGAAAGCTTCCTACTGGAGTTTATAGGATGCAGTGTTTATAGACAACTTATCGAGGGCCCCTTTTTCCAAAGGTTTGCACTTACAATGTGATAAGCAACAAAATTAACGCAGAATAAGTCTAACCATCATGCACTATCAGGGGCTTGCCCAGCAAGTTCCTGGCAATTAGCGTATGATTGCATCCAAGAATATGTGGCATGATTTTGAGGGCACCTAATGGCAATCATAGTGGTATCATTATGTGCACTCAGGCTAACTGGCACATTACTCATGATTCTGTCCCCTTTCGCCTTCATTAAAGAGCTTTCTTTCAATTCAAAGAGGCTCTCCTCCTGTGCATTTATGCCATAGAGGTATTTAAATGTCTATTATATCTCCTCTCTCACACCTTTTCTCAAAAGTATACATAATGATATCTTTACGTCTGTCCCCATATGCCTTATATCCTTTTGAAGGTGTGGTCTCCAGAAAGGCATGCAATACTTCAAATCAGATCTCACCAAAAACTTACATAGAAGCACTAAAACCTCCTTCTTCTTGCTAACCATTCCTCTCCCTATCCACAAACAAGCATCCTTCTGGCTTTCGCCATCACCTTTTCTACCTGTTTATCAACCTTAAGATCATCAGAAACAATCACGCCCAGACCCACTCTTCTTTCATGACAGAAACACTTGACTCCCTATACCAGGGATCTCCAACTCCAGACTGGGAGGATCGCAAACCAGTTAGATTTTCAGGATATCCCTAATGCATACGTATAAAAAAAAACCCAACTAAATTATGATACTAAGGGGTCTATTCCAAATCACGAATAGCGGGGATGGATATCCCATTTGGATGTCCATTCCCACTATTTGTCTGCCTTTCCTGTCCCTGCCAAGCCTCCTCGTACAAACAGGGAGTTTGTATGGGGAAGCTAGATGGGGCCGGTAAAGGGGTAGCATGGAAGCTGAGACAGGGTGGGCTGTGGGCGGTCTGCGGCCCTGGATGTACAGGACATATTCTGATGTTGGTCCTGTATGTCCGGGGCCGGCAGAGTAGATGGGGAATTTATTACACCTCTGAGGTGGAATAAGTTCCCCTAGATGGGAGGGGATGGAAGGCCCGGGGCACATCAAAGGGTGGAGGGGGCACAGGAGATTCCCTGAAGCCCGACCCTGGCCTTGGGTGGCTGGATCGGGGGTCAGGCTGCGGGAAATGAATTACGTCGTTGGCAGCCGGGGATCACGGCTCCTGAATGGAGCCATGGTGCCATGGCAACCGGACACCATGGTGCCATAGCTCCTTTCAGGAGCCTTGATTGAGTTAGCCGGGCAGGTTCCTGTACATGTAGGCTGACCAGAATCGGGTCTGGGCCTGCACGTAAAGGATTAGATGGGATTCTGATCCTTCGGGGGCTAGACTTGCCCCGTGGGATCAGAATCCCATCTAACTCTGCATCCGGACCGGAGCACAGAGGCTGGGATGTCCACAATAGAATAGGCCTCCACGAGTTTACAAAGCAATAACAACCCACAACTTTCAGATCTTGAACTACCCTATAATACACTATACTAGATTTTATTAGGCCAAAAATCGTTCCAGTGCCTTATAAATACAACCAACACAGGGGGAGCAGCATACTCTACAGTATTATATAAATATTTTAACTAGGGAGAAAAGCCTCAGGATAACATCTCATCCCTCTATGTGGCTACTGAAAGCCATAGGGGATTCAACGAGCTCAACATCAGAGGCTTAAAAACTCCAGATATTTATTAATGTTTATTAATACACACAATCTTATGATCTACTTCTAAAATTGAATAAAGTCTTAAACTTGAAATCTTAAACTTAACAAAGTGAGAATACTATGAGGCACCTCATCAATAGCTGCTGCTAAAACCACCAGTCAAAGTGAATTCAATGAAATCACATTATAGGCAAGGTGAGCTCTGCAAAGCCATACTCAAGTAATAGTACCTGTGGAGGAAAGAGATAAAGTCAACTAAACTTATGAACTCATTGACTTATACAATTTACTTATCTGAAGACAGCCGTCTTCTATCACATCGTCCTCTCTGCTATCATAAATTTTTCTGTCTGATAGTTTAAACCCTGAAAACAACTTTATAGTAATGAAACAAAGATCTTTATAGGGTTAATCTTATGTTCTTTGTAGATTCAAGTTTTGGGAAGTATGCTGGTGACTTTCAGAATTTTGCAGAGACGCTTCACTCCGAGTTAAAGCATCTGCAGGGAGAAGTGTCTCGCTGGCAGCTCTGGCGGTCTCATGATAGCAGAAAGGATGATAGAGTGTGCTGCTCTCCTTGTGTTAGTTGTGTTTATAAGGTGCTGGAATGATTTTTTGCCTAATAAAATCTGGTATAGTGTATTATAGGGTAGTTCAAAATCTAAGCGTAATGAATATGTATGATATAAATTTGAATACAATGGGGGCAGTGCATGCATATTAGGGACATCCTGAAAACCTTACTGGTTTGCGACCTTCCAGGAACTGTACCACCACTTATACTGCCCCATGCTGTATCACCACCTTGGATTTTTGCAGCCCAAATGCATGACTCTGAATTTTTTCATGTTGAATCTCAGCTGTGGAATTCTTGACCATTCTTACAGCTTCGATAGATCCCTTCTCATGTTATCGACTCCATCCTAGGTGTCTATTGCAGATTTTGGTATAATATACAAAGAGGTAAACCTTACCCAGTAGCCTTCCTCAATATCACTAACCAAAATGTTAAAGAGAATCAGACAAAGGACAGATCCCTGTGGCATTTACCTGTACACTTTGTCACATGCAACCAATTTCTAACCCAGTCAGTCACTTTATGGTCCATCCCTAGGATGCTCAATTTCTTTATAAGTCACCTGTGCAGAACAGTGTCAAAGACTTTACTGACACACTATATCTAGGACTCTCCCTCATTTCAACTCTCTAGTCGCCCAGTCAAAGAAATGAATTAGATTTATCTGATAAGACGTGCCTCTAATAAAATCATGCTGCTTCAGATCCTGTTATCTAGTGGACTCCAGGAACCTCACTATCCTCTGTTTTAGCATTGTTTCCATTAATTTACTCAGCACAGAGGTCAGATCAACTGGCCTGTAATTTCCAGTCTCATCCTTACTTCCACTTTTGTGCTTGTTTGTTTTGGTTGGTTGGTTGGTTTGTTTGTTTGAAAAGGCTTATATACCACTTTTCCAAACATCAAGATGGCTTACATTAAACAGAACAGAACTTTCCAGAGCAGGGGCGGGCCAAGGAGGGTGTGGGGCCATGTGCGGAGCCTCGGTGTGGGGCCTCATTTGCATAAATATTTGCATAATGTTACCATACACTAACATTTAGTAAACATGCCTCTTAATGAGCGTATGGATAAAGAAAGACTAAAAGATTTCTACATTACTATAATCCAGTGCCAACCTCCAGGCACATTAGGAACTACTACAAACACTGCCCATTTAGAACCCATAGCAAACCCACCGTATCATAACAGCACTACCAGGACTCATAAAGCACCAGACCCTACCTATCAAAAGGCAACACTGCAAATATTAAACCAATACATTTCAGAGAATAACAATACATGACCTACTGGGGAAAGAGAACAAGTGGCAATGTCAAATAGGAATTACGTAAACAGAATACCTCAGCTCAGTTACACATGCAGAACATAGACCATCACCAAACAAGGAATCACAATTTAGAAACAGGAAGACAATAATTAAACTGGGAACCCCAAAAGCAAAACTTTGAATGTACAACAACACTGTAGAAATAAAACTATAAATTAATTTCCTCTTGTACTAAATAAAGCACAGATGTTAATGATTCACATTTCCCAGAGCTGACATATTCCAGTTAATAAATTCAAAATAAAGAGATATTTTCTACCTTGTGTGCATTTCTTTTTCAGTTGCAATTGCTCCAGCCACTTTCTTCTGCTTTCTTCGTATCTTCTGCTAACTCTCCATCATCTGCTGTCCATTTGTCCTGTCTTCTCTCTTCTAGTTTTTTTCCATTTTCTCTCTACATCTGCTTTAACATACTAATCTTTCTCCTTTTGCTCTTTCCTCATTCCTATTTCATCCACTCAAATTTTACCCCTCCATCCTCAATCCCCACTTACTCTCCCAATACCCGGCCAATTGAAGATTTTTCTTCCCTCCCACACAAAATATTTTTCCCCTCTCCATTTCACTCTCCCAGCCCCATCACAATCTAATCCTCCCCCAACATCAGCTCCCTTCTAGTTCCAGCCCCACCCAGCATCCGCTCCCTTCTAGTCCCCACATCAGCCCATTTCCAGTCTTAGCCCCTCATCAGCCCATTTCCAGTCCTAGCTCCCCCATCTATTTCCAGTCCTATCCAAGTTCCTCCATCAGCTCATTTCCAATCCCAGCCCCCATCAGCCAATTTCTAGTCCTTTCCTAGCCCCACCATCAGCCCATGTCAAATCCTAGCTCCCCTCCACTCAGCCCATTTCCAATCTGAGCCCCCAATGAGCCTACTTCCAGTTCTAGCCCCTCCATGAGTCCATTTCATTCCAAGCCCCCACAACAGCCCATTTCCAATCTTAGCACCTCCCAACAGCCCATTTCCAGTCCTATCCTAGCACCTCCTTCAGTCCATTTCCTGTCCTAGCTCCCCCCCCACTCAGCCCATTTCCAGTCCTAGCTCCCTCCCCCTCACAGCCCACTTCCAATCTCAGCACCTCCCAACAGTCCATTCCCAGTCCTATCCTAGCACCTCCATCAGCCCATTTCCTATCCTAGCCCCCCCATCAGCCCATTTCCCGGCTTAGCCCCCCATTGCCCATTACCAGTCCTAACCCACCCATCAGCCCATTTCCATTCCAAGCCCCCCTCCCCATCAGCTATTTGCAGTTCAAGCCCCCTTTCCACTCAGCTCATTTCTATTCCAAGCCCCCCTCCCCATCCCCATCAGCTATTTGCAGTTCAAGTCCCCCCTTCCACTCAGCCCATTACCAGTCCTAGCCCCTCCATAGCCCATTACCAGTCCTAAGCCCCCATCAGCCCACTTCCAGTCCTAGAACCAACCCCTCACAGCCCATTTCCAATCTCAACACCCCCATCAGCGCATTTCCAGTCCTAGCCCCCCATAGCCCATTACCAGTCCTAACCCCCCATCAGCCCATTTCCAGTCTTAGCCTCCCCCATAGCCCATTACAAGTCCTAACCCCCCCATATTTTCCACTCAGCCCATTTCTATTCCAAGCCCCCGTCCCCATCCCCATCAGCTATTTGCAGTTCAAGTCCCCCCTTCCACTCAGCCCATTACCAGTCCTAGCCCTCCATAGCCCATTACCAGTCCTAAGCCCCCATCAGCGCACTTCCAGTCCAAGCTCCAGCCACTCACAGCCAATTTCCAATCTCAGCACCCCCCAACAGCCCATTTCCAGTCCTATCCTAGCACCTTCATCAGCCCATTTCCAGTCCTAGCCCCCCATCAGCCCATTTCTAGTCTTAGCCCCCCATTGCCCATTACCAGTCCTAACCCCCCATCAGCCCATTTCCAGTCCTAGCACCCCCCATAGCCCATTTCTAGTCCTAACCCCCCATCAACTCATTTCCAGTCCTAGCCCCCATAGCCCATTACCAGTCCTAACCCCCCATCAGCCCATTTCCAGTCTTAGCTTCCCCCATAGCCCATTACAAGTCCTAACCCCCCATATCCCATTACCAGTCCTAACCCCCCCCATCAGCCCATTTCCAGTCCTAGCCCCCCATAGCCCATTACCAGTCCTAACCCCCCATCAGCCCACCTCATCCTAACCCCTCCATCAGTCCATTTCCAGTCTTAGCCTCTCCCATCGCCCATTACCATTCCTAACCCCCCAGCCCATTTCCAGTCCTACCCCCCCCATAGCCCATTACCAGTCCTAATCCTCCCATCAGTCCACCTCCAGTCCTAACCCCCCATCAGCCCATTTCCATTCTTAGCCTCCCCCATAGCCCATTACCAGTCCTAACCCCCCCCATAGCCCATTACCAGTCCTAACCCCCCATCAGACCTTTACCAGTCCTAGATCCTCCCCTAGCCCATTATCAGTCATAACCCCCCCATCAGCCCATTTCCAGTCCTAGACCCTCCCCTAGCCCATTACCAGTCCTAACCCCCCTCCCCCCCATCAGCCCAGGGAAACTTTAAAAGAAAAAACTAACTTGCTGCTGCTGCTGCCGCCCTGGCAGCGGCAGAATGAAGTGTCTCCTGTGGGGTCCCCGCCCGCCCAACAGAGCCCTCCTTCCTGTTCAGCAGGCCCCCCCCCCCCCTCGATCACTCTCCTCGGTGCGGCTTTCAGAGCCGCGAAGGGAGGGTTTCCATCTCGCGGTTCTTTTAAGCCGACCGGGGCTGATGGGAAACAGGAAATGCCTGTTCCCATCAGCCCCAGCGGGCTTAACAGAGCCGCAAGAGGGAAAGAGTCCCCTTCGCGGTTCTGAAAGCCGTGCTGAGGAGAGTGATCAAGGAAGGGCTCTGCTGGACAGGAGGCAGGGCTCTGTTGGGCGGGCAGGGGCCCCGCGGGAGACACTTGATTCTGCCGGTGCCAGGGCGGCAGCAGCAGCAGCAGCAAGTTAGTTTTTTCTTTTAAAGTTTCCCTGGGCTGATGGGCAGAATGTTGTTTGCGCGGGGCCCCCTGAAACGTGGGGCCCTGTGCAAACAACATTCTTGCTCAATGGACGGGCTGGCCCTGTTCCAGAGAATAAGTTTAATACAATACAATGAAACACAATAAAACTGAACAACTTTATATATGTATGTATCTATTTATTTATTTCACATTTCTTATATACCGTCTTTCAGTGGTATCAAGGTGGTTTACATCAAAGAAAAACAAGAGTTATATGGAATATGATACAACTAACTAGGTACAGGCAACTGGAATCACAATACAATTAACTACTTACATTTTAATTGATAGGCAGTAAAGTATTTACTGTCTGAGCAGTGGGCTGACAGCTATTTACATTTGAGTGTATAGAGTCCATACTTGTATTATTTCAGTCATTTAGGTTTGTTTCAGGGTTTTGGCTGTCAGTGAGGTTAGCCGTCTGTCCCATAATATTTCTGGAATATGTGTGTTTTTAGCATCTTCTTGAAGTCCTTTAAATCAGTAGTTGCTCTGAGATTAGCCGGAAGGGAGTTCCATAGAGTATATGTAGAAAGTGTGATGGCATATTTCTTGCGTACTAGTTGTTTTCTGTCTGGGGATTTTAAGGAGGTTTGTGGATTGGTCTCTTCTTGGTCTGTTGTCTGAAGGTGTGGGTATGAGGAATTGCAGATAGCCTGTGGTTAAGCTATGTATACTGTACTTTTAAAGGTGTTCATAGTTGCTTTGTATTATATTCAGGCTTGGATGAGCAACCAGTGTAGTTCCTTTAATACTGTGGTAATATGTTCTTGTCTAGTTGTCCTTGATATTAAGCGAGCTGCAAAGTTTTGTGCTATCTAGAGTGGAAGGAGTGTATCTTTTGGTAGGCCTTGGAGTATTGAGTTTCAGTAGTCCCAGATTGGAGTAATGATTGCGTGGCAGACCATGTGTGGAATAAGTTGTGGTCAAGGTTATGCAGGGTTCTTATCCTTTGATATATCACTGCAGCTGTTTTCTTAATGCATGCTTGGAAATTGAGTTTCGGGTCTCGAATCACATTAAGGTATTTGATTTCAGATTTGATGGGGATATCGTGGTTGTTGAAGTTAAATTTCTCTATTGGGATGCAGTTGGGGTCTCTGTTCATAATCAGTGCCCCAGCTTGGCTTACATTCAGTGCGAGTGAGTGTTCCTGTACCCACTGGATCACTTCCTTGAGGCAAGAGAGGAAGGAGGAAAAGTCCAGGTTCCTTGTTGCAATTGGGGTGTACAGCATAATGTCATCAGCATAGATATGAATCATCCTATGTTTCTGGAGGATGTTACATATGGGCTGGATATAAGTTAAATAACAGGACTGAGAGAGCTGATCATTGAAGCAGTCCTGGTGAATTTGAAATGGTTTTGATGTCCTGCTTTGTATTTTAACCTGTTGTGTGTGGTCAGATAAGTATGAGCAAAACCATCTTAAGGGTATCCCATTTACTCCAATTTCTGCCAAGCGGGTAAGAAGTCTGTGGTTTACAGAGTCAAATGTCACTGAGATATCTATAAATATAAGGATGAATGCCCTTTTGGATCTTTCGATTCCCTTGAGTAGCGTATCAAGGAGGGAAGTCAGATGTGTTTTGATTCTGTAATGTCGGAAACCATGCTGCTGGTCATCTAGAGGTGCACTGGAATCTATAAAATCCTGCTGCTGGAGGTGGACAGCTTTTTCTATTATTTTTGCTAGTTGAGGGATACTGGAAATGGGTCTATAAGATGTGGGTAAGGTAGGGTCAACTGTAGCATTCTTAAGGTTGGCCCTCACAGAGGAGATCTTTATGTTGGTTGGCATCTGGCCTGTGGTGAGGGAAGAGTTAATTATTTTGGACAGTGGTGAGGTTAGTTCTTTCCTGGCTGCTTTGATCCAAGCAGTTGGGCATGGGTCTACTGGTGATGTGGTGGTGTTCATCACTGAGAGAAGGTCATCTATTTGCATGCTTGATATTGAAGTGAACAGGGACCAGGATGGTTGGCTGATGGATGTGCTTGTAGGTATTTCATCCTGTTCTATTGTTTCTTTAGCAAGGGGGGGAATTTGTTCTGGAGGTAGATGGTATAATCTTGCAGGTTCAAGCTGGGGCCTTTTGGGGCAGTAGGGGTTCATATGAGTGCCTTGGTGATTTTCAACCGCTCTCTAGGCCGGTTGAGTGATTTGTAAATGATATTACTATGGTACACTAGTTTTTGTTGGCTTATCAAGTTATTGTAGTCAACTTGCTTCGAGATGTATTTTTTGGGATGTTCAACGACTTGTGTTCTTTGCCATCTGTGCTCAAATTATCTCAGTTTAAGTTTTGCTTTTTTTATGTCTTTTGAGTACCATGGTGCTGGGCAACATTGCCTTGAACCTCGCTTTGGGGGGAGTACTGCAAATGAAGTTATTTGGTTATTCCATTCGCCGATTAGTTTTATTGCATCTATAGAAGATGATTCTGTTAGAGGAGTGAGGTGTTCAAGGAGACTTCCTTGTCGAAATCCCAGAATCTGAGCATGCTCTGGTGTTGTGGTTTGCATTTTTGGGTATTCATGAACAATGGTGGTCAGACCATGGTAATAGTGTGGTTTGGACATTCTGTGCTGTCATTGATTTTAGGAGTGAAAATCAAGTCGAGGATGTTTCCTCCCTTATGTGTGGGGGAATTGATAATCCGTGAAAGGTCCAGCACGTCTATTGCTTCCAGGAAGGATGTGACTTTGTTGGTGCTGATTGGAGGTTTAGGTCTCCTAACAAGATGAATGGTTTTTATGATGCTGATTGGGAGCTTGCTAGTTCAAGTAGTGAGGAGAGATCATGTTGTTGATGTTGGTGATCTATAAACTAAGCATATGGATAATTGGTTGTTTTGGATCTGTAGGGCATTTAAGGTGTCATTTGTTAAAGAAGTGGATGCTTGGAATTTGAGGTTTTTTTCTTGGTGAGGATGAAAATTCCTCCTCCTCTCTTATTTATCCATGGGCAGTTATGTAGGTCCATGTCTGGTGTGATGAGTTGATTTGTGAGTACCTGGTTGGTATCGGTGAACCAAGACTCAGTCATGATCATATCTAGCTTCCTGTCATTTATGTACTGTAATCATTAATAAGATGAATATTCTTGCGTGCAGAGTGCACATTTGCTAGCACATATTTTATATATTTAGGTGGATGATTGTGGTTTTATTGAAACATTGAGGAGGAGGATGTAGCAATCTGGACTAGTCTTGGTTGTCATCTGGTATATGCAGAAATTGTTGGAAGATGGAGAGGTTTCTCTGGTTGTATACAATGGAATAGATGTTCTCTGGGCCATGGTTCCATGTGTTAATCCTATCAAAAGGAGTGTTATTATCAGCAGTATAAGGGCCATAGAGGTTATCTGGGCCATTTTTAGCCTTCATACTTAGATCAGTCCACTATGTGTTGCAAAGTCTACAGGTGGTGCTTTTTCCGGCTATGCTGATGGAGTCTGATTGTTTTGCTGATTTCTTGTTTGCTTTGTAGGCAGTGCCTAAGGCTATACTTTTGTGGTGGTTTACTAAATCCTGTGTCCTTGGCCAGGGGTAGATGGTACCAAGGATGCCTGTGGCACTGTTTGATTTAGTGTTCCCGCGACATTGGAGGAGGCGCCTGATTTTATTAGGGCAGTAATGAAGAGCTTACCTTCCCGTTACAGGGTGCTTGCTCAAGCTGCTCCGGCATTGGTGGAGGTCTCTCGGTGCAGATTTTCTTTTTGAAAATTCTGCTGTGTTGGAGGGGGTGCCTGATTGAGTCATGCGGAAAGGAGGAGCTTACCTCTCTGGTACAGGGGATCCACTCACACGATTATGGCATTGGTGGGATACTTGTTTACATGGCCATATTTCTTGCCTCTTCTTTGGATGCCATATTGTCTGTTCCAGGCAGCGTCCATGCAGTAGTGGTAGCTATTCGGTGATTGTGGTTTCTCTGGTTGTTTTCCTCTTTTACGTATGATTGACTCATTGTTGGAAGTTCTTTCCAGGGTCCCTGCCTAAGGGCCATGTCAAAGGGCCCTCTGGCAAGGGCCTCAGGCATGGGCGTGCCTGCTGGTGCTTTTAAATTTCAAGTCCCGCTGCTGGTGTGCTGCTCTGGGCCCGATAGGCCTTGGCAGGGTTAATGGGAGGGAATATAATCTCCCACTTCCACCCCCGATGTGACAATTATATATATGGACTTAAGTGAGCTTATAAGAGAAGAAAAGGGGGGTAAGAATTGGAAGTTACATGGTAGGGGTTAAGTAGGTTACAGGGAAGGGGGCAAGTGTTCAGCATTTAAATCTTCAGAGTATAGTTCTCAGTTCATGATGGTGTTATAAGTAGTTAAGTTATATCTCCAAAATGCTCTTAAAACAGGAAGGTTTTAAGAAGCTTCCAGAAGTCTACAAGGTCAGTAATTGCTACAAGGTTTCCAGTCAGTGCATTCCATATGCTAAGCGCATAAATGAAGAATGCGAGGGAACATGTGGTTTGGTTGAACTTTGTAAGGTCCGAAGAAAGAACAAGTAGATGTTGTGCAGGGGCTCTTCTGTGACGATTATTAGGAGGTTTCCTTATTAAAGATTGTAGGTATTGAGAGGATAGTTTGTGAAAGGTTTTGTGCAAAGGGACTACATGTACCCTTTTCTAGTCCTCTGAGACCACTCCCAACTCTACAGAAGCATTGAAAAGGTCAGACAGTGGAGTCACTAGAACTTCTCCAAGTTTTTTCAATACTCACAGATATATCCCATCCGTCCCTATCGCTTTGTCTACTTTTAGTCTTGTGCCATGTTCTAATCCCTGTAAGTTCTAGGGAAAGTAGCCTGGAATAGTTGTTGAATTGAATTGTTGAATTCTTGGACATACAATCCTGAATCATTGTGTCAAATTCCCAGTTACTATTATACTATCAGAGACATTTACTGTACCAAGCCTAATAGATATCCTGGCTGCCCAATTAGTAATCTCATTCAGAAATTTTATGAAACTATATCTGGAAACTTATACATGGTTTCACATAACTTCTAGAACAAGAACATGGCACAAGAAAAGTCTCTAAAGTATCTAGAGCAGGAGTCAATAGATTCAGAAGTCAAACAACCCAATAAGGATTTTTTATGGAGCTCAAGGCGAGACATGTAAGCATGGACCACATATGGAAACAGAAAGTAATAATACCGGATATATAAGACATAGCTAAGAATAGGGTGGCTAAAGCCAAACCTCCTAGGACTTATAATAGCGCCTGGAAAATCAGTTCCTTCCCTCCTAAGGGCACCAGTTTGAAGCCAGAGAAGGCCAGGCCATTGAAACTGGGGCAATAGATTTATTTTTATGCTGAAATAGATTAAATATGATATGAGACAGCTTCAAAATGTTGTTGTTATTTCTTATCACAGTATACCAAAAGAGCAGAGAAGAACCACAGCTACACCAAGGATAGCTTCACAATCACTAAACATTATTTGAAAACCTGACTTGAGGGCGGAGCCTGATGTCCAGCGGGATGGTCGCATAACGCTGAGGCTCCCGAGAGGCCTACTCAGAATCCTGAATTAACACCGTACATACTTGGAACTTCTACTCTGATCTTGCCGGGGCACCTTGGTGAGATGGCGGGGACCAAACCCACGCGCCTGGAATTTGGATCTCCAGCGGCTTCTCACGGCAAACGCTCCAAAACTGAACCCCCGTCCCCACAGAAGGGGCTGGCTTTGCGCGAGGGCCCCGAAATGCAGCAGGAAATCCTCGCAGAGATTAGAGGGGTCAAGGACCTCGTGCAGTCAAACGGTGAAGCACTCCGAGCGCTGCGGGAAGATCTTGGTGTACTGCAGGGCAAGCTAGAGGGGCTCTCTTCGCGTCAGGACAAAATGGAGGGCATATTAGACTCCCATGCGGCCCGGTTGTCCAAACTCGACAAAGTTGAACGTCAGGTACGGGCCTTGCAGAAAGAAGTGGAAGATGGCAATAATAGAGCGCGCCGCAACAACATACGCCTCGTGGGCATACCGGAGGGAGCGGAATCGGGAGACATGAAAGAGTTTTTATGTAAAATCCTCCCTTCCCTGCTCCAAATCACCTTTACCAAAGATTTGGAGATCGATCGCGCTCATCGTGTACCCACAAGCATAACGCTCAACAGGAAGACCCCGCGGCCTATCATTTTTCGACTTTTGAGATATCAACACGTGGAGCAAATTCTCAGTGCCTCTCGGGCAAAGGGCCATATGGAGTTTGAGAGCCACAAGATCTCCTTCTATCCTGACTTGGCTAAACCCACGGTCGACCGCCGAAAGCGCTTTCTGGAATTCCGGCCGAGGCTTCAACAACTACAAGCACGCTATGGCCTGATGTACCCGGCCAAGCTCCGAGTCACGCTTCACAATCAGACAAGAACATTTGAGGACCCTGATCTACTAGCGGAGTTTTTGGATTCCAAAGAAGCTGACTTGATGCGCTGATTTCCAGAATATTCCTGCAAGTATTCTCATATCCGCTGTACCTGCCATATTGGATCTGCCGCAGCCCAGCAAAGAGTCTGGCGAGGGCGGTTTGTTGCCTTACTTTGATGATATCTGCGACCCGACTCCATCTACCCACAGTAGCCTCGATGAGTATCAGAGACAGTGTTAATTATGGACTCTGGTGTTTCTTTTCTTTTTTTTCATGTCTCTATTTCCTCTCTAGGGCCTCCTCCCGCAGACATATGGTCGCCATATTCATTGGGGGTTTTGCTTCTTCTCTAAGATACTTTGGTACATACTTTTCAATATGGGGTGTATTTGCCAGCATACTCGGTGATTATGTCATTGTTGCACAAATTCTGATTATGTTGTATGTTTTCAAGCGCCCTTACCTAAAATGTCTATTACCGATTGATGGCACCATGTAAGATTTTCTCATTGAACGTAAAAGGAATCAATAATCCGATAAAACGGAATAAAATCCTAAGCTACCTAAGTCAGGAAGCTGCGGATCTGATTTTTCTCCAAGAAACGCATTTAAATTCGAAGGAAACTCTTAAACTCAATATTAAACCTTACATGGTGGCTGCCTATTCCCCAGCCGTTTCTAAGAAATGTGGGGTTGCCATACTGGTTAGGAAATCTTTGCATGCTACTATTATTGCGACTAGCTCAGATACAGAAGGTAGATGGTCCAGAGTTCACCTCAAGATAGGTAGCCTTGAAGTTACATGTATATGCATTTACGCTCCTAATGTGGATGACCCTGCCTTTTTTGCTACTATTGCTCAGGTTGCGCAGGCCTCTGCTAATACTTCATTGATAATTGGGGGGGATTTCAATTTAGTCCTTGATCCCCTGATTGACAAACAGCCGCCTAGGACAAGTGGTCCCCCCAAGAGTCACACCACGCTTACCTCTTTGATCAAAGATCTTGCTTTAGTTGATCTATGGAGGTTACTACACCCCAATGAGCTTGACTTCACCTTCTTCTCTTCCCCTCACAAATCCCAGTCTCGCATAGATTTCTTTCTAATATCAAAACTGTTAGTTCCTCAGGTGGACACTGCAAAGATTCACTCCCAACATATTTCAGATCATGCTGCTATTTCCTTTCAATTACACACTACTGCACCCCAAGGGAATTCGGGGGCCTGGTTCTTTGATAGAGCCCTGTTAACTCAGCCAGAGTTCCAGTTAGAAATTCGAGCAGCCATACAGGATTACTTCCATTTTAATCTACCCCAGGATACTGCGAATTGGGCTTGGTGGGAGGGCTTCAAAGCGGCCATTCGAGCAACGATCACTAGCTATCAAATCCGCCTGTGGAAACAACGCAAACAGCAGCTACTCATACTAGACCAACAAATCAAAGCAGGCGAACGAGTTCTAACTTCACGTACTGATTCATGTGTATTAATTCGATTGCAGCGTCTCCGTTTTCAATATAATTCAATCCTCTCAACTGCAGCTTCTAAGAGTATTGGGCTTCAACGAGGGACATATTATCGTGAAAATAACCGAGCCGGTCGACTCTTAGCCAACGCCTTGAAAGGTCAAAAAGAAGCCAAAAGCGTAGCGGCCCTTCAAGCCCCACAGGGCGGGGGCATATTGACCACAGACTCCGACATTGTAGAACTCTTTCAGGATTTCTATACCCGCCTATATCAATCTGAATGTGAGTTCTCGTCAGAGACATTCGAGCGATTGCTTTCTGGCATTCAGCGGCCGACCCTCTCTGAAGATGATAGGGATGCGATGGATGAACCCTTCTCTACTTCAGAGATCCAATCTGCCCTAAAACGAACAGCCTCGGGCCGTGCCGCAGGGCCTGATGGTCTCCCGACCGAATTCTACAGAACGTTCAGTGCAGATTTAGTTCCCTACTTAAAATTCTATTTTACTGCCCTTGCGGTAGATACATCCTCTTTGGGATCCTTTTCTGCAGCTAATGTGGTAGTATTTGAGAAAGAAGGCAGAGACCCGCTGCTAACCGCCAACTACCGTCCAATCTCCCTACTTAATGCCGATTATAAGATCTTCGCAACGATCTTGGCCACCCGGCTATCTGACAGGATGGCCACCCTAATCCACCCCGACCAATGCGGTTTTATACCCGGCCGATCCACCGCTGACAATGCTCGGACCTTGTGCCATGTGCTATCCAGTGCTGCCAATCTAGATCATCCATGGGTGGGTCTTTCCCTAGATGCTGAAAAAGCCTTTGATCGCCTAGAATGGCCCTTCTTATTTGCAGTTCTCCGATGGTATGGCTTTGGGGAGGGCTTCCTCCGATATCTCCAAGTCATGTATACTCAACCCGTCGCCAGTATTTGTGTAAATGCCATCAAGTCTCAGCCATTTAATCTCCAAAGAGGCACGCGTCAAGGTTGCCCCCTATCACCAATGCTCTTTGATCTAGCTCTTGAACCCCTCGCCCTCCTTATCAGACAGTCCGCACGTATTCGAGGTGTCCCCTTCAGTCACAGAGAGATTAAACTCTCTGCATATGCAGATGACCTTATGCTTTTCGTATCCCTTGATTCGGTTCCAGCTGTCTTGGATCTGATTGACGGATACTCGCAATTATCGGGCTATAAAATTAACTGGACCAAATCTGTAGCATTCCCACTGAACCGCTGGGTACATGAGGCTGACATGCAGGCCTTTCCCTTCCTTTGGCAATCCCGCATGGTGAAGTATCTCGGGGTCCATTACTGTTCTCCTTTAGAAGACACTATCAGTTTTAATGCCAAGGAGGTAGTCTCCAAAGTCCGTGAGCTCACAAATCGTTGGTCTCCCTTATCTCTTACATGGTGGGGCCGCCTAGAAACTGTGAAAATGATGATAGTCCCCAAAGTGAACTACATTTTAGAAATGCTGCCATGCTTACTCCCGCTACATACTTATAAAGATATTGAGGGCCTTCTCGTCCGTTATCTCTGGCAGGGCAAGCCACCAAGGATAGCTAAACAAAAACTACAGTCTGCAAAGGAACTAGGGGGTACCAGATTTCCTGATTTTCTCAGATATCATCAAGCCTTCCTACTTAAGCAAGGTGCCCGATGGCTAGATGCCTCAACAGACAGCAGACCAGTTTGGCTTGATATAGAAGAGGAGCTTAGTAGCCCAATTCCGTTGACCCATCTCCCCGGTATGTCCTATCAAGTAGACACCCGCCATCCACCAATGATTGTCGATACTCTTGCGGCCTTCAACACTCTCATTCTATCACTGGGTCCGAACGTATGTCCTCAGGAAGGACTCCCGCTATGGAATAACCCCAGAATTCAAGTCCTAAATAGAACGATAGCATGGAAACCCTGGTATTCTAGGGGGATCTGGACACCCCAACAGCTTTTCTCTGCAGCTCGTTGGAAAACCTTTTCTGATTTACAAAAGGAATTTGCGTTACCAGCGAAACACTACTTTCAATTGATGCAGCTTCAACACTGCCTCAAAAGTGCTCAAATCATGCCGCCCTCTGCCCCTACTGAGGACGGGCTATTAGAGATAGTTCACTCTATTAGTAGTACACATGGGGTAGCCTCTAACTTTTATAAAATCTTATGTCAGGGTACAGACACTGCCACTTTTAGAGCCCAACAAGCCTGGGAGCGCGAACTGCAAATCACTTTAACCCCTGTGCAATGGAGCGTTTTCTGGAGCAAAGTAGTGCGGGTTTCCCGGTCTGCCTCTGTTACCCAAACTCTCTTCTTTTTTGCACACAGATGCTTTTATACTCCAGAAAAAATAGCCAAATGGAACACAACTGCTAGGGACCAGTGTTGGTCTTGCCATACTGCTGTGGGAACCCTCGCTCATGCTATTTATGAATGTCCTCAACTACAGGTTTATTGGAGGCGGGTTTGGGGTTGTATTCAATTTATCTTACACCTCCACGAGCCTCTCTCTTGGAAGATCGTGGGACTCCGCTCTGTGGCGGAGGTCCCCTCTCTTCCCAAGAAGGGTCGCTTTCTCCTTGATTTCATGCTGGGTATAGCCATATGTTTAATCACGAGGAATTGGAAGGATAGCTCTCGACTTACTGTCAATGAATGGTGGAACCTCGTCTGCTTATATAGTAAATATGAGCAGATACCTCGGCGAGCTATTCCCCATGCCCAAACTCACTCTCGCTTGTCTAAATGGCAGATGCTCAATGATTATGTACAATCTGCTCATTGTTCCGACATGCCTGTTTAATGTGCACTCATCATGTTTCAGATCACCGTTAGGTTTTGTAACACAATAATGTAAGTACACGCCCGCTTCGGGAATGATTAGTTTTCTAGAGAAGAAGCAGGGGGGAGGGGGGTGGCAGGGGTTTACTTTGGTGTATGTATTACACTTTATGTATCTGTCTTTTAGCTGTATGTCTTCCTTTTCCTTTGTTGTTATAAAACGAAAATAAAGAATTTAAAAAAAAAAAGAAAAAAAAAGAAAACCTGACTTGGCCAGGTTTTGGTTAAAAGCCTGCGTCAGGGGTCTAAAACATAAAAACATATATACATACACACACACACATATATATATCTATATCTATACACACACACACACACACACACACACACACATACATACATACATACAATACATACTGTATATATACAGGGTGGCCCAAAAAAAGTGAGAACATCTCATAGCATATAAGTTATTTAAAAATTCAAAAAGACAGATGTAAACAATTGACAAATTAAAAAAAAAAATATGGCGACCGGAAATTGTTGAAATAAAGACGTTATATAGCTAAAAAAGGTAAATAAGTAAACTATTTAAGCTTTTTTTTTTTTTTTTAATTCTTTATTTTCGTTTTATAACAACAAAGGAAAGGAAGACATACAGCTAAAGACAGATACATACATAGAATGAGATACATACACCAAAGTAAACCCCTACCACCCCCCTCCCCCCTGCTTCTTCTCTAGAAAACTAATCATTCCCGAAACGGGCGTGTACTGACATTATTGTGTTACAAAACCAAACGGTGATCTGAAAACATGATGAGTGTACATTAAACAGACATGTCGGAGCAATGAGCAGATTGTACATAATCATTGAGCATCTGCCATTTAGACAAGCGAGAGTGAGTTTGGGTATGGGGAATAGCTCTCCGAGATATCTGCTCATATTTACTATATAGGCAGACAAGGTTCCACCATTCATTGACAGTAAGTCGAGAGCTATCCTTCCAATTCCTCGTGATTAAACATATAGCTATACCCAGCATGAAATCAAGGAGAAAGCGACCCTTCTTAGGAAGAGAGGGGACCTCCGCCACTGAGCGGAGTCCCACAATCTTCCAAGAAAGAGGCTCGTGGAGGTGTAAGATAAGTTGAATACGACCCCAGACCCGCCCCCAGTAAACCTGTAGTTGAGGACATTCATAAATAACATGAGCGAGGGTTCCCACAGCAGTATGACAAGACCAACACTGGTCCCCAGCAGTTGTATGCCATTTGGCTATTTTTTCTGGAGTATAAAAGCATCTATGTGCAAAAAAGAAGAGAGTTTGAGTAACTGAGGCAGATCGGGAAACCCGCACTACTTTGCTCCAGAAAAAGCTCCATTGCATAGGGGTTAAAGTGGTTTGCAGTTCGCGCTCCCAGGCTTGTTGGGCTCTACAAGTAGCAGTATCTGTACCCTGACATAATAGTTTATAAAAGTTAGAGGCTACCCCATGTGTACTACTAATAGAGTGAATTAGGTCTAATAGCCCGTCTTCAGTAGAGACAGAGGGTGGCAGGATTCGAGCACTTTTGAGGCAGTGTTGAAGCTGCATCAATTGAAAGTAATGTTTCGCTGGTAACGCAAATTCCTTTTGTAAATCAGAAAAGGTTTTCCAACGAGCTGCAGAGAAGAGCTGTTGGGGTGTCCAGATCCCCCTAGAGTACCAGGGTTTCCATGCTATCGTTCTATTTAGGACTTGAATTCTGGGGTTATTCCACAGCGGGAGTCCGTCCTGAGGACATACGTTTGGGCTCAGTGATAGAATGAGAGTATTAAAGGCCGCAAGAGTATCAACAATCATTGGGGGATGGCGGGTGTCTACTTGATGGGACATACCAGGGAGATGGATCAACGGAATTGGGTTACTAAGCTCCTCTTCTATGTCAAGCCAAACTGGTCTGCTGTCTGTCGAGGCATCTAGCCATCGGGCACCTTGTTTAAGTAAGAAGGCTTGATGATATTTGAGAAAATCAGGAAAGCGGGTACCCCCTAGTTCCTTCGCAGACTGTAGTTTTTGCTTAGCTATCCTTGGTGGTTTGCCCTGCCAGAGATAGCGGACGAGAAGGCCCTCAATATCTTTGTAGGTGTGTAGCAGGAGTAAGCATGGCAGCATTTCTAAAATATAGTTCACCTTGGGGACTATCATCATTTTCACAGTTTCTAGGCGGCCCCACCATGTAAGGGATAAGGGAGACCAACGATTTGTGAGCTCACGGACTTTGGAGACTACCTCTTTGGCATTAAAACTAATAGTGTCTTCTAAAGGAGAACAGTAATGGACCCCAAGATATTTCACCATGCGGGATTGCCAAAGGAAAGGAAAGGCCTGCATGTCAGCCTCATGTACCAGCGGTTCAGTGGGAATGCTACGGATTTGGTCCAGTTTATTTTATAGCCCGATAATTGCGAGTAGCCATCAATCAGATCCAAGACAGCTGGAACCGAATCAAGGGATACGAAGAGCATAAGGTCATCTGCATATGCAGAGAGTTTAATCTCTCTGTGACTGAAGGGGACACCACGAATACGTGCAGACTGTCTAATAAGGAGGGCGAGGGGTTCAAGAGCAAGATCAAAGAGCATTGGTGATAGGGGGCAACCTTGACGCGTGCCTCTTTGGAGATTAAAAGGCTGAGACTTAATAGCATTTACACAAATACTGGCTACGGGTTGAGTGTACATGACTTGGAGGTATCGGAGGAAGCCCTCCCCAAAGCCATACCATCGGAGAACTGCAAATAAAAAGGGCCATTCTAGGCGATCAAAGGCTTTTTCAGCATCTAGGGAAAGACCCACCCAGGGGTGGTCCAAGTTGGCAGCACTGGAGAGCACATGACACAAGGTCCGAGCATTGTCAGCGGTGGATCGGCCGGGTATAAAACCGCATTGGTCGGGATGGATTAAGGTGGCCATCCTGTCGGACAGCCGGGAGGCCAAGATCGTTGCGAAGATCTTATAATCGGCATTAAGTAGGGAGATTGGACGATAGTTGGCGGTTAGCAGCGGGTCTCTGCCTTCTTTCTCAAATACTACCACATTAGCTGCAGAAAAGGATCCCAAAGAGGATGTATCTACCGCAAGGGCAGTAAAATAGAGTTTTAAGTAGGGTACTAAATCTGCACTGAACGTATTGTAGAATTCGGTCGGGAGACCATCAGGCCCGGCGGCTCGACCCGAGGCTGTGCGTTTTAGGGCAAATTGGATCTCTGAAGTATAGAAAGGTTCATCTAGCGCATCCCTATCAGCTTCAGAAAGGGTCGGCCGCTGAATATCAGAAAACAATCGCTCGAAGGTCTCTGATGAGAAATCACATTCAGATTGATAGAGACGGGTATAGAAATCCCGAAAGAGCTCTACGATATCCGAGTCTGTGGTCAGTATGCCCCCTCCCTGTGGCGCTCGAAGGGCCGCTACGCGTTTGGCTTCTTTTTGACCTTTCAAGGCGTTGGCTAAAAGTCGACCGGCTCGGTTGCTTTCACGGTAGTATGTCCCTCGTTGAAGCTCAATACTCTTAGAAGCTGCAGTTGAGAGGATTGCATTATATTGAAAACGGAGACGCTCTAAGCGAACTAAGACGCATGGATCAGTACGGGAAGTTAGAACTCGTTCGCCTGCTTTGATTTGTTGGTCTAGTATAAGTAGCTGCTGTTTGCGTTGTTTCCGCAGGCGAATTTGATAACTGGTGATCGTTGCACGAATGGCCGCTTTGAAACCCTCCCACCAAGCCCAATTTGCAGTATCCTGGGGTAAATTAAAATGGAAGTAATCCTGTATGGCTACGCGAATTTCTAACTGGAACTCTGGCTGAGTTAATAGGGCTCTATCAAAGAGCCAGGCCCCCGAATTCCCTTGGGGTGCAGTAGTGTGTAATTGAAAAGAAATAGCAGCATGATCTGAAATATGTTGGGAGTGAATCTTTGCAGTGTCCACCTGAGGGACTAACAGTTTTGATATGAGAAAGAAATCTATACGAGACTGGGATTTATGAGGGGAAGAAAAGAAGGTAAAGTCAAGCTCATTGGGGTGTAATAACCTCCATAGATCGACTAAAGCAAGATCTTTGATCACAGAGGTAAGCGTGGTATGACTCTTGGGGGGACCACTTGTCCTAGGCGGCTGTTTCTCAAGCAGGGGATCAAGAACTAAATTGAAATCCCCCCCTATTATCAATGAGGTATTAGCAGAGGCCTGCGCAACCTGAGCAATGGTAGCAAAAAAGGCAGGGTCATCCACATTAGGAGCATAAAGGCATATACATGTAACTTCAAGGTTACCTATCTTGAGGTGAGCTCTGGACCATCTACCTGCTGTATCTGAGCTAGTCGCAATAATAGTAGCATGCAGAGATTTCCTAACCAGTATGGCAACCCCACATTTCTTAGAAACGGCTGGAGAATAGGCGGCCACCATGTAAGGTTTAATATTGAGTTTAAGAGTTTCCTTCGAATTTTAAATGCGTTTCTTGGAGGAAAATCAGATCCGCAGCTTCATGACTTAGATAGCTTAGGATTTTCTTCCGTTTTATCGGATTATTGATTCCTTTTACGTTCAATGATAAAATCTTACATGGTGCCATCGATCAGTAATAGACATTTTAAATAAGGGCGCTGGAAAACATACAACATAATCAGAAACTGTACAAAAATGATATAATCACCGAGTCTGCTGACTAATACACCCCATATTGAAAAGTATGTACCAAAGTAACTTAGAGAAGAAGCAAAACCCCCAATGAAAATGGCGACCATATGTCTGCGGGAGGAGGCCCTAGAGAGGAAGATAGAAACATAAAAAAAAACGAAAAAAAACCCACCAGAGTCCATAATTAACACTGTCTCTGATACTCATCGAGGCTACGATGGGTAGATGGAGTCGGGTCACAGATATCATCAAGATAAGGCAACAAACCGCCCTCGGCAGACTTTTGCTGAGCCGCGGCAAATCCAATATGGCAGGCACAGCGGACATGAGAATACTGGCAGGAATATTCTGGAAGTCAACGCATCAAGTCGGCTTCTTTAGCATCCAAAAACTCCGCTAGTAGATCAGGGTCCTCAAATGTTCTTGTCTGATTGTGAAGCGTGACTCGGAGCTTGGCCGGGTACATCAGGCCATAGCGTGCTTGTAGTTGTTGAAGCCTCGGCCGGAATTCCAGAAAGCGCTTTCGGCGGTCGACCGTGGGTTTAGCCAAGTCAGGATAGAAGGAGATCTTATGGCTCTCAAACTCCATATGGCCCTTTGCCCGAGAGGCACTGAGAATTTGCTCCACATGTTGATATCTCAAAAGTCGAAAGATGATAGGCCGCGGGGTCTTCCTGTTGAGCGTTATGTTTGTGGGTACACGATGAGCGCGATCGATCTCCAATTCTTTGGTAAAGGTGATTTGGAGCAAGGAAGGGAGGATTTTATATAAAAACTCCTTCATGTCTCCCGATTCCGCTCCCTCCGGTATGCCCACGAGTCGTAGGTTGTTGCGGCGCGCTCTATTATTGCCATCTTCCACTTCTTTCTGCAAGGCCCGCACCAGACGTTCAACTTTGTCGAGTTTGGACAACCGGACCGCGTGGGAGTCTAATACGCTCTCCATTTTGTCCTGACGCGAAGAGAGTCCCTCTAGCCTGCCTTGTAACACACCAAGATCTTCCCGCAGCGCTCGGAGTGCTTCACCGTTAGACTGCACGAGGTCCTTAACCCCTCTAATCTCTGCGAGGATTTCCTGCTGCATTTCCGGGCCCTCGCGCAAAGCCAGCCCCTTCTGCGGAGACGGGGGTTCAGTTTTGGAGCGTTTACCGTGAGAAACCGCTGGAGATCCAAATTCCAGGCGCGTAGGTTTGGTCCCCGCCATCTCACCAATGTGCCCCGGCAAGATCAGAGCAGAAATTCAAGTATGTCCGGTGTTAATTCCGGATTCTGAGTAGGCCTCTCGGGAGCCTCAGCGTTATGCGACCATCCCGCTGGACATCGGGCTCCGCCCCCCAACTATTTAAGTTTTTAATTTACGAGATGTTCTCACTTTTTTTGGGCCACCCTGTATATATATATATACTCATACATATATATGTTTATGTTTACATTTGATATACAGCAACTTCAATACAGCAGGGTGGTGTACAATCCAAAAAGAATAAAAGTAAAAGCCAGCAGCCGGAAAAGGAAAAAGAACTAAAATGTGTAACAGGAAAGAAGGAGAGACCAGTCATTCAGACAAGACGAAGAGACAAAAAACATAGATAGCCAGATCAGACAGTAGATGTTGGGAGGTCAAAGGCAGTGGAAAATACGTGTGTTTTGAGGAGTAACTTGAATTTGATGTAGTTATTTTCCAAGTGGAGAGTCATAGGGAGAGAATTCCACAGGGCAGGTCTGAGGAAGAAGAAGGCTCAGTGTCGGATGGACTGTAAGTGAGCACGGGATAGAGAGGGAAGATGAAGGCAGTTAATATGTGCCGAGCGAAGGCTATGGGAAGGAATGTGAAATTGGAGGAGGTCAGCCAAACATTGAAGAGTGTGAGTGTAGATAGTTTGGTGAACCTGAGTAAGAATTTTATAATGATGCGAAAATCCATGAGGAGCCAATGGAGTTGAATTAGAAGAGGGGTAATATGGTCTCGACGGGCAGAGTGCATGATGATCCGAGCTGCTGTATTCTGTATTAATTGGGAGGTAGTAGAGTTGGTTTGTGAGTAATACCAGTGAGAATGGAGGTTCAGAAATCTAAGTGAGACATGACCAGGGATAAGAGGAGAGTGGTTAGTGCCTGAGGGTTGAGGTATGGATGGATTTACCAAATTTGACAAAGTGAATAGTAGGATTTCCTTGTAAGCCTGGAGATGTAGTCCTTGAAAGATAAGTCAACGTGAAGAAGGATCCCTAGATAATTAAATGAAGACACTAGAGGAATGGGAAAATCAGGGAGTACTGGAGCTAATGGGGGGCAGACGTTTCCATGCGTGAACCACATAGCTGATGTTTTGGAAAATTCAAGTGGAGACAATTTGTGGTTAACCAATCAGCAATTAGAGAGAGACCATTTTTGAGAGGGGATAGGTCTGGCTGCGAGGGGTTGGTGTGATGGAGTATTTTAATATCATAAATAGCTGAAATATCCCAAGCAGATATATATTGGAAACAAAATGCAAAACACATATAATAAAAACTAAAAGGATGAAGGAAAATAAAAATAAAAGTAATAATAAAACATACAAATCCAAGAATAAAAAATGACAATAAAAGTAAAAGTAAGGTATAAAAGCAATAAAGGCAAAAATAATAAAAGAAAGGTTACCAATGAATGTCTTGGTCAGCTTTGACTTGTCAAAAAGTGCATAAAATGTTGTAAAACAGTCAAGTACCTAAAACAACAACTAATATCACTCAAGGAGGTCTAAAAAATACATATACAAGAGAAAGAACATATACAATAAAAGCACAATTAAAGAGTAACATTAAGAGCAGTCCATTAAAAAAAGAGTCAAAAGGACAATAAAACCATGATTATGGAGGGGTACCCTATCAGAACAACAGCTGGTCAGAAATGCTGGAGAGCCTACAACAAGAGATAAAAAAATAAAATAAAATAAAGAACGAATAGGTCACATTAAAGAGTAGATGCGCATATCAGGGCAACATGAGAGCTCATAAAGAGTATATCCAAGGGGCCATTAAAAATATGTTTAAAAAATATACACAATCAAAAACATATCAAACAGCACATCAAACATATAAAGGCACCCTAAATGTATATAAAATATTTTAAAAAAAACTTAAAACGGGCTTAAAGAAAAAAACATATAAGTGCTCCCACCTAAGAAATGCCATACTGGATCAGACCAAGGTCCATCAAGCCCAGTATCCTATTTCCAACAGTGGTCAATCCAGGTCACAAGTACCTAGCAGGTTCCCATGAAGTCACACAGGTTCCACAATGTTCATCCTGGGGTAAAAGAAACGACAAAAAATATAGATGGATAAATAGGCTAAAGCATGAATATAGAAAGTGTCTTTTACATTAAAAATATATATAGAAAACAACTTATAGAAAATATATAAAAACAGATGTCCAGAGAGGGAAAAAAAGGGGGGGGGGAGTAAGAAGGGGCAAGAAGGGGAGAGGGAGGGGGAAGGAGGGAAAAAGAGAAAAGGACGGGAGGGAGCAAAAGAGGATACTAGGGGGAAACTATAAAGTCAATTGCCAGTGTCAACAGTTACTAGTAATGGAAAACACAGGGGAAAAGAGATTAGATGTTATGTTATTTTATCAGTGGGCTTACAGGATATATTGCAGAAAGTTCACATAGCTAAGTAAACTATACATAACTAAGTAAAGTGTTTTGACAATCACTTTCTCCCTTTGTTGCTTTTTGTCTCTTTTGTTTGTTTACATGGTATTTATCTCAAGTGACTATATTGTACATCCTTGTAGCCACTTTCACTCTGTTTTTTTAATGTTAACGTGGGGGGGGGGAGAAGCTTGATGCTGGTATCGACATTTTTAAGCACAGTGCACGTACAGTGTTTTTACCTTTACCTGTCCTTTGCTCGAAGCTCAGGTATGTCTAAGCATCATTCTCTTGTTATATATCTATAAAGATTAAGGGGCATGTTTACTAAACTGTCTTAATGTGCGCTCTGACATGTTATCGCACGATAAGGCGCCTTATCGCGCGATAATGGTGCATTACCGTGCGATAAGACGCCTTATCGTGCGCAGTGGCGCTCTGCTGCACTCAGTGGCACAAACGAGCGCTGAAGGTGGAGTAAAGGCTCCCTGAGGGCGGAGGAAGGCTCCCCAGGGGCGGAGAGAAGGGGTCAATGGGTGGAGAGTGGGAGGGGAGAGGCTCCCCGCACACTAACAATGTGAAATTCGAGGCTCAAAACTAACGCCAGTGAAACCCTGGCGTTAGAGCTTATTTAAAGGGAAGAGAAACCATTTCTATCAGCAATGTACAGCAAAATCAGGGAAACCTACAAAGAAGTGATAAATGTGATACATGTGCACGGAACAAAAGTGCAAATAAACATTGAAAATGACCCCAACAAAATATAAAAAAAACATAACCAAGCTGGGCAATAGTGATATTAATGGGAAACATCAAAAAGCACTCCCGAGAAGGCTCCAAAAAAAAAATATGAATTGTGGAAGGGTCTGCGCTCCGTCCCCATACAAGGTGAATGATCCCACAGTGCACTTGCGCTCATCAGGGTTTCCCTCTCCATTGGACAGGTTTCCTATGGGGTGCACATGTTCCACAACAGCAGGGCGGGCATGTCGGAATGGGCAACTGGACAGATGCTGGGAAAGGGTCACAGAGGGATGCAGACGGCACATGCTTTACTGCAGCTGGGCCACAGTGCGGACTAGGGTGATGTCTAGGTGGCCCATAGGAATGCTGAAACAGTAGAGCAGCCAGACAGCAACTGATGAGGGCCCAGCATGGGCACGAGTGTGCTTCCCACAGTGTCACAGGGGATAGTACCAAGTAGGGACCCCCAAGGGCACAGAAAAGTGGCAGGCGGTGCTGGGGGGAAGCGTGGACACCTATGCAGGCACCCCTACCCCAGAACCCGCACCATAGGCAGCCACCTACCCGCACACTGGATGGCCTGAGACTGCGCTCCACCAGCACCACCAGCAGAAGGGCATGTCAGCAGGGTGGCAGAGGGGCACTGGTGGTGGAGGGGGCAGTGGCAGCTGCCCAGAGAAGACCGTGGCCTAGCCCTGTGTAGGTGGGTGCCATGCATTGCAACAGACAGGCCCCGTCTGATGAACAATCATGGTATCCCCAGGGAATGTACTGTCTCTGTGGCAACACGGTGGTGCAGTGCACACAGCCAGTGTGTTCAGGAGCAAAAGGTCACAGGTTCAAGTCCCAGCTGTGGTTCCTGCCAACCCAGCCCCCATTTTTTACCCACTACTAAAACGTGCTAATACAGACAGAACCTTTATTGCAGATGACGTAGACATGCCCAAAACACCTACATTTTACCCTTCAGAGCACAGACACCATAAACAGGCGCATTACCTAGAGCAGAGTCTCCCAAATGCAGTCCTGGAGGGCCAAACACCATTCAGGTACCATGCTGCCTCTAATAACGATGCCTGTGCTGCATATCTATGCAACATCCCCATGGTATGCAGATGTGTCTCATGCATATTCATGAGGGACAGCATGAAAACCAGAACAGTGTTTGGCACACCAGGACTGGAGTTGAGAACCTCTGCCGTAAAGCAGCAGCCAACAGGGACAGACACACCCACACCCACAGGCTCCATTAGCCAATGCCTCCTGGAGTGCCAGGACATTGGGCCCTGCATTCATATCACAATACTAGCACTTGCATACCTTAGCAATGCCACCCTAAACCTTGGAATACGGTACACAGCTATCAAAAGTTTGCTATGATTACTGGCAGATAGCAATTCCTACGTTAAGCACAGTTTGCTGATTGAGCTCCATCATAGCAAGCTTTCTGATGTCTGTGGAGTGTGCTTCAGGTCTGGTGTCTGACAGTGTTTACCACCCTGGGGAGTGACCCCCAACAGTATTGCGTACCATATCCATGCCTGCACTGTGCCCAGGACTGGTGTGGTGGCCAGGGCTGCTAAACACCTCTATAGTAGCACAATGCTGGCATAGGTGTGGGAGTGTGTGTCTGTCTATCCAGTGTGTGGTGGCTGCAAACACCCTCCACAGCCGACACTGCCAGCACTGTTGCCAGTATTGGCCTGCCAATGTGCATAATGAGGAGCAAGGTACCATGGGTATAGCCCGGACAGGGTGGCCTGGCCAGGATGCATCTGCACAGGGCATAGGGCACTGGCTGGGACATTGTAGTGCCCAGCCACCACCTTCACAGACAGGGTGGCCACAGCATGTTCTGTTGGGAGATCACTCTCACCCTGACTGAGCAGTGACCACGGCATGGCTAGGTTCCCCCATAGTGCTATATAGTATTTCTCTCATGTGATATTTATGGGTTTCCTTTTGGGGCCCAGTCACTGACTTATCTGCTTGGTGTGTATGCTGACATACCAGTTCTGGGTGCATGCATTTCCACCAGGAACATGCACTATGGACTAGCTAGCAGACTGTCTGCAGCTGGTATGTGTCTTGATGGAACACCTTTAAGGGTGCTGTGGCTGAAGGCTTGCTGCTGGAGAATATCAGATAATGGTGGGGTGCAGCTTAGCATATCCAGGCCTAATGTCTATCTGCTATTGCTTTATGGATGTGTACAGAGCTGCATTGACTGCCCTGTAGGGTGTCTGTTCCCCAGCAGGACTGGGGTTGATGGTCCCCTCTACTGCCACCATTGCAGGGAGGTAGAATGTGGATCTGTTGGTGGGAAACTCTGTTTACCACCCTCAGCCCCGGAGGAGGAGGAGGGTGGTGGTACATAATCCTACTATGGGTCCATAAGGGCTAAACCTGACTGAGAAATACAGATATATCCAAGGTGTGTCTACAGAAACTACCTATCTCACACATTAGCACTGCTGGGGACCTGCAGCATGGCCTATCTCTGCTGTGGACCTGGTGCTGGGTGCCCCACCTCACCCTCAGGGTGAGTGCAGTACCTGCACAATGTGACGGTGTGTAGCTACTCTGTGCCAGTACCACACACGGTCAGTTCCCCCTACCAGGCCGAGGTGCTGTGGGGGTGTGATCATCTGTAGACTGCTGATTTGCATGTGCAGTGCATCATGGGTATGGGTGGGTTAACCCTATCCTGGTGACCACAACAGACTTTGTGGTGACGTGCAGTCCTTCTGCAACCAGCCAGGGGTTTTCTAGCAGCTATGGAGCTGTAGCCCACTGGTTACTTCACTGTTTGTGGGGCCAGAGGTCATGGGTTCAAACCCACAGTGGGGTTATTTGATAGGGCTGTCCAAGGCATTGTCTTTTTTTAATGTACATTAGTGCTGCCAGCAAAACACCCTCAGGGTACTGTAACCATAAGGTGCCTCAGAAGGCGCCCTATAAAGCGCCTTATAGAGCACCCTATAAAGCGCCTTCTGAGGCACCTTATGGTTACAGTCCGTATAAGGTGCCTTATAAGGTGTCCTATGGAGCGCCTTATAGGGTGCCCTATAAGGGACATTATAGGGTGCCATGGCAGACAGTACACTTTATAATGTGCCCTATGGAGTGCCTTATAGGGTGCCTTCTGTGGCACCTTAGGTTACGGCACGTGAGGGTGTGTTTGCTGGCAGCAATAATTAAAATACACATAAAATACCTCAGGAAACAATACTTACATGTCAAAACTGATGCCTCAGCCAGCCTTATGCATTAGGCACACTGGGGGATCAAACTCATGACCCCTGTATCATCAGTCAGTGTATTAACCATTGTGCTACACTTCTGTTTCTATGTTGAATGTCTGTGCGCCTACATAAGATTACCGTGCGGTAACGCACTTAGCGGCGCTTTGCACGATAATGTGCGCAGCAGCGCATGTTATCGCGCGCTAATCCCGTTTTGCTACTTTACACTAAAACGCCCACTCCTTATATGGCAGCCTGCACACTATCGCCAGGCGCACATTAAGACGGTTTAGTAAACATACCCCTATGTTTGCTTTGTGCAATCTAAATCCCACTTTTTTTCCTCACTCCATGCTAGCTTATTGCTGTTCCTTCTTGCTCCTCAGCACACTCTCGCTGGTTGTGAAAGTGTGTCTAGATTATTTTTAAAGTCAGCTCAGATTGTTTGATTGATTACTTTCTAGTTCTTCTCAACAATGAAATGTTCCATACACCTTTTGTTCTCTCTTCCCAAGTATAAATAGTGTATTGCCATAAGATCTGGTCTCTTTTTTTCCCTATTCCACGTATGCCCTTATGCTTTCCATTACTAGTAACTATTGACAATGACAGTTGCCTTTACAGTTTCCCCTTAGTCCCCTCCCTTCCTCTCTTTCCCCTCCTTCCCCTTCTCCACTCCCCCCTCTCTCCCCTCTCCTTCCTGCCCCCACCTCCTTTCCCCTCTCTGTTGTTAATGGTTTGGACAAGTTCCTGGAGGAAAGGTCCATAAACCATTATTTTATTTTATTTTATTTCATTATTTATGCAATTTTAAATTATACAGCAAAAGAACAACTATTCCTTGCTCAGATTACAGAGTATGTTAATAATAATACCAATAAGTAAACAACAAAGGAACAAATATACTAATCATACACTGTTGTAGTTCGCTACAGTGGAGGGGAAAAGAAAGGAAATATTCAACCAAAACAGAGCCTTTGGCTAAAATCAGCGAAATATTAACAACATAGAAAACCAAGTGACTGCAGATGACCCCGGAACTATCTAGAGGGTTTGGATGTTATAAATACCAGTGTTACTCGGGTAAAGCAACAGCAGAAAGTCTAGCATTAATGAAAACATTTAGATCATTAGGATCAGAAAAACACATATTTCAGATCATTATAAAACACTAAACATCTGCAGGGATATCTAAGAAAGAAAGTTCCCCCAATTTTTAACACACCAGATTTATATAACAAAAACTGCTTCCTCCTCTTTTGTGTTTCCTTAACTAAGTCTGGAAACATTGATATTCTAAAACCTAGGAAGGTTTCCAATCTTTTCTTAAAAAACATTTTTAAGAGCCAATCTTTATCTGATATTAGCGCAAATTGAACTAACAATGTTGAAGATGTAAACGTTGAACCCTCTCCCCCAGTGTCCTCAAGAAGACCGGTGACATCCAGAATGTTAAAGTTCACATTAGACACCAACTCTACAGTCTCAGCTTTCTTCTTCTGTCGCGGCAAATAATATACTTTACTGAGAGGTGGAATCAAGTCCGCAGGAATTTTCAAAACCTCCTTCATATACCGTTTAAACATATCTAGGGCCATGACCCCAGGAAGACATGGAAAATTCAAAACACGTAAATTCGCTGCTCTGGAAGCATTTTCCAACACTTCCAATTTATACTTCAATAAGCCATTTTCCTTGGTCAAAGCCGAAGACACGTCTGAAACTGTAGCGAGCTGAGAACTGAAAGCAATATTTTGTACCTTAAGCTGCTCACATGTAGACAAAGCCAAATCGATATTTACAACATTCTTCTGGACATAAACCATTATTAAGAAGGGACCCAGGATATCAATGCTTGACCCAGTACAAGCATTGCGGAACCTGTGTCTTTTGGGGAAACTGCTAGGTACGTATGACCTAGATTGGCCACTGTTGGAAACAAGATACTGGGCTTGATGGACCTTGGTCTGACCCAGTATGGCATATCTTATGTTCTTGATATATATATATATATATATATATATATATATATATATATATATACGAGGGTTGCTCAGAAAGTAATGCCCCACATGTTTTTTTTTCAGTCCAGAATGAAGATAGAGGTGTGAAATTGAAAGGATAGTAACTTGGAACTTCAAAGGACACATGTGTGTAATTTTACAGTTGTCCGACAAATAGTGAGGTGGTATAAACAAAGAGCTGTAATTGAATTCTTGGTGGAGGAGAAAGAATGTGTGAGAAACATTCACAAATGGTTGTGTGCTGTGTATGGAAGTTCTGCTGTAGATAGGAGCACCGTTGGACGATGGGTGAAGAGAGTAAAGGCTTCAGGAAGTGGTAAAACAGAACTGGAAGATCGGCTGTGGTCTGGGCATCCTGCCTCAGCCACCAGTCCAGACAAGTTGCAGCGCGCTGATGACATTATTCGTGCAGATTGGCGCATCACGAGTCGGGAATTGTCCCTACAGCTTTCCGTCAGTAGAGGTAGTGCAATGGCAATTATTGACTCTTTGGGATATTCAAAGGTGTGTGCAAGGCACACCGCAACAGCTTACAGTATTTTAATGCCTGCTGGCAGCTATCACAGGGCGCTGCAACTTGTCTGGACTGGTGGCTGAGGCAGGATGCCCAGACCGCGGCCGATCTTCCAGTTCCGTTTTACCACTTCCTGAAGCCTTTACTCTCTTCACCCATCGTCAAACAGTGCTCCTATCTACCGCAGAACTTCCATACACAGCACACAACCGTTTGTGAATGTTTCTCACACTTTCTTTCTCCTCCACTAAGAATTCAATTACAGCTCGTTGCTTGTACCATGTGTCACTCACAGACACCATTTGAAGGATCACTACCGCCTTGCTATTTGTCAGATGACTGTAAAATTACACACATGTCTCTTTTGAAGTTCCAAGTTACTACCCTTTCAATTTCACACCTCCATCTTCATTCTGGACTGAGAAAAAACATGTGGGGCATTACTTTCTGAGCAACTCTCATAATTTAATGTAAAGGAACATATCTATGTTCATGCATTAGCATATTTATCCATCTACACTTTTTGTTGTTGCTTTTATGCTTTTTAGGTGGCAGCACGTATATTTTTTAAGCCACTTCTAAGTTTCTTTTTTATATTTTTATTTTATATACTTTTATGATTCTTTTATGTTTTTAATAAGCCTTTTGCTATGTTTTTGATTTTGGATGTTTTTTAAATGTCTTTAGATGTTTTTTTAATGGCCCCTTAGATATAGTCTTTATGAACTCTTGTGTTGTCTTGATATGCACATCTACTCCTTTTAATACAACCTATTCACTCTTTGTTTTTATGCCTTTCTTTATCTTTATTTTACACTTGATATACTGCCCAGGCCATGGCACCAAAGCAGTTTACAATAAAACATCAATGTTGCAGAAGAACAGGAAAAGAACACCATTTATATGATAGCAAAGTGACAGGAGATACAGTGTTAGCCAACGGAGATGGAAGCAAGAGGGAGGGAGACTAATGAGGTTTGGTACCAGGAATGTTATAAGCCTGTTGAAATAAGTGAATTTTGAGAAGTGTTTTAAATTTCGGGTAGGAAGCTTTAAGGCAGAATGAGGATGGTAAAGCATTCCAGAGTGAAAGAATGAAGAAGAAAAACGCAGCATGACGCATTAGCTCTAGATGAGCCTGAGATAGGAATGGGAGAACAAGCCGATTTGCATGAAAAGAACAAAGTTGACGGTAGGGGGTGTGCAGGGTTATGAGGTTAGATAAATACTGAGGAACTGAGGTATAGAGAACTTTGTGTCAAAATAAAAAACTTATATTGAATCCTGTAGCAGATGGGTAACCAGTGAAGATGCATCAGTAGAGGGGTAATATGATCGTGGGCTGCTGTATTTTTTAGTAATTGTAAATGCTGAAGTTGAGAAAGGGTTAGACTAGCAAGGGCCACATTACAGTAGTCCAGCCTACTCATCACCAGTGCCAGCAAGAGAGTAGTAAGTGAAGAGGGCGCTAACAACAGTTGAACTGCTCGGATCTGACGAAGTGCACAAAAAGACCGGCAGACGAGGATGGATACATGCTCTTGAAAGGAGAGTGAAGAATCCAATGTAACATCCAAATAATGGAATCAAGAGACCAGGGGGATAGCAGTGGAACTTAGCCATAGGGCAATATTCGGACAGGGGGTGTTTAGGGAAACCCACATGGCTGTAGACTTTGATGGATTGAGATGTAGAAAGTTGTTAGAGATGAAAATGGTAATGTGGGTAAGACAATCATTAAGAGGTGAAAGATCAATAACAACTGGGAATGTGTGGTAAAGAAGAACTATATCATCAGCATAGAGATATGTGGACAATGGATACTGCTGAAAGAGGAGAGGCAGAGGGGCAAGAAAAATGTTAAAAAGTAATGGGGAGAGCACAGATCCCTGAGGTACTCCACATATTAAAGGGAATGATGGGGAGGACACGTCATTTAAGAGAACAGAAAAGGTACGGGAGGTGAGGAAGGAGCAAAACCACTGCAGCACAGCACCCCAAATCCTAGAGTCATAAAGGCGAGAGATCAATGTACAGTGATCTACTAAGTCAAAGGCGGAGGATAGATCTAGTGACACAACCAAAGTGATATCCCCTCAATCGTACACAACATGTAACTCATTCAACAGGGCAAGAAGAACGGTTTCCATGCTGTTGCCTGCACGGAAGCCAGACTGACGTGGATGGAGAACGTTAGTGGCCTCAACGTGGAATGCTAGTTGAGAGAACACAAGTTTTTCTAGCACTTTTGCTAGAAAGGAGAGGTTTGAAACTGGATGCCAGTGTGCCGGAACTGAAGAGTCGAGTGAGGATTGTTTAAATAGTGGCCGAATAATGGCTGACTTCCATGGGGTAGGAAAGATCCCAGTAAATAAGTTGGAATTAAAAATAGTTCAAACAAGAGGCAGTAAGGCAAGAGATGGTTCAGATAACCAGCTGGAGGGAATGGGATCCAGTGAACATGCTGTTTTCCTGGAGCCCGAGAGGGTCTTAAATAGCTCTGTTGCTGAAATGGGTTGAAATGAAGACCAGGTATGGCCCAGAGCCTGATTTGAGGGAGGTGAGGCTGAACTAGAGGTGTCAACAAGGGGAACAGATGATGGGGAGAGAGGAGTTGGGGGCAAAGGGGGGGGGGTGGGAAAAGTGGAGTGCAAGTCAAGTACCCTATCTCGGAAAAAGATGGCAAGGAGTGTAGGATTCGGTGATGTAGTCAGATGGACAGGATGAGTAGAAGGTGCAGATAGAGTATGGAGGATGGAATAAAGCTGTCTGGAGGAGTTGGAGGCTGTTGAAATGATGGATTTGTGATACGAACGTTTGGCAAAATCGATAGATGAATGGTAAAAGGAATATACCTGTTGAAAATGAGCACGAGCTTCTGAGGAGGGGTTCTTGAGCCACAACTCAACACAACAAAGCTGTGAGCACGGCAAAGATAAGCATGGGTGGTACCAAGGGGAACAAACACGTTTTGCTGAGGTAGGGAAGGGGTCCAAGTTATCCAAAGAGGCAGTAAGCACAGAATTCCAGGTGCAAACCTGAGCACTAACTGACTGAGAGGGAAAATCCAAAGGGAACAAGGTTTGTGCGGGTGGAAACGCAAGCAGCGTTGTTGGAGTGATATGATGGCATAAGCGGCGGGATGGCTGGGGATTAGCAGAATCAGCAGCTGTGATTGAAAAGGATGTAGAAAAGAAGATGCAATGATGGTCTGACCAAGGGACCGCAAGGACTGAAAAGGAGGATAGAATAAGACCAGAAGCAGGTAGGGCAATGACCAGGTCTAATGGATGGCCTTCACTATGGGTTGGACAGGGAACATGCTGTGTAAGAGACAAATCATTCAATAAGTTGAGGAAAGCATGATCTCTGGGCCTGAGAGGTGAATCCAAATGGGCATTGAAGTCACCTAGAATAATAAGATTAGAATAGGATAGGGCAGTTTCAAAAATAGCCTGCATTGCCATACCCCATAAGTTAGTGGAGAGGGAAGGGGGAAAGTAAAGGAGAAGGAAATAAAGGGGTGGGGATGATTGGAGTCACAGGAAAAGAGATTCAGAATAATGAATTGAAGCAGCCCTAACTTCAGTGATGGCAAACTGGGAATGATAGAGGAGTGCCACTCCCCCTCCCACACACACACACATCTACCCAGCCTGGGTGTTGAGTAGGCTGAGTAGCCTGAAGTCATAGGCGGCTCTATAATGAGGCCAAGTGAGGCGGTGGCCTCAGGCAGCAGCATTTTGGGTTTTTGGGGGCGGCAAAATTGCCCCCAAAAAGACCGCCGTCACCGCCTCACTCGGCCTTCAAAATTAAAAAAAAAAACAACTCTGGCGTAAGGATCAGCAGCTGCTGCTGCTGCTGCTCCAGCGGTGGCAGTGGCAGAATGAGGAGCCCCGCGGCCGCCCCCCCCCCCCCAGAGAGCCTGCTGGTTTCCCTTGGTTTCGTGGGCTCCGCTTTGCAAAGCCGCAGTGAAGGGACAGTATTTCCCTTAACCACAGCTCTCTTAAAGCTGAGCCCAAGGCACTGATGGGAAACAGTAAATCCTGTTTCCCACAAGCACCTCGGGCTCAGCTTTAACAGAGCCACGTGAAAGGGAAACACTGTCGCTTCGCCACGGCTCTGCAAAGCAGAGCTGACAAAACCAGGAGAAACCAGCAGGCTCTCTGGGGGGGCAGCGGGCGGCCGCGGGGCTCCTCATTCTGCCGCTGCCACCGCTGGAGCGGCAGCGGCAGCGGCAGTTGCTTCTTAGGCGGGAGGTTTATTATTTTTTCAATTTCCCTGGGTTGGGGGGGAGGGGTCTAGGACTGGAACTGGGCTGATGGGGGGGTAAGACAGGAACTGGGCTGATTGGGGGGGTTAGAACTCGAAATGGGATGATGGGGGGGTTAGGACTGGTAATGGGCTATGGGGGAGTTAGAACTGGAAATGGACTGATGGGGGTTAGTACTGGAAATGGACTGATTGGGAGGGGGGCTAGGACTGGTAATGGTCTATGGGGGGTTAGAATTGGAAATCTGCTAATGGGGGGTTAGGACTGGAAATCGACAGATGAGGATTTAGAAATGGAAATGGACTTATCAGGAGGGGGCTAGGACTGGTAATGGGCTATCGAGGGGGTTAGAACTGGAAATGGGATGATGGGGGTTAGTACTGGAAATGGGCTGATCGGGAGGTGGTTAGGACTGGTAATGGTCTATGGGGGGGTTAGAATAGGAAAGGGGCTGATGGGGTTTAGGACTGGAAATCGACTGATCAGGAGGGGGGCTAGGACTAGTAATGGGCTATTGGGGGGGTAGAACTGGAAATCGGCTGATGGGGGGTTAGTACTGGACATGGGCTGATTGGAGGGGGCTAGGACTGGTAATGGGCTGATGGAGGTTTAGAACTGGAAATGGGCTGATGGGGGGGTTAGGACTGGTAATGGGCTATGGGGGGAGACTAGGACAGGAAATGGGCTGATTGGGGTGCTAGGACTGAAAATGCACTTATTGGAGGGTTACGACTGGTAATGGACTGATTGGAGAGCTAGGACTGGGGTGAGCTGATAAAGGGGATAGGACTAGAAATGGGCTGGGACAGGAAATGGGCTAATAGGGGAGGGGAGGAGAGTGCTGCTGGCCCTGGAAGAAGCTAGGGGCTAGGGCTACAAATGGGCTGATGCGGGGGGATGGTAGAATAGGACTGGAAGGGAGCAGATACTGAGAGGGTCTGCCAGGGGAAGGATGGGGCAGGAAGGGAAGGAGGGGGCTGGAAAGGAGCTGACACCTGGAATGTACCGAGGAGGGACTGGAAGGGAGCTGACACTTGGGGATGGGAGTGGTAGGTAGCTGGATAATAGGGAGGAGGCTGGAAGGGAGCTGACATGTGAATGGCACTGGAAGAGAGATGGACAGAGGGTAGGGTGGCTGGAAGGGAGCTGACTGGGGAGTGGCACTGAGAGTGAACCTGAGCTGATACCTGGTATGGTATTTGGACTAGAAGGGGTTGGACAGTGGGAAAGGAGGGGGACTGGAAGGGAATGGGCACAAGTGGCAGTCATGGGAATGCAAGGTTGTTGATATTGGAAGGTACTGGGAGGGGAGGACTGGAAAGGGGACTGATACTGGGGAGGGTTACTGAAACTGGAAATGGGCTGATGGAAGGAATTGAAGAAAACAAAAGAAGAGATAAGAAATGGCAGATGGACCATGGACCATAGACCACAGAAAGAGAGCTAAGAGAAGACAGGAAAGCAGAAGCCTCAGATCGGGACCAGCATGATCAGAGAATAAAATGGTCAGACAACAAAGGTAGAAAAAATAATTTTATTTTATTTTGGTGACTGAACTTTGTGCTATTTTTATATTTTACACAGTATTGGGGAACTGCATCTCTTATTTAACTGATGTTGCCCTGTATGTGGACTCTGGCCTCTTGGGGTTTCAGTTTAAATTTTGTCTAATATTTTTATTTTTACTTTAGATTGTGGTTACTTATTCTGTACTTGGTGAGGGTCGATGTTGTGAGTGTGTGACTGAGGTCAGGTGTTCTGTTAACGTGCAGTTTGTATATAAAGATCTATACTATACTGTAGTAATTTGACTTGTTCAGCTTTTCAAATAGGTATATGGATGTTCCAGGGCCCACTGAAGTATTTACAGTGACGCTTTTTTTGGATGGGCTCCTTATGTGACTAAGATGGTGGGGGGGGGGGGGCGCCATCTCATTCTTCGCCTCAGGCAGCAGACTGCCTTGAGCCACCCCTGCCGAAGGTAGACATCTGTTTAAAAGGGGGCTGTCACCCTCTTTAAGCCAGGTTTCCGTGAGGAAACATGTCTAGGGAATGTTCCTGCAAAAGATCATAAACTAATAGTGATTTTGCTTGGAGGGAACGACAATTCAGTAATGCCATACTGAGGACCAGGGTGGACACAGGGGAGGGGCAAGGAAGAGGGGGAGGCCTGTAATGGTTACAGGGCACGAGGTTATCAGGAGTGCATGCAACAGGGCCTGGTAGGAATGTAGTAGAGCAGCAGGACTGCCACCCCCAATGCATGGGGATAGCTGTTATGCCACCGAGAAGAACAGCAGCACACAGAAAGAACAACAAAGGGAATAACTAAAAAAAACCAAAAAAACAAAAACAAAAACAGAAGGAACCACAGCTTACCTGGGATACAGGGTGCCAACTAGAAGAGTGAAGTCAATATGGCACAAGTCCCCAAGAGAACCCAAGATGTAGGAGAGCTGTTATGCCCCTGCTGTCCTGTTCTAGGCTTTCCAGTAATTCTGACCAGCTGTTATTCTGGTAGAGTACCCCTCCATTACTTTGTTTTTTGCTGTCCTTTTGACTCTTTTTTTATGGACCACTCTTAATGTTACCCAATGTTCTTCAATTGTGCTTTTACCGTTTATGTTCTTTTTATTATATATGTATTGTTTTAGACATCCTTGAGTGATATTAGTTGTTTTATGATACTTGGTTGTTTTACAACATTTTATGTACTTTTTGACAAGTCAAAGCTGACCAAGACATTCACTGGTAACCTTTCTTTTATTATTATTGCCTTTATTGATTTTTTACCTTACTTTTACTTTTATTGCCCTTTCTTTCTTGGATATGTATGTTTTATTATTATGTTCTTGATGTATTTATTTATTTATCTGGATTTTCATGCCACCTTTTACCGGGTCAAAGCGGTGTACATGAACAAAACCGTCAACAGTTACAGTGTAACATTTTACTATATACAGCATGCATTGGATAAATAGAGTTGAATAACTATATAAAAATTTACAATTTTGAGGTGTATTGGTTATATGGGGCAGTTAGCTCTATACATTGAATGTCAGACATGGGGAACAATGCTTCTGTGGGGAATTACGTGGTGGGGCTGAAATGCTCAGAGAAGAGGTGTGTCTTTAGGTGCTTCCTGAAGGTGCTGAGATCAGTGATGTTTCTCAGTGGGTCTGGTAGTGTATTCCAGATTGAAGGTGCATAGAGTTGGAAGGCTCATCCACAGGCCTGCTGGCTGAATTTAGTTCTAGCAGGGGGAATGACAAGGGTGTTCCTAGTAGAGGCTTGTCTTGATCTGTTAGGTTGGGGAGTTTGAAACAGGGTGTGGAGGTGAGTGGGAGGGTCAGAGTGGATGACTTTGTGAATCATGAGGAGGATTTTGTATTTTATATGACTCGGTAGTGGTAACCAGTGGAGTTGTTTGAGTATGGTGTAATGTTGTCCTGTCTTTTTGCTCCTTGGAGGATGTGTGCTGTTGTATGGAAAGTGGTCCATAGAGAAAGCAGTGTGGCTTGTGAGAGATCCTGGTAGATAGCATTGCAATAGTTGAGGTGCGGGAGAACTATGGCTTGGAGTGCAGAGCAGAGGTCTGATGATTCAAAGAGCAGCCATAGGCATTGCAGGGTTTTTGCTTTGTGATATATTGTTCTAGACTTTGTTTATATGGACTTTGAAGGTACGGTGCTGATCAACGGTGATTCCAAGGTATTTCACTTCTTTCTGGATCTTCACTTGTGTGTTGTTCAGGGTTAGGGAAGTTGGGTGGGGGTGTTGTTTTTCATTATAAAGATATCTTCTGTTTTCTTATAGTTGTTATTTTTCAACCAGTTAGAGACATCGGCAAAACATTCTTAATGAGCAGAGTAGGAGGGTTGTTTCATGTTGAAAGTGCCATATAGCATGATGTCTTCAGTGTAGATGTGGAAGTTGAGGATGTAGGACCTGATGATTGAGCAGATGGGTCAAAGATAGATGTTGAATAGGAGTGATGAAAGGGTGGATCCTTGGGGGACTCCTTGTGTTTGGTGGTATGGAGTAGAGGTATTTGGGCCAATTTTTATCTGTTGGCGTCTGTTAGGTAGGAGTTGAATCATTGGAGAATTGTACTCTGGATTCTGGTGGTTCAAAGACACTGAAGGAGAATATTATGGTTAATGGTGTCAAAGGCCAAGGAGTTATTCAGGAAGATCAAGAGGAATCCTTGATTGGTGTTTTGTATTCCTTTTATTAGGGTGTTGACAAGGGTGATCAGTAGTGTTTATACTCCATGAAGAGGGTGGAATCCGTGTTGCTGTGGATCAAGAAAGTTGTTCCTGTCAATGCAGTCTTGTAGCTGATGCTAGATATTTTTTTTTCTATGATTTTGGCAGTAAAGGGGAGTCTGGCTATGGGTCTGTATGAGGCTGGGTTGGAAGGATCTAGGTCTGGTTTCTTCAGAGATGGACGTATGGAAGAAATTTTCAGGCATTGAGGCATTTCACTTTGTTGGAGTACTGCTTAGGTGATTTTAAGAACATAAGAACATAAGATATGCCATACTGGGTCAGACCAAGGTCCATCAAGCCCAGTATTCTGTTTCCAACAGTGGCCAATCTAGGTCATATGTACCTAGCAGTTTCCCCAAGGGACACAGGTTCCACAATGCTTGTATTGGTTCAAGCATTGATATCCTGGGTCCCTTCTTAATAATGGTTTATGGACCTTTCCTCCAGGAACTTGTCCAAACCTTTTTTAAACCCAGCTACACTAACAGCCTTTACTACATCCCCCGGTAACAAATTCCAGAGTTTGATTACACGTTGAGTGAAAAAATATTTTCTTTTATTAGTCTTAAATAGTTTACCCTGTAGCTTCATTGCATGTCCCCTAGTCTTTCTATATTCTGATAAGGTAAACAATTGATCTACGTTTACCCGTTCCACTCAGTTCATTAATTTATAGACTTCTATCATATCTCCCCTCAGCCGTCTCTTTTCCAGGTTAAAGAGCCCTAACCTTTTTAGCCTTTCTTCATAGGAGTATCCTTCCATCCCCTTTACCATTTTGGTGGCTCTTCTCTGAACCTTTTCTAAAATCGCTATATCCTTTTTAAGATACGGCAACCAGAATTGCACACAATATTCAAGGTGCAGTCTCACCATGGAACGATATAGAGGCATTATAATATCTTTTGTTTTATTTTCCATTCCTTTCCTTATCATACCTAGCATTCTATTTGCTCTCTTGGCCGCTGCTGCACACTGGACCAAGGGTTTTAACATGGTATCCACAATGACGCCTAAATCTTTTTCCTGGGTGGTGGTTCCTAATGTGGAACCTTGCATTGTGTAACCATAGTTTGGGTTGTTCTTCCCTAGGTGCATAACCTTGCACTTGCCCACATTAAATTTCATCTGCCATTTTGATGCCCAGTCTTCCAATTTATCAAGATCCTCTTGCACTTTTCCACAATCCTCTTGGGTTTTAACAATTTTAAATAGTTTTGTGTCATCTGCAAATTTGATAACTTCACTCGTTATTCCACTTTCCAGGTCATTTATGAATATGTCAAAAAGCAGCGGACCCAGCACATATCAATGGAGTACACCACTATTCACCTTTCTCCATTGGGAAAATTGGCCATTTAGCCCTACCCTCTGCTTTCTATCTTTTAACTAGTTCCTGATCCACAATAGTACACTGCCTCCTATCCCATGACTCTTTAGTTTTGCCAAAAGTCTCTCATGAGGGACCTTGTCAAAGGCTTTCTGAAAGTCCAGATACACAATATCAACCGACTCACCTTTGTCCACCTGATTATTCACTCCTTCAAAAAAACATAACAGATTAGTAAGACAAGATCTTCCTTGTCTAAAGCCATGTTGGCTGTCTCCCATTAGGTCATGACTATCTACATGCTGAGTAATTTTATTCTTTATGATGGTTTCTACCATTTTTCACCATTTTTGGTGAGTGTGGGGCTGAGTTCCTTCTTGGTTGCCTTGATCCAGGTGACCGGGCATGGGTCGAGGGGCGAGGTTGTTGTGTTGAGTGATCAGATGATGTTTTCAATATGTTCCTTGTGGGTGTTGCAAAGGAGGACCAAGGATTTTTTCGGGGGGGGGAGGATTTCTGGGTGGGGGTGAAGCTGTTTGCAGTGGGTTGCCAACTGTTGTGGGGTGATTGTGATCTCTTGAATGTCAGTGGAGGATGTCATCAGTCATTTTATGATATCAAAGAGTTCTCTTGAATGATTGATTGAGGAGTTGAGTAGTTTTGTGTGGTATTCGCGCTTTGCCTTGTTCATTGCAGTACAACAATAATTTAGTAGTCTTAAATAGTTGTGTCTGACTTCATTGGCCTTGGTTTTTTGCCATTTCCATTCATGCTTTTGGAGTTGGGTTTTGATAGTGGATAGGACTCAAGTGTACCATGAGGTAACATAGTAACATAGTAAATGATGGCAGATAAAGACCAGTAGGGTCCATCTATTCTGCCCAGGGTTTTGGAGCGTTTCTTGTGTGAGCATGTTGGAGTAGTTCTTGCAGTGGCTGCTTTTTCAATGGTGTGGTTCGAGTGTTCTATTAGTATGTGGGGATCACTTGAGTCAGTTTATAACTGAGGAAGGATGTTTTCTATAAAGTTGTCCTTGTTGAACTGCTTGAATCGTCTTCTCATTGATTGATGGATGGGGGTATGCTGGGGTTGGCATGGGGAGGGAGAAGCAGATTAATTTATGGTCAGACCATGGTACTGGGTGGGTATGAATGGAGTGGTGGGAAACTTGTGTTGTGTGGTTGTTGAAGAATATCAGGTTGAGGGTGTTGCCATTTTCATGTGTGGATGTTATTACAAGTTGGCTGAGGTCCATTGCTGACATTGCTTCAAGGAATGAGCATACAAGTTTTGGTTGTAATGTTGGTTGAGGTCAAGGGAACATGGTTGGGAAAGTCCAGTATGTATATGAGGCACTGAGGATTTCTGTGGGTGGTGTGTTGGTATGGTATGTGTGTTTGCTGGTGGGAGGGGGTTCTGAACTATAGTTGGGGTGTGATGTGTGTATGTTGGTTGTGTGCTGATACAAATAGAAGGATTGCCAGTAAGGTGTATAGCATTAGGTATAGCATTAGGTGTATAGCATTAAGTATATGGGTAGTATAGTTGGTTGGAGTATATGGCCGGCAACACCTTTTGTTCTCCATTTTGCATGCTCTAGGAAGGAAGCCACCTTTAGTCTGTTGGCATGCTGTCCTTGTTTGACTGGTTCCTGGATGCTTGATGCTCAGTTGGGCACAGGTCGTTGTAGTCCCCGAATAAGGGCCACACCAAAGGGCCCTCTGGTGTGGGCACACCTTCACTGAGTGGGTGTTTAAATGTTCAGGGTGCAGACAGATGATGTTAGGTGCAGCAGGGAGGAGCGTAACTTCCCACTGTTCCTGCAGCCAGTTCCCTTGTTCAGAGGAGTGGTCTGATGGCAGTGGAGAGTCTGTGTGATGGTGTGGGTGAGTGGCCGGGAGTCTGAAGCAGGGTCTGGATGCATGAGTGTGTGTGTGGCGCCTTGGCTGAGAAATAAAATATTACTTTTATTTTCCATTTATTTTTTGATAATAAGTGTTTTGCATTTCATTTCCAATATACTGTATACTACATACTATATATATTTGTTTGGCATATTTCAGCTATGCATTTTTTATTTCAATGTGTGTTTATATCTATATGTATGTTTTTATGTTTTAGACCCATGACGCAGGCTCTTATGCTGAAATTGTCCCATATCAGTTTTTCAAATAAAGTTTGGTGATTGCGAAAATATCCTTGGTGTGGCTGTGGTTCTTCTCCACTCTAAGTGTACCAATTTGCTGTCTACTGAGGATCTCCTCTCTTCTGTTGTCATTGACATTTCTCACGTCATTTCAAACTAATTCACACCCCTATTGGTGTCCCATGTTTCTCTATGTGAAAACCACTAGAGAAACATTCCAGGGAAGTAACCCAATATTGTTTCTTTGTTTTGAGCAACCTATAATCACCACGTGTTCTGAGGTTACTGTTAGCTTTTGGTTACCTCATTGCAGGTAGGTTGGCATCAACTAAATGGATGGCCTATTGTGGCAGCAGATAACTTATTAGGCAAGCTGTTCATATGCATTGTCATTAAGGATGAAGACTTGTGATGCATAATATTCTAAGATATTAACAGAGTGAAGTTAAATAGTTGATCTTTTTTTTACTATGTCTTACGTTGTAGGTTCTAGCATTACTTGAGTCGGTATGTTACTAAAGCTGTGGCCTTGTTTTTGCCACTTTTTAAAGCCAAGGAGAGCCAGCATGTGAGCTTTGAAGACTTCTTATTGGGGAGGCAGACAGCAGAGGAGTTTCAAGCATAGAGATTTTATTTAATTGTCAGGCATTAATAAAGAATATAGCCACTATTAACCATCCTAGAATGTGTTGATGTGGTCTGTGCTTTGGTGTAGTTCCTCAGGGTGGGCGCTGGGATAATAGAGCCAGGAGTACACTGAGCATTTTAAGCCTTTGTACAGTTTATATTGCAAGATAGTGAATTTTATTCGTGGGAGATGGAGAAAATGTATAACATTGTGGAATTTCTTTGCAACTTGGTTGGAATGTGGCACTGAAGCACTACGAAAAATATCACTAAATAAAATGTATCATTTTAGTAGGCTTTTCTTGAACCTTTTCCCTCCTTTTGTTATCCTTTTGAAAATATGATTCAGAGAACTGATCACAGTACTCATAGTATGGGTCTTACAAGTGTGAAGGCAATACTATAGTCTTTTTACTGCTGAAAATAACTCTACTTGTGCAACCAAGCACATGCTTAGCTTTCCCAGTTATATTATTAGCTTGAGTAATTGTCTTAAGACTGCTGAGATGACTATATCTTGTTCTTGATTTTTGGTTTCACAATTTACAGTTCTTGGTTTTTTAAATGATAAATTGCTAATTGGTATTTGCATCTCCCCATATTCTCATAGAAACTTTGATCATGCCCACTGCTTTTCAAGTCTCTTTTTATTTTCTCTGTCTCTTCTAACATTTGCGCTCTGTTACATATTTTATTGTCGAGTGCAAATAAGCAAATTTTTTTCTTCAGTTTTCGCACCAGTGCAACAATTAAAGACCAGTGATATCTATATTGAGACCAGGAAACCCCAGTGATCACTTGGCCTTCACTATGCTAAGGATCAAAAGTGGTAGATAAGAATACTACAAACGTATATTTCTATTTTCTTGTATCTATTTATCTATCATTATAGATATATGTGTGTGTGTGTACATATTTTGAGATAATCTTATGTTATAGCGCTGTATGCAGCTACCCCTATTACATGCAAATTTATCTCATGCATCTGTGTTACCCTGAAAACCTGACCTGTTTGTAGCCCACAAGGATTGAGCTTGTGCACACTGTGTGTGTACATATTTTGAGATAATCTTATGTTATAGCGCTGTATGCAGCTACCCCTATTACATGCAAATTTATCTCATTCATCTGTGTTACCCTGAAAACCTGACCTGTTTGTAGCCCGCAAGGATTGAGCTTGTGCACCCGTGCCTTAGGAGAATCAAGCAACATAACCATAAAGATCTCTTATCTAAAGACAATGATGGTGATCGCCTAAAGAACTGTAAATAATATATTTTTATTGGGGACTGGGTGAATTGTAGCCACATTTTATGTATTTATTTATTTACATTCTCTTATATACCGCGCTACTCTGCATCAGTGCAGTTTACATTGAACAAACTGAAATTACATTGAACAGGGCATTATAACTTGGAGATAATTATTTTTACAGGGAACATGGGCTATGGAGGGTTAAGTGGCTTGCCCAAGACCACAAGGAGCACCTGTGGGACTAGACACCCCAGTCCTTCCGGCCCAAGGTTGCTGTCCTCTAGTGGGATTTGAACCCCCTGACCTTCCAGCCTGAAGTACTTTGCCCCAACCACTAGGCCACTCCTCCACATCAACTTGTATTTTAAACAATTTAAGGAAACCAATACCAGTGAGCTCATGGACTCAAGAACTTCTTCCAAATGCTATTCTCTTAAATTTTCAACAAATCTGAATATTAAATATTTCTATGTTCCCTAAAACACGCTCTGAGAGTGCAATGATGTGAAAGATGATTTTACTGTTAGACATTTTATGAAAGAACATTTATTGCAGAATCTCCTGTGCACTGGATACTGTAAATGCCTTTATCCTTCCAAATAGGATTTTGTTGGCATTATCTTTACTCGCCTGCAGTCTGCCTTATCTGTGATCTAGCTACCAGCATAACATACTTAGAGGTTACTGAAGTACACCTTGAAGAACAACTATTTCATCCACAAATGGGTATGTCCAGCCTTGTGCATGGAGTGTTTTATCCTCCTATCCCTCTGCACCATCTGATCGCATTATTAAGCATCCTCAGACTGGTCGGGTCTAAAACCCATGAAATATCCAGTTAAACATGTAAATCCACAGTCATGAAAATAGTATTTTGTAGCATAGTTTACCATACTAAATTGTATTATCCACTTATGTCATCCTGCTACATAACAGTATGAAAGGTTTGCAATTAATGTGTGTTACCAATGAACATTTAAGTTGAATGTGAATTAGCTTTTTATTACTTCTCAGTCATGAATAAACTCTAGGAACACCACTTTCTCTGGTCTAGGCTGTAGCAGCTCAGTGTGATTTCATGCAGCATCTATTAAATGATTCACATCACTGTCTAGGATTACTGAGGGTGAAGTAATGAAGTTAAGTGTTGCACTGTATACCCTCAGTATTCTAAATAGATAATTTATCAAGGAACATTTCATACAGCAGCTTGTTAAGAATACTAGACTAGTCAAATTCATAAAATAGCTAAAATAGCTAACAACATCCCAAATAATCTTTCAGAGCTGCATCTCTATTATACTGCAGCATACGGTTAGTTAGTAAACTAGCAGTATTTAGTTTATTTTAATAAAAATTAACTTTATGAACAGCAGTATTTTTCTAGCAAGCTTGAAAACTTACCTAACTCACCTTTTAGAGCACAGATCAAGGCCTGATTTTAACAGTTATCCCAAGTGTCTAATGTGCAGGACAGGAGTGACCCTCCCTTGATCCTGTACCATTGCCACTGCGGATCAAAATGTAGATCTGACCCCTAGAGGTAATCTCATGGTACATTTGTACTTCTCGCAGAACCTCAGGATTACCATTAAGGTCGAGTCACGGAGCTTGGGGGTAGAGTGGGAAGTTTAGGCCGAAGGGGAAGGGTAAGAACTTTGAGGACAATTACATTGGGATTCTGTCTTGGGAAGGGGGATCCAACTTGAGGGGGTGGGGGGTCTGTAACTAGCTATGAGTCATATGATCAGGAAGTGGGAGGGCAGAGCTGAAATTGCTGGTTGCTGCCAGTGATTTTTTTTTGGTAGGTGTTTGAGGCAATGGCTGCTCTATTTGAATGTTAACAGCACAGCTGCTGAGGGATGCATGGCTTAATGGTTAGGGCATGGTACCTCAGGCCAGAGGAAAAGGTGTTCAAGTCTCACCTGGGGACAACAATCTCAGGCCAGAGGGAGTGGGGCTTCCAGTCCTATAGGCATGCCTTGGGCAAGCCACTTAACCCTCTGTTGCCTCAGGTACACATAGATTGTGAGCCTTTTGGGGACAAGGGAATGTATCCAGTACCTGTTTGTAGTGATTACATAATGATTGAAAGATAAGACAGTACAGAAAACTGGTTAAATAAATAAATGCCACCTCTTGAGGTGGTGTTGATTGTGACCATGCCATCGTTAGCCATGACAGCTAGTATATGGTGCAGTCCTGTGTGCTAGCTGTCACTGACCATCATGCTCACCCTGCCCCCTGTATCCACCCAGATCCTGCCCAAACCCATGCTAGGCACTTTGCATGGTTTCTTTTCTGCAGCAGTGTTTTTTACTGCATTGTAACAGCACAGACCCGAGCTGCGATACGATGCTAAAAGCTGTGCTAAGTGCTTAGCCCACATTAGTAAATATGTCCTTAAATATTTAAAAGACCCATTGTGTTTTGTAAAATGACTATTGAACATTAGGGCGTGGTAAAAGTTCAGGGGTAGCGTTCAGCACTTTTCAAGCACCTGGCTGCTGCTGCTGCTACTTTAATTTAATCTGGATACTCATTCGCACTGGAAATGTACGGCCGTGGGCCCCCCGTTCCCGTGGCCGCTTATAACCGGGGGGGCGGCAGTCCGATCGCGCCCCCGAGTTCCGGCGGCGCGCGGGTCGGGGCGAGTACCGCGTGGTCCGGCGGCCTCATTGGCTCCCGTGGCGTTTTGAAACGCGCGGGAGCCAATGAGAAGTACTGAGACCTTGGGCAGCGAGGGGGGTGGTGCGTTGACTCGGCGCTGCTCCGGCCGTTGGCGGGTGAGGCTGGAGGCGCCGAACGTGTGAGCTGTGCCTTGGGGGGGTTTTTGGCCCTGTTGAGCAGCAGGAGGATGAGAGGAGGGGTTTCGGTGGTAATCGGAGCTCCGCCGGGCAGCGTGTCAGCGGCTGGGGACTGAGACGGCGGAGTCCCTTTTTGGCGGTTTCTTGGTTGACTGCAGCCCTGGGCCGAGGAGCAGGGATTGTTCCCGCAGGCAAGTTGTTTCCGTATTTGGCAATTTTAACGGGACTGTTTGGTGGGGTGATTCCGATAGCAAAAACTTCAAAAAAAAATATATATATATAACAAAAAAAAAAAAAAAATAATAATAATAATCACCAAGGTTCCTCCAGCTTTGAGCTTGCCATGTCTGGTGGAGGAAACAAGGGGGTCCCAGACAGGAAAAAGGGTCTGGCATGGCCAACACAGGCGGTACTGGGGGAGGTGGGGCAGCTTCTTTAGGGTGCACAGCTCAGTTGGGGCTGGGGCGGGGGGGCCAGGGGCAGAGCTCCTAGCCGTGGCCCGGCGTCCGGATGGGGCGCTAGCTCTGCCGGAGGTTCAGGGCAGGAGGGGCGAGTGCAGAGGGGGGTTTCGCCTGGCCCTTTAGCTCGGGGTCGGCGAGTTAGGTCTAAGGGGCCGGCAAGAGTTGACTCGGGGCTTGGAGAGGCACTCGGCCCTGTGAGTGGACTGGGTGTGGCCCCCGGTCTAGTGGGGGGGGGGTGAGGGTGAAAACCCGCAGGTGGGCGGTGCGGTTTTGGAGGCAGCAAGTCCCGGGGGTTTCTTGGCTCCTGCAGGGGTAGGTTACTCGCCAGCTTGGGCGCATTGGCAAGCGGGGGTCAAGACTCTTCCCGTGCGGAGTGGCTAGGGGCGTGGCAACCACCGTGGCCTGTGGCGGGTGTCCCTTCGCCGTTTCCTGTTTTTTCTCCGCAGGTTTCTACCGGATGGCACTACTTGGGGCACCCTTGGGGGGCTCCTGCTGGACAGACGGATGGCGTGTGGGCGAGCGCAGGCGGTGGCCCTGTGCCTGTCAGAACTGGGGAGGATCGGAAGCTTCAGCGTCGACTCGACAGGAGACAGGTGTGGCTACCGAGGTAACGTCCCCTCCTGCAGGTGAGTTGGATGCTGGCGCTGCTGTGCGGGCTGCTGGCGCTGCGGCGCGTTCTGGATCCTCCTCTTCGTCCACCTCTGCGTCTTCATCTGGTTCTATTTCGGTCGAATTGGGCAGGGGTCGCGAGGCTAGCGGAGATGCGGGTCGTGCCGGACAGGTTGGAGCGGCGCCCACAGTGGTGGTTTTCTCCACGTTATGGGAGGGAGTACCGAGGAATCTTCGGAGGAAGATTATGAAGCGTCGATACTTAGATATTTTCCGTTTCCTTGAAGGTCGAATACGGTTTGGGGATAATCGGAGGAAGCGAAAGGAGGATGAGAAGGCTGGTAGGGTTAAGAGAGTGGCGCGGAATGTGGTTAATTGGACTCGCGCCTTCCTGCGCCTTGCTAGTGTCTGGGGGCATTCGCATCCGGAGCAGTATGGTATGCTTCTGGCTTACGCGGATTCCATCCTGGAGGCATCACAGACTCATGAAGGTTGGGCATTGGCTCAACTATGATGAGAAATTCTGTGATAAGATGGAAGAGAATCCACTGCTTTCTTGGGGAACGCAAGATATTAATCTTTGGCTGACACAGATGGCGATCAGACCGGTAGACGGAGGTGTGAGCGGGCCAAAAGGCAGAACGTCTGTTACCGCAAGGGTTGAACGGCCCTTTCGACTGGGCGTGCCCTCCGCTTTGCAGAAAGCTCCGGGGGGAGGGGAGCTGGGGATTTGTGCAGGCGGTTCAACAAGTCTTCATGCCCCCTTCCGGATTGCAAATTCTGGCGCGCTTGCTCCATCTGGAATGGGGGCCACTCAGCACTCAAATGTGTTAAAAAAAGTGTCGGGGGCGCCGCGGTTCCCCTCCCCCACAAGTAGTAGAGGCTTGTGGAGTTTGGCCTCCACTCCTGTTGCGATTGATGTTTTAGGTCCGTGGCGTATGAGATATCCGAAAAGACTGGGGAAGTTGCATTTTAGAGATTGGGTTTAAGGAGAGGTTTCCTATACCGGTAGTAGGTAGCGTAGGGGCGAACTGGGCCTGGAATTCGCCTTCCGTTCGGCGTGTGGCGCAGCTGGTACGGGATAAGTTGGCAACTGAGATTGAGTTAGGTAGGGTAGCGGGCCCTTTTGGAGAACGGCCTTTCGCGGATTTTGTGGTCTCTCCTTTGGGTATCATTCCAGAGAAGGAGCCGGGAAAGTATCGCTTAATACATAATCTTTCCTTTCCTATTGGTTCCTCGGTCAATGATCACATTCCTCGGGAATTGTGTGCAGTACGTTACGCCTCCTTTGAGGAGGCTGTCGAGCTCGTGTGAGCATGTGGGCCTGGGTGCTTGCTGGCAAAAGTAGATATTGAATCCGCCTTCCGTTTATTGCCAGTGCACCCGTCGGCTTTTCATTTGTTGGGGTTTTTGCTGCAAAGGACAATTTTACTTTGATACGAGCATGCCTATGGGTTGTTCGATTTCCTGTGCTTATTTCAAACAATTTAACTCGTTTTTTACATTGGGCATTTTGTTGACTGGGTGGGGTGTGGCGCTGTGGTGCATTACTTAGACGACTTTCTCTTTGTTGGACCTGCGCATACGGGGCAGTGAAGGCATTGTGGGATGGTTTTGTCCGATTAGCCCAGGTGTGGGGTGTTCCCTTAGTTTCGGGTAAGACTGAGGGTCCGGCGACTACTCTTACCTTTGGGAGTTCAGTTGGATTCCGTGGCACTTGTAGCCAGCCTGCCGGAAGAGAAAGTTATGTGGCTGCGGGTGTTGGTTGCCAATGCGCTGGTTTCCAGCAAGCTGACATTGCGAGAGATGCAGTCCCTAGTGGATTCCCTTAATTTTGCTTGCAGAGTTATCCCGACGGGGAGAGTATTCTTGCGTCGGCTGGCAACTGCTACTGCAGGTGTTACTAAGCCTCTTCATCGGATACGGATGTCTCGCAGCCTGCGGGCGGACTTGAGGATCTGGGACGCTTTCCTAAGTAACTTCAATGATACCACCTTTCTGAGAGGCCGGGAGGTGACTTCTGCGGATCTGCAGTTGTATACTGATGATGGGGGTTGGACTTGGGGATTTATTTTGGGGGCTCTTGGTGCACGGAGGGCTGGCCGCAGTCCTGGCGTGACGTAGGGCTTACGATGAATATTACCTTCCTCGAGTTGTTCCCCATTTTGGGGATCATGTCATTCTGGCCTGACAGACTCAGAAATCGTAAAGTTTTTTGGTGGTGCGACAATGAAGCTGTGGTGTCAGTGCTCAATAATTATTCCTCAAGATGCAGGCCTGTAGCCGACCTGATGCGGCCGGTGGTCTTCGCTTGTTTGCAGTTGAATCTAGTGATTAAGGCTCGTCTTATTCCGGGGAGTCATACAACGATTGCTGAAGCTCTTTCCCGTTTTAAGTGGGAGCTGTTTCGGACCTTGGCGCCAGATGCGGACGAGGAGGGCACATCGGTCCCGGAGCATTTATGGCGGACTGGCCTCCTGCCATGATGGAGCTGCTGCGGAATTCCGTCTCTTCGGCTACGGGGGTAGCTTATCAACAGGGCTGCTGCAGTGTGGTCTCCTTCTGGGTACTTCACGTATGGCTGGAGGGACAGCCTTGGATCAGCTGCTGGGTCCGTAAGTGTCGGCAGCTACGGCTGCAGGTCTGTCGCGGACTACTGTCCGGAGAAATTTGGCGGGCTTCTCCTTTTTGCGCGGGTCCTAGGGTGGGGGGGGGGCGGCTGGGGGCTGTTTAACATGTACGCTTTTGTGTGGTTGGGAGCGGTCCTGCCCTTCTTCAGGTGATTGGCGGCGCCCCCTCATGCATGACTTGCTGCGGCGGTTCTGCGGCGCGTTGCTTCAAGTGGTTTCATCATCTTATGAAGGGGTGCGCTTTCGGGCTGTCTTTTCGGTAGCCTTCTTCGGCGCTTTTCGGGTGGGTAAATTGGTTGCAGAGTCAGGTCGGATTCACAATGGGGGGGAGGTCCAGCTACATCAAATGCAATTGATCGGGGGCGGGGTTCGTATCCGCCTTGCCCATTCTAAGATGGATCAGGCGGGAAGAGGTATGTGGGTGGACTTGACAGCTATGCGGGGCTCTCCCTCGTGTCCTGTGGCTTTACTGCAGGCGTACTTACGCGTGCGTCCGGATACCAGTGGTAGCCTTTTATACATCAGGATGCGCGGGTTCTTACGCGTTTTCCATTTGCGGTGTGCTGCGGCTGTCCTTATGGCTGAGTGGGAAGGTTCCTGGTGCGCTTGCTCCTCACTCCTTCCGGATTAGGGCGGCGACTAGTGCAGCGGCTGCTGGACTACCTGAATCGGAGATACAGCGGGCCTTCCACAGCTACGTGTGTTTGTAGGGGTGGGGGGGGGGGCGCTAACTCTTCTATGCTTTCTGTTGCAGATGCATGGCCCGGATCGTGTTGTTGGTTGATTGGCCACTCCTTTGTGTTCTGGGCTGGCCGGAGAGCAGCGATGCGCCCAATGGGGCTGAATTTGGGACTTCCAGAGCGTGCGGTGACCATCACATGGCTGGGTGAACGCGGACTCCGGTGGATCCCGATCTTGCCTTTGCTTCAGCACCACCAGCGCTCAAGAGGCTCGCCGGACATATTGCTGCTCCACTTAGGTGGCAACGATCTGGTTTCCTGGACTTGCCGACCGTTGATTCGGGCAGTTATAAAGGACTTTGGGGTGGTGTTGGGGATGTTTCCAGGCGTCATATTGGTTTGGTCTGATATCCTTCCAAGGCCGGCCTGTTGGGCTCAGCGACGGTGGTCACGGGGTGTGACGAAGATTTACCGTCAAATTGACAGATGGGTGGGGGAGCAGGGAGGCTGTCATATTCTGCACCCTTGGGTTGACGTTCAGTGCACGGGCCTCTACAGGCCAGATGGCGTGCACTTGTCCCCGGGGGAGGGGTTAGACTTCTTAATGATTGGCAGGAGGCTTTGGAAGGTATTAGATTGGGGGCAAGGGCTGGTCGCAGCTTACCTTTGGGGGGCGGCTCTGGTCGTGGCTGACCTGAGACGGTGGCGGGATCCCGGAGGTTTCCAGGGTCCAGAGCCGGTGGCAAGCATGAGGGCGGGGGTGGGATACCCCCGACCCGGTTAATCCCTCAGGTTTTTGCTAATAATATGGCGAAGCCGGAAGAGGGAGGGCGTGGAAAATTGTCGGCCCTGTACCCGGCGGAAGCGGATGCGGCATCACCTTGCTACTAACATGGCTGGTGAGGGCTCGCTCTGCTTGGAGGGGGGGGGAGTTATAATGTGTTGATTTGTATTGGTTGGTTTGTTAAAAAGGTTATTAAAGCTGCGACCAGTTTAAGTCCAAGATTATTGTCATGTGTTTTGTTTTGAATTGAGTGGTTTGAGGGGAAAATTAGTGGGGGTGGCTGGGAAGGGCGAGAGGCGACGTGTCCGCCTTACCCGGTTATTAATCTAGCATCCTGTGTTGATACTGTATCTAGTTTCAGCAGATAAAGTGATCATTATCCATCTAGTTGTGACATTCAGTCAGAACTGGATGGTGAAAAACAGATAAAGTTCGAACAACCATTGGTCTAGCCTGACTTTATGCAGTTTAGCCATCTGGTTAGCGGCTGAATATTGACCCCAACCAGATAATTACCAGAATCACCCCTACTCCTTCCACAGACCACCTTAGTTTTAACTGGGCATCTCTTCTACGGTCCATGGGGGATAATCAGTGAAACTATCTGGATAGTGCCACCACTAAATATCAGAATTGTCACAGCTTAGCTAGTTAGGAAATCTTGCTATCAGGCTAAAACCTTTTGAATATGCCTCCATTATGTCTTATCATTGCATGTAAGTACAATTAAAATATGAAACATATGATTTGAATGTGCTGCATGTTGGCTTAGAATATATTTAACTCCTGTTTCATATTTTAATTTACAAAAGTACAAAATACTATACTTTCACTACAAGTAATGAAAACACAACTTGTAATACGCCAGTTGAGAAGTTTATAAATTTTTGACTTCCTGCACATCTTCCTGTAATGTTCCTTCCTTTTATATTTATATCAACTTATTGCCCACTCGGTTCGTAAGATTCCAGCATCTAAGATAGAAACAGAACTAGAAGGTTAAACAATGGCAAAGAGTCTGGAGAAAATTAAATCATTTTGCACACCAGCTAATAAATCAGCATTGCCTTATAGTTTTTTTCCTTATAATTTAGATCATTCAACTTTCAGTCAGAGAAGAATAACCCACAGAGATCACTGCAGACAGCTATGGGCTTCTGATAAGAGCACTTAAATGGATTATCCATTATGCACCAGCTCAAGGAGGTTATCTAACAGAAATATAATCAAAGAACTCTCAAGGGCAGCTTTCTTGCCGATATATCTGGCTGAAATCATTTTCTTCCTGCAGGTATTTTTCCAGGCTGTCCCAGAATTCAGGTTTTTCTCTCATTCCAAGAAATATTTTATCATCTTTGCTCTACAATGAAAATGCTCTATAATGGAAATATGTGCTCTTCCAAAATAGCTAAAGGGCTTTTATAAACTAACGTCCTGGTAACATTTCAAGAATGTAGTCATAAAATATTTATTCCCTTAATAAGACTTTGCTTTGGGGGCTTTGGGGAGATGTGTGAATGCATTAGGTGTTTACAGCAAAATTGGTTAAAGTTGAATATAGAGAAAATGAGCATATTGTGTGTAGGTACAACTCTGCAGCCTCCAAATCTGGTATCAGTGCTGCTTTTGGGACATGTTTTGGTTTGTCAAGAGATGAAAATATTAGATTCTCAACTGATCCTAGATCCACAGTGGCAAAAGAGGCCTGGCATAATTTAAAGCTTGTGAGGCAATTGTGGTCCTATATGCAGCCACAGGAGTTTTGTAGAGTGATCTAGGTGATGATATTACTGTAAGTCACCTGGACTACTGTAATGGGATCTGCCTGGGGTTACCAAATAAATTCCCTGGAAAAAACTGCAGTGGGTTCAGAATCTAGCTGCAAAGCAGTTTGCATTTAGCAAAACTAGAGAAAGAATTATTGATACTCTTTATACTTTTTTTTTCTTTCTATGGACAGCAATCACAATATCAGGCTGCCGGTAGCATGACTGCATTTAACACTACCTCTTAACATCCTGTGCACTTGTTATCACCAAACTGTATGTCCTCTTCCCACCCCAATCTGTCCCATTCCATGGCATGCAATGACTGTGCAAAATAGTGTACACTAGGGGGCATGTTTACTAAACCACGGTAAAGTCACCGGTGGTAAGGGCAGCGTTAAAGTGCCTGAAGCCATTTAGGCAGTGGCTGGCTATGTGGCGCACCGGCATTAGGGTGTCTTGGACCATCTAACGTGAGCTAACAGGACCAAGTGCAGTAAGGTGACAAGACGTCCTAAGGAGAAACAAGGCATCTTAAGAGGTGATAAGGTGCCTTAACAGGAGATAAGGCATCCTAACATGAGATAAGATGTTTTAACACTAGAAGCCCCAAAAGGCATTTTACCTAGAAACCCCAAAGTGCGTCAATTGACACATTATCACGATGACTGCTTTTGGCATGAAATGCAGATGTGAATTAATTTGAAGTTACTTATTTGTTAAATACATGCAGTATGTGATGTCATTACATGACATCATCGTGTGTTTATTGTTTTGTAATGTCGGAGTAAAACTCTAAACAGTGATTGATTTAAAACTTAAATTTACTCTGTTACAAAGGTATGTACAATGTCATGACTTTCAAACACGCCCTAGAACAAGCCGACACTCCAGAACTTTTAGCATATTGCTTCTTCCCTGAAATTTTATTCATTTTTTTCTAAGATTCTATTTACAGAATGCCGAGACCTCATAAGACAGCAGTACCTAGATGTGCTGGTGCAAAATCAGATTCAAACGTTGATCTACATGCTTATCCTGTTCATTCGTTAACTGAATTTGCAGTTACTTTTACATTTAGTTAACACTGTTCTTATGTTAGTCATTGTATGAAACTTGTGAAAACCACTCAATTTTCTTGGTTGCGCCAATTGCAGTACTTTTAGGGCTTCAAGGTATACAGTCATTTTCCTGCTAGGTGGCGCATCTGTCATTAATTTTCGATGCACATATTTGAACATCTTGACCTCGCTAACAAAGTCATGGAACATAACTGACATGGTTCTAGCAGTGGCGCTGGTATACAGCTTCAAGATGCATTTGCGTCAATTGACGTACTTTGGGGCTTCTAGGTATAAATTCATTTTCCCACTAGGTGGCACATCTGTCATTAATTTTCAATGCACATATTTGAACATCTTGACCTTGCTAACAAAGTCATGGAACATAACTGACATGGTACTAGCAGTGGTCCTGGTATACAACTTTGAAGATTCATTTGCGTCAATTGACGCACTTTGGGGCTTCTAGTGTTAAGATGTGATAAGATGCCTTAACAGAAGATAAAGTATTTTAAGATGTGATAAGGTACCTTAACAGATAAGGCATTTTAAGCTATGATAAGGAACCAACAGAATGATACAACGGCTATATGAAGTTGGCCTACGCAACAACACAATAAAATGGTTTGAATCTTATCTCACCAACCAAACACAACAGGTGAAATGTGGTTACAAGAAATCAACATGATTTAACTTGACACAAGGTATATCCCAGGGATCCGCATTGTCCTCCATCCTCTTCAACCTGTACATCAAATCCATTTGGTCCATTTCTCTGGAATTCTCTACCACCTTCCCTCAGATTAGAATCTTCTTATCCTCAATTCAAGTCATTACTCAAAACACATCTGTTCACACAGGCTTTTGACCTTCCTGCCAGTACCCCCCCTTGAACATAGAGTTGTTCCCCCATTTTGTGCTGTTTGTCTGTTGTTGTCCTGTTTTCTTTTGTTTTATATTTAGTTTTCTCCATTTTAATTTAGTTGCTAGTTATTTGGTTTTTATTGCTAAATGCTGTGAGTTTTACTTTCCTTTCATTTTTATAGCGTTCTTTTCTATGATTTGCAGTGTGGACCTTTTATTGTACACCGCTCTATGCTTCGGCAGTAGCGGTTTATCAAATGTTTTAATAAAGATAAAGATAAAGAAAGATAAAGATTTGCAATATACTCAAGAAACACAAGATGCTCTACCACATCTATGCGGACGATATCATGGTATACACTCCAATAAATATACAGGCCCCAGACCTCACCTCCATAACTAACTGCCTGGACAAAATGATTGCATGGCTTACCAACAACAACCTGTCAGTAAACTATAACAAGATAGAAGCCATGTTTATTACCAGAAGAACTAACTTCAACCCACCATCCACAATCTGCATCCGGGACAAACCTATCAATGTGAAGGATGAGATAAGATACTTCGGAATCACCCTAGACAGCAAGCTAAACCTTCATTCACACATTAACAGAACTGCTGCAAAGGCATACTACAAATTAAAACTCATCAGGAGACTCAAACCAATCCTAAGCCAAGATCACTTCAGAACGGTATGTCAGGCAATCATCACGTCTATAATGGACTATGGTAACTCATTATATCAGGGACTCCCTAAACAAACAACACACCCTCTCCAGTTGGTGCAGAACACAGCAGCCAGGATCATCACAAACACTGCAAAAAATTAGCGCATCACTCCAGTGCCCTAGAACCTCCACTGTTTGTCCATACAAGCACGCACAAGATACAAAGTGACTTCAAATATTTTCATAATTATTAACAACATATCAACTAATACCCTTCAGAACTTAGTAACCAGACACACCAGTACAAGGCCACAGAGAGCCAGCATGGATAACAAGATAGCCTCCCCCCCCCCCCTTAATACCATAGAACAAATCAGGCAACGCCCAGAAGGGCACCATCCTTCTATGCACCAGAACTATGGAACACGCTACCTGACAGCATGAGAGGCATGAATGAGATAAAGGATTTCAAACGTATGCTCAAGATCATATTCTTTGTACAATACTACAGACACTCCCAGAGACTAGAAGCCTAGCTATGAATATGATCGCAAACAACATGCAATGATCTCAATCAATAAATTATAAATAGTTACGGATGCATATAACTCCTCCAGTACCCAACCCCCGATCCTATCCCATAAATGTACACAACTAAGTTACTTGTAAACTACTTTGATAGAAGGAAATGTGGTATATAAAAATGGTTAAATAAATTAAATAAATAAATAAATAAATAAGGTGCCCTAAGGAGACACAAGGTGCCCTAAGGAGGAAAGCATGCACCTGGAGGCAGGAAAATGGCTGTAACCCAAAAGCTATATCCAAACACTGGATAGAGTACCAAGGAATGTCAATGTAAAGATTACACAGGTCTGCAAAAATTGTTTTTTCGAGAGCTGTTTTGGTTAGTCCACGTAATCTTTATGTTTTTGGTGTGCTGAATCCGAAAATGACCTCCATTTTGTCATAGGACATCACGTTTCCTGACAATTTAGGTAACTATGTTAAATAAGGCAATACCTCAAAATAAATGGAAATAGACTTATAAAATTAAAGTTTTATTACAATATTTTCATGAAAATCCTTTTTTGAACTGAAATGAGCTCACCTACACACACTAAACTCGATTCTTCTTCCTTGTGAGGCTCCTCTTGGTGCATTTACGCTTGTGAGTAGCATCTGGAATGTCTCTCTGAAGCATCCAACAGTAGTCTGCCATCATTGTAATGCTCCATTTTCCCTGGTATCTCCTTTCCATCTCTTTAATGTCTTGGTGGAATCATTCACCTTGTTCCTCACTCACAGCTCCCAAATTTTCAGGAAAGTAGTCAAGGTGGGACTGGAGGAAATGCACTTTCAAACTCATCAGGCAACCTAAAGCTTGAAATGCTTTCAGCATTCGTCCGACGATCTTTTTGTAGTGAGGATCTTTGTTATTGCCTAAAACTTTCTGTAAGACTTCTTTAAATGCAATCCACCCTTCTTTTAGAGGATTCGTCATGGTATTGACAAACTCTTGATCAACTATAAGCCTTCTAATGTCTGATCCGACGAACACACCTTCCTTCAATTTTGCCTCCGACAGGCCTGGAAACTTGGTGACCAAGTATTTGAAGCATTCTCTATCTCTTGGATGTGATTTTATGAATTGCTTCATCAATCCCAATTTTATGTGGAGAGGTGGTAGAAGAACTTTATGGGAAGGTACCAAAGTTTCTCAGAGGACATTTTTTTCACCGACTGTTAGCACCCTTGGCTGCCAACTCTTCTTGGTCCAGTGATTTTGTCAGTCTCGACTGTCCCATAGACACAGAAAGGACTGTCCCATAGACACAGAAGGATATTTGGTATACCCAGCTTGTTGCCCGAGCAGTATGCACAAGACCTTCAAGTTCCCACACACTTGCCAACCATGGTCTTCATATTGAAGTTTACGAAGAACCAATTCCAAGTTCTCGTAGGTTTCCTTCAAGTGTACGGAATGACCTACAGGTATGGAAGCGTAAAAACCGTTGTGGAGTAAAACTGCTTTGAGACTTCTTTTTGAAGAATCTATAAAAAGACGCCATTGTGCTGAATCATATTGGATTTTAAATTGACCCATCAGACCTTCGACATCGATGCAATAAACCAACTTGTCTTCCTGGGCGAAGTAAGGAACAAACTCCTTTTCACGATGTCTGAACCATGAAGATGACACTCCTGGCAACAATAAATTCCTGCTTTTCAGCCTTGATCCGAGTAACTCAGCGGCATCTTTGGGAAGATTCAAGTCTCTTAACAAATCATTCATCTCCTCCTGAGAAAACAATTTTGGTCCTGTATCATCTTCAAAGTCAGAACTTGATTCATCATCTGGTTCAGGTATGACTTCACCTTCATCAGAGCTAGGTATCTCTTCCAAGGTAGCAGGGGGCTTGGGTACTGGTATATCTGTGCCATAGGGGATGGGACGAATTGCCGAGTGAAGATTGGGAATTTGGAATTTGGAATTAAACCCTTTCACATTGCATGAACAAAAGTAACAGTCGTCACTATGTTTTTTTTGCTCTCACCATACCATAGGAATCCCATAACAGAAAGATTTTTTCTTACCCTTTGTTTCGGAGGTCCTCAACACACCGTTTGAACACTTTATGAGGTGCCCAGACTTTATCTTGATCTCCAATTTTTAGTCCAAAGTATGCAAAGTATACTTTTTTCACAAAGTCTGTAATATTCTGCTGTTGTTTCAACACTGTATATTCACCACAGATGAAACAGAAACTGTCTGGTGAATTAATACACTTTCGCGGAGCCATAACATAACGGTTGAAGAATGACGAGCTAACACGAATTGCGATGAAAAAGTGTGAACAGCCTAGAACCAAGAACCTGATGATGATTCATGCACAAGTGTGGCATGCAGGAGAGAGCAGCTCTGTGTCTGTACACGAGACGTCACAGTGCTGGCCACGCCTCCCCTGCACTGACCGGAGCTGCTGCTATCTGCCCTGTGTCTCTTTCCCACTGGATTCTTCAGGAAAGATTAACCCCTTCTACTATTAGAAGCATGGACTTAAAACTTGCTTAGCTTATGTACATATTGCTGACCATCAGATTTACAGTGCTATATTTTTTTTTACATAACTCGGACAACCCATTTAAGGTTTTTTTGGCATTGTATATCTTAAATGCACTTATGTGAATTAATTAATAGTAATTTGAATTAATTAATTTGAATTAATTAATTTGAAAAAATTTGATAAATTTGAAGACAATTTTGCATGTTGTGGCAAATCATGACGTCTAGGAGTTTTTTCAATATTTTATTTGTTTTCAGCACACCAAAATACATGGAAATTAGATGAAAATAATCAAACAGCTTTTTAGTCGCAGACCTGTGTTATGGAAGAAAGCACAGGTGGGAGTTGATGGACCTTCCATGTCGGTGGGTACCCTATGTGGCAGCCAATAAAGTAGACGAGCATGTGGAAGGTAGCTGTACTGATGCACAGGGTGGTGCCAATGTAAAGTGCTGCAATGCCTGCCATAGAATGGGGAAGGTGTGTCCCCCAGTGGAGACAGAAGTGGCAGGATGTTTGCAGTGACAGGAGGACAGAGTAGTAGTGGTTACTTGCAGATCAGGCACAAGAGAGGCGAGCACGAAGAGCCATAATGCAGAAAAGAGTACCAGTGTAAGTCAATGAGTAGCAGCCTGCATAAGAAGACAGGACTGTACACAGCCAACAGAGGCAGATAGATGGGCTGAAGGACAGATGGTGGCTGAGGAGAGGGTGGTATGGGCTGGCAGCAACAATCTGCAGAGCTCTGACTATTACAGGCATGAAAATGATTTAAGTAGCACAGTCACAAAAAGAACAAGTAGGAATCAAACCCTTGTGCTTAAGAAGACCTTGCACTAACCACTAGGCTACACCTCCACACCTCTCTGCATGGCAATGGCTGGATACAAAGAGACTGCAGGTCACCGCCTAAAATGTCTTGTGTGTGTGCCGGCATAGGGTAGCCCCCACCAGTACCCATGATGCAGTGTACATGCAGAACAACGGTCTACTGCTGATCACCGAATGGACAATGCACTTATAGCACCTCAGCTCAGTAAGAGACACTGACAGTGTGTGATACCAGCAAAGAGCAGCTACAAACCGTGCTATTAAGCAGTTTCTGTAGTCATCCTGAGGGTGAGGATGGGCACCCAGCACCAAGTCCCCAGTACTTACAGTGCTAGAGATGGTCTCTGCCACCTATGCTGAAGATCACCATCACCGCCAGTGTGTGATAGATATTGTCTGCAGTGTGATATGCTAGTCACCTTGTGTCATACTGTATGCACCAGTCACATCTGGCCCTGTGCTCTGCCCCACTTGGACAGGGAACAACCTAGAACGGTGCATGTAAATACCCAGTGCTACAATGCTGATGCCATGGTAGCCAACTACCTCATCATGCACATTTGCAGCTAACATTGGAAACAGCTTAGCACTGTGAGGCTCAGTGAGGTGTAGAAAGCCACTAAACAATGGATAGACACACACACACACATGCACACACTCTCTCATATTGATGCACTGTGCAAAAATGGGGATGGTTGACATTCCTGCCTGCTACTCTGGTCCCAATCTCAGCTCAGGCATTATTAAGGCATGCTCATTGTGCAGGAGCTAGTAGTGTGCTCTGATGTTACCGGCTGCTCAGTGTGCTGGTGCTGTCAGCCTGACTATCCATCCAGCTGAGGATAGTGTAGCGTGTCTATGTGGGTGTTTGTACCCTTGTTGGCCAATTCATTGGGGGTGCACATGTTGATGTTGTACCTGCACTGTGGGATAAAATTTAGCCACAGAGACATGCACTGCGTGATCCACAGCCAAGACCCAAACCTGTGCTCCTTTGCTCATATACACACCAAATGCATAGTGCCCCACAAGTGCTGCCACATGGTTATAACAGTCCCTGGGGATGACATGCTTCCCATCAGACAGACCTTAGCACATGTTGCACTGTGCATGATGCACTGGATCAGAGCATGGCCTTGGTCTGCTGTAGGTGGGTGCCACTGCCCTCTCTGCCAACACCCCCTATGCCATGCTGACATGCCCATGTGCTGTCAGTGTTGGTGGTGCATAGTCCCAGGCCAGCCAACATGTAGGTTGGTGGGTGCCTAGGGTGCAGGATCTGGAGGGGGGGGGGGGGCGGAGGCATACATGGATGGCCACACATCCCCCCACAACCATCTGCTTCTCCAGGGAATCCATCACCGCCTGCCAATGTTATGTCTCTTCAACCTGGGAAAGAGACAACTAAGGGGTGTTATATTAGAGGTATAGAAAATATTGCCTGGAGTGGATGGGGTAAATGTAGATTAATTGTTTATGCCGTCAAAATGTAGTAGGACTTGGGGACGTGCAATGCGGCTACAGTGTAGGCCATTAAGGACTACTGGGAGTGAATAGTTTCTCAGTCAACATGTATTCAAACTCTGTAATTCATTTCCGGAGGATGTTCCTAAAAGCTGTTAGTGTAGCTGGGTTTCAGAAATGTTTGGACAGGTTCCATTACTAATGAGGGGCCAAGAATATCCCCTGCTTGCCCCCTACACACACTATGGATCCTGTGTGTCTTTTGTGGAAACTGCTAGGTACCTGTGACCTAGATTGGCCACTGTTGGACACAGGATACTGAGCATGATGGACCTTGATCTGACACAGTCTGGCATATTTGCAAGTCTTATGTTCTTATGTGCCACCTAGACAACTTCCTGGCCTGCACTTTGCACCAATGGCCCCCACTGCATGACCCACCTGCATCCTCCTTTGCCCCATTTGTACCATCAACATAGTGCCCTTTCATACTTGCTGTTGCTGCAAGTGGATCACTACTATCACTTTCTTGGGCTCACCTAGCTGTGCAACACATTGCAGACAATTAAATAGGCTCTCTCCCCTCAAAATGCACCCTTACCGACAGGTTTTGATATGCGTTAAGGTTCCTGACATTAAGGCGCTGGCGTTAAGTGAGCACGCCTTGTTCATGCCCACCCCCTGCCCATTGAACCCCTACTCTCTGCCTACTCTCCGCCCATAGGGTGCTTTACTCCACCGGTACCATTAACGCGCGCTAAGGTGACATTTAGGACACACTAAGGGCACAAGTACTTGTGTTAACGGCACACTTGCTCCTTTACCATGGTTTTGTAAACATCCCCCTAGATGTCATGCAAGTGCAGTAACAGGTTCCATGAGTGTGCACTTAAAGCACACATTAAACCCTGCAGTATATGTTACCGCAGCTTGGTATAAATGCCCCTTAGTCATAATTATAGCATATTATGTACACCACAGAGTATGAAAAAAATACATAACACTTCTAATATTAAAACATATTGGACTTGACCAATTTTTATTCTCCAAATTATGAAAAAATAAGATCCTGTGTATCTTTTGTGGAAACTGGTCAGGTTTACACTCTCTTGAAAACAGTATATATTATGATAATTAAGACAATTTTTCATAATTATTTTACCTACTGTTTTCCTATTTTATCATGGTAAGAGATCATCATTACTTACAGATATAAAAATTGTCATTTTTTTATATAGACAGTTTACTTATACAGAAGTGTCCATCAAGTGTCCTAGTCCCCCATAAAACAGTCAGCCTCTGAACTATGAATATTTTAATTTGTAATGAACATTTATATCCCATCGGAAAAGTAAACACTGTGCACAGTAGGAAATGAAGTAAAATACACAGTAGTTAAAAAAAAAGATATTTCATCCACTGGTAAGTAGATAAAAAGGGGGCTAGCAGTGATACCAGTTGCAATCCAAATTCCTTAAGTGATTTATTTGATTTCAGATGTAGAACATTGCTTCACAGATAATGTGCAAAAACCGATTTCAGAAAATGCAATGGAGTGTTATTTTGTAAGTAATGTTTCTGCTACAAGAAGGTGGCCTTCGTCTTATATTCTTAAAGGTATAATAAAAAGTGTACTATATAACTGTAGAAGTATTTGTCTTTAAGAAAACTGAATCATTATAGGTTGTAATACCCTTTAAAAGGACCAGAAAAATATGTTGCAGCATGTGAGCTTCCAAGACTATATAGGCCTTAGCTTCTTCTACAGAAGAATCCTGTGTAAACTCCAAAGCTCTTGGACTAAATCATCTTTATTATTTTGCTATAACAGGTTATCTACCCTACTAATATTGCATACTGGATAATTCCCATAGTAGACAACTGCGCAAAATATAGCATAGAGAGTGTAATGAAAGAGACTGACTTGGATTTATTGGTGGTCATGGAGATGTGATTCACTACTACCACTATTACTAATCATTTGTATGGCCCTAAAAGGCGTACACAACGCTGTAGAATCATGACTGGGATATAATTATACTTGGCTATAATTTATTCAGGAAGGACAGGGTAAGAAGAAAGAGAGATGGAGTGGTGCTGTATGTAAAAAATAATATTAACAGAATCCCAAGGCTTAATCTTGAAAGAGGAAATGGAATATCTAACATAAGAACATAAGATATGCCATACTGGGTCAGACCAAGGTCCATCAAGCCCAGTATTCTGTTTCCAACAGTGGCCAATCTAGGTCATATGTACTGTGATGCAGCGGACCCTCTTGCAGAAAGGAAAAAAGTTTTAAATTTTGAAAAAAACAAATTTCAGACGCAATATCCTAAAGGTCCACATAGAGGGAGCAGGAGAGCCAGCCTGGATTCAGAGGAACCACGCCTCTATGGGCAGGACTTAGAATCAGTCAGTCCCGATTTAAGCAGGGACAGGCCTGAATCAAAAGGAGTAAGCTGGAGAGCAAGCCAAGGAGTAAGCTGGAGAGCAGGCCAAGAAGCAACCTGGAGAGCAGGCCAAGGAGCAGGCCGGAGAGTAGGCCAGAGACAACTTGAAGGAGCAGCACTGCAGAGAGCAGTCAAGGAAGGAGGTGCTCTCCCATCCAGCTTGAGAGAAAGCCCTATCCAGGGAGAAGGGCTAAGACACAATCTGAGAGAAAGATATCCAGCTGAAAAGGATACCCAAGAAGAGAAAGGTACTCTTAAAGATTTTTATAGAAGTAACCAGAGAGAAGGGTGGAAAACTCAGAGGCCTGGTGAACAGGGAAAAGCTGAGAGGGAGCGGCCACTAGCCAACTGCCACGCGAGTGGAAGCAAAGGCCGAGGGCTTCAGCTGCAGCCCTGCCTCAAAGAAGTTTCTCCACACTCTAGAGAAAGAGAGAGACGGTGGGAATATTTGAGCCAGCAAGAATTAGAAGATAATCAGGCTGGGCCTCAAGCCTTTCCTAGAAGATACTACAGAAAGCTCAAAGGTAAACAGTTATTGCCTGTGATTGTTTGCCTAAACCCAGCACAGGAGAAAAGCCTAAGAAAGGATTTTATCTGTATAATAATGACACTTTTAAGCAGAAAGTAACAGATGATTTCCCCAAGAAGAAAACTGTTAGTGCTAAAGGTTGGGACCAGAGAGCTTTTAAAACCATAGCAGAGGAACAGCCAGGGTTCTATCCTATAGCCAAGAACCGACGCCCTAAGCTGACAAGCCAGCATTGGAACACGGTTTGGCACGCTTTCAAAAAGCCAGAACTCACCCCCATCGCAGCTTCAGATTCAGAGCTCTCGGACATGGAATGGCTGCCAGTGGAATCTGGGGATGAGGAGGCAGGAGAACCCATGGAATGCGTTTATTGTACAATAGGAAAACCATAATCTGTTTAAGTTAAAGAATGTATGAAGTGAATACAGGATGCCTTATGCTTTAAGTTACTGTGGAGATAAACAGTTGTTACTTTGACCGTTTTGTATGAGTGAACCTGATGTAAGGACTGATACAGCCCTGTTACTTTTTGAACCGTATATTTTGAACCATATTGCGTAAAGGAGAAATAAAAGCCTTTTTCCTTTTTCCCTACACTTGGCTGTGAAGTCACTTTATTGGGAAGTTGGAAACGAGGTCGGCACAAAGGTCCGCTACCTTATGAATCCTCGCGACAGGCCAACCCTGATACCCCTAATCTTATGCGCTCCCCAGCCTCCGGTGGAAACACTACGCCGCCACCAGAGGGGGCTGCGGGGGACAGTACCTAGCAGTTTCCCCAAGAGACACAAGTTCCACAATGCTTGTACTGGGTCAAGCATTGATATCTTCGGTCACTTCTTAATAATGGTTTATGGACCTTTCCTCCAGGAACTTGTCCAAACCTTTTTTAAACCCAGCTACACTAACAGCCTTTACTACATCCTCCGGTAACAAATTCCAGAGTTTGATTACACGTTGAGTGAAAAAATATTTTCTTTTATTAGTCTTAAATAGTTTACCCTGTAGCTTCATTGCATGTCCCCTAGTCTTTCTATATTCTGATAACGTAAACAATCGATCTACGTTTACCCGTTCCACTCCGTTCATTAATTTATAGACCTCTATCATATCTCCCCTCAGCCGTCTCTTTTCCATCTACTTACATCAGTTAGATATATAGACCTCCCTCACAGGCAGAAGAAGTGGACAGAGATTTCATTTCAGACATTCACAATATTGCTGTGAAAGGAGATGTGCTACTGATAGGTGACTTCAATGTTCATTGGGACATCCCTGCTGTGATGTTTTCTAGAAGTAGAGAGATCCTGGATTCCCCATAGGGATAATTATTCTGGCAACTAGTAATGGAACACATGCGGGAAGGGGCATAATGGATCTAGTTTTTACAAATGTGAAGTGTTTCTGATAGTATAGTGGGTGATCATCTAGCATTCAATGATCACCAGATGGTGTGGTTCAGTATTAGGACACGGGGTGAGATGGTTCAATCAGGAAAACTAACTTCATCAGAATGAGGGATTACCTCAAGGTTTCATTAGCTGCCTCTAGCAATAGAAAGAGGGGTTTGGGGGACATAGCTGATACAGGCAAGATGAGCATCAGAGGTAGTTTCCTGACCCTGATTAATAATTTTTATAGCTGCATAATAGCCTTGATTGTGAGAGATTGAGAATATTTTTCCCCTAAATGAAACCTGCAACAACGTTCAAGTTGTCAGCTATGTCGACCTTGCAAAACCAACCACTGTACAATCACATTAGACGGAATTTGAAATAATATGGTATCAATGAAACAGTTTCTGGCTTCTCTAGCAATTCTTAATTTGAGCATGCATTCTAAAATGCAGTTTAATGAAGCAAACCAGGGTCTTCTGTGATACAGTTAAGAAGTTAGAGAAAAATATAGCACAGTTTTTATAAGTACAAAGGAGATTGAGACAGGTTAACAATCTTGTACACTAAGGGGCATGCTTACTAAAGGTTAATGCATGTTAACAATCATTAACCTTTAGTAAACATGCCCCTAAAGGTTGGAAAATGGAAAATAGAATTTTCCAAAGTCCTGTCTCTACTCTCCAAAGGAGATACATACTAAAGAAGAAAATTCCATCGTTAGTAGGATTTTATTTTTCTCTCTGCAGGAAAGGGGCTGTAGGGAGCTGAAGGTACACTGGTGAATATTTCTGAATTCAATCTGGATTTGGTTAGTTTCTTGAGAAAGCATATGATGAAGAGTCAAATAGGGTATGATATAACGTGGTGAACAGTAGCAAAGGCTCATACAATATTACACCAATAACAGTGCAGGGCCAAACAAAACTACTTTTATTGTCCTTAAGCTTACACTGCATGCACATCCTATCCTGTTGCCTTCCCATGCAGATCCAGGTCTTCTAGGGGGAAAACCTCCAGTAAACTTTCTAGGTTCAACTCAGTGGAGTCATCAGTTAGCCGGGTCCATATTGCCCAAAAGCTTGGGTAGTTTTTGCCAATCATTACTGGATATGGGAGCCAGGGAAGCACTATGACCTTGAATGTTTTCAGGCCCTGACAGAGTCTTGAGTGAAACTCGTGCCGTTGGATACTGCCTCTGGTCTCCATGCATACAGGCCACTGTTACAGTTTTACAATAATCAATCTGAAATTGGTTTACGGTTCCTCAATGAACAAGGGTCCACACAATTCTTGAGTCTACCAAAGCCTGGAGGCAGGTCCCTCAAGCTCCACTGGAATCACAAAGTTTGCTGCACCAGGACGGGGAGTATCCACAAAAGTGCAGGTGTGAGGGATACTTAGGCCAACATCCATTGGTTCCTTTATAACCAGGGGACATTCCTGGGCAAAGTGTCACCAGGCTCTACACCTAAAACAGGTGAAGGGATCATGGCTGGGCCCATGCCCTCACCTAGGTGGTGAGTTTGGGATTCAAGACATGGGAGACAACATCTGCACCAGCTTCCTTCTCTGTTCTGCTGGGCTAATGGGTGACTTCTTCCTCTTTTCACTGTCTGATCCTGTCACTGGCTGTGCTTCATGATAGCTTTCCACTATTTCCAGTGCACTCTCCAGTGTAAGCTTTGGTGCTGTCATACCCACTGTTTCATCGGGGCAGTCAAGCCCTCTAAAAATAGCTTCAATAGCACAATCTTGGATATCTCCAGTTGTAGCCACTTCCATGCAAGATTCTTCAGTCGATATTAGAACCTCTGGGAGCTTTCTTCTGGTGTATAGCCAGCCTGTTCTAGTACGGTGGCCTTGATAGCTGCATATCTAGCTCACCCATCTGGTTTAGCATGCTGGAATGCAGCCTGCTATCCATTAGCAGATTCCCCAAATAAGTAGTCCATGTTGCCTCTGGCCACCCAACCATGTGGGTGGTTCACTCAAAGTTCACCCAAAATTCATCAGTTTCAATTTCAGGCATCATTTTTTTTTTTATTTCTTTATTTATATTTTCCAACAAACTACAAACAAAAGAGAAAAACAGAAAAATAACCGGATTGCAATAAAATTAAAATATACAATTTGTCTCTGTGACACAAGATATTCAAAGATAAAACACAGCCCACCCCACCCTGTTCCTCCCATTATCCTACGATCATCAGGAGCCAAATGAGAGAAAAAAAAAAGTGCAGAACTTCTGCAAGCCTGCGAGGCCTGCAAGGGCTATTAAAAGAGTCAGAACTCCACTACAGAGAACATAGGTGCGAATGCGCCACCACGAATATCTACCAAACTGAGTAGTATGTTTCCAGTTAGGAATAACGGGAAAGAGTCACTCCCGAACATGGAGCTAATTCAAACTGACAGTCCCTTTATAAGGACAAGATGCCAATTTACAAATTGAAAAACGACCCCAAATCAGGAGAGAGTGGCCCTGAGTCCCAGCACCACCTAATACGATTTTATGTTTAAGCCCAGTGCAACTGAATGTTAGATCATTCCTACGTCACATATCCCAAGCTGTTGACATCTCCTTGATGAGACTAACACTTATTCTTATCTACATATTGAACGTGTGTCTACGGCCCCCTCCACCCATCGTGAACCTTGTTTTGACAAAATCCATAATAATAGGCCATACAATCAGGGAAACTCCTCCCCACTTCCTCCTATTAAAACCCAATCATCCCATGAGCAAATCTAGGTGGTTATTTCTCCCTGAAAGCTGAGCTAAAGTTCTATCAATATTAACAATGTGTTTTACTTGAAGGAACACTGGTAGTATTCCTATAATACAAATCACTTTGTAAGTGATAGAGATACTTACATCTTCAAAACGACCCCACTAAGAAACAGACCGACAACCACATTACTGTGTATAATTAGAGCTCGTTAAGTCAGGCGGTTGAAGATGGCCGCATAGATCGGAGCTCCCTCTCAACATTAAAGAATCCGGAGCACTTGTCGTCAGCGAGTCCCCTTGCACATGCGAGTCAGAGTGCAGTAGGGACGACAGAGAGATGGCCACGTTAAAACCAGCCAAACTGGATTTTCAGCAACCAGCGGGGCAGTCTAATAAGAGAGCCAAGCAGGAGCTCCTCTCCCCGCAGAAAATGGCGCCCGACAAAACTACCTCAGAGGGGCTGTGGGAGATACTACAGGAGTTGCGTTCAGTAAAGGAAATCATTACTACCAACTCCGGGACGCTAACGCAGGTAAAGGAGGACATGCATGCAGTGAAAGAACAATTGGGAGACCTGACCAGGCGCATAGATGGGGTTGAGGCCGAGGTAGACCGGCAGTCCTCAGTTTTTGCTCAGATGGGCCCATTGATCAAGAGGGTTGCGGCTCTAGAAATGCACGTGGAAGATCAAGCAAATAGAGCACGGAGAAGTAACATCCGAATCCTCGGGATCCCAGAGGGCCGGGAGGGGACGGATCCGATTGCTTACCTTGAGAAAATTATCCCGGAGATATTGGGAATAACATTTGAGCGGCCTCTAGAATTCGAGCGGGCGCACCGAGTCCCATCACATCCGTCCGCGCACACTCCGAGACCTCGGCCTTTCGTAGTGAAAGCACTTCGGTACCAACACGTGCTGCAAATTATGCAAGCGGCAAAAAGACGACAAAATGTGCAAGTAGACGGGCAGAAGATCGCCTTTTTCCCGGATCTCAATAAGCAGACGGCCTTGCGACGGAAGGAGCTCTTGGCCTGCAGACCAATGCTACAACAAGTGGAAGCACGCTTCGGCCTATTCTACCCAGCAATCATGAGGGTCACCCTGGATAACAGCACCCACACCTTTACGGAAGCTCCTGCGCTGCGCGCTTTCCTACAAGAGCGAATCCGGATGGATGTGGGGTCGTGAGAAGAACCAGCGTAGCCGGAACACCGGTGCCACAATGTATCGGAAGTAGGCTGGGACTATGGCGGAGAAGATGTCCTGCTTCCCGGTATCTATTAAATCGGTTTGTACAACATGGTTGTATGCTAGATACATACTTACTGTATAGTCAATATGTACCCCATTATGGAATAATGTAAATATGTAATAATGTAATTATCAGGAGCATGCAATACCGGTCATAGACATTCTGGTGGCCTAGGTTAGTACCTAGGAATGTTGCATCATGTTTATGTTGCTGTCTTCAATTCTTAACTTATAACTCTTTAATGTTGGGAGGGGGAGGTTGGGCCTGGATGGGCGGCCGGGGCCTCGCTACGCAAGTTATGCTAGTTTGTGGCACAGTACAGCCAGGTAACAGGACCACAGAACTATGTAATCCTTGTAATCTATCCTGGGGACGGGAGGCCGTGAATGCCATAAGAATACATCCCAGTAAGTTACAACATGGCTAGTCGTCTGGTACGGGTGTTATCCCTAAATGTTAAAGGCATCTCAAACCCTCTCAAGAGAAAGAAAATCCTGACTTATTGCAAGCAACAGAATGCAGATATAGTTTACCTGCAAGAGACTCACTTATCTCTCTTTGAGTCCGGCAAAGTGGCAGATCGGGTATACCGAAATGTACTCTCAGCTCCAGCCCTCAGGAAGAAGGGGGGAGTCATCATACTTGCTAAGAAATCTCTCCCGCTAGAAATCAAAGATACTAAGACGGACCAAGCTGGGCGCTGGGCCAAGGTGTCTGCACAAATGGATGGAGACTCGTACACTTTCATGACGATATATGGTCCCAATACGGATGATCCGCAGTTCTTTATCCAGGTTACACAGGAGCTCCTAAACACCGGTTCCTCGCAAATTATATTGGGGGGCGATTTTAATCTTATCCCTGACCCTTTACTGGATAGAACTCCATATAAACCGCAACATAAGCCTAAGGCATCGCAGGAGCTACGGAATATACAAGATCTGCTTGGACTCCTCGACCCCTGGAGACTCTTCTTTCCCAATGGCAAAGAATATTCTTTTTATTCGTTGCCTCACAATACACAAACCCGCATTGACTACTTCCTTACTTCCAAGACACTGTTACCTAAAGTGATAAGCGCAAGTTTGCTACCATGTACAGTCTCAGATCACTCTGCGGTCCTGCTCGATCTCAATGTGGGCCCCGAAAAGAAGTCGCAGGGGCGGTTTTACTTTGACAAGGCCTGGTTAGCAGATGAAGAATTCCGTACTACCATGAAGAAAGCGATCATGGAATACTTTTCAATAAACCAGCTTGGGGATACCTCAACGTGGGCCTGGTGGGAGGCCTTTAAAGCCTTTGCCCGGGGACACATGACAGCCTACAGGATTCACAAACATAAAGAAGAAGTAAAGAGACGAATGGAATTGGAGGTAGAGATCCAAGCTGGTGAGCGACTTCTGGCCCGATGGTCAGATCCAACGGTCCTCTTGCGACTACAGCGACTTCGGATCCAATATAACGCTCTTCTACAAGCGGGGGTCATTGACTCTCTTAAAACGCAGCAGGGGAGATGTTACCATGATAGCAACCGGGCTAGTACCTTGCTTGCGAACACACTAAAAGCAAAGCGTGCGGTGACTCGGATCGCTGGTCTGAAAGATGCTGCAGGAGTGCTACAAGTGTCGGACAGAGAGATCCTTGCGATTTGTGAGGCCTTCTACTCCAAGCTTTACCAGTCCGAAGTCACATGTGATGAATCAGCATTTCTTACCTTTGTTTCCACAATCACGGGACCGCAGCTTACGCGCCAACAGCAGCAGCTACTTGCTGCACCGATAACTAGTAAAGAGGCGCGAGCTGCACTCAAGCAGCTAGCCAAAGGCAAAGCAAGTGGCCCGGACGGCTTGCCCGTGGAATTCTATGGGGCCTTCTCCGAATTACTGCTCCCGGAGTTATTGCTCTACTATGACGGCGTACGAGAGGAGTGCCCTGAGGTCGGTGGCCTCGCGGCTGCGACGATAGTGATACACCCCAAGCCGGGGAGAGATCCGGAAAGTGTGGGAAACTACAGACCTATCTCCCTCTTGAATGCAGATTACAAAATTTACGCCAAGATTCTTGCTAATCGACTCACCAAAGTTCTGGAGACACTCATTCACCCTGATCAATGTGGGTTTATGCCGGGGCGATCCACGGTAGATAATGGGCGGCTTCTAGCTCATATTCTCAGGAAAGCACAAGAGATAGACCAGCCCACAGTTGGCCTTGCGTTAGATGCAGAGAAGGCATTTGACAGGGTGGAACTTTCTTATCTCTTTCAAACCATGCGCTGGATGGGTATCCCCAGTAGCTTCCTGCAGAATGTGCAACTACTATACACCAGACCGGTAGCTCGGGTTGCAGCGAACGGTACTACTTCTCAAGAATTCCACCTCACGCGAGGAACCCGGCAGGGTTGTCCTCTGTCCCCCATGTTGTTTAATCTAGCCATGGAACCCCTGCTTCTTAAAATTCGGCAGATGCCTAATATAAAGGGCATGCCGCTGGAAGGATATCAATGTAAAGTCTCAGCCTATGCAGATGATTTATTGCTGTTCCTTGATGTTAACTCGGTTGACGATGCCCTGCGCATTATTGAGGATTACGCCAGTATCTCTGGATACAAGCTAAATATGGATAAGACAATAAGTATACCACTTACGTCTACAGTTACGGGAGATATGCTACAGCGATATTCCTTTCAGGTCGAAAAGTCCACCTTCAAATATTTGGGGGTCCCCTATGGAACTACCCTAGGGGATACAACCTCACGTGTTACGGCCCGTTGTATCGAAATCCTACAAGAATGTCTCCAGAAGTGGTCACCTCTGAATCTGTCCTGGTGGGGCCGCCTGGAAACAATTAAAATGGTTGTTGTCCCAAAGCTCACCTATATACTTAGTATGATCCCAGTGCTTTTTGATAAGAATTTTTACCGGGAGATAGAGAAGAAGCTGCTAGTTTTCTTATGGGAGAAAAAAACACCACGTATAGCAGCCTGGAAGCTGAAGCTTCCCAAGAAGCAGGGTGGAGTCCAGTTCCCAGACTTCTATTGGTATCATGTCGCAGCAATCTTAAGACTGGGCTCCTGGTGGGCGGAAGAATCAGACGTTCCTAACGCACCCATTTGGCTTCAAGTGGAGGCTGCGATGAGTGACCCCCTCCCGCTTCGACATCGTATTGGGGCAACAGTGCACTACACCCATAAAGAAGCTGGGATCCTGCAAGCCACACAGCAAGCTTTCAGTTTACTGATCCCGCTCTTGGAAGATGAGCAGAACTATACAGATGCCACCCCACTATGGTTCAATCAACGATTTAAAATAGGAGGGACCAGCTTTGCATGGGCCACATGGATAAAGAAGGGGGTTCTTTCTCTGGGACACCTGATTAGTGGGCGGAGGTACAAAACCTTTGCAGAACTACAACTGGAATATCAACTCCCATACAACTGCTTCTTTCAATGGGGTCAGCTGCGACACTGTTTAAGCAAAGCTGGTGTGTCCCCTCTACATATGATCGCAGGACGACCATCCTACCAGAGGGTGTTAGAAATTCGAGTAGGGACAAGGCAGATCTCAAAGTATGTGGAGCTCTTCAGAGCGGCGGACGGCCGTGGTCCCAGAGGTGCTCAGATGGTGTGGGAAACTGAAGCTGGCCCCCTATCAACTCCAGATAAGTGGAATCTCTTCTGGGGATCCCAAGTAAGGATTTCGAGATCAGCCTCGCTTACACAGATGTTATATTTCCTAGCGCATCGTGCCTATTTAACCCCTGTCAAAGTCTCCAAATGGCAGGCGCAGGAAAATGATCGTTGTTGGTCCTGCTCTTCGGAAGCGGGTACTTTTGCGCACATGCTTTATTATTGTCCTCAACTGTCGGGCTACTGGCAAGGGGTCTGGAAGCAAGTGCAGGAGGTATGTGGAGTCGCCGCACCCTTGACCTTCCACATAATCGTCTATAAATCACTAGCTGAGGTACCAAACCTCCCCAAGGAGCAATTTGCACTGTTTGATTTAATGCTGAGTTTGGCATTGAAAGCCATCATGAGTCACTGGAAATCCTTCAGTGCAGTGAGTGTAGTATACTGGTGGAATCTAGTATGCTATCACCGGTCCTGTGAGATTGCCTACGTCCAGCAGAACCCCGCATTTAGGAGCTTACTGAAAAAATGGGACACCCTTACATGACGTACTGTCTGTTATCAGGTGATCTATACACAGGAGATATGGCATTCACGGTTCTTCCCCTCTCCCCCTCCTCCCCCTTTTTCTTTCCTGTGGTCTCCGTATTTCGAGAACGCCGAGTACTGTTGTTGTACCTGTCTGTATTAGCCTAATGTTCATTGTAGTTTGATGTTGTCAATGTAATGTTTTGGTTTTGTTTGTTCTGAAAAATGATAAATAAAGCTTTCAAAAAAAAAAAAGAGCTCGTTAAGTCAGAAAGGGTGAATGAGATTGTAGCATGAACCTAATTGTGATCCACATGGATAACAAGCTCACTTAATCTTGAGCAATACCCTGGAAGATAGGGAAGATCAAGGCAAAACCTGGGGGGAAACAAATTTCCATCCTGAAATTACCATCCCCTAGTTTTGTAATGGGCAGCAGAAATTCCTTTGAAATAGGGTCTGCGTGCCGAATTTCAATAACCCCATTACATTCAAATTTGTCTCTTGCAGCAATGAGATGTCAACACTTTCTATCCTACCATACAGAAGAGAACACTCCTCTTGGAAGCAAATATTAATGCCCTTAACATTCAGGTACCCAATCCCAAAGAAAACGTACTGAATATACCTCCAAAGAAGCATTCATAAGTTACAGAATCGGTTCAGTATTGTAGCCTTTCGTTTAACATTATAGAACAACTTTTTAAGCGCCTTTAAAGTATGGCTGCATCTATAGCCCAAAGAGACGAGCAAAGGCCCCGTCATATGATCAACGCAGTGAAACACCCAACTCTAAAAAAGAAAACGGAAAACGTTTCCCAAAGCCACACCTAAAACCAGGAGGGCTATATAACATATAAAACGTAATGGGTGAGCCCACTAGGACAAGACAGACACGGAGGGCTCAGTGACCTAACACTCCCACATTCCCGCAATACTCCAAATATTATATCTTGCCCAACTCCCATCTTAAAAGTATTAATAATGTCTTATAAACAAGACAAAATAAATGTCCCAGGAATAGCAGTGTAACACCCTTATATGGTGCTTCTGCATGGATAATTTGCCTCCTCACAGCCTCAGACCAGTTGAACGCCCAAATAACAAGCGCCATAAAATTGTGACAAATAGAAGATACAATATGTCCTTCACTGCATCACCGCTGACTCCTTATCCTCCAAAAATGCACATAAATCTCCAGGATCATCAAATGTCTTGGTCTGGTTATGCAACGTGACCTTCATGCGGGCAGGATATAGCAGTCCAAAACGGGCCTTCCGTTGTACTAGGCCGTGGACACAGCACCAAAAAACTCTTTCTCCGATCCGCCATCACCTGGAAGAACAGAAGTTTATGCCCCTGATATTTCAAAGCTGCGAGTGCTCTGGCTGCACCCATTATTTGCAACACTTGCTGAAAACGTAAGACTTTCAAGATAATTGGGCGTGGATGCTTGTTCATGGCCCTGGACTGCATAACCACTCTATGGGCGTGTTCGATCTCAAATGGCATAGTGAAATGCAGCTTTAGCACACCTGGAATCATAGCCTGCAGAAAGGATATCAAGTCATGCCCCTCTGCTCCCTCAGGCACTCCCAATACCCTTATGTTGTTTCGCCACGAGCGATTATTGCTATCTTCCACCTCTCTTTGCAGTGAGCGAATCAACTTGGCCTGCTTCTCGATGGCCTCAAGCCTCTCCTCATGTGATGCCACCACCTTCTCTACCTTCTCAAAATGAAGATCTCAAAGCATTGATATCTTCCTGCATTGCACTTAGCGATTCTCCATTAACTTTGACCATTTCTTTGACTGCCCGAATCTCAGCCAAGATCTCCTGCAAGGTCTCAGGGCTATCTCGGATGACCGCCATCTTGTGAGGTGAGAGAGGTTCTGTCTTGGTTCTCTTTGCACTAACATTTTGAGATAGTTGGAAATCCAGCCGCATCTGCTTGGAACCTGACATATCCGGGATCGAGTGGCAACCAAGTAGTTAGGAACTATTTGATCAAATATTACATAAAAGCAGGATTCTTGTCTTTGCCCTCCAGAGCACCACTCTTACATGTCCATCTTGACCAGATACCAGCCTGCACCCCCAACTTCAGGCATCATTTTAATTAGTGCTTGTGCTTGAGGGTGGAGTTGCGGTCTCTGTAGGGCCTGGGTTAACTGAGCGAGGGAAATACTCTGTAGTTCCCCCTGCACCTGAACAAGGTTCTCTAACTGCTGCTGACACTGTTGTTGTTTCTGCTACTCTTCTACCAGCATCTGGAGGAAGCGCTCCATTCTGATTTATCACTGTTCTTTTGCAAAACACAACTACAGCTCACTCTTCTGCAACTGATACTCTGCAGTATTTCAGCTCCAACAAACTTTCAGTGATCCCTAGTGGCCAAACAAAGCCCTTCCTGTCTGACAGGGACTAGAATTTTCTTCTAGCCCACTAGTTAGGGCGAGGCTCACCTTCTTAGCCCATAGAAACAACAACAACAAAAAGAATCTTGTCCTGCTGCAGAGAGGCACAGCCCTGGAAGTACATGGATTTTCCCTCGGTCAGGCAGTTAGAGGAAATCCCTAAGCTGCTATAACATGTGATATAGCATGGCGTGTGGTGGCAAGGGTTCATAAAATATTACACTAACAACAGTGCAGGTCCAAACAAAACTACTTTTATTTTCCTTCGGCTTACACTGCATTCACTCTACAGCCTGTTGCCTTCACAGGCCGGGTCCTCAGTGCCCTTCCCCTGACCCCCAAATCAAAGACAGAATTTGGTTCAGTTCAATGTCCAGTCAGTTACTTGGATTTCAGTATTTAAAAATATAGTTCCCAGTTCCTAAATTGCCTACCTTAGCTGAACTCATCTTCCAATCCTGCTTAGAAAGAGCTTTCTGTCTCCATGAGCCTCTCTCCTTCCCTATGAACATATTTGGCTTCTTAATCCCTCTGCCTGAATCAGGCCCACCTAGCCCTGAGCTCTGAACTTAGACTCTTTTAAGGTAGACTGCTGATAGTCCTCTTGGGAAGGACGGATAACTTTCCATATACCCCATCACATAGGGCTACACCTTTTGTAGCATTTACATTTTTGCAATATTGTGCCTCCATTCTAGGATAGTATTAGAAGTTTTGGCCTTTCTCTAATGGACTTTCCCTCCAAAATTCAAATTTAAATTTCACGCCTCAATCCCACCATTCCCTGAGGAAAACCACGGTATGATGGCTGAATCATCAGTTCCAGGTACGAAGACGCAGCATAACCCGGCAAACTGCAAAGTTTATCATACTAGCTGCAGAAGCCCAAGAGAACAGCCATTGAGCTGTCCTAACTTTACATGGTTCAGCTATATGGTGAGCTACTGAATATTGTCGCTAACTAGATACTGCCAGGATCAGCCCCACTCCACCCACAGACCGTCCCAGTTTAACGGAATATCTTTTCTGCAGTCTCTGATATTCACCCGCTCTATATGGACAGTGTTGTTGAACATTGGAATTGCCGCAATTTAGATGGTTAACAGGTCCTGCCTCCCATAATTTCTTTGACTTCTAAAAGTATTTTGATAACAAGGATAATTTTATAGTAGGCGGCCTAACATGTGGCCAATATGTAACATGAGGAGGAATCTAGCTAAGCTTGAAGAATGGTCTAAAATGGGATTTAATGTTAAAAAATGTAAGGTCATGCATTTGGGCTGCAGCAATCCAAGGGAGCAATATAGTATAGGGGATGAAGTACTTTTGTCCACTAAAGAAGAGCGGGACCTAGGCGTGCTTGTGTCTGATGATCTTAAAGTAGCTAAACAGGTAGAAAAGGCGACGACAAAAGCTAGAAGGATTCTTGGGTGCATATGGAGAGGAATGGCTAGCAGAAAAAAAAAGGAGGTGATAGTGCCTCTGTATAAGTCTTTGGTGTGACCTCATTTTGAGTATAGTGTACAATTCTGGAGACCGTACCTTCAAAAGGATATAAACAGGATGGAGTCAGTACAGAGGGTGGCTACTAAAATGGTTAGTGGTCTTCATTATAAAGCATATGAGGACAGATTTAAGGATCTCAATATGTACACCTTAGAGGAAAGGCGGGATAGAGGTGATATGATTGAGATGTTTAAATACCTGCATGGCATAAATGTACAGGGGGAGAGCCTCTTTCAATTGAAAGCAAGTTCTGCTACGAGGGGACATGGGATGAGGGTGAAGGGGGATAGATTCAGGAGTGATATGCGGAAATATTTCTTTACGGAAAGAGTGGTGGATCCGTGGAATAGTCTCCCAGTGGAGGTAGTAGAGATGAGGACAGTATCTGAATTAAAAAAAACATGGGACAAACACAGAGGATCTTTAAAGGAAAAAAGGGGACTGTTGTAGTTGTTGATATGAAAGGACAGACTGGATAGGCCATGTGGTCTTTTTCTGTCGTCATATTTCTATGTTTCTATGTATATAAGGTATGCCTAATTTATAAAGCGTCTCTTGAGGATAATTGTATAAATGGATTTCCATATTCGTATATGAGGAATAGGGCTTTTATAAAATTGTGTGATCATATATGTTCATAGTACACATGCCAAAAAAATTGTATGTGCACTGCATTTAGCAGTTCCCAGAGGCATCATTTGGTCAAAGAGGGGATTGAGATGTTATGCATTATGCATGCCTATTTTTTCAAAATAAGGTAGTACATGAATAGAGTACATTAGGGTTGCCAACTGGCCGGTATAAAGCCAGTCTGGCCCTTTTTTAAATGGTCAGGCCAGCTGCTAGCAGACCCTTAAAACCAGCTGTGGAAAACTGTTTTTGCTCTGCTGCAGTCAGACTTTATCATTAGGCAGGGTGAGGTGGCTGCCGGGGCAGCAAAACGATTCACCCAAATTGCTCCAGCAGCGGCCACCTTACACTGCCTAGAAAAAACAAACAAAAGATCAAATTCAGCAGCTTCTTGCCACTGCAGTTTTCCCTCTGTCGGCAGTGGCAGGCCTCCTAGAATTAGACAAAAAAAAAGCATGGGTTCTTGCATTATTCACATGCCTGTGTGCATGAGGGCCTGGCCGGTCCCTCATGCACACAAGAATCTGACTGCTGCATAAACCTGCATTGTTTTTTTTTTTTTTTTTTTTTTAATTCAATCCTCGGAATCCTACTGCTGCCAATAGAGGTAGAACAATAGAGGTATCAGCGACAGTGGCAGGCGGGTGGGGGGGGAGCAAGATGGTAGAGTTGAACACATGTTGAGAGTCCCTAGGTAGATGCTGAATAGAAGGGGGGGGGCAGAGGGCAGATACTGAACACAAATGGGGGGTGCTAATGCTGGACACAAGAGGGGGTGGAGAATTGATGCTAGACACAAATGTTGGGGGGTGAAGGGTAGAGATGCTGGATCAAAGTGGGAGGTGAAGTTCCCATGCTGGACACAAGTGGGAGAGATAGAGGACAGATACTGAATACAAGTTGGTGGTGGAGGACATATGCTGGACACAAGTGGGGGGTAGAGGGAAGATATTGGATACATGTTGGGGAGAGGGCAGAGGACAGATTCTGTATACAAGAGGGGAGGTAAAAGGTAGATGCTGGACCAAAATAAGAGGGTGAAAGTGGGAGGTAGATTGCTGATGCTGGATACAAGTGAGAAAATAGAAGGCTGTTGCTGGATATGGAGTGAGGAGCATAAGGGTGGATAGGGGGTGAGGTAGTGTGATAGATGCTGGGGCTAGGGGACATAAAGGGATGCAGGGCAGATGCTGGAAATGAGGTAAGGAGGCATAAAGCAGATAATAGACATGGGGTGGAGGGGTGAAGTGAAGAGCAGAGGCTGAATATAGAATCAGGATGGTGAATATGTGGTGGGGGAGTGGTAAGTAGATGCTGAACATGGGGTAGAGGTCATAGGGGAGTGGAGGGCCAGGGCCAACCCAGAGTTTATTCAAGTATTGGCACCCTAGGTAAGCATTATTCCCCCCCCCCCCCCACACACACACACACTACCAGATGTCAGAATCTGTTTGGCACAGAATGTTCTGCTCTTTTCTGGGCAAGAAACTGATACCCTAGGCAGTCACCTAGGTTGTCTAATGGTTTGGTAAGCCCTGTGGAGGGCAGAGGCTGAACACAAAGTTTGAGGGGAGGCATAGGGGATGGAGGCAGAGGCTGGACACACGATAATGGTATGGTTTATGATTTAGGCATTTGATATACCGCCCTTTACTATGTGCATAGAGGGCAGATGTTGGACACAGTGTGAGGGCAGAGGGCAGATGATGGACACAAGCTGGGGGGCATAGGGGATGGAAGCAGAGGCTGGACACATGATAGTGGTAGAGGGAAGATGCTTGACACAGTGGAGGACAGAGGGCAGTTGCTGGACATGGGCTGAGAAAGAGAAGAGATGATGAACATGAGGTAGGGGAGATAGAGATTCTGGACACAGGGTGGGTAGAGAGAAAGGAGATGCTGGACGCATAGTGGGGAGGGGGTTATGGAGCAATGGTGGACATAGGGTGATGGAGAGGGAAAGGGGGAATGCTGCACATGGTGAGATTTAGGATGAGAAAAAGAAGGGAGGCTCTGGATGGTATGAAAGAGAGAGAGGGGAGAAACAGCATATGGTAGGAGAGAAGAAGAAAGATGCTTGGCAAAGAGAGGGTGAAAGAAAGAAAGAGAAAGAGGAGTGTTAGTTAAAGACTGGGGAATAAGTAGCTGGAGGAAGAATAGAGAGACCGGAAATAAGAGGATTGTGTTAAAAGTTGAAAAATGGTAGGTGGACGCAGTAAAAAGAGGAAGACTGAGGACTTGATGGTAAGAAGGAGAAGTAAAATCTGAGTTGATAGAGAAAAATAAATGGAAGAAAGCTGAAAAGAAGAGATCAATATCAGAAATGAATAAAGGGAATGAAATGAAGACAGGAGGAGAGAGAAATGATAAATGGATAGGAGATCCTGGAAAGTTAAGAGACAACAGAAGAAAGCAGAAACCAGAGCCTGGGATCAACATAAGAAGAAAACTAAAATGGCCAGACAAAAAAGGTGGAAAATAATTTTATTTTCTCTTTAGTAACATAGTAACATAGTAAATGATGGCAGATAAAGACCAGCATGGTCCATCCAGTCCGCCCAGCAAGATGGCAAGAGCAGGTGCACCCGCCGCTCCGTGCAGGCCACCCCTCCCCATGTCCCCGTGATTGGGATATGTCAGTTTTTGAAATATACAGGGTGGCCCAAAAAAAGTGTGTACATCTCGTAAATTAAAAGCTTAAATAGTTTACTTATTTACCTTTTTTAGCTATATAACGTCTTTATTTCGACAATTTCCAGTCACCATCTTTTTTTTTAGAATTTGTCAATCATTTACATCTGTCTTTTTGAATTTTTAAATAACTTATATGTTACGAGATGTTCTCACTTTTTTTGGGCCACCCTGTATATCTGCCAAGGGTTGGGTAATTGTTAGCATGGAGTTTATATGTAAGAATGTGTAGCTATTCTAGCTTGTTCAAATTTCCTAATTGGTGTGCTGATGTTCTAAGGCTCACAGATGACAAAAGAATCAGGATTTTTTTTTTTTTGTATGGTAAGTTCTATGGGGAAATGTCCTAGCTCTGCTCTGCACCCATTGGGGAGGGGGAGGGGGTTCTGTAGATACAGAATATTTGTTTGGATTTAACACTATAGGGAGGAGTGTTGGAGGACTAAGAAAGGTACTGTCGCTCAAAGGGAGCTGAAGAGTGCAACCTCTGGTACCCCACTACCCTATGTGGCCTGCAGGAGCTAAAGCCTGTATGGATGCCATCATAGCAGATATTGTTGGGGATGAGGTGGGGCAGGGGTGGGGTGGAACAAGGGCGGAGCTCAGGCAGCAACAGGTGATGGGTTATTCTCTTTCAAAAAAGTTGGCAACCCTAGAGTGGACACATCTTCAGAGCAAGTGTAAATTTCTCCATTTGTGATGGATTTGTTCCATGAGTGAAGATTTTAAAATCAAATCTACGGATCTCTGAAAAGATTTTGAGGGAGGGGCTACCCTTGGGATTGTATCTATCATGCATACAAGAGGGCCAGGAACTACAGGAATCAGGATTATACTTGTAGAATGGTTTGTGTTTTAACATTCTCTACATTATTAGCCCAGATAGTCAGGCTGATTTGCCAGCACTGGCATGTGCCAGCGCTGCACAGTATATTTTCTAATCCTCCTTTTTATGGATTTAAGTTGAATATTGCACCACTGATATACATATGAGGCCCAATACTGAACACTGGTGATTAGTGCTGCTAATGCGGCTAGTCACTGGGACTGAAATCTAAACCCAGATATTCAATGCCGGGGTCATATTCGGCCCCGGCATTAATATCCGAGTTAGCAGCATTTGCTCACTAACCATGCAACGGCAATATTGAACTGCTGCCCGGTTAGCGATATGCAGCAAAAGTTAGGCCAGGGTTTTCTGCACCTGGCTTTAAACGCATATTGTTAACCAGGCAGAGGCGCAATATTGCCGCCGCCTGGATAGCAATCAGTGCTACTTCTGCTACACCCCAGAATATCCGCGACACTCCCCGATGCTAAGCAGTTAGCATCAGGGCGTGTAGAGGTGGCACCCGCAGATATTCAGCAGCACTAACTATGCTGGCACTGCTGAATATCCCACTTAGTGGCATTTACAAGGTTTGCACGTCTGCAAAACATGTAAATGTCATTGACTATCAGGCCCTTGGTTTTTTGATATTGAAGATTTGATTGTATCTCATTATAGTGGATCACATTTGGTTATTCTTTTCTAAAGAGAACATATACAAATAACCACCTAGCTGCTACCCGCTATAGGCAGTATATCAAGTGAAAAAACTATAAACCAAACTATAACTATATACAGATAAGGGTCATTATAAAATGATTCCTTGGAAAGTAGCTGCACACATTCACACCTGCTCTGAGGCTCGTGCATATTATCCTAGCCAATTTTAGAAATACGTTTTGAGTATTTTAACACATCTATAACAACAGTCAAAATCTTGATCACGTTCTACCCCCTATACTAACTGTGCCTAGGTCCAGTGCACATCATGAGACATCCCTGCATTAACGGCCAGGACCATGCTGGTCATGCCCCAGTGATTATCATGGAGGCTTTTCACATATCGTGCATTAATTTTTGCATTAAATGCATGGTAAGTGCAGAACATTGCTGTGCTTTAGTAAATGTGCCCCTACGGCATTAGTGCTTTAAACACCAAATATAACAGTTTAAAATATACACCAGAAAAAAATTAGCTAGTCCTGAGACAAAAGGAGATGCTACACTGTGATAAATTTGGAGTTGATGAATATAATATTTAGAAGGTCGGTACATAAAAAATTACACTAGCCAAAAAGACTAAAACAAGAAAATGTTGAATCATCCTTAGGTGCTCTCTGCGAAGAAAAGCATTCAACTGAGGAATGAGATGCATTTTTCAAAAAGCACTATTAGTTAAGGATGCAATATTGGATTTCATCAAGAGACAGTTCAATATTAACACAAGACGTTTGGGATTTAGCAGCAAGAATACAGCCATCAGGAATTAGCTAACACTGATCCAATAAGATATTTGACCAAATCACCAGCAAAACCTCCGATTGTGTGGCATTTCAGTTTGTTCAACCTCATCAACATTAAGATAGATTTTAAGCAGTCACTGAAATACAAAGATCGGCAGTCATTGGGCAATAGATCTGTATATTATCACCATATAGTCAAAAAGAGAAAACCAGTTGATCTGATAATGTCTATCAAACAACTAGAGATAGACTCTAGATTTTTCGGGTAGGCAAATACTTATTTGTTTAAACTCTCTGACAGTGGCCAGTTAACAACAATTGAAACCTATGAATAATGGTGCCTTAACAATAGTATGTAATGATCTGTAATGCCAAAGACTATGGAGAGGTCTAGGAGGATCAAATATTGTAGGCCTTTATTCAGACCCTGCCTCATTTTTATTTCTCAAGATCACAAGTCGTTTAAAGCCTGGGTTTTATTTAGCTAGTTATAAAATTCATAAAAGCAGCTTTTTTGAATGCTGTCCTTAAAAAGAAAAGGTTTGGAACTGGTCTAAAATTACAAACTAAGTTTGAATTAAAGAATGGCCTCTTTAGTATAGAGCAGATTTTGGCTTCTTTCAGAATAGTTTACTGATAACGTTCCTGGAAAGAAGTATCAATATTTTTTGTACTCTTTTTTTTTTTTAATCCAACTGTGATGGGCATGTTCTAATATGCAAGTAGTGGGGCACAGGGGATCAGGTAGCATTTTTATTTCAGCATGACATACTTCATCAAACTGTGACTATGCCTCTACAGGCTACCAGAGACCTATGTTTATGATATCATTTACCAAAACAACATTATTAAATTCTGCTCAGATAATGGTTTATTACAAATCTAGAAAAGTGGGGAAAGCATGTGTAATTCTTTCCAACCTCTCTGCATGTGTGCATCTCTGTTTTGTATGTTTCTCCATCTTCTGTGTGCGTGCGTGTGCATGCATGTGTGTCTGTGCATGTGTGTTTATATGTGTGCTGGTATGTGTATGTGTGCATTCTTCCATGGGTATGCTTGCATATTTGTAGATATACAGTATATATATAAACATACAGTACATACAATATACAAACATACATACATACAGTATAGGAGTTATTCTGAGGCACAAATAGTGACAGCCCCCAACTAACTCCCTCGCCGGTTGTGTGGGGAAGTTAGTCGGGGGTGGAGAAGAGGTGGCCCGGGGGCGGAGAGTGGGTGGTCGCCAGCCCTGGACGTACAGGGCCAATTCTAATGTCAGTCCTGTACGTCCTGAGTCAGCAAAATGGCCGTGTAAGTTATTCCACCTCCGAGGTTGAATAACTCCCCTCGTCATGTTTTTTAAAGCAGCCCGGGGCACGGAAGGGGCCCGGGGGGCAGAATTAATTCTCCGCAGCCCAATCCTGGCCTTAGGAGGCCGGATCAGGGGCCGGGTGGTGGGGAATTAACTTTTTTAGCAGCGGCTGGCATTGTGGCTTTTAAATGGAGCCACGGTGCCATGGCAACAGGATGCCATGGCACCGTGACTCTATTTAAAAGCCCTGGCTAAGTTAGCTGGGCTATGGCTGTTTGTGCAGGCTGGGACTGAATTGCAGTCCCGGCCTGCACCTACAGGCCTCTTCGCTATTCTGATACCATGGGGCTAGACGTGGCCCCCGGGATCAGAATTGTGATCTCCTTTGTACGTCAGGCTCAGCTCGGACGTACAAAGGAGACGGACATCGGGATCGGAATCGGGCCCTATATGTGTGATGGCTTTTTGTGTCTGTGTTTTGGAGAGGAGAGGAAATGGGAGGGTGGTTTGACATGTCTAATTCTTTAATTTATTTATTTATTTATTTAACAATGATTTATATACCGCATCTTCCATAGTTCAGTTGCGGTTCACAATAAACAACAGTTAACAAATCGGAGTTTGTTTTACATATAATGAGAAGGCCGCGGGCAGCGTCACGGCGGACGCCGGTAACCGGCGGTTCCAGCCGGGCGCGGGCCCATTGGTCGCGGGGGGGGGGGGGAGAATGAGAGCGTCATTCAAAATGATTGGATGCTGGCTTCGCGAGTGAGCCAGCATCCAATCGGAAGAGTGGACGGGCCATGTGCTTCGGCGGCGCGGGTGCGCGCAGAGCACATGGTCCGTCTGCGGGGAGCCGGCAGCGTGGTGGAGACGGAGCTGACAGAGCTCAATTTTTGCTGGGGTACCTCACCTTCCGGGAGCTTGCGGTCCGAGAGACTGAGGTGCGGCCTGTCCAGTGCGGGTGCTGTGTTCCGGAGGTGAGGTGTGGGTGGGGCGGCTGAGCGGCGCGAGAGGGGTGAAGCGGAGTATTTTCCGCTCCGGCCTGCTGGATTGCAGTCCCCGCGGCAGTGCGTTCATCGCCTTCACTGCCGGCCAGCGGGGGGGGGGGCTTCCGGAGTGAGCGGCTGTCCCTGTGGGGTTCTTTTTTACTTTCCGTCCCTGCCGGTAGGTGGGGTGGTGTCCCGGAGGGCTTCCTGTGTGGGCGGTGGGTCCGGGGTTTGTTTTGCAAGGCCTCTTTTCTCTAGCTATGGCTGGGGGGGGCAAAGGCGCAAAGGGGGGGGGGCAGCGAGGGGCTGCTCCCGGACGGCGTCTGTTGGGCCGGCGGGGCCCGGAACAGGCGGTATTGGGGGTGGACGGGGAGGGCCTGCCTGTGGTCTGTGGGGGTGTTGGCCGGGGGCCTGGTTCTCAGGCCCAGGGGTCTGGCAGGGGCAGGGACCGCAGGGCACGGGCTCCTGCCTTGTTGCGGGGGGGGGCGGGGAGCTAGAGCGTCTTCAGGGCGCGGGTCTGGTGCTGGGGCAGTTGGGGGACAGCGGGGCGAGGGGGTGCGGCCACGGGGGGGTGCTGGGGCCCATGGGTCTCGGCGGGGTGCTGGGGGGGCTGGGGGCGTCCTGCCCGGTTCTCCGATGGGGGCGGGGTCCTTGGGGCCAGCGGGTTGGGAGCATTGGCTGGGCGGTGGGCTGGGTTCCTCTCAGGGGGATTGGTCAGGGGCCTGGCCGTCGGTGTGGCCGGCGGCGGTTCCTCCTGCTTTTTTCCCTTTCTTGTCTTCTCAGGTTCCTGGTGGTGCCACTGCAGGAGCGATGCATCCTCTGCCGGCGGTTCCTGCGACCAGTGCGGCCTCCGGATTGGGGTTCAGTGGAGAGTCCCGGTCCTCATCCGGCGTGGAGCAACAGCGGGCGACCCAGTCGTCGGCGTTGGACTCGGCTGCGGGTGAGTTGTCATTGGCGCCAGCCGGCGGGGCTGCGGGCGAAGAGCGTTCCGCTGGGGATTTGCTGATAGAGCAGGGTACCTCGGGTGTGTCGGCGTTTGAGCACGCGGCTCGGGCTGGGAGTGGCGCGCGGGCGGGTACCTCTGGTAAGGCGGCTAAGAAGAGGAAGCATACTTGCCGGCGGCGTCACGGATCTGGTTCTTCCTCGTCCACTTCTTCCAGTTCTTCCACGGGGTCCTCTGCTGGTGGTGGGCCGGCAGCAGTGACGGGTTCGGTGGGAGGCAGTTCGGCTGCGGTGACGGTTTTGTCGGAATTGTGGGAGGGCGTTCCGAGGAAATTGCGGAGGAGGATTCGTAAAAGACGGTATATTGATATTTTTCGGCTCCTGGAGGGTCGTAAGCGATCCGGGGAAAGCAGGAAGAAGCGTAAGGAGGATGAAAAGGCTGGTAGGGTTCGGAAGGTGGCGAGGACAGTGGTCAATTGGGTGCGGGCTTTCTTGCGCCTGGCGAGTGTTTGGGGACGTCATTGGCCGGAGCAGTCCGGGATGCTTTTGTCCTATGCTGATTCGATTCTGGAGGCTTCTCAGGTCCATGAAGGGTGGTCCTGGCTCAATTATGACGAGAAGTTTCGGGATAAGATGGAGGAGAACAAGTTGTTATCTTGGGGTTCGCAGGATATCAATTTGTGGCTCACCCAAATGTCCGTTAGGTCCACTGGGGTGGGTGTCGGGGGAAGCGGCGGGAAGGTTGGGGGGGCGGCCATTCCTGTAGTGAACCAGCCCTTTCGGGGGGGCGGGGGGGGGAGCCTTGGCAAGCCGGCTGCAGGGGCAGGGGCCGACGTGTGTTGGAGGTTTAACAAGTCGTCTTGCCCGTTCCCGGATTGTAAGTTCCGGCATGCATGTTCCGTCTGCGGGGGAGGGCATGCTGCAGCGAAATGTGTGCAAAAGGGCCCCTTGCCCTCCACTAAGTGATAGGGCGACTTGTGCATTGGCCCCATCCCCTATTCGGCTCGAGGTATTGCGGGACTGGTTGCTATCTTACCCTCGGGGGCGGGACAGAGGGGTGCTTCTCAAGGGGTTTTCGCAGGGTTTTGTTATTCCGGTTAAGGGCAGGTGGTTTCTTTTGCTGCGCGAAATGCCCCGTCGGTGCGGCGTTTTGCGGCAGTGGTTCGCGAGAAGTTGGCGGGGGAATTGAGGTTGGGTCGGATAGCGGGCCCCTTTGCAGACCCCCCTTTTAAGGACTTTGTGGTGTCTCCTTTGGGGGTGATTCCCAAGAAGGAGCAGGGCAAGTTCCGTTTAATTCATAATTTGTCTTACCCTGAGGGTTCGTCGGTCAATGCTCATATTCCGCGAGAGTGCTGCTCAGTCCGGTATGCGTCATTCGATAAGGCGGTGCGATTGGTTCGGCGGGCCGGGTATGGCTCGCTGATGGCGAAGGTGGACATCGAGTCCGCCTTTCGTTTGCTTCCGGTACACCCCTCTTCCTTTCCGTTGCTGGGTTTTAAGGTCTCAGGCGAGTATTATTTCGACAAATGCATGCCCATGGGCTGTGCAGTGTCGTGTGCTTACTTTGAGACTTTTAGCACTTTTCTGCACTGGGCTGTTGAGACGCAGGTGGGTTGTGCTGATCTGGTTCATTATTTGGACGATTTTTTCTTTGTGGGTGCAGCCCACACTTCGCAGTGTCAACAGTTGTTGGACGGTTTTGTTTCTGTGGCCGGCGCGTTGGGGGTCCCGTTGGCAGAACAGAAGACGGAAGGTCCGGCCACGACCCTCAATTTTTTGGGCATTGAGTTGGACTCCACGACCATGATAGCGCGTTTGCCCACGGACAAGGTGCGGAAGTTGCGGGTACTAGTGGCCAATGCGCTCGTCTCGGCAAAGTATACCCTGAAGGAAATGCAGGCTCTCCTGGGGTCCCTGAACTTTGCATGCAGAGTGATTCCTATGGGTCGGGTATTTCTCCGGCGGTTGGCGCTGGCTACGTGTGGTGTGTCCAAACCGCATCATCGTATTCGGATTTCCAGGTGTCTGCGTGAGGACTTAGCAGTATGGGATGCCTTTCTGCAGGATTTTAATGGATCGGCGGTTCTGGTGGAGGAGGACTGTTCGAGTGAGGACTTGCAGTTGTACACCGACGCTGCGGGGGGGGTGGGCTTAGGGATTTACTTCCGGGCGATCGTGGTGCGCGAGCCCATGGCCGGCCGCTTGGGGGGAAGCGGGGCTTCTAACTAACATTACCTTTCTGGAGCTGTTCCCTATCTTGGTGACGTTGGCATTGTGGCCCGATCGGTTGCGTAATAAGAAGATGGTGTGGTGGTGTGATAATGCAGCCGTCGTGAGTGTGGTCAATAATTATTCCCCTCGATGTGCGGATGTGGCGGCGTTAATGCGGCAGGTGGTCTTCGCCTGTCTACGTTTGAATCTGACCTTGTGGGCGCGGCACATTCCGGGACATAAGAATGGTATTGCTGACGCTTTGTCTCGTTTGCAATTACAGCGTTTCCGGCTGTTGGCCCCGGAGGCGGATCCGGTGGGAGCGGAGGTCCCATGGAGCTTATGGAGCAGTGGGCGGTGGAGATGACGGAGCTGCTGCGGTGTTCTCTGGCGGTCGGCACGTGGACTGCTTATTGTCGGGGCTGCCGGCGAGTGGTGGCGTTCCTGCAGGGGCTGGGATGGCAAGGGGGGGTGGTACCAGATTCACTATTGGGGGGCTATGTTCTGAGCGCCAAGCGCCAGGGCGTCTCCCAGTCGGCTGTTCGGCAGCACCTAGCGGGCTTTTCTTTTTTCGCTAGAGTGCTCGGATGGTCCCCTGTGGGGGGGGGGGTTCATTGGTGCGGCAGTTGATGCAGGGTTGGCGACGTGTCCATCCTCCATTTCCGGATGCGCGTCGCCCGCTCACGCATGACTTGCTGGCTGGGGTTTGCGCTGCGTTGCCGGCGGTGGCTGCTTCGGCCTACGAGGTTACCCTGTTCCAGGCCCTTTTCTGTCTGGCATTTTTTGGAGCCTTCAGGGTGGGTGAGTTGGTGGCTGATTCCAGGAGCAGGGGGGGGTGTAGGTGTCTGCAGACACATCAGGTGCACTTGGCACGGGATTCCCTGCGGGTGTTGTTGCAGCAGTCCAAGACCGATCCGCACGGTCGGGGTCAGTGGGTGGTGTTGCGAGCGATTGGTGGGGTTACCTGCCCGGTAGCGGCGACTCGCTCATATATGGAGGGCCGTCCTAGGGCAGCGGGTGGGTTTTTTGTTCATGCCGATACTCGCCTAGTCACTCGTTACCAGGTGACTGCGGTCTTACGGTTGGGGCTGCGGCATATGGGTGAGGATACCCGACAGTTTTCGGCGCATTCCTTCCGCATAGGGGCGGCCACCAGTGCGGCCGGGATTGGCTTGTCGCCGGCGCAAATACAGGCGATCGGCGGGTGGCGGTCCAGGGCTTTTCAAACTTATGTGCGGTTGTGATATGCGGGCAGTCCAGGGGCAGATCATTAACACTGTGTTTTCTTTGCAGAACGGGGCAGAGTGGTGCGGGGCTGTTGGATGCTGGGGCATTCCTTTGTCTACTGGGCTGGCAGACGTGCTGAGGAAAGGCCTCTTGGGCGGCACCTGCGATTAGAGTCTGCTGGGATGACGCTTTCATGGCTGGGCGAGAGAGGACTGAGGTGGCCACAGCTAATGCCCTTGCTTCGTCATCATGCGCGTCTTCGCACACAGCCCGGGTTCCTTCTTTTGCATTTGGGGGGTAATGATCTGACTTCTTGGACTTGTAAGCAATTGATTAATGCTGCCAAGCGGGATTTTTCTCGAATTCTGTTAATGTTTGCTGGGGTGGTGCTGCTTTGGTCTGATGTCATCCCCCGACCGGTGTGCGCGGGGCAGCGGCGCTGGTCTCGGGGGTTGGCTAAGATCAACCGGCAGATTGGGAGGTGGGTGGTGGAGCATGGGGGGTCCCATGTGCAGCATGATTGGGTTGATGTGGCCTGTATGGGGTTGTACAGGTCGGATGGGGTGCATTTGTCTACGGTTGGGCTTGACCTTCTGCTTAATGACTGGCAGGAGGCATTGGAGAAGGTGTTGGGCAGGTCGCAGCTTTTGCCCGGGTAATGGGGCGGCAAAGCCACATAGTTGTGTCTATGCCGGTGGCGGGATCCCGGAGGTTTCCGGGGTCCGGAGACATAAGCTACTTGGGGCGGGGGCAGGGTGCCCACGACCCGGAGAACCCTGAGCTTACTTTTGCTAGTGATATGGCGAGGTTGAGCAGGGGTGGTTCGAGCTGGACCGGTGGTTGACCGGACCAGGGGCGGAAGCGACGTCACCTTGCTAATAGTAGGGCGGGTGACGTGTTGCTCTGCCGGAGGTGGGGGGGGGGGGGGAAGTCATGGTTAAGTTATTGTTGACTGTTAAAATGTTAATTGTATGGGCAATAAAGCTGCGACCTGGTTTTCTTTCCAAGCAATTGTGTCTGTGTAATTGTATGGGGAATGTTGAGGGGGGAAGGGGGGGGTGACCTAGGAGGGTGGGGGAGGATGGCGAGCGCCTGGTATGGATCCCCGGTTATGAGAAGGCCGCGGGCAGCGTCACGGCGGACGCCGGTAACCGGCGGTTCCAGCCGGGCGCGGGCCCATCGGTCGCGGGGGCGGGGGGGGAGAATGAGAGCGTCATTCAAAAGGATTGGATGCTGGCTTCGCGAGTGAGCCAGCATCCAATCGGAAGAGTGGACGGGCCATGTGCTTCGGCGGCGCGGGTGCGCGCAGAGCACATGGTCCGTCTGCGGGGAGCCGGCAGCGTGCCCCCCCCCCCCCCCTTAGGTGGGGGGGGGGTTTGGGGGGGTTTTGGGGGGGTGGCAGCGGGGGGGGGGTGGGGGTGGCGGGGTCCCCGGGGGTTCCCGGGGACCGGAGACATAAGCTACTTGGGGAGGGGGCAGGGTGCCCACGACCCGGAGAACCCTGAGCTTACTTTTGCTAGTGATATGGCGAGGTTGAGCAGGGGTGGTTCGAGCTGGACCGGTGGTTGACCGGACCAGGGGCGGAAGCGACGTCACCTTGCTAATAGTAGGGCGGGTGACGTGTCGCTCTGCCGGAGGTGGGGGGGGGGGGAAGTCATGGTTAAGTTATTGTTGACTGTTAAAATGTTAATTGTATGGGCAATAAAGCTGCGACCTGGTTTTCTTTCCAAGCAATTGTGTCTGTGTAATTGTATGGGGAATGTTGAGGGGGGAAGGGGGGGTGACCTAGGAGGGTGGGGGAGGATGGCGAGCGCCTGGTATGGATCCCCGGTTACATCATGTGACCCAAAACAATAAGATAAACAACCAGTGTTAATACAGAACAGTATAGAACAGTGTAAACTATATACATTATGTACAAATACACATTATGTGGGGCTTAAGCGTTATTCAAAGTACAGTATCAGCTATGAAGAATTGTATGTGTAGGTCATTTGGGATTTGTTAGATAAAAACTGGTTAGCCATTATCTAAGTCTATTGAGGGATGATCTGAGTTGTTGTAATGTTTAGAAAAGAGATAGGTTTTCACTTTTTTGTGGAATTCGATGATCTCGGTTAGCATTCTTAGATCATCTGGGAGGGAATTCCAGATTGTTGGAGCTGCATGAGAAAAAGCTCTATTGTTTGTGAGTTTATTAGCTTTTATGAAGTCTTTGGGAGTTTTTAGTTTATTTGTTTGTCCTTTTCTTTGAGTAGATTTTGAGTGCTCTTTGCTGATTAGGTTACTTAGGGTGACTGGGCCCATGTCGTTTAGAGTTTTAAATGTGGTTATCAATGTTTTGTATACTATCCTACTTTGTATAGGCAGCCAGTGAAGGGATTCTAGTACTGGTGTTATATGTTGATGTGCGTGTACTTTCGTTATTATCCGAGCTGCTGCATTCTGTGCAAGCTGAATTCTTTTAATGTTTTGTTTTGTTATACCCAATAAAATTAGGTTAGCAAAGTCAAAGGGGGGGTTATGGTGGCTTGAATTATGCTGATGAAATCATGTATGTATACAAGGGGTCTTAGTTGTTTAAGGATTTTGAGTTTGAAATAGATTTTCTTTGTGGTGTTTCTAATGTGAGTGTCTAATGTAAGGTGTTTATCTAGAATAACACCTAGATATCTTACTTCATTTTTTATTTTAATTTCTTGGTTTTGAAGTGTTATGTGTGTAGGTGGAGTATAGGATTGGTTTTTGGTGACGATTATCACTTCAGTTTTGGAGTGATTTATTTGGAGATTGTGGGTATTTTGCCAGGATGTGACTTCATTGAAGCAATCTGACAGAGTTTGCATCAGTAAGTTGGGAATCGTGAACGGAATGTACATCATGATATCATCTGCATATAGATGATAGAGTACACCACATTTTTTAAAGATATTGCAAACAGGTTTTATGTATATGTTAAATAGGAGTGCTGATAACGCTGATCCTTGAGGTAAACCGGTTTCCAGTTTGTATGAATCAGAGGTTTGATTACCTATTCGTACATTTTGTGTCCTATTATCTAGATAAGAGGAGAACCATTTATGAACTGTGGCATTTATTCCTATTTGACTCAGGCTGTTGAGCATTATGGTATGGTGGACGCTATCAAAAGCAGCTGAAATATCAATAAATAATAGAATGAATGCTTGTTTGTGATTGTCGAGTCCTCTTAATAGAGTATCTGTTAGAACTGTGAGGAGTGTTTCCACGCCATGCTTTGGGCGAAAAACCATATTGCTGTTCGTCGAGTGGGTAAGATGAGTCTAGGTGCTCCTGCGTCTGTATTTGTACTGTTTTTTCTATTACTTTTGCTAAGAATGGTATACTTGAGATGGGTCTATATGATTTTGGTGAGGTTTTATCAAGGGTGCTGTTCTTGAGAATTGGTCTTATTTGTACGTGTTTAAGTGTGGGTGGGAGGTAACCTTGGAGTAGTGAGAGATTGACAATGGGGAGTATGAATGAAAGAAGGATTGGGAGAGTGTTTTTTATCCAGATTACTGGGCAAGGATCTAGGTAAGAGGTAGTGGTGTTTAGGTTGAGTATGATATTTTTTAATGATGTTTTGGCTATAGGGTGAAATTCTGACCATACGTCTATCAGGTGATGAGGTTTGTGGAAAGAGTCTGGAGTCGTGAATTGTAGTTTTTTTATTGTTTGTTAATAGTTAGCTAATGTTTGTGCTGAGATGTCAGTGATTTCCTTGCTGGAAGTTTGTGAGTTATTAGTTAGGTTACTAACAATGGAGAATAGTTCTCTTGGTCTATTATAAGAATTTGATAGGATGCTGGCATAGTAGTTTTTCTTTGTGCTGTCTAAGGTTTCCTTGTATAATGTGAGGTGGTTATAATATAATTCTTTGTGGATGGTGGATTTGGTTTTGCGCCATTTGGCTTCTAGTTTTCTTAGATCTCTTTTCATATGTTTTAAAGTGCTGTTGAACCATGGGGTGATTTTGATTTTAGTATTGGTTGGCTTTTTATTATTTTGGTTAATTGTGGCTGCATTGTTGATGGTAGTATGCCAGTTTTTGACTTCTTCATCTAAATCTGTTGGAGATGATGAAAGGTGGGGTATTGTAGAGTCTAGAAATTCAGTTTCAATGAATTTCTTGAATTTTATAGTTTGGTCATTTCTTGTGTGTTTTATGACACCGTTAATGTAGTAAGTGAAGTTTATTTTAATTAGATGATGATCAGACCAGGGTATTTCAGTACATTGTAAGGAGTCTGGGTTGAAAAGTTTAAATAGTGAATGAGGAAGGAGGACAAGGTCAAGTGTACCACCTTTAGTGTGAGTTGGTATGTTTATAATTTGGTGGAAGTCTAAGTCAGTTATGGTTTCCAGGAAAAGGTTGGAATCAGTATTCGCAAGTGATGGGAGGTTGAAATCTCCTAGGATAATTAGGGGGTTTTGTTCTGTTGATGAATTAAGGAGTTCAATTAGTGAGTGAAGACTGTCTGCGTTTTGGTTAGGAGGTCTGTATATTAAGCAGATTCTCAGCTGTCCGATTTCTATTATTAGAGTGTCAATGTTATTGGAGGTGTTAGATAGAATTTTCTTGGCTTTTAGGTTTATTTTTGTCATAATCAGTACACCGCCACCTTTTTTGTTGGATCTATGTGTGTGGGTAATATCGTAATTTAAGTTGTCAAGTTGGTTTAGAAGGACTGTATCAGTATCAGAGAGCCATGTCTCTGTAATACATAGAATATCAGGTTTTGAGGTTTAATCAGGTTTAATAACAGTTGTACTGAATCATTGTATGCATGCTGTAACTCTAGAACTGCTTTTCCCATAAAAAACATATTGGGGCATTTTTAGAAAGGGGGGGCGGGTCACATCTCTTCTGCCACCCCACCCCCCAGCACTGTATGAAATAAAAACTTTGCTTCTTCAGCACATGAACTTCCACAAGCTCATTTCCTCCCTTCCTGTGAATAGAACAGCATTCCAATGCTCCCGCCTCCACAGCCTTTCCATTGCTACCCACAGTCTTGGTTGCTAGTTACACTGGAAGCAGGCAAGGTTAGCTTGCTCACAGAGGGGGAAGGATTATAGAATTGTAAATAGATGTTTTAAATTCTTAAAATGTCCAGATACCTTTAAACCGGGGGCTCCACCGGACGTTAACCTACTTTCCCTTGATGTTATGAGTGTCATGGGTGGCTGTGTTACCTCAGTTAAGCCACCAATGGAAACTCCCAGCTTACAGAGAAAATATGTTTTTATTTTTTTCTACAATGCACTTTACAGTTTCTTGAGCCTCCAATTCAAATCAGAACTGGGATGAGAATCAGAACAAGGGATGAGAACAGTTTCACAATGAATCATTTAAACAAATTAAACTTTTGAAAAATATTTCAATTTTAATTTGAAAAGTAGTAGAAATTCAATCTTTGTAAACAAACAACAGTTTTGTATAAAACTTTCAAGTTGATTTAGTTTCTACAGCAATCTTCACAAATACTCTAGTACATTGCACTATAATATAACATTAGTCAATTATATTCTATTAACAATTCTTAAAATGTATCTATTATCCAATAGTGGTACAATGTGGACCCTTTTAACAACAAGCAAGTATTAGTTAACCTGCTCAAAACCTGAAATTCCTTTACTCTATAACAGAAAAGTTCTAACACTGTCCTTAATCTGTACCCCTGCAGGTGAATGGCTGTTACCATGCAGGTAAAGAAACCTTTTGTTTTAAAATAATTATAACTAGTCCGCTAGTGTGTTTCAAAAAAATAGTCACTGTGGTATATCAGTCACTTATCTCAATTTTCTTTTCCCAGGTCTTGCTGCTTTCTTGGACGTTGTGTGCCTTAGGATCCCCTCTGCTCCAGCAATGTCCAGCTGTAATCAGAATACTTACTACCTATCCTTAAAAATCATAAAAGAAACTACCTCCCCAGCTATGTATGCAAATCTAGAAAAATGTTCCTATCTTTTTCTTTTCTTTTTAGTCATTATGAGGCTTGCTATTCCCCAAAAATAAAAGATAATCACGTCCCCTTTCTTGCCCCACCGCATAGACGCGTTCATCTATGTGGTTCCCTGGTAATTCGTTATTTGATAACATCATTTTACCCATTCACTTTTGATGTTTTTTTATGATGTTTACATTTCTCTGTTTTTAGTTTTTAGTCCTTTGCTTATTTAATGTATGTTTGTTTTTTAGACCCCTGATGAAGGCTTCGGCCGAAACTTGTTAAGTTGGGTCCCCAATAAAGAATTTTAATTATCATCTGGTAGGCCGTAGTCATTACTTCCTCTGCTCTCCTCTGGGAGTTACTGCAAATCAGATTTTTCAAGAAAAGTTTATAATAAGAAAGACTCAGCAAATTGAAAGGAATTAGTGCAAATCAGATTTTTCAACAATTTATATTTTCCCTTGCTGTATGAGCTTGAAAGATTTTAAATGCTTAATAATAAAATGGCCTGATAATGTGATGGCAGCTGAATAATAGCAGCTTCCTTGCAAAAAGGTCTGACAAAAAGACAAATTGTATCTCTGTGGGTCATAAGAGTTCAGGATTGTATCTAAGTGTAATTAGTATTTCCTGAAAGAGATCCAAACATAGAGTTAGGACATGATTACTGACACAATTATAAACAATTCAAATCAGTTTGAACAGAAGAACCACATTTCCACTGCAGTAAAATGAGATGCACCTGTGATCAATTGTTTGTACTCACATGACGAATGAATCAATCAATGAAAGATGGCTCTAATGCTTATAGTGTCCACATTCACTCCCTGTTCCATTTTCACAATGGTGAAGACAAGAGAGCTGCTTAAGACCGTCAGAAAAGCCATTAGCACTGGGGGGCGGAGCCTGGTGTTTTGCCAAGATGGACATGTAAGAGCGGTGCTCCAGAGGGCAATTGACAAGAATCCTGATTTCTGCAATATTTGAACAAATAATTCCTACCTACTTGAATACTATTCAATTCCAGCTATGTCAGGCTCTAAACAGACGTGGCTGGATATCCAGATCTCTAAAAATGCTAGCGTAAAAAGAACCAAGACGGAACCTATCTCACCTCTCAAGATGGTGGTAATCCGAGGGTCCTGTGACCTCGCAGGAGATCTTGGCTGAGATTCGGGTGGTCAAAGAGTTGGTCAAAGCCAATAGAGAATTGCTTTGTGCAATGCAAGAAGATATCAACGCTTTGAGATCCTCTTTGCAGTCAAATACGGCTCGTTTGGATAAGGTAGAAAAGGTGGTGGTGTCACATGGGGAGAGGCTCGAGGCCACTGAGGAACAGGCCAAGCTGATACATTCACTGCAAAGGGAGGTGGAAGACAGTGACAATTGCTCTCGGAGGAACAACATAAGACTCTTAGGAGTTCCTGAGTGAGCAGAGGGTCATGATATGATTTAATTTCTGCAGGCCATGATTCCAGGTGTATTAAGGTTGCATTTCAATATGCTGTTCAAGATTGAGCGTGCTCAGAGAGTGCCTACTCAGCCCATGGTGACGGGCAAGCGTCCACACCCAGTTATCTTGAAAGTGCTACGTTCTCAGCAAGTAACGCAAATAATGGGAGCAGCTAAAACACTTTCAGCCTTTGAATATCAAGGGCATAAACTCCTGTTTTTCCTGGACTTTGCAAAGGTGATGGTGGATCAGAGAAGGAGTCTTTTGGCAATGTGTCCACATTTGGTTCAACTGAAGGCCCATTTTGGACTGCTATATCCTGCCCGCATGAAAGTCCCGCAGTAGAACCAGACCAAAACTTTTGATGATCCTGGAGATTTATGTGCATTTTTGGAGGATAAGGAGTCGGCGGTGATGCAGTGAAGGTTATATCACATCTCCTACTTGCTACAGTCTTATGGCACTTGATATCGTAGGCGTTTAACCGGGCTGTGCTCGTGTGAAGGAGGCCTATTTATGCAGAAGCGACATTTAAGCCTGTAATACTGACATATGCTGGGACATTTACTCTGTCTTCTTGAAGGACATTATTTCTGTTCTTAATAAGGGAGGTGGGCAGGATACGTTAGTCTAAGTTATACAGAAATGTAGAAGGGTTAGACCAATGAGCCCTCCATGTCTGTCTTGTCCTAGCGGGCTCACCTGTTAAATTTTGTGTGTTATGTACACCCCCCCCCCCCCGCCCCCGGGTTTTGGGTGGTTTGGGGGAATGTTTTGGTAGAATTAGGTGTATTATTACGTTGATGAAATAATGGGGCCTTTCTTTTCCTCTTTGGGCTATAGATACAGCCACACCTTAAAAGCGCTGGGGAAATTGTTCTATGATATGAAACTAAATGCTACATTCTATTCTGTTTCTGTAACATATGATTGTTATTTCAGAGCTATATTGTAAGTATGCTTTCTTTAAGATTGTGTCATTGAATGTTAAGGACATTAATATTTTTTTAATAGGACTGTTTTAACATTTAGTTTTATTGATTTTCAATGTGGAACTGTATTGGGGTGGTGTTGGGATTCAGGGCCGCTGTCTCCTGATTTGGGGTTGTTTTTCAGTTGGTGGTTGGCAGTATATCCTTGTGAAGGAAATGTTTGTCTGAATTGGCTCTATGTTGGGAGTAGCCCTGTGTCTATTATATCTAATTGGAAACATACAATAGATCTTGGTTGAGACCTATGGTGGTATACTTGTACCTACGTTACTCATGTGTGCAAACATCATGGTGTAGCGGTTTATTTTATATTCTCCTCTTTCTTAAGTGAAAGGGGTTACCAGACAACTCTCCTTATTTTCTGGAGTGGAATGTTTGTCCTTCTATAGTCCCCTGAAGGCCTTGCGGGCTTGCCGATGTTTTATGTTCCTTTCATATGGCCCCTTATGATTGCATGAAGATGGGATGGTCAGGATGGGGTGGGCTGCGTTAAGTCTTTTGACTGTCTCATTTACCAGAGAAGGATTGTATACTTTAATTTACTGTAACTTGGTTTTTCTTTTGTTTGTATTTTGTTGGAAAATATAAATAAAGAAATTTAAAAAAAGAAAAAACATTATCACCAACATCAAAATTCAAAGGCCATCTCCAAAGACCTTGAGATTCCTGTATCTACAGTTTGCAATTCTATTAAGAAGTTTTCTGCTCATGGGAACCATTAAGAACCTCCCAAAATATGGTGGGAAGAGGAAAATTAACCCAAGTTGTCTTCAAAGGTTAGTGTAAACTGTTGGAAAAACACCATATACAAAAGAGCTTAAGGCTGACCTGGAGCAATCTAGAGTAGTGGTTTCAACTAAACAAAGAAGGACTTTCTGGGAAAAGGGCAAGGAGGATCCCACTGCTTAAGGACACACATAAAAAGGGGTGCCTTATCTTTGCCCAAACCCACCTTGAGAAATAACAATCCTTCTGGAAAAATGTTCTGTTGGCAGATGAAACTAAACTTGAACTCTTTGGCAATGCAGACCAGTGATACATTTACAGCTGCTTTTGGATCTTGACTCACCTGATCTCCTTGTTTCCTTACCCTTTCCCCTTGTTTCATCCCTCTCTACATCTTCAGTGTTGTCTGTCTTGGCTAGATTGTAAGCTCTGATGAGGAGGGACTGTCTCTTACATGTCTGTGCAGCGCCGCATATGACTATACAAATGCTCAGGTGTAGTAGTAGTAGTAGGTGATGAAATTAAGCTTTTAAGAAAAAAAAATCTTCCTACAGTTAAATATGGTAGAAGTTCCATTGTATTTATTTATTTGAAACATTTTTCTATAACGCCCCTTCCAGAGATCAGGGGTGGTTTATATTGAACAAGGTTCTTATATGGAACACTGTAACAGTATTCAAACAATTAACTATTTATATTGAACTATGTACATATTGTAATATATAGATTTGCCTTAGCCAGTACAAAATATTGTTTATAATGTATTAACCGAGGCAGGCGGACCCGGTGCCTCGGGCCCTACCCTTTCCCCCACCTCCACCCAACCCCCCCCCCCCTACATAAAACATCACACCATAACTTCATGGAAAACAACTGGTCGCAGCTTAATTAACCATCAACAATTACAACAAACCAACATCAAACTTCATAACCCCCCATTAGCGGAACCCGGCTGCACCAGCCATACCTTAGCAAAGTGCCCGCCACCGCTAATGCCATAACTTGCCTCCCGGCAAGTTGCCATGCCCCTCTCGCCAACTTCGCCATGCTATTAGCAAAAGTCAGCCGGGGTTTGACTGGGTCAGGGGCACCCCGCTACCGCCCAATTGTAGCCTGCTGCTCCGGACCCCGGAAACCTCCGGGATCCCGCCACCGGCACAGAACCCTGTTCATGTGCCGCCCCCCCCAAACCCAAGCTGCGATCAGCGCTCATCACGGACTGACATATATTCCAAGGCCTCTTGCCAGTCGTTAAGGAGCAGGTCCATACCGACTGACAAATGAACCCCATCCGCCCGATAGAGCCCCAAACACCTGACTTCCACCCAGTCATGTAAGATATGATAGCCTCCCCCTCTCACAGACCCATCGACCAATCTGTCGATTAATCTTCGTCAGGCCCCGAGACCACCGACGCTGGTCCCGGCAAGCCGGCCTTGGAATGATGTCCGACCACAGCAAAATAATACCTGAAAACATCCAAAGCACCACCCCCAAATCCTCCTGTGCTGCCTGAATCAGCTGCCTGCAGGACCATGACCCCAGGTCATTGCCTCCCAGATGCACAAGCAGAGCTGCCGGCTGCCGCGATGTCCTCCCGTGGCGCTGTAGCAAAGGCAGCAATTGTGACCAACGAAGTCCTCACATGCCCAGCCATGTCACAGCCACCACCGATGAGTCCAGTCCCAGATTAACTCCGATAGGCCGAGCAGCCGCACGCCGTCCCGCCCAGTGGACAAAAGAGTGGCCAGCAACCCAACATCCACCAGGCTCGACACCCCCATCTGCAAAATAAATAAACAATTAAAGTCCCCGACCCACAACCCGAGCCCCTAAAGCCGCACATAGCCTTTAAAAGCCTGAGAGCGCCACCTACCAATGCCCTGAATCACCTGCGCAGGCAACCCAGCCACCGCCCCGCTAGTGGCAGCCCCAATACGAAAAGAATGAGGCGCAAACCGCTTAGGGTCCTCCCCCACCGCACGCAATGCCAGGCGCAGTACCGCCGTTACCTGGAAACGGGTTAAGACCCGCGCATCCGCGTGCACAAAAAAAACACCAGCTAGACCCGGACGCACTGACAGATATTGTCGTACCGCCCGAACTGGGCAAGTCCTCAGGTCCCGGATCTCACCCAACAACACCCACAAACCTTTCCCCAGCTGATCCGTCTTGGATCTCACCAAAAAGATCCGCAACCGCCCCCCTTCCACCCGAACATGCTGCGCCTGCAACCCCCCAACACCCCCCCCCCCCCGCCCGGAGCCCGCAACCAACTCACCGATGCAAAAAGCCCCAAAAAAGGCAAGGCAAAACACCGCCCGAAACAAAGTAGCTTCGAACGCAGACGCCGCCACTCGTGATAAGACCCCGCAGACCCTCACCAACAGATTGTGCGTAATAGGCAACCTCAAATCCCGCGGTGTAGGCTGAACATGCTCCCAGCCTTGTAGCAGCTGCCGCGGCAAAATCCCCCCAGCCGGCGTGCCCCAACCCACCGCGCTCGCAAAAAAGTTAAAGCCCGCTAAGTGCGCTCGCACAGCCAATCGAGAGAATCCCGCGCCCTTGGCCTCCACAATATATTGACCAATCAAGCTCCCTGGAGCCTCTCCTGGCTGCCAGCCATGAGCCATCAGAAATGGAACCACCCGGTCACAGTCCCACTGATACACAGACCAAGTCCCCGCAAACATCAAACTCTTCAGCAGATTTAGCATCTCACTTGGCCAATGCTCCACAAGCTCTCGGGGACCACAGAGCCGTCCTTGTCCGCAAGTGGACAAACAAAGAAGAACAGCGGAAGTATGACCACAGCCTACCAGATGGTAATAAATATTCTTTATTAAGGACCCAAATTAAAGGTCCTTAATAAAGAATATTTATTACCATCTGGTAAGAATATTTATTACCATCTGGTAGGCTGTGGTCATACTTCCGCTGTTCTTCTTTGTTTGCAACCCCGCAACATGCCATGACTCAGGCCATCTATCCACGCACCAGGCCCCACCGAAGTAGACTCCCAACCCCACCCCCCTGCCACATCCGTGTACAACTGCAATGCATCACTGGACACCTCAGACTCCAACAAAACAGAAGTCCCATTGAAATCCTCCAAAAAACGACTCCACACCCGCAAGTCTGCCCTCATCGCCCCCGTGACTCTAATCCGGTGGTGAGGCTTCCACACCCCGGCCGTGGCACATGCCAACCGACGTGAAAACACCATCCCCATCGGAATCACCCTACACATGAAATTTAAGGACCCCAACAGTGCCTGCAGCTCTTTCAAGGAAATCTTGTGGGATAAAAGAACGTTAGCCACCAGAATCCGCAAGCGGGTAATCTTGTCCTGTGGAAAACGCGCCACCATTTCTCCAGAATCCAACTCCACCACCAAAAAGGTCAACCACATCGTCGGACCCTCCGTCTTACCCTCCGCCAGCGGTACACTGAACTCCCGCGCTAGCCGCACAAACTCAGATAACAGCTCTTGACAGTCCGCCGACTGAGCCGCACCCACAAACAAAAAATCATCCAGGTAATGTACCACATTCGGCAAGCCGGACCTCTGCACCAGCAACCACTGCAGAAAGGTACTAAACATCTCAAAATAAGCGCAAGAGACCAAACAGCCCATCGGCATACACCTGTCAAAATAATACTCCCCTTGAAAGCAAAAACCCAACAAATGAAAAGCAGATGGATGTACTGTTAACAAGCGAAACGCCGATTCGATGTCAACCTTCGCCATCAGAGCGGACCGACCGGCCGCCCTCACCATCCGAGCCGCCCGATCAAAGGATGCGTACCGGACTGTACAAAACTCACGGGGTATGTGATCATTAACAGAAGCCACGATCGGACAGGACAAATTATGAATCAACCAGAACTTCCCCGGTTCCTTCTTGGGAACTATTCCCAACGGAGAGATCACCATGTTGGGAAACGGGGCTCCTTGAATGGACCCGCAACCCTCCCCAAGCACAATTCCCCGAATAACTTATCCCGAACTATCACAGCCCAACGCTGCACAGACGGGGAGTTCCGCACACTCGGCGCCGACACAGCACCCCGCACCGGAATAACAAAACCGAACTGAAAAACAAACAACAGAATCACCGCCTCTCGCCTCCTAGGATAGCGACTCAGCCACCCCATTAGAGCCTCCACCTGAATCGGGGATGACGCACGCCCATACCACTTACTGCCCTTTAGGCGCGGGGCCGGCGATACCGGCAGCACCTTTCTTAAGGCACCTGGTGGCCTGGTGCGGACCTCCACACAAGGAACAGGCATGCTGGAATTTACAGTCGGGAAACGGGCAGGTGGACCGGTTGAACCGCCATCACACGTCGCTCCCCCCCCCCCACCGCGCCCGCTTTCTGCTGCACGCCCCCCGCTCCCGAGCGAAAGGAATGTACCGCCCCCCTGCAGCCACGACACTATCCTTCCCACTCCCCCACCTGCACTAGACCTAGCAGACATTTGAGTCAGCCAAAGGTTAATGTCCTGCGTGCCCCAGGAAAGCGATCTACTCTCCTCCATCTTGTCCCTGAACTTTTCATCATAGTTCAGCCAAGCCCACCCATCATGCGTCTGAGACGCCTACAGAATGGAGTCGGCATACGCCAACAGCATACCATAATGCTCCGGTTCATAGTGACCCCACACGCTGGCCAACCGCAGAAAGGATCGCGTCCAGTTCACCACATTACGCGCCACCTTCTTAACCCTACCGGCCTTCTCGTCCTCCTTCCTCTTCTTCCGACTCTCACCGGAACGCTTCCTCTCCTCCAGCAAATGGAAGATATCAATGTAGCGCCGTTTCCTAATCTTGCGCCACAGCTTCCGCGGGACCCCCTCCCACAATTCCGGAAAAACCACAACCGACGCGGCTCCACCACCCACACCGGAACCCACCCCCCCCCCACCATCCCCGTCCTTCTGACCCTGCACCCCCCCAGACCCTGCCAACGAAACACTCGAAGAGGAAGAAGACGAGGACGATTCGGAGTTACGACGCCTCCGACAAGACCGCCTGCACTTCTTACGCGAACCACCCCCCGCCGACCCCTCCTGCAATCGCACCCCCCCTTCACCCGCATCCCCCATCAACTCACCTGGCTTGCCACCAGCAGCCGCCGAAGCCGCAGCCGCACCCTCTGCAACCTGACTGGCCTCACCGCCGGCCCGCACGATATCCAAGGGCCTTCCACCCGATGACTCCGCCGCCGCTCCGGACTGCGTCGCAGCACCCGCCACCAGATTCCACCAGCTCCCGGCGCTCGACATCCATGCTGGCTGCACCATGACCTGCCCCTGTGGAGAAATAAAAGGAAAGACAGGGGAGGGAACCGCCAGCGACGAAGTTTGGGGCTAAAGGCCACCCCAATCTACCCGAGACGTACCCTGCCCCCGCCCAACCACTGATCCCATGGCGAAGGCCCCCTGGTGGACCATAGCCCCCGGGACCAGGAAGCCAACCTGCCGGCACACCATTACCACTGCCCCACTGGGCCCTATCCGGCCGCCACCCTCCCCCAGGCCCCTGCACCCCCACCACCCCCACACCCCCTTGCGCAACCCCCAAACCACTACCACCCCCCAGATGCTCCCCCCCGAAGCTCCAACTGCCCCCCCGATGCCCCTCACCCGACCCTGGGATCCCACTGGGGGACGGGTCACCCCTCTCACCCACTTCACCCCCCCCAGCTGCTGAACCCCTTTGGCCCCTTTACGCCCTCACACAGCACCACCCTAGAAGCTCCTCGACCCCTCTGCCCCCTCTTCCTGCAGGGCTGGGCAACCCCCTGCCTGTCCCAGACCCCCCACCAGACCTTGACACCCTGCGCCCCCTCACCCCAGCAACACCCGCCGGGGCCAAACCCCCTGTTTGCGCCCGACCACGCGGTGCAGGCATCCCACCAGACCAAACAACCCCTTCAGCAGGTCCACACTCCCCAAAACCGACCTCCGCCTCCCCAAGCCAGAAGGCCAACACGCCGCCACAAACCGCGGCCAGCTGCCACCCCGTACAGAGCTGCTGGAGGCTGTAAGGTGGTAAATATTTGCTGTGAGACCCGGAAACTTGCCTCTGTGCCTCCAAAATGGCGACTCCGGGGACCGCAGCTGTCCGAACCGACCCGGTCTGCTGCCGCCGCTTCTCTGCATTGACCCGCTCTACTGCCGCCGCTTCTCTGCCTCCAAACAACGCCGGCACCCCCAAAGCAGTCTCCGCTCCGAATGAGCACGCGGAGACTGCCGGCCGGGAACCCACTCCCCCCACCCCCAACAACAACCTCATTGATTGGCTCCTACACGGCTGCGACTGACGGGAGCCAATCAATTTAAACCCAGGCCGCGCACAGGGTCCCCACACCGGGCCGCGCGCCCGGCTAAAGGTGGCCGCCGGGACCCTGCCCGCGGCCTTGCAATTTTGTTTGTGAAGATAGACTCTGCTCCCACTCCCGTGTAAGTAAGGGGTAGAGTTGAGGGGGTGAGAGTGGGGATTTCAATGTCCAGGGTGGAATTCAGGGCTAGTGTGTTGATGGCATTTTGGTTGTTATACTATTCAGTGGATATGTTTTTAAGTCTTTACAGAAAGTCCAAAGGTCTTTCATTGTTCTTAATGTATCTGGGAGGATGTTCCATATCGTGGGTGCTGTGTATGTGAAGGCCCTGTTGCTGGTGATTTATTTGGTCTTGCAAAATGAGGATTTTACTGATAGGGAGTTAAGTTTTGTTCTTCTACTAGCTCTGGTGTCTGATTGGAGATGAATCAATGTATTGAGATGGAAGGAGACAATATTATTGATTAGTTTGAAAATTAACATTATGATTTTATATTTTACTCTGCTAGCAATGGGGAGCCAGTGGAGTTGGTACATGATGGGGTGATGTGGTCAGAGAGTCTTGCCTTACATACGATACTGGACGTGACATTTTGCGCCATTTGAAGTATGTTCAGACTCGTTTTTGGTAATCCGAGGAGCAGACTGTTGCAGTAGTCAAAGTGAGATGTTATAAGGGCCTGCACAACTGTTCTGAAGTCATTCAGGTCTATGAGTCATCTGAGTTGTTGGATAATCCTTAGTTTGTAAAATATGGTCCCATTTATGTGTCTTAGGTGGAGAACCATACTAAAGGGTTTTGTCTAAGATGATGCCTATGTATCTTACTTTCGGTTTTACTGTGAGGGATGTGTTATTTATGCTAATTGTAGGTGAGGGGTTGAAGTTTGGGTGTCCTGTTGTGAATAGGACTTCAGTTTTCTTGAGACTGATAAGTTGTTTGATTGGAGCAAATTTTCAGCTTCAGATAGGCAGGTTTCTAAGTGGTCATAGTTGGGGTTGTGCATGTCTAGTGGAGAGTATACCATATCATCATCTGCATATATATGGTATTTTATATTGTGTTTTTTGAATATGTAACATATTATCTGGATATATAAGTTGAACAGTAGAGCAGATAAGGTGGAGCCTTGTGGGATACCTTGATTTTGGGGGAAGGTGTCCCGCAAGACTCCGCCTTATCTGCTCTACTTTTCAACTTATATATCCAGCCGATATAGAAACATAGAAATATGATGGCAGAAAAAGACCACATGGCCTATCTAGTCTGTCCTTCCATATCAACAACTACAACAGTCCCCTTTTTACCTTTAGAGATCCTCTGTGTTTGTCCCATGCTGTTTTGAATTCAGATACTGTCCTCATCTCTACCACCTCCACTGGGAGACTATTCCACGGATCCACTACTCTTTCCGTAAAGAAATATTTCCGCATATCACTCCTGAATCTATCCCCGTTCACCCTCATTCCATGCCCCCTTGTAGCAGAACTTACTTTCAATTGAAAGAGGCTTTCCCACTGTGCATTTATGCCACAGAGGTATTTAAACATCTCAATCATATCACCTCTATCCCGCCTTTCCTTTAAGGTGTACATATTAAGATCCTTAAGTCTGTCCTCATATGCTTTATAATGAAGACCACTAATCATTTTAGTAGCCACCCTCTGCACCGACTCCATCCTGTTCACATCCTTTTGAAGGTGCGGTCTCCAGAATTGCGCACTATACTCCAAATGAGGTCTCACCAAAGACTTATACAGAGGCATTATCACCTCCTTTTTTCTACTAGCCATTCCTCTCCGTATGCAGCCAAGCATCCTTCTAGCTTTTGCCGTTGCCTTTTCTATCTGTTTAGCTACTTTAAGATCATCAGACACAACCACACCTAGGTCCCGCTCTTCTTTAGTGGACAAAAGTACTTCACCCCCTATACTATATTGCTCCCTTGGATTGCTGCAGCCCAAAAGTTCCATAATGTTGTGGGGCTGTTTTGCTACCTCAGGAACTGGAGACCTGGAATGTATTAAAGTAATCATGAAGTCAGAAGACTACCAAGGTATTTTGGAGTGAAATGTGCTACCTAGTGTCAGAAACCTAGGTTTGGGTCGAAGGTCATGGGTCCTCCAGCAGGGCAATGACCCAAAACATACATACAAAAGTTCAAAAGAATGGCTAAAAAGAAAAAATGGACTGTTGTAAACTGGTTGGCAATGAGTCCTGATCTCGATCCAATCATGAAGCTTTGGAAAGCGCTGAAATCTGCCATTGGTATAAGGAATCCTGGAAACATTCATGAGCTGGAACAAATTGCAGTTGAAGAGTGGGAGAAACTACCAGCTGACAGATGTATGAAACTTACAGATTGCTGCAAGAAATTTTTGGAGACTATCACCATGGCCAAGGACTGTGAAACCAAATATTAGTGAAGGATGCCATTAATCCTGTCCAGGACATCTTTTTTTTTCTCAGAAATTACCACATCTAGGTTGCACAGACATCTTTTTTTTTTGTTGCACACCTTTGAACACACTACTAACATATCATGATGATATACAGTTTTAATAGTTCTAATTATTTCTCAAGATATTGTACACAACATACCTAAAATTCAAGGGTGCCAATATTGTTGATCACAACTGTACATATGTTTGTTTCCTGTTTCAATGTGATGTTCTGCAACCGTTGTTTTATGTATACCGCTTTGACCCAGTGAAAAGCGGTATTAAAAAAAAACACCCCAATAGTTAAATAAATAAATAAATGCACAGAACACACAATAAAGATACACACACACAAAACAATAGGTAAACATACAAGACAGAGATATGCACACACAGGCAATGCAATTGCCCCACCATTCCAGAAACTGCCCCACAACTAAGACAGCAGGCTCCTCCCCAACACTGTCTAGAACATTATGTAGGTGGCATGTGAAATCCGCCATCTTTGCATCAGGCATGCAGGTAACCAGACAAGCCTCATGTCCACCAGCCACCTACATACCTAATGATTGAATCACCAACTATAATGGCTGTCCTAATCCTTTCCTCATGGGTGTATGACCCTGCAGACCATTCTTAGTGCAAGAGGATATTAAATCACCTGTAGGCCAGGTACTAGCTATGAGTTTTTTTTATTTAGTTAGTTAGTTAGTTTTGCCATATTGAACTATGCTAGGAGTTGTGATATCTGTTGTTAGAGTTACCAAAAATGTGCATGCTTCTTTTTCTTAAATAAAGCATAACCTTCTGATTTAGGAATATAATTAGCTTTATAATAAAGAAGTAGAAGCTTAGTGTGCAGTGTTAATCAGGGTCATTGCTCGGATAATATTACAAAGGAAATTTAAGAAACTGCAGCTCTCCAGCAAAACTGAAGTTATGATCTTATTATCCAAGATGCACAGATAGAATATTGCTTTTCAATAAATGCAATTGAAACATAGTTATCATCATCATGTTTCTTTTGCCCCAAATAGTCTTCATGGGTACATTTAAACAAACTAAAATAATGTTGACCACCCTGCCCCAGGGTTGTAGGGAAGGAAAGGATTTTAGTGACAACTGTCACTTCCATGTTTTTGAGAACATAAAGAAAAAGGTTTTATTCAGCTTTCAGCAGGAACAAAGGTTCCAAAAAGGAGGACAGAAGTTGCATACCTCTGGAGTATAATATGATCTATCAGTGGGTAACCAGTTAAGGACTGTTCTTCAGAATAGAGAGAACTACAAGGCCATGCAAATTTGTTAGTTTTCACTGATGAGTGAAGATTGCAAATCACCCTTATTTACACACACAAATGACAATACCATTCCAAATTTGAGAGGTACAGTATATAGTAGGAAAATGTGCTAAGGATCGAGAGAGGGTCTCCAGGCTGTGCTTACTGGAGATCCAGACCCTCTCATCCCTGCTTATATAGCAGAGGCAAACAGCCCTATCATAACTGGATGAATCTGATGAGTTTATAAGGAGAAGGGCTTGCATATTCCCCTTCCCTTTTCCTGTCTGACTTGACTCTTGGCTGAGAGGAGGAGTTCTTCCAAGATGGGAAAGTGGCTCAAAGGGCTAGAATCATAAAGAACTTGAGACTATAGGAGCTGGAATCGCTGAGCATGGGTGTAACAAAAATGTGACCTCTAATGATGGAAACTCTTCCTAAGGAAAAACAAACTGCTGGACTTTCAGCTTTGGAGGAGCAGTGGAGGCCAGAGTTTGCCAGATGAACTGAAAATTTCTAGCACAATGTGATTTAACAAGTAGTCTAAAAATAGTGACCTATCCTTGGCCCTCACCCTCCCCTTCCCTGATTGGTCTGATAGCTCATCATGTATAACCACACCCTCCCCACAAATGACCCCACCCTCCAGCCAATCAGAGTTGTAGTCCCATTCTGTCACATCTCATTGGTGTGTTCCAGATGCGCAGCTCTGTGAGCTCACCAATGAAAGGTAGCCAAGGATTATGATTGTCTTTTTTTTCTTTTTTGGGGGGGTCAGATAATAGCCCAAAAAGTTACAACTCATGACTTGCCAATTATATTTGCAACCTGGGCAAAACGTCTTCCAATTGGGCAGGAAAACGGTGGAAATGGAAACACTGGTGGAGATGGTGAGCCCAGTGGTGACCTCTTCAATTGGAAGGAGGCACAGCTGTGGAGACGGTAAGCTGAGCAGCAACCCCTCCATGCAGGAGGATGCACAGTGGCAGAGCTGCAAACAGGGTGGCATTCTCTCTAGGAAGGAGGAGGTCTGGCAGATCTCCCAGGACCTATGGCAGCTACAATCCAGAACACAAGAGAGATTTGTGGAAAGGAAAAGGGGGGAAGTTATCATGTAACAGAGTTTTGCAAAAGAAAAAGGGGGTTGTCCAACCTAACTAGCATTACTACATGGGATTAGAGCTCTTGCTTTATCTGAATGGCTAACAAACTACGTGGGAATATACGTAAGGGATTATTTTGATGTTTATTGAATGGTTATGTCTCAGGGGGATTATTATCTAAATTATTTATTTATTTTATTTATTTAACATTTCTTCTATATCGCTTTTCATGGTATCAAAGCGGGTTACATCAAACTCAACTATAACATACTATACATTGAACGAGTGTAAGTGTTAACATGAAACATTTTTATATTGGGTTATATGTATAAATAGGGATGTTTTCAGATTAAGTCACATTGGTGGGTAGGAGCATAACATATTTACATGGAAAGTAAGTATACTCAATGCCTAAGTTATTTAAGTCCACTGTTGCTGCTGTATGAAAACCTATAGTTGAAGAGGTTAATAAGGCTTGCAAATAATGCCAGCCAGCCTTGTTTCATACTCACATTTTTGTTTCCTGGGAGGAAGGGAGGGAAACCCTATCTACTTTGTACATAGTTTATTATGTTCTCTGTTTAAGAAACCTGTTTAATGTAAACCTGTTTAATGTATTGCCCTGTTCATTGTAAACACTGATCAATTTTGTGAAGTGTAATTTCTGTTCACTGTAAACCGCGCTGATGTCGAATAGCGCGGTATAAAAGAAACTTTAAATAAATAAATAAAATAAAATAAATAAATACTAACACCCCTTCTGTCCCAGGTGAAGATATCAGATACCAAACCTTCAGGGACTAACAGAGCCTGCCAGGGAGGATGCTTGCCAGGTTGGCTTTGGACCTAGAGATGCCCACTAGGGCGTGTTACAATGTCATTGCAAGGTACCATGCTGTTTGGAGCCCAGAAACGGTTGAATTTTTTCAGCTACTACAGTCTTTGCAACTGTTAGAATTTTTTTTTTTTGGCCATCTACATCATCTACTTTTATAGCTATGAGTGCTTCTTCTGCTGGACTGGGTGAGGCAATTATTAAATGCATGGGCAATGGCAGTTGGGTGCTTTCTCCAGTTATATTCTGCCTTAAGCCAGGGATTGTTCTTTTATATTCTAACGCCCTTTTCTGTTGAAGATCAATTGTCTACCAGAATGGCTGCTGGTTAGTCAGACACTCATCTATTTGGCTGGATAGCGAGCTGCTTTTCAGCCTTTTGGCAGTCACTTCAGTTTCAAGGCTTTGAGAGCTTCAGTGGTTTGGTGAAAGAGAAATGTAATGGTTCCAATTCCTTCCAGTCCTTAGACATCATGCTCACCTGTGGTACCCTTATGGCCCTAATGGTTCATTTGGGGACAACAATCTTACTTCAGGGTCTATGAGCAGCTTATTAGAGTTGCAAAAATAGATTTTAAGATAATTTTGGCTATGTTTCAGCTTAGTGTCTGGGTTGCCTTGAAGGGTGGTTTGCAGATGAGGCACATTTGGGTGAATATGGCTTGTCCAGGCCTTTATGGCAAAGATGGCATAAATCTCTCTGAGGTAGATCATGAGCTACTTCTTAATGTCTTTCAAGAGGCCTTGGAATAGATCATCTTTTCAGCTGGCCATTACTGGTGGAGCTTGTTGGATGCCACTTTGTTGAGTGTGGGCACAAGAACCAGTCAATTTTTCTCTTTGGGGATAGTATCTCCCTGGGAAATTTTGGCTGTCTGTTTATCCTAGCAGCCAGAGATGGTATTAGCAGTCATACTGCTTGGCAGGTGTCAAGCCTTGTGGGGTGGCCTCCTTTAGTAATATGTGAGGCTATGTCGGTAGCAGGTGGTTGGACTGCAGTGGGTAATTGGCTATGGTGATTATCCTAGCTATTAATAAGGCTGGATGGGACTTCTTGCCTTCTTGGAGACTGGAATGGCAGTCTAATATTGTTTGCTTGAGTCTTGCTTTGAGTTTGTTTAATATCTGGCCTTATAATAAAGCAGTGGCCAATTGGCTTTATTATAATATGCAACTATATGTCTTTCTTTCTGTGGAGAAAGGGAGAAAAAGTGGAACTGGGTCCCAGTTTATAGTTTATTACAAATTTTGATATACCACTTTCCTTTATGTATTTGATTAAAGAGTGGGAAATTAAGTTACAATTTAAAATAAAGAACCAGAAGAAAGGCACAGAAAATTAGATAGGGTTCAAGTAGGAGAAATTCAAGAGTATGAGATCAGAGCTGAAATTGGGATTTGTTTAGCCAGGATCTGTATTAAATACCGTTTCATAGTAGTATGTTTTCAAATTGTTCTTAATGTTTTTTTTAAAGATGATTCAGACCAGCAGGTAAAAATTCCAAAGAACAGAGGGCAAATAAAAAAAAAATCCAGCTGCTATTTGAGTGAATTCTAACCGTCCCTGAGGGAAGTACAAGTAAGTTTGCACCTTTTGAACATAATTGACGTATAGGGGTATAAAAAATAATAGAAGAAAATAAAGGATGGGGTATCCTAGATCATAAAACCTTATGAACTAAGGCTAGAACTTTAGATTTCATTTGTTAAATGATGGTGTGATGGGGTCTATAGAATGTTACCCATCCCTCTTCAATAGCAGTATCAACAGTCCTCTTTAAGAGTCTGCAGCCCAGAGTTCAGTGCTGGGAGGGTATGGCTCACAGGGAGAGGTTAAGAACCCAGCAGGTTGCAAAAGGATGAAAGAGGCCTGTGGAGTGAGAAGTCCTTCCAAGACAAGCCTTGCAAAGGAGTTCTGAGATATGAGCTTTAACTGGGGCTGGAGGAAGGGCTGGGAGAACCAGCTTGTGGAGGTTTAACAAGCTGAGACAGAAGTAAACTGACTTTATTTTCCCTGAACTGCTGTCTGTTCTGGGTTTTGTTTGTAGAGGTTTAACAAGCTGGGGCTGAATAAAAACTATTTTTATTTTCCATGAACTGCTGTCTGGCCTGTGTTTTAAAGAAAACACCTTCCCACCACATTCCACACTACCACAGATGGGTATCCAGAAGTTTTCAATAAGTAGTGTAAAGACATAATCAAATTTCTGGGCATTACTGATAAGTTTAATGGCAGTATTTTGCATTGTTTGAAGTTTTGTTATATCTTTGATTGAAATTCTATTAGATAAGTCATTATAAAAGTCTACTTTTGGAATAACAAAAGCATGAACCCAGAGTAAATAGGGCTGTCTGAGTAGGGAAATTTTTTGATAAAACAGATTTTACGTAATGCAAAATGAGGTTTCAGCTATTGAGGAAATTTGTAAACTGAATGAAAGCTGAGTCAGATACACAACCTAGAATATTTAATGAATCTGTCAAAGTAATTGGAATGCTATCCAATAGAGTTGGCACTGTAATTTTAAAGCTGGGACCTGAAAGCCACATTGCAGTGGATTTTGAAGGATTTAATTTGAGTCCATCTAGTTATCAACTAGCATAAGACAGGAGTTTAAATATGTTAAATTAGGTTTTAGTGAATCTGAATATGCAACAAGCTGAATGCCATCAGCATAAATATAGCTTGAAATAAACTGATCTTGAATCAGGATCATCAGAGGACTGAAGAAAATATTTAAAAAATTGGTAAAAGCATGAACCCTGAGGAAATCCATGTGCTAGATGATAACTTAAGGAGTGTGAGGAATTGAAGAAAAAAACTTGATATGTTCTGTTTTTGAAGTGTCATTAAATCCAATTTCTTTAAGTCATAATTGCAGAAGTTGGTAATTAACCAAGTTAAAGGCAGCTGACAGATCCAAGAAGACAACAATTGCTGCCTGCTTGGAGTCAACATGTTTGTGTAGATCGCTTAACAAGGTGGCAGTTGTTGTCTTGGTGCTGTAACCACTATGAAAGCCAGTCTGTCAAGGATGCGGAACATTTGTTTTATCAACAAAGCTGTTTAGTTGAGTAATGAGTGTTTTTTTTTTTTTTTTTTTATAAATGTGGTAAATTAGAGATAGGATGGTAGTGTTCTGGTCTGGAGGGATCTAAGGTATTTTGCCAATGAGTAACTGACAAATAAAATCAACAGAAACTCATGCCCACATGCACATCCTTCCCCTATTCAACCCTCATGAAACCCCACAACCTCACCCTCTCACTCCATGAAACCCCTATGACCCACCCCCCTCCGCAGCAGCTCCTCATTCCCTTGTATATAATTTCATTTGTTCTCAGTTTCACAGAATGTTCATTGCAAAAGTTCTAATGTTGTTCATAAGTTGTTCATTGTAAGAAACCTAGTTCATTGTAAAATGTTCCAATATTGTTCATAAGTTGTTCATTGTAAAATAACACTTAGTTCATTGTAAACCATTTTGACATATAGAAAAGCGGTATATTAAAATTGTTAAATAAATAAATAAGGTGGTTAAAAATTGGAAAGATGAGGACTTGTTTCCAGCTGTCTGGTAAAGAAACTTCTTGTTGGTTGAGGTGAACCATGGATAGCATTTAAGTTGAAAGATCTAAGGTGGGTTCCTTGGCATACTTAGAAGGCATGGGATTGAGACTTCAAGCTGTAGCACTGAGGGAAGGTAATATTTTTTGAGGATTAAATGTGGGTAGTAGATGAAATTGTGTTCAAGACCTAGGAATAGAGTAGTTCTCCTTCATCCTGCCTAAGCCTGTTTGTGTTGGGTTTTGGTTGAATGGTCCAGGAGTACCTTGGCCTTGTTAAGAGAAATGCATCATGGTATGACTTTCTTCTTTTCTAGTATTGTTCTGTGTCTTAAGAAAAAAAAAACAGTTTTATATGATCACTTAATGTACAGATAATTTAATGTTTTGTACTAAGTAGATTCATTTATGTAAAACTGAAAATTGAAAAGCAATGTCAGGAAATATGTTTTCATTGAAAGGGTGGTGGATGCTTGGAATGCCTTCCCAATGGAAGTGGTGGGGGCAAACACAGTGATGGAATTCAAAACAGCATGGGACAAGCACAGTGGATCCCTTTACAGCAACAGGATAAAAACAAAATAAACTGAACCATCTAACTTCTCAACAAATAGGGGTGTCCTACATGGAGTGGTGGGTCCACCCCTAAACAAAGACATGGGGAGGGGTGGCCTGCACAGAGCAACAGGTGCACCTACTCTTACTGTATTGCTGGGCAGACTGGATGGACCATGCTGGTCTTTATCTGCCGTCATTTACTATGTTACTATGTTACTATATTTATGAAACAGGTTTTTTTATAGCACTTTCTCATTAAGTCAAAACGGTTTACAATTAACATATAACATTAGAATTTTTACATTGAATGGGGGAGCGGTAAGGTGGATCAGTCAGCTAAGATTTTCCTGACTTCTGACCATGGCCAGATAAAAAAAATCTTGTTGATGATTACTGAGCCTGAAATGGTATTTGAGTATGTGTTGAGAAGAGCTTGAAGTGTTGCAGGGTAGAGGCACCACCAGAGCCTATGTGACACGGAGGCCATATACTTACAAGGAAGTCTTAGAAAATTAGTTTTCTCTTTTATAGCAGCAGCTAACTAGAGGCAGCTATGTTGCTGCACTCAAAACATCATATTCACTCAGTGGTGATTGCCATATGGCAGCAGTCATCAACGTATTCTAATGAAAATAAATTTTGCAAAACATTGTGAATTAGAGTCTGACATTTAGAATACATCTCATTACATTAAGTCCAACATAAAACAGTCATGAATAACCGAGGCACGGCAGACACGGTGCTCTCCCTCTGCCTCGCTCCCCCCAACCTCCCTTTGCCCTTACCCCTCCCCCCACTGACTCCGCAATAATCACATCACTACAATATTGGCATAACACCGGTCGCAGCTTTATTAACTTTTAACCATATCCAACAACAATTCCACACAATTCAATTTAAACCTCCACTTCAACAGAAATGTCTCACCAGCCATGTGGATAGCAAAGTGATGTCATTTCCATTTCCACCGCAGCAAGTCCACGGCTACCAGCCTACCATCCCTTCTTCCGGCTTCGCCATATTATTAGCAAAAGCCCCATCGGGGTTCTCTCGGTCGGGGGTACCCCACCCCTGCCCTACTAATAACTAAGGCTCCGGACCCCGTAAATCTCCAGGATCCCGCTTCCCCCTCCAGCTGCAACCCCCCTTAATAACCAGTCCCTTGCCCACTTAATGGGTGTGAGGGAGGGATGCCCGCCTTGTTTCCTTCCCATGCGGCACACCGAGGGGCAAGATCGCCACGTGCCACCGGCCTGGTTACCGCCGGATGCCCGGGACAGGCCCACGGCCTTAGAACGTCCAGTTGTATCTTTTTTTTTTTTTGTTATGCATTATTATTTTAACAAGTAAATACTTTCATCAGGAAATATAAATGTATGACACTCACAAAAAAAAGAAAAAAAAGAAAAAGTAAAATGATACATGACATTAAATTCATGCATCTTACATTAATCTTGGACCACCATTAGGAAGAACTGTGGTGAAAGCAATCCACCAGGTTTTATGTAATTTAAGTTATTCGGTATGTGACCTGACCAATATATTTTCCATCTATGAAAAGGTTAAAATTAGCTGAAATAGACGTTATCAAAAATTGAACTGCATGAAATCATTCTAGCTTAGCACTTGAAAAACGCTACTCATTTCTAAACAGAATCTACTGCTCATTTATAAGCTCGAGACAAAGCTGATTAATTGCACTGATTCCTAAAGCAGATTAGCTATGCTTTTGTCCAGAGGGAATGGACTTATCTTGCTTATAGTTATTTACTACCACACTCCCACTGATGTCCATCTCTCCCAAATTATTTCATTTGGATAGAAAGGCCAGAACATATTTTTCTTTAGCTTATAGCTTTTCATTTTAACTTACCAGATTAAGTACAGATCTATCTGTATATACACCTTAAGGCTATCATTATTTTAAGATTGCTGATATAGCCATAGGTTTTTGGAAAATCTAGTAAACTGTATGATTAATACTATTAATAAGATACTGTAGAAAATATTACATTGTATTATGTAGTTCAGATCCTTTATATGCATAATTTTCCAGTACTCTACAAAAAGAAGATCTCATAAAACTGAATAGAAAAAAAAATAGCATCTTGCAGAGTCCCCACAGCATCGCTAGTAGGGGTCTTCTTACCCAGTGCGACAGGATACACTCTCACCACAGAAGGGTGAGAGTCCACAGGCACAACCAAAATCTCTGTTAAGTAGGCTTTAAACATATCCCATGCAAAGAATGAGCCCGAGGAAAGTTAATTAACCTTAAGTTACATACTTGAGATAAGTTTTCCAACTTTTCAACCCCCGCATTAATCACTGCAAAGTTCTTCATATACTGTAAGCTTCTGACTGACTCTCCAGCAAAATCAGCCTCTTTTGAATCTCAGCACACTCAGTCTATAATACTATGATCTTATTTGCATTCTGTTCAATTGCTATAGTATTTAAATTCACTTTCGTTGACAAAGCAGAAAACTGGGAACCCAAAGTATCACCCAAAGACGCTATCACAGTCCATATTGCCGCTAAGGAGAAATTTGCAGGCCAACCTAGTGAGAGCAAAATGGGACCAGCGATAGAAGATAGTCTTCCTTTCATTCACCCACCAACAAAGTCACTGCCACCCACAGCATCTACTCCTGCTGCCGAATCTCCTACCGGAGATGCCGAGGTCATCACACCCTGAAGCTCATCAAGGGTATGCGGGGCTACCACACTACCCACTCCCAAGCCTGGCCCTCCCAATAGGAATGATACATTCCCAGACAAAGGAGAGTCATGAATTAGGCTTGCTACAGGAGACTGCTGACTGCAAAACCTTCAGCGTTCACTGTGCCTCAGGGGAGAAAGCTGACAGACCTGAAGCAGTCACTGAGCTCTCCTGCTCAACAATACTGAAGACAGGTTTACTACTACTACTACAACTATTAATCATTTATATAGCACTACAAGGCATATGCAGTGCTTTACAGATACATATAAAGATGGACCCTGCTCTGAGAGCTTACAATCTAATCACCTTCCCCAAATTCGCCGGGCACTGCAGAGGCTGTGTGAAGAAGCGATCCAATGGTCCAAAGACCATGGCAGGTAGCGGCGACACAGTATCCGGTGGCTGAGAGGGCTTCATGCCCCCTTTAACTTTCCACTGTTTCCCCCCCATTGAAAAACACAGCTGCTACTTTAACGCCTGGTTGCCGCCATCTTGCTTCCTCCCCCTAGAACTGTTGGAAAGATTGCAAGAGGAGTCTGTACTGTCTTCAACATTGATTGTGATATTTTCCCTTTTGTCAGATAGGGAGTGGTTGTTGAAAATGTTTTCTTTTGTAAAGACCTTTACTATTTAAGGGTTTATTGGTTCGTATTTATCCAACCTTGCCAAGGACACATAACGGAGGCGTAGAGAATTTCTTCTCTTCCTTCCAGGAGTCCAGCAGCTGGAAGCACTCTTTTTCTTAAAGTACCCTTGCAAATGCTTGGTGAAATATCGTTCTATTTCCTATATTTTTTATGAGCCCTCCTAGCTGTTGGCCTTTGCGAGTGCCCGGTGCCTTGAAGCCGCAATGGATACTCCTACGGATGGTCTGTGAAATGTAAATTCTGGTCACTTTGCCTGACTTTTTTCTTTGCACTCTGTATATTTGATTTCATGTTTCTTTATTTCTCCTCTCCCCATGTTGTGGCTTGGACAAGCATGCAGTGCTGTGCAATTATTGTGCTTTTCTGGTTTATTTTTTCTTTGTAATTTTCTAGTGCCTTCCTCTATTTTCTTTTCAAGAGTTGTAATAATTCATGTAATAATGTTGCATAATTGTATAAATATAAAATACAATAGCATTCTCTATGCAAAATCACCCCAGAAAAACAAAATATATGGCATCATCAGTAGCGAGTGCTGGTTCTTCTATTTCCTCTGACTGTTAAAGTTATTTTAGTGTTTTATAGCATTTAGCTCAAACCTTTCCAGTAACAATTCAAGGTGAGTTACATCCAAGTACCATAAGTATGTGTCTGTCCCTGGAGTTTTAACAATCTAGTTTGTACATGAGGTAATATATGATGGTCCCTTATTTATTTATTTTCAGAATCTGGAACTGCATGACTGTCTTATTTTACTATACTGTAATTTTTATAATATAAAAGTTGCAAGAGTCCTTAACTAATTTTAATGGGGTCAATTCTTTGCAGCAGTAGCTTTGTATTAATTTGCATGCCAGCACAAGTAATTAATTTAATATGATAATTTATTTATTTATTTGCGCATTTTTTATACCGCCCCTTCCAGAGATCAGGGGCGGTATACAGAGAACGTGTCAAAACATTAACATTAAATTATATGGACCATTAAGTACATAGGTAACTAATATATAAGGAAAACATATTAACTATTTACAGATGATAGTATAGTATGGAAAAATTATAATAGACAAGAAAACTATTTAAAATAATCATTATAGGAGATACTGAAGTATGGAATTCTAAAACAGTCAGAGAAAATATTTACAACAGTCATTAACGGACTGACTAACATTCAGTATGAGTGAAGTATGAGAACGTGAGTTTTGAGTTAGGTTGGGTAAACTTGTGTTAGTTGAGTTGTGTAATCTTGTGCAATTTGCTTGAGTGTAGGTTGTAAGTCGTGAAAGTGTTGGGTGAACAGGTATGTTTTAAGCTCCTTCCTGAAAGAACTAAGGTCTTTAATCTCTCTCAGACTCCATGGTAATTTGTTCCATTGACTGGGCGCATAATAAGAAAAGGCAGTATTGGTTGTTATCTGTTTCAGTTTTCTCACAGAGTCGGGAATTAGCAGCGTGTTGAGATTTGCTCTTCTTTTTTTTTTTAAATTCTTTATTTTCGTTTTATAACAATAAAGGAAAAGGAAGACATACAGCGAAAGACAGATACATAAAATGTAATACATACACCAAAGTAAACCCCTGCCACCCCCCTCCCCCCTGCTTCTTCTCTAGAAAACTAATCATTCCCGAAGCGGGAGTGTACTTACATTATTGTGTTACAAAACCTAGCGGTGATCTGAAACATGATGAGTGCACATTATACAGGCATGTTGGAACAATGAGCAGATTGTACATAATCATTAAGCATCTGCCATTTAGACAAGCGAGAGTGAGTTTGGGCATGGGGAATAGCTCTCCGAGGTATCTGCTCATATTTACTATATAAGCAGACGAGGTTCCACCATTCATTGACAGTAAGTCGAGAGCTATCCTTCCAATTCCTCGTGATTAAGCATATGGCTATACCCAGCATGAAATCAAGGAGAAAGCGACCCTTCTTAGGCAGAGAGGGGACCTCCGCCACAGAGCGGAGTCCCACGATCTTCCAAGAGAGAGGTTCGTGAAGGTGTAAGATAAATTGAATACAACCCCAAACCCGCCCCCAATAAACCTGTAGTTGAGGACATTCATAAATAACATGAGCGAAGGTTCCCACAGCAGTATGGCAAGACCAACACTGGTCCCCAGCAGTTGTGTTCCATTTGGCTATTTTTTCTGGGGTATAAAAGCATCTGTGTGCAAAAAGAAGAGAGTTTGGGTAACAGAGGCAGACCGGGAAACCCGCACTACTTTGCTCCAGAAAACGCTCCATTGCACAGGGGTTAAAGTGGTTTGCAGTTCGCGCTCCCAGGCTTGTTGGGCTCTAAAAGTGGCCGTGTCTGTACCCTGACATAATATTTTATAAAAGTTAGAGGCTACCCCATGTGTACTACTAATAGAGTGAACTATCTCTAATAGCCCGTCCTCATAGGGGCTGAGGGCGGCATGATTCGAGCACTTTTGAGGCAGTGTTGAAGCTGCATCAATTGAAAGTAGTGTTTCGCTGGTAACGCAAATTCCTTTTGTAAATCAGAAAAGGTTTTCCAACGAGCTGCAGAGAAAAGCTGTTGGGGTGTCCAGATCCCCCTGGAGTACCAGGGTTTCCATGCTATCGTTCTATTTAGGACTTGAATTCTGGGGTTATTCCATAGCGGGAGTCCGTCCTGAGGACATACGTTCGGGCCTAGTGATAGAATGAGAGTGTTAAAGGCCGCAAGAGTATCGACAATCATTGGTGGATGGCGGGTGTCTACTTGATAGGACATACCGGGTAGATGGGTCAACGGAATTGGGCTACTAAGCTCCTCTTCTATGTCAAGCCAAACTGGTCTGCTGTCTGTTGAGGCATCTAGCCATCGGGCACCTTGCTTAAGTAGGAAGGCTTGATGATATCTAAGAAAATCAGGAAATCTGGTACCCCCTCTTTCCTTTGCAGACTGTAGTTTTTGTTTAGCTATCCTTGGTGGCTTGCCCTGCCAGAGATAACGGACGAGAAGGCCCTCAATATCTTTATAAGTATGTGGCGGGAGTAAGCATGGCAGCATTTCTAAAATGTAGTTCACTTTGGGGACTATCATCATTTTCACAGTTTCTAGGCGGCCCCACCATGTAAGAGATAAGGGAGACCAACGATTTGTGAGCTCACGGACTTTGGAGACTACCTCTTTGGCATTAAAACTAATAGTGTCTTCTAAAGGAGAACAGTAATGGACCCCGAGATACTTCACCATGCGGGATTGCCAAAGGAAGGGAAAGGCCCGCATGTCAGCCTCGTGTACCCAGCGGTTCAGTGGGAATGCTACAGTTTTGGTCCAGTTAATTTTATAGCCCGATAATTGTGAGTATCCGTCAATCAGATCCAAGACAGCTGGAACCGAATCGAGGGATACGAAAAGCATAAGGTCATCTGCATATGCAGAGAGTTTAATCTCCCTATGACTGAAGGGGACACCTCGAATACGTGCGGACTGTCTAATAAGGAGGGCTAGGGGTTCAAGAGCTAGATCAAAGAGCATTGGTGATAGGGGGCAACCTTGACGCGTGCCTCTTTGGAGATTAAATGGCTGAGACTTGATGGCATTTACACAAATACTGGCGACGGGTTGAGTATACATGACTTGGAGATATCGGAGGAAGCCCTCCCCAAAGCCATACCATCAGAGAACTGCAAATAAGAAGGGCCATTCTAGGCGATCAAAGGCTTTTTCGGCATCCAGGGAAAGACCCACCCATGGATGATCTAGATTGGCAGCACTGGAAAGCACATGGCACAAGGTCCGAGCATTGTCAGCAGTTGATCTGCCGGGTATAAAACCGCATTGGTCGGGGTGAATTAGGGTGGCCATCCTGTCAGATAGCCGGGTGGCCAAGATCGTTGCGAAGATCTTATAATCGGCATTAAGTAGGGAGATTGGACGGTAGTTGGCGGTAAGTAGCGGGTCTCTGCCTTCTTTCTCAAATACTACCACATTAGCTGCAGAAAAGGATCCCAAAGAGGATGTATCTACCGCAAGGGCAGTAAAATATAGTTTTAAATAGGGAACTAAATCTGCACTGAACGTTCTGTAGAATTCGGTCGGGAGACCATCGGGTCCTGCGGCATGGCCCGAGGCTGTTCGTTTTAGGGCAGATTGGATCTCTGAAGTAGAGAAGGGTTCATCCATCGCATCCCTATCATATTCAGAGAGGGTCGGCCGCTGAATGCCAGAAAGCAATCGCTCGAATGTCTCTGACGAGAACTCACATTCAGATTGATATAGGCGGGTATAGAAATCCCGAAAGAGCTCTACAATGTCGGAGTCTGTGGTCACTATGCCCCCTCCCTGTGGAGCTCGAAGGGCCGCTACGCGTTTGGCTTCTTTTTGACCTTTCAAGGCGTTGGCTAAGAGTCGACCGGCTCGGTTATTTTCACGATAATATGTCCCTCGCTGAAGCTCAATACTCTTAGAAGCTGCAGTTGAGAGGATTGAATTATATTGAAAACGGAGACGCTGTAATCGAATTAATACACATGGATCAGTACGTGAAGTTAGGACTCGTTCGCCTGCTTTTATTTGTTGGTCTAGTATGAGTAGCTGCTGTTTGCGTTGTTTCCGCAGGCGGATTTGATAGCTAGTGATCGTTGCTCGAATGGCCGCTTTGAAGCCCTCCCACCAAGCCCAATTCGCAGTATCCTGGGGTAGATTAAAATGGAAGTAATCCTGTATGGCTGCTCGAATTTCTAACTGGAACTCTGGCTGAGTTAACAGGGCTCTATCAAAGAACCAGGCCCCCGAATTCCCTTGGGGTGCAGTAGTGTGTAATTGAAAGGAAATAGCAGCATGATCTGAAATATGTTGGGAGTGAATCTTTGCGGTGTCCACCTGAGGAACTAACAGTTTTGATATTAGAAAGAAGTCTATGCGAGACTGGGATTTGTGAGGGGAAGAGAAGAAGGTGAAGTCAAGCTCATTGGGGTGTAGTAACCTCCATAGATCAACTAAAGCAAGATCTTTGATCAGGGAGGTAAGCGTGGTGTGACTCTTGGGGGGACCACTTGTCCTAGGCGGCTGTTTGTCAATCAGGGGATCAAGGACTAGATTGAAATCCCCCCCAATTATCAATGAAGTATTAGCAGAGGCCTGCGCAACCTGAGCAATGGTAGCAAAAAAGGCAGGATCATCCACATTAGGAGCGTAAAGGCATATACATGTAACTTCAAGGCTACCTATCTTGAGGTGAACTCTGGACCATCTACCTTCTGTATCTGAGCTAGTCGCAATAATAGTGGCATGCAAAGATTTCCTAACCAGTATGGCAACCCCACACTGCTTAGAAACGGCTGGGGAATAGGCGGCCACCATGTAAGGTTTAATATTGAGTTTAAGAGTTTCCTTCGAGTTTAAATGCGTTTCTTGGAGAAAAATCAGATCCGCAGCTTCCTGACTTAGGTAGCTTAGGATTTTCTTCCGTTTTATCGGATTATTGATTCCTTTACGTTCAATGAGAAAATCTTACATGGTGCCATCAATCGGTAATAGACATTTTAGGTAAGGGCGCTTGAAAACATACAACATAATCAGAAGCTGTGCAACAATGACATAATCACCGAGTATGCTGGCTAATACACCCCATATTGAAAAGTATGTACCAAAGTATGTTAGAGAAGAAGCAAAACCCCCAAGGAATATGGCGACCATGTGTCTGCGGGAGGAGGCCCTAGAGAGGAAATAGAAGACATGAAAAAAAAAGAAAAGAAACACCAGAGTCCGTAATTAACACTGTCTCTGATACTCATCGAGGCTACTGTGGGTAGATGGAGTCGGGTCACAGATATCATCAAAAGTAAGGCAAACAAACTGCCCTCGCCAGACTCTTTGCTGGGCTGCGGCAGATCCAATAGGGCAGGTACAGCGGAATATGAGAATACTTGCAGGAATATTCTGGAAGTCAGCGCATCAAGTCGGCTTCTTTGGAATCCAAAAACTCTGCTAGTAGATCAGGGTCCTCGAATGTTCTTGTCTGATTGTGAAGCGTGACTCGGAGCTTGGCCGGGTACATCAGGCCATAGCGTGCTTGTAGTTGTTGAAGCCTCGGCCGGAATTCCAGAAAGCGCTTTCGGAGGTCGACCGTGGGTTTAGCCAAGTCAGGATAGAAGGAGATCTTGTGGCTCTCAAACTCCATATGGCCCTTTGCCCGAGAGGCACTTAGAATTTGCTCCACGTGTTGATATCTCAAAAGTCGAAAAATGATAGGCCGCGGGGTCTTCCTGTTGAGCGTTATGCTTGTGGGTACACGATGAGCGCGATCGATCTCCAAATCTTTGGCAAAGGTGATTTGAAGCAGAGAAGGGAGGATTTTACATAAAAACTCTTTCATGTCTCCCGATTCCGCTCCCTCCGGTATGCCCACGAGTCGTATGTTGTTGCAGCGCGCTCTATTATTGCCATCTTCCACTTCTTTCTGCAAGGCCCGCACCTGACGTTCAACTTTGTCGAGTTTGGACAACCGGGCCGCATGGGAGTCCAATATGCTCTCCATTTTGTCCTGACGCGAAGAAAGCCCTTCTAGCTTGTTTTGCAGCACACCAAGATCTTCCCGCAGCGCTCGGAGTGCTTCACCATTTGACTGCATGAGGTTTTTGACCCCTCTAATCTCTGCGAGGATTTCCTGCTGCATTTCGGGGCCCTCGCGCAAGGCCAACCCCTTCTGCGGGGACGGGGGTTCAGTTTTGGAACGTTTGCCGTGAGAAGCCGCTGGAGATCCAAATTCCAGGCGCGTGGGTTTGGTCCCCGCCATCTCACCAATGTGCCCCGGCAAGATCAGAGTAGAAGTTCCAAGTATGTACGGTGTTAATTCAGGATTCTGAGTAGGCCTCTCGGGAGCCTCAGCGTTATGCGACCATCCCGCTGGACATCAGGCTCCGCCCCCCGAGATTTGCTCTTCTTATTATTCTGATTTCTGAGGGGGACTGGATTAATGTTGATAGATGTGAAGGGGCTATATCATTAATGAGCTTAAAAATGGTGACTAGTGTTTTATATAGTCGTTCAATGCTGAATGTACATACTATGTGGTTACCACTGCCACCACCGCGATCTGTTCAATTTAGACCTACTATTGAGCCCAGATAACAGGCTTATATGTTTACTAGCTACTGGTGAACATAGAAGTCCATATATACTGGTAGATATAACTATTACTACTACCTATCATTTGTATAGCACTACAAGGCATATGCAGCACTGCACAGAGACATGTAAGAGACAGTCCCTGCTCAAAAGAGCTTATAGTCTAGTCAAGACAGACAACAGATAAAAAGTGTATCACTAATTGTGTGAGCTTATTCCCATTTAGGGCCAACTCTTTGTATTTTACTACTTCAGAAGATGACCACTCTACCTTTTGTTTGCTTATTTGTTTTTTTTTATTTACAATGACCAGTGTATGTTAATAAAAAGTAAAAGACACCACAGCAACCACGACATCTGATTCTGTCTATAACTAATCAAAATGTTTGCTTATTTGCAAAATAGTCAACAGTTTAAAAATGACAAAGGAAATAATTATGTTTCATGAGCAATGCACGAGATATTTTCATATGAACTTCATATCTACCATTGCTAGAAATGAAATTCAAGCAGATTCACAAATTCTTTATTGTAACATGATCGCGGTGGCAGTAAAGAGCTCCCATTATTCCTTTGTGAACTGGGTTTAATATGTCTTACACTCAAAGCCTACCCTTTCAAAGAGGAAGATTAAAGGAATGCACATTTATGCTGTCAAAGCAGTACAATGGATTCTTTTTCCACACCCACAAGTGCTTGTTATAATTGCTTTGCCCTCTATTCTATAAATGTTTCTGAAGCCATGCAAATAGCAAAATATTATAAAACATTTTTTTAGCTGCATTTTTTTTATTTATGACACGGAAAAGAGATTAAGAACCAGTTCATGGGATATTTGATTTTTTTCCCACAGAGATTTATTCCTCTGCATGAGATCATGCAGACCTTGGAATTCTCAAGCTCGCGTTTCCAAAGTATTACCACAGGTTTAACAAAACAAACTTGTTAATACTGGGGAGTACTAGTTGTTATGAAATATGCTGCAGTAAACCTATTTGTGAAGTCCAATCCATATCCACGATACAAAGGGGCCTTCTCACTAAAGTGTGATAAGGTTTTGCATTTACCGCATGTTAAGTACAAAAATTAATCAAGCGGTTAAGTGCAAATGTTGCGGCATTTCATGGACAGTGCAAAAGACACTGGCTGCCCTAAGTGAACCTTAAAGTCTTACTTCCTCCCACACCCAGAAATCATGATGATCCTAATACCACCCCTCACACAACAATCCTGTAAAGATACATCAGGAGGGTAATTATGCAAAGAGCGGTTTGAGTTCTGCATGACATTACATGTGAGTTACACATGGACTGCAGTCAGGCACTATTCTGAAAGTATGTGCCATGGACCATGGGTGAGCAGAGGGGTTGAGTTTGGGCAAAGCGCTTAGTTTACAGCATAGGCCCCTAATGTTCACACAGTAAGATACACGTCATTTACGCCCTCACTAGAGCTGGTGTAAGTAACTGCAACAATACGCTTGCACTCTAAAAATGTGTGTATTTGGCGGTAAAATAGAGTAGGAATAACCATTTTCCAAAACAACACTTTCACAGAAAGAGCAGCATCACTCAGAGCTTTGCGTGTGTAAGCATCGGCAGATTTTGTTATCTACAGGTGTAGGTTTTGGCATCCATATGCGTAAATGCTGGATTGTGGAAAATTGCACATCTAAGAGGAGCCATTAAGAAGAATTCCAAAAGCTCAATTTTTGAGGTAGGATTTTTATACCAGAAGAGTAAACACAATTTCCTCTCGATCACTTCAAAAGCTTTTTCCAGTGGATATTTGCACTTGTTCAGGGGTACACATAATGTCAGTTAACTGTGTATTTGGAGCTGGGATTACAAATGCAAATGAAGCCACTTGCATGTACAAGCTCTGAATGATACCATTCTTTCTGGAATATGATTTTTGTAATCTGGCTGCTCCTGTTGTAAGGCAAGTCCTGTCGGATAAATCTTGTTAATTTGACTAGCTGACCCAAGAGTTGGACCGATGCAGAGCCCTAGATGAAGTATACTTATATTTCAGTAAGGCCTTTGACACTGTTCCTCACAGGTAGCATAAAAAAATGGAATGCCCAAGCAATGGACCCTAAAGTGAATGAGAGGATTAGAAATTATTTGAGTGGGAGGCGACAAAGGGTACAGGTAAATGGAGCTTACCCTGAGGAGAAGGATGTTACCAGTGGTGTTCCATAGGGATCTGTCCTTTGTCAGATTATTTTTAACATGTCTGTAAGTGATATTTTGAAAGGGCTGTCTGGTAAGGTTTGCCTCTTTGCAGATGATACCAAAATCTGTAATAGAGTAGACACCCAGGAAGGTGCTATACATTCCTCTCCCTATGCATCCAAGCATCCAACTGGCTTTCACCATTGTTTTTTCTACCTGTTTAGCCACCTTAAAATAATCAGAAACAATCACTTCCTGGTTCTGCTCTTCTTTCATGGACAGAAGTACTTCACCCCCTATGCTGTACTGCTTCATTGGACTTTTGCAGCCCAAATGCACGACCCTGCACTTTTTAGCATTAAATCTCAGCTGCCAAATTCTCAACCATTCTTCAAACGTAGCTAGTTCTCTCTTCATGTTATCTACTCCTTCCTTGGTATCTACTGTACTGCAGATTTTGGTATCATCTACAAAGAGGCAAACCTTACCCAACAGCCCTTCCGCAAGATCACTAACAAAATGTTAAAGAGAATCCGGCCAAGGACAGATTCCTGTGTCACACCACTATCAACATTCTTCTTCTGAGAGTGAGCTCCATTTACCTGTTCCCTTTGTTGTTTATTCAACCAATATCTAGCCCAGTCAAAGACTTTTGTGAAATCTAAGTACATCAGAAGTAGGATTCTCAAAATGGTGGGGGCAAATATTGTGCTTGGTCCTGAGATGTGTCTTCTGCATAAATCTGATGGGAGGTGGGAAGGGGACTGGAGAATCATTTGGTATTGTGTAACAGCGGCAAGATGCGAAATAGCATGGTATTGGAAGCGGCCGAATTTGCCTTCCATAGCTAGCTTTGCAGGAAGAGTGTCTTTTCTGTATGCAATGTATAAACTGACGGGTGAGAGGAGGGGACGAGGGGAGCAAGTTGAGAAGCGGTGAGCGGGGGTTTGGAAATGGCTGCGAGAAGGGGGGTGGAGGGAGGAGGGGTAAGGGGGGGGGTAGAAATGAGGGAGACTAGGGGGTTGGAGGGGACTTAACCTTAACGGATTAAGGGGTACAAGGGAATGTTGAAAAGGACATGATCATGATATTCTGTACCAGATGGCTGTTGATTATAAGGTTGTAAGGTGCATTGTATGTAATTTCTGACCATAAGGTCAGACATCGGCATACGGATGGGGGAAAGGGAAATGAGGGCACTGTGGTTAATCAGAGCTGGACATGTGTTTTCTTTATGTTTGTGGGAATTAGGCTCTGGTTCTATGTACAGGATGATAGCCAGTCTTTTGGTATAAGCGGTGAAAGGACTTGTTTAATGTACACGAGAAGGTTGATAATAATGTACATGAAAAGGTTGATAATGTATATGAAAAGGTTGATAATAAAAATTTATAAAATAAAAAAAAAAAAGAAGTAGGATTCTCCCTTGGTCCAACTATCTGGTTGCCCAAATAAATTAATTAGACTTGTATGACTATATCTGTCTCTAGTAAGAGGCTTCCAGAACCTCACTCCCATATTTTCCAGTGTCACTAATATTAACATATTCCAATATAGCCAGCTCATCCCCAGTACTGTCTAGAATTCTATCTAGGTGACATGTGAGATCAGCCTCCTTCACTGCAGGCATGCAAGTGACCAAACAGTCCTCATGCCCATCAGCCACCCAGGACTCGACATGCTAACCCCTTCCTTCTGGCAGACGACCATGGAGACACATCCTTTATATGAGATGATATTGCATACCCTGGAGGACTGGTCCTGGCTCCAGCATTATTGCTTTTCATAGCAAGGTAATGGTCTCCTTTCAGGTGATCTCTCTCCTTAAAGGCAGCTCTGAGACTGCCAGACTTGAGGTGGTGCTTTTTCTATTATGTCCCCATAGGTTTCCTATATATACCTCTCTGCTTATCTCCTCCAAGTCTGCTACTCTAGCCTCAATGAACTTTTTTTTCTGAGAGCCAGGAGCTCTTTGCACTGAGTGCATACATACAACCTCTCACCAACTGGGAGATAATCATACATGTAGCACTCAATGTAAATAACTGGATAGTCCCCAACTCACTGCTGGGACCACAGTCTGCATTTTCGTATTACTGTGTTTAGTGGTTTATGGTTAAGTAGGGGGTGCCTAAAGTAATATAAAGGTCCTTAGAATTATTTGATATATTTCATGAAATTATTTTTGTTTGCTTCCCGATGAACTGCTACTAATCTGTTAAGGGTTAATCACTTATTAATTAACATACCTATCTGTTTTCTTTTAAAGCTATAAGGATCCACAGAAATGTAAAATAAATTAATTTTAAGGGCATGTTTAATAAGCTGTTAATGCATATTTAAGAATGAGCTAATCAGCTTGCGAGGAGCCACATTAACAGTGTGCACTCAAAATAGACAACTTGTGGTTAATTCCACACTACCTGCTTAGTACATGATGGGAATGGAAATGGGCAGATTAGGGGCAGAGAGTGGGCATTGGCTGTACATAGCGCTTAGTGTAGGGTTTCTAATGTGTGTTCATCATCAATGCTGCAGTTATCAAGGGTACATAAGAACATAAGATATGCCATACTGGGTCAGACCAAGGTCCATCAAGCCCAGTATCCTGTTTCCAACAGTGGCCAGTCTAGGTCATAAGTACCTAGCAGTCTCCCCAAAAGACAAAGGTTCCTCAATGCTTGTATTGTGTCAAGCAGTGATATCCCGGGTCCCTTATAATAATGGTTTATGGACCTTTCCTCCAGGAACTTGTCCAAACCTTATTTAAACCCAGCTACACTAACAGCTTTTACTACATCCTCTGGTAACAAATTCCAGAGTTTGATTACACATTGAGTGAAAAAAATATTTACACTTATTAGTCTTAAATAGTTTACACTGTAGCTTCATTGCATGTCCCCTAGTCTTTCTATAATGTGATGATGTAAACAATTGATCTACATTTACCTGTTCATTAATTTATAGACCTCTATCAGTTAAAACACCTCAGTGGATGGCATTAAGGGCATCTGTGTTAAATGAAAATGCAGGTGGCATGTGTTAGGGTATGAATCAGTGTGATATCTGCACAGGCCATGCTGTACATGTCCCCAACAGATGCTGCATGACTGTTGTATATACCACACATAAATCTTTACTCACAATGCAACAATACCTGCAAAATAGTAGTGCAACTTAATAAATATCCCCCTTAAAACTGCCTGTACACCAGTTCATTTAGCACCAGTCCTCTAAGAAGGCACCCCCTGGACCACTGAGCCTGTTGTTAGCAGCCCAATGCTCTCAAAGCTGGCATTATTTTTACACAAATAACACAGCTTGCAAAGTTATCCTATTTGCATAATAATAAGGTATTTTGTACGTATTTGCATGTTTTACATGTCTTTATTATATAACTTGTATTGTTTTAAACTACAATGGAATAAAATTAAAATGATTTTCAGGTGTAATACTGTATGTGCTGTCCAGGGCCAAATGTCTAAAAAACATAGACCCCCTCAATAGAAAAACCGGGGTCATTGACATCTATCCTATGCTTAATGCGAGCTATTTTGAATGTGGGGATGTACATCTGATTGCTGAATTGAAATCAAATATCCTTGATTTCCTGCCATTTTCATTATCATCAGTAAAAGTACAGAGTATCCCTTCTCTATGCCATTCAGGGTCTGCATGGCAGAAAAAGAGCTTTTCCGATGCCTATTCGAGACCATTTCTGAAATCAGACAAGGACTTCCAATTACTTGGGAATGTCCTAGAAATTTCTACACCATGCCCTCTTTCAGTCTTGGGCATCCTCATACCAGGGGCATCCTTAAAATTGCTTCCAAAATGGCTTCAGGAACCTCTCCATGCTTTGGACGACTGTATGCCCATTTTCAGGCATCCAAAGCTTGAATAGGGCTTCTAAAATAGTCCCCTTAAGCTCTTATGTGTGATTGAAAATAGGGCATAAATTTAGAAGCTCAGCTTTTCTTTTAATATTGGGTCCTTAATGCACATAGGTAACCGAGAAGATAAGATTTGCTGTACTGGACCAGATCAAAGATCCATCAGGTCTAGTATCGTGCTTCCAGCAGTGGCCAATCCAGGTCACAAGTGCCTGGCAGGATCCTAAAAGGTAGACAGATTTCATGCTACTTTTCCTCGAGATAAGCAGTAGATTTCCCCAAGTCCACTTTAACAATGGCTTCTAGACTTTTCCTCCAGGAACTTGCCCAAGCCTCTTTTAAACCCAGCTACACAAATGGCATTTACAACATCCTCTGGCAATAAATCCCAGAACTTAATTATGCATTAAGTAAAACATATTTCTCCGGTTTATCTTAAATGTACTACTTTGTAGCTTCATTGTATGTCCTGTCACCCTCACGGTGGCCAGCCCAAAGCCTAGGGCGCTGAGACTTGGTCTGCCTGTGGTGTTCCTGCCTCAGAGAGTGTGGGCTTGCTTTAACTCTACAGACGAGTTGCAGTCGAATGGTTTCAGGCAATGACAAGAATTTATTTTCCCCTTCCCAACGTATTAAATGCAAGTGAATAACTCAGGACAAAACATGCCATACATTTGGCTTGAGGAAATTATATATGAACTCAGGTAAATTAGCCTTGTCAGCTTCAGGCTTTAAACATGCAGTGCTTGGTACAAAACAAAATCACAACAGCTTCAATTAGCAAAGAAAATGTTCCCTTTTCTTCTGCTGCTTTTACCGTCTTTCTTAGACACTGTTCAGCATAATGAATTCACATGGTCAGCCAAAGATAATGTACAGTCCATCCGATCATCCACTATTTCATTAGGGACAGAGTCTATCTGCATTTCTTCAGCCTCAGTAAGCTGCTATCCTGATCTCTGAAACAAACGGTTTCTCTGACCTCATGTGGTTTTTCTCTGTAACACTCTCCTAAGCAGGGTTGTAAACTACCATATATGCTGTAGTTTTTGTCCAGGGAGTTTGCTACTTTCTGGTAACTATAGGGAACTGCTTTATAGCTGTGTTCAAACTTATATGAATTGTTAAGCCTACCTTTTGGCTTTGAAAGGGAAGGAACTCTCCACTCTGCAGGGTCAGACTGGTTCTCAAACACGGCTTGTGTTTGCTTGCCTCTCAGCCTATTAACTTTCCCCTCAGATGTACCGGTATTCTCCAGCCAGCCTGTCTCTCTCCTCGGAGCGTGTCAGCTTTGCCAAGCCTGCCTCTCAGAAAGATTCCTTTCTCCCCTGACTTTACCAGACAACACCTGTCCTGGGTTGCTTCCTTCGGGCCTCAGGAATATGGCTCCCTTGGTTCTCACTCCTCCTGGACTCCTTCTAGTAAGCGTGCTCCTTTGCTGGCTTCCTTCCTGGTTCTCTTTCTCCCGGTCCTCGTTCTGCTTGTTGTTCTCCTTCCTACTCTCCTTCTCCTTCTTGCTCTGCCTGGTCCAAGCTAATGACCACTTTTTATTATTGTAACTCTCAGGGCTTAGCTGTGCCCTGCCCTGAAACAGGTGAAACTCGTTACCTCCTGAGCTAGGGAATACGTCACAGCAGGGGCGTATCTTTCTAGCTCATGACTCTTTTGTTTACTTCTTCTTTGCAAACACTGAGCCATGTGCTCAGACTGCCTGTCAGTTTCTGAAAGCAAATCCTCATCTTGCCCTACCTCCATAGGCTCAGAAGGGACTTCTTCATGACAGTCCTCATAGTCTTTTACTTTATAAAGGAGTAAACTACTGATTCACATTTATCCATTCTATTACAGTCATTATTTTATAGACTTCTATCATATCAACGCCATCTCTTCTCCAAGTTGAGGAGCCATAACCTCTTTAGTCTTTCCCTCAGTGTGCTATCTGGATAAATTAGGTTATCCTAAAATATCTACATAGCTTATCTGGAGAGTGGACAGAAAATTGCCACTATCTGGATAATTCTGGTACTGATCATACTTGGTCTTAAAGGATTTGCATGGTATGGTACCATCTTTTCTTAGCGATAAGCTAATGCCATATGTTCCTGATTGGCCTTTATTGTCTCAGACCTGTCACTTGTTAGTGGTACCTTCTTATAGACAGATGTGACATGTGGCCCATTGTATTAAGGCTTTTTCAGTTCAGGCACAGATGTTATGGCATGCACTACCATATGATTTGCGTCTGTGCCCTGACTTTGGATCACTCTGGAAAGCACTGAAAACATTCTTCTTTGGGAAGGCCTTTTAGGATGGTGGTTTAGGATGAGAAACTGGCCATTATATTGTTTGATTTTTGAGAGGTGGTGGTATTGTATGTATTGGGTTTTTTTGTTCTGACTTTTCACTGCTCTAGGTGGTTTAGAAGTCTCACTAAATAAATAAGAAAATAAATAAATATACATATATTTTGATACTGATATTATTTAGCTTATTTAATTGCTATACCCCATGTTTAAAGAAAAAACATGGCAGCTGAATATTAGGCCTTTTTTCCCAGACCTACCAGCATGTTGGTGTTCACTATTCAACTCTAGCTTTTTTTTTTTTTCTTTTTTTTTAGAAAAAAAATTAACAGCAAGAGAAGGGTGGACAGAAAATATATACACCGAGATACATTCCACATTACATAATAGGTAAGCATCTGTTATACATTTAGAGCTGGGCCTATTATGAAGTGCCATTAGCAAGGTAATCAGTAAGAGAGTGCCAAATATTAACTTTAAGGGGTATGTTTACTAAACCGTCTTAATGTTACCAGCGTTAGTTGCAGTCTTACTGTGACGAATGCCATATAAGTTGGTGGGTGTTCCGGTCTTAAGGTATCATTTCGGGTTATCACGCGATAGAAGGAGCCGTGGCACATTAAAGCGCATTAGCCTTAATTAGGCACGCTGACCTGCAATCACAGCAACAGAGGTGTATCATACTGGTTAATACATTGACTGCTGATACAGTGGTCATAAGTTCGATCCCTCAGTGGGCTCAGTTAAAAGGCTGTCTGAGGCAATCCCTTTTCCTGCTTGTAACAGTCAGACACATCCCAACAATCTGCACTGCCAGCCAAAAAAGCCTCTCCCCAATTCCGCAACCTAATGCACCTTTTAGGGTGTACCATATGGCACATCATAAAGCATCACGTCATCCAAGGCAGGTCATAATGTGCCCCAGAGGGTGGAAGGAAAGGTTGGCACCCTCCAAGGCAGCATATAAGGCACCCCATAAGCTGGCCAAACCTAAGGTGCCACGAAAGATGCCCTGGGATGCTAAGGTGACACAGGAGATGGTGCCCAGGGGCACAAAGGTGCCCCAAAGTCACAAGCATGAAATGTATGGCCAAACACAAGTGTAACCATAACACTGCACAGAGCACCAAGGAAAGCCAATGAACAAGTAATGGAAGGAAGTAGATGACGGAGCTCATGGACCAGCCAAATCTGCGTGCAGCCCATGTGGCAGCAGGTAAAGTGGACAAACATATCGGGGGCAGCTGTACCAATGTACAGGGTGATGGTAATGTACAGTGCAACAATGACAGAGTGTGGCAGAGGATGGGGATACGTGTCCACCAGAGGAGGTAGAGGTGGCAGGATAAGTGCAATGACAGGAGGACAGAGGAGAGCAGTGCCATGCAGAGCAGACATAGGGGAGGCAAGCATGAAGAGCCGCAATGCAGAAAAGTGTGCCAGTGCAGGACATGGGGTAGCAGCATGCACAGCAGGGCAGGATGCCCAGAGCTTGCAGACACAGATAGACTGACAGAAGGATGTTTGTCAACAGTGATGAGGGTATAATGTGCCAGCAGCACAGATCGTCACAGATAGGACTGTAACAGGAATGCAAAGTACGTGTGGATGAGAGGCATAATACGAGCAGAGAGGAATCGAACCCATGGCACAAATGCACAAATGACAATGCACAACCTGGTAGGCTACAACACCAATATGAGTATCACAGCAAAGGCTGTATACAAGAACACTGGAGGGCACCACACCAAAACACAGCTGGCTGCCAGGATAGGGCAACCCCAACAGTCACGAAGATGCAATGCCCATGCAGAACTGGTGTGTACAGCTCATATCACAGTCAGTAATTGGGACGACAGCCACATATAAACACATGCACACACACAATGAAATGTTATGCAGTGGACATAGCATGCAAAAGAGCAAAGAAGCTAAACCCAATGGGTGGCAGGGGATGCTCTGTGGAGCAGGGCAAAATGGGGAACATAACGGAAAACGAGCATGTGAGACATGAACCTACAGACAGACATGGACCACATCAGATCAACAAAAGCAATGCCAATCCCCCCAGCCGACATGGACAGCACAAAGAAAAAGCCATATGTAACTGCTAATAAGCGATGGATAGGCTGCATCGAGGGCATACTGTGGTGTAAGGTGAAGAGATGGAAGGGTGTGCGGAGAGGTGACCAGTCATCAGGCAGCTCCTGGTCAGGTTAGCACCAAAAAAGGGCAAAGAGAAGGAACATGTGGGACTCAAACCTGCAACCTATGGTGCACCAACACCTGTCTGCAACCACTACCCAAACAACCACAGCAAGCACATCCCAAATATGTCCCCTCAAAGGGAATGTCAGTATGGAAACACTTAGCACCCTGTAATGTGTCAGACGGCTGCCACATAGCCAGTTGCCACCGAACAAGGATGTGAGCACAGGTGGGCCATGTACATTACCAGAACATATCGAAAGACATGTGTCAGTGTGGTCAAGCAGCAGCAGAGAGAAATGTGGGTCAAACACATAATTTTATTGTGATCACCAGTAGACATAACGTATATACCGTCTGCCATCATATCAAGGTGGTTGGTTTACAGTGAACAAACTGAAAACACATTGAGCATGCAAGCTACCCACATGTCACCCCAAAGTCACTGGCACATCTACAGATGATGGGCAGGAGAGATAATGTGCCGTAGCTGCATGGTGTTCACTATGCAGTATCCCCCCACTCCCCACTTGTTGCTGCACGTCCCAGATGCCCTAGTCGCATGTAGACACTAGGCGGTGCATGATGAGGGATCAACACACATCAATCAGGAATTGTCCACAAAAACATATCTGTCTGCCAATACAGGTAGTAAAAGCCTGAAAAAGCATAAGTAGCAACATGTAAGACAGTGTACACACAGATTGTGATGACGAAGGCAGTTCAGAGGAAATGGAATGGCAGAAAAGTGAACCCTGTTCCTTTAAAAGTGCTAGCATTCAGGGTTTCCCAGGCAACCAAGAACCTATGAGTCAGAGCACAGCCAGCATCAAGCCCCGCCCACTTCAGCACGTCAGGGCTAGAGTGAAGCCTAGCAGCTCCCACGTGTGCTGGGAGAAGGGTGTGGTCCCTAGCAAAGATAAGTTTAAAACTGCTGAGTTTGAACAGTCAGTTAGCACAGCAGGGGGCACAAGGACTGGCACAGCAGAGAGGGGCTCGTGGACAAGCACGGGCCAAGGCACAAGCACAGCAGAGAGGAACACAGCAGGAAGGAGAATGAGAGGAGCTCAAGGGAATAAGCAAAGAGCTCAAGGAAGCACGAGGAGTGCTGGCCCCAAGAGCAGAGACGAGCTGTGGGATCTGGGAAGAGCAGGTCCAAGGCAAACACAGCCAAGAGGAAAAGTGCTACAAGGGAAACAAGCGTCTCCAGAGAGAAGGCAGCATGGCTGTGAGCAGGAAGGAGGGGAGCAACTAAGAGGCCCAGAATTTAGGCAAGTGATTGTTCCAGAATCCCTGCACAGGAGAAAATGGAAGGAGTTAGTTCCTACTGGAGGGACCAATTCAGCTAGCCAGCCAACTGGTAGAAATAGGCAGAATAGCTTGTCTGCATTCCCTGACCAAAGGCTCTATGAGGAAATAGAGCAGAAAAAAATATTACTAGAAAAGTTAAACGAATTGCTGCAGAAGCAGCATAGTAAGCTCTACAGCCAGGTACCCTCTGAATAGTGTTGTAATGATTCTGTGGAAGAAATGGAAATAGAAAGCTGCTGTGAAGGTTATGAGAATAGTCCTGAAGAAATACAATGTGCTTATTGTAGGACAAATGAGCTGCAAGTGTGCTGAACCCCACGCACAGCTGAATGAGTGAATGTTTAAGATAAGGAAGCTGATTTGAGTGAAAGGTACAGCAGAGAAAATAGTTGGTAGTTTTAACCCAAGCTATTTCTCCTCAATGCTTACAACTGAAAGAAAACTCAATGGACATTTTGAAGCTAATTGTGTATGGAAGGAAACTGTGAGGAAACAGTCTTCTGTTGAAAGTAACTTGCCTGTAAGGAAGTTAGCAGCCTGAGCTTGATAAGCTAGTTCCGGTGTCCAAGTTAGCCATTGCTGAAGCTGACCAACCTATGAATACGTTGTTGTGAACTTTATTCCTTTGTTTTGGAGAAGTATACAGTTTTTCTGTTCAGCCCTGTTACTTTTGATGCGAGGTGTAAAACCCAAGAACAAATAAATATTCTCTGTTTCGCCTAACCACTTGTGGTCACACTACTTTGCCTGCCAGGATAAGCAAACTACAGCTCCCAGCAGCCTTAGCTGGTAGCCATCTTGGGGAAACTTATTCTAAGGGCAACCAGGCGACACTCTCCTGCTGCCCGGCTATACGCCCGGCCAGGAGGTGGCGACAAGATATAGATACATATTTCACAGCTGCCCCAGAATGCATGATATAGCAATGAAAGTGTCAACAATGGAACCCAAAACAAAGGCCAAATGCAAAATGAGGATAAGGTAACAGGTACAAGAGGCACATGATACCAGAGAAGACCAAAAAATGAACCTCACAGACATGGTCCCCTGCAATGGGGGGTGTGGATACATGAACCGTATACATAGATCACGGTACATGGGATGCACAAATGAAGGATGAAAATGGACAATCACACTGCTACGCTGCAAATGTCATGGGTGAAGGTGAGTGGCGGAACGTCAGGGGACAAAGAGGACTGTGCAGACATGCAATGCTATGTTTGTAAATCAATGTACAGCAGCACAGCTGTACAATAGCCAAACACAATGACCTGTATATGGAGTGTTAAAGAAAGGTCAAACATGGGCAGTACCCCACACAGAAGCCACACTGCCACATGCCCTTGTGTACCAACATATGCAGTCACATGCACATGCACCGTGTAGGGTGAACCATGACACAGTGATGCCCCATATGCACTGCAACTCCATTGGTGAGGGCAAACATCAATCTAAAATGTTGGGGGCCATTAAACTGGTGTGGTGATAACAACTGTGTCATGTCCATGTGCAGGGTAGCCCGACATATACAAGAGTACGTATACAATGTTGTCCCTGTGCCACACGCATGACTGCATGCCTCCATGACCTCAACAGATGAGGATATCTTGCAGTGCATGTTACACACATGGCCAACACACACTAACAAAACAGCAGATGGACATAGAACATACAGCGACTATTCCAGTCCGTGATGCACAGATACGGACCAGTACACAGTGTCCACAGTGCAAAGGGCGTCTGCAATCCCACATGTCCCATTAAGACTGTCCGTGAATCACTGGGCATGCATAGTCAAGTGTGATATCTCAATGTGCCATAGTACTCGAATGGTCATGTGTGTCTTGCGCAATCAAAAGGACACCCAGCCAGATCACGGTAGCAATGATGTGTTGGACAGGCCTGTTATACGTAAAGTAGCAGTCCAACAGTAATGTTCATCATAGGCATGTGTACCACTCGCAGAGGTCAAACATCCTATGGCACTATCTCCCAGGGATATTTGAATGGTGTTGTGTCCTGCAACAGGTGGGTGATGTTGCCCGCAGATGCATGTAAGTAGATGTGCTGTGTGTGTCCGCTGCCCTGTGTCAGAATAAGGACAAACACTGCCATGGTATGCTGGATGCAACAGCAGGGCACATTGCAACCAGTCAAACATCAGTACCGACGTAATTAAAAGGCACACAGGCAAACATAACATGATCACAACACAGAACACTGTGCATATTATGGACATTTGGAAATGCAACCACAGACGAGCGTGTCCCATGGATATGGTCATGTCCATGCTCAAGTAACACAGGCATATCACAGCTGAACCCCGTGTCATCCATTAGCTCTGGTGCACAGAGACCCAACAGGAAAGGTCCATGAAACAAACAGCACAAAACAAACATATAAAGACTGATGTTACATCCAAACAAGCCAAGGTGCTACCTACTGTGTGTCTGCAGCAAATGTCTGCTTGGGATCGTCACAGGCAGGCAACGTCCATAACATGTCTCAAAAAAGGCAGAAGATGTCATCAACATGTGTCGAATAACCATGTCCCAATGTCCAGCTGCTGTTGCCGCATGTCCAAATTATAGTGATATCTGGGATACATAAATGCTGTCGTGCAGTGGTCTGTCAATACACATAAGATAGGTCAACCCACAACACACGCGCACACTGTGCACAAGGTTAATACCAATAAGGTAGAGACAGCACACTCACCACCGCTCCACAGGTGTGCAAACCCCGCCCACCACATGATAATGCAAACTGCATGCACACTGTATCATAGCAGAGCTACCCACAAACACACACATACACACAGTATGAGAAGGTGAGCGTGGCACCAGTAACATACGGCCTGTATGTGCACAATTGGCGAATAGCGGAGATAAAGGCCTGGCAAATACTATGATACACTGCTGTTGGCTGATGCTACAATGTCAGGGAAGGGTGTAAGTGCGGCCCACCACCAGAACACCTAGGACCTGTAGACACACGCAGCCCTGTTGGATGTGTCCCAGAGACAGTGCCAGAGAAGACAAACTGTGCACGAACACATGTGGATATGTGTGGCCAACATAAACATATGAGGTACGGGGGAGCACGATAAATAGGACACCCACAACATATGTGCAGTAGACAGATAACCTGTGACATGTGTTGCTCCTCACTGTCCACACACACAAATCACCTGTATGTCCACCTACCCCAGTGTCCTGCATATTGAATGAGGTTCACACAGCTGCCACTGCACTACAGCAACAGGAACATCACCAAGCATGACCTGTGGATTGAGAAACACAAGGGAAACATACATATGTCATGTTGGAGCTGTGCAACAAACACACCTGCTTCACATCCTCATCTCTCATAACCCCCTAGATCCGTCACAGTCTGGCAGTTCATCATGACACTGTACCTAATTGTCCCCACCCAAACATGCCACTGACGTGTTCCTGGCCAGGTCCAAGGGCCTGTAGCCTGTCCGTCCCCTTTGGGACCTGTCTGCTGCCCCCAAGACCATTGACCACAACCATCACCATGCTACCCTGTACGTGCTCTGCCCAAAGGTCTCGGTACAAGCCTGCCTCCCCCATATGTCTTCCATAGCACCTTCAGTGTGTGTTCCTGTGGGTCCACCTCCCCTGCTAACCCACTGCCAGGTGCTGTATGAAAGGGATATATGCAGGGGCTTCTACATCCCCCTGGCCCCATACCCAGTTCCCTGGTGCAGCAGGCACATCCCCTGGCTATCACCAGCAGCTGTACGCTGATGTATCCCAAAGATATCTCACCACGCATGAACTATGTTGGGCAAACCACACCCCGACCTCAGCTTGCTCCCTGACATTGGTGGCTGCAGGTACCCCCGCTGCATGAATTGAGCATGGCGAAGACTGGACATCTGGGCATCGCCCCTAAACCCTCTCCAACCTTTACAGTATCTGTGTATAGGTTGGATACACCATCTGTCTACGTGTTTGTCAAGGTAGCAGGTCTCTATGACCCCTCTCTCCCCTTCCCCACAAATACCCATCATGTAGCTAAGGCCTGCGGTGTCCCCCTAGATAACATCATCAAGATTCCTGCTGTCACCCCAGAACACACAAATAAAGCGCTAATGCCCCCCCTCCATCACCCGCCATCCTGGTCACTGTAACCCACACCTTGCTGGTCTGCCTCGAAATCATCTCTGTCCGCTGCAATGTACGCAACACTGCGCTGCATGGCTAATCTACCGACAGCCTCAGTATGACAATAACACCCCACCTGTCACGACACCTCACAGGCCCCAGGCGAGGTCAAGACGCACCTGTTGATCTATACATGCAGTCACACTGTGGTTGCCCTGTACCTTGACTCGCATAAACCAAGTACTACACATACTACTACTACTACTGAGCATGAAAACAGTGCTAACACCTGTATGCATCACCATACCGAAACATGTAACACACAGTCCATGCTCATCAGAGCATACAATCCAAGCAATCCCCTCATATCCCCAAAATGTCATCCCCACACGTCAAGCCAACTGGTCCTATCTATGGGCCACTCCCCCACTGTTAATGTGGGACCACACACCTGTCACCTTGCAGCACCCAACACCTGGAACTAACTACCTGTGGCTGCCACCCTCACCAACCATTTCAAAATCCTGTGTGACAGCCCACCACATCACCTAAGTCTAATAATCCTGACCACATTAATCACCTCCACCCGCTGTTGTCCCCTGCCCACACCTTCTGTGTTAGTGGTTGGACTACATTGTAAGCTTGGATAGCCAGGCATTGTGTCAGCAATGTCAGTGCCGTGCTGTGTATCACTGGTAGTGCGATACCAATGCTCAGTAGTAGTAGGAGTGCAATGTGTCTGCGTCATCCTCCAGATTCCCCGGTACTCTCCAGCCTTGGATAGCCTCTCAGCTAACTCTCCAGCAAGGTCCCACCTCCCAGACGTGACGCGGATGCGTGCAATGCATCTGCGTCATCCTCCAGGTACCCATCATCAGTTAAAGCTTGCATGGGCAGCGTTTCACACCGTGACAGCACGCGCCGCGGGCGTGCGCACAAGGAGCAGGACGTGCTCCTTGGGCGAGCTCCTTGTGGCGACGGTTGGGGTGCTTGGTATCACTGGCCACCTTCCAACACCCTCTTTGTCTGGCTGTGTCTTCTCTCCTCGGTAGTTTCCACGATCTTGTTCTTTTCTTTAGCTTTCTCCCAGCCAGTAACTGCTTTATCGCTCTCTGAGTCGGCTTGCTCTGCTCAGCTGGACATGGCTGCTATCCCTGTTATTTGGGGCCATCGTCCATTTCTATCCGCTCCCCCTCCTCCTGGCTTTATAGCACGCAATCCGCTTAACCTCCTTCCCTGCAGTTCTCGTCTGGCTCCCTTACTTCCACCCCCCCCCCATCATCTCCGTCCCACCCAGCTACTTCATTTATCACACTCTCACTGGCCCTTCTGAATTGCCGCTCCCTCCGTTCAAAAATCCACCTAGTTCATGACCTTTTGATCCAGCACTCGCTGGATGCCCTCTTCATCACAGAGTCCTGGCTCCGTGAGGGGGAAGATGCTCTTCTCCATCAATGCCTTCCCCCAGGCTACTCTGCCTTCCACACCCCTCGCCTCCGCCGCACTGGTGGCGGTGTAGCACTCATTTTCAAATCCACTCTCTCTTTATCACTCGTTTCCCCTTCCCCTGCTTATCCTGAATCTCTTCTAGTCCGCTCCGACTCCCCCAACCCAATCTATTTTCTCCTCCTTTATGTTCCCCCTTCTTTACGTCCAGATCTCTGGGATTCTCTCCTGCATTCTCTATTTGATTCTGTCCTCCTGTCCCCTCACTTAGTTATTCTGGGTGACTTTAATGCTCACCTGGCTACCCCATCACGCTCGCGTGATAAAGCTCTTTCATCACTCTTTTCTGACCTGTCTCTCACCCAACATGTAACTTGTTCAACCCATACCTCAGGCCAGACACTGGACCTTATTCTCTCCCTCGATCCCTCCCCTTATTTTCCTTCTCACATTCAGCCTATTCCTGTTCCCTGGTCTGATCACCTCTGTCTCCTTTTCTCCCTTCCTTTCCCCCCTTCTGGGACAGTTGCCCCCCCTTCCGTCCCCCCTGCTCCGATTCTTAAATGGCACATCACCCCACATACCTTACACTCTTTCCCCCCCAGCCGATTCCCTTTTCCCTTCTGAATTCTCCTCCTTTTCCGTTGACAAACAGGTTGACACTTGGTCCTCTTCTCTCTCCACTGCTCGACACTCTAGCCCCCCTCTGTCCTGTGTCTTTCCGCTCCTCCTCCCATCACCCTTTGTACCACCCTTAGTTATATCTTCATCGCACTCATCTTCGCCGTACAGAGCGACTCTGGAGAAAGTATCGCTCGGCCACTTCCTACTCTGCTTTTTGTCAGGCTCACCTCTCTTACCGTTCCATGATAACCACTGCCAAACACTCTTACTACTCCCATCTCATAACTTCCTCCTCCAACTCTTCCAGATGCCTCTTCCATGTCCTCAAATCTCTCTCCTCCACCTCCTCTCTTCCTCCTCATCTTCCCCACTCTTCCCCCAGTCCCTCTACCCTTGCCTCCTTTTTCACAAACAAAGTTCTCTCCATCCGCTCATCCTTCCCTGCCTGCCCTCCTCCCCTTCCCCCTCCTCCTGACTCTCCTGTTTCCCCTGTTGCCATTTCCTCACCCCCTTCCTGTACCTTTCCTCACACTTGGCACACTTTTTTGCCCATTACCTCTCCTGAACTCACTAAAGCCATCTCATCCGCCCACCAGACCACCTGCCCTCTTGATCCTTTGCCCTCCTCCTGGCTACTCAATCCAGATCTTGCCCTTACTCCTTACATTCTGTCCATTTTCAATTCCAGTCTCACCTCTGGTCACTTCCCTTCCATTTGGAAACACGCCATAGTTCGCCCTCTCCTGAAGAAACCCACCCTTGATCCCGCCATCCCCGCCAACTGGCGACAGGTTACCAATCTCCCCTTCCTCTCAAAAATCCTTGAGAAGCTTGTCTTTGCTCAACTTGCCACCCACCTCGATTCCACTTTCGCACTCCACCCACGTCAATCGGGTTTTTGCAACGGCCACAGCACGGAGACTATTCTCGTGGCTTTACTCTCCGAACTCCACCGTGCTCACGATTGTGGTGATTTTTCTCTCGTGGTGTCTCTGGATCTCTCCTCAGCTTTTGACATTGTCGACCACCGCACTCTTCTCTCCCATCTGTCTGATTTTGGTGTACGGGGGACTGTCCTGCAGTGGTTCCGCTCTTTTCTTTCTGCACGCACTTTCTCTGTTCACTCTGGCTCCTCCGCCTCTTTGCCATCCAACGTAATTTGTGGTGTTCCTCAGGGCTCTATCCTTGCCCCATTACTCTTTAACGTCTTTCTTGCCCCACTTGCTTTGCTCATACAACAATCTAGTATTTCTGCTTACATCTACGCTGATGATATTCTCCTGGTTCATCACACTTCATCCGCCTCCCCCGACATCGTCCCTCTAAACCTGTGTCTTTCCTCTGTTGCTTCCTGGTTCGATCTCAACTTTCTACACGCTAATCCCGTTAAATCCTCCGCAATTTGGTTCTCTTTTGGACTCCCCTCTCCTGTTCTGTCTCCTATTATGGCCTCCCGCCCTATCCCCCTGGTTTCAACTCTCCGCTACCTGGGGGTTACTCTGGATTCTTCTCTATCTTTTCACCAGCACATTTCCTCTGTTGTTCAAACTTCCTTTTTCCATCTTCGTCAGATTAGAGCTGTTTGGTCATTTCTTTCCCTTCCCCTCGGTGGTCACTCTTGTCTTATCACTTGTAATCACCAGATTGGATTACTGCAATGCTATCTATGCAGGCCTCCTCTCCTCTCAGCTATGCCGTCTTCAGCTTGTCCAAAATGCTGCCGCCCGTCTCGTCACCTGTTCCCCCGCCCGTTCACATATCACTCCTTGCCTCCTCTCTCTCCATTGGCTTCCGGTTAAGTTCAGATTTATCTTCAAAATACTTATCATTGCGCACAGGGCTCTTCACACCAGCACTCCTCAGTACTTGGCTGACACCATTCATCTCCAACCTACTCCACGCCTTCTTCGTTCAGCTTTCGGTAATCGTCTCTTTCTCCCTCCCCCTTCTCAGGCCCATATGGAACTTACTCGTCATTCTGCATTCTTTTTTCTAGGCCCCACTTTATGGAATTCGCTCCCGCTCCCGCTCCGCACTGAGCTATCCTACTCCCGCTTTAAAGCTGTCCTCAAATTCCATCTCTTCTGTCAAGCTTTTGATCTCCCTTTCCCCGCCGGTGGCGCCTTGTCCCCCTGCCGCGCCCCCCACCCCACATAATCTCCTCTCAACCACTTCACATCCGCCATTCCTCCCGCTTCCTCTCTCCATCCCACTTTGCCCCGCCCCCTCCCTAGACCTTTTCTGTTCTCTACCTTTTTGACTGTCTCTCTCTGTCCTATTATTATTGGCATTCTTTTCTGTCTTTATTTTTCAGTGGCCTTTACTGTTTTTGTATTGTACACCGCCCTGACGCCTTGGCCTGGGCGGTCTATCAAATGTCGCAAATAAAGATAAAGATAAAAATATCTATAGAAATGTTTCATTCAGAAGCATCCAGTACTCACATGAAAATTGCTCCTCAATCAGCTGGCACCTGAGTGCTGCGCCCTCACGTGTGTCACCACGGGCATGTACAAGAGGGCACGTTGGATCATCTTCCAGATCCCCATTAATTTTGACATCGATATCATGCCTGAGAGCAATGTTGTGCCGGATGCAACAGGCAATAATGATCTCTGCCACCGTCACGGGTTGGTATTGTAAGGCTCCGCCGGTCCTATCCAGACATCTAAAGCGACTTTTCAAAACGCCAAAGATTCGCTCAATGATGGAGCGACTGGAGGCATGGGCCTCATTGTACCTCATCTCTGCACATGTCTGTGGTAGATGCACAGGGGTTAGCAACCAGGGCCGACAACCATATCCTGCGTCACCTGCAGAAAGAAATGTTGAACGTTAAAACAGTAGCTGATGTCCACACACATGAACACATGAATGTAAGTGCAGACCCACAGCACCTACAGGTCAGACAGAAACATAGGGGAACACATGATGGGACACAACACCTATGCGCCAGTGTCTGGAGGTATGAGATACAGAGCACGGGAGAGGTAGAAGGAGTGCAAACAACATTAACCTGAACCACAGCAGACACATGGGCAGAAAGAGGCTGAAAGGTAGTAGCGCTAGGCCTGAACACATCAGAGACACACAAGCAATGCACTCTGGACAAGAGCAGAGATGCACACATGTGCAATCATGTGATGGTCATGCTATTCCCCACACACAGATGATGAAACAGGAACAGTTACCCCACCGTGGCAGGCAGGATGGCATAGACAGCACCACACTGTGGATACACAGGAAGCATACATGTGTGTCGTACCGTGCTAACCTAAACACACAATGCCAAAAGGCATGAAACGTCAAATGTCAGTGTGCTACCAACACACAGCACCATAGCACAGAAGACCTGGCATATTCCCCCCCCCCCCCCGGCAGCTCCCACACACACAGATCACACACACACGCACAACTCGGGACACACATCAAAGACAGACATGTGTGCAGACAGATAGCAGGGGTATACGATGTGCATGTCAGAGATGACAAATACCCACCCAGCAATATACAGTCCTGAAATTGACCGGCCTCAAATTGTCTGTACAGTGCCGAGTGACGCAGGATATAGGAGTCATGGGTGGACCTTGAAAACCGCGGGACCACATTCAGAATATGCATACCTGCATCACATACAACCTGAACATTCAAGGAGTGGTAGTGTTTGTGGTTGCGGAACACTGCCCCCTGTCTCTGGGCGGGACCAGGGCAACATGTGTGCAATCAATAGCTCCCATCACGTGTGGTAAACTGGCAAATGCCTCAAAGGCCTGGTTCAGGGTCCCCCACTGTTGCCTAATGTTGGGAAATGCAATGTAATTCCCAACCCAGCTGATCATGGCACGCAGTACTTGGTGGAGACAGCATGATTTGAACTATGTAAACCGCTATGATGTTTTTTTTCGTTTAGCGGTATATTAAGTCAATAAACATAAACATAAACATGAGAAGGTGGGGTGGCTCATGCCACCCACTGCGGCCACAGATGACTGGAAACAGCCAGAGGCAAAGAAATGTAGGGCACCAAGGAGCTTGACCAAACCTGGTGTGGCATGTGACCGACCAGTCAGGGGCTCAAGGTCAGGTCATAGATCCTCATAGAGCTCCCTAATAGCCCCTATGCTCAGGTGGTAGAGGGAAATGACCTGGTCCTCACGCATGCCCTGGAGCTGGGCCCTGGGCCTGTAGAGGCGAGGCTGGCGAGCCTGCAAATCAGCACGCCTCCTTCGCCGTGCCAGCACAGGCCCTGCCTGGCCTGCCCCCACAGCTGCAGTTCCTCTACCTGGGGGGATAAGCAATGTTTGCAAACATTAGGGCCTTGTATCCCTGCCCATGGCGAACCACATGGCACACATGTCTGCGTGCAATGTGGGCTGCTCCTGCTATGGGCAGCGGGTCCCATACTATCTGTGGGCAGTGCCACCTGCATGTGTGGGCGTGAGGCTGGGCATTTATTTATTTTATTTATTTACATTCTCTTATATACCACGCTATTCTGCATCAGTGCGGTTTACATTGAACAATCTGAAATTACATTGAACAGGGCATTATAACTTGGAGATAACTATTTTACAGGGAACATGGGCTATGGAGGGTTAAGTGGCTTGCCCAAGACCACAAGGACCACATTTGTGTTGTGACACCTACATGCCCTGTGGGCCACCTCACAGCCACCCCATGCCATGTCCCTGCCATCTCCTGCCATGACATGAGAGCAACATGGATTGTGGGGCGTTCAAATTGTGGTCTACAGGGGGTGTGACTCCATACCTTCAGTGCAGTCCAGCACACACCTCGGTGTTGGGCAGGCCATCCCACATCAACAGGATCCATCACCATGTCGCCTGGATGCTGATGCAGCCTCTGTGTTGCGTGCTCGGACACCTGGGGGTGTGGGGGAGCTGGTTACCTGCATCAACATCAGCTACCATTACACCGGGATGCTTGGTGGACCACCGGAATCTGATGTGCTGCCTCCTGGGGATGTGACAGAACCGGGAACCTGAAACAACATCAACCACCATAACACCAGGCTGTAGAATAGACATGTGTAGTCTGCTCTGCTGCCTCCTGGGGTTAGGGAAGAGCTGGGAAACTGCAACAAGAACAACCACCATAACACCAGGATGTAGAATAGACCTGTGTTGGCTGGTCTGGGGCCTCCTGGGGTTAGGGCAGAGCTGGGAAACTGCAACAAGAACAACCACCATAACACCAGGATGTAGAATAGATCTGTGAGGTCTGCTCTGTGGCCTCCTGGGGTTAGGGCAGAGCTGGGAAACTGCAACAAGAACAATCACCATAACACCAGGATGTAGAATAGACCTGTGTCGGCTGGTCTGGGGCCTCCTGGGGTTAGGGCAGAGCTGGGAAACTGCAACAAGAACAACCACCATAACACTAGGATGTAGAATGGACCTGTGAGGTCTGCTCTGTGGCCTCCTGGGGTTAGGGAAGGGCTGCGAAACTGCAACTGGAGCACCCACCCTGATACCAGGATGTTTGATACACCCCTGTGCACAGGTCTTTGAGCATTCGGGGCCAAGGGTGCTGTTCCACACATCAACAGCACCAACTAACACACCACCAGGATGACTGCTGGACCTCTGTCATCAGATCTGATGCCTCCTGGGGATGGGGCAGGACTGTGGTACTCTGACTGCAGCAGCGACCTGTGCACCAAGATGACTACTTGACCTCTGTGATCAGGTCAGATGTCTCCTGGGGATTGGCCAGAGCTGGTAATGTGTCATAGCATCAGCCACCATGGCACAGGGATGCCTAATATAGCCCTGTCATGGGGCTGCAAATCCTGGGGGTTGAGCAGAGGTGTGCACTGCAACAGGAGCAGCTTACATCACAACGCGCTAACCTATGCACCTCTGTTTTAATGTCTATGGCTCCTGGGGACTGGCATACGTGCACACAGCAACATACACAGATAGCTTGATCACAGGTTTGCCCACATACACGTGTTTCACACATGTGGTGCATATCTTATGTGTTTTGACTGCTGGATATTGTGTTGCACACCTTCCCTTTAGTGACCTGTCCCCATACACTTACCTCACGTGGGTAGTCTGCTACACAGTTAAAGCGCCTTGTGATGCGCACCCATGCCCTCCTGACGCGTTCCAAATCCTGGCATTTTGAGGTGCCTGGGAAGAGCCGCGGCTGCCTGGTGCATATTAGGGCTGCCAGCTGTCATAGGTCTGAGCAGGTAAAGGCTGGCTTGTGGGATCGCATCGCCATTTGGGGGGATGCCCATGTGTTGATGACGCACGCACGCACGCTGCGCATGCGCTGAATCGTGCATATGCCGTGCCGCACCCTACTACGCCGTGGACATGACGTATACGTGTCATGGACGCCACATGGAAAACTATCTCTTGGGCCGCATGACTACATGTCGAATACTGTGATTGGTGGCTACAGTGGCTGCCTTTAGTTTACAACATCGCATTACTTACGCCGGTTAGCCTGGACCGCATCTGCTGCACCTCAGCTTTGGGCGCCTTATGATGTGCTTTCGGTGACGCAATGGCACACCACGCCAAGCCTCTCTTTAGAGGCATGGGACAAAGGTTATATTGTATTAGGCTTGTGTCACTGTTTGTGGAGATGTGTCTGACTGTTACTAACACTCATCTTGCTGTTGGTGCAGTGGGTATTCAAACCCATAAGCAGCGATTCTGAGGGCATCATATTAACCAGTGTGCTATGCCCTTTCTCATAGCACAGGCTGACTACACAACAACTGCAGGTCAACACAGTAAATGTCAGCTGTGCTTACCGGGATTGGGTAGACCCACAGCTAAGGTACTTTACAGGGTACCTTAGGTTTTCCAGCTGAGGTGATGGTTCATTTTTGGTGGACACACTGATATTTGCTATGGGGTATGTGTACACCATCCTAATGTTGCCGGTGAAACCCCAAGCGATAACATGAGCAATGCCATTTGGGAGGTGTGCATGCCGGCGTCCACGTAGCATGCACTGTGTATCACCCAATAGGAGGTGCATTGGCTGTTTACACGCGGTAAACTTAACTTCATGGCAGCGCTAGGAGAAGATGTATAGAGCTGTAGCCTACTGGCTAATACAATGACCAACAAGCCAGAGGTCATGAATTCGATCCTTCAGGGGTCTCATCTGATTTGGCTATCTGGGGCAATCTCTTGCTGTATGTAACAGTCTGCACATCTCTACATTCTATGTTGCCAGCAGAAAAACCCTTGCCTCATTGCCATCACCTACTGTGCCCTATAGGGCATGGGGGGTGTCTGGACCCACATGTGGATTGGGGGCAGCGCCTACAGACCCATCCTCTCAGGGCCAGGGTGGGGGGACAGGATCTGCCACCAACAGCCCCACACTCTACATCTTTGCAATGGCGGCAGTAGAGGGACATGATGAAGGGTTGTGGGACCAGTTACCCCAGTCTTGCAGGGGAGAGGGCGCCCTCCAAAGGACTGGATGCAGATATGTTTGTATCACACAGGGCACTGGCAGACGGGCAGTAGGCCTGTATATGCTCTGATGCCCCCCACCACTATCTGACATTGACCAGCAGTGAGCACTGTGAGTCTTCACCCTGCAAGGTGCTCTAGCCATACACACGCTAACTGCAGACAGTCTGCTAGCTAGTACATAGTGCATTGTTCCTGGAGGAACTGTGTGCACACAAAAATGGGATGTGAGCACACACACCAAGCAAGTATGTCAGTGATTGGGCCCCAGAACAGGGAACCCATAGATATCACCTGAAAGAAACACTGTATAGCACTATGGAGTAACCTAGCCATGCCATGGTCACTGCTCAGTCAGGGTGAGAGTGACCTCACAGCATGACCTGCTGTGGCCACCCTGTCTGTGCAGGTGGTGGTAGGGCACTGCAATGTCTCAGCCATTGCCCTAAGCCCTGTGCAGATGCATCCTGCCCAGGCCGCCCTGTCCAGGCCATACCCATAGTACCTTGATTCTCATTATGCACATTGGCAGGCTAACACTGGAAACAGTGCAAGCATTGTGGGCTCAGTAAGGTATAGGCAGCCACAACACACTGGGTAAACATACACCCACTCCCACACTTATTTCAGCATTGTGCATGGATAGAGGTGGTTGGCAGCCCTGACTGCCACACCAGTCCTGGGCACAGTGCAGGCATTGCTATGGTACTCAATATGGTTGTGGTCACTCCTCGGGGTGGTATACATTGTCGGGAACAAACACTGAACCACAATCCACAGATATCAGAAAGGTTGCTATGAAGAATCTCTGTCAACAAATTGTGTTTAACATAGGATGTGTTATCTGACATTAATCAAAGCAACCTTTTGATATATGTGCAACGTGTTCCCAAGTTTAGGACGGCATAGATAAGGTATCCAGGTGCTAGTACTGGGAGCTGCTAGTCTGCGCAGGGCCCAACAACCTGACTCTCCATGAGGCGGTGGATAGTGGAGCCTGTGGGTGTGGGTGTTTGTGCTGCTGCTCTAGGGCAGAGGTTCCCAACTCTGGTCCGGGTGGGCTGAACACGGTTCAGGTCTTCATGCTGTCCCTAATGAATATGCATGGTTACATTTGTATACAATGGGGGGGCGGGGCATGCAATTACATCTCATGCATATTTATTAGGGACATCCTGACAACCTGAATGGTGTTTGGTCCTCCAGGCGGGACACTCTGCTCTAGGGATTGTACATGTTAATGGTGTCTGTGCTCTGTAGGGTAAAATATAGGTGTTTATGGCATGTTTCATTTATCTGCAATAAAGGTTCTGTCTTTCTTACCATGGTTTAGCACTGGGTAAAATATAGGGACATGGTTTTCAGGGCCACAGCTGGGACTTGAACCTGTGACCCTCTGCCCCTGAACACACTGGCTGTGTGTACTGCACTACACTGTTGCCACAGAGACAGATCATTTCCTGGGGATACCATGACTGCATGTCAGACAGATAGTGTCTGTTGCTGTGCACAGCACACACCTAAACATATCTTGGCCGTGGCCTGCTGTGGGCAGCTGCCACTGCCCCCTCCACCACCAGCACCCCTCTGCCACCATGCTGACATGCCCTTATGCCAGAGGTGCTGGTGGTGCACAGTACCAGGCCAGCCAGTGTGCCGGTAGGCAGCTGCCTATGGTGTGGGTTCTCGGGTGGGGGTGCCTACATGGACATGCGCGCTTCCTCCAAGCACCAAATGCCAACATTATGTGCCCTTGGGGGTACCTGCTTGGTAATATCCCCTGGGACACTGTGGGAAACACACTCGTGCCCATGTAGGACCCTCATCAGTTGCTGTCTTGCTGCTTCACTGTTTCGGCATTCCTATGTTCCAGCAACTGCCTAGTCTGCACTGTGCCCCAGCTGCAGCACAGTATGTGCCGCCTGCAGCCCTCTGTATCCCATTTCCAGCATCAGTACAGTTTCCCTTTCCTATGTGCCCACTCTGATGTTGCGGCACATGTGCACGCTATAACAAACCTGCCCAATTTAAATGAGAGAAAACCCTGATCACCGCTATTTCAATGTGGGATCATTCACTTTGTAGGGACACAGAGGATAGACCCTTCCAAACATGATATCTTCTTTTTTATGCGTTGTCAGTAGTGTTGCTTTATATTTATCATTAATATCACTATTGACCAGTTCGGTTATTGGGATTTCAAATATGGTTCTGGTCATCTTATCTGTTTATTTGCCTTTTTGGTTCCTGCACATGTATCACTGCTATCACGTTTTTGGGTTTCATTGCCTTTGCTGTACATTGCTGACTGAAATGGTTTCTCTGACCTGCAAAAGTGCCTAGCGAGGTTTTTCACTGGCGCTAATTTTCTGAGCTTCATTTCACGGCATTAGTGTACAAGGAGCCACTCCATGCCAACTCTCCGCCCATTTACCCCTTCTCTTCTCCCCTGGCGAGCCTGACTCCAACCTTACTGCCGCAGCAGCCATTATCGCCCAATAACGTCATGTATTGCGCGATAACATCGCAGCTGTGACATTAGCGCCGTTTAGTAAACATACCCCTAAGACTCAATTGCTTCTTTCTGCTGCACCGAGCTCGCATTTAAGTACCAAACATGCAGTGTTCCAGCATAAATTGATATTGAGCACTTAAACATTTTCCCAATTACGAAATATCATGCATAAATCTGAAGAGATTAGTAAATCAAAAATTGTTGATGCTGTTATGGCAGATCTGCCTCAAGTCGAAGTGATCTAAATATTATTATATCTAATGAAAGAGCCAGTGTGATTTGCAAAATGCATTGCACCTTCTGCCAAACCTCTCTCCAAAAGAACGTAATATGGGAACATTCACACACAATGTGTGTTAATATATACCAGGAGCATTTTGACAATGCCAGCAGAGGTTGCCCTTCAATAATCAGGACTTCCATATTGCCCATAGTGTCCGAAGTAACTAATGAACCTAAAATATAAGACTGTGAGTCAACCGCTGCCATCTGAACTTATGTGTTGCAGTATTCCAAATCTAGCACTTATTTCCCCAATAATAAAAATTCACACACCTCAATCAGCTCCAAATTCCAGCATATTGCCAATCAGACCAATCAATGAGTTTGTTCCCAATTTTGAAATTTAGACTTATACCAGGTGAGATAGTAAGTTGACTGCCCTGGGGTGAGCGGGGGGGGGGAGGTTTCTCAAGCCCTTGTCCAACTCTAATAAGGTTAAGAGCATAGCCACAATTGCAACAAACTTCCAAATGCTTGATTGGTGAAGTTACCCAAAATTAATAAACTCAAAGGAATGGGGAGCACAATTTGCTCCTCAACCCACAACCAAGAGGGGAGTGCATTCCAAATGGGAATGAGCACCTATGCTATAAGCCCCATATCTAGAAAAGTACAAGAAACATAGCAACATGATGGTAGAAAAAGACCACATGGCCTATCTAGTCTGTCCTTCCATATCAACCACTACAAACGCCCCCTTTTTTACTTTAGAGATCATCTGTGTTTGCCCCATGCTTTTTTGAATTTAGATACCACCTCTACTGGGAGACTATTCCATGCATTTACCACTCTTTCCGTAAAGAAATATTTCTGCATATTACTCCTGAGTCTATCCCCTTTTACCCTCATCCTATGTCTCCTCATAGTAGAGCTTGCCTTCAATCAAAAGAGGCTTTCCTCCTGTGCATTTATACCACAGAGTTATTAAACGTCTCCAACAGGGGCAGATCAAGGCAATCTGCTGCTTGAGGTGAAGGATGAGATAGTGCCCCCCCCCCCCATAGAGGGGGGCAGGGCTGTTTCAAAACTCCAATCAGGGACTGAAACAAACCTAAACAACAATTAGATTATATGGAGGAAATGCAAGATGTTTTTACATCAAGGAACTAAAAGAGAGCGAGAACCACAGCACAGTTTATAACACTAAATTATAACTCATATTTATTTTGTTGTTATAAACTGTGTTATGGTTCTTGCTTTTTCTTTTTCAACATATATTTTGCATCCACAGAATCCCCTTCAACAGTGAGTGCAGAGCAGAACCAGGAAATTCACCCGCAGAACTCAATATCTTAAAAAAAAAAAAAATCTGATTCTGATCATCTCAGTAACAACAAACATTCTCCAGTACAAGGCATATTGTGAACATAAGAACATAAGATATGCCATACTGGGTCAGACCATGATCCATCAAGCCCAGTATCCTGTTTCCAACAGTGGCCAATCTAGGTCATATGTACCTAGCAGTTTCCCCAAAAGACACAGGTACCACAATGCTTGTACTGGGTCAAGCATTGATATCCTGGGTCCCTTCTTAATAATGGTTTATGGACCTTTCCTCCAGGAACTTGTCCAAACCTTTTTTAAACCCAGCTGCACTAACAGCCTTTACTACATCCTCCGGTAACAAATTCCAGGGTTTGATTGAACGTTCAGTCTTATTAGTCTTAAATAGTTTACCCTGTAGCTTCATTGCATGTCCCCTAGTCTTTCTATATTCTGATAATGTACACAATCGATCTACGTTTACCCGTTCCACTCCGTTCATTAATTTATAGACTTCTATCATATCTCCCCTCAGCCATCTCTTTTCCAGGTTAAAGAGCCCTAACCTTTTTAGGCTTTCTTCATAGGAGTATCCTTCCATCCCCTTTACCATTTTGTGGGCACTTCTCTGAACCATTTCTAATAACGCTATATCCTTTCTAAGATACAGTGACTAGAATTGCACACAATATTCAAGGCGCAGTCTCACCATGGAATGATATAGAGGCATTATAATATATTTTGTTTTGTTTTCCATTCCTTTCCTTATGATACCTAGCATTCTATTTGCTCTCTTGGCTGCCTCTGCACACTGGGCCGATGGTTTTAACATGTTATCCACAATGATGCCTAAATCTTTTTCCTGGGTGGTGGTTCCTAATGTGGAACCTTGCATCGTGTAACTATAGTTTAGGTTGTTCTTCCCTAGGTGCATAATGAACTAGAAGGATGTCGTCGGCATAGATGTAGAAAGAGACAGCGGACTGTTGAATAAGGAGGGCTAAGGGAGCAAGAAAAACATTGAAAAGCAGAGGAGCGAGAATAGAACCCTGAGGGACGCCACAGATGGAGGGGAATGGGGGAGAGACCGAGGTGCCAGAGTGAACTGAAGAGGTACGACAAGACAGGAAAGAGCAAAACCACCGAAGAACGGTGCCATGAACACCAAAGTCAGAAAGACGGGACAGGAGAGTGCGGTGATCAACCACATCAAACGCAGAGGACAGATCCAAAGAAACGACTAGAGAGATGTCACCATGATCATGAGAGCAATGGAGTTCCGAGAGTAGTGCTGTAAGAACAGTTTTGGTGCTGTGGCCACTGCGGAAACTGGATTGGCGGGGGTGGAGGGCACAGGTGGAATCTAGGTGTGAGGCTAGTTGGGAAAAAACGAGTTTCTCAAGGACTTTAGACAGGAAGGGGAGGTTGGAGACAGGCTGCCAGTTTGCAGGGGAGGAGGGATCAAGAGTGGGCTTCTTCAAGAGGGGGCGGATGATAACGTATTTCCAGTTGGAAGGGAAGAGACAGGAGGAGAGGCTAGAATTGAAAATAGAGAGGATAAAAGGCACGAGAGAAATGTCAGGATTGAGCAGCCAAGAAGAGGGGATAGGATCGAGGGGGCAGGTAGTTTGATGAGCAGATGAGATGGCCTTAATGAGTTCGGGAGAAGAGATAGGAGAGAAGGAGGACCAGATGTGGGGAAACGTGTGGGAGGGAGATGGGGAAAGAACATCCGGGGAGGAAAAGGAGGAGCGAAGAGATAGAATTTTGATGGAAAAAAAGGAGGCAAGAGTGGAAGGGCTAGGAGGGGGATCAGAGGGGGCGGAAGGAAGAGCAGAGGTAGAAGAGAGAGATTTAAGAACAAAGAAAAGGCGCCTAGCAGAGTTTGAGGAGGAGGTAATAAGGCGAGAATAATAAGAGTGCTTGGCCGAGGTAATTGCAGCACGATAGGAGAGGTGAGCTTGCTGGAAGTCCGAGTGGGAGGCAGGGGTACGGAGTTTCCTCCAGAGATGCTCCGCACGGCGAAGTTGAGAGCGGTGGAGGAGGAGACCGGAGTGGTACCAAGGATGGTGGGAGGGAGGGCGGGAAACCATCGGGCGAAGAGGTGCTATAGTGTCAAGAGCGGCGGAAAGGGTAGAGGACCAGATATCGACCTGTTGGTCGACAGAGAAGGATGAAAATTCTGGGGGAAAAAGTGAACTAGCTGGAGGGAAAGAAAGCAGAGCATGCGGAGTGAGGCGCCGTCTGAGGGACGGGGCAGGGGGAGCGGAAGGAGGCGGACCGATCGGTCCAGGGGAAGGAAGAGGGAAAGAGAAAAGGAGACAAAAATGATAGGTCCAAGGGACAGGAGTGGAGTGAATATTAGAGGGGGTGAAGGGGAAGGGGTCAAGGGTAAGGATGAGATCCAGGGATCGGCCGGAGGCATGGGTTGGGCAAGAAACGTGTTGAAGAAAGGACAGGTCTGAGAACAGGGAAAGAAGGGCTTTATCACGGGGGTGGGAGGGAGGGTCGAGGTAGGCATTAAAATCGTCCAAGATGACCAGATGAGGAGACAAAAGAGCAGAATCGGATAAAGTGAGTAACAAAGAGTCCCAAAGGTCGGGGCGTAGAGAGGGGGGAACGTACAGGAGGAGGAAATAGACAGGGGTGAGAGAGTCTGAGCGTACCAAAAAAGATTCAGGATAAGCAGGAGGGGGCGACACCAGAGAAAAGGAGACGGAGGACCTAAAGATGAGCGCTACCCCTCCACCGGAGCGGCGGAGACGGGGGGTATGGTAAGCAGAATAACCAGGCGGAAGACATTGGTGAAGAAGGGCGTCCTCTCCCTCGCGGAGCCAGGATTCCGTAATGAAGAGGGCGTCCAAAGAATGTTGGGTCAGAAGATCATGGACCAGATGGGTTTTCGATCAGATGGAATGACAGTTAAGAAGGGCCAGAGAAAGTGTAATGAGGGGGACAGCTGAGGGAGAAATCGGGAGAGAAGGGGCGGAAGTGGGAGGAGCCGGACAGGGGCAGCAGGGAAGGAGATTGAGGGGGTTACGCGCAATGCTACCAGGGAGAGCAGGAGTCAGGGGCAGTGGACGATGGCCCCAATGAACGGGGATGGCAGCCATGACCTGGTCAGGAGGGCCCAACGAGGTGGGTGCAGAAGACACAGTAAGGGAGGAAGCGAAGAGAAAGACCAGAGACAGCGTGGTGAAAAACGCTGGGTACAGGAAGCACAGCCAGAAATGGAAAGACCCAAGTGGAGAGTGACGGTGCTGATCGTCCCAGTCAGCTCCCGTCCAATCAACCTATCCCCTGTCCATTCCCCTTCCAGTGCCATTCCCATGTGTCAGCTCCCTTCCAGCCTCATCCCCATTACCCATACACCTACCAGTCCCATCCCCAAGTATCAGCTCCATTCCAGTCCCCCTTCAGTACCATCCCCAGGTGACAGTTCCCCTCCTTCCCCCATGTCAGCTTCTTTCCTACCACCTCCTTCCCCTGACAGACCATCTCAGCATCTGTTCCTTCCAGTCCCATCCCCCTGCATCAGCCCATTTGTAGCCCTATCCTCCAGTTTTCTTCCAGGACCAGCAGATCGCTCTTCCCCTTCCACCCCCGATCAGCCCACTTGCAGTTCTAGCCCCCAGTCTTCTTCTAGTACCAGCAGCTCTCTCCTCCCCACATCAGCCCATTTCCAGTCCCAGCCTATTTCCAGTCCTAGCTCCCCCATCAGCCCATTTCCAGTCCTAGCCCCTCCAGTCTACCCATTTCCAGCCCTAGATCCCCCAATTAGCTAATTTCCAGTACTAGCCCACCCATTCTTCCCATTTCCAGTCCTAGCCCCCCAGTCTAGCCATTTCCAGCCCTAGATCCCCCAATTAGCCAATTTCCAGGACTAGACCCCCTCCCCAGTCTGCCATTTCCAGTTCTAACTCCCCCAATCAGCCCATTTCCAGTTCCAGCCCCCCTTAAGTACCCATTTACAGTTCCACCCCCCCCCTCCATCAGCCCATCACTAGTGCTAGCCCTTTCATCAACCCACTACCAATCTTAACCCCCCCTGATCAGCCCATTACCAGTCCTACCCCCCAATCAGATCATTTCTGGGCCTAACCCCTCCTCTCCAGCCCAGCCCTGCCCTGCTTTGCTCAGCTCAGCTCAACATCAGTCCAAGCCCCCCCCCCCCCCCCCATGGAAGAGCCCTGAATTTCCTAATTGGCACCCTGGCTCACTTTTGCAGAGCCACGGGAAGGAAAAACCTCTCTCTTCTTTCCTGCGGCTCTCTTAAAGTTGAATCCGCAGGCGCTGAGGGTAATCTAGGCATTTCCTGCCTCGCACAAGACAGGAAATGCCTATAATGCATATATTATGACTGAACAGGCTTATTTAGTCTTAGACGTAGATACTCTCTGTATGTCTGGTCTGAACTGGATGTACAGAGGGGATCGCAATTCTGATCAGGCAGGATCAGAATCGCAAATAATCCTGTACGTGCAGGCCGGGACTGCAATTCACCCTGGCCTGTATGTACAGGACTATGCCTGGCTAATTCAGTGAATGCTCTTCAATGGAGCCACAGTGCCATGGCGTCATGTTGCCATGGCACCACGGCTCCATTGAAGATCCGCGATGCCGGCAGCCAGACTTCAGGGCTTCATTCCCCACAGTCTGACCCCTGATCCATCCTCCTAAGGCAAGGGTTGGGCTGCAGAGAAAGTCTTCAGGCCCCCCTGCCCCATCCACACCCCTGGCCGCTGAAAAAGAGACGTGCAGGGAAGTTATTCCACCTCAGAGGTGGAATAACGTCCCCGCACATGTCGCCAGCCCTGGACGTACAGACCTGACATTAGAATTGGCCCTGTACGTCCAGGGCTGGTGACCACCCACCACCCACCACCCACCCATACTTTGCCCCCGAGCTGTCCCTTCATTTAATTTCATATTAGTGATTTGACTACAAAATCATCATAATTTTGAAATCAAATATTGTTACTTGTTATTGTGATTAGTTATTGTAGTTTAAATAAGTAAATTTTATAAATAAAAACATATTGCAAAGGCCTATAATATATTAATAATTCCACAAATGATTACAGCGACAGTGCGTTAATGGTAAAGGAAAAGAGACATATTTGATTTTATCATTGGGGGTCACCATAAGTTGACCAATGGTAAAAGGGGTCACGGTACAAAAAAGGTTGAGAACCACTGATCTAGAAGGTATAGGGAAGGAGTTATACTTTCATCCCCTTTAGTTTAGAAGTTGACAATGAACACTGATGAGGAATAAGAGCTCATATTTTTGTTTGTCATGTTGCTGGCTGTCCCCATATGTAACCTTGCTCGTAATGGACTTCCATACCCCACAGTTTCCCCCGCAGAGATGTCTTTATGGATGTTGGCATAGACATATACCTTAGGGGCATCTCTGTTTCTAAAATCAGGCCGAAACATCGACAGCCCTGCTAGGAAACTGTGGCGTGCAGAAACCATCTCAAGCAAGGTTATATATGGGGACAGCCAGCAACATGACAAAACAAAAACATGAGCTCTCATTCCCCATCAGTGTTTATTGTCAACTGCTAAACTAAAGGAGGCAGAAGTGCACCTCCTTCCCTACACTCTCTGGATGTTTGGTTGGCAAAATAAGCACTTTTCAGACGCCTATTTGTGACCTGCATATTCCAAATTACACTTTGATGCCATTTCTAAAATGCCACTTCATGTGTTTTAATGTTGCCTTTCAGTAAAACACCTTAATTTTTAACTTCAAAAAGATGTCAAACAAAAATTTAAACTAAACGTAACAAGTGACAGCATTAAAACTCAACTATTACAATCTAATATACAAAATGCACAACAAAAACAATTAAATCTATAAATACCCCCATGATACACACTAGTATACATTAAACCTAATTTTATATAGGCCATCTACAGTAGGTCTTGAGAAGGATATTCAAATTGGGATGCTCAAAATGTGCACTATATTTCAGTGAGTCCATGATTCTTTTGAAAAATTATATAAAGGTGCTTAAAATGTGTCTTTTGGTGGTTCAGAGGAATACCATTCCATTAAAAGAAAAAGTTAAAAAAAAAGAGCAGTATCACCTAGGATTTGTATAGCACATAGCAGATGTATTTGACATCGTACAGAAGCACATAATTCAGCATATAGATAATATAGCATTTGGACAAAGACATATTATCCATTAAGCTACATGTAACCTTTATTCAGTATCCACTATAATTTTTTAATATTCCACTGCTAAGTTGACTACCAAAGAAAGACCATACGGCCTCATACAGAACCATGAAGGTAATAAAAGTGCATTACTATTGACAAAGGCCAATTAATTTAAAATGGTATGGGATATTCAAATAAAAGTGCAAGTCTGAACTCATTCTCCTTCAATAAGCACCATTTCATTAAAAGAATTAATTAACACTGAACTAGCAAAAGCGAATGAAAGAAGATCGGGAGATGATTTTGGCTGAGGGGAAGCATATGCAATTAGATAGTAAAATGAAGGAGACAGAAGGAAATAATAAAAGAATATTAGAGTAACCAAGAATAAGCTGTACAGAAAAAGAGCAGGGAATGTAGAGGTCTATTCGTGCCCTACATAATGTAGTTTGCCGGCTGGTGGGTATATTGTATCCCCATAACCGAACATAAATGTAAGTCAGTTTTGTAAGGAAAACTTCCTGTGGTGGTTTCCTTAGAAAACCTCTTTTCTGGTGGAGTCCATGGGTAGAAAAGCGAGATTAAACTTGAGATATCAAAGTCAGTACATACACATTTCTACTGGTATTTTAGAAAAGGCTCTACCAAGCATGGGACCTTTCGTAAAATATGTATAAGGACTGTCAGTTTGTTCTGTTAACTCCCATATCAATGTATATTGTCCCTCTCAGTTTTAGATGGTTAGTGATTTTACCCTCATTCATTTCCTCAAATCTGGCATGAATGTGCATCACAGTTCATCTCCTAATTTTGTCTTCACCTTCCGTTGCTAAAGCATTAAGAGCCTTAATGCATTAGCAAGCGAATACTGGAGGAGCTGTTGATCTTGCACAACCTCACATTACTCAACCCACAGTGTATATTAGTGGTGAGTGTTAACATGAATTGAAATTAAGGAAAATCCTAATTATTAAAATTTTAAATGAGCCCGTTTTCTCAAATGAGCCATATAACGCAATATATAATATTAAGAGCTAAAATAAAACAGATATAACAGACTAAAAACAAAGCAAGCAATAATTATTCCATACTTTTGCTAAGCTGTTTGCTGGTGTAGTATTTACCAAGACTGGATAATTAATAAATTAGGCCCAGGCTTTGAAGAGTAATTCATCAGTCAGAGAAAGGCTTCTTAGACCTGATAGAGTAGTCAGAAATACTGACAATGAATCACAGTTTCTCATTATTAAGATAAATGTCCTCCTGATTTACATATTCTTCTATAAACTGAACAGATAACTCAAAAGAGCAAAATGAAAAAAAAATGTTTTAGGGTATAAGAACTCATACATGATGTTTAAATTCCTTCAGTATTATGCTAAATATTATACCTGCCCAAGTTTTCATCTGTCTCTAAAGGAAAAAAGGGGAATGTTGTAGTGGTTGATATGGAAGGACAGACTAGCTAGGCCATGTGGTCTTTTTCTGTCGTCATGCTTCTATGTTTCTACTTTTCTATTTATTTTATTTATGTCATACTTTTTAATTGCCATTCCACATTAAAGCTCAAAGAGATCTGCAATAAATACAAATATTAAATGCATAGAAACATCATGCAGAATAATAAATAATACCATAAAAATCCAATACGCAAAATGCACAACAAAAAACAATTAGCAGAAACCTCAGTTTTGGCCACTAAGTGTCGCCCTTAACCAATGGTCTTGACTTGACTCGACTCCCCTCCCCCCCCCCCCCCCCCCATCCTCACAGGAACAGCCTCCGGACTATACCTATCTGACCACGGGAACAGAAGACTCATCCTGAGGATCAAACCAAGAACCTTCCACATGGCCATACATAGTGCTACCACCAGGCTGGCCCATTCTCTGATAATTTCATCTTACAAACATTGAGTTTATTATTGAAAAGATTTGTTTCTGCAATTTTTACTTCAGAGTTAAAATTCTCCTGCTGGTTGGATAAATATTTGTTACCAACCAATTGGCCGGACAAAATTTATCAAGTTAAAAAGAGATAGTATTTTGGGCATTCTGAGGATGGGCTTCAGTTTAATCAGTTAGCATTAAATATCAGAGCTATCCAACTAAATTTAAATAGATAACTATTCGTTTCCCAGGGATGTCCAAAGGTTAACCGGATATCTGTTTTTTTAAGGTTACCTAAGAGTCTGATCCCCTTCACTCTTCCCCTCCCATTTAAAATAAAAGACATTTAAAATAAAAGACATTTTTTATTCCCATCACTCTATCGATCATGAAGGGACATTTTTAAAAAGCTACTAATGGCCCCCATCTCCTATTTCTCCCCCTTCTTCTGTGGCATTAAAAAAAACAACCAACCAACAACTATCTGCAGTCCTGATTCCCTTCCTTCCCTTACTTCTGAAGTGCTGTTTGTAAAAAAGCTATCTGCATCCCAGATACCTTATCCTCCATCCCTCCTGATGTGTTTATTAGCCCCATCAACCAACCACAACCTTCCACCTTCCCACTTTCTGTCAAAAATTTTAGAAAGGCTGTAGTGATGACTGTGATCTCCTGCTTCCTCTTGCCAAATAAAGATAGAGATCTAACCAGGGAATCCCTTTCCTCCCTCTCCTGTCCTTTTATTTAAATGTCTTATTGGGAGGGTGGGAGGGAAAAGAGACTGGGGTCACAACAGCCTATTTTAAATGCTGCATTGGCAGAGAGGGAGAGAAAGGAATGGGTAAGGTTATTTTTAAATGCTATTCTAGATGGAGAGAAGAAGGGAGATCAGGACGGTAAGTACTATGGGGGATGTCTACCAAAGCACAGTAGCAAGGAACACAGGGTTTAGCATGGGGCTAAAATGCATTTTAGCCACAGAGTAGCTAGGAGTGCATGGCCAGAAGACTCCCATGCTAAAAACACCATGTGACCTCAGCAGTGTACTAGTGGAGTGTGTAGGCACAAAGATACCACTAACACAGGTGCAGCTATCACCGGCCTCTGACCAATTAGTAGTTGCACCCAGGGGCGGATCTATAATGAGGCCAAGTGAGGCAGTGGCCTCATGTGGCAACTTTTTGGGGGCGGCAAAAATTGCCCCCAAAAAGTCCGCCTTGCTCAGCCTTCAGAAAAAAATCAGATTGGGAGAGCCGCTGCCACCGCCGCGGCGGCAGAAGGAAGTGCTCCACGGCCGCCACGGCAGACCCTCTTCTCTCCCTCAGTGCCGGCTTTACAGAGCCACGAAGAGAGAGTTTGCCTTTCTTGTGCCTCTGCTAAGCCCACTGGCACTGATGGGAAACAGGAAATGCCCGTTTCCCATCAGCGACGGTGGGCTTAACAGAGCCACGAGAAAGGGAAACTCTCTCTTTGCAGCTCTGTAAAGTCAGTGGCAGCACTGAGGAAGAGAGGAGGGCTCTGCCGGGGCAGCCGCGGGGCACTGGCAACGGCTGCCGTGGTACTGGCAACGGCTTCAGCAGCCAGTTTCTTGAAGTGGGCTGATTGGAGGGGGTTAGGACTGGTAATGGGCTGGGGGGGTTAGGACTGAAAGTGGGCTGATGGGGGGTTAGGACTGGTAATGGGCTATGGGGGGCTAGGACTGGAAATGGGATGATCAGGAGGGGGTTAGGACTGGTAATGGGCTATAAGGGTGGCTAGGACTGGAAATGGGCTGATGGGGGGGTTAGAACTGGAAATGTGCTGATGGGGGTTAAGAATGGAAATAGGCTGATTGGGAGGGGGGTTAGAGCTGGAAATGGGCTGATGGGGGGTTAGAATTGGAAATGGGCTGATCGGGAGGGGACTAGGACTGATAATGGGCTGATTGGTGGGGTTAGGCCTATAAATGGGCTGATTAGGGGGGTTAGGACTGCAAATGGACTTATTGGGGGGGGGGAGTTAGGACTGGTAATGGGCAGATGGGGGGCTAGCACCAGAAATGAGCTAGGACTGGTAATGGGCTGATTGGGGGGCTAGGACTAGAGTGGGCTGATGAGGGGATAGGACTGGAAATGGGCTAATGGGGGAGGGGAGGAGAGTGCTGCTGGCCCTGGAAGAAAACAAGGGGCTAGGGCTACAAATGGGCTGATGCGGGAGGATGGTAAAATAGGACTGGAAAGGAGCGGATAATGAGAGGGTCTGCCAGGGGAAGCAGGGGGCAGGAAGTGAGCTGACACGGGGGAAGGAGGGGGCTGGAAAGGAGCTGACACCTGGGATGTACTGAAGGGGGACTGGAAGGGGTAGGTGGTTAGGTAATGAGGAGGAGGAGGAGGCTGGAAGGGATCTGACATGCAAATGGCAATGGAAGGGGAATGAGTACACAGAGAGGAGCACTGGATCTTGCAGTAGAGTCCGAGGAAACCACAAGGAGCAAGAGTCGTGAATTGGTGAGATACATTTATTGAATCCCCTACGCGTTTCGGCTTTTGTCTTCTTCAGGGGGCACACAAATATGTGACACTACAGGGTAGAAAAGGGGGTGGTTTTGATGCAACCGCAAATTGTGCGAGGGAGACCAATATCCGACAATGAAACGGGTTCCGCAGGCAAAATTAGCGTGAAAGGAAAGCACTTGACAGCATTAGAAATCAAGCTTTAAACCTGATCAGAGCAAATGCTGTCAAGTGCTTTCCTTTCACGCTAATTTTGCCTGCGGAACCCGTTTCATTGTCGGATATTGGTCTCCCTCGCACAATTTGCGGTTGCATCAAAACCACCCCCTTTTCTACCCTGTAGTGTCACATATTTGTGTGCCCCCTGACAAAGGCGAAAGCCGAAACGCGTAGGGGATTCAATAAATTCATCTCACCAATTCACGACTCTTGCTCCTTGTGTTTTCCTTTTACTGGAAGGGGAATGGACAGAGGGTAGGGCGACTGGAAGGGAGCTGACTGGGGGGGTGGCCCCGAGAGTGGACGTAAGCTGATATCTGGGATGGTATTTGGACAAGAAGGGGCTGGACAGTGGGGAAGGAGGAGGACTGGAAGGGAATGGACACCAGTGGCAGTCATGGGAATGCAAGGCGGTTGACATTGGAAGGTACTGGGAGGGGAGGACTGGAAAGGGGGCTGTTACTGGAGAGGGTTACTGGAACTGGAAATGGGCTGATGGAAGGAAGTGAAGAAAACAAAACAAGAGATAAGAAATGGCAAATGGACCATGGACCACAGACCGCAGAAAGAGAGCTAAGAGAAGCCAGGAAAGCAGAAGCCTCAGATCGGGACCAGCATGATCAGAGAATAAAATGGTCAGACAACAAAGGTAAAAAAATAATTGTATTTAATTTTAGTGATTGGACTTTGTGCTGTTTTTATATTTTACACAATATTGGGGAACTGCATCTCTTATTTATCTGATGTTGCACTGCACATGGGCTTTTTGGGGTTTCAATTTAAATTTTGTCTACATATTTTTATTTTTACTTTAGATTGTGGTTATTTCTTCTGTACTTGGTGAGGGTCGATGTGAGTGCGTGACTGAAGTCAGGTGTTCTGTTAACATGGAGTTTGTACACAAAGATCTATATTGTACTATAGTAATTTGACTTGTTCAGCTTTTCAAATGGGTGTATGGATGTTCCAGGGCCCACTGTAGTATTTACAGTGACACTTTTTTTGGATGTGCGCCTTATGTGAGTTTTGGAATTTTGTACTGATATGGTATGGTATGGTATGGTATGGTATGGTATGGTAGGTTTGCTCTCTGTTGTAAGGTTTTGTATTAGTTCACAATATGCCTGGTACTGGAGAATAGTGGTTGTCGTTGTTGTTGGCGAGATGATCAGAATCAGATTTTTTTTTTTTAAATATTGAGTTCTGTGGGTGAATGTCCTGGTTCTGATTTGCTGCTGCTATGAATGCAAAATATATATTGAAAAAGAAAAAGCAAGAACCATGACGCAGTTTATAACAACAAAATAAAAATGAGTTATAATTTAGTTTTACAAACTGTGCTGTTGGTTCTTGCTGTCTTTTAGTTCCTTGATGTGCAAACGGGACCATACCTATACCTGTGCAAGTGGTACAGCTGCATAAGGCGGAAAGGCTTAGGGGGCACATTTCGGCTGTCTCCTGTCGCCTGCCGCCGCTGGCAGGACAATAGCAGGCAGTCGAAATGCACTCCCCAAGCCTTTTCACAGCACTTTAAGCAGGTCTGGTCCCTCCCTCCTCCGACGCGATGCCATAGTATGAAGGGACAGATTTGCTTAAAGTGCCGGTGCCTTTCAGATTGGGTGCATGCCCCCCCTCCTCCTCCCCATACCTCCATCCAGCGCTGCCTGCTCTTTCCCTGCTGTTGGCGCCACCATGAAAAAAAGAGAGGGCGGCAGCAGCAGGGAAAGAGCAGGCAGCGCTGGACAGAGGTATGGGGGGGAGAGGGGGGCATGCACACGAGCTGCAAGTTGCACAGGGTACGATTGCAACTCGTTACGGTCCTGTGTGCAAATATCTTACATTTCCTACATATAATCTAATCGTCTTGTTGGTTTAATTCAGGCTCTGGATTTCTGAAAAAGCCCTGCTCCCTCTAAGGTGGGGAGGGGGGCGCCAGTTCGTACTTTGCCTCAGGCAGCAGATTAACCTTGAGCCGCCCCAGGTTGCACCTGCCTTGCTAGCGTGCCACAAGCATTCAGTTTGACCATGAAACTCACAATTTTTAAAAGCCAGAAACAACCCACACATATACCAGTGATTTACAATGCTTTTTGGCAATGGGCACAAGTGTTTGTCTAGAGAGCATCTGTATCGGAGTGGCGGCATGATGTGGCTGCCATATCAGTGGAGCACTACAGCATATCAGTCACAAAACTAGGAGCTGCAGCACTTGATGGGAAACTGGGCACACATCTACAGCAATAGCTGTACTGACAAGATGCTGTTCACATCTTCAAATGCCCTAAATAGAAGTGGGAGGCCTACTGATGTGATGAGCTACAAAGGAGTTGAGAGATAAGCCCTGTCCTCAGTGAAACAGCTGATACTGGTCACATTGTGTAGATGGACACAGGAAAGTACAGCTGGGGACAGGGCATGCAAATGTGGTGGTCCAACCACTGACAGAAAAAAGGTTGGCACTAAACTGTGCTGTCAGACCACCATCTTCCCTGCATGGGGGTCCTTACAAGTGCCATTGACCTTGCTCCTGGGGCAGATGGCCCCTTACCTTGACCAAAGAAGGACAAGTCTTTGATCTACTGGCTCAGAGAAGATGCCTACATTTCTACCACTGAATGTGAGATAGCTTGGTTGGAGCTTACTGATCAGTATCCCCGGCCACTTTGCCTAGGGGATGAGGAATTCCATAGATCTAGTGAGCTGTTGCAGACTCCCAAGGTCATATAGGCTTTTGAGTTTTCCGACAATTGAAGTGCTGTGATGGGAAGCTGATTGGGGTAGCCCATCCTCATGTGTCCCCCAGAGATCTCCCCAGGATGGGAGCATGGGTGCTCTTTCTGGAATACCTCCCAACTTTGTAGTCAAGCTTAGGCCACGAGAGCAGGTGTACTATGTGATGGGCCAAGGAGTTGCATTTGGACAGTGTGGATCCCATGTAGTCGAGGGGATGGGAGGAAGGGTGCCTCAGCCATAGGTATCTCCACATAAATGTGGTCCCTGTGTTGGGCCTACAGTTCTGAAGACTCAAAATGCCCCCTTCTCCCACATAGGGTAAACATAAGGACATAGATATGCCATACTGGGTCAGACCATGGTCCATCAAGCCCAGTATCCTGTTTCCAAAAGTGGCCAATGTAGGTCATAAGTACCTAGCAGTTTCCCCAAAAGACACAGGTTCCTGAATGCTTGTATCGGGTCAAGCAGTGATCTCCTGGGTCCCTTTTAATAATGGCTTATGGACCTTTCTTCCAGGAACTTGTCCAAACCTTTTTTAAACCCAGCTACACTAACAGCTTTTACTACATCCTCCGGTAACAAATTCCAGGGTCTGATTACACGTTGAGTGAAAAAATATTCTCTCCTATTAGTCTTACATAGGTTATCCTGTAGCTTAATTGCATGTCCCCTAGTCTTTTTATATTCTGATTATGTAAACAATCGATCTACATTTAACTGTTCCATTCCATTTATTAATTTATAGACCTCTATCATGTCTCCCCTCAGCAGTCTCTTTTCCAAGTTGAAGAGCCCTAACTTTTTTAGCCTTTCTTCATAGGAGTATCCTTCCATCCCCTTTACCATTTTGGTGGCTCTTCTCTGTACCTTTTCTAATAATGCTATATCCTTTTTAAGATACGGTGACCAGAATTGCACACAATATTCAAGGTGCGGTCGCACCATGGAACGATACATAGGCATTATAATATGCTTTGTTTTATTTTCCATTCCTTTCCTAATGATACCCAGCATTCTATTTGCTCTCTTGGCCGCCATTGCACACTGGGCCGAAGGTTTTAACATGTTATCCACAATGATGCCTAAATCTTTTTCCTGGGTGGTGGTTCCCATTGTGGAACCTTGCATTGTGTAACCATAGTTTCGGTTGTTCTTTCCCAGGTGAATAACTTTGCACTTGTTCACATTAAATTTCATCTGCCAATTGGATGCCCAGTCTTCCAATTTATCAAGATCCTCTTGCAATTTTCCACAATCCTCTTGGGTTTTAACAATTTTAAATAGTTTTGTGTCATCTGCAAATTTGATAACCTCACTCGTTATTCCCTTTTTCCAGGTCATTTATGAATATGTCAAAAAGCAGCGGACCCAGCACAGATCCCTGGGGTACTCCACTATTCACCTTTTTCCAACTGTGCAAAGCTCTCCATGCCACCCTCCACCCCTAACCAACCCACTCACATCCCTAAGGTGGGATGCACGGAGCAGGAATTGGTCCTCTCTAACTATCATAGCACTATGCTAGCTGGCAGCATGTGTCCAAGACACACTTTTAACGCATGCCAGACATATGAACATTAGCAAAAGAACCCATATTTGAGTGATAGGGTGATGTATTGTATAGTTGTGTACACTATTGACATTATTGCCCCAAAAGGGGAAAAAAAGAAAAATCCTCAAAATATAAAAAACCTGTAATGATACAAAAAACCCCGAAAGAAAATGCAAAATGTTTGCCTGTACACACCTTGTGTCTATAAAATAGCCTCAACAAAAATTCACAATCACAACTAAAATACACCCATATATATTTGCACCTGTTCTGGAATATGTATAAATAAATACAAGTGAATTATAGCGTGGAATAGTCTCCCAGTGGAGGAGGTAGAGACGAGGACAGTATATGAATTCAAAAAAGCATGGGACAAACACAGAGGATCTCAAAAGGAAAAAAAAAAGGACTATTGTAGAAGTTGATGTGGAAGGGCAGACTAGATAGATCATGTGGTCTTTTTCTGCAGTCATGTTTCTATGTTTCTAAGTACATGACTCTACCCATGCTCTGACTACACTACACCCCTAATACACCAAGTGAGTCATCTAAATATGTATGTCATCATTTACCATGTTACTATGTATGCTTTCCTGTCACCACACATACTTTTATGTGCGTAACCTATGTGGTGATTTCATAGGATACCTTTAATGTGTGTTAAATGTGAAAAATCCTTTATAAAATCACCTCAATTTACAACAGTCATTTCAATTGGTAAATTACAATTAGAAAACTGCTACCCTTCCTGTGGGTAAAAATGTGTTCTGATGGTTCTTGGGGTTTATGTGACTTTCGGGACCTTTTGTACTGCACTGCTTGCACCTGCTCTTTGCCACCATCCTAAAGCTGCTGACCTAGTCTTCTTAATGGTTAAGCTAGCCCCGACTACAGCTAAGTAGAGCCAGGAGAATCCCAGTAGCTCTAAACCTAGTCACTCTGATTTTGATCGGCTTGATTTCCTGAAAGTTCAGCTGAAAACCTATTGATCTCATTCTATTTAAAAACAACAACAGAAAAAACAAACCTTACCCCATCTTTAGTGAATAAAACACATTTAGTGGCATTTTAGAAAGGACATCCAGTTACAGGCTGGGACATGCAGGGCAAAACATCTGAGAAAACCCTGGGAATGTTCACATTTCAATCTGATTTTAGAAACACAAATGGACATCTGCAGAAATGGCTTCTTGGACGTCCCAGTGGCATTTACCAGAAGTACATCCTCTATGTTCAGTGACATTGCAGTCACTCAAACACGGCGAATTAGTAATCTGTTTGGGGTTTGTATTTATATGCAGGTTTCTTTATACAGGAAATTCAGACAGTGATGATGACAACACATTTTGCTCTTCCCTTGCCATTGCTGTAACGAAACAAATACTTGAGTGAATATAGGCACGGAGGCCTCAAAAACCATGACCAGGCATGTTTGTGCAGTTCTGAAATCATACTGCATCATGCATCTTCATTCCTCCACCCAGACCATTCCTCTGCCACGCTCCTGTTCTACTTGAACATCCTTGCGCTAGGGACATCTATATACCCAGTTTCAAAAATGGCTCCAGGGACACCCTTGTGAACTGGACATCTCCATACCCATTTTTAGACATCCAAAACATGAATAGAGATTCTGAAATAACCCCATTGTGTCCTGTCTCCAGCTCCTCCATAGGGTTGTATATGCTTCCACACAGTTTCAACATGTTTTATTAAGACTTTCTATCAACATTATTTTATATCACCAAGGAGATATGTTCTCCGAGTAAGCAAATCAAGTATTTTGTGAGCCACCTTGGTTGTGTTCAGAAAGGTAGCATATAAATATCTATAAAGAAATACATATTTTTGCCAGTGCACTATAAATATAACTTATGCAAGTGTATCCAGATAATTACATTTAAGATATTTTTGAAGTATCTTTTGCTTGATATTATGATACTTTCTAGAACTACCACTATAGTAATTCTTACAAGATTAAACACACCCTAGAGATCACATATATTGTAACATAAAAGGACTTCTTATCACAGGAATCCACTCTGTCTATTGTAGAAATATATTGATCCCTTTAGCCTCCTGCTATCATTTTCTCTCTTTTTGTCTGAGAGGAAAAGACTGAACATAATTACCTTAGATGCTTCTCTGCCCTTTTGGCTAAGATCAAATGTAAGGCCTAAGTCATGTGTTGAGATTAGTATTATTATTATTATTCATTTGTATAGGTATGCCAGACACATACAGAAGCACTTATGACCTGATTTTATAACAGAGAACCAACCAAGCAGGTACACAAAGACTGGCGACAATTCAGTTCAGGAGGAAAATCTTTTTATTTCCCACCTGAATTGAATTGTCGCCAGTCTTTGTGTACCTGCTTGGTTGGTTCTCTGTCTAGTGTGCAGGTATCTGTTGCTCTCCTTGGTACTGATTTTATAACAGGGCATCTATATAAGTCTAAAAAGGTGCCTATTTAAGCCTTTTTTATAAAGACAACCAGCCCAGACAGTGAGCAAATGAGCCACACATTCGCAATTGCTACAAGACAGATATAAATGTGTGCATGTGTTCCACATATTTGCTGGTGTAGCTTATGAAATATGCGCATACATTGCAATTCTACCCTGTTTCACCCAAACTCTGCCTCCAGGAATGTTTACATTGGTATGCATAGGAATATGCACCACTTTACTTTCATGTGTAGAATGGCCACACAATTTAATAAAAGGCCTTTTCCATCTATAAAATAGGCTTTACATATGGGAAAAACCTTTATGAAATTACCCCTGTAATGGACTGTTCATATTTCTTGGAGAATACAATCTAGTAAAGACCAATAGACAAGACATACAACAAAAAACAAATTACATATGAGTAAAGGTGCGACTAAGAAGAATGATGTAGGCAGTAATAGATAGGGAATAAATTTAAAACAGACTCTGAGTTGCATATGTTGTTACTGATCGGCCTATTTTAGTTAGTGTAGATAGGCACTTTATCTAAATGGCTAATGTGAGGAATTAGATTGATGCTCACAGCACAATCAATGACGTGCAGAAGCTATCCCTTCTTAGTCTTGTGGCTGAGACGGAGACCCTGCATAGATTAACATCCTCTCATCTGATTCCACTGGGGACATTAAACTGCCTGGACCCTGACCAAATGAGCATTAGACTGTCCAAAAAAATAAACAAATAATTTATTAAACTAACATTGGAGAAAGTTACAGAATGTTTTGCTTTTTCATAGCTATGACAGCGGTATGCACAAGTGAAATGTATTTTGCTATTTTGTACATGGCAAGCAACTACAAGAGTTAAAAAAAGATCCTGGCGAAGGTACTTTGGATAAGGACAAGGCAGTCTATAAATAAGACTTATACAAAGCAAGAGCAGTTCATAAATGAGAATCAATAAATATGTGAAAAAATATATTTCGTATTTATAGTTTCATTTATATAAAGCATATAAAAATAACAGACATATGAAGCAGAGAACGTAAACAGTTTGCAGGGAAAGAAATATTTAATATTCTCTGTAAGCTATGCCCACACTAAATATTTCAGTGCATGCATTTATTAAAATGTCAGCCCCCTTTAAATTATTTTTATATCCTGGTGCAGACATCACTCTAGCTGTAAATTAATAGACAAATTACTGCAGGAGAAGTGGAGCTGAATAAAATCACTTTATATCTTGGTGAAAAGAGTTAATAATGTCAGCCCATGGAGGCGGAAGGAGAAAACCAATATTACTTTTCTTGGCCATGGCTCTGGGATTGTTCAAATCCTTGGATAGTTCTGCTTGTGCAAACATTAACAAGGTTTTTATGCTGGTGTTGGTGCTCTGGGTTTATCAAGTATTCATGATGCTCTCTGATATAGTGTACTGACATTGTGTTCAGGGACTAGGTACAAACCTTTGTGCCTCACCGCCAGGAGAGGTGGATGCCTTCTGTTCATATTTAATTTATATTCCTGCAAATTCTTCCAAAGCAAATGGTATTTCCTCAGATGAAATTTAAGAAAAAAAAGCATAAAGCAGACAAAGTATGATCTTTTAGTTAGTTTCTTTTTTCTCCCCAGGGTACAATAGTCTTTGTCCCCATATGCAAAAGCCGATATGCAAAATCTACTAAAATACAGAATTATGAAAAGGTACACTGCATCAAGCAATAAAACAAACTTTCCCAATGGTTGCTGTTTGTAATCTGGAATTAAAGCCAGAAAGGAAAAAATATATTCCCAAATGCTTTCAATAATCTATCATGTGAAAAGTTATTCATTTGATTTATAATATGTTTTGTCCACCTTTCTGCCCACTTTCTAGAGAAATAAGTGCTTGCTAGATGGATAACCAGTTTCATAATTTGCTATGGAAACATATTGCAATGCAAGGAGACTAATTAAAAAAAAAGTTATACATTTCTTTTAAATAAAATGATTAACTAGGGTCCCTTCTTATTTATTTATTTAGCTGTATTTATATCCCGCTTTTCACCGGGTCAAAGCGGTCAATTTGGGGATACATTTAACACAAGGGGATATGAGACACATACGCTAATACTTACAGGGAACATGGGCAATGGAGAGTTAAGTGGCTTGCCCAAGACCACAAGGAGTGCCTATAGGACTAGAAATCCCAGTCCCTCCGGCCTGAGATTGCTGTCTCCAGGTGGGACTTGAACCCCTGGCCCTCCAGCCTGAAGTACCTTGTCCTAACCACTAGACCACTCCTCCCTCCTCCCTCTCAATTTCATCTTCCAACCCAAGTAAACAACTCAAAACTTGGTCACTGCTTTATTAACCCATAAGCATTACAACTTAACACCATCAGCGCATGAAGTCATACAAATGTCGCCCATGATTGGCATATCACACCCAACTAGATGTGTCATATGGATACTAATTATGTTGCTAAATTCCTCCGGTGACAGAAGGCTGGTGGGTATTCAATTGTGGCCTCAACATCTGCTTTTGCCATCAAAGAGATGGGTCCAGAACATCTTAAGTTCTGGAGCTGAATCAAAAGAGGAATACTGCACCAAAGTGTTGGGCCAATAAAAGTGTGAACATTAATCCCCATAGGGAAAGACAAATTATGAATTAAAAAAATATATATCCTGCACCTTCTTTGGAATGATGCCCATGGAGGATACTACCAGATTTTGAAAGGAGGGTGCTCTAAAGGACCAACTATACTAACTAAATCCAACTCCTGCAACTTTTGAGTAACCTCCCCTCTCAAAGTTGTCACTGAAGGAAAATTCCTAGTCCTATACTACAACTGTGGTCCATTAAAAGAAATAACAAAAACAACTTAAAACTCTCCAATAGTAACATATTTGCTGCTTGGTCTGGATACACATGCAACTAACCTTCAAGTGCTGCCAATCTAATTAGCGAGGGGGCCTTGAGTAGCCAGAGCCAATGGGAGGTTGTCCTAAAACCTGAAATGGCAAATCTCTGCCACTTCCTGCACATCTGGACCCACAATGAAAGACTGTATGATGTCCTCTGCACACACTGCAATGGTGTCAAAAGCAACAAGATTGCCACTCACAGTACCAAGTACTGAACTGAAAATAAGAATTGTCCAATCTACCCAACTGTTTGAACTCCCAAAAGGACATAGTAATAAACTGTGATGATTGAATCATATGTCCCACCCCACCAACAGGCACATCAAAACCAGATGTTAAAGTGGGGCCCCCACCTGATACAGCAGTGGATATTGGAAAAGACATCTTTGAGACCCTAGGATGAACCATACAATTCCAAACAACCGGATGTTGATATCCCTAACTCCCCAAGCCTCCTACTTTTCCTTGGCTAAACTCTTCCACATTGCTCATCATAATTAAGCCATATCCAGCCCTCATATATCCTATGGGCCCTTAAAATCAAATCTGAATGTCTCAGTAATATGGGCTACAATGCAGACTTAGCTGCATCAAGTATGCCAGAAAAAACTTGACATACCAACATAGTTATAGTTATTATTTTTTTATATATACTGCCTATTATGTACCATGTCTAAGCAGCTGACAATTCTATACAGTCAGGTACACATTTTTACTTCACCCCCAAAGGGCTCACAATCTACATATTTGTACCTGCGGCAATGGAGGGTTAAGTGGCTTGCCCAAGGCCACAAGGAGCACCTCTGAGACCAGAAATTCCAGACCTTCTAGCCCAAGGTTGTTGTCTTTCAGTGGGATTTGAACCTCTGGCCCAAGGTAACTTGCCTCAACCACTAGGCCATCCAATTGTATATATTTTTAGTTACTTAAAGTTTCCTTTTTCTGCCACCCTTCTTCCTCATACTTCTTATCCCCACTATCCTGATCTCTAGCAAGAAGAGAGAAAATAATTACATATTTCCTCTCAAAATTTTCTTTCACAATTTTTGAGGGACTGGACTAACAGTACAATTGCACAAAAAATGTGTGTACTGTGAGATACTGGTGAAGAGCATCCAGACTTGAAAGTATCCCCAAAACTTCAATCCTAGGTTCAGAATGTATACCTGAGCACCCAACAACCTCTCAAGCTGAATCAGAATCTGAAGAAGAGGAAGGATTCTGAGGAATCAATTAAATCTGATTCACAAACTTGCTTAGGGCCAATTTACCCACTCTGCACATATGTTTTTTTTTTTCTATCAAGTCTTTTAACTGCTCGCTTCAAATTTCACAAGAACCTCTTGTCTTATAGTTGCTTAATTATTTTCCACCCTCGTACTTGCTCTTACTAACCAACCTGGTCTACTCTGTATCCTCATCCTGAGTAGAAAGATGGAGCATCCATATATTGACCCTCTGCCTCCACTGAGGTCCAATCACCATTGGTGAGGAGGCTGACCTCATCACTCTTGCTTTATGATTGTGTCCATCACCAGAGCATGCTAGCTTAAATTAAAGCTTTCTGAGTTCTATTGCAAGCAAGCCTCTCCCCACGGGGAGTGGTTAGTACACACAGCAATGGATACCAGTGAGCAAGAAGTAGTCTCAGTTTCTAGCACCCATGTGAAGATAAGTCACTGCATCACAGAATCTTTAGAAATTTAAGCATTTTTTTAGCAGCTTGCTTTGGCCATTTTTTTTTTTGCCTGTTGCTTTCTATTAACTATTTTTCCTGCATCAATCTTTCATAATATTGCTTACTCAATTTTGTGTTTCTGGATGGCTATACAGTGTCTTGTGAAAGTATTCATCCCCTTGATCTTTGTCCTGTTTTGTCACATTACAAACTGGAATTAAAATGGAGATTTGGGGGTGAGCACCATGTGATTACACAACACGCCTACCATTTTGAAGGTGCAAAATATTTTTTATTGTAACACAAACAATAAGTAAGACAAAAAAAAAAGAAATCATGGGTGTGCATAGGTTTCCCTCCTCCCCAAAGTCAATACTTTGTACACCACCTTTTGCTGCAATTACAGCTGTATGTTTCTTGGGGTATGTCTCTATTAGCTTAGCACATCTAGCCACTGGGATTTTCACCCATTCCTCAAAGCAAAACGGCTCCAACTGCTTCAAGTTAGATGTGTTATTTTGGTGTACAGTAATCTTCAAGTCATGCCAAAGATTCTCAATTGGATTGAGGTCTGGGCTTTGACTAGGCCATTCCAAGACATTTAAATGTTTCCCTTTAAACCACTCCAGTGTAGCTTTAGCAGTATGTTTAGGGTCATTGTCCTGCTGTAAGCTGAACCTTCGTCCCATTCTCAAATCTCTGGCAGACTGAAACAGGTTTTCCTCAAAAACTGTCCTGTATTTAGTGCCTTCCATTGTTCCTTCAATCCTGATCAGTTTTCCTGTCCCTGCCAATGAAAAACATCCCCACAGCATGATGCTGCCACCACCATGTTTCACTGTTGGAATGGTGTTCTCGGAGTGATGGGAAGGGTTGGGTTTGGCCATACATGGTGTTTCCCATGATGGCCAAAAAGTTCAATTTTCATCTCATCTGACCAGAGAACCTTCTTCCATGTGTTTGGGGGGGGGGGGGGGTCCACTACATGTTGTTGTGCAAATTCCAAACATGTTTTCTTATTTCTTTCTTTAAGCAATGGCTTTTTTTCTGGCCACTCTTCCATAAAGCCCCATTCTGTGGTGTGTATGGCTTAAAGTGGTCCTATGGAAAGATACTCCCATCTTCACTGTGGATTTTTGCAGCTCTTTCACTGTTATCCTTGGTGTCTTTGTGGCATCTCTGCCTGGTCTGTGAGTTTTGGTGGGCAGCCTTCTCTTGTCAGGTTTGCAGTGGTGCCATATTCTTTCCATTTTGTTAAAATGTATTTAATGGTGCTCCATGGGATATTCAGAATTTGGTCTTCATTTGCTTGCTTAGTGGTGTTGCAGAGTCAGAGAATCCCAGACAGGGGGCATGTTCCAGCCTTCATTTCTGCTAGCAGAGATGTTCAGCAGTGTGAGAACCATAGCTTTCCACAATACCTATCAATTTTCTGTCCAGTAATAGACAGTACTGGGGATATTTGAGTACCATCTTTTGTAGATTACCAGAGGATATAGTATTTTTGTTTAGTGAAGCTGAGTTTAGAAAAGGTTTGGAGAAGCTCCTGGAGGAAATCTTCATAAACTATTATTAAAGAGAACCCAGGAAATCCACTGCTTACCCCAGGACAAGCACTGAGGAACCTATGTACCTTTCTGAGAACCTGTCAGGTACCTGTGGTCTTGATTGGCCATTGTTAGAAACAGGATACTGGGCTTGATAGACCTTGGTATGACCCAGTATGGCATTTCTTATGTTCTTATGTTAGATCCTCTGGATGTTTTACTGGCAAAACAAGTACATTTCAGAAGCCTGTTCATGCCATGGAACAAGTATGAACTTGAATGAAGACAGAGACATGCTAGCCATATCTGAAATCAGATGTGCATGCCTAAGGTCTTCAAAACACCCCGGACATGCCCCTCCTTCATGCCCCTGTCCTAGATAGACATGCCTGCACAAGAGACATCTCTAGAACTATTTTGTAAAATGGCTCCAGAGACATCTCCATGATTTGGATGTCTGCATACCTGTTTTCAAACATCCCTATCTGGAATAGAACTTCTAAAATGACTAGTCACTTGTCATTCATTAATTGGGAAACACACCCATGTTGCTTTTTAAATCAACTGCTACATATGAAATCCAGTAGCCAAAATAATTTTATTCAATGCACTAGCTAAGGTGCCTTAATCCTAAGGAAAATCATTTGGAGCCTTAGAACTTGCCCTGTCTGTCTCAAGCTATCTGCCATCAAAAAGAATTGACTCAACTAAGGGACAAATTAGTTGCAATAAAACAATCCTCCCCCAGAATACAACTTAAAAGCAATCCACCACCAGTCCCACAAAGAATCAAACGACCCAGGAATAAATGGATCACAGTGGGTACTAGCAGACTTCAACCTCTAACATGGACACAGGTACTCCACCAAGAAATGCCCCTGTAAAATACCCACTCCGCCTTGGTAAATGAGGGAGCTCCATTAATGGAAACTAAAATGGCCTTAGATAAGAAAGGAACAGTTTTACATTGTTCATTTTGATAGTTAATCTTAAGGGTTTAAATGAATGCATCAAATAAAAATCCTGTTGGTAAAACATGGTTGTGGGTAGGTGAGTGGGTTTGTGTTTGCTTTCTGTTTGTTTGCTGTGCTGCGGGTTAGGTTAAAGGGAGGGTCTTCGCTAATCATGGTTCCGGTTTGGGCAGTATTGTTTAAAGGCTTGTGCCGGGTGTTCTAGGATGGCTGCAAGGTGTTTTTTGGATTGAGATCCTCTTGTTTACTTGCTGTTAGCTTTTTTGAGGCTCTGTGGCTTGTAGGTTTTGACGTTGAGATGTATGTGATCAGTGATTTGCGTTGTGACATGTGGGGCTTCCTCCGATGGGTGGAGGTGGTTCACAAGGGTGAGTGAATGTTTTTTAGTGTGCAGCCACAGAATTTGTTGGATGGCTTGGGACACTTGGTACAAGAAACTCAGATGGCATCCTGTGAATTTGAACAACTTTTGAAAAAAGACTGTTTTTGTCCTCAATGTGGCTGTGCTAGCAGTTCTGCATATTGTGCATGGGTTTTGTAGCAGGTGTGGTTTTAACTGCTGGGTGTTCTGTTGTACATAAGGCAGCTTGATTTGGTGTGGGTGGTCATATTCCCTGAAGAAGCATTGATGAAACACCTGGCAGTAGAATTTGACCTGTTGGGGTGTACCCACTTACAGCTAAGCTGTTATACTGCTGGTGCCATCTTCATTTGCCAACTCTGTTAGTTTGCCTGCATTTACTTGTTTATCAGCTATGAGTTTATAGCCATTAGTCCCAGTTTGCTCTTTGAAAACTTACAGCTATTTGAAATCGGGGGTTTCTTTATTTTTTTTCTCTAAGACTGGTGATGTAAGGATACTTGACTGCAGTAAGCTGGTGACGGCTCAAACAGAGATAAGAGCCTGTGTTTAGGCATCTATGGCCATTGCATTGGCTGCATTGAGATCCTGAGATCTTTTTCCCCCATGATTTTCTTTATTTTCTGAAAGTACACCTGCAAAGTGTGTTAGTTTATTTGCAGAGTTGATCCTTTTTTTTTAGTTTTGAGTATATTGCACAGGTTCCTGGGAAGCAAATATATTTATCCCAGAATCTTCAGCCAGAAGTAATACACACTAAAGTGTTCATGAAGTCACATAGCAAAGTAAGGAATTTAAAATTGATATTTTATTTATTTATTTAACTGGTTTTGTATACCATTTTTCTGCAAGGCAAAATGGTTTACAATGAACAAGTAGTAACATTTATATGGAACAGTTAGAACTAATAACAGTTAAATGGTAGAAATTTACATTGAAACAAGTAGTAACTTTTATATGAAACAGTTGGAACTATGTACAGATAACTGGTATAAAATTATATTGTTACAATTGAAACAAGAGAATAAAGTGATTATTTACAAATGACATTGTGGTCGCCTGCTTATGGGGGTTGAGTGGTGAGGGGGCGGGGCAGGGTGTCCTCTTGTGTGTGGTTTGTGGCAGTGGCTGTGTTGAAGTGTTCTTCGAAAAGGAAGGTCTTAAGATGTTTTTTGAAGAGGGTGTGGGATTGGAGGGCCCGTAAGGTGGGGGATAGTTTGTTCCAGTTGGTGAGGGCATAGAATTGGAAGACTCTTGTGCAGGTGCATTGTGATTTCTTGGAGCTCTGTGCAGGTAGATTTGCTGTGCTTAGGCACCAGAGTCTGCTGTTGTTGGGGCGCTCAATTAGTAGTTGTAGCTGTTCTGCTGTAGTGTTGAGGAGGGCCCTATGCATGAGGACAATGGTCTTAAACCTGATACAGGATGAGATAGGTAGCTAGTGTAGGGATTTCAATAAGGGCGTGATGTGGATGTGCCAGGTTGCTCCGGCGATGAGTCATGCAGCTGTGTTTTGAGCCAGCTGGAGGGGGGAAAGGGTGGTCTTAGGTAGTCCTTGTAAGATGGAGTTGCAGTAGTCGATGAGAGGGGTGATTGATGCTTGACAGACTGTGCGTAAGTTATCATGGGGTAGAAGAGGGTGTAGGTTGCTGAGAATTCTGATTTTGTAATAGATACTCCTGGTGGTGTTTAGGATATGAGGCTGGAAGTTCAAGAGGTGATCCAAGGTTACACCAAGGTACTTGATCTGGGGTTTGACCTGGATTTCAGTGTTGCCCTATTTGATGCTGTGTGAGGGATTAAAGCTTGGATCTCTGGATATGTGAAGGAGCTCTGTTTTTTTCAGATTGCTTGTGAGATTGTGTTGTTGTAGCCATGCGGTGACTTCTGTGAAGCAGGCTGCAAGTGTGGAGTAATCAGGAGAGGTGGTGTTGAAGGGGGTGAAGAGCATTATATCATCTGTGTAGATTTGGTATTCAATATTGAGGCTCTTCAGGATGTGACAGAGGGGTCTGATGTATATGTTGAAGAGGAGGGAGGAGAGGGCTTATCCTTGTGGTACTCCTCGGGGGAGGGTGAATGGTGAAGAGGATTGGTTTCCAGTTCTCACTTGTTGGGTTTGTTGGGAGAGGTAGGAGTGAAACCATTGTAGTGGGGTGCCTTGGATGCAAATGGTGTTGAGTTGGTTGATGAGAGTCTGGTGAGATACTGTGTCGAAAGCTGCGGATATGTCAAGGAATAGTAGGATGAAGCCTGAGCAGGGTTTCTCTGTCTCAGTTATGAGAATGTTAAGGAGGGAAGTGAGGAGGGTTTCCACACTGTGGAGTGGGCGAAATCCATGCTGGTTGCTGTCAAGTGGCATTGATGTGGGTGATGATGTTCTGGATTTCCTCTGGATGGACATCTTGTAAAGAGGTCCAGGGTTGGGTTGTGAAGATAGTTGATGGAATGGTTAAGGCAGAGGTGGAAGAGTGGCTCTGTTTAGTTATAAGAAAATCTGCCATCACTTGGGGGTGGATGAAAACTTCGGGGGGGGGGGGGCTGTGATGGGTCATTTATAAAGCTCCTGACTAGTTGAAAAAGTTCTCTGGGCTTATTTATGGCACAGAGTAGTAAGTTGCTGTGGTGTTCCCGCTTGGCATTGAGAGTGCTGCTAGAGTATTGTGGCAAGGAGGCCTATCCGGAGTCTGGGGGAGGACAAAGAGACAGGGAATTCACCCTAGTAAAGGGCCCCCTTTCACCGAGGCAGGGCAGGAAAGCCACAAACACCACCAGGAATCAGAAAACTTCCACATGGCCCATATTTCATGCTCCCCCTAGTGGAATGAAGGGGAGAGGATACAGAGCCCAGAACCCCTTAGGCAGTGAATGCTCCAAGCACTCAGGTGCCCAAAGTCAGGCTGATTGCCTTCACCTGGGTAGGGAGGGGTTGAAGTTAGAGCCCTGGAGTATAAACCTAGGCCAGAGTATGAGAGAAGGGGAGAGGGAGAAGCAGGAAGCCAGACTACCACGAGCCGAGGCACAGCTGCAAGAAAGGGAAGCTTGACTGGTGCTGAGCAGAGCAGAGGAACTGAGCTTCCAAGAGAGGAGAGTGCTAATTGGCATATAGCACGTCTGCAGGAGAGTTTGAAGCCAGGAACAGGAGAGACTCCAAGATCCCAAGAGAGGCTAGCTGAGCATTGTGAGCAGGACGGGGAGTCAGAACCTATGCAGCTGGGAGAGTCCGAGGTAAAGCTGAATGAGGAGGACACTCCCATGGACTGTTCTTTGTGCCAAGCTTTAAACCTGAGAAACAGGGAGAAATCAAGTCAGTCTTGAGAGAGAGTTTGCCAGGAAAAGAAACCCATAGTCCACAGGCTGGGTGGCCGTGAGTCCTTCGTGTTGGTAAAGGGAAAGGTCACAGAGGTCTAAAGAGCAAGCCTGGAAACTGTGATAAGCTTGTTAATTACCTGCTGCTGGAACAAGGACACTGGGGTAAGAAAGTAGCTTTTATAACAGAGCTTTCTTGTGCCCCTGAAGTATATCTGTTGCTTGAAAGTTTTGAAGCTGAGAGAAGCTATACTATCATGGACAGTGAATGTAATTTTGTTTTGTGCTTTACCCAGCAAGGCTAAAAAGGGAATTATCCTTGCTGTTAAAGACTGTGTATCCTGCACTATGGAGAACCTTTAAACAGACATTTTTGGGTTTGTGTTTGTTTTTGGAGAGTGCTCTACTTCACAGAGTCCCTGAGCAAATATCCTGTACGTGGTATGAACGAACCTTTGTGATAAAATAAATTTCTGTCATTTGCCTTACCCTTGGAGCCCGACTACAGCTTTCTATTTGATGCACACATACAGCCAGCAGAAAGTTCCTCTAAAAACCACGCCCCTCTTAGCTAGAGGTGAGTGGTGGCGGCGTGACAGTGGCATAGTTGTGAGGATTTTCAACCACTCAAGATTTTCTACTATTCAGGATTTTCCAACATCAGGGATATACACTTACAAGAGTGATAGCACGAAAGGTTGGCGGAAAAGACAATTTTTGTTCTTCGAGATTCAACACGTGAGCAAGGTATCGTCGGAGATGGATCCAAAAGTGCTGGTACAATGGATGGCCACTCAATTTCAATGCCAGCAGGAGTTGGCCCAGCTAGCACAAGAGAATGCGGCGGTGGCGGCGGCGGCTATGAGGGGGCAGCAAAAGCCTGTCCTGGACTTAGTGGAAGCCCTTATTACTTCCCAGAGGCAAGGAAGTGGATGAACACTAACCCCGGAGGGACCAGCGATGCCGCAAATGGACAATCTAGCAGGCCCACACACCAGCGGCGCGTTTAACTTTGGAAAACGTTCTCCTGATGATGATATAGATGACTTCTTGGAGTCATTTGAGAGGGTGGATCAAGCTGTGGGTTGGCCAGATAGCCAGTGGGTGGTGCGATTAGCAACCTCCTTAACAGGAGAAGCACTAGCCGCATATAGGGCTATGCCAGCTGCCCAGGCCATGGACTATAATGCTGTAAAAAATGCAATTAGAGACCGATTAGGGTTAATGAAAATGTTGTACCACCGTATGTTTAGAGCCATGGTCTTAAAGGCCGGAGAGACACCTAAGGCCTTAAGCCAGAGAATTTGAGGTTTAGCTTTAAAGTGGCTAGCCCCAGAAGGGAAAACTATGGATACGGTGGTGGATATGGTGATATTGGAGCAATTTATGTCTGCAGTACTAAAAAGGGTACAATCTTTTCTGATTCAGCAGAACTGCCAGAGCACAGGAGAGGCAACCCTTTTGGCGGAGCACTACATGGAAGCTGAATGGGCGTTTCCCCCAAAGGCAGGCCCTCCAAAAGTAGAGGCAGAGGCCAGTTTTGGTTTATCAGAAAAGAAACAGGGAAATAATGCAAAATGTATGAAAACTTGTGTGTCTGCTCAGGAGGGTAAGAGGGCTGAGAAAAAATGCTATCGTTGTGGGGAGATGGGACACCTGCAGAGGGGATGCAAAGCCCGCATTGGGTTAACTGGCATCAATGTGAAACATTTAGGAGAGGGATTTCTCTTAAGTGTTAACATACAAGCAGTCACTACCCATGCTCTGCTCGACTCTGGGGCCAACCAAATCATGGTGTCACGAAAGCTTTGGCAGGCAATTGAGGCCCAGGGTGAGTCTCGCCAGAGGAGGCCAGAAGGGCAGATCCAAATTAGGTGCATCCATGGAGCTGCTTCTTTCTACCCTGTGTACAAAGTGGTGATAAAAGGGTTGGGGGCGCAGAAAGAAGTTCTTGTGGCAGTGGTTCCAAAACTACCCTATGATTTAGTATTAGGAAGGGATTGGCCCCAATTTAGAGAAGGATTAGAGAAAGGCCTTGGGAGAAAAGGGGAGGGGATGACGACGGTGGTCCCTGGCCCTCTTTTTGAAAACCCCCGAAAGCCAGGTGAGAACCCAGGGAAAGAACCCCTGGGAGGTGGTGCTCCCCTTAAACAGAAGTTTGTATTAAAATTTTGTAAGGTGTCCGAGAAGGACCAGGCTCCCAGGAGGGCATCCCCGCAAGCTGCGGGATATGATTTATGCAGCGCCGAAGATCAGGTGATACCCAGCTGTGGAAAGGCTCTCATTGATACTGGCCTTCAGATGGAGATGCCCATAGGATGTTATGGTCGGATAGCACCATGATCAGGTCTAGCTCTGAAATATTTCCTGGACGTCGGGGCCTGGGTGATCGACCCTGATTATAGAGGGAGTGTAAAGGTATTACTGTTCAATTTTGGCAACGAAGACTACCATGTGAAGGTGGGAGACCGGATTGCCCAGCTGCTGTGCGAGAGAGTAGGCTTTCCCCCACTGGAAGAAGTCCCCATGTTGTCTCCTATGGATCGAGGAGCCTCTGGATTTGGTTCCACCGGAGGGGCCGGGAGGAAATTCCTGACAGCCACCTGTGGAGAGGGAATGGAGGAGACTGAGAAGGATGACCTGGGACCTCAAGTGGCAGACTGCAGGAAGAACCTGAAGCCTCAAGTAGGGGAAGAACTATCGTTGGTCCAGAGATGGGATCTGGCTCGACTGTTGGAGAGGTTCCCAGATGTACTGACCCTGATCCCTGGTGAAACCCGACTCGTGGCGCATGAGATCCTGATGCCACTGGGGAAGGTGGTCAGACAATGACCCTACCGTTTACCAGAAGCTAAAAAGCAGGAAGTCGTGACACAGGTTCACGAGATGTTGGCGATGGGTGTCATTGAAGAATCAAGGAGCCCGTGGTGCAGTCCCATTGTTCTGGTTCCAAAACCGGATGGTACATTACGCTTCTGTATAGACTTCAGACAGGTGAATGCCATCTCGGTATTCAACGCTTACCCGATGCCCCGTATCGAGGAGCTTTTAGACCACTTGGGACAGGCTCAGTTTTTGACCACCCTAGACATGACGAAGGGGTACTGGCAGATTCTGCTGACTAGGGAATCTTGGCCGAAGACCGCCTTCAGCACCGCAATTGGGCTATTCCAGTTTAAGAGGATGCCCTTTGGCCTTCATGGCGCCGCAGCGACCTGCCAGAGACTGGTGGATCAAGTCCTGCGTCCTCATCAAGAATATGCTTTCGCATATATGGACGATATTATTATCCATAGTTGCAGTTGGATAGAACATATTCCGAGGGTTGAAGCTGTCCTGCGATCTATGAGGCAGGCAGGCCTCACCCTAAACCCGAGCAAGTGTGCCTTCGCCAAGCAAGAAGTAAAATACTTGGGGCATATGGTAGGTTGGGGAAGGATTAAGCCCTTGATTGACAAAATGGACAGCATCAAGAACTTTCCCCGTCCCACGACAAAGAAGCAATTAAGAAACTTTCTAGGCCTGATTGGCTATTACAGGAGGTTCCTGTCACGCTTTGCGGAAGAAAGTTCTATCTTCATGGACATGTTGAAAAAAGAATTGCCCTAATCAACTCCGTTGGACCTCGGAGGCGGAGAGGGATTTCACCAGATTAAGAGGACGGCTATGCACGGCCCCAGTATTACGTGGGGTGGATTTCACGCAGCCCTTCATTGTGCAGACGGATGCCTCAGAAATAGGCTTAGGGGCCGTCTTGTCCCAGAAGCATGAAGGAAATGAGCATCCTGTGATCTTCCTTAGTAGGAAGTTGTCCTTGGCAGAGCAACACTACTCTACGATTGAGAAAGAGTGCCTCGCCATCAAATGGGCAATAGAGACCCTCTACCTCACCGGACGAAAATTACTGCTAGTTACTGATCACGCACCCTTGAAGTGGCTCCAACAGATGAAGAACCACAATGCAAGATTAACCAGATGGTACATGGCCCTGCAAGCTTTTGATTTTAAGGTAGAGCATCGGGCAAGGAAGCTACACCACAATGCAGATGCCTTATCCAGGATTACGGACTGTTCAGAGGAGCTTCAACAACCTCTGCCAGCCCGTAATATCTTAAGTAGGGGGATATGTGGGAAGGAGGCCTATCCGGCGTCTGGGGGAGGACAAAGAGAGGTTTGTGTTTGTTTTTGGAGAGTGCTCTGCTTCACAGAGTCCCTGAGCAAATATCCTGTACGTGGTATGAACGAACCTTTGTGATAAAATAAATTTCTGTCATTTGCCTTACCCTTGGAGCCCGACTACAGCTTTCTGTTTGATGCACACATACAGCCAGCAGAAAGTTCCTCTAAAAACCACGCCCCTCTTAGGTAGAGGTGAGTGGTGGCGGCATGACAGTATGCTGTACATTATTCACTGTAGATGGTCAGCAGTTGTGGGACTTTGGTTTTCTTCCATCTTCATTCTATTTTTCTAAGTAGGCGCTTCTGATTTTTGAGGTAGGATGAGTACCAAGGGGCGTGGTTCCGGGGGGGGTTGGGATATTTGTGTTGTGGAGCTTGGGAGGTTTGGTGATGATGGTGTTCCAGGTTTGAATGAGGAGATCAAGGTCTGAGTGTTGAAAGGCTTGCTTTAATTGAGGAATGGTTTGGTGGATGAAGGTTTCCTCATGGAAGTTTGTGAATATTCTTGTCGTGTGAGGTTTGGGTAGTGTGGGATGTTTGAGTTGGGGGTTGGGTAGGGTGAAGGAAATGAGATGGTGGTCAGACCATGGAACTGGAGTGGATGAAGGGGTGATTGAAGGGGGGGAGGAGAGTAATTCATTGGGTAGGAAGAGCATGTCCAGGGTGCTTCCTTTTTGGTGAGTAGAGGTCTTGATGATTTGGGTGAATTGGAGGTCACTCATGGCTTGGAGAAAGGTGTTGCTGTGGATGGAGTCAGCTGAGGGGAGGTTAAGGTCTCCAAGTAGAACAAGGTGTTGTTGGCGTGGGACAATGGAGCAGACTACCTCAAGAAGTGAGTCGAGTTGGTCTGCCTTGTGGTGTGGAGCTCTGTATACAAGGCAAATGGTGAGGTATTTGTTGCTAATGATGAGAATGTCGATTCTATGAGAGGATGTTGTGCTGGTGGTGGTGAAGCAGAGTTGTTTGTTGGAGAGGATGCAGACTCCTCCTCATCTGCTGTTGGTTCGTGGGCATTTGTGGATGTGGTGGGTGTTGATGTTGAGTTGGTTGAGAAGTACATTGTCCGTCTTGCTGAAACAGGTTTCACTGATGCAAAGGAAGTTGATTGCATTGTCGGTGATGTGGTCAGCAAGGGTTTGGATTTTGTTCCTGGCAGAACGGGTGTTGATTAAACTGCGTTTGATTGGTTTAATGGGGTATGTGTTAGGTATTGTTGTTGTGGCGAGTGGTGCAGTGGGAATGGTGAGTAGTTGTGATTGCCTCCTATGTTGCTGACTGTAGTGGGGGATCGGGGTGTAGTGGGTTAGGGGCTTTGGAAGGTGAATGATGGGAATGAAGGAGGGAAGGATGAGGTAGGTTGAGAGGCAATGTGCCCATCTGAGAACAAACCATCTGGCTAGAAATGGTACATCTGTAGTGCAAAAAGACTTCTAAATTTTGGGATAAACTTAAACCCATTGCCAAAATTACAATATTCTCAAAAGTTCTACCTACTCATTTTAAGGGAGAAGAGAGGTTACATTACACAACCAGCTTTAATACAAGGCTCCAAACCTGGTGTGTTCAAGGTTTCAGATACATAGGCGACTGGGACAATAGATGGAACAAGAGGATATACTGTATTGATGGACTACATCTTTTTGTGGCCTGTGAAAAATTCAGACAGCATGTGAACAGGCATTTAAATTAAAAGGAGTGATCGCTGGAAAAAGACAAGTTCAGGATATTACCCTGGCAAATGAATCACTGCAATGTTGAAAATAGAAAAGGGAAAAAGAGTCAGAAGTAAAAAAAAACAACAACAAAAAAAAAACCAGGCAAAATATAAGCAAGCCATCCAAAAATTGTTGGAAGGCAACAAGCAGAAATGCTCATAGTCCAGACTACAAATTTCCTGATCTAGAAGCCTTGATAGCGGAAATGAACTTGAACATTGAGGACATTACAGAAACTTGATCCAATGAATCTCATGAATGGGATATCACCATACCTGGCTATAATCTATATAGGAGCGATAGACAAAGCAGAAAAACAATATGCAGTTAGCTAAAATGAAAGAGGCTATAAAAAAGGACAACAGATCTATATGTAAGGAAAATAAATAAAAGCACAAGGAAAATGAAATGGCTGCAAAAATATAGGTAATAAAGACAGTGTTCACAAATTTCAGCAGATCACAAAAAGAAGAACATAGAAAAGAATAGCAGAGACAAATGAAGAAATCAGGGTGACGAAAAATGTCTAAAGATCTGAGGCGAGGTGACAACTTTTTTTTTAGGTATATCGGGTAGAAGAGCAAAGTCAGATATGGAACAATTTGTGGAACATGATAAGGAAAAAAGAAGTGCTAAGTAGTACTTCTGTTCAGTATTCACAAAAGAAAATCCAGAAGAACCATGTATGAGTGACAAAGGCACTAATGGGAATAGTATAGATACCACACCATTCATGGAAGAAGGTGTTTCTAAACAACTTCCAAAACTGGAGAAGGGCATGGGGCCAGATGAGATACAACCCAGAATATAGAGAGAGCACAGAGAGGTTCTGGCAGGACCTTTAATGGATGTGTTTAATAGATCCTTGGAGATGGAAGAGATTCCACAGGATTAGAAAAGGGCAGATATGATCTGTCTTCACAAAAGCGGTAGCAGAGAAGAGGTGGCAAACTATAGGACAGTAAGCCTTATCTCGATGGTATGAAAAGTGATGATGCTTGTTGAAAGGATAGTGAAATTTCTAGAATCTAATAGATTGCAGGATCCAAGGCAACATGGTTTTGCAAAAGAAAAAATCATACCAAATGAATTCAATTGATTTCTTTGACTGGATAATAACCAGAGAACTGGACCAAGGGTATGCAGTGAAAGTAGTCCACTTGGATTTCAGTAAAGCCTTATAAATAAACTGAGTAATCCATGATGGATCCCAAGGTGGTGAAATGGATCCGAAGCTGGTTGAGTGATAGAAGGCAGACAATGAGGGTGGTGATAAATGGAAATCACTGAGAAGAAAGGAAAGCGAGCAGTGAAGTGCCTCAGTGATCAGTCCTGGGAGTAATAATATTCAATGTATTTGTAAGTGATACTGACAAAGGATTAAAAGCAAAAGTCTGCCTTTTGCAGATAACACAACATTTTTCAACAGAGCGGACACCTCAGAGAGAGCAGTTAACATGAAAAAAAAGATCTACAAAAATTAGAATAATGGTCTGATATTTGGCAGTTAAGATTTAATGGAAAGGAATGAAGAGTGATGTACTTGGGATGCAGAAATCCAAAGGATCAATATGCAATAGGGGCAAGAGGCTGGTATGCAAGGACCAGGAAAGGGATTTCAAGTTGATAGTATCTAAGGATCTCAAGGTAGCGAATGATATGCTCCAGAAGATGTATGGAGAGAGATTTGAAGACCTGAATATGTATAACCTGGAGGACAAGAGGGATAGGGGAGATATGATGCAGATATTTAAATATTTAAAGGGTATTAATGAACAAACCAAAGGTTCTACTGCTACTACCACTGAGCATTTGTATAGCACTACAAGTCATGTGCAGAGCTGCACAGACATGCAAGAGATAGTCCCTGCTCATCAGAGCTTACAATCTCATCAAGACAGACAACACAGAATTTATAGAAAGGAATAAAACAAGGGGGGAAGGTAAAGAAGCAAGGAGATCAGGTGAGTCAAAATCCAAAAGCAGCAGCGAAGAGGTGAGTTTTCAGCCTGGATTTGAAAGGGTTAGAGAAGGTGCATGGCGTACAGACACAGGTAGTTTGTTCCAGGCGTAAGGTGCAGCAAGGTGAAAGGAGCAAAGTCTGGAGTTAGCAATAGAAGAGAAGGGCACAGAGAGAAGCAATTTGCCAGAAGAGTGGAGTTCCTGAGGGGGGGGGAGGGTAAGGAGAGATAAGAGAAGAAAGGTAATGAGGAATGCACTTATCAGTCAGCAAGAGAACTTTGAACTGGATGTGGAAATGGATAGGGAGCCAATGAAGTGACTTGAGAAGAAGGGTAATATGGGCATGATGAAGATTAGCCATGCAGCAGAGTGTTGAACAGATTGAAGGGGAGAGAGATGATTCAAAGGGAGACCAGCAAGGAGTAGGTTACAGTAGTGAAAATGGGAGGTGATTAAGGAGTGGATAAGCATCCTAGTAGTGTGTTCAGAAAAGAGTGGGCAGATTTTGTTGATATTATATAGAAAGAAACGGCAGGTCTTAGCTATCAGATGGATGTGTGTGGAGAAGGAGAGAGAGGAGTCAAAGACAACCCCAACGTTGTGAGCTGAGGAAACAGGAAGGGGTAGAAAGTTATTCACAGAGACTGAGAAAGCAGGAAGAGGAAAGGAGGTTTTAGGGGGGTAGATAAGAAGTTCAATCTTGGCCATGTTCAATTTCAAGTGGCAGTGAGACATCCAAGCAGCAATGTCAGAAAGGCAGGCAGAAATCCGGTTCTGGATTGCCAGAGAGATTTCAGGCATAGTGAGGTAGATCTCATAAAGATGGTACTGAAAGCCATGGGAAGAGATGAGCACACCAAGGGACTGGGTATATAGAGAGAAAAGGAGTGGACCCAAGACAGATCCTTGGGGTACACCAACTGAGAGCGGGATAGCAGCAGAAGAGGAGCCACAAGAAGTAACACTGAAAGAGCGATGGGAGAGATAGGAGGAGAACCAGGATAGTACAGAGCCCTTAAAACCAAGCAAGGACAGGGTATCGAGGAGAAGGTTTTGGTCAGCAGTATCAAAAGCAGCAGAGAGGTCAAGAAGGATGAGGACAGTGTAAAGGCCCTTCGATTTTGCCAGAAACAAGTCACTGGAGACTTTGGAGAGCCATTTCAGTACAGTGTAATGGAAGAAAACCAGATTGTAAAGGATCCAGGAGGGCATGAGAGGAGAGGAAGTCAAGGCAGTGGCGGTGAACTGCTCATTCAAGTAGTTTAGAAATGAAGGGGAGGAGGGAGATGGGTCAATAAGGACAGGTGGGATCAAATGAGGGTTTCTTGAGGAGAAGTGTAACTACAGCATGCTTGAAGGCTACAGGGACAGTTGCAGTGGAGAACGATAGGTTACATAAAAACATCAGAACATAAGATATGCCATACTGGGTCAGACCAAGGTCCATCAAGCCCAGTATCCTGTTTCCAACAGTGGCCAATCTAGGTCATACATACCTAGCAGTTTCCCCAAAAAACACAGGTTGAGAATATGAGAAAAGCTGTAGAACTGGAGGACAGAAAATGAAGCTGCAAGGAAGTAAATTCAAAAGCAACGTCAGAAAAAGACTTTTGATGCAAAAGGTGGTAGAAACATGGAATGCTCTCCCAGTGGAGGTGGTTAGAGCAAAAACTGTGATGGAATTCAAAAATGTATGGGGCAGACACAGAAGACCTCTTTATAGAAAGAAGATGGAAGCAAAGCAAACAAATAACTTTTACACTTCAAAAATAGAGAAGGGTAACCTGCATGGAGCAGCATGTACAACCCTTGCCTCCTCATTAGGTAGACTAGATGGGCCATACAGGTCTTTATCTGCCATAATTTACTATGTTATTAAGTTACTAGACAGAATTGGACTTTGGTGGATTGCACTGAACTGTACCACAATGATGGAGTGCACCTTCGTCCCACAAAAAATCCATACTTTTTCAATGCTTTTGCAGCCTATATTTATCTTTAGTTGTTTATTTGCAAGATTTGATATACCGCCTTTGAAAGCAATAACCATCAAAGCAGTTTAATATATAAATATTGTACAGACAAATGCAATAGGTTGGGGATGAAATAGCACAACAATCAAATACCTAAAATCACACATATAGAAACATAGAAACATGACGACAGAAAAAGACCACATGGCCTATCTAGTCTGTCCTTCCATAACAACTACAACAGTCCCCTTTTTACCTTTAGAGATCCTCTGTGTTTGTCCCATGCTTTTTTGAATTCAGTTACTGTCCTCATCTCTATGACTTCCACTGGGAGACTATTCCACGGATCCACTACTCTTTCCGTAAAGAAATATTTCCGCATATCACTCCTGAATCTATCTCCCTTCCCCCTCATCCCATGTCCCCTCGTAGCAGAACTTGCTTTCAATTGAAAGAGGCTCTCTCCCTGAACATTTATGCCATGGAGGTATTTAAACATCTCAATCATATCACCTCTATCCCGCCTTTCCTCTAAGGTGTACATATTAAGATCCTTCAGTCTGCCCTCATATGCTTTATAATGAAGACCACTAATCATTTTAGTAGCCACCCTCTGCACCGACTCCATCCTGTTCACATCCTTTTGAAGGTGCGGTCTCCAGAATTGCACACTATACTCCAAATGAGTTCGTACCAAAGACTTATACAGAGGCATTATCACCTCCTTTTTTCTGCTAGCCATTCCTCTCCGTATGCACCCAAGCATCCTTCTAGCTTTTGCCGTCGCCTTTTCTACCTGTTTAGCTACTTTAAGATCATCAGACACAACCACGCCTAGGTCCCGCTCTTCTTTAGTGGACAAAAGTACTTCACCCCCTATACTATATTGCACCCTTGGATTGCTGCAGCCCAAATGCATGACCTTACATTTTTTAACATTAAATCCCAGCTGCCAAATTCTAGACCATTCTTCAAGCTTAGCTAGATCCCTCCTATTTATCGGTCTTCCTAAATACCAACTCTCTCGTCTTCAACGTATTCAAAACACTGCGGCACGCCTCCTCACCCACTCATCACCTCGGGACCATATCACTCCCCTTCTTTTTCGTCTCCACTGGATGCCTGTCCCCTTTCGTGCCATCTTTAAACTTCTCATCCTGGTACATAAAGCATTTCACACTAGCACTCCACAGTATCTCACGGATCTCATTTACTTTCACTCCCCCAGGCACACCCCTCGATCCTTTCATCTTAACCGCCTTACCTTGCCTTCCCCTTCCCGTGCTCACCTGCAATCCACACGCTCCTCCGCCTTCTTTTTTGCTGGACCCGCTGCTTGGAATGCCCTCCCCCCTCCCCTCCGTTTGGAACCACACTTCAACATATTCAAAAAGAACCTGAAGACCCACCTGTTTTCCCTAGCGTTTGATGTTCCTTCCCCTTTCGTGTAACCTCTTTCCTCCTCTCCCCTCCCCCTATTATCTTCTCCCTATGTCTCGTCTTACTTTTACTATCTCTGTCCTTTTGAAGAATTGTACATTTCCTTTCCTTTTAATTGGCCATTGGCCTCCTTTTACGAATTATTTTAATTGTGCACCGCCTTGACTGTATATGAAAGGCGGTTTTTATCAAATGCAATAAAACATAAAACATAAAACATGTTATCTACCCCTTCCTGGGTGTCTACTCTATTGCAGATTTTGGTATCATCCGCAAAGAGGCAAACCTTATCTGAAAGCCCTTCCGCTATATCACTAACAAAGATGTTAAAAAGAATCGGACCAAGGGCAGATCCCTGGGGCACACCACTGATAACATCCTTCTCCTCAGAGTGAGCTCCATTTACTTGTACTCTTTGTCACCTCCCACCCAACCAATTTCTAACCCAAGCAGTAACTTTAGGGTCCATCCCTAGGGTGCTCAGTTTGTTTATAAGTCGCCTGTGAGGAACAGCGTCGAAGGCTTTACTGAAATCTAAATGCACCACATCTAGGGCTCTCCCTCGGTCCAACTCCCTGGTCACCCAGTCAAAGAAATCAATCAGATTTGTCTGACAAGACCTGCCTCTGGTGAATCCATGCTGCCTCGGATCCTGTAATCTGCTGGACTCCAGAAACCTCACTATTTTCTCTTTCAGCAGCGTTTCCAATAATTTACTCACCACCGAAGTTAAACTAACCGGCCCGTAGTTTTCAACCACATCCTTACTTCTGCTTTTGTGTAAAGGCACCACATGAGCCTCTCTCCAGTCCTTTGGCACCACTCCCGACTCCAATGAGGCATTGAAAAGCACTTGTAAAGCACTTGTAAAGCACGTAGCCATTGCCACTGAATACTAATCCAGGATATTCAATGCCAGGGTCATATCTGGCCACTGACATTGAATATCCAACTCACCGCATAGCCCAGAAGCTAACCAGGCACTGGTGATATTGAATCGCTGCCCAGTTAACTCCCATGGGTACCATTAGGCCAGCCTTTGCCGCGCCTAAGTTTACCCACAGGTCGCTAACCAAGCAGCGACTCAATATTGCTGCAGTCCAGTTAGCAATGGGTGCCGACTCTGCTCCTCCCTGGAACACCCACGCCACATCCTGATGCTAGCCACATAGCATCAGGGCATATAGCGGCAATCCACAGATATCCAGCGGTACTAACCATGCCACTGAATATCACGCTAACCGGCATTTACATGATTTGCAGGTCTGCAAACCATGTAAATGCCTTTGAATACCCCCTTAATTCTTATACTGTTATTCTTTGGATTGTGTTATAGTCATATAAATGGGGATTTTAGAAAGGATGTCCAAGTTAAAATGGTAGTGCCCAAGGCAGAATGTGCAGTAAAGCACCAGGGACATCTATGTCTCTGGCTTTCAGGCACATAGATGTCCCCAATATGGACATCCACACAGACAGGTATGTAGACATCCTAATTAGGAATGCGTGGGTCAGGAATGTCCATCTCTGAGAAGCTAGCAAAAGGGGATTTTCAGCGGTACAGCAAAGTGAAAGATAAGACCCCTTTCCCATCAGTGTTCATTGACATGGATGGGAATTTTAGAAGATACAATGTGCAATCTGGAACATCTAAGCAAGAACGTCTGAAAAACAAAAGTAGGCACATCCAGGTTAAGACACGATTTCACAAATGTGGATCTGTCCGATATGGACGTCTGTGGGGGTATTTACATAGATATCCCCAGACCTGTATTTCAGAACCTAACTGTCTAGGATAGCCTAATGGTTAGAGTAGTGGGTTAGGTACTGGGGAGTCAGGCTTCAAATCCCACTGCTGCTGTCATTGGCATTGTGCTGAGTACTGGGGATGGTGGAGTGCTATCTTCTCCATACCCTCTGGATGTTTTTCAGCTAAAACACTGTTTATGCCTGAAATAAGTCTGATGTTAGATGAGATGAGATGAGATGCCGGATGTCCATGACATTTCTGAGATCATACAGGATTTCCTGGATCCTGAGAATGCCTTGGCCACTCCTTCTCCATGTCCCCATTTGTAGTTGGACATCCCCAGAGCCAGCTTCTAAAATTGTTCTGAAGGTGTGTCTGTGCTTTGGATGTCTCTTAGCTTGTCTTTGAACATCTAAAGCATGAATAGGGCTTCTAAAATGCCCCACCTAGTGTAAAATACAGCAGACATTAGTTTAGTTTCTTCTTCACACCTTCCAGACTTTTTCCTGCCAAAATGAGCACTTTTTAGAAGCCTGTTCGTGCCAGGAGTAAGTTTAACTTTAGATGTGATTTGGGATGTCCAGGACATTTCTGAGATCAGGCTGGGACATCCAGGTTGTTAGGAATGTCCCAGGCAAACCTTTGCAATGCCCCTTTTCAGACTTGGATTTCCCCATGCTAGGAACATCCATAAACCCAGCTTCTAAACTTGGTCCGGGATTTCTCTATGATTTGAATGTCTGCATACCTGTTTACAGACATCCTAATCATGAATAGTGCTACTAAAATAACCCCCTAAACTTTGTCACAGTTTGGTCAGGTACCTGAATCTACTATGTTCAGTTGCAGGTCCTGTTGTCAGAATGTGAAGTCCTGTTGAGGTGCTAAGCCAACAATCTTCAGATTGCACTTGACAGGCCTAGAAAGGAGATAGTGAACTTGTTTAGTGGGAGTTGTTCTCTATAAAGAAACTCCTGGCCAATTTACTTTGAGCTATGGTCCTGTTAGCTTGGGGGCAGACCACCTTAGAATAAGTGGAGTATTTCCCAACTGTGAAAGATCATCTAGACTCTGGTACAAGACTAGTCTCCCTTGTGAGGTTATTAATAATAAAGATGAGGCCTTTATTTCCAACCAAAACTGTACTGTGGACACATGGGGTACAAACCTGGTAGGTGGAGGGAGGCCGTGTTTGCAACTGCCATGGTTGTTTGTCCCACTGCTATTTTGGGTTGTGGTAATTTTATACTAGCTAAACACAAAAGTCATCCCTATCCAAAATATGATATTTCTAAATGTCTGATATCTGATGGTTGATCATTGGGAAGAAATGTTTTTATGGAAGGAAAAAGAGACCTCAGTCTAAACAGTTGACCTGATCCAAGACTCTGCAAAATGCTTACTTCACCAGTCAATCTTTTTCCTTATCAAATTCAATCCATATCATTTTCTCCAATGGACTTTCCTTATCTTTCCTCAGATCATATTTATCACAAGTAATCCCAGGGGCATCCCAAATACTAGGCAGACTAGGCAATCACCTAGGGCAGCATTTTTTGGAGGGCAACAAAGAACAGTAAAAGATAAACATTGAGTTCTAACAGCAACACAAACTCAAAGGGGCCTGTTTACTAAGCATTTTCCCCACAGGCACAAAATGGGAAGAATCCTTTAGTAGACATACCCCAAAGATCCATCAGTGCTTACTTTTACCTGCAAGAAGAATGAGCAAATTGCCAATAGTCCATTTAGACTTCAAAGTAGCTTTTGGAAGTCTCCCTCATAATGAATATATTTACAGACACAGTTTAATACTTACAAGTATGATATCCAAATATGTGTTTTTATAGTATTGTTCTAAGGATATTGTTAAAGTGATCAGGATTGTGTTTAATTATCAAAATCTTTGGGGTGGGGGGTGCTAGGGCTTTAAAAGGTAATTGCAAAAGGCACAATGTTGAAGGTTTGCCTAGTGTGTCTGCACCGGCCATGGCTAGTCTTGACAAATCAATCAGTGGTCTCATAGAATGTTTAAAGTGCTAGTGAATCCAAGGCACAGCACTACTTCTTAACATGCCATTTGTGGTAATTATTATTGTGTGTTGTCATGTTAACAACTAACACAGCTTAAAAAATAGGGGCTTAAGTGTTTTCTAGGAAAATGAAAATGTCATGAAATATACATATTCTGAGAAAAGGTTGGAGAATTATATACTCATAGACTAACACAAAGAAAGTACATCTTATAATCATCTTATATTTTAGGCTCTGGTGCCCCTGATCCTGCAAAATGACAGATAGATTTATTCTCTTGGTAGATCAAGATCTCACTAGATGAATTTTGCTGAAAAATGGCATCATTTATGATATCTCAATAGAAATCATGCTGTTTCAGTAAAAGCCATCTATAGAGCGGGCCCTTGCATGCATATGAACACAAGGATAAGCCTCAACAATACGTACTCTTGCACTGAGTTAGGGTAAAAATCCACAAAGGCCGGTGTAAACAGGGATATACATTAAAATGCAAGCAAAATAATATATTATGAATATTATTTATAAGAATCCAATATTTGGGTTGAATATTAAAGCATTGTCAGGATATAATAGTTATGCCAAATGCAATGCAATGTGTGCCTTCAAGTCAATGCTGACTCCTGGCGACCCAGCAGCTCCTGGGTTTTCTCGGCAGTGTAACTGAAAGTAGATTGTCTGGCCTTTCTTCCAAGGCAGTGAGGCCTAAGGCCACAAGGATTGCTAGTGGGGAGTGAAGCCTGGTCTCTTGGTTACAAAGCCAGTGCTCTTACCATTATGCTACTCCTCCACTCCTAATAGCTATGCAAAGTCCAGTAAATTAAATAAGACTTTTTATTTAAGTGGCGTCAAGTCAATGAAGACCACTGACCAGCCACTGGGTTTTCTTGGAAAATAAGACTTATAAAGGGTAATTCTATAAGGAGGTAGAGTACTATATGTGCCTATTTGCAGGACTTTTTTCTTGCTGGTATGCTACAGTATGGATATCAACACCTTTTTCTCAAGGGTGACACCAACAGGCCAGAGGCAACTGCCTCATGTATGTTGCCTTTAAAAAAAAAAAACCCTCAGTGATTTCACCCCTTCCCCCACCAGTGCTGCCCTTTTCCTGTCAGCAGTGGCGGTGGGTATTGGATCTTTAAGCAACAACAACAAAAAAAATGCCACGAGTCTGAGACTCTGCGCTTGAAAGGCCTGCAAATGCCCACCCCTTCTGACATGATGAAATGCATCAGAGGGGGAAGGCATTTGTAGGCCTTCCAAGTATGGAGTTGTGAAGACCTGCACTTTTTTTTAATGTTTAAAAGTTTGATGCCTGCTGCCGCCACTGTAAACACAGGAAAACTGGTGGTGGTTAATGACTGTAAAGGAAATGCTGGATACCAAAGGCTGGGGGGAGGGGGGTGGAATACAGTTGCTGGACATAGGGAGATAGAGGAGATTCTGGAAACAGGATGGGGATGGGGAGATGCTGAACACGGAATGAGGGAGGAATTCTCGACAGAGGGGATAGGATGAAAAAAAGGGAAAAAGTGCTAGATGGTGAGAGAGGGGGAGAAACAAGACAAGGCAGGAGAGAAGAGAAGAGCTGCTGGACATAGGAAGGGTAGAAGAGAGAAAGAGAAAGGAGAGAGAGTTAAAGACTAGGAAATAGGTGACTGGGAAAGGATGGGGATAGAGAGATGGGAGGAAGATGCTGTAAAAAGATGCAGGAGATTGAGAACTGGATGGTAAGAAGGTTGAAATGAAATGTGATTTGATAGAGAGAGAAAAATAAAACTGAGAGGAAAAGATGAATGTCAGAGATGGAAGGAAGTGAAGACCAGAGGGGAGGGAAGTGACAGATGGACTAGATAAGCTAGAGGGTAAGTTAAGAGATGAGGAAAGCAGAAATTAGAGACTGGGATCAACATGCTTAGAGAAGAAAATGACCAGACAACAAAAAGATAGAAAAATGTTATTTTCACTTTAGTGATTGGAATATGTCTACCTTTGGACTTCATAGGCCTGATATTCATCCTTTGATGGTCAGCATTTTAAAAGCACCTGACTGTCATAAGCAAAAGTGAAACCAGATATTCAGCACCAAAATCTGGATATACTTTGGTGCCGAATATGTAATTTCAGTGCTGACCAGCACAGCTATCCTGACAGTAGCAATATTTAACCAGTATGTGGATAACCAAACTGCATAAAGTTAGGACCACGATTGAGATGGCGTGACTTTTTATGGGCACTTAGCTGGATAGCAGACTGAAAATCACTGTTAACCAACTAAGTGCTGGGGTTACCTTTGTCCCGGCCCATGGACTGCCCTGAAACTGTCCAGACAGTATCACAGCACTTAAAGAGGCTATTCAGCAGCACTGAATATCCCTCTCAGTGGGATTTATCTGGTTAGCAGGTTGGCAGAGAGGTAATATGTGAGAAGATTTAATGCAGGTCTGGAATGCACTGCTCTAAGAGATGAGAGTTGAGAAAAATAGTTTCTTTGACTTTTAAAAAACAGATTTGTTTGAGCAATATTTATTGATTCATTGATTTTTTTTTTTTAATGCACATCAGTTTGCTTGAAGGTCTTAATTTGCATGGGTTTATTTCTTATGGTGTATTCATGTTCAGCGTGTGTGGTTGAGGTAGGGAATTCTGTTTCAGTCCTGCCAGTTGATTTCCCAATAGAAGGTGTACTGGTGTTCTACAGCTTTCGGTAGTATTTACAGCACTGCCAATTCATAGGTAGGCTTGTTAAGTTTGAGTCCTAGGAGTTAAGACTGTCAAGATATGTCAGGTTTACTATACAGGTTTGGTATCTTTTCCAAGGCTTTTGTATTATTTCTCAGAAGAAAGGAAAGTGAGTAGTGGAGTACCTCAAGCATCAGTTCTGGGACCGGTATTGTTCACATTCTTTGTGAGTGATATTGTTGAAGGATTAAAAGACCCCTATCCACTCACTAATCACCTCCCACCTTGACTATTATAACCTCCTCCTCACTGGCCTCCATCTGAATCATCTCTCTCCCCTCCAATCTGTTCAAAACTCAGCTGCATGGCTTATCTGTTGCTATTGTCGCAATGCTCATGTAACTCCTCTTCTCAATTCACTTCACTGGGTACCTATCAGTTTTTGCATCCAGTTCAAACTTCTCGCACTGACCTACAAGTGCATTCATTCTGTGACTCCTCACATACTTTCTCTCTTAACTCACTCTACATCCCACCTCGGGAACTACGCTCCTCTGGCAGATCCCTTTTATCTGTGCACTTCTCTGCTCCTGCCAAGTGCAGACTTCAGTCATTCCATCTCGCTGTTCCATATGCCTGGAGCAAACTAAATGAGTCTGTGTGTCAGGCTCCTTCTCTAGCCCTCTTCAAATCCAGGCTAAAAGCCACCTCTTTGAAGTCACTTTTGTATCCTGATGCCCCTCACTCTCTTGTCTACTACTTATGTGTATCTTATCATACTCTAATCCCCAGTTTCATTATGCATTTTGTCTTGATTAGATTGTAAGCTCTGATGAGCAGGGGCTGTGTCTTACATCTGTGCAGTGCTGCATATGCCTTGTGACACTATACAAATGATTATTTGTAATAATAGTAGTAGTAGTAAAAGGAAAGGTTTGCCTTTTTGCACATGACACAAAGATTTGTAACAGTAGACATCTTGGAAGGGAGTAGGCAACATGAGAAAAGATCTATAAAAATTTAGAAGAATGGTCTATTGCTTGGCAGTTAAGATTTAATGCAAAGAAGTACAGAATTATGCATTTGGGATGCAGAAATCCAAAAGAGTTGTAAGCGACAGGGGGTGAGAGGCTGGAATGCATGGATAAGGAGAGGGTTCTCTGGGCGATAAGTGTCTGAGGATCTCAAGGTGTGAAACAATGTGAGAAGTTGGTGACCAATGCCAGAAGGTTGCTAGGCTGCATACAGAGAGGCATGGCCAGCAAAAGGAAGAAGGTATTAAAGCCCCTATACAAGTTGTTGGTGTATGTGTATCCCAATAATGTGATTCATTGAACCACATCACCATAATGACAGCAGCAGCAGCAGCAATAGCATTAGCATCAGGGCAGTGTTTGTGTTGTGCCCTACCATTTAGATTAGGAAAGGCTGGAACAAGAACAATTTCTTTAGTGTTGCACTACAGTCCAGTTTCTTGGGGTTTCCAGTTCAATTTTTACCACGCATTTCTATTTGTAATTTTGTGATCACTTATTTTAAATATGGAAAGGCTCTATCCATGTTTTCCATATATGTGACTGAGGTGATGTATTCTTTTGACATGCTGTGTGGCTGGTCACAGGGGTGTGGCTACTGTGAGGGTGTGGCCATATAGGGGCAGGGCCATGGACAATCACTTATTCCCTAAAGTTGGCCAAGTATGTAAGAACATACAGTCATAAAATATGAAATACTAGGTCAGACCAAGGGTCCATGAAGTCCAGTATCCTTTTGCCAACAGCAGCCATTCGAAATCTCAAGTACCTGTCAGGTTCCAAAAGGTAGGTACAGGGAAGCACCCCACCTGCAGATCAATCAGGCTGCCAGACTGTCTGTCCTCCAGATTCCCAAAAGTATACATATTCCATGCTGCTTGTCCCGGGGATAAACAGTGGATTTCTCCAGTTCTCTTTAATAATGGTTTATGGACTTCTCCTCCAGGAAATTGCCCAAATCTGTTTTGAACTCAACTATAACATCTTTTAATACTTCCTCCAGTAATGAATTCCAGAGTTTGATTACGCATTGGGTGAAAAAAATATTTTCTCCAATTAGTCTTAAATGTGCCACACTGTAACTTCATTGCATGCCCCCTACTTTTTGAATGAGCAAACTAATCTACGTTTACCCGTTCCACTCCATTATTTTAAAGACCTACTGTATATCATATCTCCCCCCTCAGTCGTTTCTTTTCCAAGTTGAAGAAACCTAACCTTTTAAGCCTTTCCTCATAAGGATATATCTTCCATCCCCTTTAACATTTTGGTCACTCTTATCTGTTCTATATCCAATTCTGCTATATTTTTTTTTAAGATATGACGACCAGAATGGCACACAATATTGAAGGTGCAGTCGGCACCATGGAATGATATAGAGGAACTATAATATCCTTGGTTTTACTTTGTATTCTTTTCCTTATAATTCCTAGCATTCTATTTGCTTTCTTGGAAAAAGCTGCACATTGGGCAGAAGGTTTCAAGGTGCTAGCCATGATGACACCCAGATCCTTTTACCGAGTGGTGATTCCTAATGTGGAACCTTGCATCGCATAACCATAGTTTGGGATGTTCTTCCCTAAGTGCATAACTTGCCCCCCCACAGCAGAGGGACTAATCGGAGGCGACCCTGGACTTAAATACAGACAGCGCTATCAGGCGTGCCCACACCTAAGGGCCCAGCCAAAGGACTCTTTGGCGTGGCCCTTAGGCGTGGATCCCTGGCGTCCTCAGACAACCATAAGCGACCCAATTCAGAAGGGCCTAAAACCAAATTAATCCCACTTCTACACAAGTGTAATCTTCTAACTAACCTCCAGCTGATCCTCCGTCTTTCAGGTATTGTTATACATTCTAATATTTTCAATCTAAATGCACTGTGCCCTTCCAGTCTTATCTTAGACACTATCTCTGAACCAACGAGTACCTCCTGCTATTTCATCCCCGCTTCCCGGTTCACTGTTTAGAACTTGCTATTACATACTATAACAATAGTGACTGACAATCCCTTTGCAAGTCTAACCAGCTACTGTATTTAACTTGATCCTGCCACTAACCCCCCCAAGACCTCTCCACCAAACTTTCTCTAACTTGTCACTACCACATTCCAACAGCCCTGAACAATCCCCAACCTCCTCGCACCATCTAATTCACTCTAAGATGGAGTCTCTCAAGCACTGCCACACCAGCATGTGGACCCATCTCCTTCTGCTATACATTACCTCATCCCTTCTCTCGTATGCTCTGGAAGTGAAGCATAACACCTTAAATCTGATTCCAATAATCCACTCATTAAGATCTCCTCCTACCTTAAATACCCTACCCTACCCCCACCCAAGCCATCATTACAGGACGTGCAGACTTAAAAAAAAAATTCACTAATCCCCATCTCACCCCCACACAATCCTCCCAGTACACATACCCCCTACTTAAATGTGTTCTGATCAACATGCGCTCAGCCAGGAAGAAGATCCCTCTCATAGCAGACCTAATATCCAACCATAATTTAGACATACCCTGCCTCACAGAAACATGGTTCCAGGAAACTGACTCTCTGCTAATAAATCAGCTCTGCCCTCCTACCCATTCAATCAATATATGTAACATACAAACCAGCAGAGGTGGTGGAGTTGCGGTAATTTCAAAAACTGACCTACACTTAACCAATTGAAGCAGTTTCCACCCGAGGAATGGATTCTATCAGAGTATCCAACAACTACCTTTCACTATATCTCCTATACAGAGTCCTCCAGACCGACACATTTGACCTCTCTTCTATACTTGAGTTATCTTGTACCCTTATCATCCTAAGTGATCTCAATCTCTCCTCAACATTAAAGAAACAAGCCTCTACATTTCTAGAGGCCATGGAAGCCCTATGCTTTTCACAGATCCTTAAATCACTCACCCATAATAAAGGTAATATCCTGGATCAAATCTTTATGCCATGGCATATATCATCTAATGGACAAATTACACACTCCATTCATCCTGTTCCATGGCCTGACTACTCACTCATATTATTCTCATTTCCTTTCCAACTCCAAAAAGAAACACAAACCACTCCCTCGCAACAAACATGCAAATTCAAACAATTTGACATTGACACATTCCTCGAACAAGTCATTCCTCCACTAGAGCTCCTCAACAACAAACAGACCAACCTTGACTCCCAAATTAATGAATGGAATGAAGTTATGACCTCTGTGGCCCTACTTCCATCCAGACCACATTCACATAAGCAGCGCAAAAGAGCCCCCTGGTTCTCTACCAACCTACGTGACATAAAAAAAGAACTCAGATGGCTGGAACACCACTGACGACATTCACATGACCCTGACACATACATTAGCTACACAGAAAAACTTTGACTTTACTGCTCAGAAACACTAAGACAGAAGAGAACATTATCACGCGCTCCCTAAATAAACCCAGAGAACTCTTTTCCATTGCCAAAGCCCTAATAAGCGAATACTCGCAACAGGAACTGGACCCAAAAATATCCTCACAAACCATAGCAGACTATCTCTGTTCTAAATTCCAGTCACCCCCTCCATGAACTAACCTCCAAAAGTTGACTCATAATAACAATACAATCCCTACAACAACCAGTCTCCTGGATAAAGTGTGCCAGAGAATCGATCAGCCCATACATCCTACCCATAGTAAAAGACTCCCTACTGGACGGGATTATGCCAACATCCTTAAAAAGGACCTCAATACATCCCATTCTAAAAAGATCAAAATTGGATCCCTCATTGCCTACGTCATACAGACCAATATTGAGTATCCACTTCCTGGCAGAAATAACAGAAAAAATCGTTCAAACCCAACTGCAGAATTTCATGGATGACCATGCCCCCTAGACCCTTTCTAACATGGTTTCAAAAAGAACCACTGTGTTGAAACTCTTATAATGTCTCTTAGACTCAGTGACCCTATACACTCAAAATCCTACTCAAGGTTGTCTACTAATCTTCCTTGACATATCCTCTGTTTTTTATTCACTCCCCCATGATCAATTCCTTGATAGATTTCATGAAATTCGTCTAAGATATACAAATCTGAACTGGTTCTGCTCCTACCTGGAACACAGAACACAACAGGTAGGCATAGGTAACAACACCTCCCAGCCATTCATCCAAAAACAAGGAGTTCCACAAGGGTCCAGCCTATCCGCACTCCTCTTTAACATCTTCCTCCAACCCCTATGCAGAATCTTTCAAGACCATGGTATCCAATATCATATATACGCAGATGATATCATGTTCTTCATGCCATTCAACATAACAAACCCTAACTTTTCAAATGTAATAAAATGCTTCACAAATCTAAGACACTGGTTCAGCTGTCACAGTCTCATAATTAATAAATCTAAAACGGAAGCTCTCCAAATTTTTTCCAATCATTCCTGTACCCCTTAGTCATCTCTTGCCATTGGCGACTTCACCCTCCCCATAAAAAAATCAAGTAAAATATCTTGGATTAATACTCAACCAGAACCTCACCTTCCATGATGAGATAAGGAAAAACAACAAATACAATCTATTCTAAAATTATGAACCTTAAGGAACCTCCAACCTTTACTCAACCCAGACTCCTTCCATACTGTCTGCCAGGCACTTACCACCCCTACCCTTCACAATTGTAACCTCATCTACCAAGGTCTCCCTAAGCACAGAATCCACCCCCTCTAAATGGCACAGAACACAATAGCTTGCTTAATCACAAATACCTCTAGATGTGCCCACATCACCCCAGTCCTCTATGACCTCCACTGTCTCCCTATGCTTTCTAGAATAAAATTTAAAACCATCACACTCATACACAAAATTATCCACAATGAATCATCCCCCTGCTTATCCTCACGCCTGTCCAAAACCAAGAACACCAGATCACGTTGACCTAATACCGCCAACATCTTAAACATACCAGCAGCAAAAAAAAGCAAGCAATCCACCTGTAATAGGGCCTTCTCTCTTTGCGCCCCCTCAATATGGAATGCCCTCCAATTCAAACTTCGTAGTTGCCCTGACTATTCTGAATTCTGGAAGAAACTCAAAACCCACCTCTTCCAAGAACATTTCTCCCTACCCCCTTAAGCCTTCTCTCCGCCAATGTTCCCAACCACTCTGCGGCCACATCATACCCCTACCACCCTTATTACCCCTATTACCCCTCCTCCCACATCCCCTTACCCCTGCCTCCACCTAACGCCCCCGCTCAATAAGCAACATGTAAATAGTTCATGGTTAAACTATGCATGTTCATGTTCAAGAATTTACTGTTCCATGTAAAACAGCTGTGTTACACCGTTATGTTATGTTCCTTGTAAACCACCAACCATATAGCAGAAGGGCTGTCGGGTTATAGCAGAAGGGCTGTCGGGTAAGGTTTGCCTCTTTGCAGATGATACCAAAATCCTCAACAGACACCCAGGAAGGTGTAGATAACATGAGGAGGGATCTAGCTAAGCTTGAAGTATGGTCTAGAATTTGGCAGCTGGGATTTAATGTTAAAAAATGTAAGGTCATGCAATTGGCCTGCAGCAATCCAAGGGATCAATATAGTATAGGGAGTGAAGTACTTTTGTCCACTAAAGAAGAGTGGGACCTAGGCGTGGTTCTGTCTGATTACCTTAAAGTAGCTAAACAGGTAGAAAAGGTGACGGCAAAAGCTAGAAGGATGCTTGGGTGCATACGGAGAGGAATGGCTAGCAGAAAAAAGGAGGTGATAATACCTCTGTATAAGTCTTTGGTGCAACCTCATTTGGAGTATAGTGTACAATTCTTGAGACTGCACCTTCAAAAGGATGTGAACAGGATGGAGTCAGTGCAGAGGGTGGCTACTAAAATGATTAGTGGTCTTCATTATAAAGCATATGAGGACAGACTTAAGGATCTTAATATGTACACCTTAGAGGATAGGCGGGATAGAAATGATATCATTGAGATGTTCAAATACCTCCGTGGCATAAATGTTCAGGGAGAGCACCTCTTTCAATTGAAAGCAAGTTCTGCTATGAGGGGACATGGGATGAGGGTGAAGGGAGATAGATTCAGGAGTGATATGCAGAAATATTTCTTTATGGAAAGAGTAGTGGATCCGTGGAATAGTCTCCCAGTGGAGGTGGTAGAGATGAGGACAGTAACTGAATTAAAAAAAGCATGGGACAAACACAGAGGATCTCTAAAGGTAAAAAGGGGACTGTTGTAGTTGTTGATATGGAAGGACAGACTAGATAGGCCATGTGGTCTTTTTCTGTTGTCATATTTCTATGTTTCTATCTTGGATTGTAGAAAGACAGTATATAAGAGCAGTTAAATAAATAAAATAAATAAATATGCATATATGTGGCCACCTATGTGTATGAATGACACCATAAGATACCCACCAGCATAAAAGTATGCACGTTCATGCAGTGGGACATATTTAGGAGTGTACACATAGGCGGAGTTTCAGTGCCTCATAGGCGAAGCACACAAGTATGTGCATAAATTGAAAAATACCATAATTTACATGAATACTTGAAAATAATAGGAGAAGACATTTACACCAGCTCTGGGGCTAGTGTAAATGCCCACACTGTAACTTAAAGTGCATTCTCTACTACTTGCTCGAGTATTTTATAAAGTCAAGTAGATGTCTTCATGTCTATAAAATAATGCCTACATAGGCACCCACAACACCTTGTTCTAAAATTACCTTTATAGTACTTTTGCATTCCCAAGGATCAGTTTTAATGGAGAATATTATATGCTCTTATTCAAAAATATGTCCCTGTCCCCCATACCCTATGAAAAAGTGAGGTGAATTCAAAAATACAATATGTAAATGAATTATGAAATGCCTGAAAATTAAAAATCTCAAGTTAAAGAGAAACAATTTTCCTATTTTATCTTATGTTGGCTGTAATCCTAAAATAATCAAATTTGGCTAATGGGGGAAATAAAATTAATGATATAACGTAGAGTAATGGTATGGTTAGTTACAGAAGTTCTGAAAATTAAATACTAGGTTATTGAAGATGTATATATATTATTGACATCACTTGTAGATCACTCCCTAAAAGACATGAGTTAGTCAGTTTCCTCAAGTTAAAAACAAAAGAAGCCTATATTCATCTGAGGTCTCTAACTAATCCCTTCCTGAAATCAATGTATAGCTTAAAGGGGAATTGAAAAACATCCTAAGATATTTCTGCCTTTAGAACTTAAAAGTCCTTTTACTAGACTGTGGTAAGCAGTTATCATGGGAATTAGATTCTCAGACTACCATTAGATTCAAGCTATCAAATAAGTACATGTTGTCCTAATGTGGCTGCTGAAATCCTATAGGTACTACCGCTAGGGGTCAAAATGCTATTTTGAACCTGAGGCAGCAATGAGATATGAATGTCTGGGAAACATTCCTGTCCTACCACTAATCCAGAAGCAAAAGCTCCACTAAGTGTCGTTGGGGATCAGGGGGTGGGTGGGAGAATGATCTAATGCATCTTAGGCAATGTCACTGATGAGGTGGGAGAGAGAGGACTGGACTGGAAATTGGGGGTAGGAGGGAGGATGAGATTGCTGATATTGATCAGAAGGGGTGATACTCAAGGCTCTTTACTTTTACTACATGTTATCTTAGCAACTGCATCAGCAGAGAGCACCAATCTATTTACCATGCTAAATGCTAATGCATTCACCTTGCGGTGTCTGCGGCCCTGTGCAGTAACTGCAGGTAAAATACTGGGCATTTCCCTAACAGTTACTGCATAGGCTTTGTACTTATCACACATTAATTTTGGCACCTAATGCAAATGTGGGATGAAGCGTCTATAGTACCCTATGAGCCCTAAAAAGCTTCTTAGCTGCTTTTTATTCTGGGGTGTGGGGAAACTGCGCACGCTTTCAATTTTGTCTAACAAAGGACGGACAGTACCCCTGCCTACTACATGTCCTAAGTATTTGACTTCGCCAGCTGCAAACATGCATTTTCCTGGATTTAAAGTTAAACCAGCTTGCCGCATTGCGTTTAAGACTGCTTTTACTTGGACTCAATGCTGGTTCCACGTAGCGCTATGGATAACTATGTCATCCATGTAAGCTGTAGCATACTCTTGATGAGGTCGTAAGACTATATCCATTAGCCTCTGGCAGGTCGCCGCGGCTCCATGTAGACCGAAAGGCATGCGTCGAAACTGAAACAGGCCAACTGGTGTAGTAAAGGCTGTTTTTGGTCGTGCCTCTCTGGTCAGGGGAACCTGCCAGTAGCCTTTCGTCATATCTAATGTAGTAAGATATCTAGCTTGACCTAGCCGGTCTAGGAGTCCTTCTATGCGGGGCATAGGATAAGCATCAAAGGTGGAAATGTCATTGACCTGTCGGAAGTCAATGCAGAAACGCATTGTTCCGTCTGGCTTAGGGACCAGGACAATAGGGCTGGACCAAGGGCTCCGAGACTCCTCTATCACTCCCATGTTCATCATGTCATGTACTTGCGCTATGACTTCCTGTCTTTTAGCTTCTGGCAGCCGATACGGTCTTTGCCTGATGATCCTTCCAGGAGGAGTGATGATTTCGTGCGCAACCAAATTCGTTTCGCCGGGAACGGACGTCAACACATCTCCAAACTTCTCCAGCATGCTGAATAGTTGTTGCCTCTGCACTACAGAGAGTTCTTCCCCTACCCGTAGCTCCGGACTGGCTTTACAGTCGGACAACAGGGGGCCCAAATCTTCGTCCACTGGCTTTTCTCTTACGGCTACAAAGCTTTTCATCTCCCTTTTCCCAGTGGAGCCAAATCCTCCGCTCCCTCTGCTGGTAGGGCTTATCATAGGTACTTCCTCTAAAGGTGGGAAGCCGACCCGCTCGCATATCAGCTGAGCTATTCTCTCTCCCGCTTTTACTTCAAAATCTTCTCTTAAAAAATTAAATAGCAGGACCTTTATTATCCCTCTGTAGCCGGGGTCTACTACCCCAGCGCCAACATCAATAAAGTATTTGAGGGCTAATCCTGAGCGGGGCGCAATCCTACCGTAACATCTCGGTGGAATCTCTACTTGGATGTCGGTGCTAATCAATGCCCTGCCACCCTTAGGGACTATATGATTTTCTGCGCTGTATAGGTCATACCCTGCGGCCTGTGGAGTGGCTCTACAGGGGCTTCGAGCTTTGGGTGAGGTTTTGCAAAACTTTAGGACAAACTTTTTTTCTGCTTCCTCTGGTATCTTCCGGTTTGGGCCCTTAACTTTCCCTAAAAGGGGATTTGGAACCACCCTACCCTTGAAAGGGGTACCTTTGGACACGAGAACTTCTCGTGGATTTAAACCTTTTTCTAGGCCCTTCTCAAATTGTGGCCAGTCCCTACCTAGGACCAGCTCCTTGGGTAATCTGGGCACTACCGCTATTAGCATAATTTTCTCTATTCCCAAACCTCTGACCAGTAATTTGTACATGGGATACAAGGTAGCAGCTCCATGTACACACTTGATCTTGACTTGACCTTCCGGTCGGTCTGAGGCGGACGCAGCTTGCTCTTGGATGTTAGACCAGAGCTTACGCGAAATCATTGTCTGGTCCGCGCCAGAGTCAAGTAAGGCTTTGGCCGCTACTCCTTGGACCGTGACATCCAGTACAAAACCTTCGGATAACAATTGCTTATGTTCTCCTATGAGAGCAGTACGTACTCTACATTCATTTATGACATGACCTAACTTTCCGCAGCTAAAACATCTTTTAGAAAAACTTTTATCTATCTTTTTATCACATTTCACATTAGGTGTTTTAGACTGGTAGAGACTTCCTGATACTGGATTGAATGTCGCTATGGCTGTCTTAGCTACCCCCCCCCCCCCCCGTAGGCTGGGTAACTAATTCAGCTTCCAGATACCTCTCTGTTAAGGCAATCGCCTCCGTAATAGAGCGACAATTCTGGAGAATAAGGAAGCTCTTTATTTTACCAGGTACTGCGGTCATAAACTGATCGAGAACTATCATATCCATTAATGATTCCACCGATCTTTCACTGGGCCTTAGCCACTTTTCAGCTAAGCGCTTCAGTCGGTGACCCAATGATTTTGGCGTTTCGCCTGCTTCAAGACGTGCCGCACGTAGCCTGCGGTTATAGACAAGTGGGGTCAAGCCCAGGCGTTCCCTGATGGCCTTTGTCACTTCACTATAATCAGCAGCTAACGCAGCGGGCATTGCCCTGTAGGCTGACAGTGCCTCTCCCGTAAGGGACACTGCCAGTCTGATGGACCATTGGTCCTCTGGCCAACCCACAGAAAGGGCAATTCTTTCAAAAGCGTCCAGGAAATCATCTGGATCGTCCTTCTCCCCCAACTTCCCTAAAGTTAGAGTCTCGTAGGATCCTAGTCCTACCGGACCATGGCTCAGTCCTGAGCTCTGCTTCATGAGTCCAGCGGCTGCTTCCTGAGTCTTCTGCTGATGGCTCATCCAACTCTCCAGCATCTGCAGGACTGGCTTTTGTTGGTCCTGCATGGCCATAATTGCATGCTGCTGGGACTGTGCAGCCAGTTCCGCCTGTTTGCTGAATTGGGCCGCCATCCAGTTAAACATCTCGCGCTGCTCCATCGCGATGAGATCCCTGAAAGAAAAAGAAACAAAGAAAAACCAAGTGTGGCTGTACAAAAATCAGCCCTACACTTCCTTCTTTTTCTTTTTCTTTTTTTTTCCTTTTAAACTGCTACTTGTATCCACACAAGTTAGGCGTTTCTACCCGTTACCTGGTAGAAGTGTAGACTCGAACTCTCAGCAATGGTGGTGCGGTTCTGCGTCGTAGCACCCCCCAGGAACCTCGCCTTCCGTTCCGGATTTTGCTGCTGTCCAGTCCACGTTTTCCACTCCGATCCGGTTCTTTTCAAAGTCCAGTCCGGATTTTCTTGCACTCCGGTCCAAGTTTCCTTTCAACACCGGTCCGGTTTTTCTGGCACTCCGGTCCAGGTTTTCTTTTAACACCGGTCCGGTTTTTCTGGTACTCCGGTCCAGGTTTTCTTTTAACTCCGGTCCGGTTTTTCTTTTTTTTTTCAAAATGAATACTGGCAATTTCCTTAATTTCTTTGTTATATCTCTTAGGATTATATCCAAATCCGAACAACTAAGCCATTTGTCACGGGGCTGCCCCGTCTACGCCGTATTAATGTTGGGGTGACCCCGGGCAAAGATTATGCTAGGCAGTCAAGGGAATGTAAGTTCACTCGGCGTAGTTGAGAGAAGTGACCTCACAGATTCCAACTACCTAGGAGCACTCATTAATGAGACCAGGTGGAGGGAAATAAGGCTTTTATTCCCTGGTTAATGCAAAGGTTCAACATAAGAGATAATCCATGAAACGGAAAGTCCTTTGTGTCAAAAGGTACCAGTATTTACAATGGTTGCTTAATTGTTGCTTCACAACTAAGGCAGGTTTCACTACCGGAATTTCAGTACAAGAAACAGCACTTACATTTCATTCATTCTTTCTTCACTATATAGAGCATACAGACTCTGGAGCTGAGGCCGTGCACCAGTCACATTCCATAAGCTCTGGTAGAGATAAGGGAACAGTATTTGGGTATTCAATCTCCATGGACTCCCCTTCGCTATACTCAGTAGAGGAATATTCACTGTCCCTGTCTGACCCAGCTTTGTAGGTTAGGACTCTGGAGTCTGGCTTCCCACAGCCAGGGGTTCTTAAGGCTGCAGGAATTTTACTGAACCAATCTGGTTTCTTTCCCCTCTCATAAGGGGCACGGGTTTTAGCAGATCCTTTAGGAGCACAATATTCACAGTCATTGGTTAATGTTTCATACCTGGATTTAGAGGAGTTGGAATCACCAGTGTATTCTCTACCAGCCACTCTCCTTTGGTAGCTGAGCCTCTGCCTGCCAGCGTTGGATATAGCTGTGCTTCTAGGCAGTGGAGTAAAACTTGTCCTGGATTCTCCTCTCTCTCTGGGTAAGAACTCCAGCTGACCATAAAAGTGTTTTCCTCTCTGACCTGGTAAAACTTGGTAATAATCCTTCAGAGATTGTAAGCTCTTCTCAGAACCCTTCTCCCTGGTTCTTGGCTTCTGTCTCTCTGTTCTGGATTCAGGCAGACTGTAAGAACAGGGTGTGGCAGACACTCTCACCTTAGAGCTGGCTCTAGCAAACTTCCCTTGTGCAGCAGGGTCAGTTTGGGCCTTCTGGCTCCCAACCTTGTGAAGTCTGTTCCCACTCAGGTTCTTCTCAGTCCTCTCTTGATGGCTCTCAGCCTTCTCTTGCTCCTTTTCTAGGTGCCTCTCAGCTTTCTCTCGGTGGCTCTCCTTCTTCTCCTCTCGGTGGCTCTCAGCCTTCTCCTCTGTTCTAGAAGCATTCTGTTCTGATTTATAAAGCAAACTGCTTGGGATGACTTCCGGGTTCCTTTCCAGGTGCAAGTCATCAGAGTTCCTAGGCTCATTAACTTCCGAATGTCTGTTCCTGCTCCCTCTAGCTGTGCCTGGGGGTAATTGCACACCTAGTTCCTTAAAAGAAACAGGATTTCTTTTCAAACACTCATCTTTATTGACACACGCCTCATGACAGGTTGCACCATGGAACGATACAGAGGCATTATAATATTATTATATTTTCTACTCTCCATCCCCTTCCTTATGATTTCTAGCATTCTATTTGCTTTTTCCATTTGGAAAATTGGCCATTTAGCCCTACCCTCTGCTTTCTATCTTTTAGCCAGTTCCTGATTCACAATAGTACATTGCTTCCTATCCAATGGCTTTTTAATTTTGCCAAGAGTCTCTCATGAGGGACCTTGTCAAAAGCTTTCTGAAAATCCACATACACTACATCAGCCGACCCACCTTTTTCTACCTGTTTATTTTACACCTTCAAAAAAATATATAACAGATTAGTAAGAAAAGATCTTCCCTGGCTAAAGCCATGTTGGCTGTCTCCCATTAAACCATGACTATCTACATGTTCAGAAATTTTGTTCTTAATGGTTTCTGTAGTTTCCTGGATCACCCCTAGAACCCTTTTTTAAAAATTGGTGTTACATTGGCCATCCTCCAATCCTCAGATATTACTGATGATTACTAATAGTAGGTCTGCAATCTCATATTTCAGTTCTTTAAGTGCCCTTGGATCTATACTATCCAGTCCAGGTAATTTTCTACTCTTCACTTTATCAAATAGTCGTAATACATCTTCCTGGTTTATCGATATTTCTTTCAATTCTTCTGCTGCATCAACTTTAAATAGCATTTCAGGCATGGGTAACTTCCCTACATCTTCAGTAAAGACAGAAGCAATGAATTAATTCATTCTCTCTGCTATGGCCTTGTCCCCTCTTAATATCACTTTTACCCCTCTATCATCCAATGGTCCAACTGACTCACATATTTTTTGCTACAAATGTACTTGAAAATGTTTTTATTATATATTTTGGCTTCCAAAGCAAGCTTTTTTTTTTCAAATTTCCTCTTTGCCTGCCTTATCAATGACTTGCATCTAACTTGCTAGTCTTTATGTTGTTTCCAGATTTCATCATTTGGCTCTTTTTTCCATTTTCTGAAAGATGCTTTTTTGGCTGCAACAGCTTCTCTGACCTCATCTTTAAACCATGCTGGCAGTTTTTTAGACTTCCTTCCACTTTTCTTAAAGCATGGTCTGGGCTTCCAAGATAGTATTTTTAAACACCCATGTTTGATGTAAATCTTTAACTTTTGCAGCTGCTCCTTTTAGTTTTTTCTTAACAGTTTTCCTCATTTTATCATAGTCTCACTTTTGGAGACTATGATAAAATTTTAGCAGTACGCTTTGAAAGTTAAAAGATAGTACTGTGGATTTCCTTGCCATCCTTCCTCTATTAATTAAATCGTGATCATGCTATGATAACTACTGCCAAGTGGTCCCAACACCCTTATCTCTTGCACCAGATCTTGCATTCCACTAAGGACTAGTTCTGAGATGGCTTCCCTCTTCTTGGGTGCTTTTATTGAATGACCAATCCCTACGCGTTTTGGCAGACACCTTCCTCAGGGGATATACATCAATGGCACACTGTGAAACTAATTTAATCAGAACCCCAGTAACTGTAAAAAAATCAGGTTCTATGTGGAGCAGGACAACATATTGTGGTCTTTCTTATAATCCTCCAATGGATCATCCATCTGACCATTAAGAAAAGGTACTACCAATGACATCAACCATCCAGCATTCTACAGACCCATAGCTAGTCTTCCATTTATGGCCAAGATACTGGAAAAGATCATACTCCACCAGCTACAAGACCACATTGACACACACTCCCCTCTCAACCCCCATAATACAGCTTTCAAACTCACCATGGAGTAGAATCTCTCTAACAGCACTCGTAAACAACTTAACAACAGGCACAGATAGACCATACACACCGGCTACTTACTAGTATTCCTCAACATCAATGTGGCATTTGACTCCATACCTCATGTTCTAATCATCAAAAGACTGCAAACAATAGGACTAATAGGGATCCCTATGAGCTGGTTCAAATCCTATCTATCAAAAGTGAAAACATTAGATAAAATTAGGCTCTACAGTGTCATATACTCAAACCCCCAAACATCCATCCTCGCTGCACTATTATTCAACATCTTAATACAGCCAATCAGCACTATCATACAAACCTTCAATGTCCTCTATCACATATATGCTGATGATATCATGATCTATGCACCCATCAATACACAGAACCCTGACATCACAACCTTAACAGAATGCTTCATCACAATCAAATCATGGCTCATCACCCACAACATAACCATGAACATCAATAAATCCGAAGGCTCTATTTATCACAGCAGCTTAATCCCACCGAACACCATAAATCTAAATGGCACCCATCTTCATGTATGATGTTAACAACACCTAACATTCTCTGCCCACATAAGAAACATCACCAGGTACATATACTATAAACTCAAGACTGTACAACATCTCAAGCCTCTCCTAACTCAACACAACTTCCACACAGTCCTTCAAGCTCTCATCTTCCCATATCTGGACTACTGCAACCTCATCCTCCAAGGCCTACCTAAGAAAACAGTCTGCCCACTTCAACTAGCCCTCAACACAGCAGCGTGTACCCTTTGCAATTCCAGCATAACTGAGCACATAATTCCATTGCTGAAACAGCTTCACTGGCTACCTGCCATCAAACTCACAAAATTTAAAGTCATCCTTACAGTTTTCAAGATCCTCAATGACTTATCAGCTACTCAACTCCAAAAAATAATACATGAGACCAATGATAACCTTACAAGAAGAACTGGTGCCTAGAGCACCCTAGCAACTCCAGCATCCTTCACCAGATCCAACACCACCACACCCAGTAGAGCCTTCTCCTATATGAACCCTTTCTCTGGAACTCAATCCCATACAAACTCCAAGTCACAAAGAATCTACTAACATTCAGAAAGGCCCTCAAGACTCACCTATTTGCAGCCTATTTTACTAAGGACAAGATATAATAGCAAGCATCCCCGTACGTGTTAGGAATATACATTCATTACCTCTGTTCTCCTCCCACCCCTTTCCTCCTCTCCCTTTCTCCCCCTTCCCATAACAATTGTTCTCCCCTTATATTAACTCCTCTCTAAGTTCTTTGCTCTGTTACAATATATCAAGTTTTGTTTCAATGTAAACCACCTTGACCGTAGGATAAAGCGGTATAGAAAACATGTTAAATAAATAAAGTAATACAGTATGTTTTACTGCCTACTCCAAATCGACTCATCATGTTTAATTTGACGAAGAAAAAGGCATTCTGTTTCCAAATGCAGTCAGAACTTCCTCTTTCAACTTAGTATAACTTGCTAGTTCATTCAATATAGAATCAAACTGCTCTCTAAGAAAACCATATTCCCTGAAATGGGTTAGCGTGAGCTCTGGTTATGATGTGACATGGTAGGAAATGGTTCAGACAGGAGCAATAGCTATATGTCAGCAGGTAGCAATAAACACCCCCTGTGGTTAATCAAGTCAGCAAATGATGAGTCACACAGCACGCTGGCTGTTAGATGATCTGTGGCAATTGTTCAAGTAATTATTTTTAACAACATCTGAAATATACGCCATAAAATCTTCAGATTATCCTACTAGGCACTGCAATCTGAAAATTGTTTCTTTAATTAGGTTTTTCTTTTTTTTTAAATGAATAACACACACATTTTTGGTAGTACGCTTTGAGTTTGGGCAAGCATCGCCGTACGTGTTAGGGATATACATTCATGAGCACACATTTGATTCATTTGGGCACTATAAAAAGTATATGCACAAAATCAATTGTACACTCACAAACCTACAAATCAATGCTGTATACAATTGATTTGTGAGTGTAAAAATGTGCCAACACATGTAGAAGCCTTTTTAAATTTTATTTTTAAAATTGCAATTTGAAATATTACATTTCAGTCCAAATATAAGGAAAACAAAATATAAATACTCAGTAGCAAAAAAATTGTAAGCAAAAATACAAACAAGCATAGCCCACATCACGGGAAAAGAAAGAGTACAAATAACAAAAACTAAGGCAATGTAAGCATGAATGTTTCACATTTAGCAGTGAAACACACCTGATCCCACTAATTCTAAATCCCACAGTAACCTAATCAAGTCTTATAATCAGAAATAAACTTCTCCAAGTGAGACAGGTCTTGAAAAATTAAATCATTAGCCTAGTACATAATTGTACATTTATAAGGGAAACAAAAACATGCCCCCGCCCACACCCCAAGGCAAGAACCTGCTATTTGAAATAATTTTTAAAATAAAAACAAATGTGTGAACAAAAAACACTGACAAGTAGGAATAATTGGAAAATATAAAATTAAACCAAAAATGTTTCATTCATGCACATCTCTAGTATACATGTTCACTACTATGTACCATTTATTAAAAGGGCATAGAACATACTCCCCATAAAATTTTGAGTGTGCTAATGTGCTAATGGACCAGCATCCTAACACCTTTTCCTGTGGTGTCATCGAAACGATACTAGATGAATTGACTGGCTGGCACATTGATTATCCCCCCTAGTGTTTCCTATAAAACCCAGCATTTACTCAATTTTAATTTTAATTTATGTATGAAGAAGAAGTGCCATACTGGATCCAAAGGTCCATCAAATCAAGTGTCATGCTTCCTACACTGGGCAATCCAGGTCACAAGTACCTGACATATGCCAAAAATAGTCACTTTCATGGTACTTATCTCCCCAAGGAAAGCAGTGGTTTCCTCTCAGTCTATCAGTCTATGGACTTTTCCTCCAGAAATCTTTCAAAACCTTTTTTAAACCCAGCTACACTACCTGTTCTTAACACATCATCTAGCAATGATTTTCAAAGCTGAATTATATCTTAAAAGAAAAAAATATTTTCTCCTATCTGTTTTTAATATACTACATTGTAGCTTCGTGGCATGTCTCCCCAAAACCTCCCCTCCTTTTCCTCATTTCTCAGTCTCTGTGGAAAACTCAATAATCCTTCCTGTTTCCTCGGCCTGCAATCTGGGGGTTTTCTTTGACTCTTCTCTCTCTTTCGCTACACATATCCAGCTCATAGCGAAGACCTGCTGTTTCTTTCTCTACAATATCAGCAAAATCCGCCCTTCCTTTGTGAGCATACTACTAAAATCCTTATCCACTCCTTAGTCACCTCTCGTCTTGACTACTGCAACCTGCTCCTTGCTGGTCTCTCTCTGAGTCATCTCTTTCCCCTTCAATCTATTCAACATTCTGCTGTGCGACTAATCTTCCGTCAGCCTCGCTATACCCACATTACTCCTCTTCTCAAGTCACTTCACTGGCTCCCTGTCCGCTTTTGCATCCAGTTCAAACTTCTCCTCCTGACCTTTAAGTGGATTCACTCTGCGGCTCGTCAGTGCCTTTCATCTCATATCTCTCCTTAAAACCCCTCTCGGGAACTCCTCTCTTCTAACAAACTACTTCTGCCTATGCACTTCAATCCTACTGCTAACTCCAGACTTCGCTCCTTTCACCTTGCTGCACCTTATGCCTGGAACAAGCTACCGGTGTCTATACGCCAGGCACCCTCTCTAGCCCTCTTTAAATCCAGGTTGAAATCTCACCTCTTCACTGTTGCCTTCAGATCTTGACTTCTGTGTCGTGACTAGATTGTATGTGCCGTGATTTTTGTCTAGACTAGATTGTTATCTCTGTGTCTTGATTAGATTGTAAGCTCTGACGAGCAGAGACTGTCTCTTACATGTTTGTACAGTGCTGTGTACGACCGGTAGCGCTATATAAATGCTCAATAGTAGTAGTAGTAATAGTAGTCCTTGTATTTTTTTTTATTGAATTTCAAACTTATTACAAAAGTAACAATAAAGTAACAATGAAATAAAAAGACAGAAACAATGCAATCACTGCATAAGCAAATATATTATTCTAGCCCACATTAAGAGAGAAAGTGTTACAATGCATCTGGCAGGGCTATCCTAAAAATGTATCCATGTACTAGAATAGCTTTACCTCCCCTCAGAAATTATAATACAAACACACATCAAGAAAAGAGATTCATATTCCATACTCTTCATCATAACCCCAGTAAACCCAACATAGATCCTATACAGAAACCTTATCCCGAAGGAAACCTTCCAATTGCAGATGGTCAAAAAAAATAAACTGATTCCCTTGAAATACCACTTGGGACTTACACAGGAAATTAAGGAAAAAAGTTGCCTCAATAGCTAACACTTTGACTTTCAAAAGCAGAAAAGATTTCCTTTGCATCTGAGTGAAGACGGAAAACATCTGGAAATACGATAACCCGCTGACCACAGTCGCAAACTTGCTTGCTCTTGAAGTACAACTTTAAAGTAGCAATTTTATCCACCTCATTCACAAAGATAGCGGATAACCTTAACAGAAGAGTAAAAAAAACAATCAGATAATTGAAGGGAATTTTCAACCACAGGCAACTTGGGCTCCCCTGCAGTTATCTGTTGGACACACTTGGAGGGGACATAGTGGCAATCAAATATAGCTACCTTCTCTGCATCAGAAAAACCCAATTATTTGAAATATTTATGAAGCAAAATCAATGAGGACAAATAAAGAGTTTTGAGAAGGTTAAGAAAACAAGCATCTTATTTCAAGAAAGATTTTCCAAAGACTCTAACTAACTGCTTCTGCACATACATACTGAGTACGATCCCTAAAGGGGCATGTTCTGAACATCTGGGCATCCCCAAGCAGGATGGGCCCATTAGGTCATGATTCTGCACTGCGGGAGCCAGACATTCCCATTGGTACAGGATTGGGCCCTGAGACATCCCAGTGTGCCCCTGCATACCTGCGAAGACATCCTCTCTGCCATTCAGTCTGCCCACCACAGCGCTGTCTCCTTTACCCCACTTTCTGACCCCCGATGGGGGCCACCAGGGCCCAGATCGGGTGGTGGGCAACCACTGTGGGTGGCCTGTTGCTCTGATGGGGGGGCTGGTAGGAAGGATTGGAGAGGCGCCCTGCACTTTTCCACCTCAGAGGTGGAATAAGCAAGGCATCCCCCCGGTGATCCCCAGAGGTGCTGGACCATCACCAGATTTGGCCCAGTACATCTAGAGGTTGGTTCCGCCCACACTCTATTCATGCTGCCCCCATCCACTGCAACATGCACAGTGACTATGTACGTGTGGCTGGGCCAGGAGGTGGAATAGGTTGATGGTGGATAGGGGTGGCAGGACGTCCCATTGGGATGTCCAGACCCACTATTTGCCTTCCTGGATCAGGCCCACTATCTTTAACAACAGAGGTAAGAGCCCGTTGCAGGCCAGTAACGTGCCCAGAAAACTTGTCCAGACCAAGCTGCATGGCCTGCAAGCTACTCTGTTGCTCCTGGTTTGTTGAGAAAAAGTAACCACTTGTTCCAAAGTTCCTTTCAGGAGGAGTTATTCTGGGCCACCATGCTCCAAATATCCTGCAAGGTAACTTTGCAGATAAATCTGGAAGTTGAATCTCTTTGGGTAAAGTGCAACTCTTCTTTACAGATGTTAACTCAGCAAGGAAGGTCCTTGTATTTTTTTTTAAAGAGTAAACCATCAATTCACATTTACCTGTTCCACTCTGCTCAGTAATTTATAGACCTCTATCATATCTCCCCTCAGTCATCCCTTCTCCAAACTGAAAAGCCCCAACCTCTTTAGCCTTTTCTCATAGGAGAGTTTTTCCATTCCCTTTATAATTTTTGTCACCATTCTCTGTATCTTTTCTAATTCCGCAGATTTTTTTTGAGATGCGGCGACAAGAATTGCACATAATAGCTAGAGGTATTATTATATCCTTTGTTTTATTTTCTATTCCTTTCCTAATGATTCCTAACATTCTGTTTGCTTTTTTGGCAACAGAGACACACTGAACAGAATAGTTCAATTGTTTTACTACTACTGAACATTTTTATAGTGCTACCAGTCATACGCAGCGCTGTACAGACATGTAAGAAACAGCCCCTGCTCATCAGAGCTTACAATCTAGTCAAGACAAAACACATAAGGCATAAATAGGGGTAAAACAGGAGGAAGGAAAGGGAGATCAGGTGAGTCAAGATCCAAAAGCAGCAGCGAAGAGGTGAGCTTTCAACCTGGATTTGTTTGTCTATGATCACACAGAGATCCTTTTCCTGGGTGATGACTCCTAATGTGGGACCTAGCATTGAGTATCTAGAGTTTCAGTTACAATTCCCTATATGCACTTGTCCACATTACATTTCATTTGCCATCTGGAGGCACAGACTCCCAGTAGCAGAAGGTCCTAACTGCAATTTCTCACAATCCGCATGTGATTTTAAAACTTTGAATAATTTGGTGTAATCTGAAAATTATGAGGTGGATTTTATAGAGGGCATTTGAGTTAAATTGAGGACATCCATGGCATAACATGCAGAAAAACCCAGGGATATCTATTTCTCTGGCTGATTTCAGGAACATAGACATCCCTGACCTGGACGTGCACACAGGTGACCACATAGACATCCCCAGTAGGGATTCCTGGGTCGGGAACATACATCTCAGGTAAGCTAGAATAAAGAGATGCCTAGCAGCAATATTTCCGCTAAGCTGTGCTGAGTCCTCCACTGCCATTCCTGCCAGTGGGGGGAAGCACAAAGCGATCACGAAAGCGATCGTGCTTAGGATTGCACAGCATCGGCATGAGACCTGCTGATGCTGCAGAATCCTAAGCGTGATCGCTTTTGTGATCACTTTTCACCTCCTCCCCCCCAGCAAGAATACCAGTGGAGAACTCAGTGTGAACACTGCCTAGCAGCATAGCAAACAGAAAATACGAGCTCCCATTTCCCATTAGTGTTCATTGATATAGTGTAAAATGCAGATGTATTAGTGTAGCTTCTTCTACACACCTAGATGTTTGCCTTACAAAACCAGAATTTTTAAGATGCCTGTTAGATGTGATTTGGGACATCCAGGATGTCCAGGTTCTTAGGAACATCATGGCTATGCCTCTATGGCCCTGTTCAGACTTGGACATCTTCACAGTGGGGATGTCCACAGACCTGCCTTCTAAAATGGCTCTGGGGATGTCTCTATGATTTGGACATCTGCATGCCTGTTTACAGACATCCAAATCACAAACAGAACTTTTAAAATAACCCCTTCAATCTTGCTTGTTCTTCATATTTCAAGATCATTTATAAATGCTGTATATTAAAAAGCACAAGACCCAGTATAGATCTCTGGGATACTTTACTATTCACCTTCCTTCATTGAGAACACTGGCCATTTATCTCTACTCTCTGTTTTCTATCTCTCAACCAGTTTTCAATGAACAACAAGATATGATCGAGGCCGCAGGGCCGGGTCCCGAGGCCGACAATAACCGGGTTCCCGGGGCCCGGTCCTTGGCCTTGTGCTTGTTGTGTGTGTGGGGGGGGAGAAGAGTAGGGAGCAGAGCGTCATTTGAAATCGCCCCACGTTAGATGTGTAGGGTGATTTGATTGGTGCTGGGGAGGTGGGCATGCTGAGTATGCTGGGGACCACGGTGAGCGGTGCGCTTCACTTTTCAGTGGCGGTGGCAAGTTCTCGGCATGGTCTGGCAGTTCGGGGCCTTGTCAGGGTGAGGCTTTGGGGCGTCGAGTGTGCGTGGCAGTAAGGGGTGTTGGCAGTGAGTGCAGCACTGTTGGGGGGGCTTTGTGGGGGCGGGTCATTGATGTGCAGCAGTAATCATTTGCGGGGGCCTCGTGTGAGTGGTCGGGGAACTCCGGGCAGTTTTGTTGAGGTGCTGGGGGATGTGGTTAGTGGTGCTAAGTGCTGGGCCGGGTGGGGGTGAAGTTTTGCGGCAGTGGGGGGGGGAGGCTTAGTCGGTGACACGTTGAGGCTTGCTGTGACTGTGTGCTGACAGTTGGGAGCTGTTAGTTTCTGGGGGGAGGGGATTTTGTTGGGTGAGGTGGTGGTGGTGGAGCACCTGTTTGGGGGTGGCTGGGGAGCTTGTGTTAGAGGGCTATTAAAAAAAACACATAATAAAGTCAGGCAGCTGTCTTTAAGGAGGCTGCAAGTTTAAGCAGGGCTGGGTGTAAAGGGTTAGATACTTGTAGGGACAAGGAGGGCTATGGTGTGATCGCAGAAAGGACAAAGTGGGAGGGGCCAGCAGAGGGTTCAGGGCCCCGGTCAGTGGGGAAGGCAGGCAGGTTAAGGGGTGTTGGATCACCTGGTCCCGTCCGGTCTTCGGCGCTGGTGGCTCGTCAGGTTAGGGGGTCGGTTGGGGTTGGTTCCCATGGGGGAGGTAGGGGAAGGGAGCATTCGGTGCCTCGGAGGGGGTAAGGTCTAGGGGGGTGGCTAGGGGTTCCAAGGGGGAGTCTCCGCAAGTGGAGCAGGTAGGCCATGGGCAACTGGGGAAGTTCGAGGCTTCCAGTCCTGCGGGGCAGGTGTCAGAGATAGGGATGTCGGGATATGAAATGGGGGGGGGGTTTGGGGGGTTCGTGCATATCTCTGGTAGGTCTGAGTGCTGATTCGGCAGGGTTCAATTCAGCTTGGGTCCCCTTCCCTTCATTTTTTTCTGGCAGCTATAGTCCATGGTTCCGGGGTGGGGGGTATTTTATGCCTCCATTGACTACTGGGGTCATGGGGAATTGGTCTGGGGGGGCAGTAAGGTGGAGTGCAGCAATGGGGTTATGGATGGGGAGACTGGGCTGGTGTAGAGCTCAGTGGTGTTGGTCAGTCACCCGTGATGGGGGGAGCCGGGTGGGGGTTTTGGCTCTTCAGCATGGAATTGGGGGGGGGGGTGGTGGGCAGGAGGGATAGCAGTTCTGGGGCTGTTGCTGCTGGTGTTTCTACTTCTCTCCCTATACAGGTGCCGGTGGAGGCGAGTGCGAGGGCCAATATATCCGACCTTCATCTGACTGCTGGAGCAACCTCGATGTCACAGATTCCAGGTCAGTCCAATCTGGTTTTGGAAGTGCAGGTCACGTGTGAGCAAGTGGCTGTCAATGCGGCGGAGGGTGAGTGCATGGGGGAAGGTGGTAGCCTAGGTGGGGTGGCGCCGTCCGTGGGGGCTGGGGTTGTGGCGGGCTGCAAGGCCAAGTCAAAGCATAGACATGGATGTTGCTGTCATCGCGGTTCATCTTCATTGTCCTCGTCGTCCTCTTCAGGGAGTTCCTCGGTGGGATCGGCAGTGGTGCGTGTTGATAAAGGTGATTGCACTGCCTCTTCGGTAGTTCATTGTGCCGAGTTGTGGGAGGGCGTTCCACGGAAGTTGAGGCGTCAGATCCAGAGGCATCGGTACATTGATATATTTCGACTTCTAGATGGGAGGAAGCGGTCTGTTGAGAGCAGGAAGAAACGGAAAGAGTATGAGAAGGCAGGTAGGGTGCGGAAGGTCTCCTGCAATACATTGAATTGGATGCAGGGTTTTTTAAGATTAGCAAGTGTATGGAGACATCATGACCTGGGCCAATATAGTGCTTTGCTGGCATATGTGGATGCTGTATTGGAGGCGTCCCAGGCTCACGAAGGTTGGGCCTGACTAAACTACGATGAGGAGTTCTGCAACATGATGGAGGAAAATACGCAGTTGTCATGGGGGATGAAGGACATGAATTTGTGGCTTACACAAATGTCTGCCAAAAAGGGGGCGGGGGTGGGCCGGGAGGTACGGTGAAGGTAGTATTGCAAGTAGCGACGGCAGGCCTTTGGTCCTTTCGTACGTCAGCTAGTCTTTCCGCATCGGTGAAGGGTGGGCCAGTAGGGGGGGACCTCTGTTGGCGTTTCAACAAATCCTCCTGTCCCTTTCCAGACTATAAGTTTCAGCACGCATGTTCACTTTTGTGGGGGGGGGGGACATCCTGCCATGAAATGTAGTAGTAAAGGGGTGGCAGGGGCTCCAGCTGGGGGCAAGTGAGGATTGGAGTTCGGCCTTGGCACCGACTCCTATCAAGGTGGAGGCACTGTGCCTGTGGTTGATCCGTTTTGGGGGGAGTCGGCAGGGTAAGGCCTGGAGGGTATTATTGTCGGGTTTCTTGCAAGGATTTCATATACCTTTTCTTGGGGAGGTGACTAATGTGTTTGCAAGAAATAACAGTTCGGTCCAGTTGTTGGGGCATGTGGTCCGTCGGAAGATTGTGGCAGAATGTGAGTTGGGCAGAATAGCTGGTCCTTTTTCTGATCTGTCATTTTCGCCATTTATTGTGTCACTTTTGGGAGTAGTCCCGAAGAAAGAGCCGGGGTGTTTTAGGTTAATACACAATTAGTCATTCCCGCTGGGGAAGTCGGTTAATGACCACATCCTTCGCGAACTGTGCACAGTGCGTTATGCGTCGTTTGATGCTGCTGTTGAGTTGGTACGTAGGTTGTGATAAGGAAGCTTATCATAGCTCAGGAAGGAGCTATAGTAAAGGTGAAGTGACTCTGAACAAGCAACCTGTCAGTTCTGGTAGAAATAAGAAAACAGAATTTTCCCATAAAAGACTACCAGTCCCAGAATGCACCAGGTTTCCAACAGCCATTAGAGGAGCTGAAGTGGGGAAACATGTGTTCAATCAGGAGGGCTATGAGGTAATCCCCAAGCACTCATCTCAAAGGGCAGGGCCTGATTCAGCACAGCTGCGCTGTGCTAGGGTGGAGCACTCATCTAGGCAGAATAAAGGTAGAGTTTATTCTACAGAGAATTATCCTCATCCTCAGTTTCATCTGGGAGATCCTCATCTTGGACATCTTCATCATCTGGAGGATCATCAGAAGCATAAGCCAGAGTGGACGGACAGAGAGGGCAAGAAACCCTTTGGAAGAAAGAAGAGAAAAGCATTTGGGAGGTCTAAAGGAGTCCAGAGCAGTATGTATACTGGGAGACATTCAAAAGGCCAGCATACACCATTGGACTGGGGAAAGCCAGAGGAATGGTGCTGCAGAGCTAGGAATCTCCAGACGGTACCTGTGAGGGAGACGGCTGCATGTGGAAGGGACCCTAGGACCCGTGCCAGAAGGTATGTGAAGAGAGATCCAGTGTCCAGGGATCTGGATTGGAAGGCTGGACATAAAAACTGGACTACATACTGGCCAGGCTATTTAGAGAGGAACTCTAACAGCAATGGAAGCTCAGGTATGAACACTGATCTATGCCCTAGCTATAACCTTGAAAGACAGCAGGGAAACAAGTATTCTCCTGAAAGTGCTCCACTGAGAAATTCCTCTGTGCCAATCCATGATATTGAACCAATGATTGTTGAGGAAGGGGGAGAAGTCTTAGATATAGGCTGTGAATACATGGATTGCTCTCTGTCTAAACTCCTTTGGTAATTTTCTGTTACAAAGTACAACAACCAACACAAAGAAATACAAACTTGTTCTTTAATCTACTCAGAAAAGCTCCTGAATAGGATTTTGAGCCACGCAGTAGAAAGCAAGCCAGCTAAGGGGTTTCAGCTGGATAACCAGTCTTGAAAGACTGGTAAGGGGGACTGTTGCTTCCGGAGGGAGATCTGCAACTGTGAGTATTTACTTCTGGTAATTTTCTAAAAGGAATTCTTTGCATTAAAGCTAATTAATCTGTGATCCACTATTTTTGTTAAATCAGTCAGGGCCTAGTAGCAGCAGTTTAAGTTTACATTTAAAACACAGAGGAGAACTCTCTGGTTACATTTCATACCCAGCAGAGAGCTTGTACTTTAAATTTAATAGTCACTCAGGGCCTAGTAACAGCAAAGTACTTTTAGTTTAAATTTAAAATACAGAAGAGAGCTTTCTGGTTACATTTGGAACCCAGCAGAGAGCTTGTAGTTTACATTTAATAGTCACTCAGGGCCTAGCATCAGCAAAGTTCTTTTAGCTTAAATTTACAACACAGAAAAGAGCTTTCTGGTTAAATTTAGAACTCAGCAGAGAGCTTGTACTTTAAATTTCATAAGAAGTTAGAGCCTACCAGCAGCTAAGAGCTATAATTTAAATCAAATCAGAATATAGCTTACCTCAGCAGCACAAGACTTTACAAAAGCACATAAATTAACAAATAATAGAGCCTTTTCTCACATAGCTCCAACCATTTGGAATTCACTACCAGAGGATCTACGATCACTAACAGAGATCGTGGAATTCCGTAAAAAATTGAAACGTATCTATTCACTAAACACTATAATACAACGGAAACCCTAGACAAAGGCTAAACAGCCACCTGATCACATCTAGTACAAACCTAACATTCTAACTCGACAACACATATAACTTAAACGAAATGACGACCCAAGCTCTTATGCCCAAATACCTCCACATGTATATAGTTGCATATGTTATGTTCTATCTTACTCTGTTGGACACTACACTATGTTAGTTAATTGTTACTCACACTGTTCTAGCTTAAATATACTATTTGTTTATTACACTGTGCTTTGTTTAATTTATGATGTTCTATGTAAGATTGTATGACGTTCTATGTAAAACAAACTGCGCTTTGTTAATTGTTGTTAATTGTACACCGCAACTGAACTTTGGAAGATGCGGTATATAAATGAGTGTTAAATAAATAAAAATAAAGACAGGGTATTGTGTAGCAGCCCTCTTTTAATAAGTGTTAATTCCCTCCCACCCCTGGGATAATCGTAGCTTTATAGGTACTTACACATCTTAAAAGACAGGAGGTGCTCTCAGGTGAAGCTCATTACCCAAATCAGTCATACACTAAGGACCTGAGATTAGTTAAGCTTCAGGTGAACAAGGTATATTACACGTATTAGGTTCAGTTTTATTAGTATAAATATCCATAGCAACCCTTAGTAAGTAAAGAACTTAGATCTAAACACAAACTTAAAACTAAGATGCAGACAGCAGTCCAGCAGCGGGATGGGGGCTTTCCAGTCTTTTGCATTGAGTGTCACATGTATGATTTTCTCCCAGTTGGTGAGAGGTCTTACGTGTGCACTAGGTGCAAGGAGCTCTTTGCTCTCAGGGAACGAGTCCGTTCTCTAGAGGCTAAAGTAGCAGACTTGGAAAGCATAAGACAGACAGAGAGGTACATAGACGAGACCTACAGGGATATAGTCCTGATGTCCCACCTCCAGTCTGGCAGCATCCCTGTTGCCATGGAGGAGAGAGGTCACGTGACAGGAGAGCATCACCCTGGTGTGGCAGGAAGTGATCCTGTAACTAGGACCTGTCCTCCAGGTGATGTAAAACCCTCTCGCACCGAGGAAGTTTCTCCAGGGCCATGTGCCCATGAGGGAAGGGTTAGGACAGCCGTTATAGTTGGTGATTCGATCATTAGGCATGTAGATAGTTGGGTGGCTGGTGGACGTGAGGATAGCCTGGTAACATGCCTGCCTGGTGCGAAGGTAGTGGACCTCACGCGCCACCTAGATAAGGTCTTAGATAGTGCTGGGGAGGAGTCTGCTGTCTTGGTACATGTTGGTACCAATGACATAGGAAAATGTGGTAGGGAGGTTCTGGAGGCTAAATTTAGGCTTTTAGGTAGGAAGTTGAAATCCAGAACTTCCAGGGTAGCATTCTCCGAAATGCTTCCTGTTCCACGCGCAGGACCCAAAAGGCAGACAGAGCTCCGGAGTCTCAATGCGTGGATGAGACAATGGTGCAGAGATGAGGGGTTTGGATTTGTTAGGAACTGGGGAACATTCTGGGGAAAGGAGGGGCTCTTCCGAAGGGATGGGCTTCACCTTAACCGGGATGGAACCAGGCTGCTGGCATTAACCTTTAAAAAGGAGATAGAGCAGCTTTTAAACTAGATATTAGGGGAAAGCCGACAGTCGCCCAAGAGCAGATGGTTCGGAAGAATGTATCTTTGAAGGATACTACCAAAAGCAGAGAGGTTCCACAAAAGAGTAAAGTAGCCCAAATGCCCTCAAGTATGGAGCAGACAGAGCTTAAAGATCCCAAATTACTCATGTCTAACAGACAAATTAATATGGATAAAATACATTCTCTAAAATGCTTGTATGCAAATGCTAGAAGTCTAAAAAATAAGATGGGAGAGTTAGAATATATAGCACTAAATGAAAGGTTAGATATGATTGGAATATCAGAGACATGGTGGAAGGACGACAACCAGTGGGACACGGTGATACCTGGGTACAAACTATATCGTAATGATAGAGCTGATCAAATTGGTGGAGGGGTTGCTCTCTATGTTAGAGAGGGCATTGAGTCAGAAAGGATTAAAGTTTTGCAGGAAACAAAATCTGCTGTAGAATCTATATGGATTGAAATTCCATGTAAAAGGGGGAAGGCAATGGCAGTGGGGGTGTACTATCGAGCGCCTGGCCAGAATGACCAAATGGATGATGAAATGCTCAAAGAAATCAAGGAAGCTAACAAAAGTTACAGCACAGTAATAATAATGGGTGATTTCAACTACCCCGGTATCGACTGGGTCAGTGTCACGTCAGGACATGCTAGGGAGATAAAGTTCCTAGATGAAATAAATGACTGCTTCTTGGAGCAGCTGGTTCATGAACCGACCAGAGGGGAAGCCATATTAGACCTAATCCTTAGTGGAACACCAGATCTAGTGCAAGAGATAAGGTTGTTGGGGCCCCTTGGCAATAGTGATCATAGCATGATCGCCTTTGATTTAATTAGTGGAGGAGGGATAGTAAGGAAATCCACAGTACTACCTTTTAACTTTCGAAAGGGAGACTATGATAAAATGAGGAAAACAGTCAAGAAAAAACTAAAAGGAGCAGTTGCAAAGGTTAAAGACGTACATCAGGCTTGGCTGTTGTTGAAAAATACTATCTTGGAAGCCCAGACCAGCTGTATTCCACGCTTTAAGAAAAGTGGAAAGAAGTCCAAAAAACTGCCAGCATGGTTTAAAGTTGAGGTCAGAGAGGCTGTTGTTGCCAAAAAAGCATCTTTCAGGAAATGGAAAAAAGAGCCAAACGACGAAACCTGGAAACAGCACAAGCACTGGCAAGTCAAATGCAAAGCACTGATAAGGCAGGAAAAGGGAGAATTTGAGAAGAAGCTTGCTGCAGAAGCAAAAACGTGAAGTAAAGACCTTTTCAAGTACATTCGTAGCAAAAAACCTGTGAGAGAGTCAGTTGGTCCATTAGATGATAAAGGGGTTAAAGGAGCACTAAGAGGCGACAAGGCGATAGCGGAGAGACTGAACAAATTCTTTGCTTCAGTCTTTACTGAGGAAGATGTAGGGATGTTACCCATGACTGAAGTGGTATTTAAAGGTGCAGAAGAATTGAAGGAAATATCGATACATCGAGAAGATGTATTACAACTATTAGATAAGCTGAAGAGTAGCAAATCACCTGGGCCGGATGATATACATCCAAGGGTATTGAAAGAACTGAAATATGAGATTGCAGACCTGCTATTAGTAATCTGTGAACTATCATTAAAATCATCTCTAATACCTGAAGATTTGAGGATCGCCAATCTAACACCAATTTTTAAAAAGGGTCCCAGGGGTGATCCAGGAAACTACAGACCTGTGAGCCTGACGTCAATACCGGGAAAAAAGATAGAAACCATCATAAAGAATAAAATTACTCAGCATGTAGATAGTCATGAACTAATGAGAGACAGCCAACATGGCTTTAGACAAGGAAGATCTTGTCTTACTAATCTGTTATGTTTTTTTGAAGGAGTGAATAATCAGGTGGACAAAGGTGAGTCGGTTGATATTGTGTATCTGGACTTTCAGAAAGCCTTTGACAAGGTCCGTCATGAGAGACTTTTGGCAAAACTAAAGAGTCATGGGATAGGAGGCAGTGTACTATTGTGGATCAGGAACTGATTAAAAGAAAGCAGAGGGTAGGGCTAAATGGCCAATTTTCCCAATGGAGAAAGGTGAATAGTGGTGTACCCCAGGGATCTGTGCTGGGTCCGCTGCTTTTTGACATATTCATAAATGACCTGGAAAGTGGAATAACGAGTGAGGTTATCAAATTTGCAGATGACACAAAACTATTTAAAGTTGTTAAAACCCAAGAGGATTGTGGAAAATTGCAAGAGGATCTTGATAAATTGGAAGACTGGGCATCAAAATGGCAGATGAAATTTAATGTGGACAAGTGCAAGGTTATGCACCTAGGGAAGAACAACCCAAACTATGGTTACACGATGCAAGGTTCCACATTAGGAACCACCACCCAGGAAAAAGATTTAGGCGTCATTGTGGATACCATGTTAAAACCCTCGGCCCAGTGTGCAGCGGCGGCCAAGAGAGCAAATAGAATGCTAGGTATGATAAGGAAAGGAATGGAAAATAAAACAAAGGATATTATAATCCCTCTATATCGTTCCATGGTGAGACCGCACCTTGAATATTGTGTGCAATTCTGGTCGCCGTATCTTAAAAAGGATATAGAGTTATTAGAAAAGGTTCAGAGAAGAGCCACCAAAATGGTAAAGGGGATGGAAGGATACTCCTATGAAGAAAGGCTAAAAATGTTAGGGCTCTTTAACCTGGAAAAGAGACGGCTGAGGGGAGATATGATAGAAGTCTACAAATTAATGAGCGGAGTGGAACGGGTAAACGTAGATCGATTGTTTACCTTATCAGAATATAGAAAGACTAGGGGACATGCAATGAAGCTACAGGGTAAACTATTTAAGACTAATAAAAGAAAATATTTTTTCACTCAATGTGTAATCAAACTCTAGAATTTGTTACCGGAGGATGTAGTAAAGGCTGTTAGTGTAGCTGGGTTTAAAAAAGGTTTGGACAAGTTCCTGGAGGAAAGGTCCATAAACCATTATTAAGAAGGGACCCAGGATATCAATGCTTGAACGAATACAAGCATTGTGGAACCTGTGTCCCTTGGGGAAACTGCTAGGTACATATGACCTAGATTGGCCACTGTTGGAAACAGAATACTGGGCTTGATGGACCTTGGTCTGACCCAGTATGGCATATCTTATGTTCTTATGTTATAGGTCATTCCTTCATGTACTGGGCTGAACACAGGGCAATATCACGTCCGCTTGGAGTGCACTTGGGCCTGACAATCTGCAACATACAGCTGATATGGATGGGTGAGCGTGGCATGAGCTAGTGGCAGCTCCTACCGTTGGTGCAGCAGCAGACCGGATAGTGACAATGGCCAGCTGGACTGGTGCTTCACCTGGGCGGAAACAATCTTTCTAGCTGGTCTTGCAGACAGCTTATTCGGGCAGTTCAGCGAGACATTGGTTCATTGTGGGAATTGTTGCCAGGGGTGGCAATTGTTTGGTCTGATATCATTTCTCACCCTGTATGCCTGTCTCAGCGTCATTGGTCTTGAGGCCTGATTAAGATCAACCAACAGATTGGATGATGGGTTCAGCAGACTAGCGGTTTGCAGGTGCGAGACATCCCAGTTTGGGGTCTCTGCCCAGTCTAGGGTAGTGGGGTTGGCCTTTGCTACTAACATGGCATGGAAGACAGCAGATTTGGGGTAGGATGATGCACCACCTTGCTAATAATATGGCTGGTGGGGGGCATTGTCCGGAATGGCGGGCGGGGTTATGTTTGAGATGTTTATAAATGTTTGGCCCGTGATGTGGGCCAGTGTTTATATATGGATAATAAAGCTGCAACCAAAGTTGTGCCAGAATTTTTTGTGGGTGTCTTTTGTTATAACAGGGGGTGTGGGGGGGAACATGGTGTTAAGGATTGTGGGGGGTGTAAGGGGGTTACACTTAGGGTGAGGAGATGGGCCTCCGGGATACCCTAGTTATTTGCCATAAGTGTACATAATACTGTACAGTGTAAGACAGAAAGATTGTTTAAATTAATAAGATTTATTCAGCTCCAAAAATTGAGGTAAAAATATTAGGAAACATGTACACTTACCTTAAAAATCTATGCCTCTATTTTTTGATATGTACAACTTCTAAATTTACAGAATCAGAAACACAAATAAAATTGTGCACATGGGAAAAAAATAGAAAACTATATACAGTTGTGGTCAACATTATTGGCACCCTTGCAGTTCAACCCTTTAATTTCCACTATCTCCTAAAAAATAATGGCCAGTGAAATGGCTTCAGACTATATATGCACACATATTTGACACATAAAAGAATAAAACAAATATAAGACCAATTAAAAAACAAAATAGTAGCAAATAATATAAAAACTGGGACATTTGAATAGTGACACCCTTATAAACAATTCAAATCATATTGAACAGAAGAACTACATTCACATTGCAGCAAAATTAGATGCACCTGTGATCAATTGTCAATACTCACATAACTTGAATAGACCAATGGATGATGACTCTAATGTTTAAAATGGCCATATTCACTCCCTGTTCCATTTTCACAATGACGAAGACAAGATAATGGCTTTTTGGATGATCTCAGGCAGTTATCACCAAACAACAAACTTCAAAGGGGTACAAGGCCATCTCCAAAGACCTTTGGATTCCTGTATCTACAGTTCACAATATTATTAAGAAACTTTCTGCTCATGGAACTGTCAAGAACCTTCCAGATAGTGGTAGGAAGAGGAAAATTAATCCAAGGAGCCTTCAAAAATTAGTGCAAACTGTTAGAAAAACACCACATACAACATCCTAAGAGCTTATGGCTGACCTGGAGCAATCTGGAGTGGTGGCTTCAACCCAAACCATATGCCACACACTGAACAAAGAAGGACCATGATCAAAGGCCAAGGAGGACCTCTCTGCTTAAAAACAGACATAAAAAGACATGCTTGATCTTTGCCTAAACCCAACCTGAGAAACCACAATCCTTCTGGGAAAATGGTCTGTGAACAGATGAAACCATACTTGAGCTCATTGGCAATGAAGACCAGTGATACATTTACAGGCAAAGAAATGAAGCTTATAAGAAAAAAACAATACCCTTGTATATTTAAATATGGTGGAGGTTCCATAATGTTGTTGTGCTGTTTTGCTGCCTCACAAACGGTGGTCCTGGATGTATAAAGGAATCATAAGACAGAGAACTAACAAGGCATTTTGGAGAGAAATGTGCTACTTAATGTCAGAAAGTTAGGTTTGGGTCTAAGGTCATGGGTTCTCCAGCAGGACAATGACCCATAACATAAACGTAGAAGTATAAACAAATGGTTAAAAGGGAACAGATGGTCTGTTTTAAACTGGCCCACGATGAGTCTTGATCTCAATCCAATCGAGAACCTTTGAAAAGAGCTGAAATCTGCCATTGGTAAAAGGAAACCTGAAAACATTTGTGAGCTGGAACCAATCACAATTGAAGAGTAGAAGAAACTACCAGCAGATGGATGTACGAAACTTATAGATAGCTACAAGAAATGTTTGGAGACTGTCATCACTGCCTAAGATTGTGCAATCAAATATTAGTGAAGGATGCCATTACTATGTCTAAGTTCTCAGACATCTTATTTTTGTTGTTTACCATTGGACATACTATTAAAATATTATGATGACATACAGTTGGAATATTTCCAAAGTGCAAGGGTGCCAATAATGTTGACTACAACTGTATACTAACGTGTGCTTTTACCATGGGGATTATTACTACTCCCTAAGTGCACTGTGCTGACCATTACCACACTTTAAACATGTGACTGTAGTAAAATTCCCATGCTAGCTGCTTAGCCTAGAATGGGGCAGTGACTGGGCAATTCAGGGAAGAAGCATGCAACATTGCAGTGAGCACGCGTGTCCTTGGCACACCTCAGTGGGTAGTATTAAGCGCATCCATGTTAATTGCAGCAAACTGCTTAGCACAGGGATGGCGCTAGATCCATGCTATCTGCATGGGGACATGCCAAGCATTCCTCCATCCATTGGTACGAGTTTGATGCCATCCGTGTGCTAAGTTTTACGACTTAACACATTGTAAACTAGCACATTTTAGTAAACATCTCCCAGAGTGAGAACAGTTCAAAGCTGAACAAATGGCTCATATATTTTTTGTTGCTCACTTTTATACCTAAAATAGCTTTTCTCTTACTTCTCCATTACAGAAATGGTAAACATTTCAATAGGGCCCATATAGCCCCCTCTCTCAACCAGAAATATTTGGTGCTTGCATATTAATACATACTTAAGAGAGGCGATCTGCCTGTGTACCTTCTATTTAATCCATGGATTTTGTGTCCTGAAAAGTGGTATAATTAGAAACTGACTGATGGTCTCCAGTGGGATATAGAATTAATAACAGTACTACATATGAAATCATTTCCTTAGTCTTCCAGAAGAACACACAACTGCACAATGACTTATCTTACAACACATGGAAACAGCATGAAAAGAAGTAATTTTCCAGTTCCAGGGAGTTAGAATTGGAACACATTAAAATGAATAATAAGGAGACAAGATTCCATCACAAACGGCAATGAACCCTTCATTTCATTCATTTTATTACTGCCCATATTGTTGTCTTCAGTATTTCAGATCAAGCTAGATTTGAATGCATATCCCACATGTACAAGACCTGTGAATAATCCATAGGGCTCAGGTTTATCTATATTCATGGATCATATTTTATAGACTACTTTTCAAACAAAGGACAGAGAATCTTTAACCATTTACAGCATATCCATTTTAAATAGCAGTTAGCGACCTGCAAATCATATTTGCCTATGCTTGTTAAAGAACCAAATTATTACTGATCAGATCTGATTAAAGTACAGTTTATAGGAATTCTAATAAAATAATTGCTCTGAAAGAAAAGTTACAGCACCAGTAAAGCAACATTCTTAGGCAGTATGGGCATGGAAAAACAGCAAGATGATATTTGCAGATTTTGCAAATCCCCTACAGAGAAATACACCTAAATTAAATTCCAAGGCAAAGTCTTTGAGAAATGCAATGCAAAGCAATACTATGGGATAGTATCCAGTTTTAATTTTCTGATTGGAATATAAGATATTCATATTCACAGTTTGAAAAATATGATCCTTCCTGTTTTATATAGGAGTCAGAGATTTACACCCATTCTACGGGAATGTGATCATGGCAAGTTCTGATAAAATGAAGTTAAAAAAAGAATTATAATTTGATGAAGAAAGTTGCATATATTATTTAAAAAAAAACAATAATGTTCTTAGAATAATAAGACCTTCGTGAAAGCATAGATGTTGTCAGAGGGGTGCATATTCAGAACTCACTCTTGATTATAGAGGCATTTTTCATATAACCTGCATAGCTATCAAGTACAGTACATAGGAACTTTTAGCACACATATGCTAAGCCAGTTTTCAAATAGAACTTCCCCAGATAGTTGCAGTCTGAAAGTTTGCATGAATTATGCATGCTAAAAGCACCTATGTCTTTGCACCTGCTATTTCTTGCAGGTGGCTAAGAGGATTTAAAACAGTGGGCATTCCATGTACAGATGTTATCTTCCTCCTCCAAGGTAAACACCAGCCCAGGAATTCTTCCTTGCAATCCATAGTAATAGTAACTGCACTGTGGCAGCCAATGTTTACTTTCAGCTGGCCAGAGCAGTGTCATTTTCTGACAAGGCAAAGAAGGAAAATTAATTCATTTTAATAAAGCACTGAAAAGTATCTTCCCCAGGAAAATATTGTAATAGTTCCTTTGTTTAAACTGTGTATTCAACCATATTTCTATATGGCAGAATTCTACCCTAGGCACGGATGCCAACATATGATTTTCTTTCTCAAGAAGAGGAAGCAATCCACATTTTAAAGAGAAGGTAATCTAGAGGAGTTGGTAACAAAGATTTTAAAAGTCTCATTACAGGAATCTAGAGTTATCACCTTTAAATTATAATGAAAAGAGGTTTACAACCAAATTGTCACACCCAACATCTAATATTTCCTTGTTTTCATTATGCTGGGCATGTATATTAGATTTTCCGCTTTCAAGGTGGTCTCATTTGTCTTCATTGCCATCTTCAACATACAGGTTCTACAGTTGTAAACAAATAATGTAAAACTTCACAAATGTTTAATTAAAAACATAAATGATGCATGTTAGGGGTGGCCACACTGGTCACATTTCATTTTGGCCATTTTGGCCTGAATTCATTTTGACTTTTTTTTTTCTTTTCATTCAATTTCAATTTTAGTGTGCATTATTTACAAGGAGTGCTAGTCGGAATTTTAACCCTGGTCTCCTGGTTCCCAAGAGTGTTCTAACCACTAAGCTACTCCTTAGGAACTATTTAAAAGACAGAAAATCCCAGGGTGCAGAAAGAACTGAAATATGAGATTGCAGACCTACTTTTAGTAATCTGCGAACTATCATTAAAATCATCTGTAGTACTTAAAGATTGGAGAGTGGCCAATGTAATGCCGATTTTTAAAAAGAGTTCCAAGGGTCATACAGGAAACTACAGACTGGTGAAGTTGATGTCAGTATTGGACAAAATGTTAGAAACCATTATAATGAACAAAATTACTGAACCTAGTTTAATGGCAGAAAGCTAACATGGATTTAGCCAAGGAAAGGCTTGTCTCACAAATCTCTTTTTTTTAAAGATGTGAATAAACAGGTAGATAAAGGTGAGCCAGTTGATATAGTATATCTGGATTTTCAGAAAGACTCTTAGGAAAATGAAAAAGTCATGGGATAGGAGGCAGTGTACTATTGTGGATTAGGAACTGGTTAAAAATAGAAAACAGAGAGTAGGGCTAAATGACCAATTTTCTCAATAGAGAAAAGTGAATAGTGGAGTACCCCAGGGATCTGTGTTGGACCCGCTGTTTTTTAACATATTTATAAATGACATAGAAATGGGGACAATGAATGAGATAAGCAAATTTGTAAATGGCACAAAATTATTTAAAGTGGTTAAAACACAAGTGGATTGTGAAAAATTGAAAGAAAACCCTTGAAATTGGGAGATTGGGTGACCAAATGGCAGATGAAATTTAATGTAGACAAGTGTCAAGTTATGCACTTAGGGAAGAACAACCCAAACTATGATTACATGATGCAAGGTTCCATATTAAAAACCACCATCCAGGAAAAGGTTTTAGGCATCATAATGGATAGTACATTGAAACCCTCTGCCCAGTGTGCAGTGGTGGCCAAGAAAGCAAATACAATGCTAGGAATCATTAGGAAAGGAATGTAGAATAAAACAAAGGATATTATAATGCCCCTATATTTCTCCATGGTGCAACTACACCTTAAATATTGTGGTCACCATATCTTAAAAAGTAAATATCAGAATTAGATAAGGTACAAAAAAGAGTAACCATAATGGTAAAAAGGATGGAAGGATATCCCTGTGAGGAAAGGCTTAAAAGGTTAGGGCTCTTCAACTTCAAAAAGAGATAGCTGAGGGAAGATATGATAGAGGTTTATAAAATAATGAAGTGAGTAGAACGGAGACATGCAATGAAGATAGAATGTAGTGCATTTAAGACTAATTAGAGAAAATATGTTTTCCCCTCAATACGCAATCAAACTGAAATTTATTACCAGAGAAGTAAAAGCCATTAGTGTAGATGGATTTAAGAGAGGTTTGAATGAGTTTCTGGAAGAAAAGTCCATAAACCATTATTAAAGAGGATCGTGGAAATCCACTGCTTACACCTGGAACAAGCAGCATAGTATCTATATACATTTTGGGAACCTGACAAGCACTTATGACCTAAGAATATAAGAAATGTCATACTAGGTCAAACTAAGATCCATCAAGCCCAGTATCCTATTTCCAACAATGGCTAATCCAGGTCACAAGTACCTAGCAGGTTCCCAAAAAGGGATTGGCCACTGTTAGAAACAGAATACTGGGCTTGGTGGTATGTTTTTTGTCCTTATGGCTTACAATCTAATTTTGTACCTGAGGCAATAGAGAGTTAAGTGGTTTGCCCAAGACCACAAGTAGGAACAGATGAGTTTGAACCCTGATTTCCTTGGCTTGTAGCCACTGCTCTATCCACTAGGCTACTCCTCTACTCTGATTAGCAATTGCATTTGCAAATCAATAATTAAAAGATAGGTATCCAAGGGATAACCTGAAGGAAGCAGTGCTTATGATCCTAACAGCAGTGGTGTGATTTCAACAAACTTTCAAGAAGATTCCTAACAGGGGCTCTGCATTTCAAGTAAAGGTAAGAGTGTGTAGCTTTTAATTAAGAGATCTCTGCCTGAAAGCTCTTAAAAGGATTTTGCTATATTTTTAAAACAAAGTTACATTCTTTTTGGTGCTTTAGTTCAAAGGGGAAATATTTTCTTTAGTGGTGTAGGTTTAAAACTCTGCTTTTAGTATCTTTCTCAGCTCTTTGAAGCTACTGAAACCTCATCAGAAGTTAGTGGGCCTGTTTAGCCTGTGAAAGAACTGAGAGCAGCTGAGGGCTGCATAAAAGTCTTCAGAGTTTTGCACTGTTGAGACAATCCTAGTAGAATCATCAATCCAACTCCTCCAGCCCTTGAACTGAAGAACCATTATGCAGCCCTGGAAGTGGAGGAGGTGAAAGTATCCCTAGAAAGGGAAGAACCAGAGCTCGAGCACCCCAAAGTTGCAGATTCAGTGACCACAAGGAAGTGAAGGGTAGTGGAGGTTAGTGACTCTCTTCTCAGGGGTACTGAGGCATCCATCTGCCAACTAGACTTGATGTCCAGAGAGGTATGCTGTCTGCCAGGTGCCAAAATCTGAGATGTTATGGACAGTTTGCAGAGACTCATCAAGCCCACTGACTATTACTCGATGTTGCTCATCCATGTAGCACAAATGATACCAACAGGAATCCCTCTGAGAATATCAAAAGTGACTTCATGGATCTGGGAAAGAGGAAGAAGCAGATAGGGGTGCAAATGGTGTTCTCTTCAATCCTCCATGTTGAGGGTAAAGGCCAAAGCAGAGAAGCTCGCATCCTGGAGATAAATGCATGGCTGCGTGAATGGTGTCATCAAGAGCATTTTGGTTTCCTGGAATATGGAATGCTGTTCCAAGGGCTGCAGAGCAGACATGGCATTCATCTGTCCAAGGAGGGTCGACAAGTCTTCAGAGGCAGACTGGCTAACATAATGAAGAGGGCTTTAAACTAGATTCATTGGAGATGGGTGAAGAAAGCCTCCAGATAAATGAAACATTAAATACCTTTATGGAAATGGGTAAAAGGGGCAACATATAGAAAGCTGTGTGTATAAATGACCGTAGCATGGGAAATAAAATCCTAGTCACTGAGGCTTTAGTGGGAGAGGCTGACTTGGATTTAGTGGCAGTAACAGAGACATGATTCACAGACAATCATGACTGAGATTGAACTATACCAGGCTATACTTTATTCAGAAAGGACAGGGTATAAAGAAGGGGAAGAGGAGTGGTACTATATGTTAAAAATAATATTAAAGCTATTGAAACACAGGGCTTAAAAGGGAGACAGGAGGCACTGTGGGTTAAACTAGAAAGAGGGAAAGAGAAATCAATTTGTATTGGCGTGATATACAGACCTGTCTCACAGGGAGAAGCGGTGGATGGAGAGTTAATTGAGGACATATACACAGCATTGTCAGGAAAGGGGAAGTGCTACTGATAGGGGATTTCAATATGCCAGATGTTGATTGGCACATTCCTGCTGCAGTATCATCTACGACGTAGATGACGTAGAAGTAAGGAGATACTGGATTCTCTACTGGGAGAACTATTCAGGCAATGGTAACAGAACCCACACATGAAGGGGGCCATACTGGACTTGTGCTTATCAATGGTGAAAGTGTTTCTGATGTTATAGTTGGAGATCATTTCACATCCAGTGATCAACAGATTGTGTGGTTCAATATTAGGACTAGGGCTGATAAATCCATTCAAAAGCGAGGGTCTTAGACTTTAGGAAAACTAACTTTACAAAGATGAGACAATACCTCAGGTAGTTATTAGAGGGATGGGAATAGCTGGAGGATGTAGAAAACAGTGGGAAAAAACTGAAAGGGGAAATTTAAAGGGCAACCAACCTTTTTGATAAAATGGTAAATGAAAAGGAGACCAGTATGGTTTTTGAAAGAAGTAGCTGAAAAGGAGAAGAAAAAGAGGGAGTCATTCATAAAATACAAGAGATCACAAAGAGAGGAAGACAGGCAACTATATTTGGAAAAACTTAGAGAAGCTAGCAAAGTAGTCAGGAAAGCAAAGATTCAAAAAGAGGAGGAAACAGCCAATGCAATAAAATGGGGGAATAAGACATTTTTCAGATATGTTAGTGAGAAGAGGAAGGGCAAAAGTTGTATTGTCAGACTCAAGGGTGAAGGAGAGGAATACGTAGAAGCTGATAAGGATAAAGCAGAATTGCTTAACAGATATTCTGTTCTGTGTTCACAGATGAAGAACCAGGAGCAGGACCTCAGAAAACACTCACAAACAGGAACAGAAGTGAGGAGCATCTTGAACAATATTCAGAAGACTGCGTTCATGAGAAACTAGCTAAACGTAAAGTAGACAAAGCGATGGGACCAGATGGGGTACACCTGAGAATACTGAGGAAACTTGGGGACATTCTAGTGGCTCCACTGACCGACCTTTTCAATGCCTTGTTGGAGTCGGGAGTGGTGCCAGAGGACTGGAGAGAGGCACATGTGGTCCCTTTACACAAAAGAGTAAGTAAGGATGAGGTTGAACACTACAGGCTGGTTAGTTTAACCTCGGTGGTGGGTAAATTCTTAGAAGTGCTGCTGAAAGTGAAAATAGTGAGGTTTCTCGACTCCAAAGGATTACCGGATCTAAGGCAGCATGGATTCACCAGGTAGGTGATGTCAGACAAATCTGATTGACTTCTTTGACTGGGTGACCAGGGAGTTGGACTGAGGGGAGAGCCCTAGATGTGGTGTATTTAGATTTCAGTAAAGCCTTTGACTCCGTTCCACACAGGCAACATAAACAAACTGAGCACTCTAGGGATGGATCCTAAAGTTATTGCTTGGGTTAGAAACTGGTTGTGTGGGAGGCGACAAAGGGTACAGTTAAATGGAGCTCACTCTGAGGAAAAGGAGGTTACCAGTGATGTGCCCCAGGGATCTGACCTTGGTCCAATTCTTTTTAACATCTTTGTTAGTGGTATTGCAGAAGGGCTGTTGGGTAAGGTTTGCTTCTTTGCAGGTGATACCAAAATCTGCAATAGAGTAGAGTAGACACCCCAAAAGATGTAGATAACATGAGGAGAGCTCTAACTAAGCTTGAAGAATGGTCTAGAATTTGGCAGCTAGATTTAATGTTCAAAAATGCAAGTTCATGTATTTGGGCTGCAGCAATCCAAGGGAGTGTTATAGTATAGGGGGTGAAGTCATTCTGTCCACAAAAAAAAGAGTGGGACCTAGGTGTGATTGTGTCTGATGATCTTAAAAGTAACTAAACAGGTAGAAAAGGCAACAGCGAAAGCTAGAGGGATGCTTGGGGGGCATAGGGAGGGGAATGGCCAGCAAAAGAAAAGAGTGATAGTGCCTCTGTATAAGTCATTGGTACAACCTCATTTGGAGCATTGTGTGCAATTCTGGAGATGGCACCTTCAAAAGGTTGGGATTGGTAAAGAGGGTGGCAACTAAAATGGTTAGTGATCTTTGTTATAAAGCATATAAGGACAGACAAGGATATTGATGTGTGTACTTTTTAGGAAAGCCAGGATAGAGGTGATATGGTTGAGACATTTAAATACGTCCATGGCATAAATGCATAGGAGGAGAGCCTCTTTCATTTGAAAGCAAGCTCTGCTACGATGGGAAATAGGATGACGGTGAATGGGGATAGACTCAGGAGTAATATGCGGAAACATTTCTTTACAGAAAGAGTGGTAGATGTGTGGAATAGTCTCCCAGTGGAGGTTGTAGAGATGAGGACATTTTCTAAATTCAAAAAAGCATGGGACAAACACAGAGGATCTCTAAAGGAAAAAAGGGGACTGTTGTAGTGGTTGATATGGAAGGGTCTTTTTCTGCCTCCATGTTTCTATGTTTCTATGAGATATTAGGCATCAATTTAAACTAGCATTCTATATATCACTGGTCAACATTGAAATCTTTGTTGTTGTTTTTGTTGTTAAGTGTCGTTGAGTCGGAGTCGACTCATGGCGACCCTCTGGATAGCTATCCTAAATTGTGTTCGGTCTTCAGTCAGGCGGCTCATTGTTGACAGATTGTTAAAAGGCCCTAATTGTTAAAAGGCCCTAATCTGTAGTATCTTGGTGAGCTGAACATGAATATAACATTTAAAAAATTTTATTGACTCTCGTTTTGAAGATATTGCATGTAGTTCATTTTTGACGTTTCGCAGTGTAAATTTATCCAGTAGGACATCAACAACATCCCAAATAAGCCTTGAATGATGTAATATCGCATCACATTGCATAATACCAGCATGCACACATCATCCAGAGTTGATTGCATCATTTTCTGATGCAATGCAAAACTACTGCCAGACGGCTGCTGAAGCCATCTGACGTCAGTAGTGTACTATACGCAGTCGGAAAGGAAAGTAATCTGGTATTCTGTTCCGATACTGAAAGCCTCACGAATGCCTTAAAAATCACTCATGACCCAAAAGACTGGAGACTATTTATAGACTCTTCGAAACTGAGTCTGAAGGCTGTGCGTTTGAACAATGGAAACCGTCTTCCATCTATTCCAGTAGCGCATGCCGTCCACATGAAAGAGACATAAGATAACTTAAAACATCTAATGACTTCCACTCCTTTCGCGCTCAGTTTAAATTACTTACTCTAGTTCACAGGGCTCTTCACACTAGTACTCCACAGTACCTGGCAGACCTTATTACATTCCACACCCCCAGACACACTCCCCGCTCCTTCCACCTTAACCGCCTTAATCTCCCTTCTCCCTTCCTTGCTCACCTTCAATCCACCCGCTCCTCTGCTTTCTTTTTCATCAGCCCCGCATTCTAGAATTCACTCCCCACCTCCCTCCAGTTAGAACCCCATCACGCCACCTTCAAGCGAGACCTAAAAACCCCACCTCTTTTCCTTTGCCTATGACCTTCCCTCCCCTCTTGTCTGATGCTGTCCCCTACATATAGTCCTGTATCCTTTCTCTTGTTCTATTATATCAACAATTGTAACTTCCTTTCCTCCTTTTTGGCCCTGTGCCTGTTTCTAATTGTTTGTGAATTGTAAACAGCTTTGATTGATAAAGTAGGGCGGTATATCAAATAAATAAACATAAACATACAGCTGGCACCTCTGTGGTTACTTGAAGGTAGTTGCCCTTTTAATGGGACTGCAGCAGGGATATATAAAATACATGTTTTTTATGTGAGTGGGATAGCCGAGCAAGGGTTTGGCACTACTTGCGGAAGGAATCGAATCGCAGACAAAATGTAACAGTTGGAGAGAAGAATATCCAGCACCCAGCTCTGGTTGAGGCTCACAAAATCCTGCTACCACCCCTTCACATCAAACTAGGTTTGATGAAAAACTTTGTGAAAGCCATGGACCGCACTTTGCCAGCTTTCCGATACCTGCATGAAAAATTCCCTCAACTCAGCGAAGTAAAGATTAAAGAGGGAGTTTTTGTGGGTCCTCAGATTTGAGAGCTCTTCAAAGATAACCGGTTCAACAACTTGCTGCAGGGTGATGCGAAACAAGCATGCAATGCTTTTCACCTAGTGTCAACAAACTTTCTCAGGAATGTTAGGGCAGAAAACTACAAGGAACTAGTAGAAGACATGCTGATGCAGTATCAGAAACTTGACTGCAATATGTCTCTAAAGATCCATTTGCTTGATTCCCATCTCGATTTCTTTCCTGACAACGGTGGTATGGTTAGTGATGAACAGGGTGAACGTTTTCACCAGGATATTGCAACGATGGAGCAAAGATACCAGGGAAAAGGGTCCACTACAATGCTGGCTGACTACTGCTGGACACTCCCCAGAAAAGCTCCCGAACAGCTGTACAAGAGAGACAGGCGAAAACATCTAAGAAGTAGTCTATGACTTGTTTTTTTTACAGGTATTAACCGAAGGCCTATTACATTTACTATTGACATGCATTTCATGATGTAAACATTAATTCTTGTAGATTACAAAAAACCTAGAGCCAACTTTGCAAGTTCACTGTCATATTCGTGTTCAGCATATAAAAATTGCTAAGAAATGACTATTTTTATTTCAGTAACATGACTTATGTAAAAATGTGTTGACCAGTGTATTTCAAGAAGACATTTAATATAAATTGTATGAGCAGTGACTATGACCCAAACAGCAATGACAGGACTGTCTCTTGTCTTCCAAGAAGATATTGGAATAATCTATATCAAATGCACTTACAAATTTAATAATAGTGGCATGGCTGCACTGGACTGATAAGAAGCTATTGAGATAACTTTTAGAGAGTGACCATGGATGAAAGGCAAGCTTAAATGAGTCAAATGTATGGAAAAATGTTTGGTAAAATGTCTTTGCTAGTAGATGTAGTTCTATAGTTTATTAGAAAGCTTATAAAGCCATGGAAGGAAATAAGGCGTTGTGATAAGGAAGCTTATCATAGCTCAGGTAGGAGCTATAGAAAAGATGATGTGACTCTGAACAAGCAACCTGTCAGTTCTGGTAGAAGCAAGAAAACAGAGTTTTCACATAAAAGACTACCAGTCCCAGAATGCACCAGGTTTCCAGCAGCCATGAGAGGGGCTGAAGTGAGAGAATGTGTGTGCAATCAAGAGAGCTATGAGGTAATCCCTAAGCACTCATCTCAAAGGGCAGGGCCTGATTCAACACAGCTGCGCTGTGTTAGGGAGCAGCACACATTAGAACAGGATAAGAATAGAGCTTATTCTTCAGATAACAGTTACTACAAGCTCCAGCCTGGCTTCAAGGAGAGTTTGAAGAACAGCTTCAGCAAAAGCCAAGCAGATAGAGAGAGAAGGAAAACTCTCTGGAAGGAAGAGAAGAAAGCCCATTGGAAGGTCTGGGAGATTCCAAGGCAGTACCCATACTGGGAGGTATTCCAAATGCCAGCAGAGTCCATTGGACTGGATTCAGCCAGAGGAATGGATTGGCAGAGATAGGAATCACCAGTGGCTACCTGGAAGAGAGAAGACTGCATGTGGAAGGGACTTTCAGACCAAGGCCAGAAGGTATGTGAGAGAAGATCCAGTGTCCAGGGATCAAGATTGGAAGGCTGGACATCAGAATTGGATTACATATTTGCCAGGCTATACAGAGAGGAATAATGATAGCAGGAGAGGCTCAGGTATGAACACTGATCCAGACCCTATCTATAATAGAGAATGGCAGCAAGGGAATAAGCATTCTCATGATAGTGCCTTAATGAAAGACTCATCTGTGCCAATGTATGATATTGACCCTATGATTGTTGATGCAGGGGGAAATACAGCAGATGAAACTATTTACATGGACTGTTCTTTATCTAAATGCTATTGCTAGTTTTCTATGAGCAAACACATCAGCCATCACAAAGAAACCTAACTTTGTTCTTTATTTCCACTGCAAACAGCTCTTAAAGCAGGATTTGGGCTCACACAGTAGCAGCCAGCCAGCTAAAGGCTTTCAGCTGGTCCATTGATAGTAATTAGGGCTGCCCCTGATTGTGTGTGTGAGCAAGGGAGAATCACTGCTGAGATCGGCGTGGAAAATAAGCAGAAGTTAACCTAACCAGCAAAGTTTATTCTTTACTTTGTGCCTTTGTATTTGGTAATTATTTGCTAAGAAAACATTAGCTAATTGCCTGACAAGCTGAAGGTTGTTTTCTGGTTTACTTTGTGACTTTTTGTTATCCATTTTAAACACTGCAAGCAAGTAACCTCATTTATAGTGCTATCAAGCATACATGTGCTGGGTGAATTAAACCCCATCAATAAAAGAAGTATTTTATTGATCTTACCACTTGGTTTCACAACTCAAATTATTGTCATCAGCTGTGTTTGGGAGTGAATGAACTACAATACCCACAATACCTTGCAAGAATCATATGAATATATGCATCGTCAAGATTGTGTAAGTTCTCACCCTAGGCAGCCGTCTGACAGCGTGTTAATTCAGTGTTGGTCTTGTAAGCATCATAGAAGATGAGAAGATCTGAAATGACTTGCCAGTGAAAGTCATTGAATCCAGTATTTTGGGACTGATATGGTGGACTAATAGGAAAGGAGTTAAAAGTTCTGCTAAAAGACATAGGGGCAGGGTGCTGGTGTTGCATTATGTTTAGGAATTCATATGTTCATCTATAAAAAGTGGAGGAATTGCAAGTGAATAGGACAGTTCGGTTTTTCTCTGCTTTTATTTTTGCAGGGGTGATTCAGCAACATCAAATCCATTTGACATCATTTATCTGTTTGTAGTCTATGCTTTAAACAAGAAACAAATAGTGGGTTTTTCTCCTCTTTTTCTTGTCCTTGCTTCAATACTACAAAGGAGAAGAAAACACAAGCCATCTGTTCAACTACTTTACAAGCAAGATCTAATTGGGTATTAAGCTTTTCCATAACCCTAACACTGCTTTAATTTTATATTTCAATAATTTATTAAAGATAATTGATTCCACATAATATTCTTTGTGACGGACTTTTGATTTATCGCTAGGTCTACATACAACTATTGCAGTGCCTTTCTCAAACAACTAGTGAAATTCATTAGGAGTTGCCCTAACTGGTAAGGCTTTACGTAAGCTTCACATCATTTGTCACTCTACTATTTATCATTCTATAGAGATGCTATTCAGATGAATACATCTTTATGTGAGGGGAATCTTAGCTAAAAATATTCATGAGTTTAGATGAATACACAAAACTGCTAATAGCTTAGTGTCCCTCATGTAACAGCCCACAAAAATGTTCACAGGTTAGTATCCATTTTTTTAAATTTAGCTATGAGATTCAAATGAGCTCTTTGCGTATTCATATCTCTAAGATAAATTTTACACAGAATTTCCCAAATATTGCCAATGTGTGTATTTTAAAAAAGATCCCTTTACATGGGGGAGGCAACATTTAAAGACCCACTGGTACAAATAGGAAGTCCCCTGGATCTCAACTCATGGAGCCTCTGATGCCCGGTGTCCAGTAGGCTCCCATCACCACTTGGTGCCAACATGGAGTATAAATAAAAAGGTCTCCCTGGATGCCCATCCCCCCATGGTCACTTCAAAGCTCAGATGGTCTAATGTGTTCACCCATCTCCAAACCACCCCTTTATACTGAAGTCCCTCACCCTTGAATAGAAAAACCTGTGTGTACCTTTATTTGGCAGACTGACTCATAGCGATAGTACTACAAGACCGCCACTAGGGTTCATGTAAGTATTCTATTCTCTCGGCTTCTTTTTCAACTAGTTATTTTCCTTCTATATGGAAGGAGGCCACTGTCCTTCCTATCTTTAAGGCCGGTGGCTTAAACCCTCAACCCGCTCATAGATCACTGAACAAATAGTTGCTGATCAATTGCAGGGCTACCTTCTTAATACTGCTGCTTTACACCCTGTCTAGACAGGTTTCCATTCTTGTTTCTCCAAAGAACATTCTCTTCTCGCACTTACTGATTTTGTTCATGTCTCTTTGGACTCCCTCTGTGAGGTTCTTCTCTTTTCCTTGGACCTCACAGTGGCCTTTGACTTAGTAGATCATTCTGTTCTTCTGTTTCAATTGCACTCCCTTAGGGCTTCTGGTCTGGCACTGTGCTGGTTTTATGCTTACCTTCATGGTTGCACTTTTAAGGTCTCCTGAGATTCCCGGCGTTCAGTTCTGTGTTAGGTCCTATTTTCTCTCCTCTGGCTTTTTTGCTTGAGTCTCTTGGTGTCACTTTCTTTCTGTGCACCAATGATCTCCAGCTTCTTTTCCCACTGCCAACTCATTCTGTGGTGGCTATTTCCCAAATTTCAGCTATACTAGGTCAGGTGGCTGATTTGAGTTTCAGACCATGAGATGAAAACTAATCATTCTAAGTCTGCTGTCTTCTTCTTTTATCAGGCTCTTCCTGCTTCATTCCTCTGCTCCTGTCTATTTACAGGGTTCCCCTTCCTTTGCAGGACTCAATTAAGTTATCTTTCTTTTTCTGTACACATTTCCCGTACTGTCCAGTGCTGCTTCTTTTTACTGCATCAAATACATTCTGTTCGCAAATACCTTGACGCTTCTTCCATCTGTCTTCTGTTACTCTCTCTCGTTATTGCTCATTTGAACTATGCTAACTCACTCCTGGTTGGTGTTCCTCCAATCTCAGCTTGCATGCTTGCAGCTTATTCAAAATACTTCTGCTCAGCTCCTACATGGGGCTTATCGATATGATAGTATTACTCCCCTTTTGGTTTCTGAACACTGGCTCCCTGTTGTTTCTCGGATATCTTATAAGACTCTCATTTTGACATTCCATACCCTTCATGATGTTTTGCCTGTGCTTTTATATCAGCTTCTCGCTGCTTATGTTCCCTCCCATTCTCTCTGCTCAACATCCCAGCACCTGCTGATGGTGCCCGGTCCCCGTGCTGTCTTTTCTTCTAAAGCTCACTCTTCTGCTTTTTGGAATGTGCCTCCTTTCCTTTGGAACTCCCATCCTCTTTCTCTTCATTATGAACTGTCCTTTACCTTTTTCAAGGTTCAGCTAAAGACTCATTTGTTTACTCTTGCTTTTCCTTCTGCGGTTTCTTCGTGGGATTGGGTGTGCCTTTTTTTTTTTTTTGCTGCTACTGGGTGTGTGCCCATTGCACTGGTTTACTTTCATCTTCTCTGGCCTTTTGTATCTTATTATATTGTCTCTGACTCTGTAACTTAGGCTCCCCCCCCCCCCCTTCCTTTCAGCTGTTTCTTTTTTTTAAAATTATTTATTTTTAAATTTTACAATAACATCACAAAAAAAAGCAAAACAAAACCACAAGTTACATACTATAACTACATGGCATCGATAACTGGTTACCCCTCCCACCCTCCCTTGCTCTCTGAGGTTATAATCAACTATATTCTGGGACTATGGACATTTATCATTAAAACTACTAAATAGATACAAGAATTAACTAGGGAATATGATCTTTTCATACATGTTTGTATCCACATGCCTACAAGAATTATCTTTAAAAAGCAACATCATCCAGTAGTCTCCACTTTTCTAAGATCAGTACACCCCTATCCGGATATTGTAATTTTCAATACAATTTTTCATAAACTAGCAAATTGACACACAGTAACTCTGGTAACCCGGAGGCCCTCCTCGCCTCCATCACCAGTCTTAGCATCCCACAATAATATTCCCCCACAAATTCACAAACAACTGTAGTTTGGTACAAACATTTGGTCGCAGCTTTATTTACACCTGTAACAACCGGCCCAACACGGGCCTGAATATAAAACCATCCAACATAACCCAGCCCCCACACCCCATTGCCGGAGGATGCCCCCCCACCCGCCATCGTAGTAGCAAGGCGGAGCATCCTCCTCCCCCCCAAACCCCTCCGCCTGCCTCGCCCTACTAGTAGCAAAGGCCGGCTCCCACCCCCCCGCTACCGGGCCGAGACCCCCAACCGGGCTGTCTCGCCCCAACCCCGAGGAGCACTTCGCCCCACTGCTCGTAAACCAGTTCAAGCCCGCGCCGCTCCTGCGAGCGCTGGCTCTGTAACCCCGCCACCGGTGCGAGGTATTCACTATCCTCGCACCGCCCCCCCCATAAAGCTGCGACCAATCAATTCCAGTGCTTCCTGCCCATCATTAAGCAATAAGTCCTGTCCAACCGGGGACAAGTGTACCCCGTCAGCACAGTACAGTCCAGCACACAGGGGGTCCGCCCCAGGACGCCGGACCTGCCCCCCCCCCCGCCGGCCGGCTGCAACCAACAGCCCAGCCCTGGCGAGCGGGGGGAGCCCCCCCAACCACCGTCGCTGAGGCAGGCAGGCCGACCGCGTGATGATGTCCGACCAGACGATTGCACGTCTGGCCACTGCTCCTGCACCGCTCGAATGAGCTGCCGGCACGTCCCACCGGAGAGATCGTGCCCACCCAGATGTCTCAAAAAACAAATCCCACGGGCCGCTGTCGCCGCTCCGCACGCTCCCGAATCCCTGGAAGGAGCTGCCGCTGCCGCTTGTCCCACTCGCCCAGCCAAACCGACTGGGAATTGCCGGACACCACGCCCAGGTGCGGACCCAGCAGTCGATTCCAGGCTCTGCGCTCCGCCCAGATGATCGGCGGGCCCGTGCCTTACCCCCTGTAGACCCGCCCCGCAGTACACCTGAAAAAGGAAACACAGCATTAGCACCCCCCCACCACCCCCCCACCCCCACACACAACTTGTCCATGCCCCTGTAGGCCCCCCCTGCAGTACACCTGAAAAGAAACACAGCATTAGCACCCCCCCACCCCCCCCAGCGCCCCAACTCACAACTGGTCCAGGCGCACATAGCCTGCGTAGGCCCCCGGATCGCCAACACCCGGTCCGAGAACCCACCTCACCCCCGACCAGCTGCAGCCGCGCACGTCGCCGCCCCTATCCGGAAGGAAGGGAGACGCATACGCTCGTCCATCCAAGCCCAGCCGCCGCCAGGCCAGGCGGAGCACCACCGAGAATGGAAACTGGATAACCACACACCAGTCCGGGTGACAGAAGAAACCTCCAGCAAGAACCGGTCACTGACGCCATGAGACGCCAAGTTCCGCGCCGGACAGGATCCCAGACCCGGTATTGCCTACCGCAGCACACCCCGCCCCCGGCCCTACGGGTCGGTCTTCGCATGGGACACAAATATCCGCACTCGTGCCTCCCGTAGGCCTCATGAATCACGGGACGGCGCCAATCCGGGACCATTGGCTGCGCTCGCGCCCACCCAGCCAATAGCCGCCTCACCACATAAGGGCACCCGGACTGCCCCAGCCGCCGCCCTGCCGAAACAAGGAGGAACCGGCCACCGCCGCGCATTGCACCGCCGACCGGGACCGCCAGACTCTCCGGCCCACGCTATAAAGGAAAACCGCCGGAACATCCCCACTCCACCGCCTCTCCAGCCCAGTTCCCACAGGACCGCAACAAGAAGATCATTGCACACGATACAGCTCGACAGCAATAGCATCTGATCACCGCACAGAGCGAGCCCGAGCCGAATAATGAGACGAAGATGGGCCAGCACAAAACCCACACATCAACGCCGCTACCCCCAGCGGGCACTTGGACGGATGCCGATGGATGACTTGCACCACCGCGGCGGCGTCGCACCAGAAAACCACCGCCGGACCCGCACTGGTTTAGGCCATACCCGGAAGACCACCATAATGGGGAACAATGCCAGGAACGCCCACGGTAAGCGTCAACCCCTTCGCCGTCCAGGATGCCGGACACGGCGCCGCCCCCATAAACCCGGGCAGTACCATCACATACCCAACCTACAGGCCGCCGACGACAACAATTCCAAGTCACGTGGGATAATACCACAGGCCGCAACACCGCGCAGCCCATATACCACCCCAAAAAGCCATCCCACCCCTGCCAGTAGGCTCGCATCCCCAACGTCACCCGGATACAATGATGCCCCTAGCACACACTGGCCGTCGCGAAGGATAGCCGCCACGCCAACGGCCTCCCCTTGGCAATGACTCGACCAGCAAAATTCGAGTGGCCGACCATCAGCCTCGAAGATCGTTAGCGTCACCTTCGAGGTGGAGCCGACCTCCGCCACCAACCGCGCCGCCGCTTACTCACTGAGATCGATCTCGATCCCCAAGAACGAACGACATGTCACCGGCCCCACTGTCTTCCCACTGCCAAGGGATGCCCACATCCTCTGCTAGGCCCCAGGAACGCCCCAGCAAGGACCCGCCAGCTGCGGACCGCGCGGGCCCCACGAACAACAGTGTCGAGATACTGCACGGTAACCCCCGTACCCCCCCCCGGGCACCAAATATCCAGTGCAAAACGAGCTGATGGCCGCGAAAGTAAGCACGTGAGATCGCCCCAACCTTAGCAATAATACCGAGCCGAAAAACGAAAACTCCCAGCCAGAGGAAGGCAGGAGGTTGAACCGGCCAAAGCCGAGAGTGGCGAATCCACATGTCCGACTCTGCCAGCCAAGCCCATTTCTACATTTTTTGGAGCACCACGCTCTACCTAGGCCCGCATCGGAGGAGGAATAGCGCACTGAGCACAGTTCCCGCGGGGATGGGGCCGTTCACCGAGGCCCCAAGGGGCAAGGACAGATCGTGTATGCCGCCGATACGCCCGGCTCCTCCTTCAGGAGAACCCACAGCGGAGAAACCATAGCCAGCGCACCGGGCAGCCAGTCAAAAGGACCCTGCGACCCAGCCCAGCGAGCAATCCTCCGCGATCATCGCGTGGGCCACATCCGCCATCAACCTCACCGAGTAGCTTAGCCTTCCCCCCCCCCCCCCCCCCGCCACATCCCCGGACTTTCCTCCTGAACTGGGATAGGAAAGCCTTCGGAAAAACCCCCCGCCCCCAACATATTCCCCGCCGCACCGTGCCTGATACCCTAACACCGAGGGGGGGGTAGGCGCCAGCCCCCCCCGCTACCCTCTACACCTACCTGCCGCCGGCGCCCCATTGAACTGTCCGTCGACTACCCTTAAACGGCCACGTGACCAGCACCGCCAAGCAAGCAGGTGCGCCGAAAATTGCAGTCCGGAAATGGCAGCTCGAATCGGGCCCCGGGCCCGCGGGCAACCCGGACAGAAAGGCCCGCAACGCTGCAACACCCGCTGCCCAACCCGGACCGGCCCCCCCCCCACCCACCCCCCCCCACCCCACCCTTCCTCGCCGCCCTTCGCACCCGACGCTTAACCTCCCTACATTCCCCTCGACAATTGCCGAATTCCCCATCCAAATCCCGAAACTCCCCCATCGTAAGTCGGCTCCAAGCCTGCAGCTCACCGTACCGACTCGGGGTCCACAGGCACCCTACGCGCGCCATTCACGAAAAAAAAAAAAAGGCCCCCAGGTTCAGTTTTCGAAGGCGTTCCAGGACACCTTACGCACCCCCCGCCTACCATCCTCCTTGCCGTCCCTCGCGACTCTCCCCCGAGGTCTCCCCCTCCGAGGCGCCGGAAAATATCGACGTGACGACGCTCTACGATCCGCCACCACAACTGTGCGCAGGACCCCCTCCCACAACGCCGCATACACACCGCCGAGGACCCTCACCTGCCCGCGGCCCGACCGCGAGGCCGCCGAGGAAGTAGCCAATGACCACGACGACGAAGACGACGCACTCCGCCTTACGACGCTATACCTAGGTGCAGCCACGACGCTTAGGCTGTACGTACCCGCGGCGCCACCCTCACCCGACGACACCACCCCCCAACCGGATTCCCGGTACACTCACCTAGCGCCGCCGGCGCCGCTGTCCCTGCACTACCGAGGGGACCCCGCCAGCTCCACAGAGGTCAGATCGGTCTGGCACCAGCTCGGCGACATCTCCGTCGAGCCGACTCCCACACCGCCTGCTGCCGCCCTTGCACTCCGGGGAACCTGCAGAGGGAGAGAAGAACCAACACACGGGGAAGGAGGAGAACCAACACACGGGGAAGGAGGTGCACCAACCCCCGGAGAAGCCATCCCCTGAGGCCCCCCACACCCCCCCCGAGGACCCCACCCCCCCGGCCGCCCAGCCCGCCGCTCCCCCGGGAAGCAGCCCTCCGCCTCCCTGGAAACCGGCCCCCACCCCTCCCCCCCCCATGGGCCCACACCCATCGACTGCCCCGACACCGGGGACCAGGCCGCCCATTCCCCACCATGCAAAACCCGGCCTCCCCATCCCCTGCGACACGGGCACCCTAGGCTCCCGTGGCCGCCCAGGCGCTCAGGCCAGCCCCCGCAGGGCAAACGCCCGTGACCTGGAACCCCCCCCACTCCATCCGTTCCCCCCCCAGCCATCAAATCCCCCCCTCCAGCCCCTCCAGCACCCCCCCTGCAGCCCATCCGCTCCCCCGTCCCCACCAGCCCCCGGCACCACGATCCCTAATGCAATGCCCCCGTCCGCAACACCCCCTCACCAACCCCCCCCCCTCCACCCCATCAGTCTCCCCCCGCCCCCAGGCCCCCCCACCCCCAGCCAGGAGGCCCACCGCCCCCCGGACCCCGCAACCTGGCTGCTGAAGCAGGTAGAGACCCCGCTTCCCCAGCCCCTGTCCCATGCTTCCCCGCCCCCTACCTGCCCCCCCCTCCGCAAACTCCCACTGCCTGCTCCGGCCCCCAATGCGGAAGGGCGGGAACGCATCCGTTTCCCGAGGAGCCGCGGCCAGAAGGAGACGGCCACGCGGCTCCTCGCAGACACTGCACCGCCCCCCCTCTTCAGCCCGGCCAATGAAATCGCTCCGACATCATGACGGAGCGATTTCGAATGCCGCGAGCATGGCCTCCGCTCACTCCCCGCCCCCCCGCCCCCCGTCACATGCTGGAGGCCGAGGCCGGGCCCGGGCCCAGGTTACTGACGGCCGCGGGACCCGGCCCGCGGCCTCGAGCATTATTCCACCACAACCTCAGATTCAACTTTTGTGAATCTTTCCAATTTGTAAAGATAATTTTCAAAGCAATAGCTAACATAAAATTTAGTAAAAAAAATGTATCTTTAGTTAGACCTGGGATATGCACCACTGATCTTAAACATATTATATTCCATGAAAGTGATATTGATATGCCTAGTATATCTTGTATTTTAGACCAAACCTGGAGCCAAAATCTCTGAATGTTCGGACATTCAAATATCATATGTTTGAAAGTACCAATGTCTCGCTGGCAGAACCAACATTTATTCCCTGACTTTTTACCCCACTTGGCTTTTTTTACCAGGATAATGCAAGCCCGGTGCATGAAAAAAAAAACACACATTGATTGAGTTATTACCGCCAATCTAGAGACTCTTGTAACAGGACCCCATAACACAGACCATTCCTTATTTGAAATAGAACACAGCAATTCGGATTCAAAATATTTTTATAAACCCAATATATTGCAAGGAAAATAATCTCTAAAACAAGAATACATTTTAGAAGCAGCTCCAGAATTACCAGCTAAATCTTTTAAAAAGTCATCTATAACGTCATCATCAACCAGACCTTTTACATTGATATTCGTTGCTGTTATGCAATGTCAAAATTGGCACCATTGCCAAAAAGCAGCTGCATAGAGGGAATATTCCAATTTTAAAGTGGGAAAATCTTTCCAACCATTCAATATCAGAAGTTGGTCCAGGTTCCAAATGCCGCACGCCTGCCATGTCTTCCATGCAAACATTTTACCATTAATTTTAAACATTGAATTCCACCAGAGTGGTATTTTCCTAGAGGGAGGGTTGTCTTTATCAGCCATATGGGCAAGGGTCAGTAAGCCTCTTGGGTTGCAGATATCGCATTTCCTAACCAGGGCCGACCCGTCCATTGAGAGAGAATGTTGTTCGCACAGGGCCCCGCGCGAACCACATTCTCGCTCAATGGACTGCTGCAGAGGGAGCCAGGGAAGCCCGCACAAAGCCCGGCTCCCTCTGCACAGCCCGCCAGTGTGAAGAGCCTTTACCTTCACGCTGGCGGCTGTTTCAATGCAGCCGTGAATGCCGGGAGAGGTTAAAGGGCATTGCCTTTAACCTTTCCCGGCTTCATTGAAACAGCCGCCAGCGGGAAGGTAAAGGTTCTTCACGCTGGCGGGCTGTGCAGAGGGAGCCGTGGCCTCGCGCGGGCTTCCCCGGCTCCCTCTGCAGCCCTTTAGACGGCGTGGGGCTCTTTGGGGGGGGGGGCGGCTAGGACTGGATGGGCTGTGATGGGGGGGAACGGACTGGAAATGGGCTGTGATGGGGGGAACAGACTGGAAATGGGCTGTGATGGGGGGGGAGAACGGACTGCAAATGGTCTGTGATGGTGGGGGGATAGGACTGGAAATGGGCTGTGATGGTGGGGACAGACAGACTGGAAATGGGCTGTGATGGGGGAAACAGACTGGAAATGGGCTGTGATGTGGGGGGGGGGGACAGACTGGAAATGGGCTGGATGGGGGGGGGAACGGACAAATGGGCTGGGATGGGGGAAACAGACTGGAAATGGGCTGTGGTGGGGGAGAACAGACTGGAAATGGGCTGTGATGGGGGGAAACGGACTACAATTGGGCTGTGATGGGGGGAGGACTGCAAATGGGCTGTGATGGTGGGGGGGATAGGACTGCAAATGGGCTGTGATGGTGGGGGAGAATGGACGAAATGGGCTGTGATGGGGGGGAACTTGGACTGAAAATGGGCTGATGAAGAGCTGGATTAGGACTGGAAATGGGCTGATGGGGGCTGGAATAGGGCGAAGTGAGCTGACGAGGGGGCTAGGATTGGAAATTAGCTGATGGGGGGGGCGGGGAGGAAATGGGCTGATGAGGGACTGGAATGGAACTGGAAAAGAGGATATGGGGGCTAGGACTGGAAATGGGCTGATGAGGAGCTAGTATAGGACTAGAAATGGGCTGATGGGGGGAACGTAGACTGCAAATGGGTGATGGGCTGGAATAGGACACTGGAAATGGGCTGATGGGGGCTGGAATAGGACTGGAAGTGGGCTGATGGGAGTTGGAAAAGGGCTGGAAATGGGCTGATGGGGAGCTTGGAGTGGAAATGGGCTGATGGGGGGGGCTGGAATGGAACTGGAAAACAGCATATGGGAGGCTAGGACTGGAAATGGGCTGATGTGGAAGCTTGGGAGACTGGGACTAGAAGGGGGCAGATGCTGGGTGGGTCTAGAACTATAAAGGAGCTGATTTTGGGGGAGGACTAGAAAGGGATGGGAAATGAGAATGGAGAGGGGAAAAGATATTTTGTGTGGGAGGGAAGAAAAGTCTACGAAGGGCCGGGAATTGGAAGAGTAAGTGTAGATTGAGAATGGAAGGGTGAAATTTGAGTGGATGATAAAGCAATAAGGAAAGAAATGGAGGAAAGAGAAAAAGGGGAAAGATCAGTATGTTAAAGCAGATATAGAGAAAAAATTTGGAAAAAAATCTAAAAGAGAAGAAAGGAAAATGGATAGCTCGCAGAAGACACAAAGAAACCAGAAGAAAATGACTGGAGCAATTGCAACTGAAAAGAAAATGCACAAGCAACAAAAGGTAGAAAAATACTTTTTTTATTTTGAATTTATTAACTGGAATATATCAGCTCTGGGAAATGTGCATTGTTAACATCTTTTGTGTTTTGTTTAGTACAAGAGGAAATTAATTTATAGTTTTATTTCTCCAGTGTTGTTGTACATCCCAAGTTTGGCTTTTGGGGTTCCCAGTTTAATTATTGTCTTCCTATTTCTAAATTGTGATCCCTTGTTCTTTGGTGACGGTCTATATTCTGCATTTTAAACAAGCTGAGGTATTCTGTTCATGTAGTTTCTATTTGACCATGTCACTTGTTCTCTTTCCCCAGTAGGAGATGCATTGGTATTCTCTGAGATGTATTGGTTTAATATTTGCAGTGTTGCCTTTTGATAGGTAGGGTTTGGTGCTTTGTGAGTCCTGGCAGAGCTGTTATGATATGGTGGATTTGCTATGAGTTCTAAAAGGTTTATAGTACTTCCTAATGGGCCTGGCGGTTGGCACTGGAATATAGTAACGTAGAAATCTATTAGTCTTTCTTTATCCAGACACTCATTAAGAAGCATGTTTACTAAAAATGCATGTTAACATTATGCAAGTATTTATGCAAATGAGGCTCCCTATGCAAATGAGGCCCCGCAATTAATCACCGCACATGGCCCCGCAACCCCCTTGGGCCGCCCCTGTTCCTAACAGTGACCTTACCGGACATCTCATACCAAGAAGATGCGTTAACGGACAAGGCATTATTACTTGATTTTCAACCTCTAACCATATAGGCTTTTGAGCGAGAGTATCTTCATTAGATCATAATGCACCTTGCTTTAATAAAAAGGAATAATGATACCATTTAAAATCCGTAAATTGAACTCCCCCCTTATCTTTGGAGGCTTTTAATTTCTTTAGAGCAATCCTAGGCTGTGAGTCACCCCAAAGAAACCTAGATAGGCTTTTTTCTAAAGCTGTATATGCCTTTAGAGGGAGCAAGTAAGGCAACATTCCCAATATGTAGTTGATTTTGGGCATTAATGCCATTTTTATAGTTTCTAGTCTACCCCACCATGTTAAGTGAAGGGGAGACCAGGATAATGACTTTTCCAGTATCATACTTGCCAACTCCTCTAAATTTAATTGTATAGTATGCTCAGCCATAAAACTATGTCTAACACCCAAATACTTGATGCTATCCACTTCCCAGTGGAAAGGGAATGTCATCATCAAATCAGGAGAAGATAATCTATTCATAGGGAAGGCCACCGATTTAGTCCAGCTTATTTTATAGCCGGACATACCCGAATACCGATCAATCAATTTTAGAATCTGTGGAACATCAGCCGGTTGGGTAAACAATACGAGATCATCAGCATATGCAGATAATTTCACTTGAACATCACCCACTGTTATCCACATAATAGCCATCAGACGAAATGCTGGTAATGCCAACGGTTCAAGGGCTAAATTAAAAAGTAGCGGGGATAAAGGACATCCTTGTCGAGTGCCTCTATGAAGTGAGAAGGGACTAGATAAAACATTATTTGCGAAGATACAGGCATGTGGGTTTGAATATAACAAACACTCTTATCTTATTTATAAAATCAGAGCCAAACCCGAAACAATCTAAAATTTTAAAAAGAAAAGGCCATTCGAGCCTATTGAAAGCCTTTTCTGCATCTAATGAGAGCCCTACATAAGGGAGATCAGACAATCTGACCCTTTCAAACAGGTTACAAAGTAGTCTGGCAATGTCAGAGGTCGCTCTCCCTGGAATAAAACCGCATTGGTCGGGATGGATTAAAGCTCCAATGACTTTAGACAGTCTATTGGCCAAAACACTTGCATACATTTTATAATCAGAGTTCAGTAAGGATATAGGTCTATAATTTTTTATGTGAGTAGGATCTTTCCCGGGTTTTTCCAGTACCACAATTGTAGCTTCTGAAAAATGTCCTGTAAGCCCCTGGGATTGACCTAACTCGTCATAAAAAGATAATAAATTTGGTAACAGATCGACGTTAAAAACTTTATATAACTCTAATGGCAGGCCATCAGGCCCTGCTGCTTTCCCCGAAGCCATGTTGTTAATTGCCCTTCACATTTCCTTTATTGTATGGGTTTTTCTAATTCTTTCATCTGCTGTATCTCTACCTTAGGCTGATTTAAGTTCTCCAAGAAATTATTTACTTCTATCGAGTCAGGTATTAACTCTGAGGAGTAAAGGTTACAGTAATATTCCGCGAATGCTTGCAAAATGTGTTCGCCTTTAGTTAAGTTACCAAGCTTACCATCTAATATAGAAATAATACATGATTTTACTTGTTTCCCTTTAAGTGCAATGGCAAGAAGTTTATTTGCTCTGTTATGCTCGACATGATATCTAGAGTGTTGCTTAAGCATTATTTGCTCCACTTCTGAAGATAGAATCTCATTATATTGGAATCTTAATTTCTGTAGACTTATCATTATATTAATGTCAGGTTGCCTCAGCCATAAATGCTCACCTGCTTTAATCTAAACATAGAAACATAGAAGTATGATAACAGAAAAAGACCACATGGCCTATCTAGTCTGTCCTTCCATATCAACAACTACAAAAGTCCCCTTTTTACCTTTAGAGATCCTCTGTGTTTGTCCCATGCTTTTTTGAATTCAGTTACTGTCCTCATTTCTACCACTGCCACTGGGGGACTATTCCATGGATCCACTACTCTTTCTGTAAAGAAATATTTCCACATATCACTCCTGAATCTATCTCCCTTCACCCTCATCCCATGTCCCCTTGTAGCAGAACTTGCTTTCAATTGAAAGAGGCTCTCTCCCTTAACATTTATGCCACGGAGGTATTTAAACATAGAAACATAGAAATATCTGTGCCTTTCTTCGTCTCTGATCCTTGATGCTAAAACTGGTAATTGAGGCCCTCTAATAAGCTTTGAAGGCCGCCCACCAAGCCCAGGCCACTGTATCGTCTATATTATTTATTTTAAAATACTCTTTTATTGTAGCTCTCATTTCTTCTTGAAACACAGGGTCAGCTAACCATGCTCTATTAAAAGACCAAGCTCGGATAGGCTTATTCCCTACAGGAATTGATAACTTCAACTGGATAGCCGCATGGTCCGATATGTGCCTACACAAAATCTCAGAGTCGCGAGATGCAGGGATCTAGATATCAAAAAATAATCCAGCCTCGAAGAGGAGTTATGTAGCTGAGAATAAAAGGAAAAATCTTTTTCATTTGGATGGGATAGTCTCCAAATATCAACTAGTCCTATGGATTCCATAAGAGCCTGGAGAGCAACTCTAGCCCTAACAGCCCGCTCCACTTTGCCAGGGTTATGGTCAATTAAAGGATCAAGAACAAGGTTATAATCGCCACCCATGATAATTGGAGTGAGAATCTCCTCCTGCAATGTTCCAGCTAACCCCTTAAAAAATTTGGGATCATCGGAGTTTCGACCATAAATGTTTAGAATTGACAATTTTGCCCCTCCTATGTTAATAGAGACTTTTGCCCATCTTCCCTCTAAATCATTACGTGAGGAGTCAATCTTTACCCCCAAGGTTCTGTGGGCCAAGATAACCACTCCAGTCTCTTTTAAAGCTGGGGATTGCCCAATTAAAAGGAAAGGGTTCTCCTCTAACATTTTAGTTTCAGCTAGGGACAAATGGGTTTCTTGAATGAGAACAAAGTCAGCCTGCTGTTGTTTACAATAGCTTATACTTTTTTTCCTTTTTGCAGGATTTTTAATACCTTTAACGTTCAGATATTATCTTAACTTCTATAGTTATGAAGAAACAACATTAGCCCTATAAGCCATGCCCAAAAGCCCCATTGAGAGTGTGATCCATAGTACCCTAACCATCAGAGAGCAACAAATTACCCTTAATAAAAAGGAACCCCATTTAAAAGGAAAGATAGCGCAAGTTAAATAGGAAAAGAATGTAAAAAGAAAATAAAGCTTACGAAAAAGAACAAACTTTACATGGCACGCCCCATCCCCAGACACTTTGGACATTACTTCTTTACCTGTCCGCTTGTACAAAACTATTAAACTTGTTAGGCAATCGCCAAATATTATGAAAATTAAAAGCTCCTCGAGATTATTAGGCAATTAGGCCATGTGCCATTATATTATTTTATACCATGTAACCTTATCACTTCAAACAAACAAAATATAAATTCAAACCATTAAATGAGACTTAGGGGTATGTTTACTAAACCAGGCTAAAGGTTAACCCGGGCTATCTGCCACTAGGTCCCATTGAATAATATGGGACCTAGTGGCAGATAGCCCTGGTTAACCGTTAGCCCGGTTTAGTAAACATACCCCTAAGCTTCTAAACAGTATAAACCCGCCTGTAAGATCTTATAATATCCTGTTGCTAAAACATTATCTGGGTATTTTAAATCGCTGAAACCAGCGTTTAGCGATATTTCACAGTGAATCACCATTCATAAATAGAACATTACAGTGTTTTCAGATCCCCTACAGAATCCTTACTGTTTTAGAACTCAGTCCTATCCAGACAGCATTATAAATGGCTCAGTGGGAACATTTTCTTAATACTTCAACGCCTTTGAAGGGCTTCCTGGTCCTCAATATATTTCTCCAAAGCCGCTGGATCTTCAAATAACCTCATAGCATTGTTTAAAGTCACCATAAAATGTGCCGTTTTTCAAATATACGTTAACAGCTTTTTGTGGACACAGGATAAATATATTTCCAGATGTCTCACATGGCACACAACTTAAGAGGAGGCTGTTTTTAGCTTTAAAGCCTCAGGTTCTGAAGTTGGGTGCCACGTTTTTTCTCCGCTTTCCCTGTAAGTGTATTGTTAATTATGAGGGTGCTACATATATTTTTTCAGATGTTGGTCATTTGGAAATATTTATGTTGGAGCGGCAGGGTGTAACAGCGGTTAGTCAGAGGGAGTAATTGATTTTAGCCTCCTAATATGTAGGTTTGTTTTGGAACCTTGTTTTCTTTTTTTCTTTTTCTTTTGTTACTTTCATATCCAGGTCTCAGTAATGTGGACTTTATCACTTTGTTTAAATCATGTATCGTGTTTCTTTTGATTGTTCTCAATTGTCCTTTATTTTATGTGATTGGTTGTAATACTGATTAAATGCAAATAAAAAAAAAATGTCCCGGATAGAACAGACTATATTGAGCTTGTAACTTCTGTAGCCTTGTTCTAAAAGACAAGAAATGCCTTCGCTTGTCTACAGTAATTTTACTAAAGTCCGGAAAGAATGTGATTTTATGTCCCTCAAATTGAAGTGGCGCAGAAACTCTTGCCTTCGCCATTATTTGCATTACCTGCTGGTATCAAAAAATGCAAAAGATTAGGGGTCATGGATGTCTATTCTGCTGACTCATCCCCAATGGGACACAATGCGCCCGTTCAATCTCAAATGGAAAACTGAAATTAATTTTCAACAGTCTAGGAACAAAATCTTGAAGGAAGGCAACTGGATCTTTACATTCTGAGCCCTCAGGTAGCCCAACAACGCGGATATTGTTCCTCCTGGCACGATTGTTCATATCTTCTAAATTCCGTTCTAACATCGACATCCTCCGAGACATGTGAGTGAGTTGTTGAAACTGTTCTTCATGGGTTGAGACCGTAGCCTCGGTCTTTTCCACCCTTCTAGTGAGCGCAGGTGTTTGTTCTCTCAGATCCTTTAGGTCCAGTTGTAATTCAGATAAAGTCTCTCCATTAGCTTCAACTTGATTGTGAACCGCTTGAATTTCCTTTAATATCTCTTGCGCTCCCTCCATTGAGTCATGTTGCGATGCCATTTTATGAGGGGATAGTGGCTCCGTCTTTGTTCTCTTCGAACTGGTACTTTGTGAATTCTTCACCTGACAATTTGGAGTAGTTGGGTATGTCGCTATCCGCACAGAAGTCGAAAGAACAGGATTAATTACCGGGGATTGGGGAAGAGTTTCACTTATGCGGCCATGTTCATCCTGAGCTAGCGCCACCTCCCTTTCAGCTGTGTTTCTTTGTCCTTTGTTGTGTATGGATTTTGACCTTTTATGGTTTATTTTACTGTGCACTGCCTCAATATATATTCTGAGTGGCAATATATCAGATGTAATAAACTATAAACTGTAAGTGCATAAACTGGGATAGCCGTGTAACAGACACTTGCTAAAAACTGGGATGCTCTGTGGGCAGAACGTGGGTGGTGCTGATTGCTACCTGGTCAACGGTGATATTCAGCTGTTAATCAGATAGCAATAGTTAACCTCAATAGCTCTCCTAACTTTAATCAATTTTTGCCATTCACTTAGCAGTTGAATATCGCTGTTAACTGGACAGTGATGGTACTGTCCGGCTAACCCAGATATTCAGCATTGGATGCCGAATAAGTTCCTGTACTGAATATTCAATTTATTTAAAGTAGCAGCAACCATGGCACTTTAAAAGCACCTCACTGTATCCTGAATATCAGCCCCGAAGTGTAGAGAAGTACAGTATTACACTAATACAAATTAAATTTTTAATATTTATTGATTCACTGTGAAAGGGCACATAATATTGAAACAATCAATATAAAGCATGCAATGGAGTTTCGTATGATCATTGATATGATGAAGAAAGCAATCATTTTATGAATGGTTTTTCCTTCGAAGCAGCTTGTCACAGAGGTATTTTTCTCCATTCCATTGTCCCTTTCATTGTTTTGTTGAAAGGGTAGTATTGGCTTGTGCTGTTAAACAAATCTCTCACTTCTGGTCACTGTAGTATTGATCTAATGTGCCCACCCAGCCCAGAACCAGAAAATACAGAAATAATAACCCTCTACACTGAAGCCCTACTCCTTCAATAAAAGAAATCTGTGCATGCCCTTATTTGGCAGGCTGACCCACTCTGGTTTATGGTTTATTTGGATTTGTTATAGCACTTTTAAATAAGCAGCAATGCGGTGTACATGATTTAGGTTGCTTTCACTGCCAATGTTTCGGGAGAGACTAGACAGCAGACAGGGGAGAGCAGAGTCCGGAAAGAAGTCAACGTGAAGGTAGATGTTGATTGATGAGGGACAGCTGCTCCAGCAAGCTGCAGGGAAGATCCAGGTGGGTATGTGGAAAAGGTGATCCAGGCGGTTTCTGTGGCACTAGAAGAGGTAGTGTCAGTCCATAGGGCCTTGGTATGGAATGCCCAATGGGATTCCTGATTCTCATGGGTATTCCATGTGGAGAAGCGAGAGCTGCAACATCTGGAATGCCAGTGGTGTCACTCCTGGGCAGAGAGTAACAGGCAGCAGTGGTGGAAGCAGGCAAACATTTATCAGACACTTGTGGGTCAGGCCAAGAAACAATTTTCTCGGCGAGGACTGAGTGGGCAGAAAATCGCCCCAAGGCAATCTTTCAAGTCGTCGGGTGAAAGCAGACGTGGGAGTGGAAAATCTCTCGCTTCTTTGTGGCAAAGGTAGAGAGGTTGAAAGGAGGCTTGCAGGGCCCAGGGGCATTAGGAGGGAGTACACTCCCCTACTGGGTGAGGAGAGGCTGGATCATTTTTAACTGGTAACTGATGAGCACCTTTCAGTGCTGCTGTTTGGGGTCTGGGAGACATGATCAGGCTTAGACCCTGCTCTAATTTGGTACTTCAAACAGGTCACACAGGAGAGGTTGTGTTCCATGATTAATGCATCACTGACACAGGATAGTGTCCAATTCTGTCTTATGTAGGTAGTGGTGACATCTGTGGTACAAAAGGCTGATGGGAATTTGCGGGACTGCAATAATTTTTGCCCCATTTCTAACCTGACTTTTTTGGCAAAATTAGAGGAAAAGAAAGTTGTGGCTCAAATTGGGAGATTTCTAGAAGATCATGAACTTCTGGATGTGGGCTGGGGGGTGGAGGTTTCCACTTAGGAAGCGGAATTGAGCCCTGATTGTTGGCTCTCCTCGACCAGATTTGTGTGTGGCTTGAGCAGGGGGTACTGGTGCTGTTGGTCTCACTCAGCAGCATTCGGTCTTGTTGAGTGTCATTTCATCATGGAACACTGTAGTGTCCTGGGGCTGGGCGATCAGGTGTTCACCTGAGTGGACTTGTTCATGTTCAATAGATGTTTCAGAGTTCAGGGTCTGGCTGGATGTTCATCCCTCCACACCTGGGAGTCATGAGTGCCACAGGGATCCCTTTATCCCCTCTGTTGTTCAATATTTACATGCAGCCTTTGGTGTCTCTGGTGTGCTCTTTCGGCCTGTCCTTCTATGCTTATGTCAATGACCTACAAATCCTGGCTCTTCTGAATGGGGACATGGAGACAGCAGTAGAAAAACTGAATGACTGCTTGTCACAAGTCCATAATTGATTACACAGGTACACTAAAAAAAAAAACTTTTAAACTGCCTCTAATGTTTCCATTGATTTTTACGTTTTTTGGTGCGCTGAATCCAAATCTGGTAACCAATTTGCTCCATCACGTACAGATTTTTTGCTACATTGGGTTAGCAGTTTGAGGTGAACGTTTCAGATTGAGTGCGATCGAGAGAAAAGTTTCTTGGATGAATTCTTTATACTAATTGTTTAGTAGTTATTCAAATAAGAATAAAGAAAATTGTAACAAGGCAGCACATAAGAATAGAGTAATGTCAACAAAACACACTGTGATGGTAGCAAAATTGTCTGCACTTAAAACAGCCACATACATGTGCACAAACATTGAGCATATAAGAGCGAGGTTAGACACAAAGCAAAGCAAAGAAATGTGCAAAAAATGTTGTACAGGTATGTAGGTAAGAATAGAAAACGCAAACCGCACCATTGCAATACATGAAGACAAACACCCGATGGTGTGAAAATAAAATTCTAATAAATGAGATCCGACACTGTGGTAATAACTAGCAAATTTTTATTTCAAAGTTTAGTAAAAACATGATATTTGTCAACACAGTTTAGATTTTAAAGTCATTCTTGGGTCAATCAATCTCCTGGTGGGCCCGTTTCTTCTTCCCCCGAATGCTTCTCTTGGTGCGCTGCTTGGCGTATTTTTCATCTGGGGTTTCCCGCAGCAGCAACCAGCAGAAATCAGCCATCATAGTGGTGTTCCATCTTCCTTGGTACCTTCTCTCTGCGTCCTTGATGTCCTGGTGAAACCTTTCACCTTGTTCTTCACTGTACGCCCCCAAGTTTTCGGGAAAGTAGTTCACATGGGAGTGCAAGAAATGGACTTTCAGGCTCATGTTACAGCCTTGTTCTTTGAAGGCATTGAGCATCCTGGCAACAATATCCTTATAGTTCTCATCCCGCCTGTTCCCCAAGAATTTGAGAACAACATCCTTGAAGGAATCCCAGGCTTCTTTTTCCTTCTCAGACATCGTTTCAGCGAATGCTCCATCTGAAATGAGTTTCCTTATATCAGGGCCAACAAACACTCCTTCCTTTAGCTTTGCTTCAGAAAGTCGGGGGAACTTTGAGCAAAGGTACCGAAAGCACTCTCCATCTTTTGGAAGGGACTTGATGAATTGCTTAATGAGACCCAACTTAATGTGGAGAGGTGGTAATAGAATTTTATCACGAGGTACCAAGCTCTCATGAAGAACATTTTTCTCACTGGGTCTCAAATACTCCCAAATTGGCCAGTCTTTTTTCCCCCAGTGTAGGTCGCGGGCCCGGCTATCCCACAAGCAAAGGAAGCAGGGATATTTGGTGAAACCGGATTGCTGCCCTAATAGCATGGATAGAATTTTAAAGTCTCCACAAATCATCCACTTATGCTCATCATAACGAATCTTCTGAAGAATCAGGGCCAAATTCTCGTATTTTTCTTGGAGAATAACAGAGTGAGCAATAGGAACTGAAGCAAATGTGTTGCCATTATGAAGAAGAACACCTTTTATGCTGTCTTTTGACGAATCAATGAACAGCCGCCATTCAGCAGGATCATACTTGAGTTTAAACTTTTCCATCACTCCGTATATATCGTTGCAAAATACCAAATCTTCCTCTTTGCTGAAATACTTCAAAAATTGTGTCTCGCGGTTGCGGTACCAATAAAAAGTTGTTCCTGGTGACAATAGATTTTTCTGTTTAAGCCGAGAACCTAGCAGTTGGGCAGCATCTTTTGGGAGTCCTAAATCCCGGACTAAATCATTTAATTCAGCTTGAGAGAAAAGTTCAGGTTTCGGATCTGGTTCAGTTTCAAACTCGGAAGTACTGGACTCATCGGGAAAAGCCATCTGCTGAGTCTCATCATGATCAGAACCGTTCACACAAATATGATCCAAAGATTTTGGTGGTTCAGGCACAGATACTTCGTTGCTATGAGGCATAGGCCTAATTGCTGAGGGAAGGTTGGGGTAACTTATTACGTTCTTATTTTTTAAGTTGTATCCCTTCACAATGCAAGAGCAAAAATAGCAGTCACTGCTGTGGTCTCTTTGTTCATGCCACATCATAGGTATTCCGAAACGAAATGCTTGTTTTTTACTTTTCATCCATAAGCGTAGATCTTCCTCACATGTCTTGCACACTTTGTGAGGAGCCCACGGTTTGTCTTGATCGCCTAACTTCAAACCGAAATAGGCGAAATATGCTTTTTTAATAAATGCAGAAATGTTCCTCTGCCGCTTTTTCACGGTATATTCCCCACAAATAAAACAAAAACTGTCCGGAGAGTTGACGCAACCTCTGGCTCTGTGAGCCATCACAAATACACAGCACTGCAAACTACAACTGTAGTGAACCACTTCGGAATAAAGCTGGATTACGACTGAGAAAACAAAAGGTAATAATGAACTTGCAAGAAACTGAAATTTGACAGGAACGTTCATGTCGCAACCACCGTGTTTGAGCGAGCGAACGAGGCGAGGCGAACAGGAAAGAACATGCGCCAGCGCGAGTACTGGATTTAGCCCCCTGCCTCCCAATTGTCCTGTTAATGTATAAAATGAATACAAAACACTCTAAAATATCATGAGGGAGTGTTTCTAGTTAGTTAACCATTACAACCTCTATTTTGGGCCAAGAAAATAAACTGCAGTCGGCTAAAAAGAAATTATGTGAACATTCCTTATATGGGTAAGAAATCTAATTTTGCAAGAAAACGTGACATGATGGAACATTTTGGCTATTTTTCCTGGATTCAGCACCCCAAAATCTATAGGAATCAGTTGCAAAACTGGAGGCAGTTTTTTGGTAGTGTACCTGTGTTATCGGTGAGCGGTCTCGTCCTTTATGAAGATAAAACTGTTTGCCCACACTTCAGGACAGTGCACTGCTTGGATTTTCAGTGACAGTCCACTATCTTAGGATTTGAGATCACGTGGACAGAGGAATTGCATTCTCCGGGTGTCATATTAGAGAAGACCGGGGTTGGTGAGAAGCAGGTCTCTTGTGTTGTCTAGTCTGCCTAGAGTAAGCTTCAGCTGGAAGAGGCTGACAAGTATTTAGTGGCAGTTATGGAGACATGTTTCATGGACAACTATGAATGAGATATAATTATACTGGGCTATATTTTATTCAGGAAGGAGAGGGGAGGAAGAAGGGGAGGAGGAATGGCACTGTATGTAAAAATAATATTAAAGCTATATAACTACAGGGCTTAAAGGACAGCGAGGAAGCATTGTGGGTTAAACTAGTAAGAAGGAAAAAGAAATCCATTTACATTGGTGCTTTATAAAGATCTCATTCACAGGAAGAAGTGGATGAAGATTTTATAGAAGACATACACAGTATTGCCATGAGAGAAGAAGTGCTACTGATAGATGATTTCAATATATGTTCACAGATGAAGGGCCAGGAGAAGGACCTCAAACATCTACAAATAGTAGCAGAAGAGAAGGAAATCTTGAAGAATTTTCAGAAGACCGTTTTTGAGGAACTAGCTAAACTAAACGTAGACAAAGCCATAGGTCTGGATGGGACAAAACGATGGGGCTGGATGAGATACATCTGAGAATATTGAACAAACTTGAGAATGTTCCATCAGCTCCACTGAATGACCTTTTCAATGTTTCTTTAGAGTCAGAAGTGGTCCCATAGGACAGAAGAAAGGCACATGTAGTCCCTTTACACAAAAGCAGACGTAAGGATGAGGTTGGGAATTACAGGCCAGTTAGTCTGACCTATCTGGTAAGTAAATTAATGGAAACACTGCTAAAACAGAGGATAGTGAGGTTTCTGGAGTCAAATGGATTGAAGGATCTGAGTCAGCAAAGGCAGAGGTCTTGTCAGACATATATGATTGATTTCTTTGACTACAGGCCCCATTCTGAAACGTGGGTTGGGGGCTGTATGTCCCAGCAGAACGTGAAGCCCCGCAAGCCATCGGGGCCAGATTCTGCCACTGGCTTTCCCCATACATCCTGTGCATCAGGATGGGGAGAGCCAGTGCGGGGCAGGAGGGGTCAGACCAGGGTGGGCCAGCCCAGTAGGATGTACAGGGTCACTGTCCTGTGACAACCTGTGCATACATAGAAGACAAAATGGAAGAGATGGCAGATTACTGTATAGAAGAGCCTCCGCACCAATATCATCTGTGTGATATCATCAGTTTGAAAAAATACCTTCAACTTGGATCACCCTTTAGTTTTCTTTCCCCCTTTGATACGATGCTCTCTTTTACCCTTCATCCTCTTAATCCCTACTTGTCCTGTACATTGTTCAGTAGTCTCAGAAATCAAATACTCTTCTTCATCATCAGGTTCTTGACAGTCCTGAAGGGCCTGAAACTTGTTATGGACCATCAGACCTGAAACAGGACTAGAAGGAACAGACTGCTTGGACAAAACCCCTTCCGACTTTTGGACACTTGTTCCCAAGGGCCTACGAAGGCATTCCAAAACTGTCCTCTCCCCATACCTTTACTACCTAATGACAAGATGGAGAGAAAGCACCTTCCTCTTCAATCTGAGATGGATCACACTGACCCAGATGCCCATAGAGCAACAGGAAGCCAAACCTCGAGACTCAGCAGGGGATCTATTGTGACAAGCGGTGGGACACTTACTAAATGGATAACCCAATAAACCACATAATTTGCATTGTATCCAGCCACATTCCTCAGTATCATGTCCTAATACATTACACAATGCAGATTTCTGCACAGTACAGTTCATACTGAGATGTAGATATGACTTATGACACAGCCTGGCCTGGGTAGAAACACCAACTTGTATCCCTTCCTATGAAAAACAGCAGAGGGGAGATGTTGAATGACCTGATTAATTTGTTTCAGTTTCACTACATCCTGCCAAATCTCAGTCCATGCCCCTGAAGGATCATAAATTTTCCCCAATGAGGACCTTAAATCTGCATGTCTGCCAAGCCACGAAGATAATTCAGAAGAAGAAAGAGGCTCATTCCTAACTAAAATAATAACATGAACTAGATCAAGTCTGCTGATGGAAATGCCTGTAAAATTTGTCCAGACTCCAATACCTTTGCAAGCGGAATAAGAGGGCCAGTACTCTTCCAATCCCCCTCTGAAAATAAAAACTTATTTCATATTCAGGAAGTGAGGCTGGGAAAATGCAAGTACATACATCTTCTTGTATAAAAACCTAAGTTTAATACCATGTGTAACACAGTGTCTCTTGGTGGTAGAGCACCCTGACCCACCCATTGCAATTGAAGCATATCCTTGTGCTTAGGGACCTGTCCCACCCTATCCTGAAAATCTTGTCCCATACGTCCCCTCTCCCTAATGGTTGTGCCCTGCTCACCAGCCATGATTTCTCTCTGACAGCTGCAGCAAAGGAAAGGGGTTCTGTAGGAGGGGCAGAGGAAGCATCCCCCCCTTTTACTCCCAAGACATCTCCCATCTGAGCCCCTGTTCCTCCCCCAGGAAGGGGAAAAGCAGCTTCAGACCTATTGAAAGAATCTCCCAAAGCAGTCACGATAACACTAACAGGTTTGGCAGGCAGCTGCAAAAAATTAGCAAAAGACACATACTGGGGGTATATTTAAGCAACGGTCTTTTCTTGCAAAAGTGCACCTCCTCCCCCCACAGTAGTTTGGACTGGAGCTATACTCTCATATTTAATCAATAGCAGATGTAATCTTCTATGCTTCCCCCACTTCCTACAAGCACTCCAGTGACAAAACAGGTAAACCATGAGTCCCTGCTGGAAGGCCAGTCCCCTCATTCAAAGCAGCAGAAGCAGGCACAGTCTTCAGTCTGTAACCCAGTGTTCTGATTAACAGGGAATGCTAGTGTCTATTCCCAGAGTTTCCAAGTTGTCTATCTCCAGGGGTGAGATTTGAAGCCAGTCCTGGATTTCTAACAATCTCATTTTGATGCATTATGGGACTGCACCACTGATTCCAATGGGTAAAATCAGGGATTACAAATATCATACTGCACTGCAATGCAAATTTAAAACCAGAACTGGCAAATTAATCTCACTGCTGGAATTGGATAATTTTTCAACTCTGTAATCCAGCAGAAACAGACACTGCAACTAAAGCTATGGGAGCTGTAGAAGCACTAGAGTTAACATTACCAGTTCCAGGTGCAAACTCTGTCCCCTCCTGATGCAGACAGATTGAACAAAGCTGGAAAAGTTGGAAGGACACTCTGCACTGAGTAGATGAGAGAGTTGATCCATCAGGAAACAAAATGCTGAACCAGGGAGCCCCACCCCATCTGTCCAGACTGTGCTTGAAGAAAAAGAAAGACCAGGCAACACTGGAACAATCACCCCAGGAACTGCTGCTAACAAAGGTCAGGCAAGCCAAAAGATTGCTCTGGATACTTCTCTGTAGTAAAAATTGTCTTTAAATGGTTCTTATTTTTCACAGTTAACAAGATATTTTATCATCTAAGGTAGTCTGTACACCTCTTTTGGAAATCCAAAGGGAAAGGCTTTGCAGAAGAGGACAGAGGCTGTGTAATTACCAATGGTGTAGAAACAAGCTGAGAGGACTTTAAAGATTGTGAGGCCAAAAGCTTCATTTAAGTAAGCAGTTCTGGAGTAGCAGAAGGTATTTGTAGGGTATTAACCTTTGACTGGAAAAGATTCTCACTACTGAGCTGGTCAGGAGAAAAAATTTAAAGGAGGAAACAAAAGGGGTTTCACTTCACAGGTGCAACTGTTGTAGAAGGCACACAGGAGACTACAGAGGCTAATGGGAGCAAAGCAGCATTCCTAGTTTGTAAAAAAAAAACCAAAAAAAAAACAGTCCCTTTTTCAAGTTGTGTGTGTCAGTCAAGGCTAAAGTATGGTAAATGGAAGAGGTTGTAGTACTGCCAGCAAGATTGTACTTCCCATCTGTCTCTGCTAACAAAAACTTCAGATAAAGCTCCACAGCCAAATGTTTCAAGTCTTTCAAAAAGGCTAATTTACATTGCAATTGATGAGTCAAACTGTCTAGTTCCATTTGGCAGCACTTCTTCTCATGGTCAGGGACTACTGAACACAGAATTAACATACATGGCCAGGTCAGTTGTCTCCTCTTCAAGCTGCATTATTCTATTTACTATAGAAATAACTTCCTTTGGAAGCATTGTGCATGGCTTACTGTTACAGGCTAAGTTGGTCTTCTGCAAAATCCTCAGTATCAGAGGAGTTGGCTGCAGTTTGTCACACACATTCTGTATCTGCTGAGAGTTACTTTTAGGAAGGAATGTTGCTTTCCAAGATTCTCCAGAGCACTCTTTGCAATAGCAGACAGACAATTGCCATATAACCCAGGCAAGGAGCTAGGGAAAACCTGAGTGCACTTGGTAAAAACCAGGACCCTGTATAGAGGTTTTAGTAGAAGTTGAACCTCTCAGGCTAGCATACCTGGAAGTTACAGCAATAGATGCCATAGAATTCATACCACAGAAGATTTGTAATTTTCCTCACTTCTTCAAGCCCAGCCAGTAAGGCTTCCTGGATCGCAGACCACTTGACTTCCCTCCTTGATAGGCCATCTAATTTCCAGGAGGTTCAGCCAACCAGATGCTGAAGAGACCTCAGTAGGACTAGAAGCCCAGGGACTCCGCATAGTGCAGCGGAGACAGTGAGCCACCACATCACTGGAGTAGAGAAGCTGGAGCATAATGTACACAGGTATGCACAGAAGAGCCTTGCCCTAAATTATGCCAGGAGGATCGACACAGCACCCATATTGGCTGGAAGGCCCTAAATCAGTAGAAAAAAGCCAGTACAACAGCAAAAGTTGTAACAGGAGCCCAGGTCACTGGAGTAGTGATAGGTTCAGTTAAGCTGTGTGCTGGAAAGTTAGTCCTTGCACAGAGGACTTTGGTCTCAGTATAAGAACTTTAATTACAGAGGAAGATCCCACCTCCCCATGGTGGAAGAAGCATTCATGGAGTGCCTAGGTGACATGCTGAGTGATATCGAGAGGAATCAAAAGATGACCCTATGGTGAAAGCCCCCAAAGCAGTGAAACTAGGGCTGTGGCACTGACTGAAAAAGTCCAGAAGAACCTCAAAAAGATCAACACAGTAGAAGGATAAGCTAATAGTTGACAAATTACAGTAATGGAAGATGGTGGATGTGAGGGCAATCTGTCGCCACTTGATAGCTAGTGCTGGTCTGGCTGTCAGTGCTTCATTGCTCATGCTTCTTGATAGAAATACTGTTATTATTCAAGAATATAACAATAGCTGTGCTCCCCTGCTAGAGTTTCAAAAAAAAGTACAGTAATGAAAATTTGAAAGGAACTTTGAAGAGAGAGCTCAAGGCTGGTTTATAGTGGTAGGCTGTTGGATTCAATTTCTTACGGTCTCGGATTGTTAGGTACCTAACAAGCCAAAGGGACTCAGAAAGGTGCAAAGCATGGGGAGGAAGAAGAGTAGTTGAGAAAAAGCCAAAGTACGCTTGTTGCAAAGCCACACAACTCGAAGGATGGCAGCAAACTAACATGAGATTTCAAGAGGCTGAAAGTCGTACAATGACAAGCCTAAGGCACCCACAAAGATGCAAAGTAGGAGGATGAAAAAGAGTGACCAGTGCAATTTGGCTTTTCCTGCAGCTAGAGGTATGATAAGAAACTCCATGACATTTTCAGAGTATAAAAGTCATACAATGGCGAGCTTAAGCAGTGCACTCGTAAAGGTGCAAAGCAGGAGAATGAGGAAGTGTGGCCCAGAAAAAGCCAAAGCACACTGATTGCAGTGCTATGTAGCTAGAAATGTCCTGGCATTTCAGGATGGTTAAAGTCATACAATTACGAGCCTAAGGCACCCACTAAGGTACAAAACAGGATAAAGAGAAGTGGCTTGACAAAAGTCAAAGAACACCAGTTGCAGAGCCATGCAGCTAGAAGGGTGGCAACAAATCAGCATGGCTTTTAGGGAGGGTGAAAATTGCACGACGATCTGCACAGTGCACCCACAAAGGTGCAAAGCAGAAGAATGAGGAAGAATGTCCCAGAAAAAGGCATAGCGGCAGAGAACCACTTCATCTCTGATCTAAGGAAAGCCAGTACAGTTCAACATGGGAGTCGTATGCTGGTCCTCAACTGACCGATCTTCACTGAACATCTGTCCCTATTGCTTCCTGCTTCTCATTCAGCTCACACTTGCCCTTCTCAATCTAGTGAAATTTCCCAGCTATTTTTCAGCATGTCTCAATCAATTCCCTCAGGATAGGGCTGCCACTTGGTTGTCAGAAGCCAACAAGGCAAGTGTGCAGAACATCTTATTCCATGAAAGCCCCTCTCTTTCACTGCCTTGACCATGTTAGTCCCACTATCTCTTACAAAGAAATCTAGATGCACAGTGTCTGTTAGTGCCATATGTGCCAACCTTGCAGAATTGCCCTTATTTCTGCTAAGATATGAATCTAGGTAAGGCTGTCATCCATTACGTGGCTGTGCAGCACAACCCATCAGTACCCTCCTACTGTTGCTCCCCCATTAGACCTACAGTCTGTTCTGCCTTGGTGGGCTGTCACCAGTGTGCTGTTTGAGAGAGGTAGATATTCTAGCATTCTAACTATTCCAGATGTCCGTGGAAAAATGCATATCTGTACCAGTCTCTGCTTTTGCTAGCACTGCCTGCAGATGAAACTGGTTATAAAGGCTGGGGATTGCCTGCCTACTAAGTTGTCCTGCAGGGAACTTGGTAAGGGGGAGATAAAGTGGCATTTAACAGACTGCTGCATCTCTTATCAACCATCTTCAGGGGCTGATCATCCAGGGCTATAATTTTCCCAGTGCATGGATTACTGCCCTCAAAGAAGCCTACTGCCTGCCCCATGACAGTGCTAACCAACATCATGTCTTCCACTCTTGATACAAGTCAGGTTGGCTAAAGATGATAGCATGCATGCTTGGGAAAGGGATTTCATTTTTCCTGTACCTTTCTTACTACTGCTATTTCCACTCCTGGATGGAGTCCCTAACCTAAGACCAGTCCCTTCCTTTGAACTAGGCAGTGCAACATGACACTGTTCATAAGATGACCCATCAGCTTTCCTCTGCTAATGTGATGTCTATAGTAATTTTCATTCTGCATACCATGGCCATCATGCATTTTAAAATGTGTTTAACATTTGTGAGGTTTTACATGATTCTTCTGTATTTCCTTGGGGGGGGGGGAGGGTTTGCTTCTCTTGGTGCTGCTGCTACTGGAGGACCCATGGCTGGGGGGGGGGTAGAGGAGAGGATGAAAGGCCATTGGTCCACTATTGTCCTTTCTACCTGTGCTGTGCTCTTGGCCTTGGGACTGCCAGAATCAATTTCTACCTCCTTCCTAGTTGGCATGCTGACAACAACCTCTTCAACTGCCTCTTCAGCCAGTGGGCTTTCAATATCTGATGGCTGAGATGTAAATCTCACCCATATAGAATCTGAGGGATGTACATTTCCCAAGACCATCTCCACACACTATTCAGCAGTGTACCTGTTCTGAGACTGATTTTGATTTTATCTGCGGCTTCTCTTGTGTCTCCCTAACCTTTTACTATGGCAATCTCCCTTTGCCCCTCTGTGGAGATGATGTTGGACACCTGCTCTTCCATGATTGCACCAGGAACTGTGGCCCTTACAGGTTAATCAGAGACAGTAGTTCCCCTAATCCTCAAGTTCAAACTGGGTGGCTATATTCAAAAGGAACATTTTTGTGGCAGGGTACTCATGTATGCCCCTGTGCACATACATCGCTACCATCTCCCATCAGATAAATCCCACTACCAGCTAAGCATATTATGCTCTTTATTTTAAAAGAATCCCCATGTGTAAATAGTGATTTTTTTAAGCTTGTAGATCTCCTGCATATTCAAATAACACTTCAATTTCCAGATCATGGCAGCTTGAGTCCTATTTATTTGTATTTATTTAACAGGTTTTTTATACTGCTTCATCTTTTCAGTCAAAGCAGCTTACCATGTAACTTTTTTTTAAACTTGGGAATATATATTAAACAGGGACATTGATAATTTGGATTCTTCTGAGGCAATGGGGGGGGGGGGGGTTAAATGACTTAACCAAGCCCTCAAGGAGAGCTAGTGGGAATTGAACTTTGGTCTTTTGGTTCCTAAGCCAGTGCTCTAACCATTAGGCTACTCCTAGTGTTAATACTATGAGACTATCACTAGGAGTCATGGGTGCCATTTTAAATGTGGGGCTCTGATGAAACTGGGATTAGCTCCTACTCTCCACCAGACATCAGGGATTCCCTGGTAAAAAGTCAGATGTGGAGCTGAACAGTGGAAGGGATCAGTGGGGAAGTCTTGCTGTGGGAGGGTTTCTGGAGGAGGTGAAGATTGTCTGGGGTTGTTGGAAGGAGGTGCTGATGGTGGGAGACTTATGGGGTTTTGATTCATGGGAGGAGGGGTGATCAAGGGGCTGCTGATGTCAGGGGGTGAGGATGCTGGATGCTTTTGGGAGTGGCAGTTTTCAAAAAACTGCTTCCACACACATTTGGGGGAAAGCTGGACACATTTTCTTTCTCCTAAGTGCAGCTTCTTAAAATTGCTGCTCCTGCTACACATAGTGGGCCATTGACATGCTCTCCTGTATGTCCTTATACATATTTTACAAATGTTTCTGCAAAATATGGTGGGAATTTTCCAAATCTCAGCCTAGATGTCATAATCCTCCCTCTCCAAAACCTAGCATGCTATATAGTGCATGCCCTTCATCCACAACATAAAACATATTTATTATGTTTTAATAACTAGTGATTGTTTGTCCTGTTTTCAGGTATTTTGTTCACTTTATTATAAGCATTCCCTGACTGCACATGTGCTCTATTGTAGTCATCTGTTTGTGGAGAGTAATTCTATAAACTCCCACACAGTTAATACACATTGCCACAGGTCTATGTGGGGTCTGTTCTATAAAGTATGAGCGTTCTTTATAGAATAGGGCTATATGTGCAGAGATATACATATACACATGCCAAATTCTAAGCATAGCCACTACATCCACCCTGTGCCCACTGAACCTGGAAGTGCACGTGATGGTATATACGCAACCGCTTACAGAATAGTGACACATGCATTAGTGCCCATTCACATGTGCAAGTTCTTTAGGATAGGGACTTACATGCATCAATAGCACATCATTTTCCTTTATAAAATCAGCACCAAAGAGACTATGCTGTGTTTATTATTCTAGCATGGGACATTTTTTGATTGTGGATGCATTAAGAGGCATGATTGCTAAAGTGGGCTAACAGCGCGAGGTTTAGAGCTTGCTAAGCATGCTGCAGTAACTGTAACTGTGCACCAAAATTGCAGCGCACTAAAATTTCCATGCTAAATGTTTTGTGTGGGTGAGGGCAGAGACTGGGCAGTTCAGGGGTGGAGCATACACATTTTGCACTTAACGTAAATGCATTTACCTCCACCTCAATGGGCAAATTTGCAAACTTGTTAGTGTGGGGTTGGCGCGGAACTCATGCAAACTACTTGGACATGCCAGGCGTGCCTCCTTGTCATAGCACGGGCTCGATGCCACCCCCACACAAAGATTCAGGTCTTAATGGGTGGTGTGCTGCTGCATTTTAGTAAACATGCCTGTAAGTCATGAAAAGCAATGTTTCTTAAACAAAATGCATAGCAATAGGCATTTATAAAATCCCCCTCCGACTCTTAAGCACTATGTCAACATTGGCATGTCTTCTGATTTCAGAATTTTTTTTATTTTCAAGAATTTCTCCACAAATACAAAATGAGAGAAACCCATTTTAAAAAAAATCAAGCCCTGAAAGTTACTTTTCCAATAAGAGAAAACTAAAGCCTAGTGATTGAAGTGCTGTTTTACAATAATTTCTGCCGGCATTCCCTTCTTTTCAAATTTCCTTCAGGATATTCTATAAAACCCATTACCAGTACTTTAACTGGCCTTTGTGCTGTCTGATGAGATACACACTTGACTTGCTGGGGTAGAAAATACCAGGTTCAGCAGTCATCAGTGAGGGAACACCAGCATCGGGTCAGGTCACAGCACATCAGCATTCAAAGTGCAAAGACAATGTAAAGAGAAAAGCGAAAAAGGAAAAAATATATAGTTTTAGAAAGGAAGATGCATGAAGAAGACAGACCTGGTGCCCTTTTTCTCTAACTATTTTTCCCAGTTTATATTCTTGTATATTCGTACTTAGTTACTATTACGGTTTTCAGTTTCTATGAAGGAGAATGCTAGCTTGAGAGAGGAGTTCTAACCAATAAATTGAAAACACACTGGGTCAGCTTTTAACTAGCGCAGTCACAGTTCTTAACTTAATTCATATTTAGTGTTACTATTTGTATATGCCAGAGACCATGTCAGCACTGTCTATTTACTTTAGGCATGTCATTCAGTAGGCCTAACCTATAGGGATATATGATTCATTTAGCAACTGAATATTGCTGCTTTAAGACTAATTTTTTAGGGCTACCCCTATGCCCCAACCTTGCGCACATTTTAAGGATCCTATTAAGTCATTTTGTAACTTAAATGACCTAATACGATCCATATGGAGGATAATTTTATAATGGGGTACCTGTGTTCAGAGGACACAAAGGTACCTATTTCCCCCAGTCTTATAAAGACATATGGGCACCTATGTGTCTTTATAAAATACTAGCACAAATACAGCAGCAATCACAGCTACATTGAGGTTGAGGAAACACATGCCTGCTCTGCAGACATAAATACTTGAGCGTAGAATATGTGAGTATGCACTAGACTGGTTAAAAAAATATGCTAATGTGCATAGTTCATAATACTGCCTACAGTCCATCAAGACTGCGCCCTTGGCAAACCGTACAGTAAACGTACGTGTGTTCATGCAACTGTGGTACTTTTATGCATGAGATAACTATTAGAGCCATTTTATTTAACATGTTTTCTATAATACCTTATCCTACAATCAGATTTTATGCATGTTTATTGCCATGCTAAATTGACTTTATAATTACCTCATAACTTTTAAAACTCAATGGAGAAGTAAATTAAGGGCTTGCCGAGAGCCGGAGAATGTGTAATTTGCTTTGAAAATCAGCCAGGTTCCTCCTTTCCTAATATTTTGCAGCTCATGTAGGTTTCATTTTGCTATAAATTCTTTGCATTTTACTTTTTATATTTAATTATTTTGTATTTAGTTTTCTTTTTCATTGTTTTTACTAGGACTTTTTATATTACTCTGGCAAGATTGTTTGTTTTCAATGAGTGAGTTTGTAAATGGCTTCGAGGCATGTGCAGTAGGAGGAGTTTGAACTGTATACAGAAACGGATATGGAGACGGTGAAATGACTTGAGAAGAGGAGTGTTATAAGTATATCGAGGCTGGCAGAAGATTAGCCTCGCAATTGAGTTTTAAACAAATTGAAAGGTGGAACGATGATTCAGAGGGAGGCCAGCAAGGAGGCGGTTGCATTAGTCTAGACAGAAGGTCACTAAAAAGTGGATGAATGTCTTAATAGTGTGTTCAGAAAGGAAGGGGCAAATTTTGCTGATGTTATAGAGAACAAAATGAAAGACTATAGCCATCAGGTGGATATGTGTGGAGAATGAGAGGGAGGAGTCAAGACTCCAAGGTTGCAAGCCGAGGAAACAGGGAGGAGTAGGGCATTATCCACAGAGATAGAGAAAGGAGGAAGTGGAGAGGTGAGTTTAGGGGGAAAATAAGAAGTTAAATTTTATCCATTTTCAATTTCAAATGGTGGTGAGATATCCAAGTAGCAACGTCAGATTGGCCATCCAGGTCCAGATCTCTGCCTGACTGAGAGATTTCAGGTGTAGAGAGGTAGATCTGAGAGTTGTCATTGTAAAGATGGTACTGAAAGCCATGGGAAGAGATAAGCGTGCCAAAAGATTGCGTATAGAGAGAGAAAAGGAGTGGGCCCAAGATAAGACCCTTGGTTATATCAAAAGGACTATTTCGGAAGCCCTAAAACCTTTGCTGGGCTGTTGCTATTGTCACGGATTGGTTTGCCAATCACTGGATGACAACCACACCACGGCACAAATATTAATGCTGTTCCCTATGTCTAAGGAGTAACAGACCACTTAGGTATTTTTTTTTTTAAACAGTAACAGAAGAGCATATAACACACCACAGAAAATGGCATCCTCACTCGCACAAGTGAATGAAGATCAATCCCACCCATTCCAAATCACTAGTCTATGACATTCTGTGCAGCTGCAGCTAATTGTATGTAATTGAAACTAGTCACACCATAGAAGAAAGGCTTCAAAAGACTTTATAAACTTGGTAACGGAGAAATTTTGCTATTGCCCTCAATGTAATGAAAACAAACCACAAGATAGATTTGATGACACAGGGAGCCTGGAAAAAGAACACAAGTGGCTGAGGAGGATCAAAGAGGCAGTGGAGATAGCAAGACACCCATAATACCTCAGTGAGGACAAATGACTCAACATAAACAAAGCATTGCTACTCCTTTTTCACAGAAGGTTTCTTCCACCTTCCAGAATCAACGATTGTCATAGCAAACCTTCCTGCTAAAATTCAAAACCTTTGTATTTTCACAAATTCAAACTTGCACTTTTCCCACCTCATCTCCATTGAATGTCCCTACCAAAATTTAGAATTCCTGCCTTTTCTCCAATGACCTTTCCTACTAAAATGCAAATTTTGCACGTCAAGTCCACCAATCCAATTTGAAAACCACTGTATATAAGAAAAGACATCGAGGGCCCGATTCCATTGAAGACGTAGATCTTGATTGTACGTCTGGCTGACCCGGAAGTACAAAGGAGATCACAATTCTTTTTTTATTTATTTATTATTTATTTATGCAATTTTGAAATAGATACAAGAAAATAACTTGTACAGAAAGGGCAAATACTTTCATAACAGGAAAAACATCCGAAAAGAAGATAATCATCCCCAGGAAAAGCCCATAAGACCACAATAAGGAGGCAAGATAGGTCACAAAATACAGGATAAATTGAATAGATTGCAAAATACAGGAAATTAAGCAGACTAAGGGAGAGTGTACACATTGTATTCTGAACAGGAGAGCTACTTTGAGGGAGAGTAGGGGAAAGGCCCTGCACATTAGATAATCTGGAGGAAATAAAATTAGCCAACTGAGAGGGTTAAAAAAAAAGATAACTATGGGAGGAGATCGCAATTCTGATCCTGCGGGGCACGTCTGACCCCGCGTGATCAGAATCACAAACAGCACTGTACGTGCAGGCCGGGACTGCGATTCAGTCCCAGTCTGCATGTACAGCGCTAGCCTGGCTAATTAAGCTAGGGCTTTTTAATGGAGTCGCAGCACCATGGTTCCTGTTGCCATGGCTCCGCGGCTCCATTTAAAAGCTGTGATGCTGGCCACTTGTCACAAAGTTAATTCCCCACAGCCCAACCCCCCCCCCTCTAATCCAGCCTTCTAAGGCCAGGGTCAGGCTGCGGGGGATTAACTTTGTCCTCCCCCAGCCCCTTCCACACCCCAAATCAGCAAAAAAAACCAAACGTCCAGGGAGGTTATTCCACCCTAATTTGCCATCCCTGGACATGCAGAGTCGACATTAGAATTGGGCCTGTATGTCCAGGGCTGGCGACTGACCACTGCCTGCCCACTCTCTACACCGGGGCCACCTCTTCCCTGCCCCAACTAACTTCTCCACACAAATGGCAGGGAAGTTATTCAGGGGCTTGCAGCTGGTTCAGAATAACCCCCCTACCGTATAACCACTTTACCCTGAAGAAAGCCATAGCATGATGGCTGAAACATTGATTCCATTTATTAATACACAGCATGGCCCAGAAAACTGCTGTAGAAGTGTTAGGGGCACGTTTAATTAAGGTTAACGTGCGCTAAGTGCTGCAGTGGCAACAATTAACACGCAATAACCTTTAGTAAACATGCCCCTTGTATAGTTTGTTTTAAATTTTGTTCGGGATAATATTAACAGTGGGTCTGATTCTTTTCCAGACATAGATCCCCTCTGTGCATTTGGTCTTAACTGGACACACAGAGGGGATTGCGATTCTGATCCCGCGGGGCAGGTCTAGCCCCGTGGGGTCAGAATCGCAAACAGCCCTGCATATGCAGGCAGGACTGTGATTTAGTCTGGCCTGCACAGGCAGGACTTCCCCGGTTAACTCGGGGCTTTTAAATGGAGCTGTGGCGGACTTCCGGCGATGCGTGAGTGAGAGAGGACGTGCCTCTGTCGCTCCGGGGCTGTCTCGACGCTAAACCTGGCATTTTATCTGTTTTTGTGAGCCCTCAGCACTGCTTGTTATAAGGGAGAAGTGTGCCATCACCTGCTGTGACCAAGAGTTTTAGAAATTTGCGGAAGCGATGCCTTTGCCAGCTCGAAAAGACCGGGAGCGGTCGATTAAAGCGGGGCCTACCACCGCGGCCGCACAGCACCCTGCCTCGCCAAGCGCTGAAAGCACAGATTCCACATCAGAGGACCTAGCGCGGGAGGTGGTGCGGCTCCTAGACCCGAAATTTGATCGGCTTATGCAGAAGCTGAACGGGATGGAGGAATCTATGGCGGAGTTTGGGAGGCGCGTGGAGGAGCTCGAGCACCACGTGGCTGTGGTGGAGGAAGGGGAAGGCCGTCGTGATGGAGAGCTGGAGGCTCCAAAGCAATCCCTCCTTGCAGTGCAGCAAAAGCTCGAAGATCTGGAGAATCGCTCCCGCCGGAATAACTTGAGGCTGGTGGGCCTGGGAGAGGATCGGACTGATTATGAGCTGCTTGTTTTCCTCGAGACCTGGCTGCCAGAGGTGCTGGATCTAAAGGAGCTTCAAGGTTCCTTTCGTATCGAACGAGCGCACAGACTGGGGGTTCGGAGGGACAAGGGAGATCGACCACGTGTGGTGATCATCCGCGTGCTAAACTTCCAGCATAAGTGGCAGATACTTCAGGCCTACCGAAAAAGAGGCGAGATAACCTTGGACAATAAAAAGATTCTCCTATTTCAGGATTACTCCGCGGCGGTAGCCACTAAACGTCGGGAATTTTCACCGATCTGTACGGAGCTCTTTAAGAGGCGGGCACGATTTACCTTGGCCTACCCAGCAGTGCTGCGACTCTTTGAATGGACTGCAGCATATCTTTGAGCACGCTGCAGCAGCGAAACAGTTTCTGGCGCTGCACCCACCCTCGGATGGAGAAGAGAGCCGTTCCTGATTTTGCGGTTTCCCGGGGGAGGAAGAGGGCCATGTTGAACTTTGACCTTAGTATTGAGAGACCTGTGCCTCGACTGTTGAGCCTAGCTGAGTCTGGATAGGCCTGTGGGGAGTGGGACCTGCTGCTCGGTGAAGCCGGCCTTGCGGGTTACTGCGGGTTGCTATGAGCCCTGCATCACTGCTGGAGTTCTAGATGTCTACGAGAACTGGACTTGCTTATTGATCTGCCTGTTTAGGGCTGGTTACTTACTTTTGTTTTCTTACTTTTCTTCCTCTTTTGCAGGTGCTTGAATGTTTGCTATAGTTTGTTCTTATCTATTCTCTCTTTGGGACACTATCTGTATGAATGGACAATGGGGGGAGGGGGCAGTGCTTTGTTCATGACAGCCCTGAAGTATTGCTTTGGGGTCCCGACCTCAGTGAGGTAACTGAGGATTTGGTTGAATTTGTATTTAGGGGTATTTAGGGGTAGATAGGTTAGACTGGAGCTGCGAGTGGGAGGGGAGGGGGCAGGGAGGACTGGGGGGGAGGGGTTCGAGATGGGATTTTGCTAGGGGAGGGGAATGGGGGGTCGGGGGGAGGTGGGAAGCTAGGGGCTAGGGGTGGGAAGGAGACAGAGTGGGGGCTGCGTGTATGGCGAACTGAGAGTCTGGAAGCTTTGTGGAGTGTATGTGCCCATAACCCTTTTCTGCAGCAGAAAGATGCAGTGCTGTACTACGGAGGAACCCCGAAGGTCGGGGTGTGCTCTGGGTTGAGGCTGGGCAACCCGGGACACGACTATGATTGGTGGATATTGGTAGTTCTGATGTTAGTGAACCGGGTGAATGCGGGATGAGCTCCTAATAGTCTCTTGGAACGTGGGAGGTGTCAATAGCCCAGTTAAGAGAACCAAGATCTTGCAGGCCCTTAAGAGAGGGCATGCCCAAATTGCCTTCCTGCAAGAAACGCATTTGAATGCAGTAGAACATGCTAAACTTAGAAAAGATTGGGTGGGGCATGTTTTTGCAGCCTCTGCGAGTAGTAAAAAGAGAGGAGTGGCAATCCTGGTGAAAAGAGGCCTGGCATTAGAAGTCATTAGTCAGGAGGAGGACCCACAGGGGAGATTTCTCTTCCTCCATGTGAAAATTCAAGGTGAGGAACTGTTCCTGGGGAATACGTATGACCATCAATTTTTTCAGTTTTTGTTGCGGAAGGTGCTGGGGGCGCCGAAGATACCCTTGATATTGGTGGGTGATTACAATTGCCCACATGATCCAACACTGGACAAATCTGGCACCGGGGCCTCCAGAGAGACTTGGCGCTCTAAAGGGGTGGGCTATCTATGTAACATGGGCGGTTTGATAGACTCATGGAGAACCTTGCATGGTGTTGAAAGGGATTACACGCATCTGTCGAGAGTACATCAAACTTGGTCTAGAATTGATTATATTTTGATCTCGAGAGAGAGTCTGGGGAAAGTGCTTAGGGTGGAGATCGAGCCCCTGGTGGTGTCGGACCATGCTAAACTGGTTCTGGATTGGCGGGTGCGACCTGCTGGAGGGGCCCGCTGGTCCTTTCCGGGGTACCTCTGGCAGAAGGAGGACTTTCGGGCATATTTGATTCGCAATTGGGAAGAGTACTTATTGCTAAACGACACGGGGGATGTAGGGGTTGCGACGTTTTGGGAGGTGGGTAAGGCGGTCCTCCGAGGTCACATAATAGCCTATGTTGCGATGGAGAGGAAACGTCTTAATAGTCAGATTTTGGACTTGGCGCGTCAATTGCAGGAAGCTAAACGAGCAGCAGTGCAAATGCCGTCTAGACTGTCTGAGTTTCTTGCGGTGCAGAGGGCCCTCAATGAGGTACTGCATGACAGAGCGGTTCAGTCGCTGCAATACTATCGTCACCAGCTTTTCCGCTGTGGCGATCGTTCTGGGCGCCTCTTGGCGCGTCTTGTGCAACGGTGGGGAGGTATTCAGGGAGTAGCCAGGATTAAGGATCAACAGGGTGTGCGGCATACTGAATTGGAACGGATTGTGCAGGTGTTTAGTCACTATTATCAGGAGCTTTTTTTTTTTTTAAATCTTTTATTTATGATATTTTCTTGAATACAACACAACCATTAAGAAAATGACAAATACATCAAATTGATCCACAGAATAAATGAAACCTCATAACAGGTAACACATCAAGTGAGAGAAGCCAGCATATACAATATGTAAAAAACTAAATAAAGAAATCAGGAGTTTTATACTCCACAATAGGGAGCTAATAAATGCAAATCCATTCCCTCTCACTATTTCCCAGCAGTTTCCCTTTCATTCAGAAAATTAGACAAAGGGAGAGTAAGCCCGCTGCTGGAGGGAGCTGCCGCTTATAACATTCAGGCGGAGCTGTGCAGCGTGAGACCTGGTGCTGCGGAACATCGGGCAGGCGTTTTAGTGGACGGTCCCAGGGCCGGAGGACCCCCCCTACCTGCTGTATAAAGCCCGGAGGTACCGGTATTGCTGTGGAGAGTAAGCCCGCTGCTGGAGGGAGCTGCCGCTTATAACATTCAGGCGGAGCTGTGCAGCGTGAGACCTGGTGCTGCGGAACATCGGGCAGGCGTTTTGGTGGACGGTCCCAGGGCCGGAGGACCCCCCTACCTGCTGTATAAAGCCCGGAGGTACCGGTATTGCTGTGGAGAGTAAGCCCGCTGCTGGAGGGAGCTGCCGCTTATAACATTCAGGCGGAGCTGTGCAGCGTGAGACCTGGTGCTGCGGAACATCGGGCAGGCGTTTTAGTGGACGGTCCCAGGGCCGGAGGACCCCCCCTACCTGCTGTATAAAGCCCGGAGGTACCGGTATTGCTGTGGAGAGTAAGCCCGCTGCTGGAGGGAGCTGCCGCTTATAACATTCAGGCGGAGCTGTGCAGCGTGAGACCTGGTGCTGCGGAACATCGGGCAGGCGTTTTGGTGGACGGTCCCAGGGCCGGAGGACCCCCCCTACCTGCTGTATAAAGCCCAGAGGCTCCTACACGCGGCCGCGTGTCGTGGCCTGCGTGGCGTGGTCTAAGGGGTGTGCTCCAAGGGGCAGGTCACGCCCCTTTTGCGCCCCTTTGGCGCACGTGAGGAGTGTTGAACGGAGCAGGAGTTTGGAGAGTTTGTCTGGTGTTATGGGCAAGAGGAAAGGGAAACCCGGCTCCAAGCCGAATGAGACTGGGAAAGAAGGTAAGGTGATGGGCCCAATGGACAAACACTTGACTCCCTCGCTGCCAGCAATTCTATCACCGGAAGGGGCTTCGTTAAGCCCTGAGTCCCGGTCTCCCCCTCCTTTCCCGCAGGCTCCCTTTTCATCTACTATTGTATTATCAGGAGCTTTACACGCCCGAGGCCGAGAACAGAGTGCAAGAGCGGGAATTTCTCGAAGCTGTACGCCTCCCCCATCTGACGGAGGCGGAGCTTTCGGAGCTTAATGCGAGAATCACTCAGGCGGAAATTCAGAAAGTAATTAAGGCAGGACAGCCGCATAAAGCCCCGGGACCTGATGGCTATGGGTCTGAATTTTATAAAATCTTAATGGATCAGGTGACTCCTACTTTGATGCCTTATATCAGGAGGCACAGGAGTTGGGTATGTATCCATAGGATATGCGGACTGCGGCAATCACTATTATACCAAAAGAGGGTCGGGATCCAGAGGAGCCGGCTTCCTATCGTCCCATCTCCCTGATCAATTATGATATGAAGTTAGTGGCATCGGTGTTAGCGGCCCGATTACAGAAGGTTTTGCCTAGGCTGATTGGTAGTCATCAATCGGGTTTTGTGCGGGGGAGGGGGGCCTTCTCCAATATTAGTAAAGTGTTGCTGGGGATGGAGATCTGCTCAAGCCGAATGGAGCCTTTGATCCTGGTAAGCCTGGATGCGGAAAAGGCCTTTGACAGAGTGTCCTGGCCCTATATGTTCGAGGTCTTAGCCAGATTCGGGTTTGATGGAGCCTTCTTGGCATGGGTAAGGGCGTTGTACGCGAACCCTCTGGCGTGTATAGCTAGCGGAGGTACTTGCTCCTCGTCCTTTGTACTGCGGAGAGGCACGCGCCAGGGTTGCCCGCTCTCGCCTTTGCTTTTCGTTTTGCAGTTGGAGCCCCTGCTGCTCTCGCTCATAGTAGTGGAGGGAGTTCGGGGTATCGCATGGCCGGGTGGGGGAATTAAGGTCAGCGCGTTTGCTGATGACATGCTGTTTTGTTTGTCTAATCCACAGTCCTCGCTGGAGTCTGCACTGGGATTAATTCAGAAGTTTGGATCCTTTTCGGGTTTAAAGATCAATGTCAGCAAGTCGATGGCTTTGGATGTGGGTAACCGGGCGCGCTTGGTGTGGCAGGGCCCGTTCCCCTTGCGTTGGGCGCCGGGCCAGTTTCGCTATCTGGGGATACAGATTCCGGATCAGGTTTCGCAGTTGTATGATGTCAATGTTCGTCCTATGCTAATGAAAACAGTGGCCACGCTGCAGAAGTGGAGGGATCTCCCACTCTCGCTCATGGGCCGGGTAGCTCTTTTTCAGATGATGGAGGTGCCGCGATGGATGTACCTTCTATGGCACTTACCTATCTGGCTTTTGCACCGTGATGTACTCTTTTTCTAGAGCCATGTGGTGAAATTTTTATGGAAGGTGAAAAGTTCTCAGATTCCGCTTTCCGTGTTGATGGGTGCTAAAAATGAGGGGGGGGGGTGGGCTTATTTTCAGTGCACGACTATAATTTTCTGTGCTTGCTTAGACCACTGCGCAATCTGATCTTGGGACACGGGGCTGTCCTCCCGCGGAGCCTTGTTTACTGGCTGTCGTCGCCCTATCATGCGGCCTTTTTGCTGCATAGTGGGAGCAAAGTTCTGCCGCATCGCTGGCGGGAGTCGAGATATTTGGGAGCTCTGCGACAGGCGTGGAGATTCTTATGTCAGCGAAAGGGCGTGTGTTGGTCGGCTACGGGCTGTCTCCCCTTACACTATAACGGCGACTTTGAGCCTGGGAGGCAAGGGGGGCCAGCGAGTTGGGTCTTGGCGGGTCTGGAGTTTCTAGGGCAACTGTGTATGCAGACGCAGGCGGAACTAGACTCGTTTCAGTCACTGACGAGGAGATACTTGATTGCGCCTCATTCGTTCTACTTCTACTTGCAGGCACGACATTACGTGCGGGCGCTGCAACAGACTCGAAGCTTGCGCCTTTGCCTTAAGGGGGTATGGGACTTTATCGCTGAGGAGGACCAGCACTTTACATTGCGGTCCCTGAGAGAAGAGTGGCATCCAGGTGGGGATCGGGGACCACTGGAGGCATTGGTTCAGAGATGGCATCGAGAAGGTTTATGTTTATGTTTATTGAATTTGATATACCGCTCAGACCCAAAGGCATTAGAGCGGTTTACAATATTACATCATTTAGGGAAACAAGAAACAAGGTGGGGTACAGCTCGCCGTGGAAGACTTACAAGATGCTTTTCAGCGGCTTAGATTGGTTTCTGAAGCGGTTCGGTTCCAGGAAATCCAATATCGATTCATGTGGCGGGCTTATGTGCCTAATGTGTGGGCAGCTAGGATGGGAGTGCTCTCGACAGATGTGTGTCAGCTGTGTGGTACCCAGAGAGGGACCTTGATGCATCGATTTTGGGAATGTGTGTGTATTGCGCCACTCTGGCACGCGATGCATACTGCCTTGCGGGTCTGGAGGCCTCCGGGAGGGGTCCTCTTGCCGGAGTGGTGTTTATTTGGCGTCCCCAGTACCAGAGGTCGCAACAGTACTCACTCCATTACTGGGGCTGGGTCGAGGGCCATTTCGCCCAGAGAGGGGGTTAGTGAGGCTACATCGACGGATGGGCCTACCTCTGAGGATGGCTCCATGGGACATGAGAGTGACGCGAGGGTGGTACCTGCAGCTCTGGCTAAGTGGGATGTAAAGCTATATGATAGGGGTTTTCTTATGGCGAAGCACTGTATTCTCAAACATTGGGTGGAGGATAAACCCCCTGGGATTGGGGATTGGCGCCAAAGCCTGCTTGTTCTACAGGGCTTTGAGAGGCGGACGGCCCAGATTCTGGGGGGGAAGAAACAAGAGGACTTTGAGAAGATTTGGCGGGGGGTTCTCTGAAGACTTTGTGGGCAAGTATTCAGAGGGAGATTGGGAGTGCGACAGATGTGAGAGGGTGTGTGTGAGAGGGGTGTAGCTTCCAGAACCGTCTAGCAGCCGGTAGGGAAGGGGTAGATGGGGGGGGGGGGTTTGGGGGGTTGGAGTCAAGGGGGTGGGGAGGGGAAAGGTGGGGCTCGGGAGGAGTGGGAAGGGTTTAGAATGTATTCTATGTATTGGTTCCTTGTTATGTTGGTTGCTACCTTGCCCTAATCTGACTGATCTGCTGAGGGTGCTAGGGGAAGGTCTGGGAAGGGTGAGAGTTCGGAGGGGTGTTTGAGTGAGCCTTCGGTACTACAGTACCCGCCACTCCCAGATATTTGTCTTCTGCTGAGGAGCCTCTCGCTAGAATTATGCTTGTTCGGCTCACTTATTTCTCTCTAGCTCTCTGGGACGTGTTAATAATGCCTAGTTTTCTTGTCTGTATTATGTTTGCTGTGTTTTCTGAGCCTAAGGGGCCAGATGTTTATGTTGGTTTATAGTGAAAAGCAATAAAAAACGATTTGACATAAATGGAGCTGTGGCACCATGGAGTCATGTTGCCATGGCACTGCGGCTCCATTTAAAATCCACGATGCCAGCCGCCTGAAAAAGGGATTTATTCCTCGTGGCCCAACCCCCAATCTGGCCTCCTAAGGCCAGGGTCGGGCTGCAGGAAATAAACCCTGGCCCCCCCTGCCCCATCTGTGCCCCAGGCAATTCAAAAAAACTCGTCCAGGAAGTTATTCCACCTTGGAGATGGAATAACTTCCCTGGGCATTTCGCCACCCCTGGGTGGCCTATTCCCCACCCCCATCTAACTTTCCTGCACAACCAGGGGAAGGTTATTTGGGGGTAGGAGAAGCCACGAATAGCAGGGATGGATGTCCTAATGTGTCTTATGAATGACATTGGAAAAATCTGAAATTTTGTGGGATTCTCCTATCATTTCAGTTTTAAAAACGATATGAAATATCATTTATTTTTCCCATATCATTTCAAATGGAAGGGTGGCCTAGTGGTTGGGGCAAGGTACTTCAGGCCGGAAGGTCAGGGGTTCAAATCCCACTAGAGGACAGCAACCTTGGGCTGGAAGGACTGGGGTTTCTAGTTCCACAGGTGCTCCTTGTGGTCTTGGGCAAGCCACTTAACCCTCCATAGCCCATGTTCCCTGTAAAATAGTTATCTCCAAGTTATAATGCCCTGTTCAATGTAATTTAAGTTTGTTCAATGTAAACCGCACTGATGCAGAATAGCGCGGTATATAAGAGAATGTAAATTAAATAAATAAAAATGAATGCACATCCCTAGTAAATCGATGATAGGCTATCATATCCATGTCTTGCCTTCCCTTCCCTTCCCCTTCTCATTCTTTTCTTTAGCAGAGAGTATGCAATATGTAGAATTATTTTGGATGCCTTCTTAAAGAACAGACTGAAGTTAGCATATTGGCTTTACGTGTTATGTTTTATATACACATGTAAATGTCCCCTACTTGCATATGGAGATGCTTCTGAAATAGCCTCCTAAATTTAGGAGCTAATCTTTTTTGGAATATTGGGCCCTGAATTCCTTATGTACAGAGCAGGCATTGCATTTCTTCTGCCTACAGAGTTCAGCAACAGTGCTAGCTCTCTTCCCTGTATTTGAGATTATCTACTTTTAGTCTATGTTTTTGCTTTTTTCTTAACATACAACAAGTTCTTGAGAGTAGCATAGTATATTACAGTAGCTAAAGGCCATCATTATCCATTCAGTCTGCTCAGTAAAATGGTTAAGAATGTAACTGTCCTTCTGTGCATGTTACATCCTCCATGCCTTTTGTTTAGGGTTGTAACTGCGGTTCTATGCAGATTATCCCCACCCTGACATTGTTTAGGTTTTGTAAGTGACACTCTATGCTGATTTACCCCCCCCCCCCCACACACACACACACCACACTTTTAATTTGAGAGGAAATGTTCTATATGTGGATTCTGTCATCTTGCTTTTTTAGGAAGCTTCTGTGTTATTATCACAAACATTTTTGAATTCCATCACTGTTTTTGCTACCTCCACTGGGAGAGCATTCCGGGCATCCATCACCATTTCACTGAAAAAGTATTTCCTGATACTGCTTTTAACTTTATCTTCTTGCAGCTTCATTTCATGTCCTCTAGTCCTGCAGCTTTCCCTCCCTTGGGAAAGATTCATTTGCTCATTAATATCTTTCAAGCATTTAAATGTCTGTATCGTATCTCCTTGTCCCTCCTCCCATCTAGGGTATATATAGTTAAGTCTTCAAGTCTGTTCTCAATTTCCAGCTCCTTCAGATCAGAATATATTGAATTCTAAAGTTCAAAATAAGGGCTCCCAAGTAAAATATCAGCAATAGCCTCCAGAGCGGGGGATTCACTTCAGTAGATCAGTAGATATGGGAGCAGCTATAAATGCCCCCCCTCCCCGCCAGCACGCTTTTCTGCTGCTTTTGCACTTATTAGGTGGAATTTAAGCCACTGATCAGATTTTGTTTTAAACGTTCCATATAAGCTGCCCAGAGACATATTTCAGAAACCCAGAGAACAAATAGCAAAAGTGGTATTTTATATCTTTGCATATACTGTAAACCTGCTAAGACTGGCTACATTAAATATCAGAATAATAAAAAGAACACAGTCTGCATATAGCCTTTACCTTAAATCAATTTTGGGTATTTTAAAATTATTAAGGTGAAAATAAATTTTCTTTAGGCCGTTTTTGGAAGAGAGAGGATGAATGCAATGGAATAGCTTTTTTAACATGAATCCAGTACCATTGCATACTTATTCCTGCCGATGGTCATCTTTTGGAAATACCTGAGGGAGCCACAGATCTATCTTTCTAGCTCCCTGCCTATATTTTATGTTCTCATAGCAATTAGACACTCCAGAGCTTGCTTAAGTTGGCCATTTGTATTTTTCTTAGATGAACATAAATCTCTCAGCCTTTGGCCTTGGGCCTCATAGCACACCTGAGGCATGTTTCAGTCAAGGAGTAAACCATACACTGTCATCTCTTATTTCTTCCTTGCTGCTGCCTTGACAGGTAACAGCTGGGTCTTTGGAGTTCATGTGACTGCAATTACTGAGAGTTCTTTGCTAGGGAAATGAGGAGGGCAAGTAGAGGGCTATAAACACTGGTTGCTATCATGTGGAAAACAGAAAAGGAAAGCTGGAAAATAGCTCAGATAAATGCGATCACTGAAATGCCAAAGGCTGGAGTTTAAAGAACATCTAATTTAAAACTGCTATTAATCAGATGATCATCCTCTTCCTTGGACCAAATTCAGATTGCTATCTATGAATTCCTGACTTAATTTGAATTGGGTAGTCGGATACTGATTCATCCTGGATTGACTTGGACATAGATTCAGATTTTTGGAAAAACAATGTTAGTTGTTCTGGATAAAGGTATACATTCAGAGATTCATTTCATCTGCTCAAAAAGTGAAGAAAATGTTCAAATGCATCAAATTGAACTGGAAATCTACAAAACTCCGCATCCAAACTTCTGTCCTAAAAATCTATATCGGTAGCATACCGAGTTCCAAGCCTTCTTTCATTGTAGGGGGCTGCAAAATACCATCAATTTCTACCAGATTTTCTCCCTGACACACAAACGCCAATGAGAGATGTTCAGATAATTAGCACAATTTTACTAGCATTAAGGAAAATATCCACCCACCCAAGGTTCCCATTTAGTTTAATGGCTTAAGTACAGAATAGCCTCCCAGGTACATTAGTGTATAGTGGTTTATTTAAATACTCAAATAAATCTCAGTATCTGTGCTGTGTGTGAATGCGTGCCTCACATGTACACTGGTTTTCAAACTGCATTAGAGGCATTCTGTGAAGTCCTAATGGTATTTAGACACTTATGGAGATTTAGAGAATGGTTTTGTATAGATCATCAAGGTTGGAAAATGGACATTTTATGTCTGTGTATTCAAAAAGCCCTACTATTTTAGAAAAGGCTTGGCAAATGCATTAAAGAAAGAACATAATCACTAGGGGGCTGGCATGTGTAAATAGTGCTACATTCACATAAAAGTGGGAATTTTTGCTACTTATACATGTAAGTGGCATCATTTGAAGACATAATGGCAGATTTGGAAATCTGCACATTATGGGGTTCTGATTAAGAAGCAATCCTACTTTTGGAAATTTGTGGTGGTTTGAATGCCAAAGAGGAAAGCACTCTTTCCCTATCAAGCTCTCTTCCAAATCCCTGGTCCAAACGAGAAGTTGGCCAATACCTATGTGCTACTCAAAACCGGTGTAAACGTCAATGGGGAAATATTTTGAGCTGTACATGTACTGCTGATCTAAAATACACAATATATGTAATACCAGGCCCAGAACACATGCCATTAAATCTCAGCATGCTCTTGCATATATATTGAAGTAGCACGTAGCCTACTATCACTATTCATGCATTTTAGCCCCATATACATGTACATGGTACTTAAGCCTTCTAAAATTGTCTCCATACATTGAAAATGTCATTTGATTGTCACGGTCTATATTGGTAGTAGTCCATTGCAGAACTGTTTCTTTCTAGAGTTGATCATAGTTCTCTTCCATAATCAAAAATTGTTCCCATTATTCAGTGTTTCTCTGTGCTAAGACAGACTTCGTAAAAATATAATAATAGCATATCTTTTCTGAAAGTTCCAAATGATAATATCCTTTAAGTATCTTTCAAACCTAAAAGATTTAGATTCTTCTTAAACTGCTCCGCTACAGCAAAATATACTTGCGATCGCACATATGGTTTATAACTTCTTTTTAAAGCATCATTTAAATACAGAATTCACCATTGCCTACATAATAATCAAATTGAGAATTCACTTCCATAACAATGAATGGAGCAGGAACTGCCTCTTACATATATTTATATAACATTGTATACATCTAGAACAGGAGTACACAAGTTTAGTCCTTGAGTGCTACGAACAGGTCAGGTTTTCAGGGGCTTCCTAATAAATACGCATGAGATAGATCTGCAGATATACTATCCCTCCATTGTTTTCAAATCTATCTCATGCATATTCATTCAGGATGTCCTGAATGAATGCTTATTTGAGACCGTTGAGGATTGAACTTGTGCACTCCTGATCTAGTAGCACTATAGACATTAGTAATAGTGAAAGGCAGGTGAGACCTCACATTGTGTAAAATTCTGTAGGTCTTACTTCTGAAATAATATAGTTGGGCCACATAATATCCATTGAAAGATTTTTGAAATGATGCCATATCTGCACCAAAGGACATCTGAATTTTAGTTTTAAGGATATAAATGTGTATAATGCATACACTAAAGAATAGTAGAGAACAAACTTTTTCATAGCCATGGGTCCTCTTAGCATGGCAATTTGGTCCTTGATTGAGGATAATCTTTGTAATAGAAGTAGGCTTGATAACTTGATCTAGCTTTACAGGACAGGATGAATCAATCCTGGTTTTACCTCACTGCTTCCATGGCTATGTATAAAGTGCTGTATTTCTTCTCAGGAACATTGATAAGGACACCAGAATTAGTAAATTCTATACAGACCAAGGATAAAACCGGAACCAGATTAAGTATGTACAGGATTGGGTAATCAGTTGGCAACCCTATATGGCAGGGTCAAGATGGAAGGTGTGAAAGAGTATGCGGCAGAGAACCCCTCTCCACCTTGCTAGTATAGTTCTAGTTTATCTTAACTGGGAACACAATTAAGGAACCTAGGGTGGGGACTAAGATTAGAAGTTAAAAGCCATGGGCCCAGGATTAGGAGGAGGGAAATCCTTCAGGTCATAGTTTTGCTGTGTTTTGAACCCTGAAAGGTAAGCCCAGCATCGCTTGTGTTTTCCAGGCTTTGAGATAAAGACTTTGTGTTCTTACCGTGGTCTCGGTAATCTGCTGTTTTAAAGTTTAACTACAGACCCGGGTCTTAAACTGCTTCTCATGCTATACTGTGATTGAAAAGTCTCTCCACACTGAGCGCCAAATTGAAAGGAAAGGCAAATTTACCCGACTGTGTGCAAATTCCCCCAGCTGCAGAGTTTATCCCTCCGCAGTGGTCGCCGACCAAGTGCTGCTCCCCTTGAGTACCTCGGGTACTCTGATCTCCCCACGCCTCTCTGGACAGACCAAGTAAGTCACCGCTGACTACTCCAGTTTTGGTGGGAGAGTTTGCAGGGGAGATCAGTGATGACCAAGGTGCTCAGGGGGGAGCAGCACTTGGTCGGTGACCACCACAGTGGAACAAACTCTGCAGCTGGGGGCATTTGCACACGGTTGGGTACGTTTGCCTTTCCTTTCAGTTCGGCACTCAGTGTGGAGAGACTTTTCGATCATACAGGTAATGCAATAGAGATGTATAATAAGGGAAAAATTCCCCATATTTTTTAGCATAGGCTTGTGATCCTCTGTCTCAATAGAAGCCCTTTCTAACTAAGCTGGAAGTCCAGAAAAATGCAGGGTAATTGCAAGGCCCTAGAAAAAAGATCAGAACTCTTACCAAGCTGTAGAATAGATGGGTAAAAATGCTTATCTTTTTTTTGTCATCTTTTAATCCCTCCTAGGAGAAAGGCAGCCCATACCTGTATGCAAAAGAAATGCCAAGACAATTATATAACGCAAATGTGTAATGGCACTGTGCTCATTTTAGAAGCCTTAACTGGGTTTTATATGTGCATGCACTAGCGCATACACATGTAAATGGCAGCAGTGTCTAAAGAGGTCATTTTAGGAGGAGCTCAATTTACACATGGATGTCCCGATCATGCCCAAGTTACACAATAGCATGGCAGGGGCATGATTAGGAAGTGGCATTGGTGAGTCCAAAATCTACACATGTATTCCCCATTTCAGGTAGGCAATACACATGTATGACTGCAGGGAGGAAGAAATTAACCAAAGCGGGAGGTCAGCCACCTCTAGATCCCGCCCCCTAAGTGGGAGCAATATACCCTAAGGTGCAACAAGAACAACCCCCCCCCCCTTCCAGCCCAGATCATTTCCCCTCCAAATTCCCCACCTCCCATTCCCCCAACAGGGAGGGTAGCGTGTGTGACTGTGCCAAACCTACTCCCGTTTCACTGCTGCCACCTAAAGCCTGCCAAATTCTTCTAGTGAGTCAGTACTGGTCCTCTCCCCTCCCCCCCTTTTTCTTCCTGCCAGCCATGTTCCCCTCTCCCCAAGAGAATGGATGGTGAGCTCATCCATATTACCCACCCCACTCCTGCTTGGAGGGATGGGAAGTGGGGTACTAATACTCCTTTTTTGTTTTGTTTTAAATTATAGATTTTTTTCAGGTAACCAAATGCATTACAGGTTGATTTTAACACCAATGGCAAACATCCTGAGTCTCATTGAAGAGGACAATGAAAAAATATGCAGCTAACGGAGAGCTTCTACAAGAAGTGCAAGGAAAATTTGGCTGACTACCTCTCGGGCACACAGAGTACACTATAGATCTAATTTTTCAATTATATTTTTCAGGGGCAAATTCAAGGCTTTCTGTAGATACAATGCCCATAACATATTGCTAACCTACAACAAATTTCACTCTATATATACATACAGATCAAGATCCACAAATTCAATTTGTAATTCAATTTTTTAATGGAGAGAAAATTGTTATTACATAAATTTTGAGCTCGTATATCTGAAAAACAATTCTTAGACTTGGCACTATTTTGTTGTGGTGAAGCTCACCTCAGCATGCTGAACCCATTAACCTATAACCAATGATGGGGTGGATCATCCGGTCCTGCACAAGTTATATATCAACATGAGGATATAGCCAAATAAATGTTCTGTGTTTTGTATTCCAATACCACAAAGCAGCATAAAACACAGTATTTTGCGCAAGAGCAATGGCAAGCCCCTGTAGAGTATACAACGGTAAATCACATCTGCATTAAACAGAATATGAGCTTTAGGTTAGAAGAAAGAGAGCAACAAAGTTGGAAAGAAAAAAAATCACATCCTCTTACTCGAGTAAATTATATCAGTTCTGTTGCCAACTCTGTCTGACCACTGGTGCAGGGCTGGCCCAACCACTAGGCAAACTAGGTGGTCACCTAGTGCAGCAACTTCTGAAGGGCAGAAAAAGCAGGACATTCAAAGTTAAATAATAGATTTTGACTGCCAGAGGGGGTGTAAAGCTTGAGGTTTGTCTAGGGCACCAACACCTTGGACCAACTCTAGGGCCAGCCCTGTATAGGTGAGTCATTTCACTCCCTCCCAGGATTGAATGGCTGAAAGAAATAGGCCCACACTTAAAAAAAATCTTGCCTTTCTAGGTCTTCGACTTCAACTCTGGTTGTTAATGACTAAAAGCTGTCTATGAACTTACGCTGAATTTATTTCAGTTAATGTTTTTTTATACAGCTTTATCGTTTAGTCAAGGTGGTTTACATTATAACATAAACTTGGAAGCTACATTACAACAGGAACATTGAACTTGTATTATACATTAACATTGATAACTTGGGTTAAACATTGAAAAGATTACAGTAGCTGGTTGTTGTAGCAGTATGGCATGCTGATGTTGGGTTTGTAACAGTTCCGAAATGTCCTGAGAACAGAAATGTTTTTAGTTTCTTTCTGAAGTTTTGGATGTCCTTTGTGGACTTGAGGATTTCTGGTAGGAAGTTCCATAGTGATGCCCTTTTACATGTTGTTTATTTGCTTCTTGTTTTAGTGTTAGGAATTATGAGCTGGTTTTTTTTTTGTTCTCCTTGGCCTAGTTTCTGGGTCTCTAGACCAGCGATTTGAGGGTATCTGCAGATGGGTGGTGTATAATTTTGAATATGATGAATATTGTTTTGAATTTGAAGCATGAATGATTTAGCTAGGGGTTTATACCCATTTCTAATTAATCCACCTTAGGAAACTCCCCATTACAATTTAGCATTTTGTCACCCTGTTGGCAGACTCAACAGAAAGACCATAGTGGTCGATTATACAGCCCGTGGCAGTTGATGCTGATAAAGCTCCTGACTTCTGCAGTCAAAAATCTCTACCAGATCAGACGAAAGCTCAGACAATTAGAAAGAAAATGGAAATGTCCACAAGATACAACCATTAAGCAACAACTCATCACCAAGCAGCTCGAATACAACAAACTGTGCAACAATTACCTAAAAGAGTACTACATGAACATCCTAATGAAATCTCTCAACCATCCCAGGAAACTGTTCTCAAACGTGTCTCACCTGACCAGTGACCCCCAACAGACTCAAAAATGCAACTTGAACCACAGGTTTTTGCTGACTTCCTCTCCAACAGGTACTGCCAGACAACTCTACTGCGCAATGACCCACCAATTGAACAGGATCCACCACTTCAACATGATAACTCATCACAAAACCACTTATGGCACACATTCAGCCTAATATCAAAGAGGTAACTCGGATATCATCAGCAGTATCAATACCACAACATCCCTATTGGATCCATGCCCAGTGTTTATGGATAAAATTCCTGCACACTGAGTTCACCTCAACTGTCCTAAAGGTAGTCCATGCCTCCCTCTCTTAAGGATATCTACCCCCAGCTCTGAAGCAAGCTTCAATTCACCCTATGCTAAAGAAGCTTTCATTAGATATAACACACCCCAGTTCATATAGACCAATCGCCAACATCCCATTTCTGGCTAACATAATTGAGAAAACTATACAACAACTCCAAGACCATTTTGATTCTCATGATCCATTGGGCCCTCAACAGCATGGTTTCCGCCCTCAGCATGGCATTGCCACACCCTTCACTGATCTCTTCAACTAGCTCATCATAGGCCTAGACAAACCTCGCCATGGATTTGTGATGATCTTCTTAGATATCAGTGCTGCATTTGACTCTGACTCTGTCACATCACACTATGCTAGACAGGCTCAGCACGTTAAATTGGTTCATATACTACCTCTCAGACAAAATCATGCAAGTAAAAATCAGATCCATCAGTTCCAAGCCATTTAACTTAGGGCCGAACCTTGTGGAATGCCTAGTCTTATCTGGCTTACTATTTAACATCTACATTCAGCCCATATGTAATCTAATAAGAAAATGGAACATGCACTTTCACCTTTACACAGATGACATCATGTTCTATATGCCATTCAACACAATCAATCTGGACTTCACAATCATAGGAGACATCTTCACTGCTGTCACAAACCTTCTCACTGAACTAAATCTTACAGTGAATAAAACAAAGACTGAAGCATTACTAATCTTCAGAGACCAAGCTTTCAACCCGCTGGATAAGCTCAACTACATAATGCTGAAATCAACATAAAAAGGGAAGTCAAGTACCTTGGTATAACCCTCACAGGAATCTCGCCATGCATTTGCACATCAAGAATGCAGCAAATACAGCACACTGGAAACTTAGGTTTCTCAAACCTTTACGCCTTGTCCTACAAGATGACAATTTCAGATCAGTTTTTCAAGTCATCATAACACCCCATCTTGACTACGTCAACATCCTCTATCAAGGGCTGTCAAAACAGGTATTATATCCACTCCAGCTAATGCAAAACACTGCCGCTAGAATCCTAACAGGTGTATCAAGTCATCAACACATAATCCCAATCCTTGGAAGTCTGCACTGGCTCCCAATTACCCAATGGATTAAAAACAAACCATAACTACCATCCATAAAATCCTCCATAATCTCTCTCTTCTCTGTCTTGAGGATCTTATCTTAAGGGTATCCACAATAAGATCCAGAAGATCAGCAAATCAGAATCTTCTAGACATCCCTTCACTCAAGACCAAATGTACGCAGCAGACAAACACAGCCTTCTCGCTATATGCCCCAATGATTTGGATCTCCCTACCTGAAGCCATCAGATCTGTTCAATCTACTCAAGACATGAAGAAACTGTTAAAAACACACCTCTCCATAGAACACTTTGAACCTAATGACATTACCTAAATGTATACACCATGACCACCTACCCACCGTTGACCCAATTATAACCCCTATATTTAATTCCAAATTATATACCCCTAGTTAATTGGAAAACAAATCTTTTGAGAATGTAAGCTGTTTTTTCAATGTAAACTGCCTTGGATCAAAGGCAGTATATAAAAAAAACTGTTAAATAAATAAAATAAATAAAAACGAGACTGGATATTCGGCACCAGAGTCTCTCCTGTGTCCAGTGCTGAATATCTAGTTTCACCCTTGACTTCAGTGTATATCCAGTTAGCAGTGATTATTCTGTTTCTAACCAGACAGGTCAATGGCTGTCCTAATTTTTTGCGGTTGTGCAATGCTAACTTTATGTGGCTTGCCAATCCACTTCACTTCACAGCTGAATATCGCCATTAACTGGATATTTATTTTATGAAATTTAATGTGGAGAAGTGCAAGGTTATGCACCTAGGGAAGAACAACCCAAACTATGGTTACACGATGCAAGGTTCCACATTAGGAACCACCACCCAGGAAAAAGATTTAGGCGTCATTGTGGATACCTTGTTAAAACCCTCGGCCCAGTGTGCAGCGGCGGCCAAGAGAGCAAATAGAATGCTAGGTATGATAAGGAAAGGAATGGAAAATAAAACAAAAGATATTATAATGCCTCTATATCGTTCCATGTGAAGGTCTTTCAGAATTGGGGTGATGTGGTCGGTTTTCTTTGCTCTCTGGATGATTCTCGCTGTGGTGTTCAGAGCTGTTCGGAGGGGGTTGGTCTGCGTGGCTGGAAAGCCATGGTATATTATGTTACAGTAGTCCAGATGTGGGAGCGTCATGGCTTGCATCACAGTTCAGAAGTCTTGATGTTCTAGAAGGGGTCTGAGACATTGCACTGTTCTTGCCTTGTGGAATATAGTTCCGGAGTTTTTGGCAATTTGCTGCTTTAATGAGAGGGCTTGGTCAATAATAATGCCCAGATATCTTATTTGTGGTTGTATTTGGATGCTTGTGGTACCTATGTTGAGGTGTGTAGGTGGTGTGAAGTCCGGGTCTTTTGTGACTATGAGGGCTTCTGTTTTCTTTATGTTGATGGGTAGGTTGTTTGCTTGTAGCCAGTTGGACACCTCGGTGAAGCATGATGATAGATGGGTGTTTGTTGGGTTCGTGGTTGTGATGGGAGCATAGAGCATGATATCATCAGCGTATATGTGGAAGCTGATGTTGTGAGTGCGTATGACTGAGCAGAGTGGTTGAAGGTAAATGTTGAAGAGCATGGCTGACAGTGTGGATCCTTGGGGAACTCCTTGGTGTTGCTGGAATGGGGGGGGGGGATGTCAAGGTGCTGGTACGGATTAATTGCTCTCTGTTAGTTAGGTATGATTGGAACCACTTTAGTACAGTGTCTTTGATTCCGATTGTCCGTAGTCTGTGTATGAGGATGTTGTGGGAGATGGTGTCGAAAGCTGCGGATATGTCAAGGAAGATCATGGCATATCCAGAGTGTTTTTCTTGCGTTCCTATGAGGAGAGTGTTCATCAGTGTGGTCATGAGGGTCTCAACTCCATGTAGAGGGCGGAAGCCGTGCTGTTGTGGGTCAAGTTTGTTGTTGAGATCAAGGTGTTCCTGCAGTTGCTGCTGGACGATCTTCTTGATTATCTTGGCAGTGAAGGGTAGACTTGCTATGAGTCTGTAGGATGCCGGGTCTAGGGGATCTAGGTTTTGCTTTTTTAATGATAGTCGGATGATTGTAGTTTTGAGGGCATCTGGCATGTGTCCTTGGGAGAAGGATTCCTTGACGATGTGGGCTAATGGTGTGCTCAGTTCGTTCTTGGATTTCTTTATCCAGTCAGTGGGGCAGGGGTCTAGCGGGGAGGTGGTGGTGTTGAGGCAGGAGATGGTGGTTGATATTTCATCTGGTGAAGTTTCTTTGAATGTGGTCCAGTCACTGTGTAGTTTGGGGTGGAGGTCTGATGTAGTTGTTACTATGTTTAGTTGCAAGTTCTGCGGACGTTAAAGTTGTTTGTATTGACGGGCCAGTAGCTCTGGTGGGATCTTCGGTAGTTGGTCCGAGTTCTGGGGAGCTTTTGTCAGTTGTTTGACAATCCGAAAGAGTTCACGAGGTTTGTTTTATAGAGGTATTTATGATTTTCATGTGGTAGATTTTCTTTGCTTTGTCGGTCTCGTAGTGATATGCATGGAGTTCATTTAAGTATTTTGTTTTGTTGTTTTCGTCTTTGGTTTTTCTCCATTTTCTTTCGGTTCTTCTGAGTTTTGTTTTTAGCTTTCGGAGGCTGGGAGTAAACCATCTGGCTTTTGTGGAGGGAGGGCTGGTGATGGCTTTGTTTATTGGTGCTTTGGCTGCTGCGGAGATCGTGGTATTCCAGTTGTGTACTAGATCATTGATGTTACTGGAGTTTGTTTGTAGATTGGGTAGGGTTTGTGCTAAGAATTCCTCTTTGTTAAATGTTTTAAATTTTCTTATGTGGTTTCCATCTTCCTTGTTGGTCTTATGCTGGTGAGTGTAGGATATGGTGATGAGGTGGTGGTCAGACCAGGGTACTGGCGAGATTTGTGGGTTCTTTCCTGAGGCGGCAGTTGTGGAGCTTAGGAACACGAGGTCTAGAGTGTTGCCTTTTTCATGGGTGGGTTCCTGTATGATCTGTATCAGATTCATCGCAGTCATGGCATTGTGGAAGGTTGTTGCTTGTTCTTCTTGCAGTGATGGGAGGTTGAAGTCTCCTAGGATGATTTGTTCCTTTGCTGAACAGGTGCTCTCTGATATGAATTGCAGTATCCTTGGTAGGTTAGTTGTCTTGGTAGGTGCCCGGTAGATTAGGCATACTGAGAGGTGTTTATTGGTGAGGGTGAGGAGGTCAGCTTCATTCGTGGATTCTGAAGAAAGGATCCTGAGGTGGAGGTCAGTTTTCGCGATGACGGCGACACCTCCTCCTTTGGTGTGTGCCCGTGAGCAGTGATGGAGGGTATACCCTTTTGGGGTTAGTTGGTTCATTAGCACCGTGTCGGTATCTGTCAGCCAGGTTTCTGTCACACACAAAAGGTCTATCTGCTCGTTTGTGATGAGGTCTCGGAGCATGTGGTATTTGTTTCTAACAGAGCGGGCATTGATAAGTGAAATGGTAATGTGGTAATGGGTCGGGGGGTTGGGGACAAGAGTTTGTGTGTGCTGTATGTGGGAGTGGTTTTGTTTTGGTTTGAAGGTGTGTGTGGGTTGTGCTGCTGGGAAAACTGGCCAAGGCAGGTGATTGAGTGTGCTTGGAGGGGGGTGGGTAGTGGGTCAGGAGGGGGGTAAGGAGGTAGATGGGGGCTAAGAAAGGTGGCATAGTTTGTGTGAGTACCTGGTGTTTGGGGACCAAGCTGGTTCCGGTGAAGTTTCCTGGAGTGGTGAGGTCTTTGGTTGCTTTTGTTGTATTGTTGCTGCTGTTCAGGTCTTAGTGTTTTCTGTCGTTGCGTGGGTTGCTGCAATGTTCTTTCGCCGGTTGTCGCTGATGAGATCCGGTCGAGTAAGGACTGGTTTGTTGGTTTGGTTCCTTTGAGTGCGTCTTTGTGCCGCGCCTAAGGGCCACGCCAAAGGTGGATAGCGACCGGACCGCTCAAACTCCACCCATGGATCATCCCAAAACCAAGCTGACATGTTCAGGGTCTTCTGTGGGGATATTCTGCAGCATTAACTGGTTAGTGCTGCTGATTATTAAGATCACCTAGATTTATTCAATTTGCAGTTCCTGCAAATTGTATAAACCCTTTTAAATATAAACCCCATAGATTTCATTGGCATAGTGCCTAAATTGCCCTCTCATACTTGAGAGGCAGTTTCATCAGGGTAGAACAGAGTCAAACTGCCAGGGCACTGTACTGCTCCTGCCCATGCCCTGGGAGGGGAAGAGTGTGTGACGTACTGCTGTTAGCTGTCCTGTGGAAATGGGGAGGGGGGGGACAGCAGAGAGAGAGAGGGACGTTTGTAACACCCTCTCCCTCTGCTGCATGTGTTCTATAGTAAGGCTATGTCTGTGTGTGGTGGGGCAAGGGAAAGTTTACGCTGCTATTGTCCATGCCGTACCTGTTCTGGACTAGGACAATGCAGGTTGTGTCTGAGTAAGTTAGGGAGAACAAAAGAAAGTGAGAGAATCTTGCACCTCTGCGGTCCAGTGCTGCATCAATGCTTATTGGCGAGGGTGAGGAGGTCAGCTTCATTCGTGGATGTGGATGTGTGGATGTGTTTCTGAAGCCAGTCCTAGAATAGTGTCTGGCCGGTTTGGTTTACAGTCTATCCACGATGTAGACATACATTAAAATTCTGTAGATCTGCAGCCACTTTCTCTATTATGTGTAAATCTATCTCATGCATACAGTATCCATTGTGGATACCTGAAAACGGACTGACTAGGGGCAGGGCCAGTACAAGGACTGGAGGTGCTCTAGGCTGGGCATTCATCCTGCCACCCACTGCTGCCCCTCTTCTTGACCTGCAGAAGCAGCAATGGACCCCAAATGGCACATGCTGGCACTGTCTCATGGTTCCTTTCCTTTGTATCTCCGCTTCTACCCACCTCTGGTGCAAATCAAGTCTGTGCCATGGCTAGGGAGAACTCTAGCGCTAGCTTCACAAACATCGGTTTACACAGTGCTGCTGCCTGTGCTGTACCCTGCTCTGTGATAGATCTATGGAGGACTTAGTTTCTGGTGCTGTGAAATTAAGTACTTAACTCACTGGAAAGAAAAGATTTCAGAGGAAAAAAATATATTTTCCATTGTGAATGAAATAGAACAAATAGACATCAGCATTTCTGTATCCTTTAGCCATAATTACAAATATGAGAGCATGATTATGACATTAAAACATTTCTTGAGTCAGCTAGTTTATATGCAGTTCATGAGAACAAATAATTTACTATTTTTCTAGTTAATTAAAACTTTTGAAGGGACCCAAAGGCTTTAATGTTGAGCTGCTTGCTAATAATGGCCAGTAATATGATTAAATTATTGCTTAATGCTTATCTAAATCAGCTCATTAGTTGGTATGAATGTATAAAACCCCCCAAAGAGTAAAAAATAGCCAACTTTCATTATATTTCTGATACCCATCTAGCAGTATGTCTGGGTACAGTATTCATTATGGTTTGTGTACACAGAATGGTATATCACTTCTTATAAAGTAATTACTATGCAAATCCCATAATCATCCTGAGCGACATGCCCTAGTGACAGCAAAATCTTGTTTGGTTTAAATAATTACTTGGGAATCATTTTGTATAGTCAATGGAATGAATGGCACACCTTCATACAGTGGATGGGGGAAATATGATGTTTTCTCCTAATAAAATACCAAACCTATGAGCTAAATGAGCTTAAATAAGATGCATTTTTGCTTTCAAACTTTTATTTAAAGATCAGCTGATTGGAAGATACTTGTAAATTCTTAGAAATCAGCACCATCCCTTTCTAATAGGGGCCAAGCATGCAGGTTATCTTATCTCAGTGTTCAGAGCTAAACAACAGCAAAGATTCAAAAAGGTACAGAAGAAATAAATGACATGGTGAAAAATATAGGAAGTCAGCACTAAATGTTAAAATGTGAATAAAGATGATTGCACCATCTCCAATGAACGTAGGGAGTGGAGTTTACAGTCAGGGTGGCAAAGCTGTCTGAGGAGAACCTGAAGAAAACACTATTCAGAAATGCTAAAGTGGAACTCTGGAGAGCTCTTAAAGGACAAAAATATCAGTGGGCATGATAATATGTTCAGAATTTTGGTGCTGATCCAAGGAGATGTCATTTTGAGAGAGGAGGAATCATAAAGACGACAATTTTTTTTCCCACCAGGTTTATAAAAAGAGACTCTCACAGTCAATTGTGTCATCCTCTGAATCACAAATAGGGATCTGAATGGAAAGAGACTAAAGAAGTCTGAACATATGATAGACCTTTTATCTTCCTTCAGCCTGAACTATAGTATTCATATGCGACTGTCAATATCTCAAAAATGTTGCGATCTAGTAATTTTCTGCCCTTTGCTGAATACACCAAGGTATCTAAGGTATCATATAAAACATGTATGTAAACCCAAATGTAGCCAATCATATCAGTCATTTTGTGATTCACATGTACAGTGAACACATTCTGTGCATTCAGATTTCCACCTGATTGAGTTTAAGAATATTTTGCTTCAGCAGAACACAGTCGAGGTCAGATAGATATTTGCAATGCATTCAATGTTTGTGTCTCTCTTCAGTATTGGCAGGTTTTTATTTTTCCAAGCGCTATGCACCACTACCAGTTACCAGCACCTTTTCCGCTACATGCATGCACTGCATGACTGGTTCCCACATGAAGTGTGACCCACATAAAGCCACCTCACTCAAAATATGGGACCTTATGGTGCTCTCATTGATTCAGGCCACTCTTATCTTAGTTATCTTCACTGAAACTGATGATGAGCAGTGTTGGCAGTGGGCTCTACGAATTGATATGATGTTGCCGGTCCCTGCTGGCCCACCTCCTTAAACAGGGTATGTGCAGATAAAGAAGGAAGCGAGGTGGCAGAAGCAGGCAACATGACATCTATTTTGCAGACCTTGCAGCCCATGTTGCTGCTGCGTATCAGCTTCAATGGTGAAAGATAAGGCAGTTGGCTGGCCCGACTCATTGAGAGTGTCTTCAGGTTCCATGCTTTGTGGGAGATGGCTCTGGGCTGTGCTGCCCCAGCTGTTCTACAGAGTAGGGGGAAGGGGCATCTGCAGAGGAAGAGAGATACAATGGGACGATATCAGGGGAGAAAGTCCACTTCCATTGTTTTGTTCTTGATCAGGGAAGGAAGTGAGAGGGGTGGAGGATAAAGAATTAATGAGGGAAAGGGTTAAAGGAGGAAAAGAAGGCAAATAAAGGAGGGATGAACTAAGCAAAGGACAGAGGGAATGAATGGTGGAGATGTGATAGAGTGCTGGATAATAAGGTAGTGGGAAGTAGGGAGGGAGACTTGAAGAAGAAAGTAGTAGAAGACGAATGAGGAACACGTGGAGTAGAAAATGATGGAAGGAGGAGATGAGCAGCACCTGAGAATGAATGGGAGCAAGCTGGATTTGTGAGAGAGTAGGGGAGAGGCGAGTGAGTTAGCAAGAGAGGAATAGAGATGTGTGAGAAGAAGGGGAAGGGATGCATGTAGTAAATACTGTAGGGTAGGGCAAGGAACAAAACAAAACTAAAAATGCAACGTCTTTGAGCAAGCCCAGAAATGGCAGCATATGGAGGAAGCTCTGGGTCAGGTATTTAGAATTCATCAAAATGCACAAGTTTTAGCTTAACATTTTAAGGCCCGGGTTGTGTGAATATAAACCTAAGTAACGTATGTGTGTACTTTACAGAATAGGGCCATAAGTGGTGGTGGGCACCAAATCTAGATGTGACCACTTACACCAATTCTAGACTTATTTATTTATTATTAATATTTAGCTCATGCCTTTCCAGGAGAAGATCAAGGAAAGCTACATTCAGGTACAGTATGCATTTCTGTGTTTCCCTTCACCGTGGCTCCATGAGGTGCTGATGGGAAACAAGATTTCCTGTTTCCCATCAGTGCCATGGGCTCAGCTTTAACAGAGCCGCGGTGAAGGGAGACACTGTCCCTTCACCGCGGCTCTGTAAAGTGGAGCCAGCGAAACCAAGGGCAACAAGGAGGCTCTCCAGGAGGGGCGGGGGCGGGTGGCCGCGGAGCTCCTTATTCTGCCACTGCCGTCGCTGGAGCAACAGCAACAGTTGCTTCTTAGGCGGGAGGTTTATTTTTTCAATTTCCCTGGGTTGGGGGGGGGAAGGGTCTAGGACGGAAACTGGGCTGATAGGGGGGGGGGGTAGGACAGGAACTGGGCTGATGGGGGGGGTAGGACAGGTATTTGGCTATGGTGGGGTTAATACTGGAAATTGGCTGATCGGGAAGGGGGCTAGGACTGGTAATGGTCTATGGGGGGTTAGAATTGGAAATGGGCTGATGGGGGTGGGACTGGAAATCGACTGATGGGGGTTTAGAACTGGAAATGGACTGATCAGCAGGGGGGCTAGGACTGGTAATGGGCTATTGGGGGGTTAGAACCCGGAAATGGGCTGATGGGGGGGGGGGGTCAGGACTGGTAATGTATTATGGGGGGTTAGAACTGGAAATGGGCTGATGGGGGTGTTAGGACTGGTAATGGGCTATGGGGGGAGACTAGGACAGGAAATGGGCTGATTGGGGTACTAAGATTTAAAATGGACTTATTGGAGGGTTATGATTGGTAATAGGCTGATTGGGGGGCTAGGACTGGGGTGGGCTGATAAAGGGGATAGGACTAGAAATGGTTTGGGACAGGAAATGGGCTAATAGGGGAGGGGAGGATAGTGCTGCTGGCCCTGGAAGAAAACTAGGGCTAGGGCTACAAACGGGCTGATGTGGGGGGATGGTAGAATAGAACTGGAAGGGAGCGGATACTGAGAGGGTCTGCCAGGGGAAGGATGGGGCAGGAAGGGAAGGAGGGGGCTGGAAAGGAGCTGACACCTGGAATGTACCGAAGGGGGACTGGAAGGGAGCTGACATTTTGGGATGGGAGTGGTAGGTAGCTGGGAAATAGGGAGGAGGCTGGAAGGGAGCTAACATGTGAATGGCACTGGAAGAGAGATGGACAGAGGGTAGGGTGGCTGGAAGGGAGCTGACTAGGGGGTGGCACTGAGAGTGAACCTGAGCTGATACCTGTTATGGTATTTAGACTAGAAGTGGCTGGACAGTGGGAAAGGAGGGGGAGTGGAAGGGAATGGACACAAGTGGCAGTCATGGGAATGCAAGGTGGTTGACATTGGAAGGTACTGTGAGGGGAGGACTGGAAAGGGGACTGATACTGGGGAGAGTTACTGAAACTGGAAATGGGCTGATGGAAGGAAGTGAAGAAAACAAAAGAAGAGATAAGAAATGGCAGATGGACCATGGACCATAGACCACAGAAAGAGAGCTAAGCGAAGACAGGAAAGCAGAAGCCTCAGATTGGGACCAGCGTGATCAGAGAATTAAAATGGTCAGACAACAAAGGTAGAAAAAATAATTTTATTTAATTTTGGTGATTGGACTTTGTGCTATTTTTATATTTTACACAGTATTGGGGAACTGCATCTCTCTTATCTGATGTTGCACTGCATGTGGACTCTGGCTGCTTGGGGTTTCAGTTTAAATTTTGTCTACATATTTTTATTTTTACTTTAGATTGTGGTTACTTATTCTGTACTTGGTGAGGGTCGATGTTGTGCGTGTGTGACTGAGGTCAGGTGTTCTGTTAACATGCAGTTTGTATATAAATATCTATACTATACTGTAGTAATTTGACTTGTTCAGCTTTTCAAATAGGTGAATGGATGTTCCAGGGCCCACTGTAGTATTTACAGTGACGCTTTTTTTGGATGGGCTCCTTAGGTGACTTTGGAAGTTTGTGCTGATATGGTATGATAGGTTTGCTTTTTGTTGTAGGGTTTTTTATTAGTTCACAATATGCCTGGTACTGGAGAATAGTGGTTGTGGTTGTTGTTGTTAGTGAGATGATCAGAATCAAAATTTTTATTTTTTTAAATATTGAGTTCTGTGGGTGAATGTCCTGGTTCTGCTTTGCACCTACTGTGGATGCAAAATATATGTTGAAAAAGAAAAAAGGAGAACCATAATGCAGTTTATAACAAAATAAAAATGGGTTATAATTTAGTTTTATAAACTGTACTATTGATTCTTGCTGTCTTTTAGTTCCTTGGTGTGGAAACAGGACTGTACCTAGCCCTGTGCAAGCAGTGCAGCCGCACAGGGCGCAAAGGCTTGGGGGGTGCATTTTGGCTCTCTGCTGTTGCCCTGCTGCCGCTGGCAGGACAATAGCGGGCAGTTAAAATGTGCCAAAAGCCTTTTTGCAGCACTTTAAGCAGGTCTGGTCCCTCCCTCCTCTGACACGATGTCAGAGCAGGGAGGGACAGATCTGCTTAGAGTGCCGGCGCCTTTCAGATTAGGTCCATGCCCCCCCCTCCCCATACCTCCGTCCAGCAGGAAAAGGGGAGCAGGGGGGGGAGAGGGGGGCATGCGCCCGAGTTGCAAGTCACACAAGGCGCGATTGCAGTTCGATACGGCCCTGTGTGCAAACATCTTGCATTTCCTCCATATAATCTAATCAGTTTTTTGATTTGGTTCAGTCTGTGATTGGATTTCTGAAAAATCCCCCCCCCTCTAAGGTGGTGAGGGGGGGGGGCGCCATCTCATTCTTCGCCTCAGGCAGCAGACTTCCTTGAGCCGCCCCTGATCATTTGGCTAGATATATCCTAGTCCCCAGATGTTGTGTTGTCTTTCTTGACTAGACTGTAAGCTCTTATGAGAAGGGATTGTCTTTTAAATGTCTCTGTATAGCGCTGTGTACGCCTTCTAGCATTATACAAATGATAAGAAGTAGTAGTAGTAATAGAATCCTCAGATGCTTTCCATGCCACAAATCTTGAGATGCAGAAAACAAAGTGTTATGTTAGAAAAGTCTCAATTCAAATGGGTTCAATCACCATGCAGTGTGCCACAAGGTATGGCATTATCCCATTTTTATTTAATATCTATTTGACTCTGCTATGTAAAATACTGCAGACTTTGGATACTGAGTTCTGCATCTATGCGGATGTTATTTTGTTGAATCCAATTAGAAAATAATTTAATCGATTGTAAGATTGGACAAAGTTTGCAAAACTTAAGTGGTTTAGAGAAAATGGTTTATAGAGATGCCTATTGTTGCCTTTAAGGTGAAATATGTTCCTCCGGACACAATTAATATCAATCACAGCATTATACCAGTGCATAGAAAAATTAAGTACTTATGTTACATTCGATATGAACATGACATTTCAACCAAATTTACTTGCCACATTGAAGAATGATTACCACAAATTAAGACTTGTTAGGCACCTTCACGCACGTTTAGAACCACATGATTTCAGGGTTGATGCTTAAGTGCTAGACTTATAATCCATTTGAATATTCTAAATGGGACATGTATGGCTTCCAGAAAGAAGCTTAAAACTATTATAGCTATCTCAAAATGTGACTGCCCATATCATTAAAGGGTGCCACTCATACTGAGTAATCGTTGAATGGCCCCCATATTTGAGTACTTTGCCTTTAATACTTGCAGAATTGTATTATTATCAAAGCAGCACACGTATCTAGCTATGGCCAACCTCGGCCTGCCAGCAGGCTCTCACACTGGCCCTACGCTGTGTGCTCATTCACAGCAATATGCCTTTCTTGAGGCTTCAAAGTCCAGCCTCTCTTTGGGGCCAATGGGCAAAAAATTGAATTGAATTGAATAAGTCCTATTCACACACACTTCTTTTAAGTCTGTCACTCTGAGATTATTCCACTGGCCTCTGTGTTTTCCTGATTTTTCCATTCTTTTGGTTAAGTCAAAGTCTCCAATGCTGCTGCCATTCACAGCCCATCATCTTCTAGGCCAACACTTTCTCTCCTCTACTATCATGTTCCATTGGGCTTGGGAATCAAAACAATCTTTAATTTCCTTTATAGACAGCTATTATTTGTTCAGTTTGCCCTCCAGTGCTGTCAACACACTTTTAGAAATTTCTTGCACCAATTTTCCTGCTGGTACTAATGATGCTTTCTCCCCATTAGAGGCCATCTGCTTGCTTGCCTTCTATTTATTATGGCCTGTATATGGGCCCTTTTGAGTTTATGCCCTCAACTTCTTTTGCTATACCACCCTGTCAGTGGTTTCCACCTGCCCAGAATTGTTTCAAAAAGATGCAGCAGTCTTTTTTTTCTTAACTGTCCCTGGATAACCTCTTTGAGGCTGCTTTGAATCCTGATCCACTTGTTTCCTATGTGTTTTCTTAGCATTCCCCTAGAGGTATCCTTGTCCTCATCTGTTATGTTGTCTGGCTTGACTAGATTGTAAGCTCTGATGAGCAGGGACAGTCTTTTACATGTGTCTGTACAGCGCTGTGTACGCCTTGTAGTGCAGTAGTAGTGGTAACAGACTATGGAACACTAATTTTAAGCAGTTTTATTAGCAGATTTTGGGAAGACTGCAAAGGAGCTCCTCTTCTGAAAGTCTACTTAGCACTTTTGCATCATTTGACCTCCCACCAGTCTGTCTCTTTGGGGCTTTTCATGTGGATGAAGTGGTGGTGACTTTAAAGTTGGACAAAGAGAAGAAGGGGCTCGTTTTGAGAACGTAATGGAGACTGTGGATCACGTGTGATTATTATGCTACAGTTAATAGATTTTTTACACAAACATGCAAGTATACACACACAAAATTTCCCTTCCCTCCATGTAAAAGTATATGCAATGACAATAACTCATATATGCTCAAGCTATTCGAGTTTAAGCATGTTTAGGGTCAGATTTTAGGACGAGTCATGATTTATGTGTTCACTTTATAAAATATATGCACTTTACATATGAACCTATGTAAATGGCTGAGGATTAATTTTAGCAATGATTTCTATAGCTTTAATGGGAAATTTTATAAAAACATGTACAAGCTTATAGTGATCTGTTATAAAATTACTCTCCATGAGAATTGGACACTGACGTTCCAGGGCATATGTCATGTACATTCGATAAGATGGATTTTTTGGTGTTTCATTGTTAATGTTCACAAATTTTGTACATGGTAGCTCTGCTCCCATTCAGTGATTTATATGGGTCTGGCACTGGAAAGTGTGCACTTGCATAGGTTTGGATATTATTGTCCCCAGCTATACTAGTGTTGGGGTAGTGGGAATGATTTGCACCAATGGACATGTAAACAGTAAATTAGAATTGCCAAACACGATTTGTTGTACCTGTTTCTAGGGGTGGTTTTATGTTGGTCAGATGTAATTTCAAGGCAACATTTAAAGGGCAGAAGCTGGAGTCGAGGTGATTGTCAAAATGAATAGGTGGAGCAAACTGTGCCTAAGCAAATTCAGCATGTATAGCAAAACCCTGAGTGTACAGGGTTATTTAGGGTGGATGAGTTTCACTTGGCCAGTGTAAGACAGGGCTAGTTTTCTTAATGATTTACTACCATTTAGTGAGTCTTGTGCTATCCTATGTAGGTTATATATCTATATCTATATCTATCCTATCTATCTATCTATAATCTATATCTATATAAAATATATCAGCAAGGAACTAAGCCCTTCATAAATCAGGACCTGTGAATTTTCTCTTCTCACCTATATCCATTCCAACAGCAATTTCCGTAGCAGCAATCACCACCAAGCCTAGCTTCAAGAAGATGTAAACATTTAAATCTCTAAACAAAAATATTTCAAAAGAAAGGCACATGCATGTGTTCGTTCTGTATGCTGCTTCTAATTTTGGATGAACAAAAATTGTCTTTCAGTGCTCAGCCAAAAGGAGGTCATTGGAAGCTCAGTTTTACACAAGGGTTCCACTAAAGAATGGCAAAATATTATCATTTGTTTAAATCATGATGTGTGTACAAAAGGATTTACAGAAATTGACACTGCTTGGATCAATTATTAACATAAAAAGCACCTTAGCCACAATGGTAGTATCAAGAAATACATTTTGATATCACCTCTTCCAGTTAATTTTCTTTCTGTATTCACATAGGACTTTATTCATACTGAACTGCCCAAACATCTCATTTCACAGCTTCAAAGAAAATGCCATGCTGCTACAGGGAAGAACCATAATTTTGCCCCCACTGTTAGAGTGCAGCAGCTACCACCTGATGTGCAGCAAACCCTCCAATTGCTGAAGACTTAGGATGCATTCTGGACTTTGTATTGCGAAGCACAAACCTATGCAGTCTTTTGTCCAAATGCATCATTACCTTTCTTATCCATTAGCTTCTGTTTTAATGATTGGGAGCAACTTAGAAAAGTGCATCTTTCACAGAGAACTGCTGTTTTGAGCACCATTGCATTACAATACAAAAACCCATTTCCTTTAATAAAGGTGTTTTTTAGTTAACCCAGTAAATTTGTATATATTAGACATAAATGCAATACTTGCTGATTTGCCTTGTTTGGATTCAGTGTAGTACAAGGCTTCCCAAATCTCTCCTGGGGACCCCATAGCTGTTTCTGTATCTGAAATGAATATGCACAAGATACTCTGCTTGCAATTACATACTTAAAATTCAGAAAGCTAGCAACATGGAACACGATAGTAGAGAAATACCATATGTCTTATCTAACATATCCACATTTACCTCGGGCATATTCATTATTTGTTGTTTAGAATACTTTTGAAAACCTGGCTGTTTCAGAACTGTTTTGAGTAGAACAAGGTTGTAAAATGTAAATGATGATTAGATTTAAAAAGATAAGGCAGCATCCTGCAAATTTATTGGTTGATTGTTTTATGGGATGAGAAAATTTAAATTTTACGCAAAGGGGTATTTTAAATGATTAGTGTAATCCATACTGTACAGTCATTTATTTGATTGAAAGTTGCAGAATATAGACCAAAAAAATGTAACTAAATTCATTATGGGGATCTTGAAAAGCTGCCTGACTGACTGTAGGTTCCCCATGACAGATTTGGGATGCCATAGTATACTATTACTCTCCTGAAGGATGTGGCATTTTAAGTCCTATCCCAAATCATGCCCCCATTAGCTTTGTGCAATCTAGTATCTGATATTGCATATGTATTAGGTAAATATGCATGCTGATATCTGATGTACTGAGCCCATAATAATTTAGTTTCAAGTCTTCCATTTTTAATTAAGATAATTGAAAAAGTGTTACAAATCCAACTTCAGGATCATATAGACAATCATGCCCCACTCGATTCCCCCCTCCCCCCAACATAGCTTCAAACCACATCATAGTGTAGAGACACTCGTCACATCTTTACTTGACAGCATACTAACGGGCCTAGACAATGCTAGAAAAGGCTTTCTTCTGATCTTTATCAACATAACAGAAGTTTTTGACTCAATTAACCACCTCATTTTCTTGAGACATCTACGGGAGATAGGCTTACATGGAACCATCCTCCAATGGTTTACTTCCTACCTAACACACCAAAAACTGCAAGTAAGATTGGTTGATTTGTCTTGATTGGCAACATCCCAATCTCAAAGGGTCCCACAAGGATCAGCACACTCTGCAACACTTTTGAATCTATACCTATGCAACATAGCAAATCGAATACAAGATCAAATACAGAATTTATGCAGATGATATCATAGTATATGCTCCCTTCAAAATAGATCAACCTAACTAAGGATAATATCTTGTCTTGAGGACATGGCAAATCGGCTTCATGTTTGGAATCTCACTATAAACTATAAAAAATCAGATGCACTCTTCATAATGATGAACTCTTCTTTCATGAGGAGACAATGAGGCAAGAGATTGGATGAACACGAGTGCCTTTATTGTTGGTCCCCTACGCGTTACGGCCGAAGCCTTCCTCAGGGGGATACAAATGAATCATTTAGGAGCTGATGTCAACTTTGGTTAATGATCCTGACTTCTGCGTGCCGAGCTGGAAATGGTAAAGGACAATTGTGCAGCAGGAAGGACAAGAATTGATTTTCGCTACCTACAGACAAGAATTAACCTTAGATCTCAGGCAACGTGCCAAATGCAGTCCCAGCAGTCCTCTGGGAACGTGCTGGGACTGCATTTGGCACGTTGCCTGAGATCTAAGGTTAATTCTTGTCTGTAGGTAGCGAAAATCAATTCTTGTCCTTCCTGCTGCACAATTGTCCTTTACCATTTCCAGCTCGGCACGCAGAAGTCAGGATCATTAACCAAAGTTGACATCAGCTCCTAAATGATTCATTTGTATCCCCCTGAGGAAGGCTTCGGCCGTAACGCGTAGGGGACCAACAATAAAGGCACTCGTGTTCATCCAATCTCTTGCCTCATTGTCTCCTGTTCGATCAGCAAGAGCTACCTGCTCTCTTTGTGCCTGAACTCTTCTTTCATCCCACCAAAAACCATGCAAATTCTCCACAATAAAAGAGAAGTCAAACATGCAGTGAAGTATCTAGGGGTATACCTTAAGCTGAACTTGTCATTTTGATCATCACAAACTGAGAATAATTCACAAGCTAAAACCTCTACTGCAATGATGATAACTTTGGAACAATCTGCCAAGCCATGATGATGCAAATACTGGATTATTGTAATGTGATTTACCATGGCCTCCCGAAGCACACTATCTATCCACTACAATCTCTTTTCAGATCAATATGGTCCAAATCTATGAATCACTTCCTAAGTATATAACACAGTTCATGTCATCCACCCAATACCCTGATTGTCCTGGCTTAACTGTTATTGTATACCCCTCCCTTAGGTGTCCTTCAGCTTGCCACCCTTCCCTGCTATACCACACTTCAATGTAATTGTATGCTGTATTGCGGCTCTCTTAATACTGCTAGTTTGTAACTCTTACAATTTTCATGTGCCCATGTTAGCTTTTCAGTTTCTCCTTCCCTGATCAATATAAATTTCCTGTTGTTCTAATGTAAACCACTTTGAATGTAAGATAAGGTGGTATAAAAAACTTGTTAAATAAACCTCCAAAAAATCTTGCCCAAAATCATTACATTAAAGAAATGAAAAAAAGATTCAATGCTCCCATTAAGTGTTTTTTTTTTTTCTCTCTCATGAAGTTTCAGGAATTTACATCTTTGGGGACAAAGATGTTTTATTTTAAAACTATGCAAGCAGTTGGACTTCCAGGCTTTGGAGGAAATTTTAGAAGTTGCATGTCGTTTGCATAGGAAATAGTAAATTCACACTTGTAAATCTGCATATAAGAACATTAAGAACATAAGATATGCCATACTGGGTCAGACCAAGGTCCATCAAGCCCAGTATCCTGTTTCCAACAGTGGCCAATCTAGGTCATACGTACCTAGCAGTTTCCCAAAAAGACACAGGTTCCGCAATGCTTGTACTGGGTCAAGCATTGATATCCTGGGTCCCTTCTTAATAATGGTTTATGGACCTTTCCTCCAGGAACTTGTCCAAACCTTTTTTAAACCCAGCTACACTAACAGCCTTTACTACATCCTCTGGTAACAAATTCCAGAGTTTGATTAGCTGCAGGACAGATAGCATCACGCCAAAATTGGTGAGGGAGGATCTGAGTCCAAATAAGATGCAGACGCAAAACAACAATGAATCAAGAAAAGATCACATTTCATTTGTCAGATAAGGTCTACCCCTTTTACTTCACACAGGTCATTCTCCCCTAAATGCACAAAAATACATTGAGGCAAGGTGTATTGACAAGCTTCCAATAACAGTGGCAGCAGCTGGGCCCATCGCACACCCCATTGACCCATCCACTGCAGCAGGACTCCACTTTCAGCCAGTCAAACATTCAAGCCCTATCGGGATTCAGCTGCCCTCTTCTGGGCCCAAAAAATGAAGGAATGGCACACATCCAAACTAAGGAATTCCTTGTGCTCCACACCTCTCAAAGAAACTGAAAGAGCAGAAGGGGAGATTACTATAATCAATGAAGATATCGCTTGAAAGCATTAGACTTCCAAGGCCTCACCCGCTGAATCACTTGCGCAGATAGACCCTGAGCGGCAGCAAAAGATGCAGCCCCAATTCAGAATGAATGCATTCAAAATTTGCTCTGGGTGAAAACTTGACACCGCCAGGCTACGCTTTAAGAGGGCAGCAAATTGGAACAGAGTCAACAGATCACCACTTTCATGATATAATCAGAAGGAGCCCCCCAATGGCTGCAGCCCCACAAAGGTGTGAGCACAGCAAATCAGGCAGGAATACGCCAAAATTTGCACACGGGCACCTCTATCCAACTGCTCAGTCTTACTGCGGTGGATAACCCCTCTTCCAACACCATCATATCTTGGGTCAATAGACCCCAATCACCACACAAAGTCCTCTTCATAGCCACTAACTTGCTAACCCTGAGTGCCATGAAGAAAGCAAGTGAAAAGTGAACCCTAAATAAAGTCACCTCATCACCAGAAAAACAAACCTGCGGTAGGGCTTGCAACACTGCGCATAACACGTCGGGCTGAATAGGACTCCAGAACGGCCACAGCAACTATGCCCGCTGGACCCGTACATGCCCCTTCACCAACTTTTGTGCCAAATAAGGAGAGGTAGGATCCTGGAACCCCTGGACTTTAGATACAAATGCTACACTGGCAAGGGCACTGGAAAGAACCTGGGATGATAACTGCCATTCAAATGAGTCCTTAATGAATTCCAAAACCTCCTCCTGGACAATCTGCCACCCCAGTAGAGGAAACCCAGCTGGCAGACATACAACAAAACAACACCAACCTGCTGTATAAGATTTCCAGGTATTAGCATCCAAAGAGGAGCTCAGCAGTCTTGCAAGTGACTGGGAAGGATGTCACAAAAGTGTTCCGGCATCTGGAAAGGAAACACATCTGTTCTGGGGGCCAATGTCTGAAACTGAGCCCATTGTAAATGAGATAAAGAATCAGCAATTGTGTTATCCATACCAGGTACATTCCTTGCTATAAGTGACACATTCAACTGCAAGCATCTTGGCACTAGCAAGCGTTGCAACCTCACCATCAGTGGAGAGCTAGCAGAGTGACAGTTGACTACCTGCACCGTGGCCATATTGTCTGAACACAACTGCAAACGCTGGTGGCACAAGCTCTTACCCCAAATGGACAAGGCCACCCACATAGGAAACAGTTCCAAGAAAGCAATGTTGCGACACTATCTCCTGTTTTGCCAAGTCACCGGCCAGGTTTCCACACACCACGCCCTCCCAAATCAGCCCCACCTGAAGCATCAGTAAACAGCTGCAGATTGTGATTAGAGACTGTAGGCAGCTGCCACACACACACACAGTCCACACGGATGCCACCGTTTAACCTGATGAAGTGATACTTTGACCCCCCCACATGTGGGTAGCGCCAATATCCTCGTAAAAAATCTGCCCATGGGTATGACTCTGCAAGCAAAAGTAGAATGCCCTAGAAGTTCTTAGACCTGCTGCAACGTAAGCTTCAGGCAAGCAAGTGCCTGCTAAATCAACACCATCAACCTCTCCACCTTCTGAATTGGCAAACAGGATTCCATGTACAAAGAATCTAACTCAATGCCTAGAAAAGTGTGTAACGTGGAAGGACTCTCCGTCTTTTCTGCAGTCAATAGCAAGCCAAACACTGCTGCTAACTGCTGGAAAATGGACAACAACCTAGCATGCTCACCAGAACCAGCTGGGTTCACAAATAAAAAAATCATCCAGATAACATATAATACGGTCAGACCCAGCCGCCTGCTGGCATTCCCAATGAACAAAAGTAGACAGAGCCTCAAAACAAGCGCCAAATGAAATGAGGCGTACTGCACCAACACAATGCCGGGTCAATAAAGTTATTGACACTACCACCCACCAGATAAGACAAATTATGAATCAACCAGTATTTCCTCTGCTCTTTCTTCGGCACAATGCCCAAAGGGGACACCACCAGGTTCGGAAAAGGAGGATGATCAAATGGTCCCACTATGTGGTCCATCTCTTTCTACAGTTTCTCCATCATAACACCTTGCAACTGCAAGATGGATGTGGCAAAAAGGAATAATAAACCCCTCCTGAAAATGGTCAATCAATAGGTGAGCTGCTGAAATGTTAGGATAACCTGACAGCTAATACTCCAGTGCCTCCAAATTAATGGGCGACTGTGCTTTGTCCGAAAATCTCTGCCGGAGAGGGACTTGACAGCTGAGCTGGGTCTGCTTTGGGCAGGCCACTCCCCCAATGAGAAGCAATGAAAGTCTGGGTGCCCCCACCACACATGTACCATTTATGCTTGAACCTACATACAGGCTGCTCACATCGGCCTGTGTTAATTGGAAACCAGCATTTTTGGATCCGAAGCCCTAAAACCCCTGGCGGCGGGCAAACCCATGCCGGTAGATCCCCCAGCTCCCCACCAACCAACCCCGGTTCCCTCATCACCTAACTGCATCCATCCCCTCCAGGAACTCCATTTCCCACACCCAGAGTCCAACCCGCCCTGCTCTTGCCAATATTGAACCGAACAGTAGTCATTTCATCTAGCCAGATGTCCACATCCCTAAAACCCCACACCCCAGACTGATCCCAAGCTGCAGTCTCCTGAAATTGCTCATCATAATTTAACCAACCATCCACCACAAGTCTGATACGCTCTCAAATCGCATCCGATTAGCGCAACAAACCTGGATATAAAGACTGCTTCGCCGCACCCAAAATAGACAACAATATTTGAAAAACCAATAACCGATTATGAATCGTTTTAGGTACCTTCCTGCCCTCATCTTTTCCACTCTCACCTTTTTTCTTGTCCCCCACATCTTGATAATGAGCCAAAAGGGAAAATTTATATTGATATATTGTCTCCGCAACACCTTAACTCTTAACTTTTGGGACACATGACAATCCAAAGGAGCAATCGCACTCAACATTTGCCCCCCCCCCCCCACACACACACACATAACCTCTGCTGTTGCAGTCGAGCAACCCTCCCCAGGGTCGCGAGAAAGTGGGGTGGGAGCATATGAAATCTGGCAACCACCCCGATCCTCCTCAGACTCTGATTCCCCAGAAGAGGAAAAATTGGAGGAGTCCCAAGAATCAGAGGTATCTCACACATAATCTGCATATGCATCACCGCATCGACAGATGTGTTTCTTTTGGCGAAGAGTATCAACAACCTGTTGTAAGTTCCTAAGAAACTTACAATCCCATAGACTCCGGACCAGTAACTTGGCCCATTTCCCATGATGATCCCCGGGATCCAAGCCACCCCTGAACCCACAAGAAGCACTTCCCATCCCAGAATACTGACCTGTACCCAAAGTGGGATCAGGCCTGTGATGATTCAATGCTCCTCATTGCAGACCAATGGATGTTCCTCAACGCTGTCCTTGAACTCAACCTGACATTCTGCCTGAGATAACCCATGAAGCTGGTGCCCCACTGAGACCCCCTATTAGCTACCATCAGCCCTGGGGCCTGAACCAAACCTATGACCATCCCTCTGAGCTTTCCATGGTGCCAGTCTACCTCCAACTGCAATTGCACATGCAGCTCCCCGGCCCCTGCAGCACACGGTACTCTCTTGCATGCAGCCCACTCCCTGGTTCGCCTGCCATCAGAATGCTGACCAGCCAAGAAAACCCTCTCATGGCCAAGGTAAGTGGCAATGCAATCGCTGGAAAAGGAAGACACCATGTCAGACAGCTGCCTCCTTCACCATTGCCCCCTGACCACCACCACCAGCTGCCAAGCCCACCAAAACAGGTGAGCCTGCGCTGCTCTTCTCCATGACACGCTGCCAGCTGACTTTCTCCTCAGCCCCCCCCCACCCTAAGTGAAAGGGAGTAGGGGCTCCGCCATGTTAATAGCCCACATTCTATTCACTCTGGGTAGGGGGAGCCGGGTTCAATTATTTTTCAGTTTTCCTGTAAGTGTTTTAGTATACTGTTTACACAATGTAGCAGTTGTGACCTTCTTCTCTCCCAGACTAAGGAAGGACAGGATAATATACTTGCAAATGCCACATTTTTGCAAAGGTCCTTGTGGCTATTTGATTGTGCTCTAACAGCAATTAAATAGACTAAAAAGATGCTGGATTCATTTGTGATTCAAGATCTGTTGGCAACGGAATCACTCTCTACAAACTATCATTTGTAATCTTAATGCCCTGCCCCCACCATGCCTCCAGTTTTGATTGTTTACAGCTTCTGATTAATGAGTCTTTCTGTTGGAAAAGAAAAATCCAATTCCCTTAAATAATTAATGATCTCGGAGCTTTCCTGGAATGGTTGGCGTGTGTGTGTGTGTGTGCGTGTGCATGTGAATGTAGCTCTGTGTTTCTGTGCTGTATTTGAGGGTGATGAATGCGTTCACATGTGTGTGCATGCTGTCTCAAAATTTTCTTTTTTTGGGGGGGGGGGGGGTACTCTGTGGTACGGCGTAACGGCACCTTTTTCATTGCCTACTAAATTTGACCCATGATCCTTATGTATTACTGAGAGCCCTGAATATTAGTGCCAACACTTTTTTCTAGGAAAAATACACTGGATTAGAGACCTGTAAAGTTACACTGAAAAAAGAAAGCTAGAGACCGGTATTAGAAATGTGTCTTCCCCCAGCAGGTTTTCCAGGATCTAGAGGCATACATGTTTGCATTTTAAGAACTGATCCTAAACAAAGCACAGATGTTGGTGAGTACAAGTTCAAGAACACAGGAAAAGATAATTTATCTATGCACTAGATAAAGATCGTCCCAAAATGCACTGTTTTGTACTGCTATTCATCGACTCCAAATAGATTTTGGTGGAAAATGGAGGAAAGAGGCACAAGAAGCAACACTCCCGTGTAGCTTTTTAGAAGGCAGCCAGGATTTACAGTACTAAAAATCCAGGATGCAAGTGCTAAGTCATGGCATCTATTTAAATGCTTCACTTTCTCTCCCCGTGCTTCAGTCTTGCATAGGGATGTGCGTTTATTTCAAATGAAATGGGAAATGTCAATGACATTTCCTATATCATTTCATATTGTTTTTGAATGAAAATGGAAGACACCCCCCCCCCAATTTCATCACTCCCAATCTGTTGTTAATAGTGTGCTCTGTTGTTTGCATATGTGTGAATAGTGCACACTATTGCTCATTAATGTGCACTATTGCCTATAGAGTTCACTATTGTTCAATAGTGTGCACTATTAACGACAGACAGGAACTGGCGAACTTAAACAGAACAAAACACAAATAAAACAAAAAAAGCCTCGAACAACATGGGAAACTAAAAAAAAAAAATGGAAAATTTATGTCCTGCACATTTGCATAGATATACTTGAGTAACAGTAGTTAACATTGTACCACGAAAAGCAAGATTAAGGCATAAGGAAACTAGGTATATGTCTCTAGCCCAAATGTTTAGGATATGTGATTTCATCTAGAATTGCTGGGAAAAAGAGGTGGGGGAGGGGCTTTGTTGCCCTGTATTCTCCTTCAGTTAGCGTAAGGAGTTGGCGAGCACTGCTTATATGCTGCTGCTTCGTCCTCTGGTTTTCTTCTACAGTAGCGCCCTGCCTAAGGGAGTTTTTTTTTTTTAAGACGTTTATTTTCATTTTACAACAAACAAAAGTAACAACACACCAAAAGATACAAATACACACATACAATAAGGAAAACAACCCCAATTACCCCCCACCCTATGCTTCTTCTCTAAGCTAATAAGAGTCATCACATAAGCGCTTACACACATCAGTTATTATACAGCAAACAAGCAAAAATGGTATTGATGATACAGGCTGATCCTGTGACAGAAATGTATACAAAAGTAAACAGCCAAAGGAGAGCAGTTAGCAGTTAGAACATAATCATGAAACATCTTCCTTTTAAACAAGCAATGAAGGGCTTGAGTGGAAGAGATTGACATACGAGGTAGTTGCTCATAATTACAGTAAAATGGACATAATTCCACCAATCATTGAGGTTCAGATGGAAGCCAATTTCAGTATGTCGTAATGAAGGAGATAGGAAATAGCTATGCCCAGTAAATGGGCCTCCTGAAAAAAACACTAACTCAGAATAATCATGATTAAGAGAGCTAGGGATTGTCCTTCTTTGGAATGGACTGTTGATGCCTTTTACAGTCAGTAATGATAACGTACATGAAGCCATGCCAATAGTTAAACAATCTGAAAAAGAAACATAATAGCACACAGAGGTACACAATGTCGCTCATAGTACCAGTAAATGACTGCAGAAACAACATGATAGAAATTAAACTAAGGAAAACCATGAAGCGCCCCTTATAACAAAATAAGCACCGGAGTGCCTTAGAGAAGAAGCAAAACCCCAGAAATTACTGGCGGCCTGATGTCTGCGGGGAGAAACCCCAGAGAAGGCCTGAATTGAAACATAAATCCTACAATGCTATACAGGCTCCGAGACTAACCAAGGATCTCATCGTGGAAAGAAAGGAGACCAACAAGGTATATATAAAGAGAAAGAAAAGTCCAGGCAGTCTCCGTTTCAGGCAGCGATCACCACATCGGGCCATTCAAAATGGCGGACCGTTCCAGCGGATTCCATCCAAGCTGTTGGATTAGCGCATCTGGTCTGCTTCTTAGAAGCTAGAAATGTTGCTAGCAGATCAGGATCTTCGAAGGTACGAGTTTGGTTATGGAGAGTCACTCTGAGCTTCGCTGGATATAAGATGCCGAAGCGAGCCTGTAATTGTTGAAGTCTAGGTCGAAAAGCAAGGAGTCTCTTCCGACGGTCAGCTGTGGGCTTAGCCAAGTCAGGGAAGAAGGAGACTTTATGATTTTCAAACTCCAAATGACGATTCGCCCGGGCAGCATTTAGAATTTGCTCAACTTGCTGATATCTCAGTAGACGAAAAATGATGGGCCGGGGAGTTCGTCCGATTGAGCGCCATGCTGGTAGGAACACGATGTGCTCGGTCAATTTCCAGATCTCTGTGAAAAGTAATCTTCAGCAAGGAGGGAAGAGTTTTGACCAGGAATTCTCTCATATCTCCTGCTTCCGCGCCCTCCGGTACACCAATGAGCCTTACATTGTTGCGACGGGCTCGATTATTGCTATCCTCTAACTCTTTTTGTAGATTCTGTATCTGACGCTCAGCCTCATCCAGTTTCACCAAGCGCACCACGTGCGAGTCGAGGACCCCGCCATATTGTCCTGCCGTAATGAAAGACCTTCAAAACGATCCTGAAGTACACCAAAATCTTCTCTCATGGCTCGGAGCGCTTCTCCGTTGGACTGCACCAGTTCCTTCACACCACGTATTTCCTCCAAGATCTCCTGTTGCATTTCGGGGTTATCCCGAAATGGCACCATCTTTTGTGGGGAAGGCAGCTCTGTCTTGGAACGTTTTCCGTGTGAAGAAAAGGGAGATCCGAAGTCTAAGCGCGCTGGTTTATGGGCCGCCATCTCCCCCGAGGCACCCCGGTAAGTTCGGAGCAAAATATTAAGTTAATGTAGGTATTAAGTCAGGATTCTGAGTAGGCCCCTCGGGAGCTTCAGCGCAAAGCGTCTAACCCGCTGGACATCAGGCTCCGCCCCCCTGCCTAAGGGAGTTTTAAAAAATATATTGATGTAACAGTATGGAGCCCAATGTGCATGTTTGCCTAGGAAACATCAACAAAATAATCCTTACATCGTATCACCTTCTAAAGTGGGAAAATATATTTTTGTACACCATAAGTGATCAGAATGTACTACCAATTTCACCCCCCCCCCCCAAACACACTAGAGGTGGCTATTGCAAAAGATTTACAAAAATTGAAAAGCTACTAAGTTAAGTGCAACACTAATCATCATCATCATCATAATAACACTAGTAACAACACTAATTATAATAACTAACAATCATAATTATCTCTTCAATTAGTTTATTGCAAATGATAAATAATTCATAGCACTGGTTCCCAACATGTGGACCAAAAACTCCTGGGTATCTGTGAGACCATTTACAGGGAGTCTGCAAGACACAGAAAAGAGAAAACAGAGAGGCTGGTGGGAGCTGACTGGGGGGAGGGAGAGAGAACGAGACAGTCTGATGGGAACTGGTTGAGGGGGAAGGGAGTGAGAGAGAGAGACTGATTGGAAGGGGAAGAAAGATAAAAGGGGGTTGGTGGGGGGAGTCTTGGAACTGAGTGGAGGGGGTTTGTGAAGGGTGGTGAGGATTTATTACAGGTCCCGGGATTTACAGAGGTTAATAAGGGATCCACAAAATCAGAAAAGTTTGGAACCTCTGATTTATAGTATATCAAATAGGTGCCAAATTTGTGGGTACAGTGAGTGCATGTGCACCCCGATACTGAGTAGGGCTAGGTATATCCATCCCTTTTTCATATCAGGAGGTTGTTCTTGTATTTTTATGTTTTGGGATTTTTTTCAATTCACTTTGAATTATTTTTAATGCTTTTAAAAGCAAAACAAAATGGAGAAAAGTGTGTTTTTTTAATTCATTTTGAAATAAAATGAAACAAGCCCGTGTTCTATTTTTCTTTTCATTTTACAACTAATGCAGCTCTCTAATAATAAACAAATGTCTTCAAATGTGTCCTGGGAGTTATAGTTTTATTTTGTTTAAAACTTTCAATCATATTAAAAGGTAGGCACGTTTAGTATATCAAAATGGTGGAAACTCCGGCCTAGGCTGCAGGAAAAGAGGCAGAAGCCTGAAGCGTCATGGCTGCCACCTTGAAATGTCAAAATTTGAAATTATCCTAGTGTATGGGAGGAAGAAAAGGACGCAATCTGTCATGCTATATAAAGACAAATAGTGAAATAGGATATCCTGTAGGCAGTTTTCTTGGCTTACTTTTGTATAATTTCCGCATAGTATTCCAAGGTGAATTCTGTAATATTTGGTTAAAAGCAGTAAAAGATCAGATTTATGAAGTTGCCAAGTTACCCAATTCCGTATTTTTTCCAGTTCTGGTATTATATTTGCATTGCAATTTGATATGGTATTTATAGTCCCTGATTTTACCTATAGAAAACAGAGTTGCAGGTCCCATAATGCATCCGAATGAGACAGTCAGAAATCCAGGACTGGCTTAAAATGTCACTCCTGGAACTGTGTAACTTGGAAACTCTAGATTTAGAGATGTAGTTACTAATCTGCAGTAAAATAACACATTGTACCTTAACAATATTTATTGTAGTAGTCACTAATCTGCAGCACATTAGTAGTGCAGGTTAATAGCTCCTGTGATTAAATATAAATTTCTGTGCCTGCTGCTGAGGGTATCACAGATTCTTAGCTGCAGTAACACAGAGATTTATTTAAAAAGCTTTTTTCTATACCACCTTTATGATTTCACCAGAGATAATAGGCCCAAAATCAGGCCTCCTATTTCTTAAAGGGGTTAGTTTTAGACTGCTACATCATATGGCGGTTTTTGGCCTGAAGCAGGGGATTAAATGCTTTCAATACCCCGAAACGTGTCACGTCGTCCTCCCGCTATCTCAACCTACAGCCTTTCTGATATTGACTCAGCTAAGTAACGCATTCTAGTGCTTTTTTATAAAATTTAAGATTTACGTCTTACTTAAATAAAATGGACGGGCCACAACGGCACAAGGTGTGCTTCCTTCTGCTTGGTTGGCCTCTCCGACAAAAAAATTAGTAGATTGCTGTAAGTTCTTTTTGAAACACGGACTTTTTGTTACCCAGGTTTTTCACTGTTTGATGGTTTTATTTAACTTGGTGATTGGTATTTGTTGATTTCTGATTGGACTTTGTCAACAGATGGCATCAGACAACAGCAGAAGATTGGACTTTGTCCATTGCAGGAGAGGGGTACAAGCTTCATTTTCACAGCATGCCGCCTCCTACATTTCTAAAGCAATTCAATCCACAAACCTCTGCAGACAATCTGCTAGATCACGAGGTCTCCACACTTCTTGCCCAAGGGGCAATAGAAGAAGTAGCCATTCTTCAACGGGGTGCAGGGTTCTTCTCCCCCTATTTTCTCATTCCAAAGAAAACAGGAGGACACAGACCCATTCTAGATCTCAGAGAATTGAACAAATATCTGTTTCGAGAGAAATTCAAAATGATTTCTCTAGGAACTCTTCTGCCATACCTTCAAAGCCAGGATTGGCTTTGCTCTCTAGACTTAAAGGATGCATACACTCACATTCTCATCCATCCAGATCATAGGAAATTTTTTATGTTTCCTTTTCAGGGGAGAACATTTCCAGTACAGGGTTCTTCCCTTTGGTTTGACTTCAGCACCAAGGGTATTCACGAAATGTATGGCAGTAGTAGCTGCATTTCTACGAACCCTGGGAATTTTCATCTTCCCTTACTTGGATGACTGGCTCATTCGAGCCCCTACAGTTGCAGAGGCCAGCACTGCACTGTCCCGTACAATACGAATCCTCCAATACTTGGGATTGGTAATAAACTTCCCAAAATCTCAACTAGTTCCTTCCCAATGCCTAGATTTCATAGGAGCCTGTCTGGATACCAGACAGGCAAGGGCTTTCCTTCCACAAGCCCGGTGTCTTCGCATAATGCAACTAGCTTCTCAAGTAGCAGGCAAATCCTCCCTCACTGCTCGAGAGCTACTGCAGTTACTGGGACATATGGCATCCACAGTTCATGTAGTCCCATATGCTCGCCTCCACATGTGAGCAGCTCAGTGGACCCTCTCCACACAGTGGACACAGGCCACGGGTCATTTGTCAGACAAAATAATAATCTCTCAATGACTAATTTTGTCCCTCCAATGGTGGCAATCACTAGAAAATCTGACAGTGGGGTCTCCTTTCCATCAACCCCTCTTCCAGGCCACCCTAACAACAGATGCATCACAGGTGGGTTGGGGAGCACACCTGAATGATCTCTCTACCCAGGGCAACTGGACTCCACAGGAGATTGGTTTACACATAAACCTCCTGGAATTAAGAGCAATCTATTTAGCTCTTCGAGTATTCCATGCCCAGCTCAGCTACAAGACAGTCCTAGTCCAGATGGACAATCAAGTAGCCATGTTCTATGTGAACAAGCAGGACAGAACAGGCTCTCTGTCGTTATGCAACGAAGCTTTATGACTGTGGGCCCTAGCCAGAGAGCATCAAATTCACCTTCTAGTGGTATATTTTCCAGGCATTCAAAACCTTTGGGCAGACAAACTCAGTCGATTACTGCTGCCTCACGAGTGGTCCCTTCACCTAGACCAGGTGGCAAAGATATTTCATCTCTGGGGCCCTCCAGACATAACCTCTTTGCAAATCCACTGAATGCCAAACTTCCCTGGTTCTGTTCCAGGATTCCAGCTCACAACTGTCAGGCAAGGGATGCCTTCCTCCTTCACTGGGGTCAGAACTTCCTTTATGCCTTCCCACCCATTCCCCTCATCCCCAAAACAGTCTTCAAGCTTCAGAGAGACAGGGGTCACATGATTCTCATAGCACAACGATGGCCACGCCAAACGTGGTATTCCCTGCTTCTACATCTCTCTCAAGCGGCACCTCTGGAGTTAGGGCATGCTCCAGATCTCCTTTCTCAGGAGAACGGGATGCTATGGCACCCGAATCCCCAGTCCCTGCAAATCACGGCCTGGTTGCTGAAGGCTTAGACCTCCAAGATTTCAACCTGTCTCAACAGGTAAAAGATATCCTTCAGGCTTCTAGGAAACTTTCCACAAGAACATCTTATGCCTTCAAGTGGAAACGTTTTACTATATGGTGCTCCAAGAAGGGATTAAACCCCCTTGTCAAACCCTTAGAATCAATACTAGACTATCTCCTCACTTATCGGATTCTGGTCTAAAGACTAATTCGGTAAGAGTCCATCTTAGTGCAATTGCAGCTTCTTATAAGCCTCTGAATGGACAACCAATTTCCTCTCATTCACTCATATCAAGATTTATGAGAGGCCTTTTATTAACTAAACCTCCCATCAAGCCACCACCGGTGACATGGGATATAAATCTAGTTCTCGGGCAGCTCATGAAGCCGCCTTTTGAACCTTTAGCCCCTACAGCCCTTAAGCTTTTGACCTGGAAGGTCATCTTCCTAATTGCAATCACCTCTGCCCATCGCATTAGTGAATTGCAAGCTTTAATGGCTGATCCTCCTTATACTAGGTTCCATCATGATAAGGTTGTTCTTTGGACTCACCCACACTTTATGCCAAAGGTGGTTTCACCTTTTCATTTAAATCAATCAATTTATCTTCCTGTATTTTTTCCAAGGCCTCACGCCTCTCATGCAGAAAGAAACCTTCATACTTTGGATTGTAAAAGGGCTTTAGCCTTTTACATACAAAGAACACAGCAACATAGAAAGTCCTCAAAACTTTTTATAGCTTTTGACCCTAGTCATTTGGGACTTCCAGTCTCTTAACTTTATCTAAATGGATTGCCCAATGCATATCCTTTTGCTTATGAGAGTAAGGGTCTTCCTCTTCAGGACCATGTCACAGCTCATAATGTGAGAGCCATGGCAGCTTCTATGGCTAATCTCCACTCTGTGTCTATCGATGACATTTGTCAAGCAGCCACCTCGGATTCAGTACACACCTTCACAGCCCACTACTGCCTTGATAAAGCCTCCCATCGCGATGCCTTTTTTGGCCAAGCGGTTCTTCAAAATCTCTTTCAGACCTAAATCAACTCCTACCCACCAACCCTGGTGGAATGCCAGAGATCCATGGGAGGAAGGATTCCCACCCTCTAGGGTGGCACCTTCCTAGGGCTATATCCCTGGCATCTTCAGCTAGGGAGTTCCCCATATGTGAGGACTACATTCCTGCTTGTTCCTGGAGATAGCGTAGTTAATCACCTGTAACAGGGGATCTCTGGGAACAGCAGGAATTTAGTCCTCACAACCCCCCCAGGAGTTGTCTCTCTATCTCTTTGTCTCTTTCCTCTCTCCCTCCATCCTTTCACTCAGCTACAAACTTAACTGAAGAGGGACAGTTGAAAAGGCGGAAAGGCAGCACACATGTGCTGAGGGATGCTCCCAAAAGCGTTCCTATTGGACGCTGGGGAGCATTCCCGCACAGGCTCTGTCAGTACCGACGATACCCATATGTGAGGACTAAATTCCTGCTGTTCCTGGAGATCACCTGTTACAAGTGAGTAACTACGCTTTCCATAACAGTGAGCTCAAAAGTGAGACTTTAAAAATAAATATTCATATTCAAATAAAACGCTAAAATATTAAAAAAATAAATGACCCAGCAGTGGCAGAAATTCAAATTGAGGGCCCCCAAGCAAAATATCAGAAGGGGCCTCTGGAACAGGAAGTGGATCCACTTCAGAAGATATGTGAGCAGCTATAAATAGGTCTTTTTTTTAATGGGCATCCCTGCACTGCAGGGATCGCTTTGGTGGAATTTAGTTACTGTTACCTAGTGTTGCTAACCCTGTGTATAGTATGCTTTCATTATTTTCACCTTTAAAAGCATCTACACAAATTTTACACTGGGCTTTTTATGTGGGTAATGGTTTTATGCCATTTTTAACATTAAAATCACAATTCAACCCCTTAAGAAATTAAAAGGATGGCCACGACCAGGCAAGCCATGCTGTGACACTTCCCTCGTGGGGAAGGTGAAACTGGGCAAGATGTTCTCCAGTGCACGAGAGACCCGCTCTTTGTTATTCTTCGTAGTTGACCTGCACAGCAGCCATTTTGTTCAGGTGGGAGCCCGGCTGTTTCAATGCTGGAGTCTGCAGACTTGGCATCTTACTTGGGCATGGACATCTTATCCCCTAAACTACGGAGACCCTTGAAACTGATGATGGCAGCGATGTGCCCAGAGTTCTTGGTACGCTGTTCCCCCAATGCGGGAGAAGATGACATCCCAAGGAGGACAGACTCCCGGGCTTAACACAGTGGTTCTATTTGCCCCATGGGACAATCAGGATGTGTTGAACCAGCGAGGGAGGAGAGGAGTCAATGCGGTTAGTGTTTCAACTGTGTCACGGGTCCAGAATATGCTCTGAGTGCAACTCCAGTGTAGATGATTTGTTCTCACGTTCTAGACTGAGTACATCTAGAGTCTTTTCCCCGACTCATCCTGAAGAATTTACTTTGGAATCCATTTGTTTGGCTATATTGAAACTTACTACCTGCATCTGAGGCAAAAGAGCTTTACCAGCTACTCAAGTTCAATGTAATAAAGTAGCTTTTGAGGAAAATGCAGTGGATATTGTTGGTATGTCTACTTCTCTTGCCAATGTTAAAGTAAAAACTCAGAGGACCATTCTGAAGGTGCACATCCAGGCCATCCGGATGTCCAGAAATATGGATGGCCCAGAGATGCACCCGATTCTGCTCAAACAGGGGCATCTAGCCATCGCGGGAGCAGAATCGCAGCACAATGGCTGGACATACGGGGGGGGGGGGGGGGTGCGGTGCCCCAAGTCTGACACCCCGAAACGTCCAGCCATTTTCCTGACTGACTCAGCCAGGCTCCTTAATGGAGCTGCAGAGCCATGGTGTCATGTTGCCATGGCACCGCGTTTCCATTAAGGAACTGCAATCCCCGGTCATCAGCAACAACTTTCTCTCCCCGTAGACCAACCCCCTTGCCCCACTGACCTGCTGGGAAGCTCCTCCATCCCCTCACCCCACTGACCTGTCCCTGCACCACCATCCTCCAGAATTCAGGGGGACTTATTCAACCTCAAAGGATCGATCCTGTACATCTGGGGTCGCATCCCCGCCCGCCCTTGCTCCTCCCTCAGCCCGTCCCCTCCCGCTCCCATCCAGAGCTCTCTGCACATCTCCTATGTATGTGCAGGGAGGTTTGGGCAGAGGATACTGTCCTGGCATTTAGCGGGGATGGATGTCCGACCCGGACATGCATCCCCACTATACGTGGCTTAGAATGACCCCCCTCAGTGTTGAGGGGTGTTCTGAAGTATTTGTTAAAGACAGTCTTAACCGATATTATAACATAGACGAGTTAGAGAATATGTCTTGTGCAGATAATCTGAGGCCGATAAATTTTCCAAAGTCTTCTACGATCTCAGCTAAAGATATGTTTTAAAACTTACTTGACAAGTTTTGGCGGTTGCTCCTGAGTCCCATCTATCTTTGAGTCAAATGCATTATTTACCACACCCCCCTCCCCCCCGGTAAAGATGATTTCTAGAGATGTGGAGAGATCAGATATACCCCAAATGGACAGGCTGAATATCTCTGCTATATTTGAGAACAATGATTTGGAAACAGTTACTCCATCTACTTTATTAGTGACTTTTGCCATAATGTCAGATTGTGAATGGTTATTGTGGATGTTTTTCAAGAAAAAGGAATCATTCATTCATGGGCCTTATAGTCTGTATATTTCCTGATTTAGGCCAAGGAAACTCATTGGAGAAGAAAGACATTTCTTTTGATGAAGACTGGTGTATTGTAGCTGGGAGCTTTATTTTTTCTTAAATTTCCTTGTAAATATTTAGTTAAGCTAAATTTAGTTAAATTATCTTTGAACCTTCCCAATTGCTCTCGTTCATCAATGCACATAGACTATAGTTTCTGAGATGTTATATTCATTAATCCATGGAAGTTAAATATTGCTTGTCTACTTCTGGTAGCTTTTCCAGCTTTAATTTTCTATATTTTTTTTTCCTTGTTGGATCCCCCGCTTTGTATTGTGGGCTAGAGATAAAGAGTATTTTCTTTTTTGGTTTCTGTACAAGATTTGAATGCTTGGATAATTGTTAAAATTCATAAATAATAAATAAAACATCAAGACAAAAAATTAAAAGAAAAATAAAATAAAACACACATTTATTTAGACAGTTTTGTATACCACCTTATCCTTCAATCAAAGTGGTCACAACACAATTGGGGGATACATTTAACACAAGGGGATATAAGACACATACACTAATACTTACAGGGAACATTGGGCAATGCAGGGTTAAGTGGCTTGCCCAAGACCACAAGGAGCACCTGTGGGACTAGAAACCCCAGTCCTTCCAGCCCAAAGTTGCTGTCCTCTAGTGGGATTTGAACCACCAACCTTCCGCCCTGAGGTACCTTGCCCCTTACTCACATCTATGAGAAGACTAACTACTAGTTCCAAAAATGAATAGAGATCCAAGACCCAATCAAATAAACCAAGAAATAAGTATGTCAGCTTAGCAGGGTTTTGAAGAATGAATTCACCTTCCATCTCTCCCCTCTCCCCATTCCTTCTAAATAGGGGAGCTGTTAGAAAGGACACTAACAGATACCATCTTTACCACTTATTTATTAGTAAGAGGCAGATAGCTGTGCAGGTTGACAGAACACATATCTATTACTCTTAAATTTAATTAAACATTTCCAGCTAGAGTTACTTATGTGTGCTACTGTGTTACTGTATGTAAACACTGTTAATGCAAGTTATTAATAACTAGGTCACTGACTAAAATACAGCCTGTGGTAAAATAATCAAAGTTACTGGTATTAGTATCTGCTAATGCAGTAGTGCACGGTAAGAACTCTAGTCTTTACATGAAAACCACAACATCCACCTATCTGAAGAACTGTAGATTTCAATAGAAGAAATTGTTTTCTCTTAAACTGAGTAACTAGAAACATTGAGGAACATTTGCACAGGGCAATTCATAAAGAAAGATTCTTTTAGTGTAGAAAGGTTTCAACACAGTCATGATCTGGATCAAGTGCTAAGGTAATAAGCAATTTAGACATCCCAAACTTTCTAAAAATTAAGTAAACTTTAGTATACCAACAGTAAATGGAGACATTTATCCTTAACGCTCATGTAACCAGATCTTATAATGTAAATAATAAATACGTTTTATATTTACCTGAGCTCCTGATTCCATGGTGTGGCTGGTTTTGCTACAGCTTAGGGTAATGAGGTTTAAAAAGTATGAGAGTAAAGTTTAAAAGTAAATAAAGTTTGGGACTGAAGGGGGAATCCTGGCTGTTTTTTAAATAAAAATAATTAAATGGAGGGGTTTTCCAAGTCGGAGGGGAAAGCGGAGCCAATAAATTATTTTTTTAATTGAAAAAACGTAATCACGTTCGCATTCACAGACAAAATAATGTGATTAGGACAGCTAAGAAAGCTGCTGCGAGTAAGGGGCTGAGGGCTGAAAGAGTCGGGGGTGCTGGTGACAGATGAGCTGGGGGCAGAGAGAGTGGTCCCAATGCTGTTTGCAGGCATCGGGCCTGCTTTTGCTTGCCCGGGGCCAGCAGATAGCATTGGGAACATCATTTGAGGGGGGAGGGGCATTAGCCGACAAGCAGCATCTAGGAAGACAACTCTGCTAGGCTGGCTTTGGCCTAGTTAGTGGGGTCAGAGCTGGCTTTAAAGGGGCTAGACAATCGGGGGTTCTCAACCCTGTCCTCGGGACCCAGCTAGCCAGTCGGGTTTTCAGGATAACCACAATGAATATGCATGGGAGAGATTTGCATATAATGGAGGCAGTGTATGCAAATCTCTCTCATACATATTCATTGTGGTTATCCTGAAAACCCGACTGGCTAGGTGGGTCCCGAGGACAGGGTTGAGAACCCTTGGTAGAGGCTCCTTTTACTGTTTTGAATGGCTGTTTTTTGGGAAATGTTGAGAAACGGCATAGGCTCTAGGGGGGCTTCTGGAGAGAGGGGTGATGGGCTGGGGCTATGGAGATCCAGAAAAATTAATTTTCATTATGATTCATGGTGTTTATTATGGTGGAGGCTGACTTTCTGAGGCTCTGGGTGGACTCCAGAGCCTTGGTTTTAAATGCACAATGCACAATGCAGATATGTGTTAGGAAGGCTCAGGAAAGCCTAAAACAATGTTAAAATTTAAGTTTTAATTCCTGAGGGTAGCCAGATATAAGGGCATGAGGCTGCTAGTGATTAGGCAGAGCAGGGACCTCTCTTTAGAGCTCTACTGAAGCTTATTGCAGGCAGGAATCTAAGGTTTCAGTAACACTATTTTGTATCTTGTATTTTTGATTCATTAGAATTTAAAATGACAGTACAGAAATTACTTGAAAGTGTAATTATGATTGTTATGGGGAATTCTTTTTAATTTGTAGGAGCGTGTTTTGGAAGGGTGTCTGGAACTATATCTTTGGGAAGTGAGTGGAAGAACACTTTTTTCTGAGTGGTTTGGTATGCTGGGATGTGTTTGAGTTGAGTGTCAGTTGGGGTTTGTCTGTGAAGTCAGTGGAAGGTGTGCTGGTTGTGATAGTGAGGAAAAACTGAATGTTAGTGATTTTTGGGAAATTACTAAAGAGAATCCATAAGTAATTAACAAGAATTTGATGTCTCTCTGTAGTTCCAAGGAGAAGAGAGAGGAAAAGTTGAAATTTTTGGAAAAATATTTCCATGAAGGATTTCTTTTGGTCATCTTTGAGCAATTGCTTCAAGTATTATTCTGTAATTTATTGAGCTTTTAAATAAGGAAGTGTTGAAAGGAAAAAAAATAATTTGAGAACGGTCATGCTGAATTAAAAAGTCAGATAGCTGTTGTAGTTGTTTAAGGCTGACAGTTTGGTTGAAACTCTTTAGGAGTGGAAATTCTTAAGGAGCTCTGCCAGTATTAAACTGGTTTTCTGTATTTCTTAGCTGTGGCGTTTTTTGAAAAATCTGCTTATTTTGGTATGTGTGTGTGTGTGAAGGTAGGGGGGTTAGTTAGGGTTTATTTAATTATGTTTAAGGGAGTTTACCTTAAAAAAAGGTGAAAAGGCTTCAACTGTTCAGCCACTGTCATATCACCTAGGACAATATAAAAGAAAAATATAAGGTTTTGCCTTACTGATTTTTTAAAGTCAGGTAAGAGGACAGAACTAACTGAAAAGTCATCTGATGAAGAGCCAGTTGTGAGGCCAGAGAAACAAAAGGAAGGACCCAGATCCAGAAGTGGACCAGAAACAAAGTGGACATGGGCCCAATCCCCAAGACAGAATTTTTGTTTGGAAGATAAATATACATGTTTGTTGATTAGAGTGAATTCATATTTTTATTTGAGCTCAAATACTTTTAGGTTTTTTTAGAGCTTTGGAAATCCAGGTATACCTAACTATGTGTGTGTTCCTGAAGAACCTGCAAAAGAGAGAGAGTACAATTAGTGAACCTGGATTGCTTTAAAGGAATTGATATAACAATTCTGAGTTGTAAAAGAAATGCTTACCTGATTAGAATGACACCATTTAACCTGAAAAGAAATGAAACACAATCTGAAGGAAAGTGTCTTATTTCAGAAGTTAGCATATGTACATTGGTAATTGAATAATTATAAGAGAGAATATTTATCTGAGTGATTGTTGTTTTGGTTAGAAGAATTCTTTAAAACAAGAAAGATTAAATAGGTTATTTTAATGCTAGCTGTGTTAAATTGCTGCTACTTAGACATTGTCATTTTTATACTAAATATTTAACTTAAATATTTAATTTAATATTTAAAAGCATCCTTAACCCTTTTCAAATGGCCATGAATGCAGCAGCACGCATTCTCAGCGGCATAGCCAGGAGTGATCACATTACGCCCATTCTGATGGAACTTCACTGGCTACCGCTACACAGCAGACTCACTTACAAAGCTCTACTCATAACCTTCAAGGCCATTAACCGACTGTCTCCTTCATCTATCTCAGCACTCCTTACAATCACTCCAAACAGCAGGCTGAGAAGATCAGCAACAGCCAACACTCTTACTATCCCCCGCGAATCCATAAAATGTAATCAACTAACCAGGAACAGGGCCTTTGCATTTTACGCCCCAAGAATCTGGAACATCCTCCCCCCACACCTCCGAGCAATTAAAGACCTTCCCCAATTCAGAAAAGCTCTAAAGCATCATCTATTCCTCCTCCATTTTTCTCACCTTAATAACCCCCCACCACCCTAAATTCCTTCATCCAATTCTTTACTCCCACAACCTGACTCATAACTAAGAATATACCTGACCACCAAATCAGGTACATCTCACTGTCCCCACATTCTTATACATGATTCACTATTAATTATAATCTGTAAATCTGTAAATAGTTCATAATTTAACTCTGTTATTAGTTTATTAGTTTCCTCTTCCCTGTTCAGTCCAAGTTTATTTTCCTGTTATAATGTAAGTATTGATATCATTGTTCTGATGTAATGCAAATGTTATTGTTTTATGTAAACCGCACTGACCTTGAATAGCGCGGTATATAAGAATGGATAAATAAAATAAATAATAAATAAATAAATAAATAGTATTACCCTATTCAACAGGTTGTTGATTTTAAAATATATCTATAATAGCTAAAAAAAATATTTAAATTTAATATTTTAAAGGACTTTGAATCCTCCTTTAAAGTTACACATTGTAAAAGATTTGTGTCATCTTACCTGAATACAGCTACAATAACATCTAAGGCTTTACTGTCTTAAAAGTATACTGAAATTAGTTCTTTTATTGCGCCACTGAATTTGTTGTCAATTCTCTGATACTAAGTTTGCTGGATGGTAGTGTTTTTCATCTTTATTCCCTCCAGACGTGCTCCAGCTTGAGGTACGGATATTTGACTACAATAAGATCTAGCAGGGTATTAGTAAGGCTGGTTTGCCCAGAGGTCAGCTTACAGGCAGAAAGTGGTGTAGTTGTCAGAATACAGCCTTTTTTCTTTAGTAATTTTGCATTCAGGTAATTTTGAATTTTGAACTCTGAGCTCAAAATCAAAAATTTTTGAAATGTGTTTTTTTTTTTTAAGTTCTAGAAGTGATTGAAATTGTTAAAGAGGATCAAAAAGTTAAATAACTGTTTTAAAGCACCCTTTTCAAATGTCAGTGAAATCTGAATTTTTGGCAGAAATTTGAAAATTTCATAAATTAACCATATTTATTTCATTAAACCCTTGAGAGCTGAGAAATTTAATTCTTGTGTAGTATAGCCTCATTTCCCTGGGGAAGGGTCTGCTTTTTCCATACAAGTGCCCAATCTCCAGTCAGAAGAGGAAAAAAGTGAATATCATGGAAGTCTTCCAAAAGCAAATTGATGAATTATGCCTGAGGTTGGAAAGTTCTGATTGAAGTTCTCCTCATTAATAGTCCCCTGTAGTAACAACTGGATTCAACAGGAGAAGACTATTCCAGATTTTTATTGGTTTCTGATATGCTCTGATGACATGTCCATTGAAGAGTGGATTAAAAGGTTTGTTCTGCACTGAAGATTTTGAGAGTATCAGTTGAGGATCAAGTGGAGACACTAAAAGATCATCTCAAGAAGCAAGTGACAGATATAGTCAAGTATTTAGCACCAAGAAGAAGCCGCTTGGTGTACAACATTTTTGAGGTTTTATTACAAATATACAGAGATAAAGTTCCATTGGGGTTCTGTATAAAGGAATTTTATGACCGTCACCAGTGAGTGAGAGATTCTCTATAAGAGTATATGGATACCAATTACTGGAGAAGTTAACAGCAATACTGGAAATAGATCATAATAGATTGAAGGAACATTTTGTCCTTTGATTAAGGAATAACACGCTTCAAAGGGAAATTAGGAAGAAAATGGAAGAAAATCCCCACATAATGTTTCCAAATCTTATGTAATCTGAAATTAGCTGGTCTGAAAAGGAGCAAGTTCCTTACAGCATGCTAGAGTTGAAGTACTTGTGAGGAATCTAGTGGTAGATACTGGAGTATCTAAACAGTGCTACAAGAAATTGCACAGTCACCTACTAGAATAGAGCAAAGACAAAATTAATTTTGAAGATAGGTTGAGAGGAAGAACAGAGATAAAGCCCTTTTATGGTCAAATGCCTCTAAGTCGTGAAAATAGAACCAATATTTTGTCAAAAGACCTCCTCCTCCTCTATTGAGAAATGGAAGAGATGATATGTGATATTGATGTAATGAGCTGGGACATATAGCATGTCATTGTAGGAGTGAAAAGCCTAGGAGGGATACTAACAATTGGAGATGCAGATTACATCCACAGGGTGATGGTGAACCTTATCTGGGTCCAGGTTCTGGAGCTTCTGTACACAGTGGAACATCTGAGGTTTAGGGCCCCAAAAGAAAAATAACCCTTTCAGTCTCAGATTTGCCAGCAGACTTCAAAGGGAGATGTCCTTGATACAGAACGAAAGAGGTTGAGAGAGAAGGCTATTGGGCAAAGTCTTGTGTTAATTTTCTTAGTGGGAGGTATCTTGACAAAATGTATAGTAGATACAGGCTCAAATGTGTCAACCATCCCTGCCAATCATTTTTATAAGTACTTTCAACATAACATCCTGATAAATTAGAAGACGCTAGCTGGGTGAAGCTCACAGCAGCAAATTTTACAGATCTTCCAGTTTTAGGATATATAAAAGTGGATTCATTGCTTTGGACAGACAATTCCAACTAGGTGCATATTTGTTGTAAAGGATAATTCCAACTGGAAGAATGTGTCTTGGGTATTGTGGGAATGAATGTCATCCAAGGAAATACAACTGGAATCACCAGAATCTTGAGTGACATTTATGTATTTATTTATTTAATTTGCCAGGTGAAGAAATTTAAGAAATCAGTATCTGAAACCAGATTGAGTTTTGTAAAAATTGGGTCTGAAAAACATTTGATACCTCATTTCTTCAAGAAAATTATCAAAGGTAGATGTCATAACGTGAGAGGTTTAAAAGTCTGTAGTTTAGTGACAGTGACACAGCAGATGAACTTTCAGACAAACTTATAGTTGCTAATGTAATAACAAGGCCTGAGAGAGGTTTTGTGCCTGTGAGGATATACGAGGGGAGGCTGATAAGTCTCTGGCTTTGTAATGAAACAGAAAGCTACTGTAAGGACACACTTCAGTTCTGGAGGTCTGAATGATCTCTCTGCGGTTTTGTTGTATTTGGTACTGACTAAAACAAAACTGCAGAGAGATCATTTGTACCGCTGGAATTGAAGTATACCTGTAGATTTCTGTTTCATTACGAGGCCAGAGGCTTATCAGCCCCCTCGTAGTCTTGTGTTCAAGAACAAGAGTAGCTGAAATTTATAAGCCATCAGAAGTTTTGTCAGGATCTGGGGTACATTTGGAAGAGTCTCCTAATGGAATTTTAGAAGGAGTGTGGCGTAAATAGTGCAGAAGCTTTGGCTTCTGAAGATTTGCCACCTATCAAAGTAAACTGGGAAGAGCTGAGTCCACAACAAGCCAGTCAATTAAAACAACTTTTTTGATTAAACACAGTGAAGTTTTCTCCATAGTTAGTTCAGACATTGGGTATACCACACTTGTCACTCACCAGATAAACACAGGTGATGAACAACCTAATTAAATGGCCTTTTAGGAAAGTTTCACCTCACATTTTAAGGAGTTCTGGAGTCATGTGCATGAACTGGTAAACCAAGGTATCTTACACAGAAGTAGCAGTCCGTGGGCATCTCCAGCTGTGGTCCTGAAAAAGAAAGATGGCACACTAAGATTGTGTTTCAACTTCAGGAAACTGAATATCATAACAGTTAAGGATGCATACCTCTTGCCAAGAATTGATGAGTCACTGGATGCATTAGGAAGAGCCACCTGGCTTTTGTCATTTGATCTAATGTCGGGGTATTTTTCAAATGGGTATGGACCCGGAAGACACGTATAAAACCATGGTAACAACGCCTTTAGGATTATTTGAGTGGACACATGCCTTTGGCCTTTGTAATGCCTCTGCAGGTTTCCAAAGGCTCATGGAAGTGGTGTTAGGGGACTATGCATTTGATATTCTGCTATTATATCTTAATGAAATCCTTGAATACCCTCCCAGTTTCAAACAGCACTTAGAACGGCTGGATATAGTGCTCAGAAGACTCAGAAAGATTGGTTTAAAGTTGCAGCCCACCAAATGTAAATTTCTATATAGAAGTGTAAGATTCCTGGGGTATATAGTATCTGAAAACAGAATACGTATTGATCATGACCAGACAAATGCTCTGCAGTAATAGAAAGGTCCTGCTAATATAACCGAGATTTGCAGTTTCTTAGGTTTTGCAAGTTGTTACCATCATTTTGTCCCAAGTTTGCCAAGATTGCCTCACCTTTGCACAAATTAACTGGAAAGCCTTGTAAGAGGAAGTTAGAAATTCCTTTGTGCTGGTCTTCAGAGTGTAAAGAAGCTTTTGACAAGTTAAAAGAGAAATTGCTGTCTCCTCCAGTATTTTCCTGCCCAGTATTTGACTCACCATTTATACTCTCTACAGATGCAAATAACCAAGGTCTTGGAGCTGTTTTAAACCAAATTCAACAGGCTGAAGTAAAAGTAATTGCTTACGCCAGCAAAGAACTCAGAAAATCAGAATGTAATGATAAATTCGGTGCTTTTAAGTTGGAACTTTTGGTACTTAAGTGGACAGCAATGGAGAAAGTCTGGGAATATCTAATATACAAGAAATGTTTGATGAGGACTGATCCTAATCCAGTGAAATACCTGGACTCGGCTAAGCTTCAGACTGTAGAACAGTGATTGGCACAACTAGCTGAGTTAGAATTTGAAATGGTCTATAAGCCAAGCACATCACAGAGCCTTATGCTATAAACTGACTATCTTTAGGCCAAGTTTTTAGGTGATATGGCAGTACACGTTGCTTGGAGCATCAGAAAACACGGTTATCAGCTGTATCCACAGACAGGTGAAATGTGAGGCCTGCACAGACTGCAGCTGAGGTGGAGACACCATCAACACACCATGGGACAGAGGAGGCAGCACAATCTGCAGCAGTCATTGGTCCAACATGAGAGATGCAGATACCATACCCCATGGATATACAAACCGGGGGTATTTACCTGCAACATTTGGAGGAGGAGGTGTACCAATTTTGCCAGCTAGATAAAGCCACCATAACAAAGCTGTGTGATATGCTGTGCAGGGAGTTGGAACCAGCCACCTTTAGAAGCTATGCTGTGGCAGTGGCTCTGAAAATCACCACTGCACTGGAGTTCTTGGCCACAGTAAGCTTTCAGCATGTGGTAAGTGTCACCACTGGCATCACACAGTCTGCCACATGCCACTGTATTGATGTATTCACAACTGCTCTTGTGAGAAGAATCCAGACCTACATCATTTTCCCTTCCATGCCTGAGCAAAGATAGGAGACTATGCAGGCATTGTATGATATAACTAGCTTCCCATCTGCGATTGGTATCATTGACTGCACACATGTTGCACTGAGGCCACCGGGTGAGGAGCAGATGGCGTACTGAAACTGCCACAATTATAACTCCATGAATATGCAAGTTGTAGTCAATGCCCACATGCTCATCACTGACGTATGAGTCCATTTCCTGGGTTCCAACCACAATGCCTTTATTTTGTCGCAGTCTGGCCTGGGACAAGTAGCATCCACAGGATACCTTGGAGATGCATGGTTGCTTGGTAAGTGGAAACAGTTATGAGCAAATGTGATAGTACTGTGAATCATACAGCTATGTGAGGTGGCACCTCTGAATGGGAGACAGTAGATTAGGCAGATGTTATCTCATGCTCCTGGAGGTAGGTTGTGTAGTCAGAAGGGAGGGTTGCATGGCCAGGATGAGTCACAGAGGGAACACATCTGAACAGCAACATTGGACTCCAATAGAGAAAAGCAGGCCTGGGGTATCAAGGCTTCAGAATGTTGCGAAACAGTGCATCCTGGAGACATGGATAAAGTCTGAACCTCAGCCAGGCAAAGACATGCTGCACATGGATCTGCAGGAACTGTTGCCAGAATGCACATCTTCAAGCCCCTGTCATGTGAAAGGCACCATATAGATGTCCACCACCTACCCCTCCACCCCCAACACACCTAGCACTTTCTGTACTGATGTGTGCCTGTCCCATGCTCCAACAATGTGACTGTGGATATCCTCTTCAATCATGGCTACTGACACCTGTGTATAACCATGGCTACTGACACCTGTATATCACCCCAGACCCCGCCGGAGGAGTGGTAAAACCAAGAAAAGTGGGCTAGGTCAGTGGTGGTATAGGCATTTAGGGTCTTCAAAAGCCGCTTTAGATGTCTTGACTGCAGTAGAGGTAAGCTGCTGTACAGCCCAGAGCGAGTGTGCAGAATCTTCACAGCCTGCTGCAACCTACATAACATTGCTATTCAGCAAAGTGATAGAAGAGAGAGAGAGACCTTGCTGAGGATGCAGAAGAGGAGGGGGTGTAAAGGGGCAACCAACAGCAGAGAGCAGTTGAACTTGCCACCAGGAACAGATTCATTTGGGAAAATTTCTAGAGTAAGCACTGTTTCATTTACTACTGTGCAGTCCAACAAACATCACAGAAATGGTACCTCCCCCACCACCCAACTTATGATCTGGCCCTCTCTGCTTTCCCAGTTGGGCACTGCGTCACAGAGTCTGAGGCATTGCTGGCTTTGTCATCACTCTCCCCTGTGATTGAACCTGTATCAGGCACCATGTCTGATTGTGGTGCTACTGCAGGGTGACCCTCTATAATAAGAGCTGCATCCTGTCCTTGGTGTAAGACCATCAACTGATGACAGGTTAGGGACCTGAAGGTCATGTATGCTGCCATCTCCCTGAGGAGCTGACGCTGTGCCTTTCTATGCTTCTGCTCATTTATGTGGTGGCCCTGCAGCATCTGAGTGCTTGCCTGCAGGTTCTGCTGGATAGCTTGCAACTCTGTGTGGATGTCTTCTGTGAGCTGCAGCAAATATGCCCCCTCCCTGAGCATCTACTGATTCATCTCAACTGCAGGAATCTCTCCCATGTCCTCTTGGATAGGAAAGGACAGTTCATCAGCCATAGGCTGTGCATGGTCTGTTTGCATTTTCCTGATGATCATGGTGCGCTGCTGTTTGCCAGCAGCAGTGGGGGTTGTCGCAAGTGCTGGTGCTGATCTAGCAGAAGTGATGGAGCCCTCACTTCATGATTGCACCCTTCAGCTAGTTGCACTGCTGGCCATGATTGTCCTGGCTGTAGCTGGTCTGTAGGAGAGCAAGAGTTGCACAGGTCAGACCTAGGCACTAGCTGAGGAAAAAAGGAGTGGAAATGTGGTGAGCATGCACCTGCCCTGAATAAAAGGGGCTTATAGACCTATTGCAGCTTCTTGCCTCTGTAGATGTATCCCCATACCATATAGGGGTGAGAGGCCCAGTTAGTGTGTTTCCTTCACTGGAAAAGATGCACACATCAGTAGTATGTCAAGCAGGTCAGCACAGAATGCACGCCCCTCTAGGTTTCCAATTTGGCCCATAGCAAAGTACCAAGGGTGGATGTGAGAATCTGCCAACTTAGCACCTACTTGCCACAGCTGCCCACAGTATATGCCCAAGGTGGCAGGCAGCTACCAAGCAGCCACAAAGCAAGGGATAAGCTGCAAGGGGGATAGCTATAGGACAGGATCTGCTCACCTGTTTGTATTTAAAGGTGATGCATCAGAAGAATTGAAAGAGATATTGATAAACTAAACAGTAATAAATCACCTGGACTCGATGGTATATACCTGAGCGTGTTGAAAGAACTGAAATATGAGATTGCAGACCTACTATTAGTAAACTGTGAACTATCATTAAAATCATCTGTAGTACCTGAAGATATTTCATCATCTGTCAAGGGACAGCAGTAGCAGAAATACACTATATACTGTGCATTGCCTGATTTTAGAATAAACTGCCCCATGATTCTACCTTGGGCCCATGACAACCCAGCTGACTCTCTACTTGAACAGGTGAAGAGGGGGGGGGGGGGGAATGACCAGGTGAGTGAATAGCATTGAAATGGCAATCTGGAAGGGCCCTGCAAGGGCATGGAGGATGGAATGAGGAACATCAGGTGCATAGGGGCAAGAGAGGGTAGGAGAGAAATGCAGGAACATAAGCTGGTAAGAATAGCAGGCATGCAACAGCAGTATGGAAAACAACCCAGCACCCCATTCCATTTGGCACAACTGTCTAGCATGTTACATACCAGCAAGGGAGCAGAAGCTACTTTCCCTCTTGTGTGGCAGGGGAGGAGTGTTCATGACCTGCAATGTTAGTGATGGTGATGTCACCAATGAATTGCAGCACTTGCTCCTCCAGGGAGCTCAATGGTCTTTGTTGGGCAGGTGGCAGCTTGCTGTTACAACCTTCTTTTCCTTCACACACTGCCATATAACCTGCTACTTCTTTTACAGGTCCTCCATGTCCCAGTTGTGGTGTTGCACTGTATTGACCTTGTGGGCAATCTGCAACCAGCCACACTATTGGGTGCTTGCATCCTTGGACCCAAATATCATGGCATGCCTCCTTCATGACCAGCCCTAGGGCTATTGTGGTCTTAGAGGGTACAGAATTGGTCTTACGGGTTTGCTTCATACCGGTTTTCCCTGGGTGCTGAGTCAGGATGGCAAACCGTGGGAATGATGGAAGGAAAACTGTGCAAGGCTTTTAAAATGTGCCATTATGAAGCTGCTCCGAGGACACACCTTGCCCCAAAATATAAGAAAAACCCACGTAAGAATCATATACAGGAATCCGAATAATGATGCAAATGATGGGCGCCAGCAGCTGGGATACCGGTGGAAGAGACTAACCAGGGATATTTAACATCTTGCTCAATTACCAAATTGATTATCGTATGCAAATTATCTATACCCTGAACTGCCACCCATAGCCACCATCTCAGCACAGGTGTCAGCTGCAGTTAAATGGTTCATGCACCAGGCAGCCAGATGCAGACTCTGCTGGACATGAATGGGTGGGTGTATGCTGGGCACAGGTCTAGTATTGTCTGAAGGATATATATGGAAGTGATGGGATAGTGGCTGCTGGCAGAGGCAGAGTAGTATATGGCTTAGCAGTGCAGGCTGGGATGAGAGCACGCTGAGAGTGTTTGCAGTGTACACACACAGAGCGACATACAACCAATGGGTGCAGAAGTGCTGTGTGGTGAAGGATAGGAAGTGCAGGGGAGCTATAGCTCTCAAGGGGAAGTACAAAGCATATCACGCAGTTGACTGACCCAGGAAGGCCTTCGAAGCAGTATGAGAGCATGCATCTCATAGCTCTCAACAGTACTACTGAGCATTTGCACGAGGCTGCTTAACCAACACCCATCTCCAGGCCCCAGAACTTTGGAGGCACCTCTAGTGCTAGTCAGGGCTGCTGACTTGTGCAACCTGCTCTAGGCACCTGCCTCTACAGCCACATAACTGCCCCTTTTCCCACACATGTCCCTAGGTGCCTCTCAAAATTTATTTAATTACAGAAATTTAATATACCCCTACTGGTATCTGAGACATCATAGCAGTTCAGAGCAACCATTTGGAAATCAGAGGCTATAAACACACTGTAGACAAGGACACAAGGAAAGAAACATGGGGAAGGGAAAGGTGTAGTAGCACATCAAAATTTTCCAAGTAACAAAACTTAATTGCATGTAGGCTGTCAGAGAGGAAAAGGAAGGAGCCATAGAAGAGGAGAATTTATTTATTTATTTATTAATTATTTGTGTGCTTTTCTATACCGCCCCTTCCAGAGATCAAGGGCGGTTTACAAGGAACTTAAAACAACAATACAGCAGAACAGTGCAATATTGCATTACATTAAACATTAAGTATTACATAAGAACTATGATACATGGAAAACCGTGTGTAAGCTATTAATAAAAGGAACATAACTATGTTACAAGGAACCAAAAATGGCAAATTATTTACATGGTTAGCAAGAGATATTTGCAGTCATAAGTACAATATTGGGAGGAACATCTAGGTGAAAAGCCAAGTCTTCAAACTAGCTTTGAACTTTGTATATGATGTTTCTATTTGGAGCTCAATGGTCATCGATTTCCACAGATGGGGAGCTTGATAGCAAAAGGCAATTGAGCAGTAACTTTCTAAGTCCAGTATACGTTTTGAGGCGATGACTAGGAGATGTGTGTTAGATGAATGAAGGCTATGAGAAGAGCAGTACGTAAGAACATAAGATATGCCATACTGGGGTCAGACCAAGGTCCATCAAGCCCAGTATCCTGTTTCCAACAGTGGCCAATCTAGATCATAAGTACCTAGCAGTTTCCCCAAAAGAGACAGGTTCCTCAATGCTTGTACTGGGTCAAGCAGTGATATCCCGTGTCCCTTTTAAGAATGGTTTATGGACCTTTCCTCCAGGAACTTGTCCAAACATTTTTTAAACCCAGCTACACTAACAGTTTTTTACTACATCCTCTGGTAACAAATTCCAGAGTTTTTTTTTTTTTAAATTTATAAATTTTAAAACATTACAAAGAAATATCACCATAACAGTATTAACAATACCATTATTAAAGGAAAACAAAAGTAACAAATTAGTCCACATTAAGGAGCGCTCCATTCAAAAAAAAAAAAAAAAAAAAAAAGAACAATTATAACAAAACAACCGACTGGACCTGAAAATACAATCATAAGCTCAATATACTTTGTCAGGAGAATCAGAAAATAAATTCCATTATTTATCTTTAAGAAAATTCTGTATTTGCTCCACCTCAGAGAATACAAAACGATTACCTTGAAATATCACCTGGCATTTACAGGGGAACCTAAGATGAAATGAGGCTCCCAAGGACAACCCTTGCGACCGCAACTGCAAAAAAGCTTTGCATCGCGCTTGGGTGGTCCTGGAAATGTCAGGAAATATTTGAATGGGTTGACCACAAAATTTCATAGATTTCTGTTTAAAATACGACCTCAAAACTCTCTCCTTATCCGTATGTAGTACAAAAGTAACTAATAACGTATCTCTAGAGGATATTTCATCCGTGGAGGATTCCAAAAAATTTGAAATATCTAATGTAGAAGAAACAACTTGTTGATATGGTAGGTCTCCCCCTTGATCTAAATCTCTTACCACCCTCCCTTTAGGGACATAATATATTTGAGAGACCAAAATATCACTCCCATCATTAATTAATAAAATATCCTTAAGATATTTCTGAAACAAAATTAATGGAGATAAATATTGAGTTTTGGGAAAATTTAGCAAGCGCAGTTTCTTAGAACGCACTACATTTTCCAACATTTCATCCTGTTGATGCAAAGAGGAGAGATCTTGAATAAATTTAGCTGAAATAGATTGATGGGAGGTTAATTGATCTGTATGCAAATTAGACCCTTTTTCCAATTCTAACAAATGAGCATCGTGGTCAGCTAACTTGGTTACCGTTTCTCTAGTAAACGCAGCAACCTTCTGTAGGGACACACCCAAAGCTACCTCCATACGGGAAAGCATTACCCAAACATCTTTAATAGAAACATCAGGTGGAGGTGACAAGGGTTGCCCAATAGAAGGAAAGGAAACAACAGAAGGAAGTGGAGGGGGAAAACTTCCCGAGGCAGGTTCCAGCTGTAAAAAAGAACCAAGAAGCACATCACAACCAGCCCCCTCTATCTGCTTAACATCCGACAGAGGGACCTTACTGGCAGGTACATCCAACTCCTGGCAGGGCTGAGCTAAACCCAACATGGGCGAGGGGGTGGAGGAAACAGTACTCACACTTGAAGTATTACTCGGGGTCGATGATAAAAGTCCCCCAGCAGACACAGCAGATTCCACCCGAATGTGAGCATCCATTGGGCCCACCACCTTGACTGCTTTCGTCTGTTCAGGTTGAGGGATGTGCTTCCTTCTCTTTCCCATCCCAAAGAGCCACCCTCGGCACCTCAAGCACCGAAGGGGCACCAAAGGGGCATACCTGCCCCTTCGGACACGCCCCTTCGGACGCACGCCCGCTCAGCATCCCACGTTGGAACCGAGTTCTTATGGCCCTCCTCCCAACAGACAGCCAATCGGGTGCTGGAACAGACGGGGGTTCAGGAACCAATCAAGTAAGAAACCAGGCAGGGAATGAAGCTGCTCACCGTCCCGCGTTGGAGCCGAGTTCTTATGGTCCTCCTCCCAACAGACAGCCAATCGGGTGCTGGAACAGACGGGGGTTCAGGAACTAATCAAGTAAGAAACCAGGCAGGGAATGAAGCTGCTCACCGTCCCGTGTTGGAGCCGAGTTCTTATGGCCCTCCTCCCAACAGACAGCCAATTGGGTGCTGGAACAGACACGGGTTCAGGAACCAATCAAGTAAGAAACCAGGCAGGGAATGAAGCTGCTAACAAATTCCAGAGTTTGATTACACGTCGAGTGAAAAAATATTTTCTCTTATTATTCTTAAATAGTTTAGTTTACCCTGTAGCTTCATTCCATGTCCCCTAGTTTTTCTATATATTCTGATGATGTAAACAATCGATCTGCGTTTACCCGTTCCACTCCATTCATTAATTTATAGGCCTCTATCATATCTCCCCTCAGCCATCTCTTTTCCAGGTTGAAGATCCCTAACATTTTTAGACTCTCTTCATAGGAGCATCCTTCCATCCGCTTTACCATTTTGTTGGCTCTTCTCTGTACCTTTTCTAATAAGGTTAGATTTTTTTTTTTTTTTTAAGATATAGCGACCAGAATTGCACACAATATTCAAGGTGCAGTTGCACCATGGAACGATACAGAGGCACTATAATATGCTTTATTTTATTTTCCATTCCTTTCCTTATGATACCTAGCATTCTGTTTGCTCTCTTGGCCGCCGCTGCACGCTGGACGGAAGGTTTTAACATATTATCCACGATGATGCCTAAGGGGTATGTTTACTAAACTGTCTTAATGCGCGCTCTCCCACGTTATCGCACGATAAGGCGCCTTATCGTGCGATAAGGCGCAAACGAGCGCTGAAGGCGGAGAAAGGCTCCCGGAGGGCGGAGGAAGGCTCCCCAGGGGCGGAGAGAGAGGGTCAATGGGCGGAGAGTGGGAGGGGAGAGGCTCCCTGCACACTAACGCTGTGAAATCCGAGGCTGAAAACTAACGCCAGTGAAACCCTGGCGTTAGAGCTGATTTAAAGGGAAAAGAAAAGAAACCATTTCCGTCAGCAATGTACAGCAAAACCAGGGAAACCTACAAAAAAGTGATGTGTGATACATGTGCACGGAACAAAAGGGCAAAGAAACAGTGAAAATGACCAGAAGAAAATGTAAAAAAAACATAACCAAGCTGGGCAATAGTGATATCAATGGGAAACATCAAAAAACACCCCCAAGAAAGCTCCAAAAAAAGATATGAATTTTGGAAGGGTCTATGCTCTGTCCCCATACAAGGTGAATGAGCCCACAGTGAAATTGCGCTGATCAGGGTTTTCCTCTCCATTGGACAGGTTTCCTATGGTGTGCACATGTTCCACAACAGCAGGGTGGGCAGGTCGGAATGGGCAACTGGACAGATGCTGGAAAAGGGGACACAGAGGGCTGCAGGCAGCACATGCTGTGGTGCAGCTGGGGCACAGTGCGGACTAGGGTAATGCCTAGCTGGCAAATAGGAATGCTGAAACAGTAGAGCAGCCAGACAGCAACTGCTGAGGGCCCAACATGGGCAAGAGTGTGCTTCCCACGGTGTCACAGGGAATAGTACCCAGCAGGTACCCCCAATGGCACGGAACATTGGCAGGCAGTGCTGGGGGAAAGCATGGACAGCTATGCAGGCACCCCTACCCCAGAACCCGCATCATAGGCAGCCGCCTACCCGCACACTGGATGGCCTGAGACTGCGCAGCACCAGCACCACCAGCAGAAGGGCACGTCAGCATGGTGGTAGAGGGGTACTGGTGGTGGAGGTGGCAGTGGCAGCTGCCCAGAGCAGACCATGGCCTAGCCCTGTTTAGGTGGGTGCCGTGCACTGCAACAGACAGGCTCTGTCTGACAAACAGTCATGGTATCGCCAGGGAATGCACTATCTCTGTGGCAACATGGTGGTGCAGTGAACACAGCCAGTGTATTCAGGAGCAGAAGGTCACAGGTTCAAGTCCCAGCTGTGGTTCCTGCCAACCCAGTCTCCATATTTTACCCACTACTAAAACGTGCTAATACAGACAGAACCTTTATTGCAGATAACAGAAACATGCCCAATAAAACCTACATTTTACCCTACAGAGCACAGACACCATAAACATGCACATTACCTAGAGCAGAGTCTCCCAGATGCAGTCCTGGAGGGCCAAACACCATTCAGGTTCCATGCTGCCTCTAATAAACACGGCTATGCTGCATGTCTATGCACCGCCCCCATGGTATGCAGATGTATCTCATGCATATTCATTAGGGACAGCATGAAAACCCGAACAGTGTTTGGCCCACCAGGACTGGAGTTGGGAACCTCTGCCCTAGAGCAGCAGCCAACAGGGGCAGACACACCCTCACCCACAGGCTCCATTATCCAAAGCCTCCTGGTGAGGCAGGATGTTGGGCCCTGCGTGCATCTCCCAATACTAGCACTTGCATACCTTAGCAATGCCACCCTAAACCTGAGAATATTGTACACACCTATCAAACGGTTGCTATGATTATTGGCAAATAGCAATTCCTAAGTTAAGCATAATTTGCTGATTGAGCTGCATCATAGCAACCTTTCTGCTGTCTGTGGAGTGTGCTTCAGGTCTGATGTCTGACAGTGTTTATCACCCTGGGGAGTGACCCCAACAGTATTGCGTACTATAGCCATGCCTGCACTGTGCCCAAGACTGGTGCGGTGGCCAGGGCTGCCAAGAGCCTCTATATTTGCACAATGCTGGCATAGGTGTGGGAGCGTGTGTTTGTCTATCCAGTGTGTGGTGTCTGCCAACACCTTCCTCAGCCCACACTGTTTCCAGTGTAAGCCTGCCAATGTGCATAATGAGGAGCAAGGTACCAAGGGTATAGCCGGACAGAGTGGCCTGGCCAGGATGCATCTGCATAGGGCAATGGCTCGGACATTGTAGTGCCCGGTACCACCTGCACGGACAGGGTGGCCACAGCATGTCCTGCTGGGAGGTCACTCTCACCCTGACTGAGCAGTGACCACGGCAAGGCTAGGTTCCCCCATAGTGCTATATAGTGTTTCTCTTATGTGATGTTTATGGTTCCCTTTTGGGGCCCAATCACTGACTTATCTGCTTGGTGTGTATGCTGACATCCCAATTCTGGGTACACACATCTCCAGGGCTATGGACTAGCTAGCAGACTGTCTGCAGCTAGTATGTGTCTTGCTGGAATACCTTGCAGGGTGCAGCAGCTGGAGACTTGCTGCTGGAGAATGTCAGATAGTGGTGGGGGGCAGCTGAGAATTTCCAGGCCTTCTGTCTGCCTTGCCTTATGGATGTGTACAGATCTGCATTGCCTGCCCTGTATGGTGTCTGTTCCCCAGCAGGACTGGGGTTGATGGTCCTCTCTACTGCCACCATTGCGGGGAGGTAGAGTGTGGCTCTGTTGGTGGGAGATCCTGTTTCCCACCCTGAGCCACAGAGAGTAGGTTGGGTGGTGGTACATAATCCACCTATGGGTCCAAATACCCCCCCCTCCCTTCATCTACATCATGTGACCATGGTACCAACACAGACTATGCACTATTTTGGGTGCATCATAGCCCATAAGGGCTAGACATGACTGAGAAATACAGATGTGTCTGCAGGAATTACCTATCACACACACTAGCACTGATGGGGACCTGCAGCATAGCCTATTTCAGCCATGAAAGGTGCTGTGGACCTGGTGCTGGGTGCCCCACCTCACCCTCAGGGTGAGCACAGTACCCGCAAAATGTGATGGTCTGTAGCTACTCTGTGCCAGTACCACACACGGTCAGTACCCCCTACCGGGCCGAGGTGCTGTGGGGGTGCATACCCCATCTTGTGTTCATCTGTAGACTGCTGATTTGCATGTGCAGTGCATTATGGGTATGGGTGGGTTAACCCTATCCTGGTAACCACAGCAGACTGTTTGTGTGGTGACATGCAGTCCTTCTGTAGCCAGCCAGGGGCTTGTTATTAGCTGTAGCCCACTGGTTACTTCACTGCCTGTGGAGCCAGAGGTCATGGGTTCAAACCCACAGTGGGGTTATTTGATAGGGCTATCCAGAGCATTGTCAATTTTTAATGTACATTAGTGCTGCCAGCAAAAACACCCTCAGAGTACTGTAACCATAAGGTGCCTCAGAAGGCGCTTTATAGGGTGCCCTATAAAGCGCCTTCTGAGGCACCTTATGGTTACAGTCAATATAAGGTGCCTTATAAGTTGTCCTATGGAGTGCCTTATAGGGTTCCCTATAGGGGACATTATAGGGTGCCGTGGCAGACAGTGCACTTTATAATGTGCCCTATGGAGTGCCTTATAGGGTGCCTTATGTGGCACCTTAGGTTATGGCACGTGAGGGTGTGTTTGCTGGCAGCAATAATTAAAATACAAATAAAATGCCTCAAGAAACAATACTTACATGTCAAAGCTGATGGCTCAGTCAACCTTATGCATTAGGCACACTGGGGGATCAAACTCATGACCACTGTATCATCAGTCAGTGTATTAACCATTGTACTACACCTCTGTTTCTGTGTTTGCATGTCTGGGTGCCTACTTAAGATTACCGCGCGTTAACATGCTTAGCGGCGCTTAGCCCGTTAATGTGCGCAGCAGCGCGCGTTATCGCGCGATAATCCCATTTTGCTACTTTAAGACTGAAACACCCACTCCTTTTATGGCAGCCTGCACACTATCGCCGGGCGCACATTAAGACGGTTTAGTAAACATACCCCTAAATCTTTTTCCTGGGTAGTGATTCCCAATGTTGAACCTTGCATTGTGTAACCATAGTTTGGGTTGTTCTTTCCTAGGTGCATAACTTTGCACTTGTCCACATTAAATTTCATCTGCCATTTGGATGCCCAGTCTTCCAATTTATCAAGATCCTCTTGCAATTTTCCACAATCTTCTTGGGTTTTAACAACTTTAAATAGTTTTGTGTCATCTGAAAATTTGATAACCTCACTCGTTGTTCCCTTTTCCAGGTCATTTATGAATATGTTAAAAAGCAGCGGACTCGGCACAGATCCCTGGGGTAATCCACTATTCACCTTTTCCAATTGGGAACTGTTCATTTAGCCCCACCCTGTGCTTCCCGTCTTATACTACTGTGGCTCAGGCACTGGTTACATCACCTCCTATCCCATGACTTTTTAGTTTTGCCAAAAGTCTCTGATGAGGGACCTTGTCAAAGGCATTCTGAAAGTCCAGATACACTATATCAATGAACTCATCTTTGTCTACCTGTTTGTTCACATCTTCAAAAAAAACAACAACACTTTAGTAAGACAAGATCGTCCTTGTCTAAAGCCATGTTGGCTGTCTCCCATTAAGCCATCTCTGTCTATTTTATGTGTTTAGCTCTACTCTTCACCCTCAAGATGATATATGTTGAAGGGTTTCCCTGTGTTACAATTCATCCATAGCTTTATATAAATATGCAACTGGGTCTCAGAACCAGAATGGGGCAACTTATTGAATGCATATATTCATATGGAAACGGCGCCCAAACCTTACATCAGTGGCCCAACTTGTTGCTTATTTATCGATGGGTGCTAAAAAGGATGTTTTTCACTAAAGCTTTATAGCTTGAACTATTAAGAAATCTTTATCTGAGGATGCTTATCTGAGACATGGTGAGTTTTCTCCCAACGCCTGAGTAATAGTGCCATAGCGTTTCACAGTCAAACGTTTCATCAGGGGATACTCATCTTCACTGCTCAAACTTAGCATTCGTCCTCATTTATAATCTGTAATATTGAAACAACACTGGGTTTATTATATGCATCATCTTGTTACTATTTATACTTTCAGTGTACGATATAATAACACTCACCCCATGCCGGCTGTTATGTCATCTGCCAAAAGACGCCGCGCATGCGGACTCTAACCCTCTGGGAATCTTAAATGCCTAAGCGGTAAACATGTGACTCAATCATGGCTTTCAATTCATCAATGACATATTCCCCACTCTATTTGTGAATTCAGGCCCTTCGGATGCACTGTATCTAAATCAAAAATCAATTTTTGTTCTCTTTGTAACAACGTAAGATCTCTTGATTTTTCCCTCCGAACCTCGCTCAATTAAATCAATGCAAAAACATTTTAATGAGTCAAAACTGTGTTTTAAATCCAAACAATGTTGGACTATGGGAGCTTGCATGTAGCCACATTTGATTTTACTCCTGTGCTCCCTCATGCGCACTCGAAACGGACGTATGGTTTTGCCTATGTATGCTAACTGACAAGGGCATAAAATGCAGTACACTACATGAGTGGAACTGCATGACGTATGATGTCTCAAACGGATTTTTTTTTCCTTTATAATCAAAAACTTCCATTTCTAAAGTTAACGGGCATATATTGCAAGATCCACACTTGTAATGACCACAATTTTCTTGTATTAAACTGGTTGATTCAGAACAAAGAACAGTTGGACTGAGGAGCTCTTTCATATTTCGTTGTCTTTGCCAGACACAACGGATATAATGATTTTCTAGTCCGGTTACGCTGCGGAGAACGTTCTCATGTCTTTTCAATATTTTTGTTATATTGTGGCTATATGGAGAATATTTCGTAATAAAGATTGACACAATTTTGTGATGGTGTGTGTGCATGTCGGGGGGGCAGTAAGATATCTCAATTATAATATAAAGCGTGTTTGTATGCTGATTCAATTATTTGATTCGGGTATCCTCGTGTCCGAAATTTTTCTTTTAAGGTCTTTGCCTGTATTTTACAAACTCTTTCACTTCTGAGCAGTTTTGGCGGAATCTAAGGAACTGTGAAAATGGAAGGCTATCCTTTAATCTTTTTGGGTGAGCACTAGTGTAGTGCAACAAAGTATTTTGATCGATAGGTTTATAATATACAGATGTGTTCCACTTATTGTTGCCCTTAGATATCCGCACGTCCAAGAACGTGATGGATTATTCGCTACTTTCATGAGTAAATTGGATGTTGACATCACAACTATTTAGCCATTGTACAAAGTTGGCCAGATCCTTCGATGACCCATGCCAAAGCATGAATATGTCATCTATGTAGCGGCGCCATAGTTTTATATTATCCTCAAAAGTGGACGTGGAAATCCATTTACGTTCGAACGCTTCCATGTAAATATTGGCTACTGATGGGTCGCAGGTAGCTCCCATGGCTACCCCTGAAGTTTGTAAATAAATGATATTCTCAAATATGAAGTAATTGTAAAAACCATAATAAACAAGGTTCACCTATTGTTGTCAGTCCAGGCTCTGCTCTTTTTGTTCCATACAGAGACCATGCCATCTAAATGCCTTACATAAAGACCTCTATGTATGATTCAGCACACTACCACTGTGAAGTGTCTCCGTGGGGGCTTGTGTGATGTCAGAGAGCTGTGGTAGTGTTGCACCTATCCATGCGTGCCCCACAGGAAGTGGTGCTGAAGTACATTCTGATGGGCAAAAGGACAAGCCACAACAAGCTTTTACGCTTTCCAGTTGCTGGTATGGCTCTATGTGGTGTGAATCATCCTGGGAGCATACTTGAACAACAGTGCTATGGACAGTGAAAGTGCAATATCAGCTGTCAGGAACACTGCCAGCACCTGGGTATCTGTACAAAGATGTCATTGGAGGTCAATAGCCAAACCCGTCCTCTGAGGACAGGGTACCTTGCTGAGAATTGAAGCCACTAGACCAGTGGTTCTCAACCTTTTTTGTACCGTGACCCCTTTTACCATTGGTCAACTCGTGGTAACCCCCAATGATAAAATCAAATGCATCTCTCTTCCTTTACCATTAAAGCATTGTCGCTGTAATCATTTGTTGAATTATTAATATATTATAGGCCTTTGCAATATGTTTTTATTTATAACATTTACTTATTTAAACCACAATTAATCACAATAACAAGTAACAATACTTGATTTCAAAATTATGATTTTGTAGTCAAATCACTAATATGAAATAAAATTATTTTGTCTAACTTTGTTGTCTGACCAATTTATTCTCTGATCATGCTGGTCCCGATCTGAGGCTTCTGCTTTCCTGTCTTCTCTTAGCTCTCTTTCTGTGGTCTATGGTCCATCTGTCATTTCTTATCTCTTCTTTTGTTTTCTTCACTTCTTTTCATCAGCCTATTTCCAGTTCCAGTAACCATCCCCAGTATCAGCCCCTTTCCAGTCCTCACTCTCAGTATTTTTTTCAACACTACGGTGATGGAGAATGGGTGTGCTTATAAAACAAAATATTCCCTGAATAGTCATTGATGTCAGTAAGCGTTTGAGCTGTGAATTTACAATGAGTTCCTTTGCTCTATAACGCGGTTTTGTCTGAGACATTCTGGGAAACACGTTTATATTTTGATAGCATTTCTTATGATGATCATAGCCTTATAAAGTTTTGGTGAAATATTAGTTCTCCACACTCGAGGATTTTTTCTATATGGTATTGTTATTTTGGAGCTATTCCCTGAAGAAGTGTGATTTTACTGGGCTCTGTGAAGGACCACTTTAGTTGTGTGTACTTACTTCTGGAAGCAGAGTTGGATCTTCCTCAATATAGCTATTGACATGAGCAGGTGGCCCTGCAATGGCCCCTGGAGTATAGCACCCCCTCTGACCTCCGAACCATTCTGATAAGGGCCTCCACTTCCACGGAGCTGAAATTTACTGTCCTCCTCCTGGACGTCATGCTGCTGCTATGTACTTGCCCAGCCGGAGGGGGCTTTTGCACGTACAGTGCACAAATTGTGTATACAATATCATAATTGGTTATGGTTCTATGACTGGTGCTACTGTAGTATATCCAGGTGTCTGCTCAAAGCGCCAGTTGCCTCTATTCAGTGGTTACATGGTTATGGCACCACTACTCGCGAATGATGGTATATTGAAATCCAGACCACCTTTTCATTGCATTCTCAGTTATGGGGCACCCTCAACCCCCTGCACTAAGAAAACCTTTTTTATTGCATGTATCTCTGTTCTACACTAGTTCTTAAATATTGCTGCTTGGATCCCGTCTGTATACCCCGATTTGGCAGCCACAATGTGGTCTCCATATCCACCCATTTCCCATCTTTGCCCCTTGCATCCAGCTGATGTCTCATGATTTGTGCCCTTTTATGAGCAGGTTTCTTTAGCTGGTTATTGGCTCCTTATGTGCCTTTTGTAATATCGGACCCAATATCCTTTATTTCTTTCAATAAAGGCTGTTTGGTGGTTCTAATACCCTCCCATCGAGCCTCAATTGTAAATTAAGTCTCACCAACACTGGTATAGGAACCAGTGATTCTCCAGGACCAAGCAGGAAGTCAGTCCTCACATATGGGTGACGTCGGCGCCGACGGAGCCCTCGCGGAGCAATTTTCCCCAGCTTTCAAAGAAAGCCTTTGGGAATTGCAGCGTGCATGCGCGGTCCTCTTCCCGCCCAAGGGTGCCATCTTGCTCAGTCTTCTTTTTTCCGCGGAGCCCTACAGACGTTGCCTGTGAATCCCCGCAGAAAAGTTGATTTTTCTCTGTTTTTTCTTCGGCTCGACGCCGGTTCTTTTCCCGCCCGGACTCGCGACGCCGGTTGCGAGTCCGTCCTTTATTTTTCGGTTTTTTGTCCTTCGTGACAGATTTCGCGCTCTTTTTCCTTTTTCCCTGGCTGCCCGGTCGTTCGACCTCGCAGGGGCCCTTTTCCCCCGATGGCGGCCAGTGGTTTCAAAAAGTGTGACCTCTGTAAGAAACTTATGTCTCTTACAGACACTCATGACTTCTGCCTCCGCTGCCTCGGCCCAGATCATGACCCCATGATCTGCACGCCATGTGGCAAAATGTCCTCAAAAGTATTGAGGAGTCGGCAGCACCAGCGGGAGAGTATCTTCTCTGACTCCGGCCGGGCTCGGACCTCGTCAGAGGCTTCGACGTCTCGGGACTCCGGTCCTGAGCATCGTCGGAGTTCCTCTGAAAGGGGGTCTCCTACCCGGGAGCATCATCGGAAGAAGAAACCCACGAGGGCGGGATCGGTGGACGCTCCTGGTTCCTCGAGGGCCAGGTCGCATAGCCCCGATTCCCGTCCCGGGTCCTTGGAGTCGGAAAGGCCGTCAAAACATCCTCGACTCGAGGTGGACTTGCCCGCTCACGTAAGTACTGTTGTCCTCGTGGACTCACCTCCGAAGGACCCGACGCCGTCGGGGCCCGAGTCGGGGGCTGCTGGGTCTCCTGAGCTCGGACTCAGGTTGACGGCCTTGGAGTGCAGTTTGTCTGCCTTCTTGGACCAGCAGCGGGCATTGATCGCTGGCCTCGCTGGTGCTTCTGCCCTAACTGCCGGGACGTCGACCTCCAAGTCGACCCCGGAGACCGAGCCGATCCTCGAGTCCATGAGGGCTCGAGTCGATCCTCGGTCGAGGTCTCCTTCGGCCTCCCGTTCGGGACCGAGGTCGTCGACGCCGACTCCCTCGGCGTCGGGGCGGATGGCTTCAGTGCCCGCCAGACCGGAGCCGGTCGACTCCTCCTTCGAGGAGTCGGCCTGGGAATCTGAGGACGAAGAGTCACCTGGTTCCTTTTGGACTCGGTGTGTCCCTTCGGACTCCCCCGAGTCCGAACCTCGGAGACGGTCCCCCCCGGAGGATACCTGGTTCTCGGACTTCGTGAGGGATATGGCCAAAGCCTTGGCCTTCCCTGCGGATCCCGAGGAGGAGCCCCGAGTCGAAGAACTCGATGCCCTCCAATATGACTCTCCCCCGAAGGAGGCCTTTATTGTACCAGTTCCTCCCATGCTGGAACGGCTTCTCTTGCGCATGTGGGAGAGCCCGGCGTCATCGCCGGTGTTAAGTAAGCGGGTTGATTCCATTTATCGAGTCCGCAAGAGCCCCGGGTTCCAAAAGACACAACTACCGCACCATTCCATGGTGGTGGAATCGGCCATGCATAGACTGAAGAGTCAAAAAATGCACTCCTCGGTGCCCCCCGGGTAGGGAAGCCCGAAGCCTGGATGCCCTCGGTAGGAAGTGCTTCCAGGGCTCTATGCTTGCTTGTCGAGTCCAGACATACCAGCTCTACATGGGCATGTATCTCCGAGACCTGGCTAAGGAAATAGCCGGGTTCTCTGCTGGTCTCTCCGACGAACCTTTGCAGAGGTTCCAATCCTTGTCTACTGGTATTCGGGAGTGCTCCAAGTTTATCTCTCGAGCGGCCTATGATGGTTTTGAGGCTTCGGCTCGAGTAGCCGCGGCCGGCATCGGTGGACGCCGCCAGGCTTGGCTTCAGACGTCCGACCTCGAGCCCTGGGTACAGGACAAGTTGGTAGATGTCCCCTGCCGAGGTGATAACCTCTTTGGCAAGCCCATGGATGAGAAGGCTGCACAAATCGAGACGGAGACTCTCACCAGGACTCGTCTCTCCAGGAAGACCTCTGCCCCTTCTCAAAAGAAGAAGGCCTTGGGGGAAAAAACCCTTTTACCCGAGGAAAGGTGCTGCCTATAACTACTACCCTCAGTATCAGGCCTCACCAGCTCTCCCACAGGGAAAGCAGGCCAAGGGATGGGGTAATGGGTCCCGTAGGCAGCAAGCCCCCAAGCCTGCACCACCGGCCCCTGCTCAGCAGGGTGGGGGGTTTTGACTTTCTCAGCATAGCCTCTCCCCCTCAGCTGGTTTCTCTCAGCACAGAAGGCCGGCTGGTCCACTTTGCCCACAGGTGGTCCAACATCACCACAGATACCTGGGTGCTTCAGATAGTTCAAAAGGGCTATCTTCTTCATTTTCACCAGGTACCTCCCTCCTACTTTCCAGGGGAGCCTTCCAGACTCCCTCTGCACAGGGACTTACTCCTTCAGGAGTTAGCAAGTCTTGTTCAGGAACAAGCCGTGGAACCGGTGCCCCACCACCTGAAGGGTCAAGGGTTTTATTCCAGATACTTCCTGATTCCGAAAAGAACAGGAGGCCTCAGACCCATCCTAGACTTGCGAAACCTCAACAAGTTCCTTGCAAAGGAAAAGTTCAAAATGCTTACCCTTGGAATCCTGCTGCCCTATCTCCAGTAGGGAGACTGGCTATGCTCCTTAGATCTAAAGGATGCGTATACTCATATCCTTATTCATCCCGACCACAGACAATACCTCAGGTTTGTTGTGGGCGGACAACATTACCAGTACAGAGTACTGCCTTTCGGCCTATCCTCCGCCCCCAGAGTGTTCACCAAATGCCTAGCAGTGGTGGCGGCCTATCTGAGACTTCAAGGTCTCTTTGTGTTCCCATACCTGGACGACTGGCTCATCAGGGCCTAGTCTGCCCAAGAAGCCACTCAGGCTACTCATCGCACTGTGGCTCTGCTCTAGCACTTGGGTTTTGTCATAAACTTCGCAAAGTCCACTTTGCTCCCCTCTCAAGATCTAGAATTCATCGGCACCAGGTTGGACACTCTTCAGGCGCGGGCCTTCCTGCCTCTGGACAGGGCCCAGAGGCTCATGGATCTCGCCAGCCGCTTTCACAGCAATTCCCTGGTCTCGGCCAGGCAATTTCTGAGACTGCTCGGCCATATGGCTTCCACGGTCCATATAACCCCCAATGCCCGCCTGAACATGCGACCTGCTCAATAGTGCCTTCGCAAACAATGGCATCAGGCCACTGGGAGCCTAGCGGACTCCGTACAGATCTCCGACCAGCTGGTCTCCTCTCTGCGATGGTGGCTTCATCTGCCAAACCTAGTGCTGTGGGTGACTTTTCAGCCCCCTACACATTCTCGGGTCCTGACGACCGATGCTTCTCTCCAGGGTTGGGGAGCACATTGCCAAGGGACTTGTACTCAGGGTCTCTGGACTCCTTGGGAGTCCGCTTAGCAGATCAACTTCCTGGAGCTCAGGGCCATCCGCCTAGCGCTCAAAGCCTTCCCTCACCTGATTTCTCACCAGTCGGTACTTGTCCAGACAGACAATCAGGTTGCCATGTTCTACGTGAACAAACAAGGCGGAACCGGCTCCTTCCTTCTCTGTCAGGAAGCACAGAAGCTCTGCTCTTGGGCCGTCCATCGCAACCTCGTCCTCAAAGCTGTCTATCTCCCAGGTCAAGAAAACTACCTGGCAGACAAACTGAGCAGGATCCTCCAACCGCACGAGTGGAGATTGGATCCGCTTGTGGTTCAGCGGATCTTTCTCCGGTGGGGCCTCCCCACCATGGATCTCTTCGCCAGTCCTCTGAACCGGCAGCTTCCCAGATTCTGCTCTCTACAGCCGCATCCTCTCTGGGTAGCGGCGGATGCTTTTCTGATTCCATGGTCCACAGGCCTCTTGTATGCCTTTCCACCCTTGCCTCTGGTGTCTCGGACGCTCTTCAAAGTTCTCAGAGACAAGGCGTCGGTGATCCTCGTGGCTCCCCGGTGGCCGAGACAACCTTGGTTCCCGCTTCTGATGCAGCTGGCGGTGGACACCCCTCTTCCTCTGGGGTTTCAGCCTGACCTCCTCTCGCAGGATCAGGGGACGCTCCTGCACCCCAACCTTCGGTCCCTTCATCTGATGGCCTGGCTGCTGAAAGGGTAGTCCTTGCTCCTCTCCAGCTACCTCCAGATGTGGAAGAGGTCGTCTTGGCCTCCAGGAGGCCTTCCACCCGGAAGTCCTACGCTCTTAAGTGGCGTCGGTTCTCTGTCTGGTGTACTCAGCAGTCGCAAGACCCCTTCTCCTGTTCAACATCAGTGGTCTTGCAGTACTTGCTTTCCCTTTCCAATCTTGGACTTAAGTCCAACTCGGTCAAGGTCCACCTCAGTGCTGTTTCTGCGCACCACCTGCCGGTGGATGGTAGGCCTCTTTCCAGCCACCCTCTGGTGGCTCGTTTTCTCCGGGGCCTGCTACTCCTTAAACCACCTTTGCGCCCGCCAGCCCCGAACTGGGATCTCAATGTGGTTTTACAGCGGCTTACCTGTCCGCCTTTTGAGCCTATGGCTACCTGTCCTCTTCGTTTTCTTTCCTGGAAAACCTTGTTCTTGGTGGCCTTCACTTCTGCTAGACGCGTTAGTGAGCTGCAGGCCCTGGTATCTGATCCTCCTTACACTAGGTTCTACAAGAACCGGGTAGTCCTACGGACTCACCCTAAGTTTCTTCCTAAAGTGGTTTCCCCTTTTCACATCAACCAGGAGGTGGTACTTCCGACCTACTTTCCCAGGCCACACTCCAGCAGAGCTGAAATGGTCCTGCATACCCTGGACTGTAGAAGGGCGCTGAACTTCTACCTTGACCGTACGCGGGAGCACCGAAGGGCTGTTCAGCTCTTCGTGTCTTATGACCCCAACAAGTTGGGGCTCCCTGTCTCCAAGCGTACTCTGTCCATCTGGATTGCGGACTGCATCGCTTTGGCTTACGAGGCTGCAGGCCTCGTGCTGGAAGGTAGAGTCACCGCTCATCGTGTTCGGGCGAAGGCTACGTCAGTGGCTTACCTTCGCTCTGTTCCGTTGGCAGACATCTGCCGGGCCGCTACTTGGTTTTCAAGCCAGACTTTTGCAGCCCATTACTGCCTGGAGAAAGAGTCCCGCAGGGACAGTGCTTTCGGACAGGCAGTCCTCCGTAACCTCTTCGAGGTATAGGCAACTCCTACCCTCCATCCCGGATGTTGGGCTACCGGTTGGAGACGTATTCAGAGAGGATTCCTTCCTTCTGTGCTGCTGAGCTAGAGGGAGCTCATTTTTGTGCTTGGGGTCTCCGGTAGCCTTAAGCTTGGGAGTCCCATATGTGAGCACTGACTTCCTGCTTGGTCCTGGAGAAAGCGTAGTTACTCACCTGTAACAGGTGTTCTCCAGGAGCAGCAGGAATCAGTCCTCACAACCCTCCCTCCTCCCCTTGGAGTTGCAGTTTTATGCTTTCGTTTTTGCTAATTTTTGCTGTCTTTTAGCTATGTCATCTGACTGAGCAAGATGGCACCCTTGGGCGGGAAGAGGACCGCGCATGCGCGCTGCAATTCCCAAAGGCTTTCTTTGAAAGCTGGGGAAAATTGCTCCGCGAGGGCTCCGTCGGCGCCGACGTCACCCATATGTGAGGACTGATTCCTGCTGCTCCTGGAGAACACCTGTTACAGGTGAGTAACTACGCTTGTTATCTAAGGAGTACGTCATATGTTTACTAAGCTGAGCTCATGATTAACGTATGCTATTTGTAACTAGGTCCCATATTATGGGACTTAGTTACAAATAGAAAGTGTCAACTGTTATCCCAGCTTAGTAGACATACCCCTACGAAATTAAGAACCCGATATTCAGCTAATCATGTTAATTGCGCTGACTAGGATATTCAGCAGCACAAATATGGGTAGTGCCAATGAATATCGGCGGGTGCTGCCACTGTATGCCCTGATTCTAGCTTGTTAGCACAGGGGCATTCTGGTAATGGATACTGAGCTGCTGCCCAGTTATCGCTAAGTGGCAAAAGATAAAACACTTTTAAGGCTGGCCCAATTTTCACCGCTGAAGCTAACTGGGTAGCAACTGAGTATCACTGCTGCCCAGTTAGCTTCATTGCTATCTATATGACCTGGATATTCAATGCCAATGGCAGGATATGGCCCTGGATTTGAATATCTGGGTTTAAGTTCAGCGGTAGCAGCTAGCCACCCCCGCTAAATATTGGGCCCTAAGATTTTTACTCCTGACCCATTCATATTTTAAGAAAGCAAGGAGTCCTTCAAAGAGACTTCAACCACTCAATTTACCAGTTCTCCAGCAAGGCCAAGGATCACACTTGTTGGCAATCCCTTCATACTTCCATTGTCTCTGAGCATCTTGACTGTTGCTCGAACACTACCGCCATCTGGCCTCTAATTTCCCTGGTAGTCCTCTGACCTTATCAGCAGATTCCAGCTACTTCAAACTCAACAGCTTGAAGCTGCGGTGTCATAGCAGAAGGAAATTACTGCTCCAGGCTCAGACTAACCATGGCCTTAGGAGAATTGGCAAGACTACCATGTACCTTGCTGTCCCTTCATAGCCACTTTTTGGAGGTGGCCTGGATTGCAGGTTCTGGAGCAGCTGAAACTATCTTCTTTCAGACCGTCCATTTCCTTCCCATCTCTCAGTAATCTCCACTTAGAAATGTAAAAGATCACATTCACAAGCATCTATTTCCACATCTTTTGGTAATGATTTAAGGCAAATCAACAAAGAGTTTTGAAAAGCTAAGCCTGTGTGTTGTAGCCTCCCTCCATCTAACTCTGCACATAGAAACAATTTAAAAGAACATGTAAAAGTCTATAAATGATTGGCATACACATTTACTTTTATCCACATTAGGGGTAATTTTATAAAGGCATTTTTTAGCATGTTTCCCTATATAAACACATCAAATGCCTCATAATAATAGAGTTTGAATATATTTGAATGGTCTATTATTGCATATGTGTATCCGACTGGTATTGGCGGGTTCTAGGGAGGAAATAGAGCAGAGTGCAGATGGTGTCACAATTGACACATGACATTTATAAAAATGTGTGTAGATTTTCAGCAGCTCTCAAGCTGTTTTATATTACTGGAAATGTATGCAGGATTTGTGCTGCTATTTTATGAAGACTCATAGGTGCCCATGTCTCCTTGCAAATAAATGTGTTTTTTGCTTTCTCAGTCTAGACATCTTTATATATACAGATAGATATAATGATTTCATAGAGGGTGGGTAAAAATCAAACAGCCCATTTTCTCATAAATGAAATATGTTGCTTTTACCAGTGAATTCTCCAGCAGGGAGCCATGATATAATCGGGCCCCTGACTATTATCAAGCCTGACAGGTGTATAGAAAATACGATCTTACCACATTAGTATCAGTTTACTTTTTCTAATATAAGTCCCAGATATGTAGCGCTGTCACTACCTACGAGATGAGATAGCTGCTTCCTGTTCCATGTTTTCTTATCCCATTTGCCCTGTTCCCTGACGCTGAAACATCCCTAATCTTTATTGTCCGCTGTCTTGGTGCATGCAGCGATACCCATTTAATTAGACTTCAGGATTCATTGTTCCTTTAGATTACTTCTTACCTAAGCCCGTGGCTGCCTACGTGAAATGGATGTGCATTGTAATTAGAGACCATTCTCTGTAATGTCTTGTTTTGTAGCACAAGTATCAATAACATCTTTAAGAGTCATACAGTAATGACCAAATTTTTCATTCTTTTACTCTTGTCTAGGGTGTTTCATTAATAAAGATACCAACTGACCATGTTTTCCAGCTCCAATTATCAGATTAAAAGAAAAGGTTTTATGCACTTTATGGTTTAACTGAAAATCCATTGCAAATATTGTATTCATATTTTTTAATGAAATTGTTAAATCCAAATATGCGATCTTCTAAACCGGTTCATTTATCAAAGCACATTAAAATGAGAGCATTAATGCCCAATTTTAACATAGGTGAATTGTGCCTGGGCATACTAATTAACATATATGTTAATTCTGACAATTAGGAGCTAATTTTTTAAGAAGCCATTTAAAGTAACATACCAACAGCATGCTTAAGTCATGAATTTTGTATGGGCCTTTACGCTCATAACTTAGATGACCGCATTTTATTAGTATGGATGCCAGGACGATGGTGCATACTTTCAATGTGGCCATGCACAAGAGTAGAGCTTGGGCACAGCACCAATTTACATATGAAAGCTATAAAATATTATAACATACGTGTGTTCCTTTGAAATCTAGGCACTGGCATTTACGTCAGCACTATGACTGCTGTAAGTGCTCGCACCTAAATTTAACAAATGTTTTTGGACACTTAGAGGCCCTTTACTAGAGTTAGCATGGATTTAGGCATGCAGTAATCATGAAATTGGGTTCATGGTAATTATTAACATGGGAGCAGAACAGTTACTGCATGGTGATTCATGCACTGTGACTCATGCGTTGGGTTGGTGAGTGGGGAGGTTAGGGTGGAGAGTGGGTGTGGTGACTACTTTCTAATCAGCATGGGGTAGATACATCATGCTGTCGCTGTAGCAATTAGAGCAGCAGTTACCTCTCTCCTCATCAAGAGGTGGAGTTAAGTATACCTACAGTAATAGCACCCCATGTTAGAGTATGGGGCTGCAGATTAAATGCCGGGAACATGCTGGCCATGCCCTCGACAGTTAACACAGTGGCTTTGCACTTAACACGTGAATTTTCCCACTATTGGCATGTTAGGTGCGAAACACAGCACACTTTAGTAAAATGGCCCCTTAGGACAATTTCCTTAATAAAATAGGTTTTAGGTAGAATATTCTGGGTACCTTAAACTAGGCACTCAGTTATAAAATTACCCTCCACATGTGTAAACTAACTATACCCTTCATGATGTGGTTAAGTTTTTATCATTAAAGCACACATGTTAAAATTTATACTGTTTAATTTATATCTAGCTTGTATGCAATACCAAAAAAATGGGGTAATTTGCAAGGTTTTGCATCTTATTACATCACAGAAATTAATATTAATGAAACATTACCACTGATTTGACATGCTTGGAATGTCTGCATTAACTATTACAGGCATTTAACACAGCTGCAATAGCACCAACACACTTTAGTAAATATATCCAAATGCATTTCAATTCTGTTCTATTGCATTATATGTAATCTATAGTCAACTACTAAGGCAGATAAGTTGAGAAATTTATCATTAACCGCATGTTTAAGATGACACTTTGGCTGCTGTAACTTATATACTATTATTGATTCCAGTGTTGTATGCCCTGTCTGTCTTGACTAGATAGTAAGTTCCAAGGAATAGGGACATCCCATAAGGTACTGTATTTCTGTCTAATGCTGCATATTGATATGCACTATAGAAATGATCAATAATAGATTTGAATATATTTGAATGGTCTATTATAACACTCATAGGCATAATTTTGTAAAACATTCTCCATGTATAAAGCATGTTTTACATATGGAAAATGGCTCTAATGAAATTATACAAGGATATGCATCCATAAAAAGAAGGAATAAAACAATCTGGTGTCTACTTTTATGTAATATACAGTATGTAGACATTCCTGGAAGCATAGTTTGGGCAGAGCAGTGATGGTGTGGCGTTGCATTGCACGTGCATATTTCATAAAATACAAGCATACACTCTACACCTGACTTAGATCCGGTGTAAATCTGAGTGAGTGCATTCAATTGGGGATTACTGAAGGACCCTATTTTATAAAGTCTATAGGTGCTTATGTTGCCTTTATAAGATAGAAACATTTTTAAGAATCTTTATAGGTGCCTGTTATAAAATGATGTCCATAAGGACAGGGCTGGTGCAAGGAAATAAGACGTCCTAGGTGAACCTCATCTCTTGTGCCTGCCTCCCCCCCCCCCCCCCCGTGCCCATTGCTGCTGCTGTCATGCCTGTCCAGGACGTACAACGGCAGCAATGCCCACAACCAGCCCCGTGGTGCTTACCTTTAAGCTTTGGCATTTGGGCTGCTTGCTTCAACCTCCTCTCCAATGCCCAATGCCGACTTCCTTTTGTAAACAGGAAGTTGGCATCAGGCATTCTGAGAGGCAGAAGCAAACAGCCCCGTGGTGCCAAAGCTTAAAGGTAAGTGCCACAGGGATGTTTATTTATTTGTTTGTTTATTCATTCATTTTAATACAAGGCATCTTGCCACTATATTTTATTTTTGCCCGGGTGGCCGGTCCTCTCTTCATTAGGGAGGCCAGTATCCTTTGCAACCCTCCTTTTTAATTCTTTTTATTTCTTTGGCACTGGTTCATTTGTGAAGGTGCATCCAATGGACACTTTTTACCTACGGTGTTTTATTAGTGAAATTGAGGTTTTGCCTCTAAATAGTTTATTCTTATTTGTTTCATTTTGTACTTTTTAACATGGCAATTTATTTATTTATTGCCTTTTGCTTTTTATTAGGTTTTATTTCCCCTTATTTAATTTTGACGGGTCTAGGAGTTATATTTTTACCACACCATACTGGTTTACTTACCATAGAATTGCTTGCAAATGTTGTTCAAATATCCTCTTTTTACACCTTTTAAGTAGATATCTTCATACAGTGCACTGTTCATATTGAATTTTACCCTTTTGTGATTTTTATCATTTTTACCTCTTTTTTTTTTTTAAATCATATTTATTTGATTTGACATGTTCTTTTTTTTCTTTTTTTTTAGCTATTTATTGGTATTTATGATTTAATTGTCTTTTAACGTGCTATGAGTTCTAATTCTACTTATGGTGGAACATTAGCAGCACACATTGATTTGTTAATTCAGTATGGCACACTTGATACACTGAGTCTTATCTTTCCTTTCTGGTATGGATCATATTACTGCTCCTTTTTTTAAATTATATATGCTGGGCCCTGAGTTCAAGTCTAACCATAGTGTATGTTTATGACTTTACTACATTTTTTATTTATTTTTTTGGACATCTAGTTCACATGATCTGGTCTCAGATGAATAGAGCCTTTACTCTTTCTATTTTTATTTCTCTGTATATCCCTTTTAAGTTTTCGGTACATTCTATTTGGAGCCACCTTTGGACATATCGAGGGGCTGCTCTTTTAGTTGATCAAGAGTTTTACCGACCTGAGTTTGTGTAGGATGGTTTACTTTACTATCTATCATGGTCTAATAAAATATCCTCATTTTTTGATTCGTACCTGATAGCTACAAACAGTCGCCCGTAGATAAAGAAAAGGCTGCGGGGCCACGTACCGGAAGGGTGCTGGTAACCAGGGCACGACGCGGTGCATGGACCCGGCTTGAGGAAGACTGCTACTGGGTGGATGGGGGATGGAGGACGGCGTCATTTAAAAGGAGGGCTCCCATGGCTTGATTGGCGTGGGAGCCAATGAGGAGCCGGCAAGGTGAGGACTAGTGGCGAGGGGCCGGCGGGACAGCAGTCCATGATCGGGAGCCCGAAGAGGAAGAAGGTGCTGGCGTGCAGGAGAGACAATGATGGATCACATTTGATTGATGGTCGGGGTGTGGCGGAAGGCTGCGGTGGATCACGGCACTCAAGAGAGACGACGTGGGGAAAGTAGGGCAGAAAGAAGACGGATCAGAGACGGAGTTGGAGGGCTCTTCTCAGGCCACGTGGTGCGGTCCAGCGTGGAGTTTCTCCGACTAAGGAAGAAGGCAAGAGGGATAAAGCAGGCAAGAGGGGATTAAATATTGTAAGCGGAGTGCATTAAAAAAAAATAAAAATGCCTCCTTGCAGGGGCCGAACTAGCAGGGGAAAAGGGGCTGGTAGGCTGACAATGGCAAGGGGACAGCAGGCCTCGTCCACATTGGCATATCAAACGGAGGCTGTAGGCACAGAGGGGGGTGCCGGCAATAGGGGGCAGGGGGCTCAGGGAATAAGGTAAAAGCGTGTCATGGCCAGGGAGCGGTGGGTAGGGGTCTGTTGGGAGTAGGCAGTCCAGGAGAGAGCAGGCTGGGCCTCCACCTTTGCCTATGGGGGGCAGGGGTAGAGCCCGTGGGAGGGGGGTCAGGGAGGCTGGGGGCATGTTACCTGAGCTGGGTGATCAGGAGCCAGGGATAGAGCTTGGACTGGGGAAGAACAGGGGGAATGGAGCCGGGGGGGGGGGTTCCTATGGAAAGAGGAGTAGGGCATGGATATTCTGTCATTATTCCTCAGTGGGGGAGGGCAGAGCGGGGATAGGTAGGGGGGGGGTGGGCAGGCCTTTTGGGAAGGACAGGGCCCAGCTGGCCAGTCAAGCTGGCCTGTAATGCAAGGCGGTTAATTTCCTGCAGCCTGGGAGCATTGCCGGGGAGGGGGACAAAGTTCCTCCAAGGGGGAGCGGCTGGGGGCGTGGACATCACCCTGGTCCATGGTAGGTTCCCCCTCTGTGTTCCCTTTTTTACCTCCACAGGTACCGCCAGTGTGGAAGCACCCGGTGGGGCAAGGAGCGAGAGGTTGAATGCGAGCGGACAACAGGGAGGTGAGTGCACCTGCTCGAAGCGATCGAGCGGAAGAGGCTGGAGGCGAACAGGAAGGAGTGCTGCAGACTGATGAGGAGTGGCTAGAGATTGGACGTCATCCAGTGGCAGCAGGGTCCAGGATGGGCCCAGTGGGTGAGTAATTAGCAGGGCAAGGGGAGGGGGCAGAAAAAGGTACAGGTACGCCTGCCGTAGTTGTGAAAAAGGCTCAAAAAAAAAAAGGAAGCATTCCTATTGGCGGCGGCGCAAGTCCTCCTCCTCCTCCTCGTCTATAGACTCCTTATCAATGTCGTTAGGTGCGGAAGGGGGGGTGCGGACAGTGGGTAGTAACATCATAGAAGGGGCTGCGTCTGGTGCGGCGACACCAACTTTGGCGTCGTTTTCGGAATTATGGGAAGGAGTCCCGAGGAAGTTGTGCCGGAAGATTTGGAAGAGACGATATACCGACATTTTCCGGCTTTTGGAAGGTAGGAAGCGGTCGGGTGAGAGCAGGAAAAAGAGGAAGGAAGACGAGAAGGCCAGGAGGGTCAAGAAGGTCTCTCTCAATGTTGTAAACTGGACGAGAGCCTTTTTGTGGCTAGCTAGCGTATGGGGGCATCAGCAGCCAGAGCACTACGGGATGTTGCTGGCCTATGCTGATTTAATTTTGGAGGCGGCACAGACTCATGAAGGTTGGGCATGGCTCAACTATGATGAGAAATTCCGAGATAAGATGGAGGAGAACAAGTTATTGTCATGGGGGACGCAAGATATCAATTTATGGTTGACGCAGATGGTGGCCAGGTCTGGCGCTGGGGGAACAAGTGGGGCTAAGGTGGGAACAGCATCTACAACAGGGATAGGGTGGTCCTTTCGTGCGGGAGGGATCCCTTCACCGCAGAGGATGGCAGGAGGGGGAGCGGGAGACATTTGTTGGCGGTATAACAAGTCGTCGTGCCCATTTCCGGATTGTAAGTTCCGACATGCTTGTTCCATCTGCAGTGGGGCGCATTCAGCTCTCAGATATGTCAAAAAAGGGGCGGCCGTTACCACCTCACTAGCTCCCAAGCAGCAGTAACTTGCTGGGCCTAGCTTCAACGCCCATACAGCTCGAAGCCTTAAGGCCATGGCTTAGGCGGTACCCGAGGCAGAGGGATAGGGAGGTGCTGGAGGGGGAGGTTTCGGTCAGGTTTTATTATACCAGTGGTGGGAAGGGTTGGAACGGCAAGGGCTCGGAATTCCCCTTCGGTGGGCCGTTTTGCCCATATTATGAGGGAGAAGTTGCAGGTGGAGTTAGAATTGGGCAGGATGGCTGGTCCATTTCTAGAACAGACGTCCGTGAACTTTGTGGTTTCCCCATTGGGAATTATACCAAAAAAAGAACCTGGGAAGTTTTGGTTAATTCATAACCTATCTTTCCCGGCTGGATCATCGGTGAATGATCATATCCCGAGGGAACTGTGCACGGTGCGTTACTCATCCTTTGATGCGGCTGTGGACTTGGTAAGGAAATGCGGTACCGGGTGCACCCGTCTGCATTTCATTTGTTAGGGTTTTGTTTCGAAGTTAATAGTTATTTTGATAAATGCATGCCGATGGGTTGCTCAGTTTTCTGTGCATATTTCAAAAGGTTTAGTACTTTTATGCATTGGGCATTGGTGGCACAGGTAGGATGCTCGAATGTGGTGCATTACCTAGATGACTTCCTTTTCATAGGTGAGGTGCAGTCAGTCCGGTGCCAGGAGCTATTAGAAAGGTTTGTGGAATTATCCTGTGTATGGGATGTGCCTTTGGCTGCTGGAAAAATGGAGGGCCCAGCGAAGAGAATCACGTTTTTAGGAGTGGAGCTTGATGCAGTGGAGATGGTTGCTCACTTGCAGGCAAAGAAAGTATGCTGGCTGTGAGTACTAGTGGCGAATGTGATGGCGTTCCATAAGGTAACGTTGAGAGAAATGCAGGCCTTGATTGGCTCGCTGAACTTTGCATGCAGGGTTATTCCGATGGGTCGGGTGTTTTTACGTCGGCTATCAGCAGCTATAGCGGGAGTGCTTAAACCGCATCACCGGATTAGGGTGTCGGAGTATGCATGCAAATTTAGGAGTGTGGGAGGTGTTTGAAAGAATTCAATGGGACTTCGGTTCTGATGGAGGCAGAGGTTTCCAGTTTCGACTTACAGCTATTTATGGACGCGGCAGGAGGTCTAGGATTGGGTATTTAATTTAGTGGTGCTTGGTGTGCGGAGGGATGGCCGCAGGCTTGGCAGGATGAGGGCCTAACCAATAAAATAGCATTCCTCAAACTATTCCCAATTTTGGTGGTATTGGAATTGTGGCCGGACAGGCTTCGTAATCACAAAGTGCTGTGGTGGTGTGACAATGCGGCGGTGGTGAGCATGATTAACCATTATACTCCTCACTGCAGGCCGGCAGCGGCATTAATGAGGGAGGTAGTGTTAGCATGCTTGCGACTGAATGTGTCAGTGAGGGCTCGTCACATCCCAGGTAGTACTAACAAGATGGCTGATGCTCTCTCCCATTTCAAGTGGGACCTGTTCCGGATGTTGACACCAGAGGCGGCGCCAAGGGAGCGTTGGTCCCGGAGCACTTATGGCAAATTGCCCTGAGGAAATGCTGAACCTGCTCCGGAGTTCGGTGTCACCGGCGACATGGTTGGCTTATTGTTGAGCCTGCAGGAGAGTGGTGGAATTCCTGGTGGCGCGAGGGTGGCAGCTGGATCGGGTGTCAGATCAGCTAATGGGGCAATATGTCATTGTTGCAAAGGCGGCGGGGGTGTCGAACAACAGTGCGGGCACACTTGGCGGGGTTTGCTTGCTTCTCCAGAGCAGTGTGCTGGGGCTTCACGGGGGGAGGGGGGGAGATTCTTGACTCGTAGGCTGTTGCAAGGGTGGGAGCACTCCCATCCCTTTCAGGCCAACAGCAGGAGGTCTATTATGCATGACTTGATATCCAGGCTGCGCTCAGCTTTACCCCATGTGGTAGTGTCCCTGTACGAAGCCACCCTGTTTCAAGCAGGTTTTTGTGTGGCATTTTTTGGCGCCTTTCGAGTGGGAGAGTTGGTAGCGGAGTCCAGTCAGTCCGGAGCAGGGAGCGGGATCCGAAGGCACCAAGTGAAGGTGTCGGAGGGTGAGCTCTGGATATAGCTAGCAAGATCCAAAATGGATCAGAGGGGGCAGGGAACTTGGGTGATTTTAAAGGTGATTGACAGGGCTTAGACATGTCCGGTGGCATCCCTGCAAGCATACTTAAGTGTGCGGCCGATGGGGGAGGGCGGACTCTCTTTGCATGAGGATTCGCGCTTGTTGACGCGATTCCAGTTTGCTGCGGTTCTGCGGCTGGCACTGCGATATATAGGTGTTGATCCTCGCAAGTTCGCGCCTCACTCCTTTCTCATCGGCGCAGCGACCAGTGCAGTAGCGTCAGGGCTTCCAGAGCGAATAGGCAGATGGCGCTCACAGGCATTTCAAGGCTATGTGTGCCTATGAAGTGGAGGGCCCTTCAGCTGCTAACTCTCAACTTTCTTTTCAGATGTGGAACAGAGCCCAGGTCGCTGCTGGTTGATTGGCCACTCGTTCATGTATTGGTCAACGAGTGGCTGTATGGGCAGTGGGCCCTAATATCGGACTGGATGCCTCGGAGGTGACTGTCCTATGGCTTGGTGAACACTCTCTTTGATGGATGCAGCTCTTGCCTTTGCTTCGGCACCATGGGCGCGATATGGGGTCACCTGCGATGATATTGATACATTTAGGAGGCAATGACCTCGGGTCATGGACTTGTAAGCAGTTGATCAGAGCAGCAAAAAGGGATCTAGGAGAAGTTGTGTTAATGTTTAAGGATGTAGTCCTATTATGGTCTGATATTATTCCAAGGCCTGCATGCTGAGACCAGCGGAGGTGGTCTTGGGGATTGACAAAGATCAACTGCCAAATTGGGCAATTGGTGTGCGAGCATGACGGTTACCAAATCGTGCATACCTGGGTAGAGATAGTGTGCAGGTTTCTTCAGGCGTGATGGAGTACACTTATCCCCGGTAGGGGTGGACTTGTTCATGAATGACTGGCAGGAGGCCTTGTGATATGTTATGCGGGGGACCGTCACTGGTCGCAGTTTGGTATTGGGGGGGCAGCACAGGGACAAAGGTCACCTGAGCCAGTGGCAGGATCCCAGAGGTTTCCGGGGTCTAGAGCCTTAGTCAATACTTAGGGCAGGGGTGGGGTACCCCTGACCCGGACAACCCCTGGGGGCTTTTGCTAATATGGTGAAGCCGGAAGGGGTGGAGTATTCAGCATATACGGGGGCCTGTCCACGGCGGAAGTGGAAGGGAAGTCACCTTGCTACTCACATGGCTGGTGAGGCACTATTCCACTGACTTAATGATAGCTGTCTCTTTAGATCTGTCTGCTGCTTTTGATGTTGTTGATCACCGCAAGCTTCTATCACGACTTGACACTATTGGTCTCTCAGGTTCAGTTCTTCACTGGTTTCACTCTTTTCTTTTCAACCGGTCCTTCTCAGAACTTTCTGGCTCCAACTCCTCTCCCTCAACCCCTCTTCACTGTCGTGTCCCACAGGGCTCTGTGCTAGCTCCCCTTCTGTTTAACATTTTCCTGGCCCCCCTCGCTCTGCTCGTCCAGCAACATGGTATCTCGGCATATTATTACGCCGATGATATCATCCTTCTTTTCCACACCAGTTCACTTACTCCCGATATTGGTCCCCTCAATGTCTGTCTCTCCGCTGTCTCCTCCTGGTTCTCAGAAAACTTCCTTCATGTCAATTTGTCAAAAACTTCGGCTATTTGGTTTACTGCTGGTGCTCCTGTCCCCCTCCCCCCTCATCCCTTCTCTCTCTGCTGATCCCATTCCCCTTGTTTCTTCACTACGTTATCTTGGTGTCACCTTGGATTCTGCCCTAACCTTCAAAGACCACATTTCTTCCATTGTTCAACGTTCTAGAACTTCCAGGGTAGCGTTCTCCGAAATGCTTCCTGTTCCACGTGCAGGACCCAAAAGGCAGGCAGAGCTCCGGAATCTCAATGTGTGGATGAGACAATGGTGCAGAGAAGAGGGTTTTGGATTTGTTAGGCACTGGGGAACATTCTGGGGAAAGGAGGGGCTCTTCCGAAGGGATGGACTTCACCTTAACCGGGATGGAACCAGGCTGCTGGCATTAACCTTTAAAAAGGAGATAGAGCAGCTTTTAAACTAGATATTAGGGGAAAGCCGACAGTTGCCCAAGAGCGGATGGTTCAGAAGAATTTATCTTTGAAGGATACTACCAAAAGCAGAGAGGTTCCACAAAAGAGTAAAGTAGCCCAAATGCCCTCAAGTATGGAGCAGACTGAGCTTAAAGATCCCAAATTACCCATGTCTAACAATAACCAAATTAATATGAATAAAATACATTCTCTAAAATGGTTGTATGCAAATGCTAGAAGTCTAAAAAATAAGTTGGGAGAGTTAGAATATATAGCACTAAATGAAAGGTTAGATATGATTGGAATATCAGAGACATGGTGGAAGGAGGACAACCAGTGGGACACTGTGATACCTGGGTACAAACTATATCGTAATGATAGAGCTGATCAAATTGGTGGAGGGGTTGCTCTCTATGTTAGAGAGGGCATTGAGTCAGAAAGGATTAAAGTTTTGCAGGAAACAAAATCTGCTGTAGAATCTATATGGATTGAAATTCCATGTAAAAGGGGGAAGGCAATGGCAGTGGGGGTGTACTATCGAGCGCCTTGCCAGAATAACCAAATGGATGATGAAATGCTCAAAGAAATCAAGGAAGCTAACAAAAGTTACAGTGCAGTAATAATAATAAAGGGTGATTTCAACTACCCCAGTATCGACTGGGTCAGTGTCATGGCAGGACATGCTAGGGAGATAAAGTTCCTAGATGAAATAAAAGACTGCTTCTTGGAGCAGCTGGTTCATGAACCGACCAGAGGGGAAGCCATATTAGACCTAATCCTTAGTGGAACACCAGATCTAGTGCAAGAGATATAAGGTGTTGGGACCATTTGGCAGTAGTGATCATAGCATGATTGCCTTTGATTTAATTAGTGGAGGAGGGATAGTAAGGAAATCCACAGTACTACCTTTTAACTTTTGAAAGGGAGACTATGATAAAATGAGGAAAACAGTTAAGAAAAAACTAAAAGGAGCAGTTGCAAAGGTTAAAGAAGTACATCAGGCTTGACTGTTGTTGAAAAATACTATCTTGGAAGCCCAGACCAGCTGTATTCCACGCTTTAAGAAAAGTGGAAGGAAGTCCAAAAAACTGCCAGCATGGTTTAAAAGTGAGGTCAGAGAGACTGTTGTTGCCAAAAAAGCATCTTTCAGGAAATGGAAAAAAGAGCCAAACGACGAAACCTGTAAACAGCACAAGCACTGGCAAGTCAAATGCAAGGCATTGATAAAGAAGGCAAAGGGAGAATTTGAGAAGAAGCTTGCTGCAGAAGCAAAAACGCGAAGTAAAGACCTTTTCAAGTACATTCGTAGCAAACCTGTGAGAGTCAGTTGGTCCATTAGATGATAAAGGGGGTTAAAGGAGCACTAAGAGGCGACAAGGCGATAGCGGAGAGATTGAATGGATTCTTTGCTTCAGTCTTTACTGAGGAAGATGTAGGGATGTTACCCATGACTGAAGTGGTATTTAAAGGTGCGGAAGAATTGAAGGAAATATTGATACATCGGGAAGATGTATTACAACTATTAGATAAACTGAAGAGTAGCAAATCACCTGGGCCGGATGGTATACATCCAAGGGTGTTGAAAAAACTGAAATATGAGATTGCAGACCTGCTATTAGTAATCTGTGAACTATCATTAAAATCATCTCTAATACCTGAAGATTGGAGGATCGCCAATGTAACACCAATTTTTAAAAAGGGTTCCAGGGGTGATCAGGGAAACTACAGACCGGTGAGCCTGACATCAGTACTGGGAAAGATGGTAGAAACCATCATAAAGAATAAAATTACTCAGCATGTAGATAGTCATGACCTAATGGGAGACAGCCAACATGGCTTTAGACAAGGAAGATCTTGTCTTACTAATCTGTTATGTTTTTTTGAAGGAGTGCATAATCAGGTGGACAAAGGTGAGTCGGTTGATATTGTGTATCTGGACTTTCAGAAAGCCTTTGACAAGGTCCCTCATCAGAGACTTTTGGCAAAACTAAAGAGTCATGGGATAGGAGGCAGTGTATTATTGTGGATCAGGAACTGGTTAAAAGATAGAAAGCAGAGGGTAGGGCTAAATGGCCAATTTTCCCAATGGAGAAAGGTGAATAGTGGTGTACCCCAGGGATCTGTGCTGGGTCTGCTGCTTTTGACATATTCATAAATGACCTGGAAAGTGGAATAACGAGTGAGGTTATCAAATTTGCAGATGACACAAAACTATTTAAAGTTGTTAAAACCCAAGAGGATTGTAGAAAATTGCAAGAGGATCTTGATAAATTGGAAGACTGGGCATCAAAATGGCAGATGAAATTTAATGTGGACAAGTGCAAGGTTATGCACCTAGGGAAGAACAACCCAAACTATGGTTACACGATGCAAGGTTCCACATTAGGAACCACCACCCAGGAAAAAGATTTAGGCGTCATTGTGGATAACATGTTAAAACCCTCGGCCCAATGTGCAGCAGCAGCCAGGAGAGCAAATAGAATGCTAGGTATCATAAGGAAAGGAATGGAAAATAAAACAAAAGATATTATAATGCCTCTATATCGTTCCATGGTGAGACCGCACCTTGAATATTGTGTGCAGTTCTGGTCGCCGTATCTTAAAAAGGAAATAGCGATTTTAGAAAAGGTTCAGAGAAGAGCCACCAAAATGGTAAAGGGGATGGAAGGATACTCCTATGAAGAAAGGCTAAAAAGGTTAGGGCTCTTTAACCTGGAAAAGAGACGGCTGAGGGGTGATATGATAGAAGTCTATAAATTAATGAACGGAGTGGAACGGGTAAACGTAGATCGATTGTTTACCTTATCAGAATATAGAAAGACTAGGGGACATGCAATGAAGCTACAGGGTAAACTATTTAAGACTAATAAAAGAAAATATTTTTTCACTCAACGTGTAATCAAACTCTGGAATTTGTTACCGGAGGATGTAGTAAAGGCTGTTAGTGTAGCTGGATTTAAAAAAGCTTTGGACAAGTTCCTGGAGGAAAGGTCCATAAACCATTATTAAGAAGGGACCCAGGATATCAATGCTTGAACCAATACAAGCATTGTGGAACCTGTGTCTCTTGGGGTAACTGCTAGGTACGCATGACCTAGATTGGCCACTGTTGGAAACAGAATACTGTGCTTGATGGACCTTGGTCTGACCCAGTATGGCATATCTTATGTTCTTATGTTCTGTACTTTGAGGCAACTCCGCGCTGTTCGCTCTTTTCTCTCCCCCTCTTCTCTGACCACTTTGCTTCTTTCTCTTGTCGTTTCTCGTTTAGATTACTGCAATGCATCTTTAGCCGAGCTTCCTCTTACTCACCACACAGCTGCTCGTCTCCTGACTCACACCTCCCGATTCGCTCATGTCACCCCCCTTCTTATTCGCTTACACTGGCTGCCCATTCCTTTTCGAATCCAATGCAAGATCCTTACTTTTGTGCACAGATCCCTCCATACCGGTGTCCCACGCTATCTCTCAGACTTAGTTCATTTTCACTGTCCCTCAAGAACCCTTAGGTCTGTCCACACTAACCGGTTATTCCTCCCGCCCCCTTCCCAGGCTCACCTTGAATCTACACGTTCTGCTGCCTTTTTCTTCATTGGTCCCCGTCTATGGAACTCTCTGCTGTCTGCACTTCACCTGGAACTTTCTTATCCTTCTTTCAAAGCTAAGCTAAAGATCCATCTTTTCTGCCTAGCCTTCGATCTTCCTCCCTCCCCTCCTCTTTCTGATAATTATAATTAATGGTATTTCTCCTTCTCCTGCTGTCTTTTATTGTTTCCTTTCCTAATGCTGTCCCTTTCCTATCATTAAAAATGGCATTCCTTTCTGTTTCCTTTTCTCTGCAGCCTCCTGTTTTAATGTAAACCGCAGTATGCCTGCTAGTCCTGGTGGTCTATCAAGTTTTAAATAAAGATAAAGATGATTACGATAATGGTTGTTGGCTATGTTGGATAATGTTAATTGTTAATAAAGCTGCGACCAGTTTAATTCCCATTAATTGATTGTGGTTTTATTGTGGGGTGGGGAGAGAAGAGGGGGAGCACTGCATCCGGCGTCCCTCGGTTAAGAAAAGGTCGTGGGGCCACGTACCGGATGGCTGCTGGTAACTGGGGCATGGCACAGTGTGTGGTCCCGGTTTGAGGAAGACTGCCGCTGGGTAGATGGGGGATGGCGTCATTTAAAAGGATTGGCTCCTGCAGCTTGATTGAGGGGCGCAGGAGCCAATGAGGAGACGGCAAGTTCAGGACTAGTGGCGAGGGGCCGGCGGGACAGCAGTCTGTGATCGGGAGCCCGGAGAGGAAGAAGGTGCCAGTGTCCCTCCTACCCGCCCTTTAATTTTGGGGAGGGTGGATTAAAATAGGGGGTGTTGCAGCTGGGGGGAGGGGGGTGGTATCCTGGAGGTTTACGGGGTCCGGAGCCTTAGGCAATACTTAAGGCAGGGGTGGGGTACCTCTGACCCGGACAACCCCTGGGGGCTTTTGCTAATAATATGGCGATGCCGGAAGGGGTGGGGTATTCAGAATAGCCGGGGGCCTGTCCATGGCGGAAGCGGAAGGGAAGTCACCTTGCTACTCAAATGGCTGGTGAGGCACTATTCCACTGACTGGATGATTACGATAATGGTTGTTGAATATGTTGTTGGATAATATTAATTGTTAATAAAGCTGCGACCAGTTTAATTTGCATTAATTGATTGTGGTGTTTGTTGTGGGGAGAGGGAAGGGGTTGGAGGGGTGGGGGGGGGAGAAGAGGGGGAGCATCGCGTCCGGCGTCCCTCGGTTAACAGTACTCTGCATCTATACAATATTGTATAATTGAATGCTTATATTGGACAATATGGTACGTTTTGTTTCTGTATATATTTTTCCAACACTAATACTTCTACATGCTGTACGCACTCGTGGGTTTTAGCTTTTTACTAGTTATAACAAGCATTTGTGTATTTCTTTAGCCTTTCTTCATTTAAATATACACATTTGCATTTCAGCGATTTCACCTTTTACACTTCGGGTCTGTTTTCTTTTTTTTATCCATTCCGGTTCGACATAATTGGAAGGATAGATTGTATACATATGCCCCCCCCCTTTTATTTATATATAAAAAAGAAACATAGACACTTGTATATCCTTCCCAGCACACCTTTGACCTTGTCATTTTGGCGACATTTTATGGGACTTTAAAAGCTATTTGTGAACGTGTAGTCGGTAATGCCAGCATTGTGCTAGCTGGAAGACATTGTGGTTTATGAAAAAGGCAAGTTTTTCTGTTTTCTCTGTAGCTTTACAGGCAATATTGGATTTTATTTTTATCTTTATTAGGTTTTTTATTTGTTTGCTTTCCTCCTTTAGATTTTAGAATTGGTTGTCATTGCTTGACTCCTGTGGCTTGTAGTGGCTAAGTAAGGTTTTTAATCCTATACCCTCTCCTGCTCCTACCACTTTTTCAGCACTTGAAATCATAGAATTAGTTGCAAATCTATATATATAATTTCAATTTTGTTTCCTAATTTATTTTATTTATTTACATTCTCTTATATACCGCACTATTCTGCATCAGTGAATCAGCGGCCGTTTCTCTAACATGGTTCACCTTAAATTTTGATGAAAGGTTTTTCTGATGCACACTATATCAACATACAGTTTAACCTAAGGGCTGACTTGTGTTCCTCCTCGTCCCTTCTCTCCTTTGTTTTAAACACCTTTTGGTGAGACTTTTATGTTTGGTTTGTTTAGTCCATGTTTGGGTAGTCTGTAACTTACTATAAAGCTTTTGAAACACTTTTTAATTTTGTATATGGTTTTTATTTTTTTTGATAGTATTATGTTACCAGTTTATTTATTATTTATTTATTTAACAGATTTTATATACCATTTTTCTGCAAGGCAAAACAGTTTACATTGAATAAAAAAGGAACGTTTACATGGAACGGTTAAAACTATGTACAGGTAGCTTTGGTATAGATGAGTGTTTGATATAGATTAGTGTTTTAATTGCTTTTATATTATCAGTTTCACATTATGTACATGTTTTTAATTTCATCTGAGGTATATTTCCCCCTGAAGAAGGTATCAGCCGAAACGCGTTGGGGTGGTTGAATTAAGTCTGCAAGCTGTACCACTTTTGGCACATCTGCTTTTTTGTTGTTGTTTTTTTATGTTCCTGCAGGTCTTTTTGCAGCCATTGCCACTGTTGTACATCCTGGAGAGGGGATACAGTGGTGGCAATGGATGCCCCTGATGGACTGGTGCTCTAGGTGACTGCCTAGTTTGCCTAATGGTAGCGCCAGCTCGGCATAGGGACATGTTTACTAAAGTTTATGCTGGTAACACTTGTGAGAGCTGTGTTTCCAGATTGGAGGGCCATATTAACTTCGGGGAGGGGGCATCTCTGTGCAGTTAGCCCAGGCCCAAGACACTGCACCATGCTAGCAAGCACAGGGATGCACTTAATACCACCCTTTGAGGTGGCATTGAGTGTATCATGCTAATGGTACCCATGCTAATGGTGGCAAACACTATTAGCATAGGCTTCTAATGCCTGTGCTTGCTGCAATGCACCAGCAGTGCCTTCATTCCTCCCCTGTCCTGGTGATATGGCCCGTGCTACTTTTAGCACCATGCCCAAACCACACGCTAAACCTTGCACAATCAGGTAAACATACTCCATAATGCACAGCATTTTTGAGTATTGTTTTATAATATAAAATATTCAAAATAGTAGCAGGTTGGTTTATATAAAGCTACTTTTCTGACAGAATTCTTGTGTCTTGACAAACTAAAAACTTCTTTAGTTATCTAAAAAATGATATATAAAAAATATTGCTCAAATTCAATTGTCATTACTTAAATATATTTCAATACATTGGTTGAATTTTGATAGGAGACTCATAATGAAGTTAACTCCAATTTTGTGAATTAATCAGTGACAATTGAATTTGAGCAATACATTTGATGTCTTATTTTTTGAGATTACTAAAGAAGTTTCTATGATTGATACTATTTGATCAAATTAAAACACTTTCATTGGAATATTTACTAATGTCCTTGATGTTCATTATTAAATGTCACATATCTCAAGGGGATATTGCCATGGGTTTGCTGTGTCTTGACAAAGGTGGCATGAATATGTTTCCTTTCCCCCTACCTATTTTTTAGGCATAAACCTGATTGGCACTGGTGCAGTCAAAATTCTTACAAGATGATAGAATATAATTTGTGGATAGCAATCATGTTGCTGTTCCAGAACTTTCATGTTGCAATTAATCTTACTAGTGAAGACAGCATTTATGGGTTTTGGAAATGAAAATCCGAGCTCTTATCCTACAGTAAAGGAGTATTTCAGTTACTATGCAAGCAATCGGATTCACTTGCTAAAAGATATATTTAGAAAGCAGGGTATGAAACCTGCAGAGCAAAAACCATTTTTCAAGGGGTAAGTCACATGCTGCCTAGGTGCAGTATGTATTGATTTTTTTCTTTAATAATGCTATTACTTTGGACAGTATGGAGTCTCTATATTCCAAGTACAGAAATTTCCTGTTTATATGCAACACAAATAATTATTATAATATACCTTTCCTTAATAGTTATGCATTATCAAAGAGAAATAAATACTCAGAGATAATAAGATAGCAACAAAGAAAAAGGAGACTACAAAATGCCACAATTGCAGGAATAAAATAGGAATCTTACAATTCCATACAGAAGAAACCATATCCAGGAGGGAAAATCGGGAATTTAAAATGTTGAATACAAATTTAGTATTTGTTTGACTCCTGTAGCACTGACAATGAGGCAATTACTCCAAGCCTCAGATTAGAACAGTGTAAAATGTATAGAAATAGAAAGTTGGATGAATAATTAGATTGCTCCATCAGATGTCCTCAGGTTCTGGTGCTACTGCCCAGATTGTTCAGATTGGGAAATTATTTAATCTGATGATAATTTTTGTGATATACCACAAATGAATATTTAAACAACCACTAAAATGATCCTATGATGTTACAATCTCCTGTGATTTGACTACACGACCTTTTACTTCTCCTTGATCGTCCGCTGCTCTTATTCTCAGGTACAATATTTCTTATTGGAACTTTGGAGCTATAGATAAGTGCATATGCTTCAGGGTACAAATGTAGAGGTGAGATAAGGAGATTCTTTTCTTCAACAACCATTATGTGGATGCAAGCAATGTGAAAAAGGAAAAAAAAAGGAATGAGGGCTATGAAATGAGAGGACTCCAGTATGAGAGGCTCTCATATTGGATGAGGCTGCCCACTGGGAACTGGTAAATCTTTGTCACAAGGTGGCCCAGAACAGCATCTTTATGTAGCTGTCCAAATGTTTACTTCTATGGCAAATAATCTGACTACTCTAGAAGCAAGTATCTCATCATCTGTGTAATGTGTGTGTGTGCAAAAGATTTGTAGCTTCTCAGCAATTCACAGTACCTTTAAAAAGGAGATAGAGCAGCTTTTAAATTTAGATAATAGGGGAAAGCTGACAGTCGCCCAAGAGCGGATGGTTCGGAAGAATGTATCCTTGAAGGATACTACCAAAAGCATAGAGGTTCTAAAAAAGAGTAAAGTAGCCCAAATGCCCTCGAGTATGGAGCAGATAGAGCTTAAAGATCCCAAATTACCCATGCCTACCAATAGCCAGATTAATATGAATAAAATACAGTCTATAAAATGCTTGTATGCAAATGCTAGAAGTCTAAAAAATAAGATGGGAGAGTTAGAATATATAGCACTAAATGAGAGGTTAGATATAATTGGAATATCAGAGACATGGTGGAAAGAGGACAACCAGTGGGATACTGTGATACCAGGGTATAAACTATATCGTAATGATGGAGCTGATCAAATTGGTGGAGGGGTTGCTCTCTATGTTAGAGAGGGCATTGAGTCAGAAAGGATTAAAGTTTTGCAGGAAACAAAATTTGCTGTAGAATCTCTATGGATTGTAATTCCATGTAAAAAGGGGAAGCCGATGGCAGTGGGGGTGTACTATCCACTGCCTGGCCAGAATGAACAAATGGATGATGAAATCCTCAAAGAAATCAAGGAAGCTAACAAAAGTTACAGCACAGAAATAATAATGGGTGATTTCAATTACCCCGGTATCGACTGGGTCAGTGTCATGGCAGGACATGCTAGGGAGATGAAATCAATGACTGCTTCTTGGAGCAGCTGGTTCATGAACCGACCAGAGGGGAAGCCATATTAGACCTAATCCTTAGTGGAACACCAGATCTAGTGCAAGAGATATAAGGTGTTGGGGCCATTTGGCAATAGTGATCATAGCATGATCGCAGTTGATTTAATTTAGTGGAGGAGGGATAGTAAGGAAATCCACAGTACTACCTTTTAACTTTTGAAAGGGAGACTATGATAAAATGAGGGAAATAGTTAAGAAAAAACTAAAAGGAGCAGTTGCAAAGGCTAAAGACTTACATCAAGCTTGGGTGGGGTTGAAAAATACTATTTGGGAAGCCCAGACCAGCAGTTTTGCACGCTTTAAGAAAAGTGGAAGGAAGTCCAAAAACTGCCAGCATGGCTTAAAGGTGAGGTCAGAGAGGCTCTTGTTGCCAAAAAAGCATTTTTCAGGAAATGGAAAAAAAAAGCCAAATGATGAAACCTGGAAACAGCACAAGCACTGGCAAGTCAAAAGCAAGGCATTGATAAGGCAGTCAAAGGGAGAATTTGAGAAGAAGCTTGCTGAGGAAGCAAAAACGTGAAATAAAGACTTTTTCAAGTACATTCGTAGCAAAAAACCTGTGAGAGTGTCAGTTGGTCCATTAGATGGTAGAGGGGTTAAAGGGGCACTAAGAGGTGACAAGGCGATAGCGGAGAGAATGAATGAATTCTTTGCTTCGGACTTTACTGAGGAAGATGTAGGGATGTTACCCATGACTAAAGTGGTATTTAAAGTTGAGGAAGAATTGAAGGAAATATCGATACATCGGGAAGATGTATTACAACATTTAGATAAACTGAAGAGTAGCAAATCACCTGGGACGGATGGTATACATCCAAGGGTGTTGAAAGAACTGAAATATGAGATTGCAGACCTGCTATTAGTAAGCTGTGAATTGTCATTAAAATCATCTGTAATACCTGAAGATTGGAGGATCACCAATGTAACGCCAATTTTTAAAAAGGGTTCCAGGGGTGATCCGGGGAAACTACAGACCGGTGAGCCTGATGTCAGTACCGGGAAAAATGGTAGAAACCATCATAAAGAACAAAATTACTCAGCATATAGATAGTCATGGCCTAATTGGGAGACAGCCAACATGGCTTTAGACAAGGAAGATCTTGTCTTACTAATCTGTTATGTTTTTTTGAAGGTGTGAATAAACAGGTGGACAAAGGTGAGTCGGTTGATATAGTGTATCTGGACTTTCAGAAAGCCTTTGACATGGTCCCTCATCAGAGACTTTTGGCAAAACTAAAGAGTCATGGGATAGGAGGCAGTGTACTATTGTGGATCAGGAAATGGTTAAAAGATAGAGAGCAGAGGGTAGTGCTAAATGGCCAATTTTCCCATTGGAGAAAGGTGAATAGTGGTGTACCCCAGGGATCTGTGCTGGGTCCGCTACTTTTTGACATATTCATAAATGACCTGGAAAGGGGAATAACGAGCGAGGTTATCAAATTTGCAGATGACACAAAACTATTTAAAGTTGTTAAAAACCCAAAAGGATTGTGGAAAATTGCAGATGAAACTTAATGTGGAGAAGTGCAAAGTTATGCACCTAGGGAAGAACAACCCAAACTATGGTTACACGATGCAAGGTTCCACATTAGGAACCGCCACCCAGGAAAAAGATTTAGACGTCATTGTGGATAACATGTTAAAGCCCTCGACCCAGTGTTCAGCGGGGGCCAAGAGAGCAAATAGAATGCTAGTTATCATAAGGAAAGGAATGGAAAATCAAATAAAAGATATTATAATGCCTCTATATCACTCCATGGTGAGTCCGCACCTTGAATATTGTGTGCAATTCTGGTCGCTGTATCTTAAAAAGGATATAGCGTTATTAGAAAAGGTTCAGAGAAGAGCCACCAAAATGGTAAAAGGGATGGAAGGATACTCCAATGAAGAAAGGCTAAAAATGTTCGGGCTCTTTAACCTGGAAAAGAGACGGCTGAGGGGAGAAATGATATAAGTCTATAAATTAATGAACGGAGTGGAATGGATAAATGTAGATCGATTGTTTACGTTATCAGAATATAGAAAGACTAGGGGACATGCAATGAAGCTACAGGGTAAACTATTTAAGACTAATAAAAGAGATTTTTTTTTCTCTCAATGTGTAATCATACTCTGGAATTTGTTACTGGAGGATGTAGTAAAGGCTGATAGTGTAACTTTCTTTAAAAAAGGTTTGGACAAGTTCCTGGAGGGAAGGTCCATAAACCATTATTAAGAAGGGACCCAGGATATCAATGCTTGACCCAGTACAAGCATTGTGGAACCTGTGTCTTTTGGGGAAACTGCTAGGTACGTATGACCTAGATTGGCCACTATTGGAATCGGGATACTGGGCTTGATGGGCCTTGGTCTGACCCAGTATGGCATATCTTATGTTCTTATTCTTGAGAACACTACCTACACTCTGCCCAGATAATGCCCCCAACTGTGCCTACTGGCAAAGTGCATGTCTTCATGCTTATACACCAATTATATGCAACCAAATAACGTGCAAAAATTTCTTTGATAAAATTACCTCCTTTATGACTTTAGTAGCAGTTTTTTTTATCTCTCAGCCAAATTAGAATTGTTCTAGCTAGATAAAGTGAACTGCAAAGCTGAGCCAGGGAGTTTGCTAACAAGCACATAAACCTCCCAAGTTAAATCTGATGGGGAAAAGTCCTTTGAAGTAGGTGGATTAATAGAAAAGGAAATCTGTATCATCCTTTCAAAAGTCAGTGAAGTCCAAACTTAGCTAATGATTCTTTAATGAATGCTGAAAAAATATAACATCAAATGCAATTAATATAATAATGAATAATTAATATTGTTTCTTCTTTGAACAGGAAGGGACAAGGCATACCGTAATGTTCTTATGCTCTTACTGTATAGAGAAGAATGGTATGATGTAGTGACTTAACAGATCCCATATATAGACAATTTTATTATATTAAAAAAAAGCACTTTTCAGCACATGTTGGAAAGTCATAAAGGGGACTTAATGGTAGCATTTTCATTGCTGAGCACTTTGCCCAATTTTAGACAATTCTTTCTGTTTCCTTTGATTTTCCTCTTCTCCACACTGTCCAATCTCATCTTTATTCTGCTAGGTCCTTTCCTAATCATGGCTCTCGATCATCTGTTCTTCATTTGGCTCATCTACTCATTCATGCATTCTTTCATCTCAGCCATGAGGCCATCTCATGCTAGCTGACCATTTTCCTTTCCTCAACATCATTTTATATGGACCATATATATTACAGTTTTCCTTCTCAAATTAAGTTATAAAAGTTGAGTTATTTAGTGATCGCCTAATAAAATTACCTATACACTGATGCATATCATCCTTGGGATCAAGTTTCAAAGGATGTTTTACTTTTATCAGTGCATGCGAAAGCACATTTTTGATAGTACATGGAGATTGGAATTGAAATGTCTAGGTCAGGACATTCTCTCTTTCAATGATATGTTAGGAATGGGTTTGCTAAACATGGAGTAGTTTCTAAAATACATAGAAGGAAGTGCACGTGGATTGAAATCCCCATGCAGCAGGAGGCACCATTTTATAAATTTACATATGGAAAATATCAATGAAGGAATCCTTACAGCTTACATATGTGTCAGTATTTTATAAGAGTTAGGCCGCGGGGTAGGGTCCCCAGGTGGCCACCCGTAACCAGGTGCCCGGCCCGGTGAAGGGACCTTGTGTGTGGCAGCGTAATTTGGCGGCATGGTGATCTGCGGTGGCTGGGCATCATGGTGGCAGAGGCAGAGAGGTTTGAATTCATTGACTCCCGATGTGTGTACATGAGGGGAGCCAGTGAGGGGTCTGGAGTGGCTGCTGGGAGGTGGGGGAGGGGCAGAAGCATGGGTGAATATCTCCCAGTAGGGGGGGGCTCACGGCATGGGAACATTGGTTGAGGGCCAGGGTCCTTCCAGGGTGGTGGCTTGGTGCTTGGCAATTTTTATTTTATTTATTTAACCAGTGTTGTATACCACCTTATCTTTCAATAGAAACATAGAAACACAGAAAAATGATGACAGAATAAGACCAAATGGCCTATCTAGTCTGTCCTTCCATATTGACAACTACAACAGTCCCCTTTTTTCCTTTAGAGATCCTCTGTGTTTGTCCCATGCTGTTTTTTAATTCAGATACCGTCCTCACCTCTATCACCTCCACTGGGAGATTAATCTACGGATCCGCCACTCTTTCCATAAAGAAATATTTCCGCATATAAATCCTGAATCTATCCCCTTTCACCCTCATCCCATGTCCCCTTGTAGCAGAACTTGCTTTCAATCGAAAGAGGCTCTCCCCCTGTGCATTTATGCCACGGAGGTATTTAAACATCTCAATAATATCACCTCTATCCCGCCTTTCCTCTAAGGTGTACATATTAAGATCCTTAAGTCTGTCCTCATATGCTTTATAATTAAGATAGTAACATAATAAATGACGGCAGATAAAGACCAGTATGGCCCATCAAGTCTGCCCAGTAAGATGGCAAGAGTAGGTGCACCTGCTGCTCCATGCAGGCCACCCCTCCCCATGTCCCTTTTTAGGGGTGAACCCACCACTTCATGCAGGAAACCCCTATTTGTTGAGAAATTAGATGGTTCAGTTTATTTAGATTTTATCCTGTTGCTGTAAAGGGATCCACTGTGTCTGCCCCATATCATTTTGAATTCTGTCACCGTGTTTGCCCCACCACTTCCATCGGAAGGGCATTCCAAGCATCCACCACCCTTTCCGTGAAAAAGTATTTCATGGCATTGCCTTTCAATTTACCACCTTGCAGCTTCCTGTTGTGCCCTCTAGCTTTACAGCTTCCCCGTCTTTGGAAGAGGTTTGTTTGTTCATTATATCTCTTTAAGTATTTAAAGGTCTGAATCATATCTCCCCTGTCCCTCCTCTCCTCCAAAGTGTACATGTTTAGGTCTTCAAGTCTCTTCTCATAAGGCTTCTGACGCAGGCTCCAAATCATTTTGGTTGCCTTCCTCTGAACAGCTTCCAGTCTTTTTACATCCTTTGCAAGATACGGTCTCCAAAACTGAACACAGTATTCCAAGTGAGGCCCCACCAGTGACTTGTGTAGTGGCATAAGTACCACTTCTTTTCTGCTGGTGATTCCGCTTTGTATGCAGCCCAACATCCTACTGGCTTTTGCCACCGCCTTATCGCCTTGTTTTGCCACCTTAAGATCTTCTGAAATAATCACACCAAGGTCTTTCTCCTGATCTGTGCACACCAACCTCTTGCCCCCTATCGTGTACATTTCCCTTGTATTTCTGCTACCCAAGTGCATGACTCTGCACTTCTTCGCATTAAATCTTAAGTGCCAAGCATTTGGCCATTCTTCCAGCTTTTGTAGATCTTTCCTCATGTTAACCAGTCCCTCGGGGGAGTCTACTCTGTTGCAAATTTTCGTGTCATCTGCAAAAAGACAGACTTTTCCATTCAGTCTTTCAGCAATATCACTCACAAATACATTGAACAGTGCCAGGCCCAGGACCGACCCCTGGGGCACCTCGCTAATCACCTTCCCTTCATCCGAGTGAGCTCCATTTACCATCACCCTCTGTCGTCTGTCAGTCAACCAATTTCTGATTCAATTTACCATCTTAGGATCCATCCCCAAGCTATCGAGTTTATTGATAAGCCTTCTATGAAGAACAGTATCAAAGGCTTTGCTGAAATCCAGGTAGATGACATCCATCGCATGCCCCTCATCTAGCTCCCTGGTCACCCAGTCAAAGAACTCAATCAGATTTGTTTGGCAAGATCATCCTTCAGTAAAACCATGTGCCTCGGGTCTTGCAACCTGTTGGTTTTGAGAAAGTTCAACATTCGCTCTTTCAGGAGCGCCTCCATTACTTTTCCCGCCACCGAGGTAAGGCTCACAGGCCTATAGTTTGACACTTCTTCCCTGTCACCATTTTTGTGTAGAGGTACAACATCAGCCATTCTCCAGTCCTGAGGAACCTTTCCTGTTTCCAAGGATCTGTTGAAAACATCCTTTAATGGCCCTGCAAGAACCTCTCTGAGCTCTTTCAGTATCCTGGGATGTATCCCGTCCGGTCCCATGGCCTTGTCCACCTTCAGTTTTGCAAGTTGTTCTAACACCTCATCTTCTGTGAATGGTGTGGTAATTACTTCAATTCCCATTTTTATATTTGGGAGTCACAGGTGGTCCTTCTCCAGGACTTTCTATAGTAAAAACAGAGCAGAGGTATTTGTTCAGCAATTTCGCTTTTTCAATGTCACTTTCCATGAGTCCGTTCACAGCACTTCGGAGTCCTGCAATTCCACCTCTGATCTTCCTTTCCCGAATATACCTGAAGAAGGTTTTGTCACCACACTTCACATCTTTAGCCATCTTTTCCTCTGCCTTTGATTTTGCTATCCTTATTTCTCTCTTTGTCTCTTTGAGTTTGATCCTGTATTCATTTCTGTGTTCCTCTGTTTGCGAGCTTTTGAATTTTGCGAAAGCTGTGGTTTTTGCCTTTATTTGAGCAGCCACTTCTTTGGAAAATCAAATAGGCTTTCTTCTCCTCTTGTTTTTGTTTACTTTTGTTACATATTTATCTGTTGCCCCTTTTATTGCCACCTTTAGTTTAGCCCATTGCAATTCCACGTCCCTTATCTCCTTCCACCCTGTCAGCTCCTCCTTTAGGTACTCGGCCATTTTATTGAAATCCAGTGTTTTTGAAGTTTAGGACTTTGAGCCTGCTATGATTGGCCTGTACCATGGCTTTTAACTCAAACCACACCGTGTGATGATCGCTGCTGCTCACAGGGGCACTCACGCAGACATTCAACATGCTATCGCAGTTGGTGAGCACTAAATCTAGCGTTGAGCTTTCCCTGGTTGGTTCCATCACCATTTGTCTAAGTAATGCATCTTGGAGAGCATCCATGATTTTTTGCTTCTTTCCAGATTTGCAGAAGTAGTAATCCAATCCACATCAGGTAGATTAAAGTCGCCCAATACGATCGCTTCCCCCTTTGTGGCTATCTTGGCAATCCTGGCAATATCTATTATCAATTTGTTATCTATCTCTTCAATTTGTGTTGGAGGTCTGTGCCATCTCCTCTTTCCAACACGATCCAGAGCGCTTCTTCTTTTCCCCATGCCCCCTGCATTTCAGTAGCTTTAATATTGCTTTAATATTGCTTAAAAGTTTGTTCAGTATCTTGCATTTATTTTGGGCAATTTTTCTATTTCCACTTAATATTGCTTTTGACATACAAGGCTACTCCTCCTCCTCTTCCATTTTCTCTGTCTCTTCTGAATAGATTATAGCCAGGTATGGCTATATCCCAATCATGCAATTTGTTTAGCCATGTTTCTGTAATGGACACAATGTCCAAATCCATTTACACCATTAGGGCTTCTAGGTCTGGAACTTTGTTGGCTAAGCTTCGAGCATTTGTGTTCATTGCTTTCCAGAATTTAACTGGCTTGCGTGTATTTAGCATTGATTTTGTTCTGCCTACATCTTCCCACTTGTTTATGATGTGCGGTTTAAATGTGTGGCTGTTTCTGATTTTAATCTGCTTTTGCAGGGGGTGACGTCCTTAGCTTGACCTTCCACATCCGTCACCCTCTTTTTCTAGTTTAAATGCATATCCGCATATTGCTTGTATTTTTCACTTAGGATTTTTTATCCCTGTGACAGAGAGGTGTAGTCCATCAGCACAGTATAGTCTCTTGTTGTTCCATCTGTTATCCCAGTCGCCAATAAATCTGAATCCTTCTTGTTTGCACCAGGTCTGGAGCCATGTATTAAAGCTGTTAATGCAATGCAGCCTTTTTGCCCCTTTACCAAGCACAGGTAGAACCTCTGAGAATGCAGCAGTGTTAACAATGGTCTTGAGTTTCTCTCCCAGAGATTGGAAGTTATTTTGGACTGTAGAGGTACTGTTTCTAGCCAGGTCAATTGTGCCCAAGTGGATAACCACATCAAGTTTGGAGTGTTCAGTTTCTGTGCTAAGTACTTCAACAATGTGGTTTGTGTTCCTGCTGGCTAAAGAGCCTGGGAGGCACTTGACTATCTTCTCTCCTTTGAACTGTGTACCCAAGTTGATGCCACTGATGATGGAATCACCAAGTAATAGTAGTTTGCTGTTTGGTGAGGTTTTCTTCATATTTGGTCCTTTAGCAGGAGATTTGGCAGTCTGTCTCATTTAAGGGCCCTTCAGTTTCTTTGGCTTGGGCATCCTCATTCGCTGTTGGCAGAGAAGGCATTATACAGGGTTATCTTTTGATGCATAGGATGTCTGTGCATTACAGGTTGCAATCTACCAGAACCCACTGTGATCCCCTTGTCCCTGGGATGTTTGATGCTTTGTGGGAGCGGTGGTGGGCATTGTTCAGTTTGTATCCTAGAAGAGGTGTGCTTCATTGCAGCCAGTTCCTCCCTGAGTAGGGTCACCGCTTTATGCATGGCAGCTAGGTCTTCCCTTAGTAGAGTCAGTTCTTTATGCATGGTAGCTGACCTGAGGCACATAGGACAAGCTCTGAGGTTCCATATGATTCGTCTTGGCATGAAAGTACTGCAGTTATTGCACCGAATACACGACATGCTGAATAAGCAGTCCTAGAAGGAGAAGAGGAAGAAGAAGGAAGGAGGAAGATGATGTGGACTGTAACCTAAGTTAAGAGGATAGATGGCAATGTATGCGAGTACTATATAGGCAATGCAGCCCCTGGGGTGGGTGGGGCGAGGGGTAGGGTGGGCGGGAACCTAAGTGTCTCTGGCCAGTAGGTTGTTCCTGAACTGGGGGCACCCACAGATATCTGCTCCAAGTTACCCAGAAAAGGAGACAGACAGATTATCCCCAAGCTTAATTTATAACCACAGTTAAACTTTATATTAACAATTCCCACAAAACAGACCACTAACCATTTTAGTAGCTACCCTCTGTACTCACTCCATTCTGTTTTATATCCTTTTGAAGGTGTGGTCTCCAGAATTACACACTATACTCCAAATGAGGTCGCACCAAAGACTTATACAGAGGCACTATCACCTACTTTATTCTGCTAGCCATTCCATCAAAGTGGTTGTCAACACATATCGTTGGTCTGCATTCAACAAGTGGGGAGGTGTGACAAGCCATACATATAGACTATAGGCAATTAGTTCATAGTTCTCATTTGGGTATACAAGCAGAGTGGGAGTACTTGATTTTCTTACATTACTTGTTCATAGAACTCCGTAAACAGGAGGGTTTTGAGGGATTTGCAGAAGTCTTTGAGGTCATTTAGGGCTCTTAATTCATCCAGGAGGGAGTTCCAGAGGGCAGGCGCCGAGACCAAAATACAGTAGCTTGGTTGGAGGTTGCCTGCTTTGTCTTATGGGTATCCTGTGGGTGCGCGGAGTCTGCTGCTTGTATCCTTGGTTATTATGTTTTGAAGGACCTCTACTGAGCAGTGATGTATGACCTTGAATATGTTTATAGTTTTGAATCTCGCCCGTGCAATTATCGGTAGTCAATGCAGTTGTTGAAGTATGGGTGTGATTTGTTCGTGTTTGGCTGTGCCCGTAATGATGCATGATGCAGTGTTCTGCACCAGTTGAAGTGGGTGGGTAGTTTGCTTGGCTAGACCTTGATATAATGGGTTTCCGTAGTCCAATACTGGGGTGATGACTGCTTGGCATACGGTGCGGAAATGGTCCCGACTGAGGATTGGTCTGAGTCTCCTGATGAGTTTAATCGGTAGTATGCCTTCATTGCAGTTTTGTTTGTATAATTGTAAGTTCAAATTCTTGTCTAGGGTGATGCCCAGGTACTTTACCTTATCCCTTAGTGTTATTGTCCTGTTTAGGATACTGATTACTTCGGGTGGGTTGAATGTGGAGTTTCTGGAAATGAACATTGCCTCTGTCTTGTCATAGTTAACCTTCAGGTTATTGTCAGTGAGCTAGGTGTTCATATCTTTGAGGCATTTAGTCACTCTCTCCTCCGCACTTGACACTCTCGCACCCCTCTGTCTCCGTCCTACTTCTCTCACTCATTCTCATCACCCGTAGTTTTACTCTGGCCTCCTTCTCCATCGGAGATACCTTTGTCAAGCAGAACGTCTCTGGCAAAAACACCCTTGTCCCTCCAATCTGTCTCATTTCCGACAATGTCACCACCATCACCGCTCTCTCCTTCACACTGCTAAATGGGACTATTACTCTAATCTCATTTCTTCCTCTTCTAACTCTCTTCCCACACACTGGTCCCTTTCCGCTCCACATTCCTCCTCTGCTTCCTCCTCTTCCCTTCCCCCCCCCCCCGAGCCTTCCACTCTAGCATAATATTTCTCCTCTAAAGTTGTTTTTTTCCGTCTTTCTTTTCCCTCCTGCCCCCCTCCCCCACATATCCCCTCCCTCCTCTTCTTCCTCTCCTTTCCCTTCCCTTTCTTCTGTTCCCCTCTCCCTTTCTCACCTCTGGTCTACTTTTGAGCTAATCGCTACTTCCTCCCTTTCCAAAGTCTACGTCTCTTCTCAGAAAACTACTTGTCCCACCGACCCCATTCCTTCTTTATGGCTATTGGAATCTTCCCTTGCCCTTTCCCCTTTTATCCTCTCTATTTTCAACACTAGTATGGTCACCGGTATCTTTCCCTCTTCTTGGAAGCATGCTTTGGTTTGTCCCATCCTGAAGAAAGCTTCTCTGGATCCCTCTTCCCCCTCTAACTGGTGTCCTATCTCTAACCTTCCTTTTCTCTCTAAACTCTTAGAAAAACTGGTCTTTCTTCAACTTTCCTCTCACCTCGAGGCTTCTTTTATCCTTCACCCCTGGCAATCTGGTTTTCACTCTGGCCACAGCATGGAATTGATTCTTCTCCCCCTTCTCAATGAATTACACACTGCTCACGATCATGGTTCTCGCTCTCTTGCTGTTTTCCTGGATCCTTCAGCTGCTTTTGATCTGCTGGACTATCACACTCTTTTGGATCATCTTCAGGACACCGGCCTCTTTGGTTCGGTTTTGCACTGGTTTTGATCTTTTCTTTCCTCTCGGTTCTATCTGGCTCTGCTTCCTCTACCTCCAATCCTCTCCCCTGTGGTGTTCCTCAAGGCTCTGTCCTTGCCCCTCTTCTCTTCAATGTCTTTCTGGCCCCTCTCACTCTCCTTATCCAACAGCACAGAAGGAGAAGAACAAACTATTGTCGTGGGGTACACAAGACATTAACTTGTGGCTGATGCACATGTCTGCCAGGGCGGGTTCTGCAGGGGTTGGTGTGGCAAAAGGGGGGTGGCATCCACCTCTAGGGTTGGTCGTTCCTTTCGAGCAGGGGTGGTCGTGCTGCAGCAAAGAATAGGGGGAGGGGGAGGTGGGGCAGGGTACATTTTGTTGGAGGTTTAACAAGTCCACTTGCCCATTTTCCAACTGCAAATTGGAACATGTGCTCCATGTGTAGTGGAGGACACTCGGCAGTTAAGCGCAGTAAGAAGGGGGCCCTGGTTGCCCCTTTGGCTGTCCCCAAGCAATAGGGACTTATTTGGCCTGGTTTCTACTCCAATACGGGTTGAGGCCTTGAGGCCTTTGCTTCAGCGTTACCCGAGGTGGGGGGATCCTGGGGTTTTGGAGACTGAGTTTCAGTTTGGTTTTGTGATACCGGTCCAAGGTTGTGTTTCTGCTTCAAGAGTGTGCAATGCGCCTTCGGTGCGGCACTTCTCAGTAATTGTGTGGGATAAGTTGGCCATCGAACTTGAATTGGGCAGGATTGTGGGCCCTTTTACTGAATGTCTTCCCCAGATTTTGTGGTTTCTCCTCTTGGAGTAATTCCTAAAAAAAGAAGTGGGGAAGTTCAGACTGATTCATAACTTGTCATTTCCGCTGGGAGCATCTGTGAAAGATTATATCCCCAGGGAGGTGTGCGTGGTTTGCTATGCATCTTTTGACTCGGCAGTGGAGTTGGTGCGAAAGTGTAGTACTGGGGCTCTGCTGGCAAAAGTGGATATCGTGTCAGCTTTTTGTTTGCTACCAGTGCACCTGTCGGCGTTTCATCTCCTTGGGTTTTGCTTCGTGGGTGAATTCTGTTTTGACAAATGCATGCCTATGGGATGCTCAGTTTCTTGTGCCTGTTTTGAAAAGTTTAGCATGTTTCTGCATTGGACACTAGTTCAACAGGTGGGCTGTTCGAATGTGGTACATTATTTGGATGATTTTTTGTTTTTCGGACCGGCTCAGTCAGCAGTGTGCCTTTATCTCCTGGAGGGGTTGTCCCATGAGTTGGGCATGCCGTTGGCTTCAGGTAAGATGGAAGCCCCAGCAATGAAGATCATATTTCTGGGGGTGGATTTGGATTCGATGGAGATGGTGGCATGTCTCCCTCCGGAGAAGATGGTGAGGTTACCGGCGCTGGTTGCAATCGTTTTGGCTTCCCGCAAGATAACTCTGTGGGAGATGCAGTCTTTGGTAGGTTCTTTGAACTTTGCATGCAGGGTCATTCCGATGGGCTGGGTGTTTTCGCGGCAGTTGGTGGCTGCTATGTTGGGAGTTCTAAAACTGCACCACCGTATTAGGGTGTCTAGGAGTATGCGGGCAGACTTGGGGTCTGGGATGTTTTTTTGGCTGACTTCAATGGGACATTAGTTTTGCTGGATGCTGAGGTCTCTAATGTAGCCTTGCAGCTATTCACGGATACAGCAGATGCTTCAGGTTTTGGCATTTATTTCTGAGGGTCATGGTGTGCTGATCGTTGGCCGCAGACTTGGCATGATTCTGGTGTATTCAGCAATATCGTGTTCCAAGAACATTTTCCCTGTGGTGGCATTGGAGTTGTGGCCTGACAGGCTTCGCAACCGCAGGGTAGGTTTTTGGTGTGATAATGCTGCGGTGGTCAGTGTGATTATGCACTGCGTTGTGCCCACATGGCGGTGCTAATGAAAGATTTTGTATTAGCCTGTTTGCGTCTGAACGTGTCAGGGCTCAGCATATTCCGGGATGTATTAACAAGATTGCTGACTCTCCCGTTTCAAGTGGGACCTGTTCCAGACTCTGGCACCAGAAGTGGACGCCGAGGGGTATGCGGTCCCAGAGCACTTGTGGCAAGTTGGTCAACGAAGATGCTGAGTTTGCTGCAGAGATCCTTGTCACCAGTGACATGGGCGGTATATTATCAGGGTTTCTACAAAATAGCAGACTTCTTGTTGGCACGGGGTTTGCAGTATGACCTGATAACGGACCAGCTGATCGGACAGTATATTGTGTATGCTAAGGCCAATGGGGTGTCTCGATTGGCCATGCAAACTCACTTGGCTGGGTTTGCCTTTTTTGCAAAAGCTGTGGCCTGGGGCTACCCGGCAGGGGGGTTTCTGGCCTACAGGCTGCTTCAGGGTTGGGAGCGTTCTCAGCCAACCCCTCCAGACTCCAGGCATCTGATTATGCATGACCTGCTCCTGAGACTCTGTGCAGAGTTAGCCATGGTAGCGGAGTCACCTTAGGTCGCTCTTTTCCAGGCTGTGTTCAGTTTGGCATTCTTTGGTGCTTGTTGGATCAGCGAGTTGGTGGCGAACTCCACTTGGGCTTTGGGCAGCTCAGGTATGTTGCGCCAAAATGTGGGGGTAGAAAGGGGCCAGCTCTGTATTCTGATGGCTAAATCTAAGACAGACCAGTTGGGAAAAGGACTGTGGGTGGTCTTGAAGGTGATCGATGGCCTTCCTACATACCCGGTGGCCAGCTTGGAATCATACTTGGTTGGGCCGCCTGCGGCCAAGGGATTACCGTTTGTGCATATGAATTCATGCCCTTTAACTTGTTTTCAAGTTTCAGCGGTGAGGATCCTAGCCTGTTCGCTTCTCATTCCTTCCACATTGGAGCAGCAACAAGTGCGGTGGCAGCTGGGTTGGCCTATCACGTGATACAGCACATCGGCAGATGGCATTCCCAGGCTTTTTTGGGCTATGTGCAGCAATGAGTTTGGTGGGGTTGGCTACCTCTAATTGTACCTAATTGTATCTTCCTTTTGCAGATGGAGGCCGAGTCATCAGTGCTGTTGGCTGATTGGTCATTCCTTTGTGCATTGGGCTGGCCAGTGAGCAGTGGTGCAACCATTGGGGCGTAATCTGGGACTCGATGCAGCGGTGGTGTCTGTTCTATGGCATGGCGAGCATGGCCTACGTAGGACCCAGCTACTGTCTTTGCTTTGGCACCACAATCGGGTACGGAGTAGTCTGTCAGTGATGCTGCTCCATTTAGGGGGCAATGACCTTGTTCCCAAGTTGATTATAAGAGTGGCGAAGAGGGATTTGGCAGAAGTTCTGCAAATGTTCCATGATGTGTTGTTGTGGTCCAACATCATTCTAAGGCCTTCATGCAGGGATCAGCATTGCTGGTCAAAGGGGTTAGCGAAGATCAATCACCAGTTTGGGTGCTGGGTCTGTGAGCATGGGGGTTATCAGATTATGCATTCCTGGGTGGAGATCGACACTGTGGGTTTGTATAGGCAGGATGGAGTGCATTTATCCCTGGTTGGGCTGGATTTGTTGCTCAATGACTGGCAGGAGGCCTTGGAATGGATGGTTCGACAGGATACTCTCTGGTTGCAGCTTTTGGGGGCGGCGCAGGGTCATTGACGTCACCTGTGCCGGTGGCAGGATCCCGGAGATTTCCGAGGTCTGGAGACTTTGGGCAATACTTTGGGCGGGGGTTGGGTGCCCCCAACCTGGACAACCCTTGGCCAGCTTTGCTAATTATATGGCGAGGTCGGATGCAGAGGGAGTAGGTAAGCTTGCTGTTGACTTGTTCGCGGTGGAAGCGGAGACAATTTCACCTTGCTAATAGCATGGCTGGTGAGGTATTGGATCTGCTAGTTGGGTTGTTATGAGGATTATTCTTGGATTCTAATTTGGTTGGAAAAGTTATTGATGTTAATAAAGCTGCAACCAGTTTATTCCCAATTTGCCTGTCTGGAGTTTTTTGTGAAGAAGGGGGGTAATTGGAAGGGGGGTGGGCAGGATCTGGGGGGGCAGCGTGGGGGGGGGGAAGGGGAAGGGGAGATCACCTGGTCCAGTTTGCCTCAGTTAGAGTTAGGTTGCAGGACAGGGTCCCCAGGCGGCTGCCCATAACTGGGTGCCCAGCCCGGTACGGGGACCCTGTGTGCGGCAGTGTAATTTGGTGGAGTGGCGGGCCATGGTAGCTGGGCATCGTGGTGGCGTAGGCAGAGAGGTTTGCATTCATTGTCTCCCCACGCATGTGCGTGAGGGGAGCCAATGAGGGGACTGGAGCAGCTACCGTAAGGTGGGGGAGGGGCCAAGAGACTGCTCACTGCTCGTCACGTCGGCCATCTCCCTGCTTGCCCGCGTGGTGAGTCCCCCGGTGCTGGCTTCCTGGGCATCCCATCCCATCCCTATTCAGTGTGCGGGGTCCTTAGGTTTGCATGGGGTGTCGCAGTGGTGGGGGGGGGGCAGGATCCTGGAGGTTTCCGGGGAACGGAGACTTTTGGGTCAGGGTTGGGTGCCCCTGACCCGGACAACCTCGGCCAGCCTTTGATAATTATATGGCGAGGTCGGATGCAGGAGGAGTAGGAAAGTTTGCCGTTGGCTTGTCCGTGGCAGAAGAGGAGACAATGTCACCTTGCTAATAGCATGGCTGGTGAGGTATTGGATCCGCTAGTTGGGTTGTTATGAGGATTATGCTTGGATTCTAATTTGATTGGAAAAGTTATTGATGTAAATAAAACTGCGACCAGTTTATTCCCAATTTGCTTGTCTGGAGATTTTTGTGAAAGGGGGGGGGGCGCAATTGGAAGGGGCGTGGGAAGGATCTGGGAGGCACCACAGAGGGGGGGGGGATGAGAAGAGGAGAGCACCGGCTCCGTGTTGTCTCGGTTACCGGCACGTGTTAATATCAGTACTTATACGCACCTGTGAGTCTTTTGCAAACTTAGATATGTGGATGCTGCTAGTTACTTACATAGGATGCTATCTTGGAATCATTTCATTTTAGAGGAGTAGAAAAACTTGGGGATATTAAGGAGAAGAACCTCCTTAATCCCATACTGTAAAGGGCTGGCCAAAATGCTAGGTATAGAGCGAGAGAAAAGAAGTGAACCCCAGACAGATCCTTGGGTACACCGAGACTGGGTCCACTCCTTTTCACTCTGTAAACGCAGTCCCTTGGAGAACTCGCCTCTTCCCAGGGCTTTCAGTTCCATTTTTATGCTGATGACTCCTAGATCTATCTCTCTATACCTGAAATCTCTCCAGCAATCCAGGCCTGCATCTCTGCCTGTTTTTCTGACATTGCTGCTTGGATGTCTCACTGCTGCTTGAAATTGAATATGGCTAAAACTGAGCTGCTTATTTTTCCCCCTAAACCAGCGATGGCGAACCTATGGCACGCGTGCCAGCTGTGGCACGCGAAGGCCTTGCAGCTGGCACGCGGGAAGGTCCGCCATCGAAAAAACAACAACAACCCTGTCTGCTGCCGTTGTCGGGGCCGCCGCGGCAGAATCGAGCGTGCCGCGGGGCCCCCCTGTACCCACCGGCAGAGCCGGTCCTCCCGTAGCAGCTCTCTCTTTGGAGCTGCAGTCAGACTCGCCGGCTTGCAGAGCGCGAAGGGAAGAGTTTCCCTTTCGCGACTCTGTTAAGCCCGCGGGGGCTGATGGGAACTTCCCATCAGCCCCGCGGGCTTAACAGAGCAGCGAGGGAACTCTTCCCTCGCGCTCTGCAAGCGGCGCGTCTGACTGCAGCTCCAAAGAGAGCTGCTACGGGGAGGACAGGCTCTGCCGGTGGGTACAGGGGGGCCCCGCGGCACGCTCGATTCTGCCGCGGCGGCCCCGACCGCGGCAGCCGACTGTTTTTCTTTTTTTTTTTAATTGGCCCGGGGCTGGGCTGGGGTGGGGGGGGGGGTTAGGAGTGGTGATGGGCTGGGCTGGGGGGCTTAGGAGTGGTGATGGGCTGGGCTGGGGGGGTGTTAGGAGTGGTGATAGGATGGGATGGGCGGGGGGGTGGGGTATGATTAGTAATGGGCTTGGATGGGCTGGGGGGTGTTAGGAGTAGTGATGGGCTGGGGTGGGGGGGTTAGGAGTGGTGATGGGCACTGGGCTGGGGGGTTAGGAGTGGTGATGGACACTGGGCTGGCTGGGGGGGGGTTAGGAGTGGTGATGGGCACTGGGCTGGCTGGGGGGGTTAGGAGTGGTGATGGGCGCTGGGCTGGGGGGGTAGGAGTGGTGATGGGCGCTGGGGGGGGTTAGGAGTGGTGATAGGCGCTGGGGGGCTTAAACTAAAAATTGAGTGATGGGGGATTAGGACTGGGAGTGGGCTGATGGGGAGGTTAGGACTGGAAATGGGCTGGTGGGATTAGGACTGGGAGTGGGCTATGGGGGGCTAGGACTTGTAATGGGTTGGGGGGGTTGCTAGGACTGGAAATGGGCTGAGTGGAAGGGGGCTTGAACTGCAAATAGCTGTTGGGGATGGGGCTTGGAATGGAAATGGGCTGAGGGGAAGTGGGGGGCTTGAACTGCAAATAGCTGATGGGGACGGGGCTTGGAATGGAAATGGGCTGAGGGGAAGTGGGGGGCTTGAAGAAGGGAATGGATGCTGGGTGAGACTGGAACTAGAAGGGAGCTGATGTTGGGGGAGGATTAGAATGGGATGGGGCTGGGAGAGTAAAATGGAGAGGGGAAAAATATTTTGTGTAGGAGGGATGAAAAATCTAAAATTGGCCAGGTATTGGGAGAGTAATTGGGGATTGAGGATGGAGGGGTAAAATTTGTGTGGATGAAATAGGAATGAGGAAAGAGCAAAAGGAGAAAGATTAGTATGTTAAAGCAGATGTAGAGAGAGAGAGAATGGAAAAAAACTAGAAGAGAGAAGAAAGGACAAATGGACAGCAGACGATGGAGAGTTAGCAGAAAACATGAAGAAACCAGAAGAAAATGGCTGGACCAATTGCAACTGAAAAAAAATGCACAAAAGGTAGAACGATATCTCTTTATTTTGAATTTATTAACTGGAATATGTCAGCTCTGGGAAATGTGCATCATTAACATCTGCGCTTTGTTTGGTACAAGAGGAAATTCCTATTTGACGTTGCCACTTGTTCTCTTTCCCCAGTATTCACTGAAATGTATTGGTTTAATATTTGCAGTGTTGCCTTTTGATAGGTAGGGTATGGTGCTTTGTGAGTCCTGGTAATGCTGTCAGGATACGGCGGGTTTGCTATGGGTTCTAAATGGGCAGCGTTTGTAGTAGTTCCTAATGTGCCTGGCGGTTGGCACTGGATTATAGTAATGTAGAAATCTTTTAGTCTTTCTTTATCCATACACTCATTAAGAGACATGTTTACTAAAAGTTAGTGTATGGTAACATTATGCAAATATTTATGCAAATAAGACCACTTATGCAAATGACGTGCTGGCACTTTGAGGAAATTCTTTGGTTTTGTGCGGCAGTTTGGGCACTCGGGCTCAAAAAGGTTAGCCATCACTGCCCTAAACCCTCCTCTCCCCTCCTTTCTCATATCCTCCCTGTCTCCTCAGCTCGCAACTGTGCGGTCATCTTTGACTCCTCTCTCTCCTTCTCCTTCGAGTTTACAATTTAGTAAAGATATAGCAGACAGAAACTACAAAAACAAATAACAATAAAGGTGCTTGCTTTTTAGACAGTGACCACTTGATTTGATTGGGTAAAGCTGCAAAATAACATAATATTGCCCAAAATCTGGCTGTGCTGGATGGCGTGAAAATTCAAAATAAGGAAGGACCTCAGATGTTTTGAACTCTATTCCTGATACAGATACGTTTTTTTGAAAAGCAATCTTGTGGTGGATGTGTACTGATGCTATATACATTATATTGAGTGAATGGTATATTGCATTTGTTTTGAAGCAGCCAAGTGAAGTGCAAATTGGTGGAAAACATATGAACTGTGGGACCGATGATAATGAGTCTAGATTGCTAGCCTCGGAATTTGGGCTTGAATTGCCTGAAATTGCTTCATTCAAGTATTTTGAGATCTATTTTATATATTCTATTCAAAAAGCGATAACTGTGATATCGAACTGCCTTTACAGAATAGGCATAAATGAGCACTTTTTTACATATGCCACCTAAAAGCCTTTTATTAAATTAATCCCCATACACATAAGCTTGCATGTACATAGATGAAGCATTTCTGGGGGGTAGGTTTAGGGTGGAGAATACATTTATGTGCATCCTTTTATATTTCCAAACAACTACACATATATTTACCTAGAAAAGTACCCATGCAAATAGCAGGTGGAAATGTGTGCGCTTATTTTTGCTAGGTCATTTTGAAAGGGAAAATCTTTTTTTTTTTTTTTTTTTTTTAATCCTTTATTTAAAATTTTCAACTGGCACACAGACAAAGAAACACAGCATAAAACAGAAACAGCAACCAGCCCAAACAACCCCCCCCCCCCCGTAACCAACTAACCCAACCCCATGGGAGGGGACCATCCCACCGCCATTACAGGAGGAACCCCCTTATACAGACAAACAAACAAGGCAGTGGTGTGCAAAATTAAACTAAACAAACCATTATATCTCACAGTGCCAGCCTAGACTCTCAGATCCGTAAATGAGCTTTTGCTACATATTCATCTAAACATTTCCATTTGCCCGGGCCCAAGTCTTCTCGAAGCTTCCCTCCACTTCCATTGAGAACCGCAACGTGGTCCTGCGCTTTCTCATAACTGGCGTAGAGACACACCATGTTCCACCACTGGTGAGAATCTAGTTTACTAGAGTCCTTCCAACAAAGCAAAATAAGCTTTAAAGCAATGGCTACTAAAAAATCCAGCAAAAAACGCTTCCCTTTCATATGTGGGAGGCCAGCCATTGAAGAGCGCAGTACCACGATTTGCCAAGTAAGGGGGAGCTGAAGACAAAGAATCTTTTGTATCACGTCCCAGACAGCAAGCCAGAAGGCATGAACGTAAAGGCAATCAAAAAACATGTGTTTAAATGTACCTGGTGCAAGAGAACAAGACCAACAAAGGTTACCCGATCCCGAAATCCACCTGGAGCGGCGATTGGGTGTAATAAAAGCACGGTGTAGCAAGAAAAATAGAGATTGCATTACAGCAGCAGCCTTAGAGACCCTACTAACCCTGGACCACAGTGTCGACCAGTCATGAGGGGAGATCTCCACTCCCAGATCAACCTCCCAGCTCCGTCCAACCAAGGGGAAAGAGGACCTCTCTCGCAAGTAAGCATAAAATTTCGAGGCAGTCCCAGGCTTGCTAGAGTAGGTAATGGCCAACTCATGCGCTCCCCAAGACGACGTTATCTTCCCGTGAGGTACCCCCGCTGCAGAAAGGCAAATCTTTAGCTGGAGCCATTGAAAGTACCATGCCGGCGGCAGCGCAAACTCCTGTTGCAACCTTTCCCAGGATTTCCACCCATCTGCCTGAAACAACTGTCCAACTGTCCAAATGCCCTTAAGTTGCCAAGGTCGCCACGCTATAGTCTTGCGCCCAATTTTAAATACGGGATTCAACCAAATGGGCATTAGAGAGGATATCGGATTCTCCGAGCCCATAGCTCTCGCCAGAGCCTGATACGCCAATTGAGTTTCAACAACTATTTTGGAGGCAGGGGAGGAAGTCGGAATAACCATTCCAATCAAAATATCCAAAGGAAGCGGCTCAACTAAACGGCGTTCTACCTCGACCCAAACCGGACACGAGCCCTGTATCTCCCGCGGGCACCACAGCGCACCTTGTTTTAGTAAAAAGGCCTGATGATACCGATAAAAATCTGGGAAGTTTACTCCGCCCGAATTCTTATTTGCTTTTAACTTAGCAAGGGCTATCCTGGGGGGTTTCCCCTGCCACAGAAAAGAGGCTAACACCCTCTCCCACCCTTTATAAATAGCAAGGGGGAAAGCAATCGGCAGCATTTCCAAAATATAATTTATTTTGGGCGCAAGAACCATTTTAATGGATTCCATACGTCCCCACCAGGACAGATGCAAGGGGGACCATTTATTCGAGAAAATCTGGAGCAACTCCTCAATATGTGACCGGTTAAGCCGAAGAGTGTCCTCAAGAGAGCAGCAGAACCGGACCCCGAGATACTTAATTGCCTTTGCTTCCCAGAGAAAAGGAAAATCCTTTACCACCTCGGAATGAGTAGCCCTGTTCATTGGGAAGGCAACCGACTTAGTCCAGTTTATTTTATAGCCGGACACCCTGGAATACTTGTCGATAACCCGCAGGAGCTCCGGTAAAGAATTGGGAAGCGAAAACAGCAGCAAGTCATCAGCGTATGCCGCGAGCTTTATATGCATGTCCCCTATCCAGATGCCACTAATCTTCTCAGAGTGCCGGATTAACAACCCCAGGGGCTCTAATGCTAGATTAAAGAGCAGCGGCGAAAGAGGGCACCCCTGTCGCGTCCCACGATATAACGAGAAGGGGGCAGACAGCAACCCGTTCACAAGTATACAGGCCTGCGGAGCGGAGTATAGAACTCGGATAAATCTGAGAAAACCATCTTTGAATCCAAACCACCGCAAGACCTTAAACAAGAAAACCCATTCAAGTCTATCGAAAGCTTTTTCAGCATCCAAAGAGATCCCCACTAAGGGGGTACCGGACTGCTCCGAGGCTGCAAAGAGGTTTAACAACAGTCGAGCATTATCCGACGTCGCCCTCCCGGGCATAAAGCCACATTGATCGGGGTGGATCAAGTCGGCCATCACTCTCTCTAATCTTTTAGCCAAGACGGTGGCAAAGAGTTTGTAGTCAGCGTTCAACAATGAAATAGGTCGGTAGTTCTCAACCCTAAGAGCGTCTCTCCCAGGCTTTTCCAACACCACTATAGTGGCGTTATTAAAACCACCCACGGAAGGCAACTGTTCCTGGAGAAGTTGAAAGTATTTAACCACATAAGGGAGAAGTACCCCCTGAAACGCCTGGTACAGCTCAATAGGGAGACCATCAGGGCCCGCTGCTTTCCCTTTATTTGACGCAAGAAGGGCAGCACGGAGCTCGCCCAAAGAGAAAGGTGCTTCCAGTTCTAGCGCTTGTCGCTCAGAAAGAGAAGGATGCGGAATACTATCCAGGAAGACATCGCATTCTTCCCCGTTTTCCCCGCCCTCCGAACTGTACAGCCCAGCATAGAAAGTCCTAAACGCACCTGCTATATCGGAAGTCTGAGTGAGCAGAGCCTGAGTATTTGATTGGATGGCAGCCACCTTGGTCTTCCCGGGTCTAGGATTCAAAGTTGTTGCAAGTAACCGACCTGCCTTGTTTTGTTCCCTATAGAATTTGGCCTTAGAAGCATGCGAGAGTTTTTCAGCCTCCAAACTGAGCAGGGTGTTAAACTGAAAGCGAAGCTTTTGCAGATGCAAAAGGACACAGGGGTCCGTTCGCTGCTGCAGGAGTCTCTCTCCAGCCCGGATTTGGGCTTCCAATTCAGTCATGACGAGTTTACGGCGACGTGCCGCCCCAATAGAAAAACTGGTGATTTTAGCCCGCAAGAAAGCCTTAAAGGCTTCCCACCAAGCCCAATCCGAAGTATCCTCGGGAAGATTCACCGAAAAATATTCTTTAATTGCCCCTTCCAAGTATTCCGAAAACTCCGGATCAGTTAACAGAGACCGCTGGAAAAACCAGCCAGGACTCCTGGCAGGGAGAGAACCCGAGAGTAGGGACAGGGAGACGGCCGCATGATCAGAAACCGTACATGCCTCAATTTGCGCATCCTCCACTTGGGCCACAAGTGAACTAGAGATTAGAAAAAAGTCAATCCTGGAATGGGACCCATGAGGAAGAGAATAAAAAGTGAACTCTTTCTGAGAAGGATGTAATAGCCGCCAAACATCTACTAAGTTCATCTCCTGCATCAGACTATGGAGCACCCTGGACGCGCGCGACTAGTTTTTGTAGAACGATAAGGTTGCCGGTCTATTAGAGGGTCCAACACGAGGTTAAAATCTCCCCCCAAGATGAGTCCACAGTGTGAGAGATCCTGAAGCTCCTCTGCCACCTCACGGAAAAATGATATATCATCAAGATTCGGCCCATAGATATTCATAACACCAAAGATCTGGTCCCCAACCTTTATTCGGGCTTTCACCCATCTCCCATTCGGGTCCGCCCGAACTGACTCGATGACTGGATGTAGAGCCTGCCGCGCTAAAATTAGTACCCCATTTTTCTTATGGCATGCACCAGCCGCTCCTATCAGCATGTAATTTCCCCCACCCAATTTTTGAGCCTCCGCTAACGGTAGACGGGTCTCTTGCAACAGGACAACATCAGCCCTCATCTTCTTGCAGTATAACAGTATCTTATTGCGCTTAATGGGATTATTGATTCCCTTCACGTTCAATGACAAAAAATTAAGTGAAACCATCACAGCAACTGATAAGCATTCTGTATAGAGTTAGGCATGGCATAAGACACGAGACAAATCCCTCCTTCACACAAAACCGCATCCCCCCCCAGGGAGCCAACTGAAACCCAAACCCAATCTGTATCCAAAGACATCCTGGGTGAACCATCCTGAACAAGGCTACACCCTGATCCCCCCCCCCCCAGCCCCACATAACCAGTGTAAACTCCCCCCTATATACACACAAAATATACTCTTAACTCCCCATCTAACCCACTATCCCCCAACCCTCTTCATCAAACCCCCACACACACACCAGACACACACGCAACCAGACACACAAGGCCAAGCAGACCCATATCCCACATGCCGAGCCCCCCCCCCTCCCAGCACTACCCCCCTCCCCCCCACCCGGGCCCCCAGAAAATGCCCCTTGAATAAATGGACAGGAACAACAAAGGTGAGGTCGAAAGACAGGAGAGAGGGGAGGGAAGGCAGGGGAAAGAGACCCAAAGAGACACCCGATCATAAGGCGAGGAGGGCGCCGCATCCACTACTCCACCGGCCCAGGGAGGTGGCCACAGCCCTCACCCACAACTAAGCATCCCTGCCCAGCCAGCACAAACTCCCAAGGCGGGAGTAGCAAAGGGCCACTAAACACCTCTCACCCCCCAGCACTTAGGACATGTCCATTGAGTCCCGAAACTCCATAGAAAACCAGGCCTCAAACCGCAGACTCAATGCATCAAGATGGCCTCCTGCTCTTCCACGAATTTCAATAAAGCCTGCGGATCCTCAAACGTGCGAGTCTGGTTGTGAAGGGTTACACGGAATCTGGCTGGAGCGAAGAGCCCGAAGCGCGCCTGAAGTTGCTGCAAACGGGGACGCAAGGCCAGCATCTGCCGTCGTCGTTCCACGGTAACTTTATTGAAATCAGGGAAAAAGGAAATTTTGCGGCTCTCAATAGTAACAGGAGCCAGGGCCTTCGCCGCCGTCATAATTTGTAGAGCCTGCTGATGTCTTAGGACTCGCAAGATGATAGGTCTCGGCTGCTTGGTGTGCGGGCCCGAGTGTGCAGGGACTCGATGCGCCCTTTCGATTTCCAGTGGGGGGGTAAACTCCAGACGCAACAATTTCGGTAATTGTGTCTGCAAAAAAGCCATTAGATCGCCCGCTTCCACTCCCTCCGGCACTCCGATGATGCGTACGTTATTGCGACGGGAGCGATTGTTGAGATCCTCCAGATCACGCTCCAATTGTGCAATGCGCTTGCTGTTAACCAGGGTCAATTTCAGGCGCTCTTCATGGCACTCAACTTGATTTTCTACGCGGGAGAGTTTCTCCGCGCGAGCCCCGTGATTTGGATCTTCATTTCCTTAAGCTCAAGGATGTCCGCTTGCACTCCCGACAGCGTCTCTTTGTTGGCCTCCACAAGCCCGCGAACTGCACGCACCTCAGCAAGCAGCTCTTGCATGGCATCGAGATTGTCTCTGGGCCCAGCTAGTTTCTGCGGGGAGGGAGGCTCTGGCTTTTGCCGCTTCACACCGGGCACCCCTACCGCACTGAAGTCCAATTTTCCGGTTTTAGAGACAGCCATCTGTCTACGCGTGTCATGGGTGACAGAGAAGGGGAGAAAATTACAGCTTCAGGCAGGGAGTACAGGATTAGTGAAAGGATTGTGGGGAGCTCGGGATTCAGGCTGCCATCTTGCTCCTGGTCAGGCTCCGCCCCCCGAAAGGGAAAATCTTTTGAAAATTGGAGTGAAGTCTGCAGATAGGAAATACTGACAAGACTTTGCATTTGTGCACAGAGTTTGGAAATTGCCCTCATATACTAACAGCTGTTGGTCGTCATTTTTAGCTGTGGTGGCCATCACTAGCCGGTGTTTAAATTAATATGTATATTCACCACCACTATACTTATAAGTAGCTGTGCTGAATATACATATATAAAGCAGCTTTCACTATCACTACTATCTGTTTAGCTTAGGCCTACTATTCAGCAGGTCTAAAATAGACATATAGATGAACTACATATAGACTGAGTTTCATGGCTCTTCTCATCATCCTTTCACCATACAGATAGTGTAGGGACAGTTGGAGGCATTTTCAACCCAATTCTATCCATGTAGCCTTTGAAAAAGTATATGAGCAGTTGTGGAAGTAGATGCCCACCTGCATTCACCCATTCACCCACCCAATTCTGTTCACTTAGAGGGGAATTTTAGAAGATCCGTCCAAGTGCAATATTGATTATCTGAGTCAGAATATTAAAAAAAAAATGCAGGGTGGACGTCATTTCAGAAACCTGGATGTTCCTGATATAGACATTTGGGGGAACATCTACCTAGCCATCCCCAGAACAGTAGTTTCTTAAAGCTGCCAGGGTTCAAATCTGACGGCTGCTGTCGTTGACATTGTGATGAGTACTTGGGATGTGTGAGTGTATTCTTCTCTATACTCTCTGGATTTCTTTCAGGTAAAACAAGCAATTTTCAGATGCTTGTCCCTTGCTATTCTTGCCTCAGAGTGGGTCTAAGGTTAGACATGATGTTGGACGTTCATGACATTGCTGTGATCAGGCAAGGACTTCCTGGGAAGTTCCTAACCATGCATCCAGTTTCCCAGGAGCTCCCTGGCCTTGCCTCCTCCACACCACAGTTCAGATTTGGATGTTCTCATGCTGGGAATATCCCCAAAGCCAGCTTCTAAAATGGCTCTGGAAACGTCTCTGTGCTTTGGACTTCTCTATACCCTTTTTCAGATGTCCAAAACACAAGTAAGGCTTCTAAAATGCTTCCCATAATATCTTCACAATATTATCATAGTCAAGTATTTTAAGCATGACAACACGAAACTCCACCTAGAAACAAGAGAAATATTTCCAAAATTAAAGTACCATTGTGAAGAAATGTATAGTCCTGCCACAGTGATCACTGATACTGCAGTGGTCAGTGAAACTCTGCTGCTTCAGGGTGAGGACTGTCCATGGTAGCAAAAATACTGGCATTATTGATGTGCTTTATTAGCAATATATGGCAAAAAAGGATGTTTGAAGCTAAGTTCAATTTTTACAAACAATATATTTAAATATATAAGATAAAAATACAAAACGAAAAAAAGAAAAAATGAAAAAATGAAAAAATAAGAAAAAATAAGAGAAGAAAACCTTTTTTCGTTTTTAGACTGTGGCTATAAGAAGGTCATTGATGTGTGGTGGGCTAGTTGACCGCAGCTACATGGTCACATTATTGCCCGAATTAATCTGAGACCTGCTAGCCAATTAAGTCTGTACAATTTAGTATTGATGTTATTAAAAGTTGCTGGAACTTTCATGTAATATTGCAGAGTTTGATATTCTAATAAAAAAGGTCTATTGGCATGGTTCAAAAATCTACAAAATGCTATAGATTCATCTTGTTTCCAGAACAAAGCATGTTGTGAAATTAGAGCAATATTTAAATTCCTCACAGAAAACTTCTGAGATTCATTATGCAAGAAAGTTAATCTCCAGAAAAAAAAAGATACAATTTATCAAAGTGCGCCATGTGAGGCATGCCAGGGTAAGAAGACAGATATAAATTATCTATGCAGTGGGCTCATGTATTAATACATGTATTAGTAGCAAATTAAAAAACATCATCCATATGATCAGCCTAATCGTTCTGGTCCTGAGGCCATTGGGTTGTCTGTTCCACCGTTTGGATGAACAGGTGATGAGCTAGATGTTGTATGTATTAAAAAAAAAAATATCTTTAAAGCAATGCAAAGATGAAAGAGAATATGGACAAACATGTACGATGCTATATTTGACAACTTATACAGTTATGGCATTTGTCTCAAGCGCCTTTAAATGTGAGGATACCAAAGCTAACTGATTAACTGAAGGTCATTCAAGTAGCTCACCAAGATAGGGAAAGGAACTGGCCCAGTCTCTAGGGGTATGTTTACTAATCGGCGGTAGCGGCTTCCATGCAATATCTGAGCAGCGGCCTCATAGAAGTCAATGGGGCCACGGCTCCGATATCGCACGGAAGTTGCTACCGCCGATTAGTAAACATACCCCTAGGTTTTTAGCTTTGTAGCTTAGCTACTACATAAACTTGCAAGAATATGAAATGAAAGCCAAATGTGAATAAACTTTCTAATTTAGTTCCATTTATTTTGTTCGTTTTCTTTTTGTTCCATTTTACAATGTAAAGCAGCCAGTTCTGGCCCTCCACTGCTACCTAACCCCAGAGGTCTCTTCTGATACTACAAAGATTCCCCCCCCCCCCCCCGAAAAATAAAAAAAATAGCTACTTACCCCATCAATAAACTTAAATGGACAAAAATTCACAATGATGCTGGCCTTTGGTTAACCAGTACCATTTAAACAAAAATGCACCAGCGGGACAGAAACAACTATTGATCGCTCCTGCCCATTTAAACCCATGAATGGGTAACTTTTGTTGGAAGTGGGATTTTTTTTATTTTTTTATTTTTTATTTTTTATTTGTTATTTTTTTTCTAGCTGGGCTGGACACAAGGTTTTCTTTCTTGTGTTCTTTATTATGTTTCTTTTTTATGTGACTTAAAAAGAATAGTGTTTGCTGTTTTTGTGTGTAAGTAAATGAAATGAGCATCTGGGCAATTTTTGGAGAATGGGTTCATTAAGAGCTATCATTCTGTCAGAAAGCAACAGGGGAGGGAACTTCCCAATAAGATCTGGCCTCAGGCAGAGAGAAGATGTGCAGCGCAAAGGTTTATTGGTCTAAATCTGTGTGGCGTTTTTTATATTTGTGTGGATGGGAATTTTAGAAGAGACATCCAAGTGCATTCTGGGACATCTAAGCCGGAACATCTGAAAAAAAAAAACAGCAGGAACATCCAGCTGCAGATGTGATTTTGCAAATGTGGATGTGCCCGCTTCTAAAATGGCTCTGGAGATGTCTCTAAGCCCATTTTCAGACATCCAAAGCAAGAATAGGGCTTCTAAAATGACCCCCCCCCCCTAGTCTGCTTTATATCTGTCCCACTGTAACGATGTACTTCTGACAGCTTCAAATTACCGTAATCTTGATTAAAGGAAAGGGATCAAAATATTGAATAGATTTGAGTTTCTACCTAGTCATCAGGAAGCAAAAATGGGTGAAGAAATTATGATATGCATGTTCCCTTCAATGCTTAGAAATGGAAGATGAAGGGGCGGAGCTTGCCTGCGACGGGAAATGGCTGCCTGAAAGCACTGCTCCGACCTAGACTTTAGAATCCTGTCTCTCCCCCTTGACTACGGCCAGCGGTTGCTGCTGAAATTTGGTTGGGCACACAAAGGAGATGTCGTCCTTGAAACCGGCGAGATTAGAATTCCAACCGGCGGCCGGACAAGCAGTCAAACGAGCGAAACAAGAATCGGCTTCCCCTCAAAAGATGGCGCCGGAGAAAGAAATCTTGGCCGGGGAAAGAGAAATTCTGCAAGAATTGAGAGCGGTCAAAGAGATGGTTACCTCCAGTACTACGGCACTCACTCAGATGCAAGTGGACTTGCAAGAAGTTAAAGATAGGTTAACAGATGTTGCTGGACGCCTGCATACAGTGGAAACAGTGACAGAACAGCATAGAACTCTGTTGGCGCAGATGGGCCCGCTCGCTAACCGGGTGATGGCACTGGAAATTCAAATGGAAGATCAGAATAATCGTGCCAGACGAAGCAATGTCAGAATAACAGGTATACCAGAAGGACGAGAGGAGATGGACCCCATAGGGTATTTGGAGAAGTTGATACCAGAAATATTACAAATCACCTTTATCACGCCATTTGAAATAGAACGGGCCCATCGAGTTCCTTCCCATGCTACCAATAGAACTCAGCGCCCGCGACCCTTTGTTCTGAAAGTTCTACGATACCAGCAGGCTTTGCAGATATTACAAGCTGCAAAGTTGAAATCGACACTTCAGATAGAAGGACATAAGATTGCGTTTTATCCGGACTTATGTAAGAAAACGGTTGAGAGACGCAAGGAGCTATTAGCGTGCAGGCCCCCGCTTCAGAAATTAAACGCACGTTATGGTCTCTTTTACCCAGCGCGATGAGGGTCACACTGAACAATTCTACGCAAACTTTTGATAATGGAGAAGCCTTAAGATCTTTCCTCCAGGAGCATGCTGGAATGGAAGTCGGCACATGAATGAACTTTGGGTGATTGCTGCTTAATTACTTATTGGGGAGATGCACAGGTTGAATTGAAAATGAGGGATAAGCATATGTTTGTTGGAGGGGATAGCGTGGGAATATATATGTGTCAAACAGTTGCCGCTGATTGATTGGGGGGAGAGATTGTTGAGATGATTGCTAATGGGTCATGGGGTGGGGGAGGGTACAGGTAGTTCATAACTCGAAGGGGTGGGATGGGCTTCACCATACAAGTTACTATAAGTTATACAATGTGGTTGGCATATAGACCTGAGATTGCGGTTATTCAACAACACATACTGATAAACATGATGGTAACGAGTGCTAATAGCGCAAGAGTCAAACAAGTGCCGTTATGGCTAGTAGCGGATTAAAGATAATGTCCCTAATGTACAGGGTATCACTAATTCTGTTAAGAGAAAGAAAATATTGAATTACTGTAAGCGGCAATGCGCTGATGTAGTATACATACAAGAAACACATCTCTCTCTATCTGAATCTCACAAAATCTGTGGAGAATATTACCAGAATGTAGTGTCGGCTCCTGCTAAAAAAAAAAAAGGGCGGAGTAATCATCTTAATCCGGAAAAATCTGCTACCGGTAATTGAAGAAACTGCGATAGATCCTTGTGGGAGATGGGCTAAAGCGAACGTCAGGATCAGAGAGGACAGATATACCCTGATGACGATATATGGTCCAAACCTAGATGAACAACAGTTTTTTGAATGAGTGGCACAGGAGCTCCTGGAGACCGGATCTACATCTATTATATTGGGTGGAGACTTCAATCTCATTCAAGACCCGCTGATAGACCACACCCTTTATAGACAGCAACATAAACCTAACTCTAGCAAAGTGCTATTAAGTATGATGAAATCCTTAGGACTAATAGACCCATGGAGACTAATGTTTCCCAAAGAGAGAGAGTATACGTTTTATTCTCTGCCCCATAATACACAAACTCGCATAGACTTTTTCTTAGTATCCAAGACACTGGTGGATAAAGTCACAGACACAGGACATTTAGCTAAAGCAGTTTCAGATCATGCTGCAGTCATGTTGGAGTTGGACTCTGGTGTGAAAAAAAGATCCCAGGTGAGATGGCATTTTGATCGGTCATGGTTGACAGATACCGAGTTTCGAAGCTCTATTGAACAAGCTATCGCTGAGTACTTTCAACACAACCAGAATTCCGAGACGTCAACGTGGGCCTGGTGGGAAGCCTTTAAAGCAAGCATGCGGGGGCGAATGACAACATTTAGTATCCAAAAGAAAAGAGCTGCAAAACAGAGATTGATTGAAATAGATCGGGAGATACGAGCCGGGGAAAGGCTACTATCTAAGCGATCAGATCCATTGATATTACTTAGGTTGCAAAAGCTGAGATATCAATATAATTCAATCCTAAACACAGAAGCGGACTTACAGATCAAGGCACAGCGCGGTGTGTACTACCATGAAAGTAATCGTGCGAGTACATTGCTGGCTCGAATGCTTAGAGCTAAGAAGACTGTTACAAGGATAACGGGCTTGAAGGATAAAACTGGAAAGTTGCAATTAAAGGATGAAGAGATACTAGCACTATGTGAAGCATTCTATTCTAAACTTTATCAGTCTGAAGGGTCATGCAACGAAGACACATTTTCCAACTTCGCCTCATTGCTGGTTGGCCCCAAGTTGTCGGAGTCACAGAAACTGCTGCTGGCCGATGATACTACCTGTAAAGAGATTGAACAGGCAATGAAGCAACTAGCTACGGGGAAGGCTAGCGGACCAGATGGCCTGCCAGTTGAGTTCTATGTAACTTTTGAAAAATCATTGCTACCAGAGATTCAACAATACTATTGTAGAATCCAATGAAGAAAACCTGACTGTAGGGGAATTCGCTTCGGCCACGATTGTCATACATCCTAAGCCAGTCAGGGACCCTCAGATGGTGGAAAACTACCGACTATAAAATAGTTATTGAACTACCGACTATAAAATAGTTATTGAACGCCGACTATAAAATATATGCCAAGATTTTGGCAAATCGGCTGGTGAAAGTGATTGAGACGTTAATTCATCTAGACCAATGTGGCTTTATGCCAGGACGATCGACCACTGATAACGGACGATTGATGGCACATGTGCTGGTGAAAGCACAACTGCTCAAAGATCCGGTTGTGGGGCTAGCCTTGGACGCTGAAAAGGCCTTTGATAGAGTCGAACTCCCGTATCTTTTTAGCGCAATGCGATGGTTTGGCATCCCTGAGGCCTTTATAAAGAAAGTTGAGCTGCTTTACATCAAACCAATGGCTAGGGTAGCAGTGAATGGTGCACTTTCTTCAGAGTTCAAACTCACCAGGGGCACGAGGCAAGGATGCCCGCTATCACCTTTGCTATTTAATCTTGCATTGGAACCCCTGATGATCAAACTTCGTCAACAGAGTAATGTTTTAGGCATTAGATTCAAAGGCTATCACTGCAAAGTATCGGTGTACGCAGATGATCTATTTCTAATTTTGGAGCCCAGTTCGTTAGATGCTGCTCTGGATGTCATTGCTGAATACTCCCAGATATCGGGTTACAAATTAAACTTGTCTAAAACGACGGTCATTCCTTTCAACTCAAAGGTGTCGAAGTCTGTCCTCAACCAGTACCCATTCAAGGTGGAAATTGCATCCTTCAGATACCTAGGTGTGAATTACGGAATCACAATACAAGATACAATGAAGTAGAGTATGGTGTTATGTGATCGCATTCTTCACGAATATGTGAATAAGTGGTCCCCGCTGAATCTGTCCTGGTGGGGTAGATTAGAAACCATCAAAATGGTTATAATGCCTAAGATAAATTATATACTTAGTATGGTTCCGATTCTGTATGAGCGGAAATTTTATGCTAGGATGGAGAAAACCCTGGGTATGTTTCTGTGGCGTAACAAAACACCAAGAATCGCGATGTGGAAGCTTAAGCTGTCTAAACAATGGGGGGGAGTCCATTTTCCAGATTTTCACCTATATTATGTCTTGGCCGTATTGAAACAAGGAACCTGGTGGTGCGAGGAGGAAGATACACCCAATAGACCATCGTGGATGTGGATAGAGGCTTCATTGAGTGAGCCGGTCCCATTATGGATGCAAATAGGGGCGGAGTCCCCCTCTCCTGAGACCGAAGATAAAATTATGCGGGCCACCCAGATTGCATATAGGTTTATTGCACCGATTATATAAGATGGCCAGGAGTTCAGAGTCTACAATTATTTGGCTTAACGCAAAGTTTAAGATTCATGGCCACAGCTTCCTATGGATCCCATGGTTGAGGCAGGGCATATTTAACTTGGGTCATCTAATAAATAACAAAGCGTTTAAACCCTTTTCGACCCTACGAAAGGAATATGATTTACCACCTTCCTACATGTACCAATGGTGCCAGTTGGGAGACTGCTTGGTTAAAGCCGGAGCATCACCCATGTTCATTGGTACTGGATGAACGCTATACCACAAGATCAAAGAGATGGCGGAAGAACCTAGGCTAATCTCTAAGTATGTGGCTCTCATCAGGGATGGGGAGAAGAGAAGATGTAAAGGATCTCAATTAGTATGGGAATCCGAAGTGGGTGAGCTTGATGACCCTAGAATGTAGAATGACTTTTGGAACTCACAGATAAGGATCACGAGAGCGGCTTCTCTCACTAAAACGTTATATTTTTTGGCACACCACGCTTACTTGACGCCTGTGAAGGTTGCTAAATGGCATGTGCATCGAGGGAGTAAGTTCTGGTCATGTGGATCAGAAGATGGCACGTTGGCACACATGCTCTACTATTGTGCTATGCTACAGGAGTTCTGGCAACAAGTCTGGAAGCGAATAACACAATTATTGAAAATGTGGACTCCTTTAACATTCCGTATAGTCCATACACAAGTCACAGGCTGGCTTACCGATGATTGAGAGAAGCGCACACGCCATGCTAGACCTGTTGCTCAGTCTGGCGCTAAAAGCGATCCTAAGTCATTGGAAAAACATTGAGGCCCTCAATGTAGAGTGGTGGTGGAGTCTGGTCTGTCACCACCGATCCTGTGAAAAAGCTTACATGAGTAGACAGCCGTCCTACCATAACATACTCAAAGAGTGGGATACCCTAGATCAACAATTGCTTTAGAAAGTTGATGACTGGCTCTTGTAAGGAATAGCACTCGTTACCGGCAGAGAAAAGATGTCTTGAAAATATTCGACAAATATATGGGCTGATATTTAAGGTGAAACCTCTGATTACATTGCTGGATAATGATTGGCCTATAGTAAGCCTTCCACATTGTAATGTTATGTTGGGTTCGGTTCTAGTTTTGTTAATAGGGTTGTAGTTTGTTAAAGCTAAATAAAGCAAACTGATAAATGTATGCTAACCACTTTCTCTAAGATCTGGTAGTTGGAACAGTTGTACGCAAATGTGTTTGTTACTTGATCTGAGTTGGACTTGGGGGGGAGGAGGAAGAGGAGTAGCTTTATGTGGTTATATGTTTTGCTATATCTGTCTTTGTTCTAGATTATGTTTGTATGTATGGCTTGCTGAAAAGTTAAATAAAGATATATAAAAAAAAAAGAAATGGAAGATGAAGCTGAATTTGTAGTTCAAAAGCTCAGATTTGGAAAGGGGGTCGAAAATGTATAGATTTCTATCATAAACATGAAGAATGAAAAGAAATCCCGCTGAGTTTGGCTGGCAAACTGCGTCTGCCTTCTTCTCACCTTATCTGTCTTCCATTTTTCCTGTCCTACATTGAATATGGAGTTCTAATATTTAATATATTGAGTTTATTGTTGTAAACCACTTAGCAAATTATAAAGGCAGTATATAATGGTTGATTAAACAATAAACCACTGTACTGTGGAGATAATGGCTCAAAGCCATAAAAATAATGATATCCAAATATCCACAGGGAAAATAACAATTAATATTGTCAGCTAATTTCCCGTTTTATTCACTACAGAAATAACCCTTGAAGCTGCCTCTCACTAAACTTGATATCCTCTTTCTATCTGCAGACTTTACTTCCCTCTCGCCCTTCCCTCACTCACCTACCCCATGGTCTAAATTCCTTATATAGCTTTCCTGGGGCTCTTTAACATTATTACTTCCAAGTGCACCCAACCCATTGGAGCTTCCTCGCCTGTTAGTTTCAGAGTGGAGATGTAGCCTAATGGTTGGAGCGGTGGTTTACAACTAGGGAAGCCAGGGTTTGAAAACCACTGTTACTCCTTGTCCTAACTTTAGGTGGTTTAGCTCAGCAGTTAGTGGCTGACTATTTCTAAACCATGCTACCTAAGGGTGCCACCCATATTCTGCCCCCAGAATGTCCTGTTGCTAATCATATAGTGATGGGACATTTAAACCACTTATGGGGAATATTCAGCGGCACTAAAAAGGTTTGTGCCATTGAATAGTCTGGTAAGTGGGATTTATGCAGTTTGCCGACTTGCAAGCTGCACAAATCCCTATGAATATTCCCCACTTAAATTGTAAGCCCTCCAGGACAGGAAAATACTTACAGTACTGGAATATAACTCGCTTTGAACTTCTGAGAAAAGGCATGAGCTAAATTTATTTAGCTAGGCTTATATGCTGCTTTTCTATGAGTCAAAGTGGTGTCCTTTCAGGTACTGTATATATACTTATTGTCCCGAAAGGGCTCACACTCTGTTTTAGTACCTGAGGTAACAGTGGATTTAGTGGCTTGCCCAAGGCCACAAAGAGCACTTGTAGGACTAGAAATCCCAGTCCTTCTGGCCAAAGATCGCTGTCCTCTAGCAGGATTTGAACCCCTGCTGGTCTAGCTGGAGGTAACTTGCCCCAATCACTAGGCCACTCCTCCCTATTCCTTTGATCCCTGCTTCACTTTCTCTTCTGGGTGCTAACTCTTCCCAATCTTTTCCCTTCATTTAAGCAACTCCAAACTCCAAATTTATCATCCATTCCCTAATTTCTTCACCACTCCAGTCATTTTGTCTTCTAACCTGATATCTGCTCTTGGGCTTCAACATTTTCTTCCTCTCATTCAGCCATCTCCATTCTCTCTGAGAGCATCTTGCCCTCACCTCCACTTTGCATTCTGTCTTTCTATAATCTCCTGTTTCTTCTCCTTCTCTCAGATGACTGGCTATGGCAGTGGTATTGGCCTCATACTCTCTTCTTCCTTAAGGCTTCAACCCCATGTTTTAGCCAAGGAAGGTCTTGTTTTACTAATCTGTTATGTTTTTTTGAAAGTGTGAATAAACAGGTAGACAAAGGTGATTTGGTTGATATAGTGTATCTGGACTTTCAGAAAGCCTTTGACAAGTTCCCTCACAAGAGACTTTTGTAAAAATTTAAAAGTAATGGAGAAAGGGATCTGTGCTAGGTCCGCTGCTTTTTAACATATTCATAAATGACCTGGAAATGACAACAACAAGTGAGGTTATCAAATTTGCAGATGACACAAAGCTATTCAAAGTTGTTAAAACCCCGGAGAATTGTGGAAAATTGCAAGAGGATCTTGATAAATTGGAAGACTGGGCATCCATATGGCAAATGAAATTTAATATGGACAAGTGCAAAGTTATGCACCTAGCAAAGAAAAACCCAAACTATGGTTACACGATGCAAGGTTCCACATTAGGATCCACCACCCAGGAAAAAGATTTACGTATCATTGTGGATAACATGTTAAAACCCTCCACCCAGTGTGCAATAGCAGCCAAGAGAGCAAATAGAATGCTAGGTATCATAAGGAAAGGAATGGAGAATAAAACAAAGGATATTATAATGCCTCTGTATCGTTCCATGGTACGACCACACCTTGAATATTGTGTACATTTCTGGTCACCGTATCTTTAAAATGATATAGCATTAATAGAAAAGCCACCAAAATGGTTAAGGGGATGGAAGGATACCCCTATGAAGAGAGAATAAAAAGGTTAGGGCTCTTCAACCTGGAAAAGAGACGGCTGAGGAGAGATATGATAGTCTATAAATTAATGGATGGAATGGAACGGGTAAAGGTAGATCGATTGTTTACACCATCAACATATAGAAAGACTAGGGGGCATGCAATGAAGCTACAGGGTGACATATTTAACACTAATAAGAGAAAATATTTTTTCACTCAACGTATAATCAAACTCTGGAATTTGCTACCTGAGGATTTGGTGAAAGCTGTTAGCATAGCTAGGTTTAAAAAAGGTTTGGATAAGTTCTTCGAGGAAAGGTCCATAAACCATTGTTGAAGGGGACCCAGAATATCCACTGCTTGACCCAATACAAGCATTGTGGAACCTGTGTCTTTTGGGGAAACTGCTAGGTACTTGTGACCACTGTTGGAAACAGGATATTGGGCTTGATGGACCTTTGTCTGATCCAGTATGGCATATCTTATGTTCTTACCCAGTTTCATTCTTCTTAGAAATATAATCCACTACCTTTCCAGGTAGCTGCTATTTATTGACACCCTGACAAGTCCACCTCTTTATTTCTTGATGACTTTGACTCCTAGCTTCCTTTCCTTTTGATCATTCTTCTCATCCCCTCATGTCAGCCAATCCCTCAGGGGGATCCTATGTCACCAGCATAGACATGGGGACAACACAAAGGTGTCAGAAATGTGTGTCAGGGCCAATAGAGAAGCAGTGTGAAGAATACAAGTGGGAGACACCGGATCATGAAGTGTGTGAATGAGGTCAGCAATGACACCCAGTGAGATGGTGGTACTGTGACCTTTGAGTCAAATCACTAGAGAGAGATACATAATATATAAACATAAATAATAAGGTACAATTAAAATAGGAACACAATTAAAAACAATATCATAACCATTTAAAAAAACCAAAATGTTCATATAAACATAAAAAGAGTAGCATAATGCAATCAACTAATAAACAGTAAAAAGATAATAACATGTAGACAAAAATGATATTAGTGATTAAAAAATAATAATGAATTATAATAAATAGTGAATCAGAGGTATGAGCATAAAAAAGGTAGGGGGAGGGGGTGGGGGGAGAGGGGGGAGGGAGAGGAGGGGGAAGGAGAGGAGAAAGATTAAGATGGCCATGTCAGCTATGGCGGTTATATGGTCCTAAGTGTAAAATAAATAAGAACCAAGGCTTATTTTAGATAGAGTAAAATTAACTGAAGTATTCATCTCATGTAAATGGGTAAGGAGGAACTATAGATTGGACAGCAAGACAAAGTATTATAATGTACATATGTACTCTGTGATGAATACCTAAACTGTTACACACATATTCTTAATTTACAACCTACAAATAATGAAAATCTCCATGAATTAATACGTGTAAACAGTGTAAAAGAAAATCAACAAATGGAGCTTAAGAATGTAACTTCAATGTAACTAACCAACAGGTTTCCTAATTTGGGTTATGTATTCGTAGAACAAACCTAAAGGAAGTGTAGTGGAAGAGCAAAAAACGTAATGGAATATGTAAAAGAAATCATATCGATATGATTTATTAATGTGACCATCAAACTATATAAAAGTACCATACTCTGATATGAAGTAGTACAATCTCTTCTACCTGTATGTGTTATGTGAACATGCTCAAATAAGGAAGAGACTGTCTATCATTGTCCGGGAGCGCATTAAGGTGTTGATTAACCTTTCCTTTCCTATAGTGTAAAGATAACTACCAGAAAATGTATGTGAGAACAGTGAGTGTTATGTCCAGTAAAGCATGCACAGGGAAGGTAGTAAAAGCAAAATAAGAGAAAAAACATTTCAAGGAATTAGATCAAAAAGCAAGTGCAGATGCACAAATACAGTGGAAAATACAGAGTGTTTCTCCATGAACCCTTTGTAGATCAAAAACGGACACTTGAATGGTTAAGGAGGACTGAACTGAAATCGAAGGATAAGTTCATATTTGCAGCCCATGACAGCGGCTTACGGACAAGGTGGTTTACCACAAGCATTGAAAAAAGTGGCAACATAGACATATGTATGTCAATTCTGTAAGAAATACCTAGAAATGGTGACTCATCTCATAGCTGGCTATGAAGTTCTGATGGCAGAAAATTTCTATACAGAAAAGCATAAGAACATAAGATATGCCATACTGGGTCAGACCAAGTTCCATCAAGCCCAGTATCCTGTTTCCAACAGTGGCCAATCTAGGTCATACGTACTGCCACCCACCCGCTCCCTAACCTTGAGGGTTTGAGGAGGGGTCGGCCTTGAGGTTGAGGTTGTAGTTGTGAAGGTCGAATGATAAGGCAGGCAAAAGAATATTTTTTTACATAAGGATTTATTTCTCCCCGCTCCGTGGTGGAATGGAACAGGCGTAAAGGAATATATATTAGCCAAAGTAGGAACAAAGGAAAAACAGGCTCTTCAAATGCTGTGCTCAAAATGTCCTTCAACACTGGAGTACACATTCCGTCATGTGACCTCTACTTTTAAATCAATTAAACAAGGAGAAAACAATAATGTTCCTTATTGTAACCAAGTTATGCTTCAGCTTATTTTTACCGCTTCATAAGCTCTTCAGCCAGGTACTTAAACAGCATACATTTTAGGATATCATAGCAAATGACCATTCAAACTTGGCTTTACTAATTTCTGTCAATCAGACAGGTTGAGCAGTCCATTGGTTGATTCAATTCAATCATTGGCAAAGGAGAAGCCAAGGGCATTTCTACTTCAGGACTCTTTTCTGACTGCACTAACTTCTGGTCAGGAATTGCTCGTTTATCTAAGATTCTTTGAACTCTTTAAGGAGTAGTTCAGCCTGCTTTCTAACTGGGCTAGGCTGAGGATTTGCTCCTTCCTTGGGTAAGTAATTGTTTGCAGACTTTACTTCAGGAAAGCAAGTAATGCCGTCTCTGTTAAAACATTCATTCAATGCACTGGAGTTACCCCTCCCCCACTTGTCTCTGTAAGTAAGTGTCGGGTTAGCCAGTTCAGTTGTATGAGGAGTGCTTCTAAAGAGTGCTTCAAACGTAGGACCTTCTAATTCCTACCGGCTTATTTCTCTCCCATATAGGTCAGCTGTGTTCTTTCTACTAGCCTGCTTGCTAAATCTTTCAGCTGTCTGGTGAGAATAGCTGGGTTTGTTTAAACGAGTTTCAGGCTGCAGCCAACTGCCTTCATAATGCCTGAGTCTGTCCTGGGTTTTAAAATCAGCATTCACTCTTTCTGGCTTCTCATAAAACTTGTCATCTGAATTAAACACACCATGTACCTTGTATTGAGGATTGTCTGAGAATTCCTTGCCACTCTGCCTTCCTTTCCATGGGTCAGCTTTCCCCTCCAGAAGCCTGGGCTTTATCCCTGGGTCTCTCAGTGCTTCACACCTCTCTTGTTCCCAGAAGGTTCTTTCAGGAACTGAGTATCCCTGGTACCTGCTTCTTGGTTCTGAATCCCTTCTCCTAGGATTACAGCTGGGCAGTGTTTCTCCTTCTAAGTCAAGGGTTTCTGCATCAAAGGCTGCTTCCTGCCTTTCACGCTGCTTCCTTCTTCCTTGCCTTGCTCCGTCTTGTCTCTCTCTCTCTTGTCTCTCTCTGTTTAACAAGCTGCCTTTGCTTTGGGCAGCCCGCCTCCTGCTAGGGCGTGCCCAATCAGTAACTCTGCTTCTCCCTTCCCCCGAGGTAAGCTGTGTTAGCTGATTAGCCATGTGTTTCTTGTTCTGAGCAGAGAAAATCCTGCATTTACCTGCAGTACCAAAACCTTCCACCGGGTCACCATCTGTTTCCATGGCTTCTGGGGAAGCTACCAAGTCACAGTACCTAGCAGTTTCCCAAAAAGACACAGGTTCCACAATGCCTGTACTGGGTCAAACACTGATATCCTGGGTCCCTTAATAATTAATAATTTATTTTATTTTTTTTATTTAACATTTCTTTTATACCGCACTATTAACATCAGTGCGGTGTACATCCAACAAACATATACATTGCAGGCTAACTGCAATGTATTCACATTTGAATGGGGATTGAAACTTGGATAACAAAGGTAAACAACAACAGTTATTACATTGACAAGTATCTACAGTTATTTACATGGGGGGTGTATTTCCCTATCAAGTCTACACCGGGAAGTATCTTGAAAATAGGTAGTGTTTTAGGGCCTTCCTGAATTGGGTTAGGTTGGTGATGACTCTTATATCAGGTGGGAGGGCATTCCAGGTTTATGGACCATAAAGAAAATGGTTTATGGACCTTATCTCTAGGAACTTGTCCAAACCTTTTTTAAACCCATCTACACTAACAGCCTTTACTACATCCTCCGGTAACAAATCCCACAGTTTGATTGCATGTTGAGTGAAAAAATATTTTCTTTTATTAGTCTTAAATAGCTTCATTGCATGTCCTCTAGTCTTTCTATATTCTGATAATGTAAACAATCGATCTACGTTTACCCGTTCCACTCCATTCATTAATTTATAGACTTCTATCATATCTCCCCTCAGCCGTCTCTTTTCCGGTTAAAGAGCCCTAACCTTTATATCCTGCCTTCATAGAAGTATCCTTCCATCCCCTTTACTATTTTGGTTGCTCTTCTCTGAACCTTCTCTAATAACGCAATATCCTTAAGATATGGCGACCAGAACAGCACACAACATTCAAGGTGCGGTCTCACCATGGAACGATATAGAGGCATTATAATATCATTTGTTTTATTTTCCATTCCTTTCCTCATGATACCTAGCATTCTATTTGCTCTCTTGGTCGCCACTGCACACTGGGCCGAGGGATTTAACATGTTATCCACAATGACGCCTAAATCGTTTTCCAGGGTGGTGGTTCCTAATGTAGAACCTTGCATCTTCTAACCATAGTTTGGTTTGTTCTTCCCTAGGTGCATAACTTTGCACTTGTCCACATTAAATTTCATCTGCCATTTTGATGCCCAGTCTTCCAATTTATCAAGATCCTCTTGCAATTTTCCACAATCCTCTTGAGTTTTAACAACTTTAAATAGTTTTGTGTCATCTGCAAATTTGATAACCTCACTCGTTATTCCCTTTTCCAGGTCATTTATGAATATGTAAAAAAGCAGCGGACCCAGCACAGATCCCTGGGGTACACTACTATTCACCTTTCTCCATTGGGAAAATTGGCCATTTAGCCCTACCCTCTGCTTTCTATGTTTTAACTAGTTCCTGATCCATAATAGTACACTGCCTCCTATCCCATGACTCTTTAGTTTTGCCAAAAGTCTCTGATGAGGGACCTTTTCAAAGGCTTTCTGAAAGTCCAGATACACTATATCAACCGACTCACCTTTGTCCACCCGTTTATTCACACCTTCAAAAAACATAACAGATTAGTAAGACAAGATCTTCCTTGTCTAAAGCCATGTTGGCTGTCTCCCATTAGGCCATGACTATCTACATGCTGAGTAATTTTGTTTTTTATGATGCTTTCTACCATTTTTTCCGGTACTGATGTCGGGCTCACCGGTCTGTAGTTTCCCGGATCACCCCTGGAGCCCTTTTTAAAAATTGGTGTTACATTGGCGATCCTCCAATCTTCAGGTATTACAGATGATTTTAATGAAAATTCACAGATTACTAATAGCAGGTCTGCAATCTCATATTTCAGTTCTTTCAACACCCTTTATCTTTATCTTTATTCAAAACTTAATATACCACTGGAACCAAAGCATATGGCGGTTTACAATAAAACAAAGGGAATACTGCTGAGGAAAGAGGAAACAGAAAAGGAACGCCATTCATTGACAGGAAAGGGACAGCATTAGAGGGAAGGGACAGTAGGCAACAATAGAAACAAGAGGAATAAGTACTCTTGGGTATCAGCAAGGGGGGAGAGAAGGAAGGGGAGGGGTGAGGAAGGTCAAAGGCTGTGCAGAAAAGATGAGTTTTGAGTTTTGCTTTAAAGGTGGGGAAGGAAAGTTCCAAATGAAGGGCGAGCGGGCGGCAAGGAGTTCCAAAGACGAGGACCAAGAAGAAGATGGAGGAGCGTGTGGACTCGAGGCGAGCCTGGGATGGAGGGGAAGAAATAATCAGTTGGCATGGATTGATCTGAGGATTCTAGGAGGGCAGTGTAAGTGGACTAGATCGGAGAGGTAAAGTGGAATACCGGTATGAAGTGATCTGTATTTATACCATCCGGCCCAGGTGATTTGCTACTCTTCATTTTATCTAATAGTTGTAATACATCTTCCCGATGTATCTATATTTCCTTCAATTCTTCCGCACCTTTAAATACCACTTCAGTCATGGGTAACATCCCTACATCTTCCTCAGTAAAGACTGAAGCAAAAAATTCATTCAGTCTCTCTGCTATTGCCTTGTTGACGCTTAGTGCCCCTTTAACCCCTCTATTATCTAATGGACCAACTGACTCTCACACAGGTTTTTTGCTACAAAAGTACTTGAAAAAGTCTTTACTTCCTGTTTTTGCTTCCGCAGCAAGCTTCTTCTCAAATTCTCCCTTTCCCTGCCTTATCAATGCCTTGCATTTGACTTGCCATTGCTTGTGCTGTTTCCAGGTTTCGTCGTTTGGCTCTTTTTTCCATTTCCTGAAAGATGCTTTTTTGGCAACAACAGCCTCTCTGACCTCACCTTTAAACCATGCTGGCAGTTTTTTGGACTTCCTTTCACTTTTCTAAAGCGTGGAATACAGCTGGTCTGGGCTTCCAAGATAGTAGTTTTCAACAACACCCAAGCTCTTTAACCTTTGCAACTGCTTCTTTTAGTTTTTTCTTAACAATTTTCCTCATTTTATCATAGTCTCCCTTTCGAAAGTTAAAAGGTAGTACTGTGGATTTCCTTACTATCCGTCCTCCTCTAATTAAATCAAATGCGATCATGCTATGATCACTATTGCCAAGTGGCCCCAACACCCTTATCTCTTGCACAAGATCTGGTGTTCCACTAAGGACTAGGTCTAATATGGCTTCCCCTCTGGTCAATTCATGAACCAGCTGCTCCAAGAAGCAGTCATTTATTTCATCTAGGAACTTTATCTCCCTAGCATGTCCTGCTATGACACTAACCCAGTCGATACCGGGGTAATTTAAATCACCCATTATTATTACCGAGCTGTAACTTTTGTTAGCTTCCTTGATTTCTTTGAGCATTTCATCATCCATTTGTTCATTCTGGCCAGGCGGTCGATAGTACATCCCCACTGCCATCGCCTTCCCCTTTTTACATGGAATTTCAATCGATTGAGATTCTACAGCAAATTTTGTTTCCTGCAAAACTTTAATCATTTCTGACTCAATGCCCTCTCTAACATAGAGCGCAACCCCTCCACCAATTTGATCAGCTCTATCATTACGATATAGTTTGTACCCAGGTATCAGAGTGTCCCACTGGTTGTCCTCCATGTCTCTGATTTTCCAATCATATCTTACCTCTCATTTAGTGCTATATATTCTAACTCTCCCATCTTATTTTTTAGACTTCTAGTATTTGCATACAAGCATTTTAGAGACTGTATTTTATTCATATTAGTTTGGCTATTGGTAGACATGGGTAATTTGGGATCGTTAAGCTCTGTCTGCTCCATACTCGAGGACATTTGGGCTACTTTACTCTTTTTTGGAACCTCTCTGTTTTTGGTAGTATCCTTCAAGGATACATTCTTCCGAAACATGTGCTCTTGGGCGACTGTCAGATTTCCCCTATTATCTAGTTTAAAAGTTGCTCTATCTCCTTTTTAAAGGTTAATGCCAGCAGCTTGGTTCCATCCCTGTTAAGGTGAAGCCCATCCCTTCGGAAGAGTCCCTCCTTTCCCCAGAATGTTCCCCAGTTCCTAATAAATCCAAAACACTCATCTCTGCACCATTTTCTCATCCACGTATTGAGACTTCGGAGCTCTGCCTGCCTTTTGGTCCTGCACATGGAATGGGAAGCATTTCGGAGAACACTACCCTGGAAGTTCTGGATTTCAACTTTCTACCTAAAAGCCTAAATTTAGCCTCCAGAACCTCCTTACCACATTTTCCTATGTCATTGGCATTGACATGTACAAAGACAGCAGACTCCTCCCCAGCACTATCTAAGACCTTATCTAGGTGGCATGTGAGGTCCGCTACCTTCGCACCAGGCAGGCATGTTACCAGGCGATCCTCATGTCCACCAGCCACCCAGCTATCTACATGCCTAATGATCGAATCACCAACTATAACAGCTGTCCTAACCCTTCCCTCATAATAAGGTAGCGTGCCTCATCCATTGGAAGCTCTGTAAGCACTACAATATTTCTGTGCCCGAAAAGCACTGGGATCATGACCCTAAGAGAATTACGGAGAATGAGGAGGTTATGATAACCTGGTTTACTCCCATTCCAACCGATAAAAAGCTGGATGCGAGGAAGCCGGATACAGTGGTTAAGCAGAAAAACACCAGAACGGCATTGATAATATAGGTGTCAGTTCCAAGCGACTACTCTGTGAATCGTGTGGAGAGGCAGAAGATCCTGAAATACCAGGAAATGCAGTAACAGAACAAGAAAATGTGGCAGAAAAATTCAGAACTATTTCCCATCGTGTTGGGTGCCATGGGCTTAATAAAGAAGAATTTCCAAGTCCATCTTGGCATGATGCAAGTACTACGCTAAGCCTTAGCAGTAAATTTGAGAGACTGAGATCATACTCCCCATGTCGTGGCTTAGAACTGAGGTTTGAAAACTCATCAGGAGGGGAGTGGCTAATTTCCAAGATGGCGACAGTGCAGTGCTGAGCTGGAATGCCTAAACAGAAGTGTAAGCAGAAGGCTCCTCCCGCGGAGCCTTCCTCTGCGAAATCCTTTCCTTCTGCTAGCGCAGGACCTATGGACCGCTTTGTCCAGCTAACCAAGCAGCAAATTGGGGAGATAAGAAGGGGTTTTGAGGTGCCGGCTGAAGGAACTTCAGCTCTTCCTACCCTGGATGTTACTCTCTCCCCTGATGCGTGTGCTCCGCCTCCGGCTCTGAGTGCACCGGTACCTCCTCTTTCAGGTGCAGCCGAGAGTCCCTCCGACCTGGTGGGAGCAGTGGCGTGTGAGCGGGGCCTTCTCGAGGTTGGTTCCGGTAAGCAGCCAGTTACAGCTATAGCTGCAAGTGCCTCGGGGTGGTTCAGACTCCGGAGGGTGCAGTTGCTACTTTGGGAAGGACTGAACCTAGTGTGGAGGAACTTCCCCTGCCTTTACCGACAGATTTGGAGTCGCCATTACATAAGAACATAAGATATGCCATACTGGGTCAGACCAAGGTCCATCAAGCCCAGTATTCTGTTTCCAACAGTGGCCAATCTAGGTCATATGTACCTAGCAGTTTCCCCAAGAGACACAAGTTCCACAATGCTTGTACCATTGTGCTTTACCTTGCCGCGTCCCTCTGTAATTTCTCTGGACAGCATCTGGGACGTGATTTCTCAGTTGGCCATGGTAGTGAGTCAGCAATTGGTGATGGCCATTTCTCGAGTATCAAAGCTTGAAGATTCCTGTTCTAAACTCCAAGGGGAGATTGTGGAAGTTAAAACGCAAATTTATATTGTTGAGCAGAAATTATCACAGGTTTCAGTTGTAACAGACTCCTTAGTTAAAGAAAATACAGCTATGCGGCTGAAGCTAGAGGTTTTGGAGAATGCTACTAGATCTTCAAATATTTGTTTGCTTAACTTTCCTATGGTTGCTGTGGTCTCTCCAGTGGATCTCTTTAAGAAATATCTCCAAGAAACTTTGAAAGTGTCTTCAGACTTAATTCCCCCAATAACCAAAGCTTATTTTTTGCCTTCTGGAAAGAGAACTGGGGAAAAGGTAGCTGGTCTGTCGGATATGAGCTTCTTGGATGTGACAGCCTTGCTTCAAACACCTAAGGATGAAGACTTACCACTTTCTACATTGATTGTTTCATTAGCGTTACCATCGGATAGGGATTGGCTTCTCAGGCTTTATTTCAAAATGCGTGCCAATTTGTTTATGGGTAAAAAAGTTGCGGTTTTCCCTGATGTGTCCAGGGAGACGCAAAGAAGGCGCAAATCCTTCTTAATTTTGCAACCAGGGGTGACATGATTGGGTGCTTCCTTTGTACTTAGATATCCGTGTAAATGTATAATTGTGTATCAATCTCATAAGTGTGTTTTTTTCCAGCCGGAGGATCTATCCTCTTTCATTAGTGCTCACATTGTAACTTCTTCTCCCATCCAGTAGTAATTCCCATCGATAGAACTATTGCTTGGTTCTCTGTTTCCTTTTGGTATTTTGAAAATAACTTTTTTGCCTTATCTTTACAGGGGAGTTTCCTGACCTCTGTATATTACGTTAGCTCTCTCCCTGAAATTTGGGGACTAATGATAATCCTGTCTAATGTTTGTCATTTTCTTTAGCTGTAATTTTGTAACTGTATTGTCGGGCTTAATTTACTGTACAAGTGTGATGCTTGATTCAATGTTAAAATGTATAAATAGAAAAAAAAAAAAAGTGAGGTTCACAAATGTCATGCTATGCGCAAAACTAACCCATTTGGAGAAACTGCCCAGAGTGTCAGGGATATGTGGCAAGGCCAGTTGAGAAGCAGTGTGAGGAGCACATATAGGAGGCGCAGGATCATGCTATGTGGGGGTAGGGTCAGAAACAGCACTGGCGCCGGCCCTAGAGTTGGAGTCAAGTGTTGGAGTCTTAGGTGAACCTCAAGCTTTACTCTCCCTATGGCTGTTGACACCTTTTATGTAGCTTTGAATGACCTGATTTTGCTGCCCTTCAGAGTTTTCTGCCCTAGGTGACCGACTGGTTTGTCTGAGTAGCACCCAGTGAAATGGTAGCACTTAGACTTTTGCTGACCCACATCACTGGAGGGACAGACGTGTGTGCTTGTACAGAGCGTGATCCTTGCCACCCATCACCTCAGCAATGGACTGTGCCCTTTGAAAGACATAGTAGGATTGCTGATTCAGTGTCTGTGGAATACTCCCTCACCCACTTCGAAGTGCTGGTGCATCCTGTGCTCTACCTTTCCATTCTCGTCACAGGGTTCCTGCTTGGGGGTCAGGTGTATTTCATTGCTGGGGAAGAATACAATCCCCTGGTCAGGCCTGAATGGGAATGGGAGGGGGATCTCTGTGTCATCTTACCTACTAACCAACCTCTGGAGATTTCACCACTCTCAAGGCTTGCGTGGATCCAGGACTGGCTGAAGATTTAAGAATCATGGCATGATCCAGGGAATCTTGCCACAACACTGGTTATTTCCCCCAGTACAGTGCACATTACTTGCATACTCATGAAGTGGAGGAATTTCCAGTTGCGGAATGTGGCCTCACTCTGTTAAAGGGGCCTGAGGGACACGTGTACAGTCTATTAAATCCAGCACAGAGGGGGACCCAGCTACCTTATGGAACTGCTATCTGTGGGGTATCCCTGTCTGCCTTTCCACAGTCTGCTTTGTGGCACTGCGCCCTGCTCAAGCCTCGGTGAGCATGGGAGGGGCATCCCTGTGCCATCATACCAAGTAGCCAGCCTCCAGATATATCACCACTATCGCAGCTTGCATAAATCCTGGACTGGGTAAGGATGGAGACCTCATGGCACAATCTGAGAAATGTTGACACAGCATCCTCCCAGTCAGGTCTCCCAGAGCCTAGCAAAGCTGCTATATGACTGCCTCATCACAATGGCACCTGGTGACACTCCAGTCATCCATATGGTCCAGGTACCAGCTAGGCATTCATAGCCTCTCTGTTTTGCAGATCAACACACCGGATCCTCTTGTGCTACCCCCAAACCACATAAACTCACTTGCAGTCACAAAAGACATAATTCTGTAAAACAGAACCTATAAATAACAGCTGCTATACCGTAATGGAATGACATCCTAGAACTACACATCTGATCTCCCTTTCACACTCTAACAATATGTGTTTCCAGACTCACTTTCATACTATTCTTACATCAACAGTCCCAGTTTTCAGACCACAGGATTTGTTAGGGTGTGCTAGATTAGCTCTTTTAGCACAAACCACACATTTCAGCATAGCAAGAATAAACACTATTGCTCTTCTTAACAGTTCTGTAAAAGATTTTGTTAATGTTTCTTTGGCTTAAAACATTCCCTCACCTCTGCTTTCTGTTCTTTATAACTGCATCTTGTGTTTTTCCAGACTGCAGTCACACTAGCTCAAAACATACTTGTCACAACCATTCTTCAATATGGGATGAATTGTAGAGCATAACAGAATATTTTCTAAGTCCTGGCCTTATTCCACGTCTCCACAGGAGTAATGGGCACATCTGTGGGGATATTGTAAAACGTAAATGGGCCTTTCTGTAATATGCTATACATGTCTCCACGGCTGACCATGCCCCTGTTCCTCCCCTCCTGGGGAGGTTCTGAGATCCTCGTGCTAGTGCCATGGACGTGCATAGGCACAGAATTTCAGAATACATTCGTAGATGTAGATGTAGACGTAGGCCTAGATGTTTTCATGACAGGGACTTGAAGTGGGATACCAGAGCACTCTGAAAGAGTTAATATGGAAAATGAGAACAGTCTGAAGCCTGGCAGCTTGGAATTCACTAGCAGCTTGGAGAAAGATATGTGTATAGAAGCCAAGGTCTTATTTTGCAGAAGCAGCTTGACCTAAAACATGTAGGGACTGATATTGAGTTGGGCAAGCTATGCACCCCTAGGGCACATAGCCCTAACTGCCAACCCTTAACCCTGGATATTCAGTGCTGCGGTCATAAATGGCCTTGGCATTGAATATCCAGGGATTGCCATACATGCCAGAAACCATGTTAGCTAACCTGGCAGCAGCGATATTGCATGCTGCTCGGTTAGCTCCTGCACTTTAAAGATAGGCAAGAGTTTTCCTCTCCTATCTTTTAGGTGCAGGTCACTAAATGGGCAGCATGCAATAACACTGCTGCCTGGTTAGCAACAGTCTCTCTGCCTCTCCTCTGCCCCGACACACCCTATGCTAACAGGACAGCACCAGCATGCATAGGGGAGTAAGAAGGGGATATTCAACTGCACTAACCATGTAAGTGCCATCGGATATCCCGATTTAAGTTATTTACCCCTCACTTGATTTGCAGCTTGTCGTGCAGTGAGGGCTTGTGTGCATCAGTGATGCTGAGGGCTAAGCTATCGGTAGCTTAATTACTGGTAGGGTCTCCCAAGATGGACAGGTCTCAGCTGAGATGCCAGACCAGGACAAACCACCTATCTGGGTACCAGCAGAATTGGACCGTGTTGGCGGCAGAGGATCACATTTCTGTGACAAAGGCACCAACACTAGAATTAAACTGCATGGAAGAAAGGCCTGGCAATCTACTTCCATATCTTGCCACGAAAACCCAATGGATGGTCACAACAAAACAAATTACACTACAGTTTAGGACAACTATCCAGAGGGTCACCATAAGTCAACACCGTCTCGACGGAACTTAACAACAACAACAAGGCATTTGCACAGTTTAGTGGGCTGTAAACCATCTAAATGGCTTTCAAAAATCGGGTCTGTAGTGTTTGGCTTGATTTATAACATAACATGTAGATAAACAAAAATTAGTGCAAAGCATGATGTAGAGTGATTAGACAAATGTGTACCATGTACCAGTTTTTTCCTAATTAAAGAAGTACTATGGCCTAGTTGGGGTAGGAATTATTTGAGAACAGCACAAGTTTGCAGGTCCAAATTTCTCTGCTTAAGCTTAAGTAGTTCTGTTACTGAAATAATTCTGTGTGTTTTGTTTTATTTGATTCCTTACTCTATTAGCAACTGAATTTATAGAATTGGAGTCAAAGAGCTGAGGTCGAATTTTGCTACCTGGTGAGCAGTAGGTCATGAAAAGAGAGTCTTTCAGGCCTATTTGTGTTATGGAATGGCCTCCTCAATGTTTTGCAGTGGCTTTAGTATTCCAAGATATTGAGGCTAGGCAATTGAATTAACAGTGATTTTTCAATTTATTTTCAGCTTTAAGGCACATCTGGAATATTTAATGTAACACACAATTTATTCATCTTTTAAAATGTGACCTTGTAAGTGCTTTCCTTTTATTCAGTTACAAAGATATTACTTTGTCAGATTATGGATATCATGGGATAAATGTTTTTCACTAACATTAAGTAAGTGCTCATTAATAATGATAATAATAACATAGTAATCCAGATTACAGTAAGAGTGTTAATCACTTCTAGTTATTTTCCTAGAGTTCTCAGCCTGTTCAGTTGCTTGTTGGTACTACTGCACATTACCTTGTAGAAGACCCAGGTTTAATTCCCATGCCTGGCAACTGTTTTCAGGACCATCCTTTGCTGCATCCCTGCCCTGGAAGAGCTTGACAGCCTTTGAGATAGAGGAAAGTGAGTCTCATCCATAGAACAATAGTGATACTGACTGGCTGGACTAAGGATTCATGCAGAATGGTTTCCAAAAAAATCCAGTCTATAGCTCTGTGCATTAGCTGGATGATCTACTTGGGGTTAGATAGGAGGAAGGTAGGTTGCCTATTGGCTTCATATTTTCTAGGCAGGCTGATCTAGTCCTGACCTTGCCCTACTACCTACATGGATTTGTAGTTGTGCTTCAGGACATCAACAATAAGAATACAAGAACTACAAGGCCATGTAGACATTGAGTGGATGGATCAATCTGTCTTGAATAAATTAAGTCATAAACTAGAGAAGGAACCTAGATAGTTGTGAGTGAAGACTCATGGTGCTGTAGCCCAGTGCGGATTGGTTATTATTGATCTGGATGCACAGTGGGACATATTTAACCATGTATCTGGTTCAGCAAACTTCCCATACATGTTATCCCAACATTGAACAAATACAACATGGACAGCAGCAGTGCCTGTTTCCTTCATACTCGTTTCCCCACAACAGGAACAACTCAGGAAAAACAGAAGCAGTACAAGCTTTGTTGAAACCATACATGCACTCTCCCACCATAGAACAGGTGTATCACTAACCATGGCAGTTAAAGCAGCGTAGATCTCTATTACATTCTGCTAGTAGCAGGGTAGAGATATGTGTAATCCCAACAGTACAGACCAATGTATGTCTGAATTCAGGTTGGGGATGTTCACTTGCCGTATTAAACTTTTTCCAGTTGAAGGCACGCTCCTTAAAATTTTACGAAGTTTGACTTGTTTTCTAGAAATCAAGGGAAGGCAATTTTCAAAGCCATTTCTGCTCATGAAATAGGGTTTCATGTGCAGAAATACAGGCTGAAAATTGTCCACACTGGCAGAAAGAACAGAGGGGATAGCATCAGCAGAATCAACAGAGGGGCGATAACAGAGAGCACGGGTAACATCACAGCGCAGAAGAAGCTGCAATAACCAGAACAGAAGGAAACGGCCATAAAAAGGAAGAAAATGAGGAGTCTGCAAAATGACTGCTTGGGCAATGTATTTTGGAACATTCTCAGGTGAGATAAATCATATATATATATATATATATATATATATTTATTTATTTATTTATTTACATTTCTTATATACCGCGCTATTCTGCATCAGTGCGGTTTACATTGAACAAACTGAAATTACATTGAACAGGGCATTATAACTTGGAGATATCTATTTTACAGGGAACATGGGCTATGGAGGGTTAAGTGGCTTGCCCAAGACCACAAGGAGCACCTGTGGGACTAGAAACCCCAGTCCTTCCAGCCCAAGGTTGCTGTCCTCTAGTGGGATTTGAACCCCCGACCTTCCGTGTATATGCCACCTTATGCATTATAATAATTCACTTATAATTTGGCATACAAATACTGGTACCAGAGAAGAACATGTGTGGGGGTTTTTTTTTGTGGTTTTGTTTTGTCTAAGGGGCTTGTTTACAAAGCCGCGGTAGCGGTTCGCGATCGTTATCGGAGCCGCGGCCCCATTGATTTCAATGGGGCCGCGGCTCCGATAACGATCGCGAACCACTACCGCGGCTTTATAAACAAGACCCTAAGTGTCATGGAGAGGCATTTCCCAGAGCCCATTTTATCAGCACATTAGGGAAACATGTTTTTATTTATTTATTTATTGAACATTTTCATACCGCGTTTTCCGTAGGATCAAGCGTGGTTTACAATGTAACAACAGTTTGAATAGTACAGATAACACAGGTACATATTCAGATTACAATGAACTTAGAGAAACTATATACAAAGAAGTGATAATATTAAACAGTAAACATAGAACAGAAAAGCTATGTACAGGCGAAGTGGGAGTCAAGGCTTGAACTATCCAGGCAGGAAATGCAAGATACTGGGAGCAATTACTGCTTAACTTGCACCCTTGTGAGGGTCTGGTGGTTTGTCTTCAGGTTGTGTGCCAGAATCAGGTAGTATACCATAGCGGAGTGTGAAAAGGTATGTTTTCAACTTTTTTGCGGAACGTGTAAAGGTCATTAAGATCTCTGAGGCTTTCTTGAAGGTCATTCCAGAGGGTGGGGGCAATGTGAGAGAAAGCTTTATAGTTTGTTGATTTTTTGATTTTCTAAAGTCCGTCGGGATTGCAAGTTTGTTTTTGTTTTTGTTCCTTTGATTTTGGGTAGAGGAGTCTTTAGAGACTAGGGTGGTTAGAAACAATGGAGCTATGTTGTTGATTTTTTGAATGCAATCAAAGACCTAGTGGATTTTAGGAAAACCTTAAAAACTCACCTTTTCCTAGACCTACCCCAGAAGACTATGATCCATTATGAAACGGACCTCTAAACACTGCATCAGTTCTTTGTATATAGTTAGCAATTGTTAATTGCTTGTTATATGTCAACTAATTTCCAAGTTGTAGACCCCTGTTCTATGTAAAGCTTGTTGCTGTAACTGTTCTATGTAAACCACTTTGAATGAAATGAGAGTCAGAAGCTGTAAAGATGTCTTACACATTGGAACATGGAACGTACGAAGCATGAACCAAGGGAAGTTGGAGGTGGTCAAGAATGAAATGGAACGTGTACAACTTGATCTGTTGGGTGTCAGCGAACTGAAATGGACTGGCATCGGGCACTTTGCATCAGATGATCACATGGTCTACTATGCTGGAAATGAAAGACAAAGAAGAAATGGTGTTGCATTTATAATAAAGAAGAAACTTGCAAGAACTGTAATGAAATACAATACAGTCAGCGAACGCTTAATCTCTATTCGTCTACGAGGATTGCCTATCAACACAACTATAATTCAAGTATATGCCCCAACAACAGCTGCAGAAGAGAATGAAATTGAAGAGTTCTATGAACAAGTACAAGCTGAAATTGACAGAACAGGCAAACAGGATATCCTGATAGTCATGGGTGACTGGAACGCAAAAGTTGGCAACAAAGAAGAAGGCAAAGTAGTTGGAAAATATGGACTTGGCAACAGAAATGAAGCTGGAGAAAGACTGATAGAATTCTGCAAGACCAATGATCTATTCATCTCAAACATCTTCTTCCGGCAACACAAGCGGCGACTGTACACATGGACTTCACCCAATGGATTGTATAAAAATCAAATTGACTACATCTGTGGAAGTCAACGATGGAAAAGTTCTATAACATCAACAAAGACAAAACCTGGAGCTGACTGTGGTACAGATCATCAACTACTAGTATGCAAATTCAAGCTAAAGTTGAAAAAGAGCAAACCACTCATGAATGCAGCAAAATATGACCTTGAGAATTTAAAGACTGCCTGCAAAATCGATTTGCTGCTTTAAATTTGATGTAAAAGCCGAGGTAGAATCCAATCACAGCAAACTCAAAGTGCTAGACTTAAAAAAATGCTAACTTCAGTTAAATGGGAAAGTTTCTGAAGGACAAGTTGGTAGAGTGGGAGGAGATAAGGGCAGTGGAATTGCAGTGGACTAAGCTAAAAAAGGCAATAAAATGGGCAACAGATATATATGTAAGGAAAGTAAATAAAAACAAGAGGAAAAGGAAACCTATATGGTTCATCAAAGAAGTGGCTGCACAAATAAAAGCAAAAAACACAGTTTTCACAAAATTCAGAAGATCACAAAAAGAGGAACACAGGAAAGAATACAGGATAAAGCTAAAAGAGACAAAGAGAGAAATAAGATAGTAAAAGCAAAGTTGGAAGAAAAGATGGCTAAAGATGTGAAGCGTGGAGAATTTTTTTTTTCAGGTATATTTGGGAGACGAGGAAGTTGGAATTGCAAGACTCAAAAATGCCAAGGACAGAATTGTGGAAAGTGACATCGAAAAAGCTAAAATACTAAACAAATGCTTCTGTTCTGTATTCATGAAAGAAAATCCTGGAGAAGGACCACATATGACTGACAAACATACAAATAGGAATAGATTCCACACCATTCACAGAAGATGATGTTTTTGAATAGCTTGCAAAACTGAAAGTGGACAAGGCCATGGGACTGGATGAGATACATCCCAGGATATTGAAAGAGCTTAGAGAGATTCTAACAATGCCTTTAAAGGATGTTTTTAATTGATCCTTGGAGACAAGAGAGGTTCCTCAGGACTGGAGAAGGGCTGATGTGGAAATAGGGAACAGGTAACAAACAGGTAAGCCTTATCTCTGTGGTGGGAAAAGTAACGGAAGCGCACTGGAAAGAAAGAATAGTGGACTTTCTGGAAACCAATGGATTGCTTGATCTGAGGCAACATGGTTTTACTAGGGAAAGATCATGCCAAATGAATTTGATTGTGTTCTTTGACTGGGTGATGAGAGAACTAGATCAAGAGCATGCAATGGATGTGATCTACCTAGATTTCAGCAAAGCCTTTAATACTGTTCCTCATAGGAGGCTTATCAATAAACTCAACAGCCTGGGGATGGGTCCCAAGGTGGTGAACTGGATCAAAAATTGGTTGACTGACAGATGACAGAAGGTGGTGGTAAATGGAACTCATAGTGGCATGCCTCAGGAATCAGTCCTGGGACTGATACTGCTCAATGCATTTGTGAGTGATGTTGCAGAAGGATTGAATGAAAAATTACATGTAAATTTGTGACAGAGCAGACAGTTCTAAGGGAGTGGACTACATGAGGAAATATCTACAAACACTGTAAGATGGTCTAATGCCATGGCAGTCAAGGTTTAATGTGAAGAGGTTTTCATTACAAAAAATACCCCTCCAGATTCCATTACCATAAACAATAACAAAGTACAGATACAACCCAAAATCAAGTACCTTGGAATCATACTAGACCTACACTTCTCCCTCAAATCATAAATACAACACACCATGAAAGCTGTCTACCACAAAAGAAGAACCCTCCAACAACTATGCCCCTTCCTCAACCCACCAGACTTCCACTCAGCATTCCAAACCCTAACCCTGCCACAATGGACTACTGTAGCTCCATTTACTAAAGCCCGCTTCATTCAATCCTGCTTCTCCTCCATAAAGCGCTGCACACCACAGCATGCACCATAGTGGGAACACCAAAATATGATCATTTAACGCCCACCATGAAACAACTGCATTGGCCCCCACTTGTTAGCTGAATCAAGTACAAAACGCTTCTAATAATACATAAAGCAAACAACAGCAATACCCCATCTCACCTAAGCACATTGTTCCAACATCGCAACATAATTATGAAAGAAGACAAGCTATCTCAGACACTTTAATCATCCTCTATGCAAGAACAAAATCAACCCAACAAGCATGTGCTCGAACCTTTACACTGTACGTACCATCATCCTGGAATGCTCTCCCAGACACAATACGCACCAGCACAGACCTATCCACATTCAGAAAATATCTGAAAACCCTTCTGTTTGTCAAACACTTCCCCCCCCCCACTCCCAGGAAACCCCTCAATAGCAATAAAGTCAACTCAAGAAAACAATGGTTTTTTTTACTCCGTACTGTACATAGCTTGACCTCAGAAACAATTTATTTAGTTAGATGCGCTTATATACCGCCTTTCCAAAATCAAAGCATTTACACAAAACTCAAAAACATTATTACATCAAATGATACATAGATCTTTGCTAATATGGTGTACTTTGAGTTATAAGAACATAGCTTCAACATAAAGCTTAAAGAAGAATTTCATAAAACTATTTACATGTACCATACATATGTGCATATGGATAGTTTTAATCACCTTATATTATCCTTGAGTTTAGGATTCGTTTTTTTTTTTAACTATTTACATAATGGTATTGTCCTATGAGCTAAGTTTACAGTGAAACAAAGAGAAACACTAAGTTTACTATGAGACAGTGAAAACTGATAGGAGACCTTGGACAACTTGTGTTGGACAACTTGGACAACTTTCCTGCCCCCACCACCATCCAAAGCTCTCCCCTGCACGGGGATAGAGCCTCCGGCAGAGAGGGCAGCAGCCGAGCATCTCCCGCCCAATCCGGGCGCACCGAGGACGATTTAAAGAGCGCGCCATCGGGCGCGTGTCCTTTCCTGCCCCCACCACCATCCACAGCTCTCCCCTGCACGGGGATAGAGCCTCCGGCAGAGAGGGCAGCAGCCGAGCATCTCCCGCCCAATCCGGGCGCACCGAGCACGATTTAAAGAGCGCGCCATCGGGCGCGTGTCCTTTCCTGCCCCCACCACCATCCACAGCTCTCCCCTGCACGGGGATAGAGCCTCCGGCAGAGAGGGCAGCAGCCGAGCATCTCCCGCCCAATCCGGGCGCACCGAGGACGATTTAAAGAGCGCGCCATCGGGCGCGTGTCCTTTCCTGCCCCCACCACCATCCACAGCTCTCCCCTGCACGGGGATAGAGCCTCCGGCAGAGAGGGCAGCAGCCGAGCATCTCCCGCCCAATCCGGGCGCACCGAGGACGATTTAAAGAGCGCGCCATCGGGCGCGTGTCCTTTCCTGCCCCCACCACCATCCACAGCTCTCCCCTGCACGGGGATAGAGCCTCCGGCAGAGAGGGCAGCAGCCGAGCATCTCCCGCCCAATCCGGGCGCACCGAGCACGATTTAAAGAGCGCGCCATTGGGCGCGTGTCCTTTCCTGCCCCCACCACCATCCACAGCTCTCCCCTGCACGGGGATAGAGCCTCCGGCAGAGAGGGCAGCAGCCGAGCATCTCCCGCCCAATCCGGGCGCACCGAGGACGATTTAAAGAGCGCGCCATCGGGCGCGTGTCCTTTCCTGCCCCCACCACCATCCACAGCTCTCCCCTGCACGGGGATAGAGCCTCCGGCAGAGAGGGCAGCAGCCGAGCATCTCCCGCCCAATCCGGGCGCACCGAGGACGATTTAAAGAGCGCGCCATCGGGCGCGTGTCCTTTCCTGCCCCCACCACCATCCACAGCTCTCCCCTGCACGGGGATAGAGCCTCCGGCAGAGAGGGCAGCAGCCGAGCATCTCCCGCCCAATCCGGGCGCACCGAGGACGATTTAAAGAGCGCGCCATTGGGCGCGTGTCCTTTCCTGCCCCCACCACCATCCACAGCTCTCCCCTGCACGGGGATAGAGCCTCCGGCAGAGAGGGCAGCAGCCGAGCATCTCCCGCCCAATCCGGGCGCACCGATCACGATTTAAAGAGCGCGCCATCGGGCGCGTGTCCTTTCCTGCCCCCACCACCATCCACAGCTCTCCCCTGCACGGGGATAGAGCCTCCGGCAGAGAGGGCAGCAGCCGAGCATCTCCCGCCCAATCCGGGCGCACCGAGGACGATTTAAAGAGCGCGCCATCGGGCGCGTGTCCTTTCCTGCCCCCACCACCATCCACAGCTCTCCCCTGCACGGGGATAGAGCCTCCGGCAGAGAGGGCAGCAGCCGAGCATCTCCCGCCCAATCCGGGCGCACCGAGGACGATTTAAAGAGCGCGCCATCGGGCGCGTGTCCTTTCCTGCCCCCACCACCATCCACAGCTCTCCCCTGCACGGGGATAGAGCCTCCGGCAGAGAGGGCAGCAGCCGAGCATCTCCCGCCCAATCCGGGCGCACCGAGGACGATTTAAAGAGCGCGCCATCGGGCGCGTGTCCTTTCCTGCCCCCACCACCATCCACAGCTCTCCCCTGCACGGGGATAGAGCCTCCGGCAGAGAGGGCAGCAGCCGAGCATCTCTCCCGCCCAATCCGGGCGCACCGAGCACGATTTAAAGAGCACGCCATTGGGCGCGCGCCCGCGCCTTACGGGCCCGCGCCTGAGGGCCCTTTGGCGTGGCCCTTAGGCGGAGACCTGGCGGAGGCCTAGAAACTCTCGATTACAGAAACTGGAACATACAACAACAGTCTCTCTCCTGTCGTTTACAATAACGAAACTCTAAACGCATTGCAACTTTCATCTCCTACATTGATTTAAAACGCAAGACACCAGCAGCAACTAGGGTTCAACACGCAGACAGAAGAAATACCCTCACCGACTACCATCCTACACCAACAGACCTGTGATACCAACATACAGTCAACCAGCTGGAGCTCCCTTGAAGTAGAACTACATCCCTTCACAAAGGAAACAGACCATCCATCGATCTCAGCAAGTATAACTCTCCCTAATGATCTAGATATAACAGAGACTTCCAACATACCAAACTATAAAGATATACTGTTGTCAGTAGACCTTTACTGTTATTGATAGACCTCACTGTTGTCAGTAGACCTTACAGTACTATTTACAGCCACATTTACTGTTGTCAGTAACCCACGTAATATTACCTTTAATCTCATATACTGTTGTCAATAACTCTTGATATCAGTAACCCAAAGAACATAGTCAGTAGCCTCATATACTGTTTTACTACTGCCAGCAACTATATAACACTGTCAGAAGATCATATCACACTGTTAGTAACACATTTACTGTTGTCAGTAAACTACTAACTCTATTAGTCGCCTCATATACTGTTGCCAGTAGCTTAGTGTAATACTACTAGTAGAAGACTCATATATTGTTGTCACTAACCTATATAGCATTGTTAGTAGCCTCATTTACATCTCCTCAACCGCAAGTATACCTCCTACAACCATCTAAACAGCCTCTCCACACTAAAAACAAAAACTGAACTTTGTAACTAAATAGTTTTAAATCCATTGCATCAGGATAAGAAACAAGGCCAGCAAATAGCTCACTGCACCTTAAACGATATACTATCCCCAGTAGTCTACATTTAGATTGCTGTTAACCAGAGACCATTGTACTGTTACCTATACTCTATTGTTACTGTTGCCAGTATTATATACTAAGAAATACCTCACGGTAACCAGCCATACTACTATATCCAATGCTAACAAAAGTATCAAACAGGCCTCTTCCTACTTGTTACTGTTTAGCTACTTACTTACTATTGTTACCTATTCACTTGATACTGTTTAGTTTTGTAACACTGTACCAGTACCAGATCTAAACTGACACATACAACAAAAATGCTTCTAAAAGTGGCTTATATCTGCATCCTCCTAACAATCATAATTAACCTAACACTAAGTCTTAACATTAAAAACTACCAGACAATTCCAATCATACATACACCAAATCGGAACAACTTCCATATTGGTCATTATTCTCCACACAATCAGACTAAAATAAACTACCACAGACTCATCCAAATAAAACAAATTAATCTACAACATACCACACAGCTTAACCACCATCACAAGTCTACATCTTTATCATGCACCCTTATAAATGCCCGATCATTGAAAAATAAAATCCCTATAATTAATGATCTACTCACTGACTCAAAACCAGATATTCTATGCATAACAGAGACTTGGCTCACAGATACAGATACAGTTCTCCTAAATCAACTGCACAACTCAAACTATGATATCTCCTACTCACATAGAACCAACAAAAAAGGAGGTGGTGTATTGATTATGACAAATAAAAACCTAAAAGCCAAAAAAATACTAGCTAATTCAAACAACAACATGGACACGCTCATAATAAAAATAGATCACCTCAGAATCTGTTTAATTTATAGACCCCCCAACCAAAATGCTGATAGCCTCCAATCATTATTTGAACTCCTCAACTTATCTTCAGAACAGAGTCCTCTAATTGTCCTAGGTGATTTCAACCTTCCCTCACTACCAACGAATGACTCTAACCTCTTTCTTGAAACAATTCAAGATATCGAATACCATCAAGTAATAAACATACCTACCCACACCAAGGGTGGTACCCTTGATCTAGTACTACTACCTAACTTATGCTTTAAACTGTTTAATCCAGACTCTATAGAATGCTCTCAAATACCGTGGTCTGATCATCACCTTATCAAACTAAATCTCAATTACAATACCATCGACACCATAAAACACAAAAGAAATGACCATACAATTAAATTTAAAAAATTTAACGAAACTGAATTTCTGGATGCCACAATCCCTCTCCTTGATCCTTCTCCAACAACCCTGGATGAAGCAGTCAAAAACTGGCATACTACCATAAACAATGCAGCCCAAATACATCAAACTAATAAAAAATCAACCCACTCAAAAACCAACGGCACCCCATGGTTTAATAGCACTTTAAAACAAATGAAAAGAGAGCTAAGAAAACTAGAACATAAATGGCGCAAAACCAAATCCACTATTGAGAAAGAAATATACTACAACCACCTCAAAAACTATAAAGATGCCATAGATAACTCAAAGAAAAATTACTATGCTACAATCCTATCAAAATCATATAACAGACCAAGAGAACTATTTTCCATAATTACCAACCTAACAACCAACCCTCAAGATTCTAACAAGGAAATCACTGACATCTCTGCACAAACTCTAGCCAATTATTATCAAAATAAATCAAAACACTCACCAATGACCTTAGATCCTATCTACAAACCTCTCCATATGCTAAATGAATGGCCAGAATTTTACCCTTTATCCAAAATATCATTAAAGAATATCATTATCAATCTTAACACCACAACATCCTATCTAGACCCTTGTCCAGTAACCTGGATAAAAACACACTACCAACACTTCTTTCATTCATACTTCCTATGGTCAATTTATCACTACTCCAAGGTTACCTCCCACCCACCCTTAAACAAGTACAAATCAGACCAATCCTGAAGAATAATACACTTGACAAAACCTCCCCAAAATCTTACCGACCTATCTCAAGTATACCATTCTTAGCAAAAGTCATCGAAAAAACTGTACAAATACAAACACAAGAATTTCTTGACTCATCCTACCCGCTAGATGACCAACAATATGGATTTCGCCCCAAGCATGGAGTTGAAACACTCCTGACTGTTTTTACCGATACACTACTAAGAGGAATAGACAACCACAAAAAAGCTTTTATCCTCTTATTTATTGACATATCAGCCGCTTTCGATAGTGTTAACCATTCAATAATGCTTAACTACTTAAGACACATAGGAATATACTCTACAGTTCACAAATGGTTCACCTCTTATCTGAGCAATAGAACGCAAAATGTTAGAATAAGCAATCAAACTTCTGAATCATATAAATTTGAAACAGGATTACCACAAGGCTCAGCGCTTTCAGCTCTACTATTTAATATATACATAAAACCAGTTTGCAATATCTTTAAGAAATATGGTGTACTCTATCATCTATATGCAGATGATATTATGATGTACATCCCATTCACTATCCCTAACATACCGTTGCAACTCCTTTCGGATTGTTTTAATGAAATAACATTATGGCTAAATGCCCACAATCTCCTAATAAACCATTCAAAAACTGAAGTGCTAATAGTCACCAAAAACCAAGATTATACCCCACCAACACATATAACACTTCAAAACCAAGAAATTAAAATAAAGAATGAAGTGAGATACTTAGGAGTCATTTTAGACAAACATCTCACTCTAGATACCCATATCAGAAATACCACAAAGAAAATTTACTACAAACTTAAAATACTTAAACAACTTAGACCTCTTGTTTACATACATGATTTTATCAGTATAATCCAAGCCACTATAACCCCCCACTTTGATTTTGCGAACCTTATATTATTAGGTACATCAAAACAAAACATCAAAAGACTGCAACTCGCACAAAACTCAGCAGCTAGGATAATAACAAAAACACACTCTCATCAACATATAACACCAATTCTAGCATCCCTTCACTGGCTTCCAATTCAAAACCGAATAACATATAAAACACTAATAACAGTATTTAAATCACTATTTGATTTGACACCATCTACTTTAAGTAACTTAATTACCAAAGAACATCCAAAACCTACTCAAAGAAAAAATCAACTAAACAAACTTAAAACCCCCATAGATTTCATAAAAACAAATAAATCAACAAACAACAGAGCGTTCTCACATGCAGCCCCAACAGCCTGGAATTCCCTCCCTGTTGAACTAAGAATATTAACAGAGATTAATGAATTCCGAAAAAAACTGAAAACACACCTCTTTACAATGCACTACAACACTATAGAACAGCCATCAAAAGAATTAGACAAAGGCTAAACAGTTTTATCTACATCTCACTATAACAGAAAAGAAAACCTGCCCTATCTGCATCTGTACTACTCATAATGATTATATCCCACATAACTTGTATATGTATTTAATAATATAATGTTAATGTACATAATGTATATAGTGTTGCACTGTTCAGTGCTATCTGTTCAACATTTCTGTTTACTGTACATTGGCTATAGTTATATGACGTTATATGTAAAACAAATCCATGATTTGTTGCCTGTTGTTATTTGTGAACCGCAGCTGATCTTAGGAAGCTGCGGTATATAAGAGATTGTTAAATAAATAAATAAATAAATAAGTAGCAACCTCTCTGAAATGCTCTCTAAATAGAAAGGTTTTCAGGAACTTGTGGAAAGCATTTGGATCCTTAGTTTTTCTTTTGATGTCAGGGAGTGAATTCCACAAGGTTGATACTTATAGGGAGAATGTTGTCTTGGAAGTTGAAGCATTACTAATCCTGAAATCCGACGGGACTACCAATACGTTTTTTCCTCCACGTCTTCATGGTCTGATTTTTGGGGTGGTTTGCATGATCGATCTCAAGCTTGACATTGATTCATTTTGTAGAGCTTTGAATATTGTATGAATTGCTTTGAATTTTATTCTGTTGTCTACTGGTAACCATTATAGCTGTTTTAAGATTGGAGTAATGTGTTCCCTGATTGGCACTTGTGAGATGACTCTGGCTGCCATGTTTTGGGCCAACTGAAGACAGCAAATGCATTGTTTAGGGAGACCCATTAGAATACTGTTACAGAAATCTAGATTTGGGAAGATCATTGCTTGTACTGTAGTTCTGAAGTCACTTGCTGATAGGAGGAGTCTTAGATGTTCTAGCATCTTCAGTTTTGTGTAAATGGACCTAGTTATATTGCTTATGGGGGCTATTCATGCGAACTGCATGCCCCAACTAACTTCCCCGCCGGTTGTGTGGGAAGTTAGTCGGGGTGGGGAAGAGGCAGCCTGGGGGCAGAGAGTGGGCAGGCAGTGGGTGGTCGCGGCCCTGGATGTGTTTATTTTTGGCAGACTTGGGGTGCAGAAGGGGCTGGGGGTGCATTAATACCCTGCAGCCTGATCCTGGCCTTAGGAGGCTGGATCAGGGATCGGGATGTGGGGAATTAACTTTTTTAACAGCAACAGGATGCCATGGCGCTGTGACTCCAATTAAAAGCCCTGAGTTAGCCTGATGGGCTATGGCATGTACATACCTGTTCGCGATTCTGATCCCGAGGAGCTAGATGTACCCCACAGGATCAGAATCACGATCTCCTTTGTACATCCAGGTCAGCCCGGACATACAAAGGAGATGTATGTCAGGATCAGAATCGGGCACTATGTGTTTGGAAAAGTTGAGATGTTGGTCTAGAATGATACCCAAGTATCTTATTTCACTTTTACCTGAATTATTGCATCATTTATTCTTTTAGTTTTTGGATTAGTGAAGGAGTTGTTTCTTGTAATATACAGGACTTATATCTTTTTATAATTAATCCATAGGTTATGGTTGACTAGCCATGTGACAACATCGATGAAGCGTTCTTCCATTTTTTTGAGAATTGGTTGTTTGATGTGCTGTTTTTCACTTGTTGAGTTAAATTGGATAAGTAAGAGTTGAACCACATTAACGTTTTGTCTGTAAGGCCAATTTCTTGTAGTCTGATTAGGAGGTGTCCATGAATTATGGAGTCATAGGCTGCTGATATATCTAAGAATATTAGGAAGAATCCTGATCTCTGATTTTCTATTCCTTTTAAAAGCCAGTCTATTAAGGTTAAAAGAAGAGTTTCCACTCCATGTCCAACTCTAAACCTATGTTGCTGTTGGTCGAGTGGAGCGACGCTGTCAACGTTGTCCTGCAATTGAAGTTTTTTCTAGGATTTTTACCATAAAAGGTAAACTTGAAATTGGCCTATATGAGCTTAGGTCAGTTTTATCCAGATCTTTGCCTTTAACAAGAGGGCAGATGGAGGCGATTTTTAGTTCCTTGGGTATGTACACTTGTTCTAATGAAGAATTGATCAGATGAAGCATAAATGATCATGAGACGTTCTTATCCGTGACGCGGGACATGGGTCTAATGGAGAGATTGTGGTGTTTGGTAATTTGATGGTGTTGTACAACTGTCTTTTGGAAATTAAAATGAATTTATTCCAGAAGTTGCTGGAAAATAAGTTCACTGCTTTGGGTAATAAATCCTTTGAGGTGTAGTTACCCACCTTTTCCATGTAGTATTTGGCCATTACTTGCACATTTCGGGAAATAATTGAAGTGTCTTCCTTTGGAAACAATATCTGTGCTTTCACAATGTCGAACATCTCTCTTGTTTTATTCAGGGTGGCATAATAAGTTGTATGTGGTAATACCTCTCATTGTTATTAATACAAGTTCTGTATTCTTCCAGCTCGATTGTGTAAGATACTTTTTCGACATCGCTTTTTGATCTTCTCCATCTCCTTTTCAATTTTCTTAGCTGCCTCTTTATGTTGTGGATATCTTTTGTATACCACACTGCAAATCTTCCTTGTCTCTTCTTGAGAGGAGTGTGTCCAATAGAGGCAGAGGCCACCTGACTTACCACTGAATTCCAGATACTTATGAGAGTGTCAATGTCTGTAATATCCATACGGAGCTGCGGTAGGAACTCTTCCTTATCAAATTTATAGAATTTTCTGGAGATCGTATTGACTTGTTTTGTATTAGTTCCTCTAGTTATGTTTGGTATGGCGAAGCATATCATGTGGTGATCAGACCAGGAGACTTGTTGAATATGCACATTCGGATCAATGTTGCAGTTTTACAATTCTGGGGGATCCAAAGAATTTATTTATGTGAGTGGGTTCTTGCACTATTTCTTCTCTCTCACACAAAATATCTTTCCCCCTCCATCCTCATTCCCCCAGCCCCATCCCCTTCTAGTCCTCCCCCAAAATTAACTCCCTTCTAGTTCCAGCCCCACTCAGCATCCGCTCCCTTCTAATTGCATTCTCCCCCCCCCCCCCGCATCAGCCCATTTCCAGTCCTAGCTCCCCCCAATCAGCCCATTTCCAGTCCTAGCCCCCCTCCCAATCAGCTCATTTCCAGTTCTATTTCACCCACTCATCAGCCCATTTCCAGTCCAAGCTCCCCCCATCAGCGCATTTGCAATCCTAGCCCACCCCCCCAATCAGCCATTTCCAATGCTAGTCCCCCATAAAACAATTCCAATCCTATTCCAGTGAGCTGATGGGAGGGCTTGGACTGGAAATTGGGCCGAGTGTGGGGGAGCTTCAGCCCATTTCCAGTCCAAGCTCCCCCACACTCAGTCCATTTCCAGTCCGAGCCCCCCCACACTCAGTCCATTTCCAGTCCGAGCATCCCCCCCATCTGCTCATTTCCAGTCCGCGCCCCCCCCCACAATCACCACATTTCCAGTCCAAGCTGCCCCATCAGCCATTTCTAAAAGTTGCCCCCCTTCATCGGACATTTCCAATACTATTCCAGAACTACATCAGTCCATTTCCAATCCTGCCCCCCCAAAAGCCCATTTGCTGTCCTAGCCACCCCCCCACTCAGCCAATTTCCATTCCTAGCCCCCCCCCACTCAGCTCATTTCCAATCCTAGCCTCCCCCTCCCACTTAGCCCCCCAGCCTATTTCTAATTTTAGACCCCTCCACTCAGTCATTTCAATTTCAAGCCCAAGCCCCCCCTCCCCGAAGAGCCCTGCGGCAGACTTTAGAGGCTCCCAGCAGCTCAGCACAGCTCGTTGCAGCCGCCGAAGTGAAAAGCGTTGTACCCTTCACTTCGGCAGCTGTATTGTAATGAAGATTGCAGGCGCGCTGGAGGTCAAAGGACACTTACTGTGTCCCAGCTCTCAGTGCCTGCGAGCCAAATACAATACAGCTGCCAAAGTGAAGGGAACAACGCTCTTCACTTCGGCGGCTGTAATGAGATGTGCTGAGTCTGCCGGGTGCCGCTAAAGGAGGTGAGCAGCATGCAGGATGATGTTGGCGTGGGGCCCTGTGCCAACAACATTCTTGCTCAATGGACGGGCCGGCCCTGAACACAGGCGCAGAGGGGGGTGACCTACACGGAGTGGCAGTTACAACCTCTCTAGCTACCTTACTTGAAAGACTAGATGGATCATACTGGTCTTTATCTGCCATCATATACTGTACTATGTTCAATTAATTAATTAATTAATTGTGGCAAATACAAATATTCTTTCCATAGTGCTATATTTGATTGATTGATTTTAACAGTCAGTACCGAACATTCACAACTTTTTCCAACCATATAAACACCATTGATTAACATAGCAATTGAGACTGTTACCACCAACCTACCATCCATGACCCCAGAAATACCCATCAATTAGCCTCCAACACTACTCACATGGAAATAAAAAATTTTCAACATTAGATGAAAGCTAGCCTCTTCCTGCTCCTGCTTCAATCTACCAGGCAACTTCTTTTGCCGTACAGGTACTGTTACTGCAAACATTCTTCTCCTTCATTGTTACAAGTGAAATTTTCGATGGCCCAGCACTATTAAAAAATGCACCCTGACTGAACTGCAAGATCCTTCCTGGTTGATAACACTGCAGCAGCCCATGCAGATAACTTGGGCCCTCTTCCTGTGACAGCCTGAAAGTTAAAGGTACATCTTAAATAAACGTCTTTCCCTAATAGAGAGCAAGTGGCGTTGCCGCAATACATCGGCTACTAACTTGTGTCCCCCCACCACCGGCAACACAGCAATCCAAATTAGAAATCACCAGAGCATACATAACAGTCTTTATTGCCTTCTCATCAAAAAAAAAGGCACAACTGTCAAACTAACCTCAGCTGTCTATAAGCCATTCAAATTACCCTTGAGATTTGAACGCCTATAATCAAATTTACATCAATAAGTACTCCTAAATCCCTAATTTTCATCTTACATTCTAACATCGCACTTCCATTACAGGACCATTCTATCAAAGTTCCTGGATCAAAATCCCCACAGACCAACAACTCTGACTTCTGCACATTCAGCACCATGTCATTAACTACCAATCACTCCGATACCTCCTGCAAATGCTCAATAGTCTATAGCTTAGCCTGCTCCAAAAGTACCACATACTTGGTTCCCTCTGCTTCCTGGTCTATAGATCTTGGTTTAGACAACATTATACTATTATTACTATTACTAATTATTTGTATAGTGCTACAAGGTAAATGCAACACTATACATATAGATACAAGACACAGTCTCTGTGCATCAGATCTTACAATCTAATCAAGATGAAAAAAAAATCACAAAACTGGGGGTGAAGATACACAAGCAGTGGATAAGAGAGTACAGAGCATCAGGATCCAAAAGCAGCCTCAAAGAGATGGGTTTCTAGCCTGGATTTGAATAGGGTTATGGAGCCTGATGCACTGACTCAGATGGTTTGTTCAAAGCATATGAAGTAGCAACGTGGAATGAATGAAGTCTGGAGTTCGTAGTGGTAGAGAAGGGCACAAATAGAATGGGATCTGCCAGAGGAGTTGAGCTCCTAATAAGAGGATAGGGAAAAATAAGTGAGAAAAGGTATTGAGGACCAACAGAATGAATGCACATATAGGTTCCGTAGGAAAAGTTTAAACTGGATGCAGAAATGGATAGGAACTACTGAAGTGACTTGATAAGAGGGGTTACATGAGCACAGCAATATTTGCAGAAGATTAGCTGAGCAGCTGAGTTTTGAACAGAATCAAGGGGAGAAAGATGATTCAGAGGGCAACCAGCAAGAAGCAGGTTACAATAGTCTAGAGAGAAGATGACTAAAGAGTGGATAAGGGTCTTAGTAGTGTGTTCAGAAAGGAAGAGAAATGTTACCTAGAAAGAAGCAACAGGTTTAAGATATCTGCTGGATGTATGGCAGAGAAAGGTTGAGAGTAGAGTCAAAGATGACTCCAAGGATGTGAGCTGAGGAAACAGAGGAGTGCAGTGTTAGCCACAGACATAGAGAAGGGAAGAAGGAGGGGTTTGGGGGGGGGGGAAGAAAAGGATCTCCCTTTTGGACATAGACCATGTGTTTTTTTTCTGCCATCATGTTTCTAACTAGTCTGTCCTTCCATCAACTACAATAGTGCCCTTTTCTCCTTTAGAGATCCCCTCTGTGTTTGCCCCATGTTTTTTTGAATTCAGATACTGTCTTCATATCTACCACCTCCACTGAGAGACTAGTCCACACATCTACCACTCTTTCCATAAAGAAATATTTCCACATATTACTCCTGAGTCTATCCCCTTTCACCCTCATCCTATATCCATTCATAGCAGAGCTTGCTTTCAATCTGAAGTAACTCTCCTCCTATGCATTTATGCTATGGAGGTATTGTAATGGGGAAGACCCGTCCCTTGATATGGAGCTAGATGAAACTGAGGAGGTTACGTCAGATTCTGACAGGCAAGCAAAACACACGGCTACAGGTTGCCAGGGGAGATGTAAACAAACTCAGTCACGAGTGCAGCAGCCCTGCCCAAGCTACAAATTATCCCCGTGCTCTGAGCTCAATAGTAGACACCTGGGTGGGGGAGGGGTGAAGCTAAGCCCTAAGGGAAAGGAAGATAAAAAGCACTCTTTTGAATCAGGAACAGGAACAAGCGGAGGCTCGAGAACAAGCCCGGGAACAAGAACAGGAACAGACGTAAGAGAAGGAACGAGAGAGAGGGTGCAGAGGAGCATAGCCATCAGCAGGTCTGAGAGCAGAGAAGCTGAATATGACTCAAGCAGCCACGAGGACAGAGCAGAAAATGCTCCAGCTAGGGAGTTACAGAGAGGCCAAGCCCAAAGACCACAGGGAAGCAACTTTCGGTTAAAGCCTTATACTGAGGGCCATTGGAGAGAGAAGCCATCCAAAAGGTCAGTTTGGGAGTTCCCAGAAACTCCGGTGAGAGAGAGGTACAGGCCTATGGACTTTGATAATGCTGAAAGAGCACTGCTAAGGAAACCTATGAGGCAGAAGCCTGAAGGTAAGCCCTTTAGAAGGGATAAGGAGAAAACTAGAGATACAAGTTTTCTCTGGGATTGCCAGGCTCTCCAGGACTCTCTCAGTAATAATGATACCTGTTTTAAAGCTCTGTGTGATTGTGTTCCTATGTACCCAGTGGGGGAAGGGCTGGAAGATATGCAAATAGAATCTGTAGACGAAAGTGTAATTGGTGAACCCATGGACTGTACACTGTCCATAGCAGATAACATAGAGTCTCTACGCTGACTTGTATATAGAAAGCTATATGCACAGCATTGAAAGCAAAGTAAACCTTCGTGCCTTTAAAAGGAACTGTTTTGGGAATCCTGTGTTAAAGGATGGTGTGTTGAAAAGCTAGAAGAAAAAGAAGCTATTTTTCTTCTCTTCCTGAGTTAATTTCCTTATGCCAGAAAGTATGGATATTTTGTCTTAAGTTTTGTGCTTACCAATCCCCCGGGAAGGGGAAATAAAACCTCATTTGCTTTAAAACCACTTGATTACATCTATTTCTGTGCTTCGGGAGTGTGTGGGACTACGTCACCCAGAAGGCAGTGCACTACTACACCTGCATTGCCCCACTTCCCAGCCCAGGATATTCACCAGCTTGACCCTACTCTGCAAGTCTTAGGACCCAGGGTAGACCACTGGTGACAGTATTTAAACATCTCTATCATATCTCCCCTATCCCGCCTTTTCTCTATACATTTTAAGATTTTATTCTGTCCTCATATGCTTCATAATGAAGAACACTAACCATTTTAGAAGCCACCCTCTGAACTGACTCCAACCTGCGTATATTCCTTTGAAGGTGAGGTCTCCAGAATTGCACACAATACTCCAAATAAGGTCGCACCAGAGAATTATGCACAAACATTATCACCTCCTTTCTTCTGCTGGCCTTTCCTCTCTCTATACACCAAAACATTCTTCTGGTTCTCGCAGTCACCTTTTATACCTGTTTAGCTGCTTTAAGATTGTCAGACACAATTATGTCCAGGTCCCGCTCTTCTTTCATGCATAGAAGTAGCTCTTCCCCTACACTGTACCACTCCATTGGATTTTTGCAGCCCAAATCCATGACCCTGCATTTTTTAGCATTAAATTCTAGACCATTCTTCAAGCTTAGCTAGATCCCTCCTCATACTATCTGCTACTTCCTGGGAGTCTACTCTATTGCAGATATTGGTATTATCTGCAAACAAGCAAACCTTACTTGACAGCCCTTCCATAATATCACTAATAAAGATGTTAAAAAGAACCGACCCGAGGACATATCCCTGCGGCATACCACTGGTAAACTCTTTCTCAGAGTGAGCTCAGTTTACTTGTACCCTTTGTTGCCTCCCACTCAACCAATTTCTAACCCAATCAGTAACTTTAGGGTCCATCCCTAGGGTGCTCAGTTTTTTTATAAATCACCTGTGCAGAACGGTGTCAAAGACTTTACTGAAATCCAAGTACACCATATCTAGGACTCTCCCTCGGTCGAACTCTCTAGTTACCCAGTCAGGACCTGTCTGACAAGACCTGCTTCTGATGAATCCATGCTGCTTTGGACCTTACAATTCATTGGAATCCAAAATCCTCACTATTCTCTTTTTTTAGTATCCTTTCCAATAATTTACTAATCACATAAGTTAGACTAAACCAGCCTAGAGTTCTCAATGTCATCCTTATGTCTGCTTTTGTGTAAAGGGACCACATGTGCCTCTTTCCAGTCCTTTGGCACCATCCCGGACTCCAAAGAAGCATTGAAAAGATCAGACAGTGGAGCTGCTAGAATGTCCCCAAGTTCCCTCAGTATTCTTGGATGTATCCCATCCGAACCCATTGCTTTGCTTACTTTCAGTTTAGCTAGTTCTTCACGAACAGTCTTTTGAAAATCATTTGAGATCTCCGTCCCTTCTGTTCCTATTTGTGGGTGTTTTCTGAGGTCCTGCTCCTGGCCCTTCATCTATAAACACAGAACAGAAATATTTCTTAAGCAATTCTGCTTTATCCTCATCAGTTTCTACATATTCCTCCCCTTCACCCTTTGAGTCTGACAATTACCACTTTTGCCCTTCCTTCTCTCACTAACATATCTGAAAAATGTTTTATCCCCACATTTTATTGCATTGGCTATTTCTTCTTCTTTTTGTATCTTTGCTTTCCTGACTACTTTGCTAGCTTCTCTTAAGTTTTTCCAAATTTAGATACCCGCCTTCCTCTCTCGATGATTTTTTTTTTTTTGTATTTTATGAAGGCCACCATCTTTTTCTTTACCTTTTCAGCTACTTCTTTTGAGAACTATAGAGGCCATCTTTTCCTTTTACATTTATTTACCTGTCTAACAAAAAGATTTATTGCCCTTAAAATATCCTTTTTCAGTTTTGTCCACTGTTTCTCTACATCCCCCCAGCTGTTCCCATCCCACTAAAGACTCTTTGAGGTATTGTCCCATCTTGGAAAAATTAGTTTTCCTAAAGTCTAAGACCCTCGCTTTTGAATGGATTTCATCAGCCCTAGTCCTAATACTGAAACACACCATCTGGTGATCACTGGATGTGAGATGATTTCCCACCATAACATCAAACACTTTACCCATTGTTAAGCACCAAGTCCAGTATAGCCCCTTCACGTGTGTTTTCTGTTGCCAATTACTTGAATAGTTCTCCTTGTAGAGAATCCAGTGCTATAGATTTAATATTGTGTTTTACATATAGTGCCACTCTACCTCCCCTTCTTCCTACCCTATCCTTCCTGAATAAAGTATAGCGTGGTATAATTACATCCCAGTCATGGTTTTCTGTGAACCATATCTCTGTAACCACCACTACATCCAAGTTAGCCTCTTTCATTACAGCCTCAACATCAGGGATCTTATTTCCCATGCTATGGGCATTTATACACAAAGTTTTCCAGATGTTGCCCTTTTACCCATTTCTACAGATGTACTTAATGTTTCATGTTCAGTGGTGAGACATCCAGACATTTTGAGTGAGTTTTTTATAATATACTTTTGCCGATCCTAAGTGAAAAATGCAAGCATCATGTGGACAGGAATTTGAACTAGGGAAAGTGGGTGACGGATGAAGGAGAACAAGTTCAGGACATCACTCCCAGCAAAAACATAATAACATTGGAAACAGCCACACTATTAACCCACCCATCAATAGCTAGTGGGAAGAGATGTGTAGAACAAAATCCATGAAAAATACAGGCAAGCCAATCAACAAATGCTGGATAGCAATGAGTACAAATGCTCGAAGCTTAGCCAACAAAGTCCCTAACCTGGAAGCCCTAATGGTAGAAATGGACTTGGACATTGTGGCTATTACAGAAACATTGTTTAATGAGTCACATGAATGGGAAATAGCCATAGCTGACTATAATTTATTTAGGAGAGATAGAGAAGGCAGAAAAGGAGGAGGAGTAGCCCTATTCGTCAAAAGCAATACTAAAGCTGCTGAAATGCAGGGGACATGGGGAAAAGAAGAAGCACTGTGGATTGTGTTGGAAAGAGGAGATGGCACTATCATCCATATTGGTGTAGTCTACAGGCCTCCAACTCAAACCAAAGAAATTGATAGAGACTATTGATATTAGAAAGGTAGCCATGAAGGGGGAAATGATCATATTGGGAGACCTTAATCTACCCATTGTGGATTGGATTATTCCTTCTGCAAATCTGGAAAGAAGTAAAAAAAAATATTGTGGATGCCTTCCAAGATGCATTGCTCAGACAAATGATGATGGAACCGACCAGGGAAATTTTGATGTTGGATTTAGTACTCACCAACGGAGATAGCATGCCGAATGTCCGGCTTGGTGCCCATGTGAGCAGCAGCGATCATCAGACAGTGTGGTTTGAGATAAAAGCCAAGGCAGAGTCCAATCACAGCAAGTTCAAAGTCCATGACTTCAAAACCACTGACTTCAGTAAAATGGCCAAGTGCCTGAAGGAGGAGTTAGCAGGTTGGGAAGAGGTAAGGGAAGTGGAACTGCAGTGGGCTAAACTAAAGGAGGCAATAAAAGGGGCAACAGATAGCTATGTAAGGAAAGTAAATAAAAACAAGAAGAAAAGAAAACCTATTTGGTTCTTCAAAGAAGTGGCTGCACAAATAAAGGCACAAAACACAGCTTTCACAAAATTCAGAAGTTTGCAAACAGAGGAACACAGAAAAGAATACAGGATAAAGCTAAGAGAGACAAAAAGAGAAATACGAATAGCAAAATCAAAGACAGAAGAAAAGATGGCAAAAGATCTAAGGCGTGATGACAAAACGTTTTTCAGGTATAGTCGGGAGAGGATGAAGAACAAAGGTGGAATTGCAAGGGTGCCGAGAACAGATTCATGGAAAGTGATATTGAAAAAACTAAAATGCTAAACAAATACTTCTAAAGAAAATTCTGGAGAAGGGCTACCTGTGATTGACAAATATACAAATGAGAATAGTGTAGATACCACACCACTCACAGAAGATGATGTGTTTGAACAGCTTGCAAAACTGAAAGTGAACCAGGGCATGGGACTGGATGGGATACATCCCAGGATACTGAAAAAGATCAGAGGTTCTGTCAGGGCCTTTAAAGGATGTTTTTTAGAGTCCTGGAGACAGGAGAAGTTCCACAGGACTGGAGAAGGGTTGATGTGGTACCTATTCACAAAAGTGGCAATAGGAAAGAAGTACCTCTACTATTACTACTGAGCATTTGTATAGCGCTACAAGACGTATGCAGCACTGCACAGACATGTAAGAGACAGTCCCTGTTCATCAGAGCTTACAATCTAGTCAAGACAGACAACACAATAGATGCAGACAGGGATACATCTAGGGGGAATGGTAAGGAAATACAAAAGAGATCGGGTGAGTCAAGATCCAAAAGCAGCAGCAAAAAGGTGAGTTTTAAGCCTGGATTTGAAAAGGGCCAGAGAAGGCGCCTGACGTACAGACTCTGGTAGTTTGTTTGAGGCCTAAGGAGCAGCAAGGTGAAAGGAACGAAGTCTGGAGTTTGCTTCTATCTGTGCCCGTCTCTTCTACTGCTTTTTGCCATAAGAGCGGAATTTCTGGGAAGGTTGAAGGGAGGTATAAGAGAGGAAAGGTAGTGAGGAGCTGCAGATTGAATGCATTTATAGATCAGCAGGAGAAGATTGAACTGGATGCAGAAACAGAAAGGGAACCAATGAAGTGACTTGAGAAGAGGGGTAATATGAGCAAAGTGGCAAACTACAGGCCAGTAAGCCTTACCTTGGTGGCAGGAAAATTAATGGAGGCACTCCTGAAAGAGAGAATAGTGGGCTTTCTCGAAACCAATAGGTTGCATGATCAGAGACAACATGGTTTTATGAAAGGACAATCATGCCAAACAAATCTGATTGAGTTCTTTCACTGGGTGATGAGAGAACTAGATCAAGGATATGTGATGGATGTGATCTACCTAGATTTCAGCAAAGCCTTTGATACTGTTCATCATAGGAGGCTTATCAATAAACTGAACAGCCTGCGGATGGGTCCCAAGGTGGTGAACTGGATCAGAAATTGGTTGACTGAAAGAAGGTGATGGTAAATGGAACTCATTCGAATGAAAGGAAGGTGATTAGTGTATATCCCAGGGATCGATCCTGGGACCGATACTGTTCAATATATTTGTGAGTGATATTGCTGAAGGACTGAATGGAAAAGTCTGTCTTTTTGCAGATGACAAACATTTGCAACAGAGTGGATACTTCTGCGGGAGTGAATAACATGAAGAAAGATCTACAAAAGCTGGAAGAATGGTCTAATGCTTGGCAGTTAAGATCTAATGTGAAGAAGTGCAGTGCCATGCACTTGGGATGCGGAAATCCAAGGGAATGGTATGATAGGGGTGAGAGGTTGGTATGCACGGACCAGGAGAAGGACCTTGGAGTGATTGTTTCTGAGGATCTCAAGGTGATCAAAGCCAGAAAGATGTTGGGTTGCATACAGAGAGGAATTACCAGCAGAAAGGAGGAGGTACTAATGCCACTGTACAAGTCACTGGTGAGGCCTCACTTGAATATTGTGCTCAGTTTTGGAGACCATGTCTTGCAAAGGATATAAAAAGACTGGTAACTGTTCAGAGGAAGGCAACCAAAATGATTTGGTGCCTGTGCCAGAAGACATTTGAAAAGGGACTTGAAGACCTAAATATGTATACTCTAGAGGAGAGGAGGGATAGGGGAGATATGATACAAGCCTTTAAATACTTAGAGTATTAATGAAGAAACAAATCTCTTCCAAAGACGGGAAAGCTGAAAAACTAGAAGGCATAACATGAAGCTGCAAGGGGGTAAACTGAAAGGCAACATCAGGAAATAGTTTTTCATTGAAAGGGTGGTGAATGCTTCGAATGCCCTCCCGATGGAAGTGGTGGGGGAAAATACAGTGACAGAATTCAAAATGACATAGGACAAACACAGTGGATCCCTTTATTTATATACACCTCTAAACAAAGGCATGGGGAGGGGTGACCTGCATGGAGCGGCAGGTGCACCTACTCTTGCCACATAAGATATGCCATACTGGGTCAGACCAAGGTCCATCAAGCCCAATATCCCGTTTCCAATAGTGGCCAGTCTAGGTCATACGCCACCATGCTGGACAGACTAGATGGACTATGATGGTCTTTATCTGCCGTCATATACTATGTATATCACTATGTATATGTTACTGTGTAGATGTCCTGTACAAAATCAGGCTATTAATGTTTGCTTAGGGAAATCTGAATGTAAGTCCTGATTTGTATTACTGTTGAAAATGTTTTTTCTGTTGAGACAGAAAGTTGCCAAAAGCAACGAACAGTTTGCTGATCTAATTAAGCTATGCAGTTTTTAACCACCCCAAGTTCCTATATTGCCTCACCAAAATACCAAGCACCCAAATGATTCCCTCCTACCATATCCCCAAATGTGCTTCAGTTCTGCCCAAGTGTAAATATCTACTGTGTAAGAATGACCTAGGCATCTCTCTATCAAGACCAGAGTTAAGACCCCTAACTCATTTCATGTAAGACCAAAAAAAAAAACCTGACCACCTGTGAGGGTGTATGAACTTTCCTGAGCCACCCAGTGTATTCCACGTGCTAATAGAATAATAATGAGTTCTGCAAGTGTACCTATAACCACACAATCATAGCAAGACAGGGAATTTGAATATAGATTTCTTCCATTTAGGCTTCAAGCATAACCTCTGTTTCAATTCACATTGAAATTGAAATGCTACTGCAATAAGTTATCTTATTGGCAAGCAGATAATTTTTTTTATTCATGCTTCCTGTAGTATCTACTCTATCCCCGTGTCATTGAATATCCATCTTGCAGGTATGTCTGCAAACTTAATGGGGAACCTTTGCTACGGCCGAAGCTTGTACAAAGCAAGCTTACAATCACTGCATAATATAGTAAAGAAAATCAATTAGCATTTTCAAAACTGGCTGACTAAATGTTCCTGGTAAGTCTGTGGCTTTGTGGTCTTAGCAGGGATTCCACAGTAACGCATACAGCAACTATACACAAATATGAATGCTTACCACCAGTAAAGAATTTTTCAAGCTGCGCTCAGTGGTTTGTTTGTTTTTATTCAAGAAACAATAGGGGCCCAAAGGGATCTATGCAAATTTGATACAAAAAAACCCCAACCTAGCTGGTTTGGGCCCAGTAAGTTGTGGTAAGTCTCAAAGAAATAGTCACCCTTGAGATGGAAAGGGAGCTTCTTTTTTTATTGGAAAATAAACCTATTGCTTAAGCTACTTTCTTGGCGCCCCCCTTTTTTTTTTTTTTTTTTGATAAGGATCCGATTTCTAAATCATACCCATAAGCATGCAAATAGCTTTTGTTACAGATTTAACCTTAATCCCAGCGAAACTAATGATCCACAGCATCCTATTTAGGGGCATTAAGTGCACCAGCCTACTGGTTAGCCTGGTTGCTGCTTGTTAGCATTGCACTATCAGCAGGGGGATGGATGCACATGCCCCCGAATATTAGAGTGGGCCTCTGAGTTAATGTGACAGCACAAATATGCGCTACTGGAATACCCATTAGTAAACATGCCCATTAGTGTTTGAAGGCCATGCTTTAAAGTTCCTGTGACTTTCAAATAGTGGAATGACCCAAAGTAATAAAGAGTTTCTCAGATGACATTAAGATAATATCGGGCCTAGACAAAAGTGATAAACAAAGACTAAGCAAAATGGAAAATAAGATTGTTATACAAGTTAGTGTTTTTTATATACTGCCCTTTGTCAAAACATCAGGGCAGTTTTCATTAAAATGAAATGTGAAAAAAAGATGCGAGATGGTGGAGACAGGGGCGGTGGGAGCAGCCTGCCCCAGGTACAAGTTGGAAGGGGGAGTGCATCCCCGATCGGTCCCATGGAGGCAGCACGTCAAATACCATTAATCTGGTTTGCTGTGGTGCCTCACACTGCAGGGTCTGGCCACTCTGTTCTCCAAGCCAAAATCTCGCGATCCATGAGACTTTGGCTGGGAGAGAGCAGAGCTGCTACGCCCTGCAGTGTAAGACAGCATGGAAAGCCAGATTAATGGTAAGCTTGCCACAATGCCTCTGTTGGGCTGGTTTGAGCTAGGGGGAGCATTGCGGCACACAGTGCCCCAAGCTGAGCGGGGGGTACCCGTACTGGTGACAGGAGGGGTAGGAACACCACTGAGTGGAAGGTAAAGGAAAAAGGGTAGAGTAAGGGAAATACAATATGAGAAGACAACTAAAACAGTAGTTAAGTAGACCAGGAGGAAGATGGGAGCAGTGAGTAACATACATAGTAACATGGAGGCCCATTCTGATCGGGGCACATCCGGCCTGTCAAGACATCCAAAATCTGGATGGGATGGATTTGGCCCCCATTCTGCACCTGTGGGAGCTAGATGTTGCTGCAGGAGCAAAATTGGGGCATTTGGATGTGCCCCAATTCAGCGGGCCTGGACTTGCAGCATTCTTCCTGGCTAACTCTCCCCATGCACCTGCTGGAGCCCCAATGCCATAGTGTCCCATTTCTATGGCACTGGTATGCTATGCATGAACCCCAATTCCCTGCAACACCATAAAATTGCATTTCCCTGCCCCTCAAACCCTGGAGGCGCCCCCCCCCCCCCCAGGGCTGGGATTGGGCAGCGGGGAACCTCCTGCTGCAGCTCACCTCTTCGGTGGAGTCCTCCGTCACAGCCCACCATTGTTGGGGGGACTTATTTCACCTCCAAGCTGAAATAAATTCCCCGTCCATCCTGCCCTCACCAGATGTACAGGGCCGTGATCTGTAATGGTCCTGTACATCCAGGTTGTGCGGCCCACCCCTGCTCCGCTCAGACTCCTCCACTGGCCCCCCTCCCACCCCTGTCCAGAGCTCCCCACACAAAGCCACTGTACGTGCAGGGAGCTCGGTCTTCAGAATAGGCCCCCAGCAAATAGCAGGGGTTGTATGTCTAAACTGGATGTACATCCCCACTATTCGCACATTGGAATGACCTCGATAGTATATGATGGCACATCACACTCAAGACACAAATAATGAACACAGCAAGAGCAATATACTATAAAAATGAGACCCTCCAGCACCTCCACCCTCTCCTTGCTCCACCAGACTTCTGATTGGCCCTACAAGCCCTCATCATGCCTCACGTCTACTATTGCAACACAATATGCCATGGACTACCAAAATCATCACTTATACCTCTGCAAACAGCCTTCCACATGACAGCTCAGACAATCCAAGGTGCTTCCAGAAACAAGCACATCACCCCATCAAACACATTCACTGACGCCGCTGCAGAGCTGAATCCAATACAAAATCCTCCTAATGATATACAAAACCCTCAACCAACAAACTCCCCCTACCTTGAAGCCCTCATTGTCCCACCACAGACAAACAGACCATGAAGATCCTCTACAAGAAACACTCTTGCCACCCCTCAATCAATAATTAAAAGCATCCAGCAAGCATGCACCAGATCCTTTGAGCTATATGCTCCACATCGTGGAACCCTATCCCTGACTCCATAAGACACACCAAAGATCTCAGCACCTTCCGCAAACTCCTCAAAACCCACCTATTCACTCTCCACTTTAGACTCCCCCCCCCCCTTTATAACCTTTCCCACTACGAAGAACACAATGTATATGGTTAAAGGCAACAGGGCCCTGCCTAAATGCATGGCAATAATTCTCTGTTCTTTAATCACTATTGTATAAAGTTACTGTTTCATGCAAACATTGCTTAACCTGTTCAAACTTCTATGTACACTGCTTTGACTTTTGCGAAAAGCGGTATAAAAGTTCAGCTAAATAATTAAATAAATAAATAAAGACCAGTATGGTCCATCTAGTCTGCCCAGCAAGCACCTGCCGCTCCATGCAGGTCACCCCTCCCCATGCCTTTGTTTAGGGGTGTACTCACCGCTCCATGCAGGTCAGCCTATTTATTGAGATATTTTTTTTTATTTTGATTTTATCCTGTTGCTATAAAGGAATCCACTGTGTCTATCCCATACCATTTTGAATTCTGTCACTGTATTTTCCCCCACCACTTCCATCAGGAGGGCATTCCAAGCATCCATCACCCTTTCAGTGAAAAGGTATTTCCCGACTTTGCCTTTCAGTTTACCTTCTTGTAGCTTCATGTTATGCCCTCTAGTTTTACAGCTTCCCCATCTTTGAAAAAGAGTTGTTTGTTCATTAATACTCTTTAAGTATTTAAAGGTCTGGATCATATCTCCCCTGTCCCTCCTCTCCTCTAGCGTATACATATATAGATTTTCAAGTCTCTTCTCATTTGTGCAGGCTGCAAATTATTTCAGTCATCTTCCTCTGAACCATTTCAAGTCTTTCTTTATCCTTTGTGCAATATGCTCTCCAAAACCGAACACAATACTCCAAGTGAGGCCCCACCAGTGACTTGTACAATGGCATTAATATCTTCTCCTTTCTGCTGGTTAGTTTCTCTCTGTATGCAACCCAGTATCCTTCTGGCTTTGACCACCACCTTGTCACACTGTTTTGCCACCTTGATATCCTCAGAAACAATCACTTTGAGTTCCATCTTCTGGTCTGTGCACAGCAACCTCCCATCCCCTGTTGCATATATTTCCCTTGGATTCTGCATCCCAAGTACATGACACTGCATTTCTTCATATTAAATCTTAACTGCCAAACTTTAGATCATTCTTCCAGATTTTATAGATCTGTCCTCATGTTATCCACTCCTTCAGGGAGTCCATTCTTGCAAATTTGTGTGTCATCTTCAAAAAGGCAGACTTTTCCATTCAGTCCTTCAGCTATATCACTCACAAATACACTGAACAGTACTGGTCCCAGGACCGATCTCTGGGACATGCCACTGCTCACCTTCCTTTCATCAGAGTGAGTATATTTATTTTTTATTTTATTTCAGGAGTTTATATACCGCATTTCCAATGTTCAAAATGGTTTACATAGAACAGAACAGAACATTACATGGGTCGTGTTAACATAATAAAGATCGTTCAACTACATATAAGAACCCATACGACTTTGCAAGGAACCAATTAGAATCCAAAACATTAGCATTAATGGCATAAGATAAATACCAGTAAATAATCCAAGTCATTAATAACAACATATATATAAATACCGAACAGGTGTTTGATGTGGTGTAATTGTTTTTATTGTTGAGTGGTGAAGGTGGGCTATAGCATAGAGGTGCCTTTCAGGCTTATTCAGTCCCAGACATAGATCCCCTCTGTATGTCCAGTCTGAACTGGAAGTACAGAGGGAATTGCGATTCTGATTCCGCGCAGTCCAGCCCCATGGGATCATAATCACAAACAGTCCTGCTAACCAGCTAACTCAGTGAAGGCTCTTCAATGGAGATTTTGAGGCTTTAATGGGAGAGGCTGGCTTGGATTTAGTGGTGATAACAGTGACATGGTTCCCGGACAGCCAAGCATTATGGAACCTGTGTCTTTTGTGGAAACTGCTAAGTACTTATGACCTAGATTGGCCACTGTTGGAAACAGGATACTGGGCTTGATGGACCTTGGTCTGACCCAGTATGGCATATGTTTTGTTCTTATGAGGAGAGCATCTTTCAATGGAAAGCAAGCTCGGCTATGAGGGGACATAGGATGAGGGTGAAAGGGGATAGACTCAGGAGTAATATGCAGAAATATTTCTTTATGGAAAGAGTGGTAGATATGTGGAATAGTTTCCCAGTGGAGGTGGTAGAGATGAGGACAGTGAATTCAAAAAAACATGGGATAAACACAGAGGATCTCTAAAGAAAAAAAAAGGAGTCTGCTGTAGTGGTTTGTATGGAAGGGAAGACTAGATAGGCCATGTGGTCTTTTTCTGCCATCATGTTTTTATGTTATGCCCTGAAAGTGCATTTGGAACAGGTGTGTTTTCAGGAGTTTCATGAAATCCTTAGAATCAGTGGTTGCTCGGATCATCACAGGGAGGGAGTTGTATACCAGTAGAGCATATAATGAGAATGATTTTTCGCATGTTGATTGGTTTCATCACCTGATCCTCAGTCCATACCTTCGCAGCTCATTACTGCCTGGGGAGGGAGTCCCAATGGGAGAGCACCTTTGCCAGGCCATGCTCCGTAATCTTTTCAGGGTCTAGGAAACTCCTTCCCTCTGACCCTTCTATGTCCAGGCTACCGGAGCGTTGGTTCCCATTGGATGCCCAGGTCCTACTGCAGTCTGTATCTGCAGACTCAATTGCGGCTACTCATGGCTCCCCTTGAGCGCAACCATGCCTTTCTCTATGGGCTTTCGGTAGCCTGTATCTAGGGAGTCCCATATGTGAGGACTGACTTCCTGCTTGTTCCCAGATAAAGCGTAGTTACTCATCTATAACAGCTGTTCTCTGGGGCAGCAGGAATCAGTCCTCACAACCCTTCCTCCTCCCCTTGGAGTTGCTGTATATATATTTCTGCCATCTTCTTTTGTCTGTTAGCTCTGTCATCTGACTGAGTAAGATTGCACCCTTGGGTGGGAAAGGGACCACTCATGTGTGGTGGCATCTCCCAAAGGCTTACTTTGAAAACTGGGGAGATGCTTCTGCGATGGCTCCGTCAGTGCCGACGTCACCCATATGTAAGGACTGATTCCTGCTGCCCTCATGAGAATACCTGTTACAGGTGAGTAACTATGCTCTCTCTGCCTCAGTCTTTACCCTCAACAGGGAGATCTATCCCATGAAGTCACTTTTGATACTGCTAGATTTCCCACTGAGCGAATCATTTGTGCTGACATGGATGAGCAACATCAGATAATAGTAAGTTTGATGAGTCTCGGCAAACTGTTCTTAACATCTTAGATTTTGGCACCTGGCAGACAGCACACCGCTCTTTAAATTACATCTGGTTGGCAGATGGATGCCTTAATACCTCTCAGAAGAAAGTCACCAACCACCGCTACTCTTCATTTCCTGTTAGTCAGTGATTCTGCAACTTTGGGGTGCTTGAGCCCTGGTTCTTCTTTTTCCTGGGATGCTTTCACCTCCTCCACTTCCAGGGCTGCATACTGGTTTTTCAATTCAAGGGCTGGAGGAGATGGATTGATGATTCTTCAGGCTCTGGTGGCTAATTTTCTTCATTTTATAGCAACCCATCTTCATCTCTGTTGAAAAACTTTGATGTTTCAAGAAGCATCGCATCAGTGTACTTCTTGCTGACTCAAATGCTTCTCAGCCTCGCTATCTCTTCTCTGAGCTCCTCCACTTGTTTAATGAGAGCCTCAGCTTGCAGGCATTCTGCACATGGAACTGGTCCATCATTTGGCATTGGGCTTTCTTTCTGAACAGAGGCAGAAGCTGTAAAGGGGGCAACAGCTTTGGCAATATAAAATGGGCCATGATCCCAGTGCCTTTCAGGCACAGTGATGTTGTAATGTTTACAGAGTTTTCATTGTATAAGATATGGTACTTTGTTGTATAGAATTTTACCACCATCAGAACTTAACAGCCATCTATGAAGTGAGTCACTGTTTCCAGGTCTTTCTTACAGAATTGACATATGTCTGTTTTAACAGTTTTTTTCAATGCTTGCTGTAAACATTTTTTGCCTGTAATTTGCTGTTCTGGGCTCCAGCTATCAATCTCTCATCAGTTTACCTCTCCTTAACCATTCATGTGTCCATTCTTGATTGACAAAGGGTTCCTGGAATAACACTTTGTTTTGTAGCAACCCATCTTTATCTCTGTAGGAAAACGTGGATGTTTCAAGAAGCAATGGGGCCGCGGCTCTGATATCGCATGGTAGCCGCTACTGCTGATTAGTAAACATACCCCTTTGTATTTCCCCACTGTATTTGTGCATTTGACACTTGTTTTTCCTCGTCTGCTGATCTAATTCTTTGAAGAGTTTTTTTCTCTTGTTTTGCAAATTCTGTTCATTCCTTTTCTATGTGTGCTTCTGGATTCTCACTCATTCTTTCTGGTCATCGGAATGCTTGTCCAGGTTTAATGATGGATACAGATTTTGAACAAATATTTTCATTTTTCAGCTCTTTTTGTGCATTTGGATCCAATGATGCTGTTAGGTAGGCCTGGAGGCCTATGATAGTAACGCTGTAGGTGTATTCAGTGTCTATGAGATCTAGCCCTCCTTCAGCTCTAGGGATGTACAGTCTTGGCATACACAGATTTTTTTTAATTACTTAATGGGTATGGAGGAGTTTTCTTGTTCACACATCTAGTTTTTCAAGATCTTTAAGAGGCCAGTCTACAATCCAAAAACTGTATGAGAGTACAAGAATTGCCAGCTGATTGATGGCTTGTGTTTAATTCTGTGATGTTAAAGTACTTTTCAATAATGATTTTATTCTTCTATAGTATTCTTTACTGATCTTTTCTCTCAGTAATTTCTGCTTGAATGTCGTTTCTTCCTCTTCTCCAAGATACCTATATATGCCTTCCTGTTCAAGTTCCTTGATGTCACAGCCCTCAGCCAGGGATATATTTTCCATTTTTGTCAATTTTCCTCTTTAAAAAAAAAGTTGCCTTAGCACATTTATCTAGGCCAAATATCATCAGAAAAGCTTTTCACTACATAGAGTTGCTCTGCTAGTTGTTGGTCACTGGAATTGTAGAGCTTCAAGTTGTCTACAAATAGTAAATTGGATGTTACCTCTGAGTTGTTACCTTCTTTAAGATTCAGGCTAAATCTGTATATCAAAGAGTTAATGAGAGTACTAGTGTTTTACAAGCACTAGCCACTGCTGCTGAATATCCCCTCTATGTTCCTTAATCTTGATAAGCAATTGTTTCAGAGCATCTTCAGTTTCAGCTCCTAATGTGATACTGTCAGCATAGCAAAGATTGGTAGCAGACTTATCAACAATCTTCACATCTCAGTTTTCTTTATGCAGTACTACTTCTATGATTTGTTCTGCATATAAATCAGACAGGTATGGAGAAAGTATATAGCCTTGTCAAACACCTTCACCGATTTTAAACCATTCTGTTTCTCCTTGTTCTGTTTGAACTGTTACTTCTTTGTCAATGTAAAGGTGTGCATGAGAATTATCAGATTTTCTAGTATACCCGTGCTTCTTAATGTGGTTCAGAGTTTTTCATGAATTACGCAATCAAAGGCCTTACTGTAATCAATGAAACGTTATTTTGTCTTTCCAAGGATCAATCTCACATCTGCAATGATGTTTCTTGTTCCTTATCCTTTCCTGAACCCCGCTTGCATTTTTGGCAGTCCTTGTTCCAGGTTTGGTTGTTGTCTCCATTGAATGATCTTGAGTAGAATCTTGCTGGAGTCTGGGATCAGTATAATTTTTGATAATTTCTGCAGTCATTTGGATCACTTTTCTTTATTTGTATGAACACAGAGCTTTTCCAGTTAGTTGACCATGTTGTCCTCCAAATTTCCTGGCCAGAACCATGTATGAATTGTGTATTTGATTGCTGTAGTACAATGAGAATGCCATCAGTGCCTAGCACTTTGTTCTTTGATAATGCTTTCAGTGCTGCTTCAACTTCTTTCATGACAAATGGTTCCTGGTTGTAAGGTACAGATAGAAACAACTTTTAATCTATTTGATTGTTGTGGCATAACTCAGTGCTTTCTTTCAACCTTTCCTTGATCTTCTCACAATTATTCAACATGGATCCATAAGCATTTTTCAGCATTCCAAGTCAAGGCTGTTATTGTCTTTCTAATTCTCGTAGCTTAGAAAAATCGATCTTGTTCTTCCTGATATTTTCTGATTCTACTCCCTTGCATGTGTCAATGTAGTATTTTTCTATCATATTTTGCTGCACAAGGGAAATCTCTTTCCATTTCAGTTCACTGATACCTAACAGAGTTGTGAACTTTTCATTTCATTCTTGACTACCTCTAGCTTTCCGTGGTTCATGCTTCATATGTCCCTGTATGTAAGACATCTTTGCAGCTTCTGGCTCTCATTTCAAGTGCAGCTACTGTACATCAGTAGTCATATGTCCTGAGGGCTTTGTTCCAATTGCAGAGTTGTAAGCTCTTCCTTAGTAGCTCGCTAAGTGCCTTCTGATCTGAGTGGCTCATCTTCTTACATTATATCTCTATTTGTTGGACTATCCATTGTGTTTTTTTGTTGCAAGATACAGAAGTAGATTGTCAGGCCTTTCTTCCACACAGGTAATGCCACAGTATTGCTGCAATTGCCACAGACATGTGATTCTCTGCTGCCCACACTATCCCATACTGCTGCTGCCCAGATGGGTGGTTTGTCTTAGTCTGGCACCTCAGTTCAGAACCCACCAGTAGTTAATTTACTGATGCCATAGTTCACAACATCAAAGATGCATGCAAGCCCTTGTGGCACAATGAGCCACAAACCAAAAGAAAATAATAGAAACACATGTATGGGATGCATTGTGCTGCCTATGTGGAATAAACTGAAGCTATCCAACTAGTAATCTTCATTTTTTTCAGAAACACTTCCCCAAGTTGCTTTCTTCCCTGAGAATGAGAAAATATACCTTTTACTTCATATCAAACGCACTGAATGGTAAAAATAACATTCATTAGTAGCACACAGTATATGTAGGATTCACCCCACTGTATTTTTTCCCTTTAAATAATCTGGGAATATGCTTTACATGAAAAATAAGTTCCATCAGAAATGAGTATTCTGTATGTAAATGGATGGTGCCAATTTTTCAACTAAGCTACATAATATTTCTTCATGCTGTAAATAACTGCCTCTAGCTAATTGAGGGCTATGATAATCACACATATAAACTAGATTTATGAAAAGCATTGATTCTAAATTCAATTGGTAATGGTAGAGGTAAATTTAACCTTGCTGAGTTCACTTTATAATAGCATGCCTTTTGTATTTGTCTTTTTCACACAGTGGCTCATAAAAATAAGGCTAAAATTCAAGATCAAATAAATATCGTAATAGCTATAAAAGCATCCAACACACTGCCGTCACCAACAATAAGGGCCCATACCAGTCCATCCCCATATATACCAATCCAGCTCCTTACATATCATATCCACCTTCATAGAACTTTTGGGCAAAGATAATTTGAATTTTGTTCTAGAATTTTCAATGAAAATATACCAGTTTGTTCAATAGAAATAAAAGGTGGACTAAAACTAGGGAGATGATTTTGCACCAGAATAGCAAAAATCCCCTTTGTTACACCTACCCTGAATGCTCTAGCATGTTCTTCAGATATCTGTACTATATGAAGCAACATCTCAACTCCTATCCTTAGGCAAAGATTGCCCATACTCAGTCCTTTATAGCCATAGCACCACAAAGTTTTCAGAATTTATATTGCATACAGATAGATGTATTATAGGGATGTTCCCAAGGTTAAAATTTGTGGCTGGGTAGACAAGCCACAAACCCTAGAAGGGCTTTGGACTATATAACATGGCTGGCACTTGATCTGAAGGGATATTGTAGAAGTTAAAGGGGGAGGGGGGGGGGGGTGAAGGCAGAAAAGCAGACCCTGGCAGAGATAGGAACACTGGGTCAGAGCAGAGAACAGCAGGGTGCCAATGGTGCAGAGCAGGAAGTGAGTCAGTGGTAATTAGAGACAAGTAAAAGGGTGGAGGTAAAGGAAGAAGAGTTAAGGGGTGGGGAAAAGGAAATGAGAGGAGGGCAGACAGAAATAAAAAAATGAGAAGAAAGAGAAAGCAGCCATTGTAAGCAGTCATGTCCTGCCTGCCTACCCTCAGAAGTGTATAAAATAGTTGAGGTTACTGTGTCACAATGGTGGGTCCTCACTGATGGCTGAGGGGATATAAAGATCACATTGGGAGGCCAGGTGACACAAAAGCACCTGGGTCCATGAGGAGTGAGTCCAGGTGTCAAAGCAGGGAACCTGACCCCAATAAGGGGGCCCAGGTGTGATACAGTGAGCACCTGGGTCCATAAGAGGGGTTCCAGTCTCCCAAAAAGAGAGGTGGGACTGTAAAAGGGACAGCAGCTGAGATATAAGCAGCCTAGCTACAAGAAGGCAAAATGGGGCTAGACTGGGGCATGAGCCAGTGGTCAGCTTTGCCAACATGGCAGCATGGATATCTGGAGGGTGCTTCTCTGGTACTTGGATGTTATGAATTCTTTTCGTAAGTCTGACCATATTTTTGTGCTATTGCTGGCCTGCACACCTGTGATGTGGCGGCCAAGTCAATTTTTGGGGCACTGGATTAAGGAGGCCATTACCTCAGTGTATCTGTTGCAGAGCCAGCCAGTTCTAGAGGGTTTGTGCGCCCATTCTACCCAAGCACAAGCATCCTTGTGGGCGGAGCAGAGCTCTGTAGCCCTTGCAGACATTTGTCGGGCAAAAATTATGTAAACCATATACTCAGTGTTTCTTCAGGGAGGAATTAATACTGGGAGGAGAGGGATCTCAGGTATGTGGAGAGCACCTTAACCGTCTGACAAAAATGGATGTGGTGGTCGGGCAGGACTTAACCACTTCATACCCACCTTGCTCATAGCCAGCAATTCCTTAACATAGTGAACATCGCCATATATGTGAATAAATGTTCATAATTCCTGTATATCACAGTACCTCAGCCTGCACATGATGTATCAATGTCATAACGTCACTCAGTGTGTACAGAGTTCTAGTTAAAATGTTAAACTGTATATAGTTTGAGTTAAATACTTCTTGTAAATTTGTAAACTGTTCCTGGTAAACTTCCCAGATCAGTATTTGAAACTTGTTCTCTGTAAACTGCCTTGATTACCTAGATAAAGCGGTATACAAATTAAATAAATAAATAAAAATAAATGGAGCAGTAGCCAAAACCAATGTGATACTTGTTGATCATAGAATAAGTATAGGTAATTGACAGCCTACTTACAGGAATGCCCCCCCCCCCCATCAGAATCATAAGCAAAAGAGGAACCCTCCCATAAGGTGAGATGAGTTTGGTTCCAACTTCAGGGCCAGTGCTAGGGTTTCTAGTGCCCCCCTGCAACCTATAAATCAGTGCCCCTCCTTCATTAGTATTAATGTTGGTTGTACCCTACTCTCCTTTTTCCCAAAACCGCTTTGTGAACTCTTTTCAAGTGATATTAGTATTTTTCCTTAAAATCCAGTGTTGTAAAAAAATTGCAGCAAAAGAGCAAATGAATAACCAAAATAAAAATACTTAGCAGTAAATACTTAGCATCGTACAAACAGGCTATGATAGTCCAAAAAATAAAAAAATAAAATCTGATTCCGGTCATCTCACTAACAACAACATAAACATTCTCCAGTGCCAGACATATTGTGAACTAATATGAAACACTACAAAAGTCACTCAAAATCTACAAAGTCAAATCTACCATACCATACCAGCATACACTTCCAAAACTCATACAATAAGGGGCCTACCCAGAAAAAAAGCAGCGCTACAAATACTGCAATGGGCCCCTAAACCTCCATACACCTATTTGAAAAGCTGTACAAGTCAAATTACTACAGTAGAGATCCCTACGTACAAGCTCCATGTTAACAGAACAGCTGGCTTTGGTCACACACTCAGAACACAGACCCTCACCAAGTACAGAATAAGTGACCACAACCTAAAGTAAAAATAAAAATATGTATACTAAAATGAAACCTCAAGAAGCAAGTTCCGCATGCGGTGCCACACCAGGTAAGAGATGCAGTTCCCCATACTGTTTGAAATATAAAGATAGCGCAAAGTCCAATCACTAAATTGAAAATAAAATTATTTTTTCTACCTTTGATGATTTTTGATCATGCTCGTCCCGATCTGAGGTTTCTGTTTTCCTCTGTCTTTTCTTAGCTCTTTTTCTATGGTTTATAGTCCATCTGCCATTTCTTGTCTCTCCTTTTGCTTTCTTCATTTTCTTCCATCAGCCTTTTTCCAGTCCCAGTAACCCTCACCAGTATCAGCCCCTTTTACAGCCTCCCCTCCGAGTACCTTCTAGTGTCATCCCCCTTGCATTCCCAGCACCACCACTGGTGTCTATTCACTTTTAGCCCCCCCCCCCCCTCCTCCTCCATTGTCCAGTCTCTTCTAGTCCAAATACCATCCCAGATATCAGCGAACTTCCAGTCCCAGTGCCCCTTCCTATGTCAGTTCCCTTCCGGTCACCCTCTCCTCTGTCCATCTGCCTTCCAGTGCCAACTCCCTTCAAGCCCCCACCTTCCCTCCAGCCTCCTCCCTCCCCTCTTTTCCCTTATGAGAAACAGGAAATGCTTATTCTTGCTATTAGAGACTCTGTAACCCAGCAGTTTAAAAGTTAGCAGAGCCGCGGGAACAGAGAAATGGGTAGCGTTTGTCCTGCCCAAGTTATTGAAGTTATTGTTCTGAGTTATAGCATTCACATTTGCTTGTAACAAAAACAAAGTAATGTTATGTGTTCTATTGTGAAAGAAGCTGCAGCTGAATTTATTTATTTAGTTGCATTTATATCCCACTTTTCACCGGGTCAAAGCGGTTGGGGGATACATTTAACACGAGGGGATATGAGATACATACACTAATACTTACAGGGAACATGGGCAATGGAGGGTTAAGTGGCTTGCCCAAGACCACAAGGAGCACCTGTGGGACTAGAAACCCCAGTCTTTCCGGCCCAAGGTTGCTGTCCTGCAGTGGGATTTGAACCACCGACCTTCCGGCCTGTGGTACCTTGCCCCAACCGCTAGGCTAGTCCTCCCACGTGAACAAGTATGAGGTGTCCTAATTTTCTATGTAGAGCCGGAAGGTTGGAGCATGGTGGCGTATGAACTGGGCCCAGGGTCTTTAGCAGCACCAAAGACAGAATATGCAATGCCTCAAGTTTATAAGCTTTTTCACCAATTTTTGGACTTTGTTCTGTATATTTTCAACAATTGTTTTTTTTTTAACATATGCTACAACTTTTTAATACAGTTGTGGTCAATATTATTGGCATCCTTGCATTTTAGGTATGTTGTATACAATATCTTGCAAAATAATTGGAAATATTTCAACTGTATGCCATAATATTTTAATAGTATGTTCAGAGGTATACAACAAAAAAATATATATGTGCAACTTAGACGTAGTAATTTCTGACAAAAAAAAAACAAAATACGACCTGAACAGGATTAATGGCACCCTTCGCTAAAATTTGGTACACAACCCTTGGTAGTGATGACAGCCTCCAACGTTTCTTGTAGCCATCTATAAGTTTTGTACATCTGTCTGCTGGCAGTTTATCTCGCTCTTCTGCTGTGATTGGTTCCAATTTCTGAATTTTCCAATGTTGCTTTTACTAATGGCAGATTTCAACTCTTTTTCCAAAGGTTTTTGATTGGACTCATAACTGGCTAGTTTAAAACGGTCCATTGTTCCTTTTTAACCATCCTTTTGTACTTTTGGATGTATGTTTTGGGTCATTGTCCTGCTGGGAGGACCCATGACCTTAGACCCAGACCTAGCTTTCTGATACTAGGTAGCACATTTCACTCCAAAATACCTTGGTGTAATCCTCTGACTTCATGATTCATGTAATACGTTTCAGGCCTCCAGTTCCTGGGACAGCAAAACAGTCACACAACATTATTGAACCTCCACGTTATAAGCTTCATTTCTTTGCCTGTAAATGTATCGCTCTTCTGCATTGCCAAAGAGCTCAAGCTTGGTTTCATCTGTCAACAGAATATTTTCTCAGAAGGATTGTGGTTTCTCAAGGTGGGTTAGGGCAAAGTTCAGGCATGTCTTTTTATGTCTGTCTTTGAGTAATGGGGGTCCTCTTTGACTTTTGCCCATTGAGTCCTTCTTTGTTTCATGTGTGGCATATGGTGCGGTTTGAAACCACCACTGCAGATTGTTCCAGGTCAGTTTTAAGCTTTTTGGATGTTGCACATGGTGCTTTCCAACAGTTCACACTAACCTTTGAAGACTTCTTGGATTAATTTTCCTCCTTCCACCATGTTCTGTAGACACAGGAATCCCAACATCTTTGGAGATGGCCTTGTACCCTTTGAAGTCTGAAGGCTTTTCTGAAGGTATCAGACAGCTCTCTTGTCTTCACTATTGTAAAAATGGAACAGGGAGTGAATGTGGCCATTCTAAACATTAGAGCCATTATTCATTGGTTGATTCAAGTTATGTAACTACCGACAATTACAGGTGCATCTAATTTTACTGCAGTGGGAATGTTGTTCTTCTGTTCAATCTGATTGAAATTGTTTATAAGGGTGTCAATAATCATGTCCTAACAATGTCCCAGTTTTTATACTATTTCCCACTGTTTCCTTTTTCTAACAACTGTACTTTTCTGCTTGGGAGCATTGGGTCACTGACTGCAGTTTTAGAAAGGCCAATGTTGTCATACAAGTTTAATCACTATTATTCTTTTTACCGTGAGAGTTAGTAACTTGTGGTATTAAGTTGCTGCAGGCTGGTGACTCAATTCCAGTATTTTACCAAGACTTATTAAGTAGCTCTCTAAGTCAATTAGCATGTACTGTAACATCAGCTTTGAGATGGCTTTACTTTTCCAGGAATAACGTAACAACGTTACTTGTGCGGTTCAGTGCAATTGGCATAATTATGAGATGATCTGTGTGCTTTGCTTCTCAAACACACATTGTGCTAAAATAACATATATCTTAAGGTGAAATAACACACAAATGGCAGCCATTATTCATGTGGAGCCAGATTTCATAACATGCGTGTCCGGCTTGCGGACACGTCTAAATTGAAAATGGGCCCAATTGCATCCTAATTCCACATCCGCGGGTCTAGACATACACATGGGTCTGGAATAGGGGATAAACAGGTGTCTGACATGACACAGGCAAAGCGCTATTCAGCTAGTTTGTGCACGCATCCGGTGTGCAGCCCACCCATGGGTGTAGGCACAGACCATGCAATATAATGGAGAAACACGTCCCCCGTCAATATTATGGGATATGGGTAAATGTTTTGGATGTTCCCGCACCCACCATACAGTCGTCCCTCGCCACTTCGCGCTTTGACTTTCGCGGCTTTACTCTATCACGTTTTTTTCAAATACATTGTGATGAAGCTGAAGCCATTGAAGCTGTAGACTTAGGAAAAAACACTGTTTATTATAAAGCAACTGACTCACAGAGGGTGCAGTTACCTAAAAGTGCAGCTAGAAGGAGAAGGCACGAGGCTGCAGAAGCTAAGCTGACACACCCAGGTTTTGAGAATGCAGGAGCTAATCAGGTACACCTGAGTAAAGAGCCAGGAAGCTCAGTGGAGAAACGGCTTTATAAACAGTGCTCAGAAGGAAGAAAGCAGAGAGGATCTCGAGCTGAGAGAGGATCTCGAGCTGAGAGAGGAACTGGGAAAGGAACACAAGTTCAGAGAGGAACTGAGAGAGGACTATGAGCTGAGAGAGGAGCTGCGAGAGGAACTGAGAGAGGACCTCACGCTCAGAGAGGACCACAAGTTTGGAGAGGAACACAAGTTCAGAGAGGAACTGAGAGGGGACCTGAGAGAGGAACCTCACATGAAGCTTGGAGTACTTACAAGGAAGAGCTAAGTTCCAGGGAGGACAAGCCCATTCCAGAAAGCTCCAGGAGCCAGTCTTCAGGGAAGATGGTGATAGAAGGAGACTGCCGGGTAGAGCATATACCAGCAAAGCATGTCTCAAAGATCCAAGGTACAGTTATATTTCCTTTCCAAGATGTGAGCCAGCTCCTAGAAAAGCTTATAACCCAGAGAACCGTACTGATAGGAAACAAAGCTGGGGAAGGCTTGTGAAACCTTTACAGAGAGGCATAGTAAAAAGCCATAACAGTTATTTGCCAAACCAAGACCAGCAAGACTGGGGAATATTGGAGAGATCTATTGAACTACAATCTGCCTTATCCAGGGAAAGCTCAGGACTAGCTGACAACACGGCTGAACAGGAACCTATGCAAATAGAGGTGATAGAACCAGAGCCGTTGCAGTTAGAGCACCCGATGGACTGCTCACTCTGTGTTTCCAAGAATCTAGAGTCTCTCACAGAATTGTGACTGGCAGGACATGCTTTAACATATCTTTTTGCTTTTGCTAAGCTGAAAGAAGAAGTTTTGTATTTGTTTTTCCTCTTGGTGTTGAAAACCTGTTTGAATGCAAAGAACTGTGAAGCGCCTGTAACAGTTACTGACTTTGTAAATATTTTGGCATAAACCCTGAAGTAAGGTACATTCTGTTTTTGTCTTCCTGGAGAACCTTTGCGCAACAAAGGGAATAAAAAACATTTAAGTTTAACCCTGCACAAGGTTCACAACTATTTCTTTATGAAGTGGGACTACAAAGACCATGATGCACCTGGTCTAGAAAAGTTTTTCCTTCTTCAACCAACAATAAGTGTCCGCCCTCTCCTTTCTGCACGCTGCCACTAGGAGGGGCTGTGACAACATGTATATTCATTAAAAAGTTGATTGAGATGGTGAAAATGATACCGTGCATGCTCGGTTGTCTGAGTCAATTATACACCCCTGTATCACAATTAAAATTAAAATTACTGTATGTATGGACAGCCCCACGATGTCTCCTAAATGTGCTGCTTCTTCTATGCCTTCTGACGATGAAACTAAGCGCCAGAGGAAGATGCTTACCATCCAGGAGAAGGTAAAACTCTTGGATATAAATAAAGAATTGTACTTTGCGGAAATTCATTTATTGCGGTAGAGTCTGGAACTGATTAACCGCGATAAACGAGGGAAAACTGTATTCTGAAAATTTGCACGTTTAAGATACTGCATATCTCCGTAATGTACTGCAGATTCCACACCCCCTCGGTAAAAACATGCATTCCCTAAACTGCCCTGCACACTGACAGTAGTTTGCTGATGTACACTAGACATAATTACCTATGAGAAATGACTGCTGCTGCAACCTAGACTAAATACTTGTCTTCTTCATGCCCTGAAAAGCGCTAGGTAATTCCAGTGCACCCTAATATAGTATAGCAGAATGTAAATATGAACATGAATGTCAGGACATACCTTGCATCAAACAGTACTTGGAATTTATTTATTTATTTATTTATTTATTTATACTTTTCTTCTATACCGCTTTTTCCCAAGATCAAAGGCGGTTTACAAATAACATAATGAACAGTTTACAATTAACATAATGAACATTGTTTTACATAGAACATAGTGTTTTCTTAAATTATGTACAATTAACTTTTTTATGAACAATAACATTAACTTTTCATGAACTATAACATGGCGCATATAATTATACATATGCTGAAATATTTACATCAGTCAAATATTGACATTAGTCAATTATTAATCATGGTTTCGAAGTTTGTTTTTTCTTATGGGTGTTGAGGTTTGAGGCTTTTTGATCTGTGTTTAGGGAGGATTTTTATGTAGGTGTGGTGAGGAGGATGGAGGGGGTTCATTAAGGTTTATGAAGTGTTCTTTAAAAGATATGTTTTAGTTCTTTCCGGAATGTCTGAAGATCCTTTATTTTGCGGAGGTTTTAGTGGGAGTTTATTCCATATGGTGGGGGCTGCATATGAGAATGCTCTTGAGCTTGTGGTTTTTTTTGTTTTCCGGAATTGATTTTTTTATGTCTAGTGAGTGGGTTGCGTTTTGTCTGCGGGTTCTATGTTCTTTTGGAGCATGTAGTAGAGTGGTTAGATGTGAAGGTGATATGTCGTTGATAAGTTTAAATGTGGTTAAGAGTATTTTGTATGATATTCTACTATTTATGGGAAGCCAGTGTAGTTCAGCGAGGATGGGAGTTATGTGGTTCAGTGAGGGCGGGCTTTTGCTGTTACTCGGGCACAGATGTTTTGAGCTCGTTGGAGTAAGTTAATATTTGTGAGAGGGAGGGCCGATGAGTAGACTATTACAATAGTCAAAGTGGGGAGTGATGAGTGTGCTGATAACAACAGATCTGAAGTCATGTGTGTCTAGTATTGGTCGTAGGTGTTGAATGGTTTTGAGGTTTATAGAATATGGTTTTCACGGTTTGTTTTATGGAGGGATCCATACTAAGTGTGTGGTCTATTATGATGCCTAGGTATTTTACTTCCTCTTTGATTGGGATTATTGTATCGTTAATTGTTATGTTTTCTGGGAGAGTAGTATCTAGTTTTCTTGTTACGAACATTGCTTCAGTTTTTTTTAGGTTGATGCTAAGGTTATTATTTGTGTAGCCAGGTATTTGCTTCACTGATACAGTTTAGTAAGTTCTGGTAGTGGGGTTATTTGTGTTTATTGGTTGAGTGAGCATGATGTCATCTGCGTATATATAGTGGTTGACTTTATGTTTTTTGAATATATTTGTGATGGGTTGGAGATATAGGTTGAAAAGGAGGGCGATAGGGCCGAGCCCTGTGGGATACCTTGTCCGTGTATGAATGGCTCAGAGGTGTCTTGACCCATTTAACGCGTTATTGATCGGTTTGTGATGTATGATATAAACCATTGTAGAATTGTTCCTCCTATTCCTAGGCTTATGAGTTGTTAATAAGTGTGTTGTGGTGGACATGTCAAAGGCACCAGCTATAGCAATGAATATGAGGATGTAACCTTGGTTGCATGTGTCAGTGCCCTTTATGAGGTCATCCATGAGTGTTATAAGTAGAGTTTCGACTCCATGTGAAGGGCGGAAGCCAAATTGATGTGAGTCAAGTGGTGCATGTGTGTCAATAAAATCTTGCAGTTGAAGCTGTATGATTTTTTCTATCACTTTGGCAATGAACGGTATGCTGGCTATGGGCCTGTAGGAGTGTGGGTCTGTAGGATTGAGTGTATTATTTGTTATTATAGGGCGTACGGAGGTGAGTTTTAGGGCATCTGGCATGATGCCTTTAGATAGTGATTGGTTTACTATATTTTGATATGTATAGCTAATTCAGTTTTAGTGTTTTTTATCCATGACACCGGACAAGGATCTAGAGGGGAGGTAGTGGTGTGATCAGTGATATGATATTGAGGAGGTGTTTTTGTTCATATATCTTGAAAGGTTATCCCATTTATTTGTTGGTTTTAATTCAGTGGGTATGGTTATGATTGTGCTGGATGATTTGTTTTTTAATTTGTTAGCAAAATGAGTTGCAAGTGTTTGTGCGCTATCGGTGATTGTTCAGGATCTGGATTGTGGGTTTTGGGTTGTTTCCTTATAATTGTAAATAGTTCTATTGGTTTATTGAGTGCCATATTTATGACTTTTTTGTGGTATTCTTTTTTTGATCTGTTAATAGTGTCTTTGTATTTGTTAAGGAGACTTAAGTATTGCGCCTTATTATCGCTTGTTTTAGATTTCCTCCACCGTTTTTTCTTGTTTCTTAGTTGCTTTGTTTATAGTGGAGAGTTCTCTATTAAACCATTTTTTCTGATTTTTCTTTTGTGAATTGTTTTTGGGGACCTTGAGTGGGAGTTGCTGCTTCTTTTATTATTGAGTTCCATTGTTCCATTATGGTGTTGATTTTGTTGTGTTATTTATAAGGTTAGGTAGTACGGTTCTAGGAAGGTGTCTTTGTTGAAGTGTGTAAAGCGAGATTTATAAGGTGTTGTAGTAATCTCTGTGGTAGTGTGTGATATTGAGAGTAAATTGAATGTTATTAAGTGGTGTTCTGACAATGGTAGTTCAGTGATGAGAGGTGGGGATTGTAGTGGGTGTTTATTAAAGGGAGTGGTGATGAATACAAGGTCTTGAGCGTTACCTTTTGTATGTGTGGGTGTTTGTATGATTTGATTGTAACCCATTTACTTCATTGAATCCATAGAGTTGATTGTGTGTTGTGGGTTGTGCGACTGTAGGTTCAGATCACCTAATATAACAAGGGGTGTTCTCTGTGGAGCTGTACATGCGAGTTCTAGAATGGGGGTGAGATTTTTGTGGTGCGCTGAGGGGGGTATATAGTTGAGTGAAAGTGCAATGTTTTTGTTTTATATATTTATGATATCCATACCGTCTATGTTGTTAACATTTTTTAGTGAGTATTTGAGATCTTTTTTGGTGATGATAAGGGCCCATCCTCCCCTTTTTACTTCTCGGTGGCAGTTGAAAAGGTCATATTGATGTGTGTTGAGTTGGTTCAGGAGGATTGTGTCCGTGGGTGCGAGCCAAGTCTCTGTGATGAGAAGGATATCAGGTTTTTCATCAGTGATTATGTCATTAATTATTGGTATTTTATTTCGTATGGATCTTGCCATTATGAGGATGAATTTTCTGATGGTGTTTGTTTCATGGGATTTGTTTATAGGTTTGACTTGTACAAGATTTATTTGTATTAGTCTTGAGTGTCTGGGAATGTTGGGGCGGTGTGTCTGGTAAATGTGTGAGTATGGTTGTGGTGTGGTTTTGTATGGGTTGTGAATAATGGGGATAGTGTTGTATGCTGTAGGATTTGGTTTGTGAGGCATAGATGTTTGAGTTAGATGAATGGTTAGTATGGTGATAATAAGGTATAATTGGTACTTTGTGTAATCCATGTTAATATAGGCAATAGCTAAGGTTACTGGCAACAGTATGTTAGACAGTGAGCAAAATTACAGTATTTCAGGTAGGTGAGTGAAATTACTGACAACAGTATATCAAGCAGTGTCTATATCTCAAACAGTAGCTGTAATTGGTGAATTCAACAGTCATTAAGGTTAAATCAATTACTGACAACAGTAGATCAGATAGGAGTTATAAATAAGAACTGATTATATCAAGTATATCAAGCAGTGTCCATATCTCAAACAGTAGCTGTAATTGGTGAAATCAACAGTCATTAAGGTTAAATCAATTACTGACAACAGTAGATCAGATAGGAGTTATAAATAAGAAGACAGTTATTAGGGGTTGAATGAAATTACTGACGACAGTAAATCAAATTTGTAGGAGGTGTAGAGGGGGGTGCTGGCTATAGTGAATTCATGTAGTTGTTATGAGTTGCAAATACTGGCTACAGTAAAAATATGCAATAGTTATCAGTGTCATTCTTATAGAAAATACTTGCTGTGATTTGTTGGTTGTAGGATCGCTTGGTGGTATGTGAGCTCAACCTTAGGGGAGCTCGAGCGGCAATGGCGGGTGTGGGTTGTAGTTGGATAATTAAGTCCTTCACAGGTAGTCTTGGGTGGAGTATCTTCTCTTCTTGTAGTGGGTGAGGATCGTGTGCTTTTTGCCTGTCGTGCCCCGCCTAAGGGCCACGCCAAAGGGCCCTCTTGCGAGGGCCATCAGGCGCGGGCCCGCAAGGCGCGGGCGCGCTTGCCCGCGGCTGCTTTGTGCTGGTTGCTGGGTCCTCCCACGGCCCGGATTGGGCCGGAGTTGTAGGAGCGGGAAAACCTGCTCTCTCCCTGCTCGACCCGGCTGGAGAGCTGCTGCGGCAGTCTTCGCCGGTGGATAAACTGGGGTTTTTGGCTGCCCGCGGCTGCTTTGTGCTGGTTGCTGGGTCCTCCCACGGCCCGGATTGGGCCGGAGTTGTAGGAGCGGGAAACCTGCTCTCTCCCTGCTCGACCCCGGCTGGAGAGCTGCTGCGGCAGTATTCGCCGGTGGAAAAAAAGGGCTTTTTTGCTGCCCGCGGCTGCTTTGTGCTGGTTGCTGGGTCCTCCCACGGCCCGGATTGGGCCGGAGTTGTAGGAGCGGGAAACCTGCTCTCTCCCTGCTCGACCCCGGCTGGAGAGCTGCTGCGGCAGTATTCGCCGGTGGAAAAAAAAAAAAAAGGGCTTTTTTGCTGCCCGCGGCTGCTTTTTTTGCTGGTTGCTGGGTCCTCCCACGGCCCGGATTGGGCCGGAGTTGTAGGAGCGGGAAACTGCTCTCTCCCTGCTCGACCCCGGCTGGAGAGCTTGCTGCGGCAGTATTCGCCGGTGGAAAAAAAAAGGGCTTTTTTGGCCCGCGGCTGCTTTTGCTGGTTGCGGGTCCTCCCACGGCCCGGATTGGGCCGGAGTTGTAGGAGCGGGAAACCTGCTCTCTCCCTGCTCGACCCCGGCTGGAGAGCTGCTGCGGCAGTATTCGCCGGTGGAAAAAAAAGGGCTTTTTTGCTGCCCGCGGCTGCTTTTTGCTGGTTGCTGGGTCCTCCCACGGCCCGGATTGGGCCGGAGTTGTAGGAGCGGGAAACCTGCTCTCTCCCTGCTCGACCCCGGCTGGAGAGCTGCTGCGGCAGTATTCGCCGGTGGAAAAAAAAGGGCTTTTTTGCTGCCCGCGGCTGCTTTTTGCTGGTTGCTGGGTCCTCCCACGGCCCGGATTGGGCCGGAGTTGTAGGAGCGGGAAACCTGCTCTCTCCCTGCTCGACCCCGGCTGGAGAGCTGCTGCGGCAGTATTCGCCGGTGGAAAAAAAGGGCTTTTTTGCTGCCCGCGGCTGCTTTTTGCTGGTTGCTGGGTCCTCCCACGGCCCGGATTGGGCCGGAGTTGTAGGAGCGGGAAACCTGCTCTCTCCCTGCTCGACCCCGGCTGGAGAGCTGCTGCGGCAGTATTCGCCGGTGGAATTATAAAATGGCTCCAATTATTCCTACCTTGGTCATCTCTAAAACACACTTTAAGTTGCTAATCATGTACCCTTAATAAATGCACAAAACCCCAAACTAACATTGCAGTTCCCCAAAGGATGCATAATATTGCTGAGCAACAAATGTATGCCCATTTTTTGCCTATGGCCTATAAGTGCACTCATTCTGCTGTTCCGCACTACCTTTCCTCTCTTATCTTTTCCTACATCCCTCCTCGGGAAATCTGCTATTCTGGCAGATTGCTTCTATATGTGCCCTTCTCTTCTACTGCCAACTCCAGACTTTGCTCCTTTAACCTTGCTGCTCCTTATGCCTGGAACAAATTACTTGAGTTTGTATATCAGGCTTCTTCTCTGAACACTCACCTCTTCGTTGCTGCTTTTGGATCTGATCTGCCTAATCTCCATTGTGTTTCCTTACAATTCCCCCTAGATATATTCTGTCCACAGCTGCTGTGTTGTCTGTCTTGACTGGATTGTAAGCTGTGCTGAGCAGGGACCATCATTTACATATGTCTGTGAAGTGCTGTGTATACCTTGTAGCGCTATACAATAGTAGTAGTAGTAGTAGTAGTAGTATGCCCTTCTGGATTTGGCATCTGATTCCCACATGTCTGGGTAGTGGCATTTCTCATAGTTGCTACACCTGTCCCATCATTGTGTATGTCCATCTGTTTACATCTGCTATCTGTGGGGCAGCTCTGTTCCCACAGTCTACTTTGTGGCACTGTTCCCCTGGTCAGGTCCATATGGGCATGAGAGGGAGGATCCCTGTGCCATCATACCCAGGTAGGCAGCTGCCAGCTATATCATCACTCTAGCAGCTTGCATAGATCCTGGACTGGGGAAGGATGGTGGTCTCATGGCACAATCTTGGAGATGTTGGCACAACATCAGTCATGTCTCCCAGTGCCTGGCACAGCAGATGTATGGCTGCCCTGTCATACTGGCACCTGGTGACACTGCGGCCATCCATTTGGTAAAGGTACTGGCCAGCCATTCATGGCCTCCCTGAATTGCAGAGCAGCATGCCAGATCATCCTGTGCTACTCCCAAACCACACACTCTTACTTGCAGTCATAAAAGACATCATTCTACCAAACCAAACCAATAACTAACAGCTGCTATAACATAATTAGGGCCGGTCCATCAACTAGGCAAGCTAGGTAGCTGGCACAGGTGGGCAGCAGTTGGGTGGCAGAGGCAGCAGCATTTATTTTATTTATTTATTTATTTACAGTTTCTTTTATACCGCACTATTCGACATCAGCGCAGTTTACAATGAACAGAAACTACACTTACCAAATATTGATCGGTGCTTACAATGAACAGCTGGGTATACATTAAACAGGTTTACATTCAACAGGTTTCATAAACAGAGGAACATAATAACTATGTACAAAAAGCAACTATGTACAGAACAACTAGGCGCAGCTATATGTTTCTTGATGAGGGAAGAAGCAAGGTGAGATTGCAGCTCTTCGCGTTAAGACTATGGAGAGCATGGGTTTAACGTGTTGACATGGGGTGTAGAGGTAGGTTGGTGTGAGGCAGTGTCTGAAATATTGTAGTGCTGCAAGAACAGGTGATGCTTCAGTGCCTTCCTGAACTGGGAGAGGTCACTGATGGTTCTGATTTCTGTTGGTAGGGCATTCCAACATGATGGTGCGAAGTAAGAGAAGGCTCTGGATCTGGTGGCTTGAGAGCACTTCGTGATTGCCTTGGGTAATACAAGAGAATTGGAGGCAGTCGATCTCCTTGCGCGATTAGGGGGTGTAGTTGATATCAGGTCAGTGATAGAAGATGCGGAGTTATTATTGATCGCTTTGTGAGTCATGGTAAGGATCTTGAAAGAGATCCTGGAGTGCATAGGAAGCCAATGTAGCTGTTTCAGTATTGGAGTGATGTGGGTTCGCTTGGAGGCTCCATAGAGAATTCTTGCAGCCGAGTTCATGGCCAATTGTAAGGGGTTAATCGTACTCTTTGGTAGGCCATGTAGAATGGCATTGGCGTAGTCCAGATGGGGCATTATTAGGGCCTGAAAGACTGATCGAAAGTCATCTGGTTCAAGCAGCTGACGCAAATGACGAAGGGTCCGGATTTTATGATAGACGGATTTCGCTACGTTGTTGATGTGGGCCTTCATATTGAGCTGTTGATCGAGGGTAACCCCTAGGTATCTGACTGTAGACTTGCAGATGAGCTCGGCGTCACGCACTTTGATGGACCTTGGTGAGGTGAATGCAGGGTTTCTCGTCACGAAGAGGACTTCTGTCTTTTTAAAGTTTATCTTAAGCATCTGTGATTTTAACCAGTCTGTAACCGCGTCGAAGCACTCGATTAGTGGGGAGAGGTCAAGGAGCTCTGTTGAGAATGGCATATACATAAGGACATCATCAGCATAGACCAGGCAGTTGATGTTGAATGATTGGATGAGGTCACAGATAGGCTGCATATAAACATTGAAAAGTAGGGCGGAAAGGGAGGAGCCTTGTGGCACACCTTTGGTTTGCTGGAAGGGGTCGGAGGTTGAAGATCCAGAACGAACATGTTGCCAACGGTCTCTGAGGTATGAGGAACACCAAGAGAGGGCGGATCCGTGAACTCCCTTCTTTCTAAGACGCGATAGGAGAACTTCATGATCAACAGTGTCAAACGCCGCTGCAATGTCCATGAAGATCAAGGCAAAACCTTGTCTGACATTGTTTAGGCCTATGGTAAGAGTGTTGAACAAGGAAGTCAGTAGGGTTTCCACACCATGTGATTCACGAAATCCGTGCTGACATGGGTGTAAGGGTGCATTGCAGTCAAGATGGTCTTGTAGTTGACGTTGAGTGATCTTTTCGATGACTTTCGAAAGGAGGGGAATGCTGGAGATGGGTCTATAAGATTCCATCAAAGAGGGGTCCAACCTGCTGTTTTTTAGGAGGGGTCTGATGGAGGTCTGCTTCAGGGTGTGGGGGAATGTTCCTGCAGAGAACGATGCATCTATTATTTTTGCTAGAAATGGGCTGAGATCAGCTCGTAGTGACTTTATCCAGGAAGCTGGACAGGGGTCGGAGGGTGCTGTTGTGGGATTTATTTTTAAGATGGTATCTTGAATGATTCTGTCATTTGGAGTGGAGAAGGAAGAGAGAGTGTGTTGAGTCTCACCCGAGAATTGGCTAGGTGAGGGTGGAGGGACAGTGTAGGGAGTGTTGGCTGAAGTGGGGGGAGTAGAGGTTGGATCAAGCTGATTACTTTTGCTTCGTAAGTAGTTGGCATATTTCTGAGGATCTAGGAGGGGTGGGGCGCTCTGAGAGGGTTCCTTTGTTAGGGTTTTCACGATGTGGAAGAGCTCGTGAGGTTTGTTGAGGGAACGCTGTAATCTGCCTGCGTAATATTTTTTCATGTTAGAAGATACGGATGAGCGATGTCTTGCTAATTGTGTTTTGAAAGCATCATGATTCTCGGTTGTTCTTGATCGTCGCCATCGTCTTTCTAGTTGTCTGAGGAGGAGAAGTGATTTTCTTAGCTCTGGGGAGTACCATGGTGCATTCTTTCTCTTATGGGGTGCTTTGGTTGAGGTAGGAGAGTGGATCACAGCATCAAGGCAGGAGTTCCACGAATCGACCATGTCATCAAGGCTTTTTTCCGGATGCCGCCGATTCTGTTTTGGAGGGGAGGTGGGCTGCTGCTTTTGGAAATACTGCCACTGTCTGCCTTCCCCTCCCAAGACGGAACCAGTGGCAGCTGAGGAGGACCAGCATCAGCTGGGAGGTCAGTGCCAATGGGAAAGGGGTAGTAGAAACTTGTGCTGGCTCTGATCATAATGGCATGTTGTCCCAGGACTACTGATATGATCTCACTTTCTCGCTCCACCATGATTTGTTTCCAGGCTCACTCACATACTTTTCTTACATCAACAGTCCCAGTTTTCAGAACACAGGATTTATTAGTGTCCCTGGGATTAGCTCTTTTAGCACAAACAGCACATTTCAGCATTGCCAGAATAAACATTATTGCTCTTCTTAATATTTCTGTAAGGGCATTTATTTATGTTTCTTTGCCTTACAACATTCCTTCACGTTTCAGCAGGAATAATGGGAATGTCTGCGGTGTTATCACAGAATATACACAAGTCTTTCCGGAATATGGTATGCATGTCTCCGCAACTGACCACGCCCCCTTCTGCCCCTTCGGAGGGTGTTATGAGATCCCCATGCTAGCGCTGCACAGCAGTGTTTCAGAATATGGTTGGGAACGTTTTCAGCACATAAACGTCCCCGCCGCACATACAAACCCTTTATTCATGTTATGGAATGACCTCCTAAGTAACCTAAGCACCTACGTAACTACCCCGTTAATGTATAGTAATTTATACATTAATATATGTAAAAATTGATACAGCTTGCACTAAATATTTCAAGGAGCACAGAAAGAACTGAATGTGTGCACATTCTTTGCAGAAAATCTGAAAACCCAACTGGGTTGTGGCCCTCAAGAAGCAATTTTGAGGACTCCTGTTTTAGGAAAACAATCCATTGTGATAAAAATGAAAGGGAATTTAAGGCTCCTAGTGCCTGATTTATGAAAACATTCCTCCTGATTTGCCTGTTTTTTTTTTTTTTTTTAGTCCAATATTGACCAATGCAGCTTACAGCATTTTTAGAATTCAGGTACCATGTCCCTTCCTAAAGGAGCATACAATCAAATAGAGTGCCCAAAAGAATAGGAACTAGTTTTAATAAGTGTCAGTGGGAGGAACTGGGATTTGAATCTTGGTAATGCATGATACATCTAACCTATTTGAAAGGAGGTAAACCAACACTTGCCATAGTTATGCCATAATGTCTATCACAGGAATTTCTATAAATTGTCAGAGTTAGCAAACCAAATATAATAAAACACACCCCCTTCGTTTTGGAAATTCCTCTTTTAGGGTATCCCCCTCACATCACTCAAGTCCTTTTTAATGATAAATGCATTTTTTAAACAATAAAAATTGTGAACAAGTTGGTCAAAAACATCTTGTGTTCCTTTCCAAATATTAAAGAATTGGGTCATCTCTTTCATTTGCTCTTCAAATTTTATCAACCCACTTTTAGTCCATTCCTTTGCCTTCAAGAACACAACATTACCCCAGACATGCAGAAACGTTACTTCCTTTTTTGTGTCCTGCTTCAGGTGATAGATAGAAAGATTACTTATCTGAATCCATTCTTCTTATTCAAAGAGGAATCAAATTATAAATCACTCTAACACTGAAGAGATACCCTTCACTTTTGGTCAGTCACACATTGTCTATCACAGACCGACCACAATTGAAAACTGCCTTCCTTGTATTCCCCAGGTCAAGATAGTGTTCACAGGGGGGGGGGGGGGGGTGGAACCGGGAAGCCCAAGTCATCCTGCTACAGTGATTTCTAGCAAGCAGATTTAGGGGACATGATTGTAGGATTCCAAGAGTAACCTTGGTGCATGGACTCCACCTGAGGGCTGCTGCTGCAATGACCGGGCTAGGTGAGGTGGGAGGGGCTATAAAGGTAGAGGGAAAAAATCCTTTACTAGCTGCAAATGAAGGCTCATGGTGTTATAGCACACCACAGACTGTTTCCAATTGAGCTGGAATCCTCCAAAGAGCAGGAAAACTGCCAGGCCAAAGAAAATATTATAAGCAAGAGGACCCCTCCAACTTTTCTTTAAATGAAAGTGCACACATGCTTTAAGCAGTGGGCATTCTGAATCTTACGGGAGTGTAACATTGCTTGTGTGAGTGCCGCCTTAGCTTTGTTTTACATTTTGTGAACATAAAACCAGTATGCAAGTCTCCAAAGAAACGCTGTCATTTTATCTACACCTGGTATGCTGTCAGATCAGCTGTTTTTCTACCAGCATAATTTGTCCTCATGCAATCACTGACTCCTATTATATTTCTGTATCTTCCTTGGTCCTTAGAGGCACAGGCATCAGAATCTACATATTTATATGAAAAAAATTACACCCAATTTCCATAAAATAAATTTAAAAAAAAACTACTATTCTGTTTGTTTTTGGGGTTTTTTTTGGGGGGGGGGGGGTTGGGGGGGCAGGGGTTGCATGCTTTGGAAAAAACATATAAAATTATTGATCGTTAGTCATCTAATCCAAAATGTCACCTCATCTCTCTTACATTAAACCTGCCTTCCATTATGCCTTGTACCTTATTAATGTTCTAATTCTTTTTCATACTGAACAGGGGGCCTTATAATCCTCGCTCTTGTTTGTGGGAGGTTTCTTTGACCCACAACATGGAGCGCTAGTAGCATGCATATATAATACATATATTTTCTTGCTGAATGTCTATGGTTGCCTTAAATGCTGATATACAACACTCTGGAAGCCGGAGTGAGCTAGAAAAAAATAAATAAATTATTTGCCAATAGATTAAAGGAGGTTTAGAGCTGTTTTTGTCACAGCCAGAGTTTGTGACATGATTCATTTTTACCTGGCAAGGTTCCATTGTGTCCATACTCTCCTGTCAGTTTATGACACTGCCTCCATTACTCATCAATCTCTAGACTGTCTCAAACAATAAGCTGCCTTTCCTTTCTGAAGCTGGCTGGGTTTCTCCCCTTTTTTGGCCACTTTCCCAGGCTCTTGTATCTTCTCCGAATTGTTTCATTTAATTACTTATTCTGTGATTTAATGGTCACCATTGCCAAGGCTATTACCTATTTCCACCTCTTAACTATTGTAACATAAGATTTCAGTCACCTTATCCCCAAGGTCATCATCAGTCTTATTTTCATACTGTATGGTTGTACTCCCCAATCTTTAATGAGAAAACATTTTGTGGCCTGAAGATAGAGTAATAAAATTTGTTGCACTGTCTAGACCCCATTAATGCATCATCTTTATTCTCATTCCAGAAAACATTTATTCTAAAAACTCGATTCAACTTAAGGTGTTGCTTATACCTACAATATTGTGGGCATGTGTGGAGGGGCTGGGGAGAATAATTTTATAACCATACACATGGGAAAACAGTCTTTCTCTATGTAAACATTTCAGATTGCCAATGTCAAAGTATCCATGTACTACTTTGAAAACGGCCTGAAAAACATTAGGGGGCATGTTTATGAAAATATACTAATGGTTACTGCAGCTTTTAGCATGTGGGACTGCAGTAACTTACCATGTGCTAAAATGACCTGTGGTAACATTTGTGTGCTAATCGTTCATTAGTGTGTGATGGGGCAGGGACTGGGTGGATTAGGGGCAGAGAATAGGTGTTGCCTGCACAATGGAAACAGCACAGGTATTAGTAACATGCCAATGTGTCAATGTTGCAGTTAGCAGGGATGCACTTACCACCATCTTAATGGGAGGCAGGAAGTGCGCCCATGTTAATCATGGTTGCAGGTCTAATATGGTGAAGTGCTTCCCACTACATTAATTGCCTGGGACTTGCTGGGAACTCCTCCAGCAGTTAGCGCAAGTTGGCCACAACTCCTGTGCTCGCTTTCGGCACTAAACATGTGCCGAGATGCTGATTCTTAGTGCAATTAGTAAATACGCCCCTATGAGTTTACATTTATACCAACTATTTGTGACACACACATTTTCTCATTTAAAAATACACATTTGTTTTCGTTTTCAAAAGTATGTACATAAGTTCATCCCCCTCCCCAATCTCATCCTTCGAACAGTGGCGGGCATGTATTAGATACTGGGGGCATTCGAGAGACATGCTGCGGTGAGTCGAACATAAGCCGAGTTTCCCAATAAAATAAAGTATTTCACTGTGACTCTGGAGAATACAGATCTACATCCTGTAGATGTTTTAGTGCCCAAACAAGCACTTTTCTGATGTCTATTTATGTCAGGGACAGATCTAAATTTGGATACAGTTACAGATGTCCTTGAAGGTTTGGAAATTGATTGTGGATGTCTATGACTGTTGCATCGGCCTGAACATGCCTCTGCCACATCCCCTGCCTACTTGGGCATCCCCATAGTGGAGACAAAAAGCTATTTCTAAAATGACTGTGAGACGTCTCCATGATTTTTATAGCTGAGGGTTGCATAAAGGTCTTCAGAGCCTTGCACGTTGAGGCAGTCCTAATAGAGGATCTGCATTTCAAGCAAAGGTAAGGGTGTATGGCTATTAATTACAAGTTCTCTTCCTGAGATCTCTTAACAGGGTTTTGGTACATTTTTAAAACAAAGTTACATTATTTTTGGTGCCTCAGTTCAAAAGGGGAAATATTTTCTTTAGTAGTATAGGTTTAGAAACTCTGCTTTCAGTATATTTCTCAGCTCTTTGAAGCTACTGACACCTTATAGTAATCTAGAGGGCTTGTATACTAAGCAGCGGTAGCAGTTTCTGACCAATATTGGAACCGCGGCTTCAGAAGCAGCTACTGCTGCTTAGTAAAGAAGCCCCTAGATATAACTTGGACCATGCAAGCTAAATGTATAAATGGTACACAAATATCTATCTGATAACACACATTGATTGCATGGGAGTTTTGAAATTTCCCCTCATAGAAACAGTACTCAAGCCCTTATATGTATACCTTATACATGGAGACCCCATATAATTATACATATAGGGCCTGATATTCAAAGGAAAACCATGTAAATGCCAATTAGAGGGATATTCAGCAGCACTAACATATTTAGTGCTGCTGAATATCCGTGAGTACCACCGCTACACGCCCCAATAATATGCGGTTAGCATCAGGGCATGTCATGCGCGTTCCAGGGAGGAGCAAAGGTGGCATCCACCGCTAACCAGGCAGCGGCAATAGTGAGCCACTGCCTGGATACTGACCCATGGGAAAAGTTAGGCATGGCAAATATTGGCCTAACCAAGCAATGAAACTAACCAGGCAACGGCAATATTGAGCCACTGCCCGGTTAGCTGCAGGGGTCTGCTGCTACCCTAATATTCAATGCCAGTAGAAGGATATGGCCCTGGTATTGAATATCTGGTGTTAGTCTTCAGTGCCGCTGAATATCGGGCCCATAATTTATACTGATATAATCAGTGGCACTAGTGTATATATATAGTGTCACTAATTATAAGAATCATTTGAAATGTTTAAATTAGACAGACTTATGCTAAAATTTGATCTCCTAAGAAGGTAATTTTTTAAGAAGCCTTTTAAAACTTCATACAATCAATGCCTAGAAATTACTTACTTTCAGTGACCTATGCTCGTGAATTGGCTTTTATGCATATGCACAAGCCGGTTGCTATTCTGTGAGTATGCATATTGGACAGATGGTGCATACCTTCAATGTGTGCATACACAAGGGCAGAGTCTGCAGTTACACACATCCTTTCTAAAATATGAGCATATGCACATGTGGTCATTTCTGCCAGCCTTAGAACTGGTATCGTAAGTGACCGCACCTAGATTCAACACTCGTTTCCCATTACTCGCATCCCTATTTTACCAAGTAAAGTATAAATGTATTTCAGTTTACAAAATAGGTGCAATTGAAACACATTTCCCTAGTCATACCTTATAAGATGTTTGTCTTTAGTTTGTATCAAAGCATTATGATCTTCTTCTCTGTTACTCTTTTGGAGTCATGGAGGTTTAGCATTGATTCCTCTTGCCCCACCTCTTTCTATTCTCTCTCCACCCTTCTCTGAGTTCACATTATTGGATCTATATAGAATTCTTTAGCAGACAGGTTTTTAGAAGCCTCCTCTCAGATTCTATTAGTGGGATATGGTGGCAGCTTTGGGATAACCTAAGGGCTTATTGCAGTGTATGTCAGCCAAAAGCTGATCCTCTTAGATTCATGGAGCATTGATTTCAAATGCTTTCAGTTGTGAGATATGCATTTCATTTGACTGAAAGAACCAGTGCAAAATTATTTATGCATGGGAACTGAAAATAATGCCGTTTTTCAAGTCTTTAGAGTATATCATATTTGGTGAATTCTAAAAGTGAATACTGCTTACAAAACTGGCATACTACAGTTTAAAATGATGCTCCCATGTGCTGAGATATCCTCACATGCTTTTACAGCGCTCTGCTCAAAACATAAAGCACATTGCCAGCTTTCCCTAAGCACACAAGCCACTGCCGTGCCTCAAAGCTCTATCTTTTGCATCTTTTATTTGGCCTGAAATATAGCAAGACATGCCAGGAATTATTGCCAATACATTGTTTTCAACAGCAATTGAACAAAATTCCCTAAATGAACACCAAAGAGAAAATTGTCTTTCAGCAACCGTGATACAGAGACGTTCACACAGCAAAAGTACTTTTTTCTACCTAGGTAACAAGAATAGGTAGGCAGCATAACCTGAGTGTCCCTACTTACCATGGATTGTATGACCCTAAGCCTTATCCAAAAATGAGTATATGGTGTGCATAAAAATAATGAGGTAGATATTAGAAGCGTCATGCAGCAGCTACGCATGTGGATGAGGCATCCATGTGCACAGAAAAGGTGCTACGCACTAAGCACTAATTTATAAAGAGAAGACATACATGCAAGGGCACCCAGAAATATGTGCCCGCAAAAGGGGCACTGGAGGGCAGAGAATAGTCGTGAGCTGGGCAGATCTGAAATATACAGGCATATGATGTATTCTGTAAGCATTATGCATGTGCACATCCATGATAGCCTGCTATATATACCGACTATCCCGGGTGGGGGGGGATGTCCCCCTTATGACCTGGAGTGCTTGCTGGGGCTTGCTGCTGCTTCTTGGTGTTTTCCTAACAACCTTTCTGTGGAACTTCCTTTATCCTATCCTAATTTGTGCTGCCTTCCCCATCCACCCAGCTGCCCCTCCCCAGCATTACATCTGCCTGAAAAACCTCCGTCCTCAAGGACACACACTCTGTGCATGTACATCCATCCCCCCAATTGGCTGTGCAACTTATGTGAGCGAATTTTTTGGTCCTGAGAACGTGTCGCTTTTGTTAATCTCACACCTTTTCTATGGAATAGTCTCCCATGTCGCACGCTGCATGAGCAATTGTGCCTGGAATTTAAGGCTCTGAAAACGTGTTTGACTTTTCCCCACTCTTCCCTTTTTTTTCATATAGGCTTGCACCATGAAGCCTGGGCTGGTTGGCTTTTTTTTTTTTTTTTTAGTCTTCGCTACTATTTTTTTCTCTTCCTTTTTATGAATACCTCTCTTGTTTTTGATAACTGCCTAGAAGTTTGATAGATATAAGGAGGTATATCAAATGCATGAAAATAATGAAATACAAGAAAATAAACTCAGGGCCAGTGGATAATGCTTCAAATCAAATAGCTTCTGAAGACTCTGTTATACAAATCTTATGAGAAGATGACTTGATTCACATCCCATTGATGCAGCATTAATAAGATACCTGGAAGAATCAGAGCAGGATTAAGACAGGTAAATTACGCATGTGCTTAAAGGCACATTTTACACTGGGATTTTCAAATGCAATCTGGGACGTCAAAGCCAGAATGTCTGGGGGGGAAAAAAAGCAGTCACATGCAAGTTCAGGCACGGTTTCAGAAATGTGGACTTACCCTATATGGATATCTACAGAAATGTCCAGATAGACATCCCCAGGATAACATTTCAGAACAGGAATGTCTTACAGCATAATGGCTAAAGTAGTAGGTTGGGAGCAGCATAGCCAAGGTTCAAAACCCATTGTGGGCCTTTGTGATCTTAGACAAGTCCCTTAACTCTCTATGCTCTCTAGATTTTTTAAGGACAAAACGAGCACTTTTCTGATGCCTATCGGTGTCTGCAGCAGGTTTAAACATGAATGTGTCTGCAAGTGTCCCCAGCATTCCTGGAATCAAATGGAGACATATAAGTCCATAGCACCTGCCCAGACAAACCTCCACCACGCCCCTTGCTACTTGGACATCCCTACACTGGAGACATCTGTAAACATCATTTATGAAATGACTTCAGAAACCTCTCGTGATTTCACAGCTCACGTGCACATCCTAAATCATGACTAAGTCTTTTAAAATTACCTCCTCTGTGCTCAAATGTTTTGGAGGGGCCTTCTCAAATGTGTAATCCATTGGCTTCCAATGCATATTTTTTCTACAAAAGTCATCTACTTGCAGAAAGAAAAGTAAGGAGTGGACCAGAACCACCACTGCTTGCCGAGGTCTGTCTTTTCTCTCCACCCACAGTACATCAGTGTACTTGAAGGATTAGAAAAGGGATTGCTACTTCTGGAAAAAGAACTGTAATTGTGAGTATATACTTCTGGGAATTTTTCTGAAAGACTCTTTTTTTGGATTAAATCTGATTAATCTGTGAACCCAGTGTATTGTTATATCAGTCAGGGCCTAGCAGCAGCAGTTTAAGTTTAAATTTAAAACACAAACGAGAGCTTTCTGGTTAGATTTCATACCCAGCAGAGAGCTTGTAGTTTAAATTTAATACTCACTCAGGGCATAGTGTCAGCAAAGTACTTTTCATTTAAATTTAAAACACAGAAGAGAGCTTTCTGGTTAAATTTAGAACCCAGCAGAGAGCTTCTAATTTAAATTTCATAATAAGTCAGAGCCTAGCAGCAGCAAAGAGCTTTAATTTAAATCAAATCAGAATATAACTTAGCATAAAAGGGAAAACAGGGTCAGTATTTTTTGAGCAACAAATAAAGTCTTCTAGAGACCTTTACAAAGAGGCCTTCTACCTAGGGGGCAAGAGACCTGTGAAACTTTTTCAATAGGTGTTAACACCTGGGGGCAGGTCAAAAGGCCATTTTGAAAGACTCCTATCCAAGCAAGGACTGTTAATCACCCAGGAAGTTGGTCACAACTTACCTCAGAAGCACAGGAAAGGGTACTATGTAGCAGCCCTCTTTTAATAAGTGTTATTTCCCTCCCTCCCCCCCAACACCCACCCCTGGGATAATCGTAGCTTTATAGGTACTTACACATCTTAAAGGAAAGGAGGTTCTTTCAGGTGCAGCTCGTTATCCAAATCAGTCATATACTAAGGACCTGAGATTAATTAAGCTTCAGGTGAACAAGGTATATTAAACGTATTAGGTACATTTTATTAGCTTAAGTATCCATAGCAACCCTTAGTAAGTAAAGAAACTTAAAGATCTAAACAAAAGCTTAAAACTAAGATTCAGACAGCAGTCCAGCAGCAAGATGGGGGCTTTCCAGTCTTTTGCATTGAGTGTCACATGTATGATTTTCTCGCAGTTGGTGAGAGGTCTTACGTGTGCACTAGGTGCAAGGAGCTCTTTCCTCTCAGGGAATGAGTCCGTTCTCTAGAGGCTAGAGTAGCAGACTTGGAAAACATAAGAAAGACAGAGAGGTACATAGACGAGAACTACAGGGATATAGTCCTGAAGACCCACCTCTGGTCTGGCAGCATCCCTGTTGCCATGGAGGAGAGAGGTCACGTGACAGGAGAGCATCACCCTGGTGTGGCAAGAAGTGATCCTGTCTTCCAGGTGATGTAAAACCCTCTCGCACCGAGGAAGTTTCTCCAGGCCTATGTCCCCTTGAGGGAAGGGTTAGGACAGCCATTATAGTTGGTGATTCAATCATTAGATATGTAGATAGCTGGATGGTTAATGGACGTGAGGATCGCCTGGTAACATGCCTGCCTGGTGCAAAGGTAGCGGACCTTACGCACCACCTAGATAAGGTCTTAGATAGTGCTGGGGAGGAGTCTGCTGTCTTGGTACATGTTGGTACCAATGACATAGGAAAATGTGGTAGGGAGGTTCTGGAGGCTAAATTTAGGCTTTTAGATAGGAAGTTGAAATCCAGAACTTCCAGGGTAGCGTTCTCCAAAATGCTTCCTGTTCCATGCGCAGGAACCAAAAGGCAGGCAGAGCTCCGGAGTCTCAATGCGTGGATGAGACAATGGTGCAGAGATGAGGGTTTTGGATTTGTTAGGAACTGGGGAACATTCTGGGGAAAAGATGGGCTCTTCCAAAGGGATGGGCTTCACCTTAACCGGGATGGAACCAGGCTGCTGGCATTAACCTTTAAAAAGGAGATAGAGCAGCTTTTAAACTAGATAATAGGGGAAAGCCGACAGTCGCACAAGAGCACATGGTTCGGAAGAATGTATCCTTGAAGGATACAACCAAAAGCAGAGAGGTTCCAAAAAAGAGTAAGGTATCCCAAATGTCCTCGAGTATGGAGCAGACAGAGCTTAAAGATCCCAAATTACCCATCTCTACCAATAGCCAGATTAATATGAATAAAATACAGTCTCTAAAATGTTTGTATGCAAATGCTAGAAGTCTAAAAAATAAGATGGGAGAGTTAGAATATATAGCACTAAATGAGAGGTTAGATATGATTGGAATATCAGAGACATGGTGGAAGGAGGACAACCAGTGGGACACTGTGATACCTGGGTACAAACTATATTATAATGATAGAGCTGATCAAACTGGTGGAGGGGTTGTGCTCTATGTTAGAGCGGTCATTGAGTCAGAAAGGATTAAAGTTTTGCAGGAAACAAAATTTGCTGTAGAATCTCTATGGATTGAAATTCCATGTAAAAAGGGGAAGGCGATGGCAGTGGGGGTGTACTATCGACCGCCTGGCCAGAATGAACAAATGGATGATGAAATGCTCAAAGAAATCAAGGAAGCTAACAAAAGTTACAGCACAGAAATAATGATGGGTGATTTCAATTACCCCGATATCGACTGGGTCAGTGTCACAGCAGGACGTGATAGGGAGATAAAGTTCCTAGATGAAATAAATGACTGTTTCTTGGAGCAGCTGGTTCATGAACTGACCAGAAAGGAAGCCATATTGGAACTAGTCCTTAGTGGAACACCAGATCTTGTGCAAGAGGATAAGGTTGTTGGGGCCACTTGGCAATAGTGATCATAGCATGATCGTGTTTGATCTAATTAATGGAAGAGGGATGGTAAGGAAATCCACAGTACTACCTTTAAACTTTTGAAAGGGAGACTACGATAAAATGAGGAAAATAGTTAAGAAAAAACTAAAAGGAGCAATTGCAAAGGTTAAAGACTTACTGTACATTAAGCTTGGGTGTTCTTCAAAAATACTATCTTGGAGGCCCAGACCAGCTGTATTCCACGCTTTAAGAAAAGTGGAAAGAAAGACAAAAAACTGCCCGCGTGGTTTGAAGATGAGGTCAGAGGGGCTGCTGTTGCCAAAAAATCATCTTTCAGGAAATGGAAAAAAAAGCCAAATGACGAAACCTGGAAACAGCACAAGCACTGGCAAGTTAAATGCAAGGCATTGATAAGGCAGGCAAAGGGAGAATTTGAGAAGACGCTTGCTGCTTTTTCAAGTACATTTGTAGCAAAAAACCTGTGAGAGAGTCAGTTGGTCCATTAGATGATAAAGGGGGTAAAGGGGCACTAAGAGGCGACAAGGCGATAGCAGAGAGACTGAATGAATTCTTTGCTTTGGTCTTTACTGAGGAAAATGTAGGGATGTTACCCATGACTGAAGTGGTATTTAAAGGTGCGGAAGAATTGAAGGAAATATTGAAACATCAGGAAGATGTATTACAGCTATTAGATAAACTGAAGAGTAGCAAATCTCCTTGTTGAAAGAACTGAAATATGAGATTGCAGACCTGCTATTAGTAATCTGTGAACTATCATTAAAATCATCTCTAATACTTGAAGATTGGAGGATGGCGAACATAACACCAATTTTTAAAAAAGGTTCCAAGGGTGATCTGGGAAACTACAGACCTGTGAGCCTGACGTCAGTACCGGAAAAAATGGTAGAAACCATCATAAAGAACAAAATTGTTGAACATGTAGATAGTCATGGCTTGATGGGAGACAGCCAACATGGCTTTAGACAAGGACAATCTTGTCTTACTAATCTGTTATGTTTTTTTGAAGGTGTGAATAAACAGGTAGACAAAGGTGAGCCGGTTGATATAGTGTATTTGGACTTTCAGAAAGCCTTTACAAGGTCCCTCATCGGAGACTTTTGGGAAAACTAAAGAGTCATGGGATAGGAGGCCAGTGTACTATTGTGGATCAGGAACTGGTTAAAAGATAGAAAGCAGAGGGTAGGGCTCAATGGCCAATTTTCCCAATGGAGAAAGGTGAACAGTGGCATACCCCAGGGATCTGTGCTGGGTCTGCTGCTTTTTGACATATTCATAAATGACCTTGAAAAGCGAATAACGAGTGAGGTTATCAAATTGTCAGATGATACAAAACTATTTAAAGTTCTTAAAATCCAAGAGGATTGTGGAAAATTGCAAGAGGATCTTGATAAATTGGAAGACTGGGCATCAAAATGACAGATGAAATTGAATGTGGACAAGTGCAAAGTTATGCTCCTAGGGAAGAACAACCCAAACTAAGGTTACACGTTGCAAGGTCCACATTAGGAACCACCACCCAGGAAAAAGATTTAGGTGTCATTGTGGATAACATGTTAAAACCCTCTGCCCAGTGTGCAGAGGCGGCCAAGAGAGCAAATAGGATGCTAGGTATGATAAGGAAAGGAATGGAAAATAAAACAAAGGATATTATAATGGCTCTATATTGTTCCATGGTGAGACCGCACCTTGAATATTGTGTGCAATTCTGGTCGCCGTATCTTAAAAAGGATATAGCATCATTAGAAAAGGTTCAGAGAAGAGCCACTAAAATGGTAAAGGGAATGGAAGGATACCCCTATGAAGAAAGGCTAAAAAGGTTAGGGCTCTTTAACCTGGAAAAGAGATGGCTGAGGGGAAATATGATAGAAGTCTATAAATTAATGAACAGAGTGTAACGCGTAAACATAGATCAATTGTTTACATTATCAGAATATAGAAAGTCTAGGGGACATGCAATGAAGCTACAGGGTAAACTATTTAAGACTAATAAAAGAAAATATTTTTTTCACTCAACGTGTAAACAAACTCTGGAATTTGTTACCAGAGGATGTAGTAAAAAGGCTGTTCGTGTAGCTGGGTTTAAAAAAGGTTTGGACAAGTTCCTGGGGGAAAGGTCCATAAACAATTATTAAGAAAGGACCGAGGATATCCATGCTTGACCCAATACAAGCATTGTGGAACCTGTGTCTTTTGGGGAAACTGCTAGATACGTATGACCTAGATTGGCCACTGTTGGAAACAGGATACTGGGCTTGACGCACCTTGGTCTGACCCAGTATGGCATATCTTATGTTCTTATGTTCTTATGTACTGTCCTCTGCTTCCTAAGTGCCAGTTTTGAAATTCAGTTCTGTTATGAAGGGAGGGCACAATGTGCTTGTTTATCTAGGGCTTATCAAAGGTTTAATCCTGCCCTACTCTTCAGGCACTGACATGTGGTATGGCATTCCTAGCGTATCGTAAAGAATAAAATAGCACATTGGAGCAGCCTCTCTTAATCTTTAAAATGGAATTCTCTGTTTTTAAACAACCTCCATTAAATTGACTTCAGTTCCATTTTTCTAAACCTGAAAAGTAAACTTTCTTCCAACACGTTGGTCTATGTCACAGTATATACTCGTAGTATGCCTGTCCATGCAGCAAAAGGGAACAAGCGTAAGGTGCTGAGGATAACACCGCAAGAGAAGACAAAGGAACCGAATCAAGAGATCCTTTCAGTACTAATTAGGAATTTGAACACTTTCATTCATAAGTAATAACAGAGTCTGTGATGGAAATGGGAAATATAAAAATGAAATAAGTTCAGAAATACATTCTTTGCCCAGACTGAGGGACAGATGTATAAAAGGGTGCCTTGTTTCCTTTTTGTCTATGGGACAAATACTTAGTATACCTGGCCCTATGTATCTCAAAACCAAATATAGATTGCGATTTTTAGGGTAATCAATTATGAAAAAAAAAAAAAAGAACCTCGAGGAACAAAAGATGACATGGCAAGAAGAATAGTTGCTTTGGTCATTGGCTGGAGGCATTATAGACCCTTGCAGTATGTCTTCAGAGCACCACTTTCCATTTTAAATATTCGGCCTATAGCATTAGTGTCAGATTTACTAAAAGGAACAGCAAGAAATGCTTCAATAAAATACCTGAATAATTTTCATTGAAAGGCCTTTAACTTTTTAATTTACTACTTTAGCATGTTTTTTGGAGTCAAAAGTTTCTCTCATCTACAGTACCTTGCCCATAGCGTGCTGGACTAGCCGCTGATCAATAGTCATTTAAACTGCCATTCTAAGCTAAATCAGCTGCACTTGCTTGTTTGTAACAGCCTAATGGGTTTCAGGTTGATTCTTGGCAGCGATCAAACTTGCTCCTTCAGAACAGCAGTGATGCACAAATGGACATTTTCGGCTTTCAGTTTGTGAATGTCTCTAGTTTATCGTCATACCCATTTACACTTTGATGTGGATCAGTTTAGACACACATTACAAATTAATTCCAGCATAGAATGAACTCCTAATAAGAGATGTTATGAGCAGATAGATTGGGCTGGGACATTCTATTCTTTTGTATAAATTATGGTAAAAATCTATGAGCACTAGGGGGGGCTATGTATAATGAACTACATGCATTTCATAATACTAAGAGGGTCTTATCATGACTTACAGAATTAACAAATCCTAAATACATCTATAGATGGATAACAAAGAAGTCCTTGTTTCTTTTCTCTAGCAGCCATGCAATTTGTAGGCCATTTTAACCTTATTCAGATCAGGTAGATTTTGACCTATTCACAATGATCTAAAGCCACCATTTTAGCAAATCAAATTTTTCATTCAGCAATCTGTTTACTAAGGTGTGGTGAGATTTTGCATTTACCATGCTTTAAATGCAAAAATGTTTTTGCAGTAAATGCGGGTGATGATGCAGGTGCCCAGCATCTGCTCTGCTGTATGTTAAAGTAGTAAATTAAAAAAACGAAAGGCATTTCAATGAACACATAGTTATTCAAGTCTTCTATTGAAGCTATTCTTGCCACAAGAGCAGACCCTTACCGCATGGGCCAGTATTACATGCCGTGATGCTATCTCCTGAGACAGGTAACAATCCCTTACACCAAAAATTAAGCAAGTGCCATGGCCATCATCAATCTGACCCATCTCTCTGGCCCGATACTCCTTACAAGAAAGTACTCTACCTACCAGTGAACTCTTTCCAAATCAAGTCCTTTCTCCCAATCAAGAGAACCACAGAACCCCGTCCTTGATCCAGACCCCGCTACCCAAAAAAAGATACACTGGATAAAGACCCTTCTCGATTCCCATAATGAAGCCCTCCCATTGCAGAACAGATGGACCCTCCCTCCTGAACTCCCTTCTTCGGGACTTCTCTATATAGAACAGCCACTTTTTAGATGCAGATGAGTTGCTGATTTTTTTTAAGCATTCATATGGTCAGCTTTTGGCCTTTTTAAAGGTACTGTGCAAGTCAGCTCAAGCGCACCTCTTCACGAACAAGCATTCAAGGTATCCTCTGCCGTAGTCAAAGGCGTAGATCAGTTCACAGTGGGGGTCTTTTACTAAAGGGCGTTAGCTGACAACCAGTGTTCCGGGGAATAAGATGCTGGGGAAGGAAGGACAGACAAATATGGGCATAAGTATAGATGTAAAAGCTGGTAAGTAGGCGACAGGTGAAAAGAGGGTTACTGTGGGCTGGAGTGGGAATAGAAGGAGGAATAATATCTAGATATATATAGCTAGATAAAAAGTCAGATAAAAGAATGGAGAAGAAAAAGATGAAAAAGATCTATGTCAGAGATAGATGTAGGAGGGGGGAGAAAAAGACAGGGACAGTGAAGAAACAGAAACCGGAAATGAAATCCAGAAAAAGGATTTAAGAAACAAATGACCAGAAACGTGGCAAAGAGAGACCAAGATCAACCCAAATGGGGAAATAAAATAATCAGAAAAAGGTACAAAAAATAATTTCAGTTTTTAGAGAATTAAGTATGTTGGCTTTGAAAATGTGTATTTATTGTATTTTGATCCTTGGGGCAGAACATGCATTTCTCTTTCTCTTTTTGAATGTTTTCCTGCTCACAGAGTCTGGTTTCTTGGGTTTTAAGCTTTCTCTGCTTGTTTGTTTCTAATTTTTAGACATAGGGTGGCATTTTCTAAAGGCATTTACATGGTTTACAGCCCAGTAAACCATGTAAATGCCGTAAACAGAAATTTTCAAAGGCACTTATCTTCAAAAATGTCTCCAAAAATTCCCTCCAAAGCCCCCTACGCGCCTCAATGCTTCTGATTAGCATCAGGGTGTGTTGGGGGCATTCTGCGGAAGAGCGGAGGTACGTGCTAACTGGGCAGCAGCGATTTTCCATGCTGCCTGGTTAGTGCTCTGCCCCAAAAAGATAGGCGAGGAAAACTCTTGCCCGTCTTCATGCAGTATCTAGCAGTGGATTGCGTTTGTGTTGATGTTTCTCATGTAACCACTAGAGTGTGTGTGTAGTAACTAAATCCTATATATCAATCTTATTTTTGTTGGAAGTTTTTGCCATGAGAGGTCTCCCCCTCTAGAAGCGTAACTTCCCTTTTAATTGAAACCACGGTAAAAAATCCGCTTGTACTATATCGTGAAATTATGCACACTATTCAGTGCTATACCACAATGTAGAGTCCCAATATAGCTCAACAGTTATGTCTCAATGAATATAACTTGAATGTAACTTGAATACTCATCTGATGAATGGGTTTTTCGCAGTCTAGATCGCCGAACACAGTATTGCGTTTAGGGCCAAGCCATTCCATACTGGTCCTGTTTCAACGCTTAATGCCACCGCAGAAGTTCCAAATTCATCTAATGAGAGCGCCAAAAAGAGTTCCTTACTCCTTGAAAAAGCACCTTCAGTGATTCAGTCAAACTTCCACTGACTAGCCATGATTAATGCAGTTAGACGCTCTGCCAATCACATTAATCACTTTGAAAATTCCTCCCTCCTCCCCAGAAATTCAGCTGCAGAATTTATCTGATTTCTGTTGCTGAATATCTGCGATGGCTAGACATCAGCAACACTATCCGGTTAGAAGCGATACTCAGCTGCTAACTGGTTAAAGTTAGGTCAACCATTCGCCTGTCCTAGCTTTAACTGGTTAAGCTATCCAATTAGTGCCTGAATATCACTACTAACTGAATAGCGGCTGTCACTGCCCTGATGCACTCACAGACTGCCCCATTTCTAACCAGGATTTTTTTAGGTGATCTGTGGAGATACTCAATGGCACTAACCAGTATGTGTGACCAGGGCCGGATTTACCTTGAGTGAGGCCCTACGCCAACAAAAATTGTGGGCCCCCAGAAAAGATAAAAACGAGCACGCCGGATCAGCTGCTCGCTGTTGGCCCTGACGTCATAATTAAATTGGGAATCCCAAAAGCCAAACTTGGAATGTACAACACTGTAGAAATAAAACTATACAATAATTTGCTCTTGTACTAAACAAAGCGCAGACGTTAATGATGCACATTTACCAGAGCTGACATATTCCAATTAATAAATTCAAAATAAAGAGATATTTTTCTACCTTTTGTGCATTTTTTTTCAGCTGCAATTGCTCCAGCCACTTTCTTCTGGTTTCTTCGTGTCAGTCCACCTCCAATCTTAACCCCCCCAGCCCATTTCCAGCCCAGCCCCCCCCCAGTCCATTTCCAGTCCCAGCCCCCCCCCCAAGCCCATTTCCAGCCCCCCCCCAGCCCATTTCCAGTCCCAGCCCCCCCATCGGCTGACGGTTACAGACTGCGTGCATTTGAGATCCAAACAATTCTTGGATAAGGAGACGGACAAATCGTTGGTATTTGGAAGGCTTCATTACTTGAAAGATGTAGGCAGGTTCTGATCCCTCTGATGGAAAATTTGCCCAGGGGCTGATGGGAAAAGGAGCGGCTAGAAAAAGCAGTGCGGTGATTGGAAGAGAAGGCAATAGACCGGGAAGATAGAGACCGCCGGCAAAACTTAAGGATATTCGGCGTCCCATAGGGGGCTGAATTGCCAGGCTCCAGAAGATTTGTACAGCAGCTCTTAAGGACTTGCTTTCCCACCAAATTAGCAGAGCCCTCATATGAAATAGAGTATGCGCATTGGGAGATACGGCCAAAGCCCGGGGCAGAGCAGAAGCCGCGTGCCCTGATCGTGAGGCTGCTCTGCTATCAAGAAAAGGAGCATGTAATTTTAGAAGCCAGAAAAAGCAACATCATATCATACAATAATTGGACTGTCTGTCTTCTCCGATGTAAGTGCAGAGTCGGCACGCAAAAGGAAAACCATATCGCGATGCATTGGTCAAAGCAGGAATCAAGGCTGCTATTTGGTTTCCGGCCTTCCTGACAGCAGTGATTGAAGGACAGTGGCTCTTTTTGCGGTCCCAGGAAGCGAAGGGAGAGTGTCTCCCTCGCGTCTCTGTTAAGCCCGCAGGGGCTGATGGGAAATTTCCCATCAGCCCCTGCGGGCTTAACAGAGACGCGAGGGAGACACTCTCCCTTCGCGCCTCTCAAAGCCGGCAGGGAAGGATGGATTCAGCGGGCAGAGGGGGCCCCACGGGACAGTCCATGCTGCCGCGGCAGCAGCCAGCATTTTTTTTTTAATTTAATTTTAAGAAAGCTAACAATTTTTTCAATTTTTGTGGGCCCTTGTCAGCTGTGGGCCCTACGCCACGGCGTAGTTGGCGTATAGGTAAATTCGGCCCTGTGTGTGACTGAATATCAGGCTGACCACATTTTAGTCGATTAGCAGGTCTGCTAACCGGCTAAAATACTTTGAAAAAGCCCCCTAAATGAATTGTGTAAGAATGACTAAATATAAATGTTGGGAGCAGAGCTTGGGCCCCTCCAACCAAAAAGGTGTAAGTTGCCCTTTCTGGGATGCCACACCTAAATACTTCTTCAGCCCAGGTGACAGAGAAAATGACCTCCGTGATGCATTGGTGCTGTCAGAAGAGGTATGCCAGAGGCTTCAGGGCTGAGGGAGAGAGAAAGGAAAAGGAGTGCAGATGCCGATTCCCTCTTTCCTTCCCCTCCTTTTACCCACTTCTTTCCTTCTCTCTCCCCAGCACTCTCCCTTCCACACCATCCTCGTTCTCTATCCTTCCTTCTAATGGTCCATCTCTCTCCCCTTCATGCCTCTCAGTACTCCAACTCTATCTTTCAAAGTAAAATGCATCACAAAACCACATCAGGTGCTAGCATCTCACATGCCTGTCCGACAGGAAGATTCTTCAAGTCGCATTTTCAGGAGCAGCATTTTAAGGTTGTGATATTCAGCAATGGTGGCTAGCGATCGCTGCTGCATTTAAACCCTGGATATCAATGCTGGGGCCATATCTGGTAAACCTAACTAGGCAGCAGCAGTATTCGGACGCTGCCTGGTTAGCTTCTGCTGTGAGTTTGGCCAGACTTTAAGGTCCCTAATTTTCATGATGTGCTGCCTTAGTTCCATCCCCAGAATGTCTTGATGCTTGCCTTTTCTGGCCAAATTCAACCAAAATTTGTTGGTTTTTTTCTCTGCTTATGGATTACATTGAAAACATCAACAGGTGACATCCTCATCAGGATGGTTTCCAGCCTGTTCACAGCACTGAAACGATCCTTGCAGTAGTCTTCAGTGACCTGCACAATTAGTTTGATCAAGGCAGTATAACTCTGGTCATGACCTTTCATCTATCTGCTGCCACTGATTTTGCCAACTATGTTGTTGTTCTTTCATATTTGTATGATATGGCATTAGCATTCATAGCTGGGTTTCTCGTTTCTGTCAGAATGTTCCTTTTCTTTTACCCCTGGATCTACTACATCCCTGCCTTGTAAGCTCTCTTGTGGAATGCCCCTGGGGTCTATTCTGCCCCCCCTCCCCGTTTAATATCTTTCTGAGTCCACTGGCTTCTCTAATCCAAAATCTAGGAATCGGCTCTTTTTTTTATGTTGATGATCTTTTGTTGGTCACGTATACTGTGTGATAAGGAACCTTATCATGACTTAGGAAAAAGGGAAAAAGGAAAGGAATTCACCCTTATAAAAGGACCTATTTTGCAAGGTCAGAGAAACAAAACCCCAATCACACCTAGAAAGAAGGAAATTCCCAGATGGAATAGGTTTCAGAGTTCCCCTAGTGGAGAAAAGGAGAGGGAATACAGATCCAGGGTAAAGGACCCTTACATCACTGAGTTCCCTAATTACCCAGCTGCCAGGAGGCAAGCTGATCTCCGTCACCTGATAGGAGAAGAGGTGGGGCTGGAGCCTTGGGGATTTAAGTCTAGGATAGAGAAAGAATCAGGAAAGAGGATGAGGAGAGTCCCAGAGAGAGTCTCAGGGAGAGACCCAAGCAGAAACACAAGCTGGAGGACAGGGCGAGGAAGCACAGGAGAATGGTGGCCAGAGCATGAGGGAGGAGAAGCTGCTACAAGCCCAGGCCCAGTTATGAGCTTTGAAAGCTTGTCTAATACAGAGCAGTGCAGAGTTGCAAGGGATACTCTCAGCTCTAACGGAAGGCAGTCAGCTGAACCCTGTGAACTGGAAGGAGAGGTAGAGCCTATGCAACTAGGTGAACCAGACCTAGCTGTGAATGATGAAGACTCATACATGGATTGCTCCTTGTGCCAATCCTTTACTGCAGAGGGATTGAAAGAAAACCACACTTAAGAGAAAACCTTCAGAGTCAGGTAACCTTGAAAGCCTGTAGATGGTTTTGTGCATGTCGTGTGTTAAAGAAGAAATGTGTTTGCTGAGAAAGCAAGAGCAAGCTGAAGCTCTCTGATTGTGCTTGATAAACACCTGATATCCAGAGCAGTGCACTGGCAAGAAGCCGAGCTAATGGTAAAAGGAAGGAAAGTTTTTGGCTTTGTTTTTGAATATTCCTAAAGCATGGAATAGAGCATTATTTGCTTATGAGAAGTTTTTGTCCTGTTAAAAGTTTTACTTTGTTTGTAAGGAGACAAACCAGCCTGGAAGTGTTTGGGACTATGAGAACAGAAAACTGCCATTGAGAAATGCTGTTTTTGTTTGCTTTAAACAGCAATGCTAGCCAAGCTGGTAGCATTGACTGTTAAAAGGTTTTTCCTTTGAGTTGAAGAACACTATAAGCTGAAAGTTTGCTTTGAGTTTATTTGTGTCCTGATGTGTATTGTGAAGAATCCTGGAGAAAGTATCCAAGGGTAGTATTTGTGAACCTTGCGTTTGAGTCAATAAATTCTGTCATTGCCTTATCATTCGAGCCAACTACAAGTGTTTTCTTCTACCTGAAGCCAAGTGGATTGTGACTGAACTACCTTTCCCAAAGGGCATGGCAAAGGAACCAGTCAGTTAAAGGCTAAAAGGTGAAACTTTCTATGATAACCACGCCCCTCCATACTGGAAGTAAGGGGCAAGGGCGTGACAACTGATTAACTTGCTCCTGATCTATACAATCTAAGCCACCGCCTATTGTAAAACTCTGTGGTTGCATATGAACCATTTTAAACTTAATCCATCTAAAATCACTGCCACTTGGACTAGTAGATGTTCATACTAGCCATTCATTGTCCCATGACTTTCCAGTTTCATTTCATTTATTAATACTTGATATACCACCCTTAGTGGGGACAGCAGAGCAGTTTACAATAAAATAACTTAAACCCTAGAAAAGAAAAGAATGCTGATAATGGATAGGAAAGTAGGGGAGCATAAGATGGGACAACAGAAGAAGTGCAGAGTATTAGGGGGAGAAGGAAAAGTGGGAAGGGCAAACACTGATAGAGACCACTAAATGGAATCAGATAGAATGTCAAAGGCTGTACAAAATACATGGGTTTTGAATTGTGCTTTGAATTTTACAAAATAAGATTCTAGGTGAAGGGATGAAGGGAGGCTGTTCCAAATGGAGGGGCCAAGGAAATAGAATGCAGAGTGGTGTGTCGTTTCCAGGTGTGCTTGGGAGAGAGAGGGTAGGAAAAGGTGATTCATATGGATCATTGAAGGGCATGCAGGATGAGTGAAGAAATAAGGTATTCTGGAAAACCAGTAGAAAGAGTTTTGTGAACCTGTGTAAGAATCTTGTAATGGATGTGAGATGGAATAGGAAGCCAATGAAGACGAATAAGAAGATGAGTCACATGGTCAAAGCAAGATGCATGATAGCTTAATCTGGCGGCCATGTGCTGAACTAACTGGACACATTTCAGGGAGTATAGTGGAAGACCTGCAAGTGCTGTGTTACAATAGTCTAGTTGGGATAGAAGGAGTGAGACTGCAAGTGTGATTAGAGCAGGGGTAGATAAAATGGGGCAAACTGCTCTGATCCTTTGAAGGAAGAAAAGGGAACGTTGGATGACCTGGCTGATGTGATCGTGATATGAAAGAGGAGAATCCAGAATGACCATGACATAGCAAAAGAATGATGTAAGCTGGATAGATACACCATGAAGGACAGGACTGACAGAGGTAGGAACAATTGGACCAGAGAGCCATGTAGCAGTGGTCTTGGAAGACTTGAGTTGAAGACAGTTTGTAAACAACAGATCAGCAACAAGGTGGAGACATGCATTTAGGTCGGGAAGGGAGGGATCAGTATGAAAAAGAAAAAGGTAATCCATGTAAAAGTATACTGAAATACCTTGTTGCTGGATCAGGAGGGCTAGTGGTGAGAGAAAGATGTTGAAAATTAATGGTGTTAGCACTGAGTCCTGAGGAACATCACAGATGAGAGGAAATGAAGAGGAGACAGAAGAACTGAAGATGACAGGAACGCTGGGAAAGAAAAGACACAAACAACTTGAGGACAGTGCCATGGAGACCAATAATCATGCAGGTGGGTAAGGAGAAGATCATGGTGGACCAGATTGAAGGCTGCAGAGAGATCAAGAGATACAGAGATAGTAATATTCCCACAGTCCCAAGAATGATGAACTTTGCTGAGCAGTGAGAGAAGGATGGAATATGTAGAGTGGCCAGCATGGAATCCAGATTGGGGGGGATGTAAAACATTGGTGAGTTCAGGGTGAGAGGTCAACTTCTGGGAAACTAGCTTCTCCAGTAGTTTGGAAAGAAAAGAAAGATTGGACTGTAGTTAGAGGGGGATGATTTGTCAAGTGTGGGCTTTTTCAGAAGGGGCTTGATAATGGCTTCTTTCCAGGGAAAGGGAAAGACACCAGAGGCGAGACTGTTGTTGATGATGGAGTCGAAAATAGGTTGGAGAGCCATGGAATCATTAGTAAGCCAGGATGAGGGAAGGGTATCAAGACTACACATGATCTTCCTGGAGGAGGAGGCAACCTTGTAAGTGTGATGGAAGATACAGGGGTAAAATCACACCAGAAGTGTGACAGCGAGAGCGTGGAGGACTGGGAGTTGGGGGCGGAGCATAGTGAAGGAGTAGAGGGAGCAACAACAGGGACGTTTTGACATAGAGTAAAGATCTTGTTGTGGAAAAAGACAGTTAGTTGCGAGCAGGAAGGACAACCATCGAAATTGCTGGATGGGGAAGATGAGAGAGAAGAGAGAATAGAAGACAACTGATGAGATTTCAAGGAGTATTGGGTTATCAGTGTGCAAAAGTAATATTTTTTTTGGCAGCAACAACCATATGATGGTAGGATCAGTGAGCACTGTGGAAGGACTGGAGAGCATCAGGAGACTGAAAGCATCTCCACTGGCGCTTGGCCCTACGAAGATGAGTGTGGGTGAGCCGCAGGCTAGGATGGAACCAGATGGCGGCACCATTGATGTCAGGAGGTACAGGCCAGGGCAATCTGATCCAATGCAGAGAAGAGAAGAGAATTCTGAAGACAAGCCTGTTCATCCATTACTTTCAACGGCAGCTTTAAATACTTAAGAGTTATTCAAAGAACAAGTGTCTGTGATTTTTAAATCCATCTTTTTCACATTACATCAGTTCCAAGATGTTCAACCTTTCCTTGACCATTCAGCACAGCACACTATCATCCACACTCTTGTTATACTTCATTTTGATGATGGTAATTTAATTTATTCTGGGTCTACACTCCACTGAACTCAAGTATCTCCAAACCACCCTGAACACTACCATTCGTATACTTTCAAATGCATACAGATACGACCATGTGACTTATATTTTTCTAGAGCTTCATTGATTACTCAACAGATTCTGTATCCAGTTCAAGATGTTTTGCTTAATGCACAAAACACCTTACACAGGAATCCCTCTCTTTATTTCTGTGCTCACTATCCCCTTTACTTCAACATGATCCTTGCATACTATTTTTGAAAGCTGACTGCTAATTCTATCGATTCATCGTTCCAAGTTGGAGTCCATGAGGAACTCTGCCTTTTCTACAGAGGATCTGCTCTTCAGAATAGCCTGACCCATGCCTTATGGAATAGAAAGTTCCTATAAAAAATTTTGTGTAAACCCCTATCTTTTCTCTCTTACATTTGTTAATGTGGTGTGATTGTCTCCACTGCCAAGTCTGTTCTTATTCCCTCTTTTCTATTCTCTCTTAAATATTTCCTTTTTCCTATATAATGATGGTGTTCTCTATTATTTTCTATTTTTTTAGTGTAAAATACTTTGATAATATGAAAAGCTGTATATCAAGGTACCTAAGAAACAATAAATGATATCATTTTATACCACAAGACTGCCACTAGAGGTTACTGCTGCCATTTTGTAACTGGATAGCTACTGGAATGGGAGAAGGAGTACTACTTCTGCCCTGGACTACTTAAACTATGAGAAAAAATCCCCCCTCCCCCGGGTTAATCTTGAGAGAGTCTAGCAGTTGGGGGGGAGGGGTTGGATCTGAGGAGGGGGCTTCTGTTTGGTGGTCTCCTGGCAAGTGTTATCTTGAAGGGGTGTGTAACTTGTCAGAGGTAATAAGAGGGATGGCTGCATTTTAAGGTTTTGAAATGTGGTGGTGTTCAGGGGATATTTGTGCCATGTTAGGGGCAATCCACTAGGGGGGAGTCTTGTTGGATAATATTGGGGAAATCTGATCAGGTGGGGTCAGATCAGAGGTACTCTAGCTGCATGGGGATTTTTTTCTTTTTAAATCCTGATAGGCAGGGGCCCATGCTACTAGTCTCCTGATCTGCACTTAAGATCACCTCCTGAGGCAATGTGCTAGCTGTCACCGGGCACCCATAGCCATTCTCTATCCAGACCCCACACTTATCCTGCATCAACTCAGGTGAAGCACTTAGCATGGGTTTTTTACCGCAGTGCTGGTTTTTAGCACATGGTAACCGTTAGCATAGACACATGCTAAATACTTAAAACACTTTAATTAACATTCCACTCAATCAGCAAATCTGGAACTGAGCTACCAAACAGGTCTATATTATTATACATAGATATGTAGTTTGACAAATATTGATAGATATCTATTTATTTATATATTTTGATAAACCATCTATTTATAAACCATTTATATGTATATACAGGGTGGCCCAAAAAAAGTTAGAACATCTCGTAGCATATAAGTTATTTAAAAATTCAAAAAGACAGATGTAAACAATTGACAAATTAAAAAAAGAAGATGGCAACCGGAAATTGTCGAAATAAAGACGTTATATAGCTAAAAAAGGTAAATAAAGTAAACTATTCAAGATATGTGTCTTTATCTCTCTCTGTTATACATGAGTGTATGTGTGTGTACTGGAAATCTGTGTCACTTGTGGAGTCAAAATACATGTGAAATACTCACATTATTTTTTTAATTTAAAAAGGCAGCAAAGTTTTAATTTTAAAGCAATGTTTTTATCACTTCTACAAGATTTATTGTGGTGGTGGTATGGAGCGTGGCTATCTTCATTATTTTCCCAGTATTTGCCTGTCTGTCTCATTCATCATGAAAGATCTTCCCACATGGTTATTTACTGTGAAATGTGTGTAACAAATAAAATATTGTTCTAAGTATTATTTTTTATTTTAAACATGCTTACAACAAAGCACAGAGAGGATATTTAAGGATATTGTGAACATAGCATAAAGAGGATAGTTACTCTTTAGGCTATTTTCCAATAGGAAAGGTTCGTCAAGAGGCAAAGAACACAGTTTCCTTGCCAAATACTAGAAACCTTTGGGTTTTATTTTGGAGAAGAACTAGTTGACCAACTGATACCCAAAAAACATTTCAATATAATGAGGAAGGGGTTTCCATATCCTGCAAAGACTCCAGGTTTTTTTTTACACAACCAAAATAGACATTAGAATTTTACATTCACTAATAAATGTCTGTTCTCTCCATTTTAAACCTTTTATTGTATTCTGCATAGGTAGATGAAAAGAGGTCTAGTGATCTGAGAGGCCTTTTCACTAAATTTCTGGTATTTGTTTTGTACTAACTGCACATTATGTGCAAAACGTAGCGCATGGTAAGTGTGAGGTAACTGTTGGTTGCATGCCCAGCATCTGTACTACATTTACTGCACTGGGCAGACACCTATCAAAAGGTAAATTCATCAGCTGATTGCATGAATGCACTTATTATACCATCTGCTATTGCATTTACCGCAGCTCGCTGAATCAAAAAATGCCCAATCAGCATCAGCAGCCCCTCTCCAAACCTCTAGTCCACTAATCAGCATCAGCGTTTTTATCTTTCTTTTATCTTCATTAGGCTTGATATACCGCACCTTCAGATAAGCAGCAGGGTGTTGTACAAAAATAAAACAATTTATATAAACCAGGAAAATGGAAGCAGAATACCATAATCAGACAGGAAAGATAGCACAGTCATACAGGGAGGGCAGAGGAGACCACGGTGGGGTAAGGAGGTTAGAGGGAGACAGAGAATGGAAGGGCTGCTTCAGCATCACTATCCCTCAAAGAACATTATCCTGCCATTAACATGCTGCTCCCGTGCCCCTCCTAATCAGCATCTCCATCCCCAACCTCCCATCAGTATGCAGAACTCACCCTCACATCATAATCCCCCAATAAGCATCACATCACCCTCCGCCCACCTCCAAATTTGAAGCCAATCCCTCAGGGACTGGCACTTGCCAGGGGTTTCCATGGTGAGTTAGTACCAAGACAGTAGGAATCCCCAGATGTGTCCCACCTAGGTTCCGAATGCTGGTTTTGATATTCATGGTAGTCTCATAGTACTGCCACTAGGGTTTAAACTAGCAAATCAGGAGTATGCTGGTTGGGGTTGAATCATGGGATGGTGGATGTTCCTTATGCTAATGCTTGTTGGAGAGTATTGGGGACGAGGGCTGAGTTCAGCAGCCTGACTGCAGTGATTGATTTTTTTTATTTTACCTGTATTGGTCATGTCAATGGGCTGCAGAAAGTACAGGTGATCATTAAGTACACCTGCACAACCTGTAGCAGAGACAGTGCATAGTAACTTGCCGTGTGCTAATTGCAAGGGTTGTCCATGTCCATAACATGCCCAGTCTCCACCACTTTCCAACCCCCTGCTTCAGAAAGCAGCTAATGCACAATAATTCTTACCATGCACTAATTTACACATTAACTACTTAAAGGCCACCTTATAAGCTTAAGTATCCATTATTCATGTGTTGGTCCAGTAAGATGCATCACAGACTTCTCCAGGACCCATTTGCTTACTGTAACTCTGTACTAGCTATTCTGTGTCATTGGGAACAATGCTTAAAACATCTTGTCCATTGAATCAGCTGAGACATTTTGCAAGCTAAATGTATTCCTGCTTTCTAAAACCATAGATTGTTCTCCAGATATTTTACATTATGTCATTGTTATGCATAAAGAGTAGTAATAATGAAGCAGAATACTCTGAATTTTCCTAATCTTAGCCCTGAAACATTTTTTACTGTAATGGCTAAGTAAATAGGAAAATAACTTATGTTTGTTTCTCAATTAGATCGTAAGCTACATTGAACAGGCCTATCTTTTGTATGTACATATCTATTCAACACATTGCATGCCTAGTAGCATTACATAAATAAGTAGGACTAGTTGTATTACAGTAGTCTTTTTTTTTTTTTCCCAGCAGGTGGAGGTTCATCGTCCTAGCTACCCTCTGCCATGTTAACCAGTAAGTAAAGATTTTCTTGCTTCAGCCACGGGCCTCAATATCCTGGTGAAGGCTATCATTGTCTTTTGTGGTCTTCCTCTGAATCCTTTTCTCTTCATACTTCAGTGTGGAGAACTTCATTCTGGAGTGGAACGGGTAAACGTAGATTGATTGTTTACATCATCAGAATATAGAAAGACTAGGGGACATGCAATGAAGCTACAGGGTAACCTATTTAAGACTAATAAGAGAAAATATGTTTTCACTCAACGTGTAATCAAACTCTGGAATTTGTTACCGGAGGAAGTAGTAAAAGCTGTTAGTATATTTGGGTTTAAAAAAGGTTTGGAGGAAAGGTACACAAACCATTATTAAAAGGGACCCGTGATATCACTTCTTGAACCCAATACAAGCATTGTGGAACCTGTGTCTTTTGGGGAAACTGCTAGGTACGTATGACCTAGATTGGCCACTGTTGGAAACAGGATACTGGGCTTGATGAACCTTGGTCTGATCTAGTATTGCATATCTTATAATCTTATGTTCTAAGCCAAATTGTAGATATTTATAACTACAGAGGGATCCTTTACTTAGGCACCCTTTTACTAAAGTGCGCTAAGCAGTTAATGGGCATTTTAGTGCATGGGAACTGCAGTAACTATTACCATTACTGCATGATATTTTCTGCAGGAACTGCAAATCACGTTATGGGATGGAAATGGGTGGGTTAGGGGCGGAGAGTTGACATGGAGAACACAATGCATTTAGCGCAGGGGAATATAGCATGTGCTATCAATACTGCAATTAGCAAGGGTATACTTGGTGACACCTAAATGGGTGGTGTAAGGTGCACCCACATTAATTGCAGCACACCTTAGAGTATGCGTCGCCAAGGTAACTGCTAGGAACATGTCGGCAGTGCTCCCAATAGTTCCCATGAAGGCTTTGTACTTAACACACATTAGTTTTAGCACAAATGTGTAATAAGTGCAGAAACCTAATGCACTTTAGTAAAAGGCCCCCTTAAGCAACCTACCTTGGGGATATTCCCTTAGTACAATATCTAGCCACAACCTTCGTAGAACCCTTGACCCCACTTTATGTAGTGTTTAAGTAAGCATGGGCAGTTCCAATGAGAGAACATGGATAAGCAGGAGAATACTATTTAATTGTTCTCAGCGATAAATGAACAGTTATAGGCTTACATTTGCTCTCTGCAGCAGCAATAGTAGATAATAGGGAGAGGCTGTCATTTTTACATGACATGAAAACATTAAAAACAATATTCCCTGTTTTCACTGTGGATTTCCTAAGCATGTATTTCTTGAAAGATTTGCCAAAGTACATATGTTGTACATGGCCCCTGTTTAATAAAGTATGATAAGGATTTTATGTTACTGTGTGAAATCTACCAAATATAATGCAATTAAGAGGGTAATTTAGGAAGAGTCGGCTAGATTTATGTGCAGATTTATGCCTCTCTTATAAAGCAAGGTATGTAGATACTTTATTTTGTAAAATAGGGGTACAAGTGGTGAAAAACACACAAATTTCAGTCGCAAGCACTTATGCCAGCTCTGTGGCTCGTGTACATGCCCATGCCCATATTGTCACATAACTCATGTAGGGCCTGATATTCAAAAAAGCCAATATTTAAACATCATGGCCAGCACGTATATAATCAGTGTGATAGTCAGCCAGCATTTACCCAGATTGCAACTTTGGTCTGCTTTTTGCACAGCCCAAGTTGTCCAGAGAGGTGCTGACTGAATATCACACAGGCCAGATAAGTGCCAACAGGACCATACCAAACTAGAAATGCACCCTGTGCAACTCAAGAACCTGGTGCCGCCTCCTCCACTCAACTACATACAAGAACTCAGTTTTGTTGGTTTTCTGGAAGCCTAATGACAACATTGGTTTCTCTTCTGTACTTGCGCCCTGTACGGCCGCACCAGTCACACAGCCCTTGTTATGGGCCTGATTGCCGACACTCCCTTGCTCTGCCCACAGGCCATCCATTATTTGGATAATGCTGCTGAATATCATGGTCAGCACCCTTATCCAGAGAGCCTCCCAATGGATGACCAGCTAAAGGTTCTGAATATCGGCTCCATAAATTATAGAATTTATGTGCATAATTTGTGCTTGGCCATGCTCTTCCCAAACTCTGCCCATGTGTCTCCCCACATTGCAGGTAGTCACAATTAGCCAATGCATGTACTTAAAGAAAAGCGACCTGCTAACATACGTGCGTAAGTGCCCATTAACAAGGCTAATGACCAAAATACTGTGATTCATGCATATGCCTTTATGCTGCTCTCTATAAAATTACCCCTTAATGCAAAACCTCTGTATTAATTGTTTGGGGCATTTCCAGCATTACTGGGAGGGCTGCTATGTAATTAATGTAGAGAGAAAGTTACTTCTATTTCTTAAGGGGGATAATTTTGTAAACAGCTTTTGTGCATAAAATGGCATGATATGGGCATAAATGGGATCTTATAAAAATAAGTCACACCCAGTGGCGGCATGGGGGTTTCTGCTGCCCAGGGCCGGCCCGTCCATTGAGCAAGAATGTTTTTTGCACAGGGCCCCGCGTAAAAAACATTCTGCTTTAAAAGTAAATTTTAAAATAAAAAAAACTGTCTGCTGCCGCCGCCACGTCGGCAACAGCAGTATCGAATATCCCGCGGGGCCCCCCCTGCCCGACAGAGTCTGCCCTCCCTGCATCAGATCCATCTCCGCAGTCACACTGGCTTTCAGAGCGCGGAGTGAGACTAGTTTCCCTTTCGTGGCTCTGTTAAGCCCACAGGGGCTGATGGGACTTTCCCATCAACCCCCGCGGGCTTAACAGAGCCGCGAGGGAGAAACTCCTTTCGCGCTCTGAAAGCCGGTGCGACTGCGGAGACGGAGCTGATGCAGGGAGGGCAGGCTCTGTTGGGCAGTGGGGGGCCTCGTGGGATATTCGATTCTGCTGTTGCCGCTGCGGTGGCGGCGGCGGCAGCAGACAGCTTTTTTTAAATTTTACATTTTCCCTGGGCTGTTGAGGTGGGAGTTAGGACTGGAAATGGGCTAATGGGGTTAGGACTGGAAGAGGGCTGATAGGGGGTTAGGATTGGTAATGGGCTATGGGGAGATAAGTCTGGAAATGGGGTGATGGGGGGTTAGGACTGGTAATGGTCTATGGGGGGGGCTAAGACTGGAAATCGGCTGATGAGGTTAGGACTGGAAGTGAGCTGATGCGGGGTTAGGACTGGTAATGGGCTGGGGGGGGCTTAAACTGAAAATTGGGTGATGGGGGTTAGGACTGAAAATGGGCTGATGGGGTTAGGACTGGGAGTGGGCTGATGGGGGGGTTAGGACTGGTAATGGGCTATGGGGGGGCTTAAACTGAAAATTGGGTGATGGGGGGTTAGGACTGGAAATGGGCTGATGGGATTAGGACTGAGAGTGGGCTGATTGGGACTTAGGACTGGTAATAGGCTATGGGGGTGGGCTAGGACTGGTAATGGGATGGGGGGGTTCCTAGGACTGGAAATGGGCTGAGTGGAAGGCTTGAACTGCAAATAGCTGATGGGGACAGGGGCTTGGAATGGAAATGGGCTGAGTGGAAGGGGGGCTTGAACTGCAAATAGCTGATGGAGAAGGAGGCTTTGGAATGGAAATGGGCTGTGAGGGGAGGGAGCTAGGACAGGAAATGGGCTGATTGAGGGGGCTAGGATAGAACTGGGAATTGGGTGTTGGGTGGAGCTAAGATTGGAAATGGGCTGTGGAGGGTGCTTGGATTGAAATGGACTCATGGAGGGGCTAGAACTGGAAGTAGGCTCATGGGGGGCTTGGATTGGAAATGGGCTGAGTGGAGGGGAGCTAGGATTTGACATGGGCTGATGGTGGGGCTAGGAAAGGACTAGAAATGGGCTGATGGGAGGCTGGTATTGGAAATGAGCTAATGGAGGGGCTTGGATAGGACTGGAAATGGATGGGGGAGCTAGGATTGGAAATGGGCTGATGGGGGGGCTAGGAATGGAAATGGGCTGATGGGGGGGCTAGGACTGGAAATGGGCTGATGCGGGGACTAGAAGGGAGCGGATACTGGGTAGGGCTGGAACTAGAAGGGAGCTGAAGTTGGGGGAGATTAGAATGGGATGGAGCTGGGACAGTGAAATGGAGAGGGGAAAATATTTTGTGTGGGACGGAAGAAAAATCTACAATTGGCTGGGTATTGGGAGAGTAAGTGGTGATTGAGGATGGAGGGGTAAAATTTGAGTGGATGAAATAGGAATGAGGAAAGAGCAAACGGAGAAAGATTAGTATGTTAAAGCAGATGTAGAAAGAGAATGGAAAAAAATTAGAAGAGAGAAGAAAGGACAAATGGACAGCAGATGATGCAGAGTTAGCAGAAGACACAAAGAAACCAGAAGAAAGTGGCTGGAGAAATTGCAACTGAAAAAAAATGCACAAACGGTAGAAAGAAATCTCTTTATTTTGAATTTATTAACTGGAATATGTCAGCTCTGAGAAATGTGCATCATTAACATCTGCGCTTTGTTTAGTACAAGAGGAAATTAATTTATAGTTTTATTTCTACAGTGTTGTACATTCTAAGTTTGGCTTTTGGGGTTCCTAGTTGAATTGTCTTCCTGTTTCTAAATTGTGATTCCTTGTTTGGTGATGGTCTGTGTTCTGCATGTGTAAAAGTGGAGTGGATTGGAGGAGTGGCCTAGTGGTTGGGGCAAGGTACTTCAGGCCGGAAGGTCGGGGGTTCAAATCCCACTAGAGGACAGCAACCTTGTGCTGGAAGGACTGGGGTTTTCTAGTCCCACAGGTGCTCCTTGTGGTCTTGGGCAAGCCACTTAACCCTCCATAGCCCATGTTCCCTGTAAAATAGTTATCTCCGAGTTATAATGTCCTGTTCAATGTAATTTCAGTTTGTTCAATGTAAACCACACTGATGCAGAATAGCGCGGTATATCAGAGAATGTAAATAAATAAATAAAATAAATGTGTAACTGAGCTGAGGTATTCTGTTTATGTAATTCCTATTTGACATTGCCACTTGTTCTCTTTCCCCAGTAGGTCATGTATTGTTATTCTCTGAAATGTATTGGTTTAATATTTGCAGTGTTGCTTTTTGATAGGTAGGGTATGGTGCTTTGTGAGTCCTGGTAGTGCTGTTAGGATACGGCGGGTTTGCTATGGGTTCTAAATGGGCAGTGTTTGTAGTAGTTCCTAATGTGCCTGGTGGTTGGCACTGGATTATAGTAATGTAGAAATCTTTTAGTCTTTCTTTATCCATACACTCATTAAGAGGCATGTTTACTAAAAGTTAGTGTATGGTAACATTTTGCAAATATTTATGCAAATGAGGCCCCTTATGCAAATGAGGCCACGCACCGAGTCTCCGCACATGGCCCCGCACCCCCCTTGGGCCGCCCCTGCTGCTGCCCTAGGCAGACCCTCAGTGCTGCCACCCCCCCCCCCAACATTGTGCCTCTCTCCAGCCCACTAGGCCTCCCCCCACCTTGCGCTGAAACAGTAGTGGCTGCACTACCATTTCAGCACTGCATTGGGCCTTAAAGAGCCTGCGTGCACTTATAGCCTGCCACTCCTGTCTCCTCTCTGACGGAACTTTCTTGGAGGGCGGGCAAGTGCGTCAGGTCAGAACTGTGTTTTAAAGCCCACCATGGTGCCGAAGCAGCAGTTCAGCTGCCGCTTCTCAGGGTTGGGTTAGTCATGTCGCCCACCAGGGTCTGCCACCCTAGGCAACCACCTATTTTGCCTAGTGGATAGGCTGGTCCTGGTCACACCTAATAGCAATGCATGGTGCAAGTTGGCAGAGAGTTGTACAGTAGGCGTACACAAGGGTGGAGTTAAGGTGAAACATAGGTGGAGTTTTGATGCCCATGAATATCTTATAAAATACATTCGCATGCACATAAAGTACAGTATGTGCTAACATTTACACCTAATCTGGCACTATTGCTGCCATATTTGCATTAGTAGGCAAGATGGTGGATGTGGAGGTACAGTATATGCAGGAGAAGTTCTTTGGGGCAGTGATTTGTATATTTTCTGATATATCTAAGCAGACAAAGACCCAGCACAATGAATTCATGGCTCTTCGTCCATGAGTCCTTGAGCTAGGGGGAACCTGGCTCTTGAAATTTCCTGTTTTGTGTTATGTTAGTTTTGAGGGCAGACACTACTTAATTTCGGACCCTAAACAGCTCCTTGATTTAATAATTGCCTGGGAAGGGAAATCTGAGGCTGCAGGGGAAAGTTGCATAGTGTGCGTTCCGCTGGCAGTGTAAGTTCCACAGCCTTCAGAAAGTCTATGGTAAATTTCTTTGTATTTAATTTCCCATCTTGCCTGTTATTTTGTGGTCAAATTGGCAATGACGTGGTGATTTTTTCTTTTTTGTAATTTGTTTTGGATTGCCTGTTCTTGTATTGAAAAATTGCATAAATAAAAAATGGCAAAAATGAAAAAAAAATAGCACCAAAATAGGTGATTTCCTGCTGAGTTAACTTAGGCACCCCATTATATAATTACCCTCGAACTGCACAGTAGATGGGCCACAATGTAGTTACATGCAACACTTGCAGTTGTATGAATTACTCTGCGTTATCTACCACGCTAACAGTTAATGTGCAGTAATGACCTCCATGTTTAATGTAAGATGCAGTTCCCACTCATTATACACCCATTCCATGTCCAAAAATGGCTTTTTCCATGTTAATTGTTTAACCCAGAAATTAGCAGCTGCTGACAATTAACATGCTGCCTTACGTGTTAGTGTGCATTAATTCCTGAATTAACAGTGACTGTAGCTTCGTAAATAGGCCCCAATGTGCACTAAAAATGAAACGGATGAAACAAATGATGCACATGGGAAAAAGTAAATAAACAGAAAATGAAATTATTTTTTCCCAAGCTGGTAAATATTACAATATTGAGGACAATTTTGAAAAAGCCATTAACAATGCAAATGACTATTTATCTAGGTAAAAAACCCTTTAAAAATTGCCCACTCTTTATGCAGATAAGGGTTATTTTAGAAGCATTGTATGACATATCCACATGTAATGCATGTGTAAATGGTGATCTCAGAACACTGCTATTTGCATGTGGAAATGGCCCGGAAAACACAGATTGTAAGCGGAATGTTTTGGGCTGGTCTGAAAATTATACTTGTATTTTCCATTTTACAATGTCCACAAATGTCCCTGTTGGATTTCCACCTCCTCTGAGGCATTCATTAACCTCTGCAAGGTGCTCATAGTAAAAACAGAATAGTCCTTCATAATTTCCTTGTGTAACTTTATCCCAAGCATGCATACAGTACTTTTTGAAATCGGTAAAGGATATAAAAAATTTCTTTGTTTTATATAGTGCCTTCAGGGAACCAGATCTTATTTTTGTTTTATGCCTTTCCAATTGTCACTGCTATTTTATTGTGTAAATTATGATAAAAACGTCCTCAGTTCCACTGAGAAGCTGTCATTTTGGCTAATGGTCAGGGAATATTTTTTAAACAGCTGAAATTTTGCAGGATATTTTATTCACCTTCCTTTGGATCCCCCACTGTATTTGTTAAAACAAGATCCTGAAGTGTACTGAAAACAAATGGACTGTTTTTCATTTCAAACCACTGCTTGCCCACGAGAACAAATATTGAAGAAAATGCTAAAATAATTTAAAAAAAATTCATACTCAACTTTCTAATTTTTATAGAAGCTAAGTATTATGCATAATGTGAAGCTCTGTAAAGCTACCTGAGGCATGATAAGTGAGATTTTCTGTTGAAAAGTAATTCAATCTGTCATCCTCTCCCTGCACAGAAAATTAATTGCCTGGTGACAGATGAGGTGTTTTCTTATTACACTTCAGCAGCACTGCCAATTAGTTAATTTAAAGAAGGTTCTCCTATGACTAGTAATATACAGAGGAAGAAAAAAATCATTAACTACCTTCTGCTTAAAAAAAAGGTGTTCTCTATATAAATGAAAAAAAGACAAGATGGCAATTATATAGATAAACCACCAGGCCAATATAATCATTAGAAAAAGAAGAATCTGTGGATAAATGATTCTAAAAACTACGTAAAGAAATGCCATTGAACTAGCTGTCACCTAATGAAATATTCCCCATGGTACCAGACGGCTGGGCTTCCCCTGTGGGCCCATTGTCTTCCTACCGTGCAAGGTCTTGTTTCAGCCAGTGCATCCATCAAAGCCAGTGGACATGTGAATTAGCTGGGCAGCTCAGAGGCCAGTGAGGGTGCTACTTGGCAGAGTATGCATGGATATTGGTGTGCACAAGCACCCCTAGCAGTCACTGGCAAATAGACTTCATTTCCAGCACTTCTAGGGGGTAATTTCTTAAGGAGCTGTGTAAAATTACGCACCATCTATATGTGCAAATCATGGTAGTTTAGTGAGGGAGAAGTGGCCTAATGGCTGGGGCAAGTTACCTCAGGTCAGAGGTTCAAATCCCACTAGAGGACAGCAACCTTGGGCAGGAAGGACTGGGGTTTCTAGTCCCACAGGTGCTCCTTGTGGTCTTGGGCAAGCCACTTAACCCCCCATTGCCCATGTTCCCTGTAAAATAGTTATCTCCAAATTTTAATGCACTGTTCAATGTAATTTCAGTTCAATGTAAACAGCCTTGATATCATGAAAGGCGGTATATACGAAATGTTAAATAAATAAATAAATAAATTTATGTATGTTATTGGACATTTGTGTGTGTATGTTTAGCTGGTTGCATATTGCTGATTGGGTTAGAAATTGGCTGAGTGGGATGTGACAAAGGGTACAGGTAAATGAAGTTCACTCTGAGGAGAGAGGGGTTACCAGTGGTGTTCTGCAGGGATTTGTCCTTGGTCAGATTGTTAGTGATATTGCGGAAGGGCTGTCAGATAAGGTTTGCCTCTTTGTGGATGATACCAAAATCTGCAATAGAGTAGACACCCAGGAAGGTGTATATAACATGAGGAGGGATCTAGCTAAGCTTGAAGAATGGTCTAGAATTTGGCAGCTGAGACTTAATGCTAAACAATGCAGGGTCATGCATTTGGGCTGCAAAATTCAAGGGAGCAGTACACAGCCAGGCGATCGGCATGTCGGCCTCGGGTGCTGTTCTTCCCTCCCCTCACCCCCCACCCCCTCCCCCCTCCCCCCATCCTTACCCGAAATAACTCCGCGATACCATATTGTGCCACTAATATAACAACTTTATTTTTTCATAACATTTGGAATCACAGTATACATAACTGTTGGCCACAGCATAATTAAGCATATCAATACATAACAGTGAATACCATTTGCAACATAATCCCCAAAATAACCAACAACCTATTGGCTTCACTTCTCGAGAGGCCTGCCGGTGCCCGCTGTGTCCGGCCGCGTTAATTCGCAGCCGGATCTGTGTCACTAACAATCTAACCAAGGACAAATCCCTGCAGAACACCACTGGTAACCTCTCTCTCCTCAGAGTGAACTTCATTTACCTGTACCCTTTGTCACATCCCACTCAACCAATTTCTAACCCAATTAGTCACTTTAGGAACCATCCCTAGGGTGTTTAGTTTGTTTATAAGTTGCCTGTGTGGAACAGTGTCAAAGGTTTTACCGAAATCTAAGTAAACCACATCTAGGGTTCTCCTGCGTTCCAACCCCCTGGTCACTCAGTCAAAGAAATCAATCAGATTTGTTTGACAAGACCTGCCTCTGGCAAATCCATGTTGTCCTGGATCTGCTAGTCCATTGGACTCCAGAAACCTATTTTCTCTTTCAGCAGCATTTCCAATAATTTACTCACTACAGAGGTTATTCTAATCAGCCCGTAGTTTTCAACCACATGTCCGCTTTTGTGTAAAGGGACCCCATGTGCCTCTCTCCCATCCTCTGGCACCACTCCCAACTCCAAAGAGGCATTGAAAGGGTCAGTTAGTGGAACTGCTAGAATGTCCCCCAGTACTTCTGTCCACAAAAGAAGAGTGGGTCCTGGGCATGATTGTGTCTGATCTTAGAGTAGCTAAACAGGTATAAAAGGCGATGGTGAAAGACAGAAGGGTGATTGGGTGGATAGGGAGAGGAATGGCCAGCAGAAAAAAGGAGATTTTAGTGCCTCTGTTTAAGTCTTTGGTGTGATCTCATTTGGAGTATTGTGTGCAGTTCTGGAGACTGTACCTTCAAAAGGATATACATAGGTTAGAGTCGGTGAAGAGGGTCGCTACTAAAATGATTAGTGGTCTTCATTATGAAGCATATGAGGCAGACTTAAGGATCTTAATATGTATACTTTAGAGGAAAGGCAGGATAGAGGAGATATGATAGAGATGATTAAATACCTCTGTGGCATAAATGCACAGGAAAAGAGTCTCTTTAAATTGAAAGCAACCTCTGCTATGAGGGGACATAGATGAGAGTGAAAGAGGATAGAATCAGGAATAATGCGCGGAAATATTTCTTTATGGAAAGAGTGGTAGATGCATGAAATAGTCTCCCAGTGAAGGTGGTAGAGATGAGGACAGCATTTGAATTCAAGCATGCATGGGACAAACACACAGGATCTCTAAAGGAAAAAAGGGGAATATTGTAGTAGTTGATATGGAAGGGCAGGCTAGATAGGCCATGTGGTATTTTTCTGTCGTCATGTTTTTCTGTTTCTATGTTTGTCCATCTGATTAACTCTTGCCTCTGACCCTCGCCATCTCTTTATAACTCTCAACTCTCTGCTCAAGATGCCTCCACTTCAAACCCCCCCCCCCTCCTTTTCTGCCCAAACTCTGGCTGATTACTTCCATGACAAAATCCACAAGATCACACTCCAGTTCCCCATGACATCAGCTACTTCCCCTCCTTCCCCTCTTCACTCCCAAATCCCCCCCCCCCCCCCGTCTTTGCTACTCTTTCTCCCTTTGCTATGATCTCTGAGGAGGAAATCACTCACCTTCTTTCTTCATCCAAAATGCTCCTTTGGTCCTATTCCCACCCATCTCTTTAGCTCCATCTCCTCTACTGTAGTCCCTTCCTTCTCTCATATTCTCAACCTATTGTTCTCCACTGCAACTTCCCCTGCAGCCTGTAAGCATGCTATAGTCACTCCTCTCCTCAAGAAACCCTCACTAAACCCTTCCTGTCCTCACTGTTGACCCATCTCCCTTCTCCCCTTCATTTCTAAACTACTTGAACTTCTCAAGCCCTTCTGGATCCTCTACAATCTGGCTTTCCTTTACATTCTACCAAACCGACTCTTGCCAATGTCTCCAGTGACCTGTTCTGTCAAATTCTAAGGGCCTTTTCCTCATCTTCCTAGACCTTTCTGCTGCTTTTGACACTGTTGACCATAACCACCTCCTTGATACCTTGTCCCTACTTGGCTTTAAGGGCTCTGAGCTATCTTGGATCTCGTTCTATCTCTCCCATCGCTGTATTTGGACTAAAAGGGGCTGGACGGTGGAGAAGGAGGGCGATTTGAAGGGAATAGACACCAGTGGTGGTGCTGGGAATGCAAGGGGGTTGACACTGGAAGGTACTGAGAGGGGAGGGTGTAAAGGGGGCTGATACTGGGGAGGGTTACTGGGACTGGAAAAAGGCTGATGGAAGAAAATGAGGAAAGCAAAAGGAGAGACTAGAAATGGCAGATGGACTATAGACCATAGAAAGAGAGCTAAGAGCAGACAGAGGATAACAGAAACCTCAGATCGGGACCAGCATGATCAAAAATCATCAGAAGACAAAGGTAGAAAAAAAACCTTTATTTTCAATTTAGTGGTGGACTTTGAGCTATCTTTATATTTCACACAGTATGGGGAACTGCATCTCTTATCTGGTGTGGCACCGTATACTGAGTCTGGCTTCTTAGAGTTTCAGTTTAATTTTTGTCTACATATTTTTATTTTTACTTTAGGTTGTGGTCACTTATTCTATACTTGGTGAGGGTCTGTGTTCTGAGTGTGTGACCAAGGCCAGATGTTCTGTTAACAAAGTTCATAAGGTCTTTTGGTCCTTTAATTACTTTGATTGTTATTTCCTGATGTTTTCTCCTCAAGATGTAGACTAATTGATTTGATATAATTCTTTATTGTTCCACTAATGTTTGATTATTTTCTATCATGAGATCTGTATATTTGCTTTGTAAGAATTGGTAATGGAAAATGCAATAAAAAATTATATACATATACAGGGTGGCCCAAAAAAAGTGAGAACATCTCATAACTTAAAAGCTTAGTTTACTTATTTACCTTTTTTTAGCTATATAATATCTTTATTTCGACAATCTCCAGTCGCCTTCTTTGTTTTTTTAATTTGTCAATCGTTTACATCTCTCTTTTTGAATTTTTAAATAGCTTATATGCTACAAGATGTTCTCACTTTTTTGGGCCATCCTGTATATTTTGAGTATTGGGAATTTGATAAGAGCCATATTTGGCCTAGTGGATTTCAAACTGGATCAGTAGAGATTTAATTTAAGTCATAAATTAATTCTTATTTAACATATACATACAGCCCGTCTGCAACATCATCAAGTCCTTCAAGGTCGACTGCTTGATATACGCAGACGACATTCTTCTCTACATGCCTTTCTCCACAGTCCACATGGATCTTTCACCGCTGACCAAATGTTTTGATGCAGTGTCTGGCTTCAATCCCAGAACCTCTGCATTCAACACAAGAAAACTGAGGTTCTCTTCATCACTAGGGACCCATTTTTCACCCCCCCCCCCACCCCAGATAAAGGTGAAAGAAGCCGAGCTCCAAACAAAGCCTTCAATCCGATACCTTGGGGTCACTTTGGACCAACGCCTGGATATGAAACTACATATAACCAACGTAGTCAGAGCGATCTATCTCAAGATCTGGACACTCCGACACCTTCGCTCCTTGCTCGATCCTGAGGACTTCCGGACTATATTCCAAGCTTTAACCTTACCGCACCTCGACTATGCTAATGCCATTTTACAAGGCCTTCCACACTCCACCTTAAACCCTTTACAACTTGCCATGAACACCGCTGCCAAAGTCCTCTACGGAGCATCAAGAAGGGACCATGTAACACCTATTATAAAACAGCTTCACTGGCTCCCCATGCATGGGAGACTGTTGTTCAAGACCTTACTACTCACCTTCAAGGCTATCAAAGGCATCACCTCCTCCTCACTAATAGACCTCATTCAGACCGTTCCACCTAACAGATCTAGGAGACCGATATCTACAAACGCGCTAGTAATCCCTAAGGCAGCAACAAAATGCTCACTAGCAACGTCTAACAGGGCTTTCAGCTTCTATGCCCCTAAGTGCTGGAACACCTTACCACCGGAGATTCGGGCTGTCACCAATCTAACTCTTTTCAGAAAGGCACTCAAATCCCACCTATTCCCCCAATATTACCAGACCAACCAAAAACCGACCTGACCGCCCATCCCCTTTTTGAACACCTGTTCCACAGGACCCAACTCAATCTAAGAATAAATCCTGCTGTATATACATATATATATATATATGTAAATAGTTTCAGTTAACAATTTCCCCCATGTTTATCCAAGTTTTCATACCTGTTCTATGTAAAACCAAACAGCTTGTTGTTCTGGTCTATTGTTATATTGTAAACCGTGCTGATGCTAAATAGTGCGGTATATAAGAGCCTGTAATAAAATAAATAAATAAATAAATGATGTGGATTTATCTGATCCAATTTTTGTCCAATCCTGGTCCTTTCTATTTTGGATTAGTTTTCATTTAATCTAGCCTGGTTTTCCCTGTATTGTATTGTACTACTTTGATGTACTTTTTTTCTTAAATTTTGATTGAGAAAGTCAGATTTAAAAAAAACCTCTTTCTTTCACCTAAGTTCCAGAGACGTATAAGGTCAAACAGAGTTAGTATCACTGGGAAATGTTAAACTCTTGTCCTTGAATTGCATAGATCATAGATCAATCCTTTTACCCCTAAGCTCGTCCTCCCTTTGACCAACAGGGTCAAATGACCCTCACCCTTCACCTTCAGGTGATAAACTTCCTACTGGTCAGGGTCATTAAATTCCCACGGTAGAACTGAATAATATTCTCTGTACAAAATACATTTATTTATTGATTGAACCACATTTTTTCTTGCCTGAACAAAAAGACTGCTCAAAGCAAGATACAGCATCATCACATGAAATACAATAAGATGATCAAGAGATTCATGTATCTATCATTCATTTTGCAAATAGTAATTCCAACTGTTAGCAAGAGTCTCTAGTATAACACACACTATTAACAAAGGCTAAAAATCTAACCTGTTGGACCAATGAGAGTCTCTGATATACACCATATATTTTTGAACCAGATAAACCGTATATTACAGTTGATTTGGCTTTATCTTGTACACACATTCCATCTGCAAGGGTGATACATTTCCCTCTCAGAAAGGAGTTCACTGCTGTGAGTGATTTAAAAAACACAGCAAAAGAGAAATTGGGCGTGGGCAAACCCACGTGTCTCAGTCAAGCTGAACCAGTGATATTGGTAAAGATGGTGTTAGTAGTTGACAAAAGAAAATTACTAAATCTAAACCATTCACAATTCTGAGCTACAATCACTATCACCAGTGTAGAGTCATTGGTTCAAAAAAGAGAATGCTAAAGTAATGGGACAATAAGCTGCAAGAAAATCATAGTTGCTTGACACAGTATTTGCATGTTTGTTTAGGATCCATTTATTATTATTGAAATGGTATTACGTAGGTTCTGCCATAAGATGGTTACTCTTTAGTTTATGGTGTTTTAGTTTGGAGTGGAGAAATAGCCCCCAGTTTGATATTCAAAGTGAGTGATGCATTGGCTGTGAGATGGCTAATACATAATTCCCTTATCCATAGATTTCCAAAAATTATATGGATATTGGGCTGTTTAAATTGCTAATTGGCCAGATATTTTGCATATATTTGTGGGCCGGGCTAGAGGAGAATTGGAGAGAATTATCCATTTAGTGGATATATTCAACTGTTAAATGGATAATTTATACATTTAAATAGCAGGCTTAAACTAATCTGATAGTGCCAGAATGGTCATTACATTCAGGTCCAGCCTTAGGGAGATGTATCTAAAGCAATTGCCCTGGGCCCCTATGCTATAGGGAGCCCCAAGCCAGCAAAAAACTGAAAAAAGCACAGCCTGCTGGTGGATTTAGGGGCCCCATCTTATATTTCTGCCTTGAGTCTCAGCATGCCTAAACCAGTCCTAATCATACTATCCATATATTTAGCACTACTCCCTATACGTATTGATAGCAGTGCTGAATGTATGGATTAAATTAAATGCTGGTGCTGGCAATTAACTTAAGCTAGTGACTGTGCCAATTGAATAATGACTTCCTGGTAGTTAGAACAACAGATATTTCACTAGATGCCAGATTTCAAATCCTAAAGCTCCATTTGACCTTAGGCAAATGATTTCACTACAGTACCTGAGTACTTGCCTTGAGCTTGGGAAATTAATTGAGTAACATTTTCTGTATTGCATGTTTAAAGACCAGATTTATATAGGGTGTCTAGATTGAATTTGGGATGTCAAGTTAGGATATGCACAATTTTCCAGGTATGTTACAAAAAGCTCAATGATCACAGAGCCTTTTATAAAATACATAAAACACCACCAGGAAATCCACATGGGTGTTCCAGTACATGCAATGAGAACAGCCACTTTAGTGAGCAACATGCCCAAAGTGGAGTAGCATTATTCAAGGGTTTAAGCATGTAGATGCTAGCACATAGACATGTTGGTGTTGATTTTACGACCTACGCATGCGTTGTGGGCATTTACACATGTAAGTGCCAAAAGTTACAAATCCGTATATTTAAGTAGAGCCAACTAAAGCGATGAGTGAAAAAATTTACTTTGGTTTAATACACCAGAGATGTAAGCACAATTACCCCTCGATCACTGATGGAAAGCCAGGACTCAAAAGAGCAGTTAGCTGGTATTTAGGTTTTCTAAATTATGCATGTATAGTCATTGTAAATTCAGAAATACATACTTACTTTGCAAGTCTACCCAAACCATGCCCATAACACACTCATTCCCAAACTCTATATGCTGTAGTTCTAAGAGGGCAAATATTGGCTTTTCTAAAATCACTGTTTACGCATTCAGAGCATGTGCATAACACCACACTTGCACATGTAGGTCCCAGTATTCACAGGGACTAACACAATTAGTAGTCCTGTTAATCACGTTAATTCCCTTGTCCGGGATATTCAGTGGCACTAACTCAATTGTCTCTAAGTGGCGAAAGTGAAGTACAGCAAAGGCTGGACTAATTTTCATGGCTGAAGCTCACCAGGCAGCAGCTGAATATTGCTGCTGTTCAATGACTTCATCAGTATGTGGGCAACCCGGATATTCAATGCTGGGGCCCGGATATGGCCCTGGCATTGACTATCCGTGTCTAATGTTCAGTAGGGTGTCTAGCTGCTTTACAACACTAGTCGCTGCTGCTGAATATCAGGCCTGCAGGATATATAAGCCGCCTTAAATGACCTCCTTAATGTGTCATTTATGTGAACATAAGAATTGCCATACTGTGTCAGACCAAGCCTTCTAAAATAACCTCCATAATATTCCATTTATGTGGCTTCCATTAGGTGAACCAGGTGGCTGCCTAAAGCGCTGATGTTCTGGGGGTGCATCATGGCTGCCGCTGTTGCCCTTCTCTGAGACCTGCACTAACAGCAATGTCATTGAAACCACATTGCAGGGCTTACCTGAACTCTCCGGCGCTGTCTCACGGTTCCTTTCCTCTATGACCTGCCATTTCCACTCCTTTTGACACAGACCTCTGGTTGAAAAGTACACGTGTATAGTGTGATAAAATGGTATATTTGCCCAGCCTCAGTTTGCAAACACATGAATGTCTATGGGGGAATTATGTATGAAGACACACAATAAAATGGTTCTCATTAACGTACTATGGTTTTTGGAGTTCCTCAGCGAATGGTTTAATATGTATATTTGTCTACATTTTTCATGTGTGGGTATGGTGGGTTTAGGGGCTGAATTGTGGGTATGTGGGCATGCAAGAGAGGATGGGAGGTGCAGTGAAAGGCTGTGGGTTTGTGTGCATGAGTGAGAAGGTAGAAGGTACGATGAGGTATGTGTATTTGTGTGCATGTGGATAAAAGGATGGGGCACAGTGTGAACACATGTGTTTGTGTGCCTGGATGGGGATGAGAGGCTGACTGTGTGCAGGGTAAGGTAGAGATGAGAGGCTGACTGTGTGTGTGTGGGGGGGGGGGTAGGGTATGTGTCTAGTATGTTGCTCTTGGCCTGCAGTCATTCTGGCCTTTCCCCCCTTTCCAGTCAAGTTGTCAATATGCCATGTTGCACCACAGTTTCTCCTCCTCTCTTCCTATGTCTGTCCTCCATCACCTCCTTCTACTCTGACACCTTGCCCTGGAGAAAACCATTGCTTATCCTTAGGGATAAGTAGCTTGAAATCTGGTTACCTTTGGAATTTGGCAGGTACTTGTGATCTAGATTGACCACTATTGGAAATAGGATACTGGGCTAAAATTGACCTTGGGTCTGTCCCAGTATGACAGTTCTTATGTTTCTCCCCTTCCCTCCTCTAGCTTCTTTTTCTTTCTGACCTTCTTGGGATCCCCACCTCAGCTATGACCTTCCTTTGTTCTTCTGCTGGCAACCACTGCCCTTTTTGGTCTTTATTATAAAGCATATGAGGACAGACTTAAGGATCTTAATATGTACACCTTAGAGGAAAGGCGGGATAGAGGTGATATGATTGAGATGTTTAAATACCTCCGTGGCATAAATGTTCAGGGAGAGAGCCTCTTTCAATTGAAAGCAAGTTCTGCGACGAGGGGACATGGGATGAGGGTGAAGGGAGATAGATTCAGGAGTGATATGCGGAAATATTTCTTTACGGAACGAGTAGTGGATCCATGGAATAGTCTCCCAGTGGAGGTGGTAGAGATGAGGACAGTAACTGAATTCAAAAAAGCATGGGACCAACACAGAGGATCTCTAAAGGTAAAAAGTGGACTGTTGTAGTTGTTGTTATGGAAGGACAGACTAGATGGGCCTTGTGGTCTTTTTCTGTCATCATGTTTCTATGTTTCTATGTTTTTAGTCTTGGCTGGTGATAGATGTGGCTTAGTGTTTACACTGCTATTTTCTGCCATGGCCTATGGGAACTTGCAAGGCATAGGTTTATTTACACAAGGGCAGACAAACGTATGCATATGGATGGACAGACAGATAGATGGACCCTCCTGAAAAAGCGCAATTGCTTTAGCGAAACACACTACAAAGGGCACTTTATTAGACATATAAATGAGATAAAATTAACCATAGATTAAAAACATCTCCTAGAATCTTGACATGTTTCAGCTCTGCCTGCATCAGGACTGTATGTACATCACTCATCCATGTACAAAAAAGACCCAGCTTAAATAGCCAGTCTTCCAAATGCGTCAGAGATAATCTACAAAAGAAAAGTTTAAAACGGACACAACCAAAACATTTATGAGACACAGAATAATAAGAAATAAAAAAATTATAAATACAGCAAATGCAAAACAAAGAAGGAAAATGCTTACCCCAGGAGAATAGTGGTCTTGACAATCCTAAATTGAAGCCCAAATCACAAGAGCAATCTCTATGAAACAAAGACAACAGAGAAAATAACCATGTGTATCTATACACTAAAAAACATAAATGCAGTGACTTGAAAAGCAAGTCAATGAAGGGGATCGTTCTCTGAAGTATGAGTAAGAACTGTGCCACTCTTTACAGAAGAGAGTGGCTGCCTATTGGGGCAATATCTGTTTTTATGATAAATCCCACAATTTTTGGTTAATTTTAGATCTTAGAATACACAATTGGAGAATAGAATAGCTTCCTTAATTACTGGCTGAAGTGAGCACTTTTTTGAAAAATCTGTTTGTGCCTCAGAACAGGTGTAAATACCGACAAAGAAATGTGTGACCATATACATGGATCCCCTTTGTAAAATAGGGAAGGCATGTCTAGAATTTGGCCCACCCAGGCTTCATCTGATCCACATCCTCTTGGAATTAATATGTGGTGCGGATCTCCATGGGGTATGTTTACTAAACTGTCTTAATATTCCCGGCGCTAGTTGCAGCGATAATGTGAAGGATGCCATATAAGGAGTGGGCATTCCGGTCTTAAGGTAGCAATCGCAGGTTATCGTGCGATAAAGTGTGCCATGTCCATTATCGCGCGATAGAGGGAGCCGCGCACGTTACCGCATGTTAACCTTAACTTTGCGTGTTGACCTGCAATCACAGCAATAGAGGGGTAGCACACTGGTTAATACAATGACTGATGAAACAGGGGTCATGAGTTTGATCCCCCTGTGGGTTTAATGAGTAAGGCTGTTTGAGGCATTACCCTTTACTTTAAATCAGTGCTGTCAAAACCTAAGGTGCCGCATAAGGCGCCCTATAAGGCACTCCAGAGGGCACATTATAAAGTGTACTGTCCTCCAAGGCACCTTATAATGTTCCCTACAGGGCACCTTATAAGGCGCTTTATGGGGCACCTTATGAGGCACCTTAAGGTTACAGCACTGTGAGGGTGTTTTTGCTGGCAGCACTAATTTAAATTAAAAAAGGAAATGCCTGAGATAGCCCTATCAAATAACACCACTGGAATGCCAAAACTGTAAAGCAGCAAGACAGCAACTGACTAGGGTCCAACATGGGCATGAGTGTGTGTCCCACAGTGTCACAGGGGAGATTACCCAGCAGGTACCCACAAGGGCACATAACATTAGCAGGTGGTGCGGGGGGGGGGGGGGTGAGAAGCGTGCATGTCCATGTAAGCACACCTACCCGAGAACCCACACTATAGGCAGATGCCTACAGGCATACTGGATGGCCTGGGACAGCACACCACCGGCATAATGGCATGGTAGCATGGCGGCGGAGGGGTGATGGTGGCGGAGGGGGCAGTGGCATCTGCCCACAGCAGACCATGGCCTAGCCCTGTTTAGGTGGGTGCCGTGCAATGCATCAGACAGGGTCTCTCTAATGAACAGTCATGGTATCCCCAGGGAATGAACTGTCCCTGTTGCAACAATGTGGTGCAGTACACACAGCGAGTGTGTTCAGGAGCAGAAGGTCACAAGTTCAAGTCCCAGCTGTGGCTCCTGCCAACCCTTTCCCCATATTTTACCCAGTACTAAACCGTGGTAATAAAGACGGAACCTTTATTGCAGATAAAATAAACATGCCTGAACGCCTATATTTTACCCTACAGAGCACAGACATCATAAATATGTGCAATCCCTACAGCAGAGTTTCCCAACTGCAGTCCTGGAGGTGGAGGGCCAAACACCATTCAGGTTTCATGCTGTCCCTAATAAATATGCCTGTGCTGTATTAGTATGTGCCACCCCCATTGTATGCAAATCTATCTCATGCATATTCATTAGGGACAGCATGAAAACCTGAACAGTGTTTGGCCCACCAGGACCGGAGCTGGGAACCTCTGCCCTAGAGCAGCGGCCAAAAGGGGCATAAACACCCACACCCACAGTCTCCACTATCCAAAGCCTTATGGAGAGTCAGGCTGTTGGGCCCTGCGCGCAGCAGCATCTCCCAATACTAGCACTTGCATACCTTAGCAATACCGCCCTAAACTTGGGAATACGTTACACATATATCAAAAGGTTGCTATGATTAATGGCAGATAACAATTCCTATGTTAAGCACAGACCCGGATTTCACAGCGTTAGTGTGCCTGGAGCCTCTCCCCTCTTACTCTCCACCCATTGACCCCTTCTCTCTGCCCTCTGGGAAGCCTTACTCCACCCTTCAGACCCGGATTTCACATCGTTAGTGTGCCTTAACGCCGCTGCTGTGTTATTGAGCGATAATGTCACCGCTGCGATGTTAAGACGGTTTAGTAAACATACCCCCATGTGTAATTAAAAGCTTTCTCAAATCATGTTTACACATTTATACTTGGCTTCTAAAATAACCCCTTTCTTCAGATGCTTCCCTCATAGGCTTTTACATTTAAAGTACCTGAAAGAGTTATTATGAGCGATAAGCTCTAAGACCAGCTTCTTCTCAAATTATCTTTTTGTCTTTCTTATCAATGCTTTATATCTAAATTGACAGTGCATATACAGTTTCCTATTCATTTGAATCCATTTTTCATTTTTGAAAAATGTCCTTTTGGCTATAATAATCAACAAAAAATTCCCAATGGTGATGAGTAACAATCAAAATGAAAAAATGAACATGTGTGCACCTTTCTCAAAACATATTAATTTTTGTTGGGCATGCCATCAGGAGGAGAGTGATTTGCTCAACCTCGAAAGCTGGACATGTCCATTTTAATCAGATATGGTTCAAACTCAATAAAATCATGAAAGTACTTATCTTATATAAACAACAGTGTTGTGCAATGGAAGCTGAATGCAAGGGGAAAGGCAACCGCACGACGTGTATGTTTCGAGTCCCCCAGTGACTCTGTTTCAAGTGCTAAATTGAATGGTCATCAAATTCTTCCATATGCATTCAGAGTAAACTGCCATGAAATGCCAAATGAGCAGTAGCTGCTTTTGAGAAAATGCCTATTCAGTCATTGGCTTCCACCTGCTACACTGCCGTTTATACTCGTACAGTAAGATAAGTACTTTCATAATTTTATTGAGTATGAACCATATCTGACTAAAATGGACATGTCCAGCTTTCGAGGTTGAGCAAATCACTCTGTTCCTTTTATAATGCTGAGTACATATATATGTACTTGACTTTATAAAGCAGGCATAAAAAAGTATGTGAAAATGCACATTAACTAGGCATGGCTTTAAAAAATTCCCCTCCACATGTGGGCTTCAAGATGATAATTTTAAACAAAGTCCATGCCTGGTATAAATTCTTAACCTTTGAAGCTGCATAGTTTAGTTGGTTTGGGGTTTTTTTTTTTGTTTTTTTTTACTATTTTAACTATGGGTCACAGATGCTGTTTTCAACCCCACCCCAGCTGGAGCAAGAGGTGATTGTTTCTGCTGGGCTCTCCTAGACCACCAGGGATTCATTCAGGTAGGTATCGGATGGCCTACAGGAGGTGGGAACGTTAGTAATTGGGAGTCTGGGAGGGTAAAGTCTTTGGGGGGACTTGAATTTTGTGTTTGGGGGTGGGCGACCCCCAGACCAGGTTTTTAATCTCTGTGCCGGCCCCTTTAAGAAAGCATTCCCAGAAGCTTTGGGCTGCATTTTAGTGGCCCAGTGCTCCAGGGGAGCAGAATAAAACAGCTTGCGAGGTTGATCACAAGCTGCGTTATTCATTCACTTCAGGAGCTACTAACCTACAGTGCTCTATTACTACAGGTTAATGACTCCATGGTAAACTAAACTGTAGTAAACTGCACTGTTCCACGGATGCCTACATTATGCAAGTGGCAACCTGAAATAAGGCAAGCACTTCGAAAAATGTATGTTCAGATTTTGTGTGTCCCATATACTAGATGAATGGCTTTGACGTATCTGTATTGAACTGGTGTGTCTGCTGTCTGGGAGGCACTAGATGCAGTTGTAAAGAATAGATTGCACAGGTGAGGGAAGTTTATAAGTATATATAATATATATAATGTATATCCAAGTTTATTTTACCTGTTCATTGTAAGCACAGATCAATTATTTGTTGACGTGTGGTTTTTATGTTCATTGTAAACCGCACTGATGTCGAATAGCGCGGTATAAAAGAAACTGTAAATAAATAAATAAATAAGGTTAAGGAACAATAAAAAACACCCCTTCAGAAACATAAAGCACTGCAATAGTTTTATTCTGGCTATGCTGACATTTGCTGTTTGTGTTAAAGGGGCTATTCTAGGCCTCCCTAACAATTCCAGTGTTTGGAAAAATGAGAATTTGCATGTAGGGATGGTATGTGAGGTAGTATGGAGCAAAATTGTGTTTGGCTGAGAAATGCACATCAGATGTGTTGTCCTGGGATGCCATGCCATTATGTCTTACTAACAGTTTGTAGGTGCAAGGCATAGTTTTGGCAGAGATATGCTATTTGTGACTGCAAACAAGAGCGTGTGTGTGCGGTATGGGAGTGCAGGGGAAGCCCTGGTGTGCTGATCCGCAACTCTGGGGGGACATGTATGCCAGGCCACTACCTGGACCGCAGGGCAGACCGCAGTATCACCAGGAGCCAGTGTGAATGGGCAGTATATTCTGAAAAGTTGCTCTACATCAACATAGCAGGGCATGTCTCTGTCAATGTTGGGGGACCTTCGGAGTGGGGGCATGTTGCAGTGCAAACAGCATTAATACATGTCCAAATGCACCATCAGAGATCCCTAATATTGTGCACATTTGTATGGACAGATGCTGCTGCTTTTGGGCATGTATGTCTGATTTTGCACTGTTGAATGTTCACATCCTGATGGTTCCCTATTATTGACAGGGACATGTTTTGACATGTAGTTATAGAGACCCATTTAATTTTTTTCTGGCCTATACTTAGCATTGCATATATTGTTTTCAGTGATGACCACTGCAGGAATTACTAAGGTGTTCTTCCTATGTCATGTATGTTTTGCTGCAGGGTCTGTCAGGACAAACATCTCACTTTCCACTTGCTTATACAATAGCTTTGGTGCACATACATAACCTTGTAATGTTATAGGCTGTCATGCCACCACCACTCGCCTCTAGCTTAGAGGGGCGTGGTTATTAGAGGAACTTTCTGCTATCTGCTTTTTCAAACTATTTCCCCACAGTGCCTTCTGGGAAATGTAGTCTTTGTTTGGCTGTATGTGTGCATCAAGCAGAAAGCTGTGGTCAGGCTCAAAGAGGTAAGGCAAATGACAGAAATTAATTTTGTACACAATGGTTCGTTCATACCACATACAGGATATTTGTTCAGGACTCTGAAGTAGAGCATTGTCCAAAACCAAACTCAAACCCAAAAATGGTTGTTTAAAGGTTCTCTATAGTTCAGGATACACAGTCTAACAGCAAAGATACTTCATTCCCTTTTTAGCCTGGCTGGCTAAAGCACCAAAAACAAATCACATTCACTGTCCGTGATATTATAGCTTCTATTCAGCTTCAAACCTTTCAAGCAACAAATATAATTCAGGGGCACAAGAAAGCTTTGTTATAATAGCTACTTTCTTACCCCAGTGTCCTTATTCCAGCAGCAGGTGATTAACAAGCTTATCACAGTTTCCAGGCTTGCTCCTTAGTCCCCGTGACCTTCCCCTTTACCAACACGAGGGAATTATGGCCGCCCTGCTTGTGGACTATGGGTACCTTTTCCTGGTAGACTCTCTTCCAAGACTGGCTTGTTTTCTCTATGTTCCCAGGTTTAAAGCTTGGCACAAGGAACAGTCCATGGGAGTGTCCTCATCATTCAGCTTTACCTTGGGCTCTCCCAGCTGCATGGGCTCTGACTCCCCGTCCTGCTCACAATGCTCAGCTAACAGCCTCCCGGGGGATCTTGGAGTGTCTCCTGTTCCTGGCTCCAAACTCTCCTGCAGACATGCTATATGCCAATTAGCACTCTCCTCTCTTGGAAGCTCAGTTCCTCTGTTCTGCTCAGCACTAGTCAAGCTTCCCTTGCTTGCATCTGTGCCTCGGCTCGTGGAAGTCTGGCTTCCTGCTTCTCCTCAGGCCATGTGGAAGTTTTCTGATTCCTGGAGGTGTTTGTGGCTTTCCTACCCTGCCTCAGTGAAAGGGGGCCCTTTACTAGGGTGATTTCCCTGTCTCTTTGTCCTCCCCCAGACTCCAGAGAGGCCTCCTTGCCACAAGGCATGCAACAGACTAGTATATATAGACTGGTTTGTATGTATCACCATATCAGTTTCATCCGTATTAATGTGTTGATGCATAGTAACATAGTATATGACGGCAGATAAAGACCAGTATGGTCCATCTAGTCTGCCCAGCAAGGCGGAAAGAGTTGCTGCATCTGCTGCTCTGTGCAGGTCACCACTATTTACTGAGATATAAGAGATAATTATGTTTATTTTTATTTTATCCTGTTGCTATAAAGGGATCACCTGTGTCTGTCCCATGCTATTTTGAATTCTGTCACTGTATTTGCCCCCACCACTTCCATCGGGAGGGCATTCCAAGATACACCACCTTTTTAATGAAAACGTATTTCCTGACATTGCCTTTCAGTATACCCCCTTGCAGCTTCATGTTATGCCCTCTAGTTTTATAGCTTCCTTGTCTTTGGAAGAGGTTTGTTTGTTCATTAATTCTCTAAGTATTAAAAGGCCTGAATCATATCTCCCCTGCCCCTCCTCTCCTCCAGTATGTACATATTTAGGTCTTCAAGTCTCTTCTCATAAGTCTTCTGACAAAGCTCCAAATCATTTTGGTCACCTTCCTCTGAACTGCTTCCAGCCTTTTTATATCCTCTGCGAGATATGGTCTTCAAAACTGAACACAATATTCCATGTGAGGCCTCACCAGTGACTTATAAAGTGGCATTAGTACCTCTTCCTTTCTGCTGGTAATTCCTCTCTGTATGCAACAGATTAGTATATATAGTCTGGTCTGTATGTATGACCATATCAGTTTCATCTGTGAGCACAACACTTGTCAGTGTGAGCATCAGCATAGGAGATGAACATTTTGCCAGCGGGGGCATGGCCGCACAGAGATGGGAAGCATTTGAGACAACTATCTTTTCAGAATTCGGTGGGTAGGGGGACATACAGGCCATTGGCTGTGTACCCGTGTTCCATTATAGCAGTACAGGCCTGTGTTTCCCCAGGCACGTTGTTCGTGACTCGCCAGAGACACACATCTCCCTGATTCAATAACTGTGGGTGAGTCTATACCCATGGTTTTGGAATCTGGTTTATTACATGCTCGTTGTCAAATTAGATGTTTCTCCTGGCCGGACATGGATGTTATTGAATCATGCTCTTAGTGAATCAGCTATTAATGGAGTGGCAGGATTGCAGAATCTTAAAGATGGCTTGCCCTATTCTAAAAGGGTCTCAGGGGTTATCAGTGATCCAGCATCTTATCAGTCAGTTTCAGATCTCCCATTGGTAGCTAAGGTTTTGGGAAATTTAAAGTGGAATTTTACAGATGGCCAAGGGCAATCTTGGCCATCCAAGCCAGAGCATCTGAAAACATTCAAGCACTTCTAAACGCAGTCATCATTTCACAAATATGAGCATATCTATAGGGGCATCTACACAGATGTCCCCAGAATAGTATTCGTGACCATGGATAGCTAGGAATAGTCTAATGGTTAGTGTAGTGGGCTAAGACCAGGGAAGCCAGAGCTCAAATCCCATTGCTGCTAACATTATGATTGTGCAGATTGGGGAGGGTTGCATACCATCTTCTCTACACCCTCTGGATGTTTTGTGGCCAAAATGATCACTTTCCCAATGCCTATGTATGCCTGGGGCAGATATAATCTTAGATGCAACTCCAGACTCTAGGACATTTCTGAGATCAGGCAGTGATGTTCAGATTCATAAGAATGCTCCAGCCACAACCCCGTTCGGACATAGACATCCACAGACCCAGCCTCTAAAATACCTCTGGAGACTTCACCATACTTTATACGTCTCTGTCCATTTTCAGATGTCCAAAGCATGAATAAAGTTTCTAAAATATCCCCCTTAGTGTTCCAGCAGTTATTTGATGATTTGCGAGAGATTGAAGCTTTGCATTCATCTTAGGTGGATTTCTGGGCTCATTATAGCATTGAGACAGTTCTGCTGATATTGTCAGAACGCATGCTAACCAGGATTACGATGCATTGTGGATACAGGTGGACTTGTTGATGAAGTTTGGTACAGTCCATTATGGTTTGCTATTAAAACAGCATTAAGAAATGGGATTGAGAGGGGTTCCATTTAAGTGGTTTGAGGAGATTTTGAGGGAAAGGTCAGAGTGTATTGGGAGGAATCCTTTTCATCATCTAGCCTCTTACACTGTGGGCTCCTCAAGGGTTCTTCCTTGTCATCTGCATGATTCAATGCATTTTGCTCCACTAACCAGTGTGACTGAGAAATTTGAAGTTGATGTTTTTATATTTGCAGATGATATTCAGTTATTTGTATGTACCATTGCTGATCAGATATCAAAGAGAGTAAAGTTGAATGTATATTTAGATAACATTGCCTCGTACTTACAGAATAACTTTTTGTAGTTCAATGTGAATAAAAGTAGGGCACTATGGATTTCAATAATAAGGAATCCAGTAATTGATCCCCTAGTAATTGCATGTGGGGTGATTTAAAATGGTGAATTGTTTGGAAACCTTTGGCTTCACAGATTTCCAAGGGTGTGGGGTCATCTTTTTACCATCTTCACCATATATGGAAGTCATGTGTGCATTTGTATGTCAGAAATGTAAAGCTGTTTGCGCACTCAATGGTTTTAAGCCTCTTGGACCTCCCTACCCAGGGTCTTTTGGCAACCAATCTAATATCTGAAGCAGATACAACTTGTGCAGAATACTTATGCCCTGCTGTTGACTATTACAGGGTGATAAGATAATACCACTTCAATGTTGAAAATGTTACATTGGTGGATTCCTGCTTGAGGTTTAAAATCCTATGTTTGGTATACAAATGTTGTAATTGGAGATTATCTAGGTATCTAGCTATTCGAGCTATTTTCATGAGATATGAGCTAAAAAGATCTCTCTGATTCTCACAACAGATTCTTTATTGTTACAAGTATTTCAGAAGTGAGGCTAACTTGTACACATCAAGGAGAATTTAGTTACGTAGCCCTCAATTTTGAAATGAACCATGCTGACAAAGTAGAGAAGAGTCCAGCTATTTGCAGTCTTGAAAGTTTTTGAAATTACAATTGTTTGGGAGACATTTGGGGAAGGGCGGTGGGATAATAAAAGACACTTTGATTTTATAGTTGTATTATATATGCATTCTGCTATTTTTTTTTGTAAGTCGCTTTGATGTTTTTATGGAAGGTAGGGTATCGAGCTCAATAAATGAAAAGAAATGCAATAAACATAATCTCAGAGGTATGGGTGTCTTCATCATAGCAAACAGTTACATTCTTGGATGGGACCATGGAGGCAGCATTCTTGGATGGGGCCGTGGAGGCAGCATTCTTGGATGGGACAATGGATCAAGGGCCACTAAGTTCCTGTCATGATTTTGTATGGTGAGGACTAAAAGAGGATGTCAGGGTTGCTAAGCCCTTACTATTTGTGTGGGGACAGGAATCAAAAAGCATCTCCTTTGGTAACCAGCCTAATCACTTCATGCCAGATAGTATAGAGGTTTTCACGATCTATCATGTATATGCTACACTGTGTTTGTATGCTTAAAGTGAGTGATCTATCAGAAAGCAAATTTGTAGGTGCAAACTAAAATTAAGTGCATAGGCTATCAAGTAATACAGCATGCATGATCAAGTTTTAGCTGAAGATCAAAAGAGTTTGTGTGTGTGTTTTTGGTGCATAAGCCTTTAAGATTAACTGTTTGCTTATTGTTATAATAGAGCCATAAGTAGTGTGTTCGAAGGACAGACTTTTCAGTGCATCAGGGTCACTTTGCCATAATGTTGATCATTTATTTCTGTTGGATGATTTACTTAACCACTGCCATAAAAGCAGTAGATCAATCTTCTGAGTTTGTAACAGATAATCAATAGCCAGAGGCAATAAAATTAAATGTTTTCAGTTTAATGAAACGTTAGGGATAGGTGGTGAGTAACAAGGAAGCCAAATAGCATTAAAAGTCTATTAAATTGACCATAATGGTTCATAGTATCTGCTCATTTCTGAGATTGGGGAAGAAAGTTGAAATTGTATGTGCGTTGAGTAATGTTTGGAATATATACGGTAATATTTGCATTGTGTCAAAGAAAGCCACCTTCTAGTGCTCATCAGGTGTGATATATGCAGGTAAGATGTGCTTGGACGTTCTTCTTAGACTGGCATTGCTGAATATAATTTGGCAAAACAGTATCTCTGCACTTTTCTTGATCTGTAATTGTATCTCACAATTCCTAGGAATCTTCTCTGTGCACAGTACTGAATTGTTATCCATGTGCATTTATAAATATGCCTTCCTTGCACAGGCCATTCCAAGAAGTTTACAGGAAAATTTAAATATAATACATATGTTTGGTATACCATGCTGTTCTTTATTCACTTTTTTTAATCTCACCAAGAAGCCAAGATAGATGGACTCTTGCATTCTCCCACATGCTTTTCACCAGAAGGCACTTTTTCGAAAGGCTGTTTATATGGTTGCAGAGGTGTCCAGTGAAAACATTTTCAATTCTGTATCATTTTAAAAAGAGAAAGTGTGCACGGGTAATTGCAATCTAAAATCACCATCACATGTGTGTTAAAATCAAACTAGGAAGCATAGGGGCATCCACAAGCAGCCAAGTAAAAATGTTCAGATATTCACTTTCCTAGGTAACAGAGCCTTATCGAAAGACATAATTTTTCTATAACCTGGAAGTTTTCAGATAAAGAACTTTTGAGGAATCATTTGAAACTACATATCTGGCTATCTTTGGATATTTAGATGGATAAACTTAACCTGGTAAAAAATCCTGCTCCCCCCCCCCAAATCAAATTAGTGTGCCTTAAATTGCAAGGTGCAAAATTTAGTCAGAAAGGAAATCAGTTTAGAACTATTTCCAGGGCAGGTTTTTTATATAGCTAGTCTATGTGGATTTTCAGCACGTGGAGGGTAATTTTGTAACCTCCCACATAAACAAAGTGTGTCCCTGCTCACACATAGTCACCCTATTTTACAAAATAGCAGCATTTCAATGCACTGTTCTCTAGGTGCATCAGTTACATCTGCCCTAGAGCAGACATAGGAGTGCCCCAGCTCCCATCCCTCCAAGTGAATCAGGAGTGGAGCAGGTAACATGGCTGAGTTTGCCATTCATTCACTTGGGGGGGAGGGGAATGGAGCCAGTGGGAAGGAAAGGGGGAGGAGTCAGGCCGGCAGGGATGAGAGGACCAGTGCAGATTCATCAGGAGCCAAGAATTAGGTGGGCTTCAGGCAGCAATGGCGGGGTGGGAGGAGCAGGCTTGGTGCATTCAGGAAGCATCCATTTTGGTGTCTGTGGGGCTCCCCTCCCATTCTGCTGCAGCTGCTGCTTGGCTATTGGGGCTTCCTGATGACTGCATGTTTTTTTGCAGCAGTTTCATATGGCCACAGGTGAATGACAGCCGTTTTGGAGGAGGGGCGGCTGCGTGTGATGGCAGGACCCTGAATCGGTGTTGCTCCGGTTCAAGGAGCAGCACATGTCCTGCGGTTGCGTTGCGTTCTGGGTTTGTCTAAGGTGGGGATTTAGGTGGTTGAGGGGTCCTGGTGCCCCCGGGGTTTGGAGGATCTCTGCTCCTTCTTTCTGCCTTGGCATTTGGCGTTGGAATGGTGGGGGTTGGCTGTGTGGCAATTTAATCTGGATAGGTGGGGGTGTTGAGTGTGGGGAGAGTCAGTTGTGTTCTGCTGCTGCTAGTGGGTGGCTGGATGTGTGTTATCCTGGGTAGGTGAGGGGTGTTAAGTGTGTGTGGGGGGGTTGGTCCTGGATAGGTGTGGGGGTCATTAGGTGGAGTTGCGAGGGGATCTGGGAGCAGGGCACATGTCTGTATGTGAGGCAAGGGGGGCAAGGCCTCAGTGCAGATGGTGTGTGATCCTTCACAGCGGCAGGCCAAGCGGCCTTTAGGCTTGATTGCAGAGGGCTGTGCTGGGGATCAGGCTGGCCTTGCCCCACAGGAAGTCAGGAAGGAGAGTGTGGGGGCTAAAGGGGGTGGGCAGTGGTATGGGCAAGCAAAAGAGGGTAGAAAGAGGATGGGTTCTGGGGGTCCCAGCAGGGACTGTGTCCAGATGTGGGGGATGGGTTGGACCTGGCCACCAGTGATGAGAACCAGCATGAGAATGGTGGTGAGCAGCATTCCAGTGAGGAGAGACAGTGGTAGACAGATCCTGCACTGGGGAATGCAGGTCAGTATTTGCTGTTGGATGAGGTGTCTGGGGTAATGGGTACAGGTACACGGAGGTCTGTGCGGGTTGGAAAATGTGACAGGATTTGAACTTGGATGCTATGGGATAAGAAATGTTTGAAGAATTTGCATAGGGTGGTGAGTTGAATGAATCATGAGAAATGCTTGCATTGGTCGGGTGGTACATGCCTGGGATACCTTGGACTCCTGGGATTCTTCTGATTCCTCATCTTCGGTGGGCACTGAGTCTGATGAAAATGGGGCTGTGCACACAGCTCTGACATGCCAGGACCTACAGTTCCTTGCAGCAGGCTGTGGGTGGGGCCAGTAGTGACCCGTGGGTGGTTGAGAGTAGGCACACATTGAGCAGGATTGCTCCGCTGGATTGTCATGCATCTCGGAAACTACAGGTGAAGGTGCTGAGGGGGCATTATGTGGACATCTTTTCTCTTTTGGATTGCAATCATGACATTGGAGATAAGAAGAAAGGAGAGGGTCCTAAGAAGGATGGTAAGAAAGAGCAGTCTCTGGTTCCGAAGTCCATTGGTAACTGGTTGTTGACATTCCATGTTTTTCCTACTATTTTGGGTGGGGCAAAGCCAGTCCTTTACCTGGGGCTCTTACGATATTCGGATGTGATCCTATAAGCTCATCGGACTTATGTGGGTTGGGCATGGCTTAATTATGATGAGTAGTTTAGGAAGACATTGGCGAAGGACAAGGCTGAGGCTTGGGGTTTCGGAATGTGGACATTTGGTTGGCAGAAATGACTCCTTGTAGGTCTTTTAGGAAGCAAGGCAGTGTGGGGCTATTGGGATCCTCTGCTGGGCTTCCTTGGGAGGTTGGTCACAGATGGTGGGTTGTGGGTGGAGTGAAGTGAGCTATGGGGGTGCTGGGTTCCTGAGCAGTGGGGGTAATTTCCCCCTGTCTGGCAGGTTTCAGAGCATCGGAACAGACGATGCTTGCTTTCAATTCAATACGGGCCGTTGCGACTGCTCAATGTGTCACTTCAAACATGTTGGCACCATCCTTTCACTGTTTTACCAAGGGTGGGGGTCCACTTAGTGGTGGATAGGCCTAGTTGGGTGGGGTGACTCCAGCAATGGTCCCTGTACAAAGCTCCCTGCCCATTAACCTGGTAGCCTTGGAATACTGGTTGCAGGGTTATCCGGATCTGGCAGCTGCCCGGTTGATATGCAAGGGTTTTTGTGATCGGTTTGTGATCCTTTTTTGGGACTGCCTTTGTTTCATCATTCATGTAATGCTCTTTCAGTGCAACGGCTACAGGGCATTGTCTCCAGCAAGTTGCAGAGAGAGCTGGAGCTGGGCAAGATTGCGGGTCCATTTGAGTATCCTCCTCTGCCCAATCTGGTGGTGTCAACTTTAGGGGTTGTGCTGAAAAAGGATACAGGCAAGTATCAGCTCATTCATAATCTGTCACATCCGGTGGGGAGAAATGTGAATGATTTTATTGACTTAGCTCTTTGTTTGATGCAATATCCTTCATTCGATTCTGCCATCTGCCTTCTTCGGAGGGCGTGGCAGAGGGCTTTAATGGAAAAGGTGAATACGGAGTCCACATTTTGATTGCTCCAAATTCATCCCAGTTCTTTTTATCTGCTTGGCTTTCATTTCTAGGGGTAGTATGGGATGTTCAGTGGCCTGTGCCTGTTTTGAAGCGTTTTCTTCCTTCCTCCATTGAGCATTCCAGCTTGTGGCCCTTTCTGACTCAATGGTGCAATATTTAGATGATTTCCTCATGGTAGCCCTGGCAGGGTCCCCTGAGTGTGCCCGATTGCTGGGGGTCTTTCAGAACTTGGTGAAGGCTTTTGGTGTACTATTGGCAGAGGGGAAGATGGAGGGTCCATCTACCTCACTAACGTTTCTCGGCATAGAACGAGATTCCGGGAATGTGGAATCTTGGTTGCCTGTGGAGAAGATATCCAAATTGGTGGTTTTAATTCAGCAGGCCCTGTGTCATTCAAAGTTGGCATTGGGGAATATGCAGGAACTTTTGGGCATTTCAATTTTGCTTGTCAGGTGATACCTATGGGTCAGGTATTCACATGGCGGTTTGCATCCCTGACTAGAGGGGTGTGGAAGAAGCATCACTTTCTACAGTTGAGTAAGAGGGCAAGGGTAGATTTGGGCATTTTGATAGTTTTTGTGGGGTTTAAATGGGGTGTATATGTGGCAATTGCCGGTGGTATCTAACCATTACTTAGAGCTATATATGGATGAGTCCGAGGGATTGGTTTCAGGATATATTTTGGAGGTGCATGGTGTGCGGAGGCCTGGCCTAGTGCTTGGAGGGACTGGGGTTAGTGCCAGAACATTATCTTTTTGGAACTGTTCCCTGTTTGGGTGGCATTGCTGCTGTGCGGTGAGTACCTGCGCAGTCGGAGCTTGCTCTTGCTTTCTGACAATATGGGGGTGGTATTGGCGCTCAGCAAGCAGTTTATTAGTTTCCCATTGGTGGTGGGATTGCTGTGCAAGGTGGTACTTTGCAATTTGCAGCTGAATGTATTGTTGGGGGCGAAGCATGTGCTTGATGTGGATAATTCAGTTGTTGATGCTTTATCACGTTTGCAGCGGGACCAGTTTTGTGCTTTGGCTCCAGCTGCGGATGCTGCCCCTTCCCAGATCCCAAGGCATTGTTGGAATGTCCTCCTTCATCACTTGCAAGATTGTTGAAAGCTACTTTAATTGCAAATACTTGGAAAGTCTATGCAGCAGGTTGGTGGCGTTTCTTGACCTTGGTGCCAGCTGGAGTACAACAAATTACGCATGAAGATGTCTTACGGTTTCTGGAGTTGACGGTGGAAGTGCTGATCTTTCCATGGCTCCCTTATAAATTCACACACTAAGAGTGCAATTTTGTAAGACAGCAACTAGTTTGAGGCCAGCTAGGCTCCTACTTATGACACATAGACACCTTGTGGACCCCTTTTACTAAAATGCAAGTGTTAGCACTTACCACACCTTGACTGTACCTTACTAAGAGACTGCTATGAGGGGTCGGGGTTACTGGCACCATTTTGAGAGCAGCTGGAGCCTGGGACAGGAGTGAAGGGGTATCACATCTGCCTGGTTCATCACTGATTCCACTAGGGTCTCCCCTTGGGTAAGACCTGGGGGGGAGGGCTTGTCAGGGTGGGGGAGGCATGTGGTCTGTGTTAGGGCCTTGAAACATGAGGACCTGCTGGGGGTCTTGAGGGAGAGCTTTAATTGTTGGGTTGCTTTCCTGGGGGGGGGGGGAGTTAAAAAGTGGGTATGGGTGCAAGGTGGTGCTGATCAAGGGGGGACTTTAGATCAGGTGATTGCTGATGTGTGGGGGCTCAGATTGGAGGGGTTTTGATCAGGGTGGGCTGAAATCAGGACTTGGAGGGCAGGGGATGCTAATGCGGCACACCTTTTTTTTTTGTATGGTTAGTGGCCACACTACCAGGCTGCCAGTAGCATGGCGGCACTGAATGCCACTTCTTTTGTGACATGCACTATTGGCAGTCATGACAGCTCATACGTGGTGCTGTCCCATGGTCTAGCTGTAACCAGTCACCATGCCCACCCTCTGCCCCATCATGCTAAGAGCAGTTAGCATGGGACTTTTTTAAAAATTTAATATGTATTGATTTTTTTAAATTTACCAAGGCATACTTGTACAGAAAAGGGAAACCAAAGGCAATAAATTACACAAGAATAATGTCAAAAGAAAACTATTAATGAAAATCCCTGCAGTCCACACAGGGAGGGTGAGGAGGAAAGGAAAACAAACACAGTGGAATAGGAGGTAATCCCACTGAAACACTAAAAATAAATCATTTTATAAAGTGAATAGATCAGGGGTTTTCAACCCTGTCCTCGGGACCCACCTAGCCAGTTGGGTTTTCAGGATAACCACAATGAATATGCATGGGAAAGATTTGCATATAATGGAGGCAGTGTATGCAAATCTCTCTCATACATATTCATTGTGGTTATCCTGAAAACCCGACTGGCTAGGTGGGTCCCGAGGACAGGGTTGAGAACCCCTGGAATAGATGAACAAAACACAAAAGGGCCCAGGCTGAATCACTTATACTGTCAAACCCACTATCCTACCCAGTGGTAGATGGTAAACTAGGCATCCTGGTGTTGATATAGGTGAACAAATCACTAGGTTGAAAAATATATATCTTTACGATTTATACAACACTAAGCACTTGCAAGGAAAACACAAATGAAACGAGGCACCAAGTTGCAGCCCACCTGGTCTTAAAAGTAGAAATTGCCTATGCCTCTATTGCTTTTCCTGGACAACATCAGGAAAAAATAGAAACTTTAACACCATAAAACAGTAGTGAACACTTCTTATAATAAAATTTCAATAATCATTCTCTCTCTGAGGCAAAAGCACAAGTCACCAAGAGAGTAGAAACCTGCTTCCGAGCAGGTCTAAAGTTAGATGTGATGCTTGACGTTTCTGTGATCAGGTGGGGACGTCCTGGGAATGTCCACCATGCCTCTTCCACATCCCCCTTCAGATTTGGATGTCCTCACGCCAGGACTGTCCCCACAGCCACCTTCAAAAATGGCTCTGTAGAGGTTTTCAACCCAGTCCTCGGGGAACCCTAGGCCAGTCAGGTTTTCAGGATTCCTAGAATGAATATGCATGAGAAAGATTTACATGTTCTGCCTTCATTGTATGCAAACCTATCTTATGCATATTCATTGTTGGAATCCTGAAAACCTGACTGGCCTAGGGTTTCCCGAGGACTAGGTTGAAAATCTATTAGACAGTCTCTGTGTCTATCCCATTTCTTTATGTCCAAAGCATGACTAGGGCTGCTAAAATGACCCCCATAGATTATCTGGATAGTAGTTGAATATCACCACTATCCAGATATTTTTAAAGCCAGTCCTCGCTCCATATTATTGAAATAGTACTTAGCCATTTCATTGGATATTTAGCCTAATACTTGTCATATAATTTAAAAATATATATATGGATGGTGAAGTTATATTTTTGCCAGTAGCTGATGAATGCATAATTTCATTTCAATATTGAGCCATAATATATCCAAGGATTTATTAAAGGAGTTTATCATGGTCTTTGTGTACTTCTGCTAATACCACCAGATGACAAAGATAGCAGTAAAAAAACTAGTAAAGAATCTTTCATGCATTCACCTGATTATATAATATAGGGGCTTCTAAGTCTATATCTGTGTCATTACTCTGCTTACATATGTATAATAAGGATACTACTTCTACTGTAAGCAACTGAAATTAAATGGACTTCAAATAGCATCATAATTTATTCTGAATATAAAATGCCCCCACTTGAAGATGCAAGCTTTTGAAATAGATTACCAGTGCAAAACTATATGATTGTGTTTAACCATCTAGCAACTTCACACACATTACAATATACTCCCAGACTAAGAAAAAAGTAATCAGTGGGACCATCAGAAATTAAAATTACTGGCTAGCCACGAGTTCACCAAACCATTCATCGGCCCCATTATAAATTCAGTCCATTTCTCTTTAGATTTTCATGTAACACTTAAAACAACTTCTAAGAGCTATGTATCAGTCCCTTTATTTCAAGTGTGCAGAAACAGTACTTACCTCAAACAGCTGCATTTTTTCCTAAGTATTGCTTCCTAACATTAAATGCACCATAGTTGACTTCATCTGACTTAATATTAAGTTGTTGTTGCTGAGAACTTCTTCAGGGGAAGGCATGCAATGATTATTCACAACTTCCTATTTTCAGCAGCTGATGTAGGTGCCTTTGTAATTAAATATAACAATTAGCAATATGCAAACTGTCCCATTATTAAAAGTTCCCAATGGAATTGCTGCCATTGCTCACCATTTATGTCACCATTCACTCAAAGATAGCCCAAAGCTCAGCTAGTAATGGTCCCACTAATCATCATTTGCCCAGTCTGAGAGTATAGATTTGTGAAGTTTGTTTCCCAGCTAAATGACTTCTTTAGCATACTGTACGAGTACTAGAGTAGAACCATCTAGCAAAGCATTTGAACTGTTCTCATAATGCATGTACCAATCCCCTACTAAACAGTGATCTAAACCAGCTCTGCATCCAATGAGAAGATTTAGATGTATGCCTGGAGGAGTTGGAGGGCTGTGATATCATTTTTAGTAGTTCTTTTCTGTTCTCTTCCTCCTTTATGGTATCTGCCTCCGGGTTCTTTCATTCCTGAAGGTCGCCTTCCTTTAGGCTTTCCCTTATATTATATTTTGTTACGAAGTTGAGATTTTTCTTACTGGAATTGATAACCATTGCAGCTAGACTGCAGCTGCCTTATGTGGTTGGTAATCAGTACAGAGCTATTTGAACATGTTCAGCTCTACCTTATGCCAGACCCTATACAGGTTAGTAATGTGTCCCTCCTTCTCTGGTTCATATTTTACCAAGCCTTCTGGGTTAGTTTAATAGTTCTTCTGGACTTAGGGGTATGTTTACTAAACTGTCTTAATGTTACCGGCGTTAGTTGCAGTCTTACTGTGACAAATGCCATATAAGGTAGTGGGTGTTCCGGTCTTAAGGTAGCATTTTGGGTTATCGTGCGATAAAGTCCATTATTGCGCGATAGAGGGAGCCGTGGCATGTTAACGCACGTTAGCCTTAATTAGGCACGCTGACCTGGAAACATAGTAACAGAGGTGTAGCACAATGGTTAATAGATTGACTGATAAAACAGGGGTCATGAGTTCAATCCCCCAGTTGGCTTAATGAGTAAGGCTGTCTGAGGCATTACCCTTTACTTTAAATCAGTGCTGTCTGAGGCATTTTCATTTTTAATTTAAATTAGTGCTGCCAGCAAACACACCCTCACAGTGCCGTAACCTAAGGTGCCGCATAAGGCGCCCAAAAGGCACTCCAGAGGGCACATTTATTTATTTATTTATTACAGTTTCTTATATACCGCGCTATTTAGCATCAGTGCGGTTTACATTATAACTTAACGACCATAACAACAAGCTGTCAGGTTTACATCGAACAGGAGTATAAACATGGAAAACAGGGTCAACTATATACATAATCTATTTACATTGGAAGGATAGATAAAAGTCAGATAATGCATGTAGGTCTTTTCTAACTAAATTGGGTCAATTCCTGGAGGGTATATCTAGGATCAATTGCTGTCAGGTAAGTGTTGGAGGAACAAGTGGGTTTTGAGGGCCTTCCTGAACTGATATAGGCTGGCTATGGCCCTAATGTCAGGGGGTAGAGCATTCCAGCATTTGGGTACGTAACAGCTGAAAGACCTGTTTGTGGTTGATAAGTTGTACTTTGTCGAAGCCTTTGGTATTGCAAGCAAGTTTACAGCTGTTGATCTTCTGGATCTGTTGGGAGGGACAAAGTGGATAAGATGAGTGAGTGAGGAGGCTGAAATACCTTTGATTGCTTTGAAAGCTAATAGAAGGGTTTTGAAGGTGATTCTCCCATTGATTGGTAGCCAGTGCAGCTGTTTGAGAATGGGGGTCACGTGGTCATATCTGGATGCTCCGTAAAGGATCCTAGCTGCGGTGTTCATGGCCAACTGTAAGGGGGTTAATGTGGATTGGGGGAGACCTTGTAAGATGGAATTTGCAAAATCAAAGTGCGGCAGTATCAGCGCTTGATATATGGTTCGGAAGTCATCTGGGTCCAATAGGGAGCGTAGGTGCTTGAGAGAGCGTATTTTGAAGTAGACGGCTTTGACTATGTTGCTTATGTGGCTTTTCAAGTTAAGATGTTGATCCAAAGTAACTCCCAAATATTTTATTGCATCTTTGGTTTGCAAATCAGCTTCATTAACACTGACATGGGATGGGGGGTAAAGTAGGTGTCTCTGGTGATGAATAGCACCTCCGTTTTTTTATGTTGGATGCGAAGGTTCTGTGTTTGGAGCCAAGTTGAAACTGCGTTGAAGCAGTCTGTGAGGGGGGTCAGGTCCATGTGAGTTGTGGAGAAGGGCATGTATAATAGGATATCGTCTGCATATATCAAACAATTCACGTTGAATGATCTTATGATATTGCAGATGGGCTGCATGTAGATATTGAAAAGTAATGAGGATAACGATGAGCCCTGGGGTACTCCTTGCTTTTGATGGAAATGTGTTGACTCCTCTGATCCTGATTTCACATATTACCATCTGTCGTCAAGGTAAGATTTGCACCATTCTAGTGCACTGTTGCAGACTCCCTTCTCCTTCAGTCTTCCGAGGAGAATTTCGTGACTCACGGAGTCGAACGCCGCGGCAATGTCTAGAAATATGAGCACAAAACCTTGACGGATGTTGTCAATTCCAGTGATGATTTCATTGAAAAGGCCAGTGAGTAGTGTCTCTACCCCATGATATTCTCTGAATCCGTGTTGGCAGCTATCTAAGGGGGAGGCAGCATCGATGTGATCTTGAATTTGCCGTTGTGCTTCTTTCTCAATTATTTTGGCCAAGAGGGGGATGCTGGCTATTGGTCGGTAAGAGTCAGTTCTTTGTGGATCAAGCTTGGGGTTCTTCAATAGTGGTCTAATGGAAGTCTGCTTAAGTGAAGTGGGGAAATATGATGTAGTGAAGGATAGTTTCATTATTTTTGCAATGACAGGGCTGAACACATCACGTAGCTCCTTTATCCAAAAAGCTGGACATGGGTCAGTTTGTGCGGTGGAGGTGTTGAGAGATGCTATGGTGTCCTCGATACATTTAGTGGATGGTGTAGAAAATATGTTAAGTGGTGATAGGCCCATTGGTTCTTGATATGGGGCTGCTATCACTTTATTGGTTTGCACGATCTTGGATTGTAGATAATCCGCAAATTCCTGCGGGTGAATTTCGCTGTGCTGTATCGGGGAAGGTTCTTTTGAGAGGGAGTTTACTAGATTGAAAAGATCACGTGGCTTGTTCAGAGACCTCTTTAAGGTGTCAGTGTGATATTGTTTCATTTTGGTAGTGATTGATTCTCGGTGTATTGCAAGGTGGGTTCGGTAAGCGGTCTGATCTTCAGTAGAATGCGATCTGCGCCATCGGCGTTCAAGTTTACGTAGTTGCGTTAGCGATGCTCGCAACTCAGGAGAGAACCAGGGGGCGGAGCATCTTTTTGACCTTGCTGTAATCTTCGGGTTTGGGCGTTGTGAGATGGCAAGCAGGCTAGAGTTCCAGTAAGCGATTAGTTCATCAAGGTCTGGTGTAGTTATGTTGATGAGTGATGGGGTCTCCGCCAGGATGTGTTCCCTATCGAAGGGGCGAAAGCATCTGGTGGTAGTTCGAGAGGATGTGTTCGAAGGTTGGCTTCTGTCTAGTTGGACATTGTTGATGGGTATCTGTATGATGATCAATTTGTGGCCCTGTCCGCGCACCTTATAATGTTCCCTATAGGGCGCCTTATGAGGCACCTTAAGGTTACAGCACTGTGAGGGTGTTTTTGCTGGCAGCACTAATTTAAATTAAAAAAGGAAATGCCTCAGACAGCCCTATCAAATAACACCACTGTGGGAACAAACCCATGACCTCTGCCTCCACAGTCAGTGAAATAACCAGTGGGCTAAATCTCTATAGCTACTAACAAACCCTTGGCTGGCTACAGAAGGACTGCAGGTCACCATACAAACTGTCTGCTGTGGTTACCAGGATAGGGTTAACCCACCCGTACCCATGATGCACTGCACATGCAGATCAGCAGTCTACAGATGATCACAAGATGGGGTATGCACCCCCACAGCATCTCGGCCTGGAAGGGGGAACTGACCGTGTGTGTAACTGGCACAGAGTAGCTAAGACCGACACATTGTGGGGGTACTGTGCTCACCCTGAGGGCGAGGTGGGGCGCTCTGCACCAGGTCTGCAGCACCTGGCTTAACTGAGATAGACTATGCTGCAGGTTGCCATCAGTGCCAGTGTGTGATAGATAGTCCTTGCAGACGCACCTAGGATACACCTGTGTCCATCTGTATTTCCCAGTCACGTTTAGACCTTGTGGACTATGATGCACCCAGAATAGTGCATATCCTGTGTGAGTGCCATGGTCACATGATTTAAGAGAAGGGGGGTGTTTGGACCCATAGGTGGATTATGTAGCACCACCCAACCCACCCTCTGGGGCTCAGGGTGGGGGACAGGGTCTCCCACCAACAGATCCACATTCTACATCCCTGCAATGGTGGCAGTAGAGGGGACCATTAACCCCAGTCCTGCTGGGGAACAGGCACCCAACAGGGCAGTCAATGCAGATCTGTGCACATCCATAAGGCAATGGCAGACAGACAGTAGGCCTGGAAATGCTCAGATGCCCCCCACCACTATCTGACATTATCCAGCCGCTGCACCCTGCAAGGTGTTCCAGCAATACACATACTAACTGCAGACAGTCTGCTAGCTAGTCCATGTGTATGTTCCTGGAGGAGATGTGTGCGCCCAAAACTGGGATGTGAGCACACGCACCAAGCAGATAAGTCAGTGATTGGGCCCCAGAAAAGAGAACCCATAAATATCACTTGAGAGAAATACTATATAGTACTATGGGGGAACCTAGCCATGCCGTGGTCACTGCTCAGTCAGGGTAAGAGTGACCTCCCAGCAGGACATGCTGTGGCCACCCTGTCCATGCAGGTGGTGGCCGGGCACTACAATTTCCCAGCCATTGCCCTATGCCCTGTGCAGATGCATCCTGTCCGGGCCATACCCACAGTACCTTGCTCCTCATTATGCACATTGGCCTGCTAACACTGGAAACAGTGCAGCAGTGTGGGTTGAGTAAGGCGTAGGCAGCCACAACACACTGGAAAGACAGACACACACTCCCACACCTATTCCAGCATTGTGCATATATAGAGGCTTTTAGCAGCCCTGGCTACCACACCAGTCCTGGGCACAGTGCAGGCATGGCTATGGTACGCAATACTGTTGGGGTCACTCCCCGGGGTGGTAAACACTGTCAGAAACCAAAACTGAAACACACTCCACAGATATCAGAAAGGTTGCTATGATGCAGCTCTATCAGCAAATTGTGCTTAACTTAGGAATTGTTATCTGCCATTAATCATAGCAACCTTTTGATATATGTGTAACGTATGCCAAAATTTAGGGCGGCATTGCTAAGGTATGCAAGTGCTAGTATTGGGAGATGCTGCTGCGCGCAGGGCCCAACAGCCTGACTCTCCATGGGGCTTTGGATAGTGGAGCCTGTGGGTGTCGGTGTTTATGCCCCTGTTGGCTGCTGCTCTAGGGCAGAGGTTCCCAACTCCGGTGCTGATGGGCCAAACACTGTTCAGGTTTTCATGCTGTCCCTAATGAATATGCACGAGATACATTTGCATACAATGGGGGCGGGACATACTAATGCAGCACAGGCATATTTATTAGGAACAGCATGAAACCTGAATGGTGTTTGGCCTTCCAGGACTGCAGTTGGGAAACTGCTCTAGGGATTGCACATGTTTATGGTGTCTGTGCTCTGTAGGGTAAAATATAGGCGTTTCAGGCATGTTTATTTTATCTGCAATAAAGGTTCCGTCTTTATTACCACAGTTCAGTACTGGGTAAAATATGGGGAAAGAGTTGGCAGGAGCCACAGCTGGGACTTGAACTTGTGACCTTCTGCTCCTGAACACACTGGCTGTGTGTACTGCACCACACTGTTGCCACAGGGACAGTTCATTCCCTGGAGATACCATGACTGTTTGTCAGACAGACCCTGTCTGTTGCATTGCACGGCACCCACCTAAATGGGGCTAGGCCATGGTCTGCTGTGGGCAGATGCCACTGTCCTCTCCGCCACCATGCTGCCATGCCATTATGCCAGTGGTGCTGGTGGTGCGCAGTCCAGGCCATCCAGTATGCCGGTAGGCAGCTGCCTATGGTGTGGGTTCTCGGGTAGGGGTGCCTACATGGACATGCATGCCCCCCCCCCCCGCACTGCCTGCCAATGTTATGTGCCCTTGGGTGTACCTGCTGGGTAATATCCCCTGGGACAATGGGGAACACACTCGTGCCCATGTTGGACCCTCGTCAGTTGCTGTCTTTCTGCTTTACATTTTCGGCATTCCTATTCGCCACCTAGACATCTGCCTAGTCTGCAATGTGCCCCAGCGGGACCACAGCATGTGCCGCCTGCAGCTCTCTGTATCCCATTTCAAGCATCAGTACAGTTGCCCTGGCCTACGTGCCCACTCTGTTGTTGCTGCACATTTGCATGCCGTAACAAATCTGCCCAATGTAAACGACAAACACCCTGATCAGCGGTATTTCAATGTGGGATCATTCACTTTGTAGGGGGACTGAGAATAGACCCTTCCAGACATGATATCTTCCTTTTTTATGCTTTGTCAGTAGTGTTGCTTTGTTTCTCATTAATATAACTATTGGCCAGCTTGGTTATTGGGATTTCAAATGCAGTTTTGGTCATTTTATCTGTTTCTTTGCTTTTTTGGCTCCTGCACATGTATCACTACTATCACTTTTTTGGGTTTCTCTGCCTTTGCTGTACATTGCTGACTGAAATGGTATCTCCAGGAACAAGCAGGAATGAGTCTTCACATATGGGTTTCGTCGGTACCGACGGAGCCTGTGCAGGAACGCTCCCCAGCGTCCAGTAAGAAAGCTTTTGGGAGCATCCCACAGCACCTGTGCGCTGCCTTCCCGCCTTTCCCAACCACCTCTCTCCAGTTCTTCTTTTCCGTGGAGCCAGCAAGTCGTGTTCCTGTCACCGCAGAAGAATTCTTTATTTTTTTTTCTTTATTTTTCTGTGCGCGTCTGCCTTCTTCGACGTCAGACCGGTACCGCCGGTCTTTTCTTTTCTTCCTTACAAAAAAACAAAAAACAAAACTTTTCTTTCTTCAACTGTGCATTTTCGGTTTAGGCCTGAACATATTTTCTCCTCATGGAGAAGCCCGCTTCCGGGTTCAAAAAGTGCACGAAGTGTGGCGGTACTATTTCTGTCACCGACACCCATGACTGGTGTCTAAAATGTTTGGGTCCTGACCATTCCATCATGGATTGTATGTCCTGTACCATGATGTCTAAAAGAGGTCGGCAGAACCGAGCATCCAAGCTCAGTACCCTGTTTCCCTCTGATGCAGCCTCGGTGGCATCAACGTCTTCCAGGGCTTCTTCTTCCTCCCATGGATCTCAGGTAACCAAACATAAATCTAGCCGGTCCTGGAAGGGCAAATCTCCCTCTAAGCATCGAGATGCCTCCGGGCTTGTCCTCGAGGATTCCGCACCGGCAAAATTACCCCGGTGGGAAGTTCCGGTTTCCAAAGCATTGTCTATAGGGTCACAGGTTGACATCGATGGCTCGGCCTCGACAGATCACCTGTTGAGGTGTTCTGGGGTACCGGTGGCCTCCACTGGTACCGACATCCAGACTCTGGTGGCGTCGATGGATCAGAAGATTCTGTTCATGCAGCGCACCCTAACGGCGTTTATGCAGGCTTCGACGCCTCCGGTACCGCAACAGTCTCCGTTGCCGGTACCGACTCCGGCACCGGCATCATTCCCAGCGCCGGTACCGATTGCATCGACATCGGCTTTGGTGTCGACTGCAATGGTACCCTGTCCTATGATGCCCATCGGTACTGAACCGGTACCGCTTACTCCCGATGTCGATCCCACTCGGTACGCGTATCTGGCTTTACAGGAGCATCCACACAGGCGATACTTCGATTCCTCCGAAGACTCTGATGAGTCGGAGGTTTCTGTTGATGCACTGGTACTTTTTCCTCAGGAGTCTGATTCTCCAAAACGAAGAATGTCTCCTCCAGAAGACTTGTCTTTTCAGGACTTCATTAGGGAAGTGGCTAGGGGCCTCTCCATTACAGTGGCCCCTGAGTCAGAGCCTAGAGCCAAGCAACTAGATATTTTGCAATATCCTAAGGCTCCTAAAGAAGCAGCTACTTTACCTATTCATGAGATTCTCTATGATCTCATGTTGAGCATGTGGGAGACTCCTCTTACCACCTCTCCTCATTCTCGTAGATTAGACACCATGTACCATGTCCCTCCTTGTCCTGGCTTTCATAAGTCTCAGCTTCCTCACCACTCTATTGTGGTAGAGTCTGCCATGAGGAAAATAAAGAGTACAAAGAGACACTCATCTAATCCTCCAGGACGTGAATGCAGGACCCTTGATGCGTTTGGCCGAAGGGTTTTCCTAGCTAATATGCTTGCTGCCAGAATCAACTCCTATAGTCTCTATATGGGGATGTTTCTAAAAGAAGTCACAGATCATCTGCAGACTTTAGCCCCTTTTATTTCAGAAGATAAAAGGCAGGAATTTCTCAATTGGCTTAAACATGCCCAAGATGTTTTCAAATTTTCCAACCGTGCAGCCTTTGACTCTTTTGAGTGTGTAAGCAGAGCCTCGGCTATTGCCATAGGTGCACGCAGAATTGCTTGGTTACAAGCCTCTGATTTGGAACTGTGGGTCCAAGATGAACTGGGAAATCTTCCTTGTACAGGTGAAAACCTTTTTGGCAGGGATTGGAAAGCAAAGCCCACTCAGATGGATGCTGAGAACTCTGCTTTGGATCGACTTTCAAAGTCTACCTCTGCTCCTGCTAAGAAAAGGTTGTTCAAAAAGACAACTTTTTCTAAAAAGGGAAGATACTATCCTGCTTATGGTCAGCAGGCATCTTCTGCAGGCCGTTTTGCTGCAAAGTGTCAGCAACCACCTAAACAGGCCAAGTCAAAGGCTGCCAGGCCTCCCACGGCTCAGCAGCCTCAGCCTCCTCAGGGCCTTTGACTTGCAACTAGAGAACTTAGCCTTTCTGGCTCTGGAAGAACCAGAGCCCCTCACCATTCCAGGAAGGTTGGCTTACTTTGCTCCCAGATGGGAGCAAATTACAGCAGAGCAATGGACCCTCTCCATTGTAAGGGAAGGATACAAGCTTCATTTCTTAAACCTTCCTCCCCACACCATGGTGAGACAGTTCAATTCTCCAACATCTCTCCTCAACCTTCTGGGTCAGGAGATTGCTACCCTTCTTGCCCAAGGTGCAATAGAAGAAGTACCCCTTCTTCAACAGGGCTCAGGGTTCTACTCCCCTTATTTTCTTATTCCAAAGAAAACAGGGGGCTACAGACCCATATTAGATCTCGGAGAATTGAACAAGTTTCTATTCAAAGAGAAATTCAAGATGATTTCTCTCGGTACTCTGCTGCCATACCTTCAGAGTCAGGACTGGCTTTGTTCTCTAGATCTCAAGGATGCGTACACTCATGTCCTCATCCATCCAACACCCAGAAGGTTCCTTCGGTTCCTTTTTCAAGGAAAGCACTACCAATACAGGGTGCTTCCTTTTGGTCTGGCCTCTGCACCAAGGGTGTTCACGAAATGCATGGCAGTACTAGCTGCATTTCTACGCACTCTAGGAATATTCGTTTTCCCATATCTGGATGACTGGCTCATTCGAGCTCCATCCCAGTCAGAGGCCCAGATTTCTCTAACCTGCACAATGCGTGTCCTTCAGTATTTGGGACTGGTAATAAACATCCCAAAATCCCATCTCACCCCTACTCAGTCTCTGGAGTTTATAGGGGCCTTGCTGGATACCACAACTGCAAGGGCCTATCTTCCTCAGGCCCGTTGCCTACGCTTGGTTGCTGTTAGCCTCCCAGATACAGTTAAAGTCCCATTTAACTGCTCGAGATATGTTACAACTATTAGGCCACATGGCATCCACCGTGCATGTGGTTCCATATGCTTGCCTTCACATGAGGGCAGCTCAATGGACTTTGTCCACCCAATGGACTCAGGCATCAGGTTGCCTGTCAGACAAAATAGCAAACTCCAGTCGCCTATTTTGGTCTCTCCAGTGGTGGAAGTCCCCTCCAAATCAGTTGCTGGGGTCCCCTTTTCAGCAGTCGCTACCCCAAGCAACTCTGACAACAGATGCTTCTCCAATGGGTTGGGGAGCTCATCTGCAGGATCTCTCCACCCATGGCATCTGGTCTCTACAGGAGACTTCTCTGCATATCAATCTCTTGGAACTCAGAGCAATATTCTTAGCTCTCAGAGTGTTCCCTGCTCAGCTACAGGACAGTCCTCATCCATACGGACAACCAAGTAGCCATGTTCTAGGTAAACAAGCAGGGCGGGACTGGCTCTCTGTCGCTTTGCAACAAAGCTTTGCGACTGTGGGCCTTCGCCAGAGAGCATCACATCCATCTTCTGGCAGTATATCTTCCAGGCATTCAAAACTCTTGGGCGGACAGACTCAGTCGAGTTCTGCTTCCACACGAGTGGTCCCTCCACATGGACCAGGTAGCCAGGATTTTTCGAATTTGGGGAACTCCGGACATAGACCTCTTTGCAAGTTCGTGGAATGCCAAACTTCCCCGGTTCTGTTCCAGAATTCCGTGTCAGGGAGTTCAGGCCAAGGATGCCTTCCTCCTTCACTGGGGTCAAGACTTCCTTTATGCCTTTCCACCAATTCCCCTAATTCCCAAAACACTATTCAAGCTTCAGAGAGATCAAGGGACCATGATCCTCATAGCACCACATTGGCCACACCAAGTGTGGTACCCTCTACTTCTGCATCTCTCTCAAGCTCCTTCCCTGGACTTGGGCTCTGCACCAGACCTTCTGTCCCAGGAAGAGGGAACTTTGTGGCACCCAAACCCCCAGTCACTCCATCTCAGGGTTTGGTTGCTCAGGGCCTAGACCTTCAAGATTTTCATCTCTCTCAGCAAGTCAGAGATGTTATTCATGCCTCTAGAAAGCCTTCTACTAGACGTTCCTATGCTTTCAAATGGAAAAGATTTACCATTTGGTGTTCAGGGAAAGGGCTAAACCCTCTTGCAATACCTCTGAATTCTCTACTAGAGTATCTCTTGCATCTATCCCATGCAGGTCTGAAAACGAATTCAGTAAGAGTCCATTTGAGTACTATTGCAGCGTCCCTCAAGCCTCTCAATGGACAACCTATTTCCTCTCATCCTCTTATAGCAAGATTCATGAGAGGCCTTCTTTTAACTAAACCTCCCATTAGACCACCTCCAGTGGCATGGGACTTAAACCTGGTTCTTGGACAGCTTATGAAGCCACCCTTTGAACCTTTAGCCACCACCTCCTTGAAATTCCTTTCTTGGAAAGTTATTTTTCTCATTGCAGTCACCTCAGCATGCCGCATCAGTGAGTTGCAAGCTTTGGTGGCTAATTCTCCTTATACAAGGTTCCATCATGATAAGGTAGTCCTCAGGACCAATCCACACTTTATGCCAAAAGCGGTCTCACCTTTTCATCTGAACCAAGAGGTATATTTACCTGTCGTTTTTCCAGGACCTCGTGCATCAGATGCAGAGAGGAATCTTCATACCTTGGATTGTAAGAGAGCTCTCGCTTTTTACTTACAAAGAACACAGCAACATAGAGAGTCTTCTCAACTCTTTGTTGCTTTTGATCCTTCTCATTTAGGACTTCCACTGTCCAACTGGATTGCTCAGTGTATTTCTTTCACCTACCACAGTAGGAACATTTCTCTGGAGGGCCATGTCACAGCTCACAATATGAGAGCCATGGCAGCCTCAATGGCTCATCTAAACTCTGTGTCCATCGACCAAATCTGTCAAGCGGCCTCCTGGGCCTCAGTTCATACCTTCACAGCCCATTACTGTTTGGACAAGGACTCCCACCGGGATGCCTCGTTTGGTCAGGCTGTTCTCAAACACCTGTTCCATTCCTAATCAACTCCTACCCACCTACCCTGGTCGGATGCCAGAGATCCATGGGGGGAGGTAGAGTCCTTTTCAAGGACACACAACCTGGGGTTTCTCCCTGGCATCTGCAGCTAGGGAGTCCCCATATGTGAAGACTCATTCCTGCTTGTTCCTGGAGATAGCACAGTTACTTACCTGTAACAGCTGATCTCTGGGAACAGCAGGAATAAGTATTCACAACCCACCCACTTCCCCTAGGAGTTGTATCTCTCTATCTTTACTTTCCTCTCTCTCTCTTTGTCTCAGCTTTAAAACTCGAACTGGAGAGAGGCGGTTGGGAAAGGCGGGAAGGCAAAGGCTCCAACGATCCTGTGAGCAGTGAGTGAGAATCAGCTGTGCCTACTTAGTTGGGAACTGTGTGTGAGAGAAAACTGCAGCCAATCTGAGCACTTTTCAAATCATTTAGAATCCCTTCAGCAAAGGCTCCAACGATCCTGTGAGCAGTGAGTGAGAATCAGCTGTGCCTACTTAGTTGGGAACTGTGTGTGAGAGAAAACTGCAGCCAATCTGAGCACTTTTCAAATCATTTAGAATCCCTTCAGCAAAGGCTCCAACGATCCTGTGAGCAGTGAGTGAGAATCAGCTGTGCCTACTTAGTTGGGAACTGTGTGTGAGAGAAAACTGCAGCCAATCTGAGCACTTTTCAAATCATTTAGAATCCCTTCAGCAAAGGCTCCAACGATCCTGTGAGCAGTGAGTGAGAATCAGCTGTGCCTACTTAGTTGGGAACTGTGTGTGAGAGAAAACTGCAGCCAATCTGAGCACTTTTCAAATCATTTAAAATCCCTTCAGCAATGGCACGCCCGTGCCTTGCGGGCCCGCGCCTGAGGGCCTCGCAAGAGGGCCCTTTGGCGTGGCCCTTAGGCGGTGGACCGTGCGGGACCCACTATCTGCTGCTATATGCTCATTCTGTTCAGCGATATGCTGTTTGTAGTTAATGTAAGGTAATGTAATGTAAGTTATGTACTGTGTTCCCTGTTTGTACTCCTAGTGTTTTGTTGTGATGTAATGATAATGCAATGTATGTTTCCCTCACCTTTGTTTAACTTTGTGCTGTATTAACCGCTTTGATTGAAGGAAAAGGCGGGATACAAAACATGTTAAATAAATAAATAAATAAATAAATGGGATGCTCCCAAAAGCTTTTTTACTGGATGCTGGGGAGCATTCCCGCGCAGGCTCCGTCGGTACCGACGAAACCCATATGTGAAGACGTATTCCTGCTGTTCCCAGAGATCACCTGTTACAGGTAAGTAACTGTGCTTTCTCTGACCTGCCAATGTGCCTAGCGCCAGGTTTTCACTGGCGCTAATTTTATGAGCTTCATTTCACAGCATTAGTGTGCAAGGAGCCACTCCACGCCCACTCTCTGCCCATTGACTCCTTCTCTCCGCCCCTGGGGAGCCTTCCTCCACCCTCTGGGGGGCCTTGCTCCACCCTCGGCGCACCTTACCGCCGCAGCAGATGTTATCGCACGATACGTGACATTCTCGCATGGTAATGCGCCATTATCATGTGATACCATCACAGCTGTGCCGTTGGCGCCGTTTAGTAAACATACCCCTTATTGTACGCTTTCCTTTGCTAAGTCCTATCTGGGATCACTTGCACTGTGATCCAAATATTTTTTTGATCAGGTTGCACATTTGCCTCAGTGTCCATGTTTGCATTAATCCAATTACTTTTAACCGGGTTGAGCTTTTCCATAGTTTTTCAGTAGTTTTATGCAGAGTCGTCTTCCTGCAGTTAACTGTTAGCGCCTCTCCCTAGCACACAAGCAAGAGTTCAAGCTTACAGCTCTTGTGCTGGAAACTGGTTTTCCCCGGACTTCAAAGTTCTTTTTAAATATTTTTCTGTGCTTTCTATTGGGTGTTTTGACCCTTTTGAATGCATTGCCCTTTACTGAGTTTCGTAACCAGTATGTTCTGCCAAGCTTTTCTAAGGAAGGTTTCTCACAGCTTTTATATTTCTTGTTAAAAGGGAGTGCCACCTGAGAAGTGTACTTCTACTGCCTTTGTATAATCTGTTTTTACTTGCTTTTTTCTTTGCTTCATCTTTATAGGGCCATTTTTTCACTAAACTATTCTCATAAAGTGCTATTTTAGATAGGATGCCCAAGTCAAATTGGGGACGACCAGGGTGGAATGTACAGAAATACACCGCAGACATCTATATCTCCAGCCAATTTTAGGAACCTAGGCATCCTTGACATGGACATCTACATCGGCGGCCACATAGATGTCCTCCTTAAGAAAGCATGGGGTGGGGATGTCCATTTCATGCAAGCTAGTATAAGGGGACATCTATCTGTGTAGCAAAACAGAAACATAGCTCCCATTCCCCATCAGTGTTCACTGACATATTGTAAAATAAAGGGGGCATTAGGGTAGTCCCTTCTCCGCACCCTCTAGATGTTTTCCTGACAAAATGAACACACTTCAGATGCCTCTTCTTGCCTAGAGTAGGTATAACCTTAGGTATGAGATCAGGCGGGTACATTCAGGTTTTTGGGAATGCCCCAGCCATGCCTCTGCTAGTCCCCATTCAGACTTGTACACCCTCATGCTGGGGATATCCACAGACCCGGCTTCTAAAATGGCTCTGGAAATGCCTCTGTGCTTTAGACATCTCTATGCCCAGTATCAGACATCCAAAGCAGAAATAGGGTTTCCAAGAAAAACCCATAATGCTTATATTGATGCACTACTAAACAGTGAGCTAAATCAGTTCAGCATCCAATGAGATGATTCACTGTCTTAATTTTCAACTGTGTATTATGTGTAAGAAAACAAGGAATTTACCCTAAATAGTTGAAACCAAGAATGCTGCACTAATTCTGATTCAATGTAAGCAGGAAAAATCTTTCTGTAGAATGGATAACTAAATACCGGTGAGAAAATTATACAAAATCCTTGAGTCAATAGAGAGAGATAGGCTAGGAAAAGTTTGCTTTCTAAGCCTAAGATGGAGATCCTTTGGACTTTATGGAGAGGTACAAAGGAATATCCATAAGGACTAAGGTTTCTGTTGATGGCCAATAGGGTCAAAGGTTATGCCTTGGTCTAAGGCATGAAGCCTGGCAGCTCTTAGAGCCTGGAGGTAATTGGTCACATGTAACACTTAGGAAGTTATTTTAAGAAGCATCACCACTTCTAACATCTTTTAAATGTGTAGATTGCCTACATGTGAAAATAAAAGATTTTAGAAAGTGATCCACACTACAAAGAGATTGTAAGTCACGGAGAGGGAGTGCTTTAGGCAGTCCTAAAATATCAATATGTATTCCCCATTTTACATGGATATAAAAAAATCTAAAAATTGACATTTACACCTATCTCTAGGAATGCATAAGTGCCTGCTTGAAGGGGTAAGTCTATAAGCCAAGACCAGAAACCTCTGATCCTCCCTTGACATTACCAACCCCTCCAGACACCCTGCTGTCATATTTACTTCCACTCAATGGCCCCATGAGACTCCCACACTTCTCCCCCCCACCCACCCCGATTCCAGCTTTAGCTTTAGCTTTATCTAGGTTCCTGGTAGTCTGGCAGGACCAGGAGTAATCTCCAGTCATTCCTGTTCATGGCAGTTCAGAATATCAAAATGACACCCATACCCCCTTGTGATAATCTCACAGTGCTATGGCTAGGGGTCAAGCAGACAAATAAGGGTGAACATTGGATGGAGTTAACCCTATCCAGGCCTGGCCCAAAACTCTCGGGATCCAAAATTCTGACTAAATATTCCTATCAAATGGTATATAATACATGACTATAGCAGAAAGAAAAAAAATCACTATTAGAACATATTGAATAAGATGGGTACAATTTTCCTGAAATATGCAAAAATTAACCAGGATGCAGAATGTGGATTAAAAATTTAAAGTAAGCCTTCATGTCAAGGGCTGTTAGATGGGTAATTATTCATGTTGGAGGGATATTGGGAGTAAGGAGTATGGATGCTGTCAGGAGTAACAATTTTTGAAAAAGCTGATCCCATGCACATTTTAAAAGCTGACACTTTATTTTACCATGTGTGTTTTTTTAAATCATTGGTCCTGCTAGACAAGGTGAGCTATAAATGTGTAGCCCTGCACATCCTTACATACCTTTTACAAGATGCTCTGTGGTTGCAGATACTTTGTAAAATACAATGGGAATTTTCTTTGTCCTGACCTGGACATCTTAATTCCCCTCACCATATCATTTTAATTGGCCTTTTAACCCATGAGAAAAGAGATTGCATGAACCTAGCAAGAAACGGCTTGTTTTAATGCAGAAGCTGTCAGCTCAATACAAAATATAATGTAAACAAGACTATTCAAACTGTAGGGGCAGAACACCTTTCTGCAGTACATTATACAAAGGCTTAAATATAGATGTGTTGAAGTCTCAAAGCAGGTTTTTTAATGGTAGGTCCTTTTAAAAATAGAGTAAGTGTAACATTTACCTCCATGTAACCATTAACATTTAGCTCATCTTAGCATTTAATAGCTCCATTTACTCTGTATGGTTCTAAAACTTCTGTGGTATAACAAAGTCATTTGGAGACCCTGGGGAATTGTTGTGGCTGTTAAGCACTGGGCTGAGTAACACACCTAATAAATTTTGAATTACTAAATAGCATGCACAGCTAGAAGCATGTAGATTGATGTTATGTTTTTTTTAATAAAGTTAACACCATGTTTAATAAAGTTAACACCATGTTCAATGTAACCTTTGTTCTTTGTACACTGCTTTGACCTGGAGAAAAAGTAGTATATAAACCCAGCTAAATAAACAAATAAATATTATCTATCTCTGCAAACATGGGACTTCACTGGACGTTTGCCATGATTTTTATGTTTTAAAAGTAAAAGAACCTCATCATATTGTAGGGAAAGGGTAACCAGATTTCAATCACTGAAATGTTTTCTGAAGCATTGACCAAACATTGACATGGAGGTTTATCTTCTAAATAAATAATTTTTCTTTAAACAAGCATGGAGGAAGGGGTCTCTTGGAGAAGCCCAAAGAGATATAAGAAATGGGACAGCAGACCAGGAAACTCCTTGACTATATAAGAATTTCTCAGTCCTCTCATGAAGGCACATAACAGAAAGTATGTGGAGATCCAAACTGTGACATTGAGGTTGGGACATACGGAATGCTGATGGCATTTTAAAAAATAGCTTTGCTAAATGTGGAGCTATTTCTAATAGACATAGAAGGACGTTCAGGAACGCATGTGGGTTTATAGCTATGTGCAGCGGAAGGAAACATTTTACAAACTGCGTGTGAAAAAAAATCAATGGAAGAAACCTGGCAACTTATACACATAAGTGCTGGCTGTTCACAACTTGTATGTGTAAATGTTGGTACTTATATGCACATGCAAACCATAACCGGGTAAGGCGGACCGATGCCTCGCCCGAGTCCTGGCCCCCTTTTTCCCCCCAGCTCCCCAATATACCACCTCCCACACAAACAGACCATTACACATTCATGGATCAAAAACTGGTCGCAGCTTTATTCTTTGAACAATTAACCAATTAGAAATACAACAACAGAACTTACCCCCCCCCCTAGCAGCCCGAGCCATCACCCGCCGTATTATTAGCAAGGTGACATCACGTCTGCCTCCCTCGGGTACAAGTCCCGACTAATTTGCTTCTCCCTCCCTCATCCGGCTTCGCCATGTTATTAGCAAAAACCTGAGGGATTGTCCAGGTCGGGGGTACCCCACCCCTGCCCTAATGCTTGTATCCGGCTCCGGACCCCGGAAACCTCCGGGATCCCGCCACCGGCTCAGACCGCCTCGGATCTGAGCCGCCCCCAAGAGGGAAAGCTGCGACCAGTGCCCACCCCACTCAAAATACCTTCCAGGGCCTCCTGCCAATCGTTGAGGAGCAAATCCATCCCAACCGGGGATAGATGTACTCCGTCCGCACGAAATAGGCCAGCACAGTCCACATCCACCCAAGGATGCAAAATTTGTCGCCCCCCATGCTCTTCCACCCATCGGCCAATTTGCCGATTAATCTTGGCTAACCCCCTGGACCAACGCCGCTGTGCTCGGCAAGCAGGCCTGGAAATAATGTCCGACCAAACCACAACTATACCCGGGAACATAGCCCCCACCACCCTCAAGTCCTTGAGAACAGCCCGGATCAACTGCCGGCAAGTCCAGGAACTCAGGTCATTGCCTCCAAGATGAATTAACAATATATCCGGTGGCATCCGAAGCAGGCCTTCATTTTTATTTATTTATTTATTTAACAGTATTTTTAAACCGCCTTATCTTATTAATCAAGGTGGTATCACAGCAAACAATCGGGTAAAGTGAGTGTGTTAATCATGCAGTGAGGGTGCAATTTAATTGAGTGTGTGTTGTATCGTGTGCTAGATTGGGGTGAGCTATGTACAAGGTGTGGCGTGTTGCGTGCTAGAATGGTTTGAGCTATGTACAGTGTGGGCTATATACATGGTGCCGTAGCAAGGGTAAGAGCTGAAACCACCGCAACCCGCGTTCACCCAGCCATGAAACGGTCACCCGAGAAGCATCCACTCCAAGATTCACGCCCACCGGTCGTGTTGCTGCTCGCCGACCAGCCCAGTACACAAATGAGTGGCCGATCACCCAACAGCGACACTGTCCTTGTGCTCTACCTGCAAAATAAATAAAGAGAGTTAGTCCCCCCCCCCCCTTTTCATAGCCGCACATACCCGCGGAAGGCCTGGGACCTCCACCGGCCAATCCGCTGGATAGCAGCTTCCGATAACCCTTCCGCTGCCGCACTGGTGGCTGCACCAATCCGGAAGGAGTGAAGGGCATACTGACGCAGGTCCACCCCTACTCGCTGAAGCGAACTCCGCAACACCGCCGTAAACTGAAAACGGGTAAGTACCCGCGCGTCCTCATGCACAAAGAGACCCCAGTCCCCAACTGGCCGCACTCTCAAGTACTGCGATAACAAGGTAAACGGACATGTGGGAGAGCCCGCCACCGCACGTAGTACTACGCAGGTCCCCTTTCCCCTCTGATCCGTTTTGGATCGCGCCAACCGTATGCGAACCCATCCCTCCCCCATTGAAACGTGCTGTACTTGCAAGCCGCCGCCCTTGCCACGGCGACCAGAGTCTGCCACCAATTCCCCCACCCGGAAGGCACCAAAAAAGGCCACGGAAAACACCGCCCGGAAAAGCAGGCCTTCATACCCAGACGTGACCACCTGAGTCAACACGCCACACAACCGACCTAAAAGGTCATGAGTTATCGGATGACGGGCATCCCCCGCAGATGGACAGGACCGCTCCCATCCTTGCAAAAGCCTGCGAGTCAAAAAGCCCCCCGCGGCTCCCCAGCCTACCGCCTGCATAAAAAACGAAAAACCCGCTAAGTTGCGCCGCACGGTGGACCTCGCGAGACCCGCCTCTTTGGCGGCCCATACATACTGACCAAGCAGGAATTCTGAAACGGGCCCCGGACTCCATCCCTGGTCCTGCAAGAAGGTCACCACGCTGCTGCAGCCCCGCTGATACGCCTCCCAGGTTGCTGCCGATACGGACTTCCTCAGCAAGTTGATGATGCCCCCAGGCCAATCCGCCATAGGTGCTCTGGGATCACAGCCCCTTCCTCCTCCGCTTCTGGCGCCAATGCCCGAAAACGCTCCCACTTAAAACGGGAAAGAGCATCAGCAATTAAGTTAGTATGCCCTGGAATGTGACGCGCTCTGAGTACCACATTCAGGCGCAAACAAGCTAACACGACCTGTCGCAGCAAATCGGCTACCAGTCTACACCTGGGGGCATAATTATTAAGCACACTGACCACTGCCGCATTGTCGCACCACCAGAGGACCTGGCGATTCCGTACCCGATCCGGCCACAAGGACAACACTACCATAATCGGGAATAACTCCAGAAAGGTGATATTCGTGGTGAGATCGGCCTCGCGCCATGTCTGCGGCCATTCAGCCGCACACCAGGCGCCCCCGAAGTATACCCCCAATCCTGACCCACCCGCCGCATCCGTATATAACTGCAAAGCCGCACTGGAGATCGCAGCTTCCCGCAGCACCGTGACGCCGTTGAAACCTCTCAAAAACTCATCCCAGACTCCCAAGTCCTCCCGCATGCTCCGAGACACCCTGATCCGATGATGCGGCTTGCTCACCCCCGCCGTCGCCGATGCCAGCCGCCGCAAGAAGACTCTGCCCATGGGAATCACCCTACAAGCAAAATTCAGGGACCCGATAAGGGACTGCATTTCGCGCAACGTCATCGTCGAGGAGGCCAACACGTTGGCTACCAGTATGCGCAGTCGGATCACCTTATTGTCGGGCAGACGGGCCACCATTAACTCAGAATCGAGCTCCACCCCTAGAAAGGTAATACGCGTAGCAGGCCCTTCCGTCTTTCCGGCCGCCAATGGTACACCCAACTCTCGTGCCAGCTGACTGAAACCTTCCAACAAGGCGCGACACTGCGCCGACTCAGCCGTCCCCACGAAAAAGAAATCATCCAAATAGTGGACCAGCTGGCTACAACCCATCCGCTCCACGATAGCCCAGTGCAAGAAGGAACTAAACCTCTCAAAATAAGCACAGGATATCGCGCAACCCATGGGCATACACTTATCAAAATAAAAGCGCCCTTCAAAGTGAAATCCCAACAACGGAAAAGCTGTCGGGTGCACCGGTAATAACCGGAAAGCAGACTCTATATCCGCCTTTGCCATATAGCACCCCGCGCCACATATTTTGACTAACGCCACGGCCTCATCAAAAGATGCGTACCGCACAGCACACAAGTCCCGCGGGATGTGGTCGTTAACAGACGCTCCCACCGGGGAGGACAGATTATGGATCAGGCGATACTTACCCGGCTCCTTCTTCGGAATTATACCCAAAGGGGAGACCACAAAGCCCTCAAACGGCGGCTCCAGAAAGGGTCCAACAACCCGTCCCAGCCACAGCTCCCCGGCTAATTTAGTCCGCACAATATCCGCTAACCGTCGCAACAAAGACGAATTTCGAGCCTTACCCTTCTCTACCTTGCCCACCACAGGTATGTGAAACCCGCATCGGAACCCCCTTTCCAGCACCAAACTGTCGTGCTTCTTGGGATAACGACGCAACCAAGGCAGCAAAGCTGGTAACTTGATAGGGGTGGGGGCTATGCCCTCCACATCCCTATTGCTTGGACAGGGAGGGGGTGGCGCTGGCCGCACCCTTCCGCACGCATTTAAGGGCCGAATGTCCTCCGCCGCAAACAGAGCAAGCTTGCCGGAATTTACAATCCGGAAAGGGGCATGAGGACTTATTGAATCGCCAACAGACATCCCCAAAGCCTCCCCCCCCCCCCGCGACTCTCTGTCCTGCCACAGGCACGCTCCCACGAAAGGGCTTCCCCGAGGCCGCCGCCGCAACCGGCCCCCCTTTCGGCCCACCAGCCCCCCCAACATTCTGCCGAACCGCCATCTGTATCAGCCACAGATTGATGTCCTGAGTCCCCCAGGACAACCCCTGATTCTCTTCCATCTTATCGCGAAATCGCTCATCATAGTTGAGCCAAGCCCAACCGTCATGAGTCTGCGACGCTTCCAAAATGGAGTCAGCGTATGCCAACAACATTCCGTACTGCTCTGGGTGCACCTGCCCCCACACACTAGCTAACCTAAGGAAGGCGCGCGTCCAATTCACCACATTCCGCCCCACTCTCCACACACGCCCTTCCTTCTCATCCGCCTTCCTCTTCTTCCTGCTATCCCCCGACCTCTTCCGGCCCTCCAATAACCTGAAAATGTCTAGATATCTGCGCTTATGAATTTTCCGCCTCAACCTCCGAGGCACGCCCTCCCATAACTCCGAGAACGCCGCTACAGTGGGTTGCACCGCACTTTTGGGGGGCCCTACCACCACCGCTCCGTGGAGTGCCGTGGTACCGCCCCTCTCTGAGTCCAAACTGGTGGACGATAGGGAAGACGACGACGACGATGATCCAGATCGCCGCCGCCCACGACACGAATGCCTACGCTTCCGGCTGCGTTTTTTCCTACCTTTGCCACCAACACCCGTACCCTCCCCCACCTCCACATTCTGAGCTACAACCAACTCACCTGGCGTGCCTTCAATCTCGCCAGAATCCACCGGACGCTCCACGGCAGACTGTGCCGCTGGCGCTCCTGCTCCAGCCGGTCGCCGCAGACCTCGACTTGTATCAGGGCCATCCCCTTGCTGAGCTGCACCCATCCACGGACCCCCCGCACACTGCCAAGCTTGGTGACCCTGTGGGGAGAAGAGAGAAAAAGGCAAAGAGACACCTGCCAGCGCCCCGGGAGCATGCCACGCCCCCAGCCAATCCGCATGGGAGGAGCCCTGTCCCCCGCCCTGCCAATGCTCCCACATGGCCGGAGACCCCATGCCCATGGTCCCCTGCCACCCATATGGGCTATGTAATCCCCCACCCTCCCCCCGTCCAAACCAAACTCCACGCCCTCCCCCCGGAACCGGCATAGGGCCCAAGCTCCCAGCGACTTCCCGTCGCTCATCTTGGCACTCAACCCCGCCCCTTTCCCGACCCACCGGCGGGCCCCGTGGAGAGAGACCGCCACTCTGCAGGTCCGCGCCTGACACCGGCCGAGGATCTTCCCGGGGCTCCTGGGTCTGTTCTCCCCCCAACCCGCCGGCCCTCTGCTCCCCTGTGCCCGCTGGGGGCCCTCCACCCCTCCTCCCCGACTCACCGAGCCCCGCGCGGAGGCACTGGTCCTAGAGCGCCTCCTCCCCCCACGTGCTGGAGAGCCCCGAGCACTAGCCCCTAACACCCGGGCAACGCCACTGCCCTGCACAACTGCATGATCCAGTCCCAGCAACTCACCATTCCCCCCGGCCCCCTTTTTCTTCTTATTAAGGGAACCCCCTTTACGGGCAGTACCCCGCCGTGAACCCCCCATTGTAAGGCCACAGCTGGTTAAAGCGGTGTCGCCCTGAATTACCGCCACGGCTGTGTGTGTACTGTCTATGTACTGTCTATATATGCCCCAGCTCCACCTCTGAGTATTTAAGTATGAGGGGGAAGAAAAAAGGAAAGAAGAAACCGCGAGCAATAATGCAGCCAAATTTAAAAAATTACCCTGTTCTCTCCCCTCCCTTGCAGCACCGGAGGAGACCACGCACACAGCCCCCTGAAACCGCCGCTGACCCTCTACCCCTCCCCCACAACGGCACCGCACTGCTCGCACCCCTAATAAGCGCGGCTGACTCCAACCGGCCACCCGGTTTTCTAGCGCTCCTCACCCGATGCCTCTGCTCGCTCCGCCCTCGTCCCTCAAGCAGCTCTGCACCACTCCTCGCTTCCGCCGCTGAAGATTCGTCTCCGGCCTACCACGCGGTCCGCAGCTCTCGCGCACCCGTCCGGCGACCAGGAATCCGGCGAAAGAGGCCGGAGCCACGCCGCACCTCCACCCTTAACCCCCCAGCGACTGCCTGCTCTCCCTCCCATTGGCTCCCGCGCCACAACAACTCACGGGGCCAATGGGAGTGCTTCCTGTGCGTCGCCCCCCCCCAATACGGCACGCTCCGACGGGGCGACGCATGGCCGCCCCCCCGGTTAGTGCCGGCCTCGGGCACATGGCTCCGCGGCCTTGCTATTCTGCAAATGTAGATGTCAAGATTCTGCTAGTTAACTACTGAGGAAGCTATCTTCAACTTATTTCAGTTTGGAACCGGAAATAGAGAGTATTACAGAGGATAACTTCCTTAATCCTTTCTGTAAAGGGCTGGTCAAATGCACATTTTTAAAAACATCTACATGCCAGGGAATAGATATACATCTGGTTTTGGAAAAATTTGGGCTTATAAATGCATTCCCTATATGAAATAGGGAATACAGATGTAGATTTGTATCCTGCCAATGCCATGCACCAAACATCTGTCCTCAAATTTCTGTGTACTAAGGATACCCATGTGTAAACTGGACTCTTTCTAAAACAGTCATTTACATGTGTAAATGGTGGATAAGGCTTCTAAAATAGCCCCTTACATGAGAAAGATTTGCATACCTTGAAAACCTGGTGCATGCAAATCTATCTTGTATATCAGCAATATTGATAGTGGAAAACAATTGTTGCATGTCTTACTAGAGGACTGTCACTAGGCGTCAGTGGCAGACTTTTTGTTAGAGGCAGACTCTGGGGCAAATGGGGATTGGGGTGAGTTGGGGTCCTGGGGATAGGGATAGTACGTAGGGCTTCAGGGAACATTTCTTTTAGACATTCTACCCCACTCCTGAGTGGAGCTGTAGAATTGTGGGGGCTGCTGAGATGCATCTAAGTCAGGCCATGAGGACCCTTTAATAGCAGCCTCTACCACACAAAAAGCCTATTTTGATTTCAGCAGCTCTACAAAAAAAACCCTACATCTCCAGAGTTGTTTATGGTTTAAAGATGTTTTTTTTTATATAACACCTTTCTGGGAAGAATCAAAGCAAATTAGACTGTCACAACAAAGTCAGATATAAGAAAGGAACCCCAATGCATCAATAGGAAAGTTCAGAAAGAACAAGAAAAAATGTACTGTTGAGTCAATGTTGACTCATGATGACCCTGTTGTCCTAAACTGTGTTCAGTCTTCAGTCAGGAAACAAATTGTTGATGGAGTAGCATCCATAACTATTGTTATCATATCAATCCATTGCATCGCTGATCTTTCTCTTTTGCATTGATCTTCAATCTTGCCAAGCATAATGTCTTTCTTTAATGAACTTTCTCTTTACACAATGCATCCAGAGTATGAAAGAAAAAGTTTTATAATTTGAGCTTCTAATGAAAGTGTAGGTTTGATCTCCTCTTGTAATGATTAATTTGTTTGGGCAGTCTAGGGTATACCCAGTATTCTTCGCCAGCACCAGAATTTCAAAGGCATCAATGGTCTAAAAAACTTCTCTATTTATCCGTTTATTTATTTCAATAATTATTAGAATCCAATCTTAAAAACCAGCTAAGCTTAGCAATGTAATTTCATTAACAATATTTTTTTCATTTCACAAAATCCTGCATTTTATAAATCAAGTATCTAATTGTTATTCTATGCCTAACGACATTAAAGCATGCTAAAATTTGCTGCATCTAAAGCACACCCACAGTCTGGACAACCTAGAATCAAAACGCAAACACTTAGAAAACTTGACTTTCAAAAGTTACAGTAGCAGACTCGAGTAACTTAGTTTTATCCAAGGCAATCAGAATCCCATGAAGAGTGGCTTCCTCAGGGGTGGACTCATCTTTGTTGCAGATGGTAAGAACAGTGATGGCGTCTGACATCAATGTTGATTAGTTTAAATAGAGGGGAGAGCAAATCCAGAGAACCGGGAGGAGGAGCCATACAACACTATGAAAAAGAGGAGTTTTTTAGATCATTGATATATTCAGAAACAATTCCGCTTGGGCGAGCAATTGCCTCGTAGAGGGATGTTAGCTTCTACACTGAAGTCTTTTCTTCTCTGTTCACATTAATTTTTTTCATGTTTTGTTTGCATTATGTTAATAAGTGGTTGCTAAGCTCCCCTGAAGGCATTGGTTATTTTCCATTGTGGATTATGAGAATGTACCTTGTTCTGTTAATTGTAAACTGCCTTGATTGCCAGATAAGGCGGTATATAAGAATGTGAAATAAATAAATAAAGAACATGGTGATATACTAGCTGATTTATCAGTGTTATCCAGAAGCTTGTTCTTGTTTCTTTGATTGAATATACTTCTGGTGCAGGTTTTCTTGTGGTAATGGATGCTTTTTATAACCAGGTCCATGCCTCAGCTAAAACTATGGTTAAAACTATGACACCGATTGGATCCAGGGGAGTAGGAGTTGAATCCCATGGTATTTCAAAACATCACAAGATGATAGGGCTTTCAACAGAGTGGCCAGGCAGTTTTTGTGGTTGCTGAATTGATCGGTCAGCATTTCTTCTAAGTCGCGGCTCAGTAAACTTCACTTTAAGAGCAAACTTTTGTTTGGTAAAGCATTGGAGAATATAGTCAAAGACCTTGGGGAGACCAAGGGGTCTAGGCTTCCTGAGGATCAGCCTAAGGCTTTGAAACCTGGTGCCATGCCCAGAGGGCAGCTTCTGGATTACTAGAGATTTTGAGCCTCTCGCTTTCCTTCTTTGCAGCGTGGCCATTACACTCCCCGTGGTTAGCCCTTTTGGTGTTACAGGGGAGCCAGAAGAGACAATTAAACTGGAACCTCTAGGGCCTCTAAGACGTCCCAATGAAGCGAGGCCGGCCAAGGTGGATCTCAAACCGGTAGGTGGTAGACTATAACATTTTTTTCCACCTGTGTCATTCTAACTTCTGATGAATGGGTGCTAGAAGTGATTTGCGAGGGCTATGCACTCAAGTTTGCATGACCTCTCACTGAGGCCTTCCACCTGATGTTCTGCACAGCCTCCTTCCAAGTTGCGAGCAGTGTGTAGGACACATTGCAATGCTTGCTTCAGCTGGAAGGTCTGGTCGATACTCCATTTATTTTGTGGTCCCCAAAAAAGGGATCTTTTTAGCCTATTCTGTATCTAAAGCAAGTAAATCAGGCCTTACAAGTGCCGTGCTTTCTTATGGATACTCTGCAGTCGGTGATCCTCACAGTCTGACGGGGCAAGTTCCTAATGACTCTAGACTGTACGGAGGCATATCTTCATATTCTCATTCAATCGGAGCATTAGCGATTTCTGAGACCTGCACTGCTGATGGGTCATTTTTAGTTTCAGGCACTGTCATTTGGCCTAGCCACAAAGTCTCGGACTTTCACCAAAGTGATGGTCGTGGTTGTGGCCACTCTAAGAAAGGAAGGGATTCTAATTCCTCACTATTTGACCAACTGGTTGGTTCAAGCAAAGTCAGAAGAAGAGAGTATTTTGGCCATGTGTTGGGTAGTAGCATTCCTTCAGAGCCTAGGATGGGTTGTCAACATGCCGAAGAGCAAACTACAGCCCTCTCAGGACATTACCTACCTCAGGGCATGGTTCGATGACAAGGATTGAAGGGTATCACTGCCCTACGAGTGGTCTCAAAAGATCCACACTCAGATATGCAATTTTCTGGCCATGGAGACTCCACTGATGTAGTATTACCTCCAGTTGCTTGGCTATATGGTGGCAGTGCTGGACTTGGTGCCATGGGCTCGAATGCATATGAGACCATAGCAACAGGCTTGCTGTTCCTTTGGTCACCTCAAAACTATCCTCTGTCAAAAAGGTTGGTTTGCCCACCGGATACAAGGTTGCACCTTAAGTGGTGGCTTCAACCAGACAAGTTGGCGGAAGGAATGCTCATGGATCCACCAGACTGGATTCTAGTAATGACTGATGCCAGCCTCACAAGATGGGGTGTGCATTGCGAGTCGCGGGAGATGCAGGGGTGCTGGGTGACAACAGAGGCACAGTGGTCAATAAACCAACTGGAAATGAGAGCAGTATTTATGGCACTCCATGTTTCACCCCCTGAATTGCAAAAGAGCTGTGTGGGTATGCTCAGACAATGTGACCATAGTGGCATTGTCTGACAAGGCAGCACAAGCAATATAGTGCTGGCAGAGGAGATTCAGCCCCTACTACTCTGGGCAGAGGAGAACCTGTTAGCCCTATCCGTGGCACATGCAGCAGGAAAATAATATGTACAAACCAATTTCTCAGTTGACACCGATTGGATCCAGGGGAGTAGGAGTTGAATCCCATGGTATTTCAAGACATAACAAGATGGTAAGGGAGAACCCATCATGGATCTTATGGCATCCACTGTGAATGCCAAGGCCAGCACATTTCTCAGCAGATGCAGAGAGAGAATGTCAGAAAGGTTCAATGCTCTGGCACAGCAGTGGCTGAGAGTAGGCTTGCTGTATGTGTTCCCTCTATGGCTCCTCATTGGTCAAATATTCCAATGAGTTGAGAAGCATTTGGGTCCAGTAATTCTCCTAGCCCTGGATTGGCCTCAGTGGCCATGGTACACCAACCTTCTCAGGTGAAGCCATGGTATCTGCCAGTCAGACAACCTAATATCACAGGGGCCAATTCTCATGCCTTAAGTGCATTGATTCTCACTTATAGCCTGGCTCTTGAAAAGGCATGGCTGTGGCAGAAAGATTATTCTGGACCTGTGTGAATACACTGTTAAAGGCAAGAAAGCGCCGTACCTTTTTGGCGTATATTTGAGTATGGCATGTGTTTGAAGACTGGTGTGCGGGCTATGGTCTCGGGGATTTTTTGGCCTCCATGCTAGACATTTTGACCACCTTAAAAATAATTTTGGAAAAGGGGCTGGCTTTCAACTTGTTAAGGGTCCAGGTGGAAGCCTTTGCCTGCTATTATGGTCGCTTGCACAGAGGTTTGCTGACAGCACATCCAGAAGTGACCCATTTCCTCAGAGCGGTAAAGCACACATATCTGCTGGTGTGCCACTGTGTTCTATCATGGGATCTTAATCTGGTGCTCTCAGCACTGCTTGATGTGCCTTTAGACACATCATGTCCTTGGTGAGGGCTTCATTGGAAGACCTGACGTTAAAGGCAATCTTTCTGGTGGTGATCTGTTTGGCACGCAGGATTTATGAGCTGCAAACTCTGTCATGCTGAGAGTCCTTTCTGTTTCTTTCAAGAGAAAAAGTGGTTTTGAGACTAATTCCATCATTCTTGCCCAAAGTGGTTTCCAAGTTTCATCTCAATCAGGCTGTCACACTGCCGGTATTCCCTTCTGCAACCTAGATGTTGGTCGAGTTTTGCAATACTATCTCAAGTGGACTGAGGTTTTCTGGAAATTGGACCAACTTTTTGTTTTGGTTGGGAGTTCATGCAAGGGTGAGGCAGCGGACGTTTTCTGGAAATTGGACCAACTTTTTGTTTTGGTTGGGAGTCCATGCAAGGGTGAGGCAGCATCCAAAGTGACCATGGCTTGCTGAGTCAAGAAAACCATCTCCTCTGTGTATCTATTAAAGAGTAAGATTCTACCAAGCGGGTTGAAGGTACATTCAACCAAAATGCAGGTGGCTTCATGGGCAGAACATATTCTAGTGCCACCAGTGGATATATGCAGAGTGGCCACATGGTCCTCGCTGCACACCTTTATGCACCATTGCCACTTGGACATTCAGTAATCTGGGGATGCGAGATTCAGCTCCAGAGTGCTACAGTCTGGGCTTACAGGTACCTCCCAAGGTTGAATACTGCTGTGGTATTCTGGACTGGACTGGAGGGATGATTAGGAAGGTGAAAATATACTTTACCTTCTAATTTTCTTTCATGGAGTCCCTCCAGTTCAGTCCAGAACCCTCCCAATTTGGTCTGATGGCTTCCTTTGGTCAAGAGCGAGCCCGGACACCTTAGCAAGGGCCGCCTTCAGGGTACTTTGTGGCTCACAGTTCAACAGAGGTATAGTTTTGGCATATGACCTTGCTGGGCCATCGGATTCCTGAACCTGATCAGCTCACATATGTAGATAGTTTTGGTAAGATTATTTCATTAACAAAATAAAATAAATACCTTTTTCTAAATAGCATAGGGGTGTTATGATGCTTCTTCTGCTTTGTGTACTCTGCTTTTCATCTGCTTTGTCAACAAAATACTGGCTAATGGAGGTAGGAGATCCACCTCTTCTATGTTGACATCATAAACTTGAACATGATCAGTTTCCAGCTGCTGATGGAGGGAGATAACCTACTTGTTTGGACTGGACTAGAGGAACTCCAGGAAAGAAAATTATCAGGTAAGGTCTAATTTCACTGTTTCTCCTTGTTCCATTTGAACTGTTGGCTCTTGATCAATGTAAAGGCTGTGCATGAGATCTATAAAGTGTTCTAGTATAGCTATGCTATGTGGCTCATAGTTTTTAATTTCTTTGCTGTAGTCAATGAAACACATGTAGATACACTTTTTGATATCCTTTTGTCTTTTCAAGGATTCATCTCACATCCAAGATGATGTCTCTTTTTATTCGCCCTTTCCTACTACTACTACTACTATTAATCATTTCTATAGCACTACAGTCCCTGATCATCAGAGCTTACAATCTAATCAAGATGAAAAATATCACAAAACCTGGGACTATAGTATGGTAAGATACACATAGGTAGTGGACAAGAGAATGAGGAGCATCAGGATCAAAAAGCAGCCTCAAAGAGGTGGGTTTTTAGCCTGGATTTGAATAGTGCTAGAGAAAAAACCTGACACACTGACTCAGGTAGTTTGTTCCATGCATATGGAGCAGCAAGGTGGAATGAATGAAGTCTGGAGTTGGCAGTGGCACAGAAGGACAGATAAAAGGGATCTGCCAGAGGAGCGGAGTTCCCAAGGAGGAGTGTAGAGTGAGATAAGAGAGGAAAGGTAGTGAGGAGTCGCAGAATGAATGCACCTGTAGCTAAGTAGAAGGCTGAACTGGATGTGGAAATGGATATGTAGGCAGTGAAATGACTTGAGAAGAGGGGTTGTATGAGCACAGCAACACTGGTAGAAGATAAGCCATGCAGTTGACTTTTGAACAGATTAAAAGGGAGAAAGATGATTCAGAGAAAGACCAGTGAGGAGCAGATTACAATAGGAGGTGATTAGTGAGTGGATGAGGGTCTTAGTAGTGTATGTAGAATCCTAAATCCTTTTTGTACTTTGGGCAGTAATCGCTCCACATATGGTTGTATTCTCCACTGAATGATCTTCAGTCTAATCTTGCAGGCATGTGGGATCAGAGTGATTGTGTGATAATTTCCACATTCAGTAGTGGTATGAACACAGATATTTTCCAGTCAGCTAGTCATGATGTTGTCTTCCAAATTTCCTGGCAGAGCCTTGTAAGTATTGTTAACAGCTGCATCTGATTACTGTAATATTTCAATGGGAATCCCATCAATGCTTGGTGCTTTGTTCTTTGATAAGGTTTTTAATGCTGCTTCAGCATTTTCTTTCATCACCAATAGTTCCTGATCATAAGGTACAGTTTGAAAAGGCCGTTGATCCACTTGATCTTTATGGTAAAATGGCTGTATTCTTTCCCCCTTTTCTTGACCTTTGCAGCATTATTCAACATGGATTCTTGAGCATCTTTCAGCATTCTGATTTGAGGCTGGAATTTTCTTTTTAACTCTCATAGCTTTAGGAAAGCTGATCTTGTTCTTCCTCTAAAACTTTCTGATTCTATTTTTTTGTTTGTATCATTGTAGAACTTCTCTTTGGCTCATCTTGCTTGACATTTATTTAGAAACATTTTTATACCTCTGTACTTACAAGTCACAGCGGTGTACAGGGAACAAATAATATTGCATAGAACATAGGTAAAAAATGTGAATTTAAATTAACAAAGGTAAATTATTGAGGTGGAGTATTATATGGATGCAGGATATATATTTGGATGTAATACAGTATGGGAGAACATGTGCACTACTTACTATAGGACATGTTTACAATAAGTGGATGTTTTTGCACTAATAGCAACCCTAATGGGCAGCCCCTGCCTACTCCTCTGCCCAACCCATGCCCCAATCTGTGGTAAGCAGTTAGCATATTTTTTTTTACTTCTAACAATCAATGGGCCAGTGGCCAAAGACTAGGAAAAACAAAAACTCTGCAAAATTTGGTCTGGTGTGCCTTGAGGCTCAACCAACCTTGAAAGTATTACTTGGCATGAAAAAAGTTGAGACGCATTGCAATAAAGCACCGCTCACTTCTCTTGAAAGCAGACTGAGGGAGCAGAAGATACAAATAGGACCGCTTTTACCTATGGGCAGCAGGCAGCTGAGCCCCTGTTATGCAGAGGCCAGGGGCAGCTGCCCCTTTTGCCCCTAGAGAAAAGCAGCCCTAGCCACTTGATTTCATTGAGCTTTTCCATTGTTGACTTCCACAGATTTTGTCAATTTGATTTTGTACAATCCACTGGGCAAAGTCTATGTGTATAGCTGCTGCTTGTGTTGTGCTTATTCTATTTCATTGTTGTCCACCTCTAGCTTTCCTCAGTTCATGTTTCGTACATTCCATGTCCCAATATGTAAGACATCTTTGCAGCTTGTAACTCTCATTTAATGCACAGGTACATCAGAAGTCAGACTCTGAGGGCTTTGTTTCAACCTCCTCATAAATGCTGTCTTTACAGTCTTCAGCTCTTCCCCAGAAGCCCATTGAGTGCCTTCTGACTCATTTTCCAGCACTACAGCACAGTTTGATTTATTATCACTATCTAGTGGGCTTTTGTGGCAAGATACAGAAGTAGATTGCCAGGCCTTTTTTCCATGCAGGTAATGCTAGTGGTGGTGTTGTCACAGAAATGTGCAGATGGGTGATTTGTCATAGAGGGTCTTTTATTAAAAGGCGTTAGCTGACAATGTGTGTTTAGGTGTGCGCTGTGTGTTGATACTCATGTTGCCAGCTGGCACATGGCCATGACAGTGTGGGATTTTCCTGCGTTGTCTAACTCGTGTTAGAGTCACAATTGGGTGGGGTAAGGGCAGAGAGTGGGCATATGTGCTCTGTGCAGTTAGCGCAGGATCACCTAATGCCACCTGCCCTAACACTCCATGCACTAAGGGAAAGGGCACGGCGTTAACTGCCAGGGAAATGTTTTTATGCTCCTGACAGTTAAAGCAGAGGTTTGCACCTAACGTGCATGGGGGCTTCTGGCACATTAGGTGCAACAGCATATCACCCTTTAGAAAAAAGGGCACCTTAGTCTTGCACTTTAGCTGAGACCTGTATGTCCTGGGAGACCCTGACAGTAGTTATGCCACTGATACATGCAAGAACATCATGGCTCGATAAGCTGCAAACCAAATGAGGGGCCAGAGGAACAGTTACTTTTTTTTTTTTTTTGCAAAAATGGGCTTGTAAAGTCTTTTTTCATGCACTCATTTTCACATTGTTTGCCATGATTTGTTTGCATGATCTTATATCACAACAGTGCATAAGTGAAAATTTAAATAAACTGTCATAATAATGGATTTTGCACAAATTCTATTTCAAAAAAGTGCATTGTGTATAAAAAGAAGCACAAAACATAACACATTTGACACTTTTACAAGTGTCTTCCACTATTTTTCATGTGAAGCACACTTGGAAAAGTCACAGTACACATTTTTAGTACATGAGATCATATGTGTTAAGGGTTCTGGAATCTAGAGCCAAGCAAGATGGCTGCTTAATTCTCTGCTGTGTGGGATTACTCACATGGTTATCCTTCATCCCCAGTCAAATAGCTTTTATTCAGTCCCAGAGCATCTGTTTTTTTTTTTGTTTTGTTTTTTTTAACTTATGCTATTGGGCCATGGCTGACAAGAAATCCCAGGTCTCTGACACTCAAATCAGCCTGCCATCGGGATCAAAACAGAAGAAGAAGAAGGGACCACCTACACCAGAGAAAAATGAATCACTGACTGACCTTGTCCTGTAGGAAGTTTGGGCTCTTAAATCAATAGTGGAGCAACATATCAAAGTTTTTGTTGGCAATTCATAAAGACACTGAACAGCTGTCTGCCCAAATGAGTACCTCACAGTTTCATATTAGAACTTTGGAAGACCAGGTCTGTGAATTGCAGAAGGAATCTGCATGTATAACATTTAATACCACTGCAGTCAGATGATTAAAACAAGAATTAGAACAACATTTTCATCCACTGGGCTTAACTGAGGCAATTGAAGAGGATAATCTAAGGTTCATCTCAAAATTCTTCAAGATGTTTGAACAACACTTTCAACTGCCGCTTGAATTTGAATTTGCATATCGTTCTCCATGGTTTCTGTCTGTATTCTCACAGTGTTTCTCTTGACCTGTTTTACTTTGACTCAGTCATTTTACATGATTCCTTCATTTACTCAAATTAGCAAAAAGAAGTCCTGAGAAAATGAAGATCTAGGACAAGAAACTGACACTAGTTCCGGATCTATCCAAAGAAACCTCAGCACAGGAAATCATTTTTATTCCTTCGGCAGACATTAAAGGTCATTGGGGCTCAATATGGGCTGTTTTATTTGTTAAAATGAGGGTGACATATGGAGATCGTACTCAGGTCTTTCATGAGCCAGAAGATCTCAAAACGTTCCTTGGTTCACAAAAAATATCTCAATAATAAAATGGTTTTATATTTGTTTTTGTAATTGGATTGTCTCCCTCAGCTGGTTCTTAAAAATTCAACATTTTTTTTTTTTTTTTTTGCAGCTCCGAAGGGGTTTCCGATCTCCAATGGCAGTACGTACCAGGATATGCTCACTGGCATATCTTTTCAAAAGCGGTTTCTGGTGGTGTTACTTGTTGCAGGCTCAGGGGGCTTGCATTTAGGCATCCGGTTCGCACTTCCAGGTTCCTGGGTGGACATGAGGCTTCTTCACAGCAGGAGCATGATATGTCTGTGAACTGTGATGTTTCTGAAACAATGGCTGCAAGATTTTAGTGGCTCAGTGAGTCACATGCTCCCACAACTTCCTGATATGAAAATTCTATAAAGAATAGCACTTCCGGGTGATCTGCAACTGCTTAACTAGTCTTGGTTTTAGATGTCATTCAGCTCCTATTGTGAGTTTGCTTCCGGTGGAGGTTAGTATATTAGGGATGACTCTGTGTTGCCTGGACCTGCAGAGGGGCAGAGGAATTGGGCTGTGTGCCTCAGGCTCGCCCTCTGGATGCACAGCTTTTGATGCTGCTAGATACAGTGTGCCCTGGTGAGTATCTTGGGAACTGGCTCAGGCCTCCATGGATATGTTAGTAACATAGTAACATAGTAAATGTTGGCAGATTAAGACCAGTAAGGTCCATCTAGTCTACCCAGTAAGATGGCAAGAGTAGGCACACCTGCTGCTCCGTGCAGGCCACTCCTCCCCATGTCTTTGTGAACTCACCGCTCCGTGTAGGACACCCCTGTTTGTTGAGAAATTAAATAGTTAAGTTTATTTTGATTTTATCCTGTTGCTCTAAAGGGATCATAATGTGACCCCCTCGGGGTTCGGCGCTGGCCCAGGCTCTGATTGCAGCGGCCGACAGGGGTGTCAACTACTGATCACTGTAGCAGGCCAGTTGTTATTCCCCAAGAGCCGGACCACACATCCCCCCCAGTCTTCACAGCAGGGCGCACCTAAATAGGGGTTTTACGTTTCCTTAAGAGTGCTACTTCAGCATACACCTTGTTGTTAACTTAAAGCACTCAAGCAGTTTTCAAATGTAAAGAATTCACATTTTATTCAACATAACATCAAGAATATTCACACAATAGTTTCCCCCTTCCCCAAATTTTATTATAATTTCAAGCATAAAGTCCACTGCAGCAGTCTATACTTAGCTTCCTTCTCCCAAGTTGGTAGGTGTTGGTACAATCAGCGCTGTACTTCTTCTTCACCGGTAGGAGCGTTGGGGCCCTTGCAGAGTAGATCCAAGGTTCTTCACCCTCACCTATCTTTAAAAAAAATCAAATGAAGGAAAACCCTGACTCTCCCTGAATATCTTTAGAAAACTTGACTGGGACAACTTTAGTATACTTATGGGGCTCTATCTATGGGTGAAAAATAAAAAGATAATTGAAATTCCCTGCTACCTGTTTTCTCAGTCGTTCTCCTATTGTTCATTACACTCTATAGGAGCTTTGAGCTTCTTCTTTAGGTTGTAACAACTTGTACCTTACAAAGCTAGATTCTTTCTCTGTTACTTCTGCACATATTTTGGCAATTCAATATTTCCTGTCTAACACTGTTGTTTCACACCTTCAATAACACTTCTCTTATAGGCACTGTATTTCAGACCAACATAGTATAAACTCTCTTTTCCTAAAGAACAGTGTTACAGTATTGAGATGCAACTCTCCTCTTTTGCAAACTCTGCAACTTAGCATACAATGAGTTTATCAACACTTTATAAATTGCCATTAGCAATACATCTTTTCACAGGAAACAACATTTAGAACAGAACAATCCTGCACTGCTATTTAACTAAGACAGATTGCAGTTAAAGAACTATTTCAATTTGCAGAATAATACTTCTCTGACCATAGTAAGTTTCTCTTATCCATCTACAAATGTGTCTTCAGAGAAACTGCAGAGCAAAACCTCTCTTTAAAACAACAAGCTCAACTCAATATCTCTCTGCACATAAATAAAAACTAGCTTGCATCAATCCTCCCATGAGAGAATGATAGAGACACTACTATGCTATTTCACTTATCTCTGCCCTTAACTCTGTTCTCTGGCTGTGCTCTCTGGACATCCTTCAAAAAGCACCTTCTCTCCAGGTAGAGCTGTCTGTGTCTGTTAAACAGTAAAACTTTAGTTTCCTAGGAGACAGGAATTCCACTCAGCCCGTGTGACTGCCACTAACCTATCACGCGCTGCATTGCTAAAATTCTAAAGGTTGTTTACTATTAGAATATTCATGTAATCTCCATTTTAAACCACTTTTTCATATTACTTTCTATGTGAATTTCCTTTTCCTACCCCAAACTATATCAATATATCTTATTAACATAATAACATTGGCACCCTCTTAATCAGGATCTCAGCAGCCTTCTCACAGTGGTTTTAAAATTTGAATTGTGCCAAGGAAAAGTGTACTACAGTTTCTTTCCAATATTAAACAAAGCAAATTTCCAAACTTACCCTAATCTATTTCAAAAATTAAATTATCCCTTCAGGTATCCCCCACGTCGAATGTAATCCAGTAATCAATTTTGGTAGCCCCCCAAGACACAAAGTTCATTTATCCCTAAATTCAGTATAAAATATGCTTTTTAAAATCTAGAACCTACTTGCTTATTTTATTTACAAACCTCAATTTTATTGGAGCCCAAATGTATACCCTTCTAATGATTTTAACCCCCTAAACATTAAACCCTGTAAAATTAAATCCTTAAACATTAAAATTTCCAAATTCTGATTCCACATTTGATCTTCCTATATCCCCTTTACACAAACTAGACCCCTTTTAAAAAATCTACAGGACCTCCAGATCTCCCTGGGGTTTACATCGTTTTGGGTAACTTTCCACCTAAACTCCTGGAACTATTCTCAGCAGAGCTGTAATTTAGGCCCCGGCTTCCCTCTGGGCCTGCTACAACCCCTTCAGCCAATCAGAAAGCTCTTTTCACTTCCACCAATCAAAAGATCCCCAGCTCATCCTAAGGGAGTGATTAATATATTTCTTTTAACAAACCTCATTTTTAACCCTTCGGGTTACAATAAGACCATAAGATATGCCATACTGGGTCAGACCAAGGTCCATCAAGCCCAGTATTCTGTTTCCAATAGTGGCCAATCTAGGTCATGTGTACCTAGCAGTTTCCCCAAGGGACACAGGTTCCACAATGCTTGTATTGGTTCAAGCATTGATATCCTGGGTCCCTTCATAATGGTTTATGGACCTTTCCTCCAGGAACTTGTCCAAACCTTTTTTAAACCCAGCTATACTAACAGCCTTTACTAGATCCTCCGGTAACAAATTCCAGAGTTTGATTACACGTTGAGTGAAAAAATATTTTCTTTTATTAGTCTTAAATAGTTTACCCTGTAGCTTCATTGCATGTCCCCTAGTCTTTCTATATTCTGATAATGTAAACAATCTATCTACGTTTACCCGTTCCACACCGTTCATTAATTTATAGACTTCTATCATATCTCCCCTCAGCCGTCTCTTTTCCAGGTTAAAGAGCCCTAACCTTTTTAGCCTTTCTTCATAGGAGTATCCTTCCATCCCCTTTACCATTTTGGTGGCTCTTCTCTGAACCTTTTCTAAAATCGCTATATACTTTTTAAGATACGGCGACCAGAATTGCACACAATATTTCAAGGTGCGGTCTCACCATGGAACGATATAGAGGCATTATAATATCTTTTGTTTTATTTTCCATTCCTTTTCTTATCATACCTAGCATTCTATTTGCTCTCTTGGCCGCTGCTGCACACTGGGCCGAGAGTTTTAACATGGTATCCACGACGCCTAAATCTTTTTCCTGGGTGGTGGTTCCTAATGTGGAACCTTGCATAGTGTAACCATAGTTTGGGTTGTTCTTCCCTAGGTGCATAACCTTGCACTTGTCCACATTAAATTTCATCTGCCATTTTGATGCCCAGTCTTCCAATTTATCAAGATCCTCTTGCAATTTTCCACAATCCTCTTGGGTTTTAACAACTTTAAATAGTTTTGTCTCATCTGCAAATTTGATAACCTCACTCGTTATTCCACTTTCCAGATCATTTATGAATATGTCAAAAAGCAGCGGACCCAGCACAGATCCCTGGGGTACACCACTATTCACCTTTCTCCATTGGGAAAATTGGCCATTTAGCCCTACCCTCTGCTTTCTATCTTTTAACCAGTTCCTGATCCACAATAGTACACTGCCTCCTATCCCATGACTATTTAGTTTTGCCAAAAGTCTCTGATGAGGGACCTTGTCAAGGGCTTTCTGAAAGTCCAGATATACAATATCAACTGACTCACCTTTGTCCACCTGATTATTCACTCCTTCAAAAAAACATAACAGATTAGTAAGACAAGATCTTCCTTGTCTAAAGCCATGTTGGCTGTCTCCCATTAGGTCATGACTATCTACATGCTGAGTAATTTTATTCTTTATGATGGTTTCTACCATTTTTCCCGGTACTGACGTCAGGCTCACTGGTCTGTAGTTTCCCGGATCACCCCTGGAACCCTTTTTAAAAATTGGTGTTACATTGGCGATCCTCCAATCTTCAGGTATTAGAGATGATTTTAATGATAGTTCACAGATTACTAATAGCAGGTCTGCAATCTCATATTTTAGTTCTTTCAACACCCTTGGATGTATACCATCCGGCCCAGGTGATGTGCTACTCTTCAGTTTATCTAATAGTTGTAATACATCTTCCCGATGTATCGATATTTCCTTCAATTCTTCCGCACCTTTAAATACCACTTCAGTCATGGATAACATCCCTACATCTTCCTCAGTAAAGACTGAAGCAAAGAATTCATTCAGTCTCTCCGCTATCGCCTTGTCGCCTCTTAGTGCTCCTTTAACCCCTTTATCAAAATCCACTGTGTCTGTCCCATGCCATTTTGAATTCTGTCACTGTATTTGCCCCACCACTTCCATCATGACTGCACAGTTCAACGGATCGCTTGGATGACAATCTTATAATATTATTGCATTGTGAAAAATATCGTAAAGCCCCAGCTACTATGTACTGTTATATCAAACCATATTGCCAATGCAAACTGGTGACTTCATAGATCATAATATTTAACATTAGCTTTGCTGCTTAGTAGTAAATGAATATAAGCACTGTTCACATAAAAACATGTAGTTTACATTTGTTGTTTTTTTGCATTCTTTAGATCTGGTCTGTTTAGATGGCTAGGTTGTATTTTTCAGTTCATTAATATAGTTGTGTTCAGCATGTTTCAAGTACTTTCAATAGATGCTCTACAGCTATATTTTGGAGACAGAAGGGTATTGTTTGTTTTTTTAAGTTCTAAGCTATCCCACAGTGGGATAAATGGACAGCTATTGCTTTGCAATGTGGTTCTGGCCAATGAATATGAGGTTTTGGGAGGGTTTTGATTTAGTTTTTGTTTTTTTTTGGGGGGGGGGGGTTCTGGGCGTGGTTAAAAATTATCGAGGTCATTCTGAAGCACGAATAGTGGGGATCATCCCCACTATATCGGCCCTGTATGTCCGGGGCCAGCAACTTGAACGGGGAACTTATTCCACCTTGGAGGCGGAATAAGTTCCCCTAGTCGGCGGGGGAAGGCGGGCCCGAGGTGCAGAAGGGCAGGGGGGGGGGGGCACAGGACATTCGTTGCAGCCTGACCCTGGCCTTGAGGGTCCAGATCGGGGGTCGGACTGCAGGGAAAGCACTTTTTGTGCCAGCGGCTGGGGATCATGTTTTTTTTCAATGGAGCCATGGTGTCATGGCAACCAGTCACAATGGCGCCATGGCTCCATTGAAAGGTCTTGACTGAACTAGCTGGGCAAGCCCTGTACGTGCAGGTAGGACTGAATCGGGGTCCTGGCCTGAATGTACAGGCCTGGTCACGATTCTGATCCTGCGTGGCTGGACGTGCTCCACAGGATCAGAATTGTGGCTCCCTCTGTGCGTTCAGTTCCAACTAGGCTCACTAAGGGCCAGGAAGTGCAGATCAGAATTGGGCCCTATGGGTTTGGGTTTTCTCCTCTTAATTTTTTTTTTTATTAAGCAATTTATTTATTTTGTTTCTATTCTCCTGAGCAGAGATCTCTATTTCAATTTACTATCCCATTGCTGTGTCATTATTGTACTTGCCTTTCGCCCCATCACTGTTTCATTGACTAATGAGTTATAAATTTATTTCATTGAATGTTAATGGTATGAATCACCCAAGTAAGAGTAGAAAGATTATATGCTATCTTAAGTCTTTGAATGCTGACATTATATTTCTCCAGGAAAATCATGAGAGTTATGAATTGTGTGTCCAGTTTTGGCCCGAGTGGTATTGCATCACATTTTTCACCTGGAATTAATAAGTGCAACGGGATTTCCATTCTTTTCCCGAAGAATCTGCCAATACACATCTTGCGATATAATAAAAGTCATTGAAACACATCTTGCAGCAAAATTCAGATGATGGCCGCTGGCTTTGTGTCAATATTACACTGGCAATATGTAGATACACATTAATGAACATTTATGCACACTCAACAGATTTAGCAATTTTTTTGAGAAGATCTATCACACTCTTCTGTCCTTTGGGACAGGGGAGATCATAATCAGTGGAGACTTTAATACTATATTAAATAACCTGCTAGACCTCAGGGAAGTTTACCTTTGTCTCCTTCCCCCATCAATTAAATACATGCATAGTTTTATTTGTAATATCTAAATCTCTCCTTCTTGTCTTTAAGGATTATTCTATTAATTCTATCCATATATCAGACCATGCTGCTATTGTCATGAATCTTTTAACTCAGAATCCGCAAGCACAGGTCCGGCACTGGCAATTTCAGAATAGCTTATTACTTGAGACCTCCTTTGTAGATAAAATTGACTTGTTCATTACTGATTTCTTTCAAAGGAATGAATCAGAAAACATTCCTTATATTATGATATAAGAGGCATTTAAGGCCACTTTGCACAGTGAGGTAATTAGCGCATCATCTTGGCTTCATCAAAAGCAGGCAGAAAAAAAGTAGAAATAGATACGCATATAGCACAGCTAGAAGACCATGGTGATTTTTCCTTGGCGTGTCTTTGGATCTTACATCTGCCTTTGATTTAGTGGACCCATCTACCTCTTTTCTCTCTTGTCTTCATGATTCACATATCTCCAGCTCCGTTTTTCACTGGTTCCACTCATTTCTCTCGTCTTACACCTTTTCTGTTTTCTCCAGCACCTCCACCTCCCCCTGTTAACCCTCTCCCCTGTGGTGTCCCCAGGGTTCTGTGCTTGCCCCCCTTCTTTTCAATGTTATTCTGGCCCCCCTTGCTCTTATAATCCAGCAGCATGGCATCTCCACCTACTACTATACAGATAACATCCTTCTAGTCCTGATCTGACCCCCTAAATGCCTGCTTTTTCTCTGTTTCTTCATGGATGGCATCCAACTGTCTTCATATTAATCCCTCTAAAATGTTGGCCATCTGGTTTTCCTTTGCTTCTCATGCCCCCATCTTAGCTCCATCCTTTGCACATACCCCAATCTCCCTGGTTACCACACTTTGCTAACCTGGTGTTACACTTGATTCTTCCCTTTCATTTGGTGACCATATCTCTTTCATCCTCCATCAGATCCGCTCCTTCCACCCTTTTCTCACACCCTCCTCTCTGACCACACTTCTTCTTTCCTTAATTATAACATTAATCGATTATTGTAATGTTGCTCTAGCCGGACTCCTTCAATATCAACTCCACCACCTGCAACTGCTTCAAAATACCACCGCCCAAATACTCATCCATACCTCCCGCACTGATCAAATTACACCATTACTACTCAATTTTCACTGGTTACCCATAAAATTCCGCATTCAATACAAGACTTTTACCCTGGTCCACCGCACCATCCACACCAGTACCCCCCACTATCTCTTTGATCAAATCCATCTCCACTCCTCTCACCATTCCCTCTATCAGATTCATTCTAATTGCCTCTTCCTCCAATACCCCTCATCCACCCATCTCAAATTAATTTGAGCCTCTGCCTTTTTCTTTCTCGACCCCTTTATATGGAACTCCCTTCCCCCTGACCTTTGCCTGGAGTTCTCCTTTCCCTGTTTTAAAACACTACTAAAACCCCATCTTTTTTCCCTTGCCTTTGACCTCCCACCACTTCTTCCTAGTTCCCTTCTTTTGTGTCTACGCTGATCATGTTCCTTCTTTTCCCAGCTAGTTAGATCTCTCTCCTTCACTTTCCTATGTTTACTGGCATTCCTTTCTTTTTTCCTGTAGCTCTTTTTAACTGTAAGCCACTCAGATGTCTTATCTTTATTATGACATTTAATATACCTCCCAAAGCCAAGGATAAAGATAAAGAGACTCATATTAAAACTAATGATGCTGCTATTCTTCAAAGTCATATGAAGCTTTGTCATAATTACAATGAAATCTTTACAAAACAGGCTGAGAGAGAGATTTGTGTTCAAAGAATTGGTTACTAGGTAGGAGCCTATAAATCTGAAATGCTTCTTGGAAATTTATGGTTTGGAAATCTAAAAATCACATTGCATCAATTCAACTCTTACGAAAATTAAAGGTATCTACAAGGCATTTGCAAGCTTTTATGAGAAGCTTTTTTCCTCAGAGAGTGAAGGCCATTTAGATCTGAGAGAAGCAATTTTATCTCAGCAGGAACATCCAGTGCTTTCAGAACAGGAGAAGTGTTGCCTTAGTGTTCCAGTTTAAGTTGCTGAGCTCATGTCAGCAATTAAACGTTTATCCAATAACAAGGTTCCCGGACCTGATGGCTTAACAGCTGAATTTTATAATCAGTATGCTGCAGTCTTAACTCCAAAACTTAAATGACTATACAAGAGTCTTCAAATGCAACCAGTCACATCCTCTAATTTTTCAGAGGCTACTGTAGTTCTCTTTTCAAAATAGGGTCATGATCCTAAGATTATGAGTAGCTATAGACCCATATCATTACTAAATGTAGACTATGAGATTCTTGTTAAAGTTTGGCCATATGACTTAATCGGGATATACATTTTCTTATCGATGAAGAGCAAACGGGGTTTATTAAGGGAAGGTACATTGGAGATAACTCCCAATCGTTCCAAAATCAGAATATATTGGTGCAACGCTCAGTCCTGCAGTGGTCTTTCTTTAGATGCGAAGAAGCATTTGACTGCATTGAATGGGCATATTTATGCCATATTTTAGAATGGTTTGGATATGGTTCAGCTTTCATTGATTGAATTCAGCCTCTTTATTCCTCACCACGTTCCAGGTTTGCTGTCAACGGACTTCTTTCTGGGCCTATTCCATTGGATTGGGGAATGAGACAAGGATGCCCTCTTTCACCATCGCTCTTTAACCTTGCGCTAGAACCTCTTCTACTTAAAATTAAAAGCGGGGTAGACATAAGAGGCATTGATTTGGATGGGATGTGCTGTAAACTGACTGCATATGCTGTCAATATTTTGTTGTTTCTCTCAGATCCTATCATTACTATTGGGCATCTTTTTAAGCTGGTTGATAACTTCATAACATTTTTCAGGATTTAAAATTAATTGGGGAAAAAAGTAAGTTGTTTCCATTGAAAGACCTAGTGGTGTGAAATAAACTTGAAGCATTTCCAAATAAAATGATCGCCCATAAGCATTAAATATTTGGGTATGCATTTTTGCAACTCGCCCATGGAAACAATTAAGCTTAATTGTAATACTAAGAACACAAGATATGCCATACTGGGTCAGACCAAGGTTCTTCAAGCCCAGTATCCTGTTTTCAACAGTGGCCAATCTAGGTCATACGTACCTAGCAGTTTCCGCAAAAGACACTGGTTCCACAGTGCTTGTACTGGGTCAAGCATTGATATCCTGGGTCCCTTCTTAATAATGGTTTATGGACCTTTCCTCCAGGAACTTGTGCAAACCTTTTTTAAACCCAGCTCCACTAACAGCCTTTACTACATCCTCCAGTAACAAATTTGAGTTTGTTTACACGTAGAGTGAAAAAATATTTTCTTTTATTAGTCTTAAATAGTTTACCCTGTAGCTTCATTGCATGTCCCCTAGTCTTTCTATAGTCTGATAACATAAACAATCGATCTATGTTTACCCGTTCCACTCCGTTCATTAATTTATAGACTTCTATCATATCTCCACTCAGCCGTCTCTTTTCCAGGTTAAAGAGCCCTAACCTTTTTAGCCTTTTTTCATAGGAGTATCCTTCCATCCCCTTTACCGTTTTGGTGGCTCTTCTCTGAACCTTTTCTAATAACGCTATAAACTTTTTAAGATAAGGCGACCAGAATTGCACACAATATTCAAGATGCGGTCTCACCATGGAACGATATAGGGGCATTATAATATCTTTTGTTTTATTTTCCATTGCTTTCCTTATGATACCTAGCATTCTATTTGCTCTCTTGGCCACCGTTGCACACTGGGCCGAGGGTTTTAACATGTTATCCACAGTGATGCCTAAATCTTTTTCCTTGCATCGTGTAAACATGGTTTGGGTTGTTCTTCCCTAGGTGCATAACTTTGCACTTGCCCACATTAAATTTCATCTGCCATTTTGATGCCCAGTCTTCCAATTTATCAAGATCCTCTTGCAATTTTCCACAATCCTCTTGGGTTTTAACAACTTTAAATAGTTTTGTCTCATCTGCAAATTTGATAACCTCACTCATTATTCCCTTTTCCAGGTCATTTATAAATATGTCAAAAAGCAGCGGACCCAGCACAGATCCCTGGGGTACACCACTATTCACCTTTCTCCATTGGGAAAATTGGCCATTTAGCCCTACCCTCTGCTTTCCATCTTTTAACCAGTTCCTGATCCACAATAGTATACTGCCTCCTATCCCATGACTCTTTAGTTTTGACAAAAGTCTCTGATGAGGGCCCTTGTCAAAGGCTTTCTGAAAGTCCAGATACACTATATCAACTCTCACCTTTGTCCACCTCTTTATTCAAACCTTCAAAAAAACATAACAGATTAGTAAGACAAGATCTTCCTTGTCTAAAGCCATGTTGGCTGTCTCCCATTAGGCCATGACTACCTACATGCTGAGTAATTTTGTTCTTTATGATGGTTTCTACCATTTTTCCCAGTACTGACGTGAGGCTCACCGGTCTGTAGTTTCCCGGATCACCCCTGGAACCCTTTTTAAAAATTGGTGTTACATTTGCGATCCTCCATTCTTCAGGTATTACAGATGATTTTAATGAAAATTCACAGATTACTAATAGCAGGTCTGCAATCTCATATTTCAGTTCTTTCAACACCTTTGGATGTATACCATCTGGCCCAGGTGATTTGCTACTCTTTAGTTTATCTAATAGTTGTAATACATCTTCCTGATGTATCGATATTTCCTTCAATTCTTCCACACATTTAAATACCACTTCTGTCATGGGTAAAACCCCTACATCTTCCTCAGTAAAGACCAAAGAAAATAATTCATTCAGTCTCTCCACTATCGCCTTGTCGCCTCTTAGTGCACCTTTAACCCCTCTATCATCTAATGGACCAACAGACTCTCTCACAGGTTTTTTGCTATGAATGTACTTGAAAAAGTCTTTATTTCACATTTTTGCTTCCGCAGCAAGCTTCTTCTTGAATTCTCCCTTTGCCTGCCTTATCAGTGCCTTGCATTTGACTTGCCAGTGCTTGTGCTGTTTCCAGGTTTTGTCTTTTGGCTCTTTTTGACATTTCCTGAAAGATGTTTTTTTGGCAACAACAGCCTCTATGACCTCACCTTTATACCATGCTGGCAGGTTTTTGGACTTCCTTGCACTTTTCTAAAGTGTGGAATAGAGCTGGTCTGGGCTTCCAAGATAGTAGTTTTTAACAATACCCAAGTCTTTAACCTTTGCAACTGTTCCTTTTAGTTTTTCCTTAACTATTTTCCTCATTTTATCATAGTCTCCCTTTCGATAGTTAAAAGGTAGTACTGTGGATTTCCTTACTATTCCTCCTCCACTAATTAAATCAAACACAATCATACTATGATCACTATTGCCAAGTGGCCCAAACACCCTTATCTCTTGCACAAGATCTGGTGTTCCACTAAGGACTAGGTCTAATATGGCTTCCCCTCTGGTCGGTTCATGAACCAGCTGCTCCAAGAAGCAGTCATTTATTTTATCTAGGAACTTTATCTCCCTAGCATGTCCAGTCGATACCGGGGTAATTGAAATCACCCATTATAATTACTGTGCTGTAATGTTTGTTTTCTTTCTTGATTTCTTTGAGCATTTCATCATCCATTTGTTCGTTCTGGCCAGGAGGTGGATAGGACACCCCCACTGCCATCGCCTTCCCCTTTTTACATGGAATTTCAATCCATAGAGATTCTACAGCAAATTTTGCTTCCTGCAAAACTTTAATCCTTTCTGACTCAATGCCCTCTCTAACATAGAGTGCAACCTCTCCACCAATTTGATCAGCTATATCATTACAATATAATTTGTACCCAGGTATCACAGTGTCCCAGTGGTTGTCCTCCTTCCACCATGTCTCTGATATTCCAATCATATCTAACCTCTCATTTAGTGCTATATATTCTAACTCTCCCATCTTAATTTTAGACTTCTAGCATTTGCATACAAGCATTTTAGAGACTGTATTTTATTCATATTAATCTGGCTGTTGATAGACATGGGTAATTTGGGATCTTTAAGCTCAGTCTGCTCCATACTCGAGGGCATTTGGGCTACTTTACTCTTTTTTGGAACCTCTCTACTTTTGGTAGTATCCTTCAAGGATACATTCTTCTGAACCATGCGCTCTTGGGCGACTGTCGGCTTTCCCCTATTATCTGGTTTAAAAGCGGCTGCATCTCCTTTTTAAAGGTTAATGCCAGCAGCCTGGTTACATCCCGGTTAAGGTGAAGCCCATCTCTTTGGAAGAGCCCCTCCTTTCTCCAGAATGTTCCTCAGTTCCTAACAAATCCAAACCCCTCATCTCTGCACCATTGTCTCATCCACGCATTGAGACTCTGGAGCTCTGCCTGCCATTTGGGTCCTGCGCATGGAACGGGAAGCATTTCAGAGAACGCTACCCTGGAATTTCTGGATTTCAACTTCCTATCTAAAAGCCTAAATTTAGCCTCCAGAAACTCCCAACCACATTTTCCTATGTCATTGGTACCAACATGTACCAAGACAGCAGACTCCTCCCCAGCACTATCTAAGACCTTATCTAGGTGGCGCGTGAGGTCTGCTACCTTCGCACCAGGCCGGCATATTACCAGGCGATCCTCAGATCCACCAGCCACCCAGCTATCAACATGCCTAATGATCGAATCACCAACTGTAATGGCTGGCCTAACCCTTCCCTCATGGGCACATGGCCCTGGAGATACTTCCTCAGTGCGAGAGGGTTTTTCATCACCTGGAGGACAGGTCCTAGTTACAGGATCACTTCCTGCCACACCAGGGTGATGCTCTCCTGTCACGTGACCTCTCTCCTCCATGGCAACAGGGATGCTGCCAGACTGGAGGTGGGACTTCAGGACTATATCCCTGTAGGTCTCGTCTATTTACTTCTCTGTCTGTCTTATATTTTCCAAGTCTGCTACTCTAGCCTCTAGAGAATGGACTCGTTCCCTGAGAGCAAAGAGCTCCTTGCACCTAGTGCACACGTAAGACCTCTCACCAACTGGGAGAAAATCATACATGTGACATTCAATGACTGGAAAGCCACCATCTCGCTGCTGGACTGCTGTCTGCATCTTAGTTTTAAGCTTGTGTTTAGGTCTTTAAGTTCTTTACTTACTAAGGGTTGCTTTTTTATATTTATACTAATAAAACTGTACCTAATACGTTTAATATACCTTGTTCACTTGAAGCTTAATTAATCTCAGGTCCTTAGTGTATAACTGATTTGGATAACGAGCTTCACCTGAGAGCACCTCCTTTCCTTTAAGATGTGTAAGTACCTATAAAGCTACGATTATCCTAGGGGTGGGTGGGTGTTGGGGAGGGAGGGAGGGAAATAACACTTATTAAAAGAGGGCTGTTACACAGTACCCTGTCCTGTGCTTCTGAGGTAAGCTGTGACCAACTTCCTGGGTGATTAACAGGCCTTGCTTGGATAGAAGGAGTCTTTCAAAATGGCCTTTTGACCTGGTGTTAACACCTATTGAAAATGTTTCACGGGTCTCTTGCCCCCTAGGTTGAAGGCCTCTTTGTAAAGGTCTCTAGAAGACTTTATTTGTTACTCACAGAGTATTGACCCTGTTTTGCCTTTATGCTAAGTTCTATTCTGATTTGATTTAAATTACAGCTCTTTGCTGCTGCTAGGCTCTGACTTATTATGAAATTTAAACTACAAGCTCTCTGCTGGGTTATAAATTTAACCAGAGAGCTTTCTGGTTAAATTTGGAACCCAGCAGAGAGAGCTTGTCATTTAAATTTCAGAATAAGTCAGAGTCTAGCAACAGCAAAGAGCTGTAATTTAAATCAGAGTTAAAGAAAGTCTTACAGAGATGGTCTCCCTTATGCCTATCTTGGTGGGGTAGACTTGACACCGTAAAGATGATGATTCTTCCTAGTATTTTGTATAGACTGGAAATGTTACCTGGATTTTGTAACAAGAAGTTTTATGCACAGATAGATAAGTGCTTATCTGTTTCGTTTTGTTTTTGTTTTGGAAAGATAAGAAGACACACATTGTGCTCGCCAAACGGAAGCTCCCTACAAAGAAAGGAGTTAACTTTCCTGATTTTCAGATATACCATGCAGTGTTATTACGATATGGGATATGCTAATTGCAGAATGATTTATCACTCCCTTGTTTAGATATGGAAAGTATTCTTGTAAAACATTTAGACTTCTAGAATTGCCCACAATGAAGATTAATCACCAAAAATGAAAGGCACCACATATTGTCAGCACAATTGACACTTTTAAGAAATTAGATAACTGCTGCTCGATTCCATATTCCAGTTCTGAAACATCTTCCCTCTGGTATACATATAAATGGGGAAAAATATTTTTGAAAGGGTGGATTAATAAAGGTTTATATAAAATTGGTCAGTTTTTTGAAAAGGGTGAGATGGTTACCAAGATTCACTTGATGGAAGCCTACAATTTATCAATTGCTCAAGCTTGCCCCTTTGGCACAAAGCTTGATGCACTCAGCCATTTGGTCAGATATGAGTTGTCCAACATCAGACCTGATTGAAATTGTCACAAAGTATTGGAAGGGAGGGGTAGGTCAACTTCATTTTTCTTTAAAAGAGAACCATGATCCTTCCCTATTAGAGCTCCAGTGGGTCTGGGAATCTGAGGTCGATCTACAGCAGGGTAGAATTAATTGGGGTATTTTGGGGGGTCACATTATTAAACCCATGATGTCTAGTTGCCTTGCTCGTTCTTTTTTTTTTTTTTTGGCTCATCGTGCAGTGTGGATGCCATTTTGTATGTTTAGAGCTGGTCTCTCACAATCTAATGTTTGTTGGCATTGCACTATTGATATTGGGACACTAAACCAGATGCTATTTGATTGCTCCTTGGTTAAGCTCTTCTGGGAAGGTGTATGTAAATAAATTTGTGACATTCTTCAACTTGATGTCCCTTTATCGGTTCAAGTGAGGGGGTTTCGTTCCCTATGGTTAAGCGCAGAACTTTCTAAATATAATCAAATACTCTTAGACATTATGATTTAAATTGTTCTTCGACATATCATGCACTGTTGGAAAAACTCAAATACTTTGAATGTAACCTTCTGGTGGCATAATATTTGTCTAACTTGTAAGCTTGAGGGTGCCACCTCCATTTCCACAAATTGTATTGGCAATATAGAAAGAATATGGAGATCTATTGATGTATATTTAGTGAACTCTTAGATCTTTAATATTCATAGTACTCTACCAGGCTTTTTTTTTCTTTTTTATGGGGGAGGGGTATGAAATATAATGTAACATTGTCATACTGATTGGATGTAATTATTTATTGCTTGTATTTTGAAAATGTATTGTAAATAAAGTTGGAAAAAACCAAAGGGAGTATATGTGATGTATTTCTTCAATCCAGGCCTTTTTTTTCTTGGCTGTAACAGGAGTTGCAAAGTTAGGAAGGAGCAAGAGAGGGGAAGAGTGAAAAAATAAAAGAAAGAGAAGTGAGAGAAGGACTGAGAAACAGAAATGGAAAAAATCATGAGGAAAATTAAAGGAACAAAAACACCAAGGACAGCAAGAGACAGTTGAGCTTTTTGTAAACACAAACATAGAATCTAATTCTCTAGACATTTAATGCCTATGCCTTTGACCTATTCATATCCAAGAAAGTCATTCAGCTTGTCCTCTATAACATGGATCTGGATGGATCATGTCTTTTAGTCACGGCATCAGGAATATTTTACGAGACACCATCTCTTGCAGTAATTATTTGCAATTCCTATACTACTTCTTACAATGGTCTTTATTATTCCAGGAAATTCACCAAATTCATAGTTACTCTCATGTGACAGCATTATTACATGTGGTGGCTGGATGCAGAGCTGGCCCAACTATTAAGTGAGACTAGACAGCCACCTAGGGTAGCAATATCTGAGGGGTGGAAAAGAGCAGCAGTAAAGCAAACTAACAGAATCTGACACCCACACATAGAACCAACAACACATATTTTTAACAGCAGGAGATGTCCAATATTTACAGGATTATTGTGTGGTGGTAGTGTTGGGTTGATCATGTTTCTTGAAGTTAATTATCAGAACCTTGGGGGGAGGAGCATAAGGCTGAACACTTTGCTGAGGGCATCCTATCCTTGCACCCATTGCTGGCCATGATTCTCTACTTCAGCCATGATTTTGAAGGGGAGGGCTAGCACTTCCAATGCCTAAGAGCAGCTGGAGGCTTAAATCCACTGCTATTGCTGCCCATGGGATGCTCTCGGATGCTGTGCGGCTCTTGTTGGAGTCTTCCCTGAGCGCTGGTGGGTTGTGCTGCAGGACCTGATCGGGAATGCCCTTTACCTTCTCCTCCCTCTGAAAATGATATTGAAGACTGAGGGTCTGGGATGTAGAATCCCTATGATGCTCACTGCCCGCAATGATATTTTCATGGCCACCATTTTCAAATAATGAGGCAGTTTCTTACTTCCTACTACTTTCTTCCCTCTGCCCGCCCTTTTATCTTTTTTTTTTTCATTTCACCCCTTCCAGTTTCCAAACACATACATACAGATTCACAGATAATAAAATCTAGCTGGAAATAAGCTATACAATTTTAAATATGCTTGCTAGAAACAATATAACAATAATCAGTACAGCCCTGTAAACCATTCAAGAAAACCACGCTGTATGCCTCATTTCCATTGTATAAGTTAGGTTTAATATGCTATTTTGCCCATGGAGGGCTTTTTTAACTGAATTTTGGAAAGCTGTCTGATCCATCCCTAAGAAAATGATGAATAACTGAATTCCTTTATTTTGCTTCAGACAAATGAGCTTTCCGTGCTGGGCATGAAATGGAAGCATTACTTAAAGATAACATTTATGCCATTAAAGTTTACCAATCCCAAGCATATTAAAATTGGCCACTTTGCCACTGATTTCCTAAGCCTGTGACACAGAGGAGGCAATTTTATAAAATGTTTTTTGTTCATATATGCCAGAAGTCTTTGACAAAGTTACCTCACATGCAATTATGTGCATATTTGTATTCAACTTTAGAGTAGGTCTGTTCAGGAGAGGATTTTGGGCAGAGCAAAGGCAGCTTTGTGATTTACGCATGTACTTTCTAAACTATGCACTACTTGACACACTAACATTTGCGTCTACTGCCAAGGAAACATGAATGTCCATGGCTTCAATCTAGTCACTATGTTTTTCACAATTTGTTCTAGTATTTATAGAAGTACCTATGTCTTTATAAATTAGGCTAAAACAGACACCTATGTGTCCTTTACACATAGGTGACTGGTTATTAAATTGCCCTCAGAATGGGGAAAAATAGCCATGAAGTGGCATTTTAGAACCAGGTACTTGGATGTGCTGGAAACGGTATTTCAGAAGGTGGACAACTATGCAATGAAACTTTCTTCTCCCAGCCTCAGATATTCAGACATGTGGCACTAATATGTTTGGAACTTGTAATTATGCTCAGGTTTCTTCAGGCAGGAAATAATAACTATGGTGCATTATGTGTGTATTTTTATTTAAAACTTTATAAACCACCTTTTAGATAAAGGCAAGGTGGTTTACAAAAGCTAAAAACCAATAAAGGTGATAAAATAAATGCTAAATAATGACAGAAAGCAAAAGAAGAGAAAATGGTTCAGCAATAGAAAGTGGGATCTGCAGGTCTCCGACAGTCAACCTAGGCCTCAATGAACTGGGTGAATAAAAGAGTTTTGAGCTGGGCTTCCCCTGGAAAGGTTGCATCCATGAAACAAGAACGTTTTTTCACCTTATTTGTGGTCAGGAGCAGGTATAGACATGGATAATTCACAAACCGGGGTCAAACATACTTGTGCCATTCTGAAATTGCACAAGGCAAGCATCTTCCTTGCTCTGCTAAGGCCACACCTCTGCTATGCCCCTATGCTACATGGATGTTCTTGCCATAGGGATGTTTATATACCTGGCTTCTAAAATGACTCCTGGGATGTCGCACATCCAAGTGCCCTTTTTCAGATGTCCTACTCACGGACAGAGCTTCTAATATACCACCCTCCAAAGTAAATCATTGCTATGCTTAACAGATTGACAAGGTATTTAAGGCACTGAAAAGCACAAACTGAATCAAGATCCTTATCAAATATTTCCTTGGCTTTTATTGACCATTGTTTTATTTACATGCCAGGTAAATTTATGGGATGATTGCTGACTTCAGCCATGACATCATTTTACTGTACAATTGATCAGTAAATTTAATTTGCAACTGTTTTGCCATTTGCAAGACTAAATCAGGGAGTACTTCAATGCCACTCTTGGACTCCACACCCTCCCTTCCTATCAAATGCCCTGGCTAATATAAAAGCAAATTTTAGATAATACTTGGAGATGGGAATTGAAACGTTGAGGTAAGGATGTGCACAATTCCAGTGGAATTTTAGAAAAGGGCCTGCCAAATCTGGAGCCTTTTGTAAATACCTATAAGGAAGTGCAAGAGTACATATGCATTTGGCAACACATAGAGGCCAGTTCACAAAACCGCGTTAGCTGCTAATACAGCAGATAGTGCATGCTATCTGGACACGGTAGCAGTTAATGTGGGTCAACTTCAGATAACATAACAATTTTCTATACTGTGGTCTTTCCAGAAACTACATTATCTGCAGGAGTGGGTGGGATTAGGGTAGAGAGTGTGCATGTCTGCAATGGGTGGCATTAGTTGCATCCACAATGCTGCCCAACTGTTTTCTCCATACTTTTGGTGTGTTATCTGCTGTGCATGCCCCTAACAAATAATGCAGCTAATGCAGTGCTATCTGCACTTTTTGGCATGATAGCTGCAAAAGCCTAATGCAGTTTAGTAAACTGGTTTCATAGAGCCAGAGGAGCCCATTTTACAAATCTGCATGTGAAAATCAGTTGAGGCAACCCAGCAATTTATACAGCGGCCTCTATCTTTAATTCTTTTCAATTTGGAGGGGAAAATATCCAATAGGCGATTGTTGTAGATAATCTCCTTAATACCTCCTGTAAAGACTGGCCACAACCACTTTTTAAAAACCTATATGTGCCAGGGAGCAGCTGTAAATCTCAATGTGAAAAATACTGGTCATATACAAGACTTTGACGTTCATACTTTGGATACATCAATGCAAAAAAAGAGATCATTAAAGAAAGATATCATGCTTGTGAAGATTGAAGGTCAATACAAAAGAGGAAGACCATTGATGAGATGGATCAACACAATCTCGGCAGCTGTGGATGCCACTCTATCAACAATTAGCCACCTGACTGAAGACCAAACACAGTTTAGGACAACTATCCTGAGAGTCACCATGAGTCGGCACTTAACAACATACATTCTCTATATGAAATAGGTTAGACATTTGCAGACTATTGACCTGCCCAGGCTATGTCCTAATCATGCCACTGATATTCCTCCTTGCAATTTCTACGTATTATAAACATCCATGTGTAAATTTAACCCTTTATAAAACCACCATTTCCACATGGAAATGAAGGACTTGGCACATGGTAATTGCAATTAAGGTATCTAAAATAACTCCCAAAATCTGGTTAATAAGTTTTATGTAAATTTTGGAATTTAAAGGCCATTTGCATCTTTGAGCTCATGTTTAAAAAGTCAGAAAGAGATTTCTCTCATTGTATAATATATAGAGAATCTTAAAGGGTAAGATGTTCCTGTGTAAGATGAAGATATTCTAAAGAAAGTAAATACCTGTTAGGAAGTCAAGGAAGAAGAAAAAAGTTGTGAAAAAGTGTTAGTAACTATATGTGTAATGGCGGGCCTCCATGATTGTGATTAGTGTGCAGAACATGCTGTAGCTCAAGAGAACAGAACAATGTAATTAATTACAAATGTTTAATTTATTAGAACAGAATTCAAAAGCCCTAAATTGTTCCATAAATTATTTCTCCATGTTATATTATACTCTGTAACAGTAATTAATAGACAGTACAATCTAACTTTAAGCTGCATAACATAAGCACTTGAACCATTCTCCTTTCTGAATTCAAAATTTAAATCAGAAATCACATAACACAATAAAACAACAAAGTCAGTAGCAAAACCAGGCTGCATCTTTATTAACCAAACCACCACATAACTCAAATAACCATTGATGCATAAAATATCACTCATGATTGGCATCTCAAACTGCAACCAGATGGTGGCATGCTAATCATGAGGTTAGTTATTAAACTGCTGAATGTCAGTGATGCCAGGCTGAAGGTGGTAGCAATGTACAAGCTGAGCATCTCCAAATCCCCCTTCTGCTCAGGGACACGGCAGTGCTGTCCATGTTCCCTAGTAGTCCCAGTAGTAATCACCATTCTTCAGTCTTTCCCCTGAAAGTTGATCATGGTTCAGCAGTGTCATAAATGTAATTCCAAACTAAACTCTGACCGAGCTGCAACCAAATTTCTCTCACCCCATATCCAAAAACGTAGCCTAGCGAACCAACCAATGGCATATGGAAGGAGTGTGCCTGAACAGCCCAAGACTTTCACACACACCCTTAATCTCACTGCTACCAGGGATTCAGCGGAGGTAAGCAGCTAACTATCTTCTGGCCCGAGTTTCTTCCACCCACCTCACAACCTCTCCTTCCCCCACTCCCTAACCAATCAACAATCAGAGCATACAGTCCAATGGCTCGGCTATGTTAAGTTAGCCCCCCCTCCCATTTACTTCCCTGTGGGACAGTGGGATGGGCGCTCTTTTTGTTTTTGGTGTTAGGGGTTTTCTTAAAACAAAGCTTTGTGGCTGCCAGGTTAGCCCACTTGAATATGTCACAATAACAGTTAACTAACATGTTATAGGTGACATGTTTTATTGGACTGGCTTAGTTGGCCCAGAACTGTGCTTGGTTCATCAATGGACTGACCTGAAGAAGGGAGCAGAGCTCTCAAAAAAAGCACATTGGATTTATTAAGCTAGCCCAATAAAAGGATCCCATAAGTTCTTTGTTAATCCTTTCTTCTGAAACTAATGAGAAATAATTTGCCTTGTGCAAACCTGTACTTGTTTCCAAGACTTTATGTAAACAAATAGATTAAAACCTAGGTAGGGAAAGGAACTATTTCTAGCTGTTACAGAGATGAGTGATGCATGTAGTCATAAATTTAAAAAGTGTAGCTGATTTTACTCAGACAGGCTCAAGTGATATCAGAGATGCAAAGCGCATTCTCCGAAGACTGGAGAGAAAATGCAGGCAGAACAAGTCGCATAACTCCCTGACTCAATACAGAGCCAAGCTACTGGAATATAACAATCTGATAAATGAGCGTAAACAGTAGCACCATACCAACCTAATCATGAAATCTGTCAACAGACCAAGAGAACTCTTTAGTATTGTCCAAAAGCTTCATTAAGGGCACCACTCAGCACTGAACCCACCATCTTGACCCATAGGAATTTGCAGACTACATGAAAGCGAAAAACACCACCCAGACATGCTCCATCACACTACAGACAGATGACCATGAAATGAAAGAACAACATCTAACCTGGGAGTACTCCAGCATACCATCAACACAGCAAGTAGAGGACATAATACATGGACTCAACATAACAATCTCACCATCAGACTCATGCCCAGTGGCTTGGCTCAAAATCACAAGAAGCCAGCTCTCCCATCACATTCACAAAATCATCAAAGATTCACTCCAACAAGGATACATGCCGCAATCCCTCATGATACGACCGATAATTAAAAACAACAACTTAAGCACATCTGAGCCAAAATCATACCGTCCCATCTCCAGCCTACCATTCCTTGCAAAAATCCTTGAAAAGACAGTGCAAAGGCAACTTCAGGACCATATTGACATGAATGCCCCACTGGACATCCATCAACATGGCTTTAAACCCCAGCACAGTGTGGAAATGCTACTCACTTCCCTCTTTGACAATCTCCTAAGAGGCATAGATAACATAAAGAATGCATTCCTGCTAGTGTTCATGGACATCTTGGCAGCCTTTGACACAGTGTCCCATGCCAGATTACTGCAGCGCCTGCAACAGATAGGATTGTGCAAGAATACCCTGAAATGGTTCACCTCCTACTTGAAAGATCGAACGCAACAAGTTAAATGCGCTCAAAAGAAATCATTGCAGTTCCCTGTCACACAGCCCTGTCATCAATGCTCTTTAATATCTACATCCAACCCATATGCAATATCATCAAATGACACAAACTCCACTATCACATCTATGCTGACAACATCATGGTGTATGCTCCATCAACCTACTAGCACTTAACACCATAACAATAACTAAATGTCTTGAAGACATGAATACCTGGCTCACAGCCAATAACCTGATGGTCAACTACTATAAAACTGAGGCAATGTTTGTCACCAGGAACCCTACATTCATTCCACCACAGACGATCAGCATTCTAAACAATCTCATAGTAGTCAAAGATGAAGTTAAGTACCTGGGCATTACAATGGACAGAGCTTTGAACCTGAAATCTCATATCACCAAAACTGCAAACAAGGCCTATCAAAGTTTGAGGACAATAAGAAAGATCAAGCCATTACTCCACCAGGACCACTTCCACACTGTGCAAAGCACTCATCACACCTCTGCTTGATTACGGAAACTCGTTATATCAAGGCCTCCCTCAGCAGACCTTACACCCACTCCAAATGATGCAAAACACTGCAGCACACATCATTACAGACATTCCAAGAACTGAGCACATCACCTCTGTCTTACAGCAACTACACTGGCTCCCAATGATGGCCAGAGCAAAATTTAAAACAGTCCTGATCATCTTCAAAATCATCCACCATCTCTCGGCAGATGTACTCCAAGATATCATAACAAGGGATATCAGTAATAGACCAAGAAGGACCAATAATGACAACATGATCGGCACACCTGCAGGATACCACAAGACTAAACAAAATACTTCAAGAAGAGCTTCATCACTACTGGCATCCACACTATGGAACTCCCTCCCAACGAGCCTGAAGGCATTACAAGACATCACAGACCCTTAAAACCCTGCTCTTTACAGAAACCTATAAGCAGACAGACGACAGTCCCCACCCGAATGGTATTGCAACTACCCCGCCAACTCAATAGCCAATCATCCCAACTAGACTTACGAGTTCATTGTATAATGTTCTTAAGTACCCTCATGTTAAATGTAACCCTCCATAATGTTCTTAAGTACCCTCTTGCTAAATGTAACCCTCTATAAGGTTGTTAAGTACCCTCATGCTAAATGTAACCCCCAATTGTGCTGTCTAAATGTTGTTAAATATCCTCATGTTAAATGTTGTAAATTACCCACCTGTTAAATGTAACCCTCCAATTGTGATGTAACTACTTTGATTGTAGGATAAGGTGGTATACAAATTTGTCTAAATAAATAAATAAATCCATGTGAAAATATGCTCATGTTAATAGTTTTTTTGCTGGAACATATTTTTCTTTGGGGCCGTTTTACTAAATGCCGCTAACTGGTAAACTTGTGTTTTAGCGTGCAATAACTGACTTTGGTTAATTCTAACACACAGACACCCCAGCTTCCAGCTGACAAACCACATTAATTGACAATTGCACACTAATGTGGAGTTCAGGCCTGGAGAGCACATTCGTGTGTGATCACCATCAATGTGGAAATTAGCACATGTGCACCTAATGATACCTCTATGGGCATTGTTACCTGTACCCATGTTAAGTGTGCCGCATGTTAATGTGCGTATTCATGCGTTAACAGCTGAGAACATGCTGGTCATGCCTCCAATGGCTAACATGGAGGCTTTGCACTTATCATGCATTAAAAATGCAGATTAGGTGCAAAACCTTAGCAATATTTAATAAAAGTCCCCCTTTATCTAACTGTTTCAATTTATGTAAGTGTATTCCACAGCATGTATCAAATGCTGTCCTAAAAATAATCATCATCGGTGACAGTCTACCTTGTAACTGTTACGATGGCAATCTGAAAAAAAAATCAATTGAAAAAGTGATCTCTCTTTCAGAAACGCTGCTTGCTTAATGCTGGTTTCTAGTTTCTAAGAAGAGAGAGCAGTAGGACCCAGGAGCATCCTTCAGCCACCAATAGAAGTCCCTGTATGGATCTATTTGTATGCAATGCTGTCTGCTCTGCGCATTGAGTAATACAGATAACCAGGTTTTGAATTCTCTTCTGAAGAAAGGATTGGATTTCCAGGGATCCTGATATTGGGAAGGAATCCTGGTTAAACACTGTTTTGCTCTCTTAAAAGCTCTTCAACAGCTTTCCTCGTTGTCCTCAAGTCAAAAGGTCTCTGCCTGCAGTGGAAAGTTGCCTGGTGTGTCTGAGCCATGGAACTGGGAGTTTTCTGAATGCAGTTTGATCCATGAGGGTAAGTCCCATGCCAGACGAGCACTGGCTACAAAGGATTTTAGTTTGCATTTCTTCACTGCAAATGTCTTTTAACCATGTAAATGTTTTGTTTTCAATGAGGTTGTATGCACAGTATAAAATCAAATCCACTTTTAAAGGTAAAATTAATTTACTATCACGAAAATATCTGAAAATGCTAAAGAAACTCTTGCAACCTGTACAAATGTAAAATAACTTTCTATGCAGAGATTAGAGGTTTGATTTACTTAAAACCTGAATGCAATTTGGTCCCTGTGTGTAGGGGGGAGGGGTGAGTGCATGTTTTAAAGGGTCTGTTTTACAATAATTTTAAAGGTATAGCCAGCAAAAACATTAACATAAATAAATATATATACATTCCTGTTTTGATATGCACTTCATATTGAATGCACACTAAGTACAGTTCTTGCAGCTTTTTGATAGAGATCAAATGAGTTCAAATGTAAGTTGCGTACCCCATTAACATTTCATGTTGAATATTTAGCCTGCTGCTGATAAACTTTGAACACATCAGTGCGGTCTTGTGTTCAGTGGCTACTTGTGATTTATAATGGACTGAAAAAATTATTCTGTAAAGTTTCCCACGCTTCTGTAATCCTGCGCTGCATATTATATTCTATGTGAAATGGAGAGGAAACAAGCTCACAAAATCAAGTGAATTGCTGTGATGTTGACAGGCCTGGATTTAGGCATAGGTAACACAGGCAGCTGCCTAGGGTGTCAGATTTTGAAGGCACCATATACCCGTGATAACAAGGAGCCCGATTCTGCTTGTTTTCTGACCATGCTTTATGATCTCAGGGGAAGATACCTCCCCTCTTTCATCCTGCCTATGGGTGCCCTGAATGTTGATTGTTAGGACCAGTGAAAGGGGAGGACCAATTCTCCTCCCAAGCAGTTAAAGGAATAAAGTGCAAAATGTAACCAGAAAAGGCTGTATTTAGCTAGATGAAGAAGCCTTTCATGCACCGTGGGCTAAAGTTTTACATTCTTTATAAAACGTGGCTTCAGTTAGGAAGATCCCTTTGCTGCTCTACCAGGTCTGCTCTACAGGGCATTGCAGGTGTGGAGTAATAGCAAAGTAGAAATCCTAGATCTGCTGCCCCCTCCCCCTCTCTCTCGTTCACTCTCCCTCTCCTTCATTCCTTCCTTTTTTGTCTCTGTCTCTCTCTCTCTCTTTCTCCCATGTTGTCTCTTTTCTTCTCCTCTATTCCTTTTTGCCATTTGCTCTTTCTCAGCCTGCCTCCCTTTTCCTCTTGCTTGCTCTCGCTCTCTCTCTCTCTCTCTCTCTCTCTCTCTCTCTCTCTCTCTCGCTCTCTGCAGCTGCTGCAATGCTAGATAAAGAAACCCAATAATGGATTTCTAGGAACATTCTTAGCTTGTTCCCTCACTCTGTCAGCTTAGCTCTTTTATTTTTTATTTTATTTTCTATCCTAATGAACAGTATGCTATTTCTTAAAATGTTTACCTTCTAAAAATATTTATCTTCTTATTATGGCCACATCTGTCTGTATTTAAACTTCATCTGTCCGGAACGTACCCTTCAGTTGTTCATGTTCCTATTCATTATAGGTTTAAGATTAAACAGCAGCATGCCCTTGTATCACCTCACACTATACTTCCATATCTTTCAGTCAGTTCATTAAGATTCAGAGTGCTGGGAAGAGCTTTCAGAAACTTTAAATGCTAATATCTGCTCCAGAATGGAATACAAATTGAGATGAAAAAAGGGGTGGGGTGTCAATGATTTTGTTTCTTCTAACTGCCAACTTTATTGCCTAAGATAATTTGGTCTAATTACAAGTGACATTGATTTCAGGATGCAAGCGGCAGAATTTTCTGAGCCTGCGAAAAGACCTCTAAACTCTGATTTATGAATGTGTGCAAAATTGAAAACCTGTACACACAAAGACCGAGAATAGAAATGCCTGGCCTATAATACTGGCAATTTAAAAAGTCCCAGTGAGAACTGACAGATTACTTAGAGTCTCCAGGGAAGAAGATCAGTGGCTGCTATTGGATCAGCAGGTCCAGCATTTGCTTATTACATTTTCAGGGACTCACTTGGGACCATAAGTAAAAGTAATAAAAAGAAATATATGCCTATTCTGTAGCTCTACATATGCAGGGTGAAGAGTTAGTGTACATTATGGCACATTACAGAATCCAAAGTGCAGTGCAGTACAGTATATGCACGTGTGTATCTATCTATCTAAGTATATAGAGTGAATGAGAGTGTAGATGGAATGTGCTTGTGGTATACTTAGGCTTCAAATTACTTTTTTCTGTTACACAGTCATTGGAAGGAAGGTGTCATTATGTCTGTATAAAATTACAAGTTGGGACCAGCTAACTTCAATTATTGAGGACTATACAGCACTACTAATCTTTCATAAAATATTGGCAATAATATCTGTCCTGCAAGACGATGCTGCTAGGTAGGAATTATAAACCCGTTTCTTTTCCTTTAGTGCATTGTAAGTCAATGCTTCCATATTTCTTTGAATGAGCAATATTTTATTTATTTATTTATTTATTACAATTTCTTATATACCGCACTATTCGGTATCAGCGCGGTTTACATTATAACATAATGACCATAACAACAAGCTGTTTGGTTTTACATAGAACAGGAGTACAAACTTGGATAACAGGGTAATATGACTTTAAGAGTGTCTGTCTTTGTGCCATGAGTTGCAGATGTGAAATATACCACTTTCTGGTCCATATCATAGGACCACCCAATGTGTGCCCAGTGAAGGGGGAGAGCCAGTGGAGGGGGTCAGCTAGAATTCCCCTTCAAGTGTCATTCTGAAGCATGGATTTTTTTAAACAATCCAATAAGCTTCAAAGGAAGAGTGTAAATTGGTTTGGAACAACACTTTCAATAATGCCATTAAAAAAAGAGAAGATTCTTTCTTCGCTTTCTTTGCCTTGGGTAATCTTCCACAGTTGGCTCAGAGTAACAATTGATGAGGGTCATTAGGTCAAGAGTGTTACCATGAAACTTGATTTTGGTAATTAGGAATCCTGTTCAACCAACATCTTTGTCATCCCAACACAATTGTATAATACTATTACTGTCTCTAGTAAATGAAACCCAGTGTGGTTTGTTTTATTTACAAAATTCAGTGAAGTTGTATTTTCTTTAAATTTAGTTTTTCTCTTCGTATGGATGCGTTTACTTACATAATGATATAGTCAATCATCTGAAGGGAGGATCCTGACCAGGACTCATTTCAGCTGGGTATGGAACACTGGTTTGGGATTTTCTATCACTATCATGAAGTTTAATACTATAATATCATATGATGAAGCATCCGCCCTTATTAACAGAGTCCTCTGCATCCACAGCTTTGTGTGATGATGACATCTCTAGTGCTTTAAACATAATGGTTCCTTTTGAATGAGACTGTTTTTGTAATGAAGTTCATATGTGATTCCATACTATTTTTGATTAAACTTTCAGAGCTACTAAGGGTTTTTTTTCTCTTCTCTAGATTTAGCTCACGTTTTTTTCAGTAGTATCTAAAGATGAGTTACAGTCATGTCATATCATTAATTGAAATTTATAATCTGCCTATCAGCTATCTTTTAGGTGGAATATAATGTACAGCTATCTAGGATAGCTATTTTCTTGTCTCTCGAGGGTTTACAATCTAAGGGGCCCTTTTACAAAAGTATGTTATGCAGTTAACATGTGATTTGTCTTGCATTAACTGTGTGCTCAGGTCTGTTGTAGCAGTTACTGTGGAGTCAACAATTAAAGCATGCCAATTTTTGTGCTAACTGCCAACCATGCCTTAGGATGCCAAATAGGAGAGTTAGGAATTGAAAATAGGCATGGTAGGCACATTACAATCAGCATGGGTGTACGTATTGCGCAGTGAAGGTCAATGTGGTAATAGCATGGGTTCACCTAATTCCACCTCAATAGGTAGAGAGAGGTTCACTTGCAGTAATAGCACCGTGTGTTTGAGTACTCATTTATTTGTTAAACGTTGGGAATACCATATCCCTCACAGTTACCATGGAGGCATTGCATTTAATGCATGTTAAGTTTACTGCTAAATGTGTGTTAAGTGCAAAAACCTAATGCATTTTAGTAAAGGGCTCCTAAGTTTGTACTTGAGGCAATGGGAGTTTCAATGACTTACCTGAGATCACAAGACATAGCACTGGTATTTGAACCCTATTTTCCCTGGTTCTAAGCCCTCTGCTCTAACCATTAGGGTATTCCTCACCTAATGCCCCTTCTAAAAACACGTCAAAAGGGGTGAAAATATTAGGCCACCATGTTGAAAAGATTCCAAATGATTCTACGTGCATGGTTCAGGATCTCAGTACACTGACCCCAAAAAAGGTGTAAGTTGCTCATTACTTCACAATTGTGAGAATGCCCGAACTGTGTTCTGAATAGATAATATTTCAAACACTGGCAGAAAACCACAAACGTTTGTGATAAAATAATTATTTGTATACCAGAATCATTTTGTCTGTACACATCACTCTCATCCCGTTTTATTAATTGTATTAATATTAGATTTCAGTATCTTATATACTGATTCGCTGAACTTTCATGATACTTTCTTTTCCAACTTTGTCTCTGAGCCTTCAAGTATAGCTAGACCTGCCTCTCAGCCATTCGGGGTTTCAGGATATCCATTATATGCAAATCTCTCTCATGCATATCCATTGTGGAAATCTGGAAAATCGGACTGGCCAGGGAGGCCCCAGAATAGGATTGGGAACCTCTGCTTTACATCTTTTTTTTTTCTCCCAATTCTTCCTTATTAAAGGGGTAAAGACCATTATTACTCCATGTTCCTGGACTGATCATTCCCTTGCAGGCAGGGCAGAAACTGATGAGGGGCCCCAAAATCCACCTTCAGGCTATTCCTCCTGCAGCTTGAAGCACTTGGGACCAACTGCGGCATGGAGACCCAAGGCAGTTGCCCTATTTTTCACCCCCTAGTGCCAGAACTATTTCCTCCTTGATTATTATCTTAGCCCACCCATAGATAAATAGCTGCCTACTTCTAGAAAACGTTTTCCAGAAAATGTAACAGCTTGAATATTGACAAGCTGGCAACCAAATGCCAGGAACATCTTGACAATTTGCCCACTCTCTCCTTGAAGAAACAGGCCCAGTGCTGAATTAGTATCCCTAAACTAGCCCTAGATGAAGTGGCCCCTCTCAGAAAAATCAAACTAGTTGCAAAGCTGTTGCTTCCCTTTTCTAGTTCACCAACCTTTTATTTTCTCATAGCAAACCAGTACAAACATCTTAACAGAGACACCAGATACATACCTCCAACTCTGATAATCTTTACGGAACCCCATCACATTCAAGAATTAGATATTCTAGTCACAGGAACCCACATTTCCATGTCTTTGGTAAAGGACTCTTTTTCTCAGCCAATGTTCTGTAAGGCACACTAGATTCCACCAAATGCTACCATCAAGAATTGTGCAGTCCTTCCAATTTCTTAAAACTACTTTTAAGGCAAGGGCTAATAAAATGTTGAGTAAGCAGGTCTCATTTTTAGTAATGACAGATGAAATTGCCAATGCCTTCTTAACAGCAATTTTATATGATAGTCTTTACTGGGTATTTGTTTCTTTAAAATTTATTTATATACCACCTTTCTGCATTTCAAATCAGTGTACATAGAACACAACAGAGCAGCTCATATCCATTCCTAAATAGCTTGTTAAAATGGTTGGATAATCTTGAATTCAAAAAACATATGAGCAAGATTTCCCCTCATATAAGGTTAGCAGATGTTTTGGAAGCAAATCTAGGATGCTTATCCAAAGGGAGGGGGAGGGGAAGAAATCCTCAGTTCCAGGATAGTGCAACATGAGGTGGGGGGAGGGAAGAAGTAATTCTCACTCCATCCATACCAAGACAGCAACAATAACACTTACAAGCAGACAACTCATAACATAAATAGAAATAGTGATGCATTTTCTCCCTGTATTGTGCAAAATATGAAAATGGCAGATGTAAATTCCAAAAACTGCATCTTCCAATCACTAAATTGAAAACAATGTTATTTTTTCTATCTTTGTTGTCTGGCCAATTTTTCCCTAATTTCTGCTTTGTCCGTTTGCCTTCTCAACACTGTTCCCAGGGTGTCCTGTTTGTTTGTCATTTATTTTTTCTGCTCCTGCCATCACTTCTCCCCTGCATCCATCTCGGACATTCATCTTTCAACTTTCTTCCATTTTTTTTTATGATTTTCTATACATTTCTGTTTCACTCTTTCTCATCATTTACTCTGTCTCCCCCTCTTTTATTGGATCTACCTACAGCTATCTATCTCTCACCTCAACCCTCCAGTTCTCAGGCTCTCTCTCTCCCCTTCCCCACCCTCTCACTAAATTGTCCTTCTCGCCATCTCCTTTCTCTCTGCACTATGTCCAGTATCGTTCACTCTTTTCCCTTCTTCATTCAACTTCTCCAGAATTTCCTCTTCTCTACCCTTCCTGTAGTCCAGCATCTCCTTACTCCCTCCTCCAGGTGTCTAACATTTCTCCTTAAATCTTTTCCAGGTATCCATCATCTTTCATTCCTTACTCCCTGCCCCAGATGTTTTCCCCATGGGCCATGTAACGTACTTCTTCCTATCCTCTTGCTGGGCCTCTTCCCTACTCTTATCTACTCTTGTGCTGTATTCTTTCTACTCAGCCGCCCTCCTGCCCTAATGATTAGTGTGTTTGACTTGGGGCCTTTGCACATAAGACCATCTGTGCCCTGCCCCCTCTAGCACAAGCTTCCTGTCAGAGGGGTGTGGGACATGGCAGGCCTTGGGTGTGCAAATATTCTCAAAAGACACATGTCACCTACCACACTGAGGGCATTTAAATACCCATTTTTCACACTAACTAACTCAATATCAGCCCTACAATTATGGGATCGACAATATCACCTACCTCATATCTACGATCAAGCAAAATGAATTCAAAATCAATGTTGTTGTTGTTAAGTGCCGTCGAGTCGGAGTCGACTCATGGCGACCCTCTGGATAGCTATCCTAAATTGTGTTCGGTCTTCAGTCAGGCGGCTTATTGTTGACAGACTGGTACCCGTAGCTGCTGTTATTGTATCGATCCATCTCATTGCTGGCCTTCCTCTTTTGCGTTGACCTTCTATCTTGCCAAGCATGATGTCTTTCTCTAATGATCTCTCTCTCCGCATGATGTGTCCAAAGTATGAAAGTCGAAGTCTTGTCATCTGAGCTTCTAAAGAAAGCTTAGGTTTGATATCCTCTAGTACAGACTGGTTTGTTCTTCGGGCAGTCCATGGTATACACAATATTCGCCGCCAGCACCATAATTCAAAGGCATCAATTTTCTTCCTGTCTATCTTTTTCACTGTCCAGCTTTCACATCCATATGATGTTATTGAAAATACCATGGCTTGAATAAGTCGAATTTTTGTATGGAGAGAGACATCTCTGCTCTTGAGAATCTTATCTAGGTCTTTCATAGCCATTCTGCCAAGAGCAATGCGTCGTCTGATTTCTTGACTGCTTGTTGCTTCTTTATTGATAGTTGATCCAAGTAGGTTAAAGTTATTCACAATTTCAATTTCTTCTCCTTCGACGATGAACCTGTTGATTATGCCAGTTGTCATGATCTTTGTCTTCTTTACATTAAGGTGCAGGCCCATTTTGAGACTATGTTCTTTGATTGTGAGAAGCAAATGTTTCAGATCATCTTCACTTTCCGCCAGTAATGTGGTATCATCAGCATAGCGAAGGTTGTTGATGAGTCTTCCACCAATCTTCACACCTCTGTTGTCTTCATACAATCCTGCTTCTCTGATGATTTGTTCTGCATATAAATTAAACAGGTAGGGGGAAAGTATGCAGCCTTGTCTTACACCTTTGCTTATTTTAAACCATTCTGTTTCTCCTTGTTCTGTTCGAACTGTTGCTTCTTGATCAATGTACAGATTGTGCAAGAGAACGATCAGGTGTTCTGGTATACCCATGCTTCTTAATGTGGCCCAGAGTTTCTCATGGTTTACACAGTCAAAAGCTTTGCTATAGTCGATAAAGCACAAATAGATATCCTTTTGGTATTCTTTAGTCTTTTCAAGGATCCATCTCACATCCGCAATGATGTCTCTCGTTCCTCGCCCTTTTCTGAACCCTGCTTGCACTTCAGGTAGTTCTTGTTCCAGGTATGATTGTAGTCTCTTTTGAATAATCTTCAGTAGAATCTTGCTGGCATGTGGGATCAGAGCGATTGTGCGATAATTTCCACAGTCAGTTGGATCACCTTTCTTTAGGATTGGTATAAACACAGATCTTTTCCAGTCAGTTGGCCATGATGCTGTCTTCCATATTTCTTGGCAGAGCCTTGTAAATATGGTAACAGCTGCATCAGATTGCTGTAATACTTCTATGGGAATGCAATCAATGCCTGGTGCTTTGTTCTTTGATAAGGCTTTCAATGCTGCTTCAACTTCTTCTTTCATCACCAATGGTTCCAGATCATAAGGTACAGGTTGAAACGGCTGTTTGTCCACTTGATCTTTATCATATAAAAACTCTATATATTCCTTCCATCTTTTCTTGATCTTCTCAGCATTATTCAACATAGAACCTTGAGCATCTTGTAACATTCCAATTCGAGGCTGGAACTTTTTCTTTAACTCTTGTAGCTTTAGGAAAGTTGATCTTGTTCTTCCTCTAATAGTTTCTGCTTCTATTTCCTTGCATGCGTCATTGTAGTACTTTTCCTTGTCCTGTCTTGCTGCACGTTGGAAATCTCTGTTGAGTTCTGTGATTGTCTTTCTTTCTCCTCTGGCTTTAGCTTCTCTGCGTTTCTGGGCAATTTTCAGAGTTTCTTCCGTCATCCATTTTGGCCGTTTTTTCTTTTTTACCTTTTGTAGAGACTTCTCGCTTTCTTCCAACACAATCTTCTTGATGTCATTCCATAACTCTTCTGGAACTCTATCATTTGTATCTAAAGCAACAAATCGATTTTGCAGGCAGTTTTTAAATTCCAGTGGTATATTCTCAAGGTCATATTTTGCTGCATTCATGAGTGGTTTGCTCTTTTTCAGCTTTAGCTTGAGTTTGCATACTAGTAGTTGATGATCTATACCACAGTCAGCTCCAGGTTTTGTCTTTGTTGATGTTATAGAACTTTTCCATCGTTGACTTCCACAGATGTAGTCAATTTGATTTTTATACAATCCATTGGGTGAAGTCCATGTGTACAGTCGCCGCTTGTGTTGCTGGAAGAAGGTGTTCGAGATGAATAGATCGTTGGTCTTGCAGAATTCTATCAGTCTTTCTCCAGCTTCATTTCTGTTGCCAAGTCCATATTTTCCAACAACTTTGTCTTCTTCTTTGTTGCCAACCTTTGCGTTCCAATCACCCATGACTATCAGGATATCCTGTTTGCATGTTCTGTCAATTTCAGCTTGTACTTGTTCATAGAACTCTTCAATTTCATTCTCTTCTGCAGCTGTTGTTGGGGCATATACTTGAATTATAGTTGTGTTGATAGGCATTCCTCGTAGACGAATAGAGATTAAGCGTTCGCTGACTGCATTGTATTTCATTACAGTTCTTGCAAGTTTCTTCTTTATTATAAATGCAACACCATTTCTTCTTTGTCTTTCATTTCCAGCATAGTAGACCATGTGATCATCTGATGCAAAGTGCCCGATGCCAGTCCATTTCAGTTCGCTGACACCCAACAGATCAAGTTGTACACGTTCCATTTCATTCTTGACCACCTCCAACTTCCCTTGGTTCATGCTTCGTACGTTCCATGTTCCAATGTGTAAGACATCTTTACAGCTTCTGACTCTCATTTCATGCGCAACTACATCAGCAGTCAGACGTCCCGAGGGCTTTGATCCAACCACATCATAAATGCTGGCTTTACTCTGAAAAGTCTTCAGCTCTTCCCCAGTAGCTAGTTGAGTGCCTTCCAACCTGGGGGTCTCATCTTCCAGCACTACAGCACAATTTATTTTGTTGTAACTATCCATTGGGTTTTCATGGCAAGATACAGAAGTAGATTGCCGGGCCTTTCTTCCGCGCAGTTTAAGTTTGGTGGTGTTGCCGTTGTCACAGAAATGTGATCCTCCGCCGTCAACACTATCCCATTCTGCTGCTGCCCAGATGGGTGGTTTGTTTTGGTCTGGCATCTCAGCTAAGACCTGTCCATCTTGGGAGACCCTGCCAGTAGTTGAACTACCGATAGTTTAGCTCTCAGCATCACTGATGCACACAAGCCCTCACAGCACGACAAGCTGCAAAATCAATAAACCACCTAAAACCTATCTAAGCTGTATAAGTCACAGGCGAGAACCAAAAAGCAAAAGAGTGGCAGGTTCACACACAACACCTTTATTATACAATCAATAGGTGGCCTAAACCCAACACAGGACCGTGTTTCGTGTTGTACTTCGTCAGGGGTTGTCAGGGCACACTTATCGGTGTGTGGTGTCAACGGACTTCACGATACACATAAAAATGTGATCAAAGCCACTAATGCAAAAGAATAATGATACTTCTGAAATAAAAAAAATGCCAAAAGCACAGCTCCAAAGGCAAGTTGCACATCAGAGATACTCTGATGTGCAACACGCCTTTGGAGCTGTGCTTTTGGTGGTTTTTTTATTTCAGAAGTATCATCATTTTTTTTGCATTAGTGGCTTCGATCACATTTTTATGTGTATCGTAAAGTCCGTTGCCACCACACACTGTTAAGTGTGCCCTGACAACCCCTGTTGAAGTACAACACGAAACACGGTCCTGTGTTGGGTTTAGGCCACCTATTGATTGTATAATAAAGGTGTTGTGTGTGAACCTGCCACTCTTTTGCTTTTTGGTTCTGTTCCTGCTGAGTGTGGCTGCTGCTGTTTTCTTGTTGGTTCTAAGTCACAGGCGAGGCCTCACTTGGAATACTGTGTTCAGTTTTGGAGACCATATCTTGCAAAGGATGTAAAAAGAGAAACTGTTCAGAAGAAGGCAACCAAAATTATTTGGAGCCTGCGTCAGAAGCCTTATGAGACGAGACTTGAAACCGAAATATGTACACTCTGGAGGAGAGGAGGGTTAGGGGAGATATGATTCAGTCCTTTAAATACTTAAAGAGAAATAATGAACAAACAAACCTTTTCCAAAGATGGGGAAGCTGTAAAACTAAAGGGCATAACATGAAGCTGGAAGGGGGCAAATTGAAAGGCAATGTCAGGAAATACTTTTTCACTGAAAGGGTGGTGGATGCTTGGAACGCCCTCCCGATGGAAGTGGTGGGGGAAAATACAGTGACAGAATTCAAAATGGCATGGGATAGACACAGTGGATCCCTTTACAGCAACAAGATAAAATCAAAATAAACTTAGCTATCTAATGGGCAGACTAGATGGACCATACTGGTCTTTATCTGCCGTCATGTATTATGTTACTATGATTGTTTATACTTCCAAAATCAATATCATATACAACCCTTTATTTATCATAATTGTTTGTCTTAATTTTTTGTCAGACTAAATATTATGGAAACAATGATTGTGGTGACAATCCTGTCCTTTTTAATGATATGCTAAAGCGTTACTAGGGTATCCACACCTCTGCATATCCAAACTTAAAGCTGATGATTTTTAGTTCCACATTAAATTGTTTGACTTTCTAGTGTAGAATTTAAATAGAGAGATGTAATTAATGAATGTCGGCATAATTCCACAAATATCTTATGCTTAACTGAATGCTTTGATGGTCTGAAGTGCCTCTATTCCCATGGCTGCAATCATAAACCCAGCCGTAGACATGTATTCAGCAAATGACTGATGCCGCATTACATATCAAACCTATGGGTTCTTTGTCAGGATTCCTGAAGTCAGTTTCATCAACAACCTTTTCAACTGTGTCTTCAGCCCTTCCAATGGCATCTTCTTCCAAAATCTTGGCACTTTATATAAAAACATAAGATATGCCATACTGGGTCAGACCAAGGGTCCATCAAGCCCAGTATCCTGTTTCCAGCTGTGGCCATTCCAGGTCTCAAGTACCTGTCAGGTTCCCAAAGGTATACACATTCCATGCTACTTGTTCAAGGGATAAGCAGTGGATTTTGCCAGTCCTTTTTAATAATGGTTTATGGATGTTTTCTCCTGGAACTCATCCAAACCTGTTTTGAACCCAGCTGCACTAACAGCTTTTACTACAACCTCCGATAATGAATTCCAGAGTTTCATTATGCACTGAATGAAAAAATATGTTCTCCAATTAAAAGTACCAGATTGTAGCTTCATTGCGTGTCCCCTAATCTTTCTACCTTTTGAAGGACAATCTACGTTTACCCATTCCATTCCATTCATTATTTTATAGACCTCTATGATATCTCCCCTTAGCCGTCTCTTTTACAAGTTGAAGAGCCTTTCCTCATCGGTATATCTTTCCATTCTCTTTACCATTTTGGTCACTCTTCTCTGTACCTTTTTCAATTCTGCTATATTCATGTTAAGATATGGTGACCAGAATTGCACACAATGTTCAAAGTGCAGCCACACCATGGAGCAAAACAGAGGCATTATAATATCCTTGGTTTTATTTTCTATTCCTTTCCTTATGATTCCTAGCATTCTATTTGCTTGGGCAGTGGGTTTCATCAAACTATCCACGATGATGCCCAGATCCTTTTCCTGAGTGGTGATTTCTAATGTCGAACCTTACATTGTGTAACTGTAGTTTGGATTGTTCTTCCCTAAGAGCATAACTTTACACTTCTTCACATTAAATTTCATCTGCCATTTGGACACTCAGTCTCCTGATTTTTCAAGGTTCGCTTGCAATTTTTCACAATCCTCTTACATTTTAACAACTTTGAGTACTTTTGTGTAATCAGCAACTTTGATCACCTCGCTCGTTATTTCCATTTCTAGGTCATTTATAAATATGTTAAAAAGCATCAGGCCCAGCACAGATTCCTGGGGTACTCTGTTTCTGTGTTTCTGCTACAAACATTGAGCTAGAATATCATAAAACAATACAATATAAAAATGTTGCCTCTGTGTCTTGACTAGATTGTAACCTCCAAGATGCAAGGACTGTCCCTTGTTTGTTTCTGCAAAGTGCTAACAATAATAACAGCAATAATAATAATGAACACAAGAATCCACTACAATTAAAAAAAATATGGCTCGGGGGGCGGAGTCTGCCGCGGTAGAAGATGGCCGCATAGATTGGTGCTCCCTCTCAACATTATAGAATCCGGAGCAATTAGAGGCAGCGGCTGCCCTTGTAAACACAAATAAGTGTTAGAAGGGACAATAGAGAGATGGCCACGTTAAAACCAGCCAGATTAGACTTTCAGCAAACTGATGGGCAATCAAATAAGCGAGCTAAACAAGAGCTCGCCTCCCTGCAGAAAATGGCGGCTGATAAAGTTACCTCGGAGGGGTTGCGGGAGATACTGCAAGAACTGCGGTCAGTAAAAGAAATTGTTACCACTAACTCCGGGACGCTAACGCAGGTACAGGAGGACTTACATGAGGTTAGAGAGCGTCTGGGAGATTTGACCAGACGTATAAACGACGTTGAAGCCGAAGTGGACAGGCAATCCTTGGTACTCGCACAGATAGGCCCTCTAGTCAAAAGGGTTGCGGCTCTCGAAGAGAACGTTGAAGACCAATCGAATAGAGCCCGGAGAAACAATATTCGAATTCTTGGGATTCCGGAGGGCCGGGAGGGGTCAGACCCTATTACTTATCTTGAGAAACTTATCCCGGAGGTCCTGGGGATTGCCTTCGAACGGCCCCTAGAGCTAGAGCGTGCCCTTCGAGTCCCGTCGCACCCGTCCACCCATACCCCGAGGCCTCGTCCGTTTGTGGTGAAAGCACTTCGGTACCAGCATGTTTTGCAGATTATGCAGGCTGCAAAGCGGCGACAAAACTTACAGCTGGACGGTCAGAGGATCACCTTCTTTCCAGATCTCAGCAAACAGACGGCCCTGCGACGGAAGGAACTATTGGCCTGTAGGCCTCTGCTGCAACAACTGCAGGCACGCTTTGGTCTTTTTTACCCCGCTAACATGAGGGTAACCCTGGATAACAGTACCCGCACCTTTAAGGGTCCCGCACTCCGCGCTTTTCTACAAGAACGCGTCCGGATGGAAGTGGGGTCTTAAGGAAAGATAGTGATACTGGTATGCTACCAGTGAAACAGTAACATTACTTTTATGATCGGCTGAGACTTTGAAGGAGTGGATTGCCTTAATCCCCGGCTCAATTATCTTGGATTATTAATATGGGTATATGTTGGGTTTCACTGATTGTACTAACGTTAATGTATGACCTAATGTGAAATACTATACCCAGTGGGAACTTGTAATATTCCACTGTGGGATCTTTGTGGCCAGTCCGGCTCAAAGAATGTGGCTGTTTTGCCTCTATTATGTCTTCTTTCTCCTTTTCTTTAATGTTGGGAGGGGGGTGGTTGGTTGGGCCAAGATGGGCGGTTGGGGCCTCGCTGTACAAGTTATACTAGTTTATGGCACAATGCAGCCAGGTAGTACGATAGTAGATTTAGGGAACGTTGATAAATTACCCCAGGGGCAATTTACCGTGAATGTCATTAGTGTACATCCCAGTAGGACCAAATATGGCTAATCGCCTAGTGCGGGTGATGTCCCTAAATGTTAAAGGCATTTCTAACCCTCTCAAGAGGAAGAAAATCCTGACTTATTGCAAGCATCAGAATGCGGATGTTGTATACCTGCAAGAGACCCATTTGTCCCTCTCTGAGTCATATAAAGTAGCGGACAAAACCTACCGGAATATCCTCTCTGCACCAGCCCTTAAGAAGAAGGGAGGTGTCATCATACTTGTTAAGAAAGCCCTCTCACTAGAAGTGAGAGAGACCAAGGTAGACCCGGCCGGGCCCTGGGCCAAGGTGGTTGCACAGTTAAGTGGAGACCCCTATACTTTCATGACGATATATGGTCCCAACAATGATGACCCGCAGTTCTTCTTCCAGGTTGCCCAGGAGCTCTTGGGCACTGGGTCAACACAAATCATCTTAGGGGGTGATTTTAATCTAATACCGGACCCTCTGCTAGATAGAACTCCATATAAGCCGCAACATAAGCCCCAGGCGTCGAAGGAACTACGGAATCTGCAGGATTTGATTGGGCTTCTAGACCCCTGGAGATTATTTTCTCCCAACGGCAAAGAATACTCCTTTTACTCTCTGCCTCACAACTCACAAACCCGAATCGACTATTTCCTCACTTCCAAGACGCTGCTGCCTAAGGTGGTGGGCACAAGTATGCTCCCCCGAACAGTATCCGACCATTCCGCGGTCATATTAGATCTTAGTGTGGGCCCTGAAAGAAAATCACAAGGATGGTTCTTTTTTGAGAAATCCTGGTTAGCAGACGAAGATTTCCACACTGTCATGAAGAAAGCTATCTCAGACTACTTTGCAGTAAATCGGTATGGGGACACCTCGACGTGAGCCTGGTGGGAGGCCTTTAAGGCTAGTGCCCGTGGACACATGACAGCCTACAAGATTCGTAAGCGTAAAATAGAAGTAAGGAGAAGGACGGAGCTAGAGGTGGAAATCCGTGCAGGTGAACGACTTCTGGCCAGGAGGGCAGACTCGACAATTCACTTGCGATTGCAGCAGCTTCGGTTCCAATATAACTCCCTCTTGCAAGCTGACATTACTGAATCCCTTAAAATGCAGCAGGGGAGATGTTACCATGAAAGCAACCGGGCGAGCTCCTTGCTGGCAAATACGCTAAAAACAAAGCACACCGTGACCCGGATTGCTGGGCTGAAAGACTCAGCAGGGGGGTTGCAAGTATCGGATAGCGAGATCCTAGCGCTTTGTGAAGCCTTCTACTCCAAGCTTTACCAGTCTGAAGTCTCGTGTGATGAGTCGACTTTTCTCACCTTCGTCTCCACGATCGCGGGACCCCAACTCACGCAACAACAGCAACAACTCCTTGCTGCAACGATCACCTATAAGGAGATACGCAGAGCCCTTAAACAGCTAGCCAAAGGCAAAGCTAGTGGCCCCGACGGACTACCAATGGAGTTTTATGAGGCTTTTCAAGATCAACTGCTCCCGGAGTTACTGCTCTATTATGAGGGAGTGCGAGAGGAGTGTCCAGAGGTAGGTGCCTTAGCAGCAGCGACGATAGTGATACACCCTAAGCCAGGGAGAGACCCGGAGAGAGTGGAAAATTACAGACCTATCTCCCTGCTGAACGCAGATTACAAAATATATGCCAAGATTCTTGCTAACCGACTGTCCAAGGTCCTGGAGGTACTAATTCACCCTGATCAATGTGGATTCATGCCTGGGAGATCCACGGTAGACAATGGCCGGTTACTGGCCCATGTTCTCCGGAAAGCACAAGAGATGGACCTGCCCATAGTTGGTCTTGCCTTAGACGCAGAGAAAGCTTTCGACAGGGTAGAATTTTCATACCTATTCCAAACCATGCGTTGGATGGGGGTCCCCGACAGCTTCCTGCAGAGTGTTCAGTTGTTATACACTAGGCCAGTAGCCCGGGTGGCGGCGAATGGCACTACCTCACAAGAGTTTCTACTTACAAGAGGGACCAGGCAGGGCTGTCCCCTGTTCCCCCTGTTGTTTAATTTAGCCCTGGAGCCTCTGCTTCTCAAAATTCGTCAGATGTCCAATATAAAGGGAATACCGTTGGAAGGATATCATTGCAAAGTGTCAGCCTATGCAGACGATCTCTTGCTCTTTCTTGATGTAAATTCGGTGGATGATACCCTGCGGATTATTGAGGAATATGCTTGCATTTCGGGATATAAACTTAATCTTGACAAGACTACAAGTATACCACTTACGTCTACAGTCTCGGATGACATGCTCCAATAGTACCCCTTCCAGGTTGAGAAAACATCTTTCAAGTATTTGGGGGTCACATATGGTATTACCTTGGCGGATACGATCTCTCACACTGGGGCCCGCTGTAATGAGATCCTGCAAGACTGTGTCCAGAAATGGTCACCTCTGAATTTGACATGGTGGGGGCGCCTGGAAACCATTAAAATGGTAATTGTCCCAAAACTCACCTATATATTAAGTATGATCCCGGTGCTCTTTGATAAGAAATTTTACCAAGATCTTTTTATGGGAGAAGAAAACACCGCGTATTGCAGTTTGGAAACTAAAGCTCCCTAAGAAGCAAGGCGGGGTCCACTTTCCGGATTTCTATTGGTATCACGCTGCAGCCATACTAAGGCAGGGCTCCTGGTGGGCGGAGGAGCCAGACGCCTCGGGAGCTCCCGTTTGGCTTCGCGTGGAGGCCGCGATGAACGACCCTCTCCCATTGCGACAATGCATTGGGGCGGCTGTGCGTGGTGCCCAGAAGGGTAGTGGGATCCTACAAGCTACTCAACAAACCTTCAACCTGGTGCTACCACTTCTGGATGGCGAACAGACCTATACAGACGCCACCCCACTCTGGTTCAATCAACGATTTAAAATCGGAGGGACATGCTTTGCGTGGACCACTTGGATACGGCATGGTGTTCTCTGTTTGGGTCACCTGCTTAGTGGGCGGAGATATAAAACCTTTGCAGAATTGCAACTGGAATTCCAACTTCCTTACAAATGCTTTTTCCAGTGGGGTCAGCTACGGCACTGTCTGAGTAAAGCAGGTGTGACACCCTTGCATAGGATTAGTAGACGACCGTCGTATCATCGGGTTCTAGAGCTCCGGTTGGGAACGGGGCAGATCTCGAAGTATATGGAGCTCTTCAGAGCAGCGGATGATCGCAGTCCCAGAGGTGCTCAGTTGATTTGGGAAAATGAAGTTGGACCCTTATCAACCCCGGAAAAGTGGTCTCTCTTCTGGGGGTCCCAAATACGGATATCAAGGTCTGCCTCGCTCACACAGATGTTATACTTTCTAGCACACCGTGCATATTTGACCCCAGTCAAGATTTCCAAATGGCAAGCGCAGGAGGATGATCACTGCTGGTCTTGCGAAAATGCAGTGGGCACCCTAGCACACATGCTCTACTACTGTCCACAGTTATCGGTCTACTGGCAAGGGGTATGGAAACGGGTGCAGAAGGTATGCGGGGTCACCTCGCCACTAACTTTCCAAATAGTCATCTATAAATCGCTGGCGGATGTGCCAAATCTTCAAAAGGAGCAGTTTGCCACATTTGATTTAATGTTGAGTCTGGCACTGAAGGCCGTCTTGAGCCACTGGAAGACATTCAGTACTTTGAGCGTGGTATACTGGTGGAACTTAGTTTGTTACCATCGGTCCTGTGAGATAGCTTATGTCCAGCAGAATCCTACTTTTGGCAACCTGTTGAAAAAATGGGACACTCTCAAATGGAGCAATGCTAGGTGCTAAGTGGCCTTGAGCTGGAGGTATGACATTCACGGTCTTCCCCTTCCCCTTTCCCTCTCGGCCCCGATGTTCAGGTTAGTTGAATGTAGGTAATGAACCTGTCTGTATCTGCCTTATGAGTAGTTTCTCTCATTCGTTAATGTAATGTTTTGGTTGTGGTGTTTTCAAAAATTGATAAATAAAGATTTTAAAAAAAAAAATATGGCTCATAGATATGGCAATCCCAGGTGATATCCAAATTGAGGACAAAGTCTTGAAGGACTAGCAAAGGGACTGCAACAATTGGAAGAAGATCTACAGTTGTGATTATAATCTTCTAGAATAAACTCTAAATCTTGGGGTAAAGGGGACTTCTTGGGGTTAAACCTGATACATCTGTGTATTTTAGAATTCAGTGTTTTTGCTGAGTCAGTCAGGTACACCAGTGAGCTTTGTATTTCAGTCAAAGCAGAATATAGCTTAGCATAGAATATAAAATAAAAGTAAATAGACTGAAATAAATTTGTTTCTAGAGAGTTTTTCATTTAAATCAAATCAAAGTATAGCTTAACCTATAAAGTAAAATAGAGTAAATAGTTACTGAAATAAATTTGTTTCTAGAGAGCTTTTTTACTTAAATCAGAATATAGCTTAGCATACAACTAGAAACATCTTTGAGTAGAAAGACAAACTTGTTTCTAGTGACCTTTACAAAGATCCCTTCCAAGTGACAGATCAAAGGGGTAATTGAAAAGGCTCCTTAAATCAAACCAAGGGCTGCATGAATCACCCAGGAAATTGGTAAGACTTTACCTTAGAACAACAGGACAGGGCACTGTGTAGCAGCCAACTTTTAATAAGCCTTCTTTCCCTTCCTCCTTCCCTACTCCCATCCACCCCTGGGATAATCATAGCTTTATAGGTGCTTAAACTTCTTAAAGGGAAAGTGTTGCCCATATTCACTCTCATATGCAGCTTTTTATACTCATCGACTCCAATATCAAGAGCTGCACTGGAATTATTTTCTGAAATCTGTACATCCTGCTGACCTTAATTTGGAAATTGACTGGTGGAGCCTTTTATAATATTTCATTCTCGTTCATCTCTCCATATTTTATAGTCACTTAATGTTATGACCATCCTATTTGCCATGATGTCCTTAAGGGCTGACATTTAAGAGCATGGTGGATGACTCTATACTCATGCCACAAATGGGGGAGATCTGTTAGATCCATTCAAGGCAGCCCTGAGTCAAGAATAAGTCTAATGCAGACCTCATAGTTAAGACTGAAGCTCAAAACACAGTTTCTGTGTCACTACAGATGAATGATGGGGTTTTTCAACAATTTGCATGGATCGACAAGTGGTTTCAAAAAAACCTTTGAGGCACATTTGTTTTGCATCTGCAAGTTAAGTGTTCACTTCTATTTCATTTTGTGTTTCACTTAATGTGTTCGCACAGCTTTGACGCTTTTTTTAGGTGACATTTAAATAGAATAAAAAGGGAAACTTTTTTATACATATAGCATTCTTAGCAAAGATTCCAACAAAAGGTTCACTTTTGACTCTACTACTTTTCTATAGATATTTTTGAAAACCCTAATTTCTTTGTTTGATTCCTTAAGTTTAGGATTTTTGGTTTAATTTTATTAGAAATTTTTACACTCATCAGGCATACATTAAAGACCTGAGATTAATTAATCTTGAGGTGAACAAAATCCACTAAATGTATTCAGGCTCATTCCAAGCCAGGAATAGTGGGGATGAATGTTGGGACATCCATCCCCACAATTCGTGCCCCCTTCCGCCAGCATCTAGCTTCCCCGCCAGTTGTACAGGGAAGCTAGATGGGGACGGGAAAGGGGAGGATTGGGAGCAGTGTTAGGGCAGGCAGTGGGCGGTCGCTGGCCCCGGAAATACAAGACTGATTCTAATGTCGACCAAGTACATCCAGGGACGGTAACTCAGAGGTGGATTAAGTTCCCTGGACATTAGGAATCGGTGGGCCCGGGGCCAGGAAAGGGTGGCAGGGATTAGAGGTCATTCACTGCAGCCCAACTCTGAACCTGTGAGGCCAAATTGGGATTCAGGGTGAGGGGAATAAACTGTGTGTTCCGGTGCCAGGATCACGGCTTTTAAATGGAGCTGCAATGCCATGACAACCAGACACCATGGCGCTGCAGCTCCATGTAAAAACCCTGACTTAGTTAGTTGGACTTGTCTTGTATGTGCAGGCCGGGCTGAATCACAGTCCCTGCCTACACATACAGGACTGATTGAGATTTTGATCCCGCAGGGCTAGACGTGCCCAGCGGGATCAGAATCGCAACACCTTCTATACAGAATTGGACTGATTAGGTATAGATTTATTAGTATAAGTATCCCCAACAAACCTAAGTATGTAAACAACTTAAATAACTAAACACAACCTTAAAACTAAGATGCAGACAGCAATCCAGCAGCAAGATGGGGGCTTTCCGGTCTTTTGCATTGAATGTCACATGTATGATTTTCTCCCAGTTGGTGAGGGGTCTTATGTGTGCACAAGGTGCAAGGAGCTCTTTGCTCTTAGGGAACGAGTCTGATCTCTGGAGGCTAATGTAGCAGACATGGAGGGCATAAGGAAGACAAAGAGGTACATAGATGAGACCTATAGGGATGTAGTACTGAAATCCCACCTCCAGTCTGGCAGCATCCCTGTTGCCATGAAGGAGAGAAGTCACGTGACAGGAGAGTTTCACCCTTGTGTGGCAGGATATGATCCTGTAGCTAGGACGTGTCCTCCAGATGATGTAAACCCCTCTCACACCAAGTAGGTTTCTCCAGGACCATTTGCCCACGAGGGGAACATTAGGACAGCTGTTATTGTTGGTTATTCAATCATTAGGCATATAGACAGCTAGGGGGCAAGTGGACATGAGGATCATCTGGTAAGATCCTGCCTGATACAAAGGTAGCGGACCTCATGTGCCATCTAGACAAGGTCTTAGATAGTGCTTGGGAGGAGTTTGCTGTCTTGGTACATGTTGGTACCAATGATATAGTAAAGTGTGGTAGGGAGGTTCTGGAGGCCAAATTTAGGCTTTTAGGTAGGAAGTTGAAATTCAGAACTTCCAGGATAGCATGCTCCAAAATGCCTTCCATTCCATGAGCAGGCCCCAAAAGGCAGGCAGAGCTTCAGAATCTCAATGCGTAGATGAGACGATGGTGCAAGGAAGAGGGTTTTGGAATTGTTAGGAACTGGGCAATATTCTGGGGAAAGGAGGGGCTTTTTCAAACGGATGGGCTCCACCTTAACTGGGAAGGAACCTGGCTGCTGGCATTAACCTTTAAAAAGGAGATAAAGCAGCTTTTAAACTAGATAATAGGGGAAAGCTGACAGTCACCCAAGAGTGCATGGTTCGGAACAATGTATAAGAACATAAAAACATAAGATATGCCATACTGGATCAGACCAAGGACCATCAAGCCCAGTATCCTGTTTCTAACAGTGGCCTATCTAGGTCACAAATATCTAGCAATTAACCTAAAAGACACAGGTTCTACAATTCTTGTATTGGGGCAAGCAGTGGATATCCCGGGTTCCCTTTAATACTGTTTTATGGACCTTTCCTCCAGGAACTTGTCCAAACCTTTTTTAACCCGGCTACACTAACAGCTTTTACTACATCCTGCGGTAATGAATTCCAGAGTTTGATTACACATTGAGTGAAAAAATATTTTCTCTTATTAGTCTTAAATAGGTTACTCTGTAGCTTCATTGCATATCCCCTAGTATAGAAAAACTAGGTGATATGCAGTGAAGCTACAGAGTAACCTATTTGATGGCATAAACAATCGATCTATGTTTACACATTCCAACTCCATTCATTACTTTATAGGCTTCTATCATATCCTCCTCAGCCATCTCTGTTCCAGGTTTAAGAGCCTTAACCTTTTTATCCTCTCTTCGTAGAGGTATCCTCCATCCCCTTTATCATTTTGGTGGCTCTTCTCTGTACCTTTTCTAATAACGCTATACCCTTTTTAAGAGAGGGCGACCAGAATTTCACACAATATTCATGGTGCAGTCGCATCATGGAACGATACAGAGGCATTATAATATCCTGTGTTTTATTCTCCATTCCTTTCCTTATGATACTTAGCATTCTATTTGCTCTCTTGGCTGCCAATGCACACTGGGCGGAGTGTTTCAACATGTTATCCACGATAACGCCTAAATGTTTTTTCTGGGTAGTGGTTCCTAATGTAGAACCTTGCTTAGTTTGGGTTGTTCTTTCCTAGGTATGTAACTTTGCACTTGTCCACGTTAATTTTCATCTGCCATTTGGATGACCAGTCTTCCAATTTATCAAGGTCCTCTTGTAATTTTTCACAATTCGCATGGGTTTCAACAACTGAATAATTTTACGTCATCTGCAAATTTGATTTTTTTTTTCAGTGCCATCAAGTCAGTGTAGACTCATAGCAACCCAGCTACCTCTGGGTTTTCTTGGCAATGTATCACCGGAAGTAGATTGTCAGCCTTTTCTTCCGAGGCAATGGAGGGAAAAGTGACTTGCACAAAGTCACAAGGAGTGCCAGTGGGAATCGAACCCTTGATCTGCTGGGTACTAGGCAGTTGCTCTAACCACTAGGCTACTCCACTCCTGAAAATTTGATTACCTCACTTGTTGTTCCCATTTCCAGGTCATTTACAAATATGTCAAAAAGTAGCGGGCCCAGCACAGATCCCTGGGGTACTCCACTATTCACCTTTCTCCATTGGGAAAATTGACCATTTACCCTAACCACTACTTTCTATCGTTTAACCAATTTCTGATCCACAGGAGTACACTGCCTCCTATCCCATGATGTTTTAATTTCATCAAGAGTCTCTCATGAGGGACCTTCTTAAAGGCTTTCGGAGAATCCAGATACACTATATCAACTGACTCGCCTTTGTCTATCTGTTTATTCACACCTTCAAAAAAACATAACAGATTAGTAAGACAAGCCCTTCCAAGGATAAAGCCATGTTGGCTTTCTCCCATTAAGACAAGACTTTCTACATGTTCAGTAATTTTGTTCTTTATAATGGCTTCTACCCTTTTTCTTGGAATTGATGTCAGGCTCATCGGTCTGTAGTTTCCCGGATCACCTCTGGAACCCTTTTAAAAAATTGAAGGATAGCCAATGTAATGCCAGTCTTCATGTATCACAGAGGATTTTAATGATATTTCATAGATTACTAATAGTAGTTATGCAATCTCATATCTCAATCTTTTACTAGTATCCTTGAAGGATACTAGCAAAAGATTGAAGTTAGGCTTATCGACAGAGAGGTTCCAATAAAGACAAAAGTAACCCAAATGCCCTTAAGTACAGAGCCAACAGAGCTTAAAGATTCCAAATTACCCTTGCCTACCAACAACCAGATTAATATGAATAAAATACAGCCTCTAAAATACTTGTATACAAATGTTAGAAGTCTAAAAAATAAGATGGGGAAGTTAGAATATATAGCACTAAATGAGAGGTTAGATATGATTGTTACCTGAGAGACATGATGGAAGGAGGACAGCCAGTGAGATATTGTGATACCTGAGTACAAACTATATTGTGATGATAGAGCAGATCTAATTGGTGGAGGGGTCACACTCTATTTGGAGAGGGCATGAGCCACAAAGGATTAAAGTTTTGCAGGAAACAAAATACATTGTAGAATCTCTATGGATTGAAATTCCATGTAAAAAGGGGAAGGGGAAGGCAATGTCAGTGGGGATGGCATTGGGGGGTACTATTGACTGCCTGGCCAGAATGAACAAATGGATGATGAAATGCTCAAAGAAATCAGAGAAGCTAAGAAAAGTTACAGCACAGTAATAATAATGGGTAATTTCAAATACCCCAAAAGTGACTGGGTCACTCTCATAATAACCAATGGCCCTAAGTCTTGAACGAATATATTCAGTATCAATAAATCAAGTATGTCGTTCAATGATATCAGAAACTGGATCCAAAACTAGCCAGTCCGTGGCTTATAATAAAACTATTTCCCAAACTCGTAAAAGGAAAGAGCTCTTATTATACAATGAGGTCTCAGTAAAAACTTTGGCTGGGCCTCTTAGACTTCCGTCTTAATGAGAACCCATGCTCTGCTCACATCAGTGACCTCGTTACCAGAGTCTATGATAGCCCTTTAAAACTTGGAAACACTCTCTGTTTGTAGGCCTGTAGTTAAAAACCTGTGATTGAAAAAATCTTTTTTCACAATGTTGCTCCTAAACCACGAGAGAATGGTTTCCTCCAACAGCGAGCTATCATATGACTCTCAGCTGTGATCCCAACGTCAACTCCCCGGTATCTAGATGTTTCACTACGGTGTTTCTTCAGGGGACCGTACACTAATCTATAAATAAAAACCAAAAGGAAAACGTGTCACTTTCCAGTTTCTCCCTTCACCTATTTAAACATAAACACTCTATAAGTGCCATGTCTTAACCAGTTAAAATCAAAGAAACTTACCAAAGATGCCGCCCACGTTCACTCCCGGTACTCTCAGATCACTCCCAAAACCATGAAAGGGAATCAAACCGCTTTTGGATAAACGCCGCGCATGCCCCTGGGGTTGTACTCTTCCATTTATAAAGCAACTCATACGTAACTCCACCCCCTTTTTTTGGAGGCCGCGACTCCCTCCCGCTGCTCTCTTAATCACCTATTTAAAGGGGTGCTGTCCTTTGGCGCCACCTTCCTTAAAGCCATATAATCCCCTACTATCAAACTATTGTCAAGATGGAGTGCATAAAGCCTTCTGAGCCTAGACTCTCTATCCTCCCATATTCTATTAGATGATGAAAACTATACCCTAATTAGAACTTTTAAAACACTCTAGTGTGCTGTACCTCGCTGTGGGGAGTGCTACCCCCATAGGGGATTCAAATAAACTCTTCATTGATAATACCTTTCTCTTGGGATTATTCCTCAAGGGGTTACTAAAAATGTCAAGTTATATGTACGATTAACCAATCCCCTACCTTACTTTTACTGAGACCTCATTGTATAATAAGAGCTCTTTCCTTTTACGAGTTTGGGAAATAGTTTTATTATAAGCCACGGACTGGCTAGTTTTGGATCCAGTTTCTGATATCATTGAACGACATACTTGATTTATTGATACTGGGTCACTCTCATGGCAGAATATGCCAGGGAGATAAAGTTTCTAGGTGAAATAGATGACTGCTTCTTGGAGCAGCTAGTTAATAAACCAACAAGAGGGGAAGCCATTTTGGACCTAGTCCTTAGTGGAACACAAGATCTGGTGCAGCAGATAATGGTATTGAGGCTACTTGGCTTTTAGTGATCATAGCATGATTGCATTTGATTTAATAAATGGAGGAAGGATGGCAAGGAAATCCACAGTACTACCCTTTAGCTTTCAAAAAGGAGACTATGATAAAATGAGGAAAATAGTTAAGAAAAAACTAAAAGGAGCAGTTGCAAAGGCTAATGATTTACAACAAGCATGGGTGTTGTTTAAAAATATTATCTTGGAAGCCCAGACCAGCTTTATTCCACACTTTAAGAAAAGCATGGTTTAAAGGTGAGGTCAGAGAGACTGTTGCCAAAAAAGCATTTTTCAGGAAATGGATAACGGAGCTAATTGACGAAAACTGGAAATGACATAAGCACTGGCAGGTTAGATGCAAAGCATTGATAAGGCAGGCAAAGAGAGAATTTGAGAAGAAGCTTGCTATGGAAGCAAAAATGCATGATAAAGACTTTTTCAAATACATTCACAGCAAAAAACCTGTGAGAGAGTCAGTTGGACCATTAGATGATAAAGGGGTAAAAGTGGCACTAAGAGGGGACAAGGCCATAGTGGAGAGAATGAATTGTTTGCTTCAGCCTTTATTCAGGAAGATGTAGGGATGTTACCTATGACTGAAATGGTATTTAAATGTGATACCGCAGAAGAATTGAAAGAAATATCGATACACCGGGAAGATGTGTTTTCATTTATTTATTTAAACATTTTTATGTACCTCCCCTTCCAGAGATCAGGGGTGATTTACAACGAGCATTGAACATATCAAACTATATTACAAGGTACAATTTACAAATCAGCTATTCACATATACAGCAGAATAGCAGATGCTGAGGCAGAGCTATTTACAGTGCAGGGTGGGGAAGGGAACAGGATAAGGGAGAAATATATCAAATGGAGTTTCATAAGAGAAAGATTTAGAGGGCGAAGAAGAGTAATTACCTAATTAAGCTATATCAAGCTATTTGATTAAGGTTCCAGTGGTGATCCAAGAAACTACAACTGGTGAGCCTGACATCAGTACTGGGAAAATGGTAGAAACCATTATAAAGAACAAAATTAGATAGTCATAATGGGAGACAGCCAAAATGGCTTTAGCCAAGGAAGGTCTTATCTTATTAATTTGTTATGTTTTTTTGTAGGTGCAAATAAACAGCTAGACAAAAGTGAATCTGTTGATATAGGGGTATGTTTACTAAACTGCGGTAATGTCATTCGCATTAGGTTCCGCGGTAAAGGTACAGATGCCCATATAAAGGCATGGGTGGTGCATCGTTACAGCAAGCCGTATCAGCCAACGCATGTTACAAACTAACGTGCATTACAAGGCGCTTCATAAGGCACCTTACAAAGCACCTTATAAGGCACCTTACAAGGCGCCTTGTAGGGCGCCTTGTAAGGTGCCTTGTGAGGTGCCTTATAAGGCGCCCTATAAGGTGCGCTATAAGGTGCCCTGTTAGGTGTCTTGTTAGGTGCCTTATAAGGTGCCCTGTTAGGTGCCCTGTTAGGTGCCTTATAAGGTGCCTTGTTAGGTGCCCTATAAGGTGCCTTGTAAGGTGCCTCATAAGGCGCTTTGTAAGGTGCCCTATACAGTAGGACTCCTTACGCTAAGTGCCGTATTACACACCCCTGGACAAGGTATCTTAGAGGGCACCCTGGTTTACGGAACCATAGGTTAAGGTGGCCTAACAAGGTTATGGTGCCCTAGGTTAGCGTGGCCTATGGGCTGCAAGGTGCTTCAGGATGACATGCATGACCCACAGAGACAGATGTAGCCCTAACACTAGATAGAGCACTCAGGAAAGGCAATGAACAGGTGAGTGAAAGAGATAGAGCTGGGAGACGCTGGACCTGCCATATCTGAGGGCATCCCATGTGACTGCCAGTACTGATGAAAAACATGGTGGGGGCAACTGTACCACAGCACAGGGTGTTGGCAATGTAAAGTACTGGAAAGACAGTTGGTGGCAGACGATGGGAATACCTATCCCCCAGTGGAGGTGGAGGTGGCAGGAAAGTTACAATGATGAGTGGTGGTGCCATGCAGATCAGGCACAGGCGAGGCAAGCAAAAAGAGGCACAATGCAGGAAAGGGTAGCAGTGCAGGACATAGGGTGACAGCCTGCACAGGCAGACAGGACTCTACACAGCTGACAGACGCAGATAGACAGACTGAGGGAATGTTGGCAATTGTGGCAAGGGTATTATGGGCTGGCAGCACAAATCTGCAAAAATGTGACTGTTACAGGCATGCACACTATTTGAGTAGGAGAGGCATGAGAGGAGGGAACAATGAGGAATTGAACCCATGAATACTGCCGAGAATGACATCGTATTAACCGGTAGGCTATACCTCCGTGGTGTATGTCACAGCAATGGCTGGGTACAGAAGGACTGCAGGTCACTGCACAAACTGTCTGTTCTGAGTGCCAGCATATGGTAACCCCACCAGTACCCATGATGCAATGCACATACTGAATAGCTGTCTACAGCTGATCAGCAAATGGGGTCTGCACCTCTCCGGTACCTCAGCTTGGAAAGACGAACTGACAGTGCATGATACTGGCACAGAGTAGCTACAGACCAAGCCATTGTGCAGGTTCTGTGTTCTCCCTGAGGGGAGAGTTAGAATATATAGCACTAAATGAGAGGTTAGATATGATTGGAATATCAGAGACATGGTGGAAGGAGGACAACCAGTGGGACACTGTGATACCTGGGTACAAACTATATCGTAATGATAGAGCAGATCAAATTGGTGGAGGGATTGCGCTCTATGTTAGAGAGGGCATTGAGTCAGAAAGGATTAAAGTTTTGCAGAAAACAAAATTTGCTGTAGAATCTCTATGGATTGAAATTCCATGTAAAAAGGGGAAGGCGATGGCAGTGGGGATGTACTATTGACCGCAGAATGAACAAACGGATGATGAAATACTCAAAGAAATCAAAGAAGCTAACAAAAGTTACAGTGCAGTAATAATAATGGGTGATTTCAATTACCCCGGTATCAACTGGGTCAGTGTCACGGCAGGACATGCTAGGGAGATAAAGTTCCTAGATGACATAAATGACTGCTTCTTGGAGCAGCTGGTTCATGAACCGACCAGAGGGGAAGCCATATTAGACCTAGTACTTAGTGGAACACCAGGTCTAGTGCAAGAGATAAGGGTGTTGGGGCCACTTGGCAAAAGTGATCATAGCATGATCGTCTTTGATTTAATTAGTAGAGGAGGGATAGTAAGGAAATCCACAGTACTACCTTTTAACTTTCGAAAGGGAGACTATGATAAAATGAGGAAAATAGTTAAGAAAAAACTAAAAGGAGCAGTTGCAAAGGTTAAAGACTTACATCAACCTTGGGGGGTGTTGAAAAATACTATCTTGGAAGTCCAGACCAGCTGTATTCCATGCTTTAAGAAAAGTGGAAGGAAGTCCAAAAAACTGCCAGTATGGTTTAAAGGTGAGGTCAGAGAAGCTGTTGTTGCCAAAAAAGCATCTTTCAGGAAATGGAAAAAAGAGCCAAATGATGAAACCTGGAAACAGCACAAGCACTGGCAAGTCAAATGCAAGGCATTGATAAAGCAGGCAAAGGGAGAATTTGAGAAGAAGCTTGCTGCGGAAGTAAAAACATAAAATAAAGATTTTTTCAAGTACATTCGTAGCAAAAAACCTGTGAGAGTGTCAGTTGGTCCATTAGATGATAGAGGAGTTAAAGGGGCTCTAAGAGGCAACAAGGCGATAGTGGAGAGACTGAATGAATTCTTTACTTCGGTCTTTACTGAAGAAGATGTAGGGATGTTACCCATGACTGAAGTGGTATTTAAAGGTGTGGAAGAATTGAAGGAAATATCGATACATCAGGAAGATATATTACAACTATTGTGACATAGTGGGTCCTTCTAGCCCTTGTAATGAAGCTAAAAAGCCAGGAACAAAAGCAGAGCTGAGCTGTAAACAAAAGCACATGGCTCCTGGTTACCGTGGGAACCAGGCACAGAGGCAAGAGAAACGCCGGTGCTATCATTCAAGGGGTGAATCACAAGGGAATGCAGGACACCTGTTGGGGGTGGAGTTGAGCACGGCCCCAGAGTTCACCCTATTAAAGAAACTTCAGTGGAGCTTATGGAAGTAGGCGGAGAAGGAAGTACAGAGGAGTTGGCTAAGAAGCAGGAAGTGAGGCATATGAGCTGGAGAGAGAAGCCATTGAGAGCTACACTGAAGACAGCTATGCCCAGAGTAAGCCAGAGTCTCTAGGGAAAGGAGAGACAGATTCCTTCTTGAGGAGAAAGAAAGAAACCCTGAGGACAGGATATAACAAGGGCAAAGGAGATTGTCTGCAATATCCTGGGGAGCACGGGAGAGACAGAAAGCCTAGGAGGCAAGTGAAATGCTATGAACAGGGCTTAGGTTGGGAACCTACAGCTGTTCAAAAGCACCAGAGAAAACCTCCACCTGTAAGGCTGAAAGGTAAGCCAAAAGGCTTGAATATACTTAATTACAGTGACTGTTTGTATCCAGAAGGGTGGTGCTGGGAAAAGAATACTGAGCCTGATAGTCTGTGTGAAAGCCAGTTTTTAACCCAAGCATATCGTGTAAAGCCTGGAGCAATAAGAAAGGGAGTGGCACCAGCAGTGCCGGTTCAAACATTACCTTATGAGCAAGAGGAATTGATGGACTGTGAACCAGAGTGTATTGATACTGGAGAAGATATAGATATAATGGACTGTACGTTATCTCTGGCCAATGGAATAGTTTCATTGCGCAGAAAACCTGTTTGAAAAAAAGAATACAGCACAGATAGCACGTGGAAACAAAGAGCTGTGAGGAAACAGCGTGGTTTTGTTTGAATGTTTGTTTTCACCTTGGTTAATGCTGAAGAAAGCCTTTTTATGTTGAGGAACTTTTGTTTGTCCGAATACCAGTAAATGCCTGGATTGGGTTTTCTGTTCATGGTAAAATCCACCCCGGGAGGGGAAATAAAATCCTTTGGTTGCTTAACCACTTCTTCCACAACTGCTCCTTATTGATTGAGTGAAAAGACTACATTTCCCAAGGGGCATTGCCCCAGGATATGTAAAACAGCTATTTCAATAGGGAAAAACCCACTCCCCTTAACCTCTACTCAGGGGTTTAAGGAGAGCTGGTGACACTATTAGATAAACTGAAGAGTAGTAAATCACCTGGGCAGGATGGTATACATCCAAGAGTGTTGAAAGAACTGAAATATGAGATTGCAGACCTGCTATTAGTAATCTGTGAACTATCATTAAAATCATCTCTAATACCTGAATCATCTCTAATACCTGAGGATCGCCAATGTAACACCAATTTTTAAAAAGGGTTCCAGGGGTGATCCGGGAAACTACAGACCGGTGAGCCTCACGTCAGTACCGGGAAAAATGGTAGAAACCATCATAAAGAATAAAATTACTCAGCATGTAGATAGTCATGGCCTAATGGGAGACAGCCAACATGGCTTTAGACAAGGAAGATCTTGTATTACTAATCTGTTATGTTTTTTTGAAAGTGTGAATAAATAAGTGGACAAAGCTGAGTCGGTTGATATAGTGTATCTGGACTTTCAGAAAGCCTTTGACAAGGTCCCTCATCAGAGACTTTGGCAAAACTAAAGAGACATGGGATAGGAGGCAGTGTACTACTGTGGATGAGGAACTGGTTAAAAGATAGAAAGCAGAGGGTTGGGCTAAATGGCCAATTTTCCCAAAGGAGAAAGGTGAATAGTGGGATCTGTGCTGGGTCCACTGCTTTTTGACATATTCATAAATGACCTGGAAAGTGGAATAACGAGTGAGGTTATCAAATTTCCAGATGACACAAAACTATTTAAAGTTGTTAAAACCTAAGAGCATTGTGGAAAATTGGAAGAGGATCTTGATAAATTGGAAGACTGGGCATCAAAATGGCAGATGAAATTTAATGTGGACAAGTGCAAAGTTATGCACCTAGGGAAGAACAACCCAAACTATGGTTACGCAATGCAAGGTTCCACATTAGGAACCACCACCCAGGAAAAAAGATTTAGGCATCATTGTGGATACCATGTTAAAACCCTCATCCCAGTGTGCAACGGCAGCCAAGAGAGCAAATAGAATGCTAGGTATCATAAGGAAAGGAATGGAAAATAAAACAAAAGATATTATAATGCCTCTATATCGTTCCATGGTGAGACCGCACCTTGAATATTGTGTGCAATTCTGGTCGCCGTATCTTAAAAAGGATATAGTGTTATTAGAAAAGGTTCAGAGAGAGCCACCAAAATGGTAAAGGGGATGGAAGGATACTCCTATGAAGAAAGGCTAAAAAGGTTAGGGCTCTTTAACCTGGAAAAGAGACAGCTGAGGGGAGATATGAAAGAAGTCTATAAATTAATGAACGGAGTGGAACGGGTAAACGTAGATCGATTGTTTACGTTATCAGAATATAGAAAGACTAGGGGACATGCAATGAAGCTACAGGGTAAACTATTTAAGACTAATAAAAGAAAATATTTTTTCAAGCAGTGTGTAATCAAACTCTGGAATTTGTTACCGGAGGATGTAGTAAAGGCTGTTAGTGTAGCTGGGTTTAAAAAAGGTTTGGACAAGTTCCTGGAGGAAAGGTCCTTAAACCATTATTAAGAAGGGACCCAGGATATCAATGCTTGACCCAGTACAAGCATTGCGGAACCTGTGTCTTTTGGGGACACTGCTAGGTACGTATGACCTAGATTGGCCACTGTTGGAAACAGGATACTGGGCTTGATGGACTTTGGTCTGACCCAGTATGGCATATCTTATGTTCTTATGATAGGATGAGTGCCGAGCACTAGGTCCGCAGTACATGTGGTGCTAGAGATAGGCCCTGCTGTACATCCCTATCACTAACAGTGTGTGACAGGTGTTCCTTGCAGTGCAGCTGAAGGTAATTTGGTGTCCATCTTTATCCTGCAGTCACATGTGGCCTTCTGGGACCAGACACCACCCAGATTAGTTTGTACCCCGTGTTTGGGTCTGGCTGACATGGGCACCTGTTATCAGGGCAGAGGGGTTTCTAGACCTGTATGAGGTGCGTGTAACAATGCCTTTATTGGTCAAAGTGGTATACACTACATACCCCAAAGGGCCCACATCACCCTTTTTGTAGGTAAGGGACAGGTGCCCCAGCTCTGGTCAAGCAACCTCCATCCTGCTGGTAAAAGACAGCCCTCCAGGGTTGGTGGGCCAGAGCCATACCTGTGACTTGGGCAGTGGCAGACCAGCAGCAATATTGGGGTTGGGTCTGGAACATCCCAACTGCCTCACAACACTGTCTGCCAGTCAGCAGCAGACAGCACAGTCAGACTGCACATTATAGGTGTTCCCACCATGCACAGTCTAATTGCAGACAGTCCATTAGCCAGTCCATAGTGCATGCTCACAAAGGAACTATGTGCACCAAGCAGGCATCTCAGTGATTGGGGCCCCAGCACTGGGAACACAAAAGTATCACTAGAGACAGATAATGTAGAGCGCTATGTGGGAACCTAGACATTCCATGGTCACTGCTCTGTCAGAGTGAGTGGCCTCCCAGCATGCCATGCTGTGGCCACCCTGTCCATGCAGGCGGTGGTTGGGCACTACAGTGTCCCAGCCATTGCCCCTCACCCTGTGAAGAGGCATCCTAGCCAATCCGCCCTATCCGGGCCATACCTATGACACCTTGCTCTTTATTATGCACATATTCAGGCTAACGCTGGTAACAGTGGGACATTGTGGGCCCGGTGAGGTGCAGGCAGCCACAAAACAATGGATAGACATACACAAACACGCTCCCATTGCAGCATTGTGCAAAGATAGGGGTGGTTGGCAATCCTGCCTGCCACACTGGTCCTGATCACAGTGCCGACATTGCTAAACTGTGCAGGAGGTAGTAGTAGTGCCCTGTTGATAACTGCAGCTCAATGCTGGGGCCAACAGCCTGACTCTCCATGCATCTTTGGATTGTGAAGCCTGTGTGAGTGGGTGTTTGTACCCCTGTTCGCCGCTGCTTTGGGCTTTGCACATGTTGCTGTTGTATCTGCATTGTAGGGTAAAACATAGGGACATGCTCTGTAGGAACCACAGCTGGGGCTTGAACCTGTGACCCTCTGCTTCTGAATACACACTGGCTGGGTGTACTGCACCACACTGTTGCCACAGATGCATATTGGTCCCTGGGGCTACCGGTACTTTTCCTGAGCCAGACTTTGTATGTTGCAGTGCAGACCACGTACTGGTACAGGGCATGGTGTAGGTCCACTGCAAGCAGGTGCCACTGTCTCCTCCACCACGGGCACACACCCCCTGCCATGTTGACATGGCCATATGCGGTCAGTGCTGGTAGTGCGTAGTCCCAGGCCATCCACTGTGTGGGTAGGTGGTCGCCTAGGGAGCGGGGTCTGGGGCATGGGGCATACATGAGCATCCTCACATCCCCCCTCCCATCACCGCCTACCAATAGTCTGTCCCTTCCGCTTGGGGGAGGGTTGGCTGGGGGGATGTCAGGTCAGTGCCCTGGTAACCGTTAGCTTGGGTGGACCAGGTAGATGTAGGTGGATTGTGTTTGGCCTTTGTCAGCTGCTGTCATGCTGATTTCTGGTTTCTATGTTGCTATGTGCCACCTAGGCACCCACCTAGTCCACACTGTGCCCCAGCTGCCCCCGCTACATTTTCCGCCTACAGCCCCCTATGCCCCACTTGCACCATCCCATAGTGCCCTTTCATACTTGGGACTATGCTGGTGCTGGAAATGGAGCACTATCACGTTTCTTGGGCTCCCTGTCTATGCTGCACATTGCTGACACTGACATGGTTTCTCTCTCCTGCAAATGTGCATCTAACGGCAGGTTTTCATTTGCGGTAGGAGTCAGACCTTCAGTTCAGAGCGTTAGTGTGCAGGGAGCCTCTCCCCACCCATTCCCCGCCCATTGACCCCTTCCCCCCGCCCTCTCTCCACCCTCTGGGGTGTTTACCTAACGATCGTTAACGTTACATAACGTGCAGTCTGTAACATTACCGCAGTTTAGTAAACATACCCCATAGTGTATCTAAATTTTCAGAAATCCTTTGACAAAATCCCTCATGAAATAATCTTGTGAAATTAAAAAGTCATGGGATCAGGAAATGGTTAAAAAATAGAAAGCAGAGAGTAGGGCTAAATGGCTAATTTTCCCAATGGAAAAAAAGTGAATAGTGGAGTACCCCAGAAATATGTGCTGGGTCCTCTGCTTTTTATCATATTCGTAAATGACCTGGAAATGGAAATAACACATGAGGAAATCAAATTTGCAGATGACACAATTATTCAAAGTTGTTAAAGCCCAAGAGGATTGTGAAAAATTGCAAGAGGACTTTAATAAATTGGAAGACTGGATCAACTGGAAGATTGGAAGACTCATGTCAAAATGGCAGATGAATTTTAATGTGGACAAGTGCAAAGTTATGCACCTAGGAAAGAATGACCCAAACTATAGTTACACAATGCAAGATTCCATGTTAGGAATCATCACCCAGGAAAAAGACTTAGGTAACATCATGGATAACACATTTGTGCAGCAGGGCCAAGAAAGCAAATAAAATGCTAGGAATCATAAGGAAAGGAATGGAGAATAAAACAAAGGATATTATAATGCATCTGTATTGTTACATGGTGCGACCGCATCTTGAATATTGTGTGCAGTTCTGGTTGCCGTATCTTAAAAAAGATATAGCATTATTAGAAAAGGTACAGAGAAGAGCCACCAAAATGGTAAAGGGGATGGAAGGATATCCCTATGAGGAGAGGCTAAAAAGGTTAGGTATCTTCAACCTGGAAAAGAGACGGCTGAGGGGAGATATGATAGAGGTCTATAAATTAATGAATAGAGTGGAATGGGTAAATGTATATTTAATGTTTAGGGCATCAAAATATAGAAAGACTACGCGACATGCAATGAAACTACAGTTTAACCTATTTAAGAATAAGAGAAAATATTTTTTCACTCAACTTGTAATCACGCTCTGGAATTCATTACTGGGGGAAGTAGTAAAAGCTGTTAGTGTAGCCTGGGTTTAAAAAAGGTTTGGACAATTTCCTGGAGGAAAGGTCCATAAACCATTATTAAAGGGGGCCCTGGGAATCTATGGCTTGCCACAATACAAGCATTTTGGAACCTGTGTCTTTTGGGGAAACTGCTAGGTACTTGTGACCTAGATTGGCCACTGTTGGAAACAGGATACTGGGCTTGATGGACCTTGGTCTGATCCATTATGGCATATCTTATGTTCTTATGAGAGAAACTGACAAAATATAGAGACTTTCAGATTGAAGCTGAAAGGCTTTGGAAGAAGAACATCTACTGTAATACTAGCTGTGATTGGAGCTTACAGGGCTATACCTAAGAGATTCCCTAAAGATTTACAAATTTTAAATCTACTGGACTTGATTCCACAAATCTTACAAAGGACTCCCCTACTTGGAACAACCTATATCCTGCGCCAATCCTGCATGACTACTAGATTCTTGGTTAGAATCCAATTCACAGGATTAAAACCAGCCCTAGGGAGGAGCTGGTCTGTTGGGTACATCAAAGACTGCCTGGAGGCTGCCAGAGTGGGGAACTTACCAGGCATTTACTGCTGCCCCAGCAGTATCTCAGGATGCCAGAGGTCAGCGGTGGCCTCACTTCCGCTCCTGCAGATACAAAGCTTTGGGGAAGCCATCGTATGTGGCCCAGCAGTAACATGCCCGAAGGGTCTTGACCAAAGGGGCTTGTAGGTCTCTTTGGAGCCATCGGAGGATTTGAGTTGGAAGTGTGAATGTATTGTGTGACATTTACATCAGTACTCAGGTACTGTGTTTTGGGGCTACCATGGGAAAGAGAAAAGCAAAGGTAAAGGTTGTTTCTGGTGGCTTGCAAGGCCCGATGGGATCTTTTGTCATGGTGGCAGATAAAATGACTATCATCAAGTATCCCAGTAACTTTAATTAATGTAAGTCCCGAAGCCCCTTCCCTTAGTCCAGACTCTCAGTCTCTGTCCCTTCCCCCTGCAGTGTTTCCAGGAGCTTCCAATTTAGTTTGTTCTCCTAATGGTACAGGTGTATCAATATTTCTTTCTACTGGTAATGTCAGTATCCTGGGTCAGGAGTCATTAAATATATCTGGTGTAAAGCTGTTGACCTTGTCCTCCCTGTCAGAAGAGGTTAGGGGATTGTCCCCTTCCTTAATTCCTTTAAAGCCTGTGATCTTTTCTGGGGTTTTGTGGAATGAGTCATTTATACCAGTGTTTCCCCCTGGAGAGGTCACCAATATAGAAATTTGGCGCATGATGGCTAAGACGGATAAAACTCTGTCTAATTGCCTTATGCAATTATGTAAGCTTTCTGTGGATACTGTTGATTGGTTGACCAATTTGGAAGGGGAGCTTCGGTCTCAAAGAGGAATGTTGGTCGACTGTAATGACAAGCTTGGGGCCCTAGAAAGAACTAATTGTGCATTACTGAAGGGTAATATGTTGTTAGAAAATAAAGTTAAAAGGTTGGAGAATTCTCTGAGATTGCTGAATCTTCAATTTATAAATTTTCCATATTGTAATTTGATATCTGCTTATCAAATGCTTAAAACATATATTTTTTGAATCTGCTGCATATTGAGGAGGATAAACACCCTGAAATTGCAAATGCACATTGTTTTATCTTGCTGTTAAAAATATAGCAGGGGATAGTTTGATACGCCATCAAGATGGTGACTTGACTGCTCTGCTAGAATCCTTGTTAGAGATCACCAAAAGGGGAACCGTGGAGGCAACCTTCCGAGCCTTTCAGGATAAGGAACACGTGTTTTTAGCTCTCTAAATAGAGGCTGACTCCCTTTCAAGGACATGTTGTTAATGTTTTTCCGGATGTTTCACCTAAAACTCAGCAAATCCGAAGGGCCTTCCTTCAGCTAAAGCCTAGGGCATTGGCTTTGGGGATGGTCTTTCTTTTGAAATAACTTCGTAAATGTTGTATTAATTTTCTGGGTATGGATCCCTCTCAGTTATTGGCACTAATTGTGGCTCAAGAAGGGGCAATTAGCAGAGATGGTGATAAAGGTTTAGAAACATAGAAACATAATGACAGAAAAAGACCACGTGACCTATCTAGTCTGCCCTTCCATAGCAACCACTACAACAGTCTCCTTTTTTCCTTTAGAGATCCTCTGTGTTTGTCCCTTGCGTCTTTGAATTCAGATACTGTCGTCATTTCTACCACCTCCACTGGGAGACTATTTCATAGATCCACCACTCTTTCTATAAAGAAATATTTCCACATAACATTCCTGAATCTATCCCCTTTCACCTTCATCCCATATCCACTCGTAGCAGAGCTTGCTTTCAAAAAGCAAGAACCATAACACAGTTTATAACAACAAAATAAAAATGAGTTATAATTTAGTTTTATAAACTGTGCTGTTGGTTCTTGCTGTCTTTTAGTTCCTTGGTGTGTAAACGGGACCGTACCTAGCCCTGTGCAAGTAGTGCAGCCGCAGAGGGCGGAAAGGCTTCGGGGGCTCATTTTGGCTGTCTTCTGTTGCCCTACCGCCACTGGCAGGACAATAGCAAGCAGCCAAAATGCACTCCCCAAGATTTTTTGCAGCACTTTAAGCAGGTCTGGTCCCTCCCTCCTCTGTCGCAATGTCAGAGTAGGGAGGGACAGATCTGGCTTTCAGATCGGATGCATGCCCCCCTCCTCCTCCCCCCCATACCTCCGTCCAGCGCTACCTGCTCTTTCCCTGCTGCCGGCACCACCGTGAATAAAACAGAGGGCGGCAGCAGCAGGGAAAGAGCAGGCAGCGCTGAATGGAGGTATGGGGGGAGAGGGGGCGTGCACCCATTCTGCAAGTTGCACAGGATGCGATTGCAGCTCGATATGGCCTTGTGTGCAAACATCTTGCATTTCCTCTATATAATCTAATCGGCTTTTTTGGCTTGGTTCAGTCTCTGATTGGATTTCTGAAAAAGCCCCGCCCCCACTAAGGGGTGGGGCGCCTTTTCATACTTTGCCTCAGGCAGCAGATTGCCTTGAGCCGCCCCTGTTTCTTGGAATAGCTCTGCCTGGAAGAACAATGTTCTATTTGTGCCCTATGTTCCAATCCTGAAGCATCGGCCTCATTTCTGCTAAGATATGAGTTTAAGTATAGCTGTCATGCATTACCTGGCTGTGCAGCACAGCCCACCGGTACCCTACTGTGGCTCCCCCATTATGCCTGCAACCTGGTCCTGCTTCGACCAGCCGCCACTAGCATGTCAGGAAGAGGTAGATATGAGTAGCACTCTGACTACTCCAGATATCAGTGCTGAAATGTAAGCTACTACCAGCCTCTGCTTTTTACCAACTCTGCCTGTAGAATTGTGAAAATGTTTGTCCTTTATCCAGCTTATTTTTGTTGGCTAAATTGGTAGAAAAGGAAGAATGTTTTCAACTTAGTGAAATTTTGTAAGATCACAATCTATTAGTTGTAAGTCATGGAGGTTTCTGAGTGTGTAGTGCAGAATTTCCAAACCCAGTCCTCGGGGCACATTTAGGCAAGTCAGGTTTTGAGGAATCCAACAATTAATACAGAGAGAGATTTGCATGTACTGCCTTCACAGGGCCGGCCCGTCCATTGTGCGATAATGTTGTTCGCACAGGGCCCTGCGCGAACACTATTATGGCACAGCAGATGGCTTCAGAGGGAGCTGGGGAAGCCCGCGCGAGGCCCCAGCTCCCTCTGTACAGCCGCCAGCGTGAAGATCCTTTTCTTTCATGCTGGCGGCTGTTTCTGTGAAGCCGTGATTGCTGGGAAAGGTTGAAGGCAGTGCCCTTTAACCTTTCCCAGCAATCTCGGCTTCACAGAAACAGGCGCCAGCGAGATGGAAAAGGATCTTCACGCTGGTGGTTGTACAGAGGGAGCTGGGGCATCGAGCGGGCTTCCCCAGCTCCCTCTGAAGCCCTTCAGACAGCTGCAGGGCTGGTCGGGGGGGGGGGGGCAGGACTGGATGGGCTGTGATGGGAGGGGCTTGGACTGGAAATGGGCTATGATGGGGAGGGGGACTTGGACTGCAAATGGGCTGTGATGGTGGAGGGGGGGGAACCTGGACTGGAAATGGACTATGGTAGGGGGAGGGACTTGGACTGGAAATGGGCTGTGATGGGAGGGCTAGCACTGGAAATGGGCTGATGGCTTGAATAGGACTGGATGTGGGCTGACAAGGGGGCTAGGATTGGAAATTGGCTGATGGGGGAGCCTGGAGTGGAAATTGGCTGATGGGGGGCTGGAATGGAACTGGAAAAGAGCATATGTGGGGCTAGGACTGGAAATGGGCTGATGAAGAGCTGGAATAGGACTAGAAATGGGCTGATGGGGGAGCTTGGACAGCAAATGGGTGATGGGATAGAATAGGACTAGGAATGGGCTGATGTGGGGCATGGGAGAATGGGTCTAGAAGGGAGAAGATGCTGGGTGGGTCTAGAACTATAAGGAAGCTGATTTTGGGGCAGGACTAGATGGGGATAGGAAGGGAAATGAGAATGGAGAGGGGAAAATATATTTTGTGTGGAAGAAAAGTCTACGATGAGCCGGGTATTAGGAGAGTAAGAGGGGATTGAGAATGGAAGGGTGAAATTTGAGTGGATGATAAAGGAATAAGGAAAGAAATGGGGGAAAGAGCAAAAGGGAAATGATCAGTATGTTAAAGCAGATATAGAGAGAGAATGGAAAACATCTAAAGGAGAAGAAAGGACAAATGGATAGCTCGCAGAAGGCACGAAGAAACCAGAAGAAAGTGACTGGAGCAATTGCAACTGAAAAATAAAATGCCCAAACTGAAGGTAGAAAAATACTTTTTATTTTGAATTTATTAACTGGAATATGTCTGGTCTGGGAAGTGAGTATTGCTAACATCTTTGCGTTTTTGGTTATTGCAAGAGGAAATTATTTTTTAGTTTTATTTCTCCAGTGTTGTGCATTTCATGTTTGGCTTTTGGGATTCCCAGTTTAATTATTATCATCCTATTTCTAAATTGTGATCCCTTGTTCTTTGTGTGGTGATGGTCTATGTTCTGTATAACCGAGCTGAGGTATTCTGTTCATGTAGTTTCTGCTTGACAATCCCACTTGTTCTCTTTCCCCCAGTGAGATATATTGGTATTCTTTAAGATGTATTGGTTTAATATCTGCTGTGTTGCCTTTTGATAGGTAGGGTTTGGTGCTTTGTGAGTCCTGGTAGCACTGTTATGATAGGGTGGATTTGCTATGGGTTCTAAATGTTCAGTGTTTATAGTACTTCCTAATGGGCCTGGCGGTTGTCACTGCAATATAGTAATGTAGAAATCTGTTAGTCTTTCTTTATCCAGACACTCATTAAGAGGCATGTTTACTGAAAGTGCATGTTAATATTATGCAAATATTTATGCAAACGAGACTCATTATGCAAATGAGGCCCCACAATTAATCTCTGCATGGCCCCGCACCCCCCTTGGGCCGCCCCTGATGTCATGCATATTCATGTGCAATCCTGAAAACCCAACTGGCCTAGGTGTGCCCAGAGGACTGAGCTGGGAACCTCTGGTGTACTGGTACATAAACTGTATTGGCCAATTTACTGAATCAGGTGTATTTTTATCTTGGTAAGGGAAGACCAGTTTTGTTGGTATTATTGGATATGTCGTCAGTGTTTGATTGTGTTGAGACAGAGGCTTTCATTAATTGCTGCCGGCAAATTGGTATTAGAGTAACTGCATTAGCATGGCTAAAGATAGGCGTTAAAAAGGACAAGGGAAAATGGAGAGTCTTGGAAGGCAGGTACAGGAATTTCTGATACAGAAAAAAATTTTGGTCATTGGGGATTGTCACTAACCTCTCCACTTTCCCCTGTCTTTTTTAATATCTATCTTCAACCTTCAGTTGGTGTTATCTACTGCCACAACGGAGCCGATTTTGGCAGCCATTGCGTGAAATAATTTTTTGCAGTGGCTGCTGACAATCAGCATGCCTTCTCTCTACCTCAATCCCGCCTCCCCCCCCCCCCCCCCGGGTCCAACATGCAAAATATAGATATATCAGAGAAACGTGCCTGCGATATCTGCATGTCCCTCGCATCATCTGCTACTGCCAGACAATAATTCTGCGTTAGTCCCAGGGTAGCAGCTAACGCCTTTTAGTAAACATGCCCCTAAGTTTACCCTGAAGAGAATGAATAGTTCTTATGTTCTTTTCAGAAAAAACTTTGGCCTTATTTCACATGCTATAAGAAATCAAATTTCATGGTGAAATTTTCATTCTGTGTCATATGTTAGAAAATGCAGTAATGTGTGTATATATATATACAATTTTTAGTTAATGCCAGCTAGCTAAAAGAAAAAAAAATGTGTCGGAAATCTAACTGGCCACTCTATTGTGTTATTATAACAAAACAAAATGATTGCACCTGCTAACAACAATAGCTTATTTCTTGCAGTGTAAATGCACCCACAGACCTTTTTATTATAGTCTAACTGGAGGGCTGGTGAATAATCTCAGCACGGTTGAGCAGCAAATGTTGAAGGATAATTGGATCTGCAGGCTAAAATGGTATGAATGAAAGAGCTTTTGATGGCAGATTGATCAGTAGTTACTTTACTTTATGTTTGAAAGTACGTTTCTGTCACTACACTTCTTTTTTTGAATGCAATGATGTTAATTTTTTAAAGTTCTAACAATTTGTTAGCCTATCTAAAGTACAAATATTTTTAGCTTTCATTCAAAGCTGCTTTTTATTTCATGATTAAAAGTATTTTGTGATGACCTTTTGGGTAGACAAGTTACCTAATTCCTACAAGTAGGGTCTGTGCTGCCATTGGGCAAATTATGCCATTGCCCAGAGTGCTGGCCTTCAAGGAGTGCCCATTGCCACCACTATTGCCCCTCTCAGGACAGGTATCGGCAGCAATGGGCACAAATAGTCCTGCGGCGCTTATCTTTAAACTTCAGCGCTGCGTGACCGTTTGCCTCTGCCCCTCTGATACCCAATGCCAACTTCCTGTTTGCAGCAGGAAATCGGCATCAGGCATCAGAAGGGCAGAAGCAAACAGCCACGCTGTACCAGAGTTTAAAGGTAACCACTGCGGGGCTGTTTATGCCATTCCCGGAGACGGGCAGCAGCGGTGGCAATGGGTACTTAAAGGGGAGCACAAGGGATGAGATTTACCTCGGGTGCCTCTTCTCCTAACACTGACCCTGCCTATAAGGAACCAATGCAGAAAGCACTGATGATTAGGGATGTCCAAGCTAGTTTGATTCAGACTTCCATCTTTGATGCACATTGAACAAAATAGGCTGATTTCTCTATCTTCAAAGGCAAATTTTTGTCAGATCCCAGCAAAATCAGAAGCAGTTGAAACAGATTCAAGGAAGCCCTTTTACCCATTGAACTCTGATGTAGACTTTGAAGGGATGTGTCATGCTTTGTATGTTCCATGTCCCAATATGTAAGACATCTTTGCAGCTTCTGACTCTCATTTCATGCGCAGTTACATCAGCAGTCAGATGTCCCGAGGGCTTTGATCCAACCACATCATAAATGCTGGTTTTACTCTGAAAAGTCTTCAGCTCCTCCCTAGAAACCAGCAGTCACAACAAAACAAATTGTACTATAGTGTTGGAAGATGAGACCCCCAGGTCGAAAGGCACTCAACTGCTACTGGGGAGGAGTTAAAGACTTTTCAGAGTAAAGCCAGAATTTATGATGTGGTTGGATCAAAGCCCTCGGGATGTCTGACTCCTGATGTAGCTGCACATGAAATGAGAGTCAGAAGCTGCAAAGATGTCTTACATATTGGAACATGGAACATACGAAGCCTGAACCCAGGGAAGCTGGAGGTGCTCAAGAATGAAATGAAACGTGTATAATTTGATCTGTTTGATGTCAGCGAATTGAAATGGATTGGCATTGGGCACTTTGCATCTGATGATCATATGGTCTACTATGCTGGAAATGAAAGACAAAGAAGAAATGGTGTTGCATTTATAATTAAGAAGAAAATTGCAAAAACTGTAATTAAATAAAATGCAATCAGTAAACGTTTAATTTCTATTCATCTACGATGAATGCCCATCAACACAACTATTATTCAAGTATATGCCCCAATAACAGCTGGAAAAGATGAAGTTGATGAGTTCTATGATCAAGTACAAGCTAAAATTAACAGAACATGCAAACAGGATATCCTGATAGTCATGGATGACTGGAACGCAAAAGTTGGCAACAAAGAAGAAGGCAAAGTAGTTGGAAAATATGGACTTGGCAACAGAAATGAAATTGAAGAAAGACTGATAGAATTCTGCAAGACCAATGATCTATTCATCTCAAACACCTACTAGTAGCACAAGCAGCAACTGTTCACATGGAATTCACCCAAGGCATTGTACAAAAATTAAATTGCCTACATCTGTGGAAGTCAATAATGGAAAAGCTCTATAACATCAACAAAGACAAAACCTAGAGCTGACTGTGGTATAGATCGCCAACTACTAGTATGCAAACTCAAGCTAAAGTTGAAAAAGAGCAAGTTACTCATGAATGTAGCAAAATATGACCTTCAGAAGATACTACCAGAATTTAAAGACTGCCCACAAAATCAATTTGCTGCTTTAGATACAATTGACAGAGCTCCAGAAGAGTTATGGGATGACATCAAGAAGGTTGTGTTGGAAGAAAGCGAGAAGTCTCTACAAAAGGTGAAAATGCAAAAACTGCCAAAATGGATGACTGAAGCAACTCTGAAAATTGCCCAGAAACACAGAGAAGCTAAAGCCAGAGGAGAAAGAGAGGCAATCGCAGAACTCAACAGAGAAGTACTACAATGATGCATGCAAGGAAAATAGAAACAGAAACTATGGTGTGTTTACAAAGCAGCAGTAGCGGCCTCCGTGCGATATCAGAGCCGCAGCCCCATTGAATTCAATGGGGCCGCGGTTCTGATATCGCAAGAAGGCCACTACTGCTGCTTTGTAAACATACCCCTAAGAAAGGAAGAACAAGATTGTCTTTCCTAAAGCTACGAGAGTTAAAGAAAAAAATCCAGATGCTCAAGGATCCATGTTGCATGATGCTGAGAAAATCAAGATAAGGTGGAAACTACATACAGAGTCATTATACCATAAAGTTCAAGTGAACCAACAGCCGTTTCAACCCGTACATTCTAATCAGGAACCATTAGTGATGAAAGAAGAAGTTGAAATAGCTTCAAAAGCCTTATCAAAGAGCAAAGTACTGGGTATTAATGGCATTCCTGCTAAAGTATTACAGCAATCTCTTGCAGCTGTTACCATACTTACAAGGCTCTGTTAAGAACTTTGGAAGACAACATCATGGCCAACTGACTGGAAAATATCTGTGTTTATACCAATACTAAAGAAAGGTGATCCAATTGACTGTGGGAATTATCACATAATCGCTCTGATCCCGCATGACAGCAAGATTCTATTTAAGATTATTCAGTAGAGACTACAACCATACCTGGAACAAAAACTGCCTGACGTGCAAGCAGGGTTCAGATAAGGGAGAGGAATGAGAGACATCAACGTGGATGTGAGATGGATCCTCAAAGATAAAACAATATCAAAAGGATATCTATATGTGTTTTATTGACTACAGAAAAGCTTTTGACTGTGTAAACCATGAGAAACTCTGGGCCACATTAAGAAGCATGGATATACCAGAACATCTGATTGTTCTCTTGCACAACCTTTACATTGATCAAGAAGCAACAATTCGAACGGAACAAGGAGAAACAGAATGGTTTAAAATCAGCAAAGGTGTACAACAAGGATGCATATTTTCCCCCTACCTGTTTAATTTATATGCAGAAGAAATCACCAGAGAAGCAGGACTGTATGAAGACAACCGAGGTGTGAGGATTGGTGGAAGACTCATCAACAACTGGCAAAATCAATAAGTTCATTGTTGATGGAGAAGAAACTGAAATAGTGGACAACTTTAATCTACTTGGATCAACTATCAATAAAGAAGAAACAAGCAGTCAAGAAATCCCATGATGCATTGCTTTTGGCAGAATGGCTATGAATGACCTAGACAAGATTCTCAAGAGCAGAGATGTCTCTCTCCATACAGAGAGTCAACTTGTTCAAACCAATAATGTCAATAATGTCATATGGATGCAAATGTTGGACAGTGAAGTAGATAGACAGGAAGAAAATTGATGCCTTTGAATAACTGTGCTGGCGACAAATATGGTGTATTCCATGGACTGACCAAAGAACAAACCAGTCAGTACTAGAGATCAAACCTAAACTTTCTTTAAAAGCTCAGATGACAAGACTTCAACTTTCATACTTTGGACACATCATGCGAAGAGAGAGATCATTAAAGACAACATGCTTGTCAAGGTTTGAGGTCAACACCAAAGAAGAAGGCCAGAAATGAGATGGATCAATACAAGAACAGCAGATATGGGTGCCACTCTGTCAACAATGAGCCACCTAAATGAAGACAGAGCACAATTTAGGGCAACTATCCAGAAGATCATCATGAGTCGACACCGACTTGACAGCACTTAAGAACAACAACATCCATATATGTATGTAAATCTGCACTAGGTTTTGTCAGAGGAATGCCATCTTTAAAAAAAAAAAAAAAAAAAGTTGCCAAATCATTTTAGCGAGTTAGCAAATTTTGTTGGAGTTTCATGGAACTGATGTCTTTACTGATAATGGCAGATGCAATTTTTAAAAGAAAACTACTCATGCAGTCTTCTTTGAAAATTCCCTTCCAAATACATTGGTTAAAAAAACCCCATTCCTAAAGCACAAGAGATGTCATCTGGGTCAAATGAAGAGTCCATTAACCCCAGCATCCTGTCTCTGATGGTGGCCAATCCAGGTTACTAGAAACTACCCAGCAGATCCCAATATATAAATATTTATATTTCAGGGAAGAGCAGTAACATCACAAGCTCTACTTAGCTAACAATTATTTTTGGACGTCTAGGAATGTGTCCAAATCCCTTTAAAACCCAACTATGTTAGATGCTTTGACAATATCATTGGCAATAAATTCCACAGCTTGATTGTTCATTGAATGAAAAAAATACTCTTTCCAATTAGTTAGTTTCCTGTCATGTTTCCTAGTCCTGGTATTGTTTAAAGGCATATATAATTGTGCTCTGGGAGGGAACTGAAATAAACGGATTTATTTATTGGGATCTGCTGGGTAGTTTCTAGTGTACTGGATTGGCCACTGTCAGAGACAGGAGGCTGGGCTCAATGGAATCTTGGGCTGACCCAGCATGCACTCATAATTTTGTAAACCTCTATTGTATTCCCTCTCAGCTGTCTCTTCTTTCAGCTGAAGTCCGTTGTTCCTGCATGGATTTTCTTTGATGTGTCCAATTTTGAGTAACCCTATTATATTGGTTTATAGTTATAAAGCAGCTCTTGCATTATTTTTTTTAAATAAGCACTTTTGCTAGAAGGCAGCTCTTAGGGAGCTGCTTACTGATCTTCCAGAGTGCATGGCATGACAAGTGTAGTGACCTCCTGGTTTGTACTTAACATGATGCCTTGAGGGCTTCAGTATTTTGGATTCTATCTTATGAAATCTAATAGCTATGTTCTTTCTGTGGTTATAAACTTCATTTATGAAATGCTCAAAGATACTAAATAGTAATTTTAGAATTTTAATCAAAAAATATCTTTATTATTGCCATGAGGATATATTATCTCCAGGAACAAGCAGGAATAGGTCCTCACTTATGGGTACGTCGGAACCGACGGAGCCTGCGCGGGAAAGCTCCCCAGCTTCCCAGAAAGAAAGCTTTTGGGGCCTCCCACTGCACATGCGCGCTGCCTTCCCGCCTTCCTGACCAGCTCTCCTCAGTTTCTCTTTTTCCGCGGAGCCAGCCGGTCGTGTTCCTGTCACCGCTGAAGAAATTGTTATTTTAGTTTCTTTCTTTAGACCGCGTACCTGCCTTCCCCATACCGAAACCGGTACTGCCGGTATCTCTTTTCTTTTCTTTCTTAAAAAAAAAAAAAAAAAAAGCTTTTATTTTTTAGCACAACTTGGTGACTTCTGTTAGGCCTCAGGCCTACACAAAATCTCCTCATGGAGAAACCAGCTCCTGGTTTCAAGAAGTGTACCAAGTGTAGTGCTGTTATTTCTGTTACAGACACCCATCACTGGTGTCTTAAATGTTTGGGGCCTGACCACTCCATTCCGGACTGCCCATCCTGCTCCCAGATGTCTAAACGTGGTTTGCAGAACCGGGCCAACAAATTCCATGTGCTGTTTGCTTCAGATAATCCAGCATCACAGTCATCCAGGTCTTCCTCTCCGGATGGATCTCAGGTAACCAAACCTTCTTCGGGCAGGTCCTCAAAGAGCAAATCTCCTTCAAAGCATCGAGAGGCTCTCAATTTTGAATCTGAGGACCATGCCCCAGCCAAACAACCCCGGCGGGAAGCTCTGGCTTCCAAAGCACCATCTATGGGGTTACAGGTTGACATCGATGGCACGGCCTCGACCGATCACCTGTTAGACTGCTCTGGGGTACCGGCCCATGCCGGTACCGACATCCAGGCAGCAGTGGCGTCTATGGGCAATACTGTCCAGACCATGCAGCAGGCCGTTCTGGCTTTCATTAACGCTGCGACGCCCTCGGTACCGCATCTAGCGGTTCCGGGTCCGGTTCCGGTACTGTCTTCCATACCGGAACCGAGACCATCGTCTTCCAAACGCAGATCGGTTCCGCATGCCGGATCCGGGTTTTCACCCGATACCGATCCCATACCCGGTACGCCCGATGTCGATACCGATCGGTATGCGTATCGTGTGTTGGAAGCAAATAGAGGATACTCTGATTCTTCTGAGGATTTTGACTCCTCTGATGACTCTGATGAGCTGTCTCTAGTTCTTCCTGAAGAGCCTTCTTCCCCAAAGAGGAGAATGTCTCCACCAGAGGATTTGTCCTTTCAAGACTTCATTATAGAAGTAGCTAAAGGACTTTCTATTACCACATCCTCTGAAAAAGAACCTAGATCAAAGAAATTGGATATTTTAGGATACCCTAAGGTTCCTAAAGAGGCAGTCACCCTGCCTATCCATGAAATCCTTGAAGAACACTTGATGGACTTATGGGAGGCTCCTCTAACGTTGTCTCCTCATTCCCGTAGGTTGGACACCATGTACCGGGTCCCTCCTTCTCCTGGTTTTCAAAAAACTCAGCTGCCTCACCATTCCATTGTGGTGAAGTCTGCACTGAAAAAGATTAAGAGTACCAAAAGGCACTCTTCTACCCCTCCAGGGCGGGAATGTAAGACCCTAGACTCTTTTGGTAGGAAATTCTTCCAGGCTAGTATGCTTATAGCCAGGATTAATTCATACAGTCTGTATATGGGCATGTTTCTAAGGGAACTTGCCCTAAAGGTACGGCATTTTGCCTCCTTTATCCCTGAGGATAGAAAGGAGGAGTTCATTTCTCTGGTGAAACAGCTTCTAGATGTTTCTAAGTTCTCCAACAGAGCAGCTTTTGATTCCTTTGAGGGTGCCGGTAGAGCTTCGGGCATTGCTATTGCAGCCCGACGACTTGCTTGGCTCCAGGCCTCTGACCTAGAACCCTGGGTCCTGGATGGCTTACGGAATCTGCCCTGTACAGGTGAGAACTTATTTGGTAAAGACTGGCAAATTAAAGCCACTCAAATGGACGCAGAAAATGCTACATTAGATAGACTTTCTAAGTCTACCTCTACTCCTGCCAAGAAAAAGTCTTTCAAGAGGCCTTACTACAAGAAGGCCAGATTTTCCACAAATACGGGCCAACAATCTTCTCAGCCTCGCTTTGCTGCTAAACGTCAGCAACCTAAACAGGCAAGGTCAAAGCCTGCAGCGTCTGCCACTCCTCAGCAGGCTCAACCCCCTCAGGGGTTTTGACTTGCCCCTAGAGAACTTAACATTTCTGGCTCTAGAACAACCAGAGCCTTCACCATTCCCGGAAGGTTAGCTCACTTTGCTCCCAGATGGGGGCAAATTACATCAGAGCACTGGACGCTCTCTATCATCAGAGAGGGCTACAAACTTCATTTTTCCAACCTTCCTCCACATACCATGGTGAGGCACTTCAATTCTCCCCCCTCTCCTGGACCTGTTGGGTCAGGAAATCTCTTCTCTCCTTGCCCAAGGGGCAATAGAAGAGGTTCCTCTTCTTCAACAAGGGACAGGATTCTACTCCCCTTATTTTCTCATACCAAAGAAAACAGGGGGATTCAGACCTATCCTAGATCTGAGAGAATTGAACAAATTTCTGTACAAGGAGAAATTCAAAATGCTTTCTCTAGGCATTCTCCTTCCATACCTTCAGAGTCAGGATTGGCTTTGTTCTCTAGATCTCAAGGATGCGTACACACATATACTCATCCACCCACCCCACAGAAAATATTTAAGATTTCTGTTTCAGGGAAAACATTTCCAGTACAGAGTACTTCCCTTCGGTCTAGCCTCTGCTCCAAGAGTGTTCACCAAATGCATGGTAGTTGTTGCCGCATTTCTAAGAGGTCTGGGAATTTTTGTATTCCCATATCTGGACGACTGGCTCATCCGAGCTCCATCTCAGTCAGAGGCCCAGATTTCCCTGGACCGCACAAGGCACATTCTGCAGTATCTGGGACTGGTGATAAACCTTCCCAAGTCTCAACTTATCCCTACTCAGTCTCTGGAATTCATAGGGGCCCAGTTGGACACCACCACTGCAAGGGCCTACCTACCTCAAGTCCGGGGCCAACGTCTGGTGTGCTTGGCCTCCCAAGCTCAGTCCAGCAGTCACTTGACAGCCAGAGAAATGCTGCGACTTCTGGGCCACATGGTCTCCACGGTACACGTGGTGCCCTACGCTCGTCTTCATATGAGAGCAGCTCAATGGACCTTGGCCACCCAGTGGACTCAGGCATCAGGAGCGCTCTCCGACCAAATGCTCACCTCAAAGCATCTGTTTTGGTCCCTCCAATGGTGGATGTCCACCAAGAATCTGTTGTTGGGGGCCCCCTTCCAACCTTTGTTGCCCCAAGCAACCCTCACAACAGATGCCTCCCAAACAGGGTGGGGAGCCCATCTCCAAGACCTCTCCACTCAGGGCTCTTGGTCTCCTCAGGAGACCACCCTTCATATCAACCTCCTGGAACTGCGAGCAATATACTTTGCCCTCAAAGTCTTCTATTCCCTCCTTGTCAACCTGACTGTCCTAGTTCATACAGACAATCAGGTGGCCATGTTCTATATAAACAAACAAGGAGGGACGGGCTCTCTGTCGCTTTGCAATGAAGCTCTCAGATTATGGGCCTTCGCCAGAGAGCATAAAATTCATCTTCTAGCAGTGTATCTTCCAGGAGTTCAAAACTCTCGGGCAGACAGACTCAGTCGAGTTCTGCTTCCACACGAATGGTCCCTACACAGGGACCAGATACGCAGAATCTTTCAGGAATGGGGGACCCCGGACATAGACATCTTTGCAAGTCCGTGTAATGCCAAACTTCCCCAGTTCTGTTCCAGGACTCCATGTCAGGGAGCTCAGGCCAACGACGCCTTTCTCCAGCATTGGAGTCAGGAATTCCTATATGCCTTTCCACCCATTCCTTTGATTCCCAAGACTCTGTTCAAACTCCAGAGGGATCACGGGTCGATGATCCTCATAGCTCCACGCTGGCCACACCAAGTGTGGTTCCCTCTACTTCTGCATCTCTCCCAGGGACCCTCCCTGGACCTGGGAGCTGCTCCAGACCTTCTGTCTCAGGAGGAGGGGACTTTGTGGCACCCAAACTCCAAGTCCCTACACCTCAGAGCTTGGTTACTGAAGGCCTAAGCCTTCATGACTTCAATCTTTCTCAACCTGTGCAAGATATCCTGCATGCCTCTAGGAAACCTTCCACGAGGTGTTCCTATGCTTTCAAATGGAAACGCTTTTCCATTTGGTGTGCTCAGCAGGGTCTTGACCCTCTAGCACTTCCTTTGAATTCTCTACTAGACTATCTCCTGCATCTTTCTAATGCAGGCCTCAAGACGAATTCAGTAAGAGTCCATTTGAGTGCTATTGCAGCATCCTTAAAACCTATAAATGGACGACCTGTCTCCTCTCATCCTCTTATTGCAAGATTCATGAGAGGCCTGACTCTAACCAAACCTCCCATTCGACCTCCTCCGGTAGCATGGGACTTAAACCCGGTTCTGGGTCAGCTGATGAAGCCACCCTTTGAACCGTTGGTCTCTACCTCCTTGAAATTTCTTTCCTGGAAGGTCCTTTTCCTTATTGCAGTCACTTCAGCTCGCCGCATCAGTGAACTACAGGCCTTAGTGGCTCATCCACCTTATACTAGGTTTCATCATGATAAGGTGGTCCTTAGGACGAATCTCCACTTTATGCCCAAAGTGGTCTCGCCTTTTCATCTTAATCAAGAGGTATATCTACCTGTCTTTTTCGCGGCTCCTCATGCATCCAGTGCAGAGAGGAACCTTCATACTCTAGACTGTAAAAGAGCTCTCGCCTTTTACCTCAACAGGACTCAACCACATCGAAAGTCTTCCCAACTTTTTGTGGCTTTTGATCCTTCTCATTTGGGACTTCCAGTCTCAAAACGTACACTTTCCAATTGGATTGCTCAGTGTATTTCCTTTGCTTACCAGAGTAAAAACATTTCTCTGGAAGGCCATGTCACAGCTCACAATGTGAGAGCCATGGCCACTTCTATGGCTCATCTTCACTCTGTATCCATAGATCAGATCTGTCGAGCAGCCACCTGGGCCTCGGTTCATACCTTCACAGCCCATTACTGTTTGGACAAGGACTCCCGCCGGGATGCCTTGTTTGGTCAGGCTGTCCTCAAACACCTGTTCCATACTTGAACAACTCCTGCCCACCTTCCCTGGATGGATGCCTGAGATCCATACGAAGATGGTGAACCCTTGGGAGGGGATCTCCCAGGCATCTTAGCTAGGGAGTCCCCATAAGTGAGGACTTATTCCTGCTTGTTCCTGAAGATAGCACAGTTACTTACCTGTAACAGGTGATCTCTGGGAACAGCAGGAATTAGTCCTCACAACCCACCCACCTCCCCTAGGAGTTGTATCTTCTATCTATCTTCCTTTCCTCTCTCTATTGTCTCAGCTATAAACTCGAACTGAGGAGAGCTGGTCAGGAAGGCGGGAAGGCAGCGCGCATGTGCAGTGGGAGGCCCCAAAAGCTTCCTTTCTGGGAAGCTGGGGAGCTTTCCCGCGCAGGCTCCGTCGGTTCCGACGTACCCATAAGTGAGGACTAATTCCTGCTGTTCCCAGAGATCACCTGTTACAGGTAAGTAACTGTGCTTTATATATCAACCCCAAGAACCTTACCTACAGGGAGAGACAAGATCAGGAAAGCATTGGAGAAGCTTTCTAATCTTTCTTTCAGGCAACACATGACACCCAGTATTCATAGTCCACCAGCGGCAGCGAGTAAGGTTTTATAGTTGTAAACTGACAGAAAAATTCATTATTGCTGCATAATGTATATTAACATGTCAAAGGGCCCCTTTTACTAAAGGCGGTAAGGCTGTGCACCTACCATGGGTGTTTTGCAGGAAAAAACACATGGTAGGTGCAAAGCCTGTGCAGTAAATGCAGATGTGTCCTGTATTTAGCACAGGGTTGCCAAATAGTGCAGGGACCTGTGAAACTTGCCCTAGTGCAGGGAGCTTGGGATGGATTACTCGTAGTCCCTGGCAGGGAGTGCAGGTGGCCCAGCCAAGGCAAAGGACTCAGACCCCCCAGGCTGATCAGTCGTCCTCAGTGATTACCCTCCCCCCATGATCAACACTCCCCCCAACATGTTCCTTCCTCGACATCCCCCAAACACCGGATTGGGACCCTTTTTCAGGACCATCACGGTTGGAAAGATTTCCAGCCTTGGAGGTCCCACAAAGGGGCCCACCAACTTCTGGGAAGCAAGCCCCCCTCCCCTAAAACACTCCTGCACCTCCCCCCCCCCCACACCTGGCACTTATCAGGTGCCCATCTGGGTCATCCCTGAATAGTGTAGGGTTGATCAGGGCAGGAGCGGTCCCCTGACAGTGCAAGGCCCACAAAGCTGTAAGAAAAATACCTCAATCTTCTGAGTTCAGGAGAGTGTTCCGCTGACCTGGTTTTGTCGGGGCTCCACATTGACACTACTGTGCAACCTCTCTAGCTGCTAGTACAGTCCCTGCTTCATTGGATCGGCCCTGCACTGCCAGAACTGAGAGTGCTGGATTCACTGTGTTCCTACCTCTCCTCTGCCCGACACTCCAGTGGGGTCTGCTGGATCTGCTTTCGTTCCGGGCTGAACTTTCTGTTTCGTTTTCAATTAAAGCCATGATCTCCCTGTACCAGAAACCCTTCTAAAAGGCAAACTGAATTGCTGCTCCCTGGGGCCAAAATGGTTACACGACCCTCCAAACCACAGCCTTGCCATTCAAGGAGAGCTACTCTCTCTGCTGCTGGCCCCTCTGTCCCAGCTGCACTCTCTCCCTTAGATGAGGCATCGGCAGTCAGCCCTGATGCTAAATTGTGCTCTGTCTTCAGTTATGGCAGCATCAGACTGCAGTGGCAGGCTGCATTGGCTGTAAGCCAAAAAGGGGAGGTCCTGCGTGCCACTTATCACCCCATTAAAGATTTCCTTACCTGAGCACCACTTCTCTAGTGCCAGTGGTTCTGCTGCCCCCTTAAACCATTTCTTCTTTCTTGCTTTTTTAATTTTTGTTAAAATGTTACTGCGCCACCAATAAACTCCAGGTAGTGTGTCCAGGACTGGGAGGGGGCAGCTGGGGAGGAGAGGAAGCCGGTACTACCCAGAACTACTTTTTTTTAATCCATTCCAGATCAGTCCGACTGCACAGGGAACACAAAGCATCCATCTCCTGGTGACTAAGGCCTTACTCAGGCAGAGCAGATGAAAATTGCCTGCACCCATCCCAGTGCCAAAACAACCTCGAAGGCCTCTATGGCTCCTGTGCTGTTCCTAAAAGCTGGAAAGCCTTTCATCCCTTTCCCCCCCCCTCCCTCCCCTGCTGGTAAGCTCCTCTGTAGATAATGTCTTCCTCCAAAGGTCCGTTGCTCTCACCCTTCCCTCGGCTTCATTTTCTGCCTTTATTTATTTTTTTCAAACAAAGAGGAAGAAGGGAAGGGCAAAGAACCAAAATACCCCCTCCCTTCTCTGAGCCACCCCCCCCCCCCCCCCGTCAAGGGAAGGAGGACAGAGAAGAAATTAAGGTGGGGGAAGTGAGATAGGAGAGGGAAGGGACTTGGATTCCTCCAGGTAGTCCCTTGGGCCTGGAGAGAGAGAAGGACAGACTGTAAGAAATGAAGATAGCAGGGAAAAGGATCCGTATTCTAGGTATTCCTGATGTCAGTGGTGCTAAACTGGGAGAGCAAGTCAGACACATGCACAGGTGTCTGTGTTAACAGTATCTATATCCTGTGCGCATGTGCTGAAATGCTATGTGGCACAGAATAATTGTTCGTATGTGCTACATGGCATTCCAGAACATCCACACAATTGTCTTTCTTGTGCACAGGATATAGGTGCTGCTAAATGTTCCATCACATGCACACACTTGTTCCAGCATTCTTTCCCTGCTGTTTTTTTGCAGGCCTCACTCACCAGCAAAGCCCCAAAAAAGGCTGCAGGGATTATCTGCTCAAGAAACAGACATAAATTCCTCCTGAGCACTGACCATGGACCCTTTAAGTCTCCTCCAAACTGGTCTTGTCCAGAGTTTGAACTCAGCCTCCTGCTCTTCTGTGCATTTCCCTGCATCCAGGCAGTATAGCCTAATTGCTTCATTAATAAATACAGAGCCAGAATAAAAATAAGTACTGAGCAGTAAATACTTAGCATTGTATGAACAGGCTGGGATAATCCACTACCAAATACTAGCACAAACCCTGGACTATCACAGCCTGTTCATATGATGCTACGTATTTACTGCTCAGTACTTATTTTTATTCTGGTTCTGCAGTTGCCCCTTCACTGCAATTTTCATACAGCGTTGGGTTTGAAGAAGAAATGCTAACATCCATGTGAAGAGTTCACAAAGGAGTTTGAGGGGGAAAGGGGGATGCAGTGTTGCCACCATTAATTGCAATAAGAGAGGAGGCGCCAATCTATAGGTTGCAGGAGGGGGGGGGGGGCACCAGAAACCCTAGCACCAGCTCTGTATGTTTGTGTGATCTCCACACTTAGCACATATTGCAAACTCAGTTAACCCCCCTCAAGCAAGCCCATTTCACTGGATTTGCATTATTTTGTATGTGTTTTGATATACATTTCATATTAGTGCATCAATTTTCACTGTCCTAGAAGAGAAAGATCATTAGAGAAAGACTTCATGCTTGGCAAGGTTGAAGGTCAGCGCAAAAGAACATGATAGCATGCAATGGATCGATACAATAACAGCAGCAATGGATGCCACTCTATCAACAATTAGACACCTGACAGAAGAGCAAAAACAGTTTAGGACAACTGTGCACAAGGTCGCAGTGAGTCCACATCGACTCAATGACACCTAGCAACAACAGGATTTTTACACTCTGCATTCAATGCCTGCCATATTCATTTGCATGAATACAGTCTGCTGAACAGCAGTCTGTAATATCCAAATAATAGGATATTCTAATATGACAGCTGTTAAATAGAAAGAAGGCCTGCTGTTATCCTATTGTTGCACTAATATGAAGTATAATTACACTCAGTTTATTGCATGTAAACCCAATTTCCTCCTTTCAAGTCCCACTGTGCTTCTGAAATATTGCAAAATAATACTGAATATCAAAGGGTCAATATTCAAAAGGATTTAGACAGCAGCACCTACTAACTGGCTAAACTCTGTACTGTCCGATATTCAGCAACACTAACAGGATAGTGCTACTGAAAATCACTATAGACCACATTAGAACCATGTGGTTTGTTTTGAGACAGTCTGTGGGTAGAGATGGGGTTGTCCAAGTGCCTTTCTGGTTAGTGGCAATATTTAGCTGCTAACGTGATAGGAAAACCACATAAAGTAGGACAAGTCAATGGATGTTCTAACTTTATGTGGTTCTAGCTATACGGGTGGAGGCACATTCCAATCAGGCTGTCCAGCCCCCTGTATGGCTGATCAGAAGCGGGACGCCCAGAGGTAGACCCGATTCTGATCCCGCAGGGGCTAGACCTGCCCATGGGATCAGAATCGGGTCTACGGTCTGGACGTGCAGGCTGGGCCTCAATTCTGATCAGCTTGCATGCCCAGCCACATGCCCGGCTACCCCTGTCAGGCTCCTGAATGAAACCGCAGTGCCATGGTGTCCCATTGTCATGGCGCCACAGCTCCAGAGATTCAGGAGCCGCAAATGCTGGCTGCCGCCGAAATCCTTCTTTCCCCGCAGCCGGACCCTCAATCCAGCCTCCCATGGCCAGGGTCCGGCTGCAGGGAACTTACTGCATCCTCATACTTTTCTTTGCAGGCCCGGCAGCATCATCCCCCAACATCCAGGGAGACTTATTCCAACTCTGCGGCAAAATAAGTCCCCCATCGAAGTTCACAGCCCTGGACGTACAGGGCTGACCTCTGAATCAGCTCTGTACGTCCGGGGTCGCTGCCCACCCATACCCCGCTCTCGATCTTCTTCTAGAACTCCCCTCCCTCCCCTGTCCAGGCTTCCCAGTACAAATGTGCTGTTCATATGGGGAGGCTTTAGCCAGGGACAGCAAGGGGACAATAGCGGGGATGGATGTCCAAACAGGACGTCCATCCCCACTATTCACTGTTCAGAATGACCCCTTAGTGTCTGAATATCACCGCTAACTGGATAGTAAAAGTGATATTCAATGCCAGACGCTGGATAGGTTTTAGTTTCATTTTCTGTGGCCCTGGCCAGGCCCTTTAAAAATGCTGACTGCCAACACTGAACATTGACCCCCGATATTGAATAATAAAGTACAGATATGTGTGGAGGAGCAGCATAATGGTTAGACCTCTGGCTTGGTAGTCAATATACCAGGGTTCAATTCCCACTAGCACTCATTTTGGCCTTGGGAAGTCACTTAACCTTCCATTGACTCAGAAGAAAGGCCTGGCAATCTACTTCCAGTCATACTGCCAAGAAAACCCAGGAGCTGCTGGCTCAGTATTGACTCAAAGGCACTTAAAAAATGTGTTAGTAAAATACTATATATTCTGGATGTTTGTAGTATCAGTTTTGCAAAATTGCTACAGCTCACAGAAAAGCCATCAATTTACAATGGCATTTGCCAAAATATAGTGAGTAATCAAATCTAAAAAATGGGGGCACGCACAAGGAAAGCAAACAAAAAGGCATTTGTAACGCGTACTACAGGAGCTGCCTTCATTTTGTCTTTTTAAAATTAATGCAAACTAAATTAAAGAAGAAAGAAAAAGACCCATTCTATGGACTTTGTTGCAGATATTAAGGAGTAGATTTTAGGGCACCAAGGATATGAACCTTGAAATGCTTTAGCTGCATGCAGAAAACTACAGGCAGGATTGATGACCGAAGTGGTTTCAAAGGAGCCAACGAAGCAGGAGAAAGAGGGAGAAAAGGATGACCAGTGGAGGAATGTTCTCCATACATCTTGGACTTGCTCTATTATGCAATTTGGGAATGATTTTTAGTAAGCCTCTGTGAGTTAAGGTAAAATTTCCTTTGTTTATTTATGCTAAAGAACCCAATAAAAGGCAGCCTTGTGCTGCTAATTCTTAATCTTCTCAGATAGCAATTTTCCTACTACAGTTGGAAGGGTAATGGTTAAATAAATTATTTGTATTGACATAGAATTCATTTTTTGATTTTTCATTAAACTACCACTTGTTAGTCTTAAAATGTGGTATTCAATTATTTCTGCTGCATTTTCTGTGCTAGATTATAGATGTTATTGATTGGTTTCAATTAATGCATGTTGGGGTAAGTAAATTAGCATAGCACCTGAGGCGGAACTCTCTAGTGAATTCTGTACACTGACTTTTAACTATGCTTGCTGTTCTGACTGCTACTGAGCATATTGCTGGGAGGTACAATATTTCTCAGTCTTGACATGGACATTACCCAAGGCACTAATGGCAGGTCATTTACAGCAAACCCATGTTTCAATGCAGAGATGTCTCTTTAAGTGACATCTTATCAATGGCAATTCAATTACTCAACTTTAAAGCTCTGGGTTTTATCTTACCTTGTGTCATGCATCCCCATGCCATTTGCATTTTTCTTTATCTTGGGATGCATAAATTCAAAGGATGCTCATCTGGCAAATCCACTCTTGTAATTCGGTGCAGTTTTCTTTCTTTATACTGGTGCTGAAATGTCTTAACTTGAAGTTGAGTTTCTTGGAAATTCCACTTCACTTCTTGATAAAGCAATGGTGTCTCTGTTTAAGGAAGATACAGTAACTTCACGCGAAACAGGTCAATTGCTAAAAGTTCCTTATAGTGTAAAGAAAAGGGTAATGTTAACACGGTGGTGTTGCACCTAACATGCTATGGTTTGTGCAATATTGGCATATTAGGTACAAAACCACAACATACTTTAGTAAAAGGGCCTCATAGTTTTTGATTTCTAAAATTTTAAATATACATTTTCATAGTAAATCTACCCACACCAATACAGATGTAATTGTATGCAAGTGGCTTTCCCAGGGTAATTTTCAAATCAAACTTAGATAGGTTCACTTTGAAAGCTGGTATATTTTATGTGTGTAGCAACGTTCAAATTTATGCAGGTTTTTACAGAATAACTCCCATAATAAGTATACAATTGGATTATATATAAATGACAATACATATACATATGACACCCCAGTCTAAATGCAAGGACTTATTTTCAACTATTCTTAAACGTAGTATGCTGTATTATTATGATACATGATATTTACTTTTTATCTTTTTCTATTAAACCTCTTCAGAAGCTTTACCTTTTGTTTAGTAAAATGGACAATTGTTTCATTTTCCCATTGTAATGCTCTAACAGTTTTTAAGTCAGAGCATTAGATCAATTATCAAAAGCATCTAGCTAACTAAAATCTCTATTAAATAATATGTAGTAACCTATGTTGCCATTAAATCTGAAAAACCATGTACATTATTTACCGCAGACCTTATATTTCCTATAGGTCCTAGTCACCAGAAAAGAGCTGCTTTGGCACTCAAGCTGAGCTAAAGTTACCAATTGTCCCCAATTTTCAGGGATTGCCGCCGATTTTAGAGCTGTGTCACTGACTCCCACTTTTTTGGCAGTCTCCTGTCCCCTATTCCAGCAATGGGGACTGAGGCTGGTGGAAAATAATTGTTGTTTTCAATTTAGTGATTTGAAAATGTCAGTTTTAAAAATTTACATCCATTACACTGTACAATAAAGATTTTGCTTCCTTAACACTTTTGGGTGTATCTTATGGATTTTGGGTTGCTGATCACAAAAATCACCTTGAAATTTCCCTATCATGCACCATTTTTTTGCAGTCACCTATTTTTTTTTATTTGCTTGCATATTTAGTCTACTCATATGTTGCCTAGAAAGTAAGCTGTTTTGTTTAATCCAGGCATGACTGGGCATGCACTGAGTGCAGGCTCACAATGTAAAATGGAAATGCTACTACTCAGGAATGTGTGAACATGCTTAGTCAGGATGGATGCTAGCAGTACAGGCTATAAAAGCAGCTTTCATGCACAGATGCTATGCATGACAATGATATCAGTTTGTGTACTTAACAATAACATTTGCATATGAGCTTCTTGCCTAAACGATGATTTGTCACAGAACAAATGTCTCGTCAATGTCGCAACAGCCGCAATACATTCTGTTACATTTGTGGTGAGTATACGCTTAAGCCTCAAAGACGCAGCATGTCTGCACTTATTAAGAAAGTGTATGAGCTCTACTTCAGTTGTAAAGTTGGTGATTAAAACAAATCATGGGCTCCTTATATTTGCTGTGCAACATGTGCTGTCCATCTCAGAGGTACTCGGAAGTCAATGCTGTTTGCAGTTCCGATGATATGTCAAGAACAGAAGGATCACATGATGGACTGTTACTTCTGTCTAACCAATGTATCTGGCTTCTCTGCTAAAAATAAGAAATCTATTGAATTCCCTAGTCTGTCTTCAGCCATGAGACCAATGTCGCATAACAAAAGCTGAACTACTTCAAGATTGCAAGAATGGAGTTTGCAAGGTACGAAAATTTCTGTCTTTTGGAACAATCAAGAAGATATGAAAATTTTCTTTGTGCAGTTTGAAAAACTCTGTTTCTGCACTGACATTGGTGGGTTGTTCAAGGCTTTAGGTTGTGAGCATGACCCACAACAATGGCACCTTTTTATTGATTCATCATTGTTAAGCCGGATAGCTGTCTTGTTGTTGTTGTTGTTAAGTGCCGTCGAGTCGGAGTCGACTCATGGCGACCCTCTGGATAGCTATCCTAAATTGTGTTCGATCTTCAGTCAGGCGGCTCATTGTTGACAGACTGTTACACAATGTCAATGTCCACCCTTCAATACCCTATGCAGCACACACGAAAATATGGAACTGTTGTTGAAACACATACAATACAACAACTGGAACATCTGCAGTGATCTAAAAGTAGTGGCACTGCTGCTAAGAATGCAGCTTGGGTATACCAAGTACTGTTGTTTCATTTATGAATGTGACTCCCGTGCTAGAGAGTCTCATTACATTAAAAAGAACTGGCTGCTCCAAAAGCGTTTGGTTCCAGAACAGAAAAATGTGGCACATGAACCACTTGCTGATACAGGTAATAGATTTTTGTCTCCTCTTCATATAAAACTTGGTCTGATGAAAAACTTTTTGAAAGCAATGAACATGGAAGGTGAAGGATCTCCATATTTGAGACGGATGTTTCCAAGAATAACTGATGTCAAGATTAAGGAAGGCATTTTTTGGGGTCCACAAGTCAGAAACATCATTAATGACAAGTGATTCAAAGATCTTCTAGTGGGGCCTGAGAAAATCTCATGGAAGGCATTCAGGGATGTTGTTGAGAATTTTCTTGGTAATTACAGGGCACCAAACTACACCCAGCTGGTTGACAACATGCTTCAAGCATACAAAACCATGAGGTGCAACATGTCACTGAAGATTCATTTTCTACACACCCACTTGGACTTCTTCTGAGTTAATCTTGGTGCAATCAGCGACAAACATGGTGAAAGGTTTCACTAGGACATTGTGACGCTATCAGGGCAACTGGAACCTATCAATGCTGGACACTGAGATGAGAAACATCAAATCCTGAGTACAAATGAAAATCGGGAGCAAAACATTTTTAGCTCATAAGAACATAACATAAGATATGCCATACTGGGTCAGACCAAGGTCCATCAAGCCCAGTATTCTGTTTCCAACAGTGGCCAATCTAGGTCATACGTACCTAGCAGTTTCCCCAAGGGACACAGGTTCCACAATGCTTGTATTGGTTCAAGCATTGATATCCTGGGTCCCTTCTTAATAATGGTTTATGGACCTTTCCTCCAGGAACTTGTCCAAACCTTTTTTAAACCCAGCTACACTAACAGCCTTTACTACATCCTCCGGTAACAAATTCCAGAGTTTGATTACACGTTGAGTGAAAAAATATTTTCTTTTATTAGTCTTAACTAGTTTACCCTGTAGCTTCATTGCATGTCCCCTAGTCTTTCTATATTCTGATAAGGTAAACAATCAATCTACGTTTACCCGTTCCACTCCATTCATTAATTTATAGACTTCTATCATATCTCCCCTCAGCCGTCTCTTTTCCAGGTTAAAGAGCCCCAACCTTTTTAGCCTTTCTTCATAGGAGTAGCCTTCCATCCCCTTTACCATTTTGGTGGCTCTTCTCTGAACCTTTTCTAAAGCCTTTTCTAAAAGCTCAGGTGAACTAGTGCAATATGTCAGCATCATCGTGCGATTAAACATGCTAAATTCAGTCAAAATTTAATTTCGTGTTTCGCCAGATTCCTACATGATACCGTCTATCTGAAATGATATTTGTGTTCAGCTTGAAGCTGTCTATCATAATCACCAAAGCTTCTTCAGGAAGCAAAACATTTGAACTAATTTGTTGTCCAGTGTTTTATTTTTATATTTTACATAGTAACATAGTAAATGACGGCAGATAAAGACCAGCATGGTCCATCCAGTCTGCCCAGCAATACGACAAGAGTAGGTGCACCTGATGCTATGTGCAGGTCACCCCTCCCCATGTCTTTGTTTAGGGGTGGACCCACCACTTCATGTAGGACACCCCTATTTGTTGAGAAGTTAGATGGTTCAGTTTATTTTGTTTTTATCCTGTTGCTGTAAAGGGATCCACTGTGCTTCTCCCATGCTGTTTTGAATTCCGTCACCGTGTTTTCCCCCACCACTTCCATTGGGAGAGCATTCCAAGCATCCTCCACCCTTTCAGTGAAAAAATATTTCCTGACATTGCCTTTCAATTTTCCACCTTGCAGCTTCATGTTATGCTCTCTAGTTTTGCAGCTTCCCCATCTTTGGAAGAGGTTTGTTTGTTCATCGTTCCTCTATAAGTATTTAAAGGTCTGAATCATATCTCCCCTATCCCTCCTCTCCTCCAAAGTGTACATATTTAGGTCTTCAAGTCTCTTCTCATAAGGTTTATTACGCAGGCTCCAAATCATTTTGGTCGCCTTCCTCTGAACACTTTCCAGTCTTTTTACATCTTTTGCAAGATATGGTCTCCAAAACTGAACACAGTATTCCAGGTGAGGCCTCACCAGCGACCTGTGCAGTGGCATAAGTACCTCTTCCTTTCTGCTGGTAATCCCTCTTTGTATGCAGCCCAACATCCTCCTGGCTTTTGCCACCGCCTTGTCACACTGTTTTGCCACCTTGAGATCATCAGAGATAATCACACCAAGGTCTTTTTCCTGAACCACACACACCAATCTCTCGCACCCTATCGCGTATATTTCCCTTGGATTTCTGCTACCTAAGTGCATGACACTGCACTTTTTCGCATTAAATCATAATTGCCAAGCATTAGACCATTCTTCCAGCTATTGTATATCTTTCCTCATGTTATCCACTCCCTCGGGGGAGTCCGCTCTGTTGCAAATTTTTGTGTCATCTGCAAAAAGACAGACTTTTCCATTCAGTCCTTCAGCAATATCACTCACAAATACATTGAACAGTGCTGGGCCCAGGACCGAACTCTGGGGCACCCCGCTAATCACCTTCCCCTCATCCAAGTGAGCTCCATGTACCAGAATCCTCTGTTATCTGTCAGTCAACCAATTTCTAATCCAGTTTACTATCTTGGTACCCATCCCCAAGCTACTGAGTTTGACAAGCCTCCTGTGAGGAACAGTATCAAAGGCTTTGCTGAAATCCAGGTAGATGACATCCATCGCATGCCCCTGATCTAGTTCCTTGGTCACCCAGTCAAAGAACTCAATCAGATTAGTTTGGCAAGACCGTCCTTCAGTAAAACCATGTTGCCTCGGATCTTGCAACCTGTTTGTTTTGAGGAAGTTCACTATTCGCTCTTTCAGGAGCGCCTCCATTACTTTTCCCGCCACCGAGGTAATGTCACGGGTCTGTAGTTTGACACTTCTTTCCTGTTGCCACTTTTGTGTAGAGGTACGACATCAGCCATTTTCCAGTCCTGAGGAATCTTTCCTGTTTCCAAGGATCTGTTGAATACATCCTTTAACGGCCCTGCTAGAACTTCTCTGAGCTCTTTCAGAATCCTGGGATGTGTCCCATCCGGTCCCATGGCTTTGCCCACTTTCAGTTTAGCAAGTTGTTCCAACACCTCATCTTCTGTGAATGGTGAATTTTGCACAGTATGGATGACATGCATCACCGTTTCTATTTCTATGTCGATATTTCTGCTTGGAATTAATATTGTTGCTGTCATGGGATGAATGGGGAGTCAGGGTAATGGCATGCCTTGTTGTTCAAACCTGGAACTAAAGTGGCCCTTCCTCTTCTTCCCTACTCCCCCCCCCCCTCCGCCAAATACAGACATACTTCAGATAGATATCCCATATTTGCCTGCAAAAAATCTGGTAACCTTAAGCTGAGAGTCCCATAATATGATGAAGGCTACAAAAAAGGGAGGAGAGAATGGGAGGAAAGGGTGGCAAAAAGGGATTGGAGAGGAAGAGGTGAATTGCAGAGAGTGGAGCAGGCCCAATTTGTTACAGTCGCCGTGCTTAGGCAGGCAGGAGTCGTCGTGAGGGGGCCAGTTCTGGTTAAGCCTCCTCACCTTATTACCAGTTTTGACTTGCCTCCTTTCTCCTTCCCCTTCCTCCTCATCCTCCTTGCTAGTACTTGTCAGCATTTGAAGTCTGGACTTCATGATTTCCTCTGGAAGCCGGTCCAGAGTCAGTGTCATCCTGGTCCTGGTCCTGAGCTGTGCTTGGGTGTGGTGGCCTAGATGCATGGTCCCAGGTTCCAAAATGATCACCATGATCCCTAACAATAATCTTGTAGTATTACTGCTAGGGGCATGGTGGCAAATAAAGGCAGAATGATGGAGGGGTCGCTATCAAGGAGGTGATCTCTGGAGGGCATCTGATGCTGCAGGATCAGACATGTTCAGACTGGGGATAAGCAAGTTTTAAAAGCTTCTCCCATGCACATGTGAGCTACTGCAACATGATTTCTTTACCCATGTGCAGTTTTTTAAACTTGCTGCTCCTTCTGGACATGGAGAAACCATCAACATGGAGCCATGCACCTATTTTACAAGATGTTCTAGAAATATGTGAGCTAAATACATAGATACAAATAAAGACCATGTATTAAAAATGGATTTTCATGTAATAAACTAGCTATTGTATTGTTACAAGGTATTTCATTCTATTTTCTTAAAGTTCTATGAAGGATTTTAGATTATCTCATAATGAGAGTAATTTCACAAACTGTTCCAATGTAGATCCTACTTTATGCACATAAAAAGGACTCTAGTAAAATCAACCCATGAGTTACATGTGGTGACAAGAAGGCACATACATTTATACTGATCATGTATAAGCATGTTTGCAGGCTTAGTTTGGATGGAAAGTGGGTGGACTCATGAAATACACACATAGGACCCAACATTCAAAGAAATTTAAATGGTTTACAGAGCTGTAAACCATGTAAATGCCCCTAAGCGGGATATTCAGCGGCACTAACACGGTTAATGCCGCTGAATATCCCTGAGTAATATTGCTATATGACCCAATGCTAACCACTTAGCATCGGGACATGTTGGGGCATTCTAGGGGTGGTACCCGGGAATAACCATGTAGCAGCGATATTCAGCCACTGCCCAGTTATCCCTCAGCAGTAAAAGTTAGGCCAGCAAAAGTTGTCCTAACTTTCACCGCCAGAAATAACTGGGCAGTGGCTGAATATCACCGCCACATGGTTAGCTTTTGTGGCATGTGCAGTTGTGCGGCAACCCCGGATATTCAATACCGGTAGCCAGATATGGCCCTGGATTGAATATCTGTGTTTAAAGTTCAGTGACAATGGCTATACACCTTAGAGATGCATAGTTGTTGCAAATGCATATCATTTATTTATTTACATTCTCTTATATACTGCGCTATTCTGCATCAGTGTGGTTTACATTGAACAAACTGAAATTACATTGAACATGGCATTATAACTTGGAGATAACTGTTTTACAGGGAACATGGGCTATGGAGGGTTAAGTGGCTTGCCCAAGACCACAAGGAGAACCTGTGGGACTAGAAACCACAGTCCTTCTGGCCCAAGGTTGCTGTCCTCTAGTGGGATTTGAACCCCCAACCTTCTGGCCTGAAGTACCTTGCCCCAACCACTAGGCCACTCCTCCACTCCACATATCATGCCCATAATTTTTAAAATACACATCTTCACATGTAAGTTACCTACATATATTCACACCTGCTCCTAAGTAGACTTAAATGTACACTGGTGTTATTTTAACAATGATTGTGAAAGTTTTGTCAGTATTTTATAAAGAATTCATGCAAACACCCCCCAATGAGGTCCACAATATACAGTCACTCAAACCCGATCTCATAGATCAACAATAATTTTCTTTAATATTCAATCTGTTCTAACACTCCATTTCAATATCTTTAAGGAAACAAGATACAAGTGACATTTTTTTTATGAACCTCGGAGTCTTATGGTTATGATATATGCAAGATCAGTTGTTTACGCAATCAAAAAATAGAAAGTAGAGGACACACAATGAAGCTACAATGTAACCCATTTAAGACTCATAAAAGAAAATATTTTTTAATTCAACACGTAATCAAACTCTGGAATTCATTACTTGAGGATGTAGTAAAAGCTAAGTTTAAAGAAAATTTACACAAGTCCCTGGAGGAAAGGTCCACAAACCATTATTAAAGAGGACCCAGGAAATCCATTGTTTACCCCAAGATGAGCATTGTGGAACTTGTGTGCATTTTTGGGAGCCTTCCAGGTACTTGTGACCTGGATTGTCCACTGTTGGAAACAGGATGCTGGATCTTGCTATGACCCAGTATGACACTTCTTATGTTATTGTTGAAAGTGATAGTCCACTTTCAACAACAACAGCATGCAGCTATGGACTGTATTAATTTTGTCAGGCAAATTTATAAAGATGAAGAGGCTTTAAGATATTTGTGGATTTGAGTGATAGGCTATTTCATAAAGGCACTTAGGTATCTTTGGGACCATTTTATTAAAGGGTACTATTGTGTTGTACCTAATGCACAGATAATGTTCAAATTATAGTTCATTAGGTACAATAGCATAGTATCAACTGTTAGGGGCATGAAACACATGTTCGTGACAGTTAATGCGAAGTACCCTGACGTAACGCAGCATGAAAATAGTATGGGTACACTTAAGTTAATTGCTAACCTTCCAATGCACATTTAGAACATTCCTAAAGTCCTGCTAAGAGCTAATACTCTTTAGTATAAAAAGCCCCTTTTTGTCTTAGAAATTAGCCTCAAAATAGGTGCCTATTTGGACTTTCAAGCTAGATGACCTATTATAAAATGTGTCTTCAAATTTACATACATTTGTAGCTCTTTAAGATTTTAGGTATTTCTTAATTAGCAGCAAACAGGTCAGATGCATTTTCAGACAGTGGATGTGGTACATGCAAATATACTCTATCTAATGTATGTTCATCATGGATATTCAAAAAACCAGCCTTGTAGATGGCATGCAAGGACCAGAGTTGTTTACTCCTGAATAAGGAAGAATTTAACAGATTCAATTCACTATATGGCACATTTACTAAACTGTGCTCAGAATGGGCATCTTAACATGCCTTTAGTATAAAAAAGTAATGAGGGAGGTGTGGCCAACCTATGCTAACTGTTGGGGGCATTCCCGGCAAGTCCACATGCAATTAGCATGATGGGAAGCACCTCATCACACTAAAACTGCTGCTGCAATTAACGCGAGTGTACTTACCACGATCCATTAAGATGGTAGTAAGTGTATCCACACAAACTGTAACATTATTGATTAGCACACACTTATTTATTTATTTGGAATTTTTTATATACCACCTTTCAGTATTATCAAGGCAGTTTACAATGAACATATCAGTTTTACATGGAACAGGTACATTCAGCAACTATTTTACAAAGGACAATTAAGAATTCACGTGAATATATCTCCAATTAGCTGTGCAACATTTCAACTATTTACAGTGTAGTTTTAGGGCTCTGTTTAGTGTATTGTATGGCATTGTAGGTGGAGTGATTGGTAGGAGTTCTTAAATATTAAGACTGTGTGTTTGCTATGGTGTCGAAGTATTCCATGAAGAGGTGAGTCTTTAGCTGTTTTTGGAAGTTGACACTGTCCGTAGTTGCTCTTTGGTGGTGTGGGAGTGAGTCCCATAGACATGAGCTGCAGTATTCAAAAACTCTATGGAGTGTTGTTTGTTAGGTGCTGGTCTTGATAGGTGCTGTCGAAAGGGTATTTTGGTGTTGTTTCCTCCTTGATCGAGTATCTGGCACCCTCTGGATCAGCTCCTGGTGGACTGATTGTGCAGGATTATGATTTGTAGCTTATTCGTGAATGAAAGGGGAGCCAGTGAAGGCATTTTATGTTTGGGGTGATGTGTTCATGTCTTTTTGTTCTGGTAATTAGTCATTATGCAGTGTTTTGCGCAATTTCTAGGGTTTGAGTTGCGTACTTCTGATGCCTGCACTAATTGCAGTGTGCAGGCAATGCCCACTCTCTACCCTTAACCCCCTCAGTCCCACTAAGCAGTTACTATGGAATTTTCTACATGCTGGCATTTTTAGCACACAGTAATGATTATACAAAGCTTGTGTGGCATGTACTCATGTAACTGCTGCTTTGTGCAGATTATTCTCTCCTATGCCTTTATTTAGAGTTGTAACTACTGCTCCGTTCAAGTTATTCCATTGCTTTTTTTGAAGTATGACAGTCATTTAAGTAAGATTTGGGTAAGAAATGAATGGAAGAGATTGTTCCACCATGTGGATGGCTTCAGAAGGAAATTGCTGTATGTGAACAAGTTTATGGGGCCCTTTTACTGAAGTGCAGTATGGTTTTGCACTTGCCATGCATTTTGAGAAAAAAATTAACACATGCTAAGTGTAAAAGTCATTTGGTAGCTGTCGCTGACAAGCCCAGCATATTCCTTGCAGTTGCTACACTGGAAAATCCCTTACTGCACGTTCAGGTTCTTCAAAATTACTGTGGGTACCCAATACCACCTACTGAGGTGATATTAAGTGCACCCATGCTAACTGCAACATTACTACTACTTTGCATTTGTAATAAACAGTCCCTGCTCACCAGAGCTTGCAATCTAATGAAGAGCTTACTATACAATCTAATCTTGAGTGAAAGCGTGCGATATCCACATTCACTCTCCACCCATAACCTGCCCATACCAAGCCCCATTTGTGTGATGAGCACTTAACGTGCAGTAACTGTCATGCCAATTTGGTAATAGTGCAGTCCTGCACTAAAATGCAAGTTAACCACTTAACACACTATTGTAAAAGGGCCCCTTACAGACTGCAAAGACAAAATTGGGTCTTTGAAGTTGAAAGTATAAAAAAAGTAGGAGGAATTTATTAAAATAAAGAGTCTAGAATATGAGATGGGAAGGCACAATTTGGGTGTAATTAACTTTCCCTGCATACCTATGAATCTTCCTTCTGACATATTTAGAAGGTACACTACTGAGATTTTGAAGGTCCAAGCATAGCCTATTTCTCTTTGGCAAGAATATACTATTCCCCTCCTTTAAGAAGATGGTGAATGTTGGAAATGCTAATTGTATCAGGGCAATTCAGAGTTTGACTTTCTTGCAGAATTCAACCTGCAACATTAATTGTAACTTTTTCTTAAGATTTTAATCATAATTCAGTATTTTGTTTGATTTTATGCATATTGTAATGCATATTTTTAAATATGAAAATAGATATTTTCCCAGATGTTTCTAAGGCAACACAGAGTAGGAGGAAGAAATTAATCTTAAGCATGACACCTACGATGGGTACAACTAAGTGCTGCATGTTTTGTTTTCCATGCAAGTGCTTGGTGAAGTACAATCAATTGATTTTTCTTCAATCCTTCTTTCACTGATAAAATGGTTTACGATATAAAGATTGTTTTTTTTCTAATTGATGTCTAGAGCAGCGTTTTTCAACCACTGTGCCGCGGCACACTAGTGTGCCGTGAGATATTGTCTGGTGTGCCGTGGGAAAAATTCCAATTTCATCCGTAACATGTGGCCTCGGCTCACAAATTAGGGTTGCCAACCGGCCGGGTTTCAGCCGGCCTGGCCGGTTTTTCCATGGCCAGGCCGGCTGCCAGCACAGTTGTAAAACCGGCCACTGAAAAGCCGTTTTTTTGCTCTGGCCGGAAGATCGGGAGCGGCCAGAGCAAAAAACCGGCTTTTGTGCCGAAGTCCGCGGCGCGAACGCGATCGCGATTCCCTATAGCAGTGCAGCCGTTGGTTCTGCTTTGTACAGAGCAGCGGCTGCACTACACTTACATTGAAAAGTAAAGAGAAACTGTGTCAGGAGCCCTCCGATCATGCAGAGCCCGAGGAAGTGATGTCATGGGGCGGGCTCCTCACAGGCTGTCTTTCCTTTTCAAATTAACTTTAGCTGCAATAAAGTTAATTTGAAAAGGAAAGACAGCCTGTGAGGAGCCCGCCCCCATGACATCACTTCCTCGGGCTCTGCGATGACCGGAGGGCTCCTGACACAGTTTCTCTTTACTTTTCAATGTAAGTGTAGTGCAGCCGCTGCTCTGTACAAAGCAGAAGCAGCGGCTTGGGCAGAGGGTGTGTGTGTGTGTGTGTGTGTGTGTGTGTGAGTGAACCAGCAAGGGGGGGGGGGAGTGTGAGTGAACCAGCAGTGGAGGGGGGGGGTGTGAGTGAACCAGCAAGGGGGGGGGCGATGGTGTGAGTGAACCAGCAGGGGAGGGGGGGTAAGTGAGTGAGTGACCCAGCAGGAGGGGTGAGTAAGTGACATGGGGGTGGGTGAGTGAACCAGCAGTGGAGGGGGGGGGGGGTGGTGTGAGTGAACCAGCAGGGGAGGGGGGTTGGTGTGAGTGTTTGATTCCTATTCAAGAGAATTACTTTATATATAGTCAATATAGGCACAGAGGTAAATTTTTTTAACATTTTCTAATGGTGGTGTGCCTCGTGATTTTTTTCATGAAAAAAGTGTGCCTTTGCACAAAAAAGGTTGAAAAACACTGGTCTAGAGTGTTCCACCTCTCTTAAATGCAGGCTTTTCACCAAAGCTGCCTTTTGTTTTCATTCCTTTTTTGAACAGTATTTTTTTTTCTTTGCAGTGTGACTTGATCCATTTTTGAGGAGTGTTGACACTGATAGTCTTGCTTTTGGGTACATGTTTGGATATCAGGTGACTTATTTGTTCTGTGCATTGGTGACTTGCTTTTCAGCATTGTTTTTTTAAATTTTTACAGAAAATAGCATAAATAACAAATTTACAAAGGCAGAGGGTGAGGGTGCTGAGTCATTCCTAGGGCAGGGTTCTGTCTTAGGGATCCTCTAACTAAAGCCCAACAGGTTTCTGCATGTAATGTGCAAAACAAATACACGTCAAATGTAAAGCCTCCATGTTAGCTTTCAGGAACATGAGCAGAATGCCCCTGGCAGTTAATGCTTGGATGCGAATGTGCTCTGGTAAGGCAGGTACACATGATGACTCCCATAGAGGTGTTGTTAGGTGAAGTCATGCTAATTACCACATTACCACTGGGCACGTGGCAATAGTCTTCATGTTAGTGATGATGCGTTCTCCACATTCACACTCCAACCATTTCCTGCCCCATTGCACCATTTATTTTACCGCCCAGTCAACTACACGCTGGCACGATAATGTTCCGGGCTGAACGGTTGCCATGCCTTAAATGCACGTTAACTGGCCACCGAGCTTTAGTAAAAGGGTCTCTAAGCCAGAGAATGCATATTTAATCATACGACTGCAGTTATATAAGCGTATCTGGCTAGATTAGGTTTAGTTGAAAATATTGTCCAATATAACCTAAAATCAATGCCATTTGTAAGTTTGAACAAGGTCAACACAAAAGGCACTTTTACTAAAGGGTGCTAAAGTGTTGCACCTAAGGTGCTAAACCATCCAAAACATCACCGCTTGAACTGTCGGGGCTGTGGAAAGCATTTCCCCAGAGGTTAACGTGGAGCATATCCCCTAACAAAGGCCACATTAGCACAGATGCACTTATCGCCACTTGTTCAGGTGGCATAAGGTAAACTTTCACTACTCGCCCAGGACGCAGATAGCGCATGGTGTTGACGATATGCTAACTGTGCAGAGCTCACCACTCACACTCTCCATGACTAACTGTCCATTTGGGCTCCTAATGTGGAATGCACACTTAGAGCAGGAATAGGCCCACACTATCATGGCCCTGTACTAGCTGGCAACAGGTATCAAAGGCATGCTTTTAGCACACGAATGACATGCACTGCTAGCATCTAGTAAAAATTTAGACTGAAATGGAATTAAGACTGGGGACAAAACCTGTTGCCATAATCCAGCGATGGCGAACCTATGGCACGCGTGCTAGCTGTGGCACGCGAAGGCCTTGCAGCTGGCACGCGGGAAGGTCCGCAATCAAAATATGCGGCATTAAAAAAAAAATAAATAAAAAGCTGCCGCTGCCGGGGCCGGGGCCGCCGCGGCAGAATCGAGTGTGCCGCGGGGCCCCCCCCCGCCCAGCAGAGCCTGCCCTCCGTCCCCGGTATCACCTTCTCTCAGCTGCCTCTAGTCAAACGCGCCTGCTTTCAGAGCGCGAGTGGAGTTTCTTCCTCGCTGCTCTGTTATGCCCGCGGGGGCTGATGGGAAGTTCCCATCAGCCCCCGCGGGCTTAACAGAGCAGCGAGGGAGAAACTTCCCTCGCGCTCTGAAAGCCGGCGCGTGTGACTGGAGGCAGCTGAGAGAGGTGATACCGGGGACGGAGGGCAGGCTCTGCTGGGCGGGGGGGGCCCCGCGGCACACTCGATTCTGCCACGGCGGCCCCGGCCCCGGCAGCGACAGCTTTCTTTGTAAAAAAAATTTCGCTGGGGGGGGGGGGGTAGGAGTGGTAATGGCTGGGGGGGGGTTAGGACTGGTGATGGGGTGGGGGGGGTTAGGATTGGTAATGGATTTGGGCTGTTGGGGGGTTAGGACTGGTGATGGGCTGGGGGGGGGGCTAGGACAGGAAATGGGCTGATGGGGGGTTAGGAGTGGTAATGGCTGGGGGGGTTAGGACTGGTGATGGGCTGGGGGGGGGTTAGGAGTGGTAATGGCTGTGGGCTGTTGGGGGGTTAGGACTGGTGATGGGCTGGGGGAGGTTAGGAGAGGAAATGGGCTGATGGGGGTTAGGAGTGGTGATGGGCTGGGGGGGTTAGGAGTGGTGATGGGCTGGGGGAGGTTAGGAGTGGTGATGGGCTATGGGGGGGCTATGGGCGAGCTAAGTCTATATGGGCTGATGGGATTAGGACTGGAAGTGGGTTGATGGGGGCTTAGGACTGGTAATGGGCTATGGGGGGCTAGGACAGGAAATGGGCTGATGGGGAGGGGTTAGGACTTGAGGTGGGCTGTTGGGTGGGGTTAGGACTGGTAATGGGCTATGGGGGGCTAGGACAGGAAATCGGCTGATAGGGAGGGGTTAGGACTTGAGGTGGGCTGTTGGGTGGGGTTAGGACTGGTAATGGGCTATGGGGGGCAGGGACAAGAAATGGGCTGATGGGGAGGGGTTAGGACTTGAGGTGGGCTTTTGGGTGGGGTTAGGACTGGAAATGGGCTGATGGGGGGTTAACACTGGAGGTGGTCTGATGGGGTTAGGACTGGTAATGGGCTATGGGGGGGTTTAGGACTGATAATGGGCTATGGGGGGGCTGGGACAAGAAATGGGCTGATGGGGAGGGGTTAGGACTTGAGGTGGGCTGATGGGGTTAGGACTGGTAATGGGCTGTGGGCTGATGGGGGGGTTAGGACTGGCAATGGGCTATGGGGGGCTGACTGGAAATGGGTTGATGGGGGTTAGGACTGGAAGTGGGCTGATGGGGGGTTAGGACTGGAAGTGGGCTGATGGGGGTTAGGACTGGTAATGGGTTATAGGGGGGGCTTAAACTGAAAATGGGGTGATGGGGGGTTAGGACTGGAAGTGGGTTGATGAGGGGGGCTAGGACTGGTATTGGGTTGGGGGGTTTCTAGGACTGGAAATGGGTTGGGGGGCTGCTAGGACTGGAAATGGGCTGATGCAGGGACTAGAAGGGAATGGATGCTGGGTGAGGCTGGAACTAGAAGGGAGCTGGTGTTGGGGGAGGATTAGAATGGGATGGGGCTGGGAGAGTAAAATGGAGAGGGGAAAAATATTTTGTGTGGGAGGGATAAAAAATCTACAATTGGCCGGGTATTGGGAGAATAAGTGGGGATTGAGGATGGAGGGGTAAATTTTGAGTAGATGAAATAGGAATGAGGAAAGAGCAAAAGGAGAAAGATTAGTATGTTAAAGCAGATGTAGAGAGAGAATGGAAAAAAAAAACCAAGAAGACAGAAGAAAGGACAAATGGACAGCAGATGGAGAGTTAGCAGAAGACACGAAGAAACCAGAAGAAAGTGGCTGGAACAATTGCAACTGAAAAAAAATGCACAAAAGGTAGAAAAATATCTCTTTATTTTGAATTTATTAACTGGAATATGTCAGCTCTGGGAAATGTGCATCATTAATTTTTGCGCTTTGTTTAGTACAAGAGGAAATTAATTTATAGTTTTATTTCTACAGTGTTGTTGTATATTCCAAGTTTGGCTTTTGGGGTTCCCAGTTTAATTATTGTCTTCCTGTTTCTAAATTGTGATTCCTTGTTTGGTGATGGTCTGTTCTGCATGTGTAACTGAGCTGAGGTATTCTGTTTATATAATTCCTATTTGACATTGCCACTTGTTCTTTCCCCAGTAGGTCATGTATTGTTGTTCTCTGAAATGTATTGGTTTAATATTTGCAGTGTTGCCTTTTGATAGTTAGGGTATGGTGCTTTGTGAGTCCTGGTAGTGCTGTTAGGATACGGCGGGTTTGCTATGGGTTCTAAATGGGCAGCGTTTGTAGTAGTTCCTAATGTGCCTGGCGGTTGGTACTGGATTATAGTAATGTAGAAACCTTTTAGTCTTTCTTTATCCATATACTCATTAAGAGGCATGTTTACTAAAAGTTAGTGTATGGTAACATTATGCAAATATTTATGCAAATGAGGCACCTTATGCAAATGAGGCTTTAATTGACGTGCTGGCACTTTGAGGAAATTCTTTGGTTTTGTGCGGCAGTTTGGGCACTCGGGCTCAAAAAGGTTAGCCATCACTGCCATAATCTGTATATTTTTTCCACTGCTCTTAGCAGGAAGATAGAATTTTGCAATGATGATCCAATTATTGCAGCAATTTTGAACTACAAATTGCAAGTTACTACATTTCCATGCATAACTTCATGACTTTTCTTCCTGTGTCCTGAAAATGAACAGTTGCATGGTTTTTGCCTCTGAATAACTTTTATTACTTTCATTTTCCTTTGTGGTCCAACTGAGGATAACAGGCACACTAAAGCAACAGGAGTGGGTGCTAGAACAGTTACCAAGTAGCTGCACATCCTAACTGCTTCCCCAGATTTAAAAAAAAAAAAGTTGTTCTTTTTTTTTACCAGTGTTCATTTTACCCCTTTGTAATTCACCAGCTCTAGATAGCCTTCGGCTGTAGGATTTAGATGTTTTCACATTTTGGCTTCAACTTTTCTTACAACCAAAAAAGTATAATGATACTTTAGTGATCACCTAAATAATGTGCTAAAGAGAGCACAGTCATAATAAATAATCTTTCTTGCCTTGCATGACTAAGTGTGCAATAGGAGAGTTGGTAAGAAACATGAGAAGGTAGAAAGACATCTCATCGTGTCTATTTAAACTAGCACTATTGTAAGCTAATGCTGTATTTTATGGTTATTTATCCCATGGTAGTATTTAACACTACAAATTCTGAACGTAAAAGCAGCAAAAGCATTTTATTCTACTGCTATGAAAGCATGCTTTAATAGATTTAGTTTTTCCCCCATTCTAAGGAAGAAGTGGGAGATATTCCTCATCCCACTGAAAGACTGTAAAAGGCTGTGTTATTTAAAGAGTTTAAAATGTCATAAAGCAGCTTGAAAGACTATGGGGAGTCTATGCAGTAATTGGAAAAAAATTTCAGACTGTTTGCATTGCATTAGTTCAAGACAGCGACATGCATTTGTTGGCAATAAATATGTCTTTGCTTAATTGTAATTATAGCCTTGACTTCCAAAACAGACTTCGGTCAGTATAGGCAATGTCATTTTCATACAGTTAATTGCTGTGACCTGTGGTTATTTTATTTATTTAATTTTTTTGGACTTGCATTAACAGGTTGGATGATGCTTAAAATTGTTTATTATTGTTTATTATCTTGACTATAAATGTCCATGTTTCTCTTCCTAGAGAAGATAAATTGCCATTATATATCACACTTCCAAACTCTAAAGGAAAGATTAATTAAATTGCATAAAGAATTAGTTTGATTTCTGGTTAATAACTTAAATGATCTCTCTGTATCCTGTGCAGACTTAGAAGAGAGATGAACCAGGTAAGCCTCAGTATAAATGTATAAATAACTCAGTGGAGTATGTCTACTAAACCACGTTAGTTTTGGTTGCTAACGTGGTGCTTTAGCAGCCAAATCCATGTGGTAAGCAGCAAACCTCCATGGTATCTGCAGGGGGTATTCCCAGGCGAGTTCCTGCAGATGTCTTGGAGATTTGGATTTCCCCTCGGAGACCATGCATTACCTGCCTTGGCAGATACCATGGGAAAAGTCCCACTGTGGTAAATCCATGGGGAGGGATAATAGCAATCGATTACACAGATCTGTTAGCAGCTCTGTGCCCTGATTGCTGCCATGACCCGCCAACTTGCAAGATCAGGCCTGCCCCCCCCCCCACCAGTATTGTCGGTGCCAGAATGCTGTAATCCGCAACACTAACAATATTAAAAATAACTGTGGTGACCCCCCTTCAGCACCATCACCCTAGATCGCTCTTGATCCACATCCGGAGCTGCCCTGGGGAGATGGGTGCACTCCCTGATGTAAAAAACATCCTAGATAGCCAGTCAAGCTAAGCTCCCTCCCTCTTCCCAATACACCCTCCCCCTTCAACCTCCCCTTACCAAAGAAATAATCCTGGCTAGCTAGCCGACAAGGAGAGCCGGAGGTCTCAGGACCCCCTAATACCCCAGGGCCCCCAACCCCCTGGGCCCCACTGCACCCCCCTATACATACCTGCAAGTCCCTGGTAGCTAGCAGAAGAACGGGGCATGAGCAATCCTATAGGCTCCTGCTCTGTCTAACAGCCTGATCAAAATGGCTGCCATCATGAGGTGCTGCCCTCTAGCCTCTTGCTAGAGCACAGCACCACAAGATTGTGGTAATCTTTGTTTGGGCCTATAAGAAGGACAGGAGTTCTTCTCAAATACCCTTCTCATAGGCACAAACAAAGATGGTTGCAATCTCATGGAGCTTCCCTCTTGCAAGAGGCTAGAGGGCAGCACCTCATAATCTCAGCCATTTTGATCGGCCAGCTAGATGGAGCAGGAGCATAGAGAATTGCTCCTACCCTGTTCTTCTATGAATTTCTACAAGATGCTTTCACCCAACTGTCATCTTCGGGAGTTCAAACAAGTGTCTTAAGTACACAAATATTCAACATAGCAGGTAAAAGATCTCAGTTCTACAAGATCAATCTCAATGTTAGGCAATGCAACACAAGCCCAGACATCAGCTTAGCATATTTGTGATCTGAAACTCCCATTTTTTTTCATCTTATAAATAAACCTATATAGTGTTACAAAAATATATAATACTGTACTAATCTTCTTTCAAGTTTTATACTGTCGTGCACAATCTTTATGGGCTTTGTATTGCCGTGTGCATCCCTTTGTATTGCTGTTCTTCAATTAGCCACCGGGGATTTGCAGAGATTTGCGAGGGGGTGTGATGGAGGGGAGGGGGGCTCCGGGCTCCCCTTGTTGGCTGGCTAGCCGGGATTCTTGTGTTTATAAGAGGAGATGGGAGGGGGAGGGGGCAATTTGGCTTTTTACCCTTGCTATTTTGTACCAGGGGGAAACGGGCCTAGTCTTACTGGCTAGCCGGAACACTTTGGAGCCTAGGGGATTGCACCGATCCCCCAAAGGCAGCTTCAGATAAATATTGGGAACTGTTCAGGGGTGATCGGTGCTGCACGGGGGTGGGCAGCATAGTTATTTTTAATATTGTCAGTGCCATGGATCAAAGCATAGTGGCACTGACAATATTGCATGTGAGGGAGGCCTGATTACCTGCAGGGAAGAGCCATGTTATTGGACCTACTGGCAGATACTGCCACCTCTTGAGGTGGCATTATCTGCTACCATGATCAGGCCTGATTTTGGCAGCCACCACATGAAATCATCTTTGCGCGGTTGGTGCCAATCGTGGCCACATTCTCTGCCCTCCGCGATCAACCTGGATCCCACCCTAAGAGCGCTGTACCATACAAAAATCAGATATTGTGAAAAACTGACTGCGATATCAAATTTTTTTGCAGGTTAGCTGCTACCGCAGGGCCCTGTGGTAGCAGCTAACGCACTTTAGTAGACATACCCCTGTGTGTGTCAGCTAAATCAGCCCTCTGTACTATTTGCTGTCTTTCAGACTATGAATTCTGAAAATTTCTGAGGACTGGTATATTAATAAATAATATAAAAAATATGTAGATATACTTATTTGATCTGCTCCAGCAAGATAGTAAATTTGGCTCCAGTATTGCTTTTTCACAAAGAATTTAGTCTTTTAATCTAAGAAAAAAAGGATATGGAGTCACAACCTCTCACATTTAGGCTAAGAAAAAAGTTTAGCCTCTTGACTCCTTCAAAATGCAAACCCTTATCCTAAGGTAAGATGATAAGACTTTAGTAAAAGAAATGATTGAACCATCGATTATTTCCCGGCACGGCTACTTAGAATTTTGAGATTATCTGCACTGTTTCTCATCTTGCACAAATGATGCTTGCAGAAAAATCTGAAAGCAACAAATTTGAAACATTAAAATATAGGTTAAAAACAGATCCATTAGCCATAGATTCCTGCATGTAATGAGGTGACTGAGATTTCTTTTACATTATTTTTATTAAGCATTTATATTTATATGTCCAATAGTCTTTGAAGGACTACAAAAAGGGACTGCTAGTTCTGGAGAGAGATCTGAAATTGTAGGTATTTACTTCTGGAAATTTTTCTAAATCTTGGTGAAAAATAATGTTTTAGATTAAATCTAATCAATCTGTGAATCCGGTGTATTTGTTAAATCAACCAGGGCTTAGTATCAGCAAAGATCTTTTAGTTAAATTAAAAACTCAACAGGTAGCTTTTGGTTTAAATTCAAAACCCAGCAGAGAGCTTCTAGTTTAAATTGAATACTCAGTCAGGGCCTAGTAGCAGCAAAGAACTTTCAGTTTAAATTTAAAACACAGCAGAGAGCTTTCTGGTTAAAATTTAAACTCAAGATTCCCTCATTCCAAGCAAGGGCTGTGTGAATCACCCAGGAAATTGGTCACAGATGACCTTAGAAGCACAGGACAGGGTACTGTGTAGCAGCCAGTTTTTAATAAGTCTTCTTTCTTTCCCTCCCTTTCTCTCCAACACCCACCCACCCCTGGGATAATCATAGCTTTATAGGTGCTTAAATATCTTAAAGGAAAGGAGATGCCATATTCACTCTTGGGTGCAACTGTTTATCCTCATCAGGCATACATTGGAGACCTGAGATTAATTACGCTTCAGGTGAACAAAGCATATTAAACATATTAGGTAAAGTTTTATTAGTATAAGTATCCGCAGCAACCCTTAGTAAGTAAAGAACTTAAATACCTAACCACAACCTTAAAACTAGGATTCAGACAGCAGTCCAGCAGTGAGATGGGGGTTTTACAGTCTTTTGCATCGAGTGTCATATGTATGATTTTCTCCTAGATGATGAGGGGTCTTACGTGTGCACTAGGTGCAAGGAGCTCTTTGCTCTCAGGGAACAAGTCCAATCTCTGGAGGCCAGAATAGCAGACTTGGAGGACATTAGGAAGACAAAGAGGTACATAGACGAGACCTACAGGGATATAGTACTGAAGTCCCACCTCCAGTCTGGCAGCATCCCTGCTGCCATGGAGGAGAGAGGTCACGTGACAGGAGAGCATCACACTGGTATGGCAGGAAGTGATTCTGTAACTAGGATCTGTCCTTCAGGTGATGTAAAACCCACTCGTACCGAGGAAGTTTCTCCAGGGCCATGTGCCCATGAGGGAAGAGTTAGGACAGCCATTATAGTTGGTGATTCGATCATTAGGTATGTAGATAACTGAGTGGCTGGTGGAAATGAGGATCGCCTTGTAGCATGCCTGCCTGGTGCAAAGGTAGCGGATCTAACGTGCCACCTAGACAAGGTCTTAGAAAGTGCTGGGGAGGAGTCTACTGGCTTGATACATGTCAGTACCAGTAACATATGAAAGTGTGGTAGGGAGCTTCTAGAGGCTAAATTTAGGGGTATATTTACTAAACCGTCTTAACGTACCAGTGGCGACGTTATCGCACGATATGTAACGTTATCACGCGATAACATCTCCGGCAGCATTAAGGCACACAGAGGTTGAAGAGAGGGCGGAGAGAAGGGGTCAATGGGTGGGGGGTGGGCAGAGAGAGATGCCTGCTACACTAACGTTGGCATCTGAAGTCCAGAAAATTAGCGCCAGTGAAAACCTGGCGTTAGAGGCACATTTGCAGGAGAGAGAAACCATTTCAGTCAGCAATGTACAGCAAAGGCAGTGAGAACCAGAAAAGTGATAGTAGTGATACATGTGCAGCAACCAAAGATGCAAACACCATATAAAATGACTAGAACCATAAGTGAAATCCGAAACACCAAGCTGGCCAAGAGAAACAATATTGAAGAAGGGTACTCAACACCACTTATAAAGAATAAAGAGGAGGATCACAATTCAGGAAGGGTCAAGTCACATTCCCCCTACAAAGTGAATGTTCCAACACTGAAATAGTGTTGATGAGGGTGTTCTATGGTGTCTATTGGGCAGCTTGCTTTTGTGGCAATTACATGCGCAGCAACAGCAGAGTGGCCACAAAGGAAAGGGCGCTATGGTGATGGTGGAAATGGGGTACAGGGGGCTGCAGGCGGCACATGCAGTGGGCCAGCTGGGGCACAGTGCGGACTAGGCAGATGTCTAGGTGGCACACAGGAATGCAGAAACTGAAAAGCAGCAAGACAACAACTGACCAGGGTCCAACATGGCCACGAGTTTGTGTCCCACAGTGTCCCAGGGGACAGTACCCAACAGGTACCCCCAAGGGCACATAACATTGGCAGACTGTGCCGGGGGGAAGTGCGGATGTCCATGTAGGCACACCTACCCCAGACCCCACACCATAGGCAGCCGCCTAGCGGCACACTGGATGGCATGGGACTGCGCACCACCAGCATAAGGGCATGTCAGCATAGTGATAGAGGGGTGCCAGTGGCGGAGGGGGGCAGTGGCAGCTGCCCACAGCAGAGCAAGGCCAAGCCGTTTAGGTGGGTGTCATGCAGGGCAACAGATAAGGTCTGTCTGAAGAACAATCATGGGATCCCCGGGGGATGGCCTACCTCTGTGGCAACAGTTTGGTGCAGTACACAAAGCCAGTGTGCTCAAAGGCAGAAAGTCACAGGTTCAAATCCCAGCTGGGGCTCCTGCAGACCATGTCCCAATATGTTACCCTACAGAGCACATACTCCATAAACATGTCTACTTCCTAGAGCAGAGGTTCCAAACTCTAGTCCTGGAGGGCCAAACACCATTCAGGTTGTCAGGATGGCCCTAACAAATATGCATGATATGTATTTACATGCACTGTCTCCATTGTATGCAAATGTATCCATGCATACTCATGAGGGACAGCCAGGAAACCAGAATCATGTTTGATCTACAAGGACCGGAGTCTGGAACCTCTGCCCCAGAGCATCAGCCAACAGAGGCACAATCACCCACACCCACAGGCTCCACTACCCAAACCCTCATGGAGAGGCAGGCTGTTGGGCCCTGTGCAGAGCAGCAGCTACCACTACTTGCACTTGTATACCTTAGCAATGCCATCATAGACATGGAAACACATTCCATATATATATTCTGTGATGATGAAAGCCCTATGAAAAGCCTGGATATGGATGAAAATCCTGAAATCCCTATCGAAGTCAATGACAGTGCACATGTGCAAGGGAAGTTCAGCCTACGTCAGAGAGAAGTTCAGCTCCCTGCAACAGGCAGACCACGCCCTAGCTCAAGGGTGGAGACATACCACCCTACTGATTGGTCAGAGGAGGGTGGAGCACAGGGAAGGCCCAGCAGGAAGCAGTGGTTAAAAACCACGTGTAGGGGACAAGGAAGGAGCCAAGGAGAGAGCCAAGGAAAGAGACAAGCACAGAGTCAAGCTCAAGGACAGAGACGGAGAGACGAAGGGAGACTCCAGGGAGTGAGAGTCAGCGGGAGACCTGCTGGAGAGAATGCCAGAGGAGAGTGGCTGAAGCCAGACAGAGAGAGAGAGAAGTCTGGGTGAGAGAAGGAGCCAGAGAGAAGGCTCAAACTCAGGCAGCAGCAGTTCACCGAGAGGCAGTGGCAGTCTCAGGCCAAAGCCCGTCTACTGTTTCAGACCAGGAAGAAAGAGATATTGAGCCAGCATTTAAAAGCAGAAGTACAAGTAACTGGAGGAGAAGTGCACGTCAGGCCAGCAACCGGTTCAACGGTGATAGCTGGAGAAGTGGAAAAGGTATCAGTGCTGACATACAGAGAAAGCCTCAAGGTAAAGCCGATAATTTCTTTCCTGATAATGTGGCAAGAGGGCTAAGGGCTGGTTTGAAAGGGCAGGAACTGAAACCTTCACCTCCCACTGTTAACCAGTGGATTGAAAGCTTAGCCAGTGTTGGAATCCCCAGTGAAGATAACAGAGAAGTTTTTGAATCCTCTAAATTAGGGGCTTTGCAAGGGATACACTCTAATGAGAGGAATTCTATCTCCAATGCAAAAATACCTACGAGGGCTGACTTGCTGTGGGACCAGTTTCAGCAGTTTCTAAGAGAGGGGAAACTTAAAGAAACTCCACAATATGAGAGAGACTCTGTTGGTACAAATGATTTTGAAGAAATGCAAATAGAGACATGTGTGCCTAATGAGGTCTGTTGCCCAATTCCTATGGATTGTTCTCTGGCTCAAAGGAAAGCTACAGTTGTAGATAAGAAAGGAAGAAATGTAAAAAAAACCCTATAGTAAGGGTAGTACTTACCACGAGAGTTGTAAGAAGCATTCAATGTTTGTTCACTGACTGAGAGCAATGGAGCTGTGAGGGAACATTTATTTATTTATTTGGTATACATTTGTATGCCGCCACTTCCAGCGATCAGCAGCGGACCAATGGTGTAAAATACAAGGGAGTAAAGTATAAAATCAGATTGAAACTACAGTATGATTTGAAGGAGGGGTACACCACAATCACATAGAAATTACAAATATACATTACATTTTGATCACCCAGGTTTGAGCAACAAATGAAATAATAAATATACATTGCATTGCATTACAAAGTGAGAACAGCTGTGATAGAGTTCTGCTGCAGTTCATTGGGTGACCACATGGAGCAGTGCAGAGTGTGAGGACACAGAGCAGCAGTAAGACTGAGAAAAGAAAAGTTTTTTGATTTATTTCTCCTGGTTTTCCTGAGTTCATCTTTTCTGTTTGGAGATGTTATCCTTCTGCCTTGGTTGTAATTGAACCCCAGCGTGCTTTTGGAAATTCCCATAAAAGAAAATAAAAATCTTGCAAAGCCTTACCACCGACTCAACTACAAATTTATTACCTGAGGAGTGAAAGAACTTTATTCCAAGGGACCCTAAGGCCGCCTACCAGCTGTCAGCCTCTTGGCCCAGCCGGTGGGTGTCGCAATATATATATATAAATATATCAAAAGGTTGCTATGCTTAATGTCAGATCACATATCCAAAGTTAAACCAATTTGTTAAAAGAGATTCATCATAGCAACCTTTCTGATATATGTGGAGTGTGCTTCCAGATATGTTTACGACAGTGGTTACAACCCCAGAGAGTCACCCTAACAGTATTTCGTTACTTCACACTGCCTGCACTGTGCCCAGGACTGGTGTGGCATCCAGGGCTGGCAACCACCTCTATCTTTGCATAATGCAGAAATAGGTGTTGGAGTGTGTATATGTCTATCCAGTGTTTTGTGGCTGCGTACACATTACTGAGCCCACAATGCTTGCACAGTTTCCAGTGTTAGCCTGCCAATGTGCATAATGAGGGGCAAGGTATTGTGGGTGTGGCCTGGACAGGGCGGTCTGGGCAGGATGCATCTGCATAGGGCAATGGCTGGGATAATGTAGTGTGCGACCACCACCTGCAAGGACAATATAGCCACAGCATGTCATGCTGGGAGGTCACTCTCACTCTGACTGAGCAGTGACCATGGCATGACTAGGTTTCCACATAGTGCTAGGCAGTGTTTTATCAAGTGATATTTGTGGGTTCCCGTTTCTGGAGCCCAATCACTGACAAACCTGCTTGGTGTCTGTGCCAAATCCCACGTTTGGGTGCACATTACTCCTCTAGGAACATGCACTATGTATTTGCTAGCAGACTGTCTGCAGTTAGCATGTGTATGGCCGCAACACCTTGCAGGGTGCAGCAGGTGCACACTGACTGCCCTCTGCTGGTGATTGTCAGATCATAGTGGGGGGCAGCTGAGCTGACCAGGCACACTACCTGTCTGCCAGTGGCCCTTTCCCAACTGCAGATTTGCATCAGCTGTCCGTTGCCAGCAGGGCAGTCTGTCATCATATACCTCCACTGCCCCCATTGGAAACGGTGAGAGTGCAGGTCTGTTGGGGCAGATCATGTCCCCCACCCTGACCCAGAGAGGGCGGTTTGCTACATCCATCATCATGATGTGCGACCTGATACACCCCTGCTCCTGAAACAAGTGACAATGGAAAGCACACTGGATATGCACTATGTTGGGTGCACCATGGTCCACAAGGACCAGACATGTCTGGCAAGTACAAATGGACACAGAACACTCCTAAGGGTGTCTGCAATGAATACCTGTCACACACTGGCACTGATAGAGACCTGTATCAAAGCCTACCTCACCCAACGCGGGTACTGCGGACCTGGTGCTGGCCACCCCACTTCACCCTCAGATTGAGCACGGAACAAGCAAAATGGCATGGCCTGTAGGTACGCTGTGCCAGTAACATGCACGGTCATTCCCCCCTACCAAGCTGACGTGCTGTAGAGGTGCATACCCCATCTGGTGAGCAGATGTAAATTGCTGTTCTGCATGTGAATTGCATTATGGGTACTGTTGGTTCTATCCTATCCTGGTAACCACAGCAGACAGTTTGTTCGGTGACCTGCACTCTTTCTTTAGCCAGTCATTGGCATGATAATACCCATATTGGTGTAGCACAATGGTTACTACAATGACCTCAGTGGCAGAGATCATGGGTTCAATTCCTCTCTGTTCCCCTTTTTTATGCCTGTCCTACACAACTACATTCCATTCCTGTAACAGTCATATCTTTGCAGATCTGTGCTGCTGGCACATTATACCCTCATCACAGTTGCCAACCATCCTTCTGTCTATCTGTGTGTGCCAGCTGTATGGCGTCCTGCCCTACTGTGCAGGCTGTAACCTCATGTCCTGCACTGGTACACATTTCTGCATTGTGACTCTTCATGCTTGCCTCTCCTGTGTCTGCTCTGCATGGCACTACCACTCCTCTGTCCCCCTGCCATTCCACTTATCCTGCCACCTCTACCTCCTCCGGTGGACACTGTCGCGTACTGCCCCTGGTGGCCAGTGGTCATAGGGGTAGGTTGGACACAAAGATATTTTTTTATATGAGAGGAGGTTCCTTTAAGAGCAAGGTGCAGCCTGGTCCTAGTAGTTCAGCTCCTATTAAGAAGTAAATTGTGAATGCAGAGTAGAGGGATAACATAGGCTTTTATTTCCCTTTACACAAACAGTTCAAGTGGGTCACAACATAGAGGAAAATGTCCTTTACTTCAGGAATGAAACAAACTCAGGGTAAAGAAAAACTGTTATGCTTCACAGTTGTAACAAGGATTAATTAAGGCTTCCTAGAGTAACTCAACCACTTCAACACTCTTCTTCATTTTAGCATAGAAGTAACACTCTGGAGACAGCATATATTATTTACAAGTCTAGCAGTGATTCTATACTGCTTGTAACACATAGAGAACAGTCCATCTCCTCTTGAGACAAAAGACTAGGCTCCACAAATTCCATTTGCATCAGCTCTGAGTCAGAGTTATCCCTTTCTGTATCTGGGGTTTCTCTGGCTATTGGAAATGGCCGGTCGCTATTCTTATTCTCTGGATGTTTGTAGAGTTCTTCTAAGGTTCGCCAGTGAGTGTGGCCTACCTTTGTGCTTTTACCATCTGGGTTATACAAGGTAGGTTTACTTTCTTTTCTTGTAAAACGAGCATTGCTTTTAAAAGGGCACTTATGAGATGAGCTTTTTCTCTTAAAAACAGAGTCAGCATACCTTGGCTTCCAACAGCATGTAGAACAGGAACGTTCTCCTTCCAGTAGTTCTCCTGGGATACAATCCTCGTGCCAGTCTTTTCCCTGAAAGCTCTTGTTACCTTTCAGTCTGGTCACTGGTTCCTCCGGTAACTGCAGGCCTCTTTCCAAGCCTAACTTCTGGCCTCTTCCTTCAGCACTGCTCTGCTTCCCAAAGTGACTGTTCCTTTGCTCAGCATTGCTTTCCCATTCACTCCTAGGGCTTAGCTCAATGCTCCTGGTGGTTCTCTCTAGTCCACCTCTACCTCCACCCCTCTTCCAGTCTCCAGCCTCTTGCTTATAAAGCTCTCCTGTGTTTGAGCTTTCCGGGATGCTTGTCAGGTGGTGTCGATTAGCTAGGTGTGTCCAGTTAGCCCCTGTGAGTGCATGCCTACTCCCTCTAGCTGCTCTGTGTGGGAATTGCATCCCGTGCACATCTTTTATATTATGAAAAACAGCTTCTTTTCTTGCATCTTTGCTTCCATCAGCTCCTGCTGCATGACAACACGTATTCCCATCCTCTGCCACACACTGTCATTGTTGCACTTTACAGTACCATCACCCTGTACTGCCCCCGATATGTTTGTCCACTTTACCAGCTGCCACATGGGCTGCACACAGATTTGGCAGGTCCATCAGCTCCAACATCTACTTCCTTCCATCACTTGTTCATTGCCTTTCCTTGGTGCTCTGCACAGTGTTAGGGTTACATCTGTGTTTGGCCCATACAGTTCATGCTTGTGACCTTGGGGCACCTTACTGCCCTTGGGCACCATATCTTGTGTCACCTTAGCCTCCTTGGGCCTTCTTTAGCGGCATCTTAGGTTCGGCCAGCTTATGGGGCACCTTATATGCTGCCTTGGAGGGTGCCAACCTTTCATGCCGCACTCTGGGGAACATTATGACCCGCATTGCATGACGTTGTGCTTTATGATGTGCATTATGGTGCACTCTAAAAGGTGCATTAGGTTGCGGCACTGGGGTGAGGCTTCTTTTGGCTGACAGTACAGATTGTTGGGATGTGTCTGACTGTTACAAGCAGCAAAAGGAATTGCCACAGACAGCTTTTTAACTGAGCCCACTGAGGGATCAAACTCATGACCATTGTATCAGCAGTCACTGTCTTCACCAGTGTGCTATGCCTCTCTTGCTTTGATCACAGGCTTATCGCGCGAAAACCAGCCATTGCTACCTTAACGCCGGAACGCCCACTACCTTATATGGCATTCGTCATGTTAACATTGCAACTAGTGCCGGTAACATTAGGACCGTTTAGTAAACATACCCCTTAGGCTTTTAGGTAGGAAGTTGAAATCCAGAACCTTCAGGGTAGCATTCTCTGAAATGCTTCCTGTTCCACGCACAGGGCCCAAAAGGCAGGCAGAGATCCAGGGTCTCAATGTGTGGATGAGACAGTGGTGCAAGGATGAGAGTTTTGGATTTGTTAGGAACTGGGGAACATTCTGTGGAAAGGAGGGGCTCTTCCAAAGGGATGGGCTCCACCTAGGGTTGCCAACTTTTTCACCGAGAAAGACCCGACACCTGTGGCTTGCCATGCTCCACCCATTCTCCGCCCCTAGTCCCACCCCTGCCCCGCCCCCAGCCCCACCCACAAAAATTTCCGAGGATACGTGTAGGCTAACTTCCTTGGTCAGATAATAATTAAACTGGGAACCCCAAAATCCAAACATGAAATGTACAACACTGGAGAAATAAAACTATAAAGTAATTTCCTCTTGCACTAAAGAAAAACGCAAAGATGTTAGCAATACACACTTCCCAGACCAGACATATTCCAGTTAATAAATTCAAAATAAAAAGTATTTTTCTACCTTCTGTTTGGGCGTTTTATTTTTCAGTTGCAATTGCTCCAGTCACTTTCTTCTGGTTTCTTCGTGTCTTCTGCGAGCTATCCATTTGTCCTTTCTTCTCTTTTAGATGTTTTCCATTCTCTCTCTATTTCTGCTTTAACATACTGATTGTTTCCCTTTTGCTCTTTCCCCCAATTCTTTCCTTATTCCTTTATCATCCGTTTAAATTTCACGCTTCCAATCTCAAGCCCCTCTTACTCTCCCAATACCGGCCCATCATAGACTTTTCTTCCACACAAAATATTTTTTCCCCTCTCCATTCTCATTCCCCATCCATTGTAGTCCTCCCCCCAAATCAATTCCCTTATAGTTCTAGGCCCACCCAGCATCCACTCCCTTCTAGTCCCATTCTCCCATGCCCCACATCAGCCCATTTCCAGTCCTATTCCAGCTCTTCATCAGCCCATTTCCAGTGCTAGCCCTCACATCACAGGCCATTTCCAGTCCTAGCTCCCCCCCCAATCACAGCCCATTTCCAGTCCAAGTCCCCCATCACAGCCTATTTCCAGTCCTAGGCCCCCCCCCCACCATCACAGCCCATTTGCAGTCCGAGTCCCCTCGCACCATCACAGCCCATTTGCAGTCCTAGCCCCCTAATCACAGCCTATTTCCAGTCCAATATCCCCATTCCTCCTCCATAGCCCTTTTCCAGTCCAGGTCCCCTCCACCCCCATCACAACCCATTTCCAGTCCATGTCCCCCCCCCCCATAACCCTTTTACAGTCCAGGTCCCCCCCCCATCACAGCCTATTTCCAGTCCAAGTTTCCCCCCCCCCCTTAGCCCTTTTCTGGTCCAGGTCCCCTCCATCCCCATCACAACCCATTTCCAGTCCATGTCCCCCCCCCATAACCCTTTTACAGTCCAGGTCCCCCCCCCATCACAGCCTATTTCCAGTCCAAGTCCCCCCCCCTTAGCCCTTTTCCAGTCCATGTCCCCCCCCCTTAGCCCTTTTCCAGTCCAAGTCCCCCCCTTTAGCCCTTTTCCAGTCCAAGTCCCCCCCTAGCCCTTTTCCAGTCCAAGTCCCCCCCTTAGCCCTTTTCCAGTCCAAGTCCCCCCCTTAGCCATTTTCCAGTCCAAGTCCCCCCCCTTAGCCCTTTTCCAATCCAAGTTCCACCCCCTTAGCCCTTTTCCAGTCCAAGTCACCCCCCCCTTAGCCCTTTTCCAGTCCAAGTCACCCCCCCCTTAGCCCTTTTCCAGTCCAAGTCCCCCCCTTAGCCCTTTTCCAGTCCAAGTCCCCCCCTTAGCCCTTCTACTGTCCAACTCCCCCCCCCCCCTTAGCCCTTTTCCAGTCCAGGTCCCCCCCATCACAGCCAATGCAGTCCTTGCCCCCCCCATCACAGCCAATGCAGTCCTTGCCCCCCCCCCCGACCAGCATCGCGGCTGTCTGAGGCTTCAGAGGGAGCCGGGGAAGCCCGCGCGAGGCCCCGGCTCCCTCTGAACAGCCACCAGCGTGAAGAGCCTTTTCCTTCACGCTGGCGGCTGTTCCTGTGAAGCGGCGAATGCTGGGAAAGGTTAAAGGGTATTGCCTTTAACCTTTCCCACCAATCGCGGCTTCACAGGAACAGCCGCCAGCGTGAAGGTAAAGGCTCTTCACGCTGGTGGCTGTTCAGAGGGAGCCGGGGCCTCGCGCGGGCTTCCCCGGCTCCCTCTGAAGCGGAGAAAAGCCGTTTTTTTTTGCTCTGGCCGCTCCCGATCTTGCGGCCAGAGCAAAAAAAACGGCTTTTAAAGGGCCGGTTTTGCCTCTGCGCCGGCAGCCGGCCTGGCCGTGGAAAAACCGGTCAGGCCGGCTGAAAACCGGCCAGTTGGCAACCCTAGCTCCACCTTAACTGGGATGGAAACCAGGCTGCTAGAATTAATCTTTAAAAAGGGGAGAGAGCAGCTTTTAAACTAGATAACAGGGGAAAGCCAACAGTTGCCCAAGAGTTCATGGTTCAGAACAATGTATCCTTGAAGGATACTAACAAAAGATTGAAGTCAGGGCATATCAGCAGAGAGGTTCCCATAAAGACAAAAGTAGCCCAAATGCCCTTTAGTTCAGAGCAGACAGAGCTTAAAGATTCCAAATTACCCCTGCCTACTGATAGCCAGATTCATATGAATAAAATACAGTCTCTAAAATGCTTGTATGCAAATGTTAGAAGTCTAAAAATAAGATGGGAGCGTTAGAATATATAGCACTAAATGAGAAGTTAGATATGATTGGTATTTCAGAGACATGGTGGAAGGAGGACAACCAATGGGACACTCTGATACCTGAGTACAAACTATGTTGTAATGATAGAGCAGATGAAATTGGTGTAGGGGTTGCACGCTATGTTAGAGAGGGCATTGAGTCAGAAAGGATTAAAGTTTTGCAGGAAACAAAATTCACTGTAGAATCTCTATGGATTGAAATTCCATGTAAAAAGGGGAAGGCAATGGCAGTGTGTGTGTGTGTGTGTGGGGGGGGGGGGGTGCTATTGACTGCCTGGCCAAAATGAACAAATGGATGATGAAATGCTCATTAATAATAATGGGTGATTTCAATTACCCTGGTATCGACTGGGCCAGTGTAATGGCAGGACATGCTAGGGAGATAACATTTCTAGATGAAATAAATTACTACTTCTTGAAGCAGCTGGTTCATGAACCGACCAAAGGAGAAGCCATTTTGGACCTAGTCCTTAGTAGAACACAAGATCTGGTGCAAGAGATAAGGGTGTAGGGGCCACTTGGCAATAGTGATCATAGCATGATCGCATTTGATTTAATTAATGGCAAGGTATGGTAAGGAAATCCACAGTACTACCTTTTAACTTTCAAAAGGGAGACTATGATAAAATGAGGAAAATAGTTTAGAAAAAACTAAAAGAAGCAGTTGCAAAGGTTAAAGACTTACATCAAGCTCGAGTGGTGTTTAAAAATGCTATCTTGGAAGCCCAGACCAGCTGTAATACAGATTTTAAGAAAAGTGGAAAAAGTCCAAAAAACGGCCAACATGGTTTAAAGGTGAGGTCAGAGAGGATATTGTTGCCAAAAAATCATTTTTCAGGCAATGGAAAAAAGAGTCAAATGATGAAAACTGGAAACAGCACAAGCACTGGCAAGATAAATGCAAGGCATTGATAAGGCAGGCAAAGAGAGAAGAAGCTTGCTGTGGAAGCAAAAATGCATAATAAAGACTTTTTCAAGTACTTTCATAGCAAAAAAAAACCTTGTGAGAGAGTCAGTTGGACCATTAGATGATAGAAGGGTAAAAGGGGCATTAAGAGGGAACAAGGCCATAGCGGAGAGACTGAATAAATTATTTGCTTCGGTCTTTACTGAGGAAGATGTAGGAATGTTACCCATAATTAAAATGGTATTTAAAGGAGATGCAGCGGAACAATTGAAAGAAATATTGATACACTGGGAAGATGTATTATAACTATTTGATAAATTGAAGGGTAGCAAATCACCTGGACTGGATGGTATACATCCAAGAGTTTTGAAAGAACTGAAATATGAGATTGCAGACCTACTATTAGCAATCTGTGAACTATCATTAAAATCATTTGTAATACCTGAAGTTTGGAGGATGGCCAATGTAACGCCAATTTTTAAAAAGGGTTCCAGGGGTGATCCGGGAAACTACAGAACGGTGAGCCTGATGTCAGTATTGGGAAATATGGTAGAAACCATCATAAAGAACAAAATTACTGAACATGTACAGTAGATAGTTATGGTTTAATGGGAGACAGCCAACATGGCTTTAGTCAAGGAAGGTCTTGTCTTACTGATCTGTTATGTTTTTTTGAAGGTGTGAATAAACAGGTAGCCAAAGGTGAGTCAGTTGATATAGTGTATCTGGACTTTCAGAAAGGCTTTGACAAATTTCCCTCATGTGAGACTTTTGGCAAATTAAAAAGTCATGGGATAGGAGGCACTGTTCTATTGTAGATCAGGAACTGGATAAAAGATAGAAAGCAGAGGGCAGATCTAAATGGCCAATTTTCCCAATCGAGAAAGGTGAATAGTGGTGTACCCCAGGGATCTATACTGAGTCCGCTGCTTTTTAACATATTCATAAATTATCTGGAAATGGGAATAACGAGTGAGGTTATCAAATTTTCAGAAGACACAAAACTATTCAAAGTTATTAAAAGCTGTGAGGATTGTGGAAAATTGCAAGAGGATCTTGATAAATTGGAAGACTGGGCATCAAAATGGCAGATGAAATTTAATGTGGACAAGTACAAAGTTATGCACCTAGGAAAGAAAACCCAAACTATGGTTACACAATGCAAGGTTCCACATTAGGAACCACCACCCAGGAAAAAGATTTAGGCGTCATCGTGGATAACATATTAAAACCCTCCACCCAGTGTGCAGCGGCGGCCAAGAGAGCAAATAGAAATCTAAGTATCATAAGGAAAGGAATGGAGAATAAAACAAAGGATATAATACCTCTTTATCGTTCCATGGTGAGATTGCACCATGAATATTGTGTGCAATTCTGGTCGCAATATCTTAAAAAGGATATAGCGTTATTAGAAAAGGTTCCGAGAAGAGCCACTAAAATGGTAAAGGGATGGATGGATACCCCTATGAAAAGAGGCTAAAAAGCTTAGGGCTCTTCAACCTGGAAAAGAGACAGCTGAGGGGCGATATGATAGAGGTCTATCAATTAATGAATGGAGTGGAACGAGTAAACGTAGATCAGTTGTTTATGCCATCAAAATATAGAAAGACTAGGGGGCATGCAATGAAGCTACAGGGTAACCTCTTTAAGTCTAATAAGAGAAAAAAAATTCACTCAATGTGTAATCAAACTCTGAAATTTGTTAACAGAGGATGTAGTGAAATTTGTTAGTGTAGCCAGGTTTAAAAAAAGTTTGGACAAGTTCCTGGAGGAAAGGTCCATAAACCATTATTAAAGGGGACCCAGAATATCCACTGCTTGACCCAATACAAGTATTGTAGAACCTGTGTCTATTGGGGAAACTGCTATGTACTTGTGACCTAGATTGACCACTGTTGGAAAGAGGATACTGGGCTTGATGGCCTTGGTCTGACCCAGTATGGCTTATCTTATGTTCTTATTTTCAATATATATGGAAACAAAAAATAAGACCATTATTGCAAAATAATAAAACTCATCCAATGAGAAAAGGAGAACCTAAAGACAGTGACATAAATTACATTGAGGGGGCCCCCAAGCAAATTTTGCTGAGGGACCCCCCATTGTCTCTGTGGTGGCATGCAGCCTCTGTGCATTGCCTCCCCCTCCCCCCCACCCCATGAGGTGACAGCGGCAGCAGCAGCAGCATGGCAGACTTACTTAATCCTGTTTGCTGCGCTGTTCCGCTCTTGTAAGTTTGCTGCAGTCCCCTGAGATTGTTCCCCGTCGGGTCGATGTCTTGTGATGTGGATGTTATTGCGAGACTTTGGCCCGGTGAGGAACAAATCCCCAGGCCCGTGGTGAGCTTACAAGAGTAGAGCAGTACAGCAAACATGATTAAGTAAGTTTGCTGCACTGCTGCTACCACCGCCTTGTGGGCCCCTTTTGCCAATCCATCCCCTCCCCCCACATTGCAGGGGCTGCTTGGACTGAATTTACAAATTTACACCAGTGACTAGAACAGGGGTGGCCAACTCCATTCCTAGTGCACCACAATCCAGCCTGGTTTTCAGAATGTCCTAATGAATATTCATGAGATATATTTTCATACAATGGGAGGCAGTGGATGCAAATATACTCCATGAATATTCATTAGGGTCGTTTTGCAAACCAGGCTGGATTGTGATGCACCAGGACTGGACTTGGCCACCCCTGGACTAGAGCATGGTTTAAAACTACAGTTAAACAGAAAAATGAAGAAAAATAGAAGGAGGGGGTAAGCAAGTAAGCACTAAGACAATATGTTATGCCCTGAACCCTCATGAGAGAGTAAAGAAGGGGTCATATAACATGACTGAGCTCCAAGAATGCTTGTGCCATGAGATGAGAGGGATTTGAGGAGGCAAGGGGCCTTTGCAGAGCGCTCCAGTCACAGTACAAGCCACAAGGTGGTTAATAACTCTATGAGGGGAGATCACGTGATGCGGTGAGAGCAGCAGGTCGCCACTTCTAGCGCTCCGGTCCTCCCTGGCCCGAACCATGCAATATTACTGTTCTGAAAACCGAGAACCAGTCAGCGAACTTACCTGTCAAGGCACGGTGGTACTCTTGACCTCGAGCAGCTGACGGGCAATAGCGAGAGTGATGGCAGCCACGGTAAAAACGACTCGGAGGGAGAAGGAGCGGGGCACCCTGGCACCCAAAATGGCTGACAATCCTACAATGCCGAAATCACCAACTTCCCCGCTGTGTGTAGAAGAGGTTTCCGCAGCAGTGGCAGAGGCATTATCAGCTCAATTTACTGCACTGCATGACAAAATGGACACTCTACAAGCCTCTGTCGGGGCCTTGGGAAGCAGGCTTCAAGAAGCAGAAGATCGGATCGGTAAAGCAGAGGATAGCCTGGAGACCCTTACACAAGACCTAATGCTCCTGAAATCCCAACTGCAAGCCCACAAACTGAAAATGGACGATTTGGAAAATCGCTCCAGGCGCAATAACCTGAGGGTGATGGGCATTGCCAATTCGGTCACAGATAACAACCTGGTTCAATATCTGGAAACTTTACTCCCCCAGTTATTTGAAGGTATTGCAGATGGGGGCAAATTGCAGATCGAGCGGGCACATCGCGTGGGGGCTAAGCAGCCTCGCGATCCTTGGCCGTGGGTGGTTTTGGCGAAGTTTCTCTGCTTTCCTCAAAAAGAAGCTATACTTCGAGCAGCCCGACAAAAGGGGGAGATTCTACATGAAAATCAGAGGATCCGCTTCGCCCAAGATTATTCTGTGGCGTTGAGTCAAAAACGCCGGGCCTATGCCCCCCTTTGTCAAAAGCTTCTTACTTTGAATATCAAGTTCTCGGTGCAATACCCTGCCAGATTGCACGTGTTTCATGCAGGGCAACATCGGTCCTTTGAATCCACCGCGGAAGCAGGGCCTTACATTGCAACGCTGGAGAGGGGAGAGTGACTAATATTGGCGGCAACATGAGCAGCTTGGTATGTGTGATGGACAGACGTCTTTGGACAGTGCACATTTAACCCGAGGAGACCTTTGTGCAGGCTTGCAACTTGTAAAGGCCGTTTGCTGGGCCCGGAGGCCTAGCTCGAGAGTACCTCAGAAAAAGGCCCTAGAACCATGCGGCGGAGAAGACGAGGCCTAGACAAAACTCGGGGCGGCCAGTCTGTAGTTATAATTCTGGACTCACAATGGACCGGGGATTAATGTGGGCCGGTCCCCTGGCCAGCCCCGACGTGGAGACTTGCATGGTTTGCTGTTTGATGTGTTTGTTGTTTTTGAATTGATGCTTACGTTTTTCTTGGGGGAATAGTGTGCGTTGTCTGTAACAGTAAGTTGCCAGTGCTCCAGAGCTGTAATGAATGGAGGGGGGGGGGGGACATTCCCCGTGGCTCGTCAATTGAGCCGGGGTAGACAGACTAGGAGAGGTTCTTCAGCCCTATTATTCCTGTGGCGGACATAAATATGCCGGGTATAGTAAGCGAAAAATATGAGCCCTAGCCGCGTATTGCGGCCTGGGTAACTTGTTAAAATCGAACTGGGACATCCTCCCTCATCCGGGGCGGAGTAGGCCTAGGGACATGGAGGGGGGCAGGAGGGGTAAGCCCTAGCTAGTCGGATGGAAGTGCATACCCCCGGGAGGCAAGACTGTTTTGTGCGGCCTCCGGGGGTAACCTACCGCAGGGGGGAGACCCACTTGGGGGCTCCTCCGGAGGGCCTCTTTGGGTCCCTGCCATTATTAAGATCCGATTAGTCAGCAGCTGTGGGGCACTGGCATGGCTGATCTTTGAGGCCTATTGACTATACCGTGGTAAACACAGAAAGAGCAGAAGCAATAGGGGTTTACACCGGAGCAGGGGGGTGGGGAGGACTGCACGCATTTACTGATCTCTAGGAGGTGATCTTCTTGGCCCATCAGGGTCAGTGGAAGACAGAGAGACAAAGAGGGATGGGTGGGGGGGAGGATGGTAGTGGAAAGGGGGGGGTGGGGGGGAGGAATAGTCACATCCGGGAGGGAACGGCTTCGTATGGGGGATGTATTCAATATGCATGGGGGAGGGAGCTCCAGGCTGGGGGGGCCCCCTCGGGGACATGGGCAGTGATGTTGTTGGAAGACTCATATACCATCCCGTCAACCTGAAAATAATTTCTTGGCTTGGGGAACCCAATAAAGAGATCTAAAATTTTGCAGGCTTTGGCCTGGCAGCGAGCCGATATAGCTTTGCTCCAGGAGACCCACCAGACAGCCGAAGAACACAGCAAACTTCACCGGGACTGGGTGGGGCAAGTATGGTGGGCCCCGGCCATGGGTTAGAAAGGTGGAGTGGTGGTGCTGATCCATAAAAATGTCCGATTCGCTGTAACAAAAGAGGTAGTGGATCCCACGGGGCATTTTATTCTGCTGCAGGGCATACTGGGCGGGAAGCCTGTCATATTGGGGAATCTCTACTGCCCCAATGTGCTGGATTCCGTATTGTACTCTCGCCTAGCGTCCCAAATAGAGCAATTGCCTGAAGTGCCACTAATTCTGGGAGGTGATTTCAATGGTGTTATGGACCCCGCATTAGATACTTCAAGGGGAGGGGAGTTAAGGGAAAGACTTCAGTCGGCCTGGGCACTGAGGCGTCTGTGCGCTCGATTGGGACTGGTGGATCCCTGGCGGCTACTGCACCCTGACGAAAGGGATTATACTCACCAGTCTCGTGCCCATGGCTCCAGCGCACGAATCGACTATTTATTGATCATGAAGGGCTTGTTCACCACGGTAGACTCGGCGTACATAGGCCCCGTGGAGATCTCGGACCACGCACTAATTTGGCTTGAGATGCGGTGGCGGGGGGAATGCCAGAGGGAGCAAATTTGGCGCTTTCCGTTGGAGCTCTATAAAGATACCCAGTTTCGTCAGTTTCTGACCCAATGGTGGCAAGAATTTGAATTAGATCACAGTGGGCACCAGGATGATCCCGAACTGATATGGGAAACAGCAAAGGTCGTTCTGCGGGGGGACATTATTGGTTACATGGCCAGGAAACGGAGATTGCGGGCTGAACATATTATTCGCCTTGAGAAGTTAGCTACGAAGTTACGTAGGCGATATGCGGGAACTCCAAGTCCAGCACTAAAGAAACAGCTTTGGGAGACACAAACGGCCTTAAATGAACTGTTACACCAACGGGCGAAGAAGTCCGTTCTGTACTACCAGTACCAATTATATCGTCAAGGGGATAAACCCGGCAAGTTATTGGCCCGCTGTTTGAGGGGCCCCCGGAGTTCGCGATGGGTTGCCGCTCTCCGGGATCATAAGGGGACGCTTCATAGGGAAAGTCCGCAGATAGCCCGTGTCTTTCGGTCATTTTTCCAGACACTTTATACAGCTGAGGCGGGATCTCCCTCACGGATGGTGCAATATTTGAAAGCCTTGGATCTGCCGAGGTTAAGTGAGGCAGAGCGGGCCGTGTTGGATCAGCCATTGACGATCCAAGAGATACAAAAGGTTATTGCTAAGGCGAGTTGTTATAAAACGCCGGGACCGGACCGGACGGGCTGGGGGCAGAGTTCTATAAGATTCTTAATGATTATATCTCTCCTACTTTAGTGGCCCTTCACACAAAGAGATTTGAGCAAGGCGGCTTTAAATGGGGAGGGAACCAGGCATATATTACCTTGTTTCCCAAACCGGGGAAAGATCCCTTTCAGGTGGCATCTTATCGTCCCATTTCTTTACTCAACTTTGATATCAAGACATTGGCTAAGATCCGGGCTGATCGTTTGGCGGGAGTCCTGGGTCAGCTAGTGCACGAATCGCAGGTGAGATTTGTGAAAAATCGTCATGCGGTACATAACCTTCGTAAAATCGTATCTTCATTGGAATGGGTACAGCGTAAACAGATACCATCATTATTAGTGAGCTTTGATGCAGAGAAAGCCTTTGACAGAGTGGATTGGTAATACTTAAATTACTTACTCCCATGCTACGGGCTCGGGAATGCCTTCTGCAATATGGTCCGTAGCCTGTACGCCGAACCGTCTGCAGCGATCTACTGTAATGGGGTGCTGTCGGAGTCCTTTAACTTATGCCGTGGCACTCGGCAGGGTTGTCCTTTGTCCCCGCTTCTATTTGTGCTTTCGTTAGATCCATTTATACGTCGAGTGGAACAATCTTGTGCGATAAAGGGAATTCTTATGGGCTCGCAAGAGTTCAAATTGTCTGCCTTTGCGGACGACCTGCTGGTACATTTGTCTGCACCTAGGGACTCCTTATTCTCGTTGTTACAGGAATTTCATACTTTCCGACGATTCGCGGGTTTAAGTATCAATACAGAGAAATCTGAGGCTTTGGATGTCTCGGGGCATCTGAGGGGTAGATGGCCAGGAGATTTCCTGCTCAGATGGGCTGAAGAGCACTTTAGATACCTGGGCATCCGGCTTACGAGTCAACCTGCTAGGCTCTACCGATGCCACTTCGAATGGATCTTGGGTAGGGTATGGGAACAATTATTGGTGTGGAAATCCCTCCCCTTATCCCTGTCAGGGAGAATAGAAGCGATAAAAATGGTTATCTTGCCGTGGTTACTTTATTGGATGCAGACTCTCCCGGTTTGGTTGTTCAGACGTGATCTTCGACGATTAGAAGGCGTACTTCGGGGTTTTCTGTGGAAAGGAAAGAGAGCGCGTATCCCATATGGCCGGTTGGTGGGTACATGGCAGCAGGGAGGGCTAGGGTTGCCGGATCTAGAGGCATATGCCCTAGCATGCCAGTCGCGACACCTGGGAGATTGGTTGGGTGGAACTGACGTGTATACCCCAAGGGCTTTTGAGGAGGTGCTTGCGGCACCGAATTCCGTACTGGCGTTGTTGCACCATGAGAATAGGCTGAGCTGGGGTAGGGTAGGGGAAAGTGTGTTGCTGGATTCGGTCCGGCGGACCTGGCAGCGTTTGAATGTATATTGGGGCAGGAACTGGAGGGTCTCGAGCTGGCTGCCGCTACAGGGCAACGCGCAGTTCACCCCAGGGACTGAGACCGCAATGTTCCGTGAATGGGCTCGGAAGGGCATCTGTAATCTAGGTCATGTTGTCGGACCCTTGGGGCTATGTAAATCATTTCAGTCCTTACGAGAGGAATATGAGTTGCGGCCTGGCCATTTTTTCGCATACTTACAGATTTCCCATTATGTGACCTCGCTACCGGTGAAGGAGCTTCGGGCGGAGCGCTCAGCACAAATTATAGAGTTTTTTGGGCTGGGTAGTGAGGATCCACCATCTATTTGAGTGCTGAGAACTAGGCTGACTCCCTTCCGGCAGGACTCCGATTACCGGTCTGTAGAACTGGCCTGGGCGGCGGAGATGGGATGCGAGATTCCTTCTGGTACGATTCTGGATGCCCTGCAGCACATCGTTGAGTTGGCGGTGGGGGTCCGTTGGAGGGAAATACAATTTAAATGCATAACTAGGATGCATATTTCCCCTCGCCGGGCCTTTCGATGCCGTATCACAGCGGATGGGCGTTGCCCGAGATGCCATGAACCCCTTGCGACATTATTACATATGTGGTGGGGGTGCCGCCTTGTACGTCCTTATTGGGCAAAAATCAGTTCCTTTATGGCTCGACTGCTGGGGCAGCAGGTGTGTTGGGATGAGTCCCTAGTGGTACTAGACAAATTACGTCCCTCCCAGCCCAAGGGGAAATGGGAACGTTTGCTAGTGCGCAAGGCATGTCTGGTGGGTAAAGGTCCCCTATTGCGGGGGTGGCGGGAAAGACATCCACCTTCTTTTTGGGAATGGCGAAATACTTTTCACCAATTGATGCTCCTGGAGTGTAGGTGTGCGCGGGGTAGCATTAGGTGGTGGCCAGCCTTTCAGAGGCTATGGGACCCATATATTCAAATCCTGAGCCCTGGTACTCGTAATGAAGTATTGCAAATGGGTCTGTAATGACAGGCATAGAGTGGGATGTGAAATGGTGGATTTTGGGGGAGCCTCCGGGAAGCCTTCTTATATGGGAGTGGATGGTGACTAGATGGGAGGGGGGGGAGGGGGTGGGGAGGGGGGTGGTAGGAGGAAGATAGTAACTGGAAAATGCACCTGTATGTTTAACTGTGTTCTGAATGGGGGATCAGAAACAACCCCTGCTCGGAATCTGCCGTTTGTTGTTTCTGTTGTTTGTTTAAAGGTGTTTATAAATAAAGTGTATATAAAAAAAAAATAACAAAAAAATAACTCTATGAGGGATGTTTAGACCTTGTCTGGGAGTCTCTCACAGCTTGGCTGTTAGATCTTCTGGGTTTAGCACTGAGGCAGCGTCCGATTGGCAGTGGAGAGGCAGCATATGGAAAAGGCCAACATGGAGGCATGATTTGGCAAACAGCTGATGGGCAGAAAGCATGGAAAGTCATGAGAAACGTCAGCAGGATGTGAAGTATGGAGAGGGCGGTTGATTAGGGTGCAGTCATCAGGCGGCTGGTTGAGTGCCTGGCTAGGCCGAAACTTACATTATGCCAGTTGACCCCAGTGGGTTTTTTTCTAAGGGTTAATTATTCCACTGGTATGTTACTGTGTTGGAAGTGCAGTAGCCTGGGGACACCAAACTGAGAGGATCGAGAGACTCACTGGGAGCATTGAAGATGGGAAGAAATGATGTTTTTTGGGTGATCTGAGTGCTAGATGTGTCTGTTGGCCTTCAAGGGCATGGAGAAAGGCATGCAATTGGGATTGAGGACAACCTAGATTGCTCAAAAGGCGGTGGGTTAAAGGCCAGAGGCCCTGGGCCATGGGTGTGCTCGCTGGGATGGCTGGGGTCTTTGCAAGGGTAGAGAGTCGGATGAGGGGGGGGGGGTGTAATGGTGCATTGCAGTACAATAGGGTGGAGGGCTGCTTACCGGTAACTAAGATAGCGAGACACAGGTATGAAACTTGACAATGGAGCACAAAGTTGGCCCCAAGCAAGGGATTTTAAAATGGGGCCAGGCAAGTCCAGAATTAGTAGCTCTTTCAGCAACCTCTTACATGCCATTGGCTTTGGCAGCATGCTTGCATCTGGATCTCCCAGGGATGTTGCTATAATCTGTGCTAAGTGAGATTTCCAAGTTTCTAGGAATAGGCCTTCCCTCACCGAGCTTCTACACCAGAATCCACCAGACACAATTAAATAAGAGCAGACTGAACTAGAGTTGAGGGAACAGCAGACTCTGAGACGTAAGCCACAACCACCTTCTGCCTAACCATGCTGGCACTAAGCTATGCACACCAAACAGTAAAAATATGGAGCCCTCCAGAGCTCAGTGTTCAGCCCCTGCACTTATGTGATCACTAAGATTTTAATGCATTCAGAGAAGACAACCATTTTGGAAATAAATAGGCCTTAAGTCATGTTATAGGCTCAGTATAAGTCTCCATGGTAACCCTATGCATTAGGTTCTCATATTTTAAATGACTGTAGCATTTCTCTGCTAATTTACTAGGTTAAATTACACAGAAATGAGGAAAGAAATTAAAAATATGGGTTATTAACACAAGACTATTTTTTCTTAGCAAAAATGCACATCACTTATGTAAATGGCATGAGTTTTATGTGGAAAAAAACAGTAAAAGGCAAATTAGTGGATCTGCATATTTAGATTAAGATATATAAGATGGAACTGCAGAGCTTTGCAGATATTGAGATGTTTCTCTGGAATATGAAAAGGGGAGCTTTCCATTTTGTGGGAAATCAATGCACAGTGCAAGTGGTTCTGAGTAGCAGGACAACAGGAATCCAGTGAAGTTAGTATACTCTGAGCCCCCTTTTAGATAGCATTATTAAAGAGACATAAAAGTGTGAATATTGAAGCAGAGGGCAGAACTTTGCAAAAGACTTTGCCAAATGTGAAGCTTTTTATAAAATACATGTAAAAACATGCAGGTGTGAAGGTAGATTTGTTGCCACACACAGTGGAAAGAAGCCATTTTACAAATCTAAGGGGCCGCTTTACTAAAGAGTGCTGGGACGTTGCATCTAAAATGCCAAAGTGCCGAAACTATGGTGGGTTAGGTGCAACATCACTGTGTTAACCGTCAGGGTTATGCAAAGCATTTCCACAACAGTTAACATGAAGCACTTTCACCTAATGTGCAGCACATTAGCAGAGGTGCATTTAACCTCACCTACTGAGGTGGCATTAGGTGAACCCATGCCGATCGCGATGGATGTGCACCCTGCACTTATTGCATAAAGCGCACCACTCCCATTCTCTGCCCCTACTACTACTACTGAACATTTGTATAGCGCTACAAGACTTACGCAGCACTGCACAGATACATGTAAAAGACGGTTCTTGCTCATCAGAGTTTACAATCTAGTCAAGACAGACAACACAGTAGCTGTAGACATGGGATACATCTAGGGTGAATGGCAAGGAAACACAAAGGAGATCAGGTGAGACAAGATCCGAAAGCGGCAGTGAAGAGGTGATTTTTCAGCCTAGATTTGAAAAGGATCAGAGAAAGGTGCCTGACGTACAGACTCAGGTAGTTTGTTCCAGGCATAAGGAGCAGCAATGTGAAAGGAGCAAAATCTGGAGTTAGTAATGGAAGCGATTTTCCAGAAGAGCAGAGTTCCCGAGAAAGGCTATAGAGAGAAATAAGAGAGGAAAGGTAGTGAGGAACAGCAGAGTGAATGCACTTATAGGTCAGCAGGAAAAGTTCGAACTGGATGTGGAAACAGATAGGGAGTCAATAAAGTGACTTGAGAAGAGGGGTAATATAAGCATGATAAGGCTGGCAGAAGATTAGCCGCACAGCAGAGTGTTGAACAAATTGAAGGAGTGAGAGATGATTCAGAGGGAGACCAGCAAGGAATAGGTTACAATAGTCTAGACGGGAGGTTACTAAGGGGTGGATGTGTCTTAGTAGTTCAGAAAGGAATGGATGAACTTTGCTGATGTTGTAGAGAAAGAAACTGCAGGTTTTAGCTATCAGTTAGATATGTGTGGAGAAGGGGAGAGAAAGGAGTCAAAGATGACCCCAAAGTTGCGAGCTGAGGAGGCAGGGAGAAATAGAGAGTTATCCACAGAGACTGAGAAAGGAGGAAGGAGAGAGAAGGTTTAGGAGGGAAAATAAGAAGCTCAGTTTTGCTCATGTTCAATTTCAAGCAACAGTGAGACATCCAAGCAGCAATGACAGAAAGGCAGACGGAGATCTTGGCCTGGATTGCCAGAGGGATTTCAGGTGTAGAGAGGTAGATCTGGGAGTCATTAGCATAAAGATGGTACTGAAAGCCATGGGAAGAGATGAGTCCACCAAGGGACTGGGTATAAAGAGAGAAAAGGAGGGGTGGATCCAAGACAGATCCTTGGGGTACACTAACTGAGAGCGGGATATCAGTTGAGGATGATCCCCCAGAAGAAATGGTGAAAAAGTGATGGGAAAGATAAGAAGAGAACCAGGATAGCACAGAGTCCTTAAAACCAAGCGAGGACAGGGGAGGCGGAGCCAGCCAAGAGTCAAGATGGCTGCATGAGAGACTTGCTCTGGAGAATCCTGAAAGAATCCTGCTCTCCTATGTCTCCCTCCTAGTATTTAGACCCCTCAGAACAGTGGAATCCATTCCTAATGATGACTACGCTTAAGCCAGCTAGATTGGGATATATTTCTGTGCAAAATGTCGAGGCAAAGTGATCCAAAGCAGATCCACTCTCTCTGCAAAAAATGAAGTCATCACAAGAAGGGTCAGATAGTTTACAAAAACGTCTAACTGAAATGCATGCAGTCAAAGGCATTGTGACTGTAAACAGAGATGCCATAACGGTCCATTTAGAGCTAGCAGATCTTAAAGCCAATTTGAGTTCATTCATTCTACGCATGGACAACACAGATGCCACGTTGAAAGCCCACGTGGAATCATTGCTCCAAGATAAAAAAACCTCCAAGTGAGTATGGCAACTGGAACATCTACTGGAGGATTTAAACAACCACTCATGGAGAAACAAAATGAGGCTAGTTGGTTTGCTGGAAGGTACCAAAGGAGCAGACCCAGTAAAATTTCTAGAAACTGTTTTTTCAGAAGTATTGTAGTTACAACTTGCGAGACTTTTAGAAATTGAACAGGCACATTAGGTACCGAAACAGCGCTCCCAACAAAACAGACATCCACGGCGTATGATATTCAGAGTATTGCGATTTCAGCATGCCCAGCTAATCCTACAAATGGCCCGACTAAAAGCTCAAATATAACATGAAGGATCAAAGTTGTCTTTCTTTCCGGACTTCCATAAAGCCACAGACAATGTCAACTCTTGGCTTTTTGACTTCAACTGCAGTGGATACAGGCAACATATGGTCTTTTTTTCCCCACGAGCATGCGCATCACAGTCCACAATCAAATACGGACCTTCAAAGATCTGGATCTGCTGTTTGCATTTCTGGAGGAACATGGGGGGACTGAGATGCAGTAATGTACCATCGACTGCAAGACTCGAGCAAGAAGGTTAGTCTGATTGGCAAGGGCTGCAGACGTCACCTGTAGAAGCAGGTTTTCTTACTGCCAAACCCAATAGGGAGACACTAACAGATTTCACCCCCTGGTTGAACTACATCGTGACACATGAGAATTTGGTATTTCCCTAAAAAATAAGAATGGAATAATTCTGTTATGGTACTACCCTATCAATGCAGAGACTTAAAAGGCATATTAATTGCCATTTGTGTATAGTGTTGAAGGGTGTGTTCTGTTGAGGGGAGAAATACGAAAGTGCATATAGATGTAGTGGATGATGTGTACGAGAGGTGTGCATGAGTGGTGTGTGAATGGTTTCAGAAAAAAAGAGTGTGGTAATCAGTTTCTTTTGTGGGAGGGGGTATGAGAGGGAATAAGGGTAAGGTCTCTCTGGAATAAGGGTAAGGTGTCTCTGCACTAAGGGATTCTTAGTTGGCTCACCCACCAGCTGTTGCATTATCTGATGTAAATAGTTCCCCCCATTTGCCAAGCATGCTTAGTTTATACTTTTCAATACTATAAATATATCTCTATATCTATATCTATATATCTATCTATCTATCTATCTATCTATCTATCTATCTATATATATATATATATATATTGTGATAAGGTGAGCTATGTGGATGAGATGGAATGGGAAAGAAGTGAGGAATGTACCTTTAAAGACAGATGTAAACAGGGTTCCCATAGAAACCACAAGCCACCGGAGCATGCAGTAGCTAGAGCTAAGCCCTGCCCAAGCAGTGATGTAAGAGCTAGGTTGAGCCCTAACAGCTCTCACGTGTGCAGAGAGGAGGGTGTGGCTGAAAAGAAGCACCATTTTAAAACTGCTTCAGAGTCTGAGGAAGAAGCAAGCAAGAGTCAGGAGAGGAGTCAGGAGGAGAACGGAAGCCATGGTTCTTACTCTCAGAAAGCAGTGGAACCAAGGTTGGAACCTGTCCTAAAGCACCCCAGAGAAAAGAAGCTGGAGAGGTTGGTTTCCACGTGGGGAAGCAGCTCTGAGAGCCAGCCAAGTAAGAGAAGTGGGGAAGACAAGTTTGCTACACTTCCTAACAGAGGCTTTTCTGAAGACGTGGTCAGAGAGCTGAGGAAAAGCGCTGGACGCTGTGCTAGCCAAAAGGCACTGAGAGCAGCTCCAGGCAGGAACAGGAACAGTTCAAGTAAGTGCCATGAATCAGTTTTAGAGGCTGTTGATAAGCTATTCTATGAGAGAGAAACTCCTTCCTTAAACTATGCTGGTGCAGAACAGAAAGAACACTTTTTAGGAAAGCTGAAAGAGTTTCTGCAGAGTGTAAAATTCAAACCTTCTGATATAAGCTCCCAGGAAGATGACTCAAGTGAAGATGTTAAAGAAATGCAGATAGAAACGTATGAAAGTCCTTGTGATAGTGACGTAGCAGAAATGGAATGCTCATTCTGTAAGACAAACAAACTAAACATGTGCTAGGATCAGGCCATGAGAAGAAGTTTGTTTAACCTGGTTTTCGTCAAGCTGAGTGAGAAAGAAAACTCTTGCTAGAAGTTTTAAGTCTGCCTGATGTGATTAAAAGCCATAGCAGTGAAAGGCATTTATCTGAAGAAAGCTGAATGCAGCTGCTGTGGAAAGAATATTCCTGACTTTGATGTTTAAACCTGTTTTGTTCATCTTCTTCATTTACTTTGGAGAATTTATCCTTGCCTTGTTTTGGCACTATGAATTTTGATGCGAGGGGGAAACCCTGAAATAAATTTCTTTGTTTTGCCTAACAAACTGTGTGGTCACACTACTTTGCTTGGAGAGTATCTGAAACTACAAGTCCCAGCATTCAGTGCTGGCGGCCAAAGACTTGGGACAGTACTCAAAAGGGCAAATAAGGCAGCCCTTTTGCCTATCGGCCATTGGCCTAGGCAGGGGGTCACGACAATATATATATATTTATATATATATATATTTATATATATAATACTCACTTCATTCCTCACCATGTCTAGCTACTCCTGTGTTTGTTTGCTTATGGGTGAATGTAATGGGATCCAGCGGTTTATCATATGGTCATACTGTGATCATGGCTAACCCTCTCAAATTCCTATCATTAAATGTGAAAGGGATTAACCATCCTATAAAAGGAAAGAAAATTATGCTGTACTTAAGGAAGGAGGCAGCGGATATTGTGTACCTACAAGAGACACACTTGAATCTTATAGAATCCCGAAAATTAGGGGGTAGACTCTATTTGTCGGTGGCTTGCTTTCCAGCATTATATAAGGAAAATGGAATTGCAATCCTGGTGCAAGCAAACTGCTTTCCTATAGTCTTGCACGCAAAAAATCCTGTGTGAGAGTCAGTTGGACCATTAGATGAAGAGTAAAAGGGATGCTAAGGGAGGACAAGGCCATAGAGGAGAGACTGAATGAATTCTATGCTTCAGCCTTTACTGAAGAAGATGTAGAGAAGTAACCCCTGTCAGAAGTGGTATTTAAAAGTGATATATCAGAAGAATTGTAAGAAATTTGGATAAACCAGGAAGATGTATTACAACTATTTGATAAACTAAAGTGTAACAAATCACTTGGACTGGATGGTTTACATCATAGGGTCCTGAAAGAATTGAAATATGAGATTGCAGACCTACTATTAGTAATCTGTGAACTATCTTTGAAATCATCTGTACTACCTGAAGATTGGAGAATGGCCAATGTAATGCCAATTTTTAAAAAGGATTCCAGGGGTGATCCAGGAAACTACAGACTGGTGAGCCTGCCATCAGTACCAGGCAAAATGGTAGAAACTATTATAAAGAATAAAATTGAACATGTACATAGTCATGGTTTAATGGGAGAAAGTCAACATGGATTTAGCCAAAGAATATCTTGTTTTACGATCTGTTATATTTTTTTGAAGATGTAAATAAACAGGTAGATAAAGGTGAGCTGACTGATATAGTGTAGTGTATCTGGATTCTCAGAGAGCCTTTTAGAAGGTCCCTCATGAGAGACTCTTGGAGAAATTCATGAGATAGGAGACAGTGTAATACTATGGATCACGAACTGGTTAAAAGATAGAAAGCAGAGTGTAGGGCTCAATGGCCAATTTTCTCAATGCAGAAAGGTGAATAGCTGAGTACCACAGGGATCTGTGCTGGGCCTGCTGCTTTTCAAGAATGCAAAAATGACCTGGAAATGGGAACAATGAGTGAGATGATCAAACTTGCAGATAACACAGAATTATTCAAAGTTGTTAAAACACAAGAGGATTGTGAAAAATTCCAAGAGTTCCTTGCTAAAATGGACGACTGAATGTCTAAATGGCAGATGTAATTTAATGTGGACAAGTGCAAAGTTACCACCTAAGAAAGAACAACCCAAACTATGGTTACATGATGCTCTGCCCAGTGTGTAGCAGAGGCCAAGAAAGCAAACAGAATGCTAGGAATCATAAGGAAAGGAAGGAGAATAAAACCAATGATATTAAACCTCTGTATTTTTCCATGATGTGACCACACCTTGAATATTGTACAATTCAGGCTGCCATATATTAAAAAGAATATAGCAGAATTAGAAAGGGTACAGAGAAGAGTGACCAAAATGGTAAAGGGGATGGAAGGATACTCCTATGAAAAAGAGACGGCTGAGGGGAGATATGATAGAGGTATATAAATTAAAGAGTGGAATGGAATGGATAAATGTAGACTAATTGTTTACTCCATCAAAAAGTTGAAAGACTAGGGGACACACAATGAAGCTACAGTGTAACCTATTTAAGACTAATAGAAAATATTTTTTCACTGAATGTGTACTCAAAATCTGGAATTTGTTACTGGAGGATGTCAGCTGTTAGTGTAGCTGAGTTTAAAAAAGATCCATAAACCATTATTGAGAACCAGGGAAATCCACTGCTTACCCTGGGACAAGCATTGTGGAACCTGTGTACCTTTTTGGGAACTTGACATGTACTTGTGACCTGCATGGGCCACTGCTGGAAACAGTATCCTGGGCTTGATGGACCTTGATCTGACCCAGTATGGCATTTCTTATGTTCTTATGATGTAAAACCGAATGAAGAAATTATTCTCCATTTACGTGGATTCCCTTTATGAAATGGGGTATCCACGTCGATTTTTTTGCCTATCCTATCCACATCCAAACCATGCCTCCTCCGTGCCACCTTGAAGTCTCTGTCTGGTGAGGGTCTCCACAAGTAAATAGCAGCTTTCTGAAATCACATTTATACATGCATTCTATTCTGCATAGATAAATACCTCTATTTACACGTGGAGATGCTTTGGAAAAAAAAACACGTTATTCTATCATTGAGGTTCATGTATTAAACTGCAAAATCAAGCTTGATTTTGCATGGGTCATCTAAATAGAAAAAAGGATGTCCGGGTCTCGATATTCACAATTTCCAAAATATTTTGCAAATGAGGTCAACAGGTGATTCCTTTTTATTGGACTAACTTAATCTTTCTTTAACAAACTTTCAAATGTTATTGTCTCTTTGTCAGATTGTTGAAGAAGCAATAGAGTTACACTGGCTTTACATAGTACAGGCTGTCTGCATACATTGTTACAGTTGAAGGAAAGGGGGTGAGATAATAGGCAGAGGTATTGAAAAAGTGATTCTACCGAGCAACTAAAGACAACGAGGCTCAACAGCAAGCAGTTATGGTGTCATATTTTTGCCATTCTGCTGGGAATAAAAGAAAGGAGGTTAGCCTGAATTTGACAGAGCAAATCTGGAGAACTTGTTAAAGGACTCTGAAGAAAAAGCTGAGGAAGATGAAAGATTGTCCTTCTGAAGGAAAGTGCTCAGGTTGAACTGAATTAGGATCAATGGGTATAGGAGATCTGCCAAAGAGGATGGAAGAGAGAATGGACCTGAGTGGTTTTCAGAGCTTGTTTCTTCTTTAAACATCCTAAAAGCCTTATCTCAACCCAGCTATTTTGTGCTTTTTGTTAACTAATTTCTCTGCAAGATGTGATACCTTCTATTAAAGCAATACAAGAATAATCCAAAGAGATTATTAGATATGATTTTTTGAGACCATTTAGATCCCTTTTATGTCAGAATCTATAAGAATTCAGAGGAAACTGTGTTAGGATATTATAGTCAGAGAGAACATATGCAAGTGCGTGCACACTAGGGATGTACACTGAAAACAATTTGCTTTGATTCATTTTTCAGTTTAATGAATTATATAGATCATTTGTGTGTCATTCATTGCCATGCAAGTCAGTGGAGCAAGCAATTTTGCATTCAATTAGGATAATTTAATAACAGGGCACCATGACTACAGAGGTGCCTCCATTGGTGCTATATTGTAAAGATAGGTAGGCGCCTACTTGTTTATAAAATATTATCATATGAGGCAGAGAATGGCCTTGAATGTAGGCATGGTCGCTTACACCTACTCATGGGCATATGTGAATGACTGCATATACTTTATACATGTACCACATCAATTCATATATTTTATAATGTGTGAAAACACAGTGCTTGACCTACAACTTGCATACTAGCATAGTATGCACCTGCATGCTAATCACATACTTTTATATGGTTCTTATTTTATGAGAGGTCATTTATGCATGTGTGTGGCCAATTACACAGAAGAATGACTTTGTAAAATTACTGGTGTGTTCCATCCATTTTTAATCAACCTTGCTTAAAACTTGCTGGTAGGCATCTGCCACAAAGGCAACAGTACTCTAAAACATCAAGAGTGCCATGAAGACCACATAGCACGAAAAGAGTGGCAAAGGGGTACTAAGAGAGGAGTAAAACAGCAGCAACTTTAGCTGAAAACCACAAAGCATTGAGAGAGGGATAAAGTGGCATTGATATTGGTATAAAACCCCCAAATCTTCTGAATGTTGGGCAAAGAGGTGAGGACAGCCACCAACATATGAGGGGGTACCCACAAAAAACAGGAATAACATTGCCGTGGGCGGAGCTTGTGTAGTATGCACTTCTGCCGCTAGGCGTGTATAGTGCAACTCATTGTCAGTTCAGTGCCGCCTGTGTTGTCGACCTGGCTTGTTCTGTTCATCTGCAGTGATTGTTTTTGCTAGCGCTGTTTTGTTCTTGTTTCTTTTTTTATGATGACAAGTTTGAGTGAACAACGTGCAGCTGTGAAATTTTGTTTTCTACTCAGTAAAAATGCTGCTGAAACTGTTTTAATGTTGAAAACAGCTTATCAAGATGACGCTATGGGAAAAAGTCAAGTGTACCAGTGGTTTGCTCGGTTTAAAAATGGCGACATGTCGATTGATGACAAACCTCGTTCTGGGCGTCCATCAACTGCCCGAATCGATGAAAATTTTGAAAAAATTAGAGAGCTTGTGCTCACAGACCGTCGACAGACAATTGATCAACTGTCAGAGATTAGTGGGTTATCTTGGAGCTCGGTTCAGCGAATTTTAACGGAAGATTTGGGAATGAAAAGGGTTGCTGCCAAGTTTGTTCCTCGGGTTCTGACTGACAATCAAAAGGAACATCGAGTTGAAACATGTCGTGTTTTGAAACAGCTTGAAACTGATCCAGATTTTCTGTCAAAGGTCATTACAGGTGATGAGTCATGGTGCTATGGTTACGACCCAGAAACAAAGCAACAGTCAAGCCAATGGAAGACGTCATCGTCGCCCTGTCGAAAAAAATGTCATCAAGTCAAATCAAACATCAAAACAATGCTGATTTGCTTTTTTGATGCCAAGGGGGTAGTTCATTCAGAGTTTGTTCCCCCAGGTCAGACCGTCAATCAAACCTTTTATTTGGAAGTTTTAAGAAGATTGCGCAACAGTGTTTGTCAAAGAAGACCCGATTTGTGGCAGACAGGAGACTGGTTCTTCCACCACGACAACGCACCTGCACACACAGCCATCTCTGTTAGACAGTTTTTGGCCAAAAATGGCATGGTTCCGCTACCCCACGCACCTTACTCGCCTGACCTGGCTCCGTGCGACTTTTTCTTATTTCCACGCATGAAAAGGGGCATGAAAGGACACCGATTTGACAACATTGAAGAAGTCAAGAAAAAAAAGAGGGAGGAGCTGTCAGCCATTTCTAAAGATGACTACAAAAAATGTTTCGAACAGTGGAAACACCGGTGGGACAAATGTATCAGTTGTAATGGAGAGTATTTTGAAGGGGATAAGGTTGTTTTGTAAAGAATTTGAAATAAATAGCTTTTAAAAAATAATTCCTGGTTTTTTTGGGGTACCCCCTCGTACATGCTGCTATAACACACATTTGTGCCGGTACTCTCGTGTCACTCACCACCCCTTTCATGTAGGTTTAAGAGACATGCTGCGGGGTCCCTTTCCCAAGATTTTCCCCCATTTCTTTAATCAGTCCCCGCACCATCTTCCAATAAGGAACTCGCCCTCATACCCACATCCCCTCCAACAAAGTTTCTCCCCCTTCTGTCCCCCATTTTTGACAATGTAACAGGGTCCCAATACATTCTATACAGTACTTTATACACATTCTCTACTATTGGTGTAGCCACTGAAGTTTTCTTTATAAACCTTTAGCCAAATCTTCCAAAGTCTATTCTTAAGTCCCTCCACCAGCACTTACACATCCCTGGTTCTTCCCTCCACCTATCCATCACAATTTTATGCATCGCTGATGGTAATCCCTTAGTTTCTTCCCAAGTGGAGTATAAAATTTCAAAATCTCCTCGTTGACCCCGTTTGTCCCTCTCAGTCTGGCTGGACTGCAAATAGTGGCAGATTTGTGCGTAATACAATTCTTGTCCCACACCTGTGCCGTATTGTTTCTGTATTTCCTCAAACTTTCTCAGGTTTCCCTCTCATCTAGGACCTTACCTACCCCACCCAAACCCAGCCTCTGCCATTCTTGGTAGGCTAGATAAAGCCTCCCTGGTGGGAATATATCATTATAACACAGGGGTGTATTCCAATAAATGTCCTTTTTGCCACATAAGGCCTGTTTTACTTCTGCCACACAATCATGCTGTGATTGACAAAGGGTGACCCATATCCTTACTTGACCCTGCCCACTCCCATCCATGTGTTTTCCCAGAGGTATATGACCACCTAGTTCCTGTTCAATTCTCACCCATTGGGGTCCTAATTCTCCCTTTTTCCACTCCACCAACCCACTTAACATAGCACTCATATAATATCCCTTAAGGTTAGGCATCCCCATGCCACCTTCCCTTGTGGCTGCCCGAGGACTGTTTTCTTGACCCATGGTGATCGTCTCCACCATTTGAAATCAAAAAGCACCAGAGTGCTGCTACAAATGGCCCACCCACAACCCACACAATTAAATGAAAACTGAATGCAGATAGTCTATATGTATGTCCTGTCATATCCTTCCCTCCTGTTAAATGTTCACCTCCAATTTCTGTTGTTAACCTCTTTGATTGAATGATAAGGTGGTATACAAAACTGGTTAAAAAAATAAATAAAAAAGTATTTTCTGCCAGACTCATAATATATCATCTGATAAACAAATGTGGATTGTTGTAAATAAAAATAGCATCCTTGGCAGAATATTCATTTTAATGGTTGCTATTCTTCCCACCCAGGAAAGGATACCCCCTCCCATCTCTGCAAGTCCCCCTTGATAGGCATCCAAAGCTTTTGGTGATTCAGGTGATATAATTCCTCCCAGATGGCCCCCATCTGTATGCCCAAATACTGACTTGACTTCTTTGCTCACCTAAAAAACATAAGCATCCCTCAAGCGTTCTTCCAGCCCTGTTTCCAGGTAAATGCCTAGTATCTTAGTTTTAGTAATATTCATTTTATATCCTGAATACCGGCTATAGATTTCGATTTCCTTCAAGAGTTTAGGCAAAGAAGTCAGTGGCGATGTGAGTGTAAATAATGTCATCCGCAAAAAGGCCTACCCTCTGTATATCTCTATTTGCGCTCACTCATTCAGCTAAAAGTTCAATTACTAATGATAATAGAAGAGGGGATAAAGGGCACCCTTACCTGGTGCCCCTATTTAACTGAAACTGTTTAGAATACCTTCCGTTTACCCTAAGTCATGCTATCGGCTCTGCATATAGGACCTTAATCCATCTGATGAACCTCGGTCACAGGACCATCCGCTCTAAAACTCCTATCATAAACTCCCATTAGACCTGGTCAAATGCTTTCTCAGCATCAACCGCCACCAGTATCATATTCACATTCTGGGCCTTCCATATCAAATTTAACAGTTTACGGACATTATCCCTTGTCTGCCGGCCCAGGATGAACCCAGCCTGGTCCTCTCTAACTACCTCTGGTATTACCCCTTTCAACCTGTTCACTAGTATCTTAGCTAATATTTTTACATTGAAGTTTATCAGTAATATTTGTCTATACGATCCATATACCATCCTTCCTGGTTTCAAGGTAACTTCTATCCCAACCTCAGACATCATGGGGGGCAGTCTTCCACTTTCACAGGTGTCATTAAGGACCTCCCCCAATTTCCCAGCCAACAGGACTTGAAATTTCTGATAGTAGACTTCTGTGTAGCTATCAAGGCCAGGAGCCTTCCCCTTCTTCATACTACCAATTGCCCTCCTCATCTCATCTATGGAGATGGCTTTATCCAACTGCTCTGCCTGCACTGGTGTGATGTGTTGTATCCTGCAGATAGTCCATTACATCCTGCTTATTGGCCTTAAGCTCACTTGTATATAGCGCTTTATAAAATTTACAAAATACGGCATGCTTCTCCTTTTCTGCAAATTACAATTCCCCTTTCTCATCCCTGATTTTTACAATTTATTGCTGCTTTTCTCTTGCTTTCAGCCTATATGCTATCAGCCTCCCTGCTCAGTTCCCCCATGTAAAATAAGTTTTCTCTGCCTTCTGGGCCTGAAATGCTATTTCCCCGCTCATCAATCTCAACAGCTGTCTCCTCAACTCTTGTATGCTTGGTTGGACGCTTAGACCAACTTCCAAGGCCTTTCACATTAATAGACACAAACCAACACTCTCGATCAAATCCACTCTTGGCCATATTATCACCTCTCCCCTCCCCTTGTGCTTAGTACAATCCCACAACTGCCCCCCCTCCCTCCCATCTCTCCCCTTGAATATAGTCTTGTACCCTCTTGACACTCATACCTCTCCCAGAGCAATGCATCATCTGTCTGGTTTCCCCCATAATCATGACTATAGTGTTCATTCCCTTCAAACCCCTCTTCCATTCTTTCCTCCCCCCTCACACACATCCCACTTCTCTGCCACACACACCTTCTTTCAGTAACCCCCCCCCCCCTTTATGCTGGTCCCCTCTCAATCCCTCCTATCCATCCCTTGCTCTTGCATCCAACTTATTGATCCCCTCCCCCCCCCCCCAAGCTTCTGCTCATTATACCTTTAAACAGGCAAACCTTAAAATATTTCAGCAAAGCCTGGTGGAGGCATCTTCTTAACCTCTCAGTCTTAGACAACCTACTTAAACCATGTCCACTTGCATGCCCCTTTAGTTGTTTTCACCATCCTCTCTTTTTTTTCCCCCTTGTTGCCTGCACTTTTTGCCACGATGTCCTTTTTTGTAGGTCAGGCATCTCCTCCTCCTCTGGTACCACCACTCCAACTACTCCTAGTATCTTCATTTCACTGGCCGCTTCAGTTGGGGACCACACAGTTTTTGTTATACCATTAATCATGAAGGCTATCCTTGCCAGGTACAGCCACCTATATTTGCATTGTCTTTGTCACAATGCTTTGGTCACAGGGTGAAAAGCTCTTCTTTTTGCCAATGTGGCACCCCTTCCAATTCAGTTTTTCCTGCCCCCTCATCTTTTGCTCAATACAGTTCTTTATCTCATACTCATTCATATCATTTGGCTTTTGTTCATTCGGCGGTCCCAAGGTTCTATGTGCTCTTTCTATTTCACCTTATGAACCAGAGTCAGCACTTCCCCCATATTCAGAATGGCCAGACACATTTCTTGTGCCACCCTAGCAGCATCTCCAAACTCCACTGCTTCTGGGATTCCCCGGAGGTGTAAGTTATTCCTTTGCAATCGATTTTCCATATATTCCATTTTAGTTGCTAGTGCATTTTTCTCAGATGCCAATTCCTCAGCCATTCTGCACACCCTGTCCATTTTTGTTTGTGTCATATTCATACATTTCTCACAATCCACAACATGGAGGCCTAGCTCTGCTACCTTCCTATGTAGCTCATTTACTAAGTCTCCAATCTCATTCTGCCTCTTTCAGCTCATTTTTAAGCTCCATGAACCAGCTTCTCATATCCGCCCGTGTCGTTGGCAACAACTTGTCTGCTGAGAGTTGCTTCCCTTGCCCCCTGTTTTCTGGGAGCATGCTTTCACCTCCTCCTCCCTCCACTGCAGTCATTTTTGGGGCCTCACGGTACTCACTGTTACCCACAGAGATCACATAGTCACAGAGGTCTGTTGTTTTTCTCAGGGTCACCATCCCCATTTGCATGTTGCTTCATTCTCCATTCATCCGTTGATGCTGTGCCCCTGGATTTGTTCTATAGGATTTAAATATGGTTTTATGGAGTACTGACGGAGCTCTCTCCTTAACTGTCCATCTACACGGGTGACGTCATTTCCTCTGTGCCATGCATTTTCAATGTCTTAATAGCAGGAGGACAGACACATGCCCCTTAATGGTGGTGAGAGCTTCCATGCTACATTCATGGCCCCAGCAATAAGCTACCAACATGTTCTTTAGTAAACATGTCCCTAAATGTTCATATATATTGTTGCTCTTTCAAAAATTAGTTACTATAGACCAGTCCAAAATTAATTATTTAATTACTTTATTTATTTATTTTGTATTGTTCTGAAGCTTCTGGGGAAATTTGATTTGTAACATGTGAAAACAGAAACTAAATAGAGGTGGAGTATGTCTTCTGTTGTACAGTTTGCAGCTGCAGCACACACAGTCTGTTTGTTTTTTTCTGACACAGTCTAAATTAGGAAGCCTGATCTCTCTCTACCTTGGCCTGAGCCCTAAGTGTACTATTATTTAATTTTTTCTAAAGCTGATGATATTTTTCAATGTTCTCCTAATTTTTAACTCTCCAAATCTGCCGCTAATAAGCCACATTGTTTCTCTAAAAGCCAGGAAAGAAATCATCAGAAAATGGCATTGCTTTCTGTTTTCAGTTTCCTGCTGGCATCATTACCCATGGGATTTATGAAGAGAGAGTCTGGGATAGGTTAGTTTTGCTGCTTGTCAAAAATTTCAAAGTGATTGGTAAAGCGATTCTTGCTTCTTTTTCATCCTTGTCTAAGATGGCTGCACTGTGTTTGCCCCAGCAGGGAGGTAAGCTATTTTTCTGGTCCCCTATTCTATAGTGAATTTGAAAATTAATGATTTTCAGATCATCCAACCATTCAGTTTGTTTGAAGCAAACAATCCAAAAATATCCTCATTTTCCATCTTTTATCATTAGTTTTAAAATGAATACTAGCCTAATTCACACCACTATGTTGAAAGTGAATTTTAAAACTGAGTTTACAAAGTGTCTAAATAATCTTTCAAAGGTATATTCTTCAAATCAGCATAAAAGAAAATAAAAGCGGCATTTGCTTGCTAATTAAAAACAATGATTGCCTAATCAATATTAGCCCCCATGAAATGACAACAAAATACAGCCAAGCTACTGAAGCAGATACAATATTGACATTTAAACAAATACTGTAAACAGATGCATGCTTACTCTTCTACTTTGCATTAATAGCACAGAAAAAAATAAAAATACCATGGGGAATACATGGGTCTTTTCGAAAGTTCTCACCCTATTGGTTCTGAAAAAAGCTAAATTTTGTATAGAATGTGATACTGATGTGGTACATGAGCTTTTGAGACCCATAGGCCCTTCTAGTGACAGATGTTTAAATATCTCAAACATATGTCATGCACAGGACTCTGTGTGTGAGCTAGTTATGGATAGGAGGTCTTTGTTCACTGTACTGATCTCAAATCTCGCTCTGATGATCTCCTAATAACTTACTTTGTAATCCAACCACTGATGTACTTTGCTTCATATAAAAAAAATAATAACAGGAGCTAGAGAGATTGTAGCTGTAAAGACTGTCAGTTCATATCAGGACAACAACAACAACATAATTACAAAACAAATCCACAGTCCATTCTTGACCAGCTGCTATTATCTTCAAACTAAAACAAAAAGGAATCCATTGTCCTGGTGATCCTGTGTCACTCACAGATCATTTACAGGCCTTAAAAGTTGTTTATATTTCCTTTAATCCCATCATCCATATGTACATCAATTTACCAGCAAGAGATGCAAGCCCAAATATAAAGGAAAATAAATCAAATTAAGTTCTTATAAGTCCTACCAGCCTCTCAAACTCTTACAGCAGAAAAAAGATCCAGTCCAGGTTTTCCAGCATACTGTCTCATTCCTAGATTGTCTGTTTCTTCCCTGCAGAGCAGAAAGGAAGGTCCTTCCCCCTCCATCTCTCACTCTTTGAGATGCTCAAACTTCACACTCACGCTGCTTCTTCAAAGAAAAACTAAATGCTGCAATATTCTCACTTTAAAATCACAGTTAATCCACCTTCTGTATGCCTGGGCAAACCCTTGATCTTACATAACTTATCCTGAAATTCACAAACACTTAAATAGAATCCTGTAATGGGCTTAAAATATACTCAAACGTCAAAAACGACAACCCAAAACTTTGAATCCACAGCGATTTTGTTTGTCAGACCTTCTTTGCACTATATACTAGCCCAGATACAATTAGATATATTAATTGTCCATTTTACTTTTATAAATTATCAGAAGTGAGCATTCTCCAACCAAATGATCTGCATTACAAGTTTCATTCCAATAAGTGGCACCTTATACCGACACAATATCATGTTTCAAACAATTACAATTTAGTAGGCTCTGCTTCAAGGTATAACCAGAATAAGCATTATACTAAGCTTATGGACATTTAATTTCTTCCACACACAGAAAATTCAAGCTCATGCATTCTACGAGGGTTGTTATTTATATTTCTGGCCTAATAATGAAAAAAACAAATATTTATGATCAAAATTAGTTTTATTGTTTTTCAAAATATTCTCCATGAAGATCAATACACTTTTGCATGCGTTTGAACCAATTTTCGAAGCACTTTTTCCACTCCGATTGAGGTAACTCCAAAACATGCGTTTTGAATGCATCAACCGCATCTTCGGGTGTTGAAAATCATTGACCACGCAATTTTTTTTTGATGTGCGGGAATAAAAAGAAGTCATTGGGTGCCAAATCAGGGCTGTACGGTGTATGACCCATCAATTCGATGTTTTGGCCGGTCAAAAATTCCTTTCTTTGAGCCTATGTGTGAGAGCTTGCATTGTCATGATGAAGAATTATTCACCTCTTCTTCGACTTTTTCCGAATTTCTCCGTAGACTTCTGGTAAACAAATGGTTGTGTACCATTCAGAATTGACCATCCTACGTTGCTCTAATGGCACTGTCGCCACGTGACCGGTAATGCCGAAGAAACAGGCAACCATTTGCTTCAATGTGCTTCTTCCGTGAACAACTTTTGTTGGATTTGCCTCGTCTTGGAAGACCCATACAGTCGATTGCTGTTTTGTTTCGGGCTCATATGCATAGATCCATGATTCATCACCTGTGTAGATGTTATACACAGTCTTTGATGCACCTTGAATGTATTTTTTCAACATTTCCTTGCACCAATCGACATGAGCCTTCTTTTGAGCGTTTGTCAGATTATGCGGGATCCAACACGAACAAATCTTTTTTACGGCCAAATGATCATGCAATATCTTATTGATGCTTGTCATACTAATGCCCAAAGATGCTTCAATCTCACGGTATGTCACATGACGATCTTGCTTTATCAGTTCACACACAGCATCGATATTTTCTGGCACAACAACCGATTTTGGACGACCCTGATGGAATTCGTCCTGGAGCGAACGTCGGCCACGATTGAATTCGTTATACCAGTTTTTTACAGTGCTGTAGGATGGTGCTTTATCGCCGTATAAAAAATTAAGTTCATTGATGCACTCTTGTCTTGATAATCCACGTCAAAAGTTATGAAAAATAATCGCACAAAAATGTTCACGAGTTAATTCCATTTTTTGCCCGAGATGAATTTTTCAAGTTACTGTAAACAACAAATCGCGCTCAAATGATAAAATGTTATGAATAAGGTTATGTTCAACAATGTCAGTGTTCCAATGGAACCATTGGATGGCGCCTGTCAACACTTACTGTTGCTAAGGCCAGAAATATAAATAGCAACCCTCTCGTAATACTGGAGTAACAGCTTCAGTTTCCACTTAGGACTCCATGGCTTAACGTCAGAGATGGCCACGGCATCTTTTAAGCATAGTGACTGACAGCCTCTGACGTCTTTAGTCTGAATTTCTTAAAGGGGTGTTTCAAAGCCAGAAGAAGTACAATGTATTATATAAACTCAGCCTTCTCTAAATAGATTTCAAAATGACAAAAAAAACAAAACAAAACTGAGTAAACAATTTTTTTACAAAGTATAATTTTCTAACTTTTAGCAAACGTTGAGCATCATTTACTAACCAGTGTTAAGGCTTACATAGTAGCATAGTAAATGATGGCAAATAAAGACCAGTATGGTCCATCTAGTCTGCCCAGCAAGGCAGTAAGAGTCGGTGCATCTGCCACTCCGTGCAGGTCACCCCTCCCCATGCCTTTGTTTGGGCAAGTACCCACTGCTCCATGTAGGTCGCCCCTGTTTGTTGAGATATGAGAGAATTATGTTTATTTTCATTTTATCCTGTTTCTATGAAGGGATCTTTTGTGTCTGTTCCATGCCATTTTGAATTCTGCCACTGTATTTGCCCCCACCACTTTCATTGAGAGGGAATTCCAAGCATCTACCACCCTTTCAGTGAAAAAGTATTTCCTGACGTCGCCTTTCAGTTTCATGTTATGCCCTCTAGTATTACAGCCTCCCCATCTTTGGAAAAGGTTTGTTTTTTCATTAATACTCTTTAAGTACTTGAAGGTCTGAATCCTATCTCCCCTGTCCCTCCTCTTCTCCAGAGTATACATATTTGGGTCTTCAAGTCTCTTCTCATATGTCTTCTAGCGCAGGCTGCAAATCATTTTGGTTGCTTTCCTCTGAACCATTTTCAGTCTTTTTATATCCTTTGTGAGATACAGTCTCCAAAACTGAACATAATACTCCAAGTGAGATCTCACCAGCAACTTGTACAGTGGTGTTAGTACCTCTTCCTTTCTGCTGGTAATTCCTCTCTGCATGTAACCCAGCATCCTTCTGGCTTTTGCCCCTGCCTTGTCACACTGTTTTGCCACCTTGAGATCCTCAGAAATAATCAATCCGAGGTCCTCCTGGTCCATGCACACCAACTTCTAGCTCCCTATCGCGTACAATTCCCTTGGATTTCTGCATCCCAAGTGCATGACGCTGCGCTTCTTCACATTAAATCTTAACTGCCAAGCATTAGACCATTCTTCCAGCTTTTGTAGATCTTTCCTCAAGTTATCCACTCCCTCAGGGGAGTCCACTCTGTTGCAAATTTTCATGTCATCTGCAAAAAGACAGAGTTTTCCATTCAGTCCTTCAGCAGTATCACTCACAAATACATTGAATAGTACCAGTCCCAGGATAGAAACCTGGGGCACACCACTAATCACCTTATTTTCATCCGATTGCATTCCTTTTACCATCACCTTCTGTCGCATTACAAAATTATGGGGCTGATATTCAGCAGTGGCAGTAAAGGGTTTTAAAGTGCCCGACCACTGCTACTTTGATTAGTGCTGGATATTCAGCACCAGAGCCTATCTAGTGTCTGGCACTGAATATCCAGTTTTGCCAAACAGCGCTGCTGTTGTCCAGTTAGTGATGATATTCAGCCGTTCACTAGCTAGCACAAACAGAATAAAGTTAGGACGGTGATTGACCTGTCCTAATTTTATCCAGTTCTGCTATATGGTTAGCAGCTGAATATCGCCACTAACTGGACGACTACCAGGACTGCCTCTGATCTGCCCACAGACCACCCTGGATTTAACTAGTCTTTTTTTTTTTTGCAATCTATGGGGATATTCATCAGCACTAACCGGATAGTGTTGCTGAATATCATGATCACCGTGGTTTAGCCAGTTAGCAGTACTTCCTGCATGTGGGGCTAAAAGTACCCACTGTAAACTAGACAGCAGGCAATAATGATTGCAATGGAAACTAGCAAAAACATAGCAGGGAGCTGAAGGTACAGAGTGTGAACAGCTGGGCCTTTCAGAGCTTTATCCTTACTCCTCCTCCCAATCACATGGATGCGGAAGGAAACCAAAGGAAAATGTCTAGAAACACTAGCTTTTCCAATAACTGGTACCAATATTCCCTGCCATGGAGAATATACAGTACCTTCATTGGGCACACTAGTTTGTGGGCAGGATAGGAAATGCTGGCAACCTTGGTCAGGTATGACCAAACCCTGCCATTTATCACTGTAGCTATTTATCCTGTAGATTATCCTGTTCAGAGACTCACAGAAGAGTAACATAAGCTTAGTTCAGGAAGTGGTAGATATCGCTATGAGGCCACTGCTTATGCAGCCACTGGCTTTACCAGCATGCCTTCTTTCCACTGCTGCATCACCACTGCCCCTCTATCTCTAGCGTGCTATTTCTTTCACCTGAATTACCAGCTTCTCCCTCCCTCCTTGGAAAAATTGCATCGAAGGAAAAATACAATCATTGCATGCAGAGGTAGCCCTGATAGGTACCTAAAGGGATTAAGATCAAAGATATTATGGAAGATCCAAGACCTCATGCTGAAGCATGCTACATTAACAGAAGACGACCTGAAATTTATGTTCCAACAATAAATTGAAAATAGCAGCAGAAGTACAAAAATGTCAAAGATACAAAGAAACCAAGAGAGAGAAAAATATCAAAATTAACTATTTAGAAAGAACCCAAAACAATTTTACATGGAACTGGGAAAGAACATTAGTTTAGTAAAAGCACCACCAAGCACAGCTGAAACCAAAACCTTCTGGAGAAAGCTATATGAGGACCGTATACAGCACAATCAAGAAGCAGAATGGTTACCCCTGCATACAGGAAAAATCAAACATCAAACCTATGGAATGGCCTGTAGTAACAAAGAAAGAATTGGAAAACAGGTTAAACAAGCCTCAAACTGGAAGAGCCCTGACCCAGATGCAGTAACCAACGTTTGGCTCAAACAGTTAATATCACTCCACCAAGACCTGGAGAACTGCAAAAATCAATTGTTTGAGCAGCCGGACTTAACACCACAATGGCTTACTACAGGAAGAATGTTTCTCCTTCCGAAGGGAGACCCGAGTAACATTCCTAAAAATTATAGACTAATAACGCGTTTGCGTACAATCTATAAGCTGTTCACTGCAATATATGCAGACAGAATATACAATCGCATTGAGCTCAATAACATCATGGCGATAGAGCAAAAGGGCAATAAGAGGGAAGCATATGGAACCAAAGATTAGCTAATGTTGAATAAGGCCATCATGGCCAGTGTGAAGAAAGGCAGAAATCTCAGTAAAGCATGGATTGATTATAAGAAAGCTTTTGACAGCATCCCACACTCTTGGATAATATATTGTCTTGAACTGTATAAAATAAACCCTGGCTTGATAGAATACATTAAGGGGTATGTTTACTAAATGGCACTAATGTCGCGGCTGCGATGTTATCATGCGATACGTGATGTTATCACGTGATAATGGTGCATTACCATGCGAGAATGTCACGTATCATGCGATAATGTCTTTGGCGTTGTTAAGGTGCGCAGAGGGTGGATTAAGGCTTCCCAGAGGGTGGAGTAAGGCTCCCCAGAGGCGGAGAGAAGGGGCCAATGGGCGGAGAGTGGGCGAGGAGAGGCTCCATGCACACTAATGCTGTGAAATGAAGCTCTGAAAATTAGCGCCATTGAAAACCTCGCGCTAGAGGCACATTTGCAGGGGAGAGAGACCATTTCAGTCAGCAATGTGCAGCAAAGGCATTGAAACCAAAAACTGTGATAGTAGTGATACATGTGCAGCACCATCACAGTACCCAAGTACGAGAGGGCACTACTGTGAGGCTGCAAATGGGGTACAGGGGGCAGCAGGCGGGACATGCAGTGGGGCAGCTGGGGCACATGATGGGATAGGCAGATGCCTAGGTAACACAGGAATGTAGAAGCAGAAAACCAGCAAGACAGCAACTGACCAAGGACAAACATGGCCACGAGTGTGTGTCCCATAGTGTCCCAGGGAACAGTACCCAGCAAGTACCCCAAATGGCACAGAACATTGGCAGGTGGTGCTGGGGGGAAGTATGGATGTCTAGGCAGGTACTCCTGCCCCATATCATGCACCATAGGCAGCTGCCTACCGGCACACTGGATGGCCTGGGACTGCGCACCACCGGCACAAGGGCATGTCAGAATGGTGGCAGAGGGGGCAGTGGCATCTGCCACAGCAGATCACGGCCAAGCCCCGTTTAGGTGGGTGCCATGCACTACAACAGACAACATCTGTCTGACGAACAGTCATGGTATTCCCAGGGAATGATCTGCCTCTGTGGCAACAGTTTGGTGCAGTACACACAGGCAGTGTGTTCAGGGGCAGAAGGTCACAGGTTCAAGTCCCAGCTGTGGCTCCTGCAAACCATGTCCCTATATTTTACCCAGTACTAAACCATGGTAATAAAGACGGAACCATTATTGCAGATAAAAGAAACACGCCATAAACTCCTATGTTTTACCCTACAGAGCACAGACACCATACTCATGTGCAATCCCTAGAGCAGAGTTTCCCAACGGCAGTCCTGGAGGGCAAAACACCATTCAGGTTTCATGCTGTCCCTAATAAATATGCCTGTGCTGTATTTGTATGCACCACCCCCATTGTATGCAAATGTATCTCATGCATATTCATTAGGGACATCATGAAAACCTGAACAGTGTTTGGCCCACCAGGACCGGAGTTGGGAACCTCTGCCCTAGAGCAGCAGCCAACAGGGGCACAAACACCCACACCCACACGCCCCACTATCCGAAGCCTCATGAAGAGTCAGGCTGTTGGGCTCTGCGCAGAGCAGCATCTCCCAATACTGGTACCTGCATACCTTAGCAATGCCGTCCTAAACTTGGGAACACGTTCCACATATATCAAAAGGTTGCTATGATTAATGTCACATAACAAATCCTAGGTTAAACACGATTTGTTAACAGAGATTCATCATAGCAACCTTTCTGATATCTGTGGAGTGTGTTTCAGTTTTTGCTTCTGACAGTGTTTACCACCCCGGGGAGTGACCCCCAACAGTATTGCATACCATGGCAATGCCCGCACTGTGCCCAGGACTGGTGTGTCGGCTAGGGCTGCCAAAAACCTCTCTATTTTTAAAATGCTGGCACAGGTGTGGGAGTGTGTGTATGTCTATCCAGTGTTTTGTGGCTGCCTACACCTTACTGAGCCCACACTGCTTGCACTGTTTCCAGTGTTAGCCTGCCAATGTGCATAATGAGGAGCAAGGTACTGTGAGTATGGCCTGGACAGGATGCATCTGCACAGGGCATAGGGCAATGTCTGGAACATTGTAGTGCCCGATCACCACCTGCATGGACAGGGTGGCCACAGCATGTAAAGCTGGGGGGATCACTCTCACCCTGACTGAGCAGTGACCATGGAATGGCCAGGTTCCCCCATAGTGCTATACAGTATTTTTCTTAAGTGATATCTATGGGTTCCCTTTTCTGGGGCCCAATCACTGACATACCTGCTTGGTGTGTGTGCTCACATCCCATTTTTGGGTGCACACAGTTCCTCCAGGAACATGCACTATGTATTAGCTAGCAGACTGTCTGCAGTTAGCATGTGTGTGGCTGGAAAACCTTGCAGGGTGCAGTGGGTGGAGACTGACTGTGCCCTCTGCTGGTGAATGTCAGATAGAGAAGGAGTGCAGCTGAGCTTTTCTAGTCTTACTGCCTATCTGCCAGTGCCCTCTGTGATGCGTACAGATCTGCATTGACTGCCCTGTAGGGTGCCTATTCCCCAGCAGGACTGGGGTTAATGGTCCCCTCTACTGCCACTAATGCAGAGATGTAGAATGTGGATCTGTTGGTGGAAGATACTGTCTCCCACCCTGACCCACAGATGACAGGTTGGGTGGTGCTACATAATCCGCTTTTGGGGCCAACCACCGCCCTTCTCTTATAACATGTGACCATGGCAATCACACAGGATATGCACTATTCTGGGTGCATCATAGTCCACAAGGGCTAGACGTGACTGGGAAATAGAGATGGACACAGGTGTATCCTAGCTGTGTCTGCAAGGACTACCTATCACACACTGGCACTGAGGGGGACCTGCAGCACAGCCTATCTCAGCCAAGCCAGGTGCTGCGGACCTGGTGCTGGGTGCCCCACCTCACCATCAGGGTGAGCACAGGAACCACTCAATGTCACGGTCTGTAGCTACTCTGTACCTGTAACACACACAGGGTCATTTCTCCCTACCGGGCTGGGGTGCTATAGAGGCGCATACCCCATCTTTTGAGCAGCTGTAGGCTGCTGATCTACATGTGCGGTGCATCATGGGTACGGGTGGGTTTACCCTATCCTGGTAACGACAGCAGACAGATTGTGTGGTGACCTGCAGTCTTTCTGTAGCCAGCCAGCAGTGTGTTAGACGTTATAGAGATATAGCCCACTGGTTACTTCAATGCCTGTGGAGGCAGAGGTCATGGGTTTGGTCCCACAATGGTGTTATTTAATAAGTCTGTCTGAGGCATTTCCTTTTAATTTAAATCAGTGCTGCCAGCAAAATAACCCTCACAGTGCCGTAGCCTAAGATGCCTCATAAGGCGCCCTATAAAATGCCCTATAGAGCACATTTTAAGGTGCCTTGGTGGACAGTGCACTTTATAATGTGCCCTATGGAGTGCCTTATAGGGTGCCTTATGCAGCACCATAGGTTACGGCACTGTGAGGGTGTTTTTGCTGGCAGCACTGATTTAAATTAAAAAAAGGAAATGCCTCAGACAGCACTGATTTAAATTAAAAGGAAATGCCTCAGACAGCCTTCTTACATAACACCACTGCAGAATCAAACTCATGAACTCTGCCTCCGCAGTCATTGCAGTAACCAGTGGACTACATCTTTATTGCTTCTAACACTGCACTGGCATGAACTTAGGGTTAACGCGTGTTAACGTGCCACGGCACACACTATCGCGCGATACAGATTCTTGCTACCTTGTTGCCGGAACGCCCACTCCTTATATGGCATTCTTCACATTATCGCTGCAACTAGCAGTGGTAACATTAAAACGGTTTAGTAAACATACCCATAAGTTCATTATGACAATGTGGCAAACCACACTCTTTTTGAGATATGAAGATGGTCAGTACATCATTCCTGACATTAAGATCCAGCGAGGAATATTTCAGGGAGCTTCCCTATCGCCACTTTTTTTTGCGCTTAATCCTATCAGTGCTCTCATCAATTTTTTGGGAAATGGATCTAGCCTGTATCATAAAGAAAGTAATAACCCAGAAGCAACTTTCCAGCTACTATTTATAGATGATCTGAAGCTCTACAGTTCCAGTGAGCAACAATTAGCAGAGCAACTTTGTGTGGTGAAAAGTTTTTCTGATGACATCAGGATGACTTTTAGTCTTGACAAGTGTGTGAAGGCAACCTTTTTCAGAAGAAAACTGAGTAAAACTGAAAACATCTCCCTTGTTGAGAGTGTGACATCAAAGACCTTGAACAGCAAGGCGTATATATGAGTACATATCTTGGAATAGAGGAAGGAATGACACTCTAGCAGAAGCTATTGAGAGAGAAGATCAGTAAAGAACATTACAGGAAATTAAAATTGTTATTGAAAAATGCTTTAACATCACGGAATAAGATACAAGCTATCAATCAGCTGGCAATTCCTGTACTCTCATACAGCTCTGGGATTGTGGACTGGGCTCATAAAGACCTTGAAAAACTGGATGTGCGAACAAGAAAACTCCTCCATGCTCATGAAGTAATTTATAAGAATCAGTGTATGCCAAGTCTGTACATTCCTAGATCTGAAGGAGTGCTAGGACTTATAAAGATTGAGTACACCTACAGAGCTACTCCAAGCCTACCTGATAGCATCATCGGATCCAAATAGGCAAAAAGTATTGAAATATGAAAGTAAATATCCGGAATCTGTCTCCATCATCAAACTTGGACAAGCATTCCAATGATTAGAAGGAATGAGTGTGAATTCACAGGCATGCATGGGAAAGGAAGTAACAGAATTTGCAAAACAAGAGAAAAAAGTCTTCAAAGAATTAGATTAGCAGGCGAGGAAAAACAAGTGACAAATGCACAAATATAGTGGAAAATACAGAGTGTTACTCCAAGAACCTTTTGTCGATCAAGAACGGACACATGAATGGTTAAGGAGAAGTGAACTGAAACCAAAGGATGAAGGATTGATGATTGTAACCCAGGACAGTGGATTATGGACGAGATGGTTTACGGCAAGTATTGAAAAAACTGACGAATCAGATATATGTTGATTCTGTAAGAAAGAGCTGGAAACAGTGACTCACCTTATAGCAGGCTTTGAAATTCTGATGGCAGAAAATTTCTATACTGAAAGGCACAACAAAGTAGCATGCATCCTCCACTGGAAACTCTGGAAACATTACATCACTGTCCCTGAAAAGAACTGGGATCATGACCCTAAAAGAATAACAGAGAATGAAGAGGTTATGATCACCTGGGACATTCCCATTCCAATGGATAAGAAACTGGATGCCAGAAAACCTGACATAGTGGTAAAGGAGAAGAATACCAGAACAACATTGATAATAGAAGTGTCGGTACTGAGTGATTATTCTGTGAATCATGTGGAGAGGCAGAAGATCCTGAAATACCAATAAATAGTCATAGACAAAGAAAATGTGGCAGAAAGACAGAAATCTTTCCCATTGTACTGGGAGTGACAGACTTGATAAAAAAAAAAAATTCCAAGCACATCTTGAAAACTACTGTCATCCCTCATCAGCCCCAGCGGTGAAGACTGGTATTGTTGGGCTTTCTGAGAGTGGTAGTTGTGCCTTACTTATATAGATCACACAGAAAACTTCTTTTCTTTTTTTAGGGTTTTATTCCCCGTCCCTTGAGGTTTCTTCTTCCAAAGATAACAGAAATTAACAGCCCATTTTGGCTTATAACAAAAGATAAATGAACAACAAAAACAGCTTCCTTCAGCTTATAACTTTGAACAAAACAAAATAACAAACAGCCTAACTGTCTGCTTGGCTGGAGAGAGAGAGTAAGCTGCAGCCTTGCAACTCATACACTGGAGTTAAGGTCACACAATCACGTTTACCTCAGCGAGAATTCTGGCTCTGTTACAGTGAGAGAACACTCCATCAATTCTGGATTTTCTAATACTTCTGAGTTTTCATATTCCATTAATTCCTGTTCATTAACTTCTCCATTATCAGCTTCAGACGTGGGGTAAAAGTATGGCAGGTTTGCCTCGTCCCCTAGGAAGTTTCTTTTCCCTTCTGAAGCACTGCCTCTCTGGGAAGTATCGTATAACCCTGAGCTGTGCCTTCCAGAGCTCTGCCCCCGCTGGTGTCTTAATAGATAGCTTAGGTCCTTGTTTGACCTGCTAGCTGGGTAATTACGGCAGGCTCCTTGCCGGGTCTGCACTGGCTTCCTAGACTCAGCTGGGCTAGATTGGAAAGCTTGTAACGGCGTTTCCCTAGAAGCTGGGAGCTCACAGTGATAAGGGAAATCTTCAACTTTTCTGGGTGAGTGAAACCCTCTTCTCTTAGTATTTTTATAACCAGGAGAAAAGCTATTGTCAGCCTCTAAATATCTGGGCTTTATGTGGCTATTTCTATGCTTCCAGGGCTCCTCCCTCTCAGATAGCAAATAGCCCTTGTATTCACTCCTTGCCCCTGTACCTGCTGTTGCAGTCTTCTTATATTTCTTTCGTCCTCCAAGCACAAACACGCTGTCAGGGTGTTGCTTTCTCACCGAGCCACACAGGTCTCTGGATTCTTTCCAACTTTCACACCGGCTCCCTTGTTGCCTCACTGACTCACTCTCACTGTCTTCATCTCTGTCATACCAGCTCCAGGCTTTCCATGGCTTCAACCGTATCTGCTGTTGCCTTTCAGCTTGTGACCTCTGTTGCTTCAACTCCTCTCTCAAGGATTCCCTCTCTCTCAAGGATTCCCCATCTCTCAAGGATTCTCTCTCTCTCAAGGATTCCCTATCTCTAATTGTTTGGGAGTCTATTTTATCTGCGTGTCTCCTGACTCCACCTTCACTCAGCTGCACTCTATTGGGCAAAACAAATTCCCTTGCTTTGCTCTCTGGGTGTGTCTTTCTGGGCTCTGTGCACGTGTGCCTAGGTTGTCCCTGGCAACCATCAAACATTCCTCTGTTTACCTTGTCACTTTTATTGTGATCATTCACACTGATCTGCCCTTTCTCGGGTTGCCTTAAGTCTACCCTGTGACACTACCCATACCTTTTACATCTTAGGAACTCCAGAAAGAAGCTCTCTTTGGCACGATGCAAGTATTACGCTGAGCATTAGCAGTAACTTTGAGAGACTAAGATATATGTATATAGGTTGTGATGGCGCAGCCAGTGGGGAGCATAGAGAAGGAGAAAAAAAACAAGCAATTTCCCCAGACAGTAGAGCAGGAACCAGAGGTTTAAGGGTTAAAACTGCTGAACTAAGAAAAAACTCTCCACAGAAGGCAGGTAGCAAGGAGACACACCCAAGCTCCATGGTTACCAGCCCTGCTCACGAGGGAGAGCAAGGGGTGTGGCCAGGAAGCCAGAAGGGCAAACACTCATATAAACTGCCAGAGAGTGAGGAGAGCAGGCACGGAAGGAGAAACGGAAACAGAGTCAGGAGAAGCGGAAGCAGAAACAGATACAGAGACGGAAGAGAGAATAGCAGAAGAGAGGAGCAGGATCTCAGAGGGAAGTCTGAGAACTGTGAAAGGAAGTGTGTGACGAGGATTCCCAGTTCTGATTCCACTGCAGTGTGGAACAGCTCAGAACGTCCCTGGAAGGGAGGTGGTTCTAAAGGCTCTGGAGAACTGCTTGAAACAGGTACCCGGGAGTTAAGGGAGCTTCAGAGAAACCCTCTTGGAGAAGGGCAGAGCCAGCCAGGGGAGTGGAAGCTAACCTAGGGCCCTGTAAGGGAGAGAGAAGGAACACTTCTAGAAGAGAAGCTTATCCAGGGGAGTTGGCCAGCCATGTTGGGAGCAGAAGCCCTTCCCCCGAAGAATGCATGGAGCATGAGCCGTCAGCAGTGAAGCCTGCTAAGTGTTCAGTTCCAAAGGATAAGGTATGCAGCTTAAAACCTTCTGTTAATTCCATAAAGGCTAAGAGACTTCCTGTTTGTTATACTATTCCTCAGAGGAGGAAGGAGACTGCCTTGTCTAAGGTTTTGGAAATCCTGAGGGAATTGAAACCTGATAGTTTGGAGGCTGAATCCTGTGCTTCTCCTATAGAATCTGACCTCGAGAGTATGGAGGTAGAAATGCCTGGTTTAATGGAGGATTCTGATTCAGAAATGGAATGCCTGATTACCTCTAGATAGTGAGAAAAGCTAGAGTGTTCCAAAGTTTTAAACCTGGCAGCTGTTTCCTCGAGAGAGCACGGCCGTAGAAATATGTTAATGAGGTTTCCTGAAGTAAGCCGTAGCTGAATGTGTGAGCACTTTACATGCTAAAGAGTGGAAAACCTGAAACATAGTAAGCTGAAGGGATTGCTGGGTGAAAAGAAAGAAACCCATGAGAAACAGAAGTTTGCCTGGAAGAAGTGTAACAATTTCTGTTTGTCTTAAACCAAGAAAGAAGATGTGTTTTTCTAATTCTTTTGCACCAAGGTTTCAGTGCCATGTTTGTATAGTATGAAGAAATACTGTTTTGTTTAAGTGCCAAAGCTGAGAAGAAGCGTGTTTTGCTTTTGGTTTGATGCTGGAAAAATATCCTTATTTTTGTTCTGATGTTTGGAACCTTTTGAAAGTTCCTTGTGGCTAAAAATCCTGTGCGTGCCTAAAATTACCACTTTGGCTGGTCTTTATTCACAACTACAAGAAAATAGGCACTTATAACAAATAAATAACTTGACTGTGGCCATTCCCTAACCTAAGGCAACCGCCTGGGGCGAGGGCGACGTCACAAGGTATATGTATATAGGTAAGCAAACACGCACACAATTAATCAAATGTAAATCTACTAACCCTGCGTTGTGTTGTTTCAAATCAAATCTTTAACCAATCAAAATGTAAATCATACAAATTACTGCAATGTACTGTGCAACCTGATCTGTAAAGTCAACCACTGCTGATCGTGGGAAGTAGCGGTATACAAGTGTCTACTAAATAAATAAATAAATAAAATAAAGATCATACCCCACATACCCCGGCTTAGAAGTGAGGTTCGTGACTGCCATAGTATGCGCAAAACTAATCGTTCTTTATACCCATGGGTATAGATTAGTTAGCCAGAGCCAGCAGAAGTACTAGGTGAATTAGGCAGATGCCTAAAGTGTCATAGTTTTATGCCTTGAAAGCACCAAAGAGGCAGTATCACTGCTTCTACCAGCTGGTTTTCCTTGTAGTCCCTGCTGTCTGCCTACCCAGACTTCCATAACAATATACATGTTCAGGTCAAACACTGTAAGCAACAGACTATAAAGGAGCTAAGCAACAGGAGAAGCTTTGCTGGCCTATCAGAGCTCTGTCACCTTTCCTCGCATCATGCTGCAAAGGGAAGAAGGACGAGATGAGGAAGTTGTGTGTTGCTGGTATTGCAACATGTGGATGCTTCATAGGGCACATTCTCCTGCTGTGCTGCAGGTCAAGAAGCCCACCTCCTCCTCCCTTGACAGTTCTGAAGTGGACTGAAGTCAGAGGCAATAAGGCACAGCAGGCAGAGGCACTGAGGCAGGCATCCAGAGAAAGGACTCATGCTAGCTCCCTTCAACAAAGTACCTGGTCGACTAAGGTGAGATGGGAAGAAGGGAGAGCTTAAGTCTGGGGCTCTGGATGCCTGCACATTCCTTTTTGCGGTGGGGTGACCTGTGTCCCTGTTGCTGCTGAGATCCCCCTATCTACTGACACATATATAAACTAATTCCCGTGCCAGATACCCTGAAAAAAACACGTAAAGCAAGCATACTTTTCATTGAACAGATATGCGGATTGTGCTCTTTGGTGTGTTTTTTTTTTCTTCTAAAACATCTTTAAACTTCAGCTGGTTTGGGCTGAAGCACTGCAGCAAGCAAGCCACAAGCACAAGATTTCCTCCTTCGCTTAAAGCCTCAGAGAAAATGAAAACCAGGCTGTGCTGGCCCTCCCCCCCTTCATACTGAGCTGCACTGCTGCCCTCCTGCTGCTGCTGATTCCAGCGGCAGGGTCGGGGGGGGGGGGGTGCAGCTCAGCTCGTCAGCAGGCCATGTGCTTTCGCACACATGGCCTGCCACAGAGCCATTCCCCCTCCGCACCGCCGTAATCAGTGCCATGTGGATCAGTGAGGGTGAGGGGTGCACAGATTGGCGGGCAGCATGCCATATGTGCCAAAGCACATGGCCTGTCACCCATAGAGATATGCCACTGTACGCAGTCATCTAGTGGACGGGCCGGCCCTGTTTGTTCCTCACCCCCTCCCATTCTCCCTTGCCCTTGGTGATGACACTGTGTTTGTGCCATTTGTAAATCCCCCCCCCTACGTTGATGAATACAACCAAGATAAATGGTGATTCATCCAAACCTTTACTCTCGCCCAATAGGTTCAAGGATGGCAAAACTAACCAAATATGCCACCATTTATCACATTTTATATTTATACAATAATTAAATGGAGGAGTAGCTTAGTGGTTAGAGCACTGGCTTGGTAATCAGGAGAGCTGATCTTGATTCCCACTAGCACTCCTTGTAACCTTGGATAGGTCACTTAACCCTCCATTGCCTTGGAAGAAAGGCCTGGCAATCTACTTCCAGTCACACTGTCAAGAAAACCCAGGAGCTGCTAGGTCACCAGGAGCCGACACAGACGTGAAGGCACACATTGAATTTTGCACAAAAATTAATGTTTATCCACACACAGCAGTGTTTTCTCTTACAGGCAATAACCCTTTTCATTTTTCTTCACCCTTCTTAGCCGCTCTGTTCTCTCCCAGCACTTCCTCAGCCCCTCATAGCTTCTTCCAGTCCATGTTCTCTATTTCAGTCACTATCTGCTGACCTTCCTCTCCTGCCTGGCAGCTGCAAGTAAGAAGTGTGCTTATCCTGCACTCAGTTGCAGTTCCCTCCTGCCCCTGCAGCCTATTGATCAGAGTTCATAAGTAGGCTGCAGTAGCATGGAAGAAAAGTGCTTCCTTCCTTGCCCTCCCTGTGGCCTTGCAGCACAGAACTCTCCACTTCATTTACCCAGGGTAATGCTGAACAGAATATTGGGGATGCTCAAGTACCCACAGCATCCGCAGAGCTGGTGTCCATCTCCTTGTGCCTGATGTGGAGTGCAGTAGTAGGAAGAAGATTGAAAGTTCAGGTTCATAAGGGTGGTGGTAGAAAGCTGGTGTTGGATTAAGTGTGAACATTTGTATACTCATCTATTCAAACTGGAAGAATCACAGCTGGACAGACGGGCTGTACCAATTAGTTTTTATTTTGCTGTCATTTGCTATGCTATGTTACAGATGGACAGGAACATAAAAACAGAGAAGTAGTTTGAGGTAGAATAAAGTATTTAATTCTTGAATGAAAACTGTTACGCATACATGCTAGGTCAGTCTTGCAACTTCAGTGAGGTTTTGTAGCCGACTTGGCTATTTCTCATGGCTCAGTTTCCCATGGCGTGTGCATTATTAGAATTCAATCTACATTTCCTGTGGTGGTTCTATTCAGACATAATCCATTCTTAGGTGGCTTCTCTTTCTCAATTCAACAAATGACAATAACACTCCTTTCATTGTTTTTCTTTCTTTGTCTACAGTAAAGCCAATTAGTGCTCAGCCAGCCTTAGCTGTTTTCCTAGCTAGAAGCCTTTAGACTGTGCTTTTTGTTCCTGTAAAAAGCAGAATATGAAGCCAAGGAAAGAGATTGCACTATACAGCTTACTGGGTCCATTGGGGACACTGCTGCTTCAAAGAATCTGCCTTATACTTTATTACCTTGGAGACAATATATGCCTACAGTTTTTAAATAGTTTAGTAGATTCTACATGTGATGAGATTACTGGACACATCACTGTTAACGTTAATAACAGTTTTTATCTGTGCATTCTCAAGAAGATGACCGTTTATAGCATTTCAACCTCCGAATAAAAAAACATCAATCACTTTTTTTTTTGTTTTGTTTTTAGAGTACAGAAAAGCCATGATACTAGGCAACTATTTTAACTAGCTATTGACAAAAAAGGAAAGAGGTGCAATAATTAATCTGGCAGAACTACAAAATATGGTAATTGGGTCTTAGCTACTTGCATAACTTGGGGCATGCCGGAATGGTTTCGGGCCACTCACCTCCCCTCGCCCCCTCCTCCCCCTCCCTTCCTCCCCCGCCCCAGCAAGCAACAGACAGACGGTTTGATCCATATTTCCAACTGCTTTATTAGTGGATCATACAGCCACAGCTTGCGGATATACGGTATTGTATTATTTACAATCATTTGTTAATCCTAACAAACATAACTGCTCTAATTCCAAAACTTCTATACAACATTCCGTAGACATTATATACACAATATGTATTCAATATGCAAACAGTATTTACACTATAGTTCAAACTGGTTACACAATGGCCCTATACTGGAGGTTGGCCTAGAGGGGTACCACTGATCACAATGCCTGGTTGGTAGCCCTGCCCCGCCCCCTGGCCAGGAACTGTTCCCATTGCCTGGTCGGTGGCCCTGACCTGTCCGGTGGCCAGGACCCCGCCCCTCTTCCCCGTCGCCAACCGCTCCGTGTTGGCGCCCAGGTGTCTCTTTCAATTGCTGTTCCTGGTAACCGAGGCCAGGCCTCCTAGCCCCTGGTACCTGGCTCCCCTGTTACCGGGCCCCAGCGCCTCCCTGATTCGTTACTTGGGTCTCCCCTTTTTTGTGGTACCCGTCCCCCTTTTCATCGGTGAGGTCCCACCACCAGGAGGGCATGCAGTCTGACTTACCTCACTATGAGTATTGAACCGATAGCCCGCCGCAAGCCCTCGATGAACAGCTCCATTCCTATGGCATTCAGGTGTACCCCATCCCACAAGTATACAGTTTCCCCTCCAGCAATGACGTCCTGGTGCTCGACCACCACCCCGCCTAGCTCCCGCACAAAGGTCCCGACCTCCTTGTTGAGCTTATCGGAAAAGGAAGGAGCAGTTCCAGACCCCTTCCTTTTATCCGCGGCCGGCCCGCCCTTCACCCGCCCCTCCCACTTGCCATACTGCCTGCCCTCCCCCATCTGGGTAGCCCACCATAATAGTTAAATATTCTGCGAAAAGCTGCTTCTTACATTTAGTTTGTTTCCTTGATAGAAACAAATGTGGTGGAGGGGTAATTTCTAAATCCTTTTTCACTTGTAAAGCCTATTTTACACACAGAAAAGGGTTTTTATAAAATCATGTAATTATAGGTCTAGCATGTAAGTTTGTGTGCTGCGAAGATCTTGCATAAGCATTCTCGGGGGTGTAGTTTGTGAGGAGCAAGAGCGGACTTGTGATGTATTTTATACAATATGCTGGTACACTGCACACATTTTGGCACCCCAGCACCCTCCACAAGTGAATCCGGGAGTAGGGCTATAGCATTGGCTGAGCCCCTATCATTTGTTCACTTGGGGGGGGGGTTAGTGAGAAGGGCAGTCACGAGGGAAGAAAGGGAGAGGGAGCAGGTAAGTCGCGAGCTGTGCAGTCTCACCTGCCATCACATTTTGGCAGACCTAGCATCAGCGGAACAATTGTGGAGGGCTTGGCCGGGTGGCTGATTCTTTGTAGTCCCTTCTGGTGGCATTCCTTTGTCTTGTGGATTGTTCAGGGAGTGCGTCTGTTGCTAGCCTGACAGTTACGTATCTTTGCTGGTGCAGGTGTGTGGCATGGTCTGGTAGGCAGTTAGATTCCAGTGCCTGTGAGGGCAGCGGGTGTCGGTGGGGTCCTTGTGCCTGCCGTGTTTGATTGGGCTCTACCTTATTGCGGTACTGTTTTGGTGAGGATATGTTTTGGGATTGCAGTGGGGGGAGGGTGAGTGAAGGAGGCACAGGTTGGGGGCTGAGGGGGGACTTGGAGTTTGCTTGGAGTGGGATTTGGGGCTACTGAGGTTGTGTTTGGCAACTGGGGGGGGGGGGGCGGTTAACGACTCTGGCAAATCTGAAGAGGTTTGTTTGATTTTTGGTTCAGGGTTCAGAAGGAAAATGGGGGGAAAGCCCTTGGTCAACAGTTGCGGGGGCCTTCTAATAGGTGAATCAAGTGGCCAGCCCATTTGACTGAGGAGGGCTCTTCTGTTCCACCAAAAGGTGGGGGGGGGGGCAAGGGGTCTGGGGGGGGGCAAAGGGGCAGGGAAAGGGAAAGGGTAGCCTGCAGTTGTCTGCAGGACAGGATGGGGCCAGGTAGGGGTTTTGGTGAGGCAGCATGGAGGACTGCATCCCAAGATGGAGGTGTGGAGTGACCTTTCCACCAGTGAGGAGGAGGAGGAGCAGCAGCATCCAGATGCCAGCAGATAATAGCAGCCCAGGGTAGACCACTTTCGCCAGATGGATCCTGTGCCTGGGACGTCAGGTCAGTATATCGCGGGGGAGGGTGCATCATTTGGGATGGGGCTGGCGTTAGGCGAGATGAGCAGTTGGGTAGGAAGGATAAGAGTCTTGTGTGCACTCTGCGAGATAAGAATTTGCAGAGAGTTGTGAGTCACATGCGTATGGAGAAACACTTGCGTCGATCCAGTGATTCATCAGCAGTGCGGGTATGGAATACTTAGGATTATTGAGATTCATTGGATTCCTCCTCTTCAGCTGAGTCAGAGTCAGAGTCTGAGAAGGACGGGTACCAGGTGCATAGCTTGACTTTGCCGGGTCATGGTGCGGTGGCTCCCGATGCAGTTGCTCTGGTATGAACCTGAGGCTACCTCATAGTGGGCATACGTTGAGTATGATTACTCCTTTGGATTGTCATGTGTCTTGGAAGTTGTAAGAGAAGGTGTTGCATGATAGGTATGTAGATATTTTTGCACTGTTGGCTCGCAATCAAGAAGTGGGTGCTAAGAAAAAGGGGGAGAGTGATAAGGAGAAAGTTAAGAAAGGGTGCTTCATAAGAACATAAGAACATAAGAACATAAGACATGCCATACTGGGTCAGACCGAGGTCCATCAAGCCCAGTATCCTGTTTCCAACAGTGGCCAATCTAGGTCATACGTACCTAGCAGTTTCCACAAAAGACACAAGTTCCACAATGCTTGTACTGGGTCAAGCATTGATATCCTGGGTCCCTTTTTAATAGTGGTTTATGGACCTTTCCTCCAGGAACTTGTCCAAACCTTTTTTAAACCCAGCTATACTATCAGCCCTTACCACATCCTCCAGTAACAGATTCCAGAGTTTGATTACACGTTGAGTGAAAAAATATTTTCTCTTATTTGTCTTAAATAGTTTACCCTGTAGCTTCATTACATGTCCCCTAGTCTTTCTATATTCTGATAGCGTAAACAATTGATCCACGTTTATCTGTTCCACTCCATTCATTAATTTATAGACCTCTATCATATCTCCCCTCAGCCGTCTCTTTTCCAGGCTAAAGAGCCCTAACCTTTTTAGCCTCTCTTCATAGGAGTAGCCTTCCATCCCCTTCACCAATTTGGTGGCTCTTCTCTGTACTTTTTCTAATAACGCTATGTCCTTTTTAAGATACGGTGACCAGAATTGCACACAATATTCAAGGTGCGGTCGTAACATGGAGCGATACAGAGGCATTATAATATCCTTTGTTTTATTCTCCATCCCTTTCCTTATGATACCTAGCATTCTGTTTGCTTTCTTGGCCGCCGCTGCACACTGGGTGGAGGGTTTTAACATGTTATCCACGATGACTCCTAAATCTTTTTCCTGGGTGGTGGCTTCTAATGTGGAGCCTTGCATCGAGTAACTATAGTGTGGGTTGTTCTTTCCTAGGTGCATGACTTTGCACTTGTCCACATTAAATTTCATTTGCCATTTGGATGCCCAGTCTTCCAATTTATCCAGGTCCTCCTGCAGTTTTCCACTTTCCTCTTGGGTTTTAACAGCTTTAAACAGTTTTGTGTCATCTGCAAATTTGATAACCTCACTCGTTATTCCCTTTTCCAGGTCATTTATGAATATGTCAAAAAGCAGCGGACCCAGTACAGATCCCTGGGGTACTCCACTATTCACCTTTTTCCATTGGGAATATTGGCCATTTAGCCCTACTCTCTGCTTTCTATCTTTTAACCAGTTCCCGATCCACAATAGTACACTGCCTCCTATCCCATGACTTTTTAGCTTTGCCAAAAGTCTCTGATGGGGGACCTTGTCAAAAGCTTTCTGAAAATCCAGATACACTATATCAACCGACTCACCTTTGTCTACCTGTTTATGCACACCTTCAAAAAAACATATCAGATTAGTAAGACAAGATCTTCCTTGTCTAAAGCCATGTTGGCTGTCTCCCATTAGGCCATGACTATCTACATGCTGCGTAATTTTGTTCTTTATGATGGTTTCTACCATTTTCCCTGGTACTGACGTCAGGCTCACCGGTCTGTAATTTCCCGGGTCACCCCTGGAACCCTTTTTAAAAATTGGTGTTACGTTGGCGACCCTCCAATCTTCAGGTATTACAGATGATTTTAATGAAAGTTCACAGATTACCAATAGCAGGTCTGCAATCTCATATTTCAGTTCTTTCAACACTCTGGGATGTATACCATCCGGTCCAGGTGATTTGCTACTATTCAGTTTATCAAATAGTTGTAATATATCTTCCCGGTGTAGCGATATTTCTCTCAATTCCTCTGCAGTATCACCTTTAAATACCACTTCAGTCTTGGGTAACATCCCTACATCTTCCTCAGTAAAGACCGAAGCAAAGAATTCATTCAGTCTCTCCGCTATAGCCTTGTCTCCTCTTACTGCCCCTTTTACCCCTCTATCATCTAACGGTCCAATTGACTCTCTCACAGGCCTTTTGCTACGAATGTACTTGAAAAAGTCTTTATTTCGTGTTTTTGCTTCCGCAGCAAGTTTCTTTTCAAATTCCCGCTTTGCCTGCCTTATCAATGCTTTGCATTTAACTTGCCAGTGCTTGTGCTGTTTCCAGTTTTCATCATTTGGCTCTTTTTTTCCATTTCCTGAAGGTTGCTTTTTTGGCAGCAACAGCCTCTCTGACCTCACCTTTAAACCATGCTGGCAGTTTTTTGGACTTTCTCCCACTCTTCTTAATGCGTGGAATACAGCTGGTCTGGGCTTCGAGGATAGTAGTTTTAAATAACGCCCAAGCTTGCTGTAAGTCTTTAACCTTTGGAACCGCTCCTTTTAGTTTTTTCCTAACTATATTCCTCATTCTATCATAGTCTCCCTTTTGAAAGTTAAAAGGTAGTACTGTGGATTTCTTTACTATTTGTTCTCCAATAATTAAATCAAACATGATCATATTATGGTCACTATTGCCAAGTGGTCCCAACACCCTTATTTCTTGCACCAGATCTGGCGTTCCACTAAGGACTAGGTCCAGTATGGCTTCCCCTCTGGTCGGTTCATGAACCAGCTGCTCCAAGAAGCAGTCATTTATTCCATCTAGAAACTTTATCTCTTTAGTTTGTCCTGCCGTGACACTGACCCAGTCGATACCGGGGTAATTGAAATCACCCATTATTACTACTCTGTTGTGACTTTTGTTAGCTTCTGTGATTTCTTTGAGCATTTCATCATCCATTTGTTCATTCTGGCCAGGCAGTCGATAGTACACCCCCACTGCCATCACCTTCCCCTTCATAAGTGGAATTTCAATCCATAGAGATTCTACAGCAAATTTTGTTCCCTGCAAAACTTTAATCCTTTCTGACTCAATGCCCTCTCTAACATAGAGCGCAACCCCTCCACCAATTTGATCAGCTCTATCATTACGATATAGTTTGTATCCAGGTATCACAGTGTCCCACTGGTTATCCTCCTTCCACCATGTCTCTGAGAGTGCAATCATATCTAACCTCTCATTTAGTGCCATATATTCTAACTCTCCCATCTTATTGTTTAGACTTCTAGCATTGGCATACAAGCATTTTAGAGACTGTATTTTATTCATATTAATCTGGCTATTGGTAGGCATGGGTAATTTGGAATCTTTATTCTCTGTCTGCTCCTTACTCAAGGGCATTTCGGCTACTATACTCCCTTTTGGAACCTCATTGCTTTTGGTAGTATCCTTCAAGGATACCTTCGTCCGAACCATGCGCTCCTGGGTGACTGTCGGCTTCAAGGTGCCTAGGACAATTGGTTGTTGCCATTTCATATCTTCTCATCTATACTGTGTGAAGCCAAGCCAGTCCTTTACCCGGATTTATTGCGTTATTCAGATGTGTTTTTGAGGGCTCATAGGACATATGAGGGTTGGGCTTGGTTGACTTATGATGAGCAATTCAGGAAGAGTTTAGCTAAGGACAAGTTGGATACTTGGGGGTATTGGGACATTGATATTTGGTTGGTGGAAATGACCCCCTGAAGGTCTATTTTTGGTAAGACTGGTACTGTAGGTTTGTCTGGTACTGTAGGTTTGTCTGGGTCTAGCCCTGGGGTCTCTTGGGGAGGCTGGGCTCCTGGGGCTGGGGGTAGTTTGGGTTTTGGGAGGGAAGGGTCATTAAGGTTTCCGGGTAATGTGGGGATGGTTCCTCATTCTAGCGGGTTTCAGAACCCTTCTGGGGTTAATACTTGTTTTCAATTCAATACCAGCTGTTGTGAGTGGCCAGTGTGTCGTTTCAAACATAGGTGTTCCATGTGCAGGGGCGGGCACCCGGCCTTTTGCTGATTCTCTAGGGGAGGAGGGGGGAAGCTCAAGGGCAGACATTTTAGGCCAGGTAGAGCACCTATAGCAGTAGCCTTTGGACAGGGCACTGTCATCCATTCATTTGGTGCCCTGGAGTATTGATTGCAGGGTTATCCGGATTTTTATGCAGCTCAGTTGTTGTGGGATGGCTTCCAGGTGTGGTTTATTATTCTGTTTTCTGAGCCTCCATTGTCTAACCAGTCCCATAATGATCTTTCAGTGCAGTGGTTACTGGAGACCATTGCAATGAAATTGCACATGGAGTTGGAGCTGGGGAGGATTGCGGGTCTGTTTGGGCAAAGGGGGATGCTCAATCTTGTTGTGTCCCTATTGGGTGTTGTGCCAAAAAAAAGAACTGGGTAAATATCAGTTAATCCATAATTTGTGTTACCCAGTGGGGAATAGTGTGAATGATTTTAATGTCCCAGCTCTATGTTCAGTGCAATATGCCTCCTTCAATTCTGTGGTTCAGCTTCTTCGGATGGGTGGGCGTGGTACATTTCTTTTTTCACTGGGCCTTTCAGCTAGCGGCTGCTTCCAGTTCAATGGTGCACTATTTGGATGATTTTCTGGTGGCCGATCTGGTGGAGCCTCTTTGTTGGGGGTCTTCCAGCAGCAGCGGAGGTTTGTGGTGTCTCTCTAGCGACTGAGAAAACAGAGAGTTTGGCTACCTCGATCCTTTATCTTGGCATTGAGCTGGATTCTAGATGCATGGAGTCTCATTTGCCTCGAGAGAAAGTTCAGAAGTTGGAGGCTTTGATTCATCATGCTTTGTCTCATTCCAAGTTGGCATTGCACAAGGTTCAGGAACTCTTGGGATATTTCAATTTTGTTTGCCGAGCGATTCCCATGGGACGAGTCTTCACATGACGGCTTGCTTTCTTGATGAAGGGAGTGTGAAAGAAACATCACTTTCTTCAGTTAAACAGTGGGGTGTGGATAGATTTAGGTATCTGGTGGGAATTTTTACAGGCTTTCAATGGGGTGTATGTGTGTGTGTGTGTGGCAGCTGCCAGTGGTTTCTAATCATGACCTACAGGTGTATACGGATGCTTCGGGTAGAGTTGGATTTGAGATATTCTTTGGTGGGGCTTGGTGCACGGAGTCCTGGCCAGAGGATTGGGGGGACAGGGATTGGTGCCACAACATTGCATCTTTGGAGCTCTTTCCAGTATGGGTGACAATGTTGATGTGGGATGAATGTTTGCACAATAGTCATGTGCTCCTGCATACTGATAATAAGGCAGTGGGGCATGCGGTTAACTGGCAGTCAGCCAGTTCCCCACTGGTGGTGGGGTTGCTGCGTCAGCTGGTGCTGCAGTGTTTGTAGTTGAATGTATGGTTGGTGGCGAAGCATGTGCCGGTTGTGGATAACTCCACTGGGGATGCTTTAGCTCATTTTCAGTGGGCTTGGTTCCAAGTGTTGGCTCCAACAGTGGAGGTCGCCCTTTCACGAATCCCAAAGAATTATTGGGACATCCTTCCCCATTACTTGCAAGATTGCTACTCCTTTTGAGGTGGATTAATTTCAAGTCACCTTTTCCTTTGCTTTATTTGCAGTTCTTTGAGTGGGTGAGCTCATGGAGAGTGCTCAGTCCTCTGTTGGCAAGTGGGGTCTATTGACTGATGATGTGGTCCTGCAGGGGGACGAGGTGCAATTGTGTATTTCACACAGTAAGATTGATCAGTTGGACCATGGTGTTTGGATCCAGCTTTGGAGCATGCCTGAGCTTATCTCTTGCTTGGTACACTGTGCCTGTACCTTTTTACTCTGTCATCCGACAGGTGGTATTTTCTGGCTATGCCACGTTTGGATGGATCCACTGACCCGGATTCACTTTTCTACTATTTTGTAGTGGGGTTTGGTGGTAGCGGGTTTTCAGCCAGAGCATTTTGGAATTCATTTTGAATTGAGACAGCTACACTGGCTATCACGCAAGGCCTCTCAGTGCAGGCAATCCAGCGATTGGGTTTCTGGTGGTCTAGTGTTTATAAGAGACATGTGCCGTGAATGGGGACAGTATTTATGAATCCTTTTCGGCTTTTTCCTACACTCTCAGTTTCTTCTGTAGGTGGACTGAAGCGGGAGTTCCTGGTTTGAATGTGTGGCCATTCTTTTGTGTTCTGAGCTTGGAAGAGAGCAGTCGAGTCCACATGGGGGTTGAATGTTGGCCTGGCAAATGATAGAGTGCTGTTACAGTGGATGGGCCTACATGGAATGCGTTGGTCTCAGCTTATGCCATTGTTGTTAGAGGCTCGTCAATATAATGTGCCACATTGCATTTTTGTTCATTTGGGGGGAGGGGGGAATGATCTTTGTGTGATAAAGGGGGTAGACCTTATCCGATAAATGAAGCATCATTTTTTTTCTTGATTTGTTGCTATTTCCCGCCTGTGATGCTGATATGGTTGCAGGTTATTCCTCTGCAACTATGGCATGATGCTATTAATCCACAGGCTGTGGAACATTTGCAGAGGCATGTGAATGGAAAGCTCTCCAAATTTGTACTGTTATTGAAAGGTCTTGTGTTGACTTATGATTTAATTTCCACTGATTGCCTGGATCTTTTTTGGCAGATGGGGTGTGTTTGTCGGATATTGGTCAAGACATGTTTCTCAGTTCTATTCAGGATGTTTTGGAAGGGTACAGTAAGGCATTTCAGGCTGCAGCATTGGTGAGGGGGAGGGGGCAGAGACATACAATTTGTAGTCTCTGCTCATGGCAGGGGTCTCAAGGGTTGGTTACCCCCCCCCCCCCCGGCTTGATTTTATCCCTGAAGAGCAGGGAGGAGGACCAGGGATGGGAGGACTGGGAGCATCCCACAGCATGAGAGTCACCGCCATCTTTGTGGCCAGTCACAATAAGGCTCCTGACATTCAAATTAAGCTTCAGCCTGGCGACACCACAGACTGGGAATTCAGGGGGTGGTGGGGGGAGAGAGGACTGAGTTATGGAGGCTAAAGTCAGGCTAGGATGCCACAGTCTAGCCGGACATTTGTGGAGATATTCCATTACTGGCTTGGATATGTTATTGTCAACTGATGGGTGTTTGAATTAGAGCTGCAGCCAATGTTTTGTAATGCACCCTTATTCAGTGAGTTATTTCAAGTTATCGTTGTGGGGGGAATAAATGGTAGGAGTGTGCAAGTGTCAATGTTAATACATTCAGAACAAGCGTAAATTTGTGTGAGAGCTTTGGAATGTTGTTAGGGCTGGTTCAGTGCACTTTAATAAAGGTACGTAGGCGCCTATGTTGCCTTTATAAAACGCTATCAATAACAAATGCCAGTATATAGTACAGGAAATGGGAGCAGGCAAATTATGTAGTGTAACTACACCACTGATTTCACTATCGGTCCATTATTTCATCACAAATATTGTTTCATTTTATCAAAATATTATTTTTTTATTTTTCAAAATTATTCTTCAAGGAAATCTATTTATGTCTTTCATTAATAGCATCAACAATCCATACAAAGACATAGCATTCAAAAACCTTATTTGGCTCAATCTAGGATTTATCAGACTCAACCTGATACGACATCATGTTTCAGAAAGAATTCCCGCATAGGGGGTGGAACTTCTTTTGAATAAGGCTGATCTTGCCTAATCTCAGAACTAGGGTTGTGCCTGGCTAGTACTTGCATAGATGACAATCTTGTATGCCAGGTGCTATGGGCATCCTGTGCTAGAAGAAAGGCTTGGCAATCTGTATCCGGATGGTATACATCCAAGGGTGTTGAAAGAACTGGAATATGAGATTGCAGACCTGCTATTAGTAATCTGTGAACTATCATTAAAATCATCTCTAATACCTGAAGATTGGAGGATCGCCAATGTAACACCAATTTTTAAAAAGGGTTCCAGGGGTGATCCGGGAAACTACAGACCGGTGAGCCTGACGTCAGTACCGGGAAAAATGGTAGAAACCATCATAAAGAATAAAATTACTCAGCATGTAGATAGTCATGGCCTAATGGAAGACAGCCAACATGGCTTTAGACAAGGAAAATCTTGTCCTACTAATCTGTTATGTTTTTTTGAAGGTGTGAATAAACAGGTGGACAAAGGTGAGCCGGTTGATATAGTGTATCTGGACTTTCAGAAAGCCTTTGACAAGGTCCTTCATCAGAGACTTTTGGCAAAACTAAAGAGTCATGGGATAGGAGGCAGTGTACTACTGTGGATCAGAAACTGGTTATAAGATAGAAAGCAGAGGGTAGGGCTAAATGGCCAATTTTCCCAATGGAGAAAGGTGAATAGTGGTGTACCCCAGGGATTTGTGCTGGGTCCGCTGCTTTTTGACATATTCATAAATGACCTGGAAAGTGGAATAACGAGTGAGGTTATCAAATTTGCAGATGACACTAAACTATTTAAAGTTGTTAAAACCCAAGAGGATTGTGGAAAATTGCAAGAGGATCTTGATAAATTGGAAGACTGGGCATCAAAATGGGAAGAACAACCCAAACTATGGTTACACGATGCAAGGTTGTACATTAGGAACCACCACCCAGGAAAAAGATTTAGGTGTCATTGTGGATAACATGTTAAAACCCTCTGCCCAGTGTGCAGCGGCGGCCAAGAGAGCAAATAGAATGCTAGGTATCATAAGGAAAGGAATGGAAAATAAAACAAAAGATATTATAATGCCTCTATATCGTTCCATGGTGAGACCCCACCTTGAATAATGTGTGCAATTCTGGTCGCCGTATCTTAAAAAGGATATAGCAGTATTAGAAAAGGTTCAGAGAAGAGCCACCAAAATGGTAAAGGGGATGGAAGGATACTCCTATGAAGAAAGGCTAAAAAGGTTAGGGCTCTTTAACCTGGAAAAGAGACGGCTGAGGGGAGATATGATAGAAGTCTATAAATTAATGAACAGAGTGGAATGGGTAAACATAGATTGATTGTTTACATTATCAGAATATAGAAAGACTAGGGGACATGCAATGAAGCTACAGGGTAAACTATTTAAGACTAATAAAAGAAAATATTTTTTCACTCAATGTGTAATCAAACTCTGGAATTTGTTACCGGAGGATGTAGTAAAGGCTGTTAGTGTAGCTGGGTTTAAAAAAGGTTTGGACATGTTTCTGGAGGAAAGCTCCATAAAACATTATTAAGAAGGGACCCAGGATATCAATGCTTGACCCAGTGCAAGCATTGTGGAACCTGTGTCTTTTGGGGAAACTGCTAGGTATGTATGACCTAGATTGGCCACTGTTGGAAAGAGGATACTGGGCTTGATGGACCTTGGTCTGACCCAGTATGGCAATTCTTATGTTCTTATCCAATTACACCATGAGCCAGCATTAACTCCATGGTACACGCATAAGATCCAGTACTGATACGTTAAAACTTTTCATGATATGTCAGCCTGAAATCTCAGCCAGTATTCTACTAAAGTAATAAAATGGCATCAGGGAGTTAAAAACACTTCAACTAGTCAAAACCATTGTAGAATTTAAAGGTTAGGCTTTCATTGTTCAAATTAAATCAAATAAATCCACTCCATTTCTGTTCAGTTCATATGGCTCAGTAGATTTAAAAGTGTAAATCAAGTATTGCTCACAGAAATTTAATTGGCGACCCTAGTTACAACCTCTTCTATCAAGCTCAACATAATCAACAACTTTCCATTTAATATCTTCCACTGCATAAATTTTATCCATGAAATGTTAAATTAAGAGGTACATTTCACCATGGGATGCCCAAGTGCAATCTGGGATGTTAAAGCCAGGATGTCTGGGGAAACAAGTAGGCACGTGAAGTTCAGGCATGAGTTTGGAAAAGTGGATGCGCCTGATATGCACATGCATCAAATTTCAGTATAGATGTCCCCAGGAGAGCATTTTAGAACCAAGACCTCAAATAGCATAATGGTTAGTGCAGTGGTTTTAGAGCAGAATGGTCAGGGTTCAAATCCCAATGTGGACCTTTGTGTTCTAAGGCTAGTCACTTAATTCTCCATCTTCTCTGGATGTTTAACAAGCAGTTTCCTGATGCCTATTCATGCCTTCAGCAGGTATAAACTTTGATATGCCTACAAACATCTCCGACATTTCTGAAATTGAATGGGGATGTGTAAGTACGTTGCCACTCCCCGGACATGCCTCCACCACACCCCCATGCCTACTTGGACATCCCTGTACCAGAGACATCTGTGAATATCTTTTGTGGAATGGCTACAGAGGTGTGGCCGTGATTTCCCCATCCATATGCACATCTTCAGACATTTAAATCATGATTAAACCTTTTAAAGTGATCCTCTTAGGGTGCTATCTGGACACCAGCAGATATGCAGTTGTGATGTTCATTCAATCTTAATCTAACTTTTCACTTCATTCTACCTACATACACAAATGTGCATGGACCATCATACACTGTACATCACCTATGCAGATTCACAAGAAGTTATACTGCTCAATGTAAAGTCCTGGTTACTCAGAGGATCAGTCCAATTACTTCCTTGAATAGTCAGTGGGCATCAAGCATTGTGTCTACTAGTTTTCTGATCCATGGCATTAACATTACCTTCACATTGGAGCATGGATTCTTCAGAAAAATATTCACTCTCCTTTCTTCACTGATAAGCAATTAATGGAGATTGTGAAAAATGTTTATGCAATGCCAATATATGCCAATGATTTTGGAACACCTGTACAGCCTTACGTGACATCAATGTGAAAGGAAGAACACATACTAATTATTCTCCTGAGTCTCTTTCTCTATATTCTAGTGACTATTCAAGATGGGCATACTTTGTAACCATTCTTTAAAATACTGTATATGGTTGATAGTCACTTTGTAGAAATCACTGATATGACTCTTTTGATTATCTTTTAAAATCTTCGAAAGATTAATATAATCTTTGAAGCTGAAGAAATTGACTCACTGGAATACCCTGTTTAAGATTCAATGGATGGGAACTATGAAATTTTATATAATTATTGTCTCAAATGATGCTGCTATTGTCTAATGATCTTAAGATGGTAAAACAACATGATAAGGCAGTGGCCATGGCCAAAGCTAGAAGGATGCTAGTCTGAAAGGAAGAGGTGATAATTCCCCTGTACAGGTCATGGGTGAAGCTTCACTTGGAGTACTGTGTTCTGTCTGGAGGATGTATCTCACTAAGGATATAAAAAGACTTTTAGTAGTTCAGAGGAAAGCAACTAAAATGTTATGTGATCTGTGCCTGAAGATATATGAGAAGAGACTTGAAGACCCGAATCTGCATATCCTAGAGGAGAGGAGGAACAGAGGAGATATTTATACAGATGTCTGAAACTAACAAAGTATAGAACCAGAGGACATGAAATGAAGCTGAAATAAGGACAATTTAAAAGCAGCATTAGGGAATATGCTTTCATGGAAATGGTAGTGGATACTTGAAATGTCCTTCTGATGGAGATGGTTGGGACAAAAACAGTGACTGATTTCAAAATGGAATGGAGCAAAATGGAGTATCTCTACTGTATATATCAAGAAGACAGAATCAAAGTATAGAGCATTTCTGCTCAAAACAAAATTTAAAGGACTTTCTTCAAAAAATCATAGAAACAACAAATTGCATGAAGCAGTGGTTACAGGCCTAAACAAGAGGGAAGTATCCTGCAAGACATGGTAGTTAACAACTCTAGACACCTTACTGTGTGGACTAGATGGGACATGCTGGTTTTTATCTGCTATCATTATGATACTCGGTGAAAAAAATCATAAAAAGAGAATATTTGTGAAACTCTGTTGCAGTTATCGTTTTTTTCAGTAGTCTTTATCACAATCTTTATCATAAAAATTATAGCTGCACAACAATTTTAATATAATTTCAATGAACAGGATACGCACACTGTTGTCTCTGCCTTACTGGCCCATTTTTATAAAGCCATTCACAGCTTAATGCTTCAGTTTCTAAATCATTTGCGCTTTTATTCACTCAATTGCCTTCCTTACTTTCCATTGGCATTTGCTCCTGCTCTGAATAAATACTGTATTAGCCTTTACAGATTGTGTCATTCTTATTTTTTTTAATTTGTTGTTTATTTCAGTATGGCAAGGAACCAATACACAATACAATAAGCAGTACATTCACCACAGTCATTAACAAATTCTATTACCCACTATCTGCACCTAGTTATCACCCTTGTTTTATTCCCCCCCCCATCCATTTGCCCACATGAACTCCCCATCATAGATCTTGATCATCACCTTAGGGTACCCCTTGTCCCAGTGTACCAGTGAGGACCACCAGAACAAAAATTTAAATAATGATACAAACAACATTATCACAATTTACCTTTATAGTTTATAATCTGGACCTCAACTTCCGTCCCCATCTTCCCTCCCCCCTCCCCTGTCCTCATTGGGGTAATCACTCTCTTCTCGCTGGTCTAATTATCTTCCATTCCTCATTCCTCATGTGACAACACGTCCCAACTAGGATGAAGTCACCCACTCCCACCTATCCAGGTCCCCTTGGATTGCTACCCACAGCCACTCATAATTTAGGGCAAAAGATTCTTCCTACCAGGCACTCACCTATATATACCCAGATACCTTATAGCTCCCTTAGCCCACTTAAATGGGAATGCTGCCCTCAAGCGTTCCTCTAGACCCTCTGGCAGGCAGATCTTCAAAATCTCCATTTTTTATATATTCATCTTGTACCCATATAGCCTGCCTTATATCTCAACTGCTCAGGATAGATTAGGCAGGGAGATCAGGGGCTTGGCAAGCCTATAAGTCATGTCATCTGCAAAATTCAGATCTTAAACTCCTGTTTTCCCACCCTAATACCCTTGACATCTACGTTCATTACCAACATTCTTACTCACATCCCCTCTCAACATGCACCCCCTTCGCTGACACCAATCTTACTTGTGCACCCCACCCCCTCCCCGATCTGCATTTATCAGTCCAATAATGGAGCAGCGTCACTCATTACTAATCTTATAGTCCCTAAGTATGAGAGACAACAAGAGATAAAATTCTTCTCTCAGATTGTTGTGCTCTTCGCAGCTTCCTGCTGTCTCCTCTTGCCGCCTTGGGGCTGCACCATCTGCCATGGTTGTTGGATTGGGGTGGCTGCATTCTCCCTCCCAATCAGGTAAAATTATGTCCATGATTCTTAATTCCTTCAACTCACTCAAGGCCCCCTGAGGGGTGAGCACTGCTGGCTTACTCCATTTACTGCAAAGTCCAATCCCATTGGAATTGGCTTCTCTGCAGTCTGCTCATGATTGGTCTGAAGGCCTTCCTGCATGCCATGTGGCTGAGGCCAGTTCATTAAAAACAGCCACCTGACATCCTTTTGATGTTAACTTGCATGCAGAGAGAATCATGCCTCTCATTTTTTGTATAAGCCTATCCTTGACAACATATTTATGGAGGCAAATAATTGTCTCTTGGGTGCTTTTCGTTCCGGGCCCAAGTGCCCAATGTGCTCCTTGACCTCCACTGCTTCTGGGTCCTCTCCATCCAATCACAGGAGTATCATACACATCTCCTTTGCCACGTACATAGCATCCCCATATTCTGCACAGTCTGGTACCTCTCTGATCCTGGTGTTATTTATGCGCGTTTGATTTTCCAGGTCCTTGACCTTGAGTGCTAAGCTCTCCTTTTTTGCTACCACCGCTAGCATTATTCACCGCAATCCTTAAGTCTTCCACTCGCTCCTCGTTGTCTTGCAGTTGGAGGCCCAGTTTCATCACTTCCCTCCAGAACGTCCTCATGAGTTCCCTGATCTCCTCTTTTACCTCTTGCAGTTCTTTTTTGAGCTCCAGGAGCCTGCCTCTTATGTTCACCTTTGTCACCAGTTCTTCTGCACCCTCTTCCAGCGTGTTTCCTTCCACTACTCCCGTGCCGCCCTTATCCTCCATTTTTAGTGGGTCAAGATTCTCTCTGTATGCTGACTGGTAGGCAAATTCCTTAAGATCTGATGTTTTATTTCTGGTGGCCATACCAATTTGCTCTTTGCCTATTCCACTATTCTGTCCTGCACTGGAGACTCAAATTTATGTTTTTGGGGTTCACTTTTATCAGGCTTTCCATGGGTAACACAGCAGAGCTCTCGACTCAGTCATCCATTGGTCGGGCTGGTGTCCCAGGTCATGTCATTCTTCATATTGCTATACTTTAATCAACTGAACCTTTTGTCTCCCTACAATTGTTCATCCTTATAACTTTACTAGGTAGCTTAACATTTGCCCTGAACCTTTTCTACACCATTTCTACATTAAAGTCTTTGACATGTTGGCTCCTCATTAATGCAATCAGCTTCTTAAATATAAATATTATTCTACTACCCTGCTAAATTTATTTTCCCTCTGTAATGCATATATCCTTCTTGATTTCTCTTCAGTATTAAGTGTTCAGTTCGCCTCCTGTTTACTGGCACAGTTTTGACTACTTTCTGAAATTTTGTAAAACACTTTCGAGGGTTTTATAGAAGCTCTGTTCATGAGTTGGACATCTGATATAGATCTGCAAATCATGGAGATGTCCCTGGAGCCATTTTAGAAACCTAGGTATATAGAAGTCCCTGGCACAAGAATGGGGGTGTGGTGGAGGCATGTCCTGGGTGGAGCAAAGGATTTGCATGTCATGGTGCGATTTCTGAAAAGAGTAAACATGTCAAGCACTGACTGGTTGTTGAGCCGTCCATGCCTGTACCTGCTCCTGACCACAAATAAGATGAAAAAAAGTGTTCATTTCATGGCTTCAAAGCTTCCAGGGGTAATATCACAGCAATTAATATTTCTTGGATGAAGAAATTAGCCCATAAATACATACTCCAAATGTCATTACTGGCCTGCCACCATACGTCTGAGTATCTGAAATGGGAAGGCAGATTAGGAGTGTTAGTCTCATAACATAAACACAACCTTCTGTCTGGACATCCAGACCTAGGTAGGTCAGTAGGGGTATGTGGGCATACACTTTGAGGATGTCTACATTTTTAAAAGGACTTATGCTTGTCCATGTACCCAGCCTTGCTTTCTGCAATGGACCCATCTCCAAAACTGGTTACCGGGACATTCATTTTTCAGAGAGGAGAGAGAGTGATTTCAGAAAGTGTGGCTTCCACTCTTGCAGTTTTAGAATGTTCTGCTCTAGACACCACAGATATTCCTACCTTCCTTCTAAAATGCCACTTTTTGCCTTAAAAAAATATCAAATTAATACCAAAGCAGAATGTAGGCTTTGTCAAATAATTATGCTGGAATGCAATTGTAATAAATAATACATGTGGAGAGTGATTTTGATAAGAGGATGCCTAGCTAAAGTTTTTTTAAGGTGCATATTTTAAGACTGTTTTATAAGAAACATAGAAACATGATGACAGAAAAAGTCCATATGACTTATTTAGTCTGTCTGTCTTCCATATCAATTACAGTAGTCCCCTTTTTTTTTCCTTTAGAGATCTTCTATGTTTGTCCCATGCATTCTTGAATTCAGATAGTGTCCTGGTCTGTACTACTTGGAATACTTGGAGACTATTCCATACATATACTACTCTTTCCGTAAAGAAATATTTCCACATATTACTCCTGAGTCTATCCTCTTTCACATTCATCCTATGTCCCCTCGTGCCAGAGCTTACTTTCAATTGAAAGAGTATCTCCTCTTGTGAATTTATGCTACAGAGGCATTTAAATGCCTCTATCATATCTCATTTATCCTGCCTTTCCTCTAACGTATACATATTAAGATCTCATATGCTTTATAACATAATGGGACCGCGGCTCAGATATCGCACGGAGGCCACTACCGCCATTTAGTAAACATACCCCTTAGTTTAGCTGGTTCCTCTCAAACCATGTCTTCTGAAAAATTTTCTAGATCCCCATCACTTCTGTTCTTATTTGTGGGTGTTTTCTGAGATCTTGCTTTTGGTCCTTCTGCTTTATACTCATCAGCTTCTACATATTCCTCCCCTTCACTCTTGAGTCTGACAATACCATTTTTGCCCTTCCACCTCTCACAAATATATCCGAAAAATGTCTCATCCTCCATTTTATTGCATTGCCCATTTCTTCTTCTTTTCTGTATCTTTGCTTTCCTGACTACATTCCTAGATTCTCTAAGTTTTTCCAAATATTAGATGCTTGTCTTCTTCTCTCTGTGATCTCTTATATTTTATGAAGGTCACCCTCTTTTTCTTCACCTTTTCAGCTATTTATTTTGAGAATCATACTGGCCTCCTTTTCCTTTTACATTTATTTACCTTTCTAACAAAAATGTTTGTTGCCTTTAAAAATCCCCTTTCAATTTTGCCCATTGGTTTTCTGCATCCCCCAGCTATTCCCATCCTGCTAAAGGCTCCTTGAAGAACTATCCCATCTTGGCAAAGTTAGTTTTTCTAAAGTCTAAAACCCTTGATTTTGAAAGGATTTTATCAGCCCTAGTACTACTACTGAACCTCACCATTTGGTGATCACTGGATGTGCGATGATTTCCCACTATGACATCAGAAACACTTTCCCCATTAGCACCAAGTCTAGTATGGCCTCTTTACATGTGAGTTCTGTTACCAGCTGCTGGAATAGTTATCCCTGCTGATAATCTAGGATCTCCTTACTTCTAGATGACACCACAGCAGAGATGTGCCAATCAACATCCAGCATATTGAAATCACCTATCAGTAGTACTTTTCCTTTCCTGGCAATACTGTGTATGTCCTCTCTTAAATCCCCATCCACTTCTTCTCCCTGTGACGGAGCTCTATATATCACACTAATGCAAATGGATTTCCCTTTCTAGTTTAACCCACAGTGCTTCTTCGCTCCCTTTGAAGTCTTGCAATTCTATAGCTTTAATATTATTTTTATACATATAGTGCCACTCTTCCTCCCCTTCTCCCTACTTGTCCTTCCTAAATAAAATATAGCCTGGTATAATTGCATCCCAGTCATGTTTGTCCATGAACCATGTCTCTGTAACCACCACTAAATCCAAGTTGGTGTCTTCCATTAAAGCCTCAACATTTGGGATCTTATTCCCCATGGTAAGGGTATTTATACACTCTGCTTTCCAGATGTTGTTCCTTCAACCAATTTATATAGAGGTATTTAATGTTTCACTTCCCTGGAGGCTTTCTACACCCATCCCCAATGTCTTTATAAAATACTAGTCTATGGCAGAATTGCTCCTTCAATTAAGGATTGGACATTTGCAACACACAATAGCTGATATAAATACCTGTGCCTATAGTTTGCAAAACCATGAGTAAATTATGATGTTTTATAATCTACAGGGGGTGTTCTAGAAGCCCTATTAAGTTAGACATCTGAAAATGGGCACTTGGACATTCAAAGCATGAAGACATCCCCAAAACCTTTTTAAAAGCTGGGTATATAGACCTCCCCAGTGCAAAAATGCCCATGTAGCATGAGGACATGGTGAAGGCGTGGCATGATTGGAACAAGGAGTTGTACATCCTGGTGTGATTTCATCATATCACAAGCATGTCTGGCCCTAGTTAGTGAGATGTCAATGTCTATACCTGCTTCTGACTATGGATAAGGAGCAAAAAAAGTATTTATTTCATGGATGTAACTCTTCCAGAGGAAAACACATAATGCACTTACATCGCCAACAATATTTTCTGCCCAAAGAATCCTGAGCTTAAATACAAACTACGAATTCCGTCTCATGTCTGAGTATCTGAAATGGCAGGTCAGAGGTGTGCAAGTCTCATAGCATAGACACCTCCCTTCTGAAATATCACTGCAAGCACATCCAAGTACCCGATTATGAGGCCGTGCAATTTGTGGCTCTCTATATTTGTGAAATGGCCTACTCCCATGCACAAAATGATCTACTCCCTTGCTATCAGTATTGGGCCCATCTTCAGAACCAATTATTGAGACATTCATTTTTTGGTGTAGTGATTTCAGGAGGAACTTATACCTGCCTCTTTTCACTACTGCCATGCCCTCTGATTTATAAACATTCTGCTCTGGACATTCCAATTCTATTAGATGTCCTTTCTAAAATGCCACTTTACTCGTATGCTGTATGGTATGTACTCGTATGCTGCACCCATGCATATTAACATGCATATGTGGCCAAACACTGGCATTACTGATTAAAATAATCTGCAGTTAGGGATGTACTTAGGGCCTAAAAGTATGAACTCTTATACAATAGCCCCATTAGGGGTAATTTTATAAAGTCATTTTTGAGCATTTATGACAGCATACATCGTAAAATGCCATCTATAGAATTGCACTTTGAGAAGAACAAATGTATTCGGGGCATATTTTGAATGGAGCATGGGTGGAGCTGTGATTTCTGTGCAGTCTTTATAAAATACACGTGGCTGCATGTATTGTGCACCTTTCGAGCTGGTGTAAATGTTTGCAGCTTCATTATAGTCACAATCTCAGCAGCTTTTCTGAGATGTTATTTTGCCCACAGTAATTGTATTCTACATACTCTGGGTCATCAAGTATTTTAAAATGCTTTCACAAATGAGGTTTTATGAAACTTCCCCTGCACTTCATTGAGTGGGAGGGATTGCTGGTGCTCTTGGTGTTGCTGTTTGATCTGTGGCTGGGGGGTGTAGACGATGAAAGGCAAGTGACATTCTTCCCACTTGCTATTGTCCCTTCTACCCATGCAGTGCTCTTGGCCTCGGCACTGCCAATATTACTTTCTACTTCATCAATCATTCAGCATGCTAACAACAACCACGTCAATAGCCTCTTAGGCAAGTACAAACTTTCAATAGCTGATAACTGAGATGCAGATCCAACACATGTGGATCACTCAGATCTTCTGTTTGCCAAAGCCATCTCCATATACTTTTCAGCAGAAAATAGGGGAAATATATGTGCCCAACTAATGCTCCAATGGGACTAGATTCCTAGCTCTTGAAACCAGGGACTGCCTTTTAGTACCTACAGATGTATGCCACCCTAAAGTATGATCACACTTAGTATGCTGCCTAAAATACTATGCTCAGGATTGGCTCTTCAGTGCCCCATTAGGTTGCCTGCCTGCTGACAATCTTCAAAACACTAGAGAGAGACAGGTTGTGCTTTCCCAGTTAATGTTCCGATAAGACTGGAAATGCAGCTCTTTGAACCAGGGATTGTGAGTCTTTTAGTACCCTGCAGGCCTGTGCTGCCCTGCAGTACCATCATCCCAAGAGTGCTGCCTCAAATACTGTCTAGGGTAGACCCTCATAATGCTCAGTTCAGTTGTATGCCAGCTGACACTCTATAAGAACATAAGAACATAGTATATGCCATACTGGGTCCATCAAGCCCAGTATCCTGTTTCCAACAGTGGCCATTCCAGGTATCAAGTACCTGTCGAGTTACCAAAGGTATGTACATTCCATGCTGCTGCTCCCAGGAATATGCTGTGGATTTCCCCAGTCGCCTTTAATAATGGTTTATGGACTTTTCTTCCAGGAACTCGTCCAAACCTGTTTTGAACCAAAATACACAAAATAGCTTTTACTACATCCTCCGGTAATGAACTCCATATTTTGTTTACTTGCTGAGAGAAAAAATATCTTCTACGATTAGTCTTAAATGTGCCACATTGTAGCTTTATTGCATGTTCCCTAGTCTTTCTACTTTTTGAAGGAGTAAATAACAGATATACGTTTACCTGTTCACTCCATTCATTATTTTATAGACCTCAATCATATCTCTCCTCTGCCGTCTCTTTTCCAAGTTGAAGAGCCCTAACCTTTTAAGCCTGTCCTCAAAAGGATATCCTTCCATCCCCTTTACCATTCTGGTCACTCTTTGTATCTTTTCAAATTCTGCTATATCCTTTTTAAGATATGGTGACCTCTATAAGGGGCAGGGGAGAAAAGATGTGTGTTTGCTCTGCTAATGCTCCAATAGGACTGAATTTCCAGCTCTTGGAATCATGGACTACCTGTCTTAGATTCTACTTAACTTTTTATGTATCTTTTAACTTTATTATTCTATGAATATGGGATGGAATAGATACAGTAAGTCCCCTCAACCTTCACAACTACACTGCCTCAGATACCATGCCCAGGGTCCCAAGCCCATCATGGGCTAGGCTCTGCATTGCCAGGTTATGCTGCCTGCCTTCTGACACTCAAGAAGACCAGTGGGAGGGGTATTTGTTTTGCCCAGCTCATTTTCCAATGGGACTGGATTCCCAGGGACTGCCTATCTTGTAGCTTTTATTTTGCTTTTTATTTATCTACCTTTTAGCATTTGGTTTTCTATGAACATGGCATGCTGTCACAGTTGCTGTCACAGACAATAGATAAACAAGATTGTTGCAAAAAAATTATTGAACTGTATTTTCTGGTTCTGCAATAGAATACATAAATTTAGATAGAATAACCTCACCTTCTGCCACTTGCTGTGTTCTATCAACATGCAAAGCCACTCCCTGCCTTAAACAAACCTTTATAGCCTTTAGTTATGTGGCAGCAGACTCCACAACAGCAAAGGAGGCAGAATAAATCTTATTTTTCAAAAAAGACTGAATATTTGGGTTTTTGTGCTTTGAAGTAGCACGGCAAGAAAAACTGCAGCTAGACGTCCTTCCTTAGTGGTTCATTGTCAGACTTGAAGCTGTGTTTTTTCTCCTTCAAAATCCTCTTTAGCCACAAATATAGCCCTAGCTAGTAGCCAAGCTGTTATGTTTTATTCTCTTCTTTAAAATCCTAACCCAACCACAGCTAAACTGTTATTTCTCCTTAGCAACCCTAAATCACATCCAGCATGCCTTCCTCACTGTACAAAAGTCAAAGACAAAATGATTCTCTGAGGCCCTGTTGTGCTCTCATCAGCCATGAGATTTGCAGACCTCAGGCAGGGATAGGTTTCTCTAACTGCCTGTCAAAGATTTGTAGTATGATTGGCTCAAATGCCTCATGCTGGCTGCTGGTGATCCCTTCTTGATCTCCTTCTCTTCCCAGATTGACTCAAATATGTTCTAACTTCTGCCGCATGAGCAAACATGATGAAAATGAAGTTCATGAATGATGATTTTTGCAAATTTCCTGAGAATGTGTTCTGTTGTTTGATGCTGGAATGAACCAAAAATCACAATTGTTTTTTTCCCATTTTGACAAAATCTAATGTGCAGACTTACCATATATATATACATTAGTTTAACCAGGTTGGAGAAGTTCCTGGGACATGGTTGGAGTGGGGTTTGGGCTTATACACATCGGGCCTGATAGTCAAATGGAGTTAAACACCCATGGCAGCCAGTAAATGTGTATCTCTACTATCTGTGGATTTTAATAACTTTGGGCCAAAAATCCCTCTGATGGTCCCACTACTAGCCATATAGTGAAGGGGTGGTGCACAGGTGGTGCTGCAAAATTATCCAGATAATTCAGCCTCTATTTGGATAAGCTATATGTTTAGCTTAAGCCAAAATTAAACATAGTGCCACCTCATTGTATCTCACATATCTTCAGCACCAGTGAATATTTATAGTGGAATCAAATATATTTATCAAGTTAAATTATACTGGCTGCTGCTGAAAATTAGCCTGATGTTTTATAAAATATGTGTATGTATGCAAAATAAAAAGAGAAATCTATGTATGTCAATATGTATATAGCCTTTTCAGAGAGAAAGTGTATGCCTATGTTCCCCATGAAAATTGGTGTAACCGATGCATAACATTATCTTCTAAGAAGATGGTTTTATTACAAAAAATAAAGCATGCTGCTTGTTGTTTTAGTTCATATAAGCTACATATTAAATTGTTAATGATCTAAACAATCATGCAAATCAGCTAATTAACAACTTAGAAGAAGCAACATTTCATGGAATATTGGCCTAATGTTTGTTTTCTATAGTTACTAGTGATCTGCATGACAACAATTTTCAGTTAAGTTAATAATTGTCTCTGTTCTGCATTCGGTAGTTGTTCGGAAGCCAAATCATTTTTGCATTCATCTCATTTGTCCCTATCAAAGTCTATGGGTAAAACAATTTTTAAGTGTAACAGTAAGGCATGCCATCCATTTTCAATCAAACCTGTTTGAAAATTGATGGCAGACATTTGTACGTAACAGAGGCAAGAGCACTAAAAGCCTTCAAGAGTGCCAAAAATGGCACCAGAAGAGGAACAATGGGCACTAGCAGTGGCAGGGAGATCACAAAAAAACCCACTATTAGAAGGGCAAAGCAGTACAAAGAGAAGAATGAACATCTCCAGTTAGTGGAAGAGTCAGTGACATAACTTCCTCCCAAGTAACCTCTGCAATGTGCGTGTGTTTGGCGGGTGGGGGGGGGGGGAGGCAGGCAGGCAGGAATGGAACCCACATGGCAGCAAATGCAAAGTGACACTTTTACGTCTTTGCTGCATTGCCTCCAATTTTCACTTTTCTTCAGGCCTGACAGAATTCACTTCCCACCACCGGGCTCTGGCTGAAGTCTCATGAACCATGGATGTTATCAAGAGACTTTGGCCCAGGAGCAAGGTCAAAGTATTGCGATAACAGACAGGAGGTAAAGGCTGCTGGGCCTGAAGAAAAGAAAAGGAAGCAGTGTGGTAAAGACGTAAAAGTAAGTTTGCCTGGGGAGGGGGGGGGGTGGTAAGCAAATTTTGCTTGGGGACCTCTCATTAGAACTTATGCCACTGGGAAGAGGACAAAGCAGCACCACAGTTGGTGGAAGAACAACAAGGCACTTTGAGGGGAGCAAGACAGTACCATTATTGGCATGAAGACCAGAGAAGACCAAAGGTAGAGATGTAAAGTAGCAACAATACTGTCTTCATGACCTCAAGGCAAGGTTTGTGTGTTAAAGTAGCAACAACATAGCTAGAAGGCAGAGGAACACCTGCACGGAACCAATACACCACCAAAATTGGCTGGAAGGCATATGTATAGAGATCCAACCCAGAAGCAAAACAGACTAGAAGACCTACAACATCTGAAGAGAACCAACACAGCATCAAGACAAGCTGGAAGGCTCTACAACACCTGGGGACTGCCAAGGCATTAGCAAGACAGGCTGAAAAGCTCAAAATAGGCTGAAGAGAGTCAACATAGCACCTTGATTGGCTGTAAGGCCCTAAACACCCAAAGAGGGCCAGCATAGCACCAGGATCATCTGCAAGGTCTAAAACACCCAAGATGATGGACCAGCTGCAAGGCCCTAAAACATATCATTAGGCCACAGACATAGGGTGAGGTCAGCTAAGCTGTGTGTCCACAAATTAGATTCCTGACCATGAGGAAGATCCCTCTGGTGTGAAAGAAGCATTCCTGGGCTGCTTGAATGACATCCTGAGGGATTACATAAGAATCAGAGGATATACCATGGTGAAAGCTCCAAAAGTGATAGGAGTAGAGGGGCAAGCACCAGTTGATATCCCAGAAGACCCAAGCAAGATCAATTAAGCAACAAGACATGTTAGAAGGCCCTAGTGCCGCTTCCCTCCCCTCCCTCCTCCCCCCACCCCTGCTGTGCTGGGTTCAGTTTCTCTTGGTTTCTAGGAACTGCATTCCAAAGTGGGAGCCAGAAAAAGAGGATCAGCCCAGCATCAAGATAGGCTGTAAAGCCCTAAAACATGCCAAGAAGACCAGGTCAGCACCAATTGAAGGCTTTAAGTCCCTAAAACACCCAAAGAGGATCAACAAAGCACCAAGATTTGCTGGAAGGCCCAAAATACCCAAAGAGAACTAGCACAGCACCAATATCAACTGTAAGGCCCTAGAAAACTTCAGGAGAATCAAAACATTATGAAAATATGATGAAAGGACTACCCTCTATAGGAATATCTGAAGGTATTTAATGAAGACACTGTGATCCCCTAGCCTGGGCCCAAGAGCTTACAGGCGTAGGGTCGCCTTTGTATGTCCTTAAATGAAGCTTTACTATTTGTTCCCAGCAAAGAACTCTGGGATTTGTAGTTTGGCTATTTACATTCAAAGACAAAGTAGTTGTGCAACCGTTGGTTGAGGCAAACAAGAATATTTTTTTTTTTTGTGGGTTTCCAAAACGCATTAAAGTTCTGAACACAGGTAAAAGTTTACTTCTCCAACACAAAGAAATAAGGATACTGGAACTGAGGAAAACTGAACTCAAAGCTTTCTGACACAAGCTGCTGTCTTCATTAAACAAATTAACATCTCACAGCACAGCTTTGTTTAAGCACGTTCAGCAGAGATAAACTTCTTCTCTTAACAAAAACTTCTTTACTTTGGGGAAATGCTTAATAGATACAAAAGCTGGTTAAGCATTTCTTCTCAGCAAACGATTCTTTCTTTAGCCCTGCTCTCAGGTTTTCAGACTTCCTTAAAACATAGAGAGCAGTCCATCGGAGACACCTCCGAGCTAGACTGTGATTCACAGAAATCAACCTGCATAGGTTCTTGGGCTACAGCTTGCTTGTCACTTTCTCTGGCTTCAAAAGCTTGTTCAAACTTCTTCCCTTGTAAGAACTTACAGAATTCATTCCATAACTTTTCTTTCTGAGAGGGAACACTTACATTAGGAGAGGGAGCTTTGCTACCCTGGAACACTTCCCTCAAAGTCTGTATGGTGTTCAAATCCACTTCCCTGCTTTCGGCTGGGCTCTGGCTCTTTCCATAAGGAAGCGTATCCACCCACCTTCTAGCAGTTGAAGATTACAACACGGGGTCTAGAACACTAGACGTTGGAACTTGTTCCACGTGGGCTGTAGCCTTCCCAGCTAGGCATCTGCTGGCTTCAGCTTTAGGAGTATTATTCAGAGACAGTGTGCTTCCCTTTTCACCGGTACCATCCAGCAGTCGGAAGACAGACTTCCCTTGTCCTTCTCCTTTCCTTCTTCTCTGAGCTCTCCCCTTTCTCGGAGGTCTCTCTTCCTCCTGGGAACTCCACTCCATCAGAGATCTCCTCTTACTCAGGGACTTTTCTCCTTCCTTCAGGATTTCTCCTCTGCTCAGGAATTTCTTCCTTCTCAGGTAATCCTCTCCCTTCAGGTAATACTCCTGTCTCTGTTCCACCTCCTTCTCCTCAGGGACTTCTCTCATAAGAACATAAGGTATGCCATACTGGGTCAGACCAAGGTCCATCAAGCCCAGTATCCTGTTTCCAACAGTGGCCAATCTAGGTCATACGTACCTAGCAGTTTCCCCAAAAGACACAGGTTCTGCAATGCTTGTACTAGGTCAAGCATTGATTTCCTGGGTCCCTTCTTAATAATGGTTTATCGACCTTTCCTCCAGGAACTTGTCCAAACCTTTTTAAACCCAGCTACAATAACAGCCTTTACTACATCCTCCGGTAACAAATTCCAGAGTTTGATTACACGTTGAGAGAAAAAATATTTTCTTTTATTAGTCTTAAATAGTTTACCCTGTAGCTTCATTGCATGTCCCCTAGTCTTCCTATATTCTGATAACGTAAACAGTCGATCTACGTTTACCCGTACCACTCCATTCATTAATTTATAGACTTCTATCATATCTCCCCTCAGCCGTCTCTTTTCCAGGTTAAAGAGCCCTAACCTTTTTAGCCTTTCTTCATAGGAGAATCCTTCCATCCCCTTTACCATTTTGGTGGCTCTTCTCTGAACCTTTTCTAATAACGCTATATCCTTTTTAAGATACGGCGACCAGAATTGCACACAATATTCAAGGTGCGGTCTCACCATGGAACGGTATAGAGGCATTATAATATATTTTATTTTATTTTCAATTCCTTTCCTTATGATACCCAGCATTCTATTTGCTCTCTTGGCTGCCGCTGCACACTGGGCCGAGGGTTTTAACATGTTATCCACAATGACGCCTAAATCTTTTTCCTGGGTGGTGGTTCCTAATGTGGAACCTTGCATTGTGTAACCATAGTTTGGGTTGTTCTTCCCTAGGTGCATAACTTTGCACTTGTACACATTAAATTTCATCTGACATTTTGATGCCCAGTCTTCCAATTTATCAGGATCCTCTTGCAATTTTCCACAATCCTCTTGGGTTTTAACAACTTTAAATAGTTTTGTGTCATCTGCAAATTTGATAACCTCACTCGTTATTCCACTTTCCAGGTCATTTATGAATATGTCAAAAAGCAGCGGACCCAGTAAGATCCCTGGGGTACACCACTATTCAACTTTCTCCATTGGGAAAATTGGCCATTTAGCCCAACCCTCTGCTTTCTATCTTTTAACCAGTTCCTGATCCACAGAAGCACACTGCCTTCTATCCCATGAGTCTTTAGTTTTGCCAAAAGTCTCTGATGAGGTACCTTGTCAAAGGCTTTCTGAAAGTCCAGATACACTATATCAACCGACTCACCTTTGTCCACCTGTTTCTTCGCACTTTCAAAAAAACATAACAGATTAGTAAGACAAGATCTTCCTTGTCTAAAGCCATGTTGGCTGTCTCCAATTAGGCCATGACTATCTATATGATGAGTGATTTTATTCTTTATGATGGTTTCTACCATTTTTCCCGGTACTGACGTGAGGCTCACCAATCTGTAGTTTCCCGGATCACCCCTCGAAACCTTTTTAAAAATTGGTGTTACATTGGCGATCCGCCAATCTTCAGGTATTAGAGATGATTTTAATGATAGTTCACAGATTACTAATAGCATGTCTGCAATCTTATATTTCAGTTCTTTCAACACCCTTGGATGTATACCATCCAGCCCAGGTGATTTGCTACTCTTCAGTTTATCTAATAGTTATAATACATCTTCTCGATGTATCGATATTTCCTTCAATTCTTCCGCACCTTTAAATACCACTTCAGTCATGGGTAACATCCCTACATCTTCCTCAGTAAAGACTGAAGCAAAGAATTCATTCAGTCTCTCCCCTATCGCCTTGTCCCCTCTTAGTGCCCCTTTAACTCTTCTATCATCTAATGGTCCAACTGACTCTCTCACAGGTTTTTTGCTATGAATGTACTTGAAAAAATCTTTATTTCATGTTTTTGCTTCCACAGCAAGCTTCTTCTCAAATTCTCTCTTTGCCTTCTTTATCAATGCCTTGCATTTGACCTGCCAGTGCTTGTGCTGTTTCCAGGTTTCATCATTTGGCTCTTTTTTCCATTTCCTGAAAGATGCTTTCTTGGCAACAACAGCCTCTTTGACCTCACCTTTAAACCATGTTGGCAGTTTTTTGGACTTCCTTCCACTTTTCTTAAAGCGTGGAATACAGCTGGTCTGGGCTTCCAAGATAGTATTTTTCAACAACACACAAGCTTGATGTAAGTCTTTAACCTTTGCAACTGCTCCTTTTAGTTTTTTCTTAACTATTTTCCTCATTTTATGATAGTCTCCCTTTTGAAAGTTAAAAGGTAGTACTGTGGATTTCCTTACTATCCCTACTCCACTAATTAAATCAAAGGCGATCATGCTATGATCACTATTGCCAAGTGGCCCCAACACCCTTATCTCTTGCACTAGATCTGGTGTTCCACTAAGGACTAGGTCTAATATGGCTTCCCCTCTCGTTGGTTCATGGACCAGCTGCTCCAAGAAGCAGTCATTTATGTCATCTAGGAACTTTATCTCTCTAGCATGTACTGCCGTGACACTGACCCAGTCGATACCGGGGTAATTGAAATCGCCCATTATTATTACCGCGCTGTAACGTTAGTTAGCTTCCTTGATTTCTTTGAGCATTTCATCATCCATTTGTTCATTCTGGCCAGGCGGTCGATAGTACACCCCCACCGCCATTGCCTTCCCCTTTTTACATGGAATTTCAATCCATAGAGATTCTACAGCAAATTTTGTTTCCTGCAAAACTTTAATCCTTTCTGACTCAATGCCCTCTCTAACATAGAGCGCAACCCCTCCACCAATTTGATCAGCTCTATCATTACAATATAGTTTGTACCCAGGTATCACAGTGTCCCACTGGTTGTCCTCCTTCCACCATGTCTCTGATATTCCAATCACATCTAACCTCTCATTTAGTGCTATATATTCTAACTCTCCCATCTTATTTTTTAAACTTCTAGCATTTGCATACAAGCATTTTAGAGACTGTATTTTATTCATATTAGTTTGGCTATTGGTAGACATGGGTAATTTGGGATCTTTAAGCTCTGTCTGCTCCATACTCGAGGGCATTTGGGCTACTTTACTCTTTTTTGGAACCTCTCTGCTTTTGGTAGTATCCTTCAAGGACACATTCTTCCGAACCATCTGCTCTTGGGCGACTGTCGGCTTTCCCCTATTATCTAGTTTAAAAGCTGCTCTATCGCCTTTTTAATGGTTAATGCCAGCAGCCTGGTTCCATCCCAGTTAAGGTGAAGCCCATCCCTTTGGAAGAGCCCCTCCTTTCCCCAGAATGTACCCCAGTTCCTAACAAATCCAAACACCCCATCTCTGCACCATTGTCTCATCCACGCATTGAGACTCCGGAGCTCTGCCTGCCTTTTGGGTCCTGTACGTGGAACGGGAAGCATTTCAGTGAAAGCTACCCTGGAAGTTCTGGATTTCAACTTCCTACCTAAAAGCCTAAATTTAGCCTCCAGAACCTCCCTACCACATTTTCCTATGTCATTGGTACCGACATGTACCAAGACAGCAGACTCCTCCCCAGCACTATCTAAGACCTTATCTAGGTGGCACGTGAGGTCAGCTACCTTCGCACCAGGCAGGCATGTTACCAGGCGATCCTCATGTCCACCAGCCACCCAGCTATCTACATGCCTAATGATAAAATCACCAACTATAACGGCTGTCCTAACCCTTTCCTCATGGGCACATGGCCCTGGAGAAATTTCCTCGGTGCGAGAGGGTTTTACATCACCTGGAGAACAGGTCCCAGTTACAGGATCACTTCCTGCCACACCAGGGTGATGCTCTCCTGTCACGTGACCTTTCTCCTCCATGGCAACAGGGATGCTGCCAGACTGGAGGTGGGACTTCAGGACTATATCCCTGTAGGTCTCGTCTATGTACCTCTCTGTCTTTCTTATGTTTTCCAAGTTTGCTACTCTAGCCTCTAGAGAACGGACTCGTTCCCTGAGAGCAAAGAGTTCCTTGCACCTAGTGCACACATAAGACCTCTCACCAACTGGGAGAAAATCATACATGTGACACTCAATGCAAAAGACTGGAAAGCCCCCATCCCGCTGCTGGACTGCTGTCTGCATCTTAGTTTTAAGTTTTTGTTTAGATCTTTAAGTTCTTTACTTACTAAGGGTTGCTATGGATATTTATACCAATAAAACTGTACCTAATACGTTTAATATACCTTGTTCACCTGAAGCTTAATTAATCTCAGGTCCTTAGTGTATGTCTGATTTGGGTAACAAGCTTCACCTGAGAGCACCTCCTGTCTTTTAAGATGTGTAAGTACCTATAAAGCTACGATTATCCCAGGGGTGGGTGGGTGTGGGGAGCTACATAGTACCTTGTCCTGTGCTGCTGAGGTAAGCTATATTCTTATTTGATTTAAATTATAGCTGTTTGCTGCTGCTAGGCTCTAACTTATTATGAAATTTAAACTACAAGCTCTCTGCTGGGTTCCAAATTTAACCAGAAAGCTCTCTTCTGTGTTTTAAATTTAAACTAAAAATACTTTGCTGATACTAGGCCCTGAGTGACTATTAAATTAAAACTATAAGCTCTCTGCTGGGTATGAAATATAACCAGAAAGTTCTCTTCTGTGTTTTAAATTTAAACTTAAACTGCTGCTACTAGGCCCTGACTGATTTAACAAAAAATAGTGGGTTCACAGATTAAATAGCTTTAATAGAAAGAATTCCTTTCAGAAAAGTCCCAGAAGTATATAATCACAATTGCAGATCTCTCTCCAGAAGTAACAGTCCCTTTTTCTAGTCCTTCAAGACTCTCCTTCCTTCAGGTTTAAAAACGCTTTTCCTGACTGCCACACCCTTTTTTTTGCACATGTGCCCGTAATCAGCCTCCAAGCCTGGCTCTACGTCAGAGCTTGGGCGTGGCTTAGCTTCAGCTGAGAGCTGTTTTTTTCTCATGCTTGCTTTTCTTTGTCTGTGCAAACCTGGCTTGTCACTCGTTTTAAAGGTACAAACAGCATTTTCTTCTATTTCCATTTTCTCATGGCAGCTCTCATCACCACAACACTTAGTAAAAGCTAAGTGTCTTCCTAAGGTACTTTGAAAGGTTTAGGAAAATGCATTTTCTTCAACAAATACAGTAACAGAAATTTGAAAAGAATATTGAAGGGAGAGTTCAAGGCTCATTGATGGGGAGAGGATGATAGTGTATCCCCTCTGCCCTGTGTTCAATTTTTCTTGCAGTTTAGTTATTTGGAACTGCAGCACAAAGCTGATGGTAGAACACTAAAATTGAGGCAACACAGCAACAAGATAGGCTGAAAGTCCCTAAGACACCTAGAAACATAGAAACATGACAACAGAAAAAGACCACATGGCCTATCTAATCTGTCCTTCCATATAAACCACTACAACAGTCCCCCTTTTTCCTTTTGAGATCCTCTGTGTTTGTCCCTTGCTTCTTTGAATTCAGATACTGTCCTCATCTCTACCACCTCCATTGGGAGACTATTCCACAGATACATCACTTTTTCCATAGAGAAATATTTCCACATATCACTCCTGACTCTATCCCCTTTCACCCTCATCCCATGTCCCCTCGTAGCAGAGCTTGCTTTCAATCAGAAGAGGCTCTCCTCCTGTGCAATTATGCCATGGAGGTATTTAAACATCTCAATCATATCACCTCAATCCCGACTTTCCTCTCAGGTGTACATTTTAAGTTCCCTAAGTCTGTCCTCATATACTTTATAATGAAGACCACTGACCATTTTAGTAGCCACCCTCTGTACAGACTCCAGCCTGTTTATATCCTTTTGAAGGTGCGGTCTCTAGAATTGCACACAATACTCCAAATGAGGTTGCAACAAAGTCTTATACAGAGGCAATATCACCTCCTTTCTTCTTCTGACCATTCCTCTCTCTATGCACCCAAGCATCCTTCTAGCTTTTGCCATTGCCTTTTCTACCTGTTTAGCTACTTTAAGATCATCAGACACAATCACACCTAGGTCCCGCTCTTCTTTAGTGGACAAAAGTACTTCACCCCCTATACTATATTGCTCCCTTGGATTGCTACAGCCCAAATGCATGATCTTGCATTTTTTAACATTAAATCTCAGCTGCCACATTCTAGACCATTCTTCAAGCTTAGCTAGATCCCTCCTCATGTTATCTACACCTTCCTGGGTGTCTACTCTATTAAAAGTTTTGGTATCATCTGCAAAGAGGCAAACCTTACCCGACCACCCTTCCACTATATCACTAACAAAGATGTTAAAAAGAATCGGACCAAGGACAGATCCCTGGGGCACACCAATGGTAGCAGCTTCCTCCTCAGAGTGAGCTCCATTTACCTTTACACTTTGTCGCTTCCCACTCAACCAATTTCTAACCCAAGCAGTAATTTTAAGGTTATCAAGGCAGCAGCAATACAGACTGGAGGTCTGAACCATCCAAACAGGAATACCTGAAAACACAGAGGATTTCTATATTGGGGGGGGGGGGGGGGCTTATCTCTTATCTCTTCTTTCTTCTCTCTTCATAAAATTATTTGAAAAGACAAAGAAAACCAATGTTGTGGAAATGGGATAAAGCTGTAGCAGTAGTTGGAAATACAACCTAGCCAGCACAAAAGGGTTATAAATGGCAATAGCAACAGTGCAAATATACGACTACAGATAGTAGGTACTAAGAAAATAGCCAAACAGGAAAATGAGAATTACAGTGTCAACTCACTAAGGCATTGCTCCCAGAGAAATTCAGCAAGAAATATAGAAACATGACATGACGGCAGCCTATTTCGTCTGCCCTTCCATATTAACTACTAAATAGTCCCCTCTTTTCCTTTATAGAAGAGTGGTAACAAACCCCCAAGGGATAAAAAGTAGGTGAAAGTGGTAGAATGAAAATTTAAAGGCACCCACAAAGATGGAAAATTAGAAGGAAGGCTGACCATAAATAAGTAAATAATTAAATAAATAGAAAGGGCACTGGTCACAGAGAAACACAGAAAGAATGGCCGCAAGAACCATACAAATAAGCAGAGGAGGGGCAAAGGGCAGCAATGAGACAGGCTATGGGAGCAGTGTCAGTAAAATTATACAGGCATCAGCAGCAGAGAGAGGCAAGGGGAAAGGAGGTATTTCTTTTCATTTTTCTGTTTTTTGGGGTTTTTTTTTTTTTTTTTTTTTTTTTTTTAGTTTTACCATGTGAGCCTAAAGGTATGCACTGCAAACAAGAAAGCAGGCTACAAAGCATCTGTGAAAACAACATCTAGAGTGACACCAGACATCTTTTTTAATATTTCTTTAATGTGCTTCAGAATCTGCATATGCAGAATGCAATAATTATAGGAAGCGCATTAGTAAAGAGAAGCTGATGGGCCATCATACTAACAGTGGCATGCAGCATCATTTGCAGAAACAATACTATTTCCAGCTCAGCACAAAGGAGAACACTGATCCTAGGCTGGGGAATCAATGTGGTAGTGGAACTATAGATAACAGTGACAGAAAAGCTACAGAAAAAAAGGAAATACACTTCCCAAGAGGATTCCCTGGCCTTTTCTTCTTAAATGGCATGGCAGGACCCCCCACATGCTTCAAAGCAATTCACCAAAGAAGGAGTGAGGTGGTGTTTGCCAGCATTGTGGTTGGGCAGAAGGGTGGTAGCATTTAAGGTGGTAACATTATGTATCAGGTAAATGATATCCCTGCATAACCGGCCCCTGCAGGTAATTGGCAAAGTGGGATTTAAGAGGCTGCTGAATATCTTAGCTCTCAGTTATTGCGTGCCTTGCAGGACAACATTTAGCAGGCAGGTGATTCCCAGACTTTATAATCAGTTACATCAGCTGCAGACAGAGCTGACAAAGGCAGAGAGTAGTAGCATGCATTTCACCATTTATATATGTGGATTAGTCCGAATGCTACACATGTCTCCATGACAGAACTATAATGGAGTTGTAACAAGAGGAGAGTAGTAGTGGGCTGTGCGATACATCCAGGTGATGGATGATCACCATACCTGGTCCCATATCATCAGAAAAATAAAGGCAATACTCCAGGGCTGATGGATCAGGCACATACAGAGCACCGTGCTTGTTTGTTTTTTAGTAACAGATGGTGGGATGAATATGGTTAAGGCAGTGGGGGAGGGGGTTTTCATGCTTGCACACTTGCTGCATCTTATTGTCATAAACACCCTAGGCCAAGAGAGTAAGAGAAGCCACAGCCCTTTCCTGAAGCAAGGGCCGGCCCGTCCATTGAGCAAGAATGTTTTTTGCACAGGACCCTGCGTTTCAGGGGGCCCCGTGCAAAAAAAATTCTGCATCAGCCCAGCTAGATTTAAAAAACACAATCCGGCTGCTGCTGCTGCCACCATGGCAGCGGCAGAATCGAGTGTCTCGCGGGCCCCCCCCCCCCCACCCTGCAGAGTCCTCCCTGCAGCATCAGCTGCCTCAGCGTCGGCTGTCAGAGCCGCGAAGGGAGAGCTGCTCTCTCGCGGCTCTGCTAATCCTGCCAAGGCTGATGGGATTTCCCATCAGCCCCGGCGGGATTAACAGAGCCGCGAGAAAAGGAAACTCCCTTCGCAGCTCTGAAAAGCCCACGCTTTGGGAGATTATGCTGCAGGGAGGACTCTGCCGGGCAGGGGGCGCCCCGCGAGACGCTCGATTCTGCCGCTGCCACGGCGGCAGCGGGAGCAGCTGGATTGTGTTTTTTTTTTAATCTAGCTGGGCTGATAGGGAGGGGGGTTAGGACTGGTAATGGGCTATGGGGGGGCTAAGACTTGAAGTGGGCTTATGGGGGGTTAGGACTGGGAATGGGCTATGGGGTGGTAGGACTGGTAATGGGCTATGGAGGGGCTAAGACTGGAAGTGGACTGATAGGGGGGGTTAGGACTGGTGATTGGCTATGGGGGCTAAGACTGGAAGTGGGCTGATGGGGGGTTAGGACTGGTACTGGGCTATTGGGGAGTTAAGGACTGGTAAGGGGCTATGGGGGGCAAAGACAAAGTGGGCTGATGGGGCTAGGACTGTAAATGGGCTGATCGGGGGGCCAGGACTGGAAGTGGGATGATGTGTTAGGACTGGTAATGGGCTTATAGGGGCCTAAGACTGGAAGTAGGCTGATGGGTGTTAGGACTGGTAATGGGCTATGGGTGGGTGGGTGGGTTAGGACTGGTAATGGGCTATGGGGGGCTAAGACTGGAAGTGGGCTGATGGGGGTTAGGACTAGCAATGGGTTGATGGGGGCTAGGACTGGAAATGGGCAGATGGGGGGTTAGGACGAGGTAGGCTGATGGGGGGGTTAGGACTGGTAATGGGCTATGGGGGGACTAAGACTGGAAATGGGCTGATGGGGGTGTTAGGACTGAAAATGGGCTATGGGGGGACTAGGACTGGTAATGGGCTATGGGGGGCTAGGACTGGTAATGGGCTGGGGCGGTTGCTAGGACTGGAAATGGGCTGAGTGGAAGGGGGGACTTGAACTGCAAATAGTTGATGGGGATGGGGGCTTGGAATAGAAATGGGCTGAGTGGAGGGGAGCTAGTATTTGACATGAGCTGATGATGGGGCTAGGAAAGGACTGGAAATGGGCTGATGGTGTGGCTAGGAAAGGATTGGAAATGGGCTGATGGGGGGCTAGGACTGGAAATGGGCTGATGCAGGGACTAGAAGGGAGCGGATGCTGGGTGGGGCTGGAACTAGAAGGGAGCTGATGTTGGAGGAGGATTAGAATGGGATGGAGCTGGGAGAGTGAAATGGAGAAGGGAAAAATATTTTGTGTGGGAGGGAAGAAAATTCTACAATTGGCCGGGTATTGGGAAAGTAAGCAGGGATTGAGGATGGAGGGGTAAAATTTGAGTGGATGAAATAGGAATGAGGAAAGAGCAAAAGGAGAAAGATTAGTATGTTAAAACAGATGTAGAGAGAGAATGGACAAAAAACTAGAAGAGAGAAGAAAGGACAAATGGACAGCAGACGATGGAGAGTTAGCAGAAGACACGAAGAAACCAGTAGAAAGTGGCTGAAGTAATTGCAACTGAAAAAAAAATGCACAAATGGTAGAAAAATATCTCTTTATTTTGAATTTATTAACTGGAATATGTCAGCTCTGGGAAATGTGCATCATTAACGTCTGTGCTTTGTTTAGTACAAGAGGAAATTAATTTATAGTTTTATTTCTACAGTGTTGTTGTACATTCCAAGTTTGGCTTTTGGGGTTCCCAGTTTAATTGTCTTCCTGTTTCTAAATTGTGATTCCTTGTTTGGTGATGGTCTATGTTCTGCATGTGTAACTGAGCTGAGGTATTCTGTTTATGTAATTCCTATTTGACATTGCCACTTGTTCTCTTTCCCCAGTAAGTCATGTATTGTTATTATCTGAAATGTATTGGTTTAATATTTGCAGTGTTGCCTTTTCATAGGTAGAGTATGGTGCTTTGTGAGTCCTGGTAGTGCTGTTATGATATGGCGGGTTTGCTATGGGTTCTAAATGGGCAGTGTTTGTAGTAGTTCCTAATGTGCCTGGCGGTTGGCACTGGATTATAGTAATGTAGAAATCTTTTAGTCTTTCTTTATCCATACAGTCATTAAGAGGCATGTTTACTAAAACTTAGTGTATGGTAACATTATGCAACTATTTATGTAAATGAGGTCCATTATGCAAAAGAGGCCCCACACCCAGTCTCCGCACATGGCCCCGCACCCCCCTGCCTGAAGCTATTGATCAAAAAATTCTAAAACAAATTGCATGGTGTTTTTATCAGAGTGTAAATGGTAGGCATAAGCTTTATGAGAAGTAGGAAACAGGGGCACCTGCATATCCAGGACATTGGTACCATGTGGTATTCCTCTTATCAGGTGCTGGAAACCAATGGACAGCCCTGCATTAGATGTCATGGCAGACTGAGATCAGGAATGAAAGCCCCCTGGGGCACCATGATTGACAAATATGATGCAGGTCATAGAAATCTTAATGCCTTTAAGGATGTCATGGAGCAACTGAGTTCCAGAAGGACTAACCTGAGCCTTGTCATCCCGATAATAAATATCCTATAGGCAAAGTTAGAGGATTTTTGGAAGTGACAGGGATTTGCAACAGAGGTTTTGGTGATGGTGGACTTCTTGCATGATCAAGTGAAAGACAATTGTGACTCCTTATGAGGGAATATGCTTATATATTAGCTTCTATTACACACAGGTGAAAGGAACTAGTGTTCTTCAGTGCAATGCACTGACTTACTAGAAGGAGAAGCTGGTGATTTATAGTAGTTGGAGGAAAGGGAGCACCAGATGCAGGGGTGTAGGGCAGTGGTGATGCAGCTAGAGAAACAGTAGGCATGTCAGCAAGCAGTAGTGATTGCACGAGCAGCAACCTGTCAGCTACCACTTCCCTTCTCCCTCCCCCACTTTTATGCCCCAGATATCTATAAACCCCAGCATAGGAAAATTGGGTAAGCAGCATAGATCGGTCTGTCACAAGTCAGACTTCCTCACAAGTTTGAATGATTTGCTATCTTAAGGAAATCTTCACCCAGTAGCACTGTGGAATGCTGAAGTACTATGATTTCTCATATTTATGGTGGAGTCCCCCGTAGAGCGTGGCATAGCCCCTTGAGTGCCCCATGCTGTTGCTGTTCTAGTCACTTGGGAAATTGTTTGATCTGACTGTTAATGCCTAGTATCTGACTAGATTTTGAGCTATATAGAACAGGGACTACCTCTGATTTATGTGTCTTTTATAGAGCTCCTGCACCCAGTAGCACTTTGGTTACTATGTGTTAAATTGCGTCTCCAACTTGCCCGTCCTCTCCAAAGTCTTGGAGAATCTTATTTTCTCTCAACTGTCATCTCACTTAGATGCTGTCCATGCACTCCACCCCAGACAATCGGGCTTTAGGTCCAGCCACAGCACGGAAACCATTCTTCTCGCATTACTTAATGAAATACACATAGCACACGACTGGGGTGATATCTCCCTTGCTGTTTCACTCGATCTTTCTGCAGCTTTTGACTTAGTCAACCATTCTTTTCTGCTCACCTGTCTCCATGATTATGAGCTCTGTGGTACTGCTCTTCGCTGGTTTGAATTGTTTCTTTCCCTCCATTCTTTCACCATTTCCTGCGGGTCCTCCACCATCCCTCTCACCTGTGGTGTTCCCCAAGGTTCGGTCCTGGCCCCACTCCTCTACAATGTTTTCCTAGCACCACTTGCTTTACTTATCCAACAATCCGGTATCTCCTCAGACGTCTCTGCCAATGACATTCTCCTCTACCACACTAGCTCCCAGTCTCCCGACCTTGATCCTATGAACTCCTGTTTAGCATCAATTTACATGTGGTTAACCGCAAATCATCTTCACCTCAATGCATCCAAATGAGCTGTTATTTGGTTTAGCCTTCATGTGCAATGCCCTTCACTCACTGCTCAGATTGCCTGTTCCTCTTGTCTGAACACTACGGTACTTCAGGGTCATACTTGACGACTCCTCTCTTTTCATGAGCACATAGCCTCCCTGGTCCAGATTCGTGCCGTCCGTCCCTTCCTCACTGTGCCTTCCCTCACGACTCTCCTCCTTTCACTAGTTGTGTCTAGGTTGGATTACTGTAATGTTGCATTTGCAGGTCTTCCACTTTCTCATCGCCGTCTCCTTCAACTCCTACAGAACACTATCTTGCACATACTTACTCACTCCTCACAGCGCGATTATGTCACTCTGCTTCTAATCCATCTGCCCTGGCTCCCTCTCAAGTTCTGGATCGATTACAAAATCCTTACCATTGTTCACAAGGCTGTTTACACTGGCACTCCACAGTATCTTTCAAAGTTACTTCAGTTCCATAACCCTCATCGTCTCCCCAAATCCCTTTATGTCAATTGTCTGACTCTCCCTGCAGTCACTCAGGCCCATCTTGAACAGACCAGGAAATCTGCTGATTTTTATTTGGGTCCCACTCTATGGAACTCTCTGACCTCCACTGTACGTTCTGAAACCTCATTTCCGAAGTTCAAGGCACTCCTAAAAAAACACCTTTTCATTACTGCATTTGATCTCCCTCCCCCTACCACCCAGCAGGCTATTCATAGCTCCTCCTAGTCCCGAAATGCTCTCCTGCCCTGCAACTGTTTCTCCTGCTGCCTCTTGTTATCTCCTGTTCTTTCTCCTCTTATGGTTTCCTGTCATAACTCTGGCTTTCCTTTCCAACTTTTCCTACAGCCATTGTGTTTTTATTGTAAACTGCTCCGATGCCAAGGCCACCTGGGGTGGTATATCAAGCACAAATAAAGATAAAGATTGCTTCTTCTTTTGTGTTTATCAACTGGAGAAGAAATGGCTGAGGGTAGATATGATACAGGTCTATAAAATTTGAATCAGTTGTTAAGTATAAAGACTAGGAAACATGCCCTGAAGTTATTAACTAGTACATTGAAACAGGGCTGGTGCTACCATTAGACAAACTAGGCAATCGCCTAGAGTGTCAATGTTTTGAGTATATGCCATTCCGCCCCACTCTGGAACCTGTAGCAGTGGAAATGACACAGTGCTTGCCAAATGCCGCTGATGCTGCGTACTATTGCTTCTGTTGGTGCTTCCAGCCACTCTGATTTAGATTCTGTTTGCATGGAGGGTGCAAGCAACTGGACAAGAAGTCTGAGTCGGAGAGGAAGCAACAGCATGCAGAATCAGAAGCACTTGGGAAGTGCTGCATTGCTGCTTTAAAGTCATTGCTGCTACTGCTGCAGTTCTTGGAGAGGAGCGGCAGTGGCAGCAGGTGGCATGACAGGAATGAGATTCACCTAGGCACTTCATATCCTTGCATTGGCCTTGCATTTAAAACAAACAGGAGAAAATACCTTTCACTCAATGCATAATTAAACTCCGGAATTAGGTACCAGATGATGTGATAAAAGCAGTTAGCATATTAGGGTTTAAAAAAAAGGTTTAAACAGGTTCCTGGATGAAAAGTTAATAAATTGATATTAAGGTAGACTTGGGAGAAAACAATTGCTTATTCCTAGGGTAAGCAACATGGAATCTTTGGGGACTGGCCACTATTGGAAACAGGATACTAGAATTCATGGACCTTTGATCCGAACCAGTATGGTGGTGGTTCTTAATCTAACCAAAAAGTGACCACATGGGCTTGGTGATTGCTTTCTAAAGTTGTGAAGTTATATCAATTTCTTTTATCACACTGATATGTCCACTGATTAAAAAAGCAAAGTATGTTATCAAATGAAAGTAAATTGGGAAGTATATATTTTTATCTAAAGAATATGTGTAGCAAAAACTGCATGATCAGAAACTGCATGCTAAACATGGCAGAAGTTCCTTCTGTGAGAGTTTTAAAAAGTTGTCTAAAACTTTTGTGATGAATGGCTTAAGCAAATTAAAAGCTAGAACAAATAATCAATGTCCTAGTTTTTAATCAATGGCTATTACCTGGACTGCTAATGTCCTGCACTGAGACTCACTAAATCCACTGAACTTCTGAATATGGATGTTCCAGTTAATGATCCATTATGTGGTCTATTGACAGTTCCTTCTTCCTTTTAATTGCAAAACATAATCATTTCCCCCGTAGTTCTGTGGAGCACTAAGGCCATAAAAAGTTATTCTAAGATTTTTAAGGAAATGAATATTTCTGCATCTCTTTAAAAAAAAAATTCTGGAAATTGGATCAGATTATTTAGGAGATTCACATGACCTACTATTGAGACAGTTGTTATAATCAGCATTTTTTTTCTATAATTACAGAGTTATCTAGGTTGACCAAAGAAAACAGAAGATCATGTTTCACATGTTTTAAACTATTTCTGCATGTAATTTTTTGTTTTTATGGAATACAAAGAAAGGCATGATCATGCATACAACTGTCATTTACAGTGAGGTATTAAAAAGAAGAATGCGTGTAGCCTCCACGCACAGTTACTCCACCTTCAGAGAATTTGGAATGGGTGCATCAGTATCTATGTTGCCTCTTTAAGACAGACTTACAATATATACTTTTTTGGACTCCTCACATCAGCACCCTGATATAAATTCAGAAAGGGATGTGCATTCATGAGCAAATATTTTGTTCATTTGGGGGCCTAAAAATATGAAGTATGTGCACACTGCTTGTATGCGGGTATACTTTGCCAATTCCATTTTACAAGGTCTCCCTCAATCTACACTGAACCCGTTACAACTGGCCATGAATGCCGCAGCAAGGGTCCTCCACGGAGCCTCCAGAAGTGACCATGTGACTCCTATTCTAAAGCAGCTTCATTGGCTACCTATACACGGAAGGATTATATTCAAGACTTTACTCCTCTCATTCAAGGCCATCAATTGCCTCTCTTCTATGGCACTTACTGAGCTTATACACACAGTGCCCCCCAACAGAAGGTCAACAACCCTAAATATACTAATAACCCCGAAGTCCTTAACTAAATGCAACAACACAACGGCAAATAGGGCTTTCAGTCTTTACGTCCCCAAATGCTGGAATGCACTACCACCAGACATCCGAGCTATTGTAGACCTATCTCAATTCAGGAAGGCAATCAAATTTCACCTCTTCCTCCAATACTACCCAGTCAACAACCAAGTCTAAGTAACCCCACCTAAGAAAACACCCTTCCCTAGTGTTTTATATTCCCAGCCTCCTTCCTGCAGATCAGGAGCATACCGTCTTAAAGTGAACACTGGATTTCATTTAGATCCTTGTAATTATTATTTCATGGATTCATTTCAACCCTGTTGTTGCAATTTATTATCTCTGTAAATAGTTCAACCCTGTTAGCCAAGTTGGTACTCCTGTTCCTTGTAAAACCAAACAAATTGATGTCTTGGTCGTTTTGTTATATTGTAAACCGCGCTGATACCGAATAGTGCGGTATATAAGCAAATGTAATAAATAAATAAATACCTATGAATTAATACATATCGATATGAATGCTTAAAGTTCTGGCCTGCATGCAATGCACGCCTAAAGAACAAAAGAAGCACAAAAATGCCCTAAAATTGGAAAGAAACTGTTTTAAATGAGCACAAACCGGGCCCTAAGGGGTGTAGGGCATGTTTTGCTGAAGAGCAGAGAAAGTAACAAAGAAATCATGTGGTTTATTCAGAGCTAGTAGAAGTTATTAAAAATTCAGCTTGAAGCACTGACGTTTTGAGAAGTTCCTCAGTTCCTCAGTTCAGCTAAGACTGAAAGTTTTGAAATGCGGTGTCCTGGTCTGCGTTTCATCTTCCATCGTCCTCTCATTTGAGCAGACTCATACTTCTTCCAGTTGTTCTTATTCTGAATCTTTTCTCACTTTGCTTGATCCGACCAGAGGTTTATAGTAAAATCCACAGTCCTCATCAGTCCTTTTTCACTTGGAAGATGAATTTCTGAACCTTGCACTCCAAAACCCTTGTATGAAAGTTCATGAACATGCCTAAACTTAAGCAATCTTAGATTTTTTTTTTGACATGGAAGGATAAGGGGGTTATTTTAGACTTATGCACAATTTCCATGCAGAAAATCTGTCATTTACACGTGGAAATATGGATTTTAGAAAGGGTTAAATTTATACATGGATGCAGATCTGGATTTAGGAATAGACAAAATAGGCAACTGCCTAGGCCATCAGATTTTGAAGGTGCAAAATACCAGGCCAAAGAGAGAGACCACTGAGGCCTTACTGCATTATTTTTCTGCTGACTCTCCAGTCTTTTTCAGGGACCTTTAAACGACTACTGTTACTATTGCAGCTGCTACGTATCATTTGTTTAGCAGTAAAAAGCATATGCAAGCTGTACATATAAACATGAGACAGAAGAATAAAGGGTCAGGATCCAAATGCAGCCTTGAACTCTCCCTCCCCCACCCCACTCACTTTGCTCTGCAGTCTGGTCATGCCTATGGGTGTCAAAATCCTAAAACAGCCCTGTGTGAATGCCCATTAAATAAATAAATAAATATATATATATATATATATATATACACACAGGGTGGCCCAAAAAAAGTGAGAACATCTCGTAGCATATAAGTTATTTAAAAATTCAAAAAGACAGATGTAAACGATTGACAAATTTAAAAAACAAAGATGGCGACCGGAAATTGTTGAAATAAAGATGTTATATAACTAAAAAAGGTAAATAAGTAAACTATTTAAGCTTTTAATTTACGAGATGTTCTCACTTTTTTGGGCCACCCTATATATATAAATTGCAAGAAGTGTGTTTAGGGCATGGCCTGGATGAGCCAAAATATAACGGTGTATTCCTCATTTCATATAGAGCATGTACGTGTATGACCACATTTTTTCATATCTGGATTTATGGCTACTCTGTGGCATGCATAGACTTTTACAAAGCCTTTTACAGGCGGGAATAATGGAGTTATCCTCCTTCATCCTCTATTGTTTCCCCCTGAACTTGAAAATAAATAAAGACAGTGATCTGTTTAAATATGGTGGGCCCAATATTCAATGGCATTTACATGGTTCAAAACCCTATAAACTGTATAAATTCCACCAGGCCCGGCCCGTCCATTGAGAAAGAATGTTGTTTGCACAGGGCCTCGCGTTTCAGGGGGACCCGGGCAAACAACATTCCGCATTAAAACTTTAAAACGGCCCATCATCCCCGGTGGGCTTAACAGAGCCGCGAGAGGGAAACACTTTGTTCGCAGCTCTGAAAGCCCGCTTTGTTGGAGGGCCGGGAGGGCTTTGATGGGCAGGCGGGGGGCCGCGGGGCCCTTGATTCTGCCGCTGCCATGGCGGTAGAGGCAGCAGCAGCCAGGTTTTTATTTTTAGTTGTAAATTTACCTGGGCTGATGGGTGGGTGGGGGTTAGGACGGGTAATGGGGTGGGGGGGCTAAGACTGAAAATGGGGTGATGAGGGGGTTAGGACTGGAGGTGGGCTGATGGGGGGGTTAGGACTGGTAATGGGCTGGGGGTGTTGCTAGGACTGGAAATGGGCTGAATGGAAGGGGGGCTTGAACTGCAAATAGCTGATGGGGACGGGGGTTTGGAATGGAAATAGGCTGAGTGGAAGGGGGGACTTCAACTGCAAATAGCTGATGGGGAGGGGGGCTTGGAATGGAAATGGGCTGTGAGGGGAGGGAACTAGGACAGGAAATGGGCTGAGTGGGGGGGAGTTAGGACAGGAAATGGGCTGATGGAGGGGCTAGGATAGGACTGGAAATGGGCTGAGTCGGGGCGGAGCTAAGTGAGGAAATGGGCTGATGGAGGGGCTAGGAGAGGACTGAAAATGGGCTGTTGGGTGGTGCTAAGATTGGAAATGGGCTATGGTGGGGGCTTGGTTGAAATGGACTCATGGAGGGGCTAGAACTGGAATTAGGCTCATGGGGGGGGGCTTGGATTGGAAATGGGCTGAGTGGAGGGGAGCTAGGATTTGACATGGGCTTATGGTGGGGCTAGGAAAGGACTAGAAATGGGCTGATGGGGGGCTGGGATTGGAAATGAGCTGATGGAGGGACTAGAATAGGACTAGAAATGGATGGGGGAGGTACGATTGGAAATGGGCTGATGGTGGGGCTAGGATAGAATTGGAAATGAGCTGATGATGGGGCTAGGATAGGATTAGAAATGGGCTGATGGGGGGCTAGGACTGAAAATGGGCTGATGCGGGGACTAGAAGAGAGCGGATGTTGGGTGGGGCTGGAACTAGAAGGGAGCTGATGTTGGGGGAGGATTAGAATGTGATGGGGCTGGAAGAGTGAAATGGAGAGGGGAAAAATATTTTGTGTGGGAGGGAAGAAAATTCTACAATTGGCCGGGTATTGAGAGTTTAAGTGAGGATTGAGGGTGGAGGGGTAAAATTTGAGTGGATGAAATAGGAATGAGGAAAGAGCAAAAGGAGAAAGATTAGTATGTTAAGATTAGTAGAGAGAGAATGGAAAAAACTGGAAGAGTGAAGAAAGGACAAATGGACAGCAGACGATGGAGAGTTAGCTGAAGACACGAAGAAACCAGAAGAAAGTGGCTGGAGCAATTGCAACTGAAAAAAATGCACAAAAGGTAGAAAAATATCTCTTTATTTTGAATTTATTAACTGGAATATGTCAGCTCTGGGAAATGTGCATCATTAACATCTGCATTTTATTTAGTACAAGAGGAAATTAATTTATAGTTTTATTTCTACAGTGTTGTGTACATTCCAAGTTTGGCTTTTGGGGTTCCCAGTTTAATTATTGTCTTCCTGTTTCTAAATTGTGATTCCTTGTTTGGTGGTGATCTATGCATGTAGAACTGAGCTGAGGTATTCTGTTTATGTAATTCCTATTTGACATTGCCACTTGTTCTCTTTACGCAGTAGGTCATGTATTGTTATTCTCTGAAATGTATTGTTTTAATATTTGCAGTGTTGCCTTTTGATAGGTAGGGTATGGTGCTTTGTGAGTCCTGATAATGCTGTTATGATACGGCGGGTTTGATATGGGTTCTAAATGGGCAGTGTTTGTAGTAGTTCCTCATGTGCCTGGCGGTTGGCATTGGATTGTAGTAATGAAGAAATATTTTAGTTTTTCTTTATCCATACACTCATTAAGAGGCATGTTTACTAAAATTTAGTATATGGTAACATTATGTAAATATTTATGCAAATCAGGTCCCTTATGCAAATGAGGCCCCGCACCAAGTCTCCGCACATGGCCCCGCACCCCCTTTGGGCCACCCCTGAATACCACTATACTGCAATATTCTTTACCACCTGGTTCTGCCACCACATGCTCTGATGCAGTCCTCATTGAATCAGGACGTGTCATGGGTGTTCCGGGGCAGAGTGGAGGTGGCACTGTTGATAAGCGGGCAGCGGCGATATTGAGCCACTGCCCAGTTAGCGACCCACGAGTAAAGATAGCTGTGGGGGAAACCTTGATTATCTTTACTCATGGGAGTTAACCAGGCAGCGGCTGAATATTGCTGCTGCTCAATTAGCTTATGCACCATGCAGGGGCGGCCCAAGGGGGGTGCGGGGCCATGTGCGGAGACTCGGTGCGGGGCCTCATTTGCATAAGTGGCCTTATTTGCTTAAATATTTGCATAATGTTACCATACACTAACTTTTAGTAAACATATCTCTTAATGAGTGTATGGATAAAGAAAGACTAAAAGATTTCTACATTACTATAATCCAGTGCCAACCGCCAGGCACATTAGGAACTACTACAAACGCTGCCCATTTAGAACCCATAGCAAACCCGCCGTACCCTGACAGCATTACCAGGACTCACAAAGCAACATACCCTACCTATCAAAAGGCAACACTGCAAATATTAAACCAATACATTTCAGAGAATACTGGGGAAAGAGAACAAGTGGCAATGTCAAATAGGAATTACATAAATAGAATACCTCAGCTCAGTTACACATGCAGAACATAGACCATCACCAAACAAGGAATCACAATTTAGAAACAGGAAGGCAATAATTAAACTGGGAACCCCAAAAGCCAAACTTGGAATGTACAACACCACTGTAGAAATAAAACTATAAATTAATTTCCTCTTGTACCAAAGCGCAGACGTTAATGATGCACATTTCCCAGAGCTTTCATATTCCAGTTAGTAAATTCAAAATAAAGAGATATCTTTCTACCTTTTGTGCATTTTTTTCAGTTGCAATTGCTCCAGCCACTTTCTTCTGGTTTCTTCATGTTTTCTGCTAACTGTCCATCGTCTGCTGTCCATTTGTTCTTTCTTCTCTCTTCTAGTTTTTTTTCCATTCTCTCTCTCTACATCTGCTTTAACATACTAATCTTTCTCCTTTTGCTCTTTCCTCATTCCTATTTCATCCACACAAATTTTACCCCTCCATCCTCAATCCCCACTTACTCTCCCAATACCCGGCCAATTGTAGATTTTTCATCCCTCCCACACAAAATATATTTTTCCCCTCTCCATTTTACTCTCCCAGCCCCATCCCATTCTAATCCTCCCCCAACATCAGCTCCCTTCTAGTTCCAGTCTCACCCAGCATCCATTCCCTTCTAGTCCCTGCATCAGCCCATTTCCAGTCCTAGCCCCCCATCAATCCATTTCCAGTCCTAGCCCCCCATCAACACATTTCCAGTCCTAGCTCCCCCATCCATTTTCAGTCTGAGTCCCTCCATCAGCTCATTTCCAATCCTAGCCCCCATCAGCCCATTTCTAGTCATTTCCTAGCCCCACCATCAGCCCATGTCAAATCCTAGCTCCCCTCCACTCAGCCCAATTCCAGTCCAAGCCCCCCATGAGCCTACTTCCAGTTCTAGCCCCTCCATGAGTCCATTTCAATTCAAACCCCCACCACAGCCCATTTCCAATCTTAGCTCCCCCCAACAGCCCATTTCCAGTCCTATCCTAGCTGCTCCATCAGCCCATTTTCAGTCCTAGCTCCCTTCCCTCACAGCCCATTTCCATTCCCTCACAGCCCATTTCCATTCCAAGCTCCCTCCCCATCAGCTATTTGCAGTTCAAGCCTCCCCTTCCACTCAGCTCATTTCCAGTCATAGCAACCCCCAACCCATTACCAGTCCTAGCCCCCCATCAACCCACTTCCAGTCCTAACCCCCATCACCCCATTTTCAGTTTAAGCCCCCCTATAACCCATTACCAGTCCTAACCCCCCATCAGCCCACTTCCAGTCATAACCCCATCAGCCCATTTCCAGTCAGCCCCCCATAGCTCATTGCCAGTCCTAACCCCCCCATCAGCCCACAGCCCATTACCAGTCCTAACCACATCAGCCCATCTCAAGTCCTAACCCCCCCCCCATCAGCCCACAGCCCATTACCAGTCCTAACCACATCAGCCCACCTCAAGTCCTAACCCCTCCCCATCAGCCCATTTCCTGTCCTAGCCCCCCATAGCCCATTATCAGTCCTAACCCCGCCATAGCACATTACCAGTCCTAACCCCCCCATCGCCCCATTTCCAGACACCCCCCCTTTGCCAGTCTTAACACCCCCCTGCCACTTGCCAGTCTTAACACCCCCCCCTTGCCAGTCTTAACACCCCCCTGCCACTTGCCAGTCTTAACACCCCCCCCTTGCCAGTCTTAACACCCCCTTATTGCAAAATTAAAAAACAAACAAACTGTCTCTGGCTGCTGCCGCTGCCGCTACCACCGCGGCAGCGGCAGAATGGAGTGTCCCGCGGGGCCTCCTCTTCTCGTTCAGCCCCTCTGCAAAGGCTTTCAGATTCGCGAAGGGAGAGCGTCTCCCTCGCGTCTCTGTTAAGCCCGCAGGGGCTAATGGGAAATTTCCCATCAGCCCCTCGCGTCTAAAGGGGCAGATGGGAAATTTCCCATTAGCCCCTGCGGGCTTAACAGAGACGCGAGGGAGACGCTCTCCCTTCGCGAATCTGAAAGCCTTTGCAGAGGGGCTCAACGCGAAGAGGAGGCCCCACGGGACACTCCATTCTGCCGCTGCCGCGGTGGTAGCGGCAGCGGCAGCAGCCAGAGACAGGGGTTTTTTTTTGTCATTTAAAAAAAAAGCAGAATGTTCTTTGCGCGGGGCCCCCTGAAACGCGGGGCCCTGTGCAAAAAACATTCTTGCTCAATGGACGGGCCGGCCCTGGCACCATGTGGAGCATTTTGATGTGCTGTAGAAGACACTGATATTCAATTCTAATGCCTGGATCTGGATCTGGATTGAATATCTGGTGTTAAGGTTTGGTGGCGACGGCTATGCGCCTTAGAGGCGCCTAGCCATCACAACTCAATATCAGCCCGGTGATATTTGTACATGTAGGTTTGCAAAATAACCCACCATACACATGTAAGGTCTTGCACTTACATGTGCAAGTTGTGACATACCAACCTATATGCGTAAATGCAGTCACTTGCAAGTGTAAGTTTTATTTATTCATTTATTTACAAAAGTTTAAACCACCTTTCTGACAAAATGTCAGTCAAAAGGGTGTACATCAGTAAAAAGACAATCAAAGAACAGAGACCAAAAAGGAAAAAAAACTCGGCACAGCAACCCGCCAATTATCTCAACTGCCAGAAAATAATCACGTCTTTGGGAGCTTAAAGAAAACCAACATTGAGGTCTGGGCCTTTAACTCCAAGGAAAAGCATTCCAGCACGAACTGGCCACCATAATAAATACCTTTTCCTGCTGGGATATTTTACAGACCACCTCCAGCCCAGGAACCCTCAACAGCCAACTTTGTGATGATTGCAGGAGCTCAGGCAGGCTATACTAATCCAAACGTTCCCACAGGTAACTGGAGTGGGAGTCTTACAGAACCCTAAAAATGATCACCAACAGTTTGAACACACCACAATCCATCACAGGCAGCAAGTGCATCTGAACCAGAGAGGGCCAGGAACTCTCCTGGTGCCCCACACCTGTCAGCAACCATGTGACTGCATTTTGCTTGACTTGTAGGCACTGGAAAGCTCAAGACAGTAACCTGATATAAAGGACATTGCAGTAAATGAGCACCCTATGTATCAATGCCTCTACTACCAATCTCAAGGCTATGGAATCTAAATACAGCCTCAGCTGACAAGCAAGCCAAAGTTTCAACCAAGCAGACTGAACCACATGGCCAATCTACTTTTCTGCAATGCCCGAGTATTCCAAAAGCACTCCTAAGGACTTAAGCTCCTCAGTCCATGGGATCTCAAAACCTGAAATCGCTGGCAGCCATTGAAACTCCAGTCGGTTGGCTGTCCTGAAATGCAGGCACACAGTTTTATCAACATTTAGCAACAGACCACTACCCACCCCCCATTCCCATGCATAGAGGGCTGAGTAGCCTGCTGGACTGCACACACTAAAGTGCCTATCCGACATTAAGGAATCCAATCACTCAAGTACCATACCACCAATTCCCAACATGCCACAGCATTCCAGAAAGCGTGCATGTCTGACTAAGTCAAACGCTGCTGACAGATATAGTGACACTAGCAGTATCGAGAGCCCCTTGTCCATCCACACATGAACCCGGTCAAGCATTGCCACCAGCAGCATCTCTACCTCACTTCCCAAACAGAACCACTCTGCCCAATGTCTGAAGCTTCAACCAAGAAGACTGAACCACACGGCCAGCTGCTTTTCTCCAATGCCTGAGCATTCCAAAAGCATTCCTAAGGACTTGAGCTCCTCAGTCCATGTGACCTCAAAATCCAAAATCACTGGCAGAAGTCAAAAATCTGAATGGTCAGTTGGCTGTCCTGAAATGCAGGCAATAGTTTTATCAACATTTAGCATCAGACCACTACCCTCCAGCCACTCATACACTTGCTCCAAACAATCATTCAACTGTCCTGCTACTGCCTCCAAATCCCTATCCAATAGAGCCAGGATTTGAAGGTTGTCTGCATATGCATAGAAAAATAAACCAAACAAGCATACCAGGGCCCCCAAGGGCTGTAAGTAGATGTTGAACAATAGGACAGGGTGAGCCCTTTTCTTCATACACATCCAACTGATAGCTAATACCTGTCATTTGTTTCTCTATAACATCAGCAATATTTGCCCCTTCCTTTCTGAACACACTATTAAGATACTTATCCACTCTTTAGTCACCTCCTGTCTAAACTATTGTGACCTCCTCCTTGCTGGTTTCCCTCTGAATCATCTCTCTCCCCTTCAATCTGTTCAAAACTCAGCTGCGTGGCTAATCTTCCACCAGCCTGGATATGCTCTTATAACCCCTCTTCTCAAGTCACTTCATTGACTCCCTATCTGTTTCCATATCCAGTTCAAACTTCTCCTACTGACCTATAAGTGTACTCATTCTGCTGCTCCTCACTACCTTCCTGCTCTTATCTCTCCCTACACCCCTCCTTTGGAGCGCCGCTCTTTTGGCAGATCATTCTATCTGTGCCCTTCTCTTCTACTGCCAAGTCCAGATTTTGATCCTGCCAACTTGCTGCTCCTTATGCCTAGAACATACTACCTGAGTCTGTACATCAGGCTTCTTCTCTGGCCCTTTTCAAATCCAGGCATAAAACTCACCTCTTTGAGGCCGCTTTTGACTCCTGATCCGCTTAGTCTCCTATGAGCCTACCATTCCCCTAGATATATTCTTGTCCTCAACTGTTGTGTTTTCTGTCTTGACTAGATTGTAAGCTCTGATGAGTAGGGGCCATCTTTTACATGTGTCTGTACAGTGTTGCATACGTCTTGTAGTGCTATACAAATGATAAGTAGTAGCAGTTATTTGCATATTTCTGTATGTGCTAACAAAAAGGCGCATATGCACTATGACGCTATGTTTTCTAGGCCTTAGTTTGGGCAAAATGGAGTAGAGCTGAAATATACATGTGTATTTTATAAAACACGTGGGCATATCTGTAGAGCACATGCACATTTTTACACCGAATTTGGAGCAGGTATAAATGTACATATTGGCATGGCACATTATTGGAGCTGGTTCTCAGTGCCTTCTATCTAAAGGCATATAGGAACCTATGTTATCTTTATAAACTAGGCTTCAAATAGGCACCTTTTTAGACTCTTCACATAGGTACCCTGTTAAAAATCAGGGGGCATAATTTTATAATCGATTTCTGAGTATAAATCCTATTTTACATGTATAAATAGTGCATACTTTTATTCGACCTATGTATAGGTATGTTTGGGGGCATGGTTTGGGGATAGGGTGGGCAGAGTCATGAAATACTCACATGGAGGCCTTTCACTACTGGATGTCCAGCCCGTATATGTCCTCTCAGAATCGGGTCTACCCCTATCAATGTCTACCCCTGACAGGTCCCTGAATGGAGCCGTGATGCCATGGCGTCCTGTTACCATGGCACCAGGGCTCCATTCAGGAGCCGTGATTGCCAGCCACAGCTGAGACTGTCCTTTCCCCACAGCCAGACCTCCAATCCGGCCTCCCATGGCCAGGGTCCAGCAAGGGGCTCCCCCTGAACACCTCCATATTTTGACCCCACTGGCTACCACCACCACCCTGCGTCCAGAGAGACATTCCACCTCTGAGATGAATGTCCCCTGTCTAACCGGCCTACCCAGCCAATCTCAGAATCGGCTTTGTATGTCCAGGGTGATGATCCGCCCATGCACCCCCTCACTCTGCCTCCCTCTTGCCCCCTCCCATCCCTGTTTGAGGCTCCCCGTACACCTCCACTGTTCATACAGGGAGCCTTGCATGGGGACGGCAAGAGGGATGTACGTCCAAGCAGGGAGTACATCCACGCTATTCAGGGCTTGGAATAGACCCTGTAATTTACAAAATATGTACCTACTGGTTTATTTCATCTGCATACATTTACATCTCCTACCCAGATGTTAATGTTCACTGGCACATTTTAGCTGCATTTGTGCAAGTTTTGTGAGGCTGTTTAATAAAGACACATAGGTGAATTTGAGTCTTTATGGTCTCCAAAGACGTACCTACTTGGACTTCCAACCAAACAACCTGTTCTAAAGCTATCCCTCACATGTACAATGCACTAGACCTTTTAGTGAATATGCCTCCGTAGCACATGAACACAATGAGGGTGTAATTTTGTAAAGGTAATGCAGGAAGTATGCATATAAATGAAACATATACACACACATTATCTACAAGGTTATTCATTGCATGCTATTTTATATAGGGGATAATATGTACTTATATTGGGTAGCAAGCACATGCAACATAAACTCAGGGACGGCCCAAGGGGGTGCGGGGCCATGTGCGGAGATTCATTGTGGGGCCTCGTTTGCATAAATATTTGCATAATGCACTTTTAGTAAACATGCCTCTCAATGAGTGTCTGGATAAAGAAAGACTACCAGATTTCTAAATTACCATATTCCAGTGCCAACCACCAGGCCCATTAGGAAGTATTATAAACACTGACCATTTAGAACCCATAGCAAACCCACCATATCATAACAGCACTGACAGGACTCACAAAACACCAAACCCTACTTATCAAAAAGGCAACACTGCAAATATTAAACCAATACATCTCAGAGAATACCAGTACATCTCAGTGGGGGAAAGAGAACAGAATACCTCAGCTCGGTTACACATGCAGAGCATAGACCGTCACCACACAAAGAACAAGGGATCACAATTTAGAAACAGAAAGATAATAATTAAATTGGGAACTGCAAAAGCCAAACATGAAATGTACAACACTGAAGAAATATAACTATAAATTAAATTCCTCTTGCACTAAACAAAAACACAAAGATGTTAGCAATACATGTTTCCCAGACCTGACATATTCCAGTTAATAAATTCAAAGTAAAAAGTATTTTTCTATCTTTTATTTTGGCATTTTTTCAGTTGCAATTGCTCCAGTCACTTTCTTCTGGTTTCTTCATGTCTTCTGTGAGCTATCCATTTGTCCTTTCTTCTCTCTTTTAGATTTATTCCATTCTCTCTCTATACCTGCTTTAACATACTGATCTTTCCCTTTTTGCTCTTCCCCCCATTTCTTTCTTTATTCCTTTATCATCTAATCAAATTTTACCCTTTCATTCTCAATCCCCACTTACTCTCCCAATACCCAGCCAATCGTAGATTTTTCTTCCCTCCCAAACAAAAAAAATATCTTTTCCCCTCTTCATCCTCATTCTCCATCCCCTTCTAGTCCTCCCCCAAAATCAGCTCCTTCTAGTTCTAGATCCACCCAGCATCCCTTCTAGTCCCATTCTCCCATGCCCCCACATCAGCCCATGTCCAGTCCTAGCCCCCCCAATGCTCCTTTCCACTCCCATTCTAGCCCCCCATTAGCCCATTTCCAGTCCTATTTCAGTCCATTTTCAGTCCAAGCTCCCCCATCATCCCATTTCCAGTCTTAGCCCTTCCCATCAGCCCATTTCCAGTCCACATTCCCCCATCATCCAATTTCCAGTCCTGTTCTAGCCCCCCATTCAGCCCATTTCCAGTCCTATCCCAGCCCATTTCCAGTCTTAGCCCTTCCCATCAGCCCATTTCCAGTCCTATTCCAGCCCCCCAACAGCCCACTTCCAGTCCAAGTTCCCCCCATCATCCAGTCCTATTCAGTCTATTTCCAGTCTAATCTCTCCCCATCAGCTCATTTCCAGTCGCAGTTTACCCTCCCATAATAGCCCATTGTCTTAGCCCATCCATCACAACCCATTTCCAGTCCAAGCTTTCCCTCCCCATCACAGCCCATTTCCAGTTATATTCCAGTTCCCATCAGCCCATTTCCAGTCCAAGCTCCCCCTCATCAGCCCATTTCCAGTCCTATTCCAGCTCCCCATCAGCCCATTTCCAGTCCTAGCCCCCCCCCCATCACAGCCCATTTCCAGTCCTAACCCCACCAATCACAGCCCATTTCCAGTCCAAGCTTACCCTTCCATTACAGCCCATTTCCAGTCCAAGCTTCCCCCCTTCCCCATCACAGCCCATATGCAGTCTGTGATAAGGAAGCTTATCATAGCTCAGGTAGGAGCTATAGAAAAGATGATGTGACTCTGAACAAGTAACCTGTCAGTTCTGGTAGAAGTGAGAAAACAGAATTTTCACATAAAAGACTACCAGTCCCAGAATGCACCAGGTTTCCAGCAGCCATGAGAGGGGCTGAAGTGAGAGAATGTGTGTGCAATCAAGAGAGCTATGAGGTAATCCCTAAGCACTCATCTCAAAGGGCAGGGCCTGATTCAACACAGCTGCGCTGTGTTAGGGAGCAGCACACATTAGAACAGGATAAGAATAGAGCTTATTCTTCAGATAACAGCTACAGAGGGAGGAAGAGATACAGAGACAGCAACGGCTACAAGCACCAGTATCACCTGGAGAAACAGAAGCCAAGCCAAGCAGATAGAGAGAGAAGGAAACTCTCTGGAAGGAAGAGAAGAAAGGCCATTGGAAGGTCTGGGAGATTCCAAGGCAGTACTCATACTGGGAGGTATTCCAAAAGCCAGCAGAGTCCATTGGACTGGATTCAGCCAGAGGAATGGAGTGGCAGAGATAGAAATCACCAGTGGCTACCTGGAAGAGAGAAGACTGCATGTGGAAGGGACTTTCAGACCAAGGCCAGAAGGTATGTGAGAGAAGATCCAGCGTCCAGGGATCAAGATTGGAAGGCTGGACATCAGAATTGGATTACATATTGGCCAGGCTATACAGAGAGGAATAATGATAGCAGGAGAGGCTCAGGTATGAACACTGATCCAGACCCTATCTATAATAGAGAATGGCAGCAAGGGAATAAGCATTCTCATGATAGTGCCTTAATGAAAGACTCATCTATGCCAATGTATGATATTGACCCTATGATTGTTGATGCAGGGGGAAATACAGCAGATGAAACTATTTACATGGACTGTTCTTTATCTAAATGCTATTGCTAGTTTTCTATGAGCAAACACATCAGCCATCACAAAGAAACCTAACTTTGTTCTTTATTTCCCCTGCAAACAGCTCTTAAAGCAGGATTTGGGCTCACACAGTAGCAGCCAGCCAGCTAAAGGTTTTCAGCTGGTCCATTGATAGTAATTAGGGCTGCACCTGATTGTGTGTGTGAGCAAGGGAGAATCACTGCTGAGATCTGCGTGGAAAATAAGCAGAAGTGGAAAATAAGCAGAAGTTAACCTAACCAGCAAAGTTTATTGTTTTCTTTGTGCCTTTGTATTTGGTAATTATTTGCTAAGAAAACATTAGCTAATTGCCTGACAAGCTGAAGGTTGTTTCTGGTTTACTTTGTGACTTTTTGTTATCCATTTTAAACACTGCAAGCAAGTAACCTCATTTATAGTGCTATCAAGCATACATGTGCTGGGTGAATTAAACCCCATCAATAAAAGAAGTATTTTATTGATCTTACCACTTGGTTTCACAACTCAAATTATTGTCATCAGCTGTGTTTGGGAGTGAATGAACTACAATACCCACAATACCTTGCAAGAATCATATGAATATATGCATCATCAAGATTGTGTAAGTTCTCACCCTAGGCAGCCGTCTGACAAGTCCAAGCTTTCCCCCTGTCACAGCCCATTTCCAGTTCTAGTGCCCCCCCCCCCCCCCGCAGCCCACCAAAGAGCCTCGCGGCCGTGTAAGGAGCTTCAGGGAGAGCCGAGGAAGCCCGCATGAGTTCCCGGCTCCCTCTGCACAGCCGCCAGCCTGAAGAGTGTTTTCTCTCATGCTGGCGACTGTTTCAGTGAAGCGCGCTTTATGCCAGGAAAGGTTAAAGGTCATTTCCAAGCATTTGCGCACTTCAGTGAAACAGCCACCAGCGTGAGGGAAAACAATCTTTACTCTGGTGACTGTGCAGAGGGAGACGGGACCTCTTGCGGGCTTGCCTAGCTCCCTCTGAAGCTGTCCATCTGTGTGAGAACGAAGTTTGTGTGGAGCCCCCTGAAGCGCGGGGCCCTGTGCGAACAACATTATCGCACAATGGACGGACCGGCCCTACATAAACTAGGTGCATGGTCTAGGTGGGACAAATAATATTTAAAAGCATCATTAAATAGGGGAACGAGTTTTACACCTTCTATAATCAATAGTACAAGTCAGGAGCAACTTGTATGTAGTGATCTGGTACATAGATTAGCAGCTAGTGCTGGAGATTTGCTTGCGAGTTGGTAGTTAGTGTTACTTCTCATGCTCCTTTGTATTCTGCTTACTCTTAGGGACTTGTTTACAAAGCCGCAGTAGCGGTTTCCGATTGTTATTGGTGCCGCGGCCCCAAGAGAAGACATCAGACGATAAATTTGTGTGTATCCTTCGTTTTTCACATCTTTCCTCCAAAATCCAAAAAATCCCTAGGACACATTGGCATATACTTCAGACACGATCCTGTTTTTCTGACAAGAGATTAACTATTGCAAATAACAGAGAACGTAATTTAGCTGATACTTTAGTGCCCTCGTATATGCCTCCTCTCCGCTCCTCCGTACCATCCAAAAATGGACATTACAGGTGTAATAATTGCTCAGTCTGTAAACATGTTATTGTGTTGCATGATATATTTACGCATCCACACACTAATGTACAATACAAATTACGTGCCAGGACCAATTGTCTGTCCACAGATGTAGTATATGTTATTATCTGTCCTTGCTCTCTCCTCTATGTTGGTAAGACTATTCGAGCAATCAAAACTCGTATACAGGAACACAAGAGTTGTATTAAAAGGAAGATAGTTACAGCACCTCTTGTTGAACATTGGAATCAACTCCATCATAGTCTTGAAGACCTAAAGTATTTTATCATTAAAAAAGTTTTCCTCTCTCCTCGAGGTGGAGATATAGGACTCGTGTTACTTCAAGAGGAACAAAGGTTTATTTTTCAACTCAACACTGTTATCCCATGTGGACTGAACAAAGAAATAGAATTTTCTGTTTTTCTGTAAACCATTTATTCTTATATAGTTTGGCTGCTATGGTACAACTATATAATAATTTTATTTACCTTTTCATTCTTCTACTGTATCTTTTACATATACAATTAATGATTAATTTGTTGCTTTATCTTTGTTTTTTCATTAATTGAAGACTCGTCTCTTCTTGTTATGCTTTTATTTGCTGATTTTTGTGCACCTTTTAGGGGGTATAGCCCCCTTCCCTATCTAACTTGTATATCTACTTTTCCTCTGTGTATCGCCTCATTTTCTAATTTGGTTTATATGCCCCCCTTTTGGCATTTTTGTTTTCTTCTTTTTTTTACTGGTGCCATCCAACAGATTGTTTCTGTAATTGTGAGTGTCAATTGATCATATTGGTCCAAACCTCCCCCCCCCCTTTTTGTTTCACCTATTTACTTGTTGTGAACATATTATTACTGTGATCTCAAACAATTTTTATTATTTTTCCTCCTTTGAAGTGCTCCTTTTTTGTGTGAGATGCCTTTTTCTATGACAATTTGTGTGGGAAGCATCCTCTTTTCTTTTGACTTGTTTGGCGGTATTCGCCTCAGTGTATTTTGCTGGCAGGTGTATTGGTTTGTTTTAAATGTGTTGTCTTTCTAGGTCCCCTTCCATTGCTCTTTTTAAAGAGATGTCAATCTTCATGACGTGTTGTGTGGGAGGGTATCCCCTGTGCTTTTCTTTGCTCCCTGCACCTGCGCAGCGTTTTCCCGCCTCAACAGCTCTGTTGGCAAGTGTTATCGTCTGCTCTTTAAAGATGTAGTCTTTTTGGCTCGCCTGCTTCACTTTTTTCACTTATTTGGGTACGGTTTGTTCATACCTTCTAAATTGTTTAGTCTTATTTTTTTATTTTTTTTTATTTTTTTAATTAATGTGATCCTAAAGCACTTTTATTAATTTTCCTTTTTTGAGGTGCTCTTTTCTAGTGCTTTTGTGCTATTCTTCATGACATATTGTGTGGGAGGGTTCTTTCTCTCTCTTTGTTTTATTTTTTGTACTTGTGCAGCGGTATCTCGCCTCAATAGTTTTGTCGGCATATGTATTGCTTCATTTTAAGTGCGCTGCTCTTTTAATTTACCTTTCATAGTTTTTTATACTTTCAGCCCTTTTTTAGCGGTTTGTTTCAATTTCTATGTAGTGCTTCAGTAAGAGATGTCATTTTTATGACGGTTTGTATGGATGGGTATCCCCCTCTTTTTTTATTGTTCTTTGTCTATTTGCACCAGCGTGGCGTTTTCCCGCCTCAACAATCATGTTGGTAAGTGTCACGGTCCGGTTTTTTTAAGATCTAGTCTTCTCTGGTCCCCTGTTTTACTTCTTTCTACCTTTTTGGCTCTTTTGCTCTATGGTATGTCTTGTTTATACCTTTTATTATGCTATTTTTAGTCATGGTGCACTTTGTTTTTGTTTTTATTTTTCTATGCTGTTATGTTTTTCATTACTTGCAGTTTGTCACGCATTCTTTTCTTGTCATTTGAGATTGTAATAATAATGTATTTTGTCTAAATTGTATATCGGTCATTTCACATGTCGGTTTACACGCTGCAGTTCATTTTTCTATATTTTTTGTGACCATGTTTGTGCTGTTTCTGTCTTTTAAATGATACTTTCAGTTTACAATGTGCTTGTGTGTTTCACATACATTTCTATTGACTTTTCCTTTTATCTCTGTTTAAGCCTTTTATCCAAATATTTTTTTTAATATTTTTCCTCTGTACATTATGGACATAGCTATCTCATTTCATAGCTTCTCGTATTTTTAGTTTTGTTCTTATGTACTCTGATACTGACTGCTTTACTATATGTTATTTATCATGACATGTTTATTTATTCTGTTTCATCATTTACTGTCTGTCCATTATTCTTTTTACTATCTGTGATTTTAGCAACAATGTTGTGTGCACATGATACAGAGTGTTTATTTCACATGCCCCTTTATTTATTTTTATCCACAGTTTTTGTGGTGATGTTTGTATTTCCTCTTTTTTGTTTTTTAAGTAGTGCTTTTGTGTTACACATAGTTTATATATTTATACATCTTATTTGTATTTTATAAATTGGGAAGAGTAGTCTGTTCCACCCCTTTTTACACCTTTTAATGTCCCTTTCTGGTAATGTATTTTCAATTCGTATGTAATGTTTTATTATGATCATTTTTCCATGTTTTATTTTTCCTGGTTATGTTATATACTTTTTTGATACTAATAATGTATTTTAAGTACATTATATAGTTTTCATATTGTTTATTTTATATTTTTTTATATAGATTGTGAAGAGTGGTTTGTTCCACCTCTTTGTATGTTTTTTATTGGCTCCTCTGGTAATGTATTTCATATCTTTTTATGTATTAATATTTTTAATGTATTTTTATCTCTTTATGGTTTTATGTTTAACATGTTGTTTATGTCTATATTTTAGACCCCTGAGGAAGGCTTCTGGCTGAAACCTTTTAGTTGGGTCTCCTATAAAGTTTTTTGTTAATCAACATTTTTTGGTGTGGGCTGTGGTCCTTGCCCTCCGCTCCCCCTGTACATTTTTCTGTGGAAGGCACCCTTCTCTCCCTTGTTGTTGTTCTGCTCCCTACCTGCCTGCCCTTCTTCTATATCACTGTGTCTCTGGGTTTATTTGCCCCCTCTTTGTCTGATTTTCTGGCTGTGAGTGTGTCCCAGTGTAGTTTTGTTGGCAGTGATGGGTTTGGTATTAGTGATGGTGAATGTGGTGTTGCCAGTGGTGAATAGGCTTTCAGTAGAGCAATGTGCATGAATGATTCCTGTTTGCTCTATCCAATAGAAAGGAGAAACAACAGAAGAGGAGGATGTACTCTCTGAATACAGTCTACAAGTCCAGAATTGTGTTGTTAGATCTGTCTGAATAGCAATGCATGCAGGTTTAGTTCCGCCAAGGAAATCATTGTTCTCCTATGCTACCAACTAGAGGCACAGCTACAGCCTTTCTCTTGTAGAGGACAAACTATGCCAGTGTACCTGAAGATTAGGATAACCCTTGTCTCCTTGGCCACTGAAAACTTTCAGATCACTTAGGGCTCCACAGAGTCTTCAGCTGTCCTGAAGGAACTTGTTATTGGCTGATCTCTAAAGCTAAGCAGCTTTGGACCTGGCTAGTACTTGGATGGGTGACCACCTTGGAATGCCAGTGACTGTAAACTTGCTGTGTGGAAGAAAGGCCTGGCAATCTGCTTCTGGTTGCATATTGCCAAGAAAATGAAGAGGCTGGGTAGCCAAAAATCCACATTAGCTCAACAGCATGCATTGCACTGGGGACCACAGCATATATATATATCAGTCACCATTACCTCACTCATTTTCTTTTTCTCTGCCTTTTACCCCATAAGTAATAAGGGCTGTCCTCAGAAGATATAGCTTATAGTCCCATCAACCCACAGAGTGTAGTAGAGGAACACTATAACTTGGCCCAAAGGCAGATAAGAACAGTCATAGAAATGTCTTTTGATCTGTTATACGTATTCCAGTACTTGGACAAATCTGGAGAAAAGCTCCTCTATTACCCTCCAAATTGTCTGACACCTTTCTGTTCTGCTTGTTCCATAATCACAGACAGCCTTTTACTGAGGGAGTTCTGCCAGAGCCCCCAGTCAATGACAAGTAGGAAGAGGTTGCCAAACAAGTAGAATCCCAGCACACACAACACATGAGCAGGTAGTGACAATAAGAAATAACCTGGCTTTCAGAGATATTCTGTTAAGTGCATGTTTATTTACAGCACAAAGCCACATAATGCCTCTATATTGCCCCCTGATATGACCGCACCTTGAGTATTGTGCGCAATTCCAATCCCCGCATCTCAAAAATGATGTAGAAGAAATAGACAAGGTACAGAGAAGGGCAACCAAAATGATAACGGAGATGGAATGACTCCCCCTGAGGAAAGGTTAAAGAAGTTAGGGTTCTTCAGCTTGAAGACGAGACAGCTGAGGGGAGATATGAGATGGCTATAAAATTGTGAATAGAGTGGACTGAGTAAACATAAATCAGTTGTTTACTCTTTCAAAAAGTAGAAGGATTAGGGAATATACCACAAAGTTATTAGATAGTATCTTTAAAACAAACAAAAATATTTCTCCACTCAATGAATTAAGCCCTAGAATCCATTGCCAGAAGATATAGTAAAAGCAGTTACAAAATACAAATTGTACCTTTGAGTCTATGCTGATTCCTGACAACCCAGCAGCTCCTGGGTTTTAATGGCAGTGTGACCAGAAGTAGATTTCCAGGCCTTTCTTCCGAGGCAATGGAGGGTTAAGTGACATGCCCAAGGCCACAAGGAGTGCTAGTGAGAATTGAATACTGGTCTCTTGGTTACCAAACCAGTGCTCTAATCACTAGGCTACTCCTCCACCTTTTAGTGTAGTTTAAAATGTCTGCTCTGTCATTCCATATAAGCATGTACTCCTTTTGGCTGAGCCTTTTGGGACGTCTTCTATTTTTCCCGTTTGTGATGCCTTCCAGTGAGCTCTATGAGCTAAAAGGCAGCAATGTTGTTTGAAGCTTCAGGGTGGAATTGGTTCTTTATTCTAGCTGAAATTCCAAATGCATTCAGTGTAAAGATGATAAACTCATCTTCTTAATTAGAAACATTTTACGATCTCTTCTTAAAAGGGCTATCTTGGTGTATGCGTAAAATCTGTTTTGCCTGCCTTTTGTGTATCTTAGCCTTATTTGTACTGCTATGTATGATGTGTTCAGTGATTACTGGGTGAGGCCTTCAGCACAACAGGTATTTTGCAGGCTAAGTCTTGACCTACAGCTAGGTCCTGTAATCTGTGTGTTTGCTACCTGTCATAGCAGCTGGGCATGCATCTGGCATTGTCTGTTTGATATATAGCTTGATGTCTTTCAGGCCTGCTTGCCTCAGTGCTGGCTTGACCCCACTATGCACAGAAACTAGTGGTTCTGAATCCCCTCTGCTATTATCTAAACAAGTGAAGAGTACAGCTACATGAATGAAGTGAAGACAAGCACAGAGTGGAACATCAGTTCTGACATATAGTCTACCAGGTAGAAAGGCTGCTGCCATTTTCTTCACAATGATATACAGTCCTCAGTGATTGCACTCCCAAGCCAAATGTTTTGATTTCTTTATACCACCTGAGTGGTATTATGCTTGTATACCATCTGGCCTTCTCTTGTGTCTAGGGTTTGTAGAGACATTATAGAGGACTCTCTATAGTGCCATATTGTTTTAATTGAGTTTAATTTGGGCAGTTATACCCTGTTCATGTCCCCAACACAGTTTTGGAATGCCTAAGAAAAGTTAAAAACAATAACTATTTCTAATGCAACAATCCCTCTAACTAAAATAAAAGATAATGAAATCAGTACAGTATGTAACTAATACAATCATCCATCTAGCTAACCATCATAATTTATTTGAAAATGTCATAAATTCTTACCCCCCATAAAAATTTAGTTCAGCCAAACAAATCATATTATGAAGACTATTGTGTAAAAACATTTAAATAATTATGTTCTAATCTGTGGCTATGTGGTGCAACACTGTTGTCTTGTAATCCTGAATTTAAAGCACCTTTTGTGAAGCTGTGACCCTCTTGTGCAGCCTTTGTAAAGGGACAGAGAGGAATAAGCAATAAGAGTATGGAAGGCTGTTCCTGCCATAATGTGCAGCATGCTGATAATGTGGGACTAATACTGTAGCAACCAGGTCCCCAAGTACTGCCACATTTTAGATGTAGGGAATGAGCTGCAGTACTTATATCAGTGATCAAACGTTTTTTGCTTAGGAGAAGAACCATTTGATGATTCTTGGAGACTAACACCTACAGATATGACTGTCTGGTACAGATTTCTGAATGAATTTCTTTGCTCTAATAGCAGTATAAAGAAACTAGAGGATTAGGTGGATAATAGGCTTTCTCAACCTGCCCAGCACTGGCATATGCCCTCCCCTAGCTGCCATACTGTTTCAGGAAGCTCTGAGATAGGGAGTGGAAATGGAATGGGACCTGTGTTCCACTCCATTTCCACCCATGTTTCCTCCTGCCAGATAGCATATTGCAACGGCAGGAAGTAGACCATCTTCTTCACACTTTCTGTCCATAAGAGAGAGAGAAAAAAAGAGACAAGGCTTTTTGTCAAAGAGGCTATGTAAGTGATTGTAAGCCATACGTATTTTATACACAGCTTGTCTGCAAGACCTGAACCTCTGATAGTGTGTGACATGTCTTCCCTTCCTAGTCTTTGCTTTCTATGAGTCCATTGCCCATGTCTGCCAGTATGATGTACCTTGGGAACCCAATTTGACCACCTGCCACCCTTTTCCCAAACTTAGTAAAATCCTCACATAAGTGCTGAGTGGTGCTACCTGTACCTCTAGCCTCTCCTGGCTGCCATGATATAGTGTCCCTTATGCCCAAAGCTCCAGCAAGGTACCACCTGGCAATTGTGTGCCTGATATGGCCAATTGGTTCAGCCGGGTCCTCAGTAGTGCACATTATAGACTATGTAACATTGCCTTTCCCTTCAAGTTACCCTCCATGCCACTTTCTGTATGGCTCTGCTGTAGATCCTAAGTGGTCCAACTCATACATTTAAGTTTCATGCCCTTGTATTACCATCAACTGGGCTAGGAGGAGAATATCTGCATCACCAAGATTTTGTTTTTTAACATGAGGCCCCATTTTGCTGCTATTTTCATACATGTACATCATCAATGTATATGCACAAATCTGTTCATGTACATTACATTTCTATATATTTTTGGCCAGTACACACCTTTTTTGGGGGAGGGGGAGGGGGCAGAGATATGTCTATTTTAGAAACTGCAGCTCCCATTGCATAGTTTGTAAAATCCCAGCACACTTTTTAGCAGCCCATTTTAACAGCTACCATTTTCACTTCCCTGATCTATATAAAATTACCCTCCATGTGTTATGTCATGAGGCTGGTGCCAATAAAGATACAGAGTTGAAAAGAAACTCTGTTTTTCACAGAGCTCTAGGTGTGCAATTACCTCAAAGCACAGCTAGAGGGGGCAGGATTGACTCTACAGAAGCTAATGAGGCTAGGAGAGCTAACCAGTTGCACCTGGAAAGGAGCCCGGGAGATTCAAAGGGAAGATTCCTTTATAAACGGAAGCTTAATGCTAGCAAAGCAGACACAGAGGCAGACGCAGACACAGACGCAGATGAAGGAGAAGCAGGAAGAGAAGGAACAAGGATTACGGCTGAAGAAGGAAGGAGAGACCTGAAAGAAGGAATCCTCCTTGAGCAAGCCCAAAAGGACAGAATTCACAGAGGTAGAGTTCAGAGGGGCCAAGCTACGAGAGCCGCTGTTCAGAGGGAGTCTGCTAAGGAAAGCAGTCAGGCTGGTGGGTATGCTACTCCCTGCTTAAGCAACGTTCCTGAGTCCAAAGCTGAAAGACATATACAGAGAGCCAGAGAGCCAGGCTTGGAGGAAAGCCTGCAGGCATTGGAGTATGCTGAACAAGTTTTACCAGGTACCCGAAGGGAAGGGGTTTCTAACAAAGCTACTGTGTCACTGAAGCATAGAGCTGGAGAATCTGCACCAGGTTTTACTAAGCTTTCAGGAAGTCCAGCACTGCCCAGAAGCTACCGACAGAAAACCTGTTGTCACAGAGACGTTCGTGAGAGAGAAGGCTCCAGAGCTTCAAGCTACAGAAACTCAAGGTATGAAAGTTGTATTCCTGCTAATGAAAGTTTAACTCCTAAAAGCACTGCTAAAACTAAAACTCACTTTATAAGAAGAGGAAAGAAACCAGAGTGGTTTGAAGAACTACCAGAAGACTTTAAAGCACAGTCTTATTGGAGGCAAGATACCAGAGACAGTCCATATAAACCTGTAACTGCCAGGGACAGCGTGTGCTCTGAGGGGGAAAGTAGTGAAGCAGAATTTATGGAAATAGAAAATGCAAACACTATTCCCATTCCTCAGGAAGAAGCTATGGATTGTAGTTTGTGTATGGCTTCTAGCCTAGAATCCATAGCCACCTTGTAAATGAGAAGAAGTCTTGTTTAATTGCTTTTGCCCTGGAATGAATTGAATTCCTCCCTTTAACCTTTCAACTAATTGTGAAGATATTAACAATTGGTTTTACCTGCTTATTACTGGAACCTTTATGAACAAAGGACATTCTTTAATTTCTAGTGTCTTAATGAACCCTTGCACAGAGGGGAAATAAAAGCCTTGTTTCCCTACACTTGTGGCTTAATTATTGAGTTCTCACAAGGAGCTGAAATACCTAAGACCAATCTCCATTTTGGCCTTAAAATACCCCACGCTCCTTGAAAATAAATATGTTGTACAGCATGCCCTTACCGCCTTTGGCCACTAGGAGATACCACCACGACAGTTAATTCAGAAAAATATTGTGGGCCCAATATTGAATGACATTTACATGGTTTAAAAACCTGTAAACTGTGTTAATGCTGCTTTAGTGTGATATTTGGCGACACTAACCCGGTTAATTTTGCTGAATATTCCCTGGTTTTGCCACTTCACACCCTGATGCTGTATAGAATCAAGGCATGTCATGGGCATTCCAGGGCGTAGTGAAGGTGCCACCCTTTGATAACTGGGTAGCGCCGATATTGAACCACTGCCCAGTTAGCGGCCCATGGATAAAGATAGGTGTGGGAAAACCTTGACGATTTTATTTATTTATTTAACAGGATTTCTTTACCACCTTCTCATTACTTCAAGGTAGTTTACAGAGAACATCACAACAAACCAAAGTTTACATAGAACAGCGTATACAACTTGGAGAAATTAACTGAGATATATCGGTTATCTTTAACAATTATAAACTGTGTACATCTGCATGGGTCCTGTATAGGTTGTGAATATCGCTAATACATATTTACTGAGGTAGTGGACCAGAGGTTGATACGGGTAAAGTTCAAAGGGTAGGTCCATGTTTCCATACTTTAATGATAGATAAGGTCTTAGATACTGCTGGGGAGGAGTCTGCTGTCTTGGTACATGTTGGTACCAATGACATAGGAAAATGTGGTAGGGAGGTTCTGGAGGCTAAATTTAGGCTTTTAGGTAGGAAGTTGAAATCCAGAACTTCCAGGGTAGCGTTCTCCGAAATGCTTCCCGTTCCACGTGCAGGATCCAAAAGGCAGGCAGCGCTCCGGAGTCTCAATGCGTGGATGAGACAATGGTGCAGAGATGAGGGTTTTGGATTTGTTAGGAACTGGGGAACATTCTGGGGAAAGGAGGGGCTCTTCCGAAGGGATGGGCTTCACCTTAACCGGGATGGAACCAAGCTGCTGGCATTAACCTTTAAAAAGGAGATAGAGCAGCTTTTAAACTAGATAATAAGGGAAAGCCGACAGTCACCCAAGAGCACATGGTTCGGAAGAATGTATCCTTGAAGGATACTACCAAAAGCAGAGAGGTTCCAAAAAAGAGTAAAGAAGCCCAAATGTCCTCGAGTATGGAGCAGACAGAGCTTAAAGATCCCAAATTACCCATCTCTACCAATAGCCAAATTAATATGAATAAAATACAGTCTCTAAAATGCTTGCATGCAAATGCTAGAAGTCTAAAAAATAAGATGGGAGAGTTAGAATATATAGCACTAAATGAGAAGTTAGATATTATTGGTATTTCAGAGACATGGTGGAAGGAGGACAACCAGTGGGACACTGTGATACCTGGGTACAAACTATATCGTAATGATAGAGCTGATCAAATTGGTGGAGGGGTTGCGCTCTATGTTAGAGAGGGCGTTGAGTCAGAAAGGATTAAAGTTTTGCAGGAAACAAAATTTGCTATAGAATCTCTATGGATTGAAATTCCATGTAAAAAGGGGAAGGCAATGGCAGTGGGGGTGTACTATCGACCACCGGGCCAGAATGAACAAATGGATGGATGGATGATGAAATGCTCAAAGAAATCAAGGAAGCTAACAAAAGTTACAGCGCAGTAATAATAATGGGTGATTTCAATTACCCCGGTATCGACTGGGTCAGTATCACGGCAGGACATGCTAGGGAGATAAAGTTCCTAGATGACATAAATGACTGCTTCTTGGAGCAGCTGGTTCATGAACCGACCAGAGGGGAAGCCAAATTAGACCCAATCCTTAGTGGAACACCAGATCTAGTGCAAGAGATAAGAGTGTTGGGGCCACTTGGCAATAGTGATCATAGCATGATCGCCTTTGATTTAATTAGTGGAGGAGGGATAGTACAGAAATCAACAGTACTACCTTTTAACTTTCGAAAGGGAGACTATGATAAAATGAGCAAAATAGTTTAAAAAAAAAAAAAAAAAACTAAAAGGAGCAGTTTCAAAGGTTAAAGACTTACATCAAGCTTGGGTGTTGTTGAAAAATACTATCTTGGAAGCCCAGACCAGCTGTATTCCACGCTTTAAGAAAAGTGGAAGGAAGTCCAAAAAACTGCCAGCATGGTTTAAAGGTGAGGTCAGAGAGGCTGTTGTTGCCAAAAAAGCATCTTTCAGGAAATGGAAAAAAGAGCCAAACGATGAAACCTGGAAACAGCACAAGCACTGGCAAATCCAATGCAAGGCATTGATAAAGCAGGCAAAGGGAGAATTTGAGAAGAATTTGAGTGGAGGAGTGGCCTAGTGGTTGGGGCAAGGTACTTCAGGCCGGAAGGTCGGGGGTTCAAATCCCACTAGAGGACAGCAACCTTGGGACGGAAGGACTGGGGTTTCTAGTCCCACAGGTGCTCCTTGTGGTCTTGGGCAAGCCACTTAACCCTCCATAGCCCATGTTCCCTGTAAAATAGTTTATCTCCAAGTTATGATGCCCTGTTCAATGTAATTTCAGTTTGTTCAATGTAAACCGCACTGATGCAGAATAGCGCGGTATATGAGAGAATGTAAATAAATAAATAAATAATAAATAAATAAATAATAAGAAGCTTGCTGTGGAAGCAAAAACGTGAAATAAAGATTTTTTCAAGTACATTCGTAGCAAAAAACCTGTGAGAGAGTCAGTTCGTCCATTAGATGATAGAGGAGTTAAAGGGGCACTAAGAGGCGACAAGGCGATAGCGGAGAGACTGAATGAATTCTTTGCTTCGGTCTTTACTGAGGAAGATGTAGGGATGTTACCCATGACTGAAGTGGTATTTAAAGGTGCAGAAGAATTGAAGGAAATATCGATACATTGGGAAGATGTATTACAACTATTAGATAAAGGGTGTTGAAAGAACTGAAATATGAGATTGCAGACCTGCTATTAGTAATCTGTGAACTATCATTAAAATCATCTCTAATACCTGAAGTTTGGAGGATCGCCAATGTAACACCATTTTTAAAAAGGGTTCCGGGGTGATCTGGGAAATTACAGACCAGTGAGCCTCACGTCAATACCGGGAAAAATGGTAGAAACCATCATAAAGAATAAAATTACCCAGCATGTAGATAGTCATGGCTTAATGGGAGACAGCCAACATGGCTTTAGACAAGGAAGATCTTGTCTTACTAATCTGTTATGTTTTTTTGAAAGTGTGAATAAACAGGTGGACAAAGGTGAGTCGGTTGATATAGTGGATCTGGACTTTCAGAAAGCCTTTGACAAGGTCCCTCATCAGAGACTTTTGGCAAAACTAAAGAGTCATGGGATAGGAGGCAGTGTACTACTGTGGATCAAGAACTGGTTAAAAGATAGAAAGCAGACGGTTGGGCTAAATGGCCAATTTTCCCAAAGGTGAATAGTGGTGTACCCCAGGGATCTGTGCTGGGTCCACTGCTTTTTGACATATTCATAAATGACCTGGAAAGTGGAATAATGAGTGAGGTTATCAAATTTGCAGATGACACTAAACTATTTAAAGTTGTTAAAACCCAAGAGGATTGTGGAAAATTGCAAGAGGATCTTGATAAATTAGAAGACTGGGCATCAAAATGGCAGATGAAATTTAATGTGGACAAGTGCAAAGTTATGAACCTAGGGAAGAATGCCTCTATATCGTTCCATGGTGAGACCGCACCTTGAATATTGTGTGCAATTCTGGTCGCCGTATCTTAAAAAGGATATAGAGTTATTTGAAAAGGTTCAGAGAAGAGCCACCAAAAATGGTAAAGGGGATGGAAGGATACTCCTATGAAGAAAGGCTAAAAAGGTTAGGGCTCTTTAACCTGGAAAAGAGATGGCTGAGGGGAGATATGATAGAAGTCTATAAATTAATGAACGGAGTGGAACGGGTAAACGTAGATCGATTGTTTACGTTATCAGAATATAGGAAGACTAGGGGACATGCAATGAAGCTATAGGGTAAACTATTTAAGACTAATAAAAGAAAATATTTTTTCACTCAACGTGTAATCAAACTCTGGAATTTGTTACCAGAGAATGTAGTAAAGGCTATTAGTGTAGCTGGGTTTAAAAAAGGTTTGGACAAGTTCCTGGAGGAAAGGTCCATAAACCATTATTAAGAAGGGACCCAGGATATCAATGCTTGACCCAGTACAAGCATTGCGGAACCTGTGTCTTTTGGGGAAACTGCTAGGTACGTATGACCTAGATTGGCCACTGTTGGAAACAGGATACTGGGCTTGATGGACCTTGGTCTGACCCAGTATGGCATATCTTATGTTCGTATATTCTTATGTAATAGTCTTTCTTTAATAAGTTATTTTGATTGGAGTTTTATGGGGTGGGACCATAATATTCCATAAAGAGGTGGGTCTTCATGGCTTTCCTATAGTCTGTTAAGTCTTTTATTGCTCGTATTGAGGTACTGTAGGCAGGGCCGGATTTACCTTGAGTGAGGCCCTATGCCAACAAAAATTGTGGGCCCCCAGCAGGGGCGGCCCAAGGGGGGTGCGGGGCCTCATTTGCATAAGGCGCCTCATTTGCATAACTATTTGCATAATGTTACCATATACTAACTTTTAGTAAACGTGCCTCTTAATGAGTGTATGGATAAAGAAAGACTAAAAGATTTCTACATTACTATAATCCAGTGCCAACTGCCAGATACATTAGGAACTACTACAAACACTGCCCATTTAGAACCCATAGCAAACCCGCCGTATCCTAACAGCACTACCAGGACTCACAAAGCACCATACTCTTCCAATCAAAAGGCAACACTGCAAATATTAAACCAATACATTTCAGAGAACAACAATACATGACCTACTGGGGAATGAGAACAAGTGGCACTGTCAAATAGGAATTATATAAACAGAACACCTCAGCTCAGTTACACATGCACAACATAGACCGTCACCAAACAAGGAATCACAATTTAGAAACAGGAAGACAATAATTAAACTGGGAATCCCAAAAGCCAAACTTGGAATGTACAACACTGTAGAAATAAAACTATACATTAATTTGCTCTTGTACTAAACAAAGCGCAGACGTTAATGATGCACATTTACCAGAGCTGGACACAAAGGAGAGCACCAAACTCGCAGGTAGTCCAACCCAAACAAAAGAGCGAGCAGGATAAGGGTCACTTGCACTTTATTAATGAACAACCCCGACGCGTTTCGGCAGGTGCCTTCATCAGGGGGCTAAAAGGACTGCAAACCACATAAACAAATAAATAAAACATCAATAAATACATGGAGTGGAGGAGTGGCCTAGTGGTTGGGGCAAGGTACTTCAGGCCGGAAGGTCGGGGGTTCAAATCCCACTAGAGGACAGCAACCTTGGGCCGGAAGGACTGGGGTTTCTAGTCCCACAGGTGCTCCTTGTGGTCTTGGGCAAGCCACTTAACCCTCCATAGCCCATGTTCCCTGTAAAATAGTTATCTCCAAGTTATAATGCCCTGTTCAATGTAATTTCAGTTTGTTCAATGTAAACCGCGGTATATAAGAGAATGTAAATAAATAATAAATAATAAAATAAATGTTAGAATATTATGTGTTAAAAAATAATACTGATAATATATATAAAAACATCAATATAATGACCACAAGTAAAAGAAAATATACTCACACGTTGTACTCTAGTCATGCATTAAAAGAAGCGCATGAACAATGTGTGACCAATAGTACAATATAAAACACTGTAAAAACAATAAATACGTTAAAATACCAAAAATGCATATAACTTCACATTAGCAACATATAAACCAACAATGGGAGAACAGTAAAAAACAAGGAAAATGGGAGACCCAGACCCGACGTGTACTATATAGACATGTCTATAGAATTTAAATAAGAACAATGTAACATTAAAAGATGATAAACACCAATAAACACCAGTGGAACAATTAAGGATATTATAACCACATCATAAAACATAATAACTTAATGTAAGAAAGAAAAAGTAAAGAACTGTAAAAAATCAATGTAGTAACAAGTCATGTATATAATAAATGCCAATGCATTAAAAATATAGCAAAGAGACAAATTTAACCATGTTAAAAGAATATGTCAAATTCTAAAAACATAAATAATTTCAAAAATACATAAAACATAAAAAACTATGATACAACATATATGTATATAATATATAATGTACTCATGGCAACAAGAATAAAAACAAAATAATAAAATATTCAGTAAAAAATCATGGAAAAGGATCCCTGGCACCTAAAACAACAAAGAATAATAAATTTCCCGTCAGCCCCTGCGGGCTTAACAGAGACACGAGGGAGACACTCTCCCTTCGCGCCTCTCAAAGCCGGCAGGGAGGGGATTCAGCCGGGCATAGGGAGCCCCGCGGGACAATCCATGCTGCCGCGGCAGAAGAGGGGGCCCCGCGGGAACAGTCCATGCTGTCGCGGCGGCAGCCAGCATTTTTTTTAAATTTAATTTTAAAAAGGCTATTTTTGTGGGCCCTTGTCAGCTGTGGGCCCTAAGCCACGGCGTAGGTGGCGTATAGGTAAATACGGTCCTGACTGTAGGTAGGTCATTCCAAAGATGGGGAGCATATACAGAGAAAGATCTCTTACAAATGGATTGTTTTGCTCTTCTCATGCTTATTGGTATTTCCAGAATGTTGTTATCTGCTGTTGTTCTTCTTCTGGTCTGAGGTTCTTTTCTTGATCAGTGACTGAAGGATTGGAGGTTGTTGATTATTTTGAAGATTGTTAAGTTCTTGTATTTGGAGCATACGGATACTGGGAGCTAGTACAGTTGGTGGAGTCGTGGGATTATGTGGTTGTATTTTGCTGTTCTCGTAATAATTCTTGCTGCGGTGTTTTGTACTAGTTGCAGAGAGAGTATTGTTTTCTTTGGAATACCTTGCTAGATTATGTTATGGGGTTATTATGGCTTAACATACTGTTTGAAAGTTACTGTTACTGAGTAGAGGTTTGAGTTTGTGTATTGTTCTAAGTTTGAGGTAGGCTGTTCTGGTTGTTCTTTTTATGTGAGGTTGGAAGTTGTCGTTGGTCAAAGGTGACTCCGAGGTATTTAACTTCCTGTTTCTTAGTTAGGGTGAGTCAAGGATCTTTCTGGCTTCTGGTGGAGATAACATGGTATTCCTGGTGATATGTAGAAATTCAGATTTTTTGAAGTTTATGGATAGGTTCTGTCCTTTGAGCCAATTTGTCATTGTTTCGAGGCATGCAGTGATATGTGAGTAGTCAGGTTGCCTGATGTTTATGGGGGTGAAAACCATAATATCATCTGCATAGATCCTGTAATGAATGTTATATTGCTTTATGATTTTGCATATTGGTTGAATGTAAATTTGAATAGCAGTGCTGAGAGGGCTGAGCCTTGTGGAACACTCTGTTGTTGGATGAAAGGTCTGGACTGTTGGTTTATAATCTCACTTGCTGATTACAACGGGATAGGTATGAGATAAATCAATCTAGGACTGTACCATTTAATCTCCAGGAACAAGCAGGAATGAGTCTTCACATATGGGTACGTCGGTACCGACGGAGTCTGCGCGGGAACGCTCCCCTGCGTCCAATCAGAACGCTTTTGGGAGCATCCCACCACACCTGCATGCTGCCTTCCCGCCTTTCCCGACTGCCTCTCCTCAGTTTTCATTTTTACGCGGAGCCGGCAGGACGTACTCCTGTCACCAAAGAAAATTCTTCCTTTATTTTTGTTTTTTCTTGTGGTCGTGTCTGCCTTCCCTCGACGCACCGGTCGGTACCACCGGTGTTTCTTTCTTTTTCCTACAAATCTTTTCCTTTGTAGGGAACTTTTTCCCTGTTTAGTGCCTGACGGTTTTTTCGGCCTGCTAGGCCTCTCTACTTCCTTCATGGAAACGCCAGCCACTATCCCTAAAACATGTTTCAACTGTGGCGGTACCAAATTAGTTTTAGACACCTATAACTAGTGCCTACCATGTTTGGGTCCTGACCACTATCTGCTGGAGTGTCCCTCCTGCAGTAGTATCTCCAGAAGAAGTCTTTAGCATTGAGCTCAACTCGATACGCGGTTCCCATCAGTTCTGAGGGTACCAGCTACAACTTCTTTTTCACAAGATCAGGTAACCAAACAAAAGTCTGTAAAGACTAGCCAGTCCTCGGGTGGTAGATCTCATGTTCTGCATCGAGATGCCTCTGGCCTTGCCCCCGAGGACAAATTGGCTTTAAAACCCCAGCGGGAGTCTTCGGCCTCCAAAGCATTAATGGGGTTTCAGGATGTTCCCGGGGTTTTTACCTCTAAGAACATACCTGAGCCATGCTCGGTGGTTATATCCGCTTTGAGCGGTACCGGTACCCCGGCATCGGCAATGGTGTTGGATGAAATATTCCACACCGATGATCGCAGTCTAGCGCTCTCGGTATCTTCGGTGCCCTTAGAGTCACTACAGACCTATCTTCCAGCATCGGTATCGATCCCGGTACCGGTTCTGGTATCCACGTCGGTACCCTCCAGGTGTGCTTCGATAGACTCGCTGCTTTCGATGCCGAGTCTGGAATCGATCTCCAGCCTGGATGATTGGGTACCGACTCATCTTGGTACTGACCTTGGACGGTGACAAAGACATTGTCCCGGGGATCAAAGTCTGGCGCTCTCGATACCTTTGGTACCGTTAGAGTCTCCTCAGACTGATCTTCCGGTATCGGTACCAGCTGCGATACCACTGCCGGTACCAGGTTCTACATTTGCATCGGTATCGGTGCCTTTCATGCTTACTTCCACAAGCTCGCTTCCTTCGGTACCGAGTTTGGAGTCCATCCCTGGCATGGATAGTATTCTACCGATATGTCACGGCACCGGCCTCGAGCAGTACCGACGACTATCCTTTCAGGACATTCCGATGCTCCACCCTTTTGGGTCTTGTACTCCAATGGATCGGGATCAATCCATTAGTGCCAAGACTAGATCTTCAACAGATCTAACCTTTACTCCTCATGGTAGAGGATCCCCCTCTGGGGAAATTTCTTTTCAAGCATTCCTGCTTGATATGGCAAGGTTACTTGCCATTTCTATACCTGATCAAGATCCTGCACCAGGGGATTCAGAACTTCTGCATATCCCTGAGGATTCAAAGGAGGTCATCATGCTTCCTTTGCATCAAATCTTACAGGATCTTTTACTTAGAATGTGGGAAACTCCTTTAAAGGTATCCCCACCTTCAAGGGCCACTGACTCTCTGTACAAGGTGCCCCATTCTCCAGTTTTTCAAAAGACTCAACTTCCTCATCATTCTATTGTTGTAGAATCAGCAATGAGGCGTGTTAAGAGTACTAAAAGGCACTCTTCTTTTCCGCCAGGTCATGAGTCTAGAACCTTAGATGCCTTTGGACGTAAAACCTTCCAGGCATCCATGTTTTCAACAAGAATTCTCTCATATATTTTCTATATGGGATTATCTCTTGAAGAGGTCACCAACAGTTTGTTGTTTTTGGCCCCTTTTCTTCAAGATCTCAAAAGAGCAGGCTATTCTTTACTGGTTAGTTATGTTCAAAATATCTCTAGGTTCCTTACTCGTGCTACCCTAGACTGTTTTGAGTCTGTTAGCAAAACTTCTGCTATAGCCATAGGAGCACGACGCATGGCCTGGCTCCAAGCTTCGGACTTGGACAAATGGGTACAGGAAAGGCTGGGAAATACTCCTTGTACTGGAGAGAATCTCTTTAACAAAGAGACTTTACGCCAAGCTGCTCAGTTAACCACTGACACTATTGCTTTCAAAGGATTGTCAACACCTTCCTCTATCCCAGGTGGTAGGAAATCTCCTACCAAACTTTATTCCCCCAAGGGGAAAAAGTTTTGTTCTTTCTCTACCCATCATACAGCTGTTTCCAAACAAGGGAAACATCAAACCAGGCTAAAGAAACCACAACCTCAACCGTTTCAGCAAACCCAGCAGCCGCAGGGTTGCTGATAGATTCTTCACTGAATCCTTCTTTCCTGTTTTGAGGTTTAGAACCTGTAGTCTGTTTCTTCTCATTACAAGCATCTACACTGGTTCCATCCTAAATTTTACACATGTATCTCTTTTAAAGAGACATCCTTCCTTTAGCTCATAGAGCTTCTCAGGATAATTATGCTTTACAGGTAGTAAAGTTACTCCTCTTCCTCCTAAGTAGACAGAGGAGTAACAACTATCAATAAGGTTACCTATGCCTTTACCTTGACAGTTTCTCCTGTATCAACATGTCTCATATTACTTTTTCAGAGATTTACTCCATCGTAAGTTTTTTTCAACTCTGTCTCTCTTACTAAGACATTTGGTCTGTAAAAGTGATACCACTTAACTGGAGGTCTTATCCCTAAGCCCTAGGTTTTCTACCTATTCCAGTAAGGAGTTTTTTTCTTTTCAGAGTTGTCTCCCCCTTGCAATCTTGTTTTGTGGCAGCTTCTCAGACAATGAGGGAGTCTTACCACTCCTACTTATGTCTGTAGGTCTTTTTTCCAATCTTGGGACCTAAGATTTGTTCTGCTGCCCTAACAATAGCTAGAAGTGCAGGGGCTCCTAGTGGTCAGACCACTGTCTTGCTGACCAAGCAACCAGGGTTTGATCTCCAATATCAATCCTATCTGGCCTTAGTACTAAGTCCCAGACAGGTTAAGAACTTTTTCTGGCTTATTGTTGCAGGCACATCAGCGTACCTTCTATCCTTAGCCATCTCCAATCCTTGGGCTTGGCGGAATAGTTCAGGTTACATACTGGCACTTAAACAGCCAGTTTTTTCTTCTAACCAACCTGCAACATGCTCTCTGCATTTCTACAGAGCAGCTTTGCACTATGGGCCCTTGCTAGAGAGCAAATAATTCCAGATGGTTAGGAAGGGCTTTACCTAGTCATGACTACTGGGTTCTTCCCTACCCTTACCATTTCCATTAAAGTCTCCTTCTAGAATAAAGGACACAGGCCTTTAATTCCGTGAAGACCTAAAGAATTACTCAATTCCCTGGGTTGGTTCACATCTCCAGTGGACCACTCCACCAGGGATGGTTTTCTTTTCGTAACAGCCAGTCCTTGTCTCGTATTTTCCTTCCACCCTCAATTCTTCATGGGGAAATTCATATTGAGCGCAAGAATGCATGATACTCTTTTTGCCCTAATAGAAGGGAAAATATGGTATCTCATTTCATTGCGTCTTCTTCTCCAGCTGCCATACTGGAGTTATGGAAGGATCCAGACTTTCTGCCTGCGGATTAAAAACATCCTCTGCACTTATTTCACGTAGGCCTCCATTCCTGGTTATTCAAGGTCTAGAATTCTTAAAGAAATCTAGACTTCTCCTTGTCAGTGAGAGCACTCCCATAGCTCTCCCACTCATAACCAGGGAGAATGGATTCTCTAAACATCTCCTCAAGCAGGTATTTCCCTTCTTGTTATTAGATGAATCTTTCTCTCTCCACATATCCCTATTTGGGGACATGGGTATATATATGTATATCTGTGCCTATATATATATATATAGATAGATCTGTATCTACCTATATATATATCGGAATATATAATAGTAGGTAGATATGTATCTATATACTTTTTTCTATCTGTCTGCCTAGGTTCATATACATATATTTCCTATAGGGCTCCAACAGATGGTCACTATCCCTATCAATGCTGCTCCAGCACGCTTAGGATTCTACATAAACAACCTGTGGTAGTTAAAAGGTTTTTTCACCATAACCTTCGGGTTAGGTACATCTGAAGTCCTCCATGTACCATCTTTTTTCCTAAGTGGCTTCAATTAGGAAGGACATTCCGAATCTTCAGAAAATAGGAGGCTTCAATGCCTCGTACTTCTGTCCTTCTTTGTCATCGGATATAGGGGTCTTCAAGACCCCTCTTCTCCTATAACAACTATGTCTCTTTAGGGTCAAACAGCTATAGGCTTATCTAATAGGGACTTCCGCGTTTCCCGCAAAAGTCCTGCCTCATTGAACTATCCCAGTTTCCACTGGGACGTTTTCTCACCCTAAAGGTTCTGACCTCAACCTGTCTTTTGCACAGTTTATTTACCTCTGCTCTACATTGAGGTGCTCCTTGAGAATATTCTGCTGGTTCATATTAGCAAATCCATATGAACCTCCATAAACTTTTAAAATATCACCAGGTGAGGTCCATATTGGTATATTGCAGTTCAATATTTACTACTAGATGATATCTGCACAAGGACTCCTATCTAGGCGTCCTGTTTGGTCCAGCTGTTCCACAGCACATCTTTTTTAGTTCAACTCCTACCCTCCATCTCCAGGATGCCTGAGGTTCTGTCGAATAGCATGGCCTTCTCAGATTCACAACATGCTGGGACTCCTCCAGGCATCTTAGCTTGGGAGTCCCCATATGTGAAGACTCATTCCTGCTTGTTCCTGGAGATAGCACAGTTACTTACCTGTAACAGGTGATCTCTGGGAACAGCAGGAATAAGTCTTCACAATCCACCCATCTCCCCTAGGAGTTATATCTCTCTGTCTCTATCTTTCCCCTCTCTCTCTCTCTCTCTCTCTCTCTTTGTCTCAGCTTTAAAACTTAACTGAGGAGAGGCAGTTGGGAAAGGCGGGAAGGCAGCACGCAGGCGTGGTGGGATGCTCCCAAAAGCGTTCTGATTGGACGCTGGGGAGTGTTCCCGCGCAGACTCCGTCGGTACCGACGTACCCATATGTGAAGACTTATTCCTGCTGTTCCCAGAGATCACCTGTTACAGGTAAGTAACTGTGCTTTCCTGTATCTCAAAGCTTTTGTAGCATAGCGTTGTGGTTAACAAAGTCAAAAGCAGCAGTGATATCTATGAAGCAAAGGACGAATCCTTCATGAATGTTGTCTATGTCCGTTACAGTGGTGCCTATAAGTGATGTAATCAGTGGGGAGAAGAGGTGATGCGGTGAGCTCGGCGGACGTACTCTGCTTGAGCTCCGGTCTCTCCTGACCTGAATCGGGCTATTAATGCCGGTCTGAGAGCTGCAGTACAGCTAAAATATTAAGTGCCGAGAGCGGAAAGACACCCGAAGCCATCTCAGTGACTGGCGTGGCGCTGCGGGGATGGCAGCAACAGTTAAAGCTGCGAGGAAAGAGAAGGAGCGCGGAACCCCGATCCCTAAAATGGCGGATGCAGTGAGCAGACCGAAGTCACCGACCTCTCCAGCCTTTTTAGCAGAGATTTCTGCGGCGGTGGCGGAGGCTCTGGCGGTGCAATTCACGGCTCTGAACGATAAAATGGACCATCTCCACACTGCCTTCGGGGCATTGGGCAGCCGCCGCCTGCACGACGCTGAAACCCGCATTGGGGCGACTGAGGACAGCCTTACTTCTCTGACCCGCGAATTGACGGCGATGAAATCCCAACTTCAGTTACAGGATGCCAAAATCGACGATTTGGAAAATCGATCGCGCCGTAATAATTTGAGACTGATGGGAATCCCCGACTCGATCGCCGATAGAGAATTAAAGACTTACTTGGAGACTTTACTTCCCCAGCTTTTTGAGGGCCTCGAAGATGGCGGCAAACTGCTGATAGAACGAGCGCACCGCGTGGGTGGCCGGCAATCCCGAGACCACCGACCGCGGGTAGTGCTGGCTAAGTTTCTACACTTCCCGCAAAAAGAGGCTATTCTGCGAGCTGCAAGGCAGAAGGGCGAGCTGGTGCATGCTAATCTGAAACTGCGAGTGGCCCAGGATTATTCTGCTGCCCTAAGTCAGCGGCGCAGAGCTTATGCTCCTCTCTGCCAGCGTCTGCTTGAAGCGAAGATTAAATTCTCGGTGCAGTACCCCTCTAGACTGCATGTTTTTCACGAGGGCGCCCACCAGACTTTCGACTCGGCGGTTGAGGCCCGACCCTACATCGACCAGCTTGTGGGAGAGGAGCAACCATCACTGTCCCCTACACGGTAGCTGCGAGGCACCTGGAATGTTTCCCCGGAGGGGGTTGTTGGTGCGGACTTTGGCTCTAGCTGACTGAATGGACTCGAGCCGGGAGGGGGTGGGTTAGGGCAGTTTCTACTAGGCCTCGGGGGGGGGGTTTGTCCTCGCTGCCGGTTCGAGCGTGCGTGCCAGACCCACACAGTAGGCCTTGTGGAGGGGTGTGTGTGGTATGTCAGCTGGTCCGCACGTGGTGGAGCTCCGGCTGGAGTGTGCCCTACACCTCCCGGCGCGGTTTTTTTCCCTGGAGCTGAGTTTGATAAGGATCGAGTGAGATATGGGGGGAGGGGGCTGCGGGTGAGAGGGTGTATGTGTGTGCTTGGAGTGTGTTATTGTGTGGATTTTTTTGAGTGGGGGTTATTGTTTTTTTCGCTAGGGAAAGGGGGTTTTGTGTGATGGGAAGGATTTGTTAGGGGTTACGGGGGGTTCTTTTTGTTGGCTTGAGGTATTGAGCTAGTTCTGCTGATTGTGCCTTTCCCCCCCTCCCCCCCCCCCCTTTATCGGGTGCCCTGAGGCAGTTACGAGCTGTTCTTGGGGGATAATGTTCATAGCCCCTTTTTTGCGGGTAACTGGCTCTGGATGCGCTGGCTTAGGATGCGCTGCCGCGCGCCAGCTGGGGTGGTCCCGCTGCGATGTGGGACAAGTCCTTCTCCCTATGGTGACCTGTAGAGGGCTGGGCCGGTAGGAGATTGGATCCGGGGTCTGGGGTTAGTCGACCCTCGGGCTTGAATGCCGGTAGGAGTGGGAGTGGGAGGGGGGGGGGAGCTTCTCTAAGTGGTTGGGGCTGCTGTAGGGCATGATTGGGGCTAACTCCCATTAGGAGGTACTTGGGCTTTCTTTAATATGTTTTACTGAAGTTTAGTGCTGTTTCTCCACCTTTATCTGCTGTAGAGTACTGTAGAGCTGAGGTGGACATCTGTATTCATTCTGTGTGTGTGATAGACACCTTTGTTTAAGGCTTCTAGTAGCATGATGTCACTATGTCTAGAAAAATTTGATTTGTTTTTTCTGTTGGAGGGGATTATGTCTATCCCTTTTTGTAATACTATTGTACTGGAAATGGCACTGTTTATGGGGGCAACTGCAGTATGGAGGGCAGGCATGTGGTAGAGGGTGTCTCTATAATTTCATAGGGGTTGGGAGAGACCGGTCGCGTTGCAGCTTGTCTCTACCTAATAGAGGTGGAGCTGTATCGCTCTGGGGAGGTGGTGGGGAGAGGGGGGGGGGGGAGTGGGAGGGAAGGTGGGAAGGGGGGAGGGTGTTGGTCGCGTCCAACCGGGAGACCCCTGGTATAGTGGAATCCCACTACATGGTGGTAAGGAGTAATTTCAGGCTGGGGGAATTCCTTCTGGGATATGGTTGACTAAATTCCTGCGTTATTGGGGTGATATTATCCCAGACTGAAGATAATTTCATGGAACGTTTGTGGACTAGGGAGCCCGATCAAGCGAACAAAAGTTTTACAGGCTTTAGCGCGGCAAAAAGCTGATATTGCCTTACTTCAAGAGACCCACCAGACAGCTGAAGAGCATGCCAAATTATGTAGAACCTGGGTGGGGCAGGTTTGGGGGGCGCCTGCGGTGAATAAGAAAGGGGGGGTGGCCCTATTGATACACAAGAGTATACGCTTTAAGGCTGAGAAGGAAATAATTGATCCAGGGGGGAGATTTCTCCTGTTGCAGGGCAGCTTGGAGGGCCGCTCTGTCCTCTTGGGCAATATTTATAGCCCTAATGTGTTGGACAATGCGTTTTATGCCAGACTGGCCTCCCAGGTGGAACAGCTTCCAGAGTCCCCGTTGATTTTGGGGGGGGATCTCAATGGCGTGATGGACGTGGAGCTGGACACGTCTCGGGGGGTGGGGGCTAGGGAACGGGCCCAGACAGCCCGTGCTTTACGTGGACTCCGAACGCGGCTGGGGCTGGTGGACCCGTGGAGACTTTTACATCCCACTGAAAAAGATTATACGCACCACTCTCGAGCACATAGTTCCAGTGCCCGCATTGATTACTTGTTGATTTCGCAAGGTTTGTTTGCTTTGGTGGATGACGCGCAGATCGGTCCCGCGGAAATATCTGACCATGCCTTGGTCTGGCTGCAACTTCGCTGGGGCGCTGCCCGTGCTGCGACGAGAATGTGGAGGTTTCCCCTGGAACTCTATAGGGACTTCCAGTTTCGACGGTTTCTGCAGCAGCGTTGGAGTGAGTTTGAGGCGGATCATAGTGGGCATCGAGGGGACCCAGAGCTGATTTGGGAGACAGCAAAAGTTGTCTTGCGCGGGGATATTATTGGATTCTTGGCGAGAAAGCGTCGACTCATGGCGGAACGTATTATTCGCTTGGAACGCTTAGTTACTCAACAGCGGCGGCGATGGGCGGCTAATCCGAGTGTGTCTTTGAAAAAGCAGGTTTGGGAGACGCAGACAGCTCTGAATGAACTTCTACATCAGAGAGCCAAAAAATCAGTTCAGTATTATCGCTTTCAGCTTTATTGTCATGGTGATAAGCCTGGGAGGTTATTGGCTCGCTGCCTGCGGGGCTCTCGGACCTCTCGGCTGGTGCATGCGCTTCGGGATGAGCAGGGGATCCTTCATAAGGAGAACCCGGAGATAGCTCGGGTGTTTCGTTCATTCTTTCAGAGACTTTATGCAGCAGAACCGAGCTCCCATGAGCAGATGTCCGCATACTTGGAGGGCTTGAGCCTGCCTCAATTGACCGTTCCGCAACGGGAGGCACTGGATCGGCCGATATCAGTACAGGAGGTGCAAACTGTTATTGCTAAAGCGAGCTATTATAAAACTCCGGGTGCAGACGGGTTAGGGGCGGAATTCTACAAGATTCTGGGCGAGTTGGTCTCACCGTTGCTGGCGGACGTTCACAATCTGAGATCAGAACAGGGGACTTTTCATTGGGGATGTAATTTGTCTCATGTGATACTCATTCCTAAACCTGGGAAAGATTTGCTGTGTGCGGAATCTTACCGCCCTATTTCTCTCCTCAATTTCGATTTGAAAATACTTGCGAAGATCCTTGCGGACCGCTTGGCGAGTGTATTGGGGCATTTGGTCCATGACTCCCAGGTAGGCTTTGTGAGGGGGCGGTATGCTGTCCGCAATCTTCGGAAGATCTTGGCCTCCTTGGAGTGGGTGCAGAGCAGTCGTCTCCCCTCGTTGTTAATCAGCTTTGATGCAGAGAAAGCCTTTGACAGGGTGGATTGGCAATATCTCTGGCGCTTGTTGCCTTGCTATGGGCTTGGGAGTTCCTTTTGTGCTATGGTTCGTAGTCTCTACATTGAACCGATGGCGGCGATTTGCTGTAATGGAGTGCTTTCGGAGACTTTCCCCTTACATCGGGGGACTAGGCAGGGCTGCCCCCTTTCTCCCCTACTGTTTGTCCTCTCCTTGGACCCGTTCATACGGCGGGTGGAGTTGTCCCGGGACATAAAGGGGGTGCAGATTCGCTCTATGACCTTCAAGCTCTCGGCCTTTGCCGACGATCTCCTTGTGCATCTGCTCAGACCGCAGGAATCGCTTTCCCGGCTGCTGCAGGAGTTTGCGACGTTTGGCCAGCTTGCCGGGTTAAAAATTAATCAGACCAAGTCTGAGGCCCTCGACGTTTTGGGTGGGGTTCGGGATGCTTGGCGGGGTGCCTTTCCCCTCCGCTGGGCGGTTCACCATTTTAAATATCTTGGCGTCCTGCTGACTGGTCAGCCCTCTCAGCTGTATGGTTGTAATTTCGACAGAATTCTGCAGAGTCTGCAGGACCAGCTGCACGCTTGGCGACCGCTCCCGTTGACCTTGTCTGGGAGAATTGCAGCGATTAAATTAGTCGTTTTACCACGGCTTCTTTATTGGTTGCAGACGTTGCCTGTATGGTTGTTGCGGAAGGACTTAAAGAGGATAGAGGGGCTTTTCCGGGGGTTTTTATGGGGCGGAGCCCGAGCGCGTGTTTCATACTCTCGCATGGTGGGGAACTGGCGGCAAGGGGGGTTAGGCCTACCGGATTTAGGTGCCTATGCTTTGGCTTGTCAGGCGCGGCATTTGGGAGACTGGCTGGGGGGGACGGCGGTATACACTCCGTTGGTCTTGGAAGAGGCCTTCGCTGCCCCAGTGTCGTTGCTTGCCCTCTTACATCTGGATACTCGATTGCTCCCCGATAGATTGGTTGAGAGTGTCCTTATTGACTCGGTGCGTCGAACTTGGCGGCAACTCAATGGATATTGGGGAACGAATTGGAGAGTCTCGAGTTGGTTGCCGATTCAGGGGAATGTCCTTTTTGCTCCAGGACTGGATCATGCGATTTTTCGCGATTGGGCACGCAAGGGTCTCACTAATCTTGGACATATGGTGGATCCCTCGGGGCTCTGTAAGAAGTTTTTGCCCTTATGTGTTGAATATGACCTGGGGCCTCGACACTGTTTTGCATATCTGCAGATTGCGCATTATATTGCCTCTCTACCGGCAGCGGAATTACAGGCTGACCGCTCGGCGCAGATCCTTTCCTTTTTTGATATAGCTGGGGAGTCACCGCCGTCCATAAGGTTGTTGAAGTCTCGTTTGACCCCCTATAGGTCTGTTCCAGATTATCGCCCCGTGGAGTTAGCGTGGGCCGCGGAGCTGGGGCGGGAGATTGCACCAGGGACGCTTTTGAAAGCTCTGCAGCGGGTGGGAGAATTGGCGGTAGGGACCCGTTGGAGAGAGATGCAATATAAATCGCTTACTAGAGTACACTTCTCCCCTCGTCGGGCATTTCGCTCCCAGCTCACACAGGATGGACGGTGCCCGCGGTGTTTGGCGCCACTGGCGAACTTGTTCCACATGTGGTGGGGCTGTCGACTTCTCCGCCCTTATTGGGCTAGAATTGGTTCCTTCCTGGAGAGGCTTTTGAGACAACGGGTGTGTTTTGATGCCTCTTTAGTGCTCCTTGATCAGTTGCGCCTTCTACAGCCTAAAGGTAAATGGGAGAGATTACTAGTGCGTAAAGCCTGTCTGGTGGGCAAAGGCCCCATATTGCATAACTGGCGAGATAAGGCGCCGCCCTCTTTCTGGGAATGGCGTAATGCCTTTCACCAGCTGATGCTGTTGGAGGCTCGATACGCCCGAGGTAATGTCAAACGCTGGCCATTTTTTCAATTGCTTTGGGATCCCTATCTCCAGAATTTAAGTTCTCGTAGTGGGAATGACATCTTACAGTTGGGTTCCTAGGCTGATCCGTGTCTTACGGGACTCAGCCTCGGAATGATGCAGGGGGGTCTCCTGGATTGGATGCGACGTTCGGGGGGGGGGGGGGGTTGGGGGGGAGGGGAAGGGTTCGGGGGGGGGGGGTTGTCCTTTGAAAAAACCACCTGTTTGTCTTGCTTATTCTCCTGGACGGGGATCAGAATCCACCCCTCCTGGAGCTTGTTTGCTGTTTTGCCTGTTGTTCTTACATGGTGTTAATAAATAAAGTTTTGAAAAAAAAAAGTGATGTAATCAGTGTTTCTGTACTGTGATTTTGTTTAAATCCATTCTGGTGAGGGTCTAATGGGGCATAGTTGTTTATGCGATCTTGTAGTTGCTGCTGCACTATTTTTTCAATACAAAAGGAAAGCTTGATATTGGTTGCAAAGAGCTTGGGTCCTTATTATTGAGGTTCTTGTTTTTAAGAATTGGTTTAATTGATGCTTGCTTAAGTTGTGGTGGGAGGTATCCTTGAGCAAGTGATTGAACCATCTTTTGAAGATATGGTACAAGGTATTCTCTTGTTTTCTTGATCCAGTTAACTGGACAAGGGTCTATGGGTGAGGTGATAGTATTTATATTGGCTATGATAGTGTCAAGTTGATTTTTTGCAGGGATGTAGAATGTGACCCATGTTTCTTGATTGGAGTGCTATAATTTGGGTTGGGTTGATTTGTCAAGTGGTTTCTGGGTATATTTTAGCTGTATGAAGTATTCCAGGTCTTGTGGGGATATGGAGTTTGGGCCATCTGGTTCTACAGGTTCTTTCGTTAGCCTGTTTACTATGGTGAAGAGCTCTTTTGGTTTATTAATTGATTTCATTATTGGGTTTGTGTGGTATTCCTTCTTGTATTTATTTATCATATTGTGGTATATAGCCTGCATTTTGTTGTATCTTCTTAGGTGGTGTTGGCTTTTGGTTCGATGCCATAGTCTCTCCATTTTCCTTAGTTGTTTCTTCTGTTCATTGACTTTATTTGAGAACCATGGAGCATTGTGTTTCTGTCTGTTGTTATGGATTAGTTTGTTCGGTGTGATTGATGCATTATGGAGTGTTTTGCTCCAGATGGCAATGATGGTATCCAGGTCTGTTGTGATTTGCTCCATTTCTGGTAGTACTTCTTCCAGGAATTTGTCCTTGCTGAAAGTTCAAAATCTCCTTTTTTCCTTCAGGATTTCTTATGGTGTTTCATTTCTTACTGGTGTGTTGATAGAGAAGTTGATCATTTGATGATCTGACCATGGGATTTGGATGACAATTATATGGGATATTAGGTTTTTGATGGAGTATTGATTGGAACAAAGACAAAGTCAAGGGTCCCTCTCTTTTTGTGGGTTGGGGTACTTATCATTTGAGTATATTGAAGGCCTTTCATTGTATCCAAGAAGGTATCTCCATCATGAGCAGGCAATGATAGGAAGTTAGGATCTCCTAGGATGATAAGAGGCTTGTTCTGGGTGGCATGAAAGCAGACTTGTTCTAGAATGGTGGACAGTTCATCTTCGCCTGCACTTGGGGCTCTGTATATGAGGCATAGTGCTAGATATTTGTTAGAGATAATTATTATGTTGCTTCCTTTAGTCTCGAATGAGGAGATGGTATTGAAGTTTAGATGTGACTTTGCTATGATTAGTATTCCTCCACCTCTACATGAGGGTCTTGTGGAATTATGTATTGTATATTGTTGTGAGGCAATTTGGTTTATAATGACATTATCTGCATCAGAGAGCTGTGTTTCGTTAATACAAATATCATCAATATTATGGTTCTGTATGTAATCCATTATTGTATTGAATTTTTTCCGGATTGATCGAGTATTGACTAGTGCACAATTGAGGGGGGTAAGATGTAGTTTCTTGGAAGGGGCTATTTCCTCATAGACAGTAGCAATTATGTGGATTATTCTTCTTGGTTTGTTATGTTGATTAAGGTTTAGGTTTATCTTGTGGATTGTGTGTCTGCTTATCTGTATACTTAGAATCAGATACGCTGGAGCTAGTAAGTTTGTTTCTCTGGCATTTGAGTACCTGCTTTTGAGGAGCAGGAGTATGAGGAGGAGCATAACAATTATATAGTTTTTGCCCATTGTGTATTTGCTGTGTATATTTAGTGAGGGATTGATCTCTGGGATACAGCTTCATGTATGGTGGTGGGTAAGACATGGTAGATGAGTATGTTTTCTGTATGTGTTTGTAAGCACATGTATTTAATCTTGTTCAATTAAATAGCTTGGAGTCAGTTTACTCATGATTCTGCTGTCTTCCATTTCGCTGTGGTAGGCCATTTTTACAACACTGTCTCCTGTTTATTGCAGTCTTCTTGATTCGTTTGATTGGGTGGGCTAGTGTCTTCAGGGAAACAAATTTGGATGATATTTGAAAAAGCCTCCTCAGGTCCCCTCCTAAGGACCACACCAAAGGGCCTTCTGGCGAGGCCCTCAGGTGCGGACACATCTGGGGCATGCTTCTTTTTTAAATGCTGCTGTTGTTCCCTGATTGAGCCTTGGTAGGGGGAGCGGGATGGGCCAGCAGCTCCCGCTTCCACCCCTGATGCTGGATCGGGTGCCGATGGAAGGCAGGCCGGTGAGAGAGGCTTAGGTCCTTGCGTGCTTCTTTTTTAAATGCTTCTGCTGTTGTGCCTCAATTGTTCCTTATCTATCTTTACCCATGTGAGCTAATGGGGCAGTGGCTCAATATCAATGTGCCTGGTTAGCTTCTGCGCCATGCAGTTCATTGCGGCACATTGCGGCAGACTCTGATATTCAATTCTGGTGGCCAGATATGGCCCTAGATTAAATATCTCTGGTGTTCAGCGGTGACGGCTATGCACCTTAGATATGCATAGCTATCCCACTAAATATCGGACCCCATGTCTTTTATATTAACAGTATTTGTGTGCTCAGTAGTGCAAGGCTGCTACAAAAATAGCATGAATATGTTAAACAGAATGAGGCACATTCCATTCTGTCTGTCCTGGCCTCTGTGCATCTAGGTATGTAAGTGCAGGCCAGGAGCCAATTCCCATTGGCCTGCACATACAGGCCTCTTCCTGGCTAACTCAATCGACTCCTAAATGGAGCTGTGGTGCCATGGCATCCAGTTGCCATGGCACTACAGCTCCATTCAGGAGCCGCGATCCACGGCCACCAATGACGTTTTCCTTTCCCTGCAGTCTGACCCCCGATCTGGCCTCCTATGGCCAGGGTCAGACTGCAGAAAATCTCCTGCACCCCTCACCTCTTCGCTGCTGGCCAGGCTCACCGTCCCCCGAACTCTAGGGGGACTTATTCCACCTCCGAGGTGGAATAAGTCCCCGGTCCATTCTGGACATACTGGGTTGACTTCAGAATCGACCCTGTATGTCTGAGGCTGTGGCCCATCCACTGCCTGTACTAACTCCACCTCCCCACTACCCCTTCCCGCCCCATCTAAGCCTCCCCGTACAAACTCCTTGTTCATACAGGGAGGCTTAATCAGGGACGGCAAGGGGGACGAATAGCGCGGATGGATGTCCCAATGGGATGTCCAACCCCACTATTTGTGGGACAGAATAGACCCCAATATGCACAGTCCTCTTTTCATCATGACTCATCTCCTTGAATGAAAATCTATATAAAAGTCAACTTGGTATATTTGGCTGATTATCAGTACTGAATGTAGAAGCAGAAAGACATTTAAACCCCAGGACAAGATCTTCAAGAAGAGAAGGCTTCTGTAAAAGGAAAAAACGAACCAGAAACACGGCTCTGTTATTTGCCAATGAACATAAGGACTTGTTTGCCTCAGCCAATTCTTGAATATTCCTCCCACTGGCACTAGACAGGCAAATTTGCCTTCCCATAGTCAGAAGACATTAGTATCCTATCCTTATTCTTCTACATATAAGGACTTCTCTGGTACCATCTCTCAAACCTGTGTCCAGAAGGCTCTTATGTAAAGGGACAGATATTCTTACTTCAAGGCTCATGTGGGATGAGGAGGGTTTGGGGAGGGAAGGGTTCAGTTATTCCAGAGTTCTGTGTTCTACATGAACACTCTTTTCTCACATAATCGGCTTTCTCTCACTCCATTGAAGTGTAATTCAGTCTTGATTTTGGCTGAATAAAATAAGTATATACTGGATGATAAAAGTAAACAAAAGCTCTACTTGTATCATTCTTCTCACAGAAACAAATAATTTGTATACAAGCTGGTGAAAATTCTTTAACCAACATCTCCAAAGCTTATATCTTCCTATCATCTCTTACCTTCTTTTAATCTGGGGCTCCTTTTCCCATACGCTGATCCAGGGACATTTCTGATCAGATTGACAGGACTCCTTTTCTTTTTCTTACTGGTCTAATAACCATTCTACTGAAACTTTTCGGCTTGCAAGATATGTCATAAACTGCCCCAAAGACTTATAATTCCTATCCTTTATCTTTCTTCTCCAGGTTCTTGTACCCACTGAAGTCATCCTGCTGTTCTTTTGTCTTTGGCTCTTTGAGCCACCAGGGTTCATTATCCCAAAAAGGTCTCTAAACTCTCAGACCCTTCACCCTGCAGATACTTTGACTAATAGAACTTTATCCTGGTAGTATAGTCACTCCCAGCTTAAGTGTTGACCTTACTCAGGCAGCTTTTTAAAACAAGACAAACTCTTCTAATCTCTTAAACAACATATTTGAACCAGTATCCTCCTGGCTATGGTACCACTCTCCACAGGGCCTGGCAACTCCAACCTAGAGTTGCAATCCTCACTTGGAACAAGAAAAAGGAAAACTATTCCCCTTTTCCCTTTGTCCTTACACCAGGTTTATATTCAGGACCCACGCCCTTAGATGTCAGGCACTACACACACTGATGGAACATCAAACCTTTTTGCTACTTGGTAAAACTGTAACAAAAGATGAAATATCCTAGCTTACTAAGGAGGTTTTATATCTAACTATAACATCATTACATCACCATAATTCCTCCCATAACATTCCAAGCACAGAAAGTCATCCACACATCCGCTTACACATCGCAGGGTATTTCTGTAGCACACAAATATTATGTCTTCAGATAGAGAATTGATCTCTGAAATCAAATGCAATAATTATTGGGATTTATTGACCTGGGTCACATATAAGCACCCTGATGAGAATTGATACAACAATGACACTATGACTGCTGTTCCTACTGAAACCTTAAAACACCTAAAATTGTCCTTGTGGCATGCTAATCATAGCAGTGAGATCAATGGTCATTGCTATATGCCAGAAATTTCAAGTGAATGATAGCATCACCACGTACCACAAATTCCTGGAAACTCTTCTGTTTCCGAAGAATGATTAAAGCTTTCATTGTTAGAGATTGCTTAGTGTTGGAATGTTTAATGTTTTAATTTGGAGAAGTTCAGCTCTAGAGTGCTGGCAAGCGTGATGTTATCCTTTATATACAAGATGTTGAATTAAGAGAGGAATATAAATTTTGCTGCATTTTTGTATTTTACTTTTTATGTTTTATTATAAGTGGCATTTTAGAAAGGGCATCCAAGTGCAGCATAGGACATCCAGGGTAGAATGTGCAGAAAAATGATGGAGATGCCTGTTTCTGCCTGATTTTAGAAACATGGATGCTTCCAACATATATGTTCATGCTGGCATCCATATAGACCTCCCAACTTTGAAACCGTAAGGCGGGGACGTCCATCTCAAGCAAGGATGCATGCGAGGATGTCCAGTGGGATGGCAAAATGAAAACATGAGCCCCCATTCCCCATTAGTGCTTGTTGTACTTCCTTGGCCATACCCTCCAGATGTTTGCCTGAAAAAATGAGCACTTTGCCTGACAGAACACCACAACTATGCCTGCACAATGCCCCCATTCCGAATTGGATGTCCTCATGCTGGTGGATTTCAACAGATCCGTCTTCTAAAATGGCTCTGAGAACATTTCCAAAGAACAAATACGGCTTCAAAAATTACCCCATTCATGTTTTATCGATTTTATGGATTTTATAGATTGCCTTGGGTGTAACCTTATGATTCAGCATGGTGATTAATAAATCAAAATAAATAAATGAAATCTCCAAAGTTAATTTCTCCTTTATCTAAGTTATTCAAATGTCATCATCTCAGAAGGCCATAGACCAGAGATGGAAAGACTGAAAAGGAGGATCCAAACTTAGGAAAATCTGTTTTTCCTGTTTGTACACAGTTGATATCATCTGAGACTTCAGAGGGCATAAAATGCATGCATTGCAACAGTTCAGCACAACTGGGCCTTATACACTGTGCAGCAAACGATATTTAAAAAGAAGTTGAAAAGTGCATACTCTACGCATTGCACAAATGTGTGTTTCAATGGCAGATGTGAATGAGAAGTGCACGTGTGAATGGATGTAGGGTTAAGAATGGCAGAGGTGGTGAATGAGTTGGTGAGTGGCTGGTGAAGAATTAACCTATTGGTTAGAACCGTGTGCTGACAACTTCAGTGAAAGGAGGCAAAATGAGTAGATGGAAGTTATCAATGATGAAGGGAAGAGTGAGTGAGTAGGGCTTATGAGTAGTAGGGAGATGAATGAGTGAACAAAAAGTGACTGAAAGTTATGAGTAGCAGGGGACTCAGCGTGGGAGTGGATGGAAAACTATAAATAATTTAAGAAACTGTGAGTGTGTGGAGACGTTATAAGTGGCACAGGGCAGAGAGAAACAGTAGATGGGGGTTTATGCGTGGAAGGTGATCTCGGTGCATGAGTAGATGGCAGGCTTATGTGCAAACAAAACTACCTATTCACATGGAAAAGCAGACAAACAAATGGACCGATCCTCAACAATAGATGCAATTACCTGATGTGAAATACACCTAAAAGCCATTGTCGAAATAAAAATGGATTTTTTTGGCATCCTCCCCTCTTCCTCCTTTATGTTTCTCTTGTATACACTGTTCCATGTCTCCTAAGTGTTCCACATTTACATTAACCCCCAAAGTATCCTGTTAGCTGAGCCCTTGTATAACATGTACAGTATGTTAGAAAGTTGACACCTGGTCCAAGACATTTTAAGCCACAGCAAAATGTACTAAATAGCGTAAGAACATAAAATATGGCATACTGGGTCAGACCAAGGGTCCATCAAGCCCTGTATCCTGTTTCCAACAATGGCCAAACCAGGTCACAAGTATCTGTCAGTTTTTCAAACAGGTAGACCGATTCCACGCTGCTTATCCCAGGGATGTACACTGGATTTCCATGGTCCTCTTTAATAATAGTTTATGGACTTTTCCTTCAAGAACTTGCCCAAACCTTTTTTTAAGCTCAGCTACATGAACAGCTTTTACTACATCCTCCAGTAATGAATTTGAGAGTTTGATTATGCTTTGAATGAAAAAATATGTTATCTGATTAGTCTTAACTGTGCTAAAATAATGAATGGAGTGGAATGGCTACATGTAGACTGGTTGTTTACTCCTTCAAAGATTAGAAAGACTAGGGGACACACAATGAAGATTGTATCTTCATTGTGTGTCCCCTAGTCTTTCTAATCTTTGAAGGAGTAAACAACCAGTCTACATCTAGCCATTCCACTCCATTCATTATTTTATAGATCTTTCTCATATCTCCCCTCAGCTGTCTCTTTTCCAAGTTGAAAAGCTTTAATTGTTTAAGCCTTTCCTCTTTGGGGGGGGGGGGTATCCTTCCATCCCCTTTACCATTTTGGTGGCTCTTCTCTGTACCATTTCTAATTCCGCTATATCCTTTTTAAGATAAGGTGACCAGAATTACACACAATATTAAAGGTGTGGTCACACCATGGAATGATACAGAAGTTGGGTGATCCTTGGTTTTAATCTCCATACCTTTCCTTATGATTCCTAGCATTCTATTTGCTTCCTTGATCTTTCTGGGTCATGACACATCTTGGTAGGTGGAACTGAAGTTTCAGCCGTCATTCTTTGGCTTTCTTCAGGGTGGCGTGGTTATGTTGTGAATGTCTGTTTTTATATACGTACAGTGGGTCTCATACCAGATTTGTGGGTTTAAAGCAGCAAATTTGAATTTTTGCTTAGAAAGTCTGTTGACGAAAAGGCAGTAAATTTGAATTTCATTTTGGAGAAAAATTCAAATTCCCACCTTTTCTTCAATGGACTTTGCCAGCAATAATTCAAATTTCCTGCTTCAAACCCACCAATCTGGTATGAGGCCCACTGTATACAAAAACAGACATTCACTGCATAAACACTTCACCCTGAAGAAAGTCAAAGAATGACGGCTGAAACGTCTGTTCCACTTACTAAGACACGGCATGACCTGGAAAACTGCATGATTATGATACTAGTTACAGAAGCCTAAAATAACTATTTGCTTTCTTGGCTGATGCTGCACACTGGGCAGAGGGTTTCAACGTATTATCCATGATGACACCTTGATCCTTTTCCTGGGTGGTGGTTCCTAATGTGGAATCTTGCATTGCATAGGAAAACATCGCGCAGGAAAACATATCATGCCATTTTTACGCATCTGGTAGAGCCTTATTTATATCCCAGGAGACAAGAGTTGGTGTTGGATTGCATATGGGAATTTCTATATATAAAGTAGATGAATCTCAGCAGGACAGACTAGATGGGCCATTTTGGTCTTTATCAGCTATGATTCACTATGTCTGTCTGTTATCCGGCATGCATTCATATGTGTGTGCACACTAATTTGAGTGCATACACATTAATGCCTTAAACATGCACACTATTTCTTTAGTATACAGCATAAAACAACTTCTTTTTTTGAGAAAAAATGTTCTAAAACAAGAGGTTACAGCATGAGACTTAAAGACTAAAAACTCAAGAGCAACATCAAACACTATTTCTCTGTGAAAATGGTGGTGGATATATGCAATGAGCTTCCAAGGGAAGCGGTTGAGGCAGAAACAACAACTGACCTCAGTAAAGCCATGCGATCACAGAATAGTTCTAGATGCTAAGAAATGAGGGATCAACCGGTGTCTATGTTTATGCACCAGGAATGAAAGTGGGCAAACTCAATGGGCTTTGCTGTCTCTATCTGCCATCATCTTCTCAGTTTCCATTTCTTCTGCATGCTGGGTTTGAATGCATAGCCCCAAGATTTCTAATTGATGATATAAATGAAAGCAGAGCAGTATTCTCTTCACTAAAAGACATTTCCATTACAGCAACTGAATACCAATTTTTACAAAATCCAACACATAAATATTATGTTTGATTATTCTGTAATAGTAGCACCTCTGGTTTACTGCTTCTCACTCTAGGCAATTAACTGCAGGCTACAAACATAATGAAAGGTAAAGCAGACAAGAGTGAGAGTTTTTCATCCCTCTGCTAATTCCAGAGTGTGCTTTAAATTCAAAGTTGAATAGCCTCGGCAGATTGACAAGAAACACATTATTCTTAGGCACTCTGCACAATGTATAAAGGGTGCCCCAGCTGTGTCATTGGAGACATTAAAGGGTGCGAGGGCTTGCATCTCTTAAACGAACTTAGTAAATTAAAGTGCAAAATTAAGGAAGAAATTTGGCTTACTCTCTCTTTCCTTGCTGGGATTCATTGTGATGTTGCCAGCTTCTCCGAATGAAAATACAGGAGTAAATTAAACAGGTTTAGGAACTCACTGGAGGAGCAGTTGTTCTAGTGGCTTTCGTACAAATGTCTAATTAATTCTTGCAGTAACCCAAATTGTTCTTTTGTGATCTGTGAATGGGAATTTGTGAGAGAACCTGTGCAGATGAAACTAATGGAAAGCAGAACTGGGATTTAATGATGAGCTGACAGTTTGCGGTTGCTACAGCCAACAAATTTTAGTTATTTTTCTCATTAATATTGCATTAGTAACTTAATGAAACATTTGGATGAATATATTATAAGTAATGAAGGCATTAATGTTATTTTTCAAACACTCAATTATGCTAATCGGCATCTGTTATTTTTTTCTGCAATGTGCATTTGATATAGTTTTCGATATAAAAGGTGCCAGTTGTATATCAAGGAGCCAAATCCAAGGAAAGAAATGAGAAATGGTGCCCTATGCTTAAAAGGTTAGAGTAAAGCAATCTCTTCTCGAGAAATATTTGTGTTTACAGAGTTCTCAGTTATTTCCTAATATTTTCTTATTTGGGTTTTGTTACATAAACAATATGCAAACAGGTTTTTTTTGTTTTTGTTTTGTGTGATATACAGTTTTCATTTGCATCTGGTTTCTCTCTTGTAAAATTCCATGCCATGCTGGAGACAGAAACACTGCAGTTAATTGGGGGAAAGAATACAGACTGAGTATTTATGTGTCTGACATCCCTTTTTAGTTTGCCTCGGGTACAACTTAGATCATAGGCCCTCTAGGAAGAGGAAAATACCTATCGTACCTGAATGTAACGTCTTGAGTTACAACTAAAAAAAGCATAAGAAAAATCCCAAATCCTTTCCCTAATTTGCACTTCTGTTCCTAATTCTTTCATACTGCAAATTCTTTAGTGTAAGCATATTATACTAGCATCAGTGATCTTTATTAGAATGTCTTCTAGGCTCTTGTCATACATGCAGTTTGGCGGGGGGTGGGGGGGAGCATGGTAAGCTACAACCCCTGAAATACTCCAGAAATAGCTGCTGAATAGGCTTCCTTCTCCATTGTTAATATGGCTTCCCGACTTCTTGCCTCACAAAACGAAGCTGGGAGATTGTACCTAGTGGCTGATGTTCCCCCTTTCTCATCTTCCCATTGGAGTTGTTCTAAAAATTCTTACTATTGCTATAATAAATGGGGTTTCCATCTTTGCGATAGGGCTTTCCAAGTTGTAACCCCTCTCACCATACCAACAATTTAATAATTAGACACTAAGGGGGTTATTCCGAACCACGAATAGCGGGGATAGATGTCCTAAAGGGACGTCCATCCCCGCTATTTGTGCAGCAGCAAGCCCCCAAAGAACTTCCCTGCCGGTTGTGCAGGGAAGTTAATTGGGGTTGGGGAAGAGGCGGTCCGGGGGCCGAGAGTGGGTGGGCAGTGGGCGGTGGCTGGCCCTGGACGTACAGGACTGATTCTAATGTTGGCCTTGTACGTCCAGAGCCGGCAAATTGGTTGGGGAGGTTATTCCCCCCGGGGTGGAATAACTTCCCTGGACCTTTTTTTTCTGCTGATTCGGAGTGCGGAATGGGCTGGGGAGAACAACGTTAATCCCCTGAAGCCTGAAGCCTGACCCTGGCCTTAGGATCAGGGGTCAGGCTGTGGGGAATTAACTTACAGTGCTGTTTGTGATTCTGATCCTGCGGGGTTAGACGTGCCCCGGGGGATCAGAATCACGATCTCCTTTGTACGTTCAGGTCAGCCCAGACTACAAAGGAGATCTACGTCTTCAATGGAATCAGGCCTTATTGAATTGCTTTATGAAGGCAGTTAATAAATAAATAAATAAAGTATATTTTGAAGCATGAATTGAAATTTCACCAACTAGCCAAGACTTTGGCAATCCTTGTACAAATATACAGACAGATTTGCAATATATCTTTTCTTACTTACTGTCATTCTTTCTTTTTTTTTTTTAATTCTTTATTTTCGTTTTATAACAACAAAGGAAAGGAAGACATACAGCTAAAAGACAGATACATACATAGAATGAGATACATACATCAAAGTAAACCCCTACCACCCCCCTCCCCCCTGCTTCTTCTCTAGAAAACTAATCATTCCCGAAACGGGCGTGTACTGACATTATTGTGTTACAAAATCTAACGGTGATCTGAAACATGATGAGTGTACATTAAACAGACATGTCGGAGCAATGAGCAGATTGTACATAATCATTGAGCATCTGCCATTTAGACAAGCGAGAATGAGTTTGGGTATGGGGAATAGCTCTCCGAGATATCTGCTCATATTTACTATATAAGCAGACAAGGTTCCACCATTCATTGACAGTAAGTCGAGAGCTATCCTTCCAATTCCTCGTGATTAAACATATAGCTATACCCAGCATGAAATCAAGGAGAAAGCGACCCTTCTTAGGAAGAGAGGGGACCTCCGCCACTGAGCGGAGTCCCACAATCTTCCAAGAAAGGGGCTCGTGGAGGTGTAAGATAAATTGAATACGACCCCAGACCCGCCCCCAGTAAACCTGTAATTGAGGACATTCATAAATAACATGAGCGAGGGTTCCCACAGCAGTATGGCAAGACCAACACTGGTCCCTAGCAGTAGTGTTCCATTTGGCTATTTTTTCTGGAGTATAAAAGCATCTATGTGCAAAAAAGAAGAGAGTTTGGGTAACTGAGGCAGATCGGGAAACCCGCACTACTTTGCTCCAGAAAACGCTCCATTGCACAGGGGTTAAAGTGATTTGCAGTTCGCGCTCCCAGGCTTGTTGGGCTCTACAAGTAGCAGTATCTGTACCCTGACATAATAGTTTATAAAAGTTAGAGGCTACCCCATGTGTACTACTAATAGAGTGAATTAGGTCTAAGAGCCCGTCCTCAGTAGAGACAGAGGGCGGCAGGATTCGAGCACTTTTGAGGCAGTGTTGAAGCTGCATCAATTGAAAGTAATGTTTCACTGGTAACGCAAATTCCTTTTGTAAATCAGAAAAGGTTTTCCAACGAGCTGCAGAGAAGAGCTGTTGGGGTGTCCAGATCCCCCTAGAGTACCAGGGTTTCCATGCTATCGTTCTATTTAGGACTTGAATTCTGGGGTTATTCCACAGCGGAAGTCCATCCTGAGGACATACGTGTGGGCCCAGTGATAGAATGAGAGTATTAAAGGCCGCAAGAGTATCAACAATCATTGGGGGATGGCGGGTGTCTACTTGATGGGACATACCGGGGAGATGGATCAACGGAATTGGGTTACTAAGCTCCTCCTCTATGTCAAGCCAAACTGGTCTGCTGTCTGTCGAGGCATCTAGCCATCGGGCACCTTGTTTGAGTAAGAAGGCTTGATGATATCTGAGAAAATCAGGAAAGCGGGTACCCCCTAGTTCCTTCGCAGACTGTAGTTTTTGTTTAGCTATCCTTGGTGGTTTGCCCTGCCAGAGATAGCGGACGAGAAGGCCCTCAATATCTTTGTAGGTGTGTAGCGGGAGCAAGCATGGCAGCATTTCTAAAATATAGTTCACTTTGGGGACTATCATAATTTTCACAGTTTCTAGGCGGCCCCACCAAGTAAGGGATAAGGGAGACCAACGATTTGTGAGCTCACGGACTTTGGAGACTACCTCTTTGGCATTAAAACTAATAGTGTCTTCTAAAGGAGAACAGTAATGGACCCCAAGATATTTCACCATGCGGGATTGCCAAAGGAAAGGAAAGGCCTGCATGTCAGCCTCATGTACCCAGCGGTTCAGTGGGAATGCTACGGATTTGGTCCAGTTTATTTTATAGCCCGATAATTGCGAGTATCCATCAATCAGATCCAAGACAGCTGGAACCGAATCAAGGGATACGAAGAGCATAAGGTCATCTGCATATGCAGAGAGTTTAATCTCTCTGTGACTGAAGGGGACACCTCGAATACGTGCAGACTGTCTAATAAGGAGGGCGAGGGGTTCAAGAGCGAGATCAAAGAGCATTGGTGATAGGGGGCAACCTTGACGCGTGCCTCTTTGGAGATTAAAAGGCTGAGACTTAATAGCATTTACACAAATACTGGCAACGGGTTGAGTATACATGACTTGGAGGTATCGGAGGAAGCCCTCCCCAAAGCCATACCATCGGAGAACTGCAAATAAAAAGGGCCATTCTAGGCGATCAAAGGCTTTTTCAGCATCTAGGGAAAGACCCACCCAGGGGTGGTCCAAGTTGGCAGCACTGGATAGCACATGGCACAAGGTCCGAGCATTGTCAGCGGTGGATCGGCCGGGTATAAAACCGCATTGGTTGGGATGGATTAAGGTGGCCATCCTGTCAGATAGCCGGGAGGCCAAGATCGTTGCGAAGATCTTATAGTCGGCATTAAGTAGGGAGATTGGACGATAATTGGCGGGTAGCAGCGGGTCTCTGCCTTCTTTCTCAAATACTACCACATTAGCTGCAGAAAAGGATCCCAAAGAGGATGTATCTACCGCAAGGGCAGTAAAATAGAGTTTTAAGTAGGGAACTAAATCTGCACTGAACGTTCTGTAGAATTCGGTCGGGAGACCATCAGGCCCGGCGGCTCGACCCGAGGCTATGCGTTTTAGGGCAGATTGGATCTCTGAAGTAGAGAAGGGTTCATCTAGCGCATCCCTATCAGCTTCAGAAAGGGTCGGCCGCTGAATACGAGAAAACAATCGCTCGAAGGTCTCTGATGAGAATTCACATTCAGATTGATATAGACGGGTATAAAAATCCCGAAAGAGTTCTACGATATCGGAGTCTGTGGTCAGTATGCCCCCTCCCTGTGGGGCTCGAAGGGCCGCTACGCGTTTGGCTTCTTTTTGACCTTTCAAGGCGTTGGCTAAAAGTCGACCGGCTCGGTTGCTTTCACGGTAGTATGTCCCTCGTTGAAGCTCAATACTCTTAGAAGCTGCAGTAGAGAGGATTGCATTATATTGAAAACGGAGACGCTGTAAGCGAACTAAGACGCATGGATCAGTACGGGAAGTTAGAACTCGTTCGCCTGCTTTGATTTGTTGGTCTAGTATAAGTAGCTGCTGTTTGCGTTGTTTCCGCAGGCGAATTTGATAACTAGTGATCGTTGCACGAATGGCCGCTTTGAAACCCTCCCACCAAGCCCAATTTGCAGTGTCCTGGGGTAAATTAAAATGGAAGTAATCCTGTATGGCAGCTCGAATTTCTAACTGGAACTCTGGCTGAGTTAATAGGGCTCTATCAAAGAACCAGGCCCCCGAATTCCCTTGGGGTGCAGTAGTGTGTAATTGAAAAGAGATAGCAGCATGATCTGAAATATGTTGGGAGTGAATCTTTGCAGTGTCCACCTGAGGGACCAACAGTTTTGATATGAGAAAGAAATCTATGCGAGACTGGGATTTATGAGGGGAAGAAAAGAAGGTAAAGTCAAGCTCATTGGGGTGTAGTAACCTCCATAGATCGACTAAAGCAAGATCTTTGATCACAGAGGTGAGCGTAGTGTGACTCTTGGGGGGACCACTTGTCCTAGGCGGCTGTTTGTCAATCAGGGGATCAAGAACTAAATTGAAATCCCCCCCCTATTATCAATGAAGTATTAGCAGAGGCCTGCGCAACCTGAGCAATGGTAGCAAAAAAGGCAGGGTCATCCACATTAGGAGCATAAAGGCATATACATGTAACTTCAAGGTTACCTATCTTGAGGTGAACTCTGGACCATCTAGTCGCAATAATAGTAGCATGCAGGGATTTCCTAACCAGTATGGCAACCCCACATTTCTTAGAAACGGCTGGAGAATAGGCGGCCACCATGTAAGGTTTAATATTGAGTTTAAGAGTTTCCTTCGAATTTAAATGCGTTTCTTGGAGGAAAATCAGATCCGCAGCTTCATGACTTAGATAGCTTAGGATTTTCTTCTGTTTTATCGGATTATTGATTCCTTTTACGTTCAATGATAAAATCTTACATGGTGCCATCGTTCGGAAATAGACATTTTAGACAAGAGCGCTTGAAAACATACAGCATAATCAGAATCTGTACAACAATGATATAATCACCGAGTCTGCTGACTAATACACCCCATATTGAAAAGTATGTACCAAAGTAACTTAGAGAAGAAGCAAAACCCCCAATGAAAATGGCGACCATATGTCTGCGGGAGGAGGCCCTAGAGAGGAAGATATAAACATAAAAAAGAAAAAAAAAAAAAAAACACCAGAGTCCATAATTAACACTGTCTCTGATACTCATCGAGGCTACGATGGGTAGATGGAGTCGGGTCACAGATATCATCAAGATAAGGCAACAAACCGCCCTCGGCAGACTTTTGCTGAGCCGCGGCAAATCCAATATGGCAGGCTCAGCGGGTATGAGAATACTGACAGGAACATTCTGGAAGTCAACGCATCAAGTCGGCTTCTTTAGCATCCAAAAACTCCGCTAGTAGATCAGGGTCCTCAAATGTTCTTGTCTGATTGTGAAGCGTGACTCGAAGCTTGGCCGGGTACATCAGGCCATAGCGTGCTTGTAGTTGTTGAAGCCTCGGCCGGAATTCCAGAAAGCGCTTTCGGCGGTCGACCGTGGGTTTAGCCAGGTCAGGATAGAAGGAGATCTTATGGCTCTCAAACTCCATATGGCCCTTTGCCCGAGAGGCACTGAGAATTTGCTCCACATGTTGATATCTCAGAAGTCGAAAGATGATAGGCCGCGGGGTCTTCCTGTTGAGCGGTATGTTTGTGGGTACACGATGAGCGCGATCGATCTCCAATTCTTTGGTAAAGGTGATTTGGAGCAAGGAAGGGAGGATTTTGTATAAAAACTCCTTCATATCTCCCGATTCCGCTCCCTCCGGTATGCCCACGAGTCGTAGGTTATTGCGGCGCGCTCTATTATTGCCATCTTCCACTTCTTTCTGCAAGGCCCGCACCTGACGTTCAACTTTGTCGAGTTTAGACAGCCGGACCGCATGGGAGTCTAATACGCTCTCCATTTTGTCCTGATGCGAAGAGAGCCCCTCTAGCCTGCCTTGCAATACACCAAGATCTTCCCGCAGCGCTCGGAGTGCTTCACCGTTTGACTGCACGAGGTCCTTAACCCCTCTGATCTCTGCGAGGATTTCCTGCTGCATTTCAGGGCCCTCGCGCAAAGCCAGCCCCTTCTGCGGGGACGGAGGTTCAGTTTTGGAGCGTTTGCCGTGAGAAGCCGCTGGAGATCCAAATTCCAGGCACGTAGGTTTGGTCCCCGCCATCTCACCAATGTGCCCCGGCAAGATCAGAGCAGAAATTCAAGTATGTCCGGTGTTAATTCAGGATTCTGAGTAGGCCTCTCGGGAGCCTCAGCGTTATGCGACCATCCCGCTGGACATCGGGCTCCGCCCCCTACTGTCATTCTTTCACCTGAAAAATGGCCTATTATTTTTTTCTGTAGCTGAAGATAACAGTGACCAGCTAAAGGTATTTATTTAACTGGGTTAAAAGTTTGGTACTCACATTTTCAAGGTGTACTGTATATAACTCAAATGGAAAATACAGAAGTCGGTACTCCACGAGGTAGCCAACACATAACTTTAAACTAATAACTTATTTGTGTAAAGTTATGTGAATTATCAGCAGTGCTATGTGTTCAAGTGTGAACTGGAAAATGCTACATAACTTTAAACAGCTAACTTATTTGTTTAAGGTTATTGCTGTTCTTTCTTGCATTCGGGCTTGAATTTATTTATTTTATTGATTTCACAGGGTTTATATATCACTTTCTCTTATAATCAAAATGGTTTACATATAACATTAACAGAACTAGTATTATATAGAACTATAAGGTTGAATAACTTGATATGAACTTAGAGGTAGTGGTAACAATGCATAAGTTAGATGAAGAGCAGCTAAATTTTTCCTGCTCTCCATTTAACTTTTAGCCTGTACCTGGACTGCCTCGGTTTAAACATATAACTTTAACTATATTTGAGATACTCTTATAAACCTTTTTCACATGCAAAAGATCTCATAGGTCACTTCTAAAAGTACACACGGTGCAAGTAGGTGCCTATTTGTAGGGTTGGCATGTTCTCAAGAGGAGTTTGGACGAAGAATTGGTGTCATTGTGATTTACCTGCATATGCTCGCACTTCCTGTATGCCTGCTCGCAAGTGAGCAAAAAAATATGCACCTTCAGTGTAGGCATGATTTCCGCAGGATATATGCACCAATGTGCCTTTATAAAATAGGTACCTTCTTGCCCAATTAACCAAGTGACCTGTTATAAAACTACTTTTAAAGTGACTTCTATGGTCAAACATTGGGGGGGGGGGGGGTAATGAAAGCCTAGTGAAGAGGGCATTTACATTTATGACATCTGTATGTATGTATTCTCGGAGTTGTGGAGCCCGATTCCAAAAGGGGCACATCCAGGCCATCTGGATGTCCCCGTGCAGCATGGACCTGTTAGGAACTGATTCTGGACCGTGGGAACAAAATGTTACTGCGGTACACGGAATCAGGCCTGAGGATGTCCCGGCATGCCCCTGCCTGCCTGTGGGGATGTCTTCCCCACAGAATCCCTTGGCTGCCAGAGTTCGACCCCCCCCCCCCTTCCCTGCTTGACCCACGGCTGGCCAGCCAGCCAGGGCCTGGATTGGACATCGGGGACCTCCCTGCAACTGGTCCCGGGAGGGGATCCCCGGGCCTGATCACCGGATCGGTGCTGCTTATTCCACTTTCGAGGTGGAATAAGCAGCACGTCCTCTTTGACCCGGCAGGACATACAGGCCGTGACCTCAATCGGCCCTGTATGTCCTGTTATGCTGGCACGCCTCTGCGCTGCCCAGATCCCACCCCCTCCTGCCCCCCACAGGCTCTCTCCGTCCTGCTGGTCAGGACGTGCAAGGAGAGCCGGAGGGGGAATCGGGCACAGACACAACCCACATCTCTGCATCGGGCCATAGTTTAGATAGGGTGAAGGTGGAGTTGTGATTCTATGCTCCTAAGTGCTGGAACGATCTCCCACCTCACATCCGAACAATCAATGACATCTCTCAGATCAGAAAAGCCCTTAAACACTACTTATTCTGCCTCCACTTTGTCCACCCTAATCCAACACAATCACTTTTCCCCGCCCCGCAACCCACACACTCAGCCTCTGATGCCCCAACAACATAACCCTTGGCGCTACACAAATTAGACCTCCATTAGACACACCCTCAATGATCATAGATCACAAGGTCTTTCCCCATTGCGATTAACAACTTGCTGAATATAAGCTGTATATAGTTTCCACAACTACTACGGTAGTTTGTATATAGTTACCCCTGTTACATTCCAAGTTACATACCCTGTTCAATGTAAGCAAAAGATCCTGTTCTGATGCAAATTTCTGTTATTTGTAAACCGCACTGATACCAAAAAGCGTGGTATATAAGAACTGTAAATAAAAAAATAAATAAAATAAAAAAATGTATGCATGCATGTTATAAAACCTGTATGTACATATGTAGAGAACACACTCAAATTTACAACTTCAGAGGATTTGTGCAATTCTGTGATCGATTCTACAGAGCAGGGCCAGCCCGTCCATTAAGCAAGAATGTTTTTTGCACAGGGGCCCCACGTTTCAGGGGGCCCCACGCAAAAAACATTCTACATCAGCCCAAGTAGATTTTAAAAAAGAACAGCTGCTGCTGCTGCTGCCGCCGTGGTAGCGGCAGAATCAAGCGTCCTGCCGCGGGGCCTCCCCTGCCTGGCAGAGCCTCCCTGCAGCATCTGCTTCCGAGTCCCAAAGCACAGGCTTTCAGAGCCGCGAAGGGAGAGCTTCTCTGACCTCTCGTGGCTCTGTTAAGCCAGGCAGGGCTGATGGGAAATCCCATCAGCCCCGGCGGGATTAACAGAGCCGCGATAAAGGGAAACTCTCGCGGCTCTGAAAGTCCGCACTTGGGGACTCAGCAGCTGATGCTGCAGGGAGGTTCTGCCGGGCAGGGGGGGCCCTGCGGCAGGACGCTTGATTCTGCCTCTGCCATGGCGGCAGCGGTAGCAGCAGCCGCAGCCGGTTAGTTTTTTTTAAATCTACATGGGCTGATGGGGGGAGGGAGATTAGGACTGGTGATGGGCTATGGGGGGGGCTCAGACTGGAAGTGGGCTGATGAGGGGGTGTTAGGACTAGTAATGGGCTATGGGGGGACTAAGACTGGAAGTGGGCTGATGGGGGGGTTAGGACTAGTAATGGGTCATGGGGGGTTAAGACTGGTAATGGGCTATGGGGGCTAAGACTGGAAATGGGCTGATGGGGCTTAGGACTGGTAATGGGTTATGGGGGGCTTAGGACTGGTAATGGGCTGGGAGGGTTGCTAGGACTGGAAATGGGCTGAGTGGAAGGAGGGTTTGAACTACAAATAGCTGATGGGGACGGGGCTTGGAATGGAAATGAGTGGAAGGGGGGCTTGAACTGCAAATAGCTGATGGGGAGGGGGGCTTGGAATGGAAATGGGCTGTGAAGGGAGGGAGCTAGGACTGCAAATGGGCTGAGTGGGGGGGGGAGCTAGGACAGGAAATGGACTGATGGAAGGGCTAGGATAGGACTGGAAATGGGCTGTTGGGGGGTGCTAAGATTGGAAATGGGCTGTGGTGGGGGCTTGGATTGAAATGGTTTCATGGAGGGGCTAGAACTGGAAGTAGGCTCATGGGGAGCTTGGATTGGAAACGGGCTGAGTGGAGGGGAGCTAGGATTTGACATGGGCTGATGGTGGGGCTAGGAAAGGACTAGAAATGGGCTGATGGGGGGCTGGGATTGTAATTGAGCTGATGGAGGGACTTGAATAGGACTGGAAATGGATGGAGGAGCTAGGACTGGAAATGGGCTGATGGTGGGGCTAGGATAGTACTGGAAATGGGCTTATGGGGGGCTAGGACTGGAAATGGGCTGATGTGGGGACTAGAAGGGAGCGGATGCTGGGTGGGGTTGGAACTAGAAGGGAGCTGATGTTGAGGGAGGATTAGAATGGGATGGAGCTGGGAGAGTGAAATGGAGAGAGAAAAATATTTTGTGTGGGAGGGAAGACAAGAGAATGAAAAAAAAACTAGAAGAGAGAAGAAAGGACAAATGGAGAACAGATGATGGAGAGTTAGCAGAAGACACGAAGAAATCAGAAGAAAGTGGCTGGAGCAATTGCAACTGAAAACAAATGCACAAAAAGTAGAAAAATCTCTCTTTATTTTGAATTTATTAACTGGAATATGTCAGCTCTGGGAAATGCGCATTATTAACGTCTGCACTTTGTTTAGTATAAGAGGAAATTAATTTATACTTTTATTTCCACAGTGGTGTTGTACATTCCAAGTTTGGCTTTTGGGGTTCCCAATTTAATTATTGTCCTCCTGTTTCTAAATTGTGATTCCTTGTTTGGTGATGGTCTATGTTCTGCATGTGTAACTGAGCTGAGGTATTCTGTTTATGTAATTCCTATTTGACATTGCCACTTGTTCTCTTTCCCCAGCAGGTCATGTATTGTTATTCTCTGAAATGTATTGGTTTAATATTTGTAGTGTTTCCTTTTGATAGGTAGGGTATGGTGCTTTGTGAGTCCTGGTAGTGCGGTGGGTTTGCTATGGGTTCTAAATGGGCAGTGTTTGTAGTAGTTCCTAATCTGCTTGGCGGTTGGCACTGGATTATAGTAATGTAGAAATCTTTTAGTCTTTATCCATACACTCATTAAGAGGCATGTTTACTAAAAGTTAGTGTATGGTAACATTATGCAAATATTTATGCAAATGAGGTCCCTTATGCAAATGAGATCCGCACTGCGTCTCCGCACATGGCCTTGCACCTCCCTTGGGCCGCCCCTGCTACAGAGGTGCTTCTGTTGTCTTTATAAAATAGGCTTAATAGAGGCATCTTTTTAGATTATTCCAATAGGCAACCTTGCATAAAATTCACCCCCCTCCCTTATAAGTGCTGGAAATTTCTTTAAAAGGCACTTATGTATTCAGAACCTGCCACCAACCATAAAGTATTTTAACATCGGGACCATAATGTCATTGGTTAAAGTAACAAGTAGAACAGTGATGGCAAATTTCAGTCTGGCATTTGAAACTTCCATTATGAATATCTGTGAAATATATATATCTGTGAAGATCTAAGAACTAGACCTATTTGCATAGTTTGGATAGCCTGAAAACCAGATCTTTTTGTGCCTCTTGTTGACTTGAATGAAAAACCCAGAAGGAAATGTTCTTACTGGGCATGGAGTCTGAAGATGGCTTTTCATTTTATGGTTTGACAGAGTCATTGGAGATTCTGCCCAAACTGATGTATCTACTTCCAATAATAATTTCAAAGCAAACCGCAAGATGCAACCTAAGCAGCACAAGGACTGACTTAAACAACTGGGTCATAACCCGCTTAGCAAGATAAATAAAGATTCAAGAAAACAACAAGTACTCTTCAAAATATTGTAGCAGTTTTCTTATCATTGTGACTGCAGAGCATAAGCTAGGAACAAAAGTAATTTGCTTGTGACAAGTTGCCACACTGCTAGCGCTTTGAAATGTAGTAGAATCACAGCAGATATACTGTAAGTGCTTTAGTTCAGTTTATTTTAATTAAGACAGGTGTCACCTTGCATAGATTGGCTAACTCCTTCAGTTTGCTGTCACAGCCCCTGTCAATACAGCAAGCTATTTTCTGGGTCTTGCCACTTATTTCTTTCCCCCACAGAGTTGAGGATGACAGCTTTGTAAAAGCATATAATACTTTCTATTGCTGTATGTTGGTTACCATGCACAAATGTAAACCCTCACTCAGGAAGTGTGAGCCATGTTTCATAACAATATTGCCTCGAAATCTTTGCAGAGCCCATGGGACTCATTAATACCTCATAGAACGATATTCTGAAAGAGATACTGAATGTGGCGGACATATAGGGGGTAATATTATAGAGCATTTTCATCATGTACAGCATGTATTATAGAAAACAGCTGCTATAAAATTGTGTACAAGAATACACAGGGGTCTGCTTACCATCTAGAATTAAGGTCAGACGCTATAGAGTAAAATTCCCATATAAATCAGGAACCTGACTTAAAGGTTTGGGCCACCTTAAGTATAGGCCAAGATCGTAATCCAACATGGCCTCTAGAAGGAACTACACCTCCTACGAGTCTCTGTGGCAAGTTTGAAGGAATGTAGATCAATGACTGGTACCAGGGATATGGAGTATGTGCTTATTAAAGGCAGAGGCTTAGAAACGAGGGAGGTTTTTGCTACTCCAAGAAAGTTGGGAGTGGGGGTAAACCCTGGAGGTTTACTCTCATGGGAGACAGCTTAGAGCTTTGCAGCCAGAGGGAGAATTTTGACCCATCTAAAGAGAAGAACTTTACTATACCATAAGGAGGCCAAATATGGGAACTGATGGACCCAGGGAAGCCACAGTTTGAAAAGAGCAAGAATGCTCAGGTTTATCATGTTTATTTCCCTTGTCTTTTCGAATGGGAACAAGGAAATGTTTTGTCTTAATTAGACTTTTCCCTATAGGTTAAAAGGCAAACTCTTGGAAAGTTTTTGCACCCTGGAGCCAAGAAGGGAAAGGCATTAAGAGTGAGTGCAGCATTTGTAGAATATATACTACAGAGAAGTGCTGGATTTAGAAGTAAAGGAATGCAATGATGGTTTCCAAACCAAGTCAGTGACAAGCAAGAGCATTTTATATTGTGGGTTGTCTTGAACTATGTGCTGCATAAACTGAGAATGGTATTGTTTTGTTACTGCACCTTTGCAACCATGAGATAAAGGCTATGGAGGAATTCCGGAGTCTTCTCTAGGACTAGCTGTACTAGGGTTGGGTGACTGCAATGTTAAAAGCCCAGTTGTTTGAGATAATGCATAGTGGGCTGATGCTGAAGGAGTGGTGCAGCACTAAGAACATAAGAACATAAGAACATAAGATATGCCATACTGGGTCAGACCAAGGTCCATCAAGCCCAGTATTCTGTTTCCAACAGTGGCCAATCTAGGTCATACGTACCTAGCAGTTTCCCCAAGGGACACAGGTTCCACAATGCTTGTATTGGTTCAAGCATTGATATCCTGGGTCCCTTCTTAATAATGGTTTATGGACCTTTCCTCCAGGAACTTGTCCAAACCTTTTTTAAACCCAGCTACACTAACAGCCTTTACTACATCCTCCGGTAACAAATTCCAGAGTTTGATTACACGTTGAGTGAAAAAATATTTTCTTTTATTAGTCTTAAATAGTTTACCCTGTAGCTTCATTGCATGTCCCCTAGTCTTTCTATATTCTGATAAGGTAAACAATCGATCTACGTTTACCCGTTCCACTCCGTTCATTAATTTATAGACTTCTATCATATCTCCCCTCAGCCGTCTCTTTTCCAGGTTAAAGAGCCCCAACCTTTTTAGCCTTTCTTCATAGGAGTAGCCTTCCATCCCCTTTACCATTTTGGTGGCTCTTCTCTGAACCTTTTCTAAAATTGCTATATCCTTTTTAAGATATGGCGACCAGAATTGCACACAATATTCAAGGTGCGGTCTCACCATGGAACGATATAGAGGCATTATAATATCTTTTGTTTTATTTTCCATTCCTTTCCTTATCATACCTAGCATTCTATTTGCTCTCTTGGCCGCCGCTGCACACTGGGCCGAGGGTTTTAACATGGTATCCACAAGGACGCCTAAATCTTTTTCTTGGGTGGTGGTTCCTAATGTGGAACCTTGCATCGTGTAACCATAGTTTGGGTTGTTCTTCCCTAGGTGCATAACCTTGCACTTCTCCACATTAAATTTCATCTGCCATTTTGATGCCCAGTCTTCCAATTTATCAAGATCCTCTTGCAATTTTCCACAATCCTCCTGGGTTTTAACAACTTTAAATAGTTTTGTGTCATCAGCAAATTTGATAACCTCACTCGTTATTCCACTTTCCAGGTCATTTATGAATATGTCAAAAAGCAGCGGACCCAGCACAGATCCCTGGGGTACACCACTATTCACCTTTCTCCATTGGGAAAATTGGCCATTTAGCCCTACCCTCTGCTTTCTATCTTTTAACCAGTTCCTGATCCACAGTAGTACACTGCCTCCTATCCCATGACTCTTTAGTTTTGCCAAAAGTCTCTCATGAGGGACCTTGTCAAAGGCTTTCTGAAAGTCCAGATACACAATATCAACCGACTCACCTTTGTCCACCTGTTTATTCACTCCTTCAAAAAAACATAACAGATTAGTAAGACAAGATCTTCCTTGTCTAAAGCCATGTTGGCTGTCTCCCATTAGGTCATGACTATCTATATGCTGAGTAATTTCTACCATTTTTCCCGGTACATGCTGATTTTGGACTCTCTAGTGATGATTTTGGAGTTTAACAACCTATTCCTAAGGTACAGTACAAATAGAATCAGGAATGCTGGCCCAAGCACACATACAGGAAGGTATCAACTGGCCAGTTCAGAATACAGAGGGTTGACTGGCAATGGGCCCACTACCTGCACAGCCCAGAGGGTGGGGCATGCACATCAGCAAAACAAAGACTTGCAGAGAGTAAGTGCTACATCCCTAACTGTAGGAGATAGAGTGGAAATGTGGAAGGGGGCCTTGTGTGGATCAAGCAGGGCAGTGTCCATCATGTGGGGCAGGGAAATGAAACCCTTCACTCTGAAGCACCTGTTCACCTAAGCTGGAGACAACACAGTACAAGCACATGCAGAACTGAATGTCACGCCTCTCTTGGTTAATGAACAGTGGTCGCTGATTACTTATAGCTATAGATTTAATATTCTACTGCTGAGCCAATGTGTCTTCTTTATTAGATATCCTAAATACTGTATCTAGCTGATGTGTGTCTACCTTATATCTTAGAGTGCCCTCTGTATTCATCCCAACATGGTTTTTGTCTGTTCCCCAGCCTCCAAATCTCTCTAGAGATAATATCCGTATCTCCCTATCAAATGTGGCCCTATTTTATGCAACATGCTTTCTTCTGATTTAAGACTAGAGACCTCCTACCCCTAATTTAAACTGGATGCCACAACTTGGCATTTTATGCTAGCTTTTCACAGTCTAGATAATATTTTGTCATATTGGGACTACTGATAATACAGTCTGGTTTTCTGTTTTCTGGAACAAGCCTATTTCTTTCTCTGGCTCTTCTGTTCCTTTCCCTTCTATCTTTGGGGATTTTACTGTTCTGTTATAAATTGTCCTATTAATACTGTACACTGCCTCGTTGTGTGAGAATAAAAAAGCAGTTAAATAAATACAAATGTAAACATATATGTATAAGTAGCAGATCTATAATGGCTATTTGCACACATTGGTCATTTACACATGTAAATTCTGCTATTTATATGTGTAAGTCATGCAAGGCATCTAAGACGATCTCCATTCTCCATTACATTGATGCCAGACTTGTGGAAACATTGGATGTTGTCATAATTTGAAGGTATAGAAACAGGACCTATTATCACAAACTCTTTGAAAATGGTTTGCAAACCACAGTGATGTTGAGAGGCTGTCAAAGGGTATATCGTAAAGCAGAAAGCCCTAGTAAGTTTGGAGGATAGTACATTAAAGGCTTTATTTAATAGTCATCTGATATGAGTTTCATTTTTAAATTTAAAGAACCTCTAACACAAGAATATAAGTAACTGAGATAAATCATTGTATTATGTTTTTAAATGCTGGGATAACCTTGTTAGGGTTGGCATTGCATCCAATTAAATAATGAATTCATAATAATCAGCAGAAAACATCAGCATACTAGCAAGCCAAAGAAGGTTCCTAGAGTAAGAGAAGTGGAGATTAGAAAATTGATTTCAGTGAAACAAAAACTGTAGAACAAGATCGCATAAAATGAGACTTAAAAGGGTATAAACTTGAGTTGTAAATGCATGGAATAGTATCCCAGTCAAAATGGTAAGAACATTTAAGAAGTATGTTTATGTTTATTTTTTATGTTTATTTGAACTTTCTATACTGAATTTCTGTGTAAAGGCAAGACGGTTTACAATTGTAGAGAAACATGGAGATTTAGAAAAGAACACCAATAGTTGATAGGATAGAGGGAACAGGGAGGGTAGAGCAGAGCAATAGCGGGGGGGGGGGGGGGGTAACTAGAGAAGGGAGGGGAGGTTTGTTCAAATGTCCCAGGCAGCCTAGGCCTCAAAGGCCCGTGAGAAGAGAGATATCTTAAGCTGAGCTTTGAAAGATGAATAGGAATATTCAAGGCAGAACGTGCGGGGCAGAGAATTCCAAAAAGTAGGAACACAGAAAAAGAAAGCCAAACGATGAGCAGACGCAAGCCATGCTTTGGAGGGTGGCAGGATATGAACTCTATTATCCTGAAGGGAGCAAAGGGCCCGAGATGGGGTATAGAATGTAAGATAGGGGAACAGGTAAGGAAGGGAACTAGTTTAGAGGACCTTGTAAGCTATAGTCAACAGTTTGTATTGCATCTGGGCAGAGGCTGGTAACCAGTGGTGGGATGTCAGGAGTTGTGTAACATGATCAAATCTTCACGCATATGATAGAATATGAATGGTGGTATTTTAGACTGCTTGGAGATGTTTAGTGAGGAGTGAGTCCAGCATAGAAAGAATTGCAATAGTCAAAACAAGTGATAACGCAGCTGAGCAACAAGGAAGTCAGAGCAGAAGAATTGAGAAATGAGCAGACAGAGCAACATTTGCATAGGGCAAAAAAGGATTTCTTAAATACTGCAATAAAATTGTTATAACACAGAGGATGCTTAGTTAGAAGAAGTATAGGAGAAGACAGATCAATTGGGATCTTTGATAATTCAACAGGAATTAAATTGGATAGATTAGATGATCTTATGATTTTTATCTACCCTCCTATCTTATGTTTCTATTGCAAATGTGTTTGCCTGTCATCCTTATCCTAGTGTTGGTTCACATGGAAATCTATTAATAGAATACAGATTGTATTTTTGTATATTCTTTTTCATGATGCTATTTAGAATAGTTTTCTAAAATATATCAGTTTGTTAAATTTTCTCAGATTAATTATTCTGAAATACAGCTTCTGTGATTTTGTTGCATGCTGGGCAGATCATAAAATCATTTTTCAGGTACTTATAGTGAAAGTGATCTAAGCAGTTAGGGGATTTATAAGGGCCTTTGGCAAACCATCTTTAAAACAATATTTATTAGGGCTTTGTGAGCCATTGTAAGTTGAATCCATTTGCATTCCCATTAAGACATCCTTTATGAGTTGCACAGATCAATGTCTGAGGCTTCCAAAAGTCAAGCATAGATCTTCCTTTGTGTACTTTGTCTGCAGAAGGGCAGCTGAAAGGCACTTCCTGGAGTAAGAGGTCATTCAATAATGTCACACGAATCCCTGGAGCTCTGCACTCTGTCACAGTATTTTCTGCAAATGTTGACACAAATGAAGTGAGGCAGCAATTTATATTCATATTCACATTATTATGGTAATAGGTCTGTTGATGGCAATATCAATATGGTAATTTAAAGTACACAGAAAAGAACTTTCTCAACTGAGTTTTAGATTAGTTCTTTTTAACTCTTTTCCTATAAAACAGATAAAAGCAATTCGCTGAGGGTTCAGCTGTAATACAATGGCACATCTTTGATATTCCTTACGAATTGTGATTGCACGTGCAGCCTGGGAGATGGGAATTGTGACACATGAAATTAAAGGTTATACTCATGAATATCTGTATGGTAGTTAGTATAGATAGGTTCCCTAAAGCTGTGCTGTGTCTGTTCATGATTGCTTTACTATTCTGGTTCATTTTCCTGTGTCTGTCTTCAAAAAGAAATTGAAGACATCAACAATAATGCATGTTTTTGAATGATTGTTGTTGTTTCCTACTGTCTCTCCATGTTATTCACAAGATTTTAACAGTATGCCATGCTTTTAAATGATAAAATGGAGATGGAACAAAAAAGGGAGAACAAAGCTGACTTTGTGCTATACCTGTAGTAATAAGCTGGATTGATAACAATCATAGGTATGGAGATGAAAGTTGATGGCCGCGGATTTAAAAAAAATTGCCTTCAATAATCATATGGGTAAAAGGAAGGAGAAGAAAGTCTTCCGCAGGAGAAACAGTGGAGGAGGGCGGAAGCTAAGGACCACGGCCAAACACTAGGGGGTAGTATAAAAAACTCTGGGTCTGCTAATAAAGAGTTTTTTATACTACCCCCTAGTGTTTGGCCGTGGTCCTTAGCTTCCGCCCTCCTCCACTTCAATAATCATCAGAACAATGACTGCGGAACAAGAGCTTGAATCCGGTCAAATATCCTTCGAAAGCACCTAGAGCAGGAGCTGTAGGGTGCAGGATTTCCTGTTAAAGCAGTAGATTAAAATACCCATATAATAATCATAAGGTACGTGGGTCTTCAGTATGAATTTTTTACTGATGATTCAATAATGACAACTAACTCCTTTGCCTGGCAAAACAAACAAAAGACAAACCGACCTCTTCTCTCTTGCATTTGGTTCTTGATTCTAAAACTGTGGAATGTTTTAATGATTTCATCAGGTGTTGGAATATTCTTTAGCTGTGGTTTACTTTTCATTTGACGTGTTACTGTGCTAGATTGGTCCCTCACTTTGAGAGAACTTGCTTCTAACTAGCAAGATCCTCAAGCAAAAGTTTGTACAGCACTTGTTATTAAAGCAACTAGATTCTCTTTTTAGCAAATGACTCCCCATCCAATGATAACATAACATAAGATATGCCATACTGGGTCAGACCAAGGTCCATCAAGCCCAGTATCCTGTTTCCAACAGTGGCCAATCTAGGTCACAAGTACCTAGCAGTTTCCCCAAAAGACACAGGTTCCACAATGCTTGTACTGGGTCAAGCATTGATATCCTGGGTCCCTTCTTAATAATGGTTTATGGACCTTTCCTCCAGGAACTAGTCCAAACCTTTTTTAAACCCAGCTACACTAACAGCCTTTACTACATCCTCCGGTAACAAATTCCAGAGTTTGATTACACGTTGAGTGAAAAAATATTTTCTTTTATTAGTCTTAAATAGTTTACCCTGTAGCTTCATTGCATGTCCCCTAGTCTTTCTATATTCTGATAAGGTAAACAATCGATCTACGTTTACCCGTTCCACTCCGTTCATAAATTTATAGACTTCTATCATATCTCCCCTCAGCCGTCTCTTTTCCAGGTTAAAGAGCCCTAACCTTTTTAGCCTTTCTTCATAGGAGTATCCTTCCATTCCCTTTACCATTTTGGTGGCTCTTCTCTGAACCTTTTCTAAAATCGCTATATCCTTTTTAAGATACGGCGACCAGAATTGCACACAATATTCAAGGTGCGTTCTCACCATGGAACGATATAGAGGCATTATAATATCTTTTGTTTTATTTTCCATTCCTTTCCTTATCATACCTAGCATTCTATTTGCTCTCTTGGCCGCCGCTGCACACTGGGCCGAGGGTTTTAACATGGTATCCACAATGACGCCTAAATCTTTTTCCTGGGTGGTGGTTCCTAATGTGGAACCTTGCATCGTGTAACCAAAGTTTGGGTTGTTCTTCCCTAGGTGCATAACCTTGCACTTGTCCACATTAAATTTCATCTGCCATTTTGATGCCCAGTCTTCCAATTTATCAAGATCCTCTTGCAAGTTTCCACAATCCTCTTGGGTTTTAACAACTTTAAATAGTTTTGTGTCATCTGCAAATTTGATAACCTCACTCATTATTCCACTTTCCAGGTCATTTATGAATACGAGTGTCAAAAAGCAGCGGACCCAGCACAGATCCCTGGGGTACACCACTATTCACCTTTCTCCATTGGGAAAATTGGCCATTTAGCCCTACCCTGTGCTTTCTATCTTTTAACCAGTTCCTGATCCACAATAGTACACTGTCTCCTATCCCATGACTCTTTAGTTTTGCCAAAAGTCTCTGATGAGGGACCTTGTCAAAGACTTTCTGAAAGTCCAGATACACAATATCAACCGACTCACCTTTGTCCACCTGTTTATTCACTCCTTCAAAAAAACATAACAGATTAGCAAGACAAGATCTTCCTTGTCTAAAGCCATGTAGGCTGTCTCCCATCAGGTCATGACTATCTAAATGCTGAGTAATTTTATTCTTTATAATGGTTTCTACCATTTTTCCCGGTACTGATGTCAGGTTCACCGGTCTGTAGTTTCCCGGATCACCCCTGGAACCCTTTTTAAAAATTGGTGTTACATTGGCGATCTTCCAATCTTCAGGTATTAGAGATGATTTTAATGATAGTTCACAGATTACTAATAGCAGGTCTGCAATCTCATATTTCAGTTCTTTCAACACCCTTAGATGTATACCATCCGGCCCATGTCATTTGCTACTCTTCAGTTTATCTAATAGTTGTAATACATCTTGCCGATGTATCGATATTTACTTCAATTCTTCCGCACCTTTAAATACCACTTCAGTCATGGGTAACATCCCTACATCTTCCTCAGTAAAGACCAAAGCAAAGAATTCATTTAGTTTCTCCGTTATCGCCTTGTCGCCTCTCAGTGCTCCTTTAACCCCTTTATCATCTAATGGACCAACTGACTCTCTCACAGGTTTTTTGCTACGAATGTACTTGAAAAGGTCTTTATTTCGTGTTTTTGCTTCTGCAGCAAGCTTCCTCTCAAATTCTCCCTTTGCCTGCCTTATCAATGCCTTGCATTTGACTTGCCAGTGCTTGTGCTGTTTCCAGGTTTCGTCGTTTGGCTCTTTTTTCCATTTCCTGAAAGTTGCTTTTTTGGCAATAACAGCCTCTCTGACCTCACCTTTAAACCATGCTGGCAGTTTTTTGGACTTCCTTCCACTTTTCTTAAAGTGTGGAATACAGCTGGTCTGGGCTTCCAAGATAGTATTTTTCAACAACACCCAAGCTTGATGTACGTCTTTAACCTTTGCTAATGCTCCTTTTAGTTTTTTCTTAACTGTTTTCCTCATTTTATCATAGTCTCCCTTTCGAAAGTTAAAAGGTAGTACTGTGGATTTCCTTACTATCCCTCCTCCACTAATTAAATCAAAGGCGATCATGCTATGATCACTATTGCCAAGTGGCCCCAACACCCTTATCTCTTGCACTAGATCTGGTGTTCCACTAAGGACTAGGTCTAATATGGCTTCCCCTCTGGTTGGTTCATGAACCAGCTGCTCCAAGAAGCAGTCATTTATTTCATCTAGGAACTTTATCTCCCTAGCATGTCCTGACGTGACACTAACCCAGTCGATACCGGGGTAATTGAAATCACCCATTATTATTACTGCGCTGTAACTTTTGTTAGCTTCCTTGATTTCTTTGAGCATTTCATCATCCATTTGGTCATTCTGGCCAGGCACTCGATAGTACACCCCAACTGCCATCGCCTTCCCCCTTTTACATGGAATTTCAATCCATATAGATTCTACAGCAAATTTTGTTTCCTGCAAAACTTTAATCCTTTTTGACTCAATGCCCTCTCTAACATAGAGAGCAACCCCTCCACCAATTTGATCAGCTCTATCATTATGATATAGTTCGTACCCAGGTATCACAGTGTCCCACTGGTTGTCCTCCTTCCACCATGTCTCTGATATTCCAATCATATCTTACCTTTCATTTAGTGCTATATATTCTAACTCTCCCATCTTATTTTTTAGACTTCTACCATTTGCATACAAGCATTTTAGAGATTGTATTTTATTCATTTTAATTTGGCTATTGTTAGACATGGGTAATTTGGGATCTTTAAGCTGTGTCTGCTCCATACTTGAGGGCATTTGGGCTACTTTACTCTTTTGTGGAACCTCTCTGCTTTTGGTAGTATCCTTCAAGGATACATTCTTCCGAACCATCCGCTCTTGGGCGACTGTCGGATTTCCCCTAATATCTAGTTTATAAGCTGCTCTATCTCCTTTTTAAAGGTTAATGCCAGCAGCCTGGTTCCATCCCGGTTAAGGTGAAGCCCATCCCTTCGTAAGAGCCCCTCCTTTCCCCAGAATGTTCCCCAGTTCCTAACAAATCCAAAACCCTCATCTCTGCACCATTGTCTCATCCACGCATTGAGACTCCGGAGCTCTGCCTGCCTTTTGGGTCCTGCGCGTGGAACAGGAAGCATTTCGGAGAATGCAACTCTGGAAGTTCTGGATTTCAATTTCCTATCTAAAAGCCTAAATTTTGCCTCCAGAACCTCCCTACCACATTTTCCTATGTCACTAGTACCAACATGTACCAAGACAGCAGACTCCTCCCTTATATAGGGATCGCTATATAATATATAACACTGTAGTATGCATCATATATAAAGTATCTTGGAGGGAGCTATGTTGAACATCTTCATGCTGGGCAGTAATTCTCTCATTACAATTAGTTATTGATTGTTTTGTTGGTTAACAATGCCCAACATGTGCGGGTTAAACTCCTATAAGGTTATTTTGCCTAGAACCCTTAGGTGACTAGAGTAGCATTTAAATCAAGTTCTCTTTTACCTATCACTGTCCATGAGCAGTCTACTGATTTTTCACTCTACTGTACATGTGGCTACTTCTGGGGTTAATAGAGCTGTTAACTATAACATAGGCTAGTTTGTAATAGCAACAGATACCTCAGCGTTGCATAGATGATCATGCTAGACTGAAGAAAAGTAACCTAGCTGGAAGAGTGCAGTGAACAGCTGCACCTTCTCTTTTACTCTAATTAGAACACAGCTGTGCTGGAAATCTGGTCATTTAACAGTAGTTACCAAACTGATTTTTCCTTCGATCTGAATTAAATACCTTACTTGATTAAAGTTATAATTGCTGTTGCCCAGTCACCTAAAGATACAAACAGGTGGTTAGCATTAATTAAAACTGATTTACTTACATTGCTAGCTCATTTTCAGAAAGATCTTGCTTGCTTGCATACATGTAAATATTTACCATTTGAACTCTGAATATATCTTGTTCAGAATGAGTCAATGAACATGACAGACGTAAGATTCCAGTTGACCTGTGTCTGTTCTCATTTTTAATTCTATGCAACTAGAAGCAACCATCAGTATTTACAAAATCAAAAAACAAAGCTAGGCACATATAGAATGGCAATAATGAACCTGGGCTTTGGTAGCTCTCCTGGTTTCTCCACATCAATATTGTTCTCAAAACAACGAATATTCACTTTTCGTACTTTTGCAGGTAACTTAGATTGGCACAATATTCTTAGTGTGAAAATCAGATACTGTTAATCAAATTAGCAGTGTCTAAAGTCAACATCCTTACGGCAGCTTGTGCCAAGCTTATCCTGTTGGAAAATTAGATTTGACTGCTTCACTCAGTGGCATGAATCATGGATGGAATATATGCATTTTAATTCAAAATTGTTGTGCATTTTATTTCAGTATGTGTTTTACCAATTAACCCTCAAATATGAAAATAATTCATAATTCTTAATTTTCCAAAAAGACTGGCTTTGCCTCATTTTTAGTATGTTTTTCATATGGAAGCAATATCTTTATGTGTATGCAAACAATATGGATGATAATAAGCTACCATTAAAGGGAGAGGGTATATCTTGATAAAACAATAGGTTCTAACTCTTGCTGAAGTATCATACTGATATATATGTGTGTGGGTTTGTTAGCCAGAGCAACCTGAACACAATGAAATATTTATTAAAACTTAATGAAAAGGAAGAGGTATGTTCTAATAACATTACATTTTACATACTTCCCCCTGCCCTCATAATATAAGTGCTGTAACCCAAGAGAGTAAGTTTAGCTGACATGCTAGATGCTGAGCGGAATTGATGGAAATAAAATAGTTTTGATTAGTTTTTGATGTAGGTTTCAGCTCTGTGAATTTAGAGGTAAGCAGATGCCATGTATATTACATTCACATATACACAAACACACACACACACCAAGCTAAGGATTCCATGAGCCTGACAAAACATATCTCTTATACAATGGAGGTCATTTTAAGTCTTAGTTGTGATTTGGATGTCTGAATTTGTGCACGTGGACATCCACATCACTGAGACCTCCCAGGAACCATTTTACACATGACCTTTAAAGACATCTCCGGTAATGGAACATCCAAACAGGCAATGGGCATGGTGGAGGTATGTCTGGAGGGGTGCAATGAACTCAGACGCCCCTACTCTATTTCAGACATGTTTGGACATCCATGCAAGCAAGGGGTGTGGTGGAGGCTCAATGAACTTAGACATTCCTTCTTAATTTTGAAACATTGGGCATGTCTTCAACCCTATCCAGGTCTAGACCTGCTCCAGGTATGAATAGGCATCAGGAAAGAGCTTGTTTGGACCTTAAACATCCAGAGAGTGTAGAGAAGATTGGAAGTTAAGTGACTAGCCTAAGATCACAAGGAGCAGCACTGGAATTTGAATCCTAGCCAAAGCCCAGTACTCTAACCAGTAGGTTATTAGATTGAGCTCTTCATATTTGAATGTGTGGCATTTACTTTGTTGTGTTTTGTTAATTAGCTCCTATCTTTGTTCAGCATTATTACTGATATTATTCAGTATTGACCCTTCTCTTCATATCCAGCTCCACCACTATGCCCCAATCTTCATGGTTTTTTTCTCAATAAACCCTGACCTTCCCTGTTCAATTACCTCTAATAATTAGACTCACACTAGTTCTCTAATTCCCGCAATGACTGCAGATCATGCAATGAGCAGGAAATGGTTAAGTTAGGTAGGTTCTGGGGGATCTTTGGGGGAAATGGGGAGTTTAGATAGCTTCTGGGGTGAGGATTGCTTCCAGAGGGGTGAGGGATACGTTCTGGTCGGAAGGCCAGGAGGATCTTCTTTAAGTTACCAGCACCATTAAGATGTGCCCTGGGAGCAGCCCGATGCTTCCAAGCAATAAAAATAATGCTCAAAGCTGGTGTTACTTATTCCATGTAGCTATGATAGGGATCTCTTGCTAACTAAAAATTCTTCTCCAGGGCACTTGGTAAGTAGGAGCTAAGAGATGCAGCAGCCTACTAAAGTCTGACTTCTCAATCATCTTCAGGGGCAGATCATCCAGGGCTATTGTTTCCCGATGCCCTGAATCATCACCCTCGGTGCTGTCTACTACATGCCCTGTAACAGTGCTGACAAGTACCACCACATCTCCTCCATGGTAGCTTGCTTCAATGCACATCATGCTTGCTGCCATGACATCTGACTAGTGGAAGAGGCTAAGGGCTGTATTTGGGAAAGGGATCTTGTTTTTCCTGTCTTTCCCACCACTGCTATTTCTACTCCTGGATGGAGACCAAAAAAGGACAGCTGCCCTGTGCCCCACAGATACAAGGGTCCCCCTGAGCAGAGGCATAGCAATGGGGGTGACCAGGCCAAATTGTCTTTTTGAGAATTCAGCCTTATCCTGATGGGCCGAGTGCTACTAAGAGTTGGACCAGTGATACCAGTGGCATGTACAGCTGCGCAGAGGAAGACAGAAGTAAATTAAGCACAGGGGCATCTGAACAGATGCAGGAATCAAATCCCTGCTGCATTCCTGCCCCCTTCTTCGGTATGGACTTCCTATTAATACAGGAAGTCTGTGCCAATGGAAAGGGTGGGAATGCAACAAGGCCTCAAGCCACACATTGGCTCAGAGGCCCCTTGTTTGCTTTTTCATTTGCATGCTGGGCAGCCAGTGTTGGTCAGAAGAGGTGAATGACAAAGATGGGCTGGCCTGAAGATCACCAGGACAGTATCTTATTGCAGTCCACTTTTGTGGGGGATCTAGGAGTATGTCCCAAGAAGAATACTGTTGTTGATGGGGATCCTCAAATGGGCACCTTTTTCTCTGCAAAACTCTATGCTGCTTGTGAACACACTGTGCTGAAGCCTCTGAAGCAGTATGTCCCATTGATTTCCTGAGATCATCAACACGATGCCACTGCAAATAGCTTAGAGACACGTGGACTGCTTATGCTGTTTATTTATTGTATTAATTTATTTAGCAGGGTTTATATACTGCATATGCTGCATTTCCAAAGTTCAAGGTGCTTTAAATGGAACTGAACTCAACATTGCATAGAATTTTGATATATGGAACAATTAGGAGCTAAACATAACATAGAACGTCATAACTTAATTTAGAATAGGTATGTACATAGAGCTATAAATAGCTTTAAGGCAGCATTAACTTGCTGTGGGGCAGGGAGGGAGGGAGATAAAAAGCTAGGTGAGAAGGGGGCGGGAGGATAAGGGATCGAAGCCAGGAAAGGGGGAAAAGCTTCTGCAGTTGGCATCAATCAGGACCATTTCAGATGTCGTGTGGGGGGGGGGGAGGGATGCTGATTCTCTGGGTCTGCAGAAAGGGAGAAGAAGGAGGGGGATGTAAGTGCTGTTTGGGGGAATCTAGGAAGGGATGTTGATGTGGGTTATGAGCCGGGGGACAGGGATAGAAATGTTGGTGGTGGCTGATGGAACCAGAGGGGAGAGTTCTGGTGCTGGTGGAGGGAAAGCAGGAAAGAAAATTACTTGTTCTTGCTATGTTGGCAGCGAGGAAGGGATAGGGTCGAGTGAAGTGATAAGGGAAGGAAAAGGTTGTAGGGGAATGAAAGGAGTTTTGCTGGACAGTGGGGGGGGGGGGAAGAAAAGGAAAGGGTGATGCTGGACAGATGGGGTGATGATGGACACCGGGGGTATGGAAGAGAAGGATAAGGTGGTCCTTGTGGTCTTGGGCAAGCCACTTAACCCTCCATAGCCCATGTTCCCTGTAAAATAGTTATCTCCAAGTTATAATACCCTGTTCAATGTGAACCGCACTGATGCAGAATAGCGCAGTATATAAGAGAATGTAAATAAATAAAATAAATAAATAAAGTTGATGCTGGATTTCAAGGAGGGATAGAAGAAATACTGGACACCTGGTAAGGAAGGGGCGATGCTGAAAGCCAGGGGGGGATAGGGATATTAGGGGACCCTTTCTTAATTTCTGTTCCAGACCCTAACACATTTAACATCAGCCCTGCTGGGCACACGTGCACACAATAAAAGTAAAGTTCACAAATGGTGATTCGTAAATTTTCTGATCATACAGGCTCGATTAGTTAATCCTGGAGCAAACTGAAAATTGTTATTTTCAACAGTTTTGCCATTCATATTAAAACAAGTACATATATCTACCTTACATAATTTTTCCAGTACAGCTTCCCAGCCCCGATGTGCAGAGTTACCATAATAAGGAACGGCTCCAGAATAGAGGTCAATGCTATCCACATAAGTGCCAGTCCAAATCTCAGCACAGCAAGGCCTCTAGTAAATTCTGAAACCAATACCATCCAGGGTATCTGTGAAGAATTCACTTTCAAAGTTATACACTGGAGGGGGGGGTGGGGAGGGGGCAGACCACAATGCTAAGGCATTTTAATGAAATGCTGCCCTTGTCAAATAGCAGCTGTGGTCAATGCCAGTCACCTGATGGTATGCCTCAGCAAGTAATGCTCATCAGCTCCATGATCAACTGGAATTGCTGTAAAATCATTTTTGATACATTTCATGTGCCTCAAAGTATTTCTTCATCTTATCAACTTGGTGCTTAGGCTGTAACTTGACATGTCCAACTCTATGCCCCAAAATACTGAGGAATACTCTGTGCCAAGAATATGTAAAAACACACCCTGACACCTGAAAAACTGACAACATAAATTTTCACACTGAGGAGTTCCCTCCAAGAGCCAGAAAATCATTCAGATAGCGATTTTGCTCCATTACCCAGCACAAAAATGAACTAAACTTCTTGAAAAAACACCTGATATAAAACAACTCATGGAGACACATTTTCAAAACACTAGGGCCCCTCAAATGAAAAACTCAACAAATGGAAAGATTTCTGGGGGATGAGTAGGCGAAAGGCCTTGGCATGCCTTATCTGATCAATAAAGTGCCTAGGAGAGTTAATTGTCTTTTCCAAGGACATAGATTGTATGGGATATAATTGCAGATACATATAATCACTTACATTCACCTTCTGGATAAGACAAATTATAGATAAGTCTGTATTTGTATTTGCCCTCTTTTTGTTATTTTATATATATATTCATTTGTGGTTTTGGAAATTCCCTGCCACACTACTCAGTGCTACTTCCATTTTTAATTTTTTTGCCTTGCCACTGCAGTGATGGAGAGATCAAGGATCATGAATGGGTTGGCTTTTACTGTGAGTAACTGTAGGGCGCAGAAACACCCTGTTGAAAGCACTTGATGAGATTTGTTTGCTCACAGGCCAGATATCTGACTTGTCAGAAAGGCACACCCTTAAATTTAGTGCTGGGGTCAGTACCATCACGGGCTAGGGCTATTGGGATTAGGGGGCAGTTAGATGCATGTCTTTGGGAATCCTGCACTGGGTAGCTGGATGGATGGCTCCATAGTTGGTACAGGTCTAGCAGAACTTCCATGGTTCAAAAGGCATTAGCCAATTTTATTGCTTGCAAACACACCTTCTAGGGTTCTGGGTGATGCTCTTTCTCATACAATAAATGAATGCATCACATTAAGAAATCTCTCAAGACAAGCATCTCATCTAGTTATAGATCAACCACTCTGTGCCTCCAAGTGATGGATTTATCTTCAACTATGCTTTTCCTAAATTTAATATCATAGTTTAGATACCCACTCACCAAAATGCCTGTGTGCATGTATTGTATCTAATTATCAGATCAGATAGGAACTCTGGGTTTCTTCTCAACAGTCATGCTCATGAAGATATGGATAGTAGAAACCCCTGTAATGATAGGTTTATAAATGTGTGATTTCTTTCCTTTTTTTTCTCCTTATTCACTGAGGCCTGTCTTTTGCTTTGCCATTTTCTCCCTCCATCCCTCAAGAATAAAAAGGCATCAATAAACTCTTTCATTCAGATCCTTTCCTCCATTTTTGTTGACACCCCTCCAGCTGAAACACCATAAAAGGCATCCTTAATTGAATGAGTTTCTAGATGAGTGGTTCCCAAACTTGGAGTTAGGACCCCCAAATGGGGTCACATTTTCAATGGATGGGGTCATAAAAACAGGGTCATTCCCCCTCCTCTCTGGACTTTCACTGTGACCTATGCCAAGTAGTGGCAATCACCAGTCAATCTGTGGCTTGTGAGCCAGTAAACATTCATAGGCCCTTGCCCTCCTGGGTAAGCTTCCTGTTAGGTTGCAAGTCCATGCTGAGTACTAGGATCTGTAAGGCACACACTGCACACTCACAGAAGGGACCCTGTGCTGACCGCTGCTGCTGCTGTTGCCTCTACTGTTGCTGCTGTCTTCCTGCTTTAGATGATGGAGGGAGGGCAAGGAGACTGGAGACCTGCTGTCTCGATTTCATCATCATCTGGGGGTCACATGAATTTTCAGTTGTTAAAATGGGGTCATGTGGGATAAAAGTTTGAAAAGCACTATTCTAGTTTCTTATGAAAGGTAGAATAGAAAATGAGGAAGCCCACTCCTTTTTCAGATCTCTTGTTCCCATTATTTTTTCAACCCATATTGTGCTCATGTTACACCTCTATCTAGAAGATGTTTTCTTTTTAAATGATTTTAGAGCGTTCTGCATAATGCTAGCTAGAACCAACTCCATCAATACTAACCAAGGGTGTAGAGTTGGAGGCTAAGAATGACTGGATTAGGGGTGCACATGGTCCAAAAAAAGTTCAATTTGGACTTATTTAAAAATAAATTTTTACAATTTTTTGTGGGGGGTTTTCACCTAGTTCTTCTTTAGGCACACAGTGGCATTTTTAAGCATGCAAAATAATTGTATGCCGGCTAATTCATAGGTATATGCATTTAAGAATGATTTGCATGCACTTCAGATTTTTTGGCATCCAAAGGAGCCAAATGTGCACTCACAAATGCATATCTCTAGCATGGTTCGGTGAGCCACTGAAAGACAAAATCCTACCAGAATTCAATGAGGAGAAAGGGGTACCAGCCTTCTAGATTTTGTTTGTGTTCTTGCTTTGTCGGCTGGCTATGCCTTTCTTCTGACCGTACTGTATGTTGACTGACTCTTCCCTGTGGAGAGCTGACACAGCCAACTGGTGCAGTGCTGTTTTGCTTGTTGCAGCTGCTCTATGATGAGGTCATCCCGATTTTGCTCATGAGCCATGGCTGATCTCACTGGGGCACCTGCTTGGTGACTACAATTCACTCTGCATAATGGTTTCCATCCCTTTTACTGCAGGTCTTTTTAGATGCATTCACTGATTCTTATGCTTCAAAGAGCAAGAAAGACAATTCCAATAGCTATTTTAAGTAGCATAACTTTAAGACAAATGAATAATCATCATAGAGGACCCACAAATAGAAAATATTAGCATATGTGATGTGTTGAAATGTTGCCATACATTCAATTCCAGCCCCTCCTCCTTTTAAATGCCATTTCCAATAGCATACACTGTCACTTATATGCATCTTTGGCTACATTTACCTGGTTGCAAAGGTTTGTAAAAAAAAGGGAAGAATTAACACCCCTCAAGATACTTGCTCCTAGAACTGATCTAGCTGATACTGTGTAGAACCAGGTGATTGATTCTACTACTTTATTCTAATTGCAATCTCAAGCCTAGAAATTTTGAACAAGAGCCAATTCAGGTCACAAGTGCCTATCAAGTTCCCTAAAGGTAGACAGAATTGAGATGTTGTGATTGCAACATACACAATTCCAATGGTATTTTAGGAAAAGCTCCTCTAAATATTGGAACCCTTTCTAAAATACAAATAAGAAGATGAGTGTACAAATATGTGCCCATACATGGAACTGGAGGAGCTATTTTACAAATCTACATATGGGACAAATTAGTAGAGGAAACTCAGCAACTTACATATGGAAGATGGCATTTTACACCTTCTGCATGTAAGTGCCAGGATTTGCACATGAATGTCAGCCATTTTGTAACCTTATGGGGGTCATCCAGAACCACGAATAGCGGGGATGGACATCTGGCTTGGACGTCCAACCCCCACTATTGGCAGGGATCCTGAACCCAAAGCTTCCCGCACGTACGATGCCTTTGTGCGGGGAGCTCTGGATGAGGTGGGAGGTGGCAGCGATAGGGCGGAGAGTGGGTGGAGTGGAGGCAGGGTGGTACAGCTGGACAGGGGACTTATTCCACTTTGTAGGTGGAATAAGTTCCCCCTACTGATGGTGATTGGCATCGGCGGACCCCCTCCATGAGGTGACGAGCAGCAGGGGGTTCCTCTACACTTGATACCGGCCCTGGCAGGGAGGTCAGGTGGCATGGACACACTGTTCGACAGTGGTGTGGGGAAACAGGGCTCCTTCTGGGTATCCCGGTGCCATTTTGATGGGACGCTGTGGCACCAGGGCTCCAGCAGGAGCATAGGGAGGGATAGCAGGGTACTTTCCTGAACATTCCCCACTGCAGAATCGGGGCACATCCAGCCCATCCAAGTGCCCTGATTCTGCAACCGCGGGAACGTATAGCTCCCACGGTTGCAGAATTGGGTGCAAATCTGGCCTGTCCAGATTTTGAATGTCCAGACAGGCCAGATGTCCCCTGATAGGAATTGGCCTCCATGCATATAAATGCCACCAATTAACTACAGATGCTGCTATTTTTATTTCTGTATGCAAAAACCCAATTTTGCATATGGGATTGTTTCTAAAGAGACTCCCACAATATAAAAACAGAGGGACCAAATTTATTTTACCTTTACCCTTTTCTATTTTTTTCTATACAGTAAGTCTAGCTTTGAGAAAAGAAAAAAGGGGGATAGGATAGGAGGTTGATGCTGCACAGAGAGAGAATAAGCAAAAAACATTGTGTCCCATTATTCAAGCTGTTAGTCCAGCCATCTGTCCACCCCTCACATCCAGGGCTGGCTCAACCATTAGGCAAGGCTAGGTGGTAATCTAGGATGGCAGCTTCAGAGGGGCAGCAAAGAGCAATGACAGTCAAAGCAAATCAATAGAGCTTGACAGCAAAGAGCCATCAGTATATTATTTTACCTGCAGGGAGAGTGGGAGCACACATATACATACATACATACATACATACATACACCCTTAAGTAGTCAACATACAAACATACATACATGCATTCATACACCCTTACAAAGTCAACATATATTACACAGGTACACTACCAAAAAACTGCCTCCAGTTTTGCAACTGATTCCTATAGATTTTGGGGTGCTGAATCCAGGAAAAATAGCCAAAATGTTCCATCACGTCACGTTTTCTTGCAAAATTAGATTTCTTACCCATATAAGGAATGTTCACATAATTTCTTTTTAGCCGACTGCAGTTTATTTTCTTGGCCCAAAATAGAGGTTGTAATGGTTAACTAACTAGAAACACTCCCTCATGATATTTTAGAGTGTTTTGTATTCATTTTATACATTAACAGGACAATTGGGAGGCGGGGGGCTAAATCCAGTACTCGCGCTGGCGCATGTTCTTTCCTGTTCGCCTCGCCTCGTTCGCTCGCTCAAACACGGTGGTTACGACATGAATGTTCCTGTCAAATTTCAGTTTCTTGCAAGTTCATTATTACCTTTTGTTTGCTCAGTCGTAATCCAGCTTTATTCCGAAGTGGTTCACTACAGTTGTAGTTTGCAGTGCTGTGTATTTGTGATGGCTCACAGAGCCAGAGGTTGCGTCAACTCTCCGGACAGTTTTTGTTTTATTTGTGGGGAATACACCGTGAAAAAGCGGCAGAGGAACATTTCTGCATTTATTAAAAAAGTATATTTCGCCTATTTCGGTTTGAAGTTAGGCGATCAAGACAAACCGTGGACTCCTCACAAAGTGTGCAAGACATATGAGGAAGATCTACGCTTATGGATGAAAGGTAAAAAACAAGCATTTCGTTTCGGAATACCTATAATGTGGCGTGAACAAAGAGACCACAGCAGTGACTACTATTTTTGCTCTTGCATTGTGAAGGGATACAACTTAAAAAATAAGAACGTAATAAGTTACCCCAACCTTCCCTCAGCAATTAGGCCTATGCCTCATAGCAACAAAGTACCTGTGCCTGAACCACCAAAATCTTTGGATCATATTTGTGTGGACGGTTCTGATCATGATGAGACTCATCAGATGGCTTTTCCCGATGAGTCCAGTACTTCCGAGTTTGAAACTGAACCAGATCCGAAACCTGAACTTTTCTCTCAAGCTGAATTGAATGATTTAGTCCGGGATTTAGGACTCCCAAAAGATGCTGCCCAACTGCTAGGTTCTCGGCTTAAACAGAAAAATCTATTGTTACCAGGAACAACTTTTTATTGGTACCGCAACCGCGAGACACAATTTTTGAAGTATTTCAGCAAAGAGGAAGATTTGGTATTTTGCAACGATATATACGGAGTGATGGAAAAGTTTAAACTCAAGTATGATCCTGCTGAATGGCGGCTGTTCATTGATTCGTCAAAAGACAGCATAAAAGGTGTTCTTCTTCATAATGGCAACACATTCGCTTCAGTTCCTATTGCTCACTCTGTTATTCTCCAAGAAAAATACGAGAATTTGGCCCTGATTCTTCAGAAGATTCGTTATGATGAGCATAAGTGGATGATTTGTGGAGACTTTAAAATTCTATCCATGCTATTAGGGCAGCAATCCGGTTTCACCAAATATCCCTGCTTCCTTTGCTTTGTGGGATAGCCGGGCCCGCGACCTACACTGGGGGAAAAAAGACTGGCCAATTCAGGAGTATTTGAGACCCGGTGAGAAAAATGTTCTTCATGAGAGCTTGGTACCTCGTGATAAAATTCTATTACTACCTCTCCACATTAAGTTGGGTCTCATTAAGCAATTAATCAAGTCCCTTCCAAAAGATGGTGAGTGCTTTCGGTACCTTTGCTCAAAGTTCCCCCGACTTTCTGAAGCAAAGCTAAAGGAAGGAGTGTTTGTTGGCCCTGATATAAGGAAACTCATTTCAGATGGAGCATTCGCTGAAACGATGTCTGAGAAGGAAAAAGAAGCCTGGGATTCCTTCAAGGATGTTGTTCTCAAATTCTTGGGGAACTGGCGGGATGAGAACTATAAGGATATTGTTGCCAGTATGCTCAATGCCTTCAAAGAACAAGGCTGTAACATGAGCCTGAAAGTCCATTTCTTGCACTCCCATGTGAACTACTTTCCCGAAAACTTGGGGGCGTACAGTGAAGAACAAGGTGAAAGGTTTCACCAGGACATCAAGGACGCAGAGAGAAGGTACCAAGGAAGATGGAACACCACTATGATGGCTGATTTCTGCTGGTTGCTGCTGCGGGAAACCCCAGATGAAAAATACGCCAAGCAGCGCACCAAGAGAACCATTCGGGTGAAGAAGAAACGGGCCCACCAGGATATTGATTGACCCAAGAATGACTTTAAAATCTAAACTGTGTTGACAAATATCGTGTTTTTACTAAACTTTGAAATAAAAATTTGCTAGTTATTACCACAGTGTCGGATCTCATTTATTAGAATTTTATTTTCACACCATCGGGTGTTTGTCTTCATGTATTGCAATGGTGCGGTTTGCGTTTTCTATTCTTACATACATACCTGTACAACATTTTTGCACATTTCTTTGCTTTGCTTTGTGTCTAACCTTGCTCTTATATGCTCAATGTTTGTGCACATGTATGTGCATGTTTTAAGTGCAGACAGTTTTGCTACCATCACAGTGTGTTTTGTTGACATTATTCTTATGTGCTGCCTTGTTACAATTTTCTTTATTCTTATTTGAAAAACTACTAAACAATTAGTATAAAGAATTCATCCAAGAAACTTTTATCTCGATCGCACTCAATCTGAAATGTTCACCTCAAACTGCTAACCCAATGTAGCAAAAAATCTGTACGTGATGGAGCAAATTGGTTACCAGATTTGGATTCAGCGCACCAAAAAACGTAAAAATCAATCGAAACATTAAAGGCAGTTTAAAAAATATTTTTTTAGTGTACCTGTGTTATTTAAAAGTATGATGATTAATTAGCATTTTTACAGAAGTGGTGGTGGGCTGATCATGGTTTGATTATCAAAACCTTAGGGAGGAGGGGTAAAAAGCTGAAAGTTCACCTAAGGCACCCAATAACCTTTTACTAGTCCTGAAAATATCACCTATATCCCTTCACCCATAAGATGAATCTTAACGGTACAATCAATCAAAAGTGTATTAAGCATTTCTTGCCCTTGACCTCCCAAAGAACCTCCTTCTCCAGTTGTGTTGGTGAATCTACCCAAGCAGTCAACATAGTCTAAATGCATAGGTGGAGAGGAGGGCAGACAGGCACCTGGGGAGCCAATGTGCCTGCCCAAAAGACAGTAGGGTCTTTGATGCCTCAGGAATCCACTTGCCAGAGAAACTGCAAATGTCACTAAAATATGCACTGCAGGATGAAGAAGTGCCTGCCAACATAGCACCACAGTCATTCAATCGTCCTCACTTCTCTCACAGCATTGTGACAACAAAACAAAGGGTTTAATGACTTAGGGCCCGATTCTGGGACACGTGTTGCTCGGCTGCATGTCCCTGAGCAGCAGGACGGGGAGAGCTGGCGGGAAGCAGGATCTGGGCAGAGCAGGGGTGGAGCAGGGCAGAGCAGGCCAGCCTGGCAGGACGTACAGGGCAGATTTAGGTCATGGCCCTGTACGTCCTGCTGGATCAAAGGGGATGTGCTGCTTATTCCACCTCAAAAGTGGAATAAGCAGTGTTGACCCTGCGATCAGGCCTGGGGATCCTCCCCCCAGGGCCGGGGCCAGGTGTGGGGGTGGGGAGTCCTGCTGCTTGATCCAGGCCCCAGCAGGTCAGCTGTGGGTCAGGCAGTGGTGAAGAGGGGGACCTCAGCTGTGGAAGGTGGGGGCGCCTATGGTAAGAACATCCCCACAGGCAGCAGTGGCACACTGGGCCATCCACAGGCCCCATTCTTTGCACAATGGGAACATTTTGTCCCGCGGTCCAGAATTGGGTTCTAACTGGCACATCTTCCTCGGGGATGTCCAGATGGCCCTCTCTCTGAATTGGACTCTTAGTGGCATGGGGCAAATCACTGCCCCTTATGATACACTAGGATTGATGCTGCTGTATCCCCCCATTTCTAAGGAGTAGGTTGCCTTCTTCATTCTTACATTATCGTGGGGAAACATTTGTTTAATGTTGGTTCTGCAAGTTTATCCTGGTATTGTGATACTGAGATAGATGACCATGTTTCAGCATTAGCTTCTTACAGAATTAGCTTTTTTGTTAGTTATTCATAGGATATCTTGTAGTTCTAATTTCACAAGAATGACAGGCTGATATTATACAAAGCTGGTTTTGCATAAATTGTAGGTTTCTATTTCTTCTTTGAGAATGTAATTAAATATGCTTAGATAGAACTTGATTAACACTGTGTCTTATAATTGCAAGAGTAAATCAGATTATGAACTATGCAATTCTTAATGACTAAAAAAATATAAATAATTTGTTTCAGCTAAAATGTAAACACTGATCAGTGCAACTTTATGCAGTTTGTGCATTAAAGCAAACAACCCACTCATTAGGATAATGAGGCTGTGAAGGAATACAAGTGCATATATTACTCTTACTTTATACAGGCACTATAGGTGCCTATGTTGCTCTTCTTACAGGCACTAGATGTACCTATGTGCATTTTTAAAAGTGCCTATCTGAGCGCTCCCATGCAGTGACAGCTGTTCTGAAGCAGGTGTAAACTTTCTGCCTAAGTTTGTGTGGATTTAATGGCACAGGCACATCTCACAACTCTGATTCTGTTATCCCTGGGAATGTCTATACATATCCCATGTAAACATATATACTGTACTAGGCAGCAACAGCATGTACCTTCTATGCATGTACGCCCCAGACAAATTTATTAGTGCCTTTTTTTGCATACAAATAATCTGATTGTAAAAGGAAAAGTAAATTAACAATAGGCAATATAAAATCATACAATAAATTAAAATAATATTATACTACTAATATTATTTACTAAACATATACTAAAGGGATGAGGGAGGTAAACTCTAAAGCATGATATAATTAAGGGAATTATTTCAGGATATCTGCAGAACCATCAGTGGATTATACATTAAACATCTCTATACCTAATCATCCATCTAGACATTCTGAGACATAAGCATAGTTTGGAGGGTACAATGGAGGGGCATTGATCCCCAAATATTGCAGGCACTAATGGTGAACTGGTATCCCTGCCCCCACTGCCAGTATAGCTTCCTTGCCTTTTGCCCCTCCCCCAAAATAAGACGGCAAACTACACCAATGATTCTAGCCCTTACAGTGCATAAGTAGTTCTATTTTTTTTCCAAATGAAAATAATTTTTGAACTTCAACAACTATAATGTACTTTACATTAGAGATTATAACCATTCATTTGCAAAGAAATCATAATATAAATTTGACACCAAAGAATAATTACCTCTTGGTGCATTTCCATGAAATCTTTCCTTCTTTTCTGTGTAATATGACACACAATGGGGTAAATCCACATATTTGAAGCAAGAAATATATTCCTATTGCAGATAAGGCCACAATGCATGATGTCTATCCCGTGAAAAGACAAATGCTATAGGCAAGGTTCTTCTATGATGTTCCTCCACCAATGAGTGCTCCAAGTAATTGGAACTTTCCAAGCTATCAACATATCTCGGATTTCTTCCCACCTTCTCCTTTCCTTCCTTTTGGTGGTTCTCTAAAATAGCATCTTGAGATGGTGACAGTGCCATTTCAGAAATAGCCAACACCTTTCTCAAGTACATTGATCTCTTAGGAAAAGTTAAAACCCTTTATTAAAGGGATCTCGAGGTACTATCTAAAATTTCCAGTCTACTCTGGATAATGGACTTGTCCTTAAGTTTCACTTGCACTTCCTGTAGTTTTTTTACACTCCTCTTCCAACTTACAATCTACCCTCCTGGGCTTTCACTTCCTCAGACCGAGCAAACATTTTCTGCTGGAATTCTATAAGGGAGGCAGCAGATTTATCTAATTTAGATAAAACATCCCTAAGAATCCCCAAGGACACCGACCCTCAACCCTTGCACTCACTCTGCACAGGAAAAATAGGCAGCTTTGCCTGCAGTTTGAGCTCTGCCCTCTTCTCCTGTGTGATTGCATCCTCCTGCATCATCACTCTTGTTGCAGGCAGAATGGCTGATGGAGTCTGCGAGTAGCCTGCTGCAGCCTCTGGAAAGCATAGATGGCTGGCGGCTGCATGTTCCTTCAGCAGCAGCAGCACCTTGCAGTCTTGTCGCTCACCATGGTCTCTCACAGTATATGGCTGTGGTAGTGGCACTGGGCTTAGCTGGGCCCAGCCACACTGAAATTTGAGAAGACAGTCCCCAAGCCCTGGCCAAGGGGAAGGCTCCCAGTGATGACTTGACAAGCAAATAGGACAGGACTCTGACTGTGCTGAGGTAGGGTTGCCAACTTTTTCACCAAGAAAAACCCGACACCTGTGGCTCACCATGCTCCACCCATTCTCCACCCCTAGTCCCACCCCTGCCCCGCCCCCAGCCCCACCCACAAAAATTACCGAGGATACGTGTAGGCTAGCTTCCTTGGTCAGATAATAATTAAACTGGGAACCCCAAAATCCAAACATGAAATGTACAACACTGGAGAAATAAAACTATAAAGTAATTTTCTCTTGCACTAAACAAAAACGCAAAGATGTTAGCAATACACATTTCCCAGACCAGACATATTCCAGTTAATAAATTCAAAATAAAAAGTATTTTTCTACCTTCTGTTTGGGCGTTTTATTTTTCAGTTGCAATTGCTCCAATCACTTTCTTCTGGTTTCTTTGTGTCTTCTGGAGATCTATCCATTTGTCCTTTCTTCTCTTTTAGATGTTTTTCCATTCTCTCTCTATTTCTGCTTTAACATACTGATTGTTTCCCTTTTGCTCTTTCCCCCAATTCTTTCCTTATTCCTTTATCATCCATTTAAATTTCACCCTTCCATTCTTAAGCCCCTCTTACTCTCCCAATACCCGGCCCATCATAGACTTTTCTTCCACACAAAATAATTTTTCCCCTCTCCATTCTCATTCCCCATCCATTCTAGTCCTCCCCCAAAATCAGTTCCCTTATAGTTCTAGACCCACCCAGCATCCACTCCCTTCTAGTCCCATTCTCCCATGCCCCACATCAGCCCATTTCCAGTCCTATTCCAGCTCTCATCAGCCCATTTCCAGTGCTAGCCCTCACATCACAGCCCATTTCCAGTCCTAGCCCCCCCCAATCACAACCCATTCCCAGTCCAAGTCCCCCATCACAGCCTATTTCCAGTCCTAGGCCCCCCCCCACCATCAAAGCCCATTTGCAGTCCGAGTCCCCCCGCACCATCACAGCCCATTTGCAGTCCTAGCCCCCCTAATCACAGCCTATTTCCAGTCCAAGTTCCCCCTCCCTCCACCATAGCCCATTTCCAGTCCAAGTTCACCCCCCCATAGCCCATTTCCAGTCCAAGTTCACCCCCCCCCCCCCATAGCCCTTTTCCAGTCCAGGTCCCCTCCACCCCCATCACAACCCATTTCCAGTCCATGTCCGTCCCCCCCCAAAAAAACCCTTTTACAGTCCAGGTCCCCCCCCCATCACAGCCTATTTCCAGTCCAAGTCCCCCCCCCATAGCCCTTTTCCAGTCCAGGTCCCCTCCACCCCCATCACAAACCATTTCCAGTCCATGTCCCCCCCCCCCAGCCCTTTTCTGGTCCAGGCCCCCCCCATCACAACCCATTTCCAGTCCAAGTCCCCCCCCCATAGCCCTTTTCCAGTCCAGGTCCCCCCCCCATCACAGCTCATTTCCAGTCCAAGTCCCCCATCACAGCCTATTTCCAGTCCTAGGCCCCCCCACCATGACAGCCCATTTGCAGTCCTAGCCCCCCTAATCACAGCCTATTTCCAGTCCAAGTTCCCCCTCCCTCCACCATAGCCCATTTCCAGTCCAAGTTCACCCCCCCATAGCCCATTTCCAGTCCAAGTTCACCCCCCCCCCATAGCCCTTTTCCAGTCCAGGTCCCCTCCACCCCCATCTCAACCCATTTCCAGTCCACGTCCGTCCCCCCCCATAACCCTTTTACAGTCCAGGTCCCCCCCCCATCACAGCCTATTTCCAGTCCAAGTCCCCCCCCCATAGCCCTTTTCCAGTCCAGGTCCCCCCCATCACAGTCCATTTTTAGTAATAGCCCCCCCCCCCCATCACAGCCCATGCAGTCCTTGGCCTCCCCCCCCCCCCCCGACCAGCACCCCGGCTGTCTGAGGGGCTTCAGAGGGAGCCGGGTAAGCCTGCGCGAGGCCCCGGCTCCCTCTGTACAGCCGCCAGCGTGAAGATCCTTTTCCTTCATGCTGGCGGTTGTTTCTGTGAAGCCGCGAATGCTGGGAAAGGTTAAAGGGCATTGCCTTTAACCTTTCCCAGCAATCACGGCTTCACAGAAACAGCCGCCAGCGTGAAGGAAAAGGATCTTCACGCTGGCGGCTGTACAGAGGGAGCCAGGGCCTCGCGCAGGCTTACCCGCTCCCTCTGAAGCCCTCCGGTGTGTGGGCTGGCCCTGGGTGGTTTTTTTTTTTACTTCGGCTCAGAAGAAAAGCCGGTCTTTTGCTCTGGCCGCTCCCGATCTTGCGGCCAGAGCAAAAAAACGGCTTTTCAAGGGCCGGTTTTGCATCTGCACCGGCAGCCGGCCTGGCCATGGAAAAAACGGCCAGGCCGGCTGAAAACCGGCCAGTTGGCAACCCTATGCTGAGGTGAAAGATGGCAGGAAGCATGGGGGTTTGGCATTGGGCTGGGAGAGTTATTTTTTACAGGTCAGCCACCTGCCTACAGTGTCCTATGGGGAAGGAGAGGGAAAGAGATCAATTAGAGAGAGGATACTGCTGCCAGGCAGAATCTAGGTATAGAGAGGGAATTGGGGAATATTCCTTTGGTCTGTTTGGGGCATGGAGAGAACCTGAGGGAGAATGAGAAAAATGCTTTAGTGGGGGGGGGGGTGCATGTTTGAAGGTTCATCTAGGGCAGGGGTCACCAACCTGCGGCCCGCGGGCCGCATGCGGCCCACGAGGTCCCTTCGTGCGGCCCGCGAGGCTCTACCCCAGTTAACATTACGTGCGGCCCGCCAAGGATTCCCGCCATTGTATCCACGCGCTCGCAGCTCACCGACGACCACCTGCAAGCGTCCCTTCTCCTGTCAGTGTCATCTGTGAAGCCGGACTTTAAGCGTTTGTCTGCTAGCATGAATCATCAGCCATCTCATTAAATTCAATAAAGGTGATCAGCCATTGTTTTCATAATTTTGCGTTTGTTGTTTTTTTTCGCGGGGGCGGGGAGAAGGGGGGTGCGGCCCGCGAGGCTCCCGGTAGTCGGCTGTGCGGCCCGCGGCCCTCTGGAGGTTGGTGACCCCAGATCTAGGGTGTCAACTACCCTTGCATCAGCCCCGATTTCAATATATAATTGATGTGATGCCTTTTACTTTTGTTTGGATGAAAGGCTTTAACTTTAGTGCTTTTCAGTAAATTAGGCAGGAATTGTGCTCAAATTAAACAACTAGGGTAGGTAGTTATTAATATGTGTTTGCATGATGTTTGCCAAAATAATGTATGTTAAATGGCAAAACTATGCTTCATTTTATCTTAAGACACAGTTTTAATGAGATGCAAAGCATTCTAATTCTTGTAAACCATCTTATTATGCAAATCTGATAATACAGCTTGCAATAACATTTACAAGCTGTGTTATTTATGGAAAAATAGTGCCAGATTTGAGCCAGTGTTTATTTTTCCTGCTCCGGAGCTTCAGACCACTAACACTCAGCTCAATGTTTCCAGTAGTCATCTTAAAGAAGTCAAATGTAATGTAATTCCCATGACCACCTCCTGATTCTTTCCCCAATAGACTCCCTACCAATCACAGCTCCTCCCAAACAGTGGACCCACTGTGGCAGACTCCCTGGGAGAGACACCCCCTCCCCCTCCAAAGATACTCCCTGGACCTACTGGGGCTATCCTTGAAGGTTGATGGTTAACTCCATTTAATGACACAATGGATGAACACTTGTGCACTGTTATTCTAAATGGATAAGAACTATATAACAGATTTTCCAGACTACTGGGGAGTACTTCTACAAGACAAAAACATTGCAGTTTCAGTGAAAACAACTAATTTTTGTTGGATGGTTGTAACTTGCAGAAAGTGATGAGGGTGTAGTTAATCCAGCAAACATTTCCCGTTTACTTAGCCATGGTCAAAGATTACATTTCTGTGTCAGGCTTCATGTATTGTGTTTTCATGTGCAAGATAAGATAAACTCACACAAAATGAAAAAAAGGAACACAAAGGTAATGACTTCTCCCATCCTTCCTTCCCTATTTATTGGAAGGACATTGTCAAAGACATTTACCCGTGTATATTGCTGTGGGCAAAAATTGGCCTCCTCAGAACATCTAGAAGGATATAGAGCAAATCCTCAGCATTTGTGAGGGATAGGTTCCTAAAACCCCCCCACAAATACTGAAAATGTGAATGCAGAACCATTGATCCTAAAGCGAAAGAGGGATAGGTTCCTGGAAGACCTGTTCACCATACACTTTTACTAACTCTCAACATAAGAGGGTGCTTACAAGTGTATTTTAAGTCTTCCTAATGTGTAATTGTTCCATGTCTCATTAACGACCTTTGCCATTCTTATATTGACTTTGGAATTCTTTTCAATTCCTCCCTTTGAATTTTATTTTAATTGTAAACCACTCTGCGTGTGTCTGTTCAATAGGCGGTTCATCAAATCCAATAAACCATAAACTTTCCTTAGCACTATGCTTGGATACCATTATTAATAAAAACATTTTCAAAAAAAGCATAAAACTGCAAAAATGTGGATTGATATATGCTCCACAAACACACGGCTTAAGACAACAAGATCCATGAGAAGGAGGGGGGGGGGGCAGTGTCACCTTACCAGCCCCCATCCCGATGCTGCACGCTAAGAGTCTCGAAAAGTTTTGCCTCAAAAGATGTACAGAACTTTATATTAAGAAGAAATGTAGCTGTTAAATACAGCTAATACAGTTGTCGAGTCAGGTGGAGTTACTTACTTTTCCACACTGAAAGATTTCATGAGCAGAATGAATCTAACATTAAGACAATAGTATATAATAATACGAATTCTTGACACCCCTCTTTGTGCAGTTTGGGATTGTTTTGGTATCTCACTAAGCCACCACAGCTGTATACATTCTGTAAAATCCTATATATCTAGGAGGCTCATCCCCTCCCTCAATTAAAATAAACACCGACAGAATGTCAGTAAGATCTTCACTTCTGTCACATAGCAGAAAGAAACGTGGACCCACGGTGGCAGGAGATAAACCACAGAAATTAATGAAAAGGTTAAGAGGATTAAGTACGGTTAAGTGGAATTCTACATGTAAAGAGGAGATAATGCACTGCTACTTTTATGCTACAAACCCTATATTTAAATCAAGAGGGTATACTAAGAGAATCCTCCAAAAGCTGGAAGAAAGAGGAAAATTACCACAAGAAAAACTAAAAAAAGCAACAGATGCAAATTTTAGATCTTTAATTTTACAAATCAAAGAAAAGAAGTATATGAATGATAACATTTTGAATGGAAAAAGAAATACAGTGAGGAGGAGGAGACCTGGACAAGAGCTCCAGAAGACAGGAATACACAGAAATAGAAAGAGCAGTTGATGGGGAGATGGAGCTTGGAGATCTGGAACTGCAGGATAGTGAGGTAACTATAGGACAGGTCAGCCAGTTCACTGAAAAGGAGGAGAAAGACCCAGAGGTAGAGGAATTCAAGATCGAACTCCTAGTCCACATGGAAAAGATGAATATGTTGGGTTTCAGGCAAGGAAAGGATTACTTTGAATAACTTTTTAAGGACAAGAGGAGTTGGATATATTTTGGTAGACTGAGCGTTGTATTTGTTTGTGGATTGGTTTACTCTTAGCTTTAACTGATATTGTGCACAAAACAAACCCATTTGGAGAAACTGCCCCCAGAAGGAAATTCTTTTTGGCACAATGCAAGTACAATAGCAAGCATTAATGGTACATTTGAAAGACTGAGATCATACTCCACATACTCTTAGGAGTGAAGTTCATTACTGCCATAGTATGCATAAAACTACATAAACACATGCAACCTTACCCTTAGACCAACAAACCTAAATCATAATTTACACCTATATTTACACACACTCCGTTACAACCCTAATTAATTCACCTATCCAATTATATGGGAGAAAGAGACCTCAGGATAACTCACAATATCCCACTATGTGGCAAACTTAATCACTCTAGGGAAATATAGCTCTCACACATCACCGATCTCAGAAAACTTCCTTTATCAACTAAATTATTTATTAATTTACTTTAAAAAAGTACTTTTCTTTATTTTGAATATACATGTTTTATTGTTTTATTGTTTGTTTTGAAAAAACTCATACCGTTTTTATAAAAGAGCTAATGCCCTATATACTATGTATTATTGCCATTAATTTATCTCAACAAACTTTTTGTCTTCAACGTGCCTTCAGCAAAATTCTTCAAAAAACAGAGGAATGCAATGACCATCAGCTATTTGAATGCAAAGCCTTAAGCACCTATTCTACTTTTCTCACAACTTTGCTCTCGAGTTCTTCAAACATTGTCGCTTGTACTCCATACATTCACCCAACAAAGATCATTGTTTATCCTTCAAAAAAGCTCCATCAGGGGCTCTCTTTAGTCACAGACGACAACACCAGGAGAATACTCCATCGTCTGACGTCAATCATTTTAACTATTCACCAACCTATCAGAAAGCTCTATGTCACAAATCTTATACCTTAGGGAGTGTGGTAAATAACATAAGCAAAATCCTATACCTAATTCAATCCCAACAATATAAAGATATAAAGAAATAAACTTCACTTAAAGACATGCATTTGAGCTCCACAGCACAACCAGGGCCAAACGATAAGGGATCGCTGACCAACAATTCTGCAGGAAAAACTTCAAAAAAAAATCTCAAAAAATAAATTCCACTCAATTTTGTCATTAAATCCTTTAGACTCCAAAGTGTCCAATTGGAAAATCCAACGTTGTTCTCGTTTTAATAGCAGTTTGCCCTTATTGCCCCGCTGTATATCCTGTTGTACCTGATCAATTACCTGGCATCGTAGATTTCAAACTTATGACACAAAGCCATACAGTGTTTCACTAACGATGTCTCTATTCATATCTTCTAAAGACTGTATTTATGCTCTGCCAAATGAGCTTTCAAAGGTCGAGTAGTATTTCCAACATAAAATTTCAAACATGAGTATCTAAGAACATATACTACATGGTTGGTCACACATGTAGACAGCACATTTAAAGAATAGGTTTTATTACCCAAAGTCAACGTATCACCTTCTTCCATAATGTCAGAATAGACACATTTGCCACACTTCACATGCCCTGTTGCTCCAGACAATTTAAATGTTCTTTGAACCACAGGGCATAGCAGATCTTTCAAATTGCTTCCTCTATGATATGCAATACGAAATTGAAAATTGGTTAATATCGGATGAGCTGAAAAAATCTTCCATCGTCTTTTAACCGACATAGCCAATTGCCTTGACAAATGGGAATGTTGAATCACACAAGTTACCATCTTATCAGAAGACTCCTGCTGTCATGAATGTCCATTAATTGTTGATGACAAAAGCCATTCTCTATGATTAAAATGTGCCTTCTTATATGTCTTATGCAATATATCTTCTGGATAACCCTGATCTCGGAATTTTTTTTAAACATTTTCTGAGCCTGTAGCTTAAATTCACCTTCAGATAAACAAATACGCTTACATCTTAGCAGCTGTGAATATGGAAGACTTTGTTTTAAATGCTCCAGATGGTAACTCAAAAAATGCAATAGACTATTTTTATCAGTTGGTTTCGAAAAGAAAATAGTAAAACATCCCCTAGGGGTTTTATAAACTTGCACATCCAAAAAAATAATAACATCTTCATGACACTTCATTTCAAACTGAATATGAGGATCACATCGATTCAGGTATTGAAAAATACCACAAACTGCTCATAAGTGCCTCCACCCCCCCCCCCAAAAAGAAAAATATCATCAATATACCTATACCATTTAATAATATAGATCATATGTGCTGAGGGATACACCCATTTCAATTCAAAAAAATGCATATATAAATTTGCCAATGATGGGGCAAATGTAGCCCCCATAGCTGTGCCTGAAATTTGTTGGAAAAACTCAGACTTATACACAAAATAACTCTTTTTCAATGCCACGTGGATGAGGTCTCCGTTCCCATAATCTTCTAATACAGATAATGCCGCATCTTGCGGAATTGAGGTATGCAAAGCCGCCACATCTAAAGTAATCACATTTCACTCCACTACTATCATTCATGGCCCTCAGAATCTGTAAGAAATGGGTGTGTCTTTTATATAATATTGTTTTAATGGTACTTCATCTTCAAAAAATAATCTAAGAAAACACTTACCCACTCAAGCAATGAATCATTGCCAGAAAGAATAGGTCTGCCTGGAAGATTATCCAAAGCTTATGTACTTTAGGCAAAATGTAAAATGCCTTAGGAAAAAGTGGATTCAATAATTTTTTTTCTTTCATTGTCAAAAACCCATTTGCATTAGCTGCTGTAGTAATATCTGCAATCGATCATTGTAAGTCTTTAGTGAGATCAGCAAACGTACATAATTCTTAACATTGTAAAGCTGATGATAAATTTCTTTCTCATAGACCACTGTATTCATGATCACTATAGCTCCTCCTTTGTCAGCCCACTTTATCACTATATCTGTCTGCTCGTGAAGAGATTTCAGAGCTTTCAATTCTTTGTATGTAAGATTAGGTGGAAAATGTAATGAGATTCAAATTTATTCAAGTCCAATAAGAGAAGTTGTTTAAACGTATATAGCATTGGGTCTAAAGGACCTGGAGGAACCCAATCTGATTTAACATTAACCACAGAATTGTCCACCTGAGCCTCCCATCCATCAAAGAATAACTTCAATTGCAAAGACCTAATAAAACATTCTGTTGAGACTCTACTTTGAAAACCATCATAATAAGGACCATTAATGAAGGACAAGCCTCGGGATAATATCTGTGATTCTACAGTAGTAAGATTCAGACTTGACAAGTTGATAACTGTATCAGTTACCAAAAATTCACTGATTCTTTTTGCGATGAGACCTGTAAAGTCTAAACCACATTCAATTGCATTCCTAAGTCCTGACTTACATTCTTATGGCCCGACCTGTGACCTACAATGCAGAGCCACATTCCCAAGGCCTCCCAGTCAAGTGGTCCATGTAGTAACACTATGACCTTTACACATTCATCACCATATAGTTATCTTTTAACCATTGGGCCATCTCCTCAAAATACCCATTCAACATCCAAATCATTCCAACACTATCCTAGTGTAAACCATGCTGATGCCATTGTGAAGGGCGGTATATCAAGTTTTAATAAACATGAACATACATTTCAACCCAGGGGATCCATCATCTGGATATCATCTGCATACAACCTCCCAAAAAAATGTGATTCCCTATTCACCTGACCTAATGGCTGCCTAAAAACTAAAGAGTGAAGGATAATACTTAACCCTGCAGTACACTAACGAGCAGCAATTCAACCATCGCCATCTCTTCCCCCCACCATATCTGGAATCTTTTACCTTGCAAGGGGGTCAGCCATGCCAGAACCTTCTCAGCCATAGCCAATAGCTGACAATGCTGCACCAAAATCTCTCATTCAATGAGATCAAAGGTGGCAGTCAAATCCAGTGTCACCGTCTAAAGTTTCCCCTTTGTTCCTAGCCTAGCAAATTAGATTATTTACAGCTATTATCATAGACTCAATACCTGATCTCTGCCTGCTCCCAATCCAACCCCTCCCCCCCCCACATGCACACTTCATCCAAATAGCCATCTATCTTACCACATCCTTCTCCAAAATTTTAGCAAGGCTCAAAAGAGAGGTGATAGGTCTCAAAATTCACACACTTCATTTCACCACCATTTTTAGGCATGGAAATTATCATCCCTTCTTTTAAAGCATCCAGCTACACCCCTCTCCCTTTCAAAGGAGGCATTGATCAAATCCACTAACAATGCCAACATCCCCCTGAGCACCGTCATGAAAACTAAGCTGGGACTGGATCAGCATACATCACCATCAATTTACCCTCTTAATAACATCCACAAACCTCGTCTCCATCATCAACACACACCTCTCATATAATCTGAGCACTCCCTCCATTTTTTCCCATCAGTTCCCCCAAATCCATCTTCAATCATCCACCTTTATTCAGAAAGTACTCACTGATGTGCTCCACATCAGCTTCCCCATTAATTCTACCCACAGAACTTCTAGAGAAACCCAATAGCCTTTTTCTACCAGAAACAATTCTTTAAATCTATTTCCTGCTGCCACAATTCTAGCAGAACACAGTTTCTTCTTAGCCTCCAACACTGCTTTCCATTAGACATTTACTTTCTTCCTCCACAATTGCCAATTTCTCCTCCTTTTCCAAATCTTAGCCATCTTTCCAAACCACAAAACTTCCACCTCATTACCAACAATTCTTCCCCAAACCAAATCCTATTCTCATTTATTCCAACGCGCAACCTTCTTAAACACCTCTCATGAAATACCTATCCATTCTACCACTTGATATTCTAATATAGCTTCCCTACCCAATTTCCATTACTACAACTCACCCTTCCACAATTTCTCTAGTATTAACGCTCCAAAGCCCTACGACCTTTCCTCCATCCTCATCATCTCCTACCCCTCAATTAAAATAAGATAGAATCCCTAAATGACCCACCAAGGGACCCTCAAACCCTTATGGACACTAAGATGTACCCACTCTACCATTTTCTTAGTGCCAGAAATCAAATTCAATACATCATGCCCACAAGGATGTATTCACACATCCATTACTCAAACTCCATATCTGTTAACATAAAGTACAGGAATTAACACCACCCAATCCCCCCACCTCTGTGGGGCATTAAAATCCTCTAAAATTATCAATCCTAAAAATTGAACTGTGTCTCCCCAATTTTGTCCCCTACTTCTCTCCCTACCTACCATGCTTAATCCTGTAGCACAGTGGTTCTCAAACCTGTCCTGGGGGGAGGGGGGCCACCAGCCAGTCAGGTTTTCAGGATATCCACAATGAAGAGATTTGCATATAATGGAGGTAGTAGGCATGCAAATGTCTCTCATTCATTGTGGATATCCTAAAAACCTGACTAGCTGGTATCCCCTCAGGAAAGGTTTGAGAACCACTGCCAAAGTACAATACAATGGTAAAAAAACAACCAAATAGCATCCCTCCTGAAAGCCACCAACACCCCCTCATAGCACACAGGGTTCTCCCAGTCTCTCTGTCTCACAAACCAATATGTATGTCAAATATATGAACTCCCAACCTTTCCTCCTAACCTTCCCATTCACTCTCCCCTCTTAACCTCATATCTCCCCTTCCCCATCACTACGCCAATATTCTGTTCCAATATATTCAAATAGCATATAATAACCTATCTCCAGGAACAAGCAGGAATGAGTCCTCACATATGGGTACGTCGGTACCGACGGAGCCTGCGCGGGAAAGCTCCCCAGCTTCCCAAAAGGAAAGCTTTTGGGGCTTCCCACAGCGCATGCGCGCTGCCTTCCCGCCTTCCTGACCAACTCTCCTCAGTTCTTCTTTTTCCGCGGAGCCAGCAGGTCGTGTTCCTGTCACCGCTGAAGAATTTCTTGTTTTTAAAAGTTGTTCTGACCGCGTATCTGCCTTCCCCGATTCCGAACCGGTACCGCCGGTCTTTACTTCTTTATTTCTTTAAAAAAATATATATTTTTTTTTTCTTTTTCCACACTTGGTGTATTTATTTTTGTAAGGCCTACTGGCTATAACAAATTCTCCCTCAAGGAGAAACCATCTTCTGGTTTTAAAAAATGCACCAAGTGCTCTGGTACTATTTCAGTCACAGACACCCATGAGTGGTGTCTTAAATGTTTGGGCCCTGACCATTCAGTTCCGGATTGTCCATCCTGCTCTCTGATGTCCAAACGGGGCTTACAGAACCAAGCAGCTAAATTTCATGTGCTGTTTTCTGCAGATAATCCAGCATCAGCTTCATCCAGGTCTTCATCTCCGGATGGATCTCAGGTAACCAAACATTCCTCGGGCAAGTCTTCAAGGGGCAAATCTCCCTCAAAGCAGAGAGAGGCCCTTGGGTTCGACCCTGAAGACCCTGCCCCAGCCAAACAACCCCGGCGGGAAGCTCCGGCTTCCAAAGCTCCTCCTATGGGGTTACAGGTTGACATCGATGGCACGGCCTCGACCGATCACCTGTTAGACTGCTCTGGGGTACCGGCTCAAACCGGTACCGACATCCAGGCAGTTGTGGCGTCAATGGGTACTACGGTACAATCCATGCAGCAGGCCATAATGGCTTTCATTAATGCTGCGACGCCCTCGGTACCGCAACCGTTGGTTCCGACCCCGGTTCCGGTACCACAACCGATACCGGTACCCAGAGCATCTACTTCCAGTAGAAGGCCGGTACCGGTTTTTGCTTCCCGCGATATTCTCGGTACCGACCCGGCTCCTAGTACGCCCGAGGTCGATACCGGTCGATACCCGTATCAATCTCTGGAAGCAAGTAGGCGATACTTCGAGTCTTCTGAGGATGCCGATACCTCAGATGATTCTGATGAAGCATCCCTTATTCTTCCTGAGGAGCCTTCGTCCCCAAAGAGAAGAATGTCTCCTCCAGAGGACTTGTCCTTTCAGGACTTCATCTTGGAAGTTGCCAAAGGACTTTCCATTACAGTATCCTCTGAAAAGGAACCTAGAGCTCAAAAATTAGACATTTTAGGATACTCTAAGGTTCCCAAAGAGGCAGTCACCTTACCCATTCATAATATTCTCCAAGAACATATGATGGATTCATGGGAGGCTCCTCTTACACTATCTCCACATTCTCGTCGGTTGGATACCATGTATCGGGTCCCTCCTTCTCCTGGTTTTCAAAAAACCCAGCTTCCTCACCATTCTATTGTGGTGAAGTCTGCTATGAAAAAGATTAAGAGTACCAAAAGGCACTCTTCTACCCCTCCAGGAAGAGAATGTAGAACTTTGGATGCTTTTGGCAGAAAAATCTTTCAAGCTAGTATGCTTATTGCCAGAATCAACTCCTACAGCCTCTATATGGGCATGTTTCTAAAGGAGCTTGCTCTTAAAGTACAGGATTTTCTCCCCTTTATTCCAGAGGATAGAAAAGAGGAGTTCCTGCTTCTGTTAAAGCATATCCAAGATGTGTCAAAGTTCTCCAATAGGGCTGCCTTTGACTCTTTTGAGGGTGCTAGTAGAGCATCTAGCATAGCCATAGCTGCTCGTCGAATTGCTTGGCTCCAGGCCTCTGACCTAGAATCCTGGGTACAGGATGGCCTAGGCAATTTACCTTGTACAGGTGAAAATCTCTTTGGCAAGGAGTGGCAAGTCAAAGCCATTCAAATGGATGCAGAGAATGCTGCCTTGGATAGACTCTCTAAGTCTACTTCACTCCCTGCCAAAAAGAAGTCTTTTAAGAAGTCCTTCTAAAAAAAGCCTAGATTTGGTTCCAATGCTGGCCAGTCATCTGCTCCAGCTCGCTTTGTTCCTAAGCGACAGCAGACTAAACAGGCCAGAACAAAGCCTGCAGCAGCTGCTACGCTTCAACAGTCCCAACCCCCTCAGGGTTTTTGACTTACTTCTAGAGAACATACCCTTTCTGGCTCTGCAGCAACCAGAGCCTCTCACCATTCCAGGAAGGCTGACTCATTTTGCTCCCAGATGGGAACAGATTACATCAGAGCAGTGGACCCTCTCTATCATCAGAGAGGGATACAAACTGCATATTTCCAGCCTTCCTTTCTATCCCAGGGTGAGACATTTCGTCTCTCCCCCATCTCTCCTACACCTGTTGGATCAGGAGGTGAATACCCTGCTTGCCCAAGGGGCCATAGAACAGGTTCCCCTCCTCTAACAGGGCTCAGGGTTCTATTCCCCCTATTTTCTGATACCAAAGAAAACAGGAGGACACAGACCCATCCTAGATCTGAGAGAATTAAACAAATTCCTGTTCAAGGAAAAATTCAAAATGCTCTCTCTGGGTATTCTCCTTCCTTACCTTCAGAGTCAGGACTGGCTTTGTTCTCTAGACCTAAAGGATGCGTACACACATATACTCATCCATCCATCCCACAGAAAATTCCTTCGATTTCTGTTCCAGGGAAAACGTTTCCAGTACAGAGTACTCCCCTTCGGTCTAGCCTCTGCTCCAAGAGTGTTCACAAAATGCATGTCAGTAGTGGCTGCATTTCTACGCTCTCAGGGAATCTTTGTCTTCCCATACCTAGACGACTGGCTCATCCGAGCTCCATCTCAGTCTCAGGCTCAGACTTCCCTGGACCACACCATCTGCATTCTGCAGTATCTGGGACTTGTCATCAATCTGCCAAAGTCTCAACTCACCCCTACTCAATCCCTAGAATTCATAGGGGCCTGGTTAGATACCACCACAGCAAGGGCCTATCTTCCCCAGGCATGTTGCCACCGGCTAGTGCACCTGGCCTCTCAGATTCAGTCCAGAACTCACTTGACTGCCCGAGAGATGTTACAATTGCTAGGCCACATGGCCTCCACAGTTCATGTGGTGCCTTATGCTCGCCTGCATATGAGAGCAGCTCAATGGACTCTGTCCACTCAGTGTACCCAAGCATCAGGAGCTCTCTCCGACCAAATAGAAACCTCCAAACGTCTCTTTGGGTCTCTCCAGTGGTGGATGTCCATTCAAAATCTGTTGCTGGGGTCCCCCTTCCAACCGCTACTACCCCAGGCAACCCTCACTACAGATGCCTCCCAGTCAGGCTGGGGAGCTCATCTTCAAGACCTCTCCACTCAAGGCCTTTGGTCTCCGCAGGAGACTGCCCTTCATATCAACCTTCTGGAGCTTCGAGCAATTTTTCTTGCTCTCAAGGTCTTTCATACCCTCCTTTACAACATGACAGTGCTTGTTCATACCGACAATCAAGTAGCCATGTTCTACGTAAACAAACAAGGAGGGACTGGCTCTCTGTCGCTTTGCAACGAAGCTCTCAGACTGTGGGCCTTCGCCAGAGAGCATCAAATCCATCTCCTGGCAGTATATCTCCCAGGAGTTCAAAACTCTTGGGCAGACAGACTCAGCCGAGTTCTGCTTCCACACGAGTGGTCCCTGCACATGGATCAGGTACTCAGAATCTTTCAGAAATGGGGAACCCTGGACATAGACCTCTTTGCAAGTCCGTGGAATGCCAAACTTCCCCGGTTCTGTTCCAGAACTCCATGTCAGGGGGTTCAGGCCAGGGATGCCTTCCTCCTTCATTGGGGTCAGGGCCTCCTATATGCCTTTCCACCCATTCCTTTGATTCCCAAGACTCTTCAAACTGCAGAAGGATCACGGATCTATGATCCTCATAGCTCCACGCTGGCCACGCCAAGTGTGGTTCCCTCTACTTCTGCATCTCTCCCAGGGTCCCTCCCTAGACCTGGGAGCTGCTCCAGACCTTCTGTCTCAGGAGGAGGGGACTTTGTGGCACCCAAACCCCAAGTCCCTCCACCTCAGAGCATTGTTATTGAAGGCCTAGACCTTCAAGACTTAAATGTCTCTCAACAAGTGAAATATATCCTCCATGCTTCCAGAAAACCTTCCACAAGGTGTTCTTATGCTTTTAAATGGAAGAGATTTTCCATTTGGTGTGCTCAAAAGGATCTTGATCCTTTTGCTCTTCCTATCAATTCTCTATTGGAATATCTCCTGCATCTCTCCAATGCAGGCCTTAAAACAAATTCAGTAAGGGTCCATTTGAGTGCTATTGCAGCATCCCTCAAGCCTTTCAATGGACAACCTATTTCCTCTCATCCTCTTATTGCAAGATTCATGAGAGGCCTAACTTTAACTAAACCTCCCATTAGGCCTCCTCCGGTGGCATGGGACTTAAACTTGGTTCTTGGTCAGCTTATGAAGCAACCTTTTGAACCCTTAGCCACTACCTCCTTGAAATTTCTTTCCTGGAAGGTTATTTTCCTCATTGCAGTCACTTCAGCTCGTCGCATCAGTGAGCTGCAAGCCTTAGTGGCGAATCCACCCTATACAAGGTTCCATCGTGATAAGGTAGTCCTTCGGACAAATCCACACTTTATGCCTAAAGTGGTTTCACCTTTTCATCTTAATCAAGAGGTATACCTACCTGTCTTCTTTCCAGCTCCTCATGCATCCAGTGCAGAGCGGAACCTTCATACTCTAGATTGTAAAAGAGCTCTTGCCTTTTACCTCCATAGGACTCAGCCACATCAAAAGTTTTCCCAACTTTTTGTTGCTTTCGATCCTTCTTATTTGGGACTTCCAGTCTCAAAACGAACACTTTCCAATTGGATTGCTCAGTGTATTTTGTTTGCTTACCAGAGTAAAAACATTTCTCTGGAGGGCCATGTCACAGCTCACAATGTGAGAGCCATGGCCACCTCTATGGCTCATCTTCACTCTGTATCCATAGATCAGATCTGTCGAGCAGCCACCTGGGCCTCGGTTCATACCTTCACTGCCAATTACTGCTTGGATAAGGACTCCCGCCGGGATGCCTTATTTGGTCAGGCTGTCCTCAAACACCTGTTCCATTCTTAAACAACTCCTGCCCACCTTCCCTTAATGGATGCCTGAGATCCATCGGAAGATGACATACCTACGTAGGGGATCTCCCAGGCATCTCAGCTAGGGAGTACCCATATGTGAGGACTCATTCCTGCTTGTTCCTGGAGATAGCACAGTTACTTACCTGTAACAGGTGATCTCTGGGAACAGCAGGAATAGTCCTCACAACCCACCCACCTCCCCTAGGAGTTGTATCTCTTTCTCTTCCTTTCCTCTCTCTATTGTCTCAGCTTTAAACTCGAACTGAGGAGAGTTGGTCAGGAAGGCGGGAAGGCAGCGCGCATGCGCTGTGGGAAGCCCCAAAAGCTTCCCTTTTGGGAAGCTGGGGAGCTTTCCCGCGCAGGCTCCGTCGGTACCGACGTACCCATATGTGAGGACTATTCCTGCTGTTCCCAGAGATCACCTGTTACAGGTAAGTAACTGTGCTTTACCCTAAACTCATCAAAATCAACCCACACCTAATCCTTACCCCCAAATCGTGCACCAATCATTATCAATTCAAAAACATTCCAATTGTGTTCAAAATGGCATGCTAAGTGGCATGACCCTTGACCCGGACCCTTAACTGGAACCTGTGACGGTGTGTTTGCTGCACTGCTTCTGTTGTTCTTTTAAGTTTTGAGGTCGGGCAACTGTTACCTCCTGGCTGCTACTGGCACAAAGTCTCGTGCTAACAGCCACACCACATGACTTCAGAACCAGCAAGGGGGGATCGTATTGTGCTGCTACTACCTCAACAATGGAGGTCTTTCATTAAAATTTATGCCACTGCCTGTAACCTGTTGGTTTCAAGATAAATCACTATCTTTTTCTTTAGTAGCCATTGTTTAATACTTTGCCTACTACTGGCATCAGATTGACTAGCTGTAGTTGTCATCATCCTCTTTATTTTCACTTTCATGGTGAAGGATGACATCTTTCTTTCTCCATTTTTATGAAACTACTCCTTCTCCTTTTCAGTGCCTCTTTGGAATCTGGAGTGATGCCAGAGGACTGAAGAAAGGCACATGTGGTCCCTTTACACAAAAGCAGAAATAAGGATGATACTGAGAATTACAAGCCGGTTAGTCTAACCTCGGTGGAAAGGCTACTAAAAGAGAGAATCGTGATGTTTCTGGACTCCAATGCATTGCAGGGTCTGAGGCAGTATGGATTCACCAGAAGCAGATCTTGTCAGACAAATATGATTGATTTTGTTGACTGGCTGACCAGGGAGAGCCCCAGATGTGGTATACTTAGATTTCAATAAAGCTTTTGACACAGTTCCGCACAGGTGACTTACAAACTGAGCACCCTAGGGTTACTGATTAGTTTAGAAATTGGTTGCGTGGGAGGCAACAAAGGATACAGGTAAATGGAGCTCACTCTGATGAGAAGGAGGTTAACAGTGGTGTGCCACAGGGATCTGCCCTTGGTCCGATTATTTTTAACATCTTTGTTACTCATATTGAGGAAGGGCTGTCCAGTAAGGTTTGCTTATTTGCAGATGATACCAAAATCTGCAATAAATACCCAGGAAGGCATAGATAACATGAGAAGGGATCTAGCTAAGCTTGAAGAATGGTCTTGAATTTGTCAGCTGAATTTGAATGCTAAAAAAAATGCAGGGTTATGCACTTGGGCTGCACAAATCCAAAGGAGTGGTACAGTGTAGGGGGTGAGGTACTTCTGTGCACAAAAGAAGAGCAGACACCACCGTAATTGTGTCTTACAATCTTAAAGTAGCTAAACAGATAGAAAAGGCAACTGCAAAAGATGGATGCTGGGGTGTATGGGGAAGGAATGGCTAGTGGAAAAAGAAGGTGATAAAGCCTAAGTATAAGTATCTGCTGTGACCTCATTTGGAGTGTTGTGTGCAATTCTGGAGACCGCACTTTCAAAAGGATATAAGCAAGTTGGAGTTGGTGCAGAGGGTGGCTACTAAAATGGTTAGTGGTCTTTGTTATGAAACATATGAGGACAGACTTAAAGATCTTAATATGTATACTTTAGAGGAAAGGGGGAAAGGGGAGATATGATAGAAACATTTAAATACCTCTACGGCATAAATGCACAGGAGAGTCTCTTTCAGTCGGAAGGCAAGCTCTGCTACGAGGGGACACAGGATGAGGGTGAAAGGGGACAGACTTGTGTGTGTGCATGGCTTTCCTATGCAAATGGTGTTCCTTTTCCTTTTCTAATTTTCTATTTTTAATTTATTGTTTTTACTGTTGTAAACTACCTGGTTAAGGAGCAGTATATAAAGTTTTAAAATAAACATAATATACGGAAATATTTCTTTACAGAAAGAGTGGTAGATGCGTGGAATAATCTCCCAGTAGAGGTAGTAGAGACGAGGACAGTGTCTGAATGCAAAAAGGCATGGGACAAACATGGAGGATCTCTAAAGGAAAAAAAGGGGACTGTAGTTAATATGGGAAGGTAGACTAGATGGGCCATGTGGTGTTTTTCTGCCATCATGTTTCCGTGTTTCTAATGACCTTGTAATGTACTTCCCAGACTTGCAACATAGGCCTACTATTGCAAGAGTGGTGTAATGGAATGGACAGGCTGATTTTCTGATTTCAAAAGGGAGCCAAGTCAAATGATCAAAAGGTTAGATGAGCATGAGCTGTGCACATTTGGTATGCAGAGACTTCTACTAAAGGCGCAGCTTTATCGGTGGTGTCTGCCCAGGTAAATTAGAAATGTTGCACCTATTGTATATAAAAAAAAAGTTTGCTCACTTATTTTGCTCACCTTTTGAAAGTACCAGCTGTTTTATTTTCTTCCCATGAATTTGAGATTGTCCTGGTTTATTATTCCCATTCCCAGAGCTGGCCTGCAGCTTTGAATGCTTTATATCCGTAGGCTTTCCATCTTGTCTCCTAATCTATCTAACAACAAAAGACCTTGATTCCCCCAGGACATCTGGTGAAGATGGCAAGCAGAAAGGGGTAGATAATCTAAACACTTTCATCTGAGACAGATAAAATGTACTGTAAGCATTACCCTAATACTACTTCTTTCCAGTGCCAGTGAAAGGATAAAGCAGAGGAGACCCTATTTCTTTAATAAAACTCCAACAGTGCTATAATACTGTACAGTGGCAAAGGACTTACAACTCACTGAAACCACTGCTTACTTCCTCCATCATTGCAAGGTTCAAAGAGTGAGCATTAAAGCCTTGGCTTTTATGATGGGGCCACCTTCTGCTGCACTGTGGCATGGAAATTAATTCTCTCACCACCTCACAAAGATGAAAGCTTTGAAGAAAAAAATGTAGAAAACAAAGGGAAGGATTCTTCCTTGCTTATCGTAACTCCAGTAGTAGTACAGTTTTATTCTACAGTATTCTGAGGGCAACTTCATCTGTGCACAAAACAGAGTACAGATAAATTGGTAATAGAGAGAGGTCAATCCCAAATTAGATAGCAGTGTATTACAGTGCATGTATCATTGCTCAAATATGTGCACATATTGAACCTTTATTGCACATATTAATGGGCAGTATTAATGGCATACAAATGAGCCCAGTAGGTAAAGTATTTTTGAGAAATTTACATATAATGGAGGTAGTGGGCATGCAAATCTCTCTCATGCATATTCATTAGGGATATCCTGAAAGTCTGACCTGTTGGCAAGTCTTGAAGACTGGGTGTGAAGACCGAGGCCCAAATTTTGGAATAAAGAGTGTAAGCAATTTCTCCAGCAAAATGTTGATAGTTGCTGGAGCGTCAATACTGCTGCTATGAGAGTAGTGCCACCCCACAGCATAAGCTCTGGACGGAAAGTTCAGTGTTGGGTCTGCAAGTCTCTGCAGCACACACTCGTTTGACGGGCTCCCTTGGCAACAGGAAAGCTGTGTGGGAGTGCTTTGAAGGATCTGTCAGTATAATGGATGGCAGTTTCTATGTTTAATTTTATTCCTGGAGATGTCACTGCTACATGACTAGGGCTACTGAACAGGACAGTAGTGAAAGTGAGGGATACCACTGTGAGAGGTGAGAATCTGGGTAGGGGATGATCAGTGAATATTCAAGCCAATGATTTCAAGGGGGGGCTGAGAATCCCCCATTGCTTTGAGGGTCATTTTAGAAGCAGTTGATGGCCCTGGATGTACAGAGCTGACATCAAAATCAGCCCTGTATGTCCAGGGCCAGCGAAATGTATGGGGAAGTTATTCCACCTAAGGGGTGCAATAACTTTTCTGGACGTGTCTTTTCATCAGCTCCAGGGAACGGAAGGGGTTGGGGTGGCAAAAGTTAATTCCCCGCAGCCTGAACCTGGCCTTAGGAGGCCAGATAGGGGGTCGGGCTGCCGGGAATTAACTTTTTGTGTGGTGGCTGGCATCACGGCATTTAAATGGAGCAGCAGCACCATGGCAACATGATGCCATGGCACCACCACTCCATTTAAATGCCCTGAATGAGTTAGTCAGACTTTGCTGTAAGAACAGGCCAGGACTGAATTGCAGTCCCGGACTGCATATACAGTGCTGTTCACGATTCTGATCCTGCGGGATCAGAATAGTGATCTCCTTTGTACATCCATCACCGCCCAAAAGTACAAAGGAGATCTACATCCAGGATAGAATTGGGCCCATTGGGGGTTATTCCAAGGCGCGAATAGCGGGAATGGATGTCCCAATGGGAAGTCCATCCCTGCTATTCATGGTGGCTGCTGCCGCCTGACTAACTTCCCTGTCGATTGTGCGGTAAAGTTAGTCAGGAACAGGGAAGAGGCGGCCCGGAGGCAGAGACTGGGTGGGCAGTGGGTGGTCACCGGCCCTGGACATACAGGGATGATTCTGATATCGGCCCTGTATGTCCAGTGCTGGCGAAATGTCCAGGGGAAGTTATTCCATCCAAGGGGTGGAATAACTTTCCTGGACATGTCTTTTTGGTGGCTCCGGGGCAAGGAAGGGGCTGGGGGGGGGGCAAAAGTTAATTCCCCGCAGTCTGACCTTGGCCTTAGGAGGCCGGATCGGGGTACAGGCTGCAAGGAATTAACTTTTGTGCGGTGGCCGGCATCGCGGCATATAAATGGAGCTGCGGTGCCATGTCAGAAAAACATAGGATATGCCATACTGGGTCAAACCAAGCTCCATCAAGCCCAGTATCCTGTTTCCAACAGTGGCCAATCTAGATCATAAGTACCTAGAAGTTTCCCAAAAAGACACAGATTCATTAATGCTTGTATTGGGTCAAGCAGTGATATTCTGGATCTCTTGTAATAACGGTTTATGGACCTTTCCTCCAGGAGCTTGTCCAAACCTTTTTTAAATCCAGCTACATTAACAGATTTTACTACATCCTCTGGTAACAAATTCCAGAGTTTGATTACACGTTGAGTGAAAAAATATTTTCTCTTATTAGTCTTAAATAGTTTACCCTGTAGCTTCATTGCATGGCCCCCTTGTCTTTCTATATTCTGATGACCTAAACAATTGATCTACGTTTACCTGTTCCACTCCATTCATTAATTTATAGACCTCTATCCAGGGGCGGCCCAAGGGGGGTGCGGGCCATGTGCGGAGACTCAGTGCGGGGCCTCATTTGCATAAGTATTTGCATAATGTTACCATACACTAACTTTTAGTAAACATGCCTCTTAATGAGTGTATGGATAAAGAAAGACTAAAAGATTTCTACATTACTATAATCCAGTGCCAACCGCCAGGCACATTAGGAACTACTACAAACACTGCCCATTTAGAACCCATAGAAAACCCACCGTATCGTAACAGCACTATCAGGACTCACAAAGCACCATACCCTACCTATCAAAAGGCAACACTGCAAATATTAAACCAATACATTTCAGAGAATAACAATACATGACCTACTGGGGAAAGAGAACAAGGGCAATGTCAAATAGCAACTACATAAACAGAATACCTCAGCTCAGTTACACATGCAGAACATAGACCATCACCAAACAAGGAATCACAATTTAGAAACAGGAAGACAATAATTAAACCGGGAACCCCAAAAGCCAAACTTGGAATGTACAGCAACACTGTAGAAATAAATTAATTTCCTCTTTTACTAAACAAAGCACAGCCATTAATGATGCACATTTCCCAGAGCTGACATATTCCAGTTAATAAATTCAAAATAAAGAGATATCTTTCTACCTTTTGTGCAATTTTTTTTTCAGTTGCAATTGCTCCAGCCACTTTCTTCTGGTTTCTTCGTGTCTTCTGCTAACTCTCCATCATCTGCTGTCCATTTGTCCTTTCTTCTCTCTTCTAGGTTTTTTTTTTTTTCCATTCTCTGTCTACATCTGCTTTAACATACTAATCTTTCTCCTTTTGTTCTTTCCTCATTCCTCATTCCTATTTCATCCACTCAAATTTTACCCCTCCATCCTCAATCCCCACATACTCTTCCAATACCCGGCCAATTGTAGATTTTTCTTCCCTCCCACACAAAATATTTTTACCCTGTCCTTTTCACTCTCCCAGCCCCATCCCATTCTAATCCTCCTCCAAAATCAGCTCCCTTCTAGTTCCAGCCCCATCCAGCATCCACTCCCTTCTAGTCCCCGCATCAGCCCATTTCCAGTCCTAGCCCCCCATCAGCCCATTTCCAGTCCTAGCTCCTCTGTCCGTTTCCAGTCCTGTCCGAGTCCCTCCATCAGCTCATTTCCAATCCCAACCCCCCATCAGCCCATTTAGAGTCCTTTTCTAGCCCCATCATCAGCTCATGTCAAATCCTAGCTCCCCTCCACTCGGCCCATTTCAATCCAAGCCCCCTATGAGCCTACTTCCAGTTCTAGCCTCTCCATGAGTCCATTTCAATCCAAGCCCCCACCACAGCCCATTTCCAATCTTAGCTCCCCCCAACAGCCCATTTTCAGTCCTATCCTAGCCCCTCCATCAGCCCATTTCCTGTCCTAGCTCCCCCCCACTCAGCCCATTTCCAGTCCTCGCTCCCTCCCCTCACAGCCCATTTCCATTCCAAGCCCCCCTCCCCATCAGCTATTTGCAGTTCAAGCCCCCCTTCCACTCAGCCCATTTCCATTCCAAGCCCCCCTCCCCATCAGCTATTTGCAGTTCAAGCCGCCCTTCCACTCAGCCCATTTCCTTTCCAAGCCCCCATCCCCATCAGCTATTTGCAGTTCAAGCCTCCCCTTCCTCTCAGCCCATTTCCCGTCCTAGCAACCCTCCCAACCCATTATCAGTCCTAACCCCCCCCATCATCCCACAGCACATTACCAGTCCTAACCCCATCAGCCCACCTCAAGTCCTAAACCCCCCATCAGCCCATTTCCAGTCCTATCCTCCCATAGCCCATTACCAATCCTAACCCCCCCATCAGCCCACAGCACATTACCAGTCCTAACCCCCTATCAGCCCACAGCATATTACCAATCTAAGCCCCCCGCCATCAGCCCACAGCACATTACCAGTCCTAACCCCATCAGCCCACATCAAGTCCTAACCCCCCATCAGCCTATTTCCAGTCCTAGCCCCCCATAGCCCATTACCAATCCTAACCCCCCTTCAGCCCCCAGTACATTACCAGTCCTAACCCCCCTTCAGCCCACAGCATATTACCATTCATAAGCCCCCCCCATCAGCCCACAGCACATTACCAGTCCTAACCCCATCAGCCCACCTCAAGTCCTAAACCCCCCTCCAGCCCATTACCAGTCCAAACCCCCTCCTAAACATCAGCCCAGGGAAAATTAAAACCTAAAAAAAAGCTGGCTGCTGCCGCCACTGCAGCAGCGGCAGAATTGAGTGTCCCGTGGGGCCCCCCCCTGCTCGGCTGAGCACTCCCTCCATGTCTGCTTGCTTGCCTCAGTCCCTCTCCGCTTCGGCTTAGAGCCGTGAAGGCAGAGTTTCTCCCTCACACCTCTGTTAAGCCCGCTGGGGCTTATGGGAAATTTCCCATCTGCCACGGTGGGCTTAACAGAGTCGCGAGGGAGAAGCTCTCCCTTTGCGGCTCTAAGCCAAAGCGGTGAGGGACTGAGGCAAGCAAGCAGGCAGGGAGGGAGGGAGTGCTCTGCCGGGCAGGGGGGGCCCCGCAGGACACTCGATTCTGCCACTGCTGCGGCGGTGGCAGCGGTAGCAGCCAGCTTTTTTTAAAAAATTTACTTTTAAAGCAGAATGTTCTTTGCGCGGGGCCCCCTGAAACGCAGGGCCCTGTGCAAAAAACATTCTCGCTCAATGGACGGGCCGGCCCTGCCTCTATCATATCTCCTGTCTTTTCCAGGTTGAAGAGCCCTAACCTTTTTAGCCTCTCTTCATAGGAGTATCCTTCCATCACCTTTACCATTTTGGAGGCTCTTCTCTGTACCTTTTCTAATAACGCTATATCCTTTTTAAGATATGGCGACCACGATTGCACACAATATTCAAGGTGCGGTGCACCATGGAACGATACAGAGGCATTATAATATCCTTTGTTTTATTTTCCATTCCTTTCTTTATGATACTTAGCATTCTATTTGCTTTTTTGGCCGCCGCTGTACACTGGGCAGAAGGTTTTAACATGTTATCCACGATGATGCCTAAATCTTTTTCCTGGGTAGTGGTTCCTAATGTGAAACCTGGCATCGTGTAACCATAGTTTGGGTTGTTCTTTCCTAGGTGCATAATTTTGCACTTGTCCACATTAAATTTCATCTGCCATTTGGATGCCCAGTCTTCCAATTTATCAAGATCCTCTTGCAATTTTCCACAATCCTCTTGGGTTTTAACAACTTTAAATAGTTTTGTGTCATCTGCAAATTTGATAACCTCACTCGTTATTCTACTTTCCAGGTCATTTATGAATATGTCAAAAAGCAGCGGACCCAGCACAGATCCCTGGGGTACACTACTATTCACCTTTCTCCATTGGGAAAATTGACCATTTAGCCCTACCCTCTGATTTTTATCTTTTAAACAATTAGGATCCACAATAGTACACTGCCTCCTATCCCTTGACTTTTTAGTTTTGCCAAAAGTCTCTGATGAGGGACAGAGGCATTATAATACCCTTTGTCAAAGGCTTTCTGAAAATCCAGATACACTATATCAACCGACTCACCTTTGTCTACCTGTTTATTCACACCTTCAAAAAAACATAACAGATTAGTAAGACAAGATCTTTATTGTCGAAAGCCATGTTGGCTGTCTCCCATTAGGCCATGACTATCTACATGTTCAGTACTTTTGTTCTTTATGATGATTTCTACAATTTTTCCCAGTACTGATGTCAGGTTCACCGGTCTGTAGTTTCCCGAATCATCCCTGGAACCCTTTTTAAAAATTGGTGTTACATTGGCCGTCCTCCAATCTTCAGGTATTACAGATGATTTTAATAATAGTTCACAGATTATTAATAGCAGGTCTGCAATCTCATATTTTGGTTCTTTTAACATCCTTAGATGTGTACCATCTGGTCCAGGTGATTTGTTATTCTTTAGTTTATCAAATAGTTTTAATACATCTTCTCGGTGTATTGATATTTCTTTCAATTCTTCCACAGTATCACCTTTAAATACCACTTCAGTCATGGGTAGCATCCCTACATCTTCTTCAGTAAAGACCAAAGCAAAGAATTCATTCAGTCTCTCCGCTATGGCCTTGTTCCCTCTTAGTGCCCCTTTTACCCCTCTATTCATCTAATGGTCCAACTGACTCTCACAAGTTTTTTGCTATAAATGTACTTGAAAAAGTCTTTATTACACGTTTTTGCTTCCACAGCAAGCTTCTTCTCAAATTCTCTCTTTGTCTGCCATATCAATGACTTGCATTTAACTTGGCAGTGCTTGTGCTGTTTCCAGTTTTTGTCATTTGGCTATTTTTTTTCATTTCCCGAAAGATGCTTTTTTGGCAACAACAGCCTCTCTGACCTCACCTTTAAACCATGCTGGAAGTTTTTTGACTTCCTTCCACTTTTCTTAAAGTGTGGAATACAGCTTTTCTGGGCTTCAACGATGGTATTTTTAAACAACATCCAAGCTTGATGTAAGTCTTTAACCTTTGCAACTGCTCCTTTTAGTTTTTTCTTAACTATTTTCCTCATTTTATCATAGTCTCCCTTTCAAAAGTTAAAAGGTAGTACTGTGGATTTCCTTACCATCTCTTCTCCATTAATTGAATCAAACACAATCATGCTATGATCACTATTGCCAAATGGCCCCAACACCCTTATCTCTTGCACCAGATCTGGTGTTCCACTAAGGACTAAATCCAAAATGTCTTCCCCTCTGGTCGATTCATGAAGCAGCTGCTCCAAGAAGCAGTCATTTATTTCATCTTGAAACTTTATCTCCCTAGCATGTCATGCCATGACACTGACCAGTCAATACCAGGGTAATTGAAATCACCCATTATTATTACTGTGCTGTAACTTTTATTAGCTTCCCTGATTTCTTTGAACATTTCATCATCCATTTGTTCATTCTGGCCAGGCAGTCGATAGTACACCCCCACAGACATTGCCTTCCCCTTTTTATATGGTATTTCAAACCATAGAGATTCTACAGCAAATTTTGTTTCCTGCAAAACTTTAATCCTTTGTAACTCAATGCCCTCTCTAACATAGAGTGCAACTCTCCACCAATTTGATCAGCTCTAACATTATTATATAGTTTGTATCCTGGTATCACAGTGTCTCACTGGTTGTCCTCCTTCCACCATGTCTCTGAGATACTAATCATATCTAACGTCTCATTTAGTGCTATATATTCTAACTCTCCCATCTTATTTTTTAGACGTCTAGCATTTGCATACAAGCATTTTAAGAGACTGTAGTTTATTCATATTAATCTGGCTATCGGTAGGCAGGAGTAATTTGGAATCTTTAAACTCTGTCTGCTTCATACTCAAGGGTATTTGGGCTACTTTTGTCTTTATTGGAATCTCTCTGCTAATATGCCCTAACTTCATTCTTTTGATAGTATCCTTCAATGATACATTGTTCCAAATCATGTGCTCTTGGGTGACTGTCGACTCTCCCCTATTTTCTAGTTTAAAAGCTGCTCTATCTCCTTTTTAAAAGTTAATGCCAGCAGCCTGGTTCCATCCTGGTTAAGGTGAAGTCCATTCCTTCAGAAGAGCCCCTCCTTCCCCCAGAATGTTCCCCAGTTTCTAACAAATACAAACCCCTCATCCTTGGACCATCATCTCATCCATGCATTGAGACTCCAGAGCTCTGCATGCCTTTTAGGTCCTGCGCGTGGAACAGGAAGCATTTTGGAGAATGCTACTCTGGAAGTTCTGAATTTCAACTTCCTACCTAAAAGCCTAAATTTAGCCTCCAGAACTTCCCTACCACATTTTCCTATTTCATTGGTACTGACATGTACCAAGACAGGAGACTCCTCCCCAGCACTATCTGAGACCTTGTGTGGTGGTGCATGAGGTCCGCTACCTTTGCACTAGGCATACATGTTACCAGATGATCCTCACATCCACCAGCTATCTACATGCCAAATGATCGAATCACCAACTTTAGCAGCTGTCCTAAACCTTCCCTCATGGGCACATGGCCCTGGAGAAATGTCCTCGGTGCGAGAAGGTTTTACATCACCTGGAGGACAGGTCCTAGCTACCGGATCACTTCCTGCCACACCAGGTGTGATGGTCTCCTGTCACGTAACCTCTCTGCTCTATGGCAACAAGGATGTTGCCAGACTGGAGGTGAGACTTCAGGACTATATCCCTGTAGGTCTCATATATGTACCTGTCTGTCTTCCTTATGTCTTACTAGTCTGCTACTCTAGCCTCCAGAGATCAGACTCGTTCCCTGACCCCTCAGCAACTGGGAAAAAATCATACATGTGACACTCAATGCAAAAGACTGGAAAGCCCCCATCTCACTGCTGGACTGCTGTCTGCATCTTAGTTTTAAGGTTGTGTTTAGATATGTAAGTTCTTTACTTACTAAGGGTTGCTGGGGATACTTTTACTAATAAAACTATACCTAATACTTTTAATGTACTTTGTTCACCTGAAGCTTAATTAATCTCAGGTCCTTAATGTATGCTGATGAGAATAAATGGCTGCACCTGAGAGTGAATATGGCACCTCCTTTCTTTTAAGAGGTTTAAACACCTATAAAGCTATGATTATCCCAGGGGTGGGTGGGTGTCAGGGAAGAAGACTTATTAAAAGCTTGCTGCTACACAGTACTGTTTCCTGTGTTTCTAAGGTGATCTGTGACCAATCTCCAGGGGGAGTCCCACAGCCCTTGCTTGGATAGAAGGAGTCTTTGGGTCTAAATTTAACCAGAAAACTCTCTGTGTGTTTTAAATTTAAACTGAAAGCTCTTTGCTGCTACTAGGCCCTGACTGATTTAACAAGTACACAGGGTTCACAGATTAATCAGCTTTAATCTAAAAAAATTCCTTTTTTCCCAAGATTTAGAAAAATTTCCCAGAAGTAAATACTTACAATTGCAGATCTCTCTCCAGAAATAGCAGCCCCCTTTTGTAGTCCTTCAACGTGATGCCATGGCGCCGTGGCTCCATTTAAATGCCCTGACTGAGTTAGTCGGGCTTTGTTGTACATGTAGGCCGGGACTGAATCACAGTCCTGGCCTGCACGTACAGTGCTATTTGCGATTCTGACCCTGCGGGGCTACACGTACCTCATGGGATCAGAATCGCGATCTCCTTTGTACGTCCAGCTCAGCCCAGACGTACAAAGGAGATCTATATCCAGGTCAGAAATGGGCCCATTGTATCTAAGTTTAAAATTGCTCCAGGCAGGAACAGGCATCTGAAAAATGATTGTTTTGGATGAAAAATATCCAGAAAGGGCAGAGAAGAAGGCAAACCATCAAACCCAGTATTCAGCACCATGTCAACAATAGCAGCTATAGAATTTGAACCCTGACTGCCCTGTTCCTAGCCCACTACTCTAAACATTAGGCTATCCTAGGCATCCAGGTTCTAGGATATGGTTAATATCATCATCAGGCGTTTCTTTACCTGCATGTGCCTGCATTTTTTTCAGACATTCTGGCCTAGATTCCCAGATTGTACTTTGATGTCCCTTTTAAAATTCCCCTCCATGAGTGCCTGCTTTTAAAACAAAGCCCTGACTTTACAGACTTTATTTTATATCAGATATTTTCAGTATGAATATCCTATGAACCAAATGCTTGTTAGCAGACACATTTTTTTCTGTCTTTTTTTTTTCCAGCTTTTAAAGGGATCACTTTTTCTTTTAGGGCAAACAAAGTAAGAAGTCAAAGGGACTAAATCTCCTAATGAATAACGATAAGTGTGTGAAACATTTGCAAAGGATATCTATGCATGAACATGAGTGGGGAATTAGCCTTGTGCTTGAATCAGTGGACTGCAACCCAGGAATGCCACTTCTGCCACCGACTTTTCATGTGACCTTGGATAAGTCACTTCACCCTTCATTTGTTTAGCTAGATTGTAAATACTTCGGGGCAGGGACCTACTGACAAGAAAATAATAACACAAGATGTGTTATGGTGAGTTAGACAAAAGGTCCAGCAAGCCCAGTCTCTTGTCTCTAACAGTGGCCAATTCTGACAGTTGCAGGATCCAAAAATTTGTGAATGTTCATTCACAGAAATAAGTAATAGCTTTTCCTAATATATCTGGGCAATAGTGCCTAATGGATTTCAACCAAACAAACAAATTGCACCACATCTTACCAAATAATTTCAAAAAATATTTAAGAAGGTGATCACAAAATAATATCAATCATTTAGTTGTGGATGCTAGTGCTGAGTTGAATTATTGTTTTGTGATTGCTTTCTTATAATTTTTGTAATGGATTTATCCTCCATGAACCTGTCTAAATCCTTTTAAATCCGGGGTGAAGAGCACTAACCTGATTAGTCTTTCTTAGGGGGTGGGGGGTCATTACATCCCCTTTATCATTTTGATTTCCCTTTTCTACTGCACATATATATTCAAACTTCTCCTTATGACCTTTAACCCTTTCGCATCCACATAATTGTTTTGTAACTGAAATTTTTTTTTCTGTTATTTTTTTTTAAGATTTGAGCTAAATGATGCAGAATATAAAGTTTTTTTGAAAACATTTTTATTTCTAAGAAACCATATTTACTGTTGCCATATGGCAACTACGGTCCTGAATGGCTGAAAATTAAAAACAGTCTTGGCATCAGTTTCATTTACTGCTGGGTGTGATAGTTTAAATAACAGGGTTTGTTTTTTTTCAGATGTCAAGCACAGATACACATCGCATTTCGCACACAGTTTATCCGGTGAAAAATTTTGGGGAAAATTTAAAGATTGCCATATGGCAACAACAGCCATGAAAGGGTTAAATGCATTCATTCTTCTGCTCCTCACTACTTTTCCTCTCTCCCAACACCCTCCTCGTGAACTCAGCTCTTCTACCGACTTGTTTTTCTCTTTGCCCTTTTCCTCCAATGCTAACTCCAGACTTTGATCCTTTCACCTTGCTGCTGCTTATGACTGGAACAGACTGTGTGTCAGGCTTCATCTCTGCCCTTTTCAGATCCATGCTAAAGGTTTTCCTTTTTGATGTTGCCTTTGTATCCTGATCCTTTTCTTTCCTTGTGTCTCCTCACCTTCCTTATTCTACCCTTATTCTCGTCTTTTGTCTTGTCTGTCTTAATTAGATTATAAACTCTGAAGAGCAGGGACTGGCTTTATATGTGTCTGTACAGTGTTGTGTATGCCTTGTAGCACTATATAAACTATTAATATTAGTAGTAGTAGTATACAATTTCTAATTCTCTTTTATCTCTTTGGAGTTGGGATAACCATAACTGCACATGGTATTCAAAATGTGAATACACGATGGATCATTGAGGCACTATAAGATTCTCCATCCCATTCTCCATTTCTTTTGAAGTAAATACTGCCATTCTATTAGGGTTTTTTTGTTTTGTTTGTTTACTGCTGCTAGCCAAAGAATTTCAACATATTGCCCATGGTTCCATGATCCTTTTCTTGGATGGTGACCCCCAGTATGGAACCTATCGTCGTGTAACTTTAGTTAGAGTTATGTTTTCCCACGGGCATCACTCGTCCACATTAAATTGGATTTGCCATTTAAATGGCCTATCCTCCAATCTCATAAGATTGTCCTGCAATCCCTCACATTCCATTCATGATATAACTTGAATAATTGTGTCATCTGAAAATGCGATTACCTTATTCATTGCTCTTTTTTAACCAGATCATTTAAAGATATGTTTAAGAGCAGCAGTCCCAATAGAGATCAATCCCTGTGACACTCCACTATTTACCCTTCTCTTTTCAGTACACTGACCATTTGTCCCAATATCTGCTTCCTATATTTTAATTTAATTTAAAAACATTTATGTATTGCTATTATGATGCGTCATGCAAAGCGGTTTGTAACAGTAAAAACAATCTCATCACCAGTTACCAGTATGCGATAGGACAGTACATCCTATCCCAGGGCATTTTAATTTTCATAAAAGTTCATGATGGATTTTGTCAAATGCTTTCTAAATATCCAGATATGCTAATCAACCAGATCAATTTTAACCACATATTTATTAACCCATTCAGGAAACAATGATTAGATTGCTTAAGCAAGACTTCCCTTTACTAAATCTGCCTCATTCAGCCATGTCTGACTGTCCATATGACCGGTAATTTTGTTTGTCAGAATAATTTCTGCTATATTGCCCAGCACCAAAGTCAATCTCAAATCATCCTTGATCCATTTTTAAAAACTGGCATTACGTTGGCCTCCCTCTAATACTCAGGTGCTGTAGTTGATTTTTATATAGTAAAAGGTAGCAGGTATTAGCTATAAGTCTGAATTTTCCTAATTTTATTTCTTTCATAACACAGGGGTGAATATAATGCATTCCTGATAATTCACTACTGTATAGTTCGCCACCTTGCTCTATGATGCCTTGTTTCATAGTGTTTTGCTTCATTTCCTCTGAATCCTCATCAAGGAATGTTTTTCAGCATGGGGATCTCCTCAATGAAGGCTGAAGCAAAGAATTGATTTAGGTTTTCTGCTATGACCTTGTCCTCTGTGAGTGCCTTTTACCACGCAAACATCTAGTAGACTCCCGTAAATATACCTGAAAAATATGTTATCATTTCCATTTCCTTTGGGCCTGCTTTATTAATGCTGCTAATTTATGAATGTCTGTCCTCTTTCCTATTTGCATTAGATATCTTTTTGGTTTTATGTGCCTCATTCACGTAAGCGACGGGTTAGTCACTTGTTTGGAAGGCAAGGGGGCAAGGACAGCTGAACAATGCAAACCTTTTGTTTCCCTTCATCCCCTTCTTCCCAGGAAAATGCTTCAGCTTTATTTTTCCATCTGATAATAAAATAAGTTCAAACCTTTGCTGTCTCTGGCTCGATTGCGTAGTTCAGCATCCTTTTTCTCATTTGCTTCTTGTCTATTTTCTGTTTATCTTTCTTTCTTTCTTTCTTTTGTTTCTGCAGTAGATACAGCAATTCTCTCTATTCCTTTGTCTGTCCCCTTCTGTTTTATTTTTCTCTTTTCTCATCTTCCTATTCTTCCCATCTGTTCCCCTTTCACTGTTTATGCACCTCTTTTTATTACATTATCACCCTGAATTTCCTCCCCCCTCCAATTCAGTGTATTCTTTTTCATTTTCTTTTTCTCTAGTCCTTTCTTTCCCCCTTTCCTTTTCCTTCCTATCCCCCTTCTTTGCGCCCCTACTTCATAGAAACATAGAAATATGATGACAGAAAAAGACCACTTGGCCTATCTAGTCCTTCCATATGAACAACTACAGCAATCCCCTTTTTACCTTTAGAGATCCTCTGTGTTGGTCCCATGCTTTTTTGAATTTAGTTACTGTCCTCATCTCTACGACCTCCACTGGGAGACTATTCCACGGATCCACTACTCTTTCCATAAAGAAATATTTCCGCATATCACTCCTGAATCTATCTCCCTTCACCCTCATCCATGTCCTCTCGTAGCAGAACTTGCTTTCAATTGAAAGAGGCTCTCTCCCTGAACATTTATGCCACGGAGGCATTTAAACATCTCAATCATATCACCTCTATCCTGCCTTTCCTCTAAGGTGTACATATTAAGATCCTTCAGTCTGTCCTCATATGCTTTACAATGATGACCACTGATCATTTTAGTAGCCACCCTCTACACCGACTCCATCCTGTTCACATCCTTTTGAAGGTGCAGTCTCCAGAACTGCACACTATACTCCAAATGAGGTCGCACCAAAGACTTATACAGAGGCATTATCACCTCCTTTTTTCTGCTAGCCATTCCTCTCCGTATGCACCCAAGTATCCTTTTAGCTTTTGCCGTCGCCTTTTCTACCTGTTTAGCTACTTTAAGATCATCAGACACAACCATGCCTAGGTCCCACTCTTCTTTAGTGGACAAAAGTACTTCACTCCCTATACTATATTGTTCCCTTGGATTGCTGCAGCCCAAATGCATGACCTTACATTTTTTAACATTAAATCCCAGCTGCCAAATTCTAGACCATTCTTCAAGCTTAGCTAGATCCCCCCTCATGTTATCTACACCTTCCTGGGTGTCTACTCTATTTCAGATTTTGGTATCATCTGCAGAGAGGCAAACCTTACCCGACAGCCCTTCCGCTATATCACTAACAAAGATGTTAAAAAGAATCGGACCAAAGACAGATCCCTGGGGTACACCACTGGTAACATCCTTCTCCTCAGAGTGAGCTCCATTTACTTGTACTCTTGCACTCGCCTTTCTTCTTAATCCTGCTACCTCCCTTGCTTACCTACATTCCTCTTTTTTCTCTCTCCTTCCCCCCTACTCTTGCTGTCTCTTCCTCACCTCACACATTCTGTTCCTCTTCCCTCGGTGCAAAGGTTTACCCTCTCCTCTCATGGTCCCCACTCTCTCTCTCCCTACTCCTGCTGCCTCCCATTACTAGTTCCTCTATATCTGTGCTTGCTCTCTCTTCTTTTGCTCACTCACATACTTTTGTTTTTCAGCTGGATAACATAAGGAAAGATCTAAGAATGGTCTAATACTTGGCAGTTAAGATTTAATGCGAAGAAGTGCAGTGTCATGCACCTGGGAAGCAGAAATCCAGGTGAAACGTACGCGATAGGGGGAGACAGATTGGTGTGCACAGACCAGGAGAAGGACCTTGGTGTGATTATTTCTGTGGATCTCAAGGTGGCAAAACAGTGCGACAAGGCAGCGGCAAAGGCCAGGAGAATGTTGGGTTGGATACAAAGAGGAATTACCAGCAGAAAGGAAGAGGTACTAATGCCACTTATAAGTCATTGGGGAGGCCTCACTTGGAATACTGTGTTCAGTTTTGGAGACCGTATCTTACAAAGGATATAAAAAGACTGGAAACTGTTCAGAGGAAGGTGACCAAAATGATTTGGAGCTTGCGTCAGAAGACTTATGAGAAGAGACTTGAAGACCTAAATATGTACACTCTGGAGGAGAGGAGGGACAGGAGAGATATGATTCAGACCTCTAAATACTTAAAGAGAAATAATGAACAAACAAACCTCTTCCAAAGACGGGGAAACTGTAAAGCTAGAGGGCATAACATGAAGCTGCAAGGGGTAAATTGAAAGGCAATGTCAGGAAATACCTTTTCACTGAAAGGGTGGTGGATACTTGGAGTGCCCTCCCGATGGAAGTAGTGGGGCAAATACAGTGACAGAATTCAAATTGGTATGGGACAGACACAGTGGATCCCTTTACAGCAACAGGATAAAATCACAATAAACTTAACTAACTAATTTCTCAACATACATGGTTGTCCTACACAGAGCGGTGGGTTCACCCCTAAAACAAAGACATGGGGAGGGGTGGCCTGCGCGGAGCGGCAGGTGCACCTACTCTTGCCATCTTACTGAGCAGACTAGATGGACCATACTGGTCTTTATCTGCCGTCATTTACTATGTTACTATGTTACTAGTTGTATAATAGGGCTCCATGGGTAGGCATCCGCAGAGGTACCATTTTATAAAGAGAAGAGAAGCCTTTTGTTTCTTTAAAATACTAGTGTACAGTATGTGGCAGAGAATGTGCCTTGAATGTAGGTTCATGTGCAGGTGTGAATATTCATGCATATTTTATGCACATATGCATGTAGATCAAGGTTTTTTATAATCTATGATCATACATGTGAACTCCACCTGTACTCTGTCCAGCCTGACCTCCCAACTATGTATACATCTTCATGTAAAAGTGCATACTCTTATGCTAGTTGGTATTTTATAAGAGGCATTTGTGCATGTATGTGGCCACAGGTTTGGAGATGGCTTTAAAAAATTACCTCCAATGTGCCATCCAAGGCCAGTGCAAGGATGGTATTTATATACAAATATTTGATATTACGCCTTCCGTTATCAAACATCAAAGCAATTACAATATAAACAATATTAAAACAATTCAAATAATCCCCTAACTTTACCAAGCCAACCTCTCAAACATCCACACTTCCAAACAGCACAGTGAACATTAGATGTCCTAGGAAAACTTTCAGTCTTGTGTATTTTCTCAATTAACTTTTAGACCCTAGTATTCATCCCCCCACAATTTTGATAATTAAACTTAGGGGTATGTTTACTAGAGGGTGTTAAGGTAACAGATGTTATTGAGCATTAAAGGTGGTGATAAGGGGTCTTCCATGCAAAAAAGGTTCTGGGTGTGTAGGAGTTCTGGCGGTAAGGGTTCAAAGACCTGCTTAATGTGTGCTAAGAGGATACCAGGTGTTAAGGTGGCAAGCATGCACCTTAATGCCTGAAAACACCTATAATGCCTATAATGCTTCATAAGAGAGCTCCAGGGAAAGGCAATGTAATGGTGATGGATGTAAGGACAAATGTGAGTTGATGGACCTGACTGATCCGTGGGCACCCAACGTGGCAGTCAATAAGTGGGGTGAGCATGTGGGAGGCAGCTGTATGGATGCACTTGGGTGTTCCCATGTGAAATGCCATAAGTCAGTGAGTGGCATAGGATGGGGAAGATGTGCCCCCCAGCGGAGACAGATTCACCACGATATGTGTATGAAAAGGATGATGGAACAGGAGTGGTAACATGCAGATCAGATCAAGCACAGGAGAGGCATGTGTGAAATGCGGAAATGAGTATCTGTGTGGGTCATGGTGCAGCAGCTTGCAGGAGAAGACATGACTGCACAGGGAGGCTGAGGGCTAGGTTGAAGGAAGGATGGCGGTAGATGAGAAGGTGGTATAGGCTTGCAGCACTGATGTACCTGAGGTGCCATCTCCAATGCATTTGTACTGTGGGGGAAAAGCATGTGCCAGTGCCAGTGCCATGTGGAAGGCCTGATACCAGACATGTTGGTCTCATACCTGTCCCAGCCACCCAACCACCATAGAACTCTTCAGACAACTGTGCATACAACAACTGGACAGGAGACCCTCAAACTGACCAAATGGGGCATGTAAGGACATGATATGATCCCTGCAGTGGCCATCCAAGGGGTAGGCTGTGTCTGCAAATAATGCAGAGATGTGCTGGAGCCAAAGCAGTACAGGCACAGCCTTGAGGTAATTCTTAAATTGTGTTTTGCAAGTAGGTTGTAGCTGTATATATTTAACTGCCTTTTATCATACCTCTGTAATAGTGCAGTCAAAGTGGTGTACAGTATGATATGATTAAAGACAGATGCTTTGAGAACCTGCAGTCTGCTGCGGCAATGGAGGGTTAAGTGACCCGCCCAAAGTCAAAAGGAGCTGTGGCCAGTCTATCACGGCTGTGCCATACATAAAAAGCATCAGAGAAACATTCCTAGCAGGCACACAAGGAGTGCTAGTGGGTTAGTGGCCAGGGACTCTCCCAGAATATCTCATGCCAATGGCCAGAGTTATGGCAGCTCTATCCATGAAGGTCAAATGCAGTGATGTTTGTCTAGGCTGGTGTGGGCCTGCCACAATCATAGTGAACAGGCCAAGAATAGTTGTTGTCCTATCCATCTAGTACAACCAATCCACTATAACAAGCACAGTTAGTCTGCTCTTGCTGCCCGTCACAGGGCTGTCTCAGCCATGCACATACCAACTATGTCCAGTCTGATGGTCAGCACACACTACATGTGTACAGAGCAACCATGTACTCCCAGCAGTTGGCTCAGTGATTGGACTGCAAGGACAGGGAGAGCACCCACATCACTGGAGCTTGTTGCTATATTAGCACTATGTGGATACATAGTTGTGCCAACCTATTTAGAGACCTTCATAATATTGATCCCATGGCTCTCTCTTCCACCATTTCTACATCTCTCTCCTCCATTTTATCCTCCAAGTCCGTCAGCGAGGCATTATCTTTATACAATGCTACACTATCCTCTGCCCTTGACACTCTTGCCCCTCCCACCCCACGTCCTGTTAAACGATCTACTCCCCAACCCTGGCTTTCTCCCGCAATCCGCTACCTACACATCTGTGCACGTTCCGCCGAACGAGCTTGGTCCAAATCCCGCTCCCCGGAAGATCTTCTTCACTTCAAATTCATGCTTGGCTCCTTCCAGTCAACATTAGCACTTGCCAAACAAGACTACTACATCCATCTGACCAACTCCCTTGCCTCTGATCCTCGCCGTCTCTTTAATACCCTCAACTCCCTCCTCAAGGTCCTCCACCCCCGATTCCACCCTCCCTTTCTGCCCAAACCCTAGACGACTATTTCCACAACAAAATCCACAGAATTACCCTCCAATTACCTACCCCCTCATCTACCTCCCCTCCCCATATGTCTCCTCCCCCATCCATACTCCCGCTGCCACCCTCTCCTCCTACCCTCCGATCTCTGAAGAAGAAACCACACTCCTCCAAATCCACTACCTGTTCATCAGACCCTATCCCAACCCATCTCCTACGTTCCATCTTCCACACCATTGTCCCCCCCATCACTCATATCCTCAACCTCTCACTCTCCACGGCAACTGTCCCCATCGATTTCAAACATGCTGTTGTCACACCCCTCCTCAAGAAACCCTCACTTGATCCCACATGCCCTTCTAACTATTGACCCATCTCCCTCCTTACCTTCATATCCAAACTATTGGAATGAGCAGTTCACCGTCGCTGCCTCGATTTCCTCACCTCCCAGGCCCTCCTGGACCCACTACAATCCAGCTTCCGTCCCCTACACTCCACTGAAACGGCACTCACAACAGTCACCAATGACCTGTTCCTGGCTAAATCTAAAGGTCTCTATTCCATCCTCATCCTTCTTGACCTTTCTGTTGCTTTTGATACCGTTGATCACAACCTTCTCCTCACCACCTTCTCCTCACTTGGCTTCAAGGACTCCGTACTATCCTGGTTCTCCTCCTACCTCTCCCATCGCTCATTCAGAGTATGCTCTGGTGGCTCCTTCTCCTCCCCTACCCCACTACATGTAGGTGTACCCCAGGGATCTGTCTTGGGCCCCCTCCTCTTCTCTCTCTATACCCAAGGCCTTGGCGCGCTTATCTCCTCCCATGGCTTTCAGTATCATCTCTATGCCGATGACTCTCAGATCTACCTCTCTGCACCTGATATTTCTCCAGCATCCCAGTCCATGATCTCTGCCTGTCTTTTGGACATCGCTGCCTGGATGTCTCATCGCCAATTAAAACGGAACATGGCCATGACTGAACTCCTTGTCTTTCCACCCAACTCCTCCCACCAACTCCCTCTCTCTCAGTTCAGGTAGATAGATCTACTATCCTTCCTGTGCCCTCTGCCCGCAATCTAGGGGTTATCTTTGACACCTCTCTCTCCTTCTCCGCTCATATCTAGCTTGTAGCAAAGACCTGCCACTTGTTTCTCTACAACATCAGCAAAATCCGCCCCTTCCTCCCTGAACACACCACCAAAACGCTTGTCCACTCCTTGATCGCCTCGCGCCTCGACTACTGCAACATCCTCCTCGCTGGTCTCCCCGTAAGCCACCTCCTCCCTCTTCAATCCATACAAAATTACACTGCTAGACTAATCCTCTGCCAGCCTCACCACGCTCACGTTACTCCTCTTCTCAAGTCACTTCACTGGCTCCCTGTCCAATTCCGCATTCAATTCAAGCTTCTCCTGCTGACCTATAAATGCATTCACTCTATGGCCCCTCAATACCTTTCATCTCTTATCTCCCCCTACGTCCCCGTTTGTAATCTGCGCTCCGCTAACAAATTACTCCTATCAATGCCCTTTACCCGCACTGTGAACTCCCGACTGCGCTTCTTTCACCTTGCTGCTCCATACGCCTGGAACAGCTTACCTGCATCTGTGCGCCAGGCATCCTCCCTGGCCCTCTTCAAATTCAGGTTGAAGACTCACCTCTTCACCGTTGCATTTAGATCTAACTTATGACTGTACTGTGTTCTTTTAACTAGATTGTAAGCTCTGATGAGCTTGAATCTGATGGGCAGGGACTGTCTCTTATATGTTGGCTACCTCCTATAGGTTAGCTGTGCAATGCTGCGTGCGTGGCCCTATATAAATGCTGAATAGTAGTAGTAGTAGTAGTAATAGTAGTAGTGCTATGGTCACAGCTCAGTCAGAGTGAGAGTGCCCTCTCAGCATGAAATTCTGTAGCCATCCAGGCCATGCACATGGCAGATGTGCACTACAAAGTCTCAGCCATTGACCCTACCTCTGATGCATACATATCCTGGCCAAACCGCTCTGTTTAAGGCCATACACACAGTCCTCGGCTCCTCATCATGCACATTTGAAGATTAATGCTGGGAACAGCTTTTGCAATGTGAGGCACAGTGCAGTGCAGAAGGCCACAATACTCTAGAGACAAACACATCACCATGCTGTGCAAAAATGGTGATGGTTGGCATTCCTGCTTGCCATGTCAGTCTCCTTAGCTGCTCAGAAATTGTTACCCTGTGCTCATTGTGCAGGCACTATCATCGTACTCTGAAATACTTGCCCTGTTGTTAATGCCTGCTCAGTGTGTTGGTGCTATCAGTCTGCCCTTCCATCTAACCATGGATAATACAGCCTGTTTGTGCAGGTGATGGCTGTATGGACCATTGCTAGATGATTTGTTGGGGGCTGCACATGCTGGTTTACCCAGAGGGACATGCAATACATGATCCACAACTGAGTCTTGAACTTGTGACCCTCCTCTCATATACACACTGGCTAAGTGTGATGAGTCACAGAGGCACCTTATGGCTTCTATAATACATGGGTGTAGATGTGGTCATTCTCAGGGTAAATGCAGGTATGAGTAGGGATCTACCTATCTCTGCTGAGATCTCTTCAGGCCCTCTGACATACCTGTCTACCAGGTGTGGGAGGGGGACGTGTTGTCTGATATGTATGGTGCAATGGCTTTCTTTGCTGCTGGTGCAAATGACATCCCTGTCTTACACATGGGATATGTACTCTCATAGGGGCAGTCCATGAGACAGGCACACACACACACATCGCATGCCATGGCAGAAGTAGCAGAATGGCCATGCTCCCAAATACCAGGTGTGTGTTTGTGGTGCAGTCATGGCATGACCTCCCATCTTGCTGCCTGACTTGGCTGATGTGGATTCCAATGTGCCTCAGATGTCTGTTGATGACTGGGTCCTTACATTTGGAGGGGCCCCCAGTTCACACAGAGCCCCATGCCCTCAGAACACACAACAAAAACTGTTGCCCACTCGATAGTTACCTCCAATCTTTCCACTGCACCCTCCACCTTGCTGGTTTCCCTCAAAGTCATCTCTCTCCCCTTCAATCTCTTCAAAAAATCGGATCCTCAGCAAAACCTCAATATACTCATATAACCCCTCTCCTCATCTCAGTTCACTGGCTCCCCATCCATTTCCATCTTCATCTCGCACATGTGATGTGTGCTAACCTATAACTGCATCCCACTACTGCCCCTCATTACCTTTCCTCTCTCCTCTATTCCTACACCCCTTCCCATGGACTTTGCTCCTCCTCTGGCAACATCCTCTCTATGCCCTTCTCTTCCACTGCCATCCCCAGTCTTCGATCCTCTCCCCTTTCTGCTCTTTATGCCTGTCACTGGTGTCTTCTACCAGTATGTCACATCTCAGCTCTCTCTACCTCTTCAGATCCATACTGAAGGCAGACCTCTTTGGGGCTACTGTTGAATCCTTCTCTCCTGTTTTCCTGGGGTTTCCTCTCCCTATCGAACCCTTATTTCTCTTGTATTGTACTGTATGTCATCACTAAATAGTACAACTGCTATATTTGGTCAATTAACTGAGCAATCACTGCTGATATAGTATAGGCTTGTTATCTGCTCATAGATTCACCACTTTGAAACTAAAGAAAATTTTTTTTTTGTAATACCACAAAGCTAACCAACACTAGGTACAAAGGTCTCAGTAAAAAACACGCAGCTATTCGTAAGGTCTTAGAATCATCACCATTACTCTTGCTGCTGTTCACATCAATGACCCTTTTTTTTGTACCATTGTAGCTGTTATTTACTTTTTTTTCTTTTATTTCATTATGTCTATGTTCATTTATTTTTATAAAACAATTTTTAGTCCATTTTTCTTGTTTTCTTAAAACTAACTGAAGTACCTCCTCAAAAATATTGATATTATAAACTCTGATTTTACGTATGAGAGTAGCTGTACTATTAACACTTAGCTTCTTGTCCAGTTCTTCGGCCAGGGACTATCTTCCTATGTTAGTACAGCGCTGCGTATACTTTGTAGCACTTTATGAAAGATGTTTAGTAGTAGTAGTAGTGTTGTCAGCTGACAGGTAAAGTTGTGAGTGAGCATTTTGCCTCAGACATGCCCTGTTTGCCTATTGCATAGTTTGCCTTCTGTAGCGTCATGCACATATCCACTCACTATGTGTGGGTGGGGGATATCCTGATCCAAGGCCCAAACAATCTACATGGTTAACTAGACCAGTGGCATGGACCAATAGTCATTGTGGGCATTCTGCCGGCCACTCCATCCTCCCTGCCATCATGGCACAGCCACCAGTTCAGTGCTACAGGCTGCTCCTGCCTCTCCATCAGGGGATGTGTGTGTGTGTCCTGTTACATCCAACCTCAGGGGAGGGCTCAGCATGTGCTTTGCTGTCCCTGTGGCTGGAACGTGCACCATCAGGTTGACTTTGGCTAATGTGGCATTGCACCAGACACACAGAGCGGGACAGAGATTTTGTTTGCTGCAGGTGGTGGGGTGCAGCACCTGCCACCACCACCCACACAACATGCTGTCATGGCAGCATGGTTGCCGTGGGAGTCAGGCACAGTGGCAGCATGTCTACTCAGTTGGTGAAGCGGACACCTATGGAGGCAGGTCCGGCTTGGGGCAGCAGAGGCACACATGCCTGGCTGTGCTGCCCCCCTACCCAGCTGCTGCCACCACCCCCTCCCTGGCTGCCGCTGATGCCATCTTGGGAGGGAGAGGTTGACAGCCACGACAGCAGTATTTTAGAGGGTGGCTGCTTTTTGCAGTCCCGCTTAGATGTATTGCTGCTGCGGCTGACAGCCTATACCTCCAAAAATGGCTTAGGCGGCAGCAGTGGGGGGGAGGGAAGCTGGGATCTCTGACTAAGGTGCCAGGGAACTGTGGTCCGCACCGAAATTGCACATCAACCTTTCCACAGCAGCAGTCTGTCTGTGTGCTGCCACTGTCACTGTGGAGTCATGACAGACATCACTTGTTCTCTTTGTCATAAGGAATCAGCAATTCGCCCCACCACCCAACCTGCAAGTTAAAAACGCTGAACTCAAGACAAGAGACACAATTCGCTACCTAGGCATCACCCTAGATCAGCGATTGGATATGATAACCCAAGTAAAGACCGTTACCAAAGCAATATACCACAAAATACGAACCCTTCGCCACCTCCGCCCACTACTGGACTTTTCAGACTATCGAACCATATTTCAAGCCCTAGTGATCCCACACCTAGACTTCGCGAACACCATCCTCCATGGTCTTCCACAGGCAACCCTAAGCCCACTTCGGCTGGCAATGAACTCAGCTGCTAGGGTTCTTACAGGGACATCAAGATTGGAACATATAACTCCAGTAATGAAAAATCTACACTGGCTACCACTACAAGCCCGAATTCAATACAAGGTACTGGTCATGACCTTCAAGGCACTGAAGAATCAATCTCCCACACCAATCAGTAAACTGCTCAACAACACACCCAACATCAGAATCAGAAGACCTACACTACTGAACATGCTAACTGTACCTAAGCTCACCACAAGGTGCACGAAGACAACTACCAAAAGAGCTTTTTCAATTTATGCTCCGACAGCCTGGAATGATCTCCCCACTAGTATTCGATCCATATCCAGCCTCACCTCCTTTAGAAAGGCAATAAAACACCACCTTTTTCTAATTCACTATCCTGAAACCAAGCCCGAAAAACATAAGTCATTCGCACTCACCCCACACCTTAACTGCCCTAACACCCAACATGAGAATGGCTAGGTGCTCCTCTCCCTTTAGCTCTACACATTATCCCTCTTGACCTATATATGCTCACGGTAGACCTCAATGACTAGAATATTTAACTCTATGTAAATACTTTGTATATACCATGTGAATAGTTTCCCTGTTATCCCAGTTTTGATGATGCCTTGTTCTATGTAAGCACATTGTGATATTTAATGCATTGTTGCACTGTTCAGTTTTAATGTAAACCGCGCTGATCTCAATAGCGCGGTATATAAAAAATAAAAATAAATAAAATAAAAAATAAAAAATCACAGTTGTGACCCCTGGGCAGTTGCCTAGTCAGACTTGTGCATCTGCAACCCCCACTGCATCACCCATATGGTACCTCCTCTGCCCCATTTGCAACATCAACATAGTGCCTTTTCATACTTGGGCACTGTGCTTTTGCTGCTAATGGAGCACTACTATCACTGTGTTGGTTTCCCCTGTGTGTGGAACGCATTGCACACATCAGAATAGGTTCTCTCCACATCAAAATAGATCCATTCTGTGAGGTTTTACTTGGCATTAGGGTTCTCTGCGATGAGGGTTCTAACGGGAGATTGTGCAACTGGCGATAAGGGAGCATCTGCTGTCAACGCTCGCTCTCCGCCCCATCAACGCCCACTCTCCAGCTCCTTTTCCTTTAACGCTGCAGGGTTATTGCAGCATTATCAGCCCTTTCCACAGCATTAAATGAACAAGGATGCCAATAACAGGCATTAACAGGACACTTGCTCCCTTAACACCCTTTAGTAAACATACCCCTTAGTCATAAACATCCCAACCCCATCCTTCCCAGAACAATCCTATACAAACACAGATTTAGCCATGATATGTTTGTGTCAATATACAGCAGCCACTTATAAGGGTAAATGGATGGTTTATAAATGTCCTGTTTTTCCTGCAGGGTAAACGGAAGCACTGAGAGTCTTCATGTGGCTGTTAGGGCCCATTATTTTGCTTTGTCACAACTCTTTGCTCCCCACAAGAAGCTGCTGCCATAAGCAATTGCCTAGCCTGCCTAGTGGTTGGGATGGTTCTGGTACAATCCCCCAAATTTTTAGATCCCCTTCCAGCTCAGGGTAATCCTATTCTGCTGGTCAGGACTAGAGGCAGGAGGCAGGGAATTAATGACTGCAGCAATCAGAGAATTTCCTTCTGGATCTTACCTCATTTTCTGTTCTAGTGCTTAGGTTGCTTTTAATCTTTTCTGTCAGTGCTGTATGTGCCTGTTCCTATTCCTTATTGTTAGGAGGACTTAGCTTAATCAGGACTTTTACACCAGATAGCTATGCTCACGAACCTCGTCATATAACTATGCTGGCAATTGTTTGGTCTTCCTCTGACTTTTTTAAAACATGGGATTCTTTTTAACTGGGCTTCCAAGATAGTCTTTTTAAACATTGCCCATGCCTTATACAAACTTTTAACCTTTACCACTGTTCCTTCTAGTTTTTTTTTCAGATGTCCTCATTTTATCATTCCAACCACTATAAAAACCCCTGCTCAAGGTGAAAACCACAAATTCGTATATTAAACCCCAGCCTAAGAAAGTGAAACTTCCCTATTATTCTTTTTATATTATGTATTATTTCATTTTCCGTGTCTTTTGATGTGGCCCCATTTCGGATCAGAAATATTCTTGATCCTGCTTCAGGTTGAATGCATTCCGCAGTCATATAAGCTTTAATAACTCGATCCTGTTGAAGTTCTTAACTTTAAAAAATCAGCGTATGATGTAAAAAGAAGATGAACATGTGATTCACTACGAAAGCTTCCTAAGATTGGACCACCAAAACAGAAGCAGCCGTATAACAGCCAATGATCCAAGGGGAAACCCTCATCCTATCGGCTGAACCAGCTTAAGGTGGCAAATACTGTAGAAATTAATCCATTTAAAGCATACTGTGCCATTCCACAGTGGCATTTAAACCTGCTGGGGAAACCGTCCCCAATTTAAATATCCAACGTTGTTCAAGTTTTTGTAATTTTGAGACCCGATCTCCACCCCTCAGGTCTTCTGGAACTACATCAAGCACTCGCCAGAAAAGTTGGTCAAAAGTATGCAAAAAATGTTCCACCATCGGCGCCGATCGATTCTACGTCCGAAGGCGGGAGACATGTTCGATCAAATGAACCCTTATACTTCTGGTAGTACGGCTCACATAATGTAGCGAGCAAGGACATATAATCAAATAGACCACATAAGTCGAATCATAGTTCGTACACCACTTAGATCTATAAGTGATTGAGGTATGAACATCTATCCATGAAGGGCCCTGCAAGGCCTGTTGACAAAATACATATGTATGAAATAATACATAATATAATATAAAAAGAATAATAGGGAAGTTTCACTTTCTTAGGCTGGGGTTTAATATACTCATTTTATCATAACATTTTTTTAAGTTAAATACTACTGCAATAGTTTTGCTTATGGGGATTTTTACTAAAGTAAACTAAGCAGTTAGTGCAAGGTGTTCATGCATTCTGATCATTAGTGGGCCTGTGCTAATGACTACTCATAAACCCCACACAGTTAAAATCATACACTAATTGCTTAGCATGAGTTGTTGCAAGAACAGGGTAGGTTATGGCCAGCACAGATAGCTAGCATGTTGTATGTTACCACATGCTGTCAGGACTTCTGATTAGCATAAGCTGCTGCCCAAACCAAATATAAAAAATATAGAGCTCATGGCTATTCAACCCCTCAGTCAGCAAGCCCTACCCTCACCACTCTATACTCTGGTACCTGATCCAATGCTCCTCCCCAATCTGATGCTCCCCAAGATTATAAGAACATAACATAAGATATGCCATACTGGGTCAGACCAAGGGTTCAACAACCCCAGTATCCTGTTTCCAACAGTGGCCATTCCAAGTCGCAAGTACCTGTCAGATTCCCAAAATTATACACATTCCATGCTGCTTGTCCCAGGGGTCAGCAGTTATGCTCTTGTATGATAATATCACATTATAAAACATCTCTTCAAATATGTCCAGCAGAGCTATCTAGTGCTTGATTTGTCCTCAGAAGTGTCATATTCTTCTGTGTATTTCCTTCAGATGCACCTCTTTTAAATATCAATTCATATGCATTTGTTTTATCCTCTCCTGGGGGGATTTTGTTCTTGCCTCTTTCCTCATGCATTCCAGTTTTGCAACATGTTATCATATTGTTTTAGATTTGATCTTATTTTTTTAATTGTTGCTAGTTTTACATATGTTGGAACATTTACTTTTATTTCTTTGACATCATGTGTGTCTCTGGTATGCAATTTGAATACATTTATGTACCTTACAATATTTATTGTTTTTATGCATATGTTCTTATTATATATGTATTTGTATTTTTTAATAAGATCTCAATTCCCCTCCTACCCAGCTGAAACATGGCCCGTGTAGGAGGGGACTTTTGGACAATGTAATAAAACCTTTTTCGAGTTATCCCATGGCTTGGCTCATCGCCCTGCTCCTATAGAGTTTGTCTTGTACACTGGAGGGTGGTTGCTTTGTTTTCTTGGTACATCTATCCACAGAACAGTTCCCCAGAAGAATTATGATTTCTCAAGGTGGGTTTGGAAAATGATCAAGCGTATCTTTTTATGTCTGTCTTTGAGCAGTGGGGTCCTCCTTGTCCTTCATCCACAAAGTCCTTCTTTGTTTAGTGCACGGCATATTGTGTGGGTTGATACCACCTTTCCAGATTGTTCCAGGTCAGCTTTGTTGTACATGGTGTTTTTCCAACAGTTTGCACTAACCCTCAAATACTTATTTGATTATTTTTTCCTTTCCTATTACATCCTGGGAGTTTCTTGACACTTCCATGAGCAGAAAACTTCTTAATAACATAGTAAGTGGTAGACACAGGAATTCCAAGATCATTGGAGATGGCTTTGTATCCCTTTGAGGTTTGATGTTTGGTGATAATGGCTTGTCTGATGGTCTCAGGCAGCTCTCTTGTCTTCACCATTGTGAAAATGGAACAGGGAGTGAATGTGGCCAGTTTAAACATTAAAGCCATCATTCATTGGTTGATTCAAGTCATGTGAGTACTAACAATTGATCACAGATACGTCTAATTTTACTGCAATGGGAATGTGGTACTTCTTTTTAAACAGATTTAAATTGATTATAAGGGTGCCAATAATCATGTCCTGGCCAATGTTCCAGTATTTTTACTATTTCCTACTATTTCCTTTTTTCAATTATTTTATTTGATAATTTTATGTGTCAGATATGTGTACATATATAGTCCAAAGCCATTTCACTGGCTTTTTTTTTTTTTTTAGGAAATATTGGACATTAAGAGGTTGAACTGTAAGGGTGTCAATGTTGACCATAACTGTATAACATTTAATAAGTTACAATTAATAAAATAGCTTAATCTATAGCTGACTTACATAACTTCCACTATTGCCCAGTCTTTAATCTCCCCTTTTTATGCAAAATGCTAGAAACTTTGGCCTTGTACAGCTTGCAGATTATCTGGAAAAAAGAAAACAACTTTCTCCATCCTCGAAAATCAGGATTCCATACTGGCCATAGCATGGAAACCATCCTTCTTTCTGTTCTTAGCAAAACTCACAAATCTCTGGACAAGGGTAACATATCTCTGGTCATCTCCCTCAACCTCTCCTCAACTGTTGATCTAGTTAGTCACTCCCTCCTCCTCTCCCGTCTGCAAGCTGCCAGCCTTCATGGCCTTGTTCTGCAATGGTTCCAATCTTTTCTCTCTAATTGCACTGACTCCGTGATCTTTGGCTCCTCCACCACCACTCTTTGCCTCCTCACCTATGGTGTCCCCCAGGGTCCAGTTCTTGCCCCTCTCCTATTCAATGTTTTTCTTGAGACTCTAACCACCTTCATTCAATAATTTGGGGTCTTGGCACATTATTACACTGGCAACATTCTTTTACTGTTTCACACACATCCAACATCCCCTGATCTCACTGATGTAAACTGTCTTTCTCGGGTTGTCCTGTGGATGTGAACAAACCATTTGTCACTATATTGTTTGTTTCAAAACATTTATACCTGTGTATAGTATGTTAGTGGTGCCTTAAAATGTTCAAAATGCCCTTGGCTAGCTGTGAAAAATAGAAAGGACACACCGGATCTGATCTCTTCCTTTTTTTTGAAACATTCAGTAATTCCTGTCTGCTTGTTGTCTTAGCTCTATGATAACCATGATTAATGCTATGTTTAGGCCGACCTCTTTCTTGAAATCTTCCTTTCATATTCTCTGCTTGTCTCTTATATACCTCCTTAGTTGAAGACAGTCTCCTCAATCATAGGAACCGAATGACTGGGAGATTATATTTTAAAATTCTAGTATGCTGACCCTGAAAATCAATTTATTTTTGTCTAAGGTTTATATGTATTGAGGTTTTAAAAAGTCTGTTTTTCTGATCATAATGTCAAAAATGGTAATTGTTTCTCCCTACAGTTGAAATCCTAAATTGTGTCTCTTTTATTTAACTAGTTAATCAACTCTGCTAATGACTTTCTTGTTCCTCCTCATATTTGTTTAATAGTTTGATTTTCTGATATCAGTGGTTAGACAGTAATAAATGTTCAAAATTTGAAACACACAAATTTGCAGTATCAGGAGCCACGATGCCCCCCCCCCCCTCCCTCCGGCGCCCATTGCAGTATCTGATTCACTGACAGAATTTGCATGAAATAAACAAAAGTCAGCCACTATTTTGACAACTTCACAAATAAAATCAACAGGTATCCTCAACCGTGTTTATCTTTGAGTTGGTGCAGTTCTGAAGGATTTAATGTGCGTTAAAAAAGTGAATGTGCATTACTGAAATTAACATGTGTTTGATGCCCAGAACCACTATATTTCTATGAGTGAAGTGGCATTTAACGCACATTAATCTTTAGTAAACATGACTCAATGACTCTGTATCAATGATTACCAATAGCAATTCTGTAGTATCTAATTTTTGGCTTCCAAGATACTAAATGCATCTAATATACGATGGGATCAAAGGATAAATAGTCTCAAGAAAACATCACTAAAAACTGGTGGTGGTGTTCCAAAATGGATTCAATTGATGATACAATGGACCCTCTAGGAAGTGAACTTAGGGACTTCTGTATCTTGGAAAGGACATAGATAGTGGCTAACACTTAGGGGTAGCCGCTACCGCCATTTAGTAAACATAACCCTTATGTTTTACTGTCAGAGATGCCTTCTCTTTAGAGGTAAAAAAGCAACATCTTATCCAGCAGCTATCTCTCTTTGACAGTCAGGGGACGGATTCATACATAAATCAAGTAAGAGTCCTATCACTATGATGTTGTTCAGTTTTTGTAACATAATTACTCATTTTGAATAATTATTTCTCCAGTCTTCTTTATCTGCTAGATTTATTTAACAATGTTGTCTTCTTTGTCATATTATGGTAAATCTTCTGTAGTTTACCCCATAGCTATACTCTTATTATTATTTATTTAAAATTCTTTATAGTCAGCTAATCAACACATATACTGGATTTCTTTCTATAAAGATTTGACAGTACATGTGGGGTATGTTTACTAAAGTGTGCTAAAGGTTAACTTGGGGTTTACCGCACAGGCAGTAGACATTAGCACATGCTAAAAATTCAGCTACACTAAAATCCCCATGCTAACCACTTAGCATGGATTGGGGCAGAGTGTGGGGATTGACTGCACATTGCAGTTAGCTTGTGTGTCACTCTCAATGTGACAGAGTAGACCCGAGGTTACTGCACCAGTGGTACTTAAGACAATTGAATAATTGCAGGGGTGGTGCTGGAGCCACATTAACACATGGGGACATATTTGCACTCTAATATTTGGGGCTGATCAAGTGGTAAACTACAGCATTTAGTAAACATACCATTTTGCTCCTGTACTTTTATCCTGCTTGACTCTATGAAATTTTTAACACATGGTGATACCTATCCACCAATTTGATTTGCCCTGTAATTTAAATATAATTTGTGCCTTGATATCTTCTCCTTCCATAAAGTCTCTGATATGTGCATTATACTGTCTTCCATTAGTGTCATGCATTGTCTTGCTCCCATATTTTTTCACTTCTAGCCATGCAAACAATTTAAAGTATGTGTTTTTATTTGTATTCATAACCTGCTTAACTATTGATAGAGGTATTATGGAATAACTCATGTTTGTCTGCTTCTTATCTAGATACATGTACAGCCCCATTTCTGATAGAATATTGAGATAACAAATCAAATGTCCATTTCAGGACATTCACAGTTCCAGTGGTATTTTACAAAAGGCTCTGCTGAACCCAGAATCTTTTGTAAAATACCTATGGGGCGAGCAAGAGGGTACATCTATTTCCCAGCGCATACAGACAGAGCAGACATTTTACAGAAATGTACATGCACAGGAAGAATGGCACCACAATGTGTCTGCACAACACTGCATACGCCTTGTAGTGCTATAGTATACAAATGATCAGTAATAGTAGTCTTTTTTTTTTTTTTTAATTTGGAAGTAGAAATTAGAAAAAAGAAAATAAAGAGAATTACTCCTTTAATCATGCTTGTAAAGTCCTGGTCAAAACAAGCTTTTAAAAATACATGCATGCTTCTGCGTTGATGAAATATCGCACGGAAGCCACTACCACCATTTATTAAACATAGCCCTATTTAAATTCTAAGAAGGGGAATTCACGGATATATTTTTGGTCTGCCCAATCCATTCCCCCTGGAAATATTTGCATCCTGGGTACTCACATTTGTAAATAGCGCAGTAACCGTAGTAACGCGGACTCGCTGCTCCTCCTTATCCCATCCCCCTACCTTTGGCCACTTCCCCCCCTTCCACCCCTCCCCCCCTTTTCATAAACACGCAAACACTAATTTTTGGAAACGTCTGGTCGCAGCTTTATTTACCATAACAGGATAACAATCAACTTTAATAACATTAACAATCCTTCTCATACCTGCGGAAGGATGCCACACCAGCCATATCACTAGCAAAGTGTGCACGCCTCTGCTTTACAACTTCCTCCCCTCACTTGGCCACCCGACTTCGCCATATCATTAGCAAAAGCCAGCCTAGGGGCTGTCCGGGTCAGGGGTACCTCACCCCGTCCCAATCTTATCCAACGGCTCCGGACCCCAGAAACCTCCGGAATCCCGCCAACTCCCCCTCCCCCAGCTGTGACACCCCTTTAATTACCCCTCTACAGGGCGGGCGGGCGGGCCACCGTCCTCCAGACCTCGCTGCCTGCCCTGCCGGCCTCTTCCGTCCTCAATCCACTGGCTTTCCCTTCACTCCCCATGCGCCAAAAGGGAGAGCCAATGGATTCAAAAAACGCTGCCGCGTCATGCCTTTTCCCTGCCCCCTTTTTCCCCCACGGGCCCGCGCGGGCTCCGCATCTCGCCACGCCCTCGGTTACAGGCGGCCGGCTCCAGGACTCCCGCCCTTGCGGCCTTGATTTCTCAAATCACCATTGACACGGGTATCTAATCTACATGTGCAGATGCTTCTGAAACGGTCTTCCTGGGCTCTATCAGGATCTTCAAAACACACAACACGCTCCTGAATGACTGTTGACTTTCCCACATGATCTACCTGAAAAGCTGTTCTGTCTCCATTTTGAACACTCCCTGAATGTGTAACCTGACTTAAAAGGCAAGTCATCAGTTCAGACTATTTCCTTGAAAAGATTATTTTTTCTTGCAGACTCTGTAGAACCTAACTTGTTGTATCATATCTGCACTGATAAAGGCCATGCTATTTTTGCATTATCTTTTTCATAAGCATTGACTTAACAGACCCCACCCTATGTAGATCTTCTATACCCTTGTAGTGTGCAAATCCAGCATTACCATTTTTGAAGCGTAAAGAAAATTGCTGCAAACTAAAATATTCAGATGAAACCAGCTTGAAAACATCTGTATCTTCTCCTTTTTCACCCATTCTAACTGATTACCTTAATGAAAGCAAGTCATACTAATATATGTGCCTGTAATTTCAAAAGAAAAATGTTTTAGAGAATCAAATACAAAACCTAGATAAATAATGTCCAGGAATGCTTCCAATAAAATATGACCTTTTACAATTATTCTTGGTAGGTATTTAAATAAAGTTAGAGATCATCTTTCATATTTCATTGTAACTGAGCATAGAGAAAGACACACTGCATTGTACTGGAGTAATTTCAGCTTTTGTGTGCCCAGAACATGTACTTTTCTAGTAATTATTAAAATATCCCCATTCATTTGCACATCTGCTAGGAGCTTTGGATGTACCGTGCAGTCTAGTAAATTGGGAATCCCATGAGAACCGTAATGTCTCAGCTGCGATAAAATGAGCAGTAAAACTATGGGGCCCTTATACTAAAGACTATTAGCTGCTTAACATGCATTTTTAACGCACGGCAACTGGCAAGCAGGAACACTAATGTAGGAGCATCCTAGTCACGGTATGCTAGAATGCACATTAACCTGTCATCACGGGATGTGATGTGGAATGCGTAGAGAACGATCATGGGGAATGCATTACCAGTAGCGCCAGATCAACTGCTGCACACTGAGTTGCAATGTGACTCAGTGCAAAGTTCACTTAATGACATCTCTATGCTCACCTTACTAGAGCACACATTAGAATGGCCCATAATGTCTTAGCTGCTGGGAACAGATTGACCAAGCCCCAGACAGCTAACACAGAGGCTTTGCTCTTAACATGTTTTGGTAACGCATATTAGGCACAAAACCTGAGCAGATTTTAGTAAAAGGACCCTTATGTGACAACTATTTATATTATATATAGGCTTATGTTACCATGCTTGCCAAATCAATTACACTACATTACATGAAGTTTAGAATATGCGTTTTCATTCTTTGTATCCAGTTTTGCTGTGCGTTTTACACAGATTTTTTTTGTAATCATTACTAATGACAGTGATGCTGATTGGTAAATAGATTTTTAAAAATTTTTGGGACTTGGCATACTTATTAAATTTGATTTTTTTTTGACCCAGAATTTTTGTCCCACTCTTATACTTCAAGTTCAATCAGAATCAGGGCTGGTATCTGGCACCATAAGCCTCAGCAGCTGAATGAGCGATTGCTGTGCCTGGAGCATAATGAAAAAAAATAATGATTGAAAATTATATTCCTCCCAGGCACAGCATCACCAGAGGAACCATTGAAACATAGGACAAAAGCCCTGGTCACCCCACATTAATGAGCCTTCATTTAGGACTACCTGGCCTTAACTAGTCTTCATTTATGACCTATCAGCACACTAGTGGGTTATGGGCTTTCGGATGTTTTGACAGTAAACATGTGGATGAGTATGGGATTTCTTATGGGCTTTTGGACTTTTTGCTCTAAAGTTAGCTGACCATGCAAATATGCTTGGTAACAAATATTTTGATGAAAATTTGCTAGTGTGTTGGTCAAGAAATGATAACTGCTCTTTCTAGGGTGTAGTTATTGTTTTTATGAAATCCGGCATGCAATTCTGTATTCATGCATCAGTTTTTAAAAAATGCATGTTTTTGCATCACAGAAGTTCATTATTTATTATAGAGACTGGCTACATTCTATGGATCATTTTGTAAAAGGATCCACCAAAGAGCAGCAAACCGCCACATGGGCAACTAGTCAGGAAACGTGGCAGGAGGTTCTAAAATTGCCTTTATTGTTCCACGGATCAGGTGTGCCAAACCCAACACAGGCCGTGTTTCATATACCACTTCCTCAGGGGTTAAGGGCTCACTATAAAACATTCATATACATGTTAAATAAAACAACAAATAAAACATATATGTTAGTACATTAAACAAATGCAAATAATAAAATGTGTTCCATCTCCACAGATAAAACAATAAATACATAAATAATTATAATGTGATAACTCATTGATAAAAGACATATATTACTGTAAATATTTAATAAAAAGCAAAATATGTTTTGGTTGTTTTTGTTTGTTTGGTTTTTTGGGGTTAATATTACTTGGACATTGGCCTCTTCCTATCCTATAAAGATATTATTTCTGGGGATAATCGTGTGAGCACATAATTAGTTTGGAAAATAGTCATGTTTATTTTATTTATTTGTTCATTTATTTATTTACATACAGTTTGCAATACATCACGCAATAGAGGCAGGTGGTTTCCACGCTTCTGCCAATCAAGGAGAGTTTTGTTTCATATTGGCTGGCTATAGTGGTAGGTTTTTAATTTACATTCTGGGTGTGTTTTAAACTTTGTCATTGCTGTTTATTATCATTTTTTAGTGGTCTCCCCAGATTCCAACGGTTTTTAGATGTTTTTATTGATTCACTCCTTAAACCCCCTTTTTTAATCATTAATTTTTAAATGTTGTTCGTTTAAGTGTATTATGCAGTATTCTTTTACTCCCATATAAGGATTAGTGCCCATGGCACATCCTTCTAATCCTCCTTGTCTCTCTTTTTCCTCCTTTTTTCGTAATTTTACTTGTTTTGATTGTCTTACATATATATACATATATTTGTGGCACGAATATTTTAAGTTTAATTCTTTTATTTTTATAATGATGTATTTGTTATTGTAATCTGCTTTTTATTAAATATTTACAGTAATATATGTCTTTTATCAATGAGTTATCACATTATAATTATTTATGTATTTATTGTTTTATCTGTGGAGATGGAACACATTTTATTATTTGCATTTGTTTAATGTACTAACATATATGTTTTATTTGCTGTTGTTTTATTTAACATGTATATGAATGTTTTATAGTGAGCCCTTAACCCCTGAGGAAGTGGTATACGAAACACGGCCTGTGTTGGGTTTGGCACACCTGATCCGTGGAACAATAAAGGCAATTTTAGAACCTCCTGCCACGTTTCCTGACTGGTCTCATTTTGTAAAAGGTCACAATATCAAAATGCCAACATTTTAGCATTTGGGGGAATTTTTGACAATAAAATTTGCATTTTAGTTCATGTGAAGTGGCTTTTTAGAAAGGGTATCCAAGTGCAATTTGCGATATCCATGGCAAAATGTGCAGAAAAATGCTGGGGATGTCTACAAGTATGTTTCAGCCTGATTATAGAAACATAGATGCCCCCAATGTGTACGCCTGGGCACATAGACATCCCCGCTACAAAAAAGTGGGGTAGGGATGTCAATTGCATGCTAATTGGCATATGGAAGCATCCATTGCCATGGCAAAACAAAAACAAGAGCCCATTAGTGTTGGATGTCAACATGGAAGCTATAGGGTATGTGTGTACCTCCTTCTCCACACTCTCCGGATCTTTGGCTGACAAAATCAGCACTTTTTTGATGTCTAGTCATGCCTGGGAGCAGGTATTAAACTTGGATGCATCTCAAGATGTGCAGGGCATTTCTGAAATCATGTGATTATGACCAACTTCTTTGGAATGGCCTGGAAACACCTTCACCATGCCACTGTTCTGATCTGGATATTCTTGTGCCAGAAACATCTTTTAACTACTTTCTGAAATGGCTCCAGGGACATCTCCATGCTTTGGACATCTGTATATCCATTTTGAGACATGCAAAGCATGAATAGGACTTCTAAAATTTGGCCTCCTAGTGTTGCCCTTATAGTAGCAATCTTAGGCCAGAGGCCATGCACCAGGGCTTTGCTTTGAATGCTGCAATCAGGCTAATAGGTATTTCTTTAAGCAACACCCATAATATTCTCCCCCCAGGAACTGTGAACCCCAGGTCTGAAGCATCCTTGCCTAACTTGGAATGCAGATGTAGGGATCAAAGTGAGAAATTCTATATGACAGTGTACAGGACTTTCCTGTTCTTCCAAGGGGCCCTTTTTATTAAAATGTGCCAAACATTTAATATGTGTTTTTTTGTGCACTAACTGCCATGGTAACTTATCGCACACTGATTCATGCACTAACTGCCGCTCATGCATTGGAGTGCTAAACAGGCGGGGTAGGGTTAGAGAGTAGGTGTGGTAAGCACATTGATATTATCTCAAGGGAATATATCTACTGTCATGAAGAAATCCCTTCAGAGCCTATAAAGATAGGGCAAGATGAGGATTTACTTTCAGAAACTGACAGGCTGTCTGAGCACATGGCTCAGTGTTTGCAAAGCAGAAGTGAACAAAGAGAGTCACGAGCTAGAGAGACACGCCCCTGCAGTGACGTATGCCCTAGCTCAGGAGGTAATGAGCTTCACCTGTTTCAGGGCAGGGCACAGCTAAGCCCTGAGAGTTACAATGATAAAAACTGGTCATTAGCTTGGAGCAAGCAGAGCCAGAGGGGGAACTGGAAGAAGAACGAGAGCCAGAGGAGGAACTGGAGTCAGAGCCAGCAAAGGAGCATGCTGACTAGAAGGAGTCAAAGAGGAGTGAGAACCAAGGGAGCCATATTCCTGAGGCCAGAAGGAAGCAACCCAGGACAGGGGTTGTCTGGCAAAGGCAGGAGAGAGAAGAATCTTCCTGAGAGGCAGGCTTGGCAAAGCTCACACGCTCCTAAGAGAGAGACAGGCTGGTTGGAGAATACCGGTACATCTGAGGGGAAAGTTAATAGGCTGAGACGCAAGCAAACACCAGCTGTGTTTAAGAACCAGTCTAACCCTGCAGAGTGGAGAGTTCCTTCCCTTTCAAAGCCAAAAGGTAGGCTTAATAATTCATACAAGTTTGAATCTAGCTATAAAGCAATTCCCTATAGTTACCAGAAAGTAGCAAACTCCCTGAACAAAGACTACAGCATATATGGTAGTTTACAACCCTGCTCAGGAGAGTGTTACCGAGAGAAACCACGTGAGCTCAGAGAAACTGTTTGTTTCAAAGATCAGGATAGCAGCTTACTGCCACACCCTGCTAGTCCTGATGCTGAGGAAATGCAGATAGACTCTGACCATAATGAAATAGTGGATGATCGGATGGACTGTACATTATCTTTGGCTGACCATGTGAATTCCCTATGCTGAACAGTGTCTGTGAGAGACGGTAAAAGCAGCAGAAGAAAAGGGAACATTTTCGTTGCTAATTGAAGCTGTTGTGATTTGTTTTGTATCAAGCACTGCACGTTTAAAGCCTGAAGCTGACAAGGCTAACTTACCTAAGTTCATGTATAATTTCCTCAAGCCAATTGTATGGCATATTTTGTCCTGAGTTATTCACTTGCATTTAATCCGCCGGGAAGGGGAAAATAAATTCTTGTCATTGCCTGAAACCACTCGACTGCAACTCATCTGTGCTCATAGGGTAAAGGGACTTACATTCCCAGAAGGCCTTGCAGAGTTAAAGCAAGCCCACGCTCTCTGAAGCAGGAACACCACAGGCAGACCAAGTCTCAGCGCCCTAGGCGTTGGGCTGGCCACCGTGAGGGTGACACTACACACTGTCAATGTTGCCGTTAGCACAGATGCGTCTAAAGTCACCTCAATAGGTGGAGTCAAGTAATAGTGCCATGCATTAGGATACTCATCCGCTTGTTTACTGTCAAAAATGTTGGTCACGCCACCACCAGTTACGGTGGAGGCTTTGCATTTAACGCACACTAAGTTTTGCAAGAAACACGTTAGGTGTAAAACCTAACATACTTTAGTAAAGGGGCCCCTAAGCAAACTGACTACAATCCATCACTGTGTTCACTATATATCTCCTGGAATATCCCTTAAGCTGATGCCATGGCTCACTTCTGAGCTTTCATAAAAGCACTGGCCATGAAAACTCATTGGTATCCAGTGGATGTGTATACATTCCTATGAATAGTGTATGAACAAATGTTTAATAACTATGCAGTCAGGCAAATGGCTTTCTTTATATGTTTATTATGCCCAATGGACCTTTAAATTAAAAATAATTGCATTCAACAATGCATCTTTTTACAATTTAGATTAGCCTTGTTATTGGTAATCAAATTTCTGATTCTAATCAAAGGTTACTTAGCAGAAGACTGCTTTTTCATTACTTTTTACATTATTTAGTAAATGAACATTTTTTCTTTGTTTCCCCAAAGTCTATAGTCTTCAAAACAAAATCTCTATTTTAATGCTGAAGTATCGTTTTTCTCTCTCCTTCAGACAGACATACACATATGTAAGATTTAAACTGCTTAGTACACATGCAGTATTTTTCTAATAGGAAAATATGGTATACATTGACTAGGCATGTTCTGATGTGAGTTAAAATAAATCTGAGTTTCAGGCTTAAATAATCTTTTGGCCTGTAACATTAATGTTGTCCATTCAGTACTGAATTTTTCTTTTCTACATGATCACTGTCCTTTCCTTGTGTATGCTTTGAGATCATGTTTATGTTTATTGGAGCATTTGATATATTGCCTGTACCGAAGTGTCTAGGCGGTTTACAAATTAAAAGTGCTACATGCAATGTCAGAATGGAGAAAGGAACGCCAATATCAAGACAGGAAAGGAAAGAGAGGAGGTGAAGATTGGCAGAGCGTAGGGGGGGGGGGGGCTAGAGTAGTGAGGCCTAGAGGTCAGGGCCCAGGAAGAGGGGGAGATTAAACGCAATAGAGAAAAGGTGGGTTTTCAGCAGGAAAATGATGTGCTTGGAGTTAATTTTATAAAGATGTTTCCACTGGTAAAAATGGTTTATGTGCAGAAAAATACTTTTATAAAATATAAGCATGTGTACTGTGACCCAGTAGCTCCTCAGGAACCTATGGACACAAGTGAGCATCCGGTGGTGGAAGCCGGTAATGCTAGAGAGAGCACAGATTTCTTTAGAGAAAGAAAAAAACACACTTCCAATCAAGCTAAACAGCACTCCTCGGGGGAAGGGAGTGAGGAAGCCTGTGATTGGGCACGCCCCAAAGGAAGGCGGGCAATGCAGGCCAGAGCCAGCTGCTTAAATATACAGAAACCAGGAAGTCAGAGGGTACTAGTGAAGGACTCGAGAAAAGTTCTAAAGGAAGGACTAGAAAGGAGAATAACAGGACAACTGGTTCCAGACAAGCTGAGAACACGAGAGAAGCTATCTGAGTTCCCAGAGGGAGATACAAGGATTGCAGAAGGCAAGTCTGTATGGGATTATCCTTGCTATAGAGATTCCTGTGACAAGCTGCACCTGGAAGGTACCGTGGGAGAGGATTCAGTAGAGAGAGAGAACTGCTGCAGGCAGAGGTCTTTTAACTACGCTGAAAACCCAGGGCTACAGAACCAGGCAGAGCTGTGGAAGAAGGACAGAAGGATAAGGGATTCCCCAGATGAAAAGCTTCTGTATCAGGTACCCAAGAAAAGAAGTGTTTATGCTTTTAAACCAGGCAGTCTCTGTTCCACTTTTAAAAGCACAGCTAAACAAGATGGTGGCGTCTGTTATCAGCCAAGGGAAGCTTTAAGTAATCCTGAATATTCTTTTAAGCTAGCTGATATACCTAACCTGGAAAAGGCTGAATATAATGCTTTTGATTATTCTCCTGACATTGCAAAGTTTGAATACCAAGCACCCGCGTGTAGAGAACGTTTAGGAGATAAACGTAGTCCAGCACATGTGTTTGTTCCCAGTACAAACAAACTTAAGTGGCAGCCTGAGATTGATAAGCTCAGTAAACAGTTACTCATTGAAGGGACGGGAGATCAGACATACTTGGGGAAGTTACCGGCTGAGTCACTTCTAAAGGACTTCCAAGACTTCTTAAAGCAGAAGAGAAGTTTTAATCCGGTTGTGCCAGACATTGAATGTATGGAAGAAACTTCTAACCCTGATTCTTTATTGCCCCCTGATAATGATGACATGTTAATGGACTGCTCAATCTGTTTAATTGACAGAGACAATTAAACAGCTAAGTTTTTGTACTGTTCTATGAGGTAATAGAACATTGACAATTAACCTCATTTATACAAGAAAACTTGAGTGAAGAGATTTTTCTGTTTCCTTCCTGTATGATGAAGCACATGAGAGAAATGTGTAATAATACAGCGCAACAAGCAACTAGATAAGATTCAGTTATTCCTGTATACTTTTGGATTTAATTTCTTCTGCACCGTCTGTAATTTGCATATTGAACTGCGCACTGGCAAACTAAGCCACGAGCAAATAAACCAGTTAAAATAAATAATCCTTTGCCAAGCCTTATCACTCGTCGCACCACAACACAACTACAACAATTGCCCACGGGCGTCGCAAGTCAACCCCTCTTTAGCCCTCAAGGTTAAGGAGCGGGTGGGGCTGGCTGGCAGGATGGCGTAGCAACGGCTGGATTTTTGGCAAGTTCTACAGACACAAGAAGTATCCAAAGCAGGAGCTGCAACCACCAACTTCCAGGGAAGCCCAGCAGAGGTGCTGCCGAGCCCAGCAGTGGAAGGAGTTGCAAGAGGCTGCTGAAACTTCATTGCTGACACGCTTGTATACCTCCTGAGCAAGGTAAAGGGTATCCACCCGGGGTACTGAGGATACCGGGGCCAGGGGAGATTTCCTAGTGGTGACTAGGGAAAGGAAAAAAAAAAAAAAGGAATACTTTCAGAAGGGAAAGAAACTCTGTTGTTCTAGTGATTCCGCACTTGGGTTTGTGTGTGTTTCTCTTTTTTTTTTCTCAGGTTCCAAAATGGCGTTGGACCCCAAAGAAGTGTACCACTGGATGGCAACGCAGTTGGAACGCCAGAGGGACATGTCATTGGAGGCTCAGGCGAGAGCTAACGCCAGCTTCCAGGAGCAGCAAAGACCTCTACTGGAGCTGGTGGAGAAGATGCTCCAGGAGAAGAAGCCACCGCCTGCTTCAGCCTCAATACCAGGTTCCACACCAACAGACAATGCACACGCTGTTAGTCTACAAATAGGAACAGGGTTCAATTTTGGACAATTAACAGATAGTGACGATGTGGATGATTACTTGACCAGCTTTGAGAGGGTTGCACAGCTTAGCCTGTGGCCTAAAGAGCACTGGCCGCCAAGACTGGCAGCGTCACTCACAGGCGAGGCGCTAGCCACTTACCGGGCCATGCCAGCTGAGTTAGCATGTAATTATGAAGAAATCACAAAAGCAATCAGAGAGAGGTTGGGACTCACTCCAGCAGCTTATCGCACACGCCTAAGAAGTGTGAGATTAAGGCCTGGGGAGACTCCCAAATCTCTGTGTCACCGGATACATAGTTTACTCAACAAATGGTTGAATCCAGAGAAGAAAACTGTGGAAGCTGTGGTGAATGATCTTATATTAGAACAGTACATGAACGCACTTCCTAACCGGATCCGTACTTTTCTGATTTTACAAAACTGCTCAACACCTCAGGAGGCAGTAGCGCTCTCGGAAAGGTATTTGGAGGCCGAGATTTCAGGCCAGAGAGGCGGCTCTACTTCCCAGGACTTGCAGAGGTGTAAATCAGAAAAGGGACGAGAGGATGAAAGCAGTCATATGAATATATGTATGCCTTTATGGAAAGAAAGGAAGGGTAAGCAAACATGTTATAACTGTGGTCAGCAATGGCATTTGCAAAGGCAATGTAGGGTAAAAACTGCATTAACTGCTAGCAGTGCTGTAAGAGATAGACCAGGCTTTTTGTTGTCTATTGAAGTACAGGGAATTACGACCCAGGCTTTGCTGGACTCCGGGGCAGAGTTGAGTATGCTCTCGAAGGAGTTATGGAAGGAAATAGAAGCTAAGCAGGGAGGAGAAGTGATTCAGCCTGTTACTTCTGTAAAAATAAAGTGTGTACATGGTGGAACATCCACTTACCCAGTGTATAGGTTACACGTAAGAGGGTTAGGCACATACAGGACTATCCCTTTAGCAGTTATCCCCGACCTTCCTCATGCTGTCATCTTAGGTAGGGATTGGCCTCAGTTCTTCCAGGAAATAAAGCGGGGGCTACATGAAAGGGGAGTGATGGTCTCCACTAGAGCCCAAACCGCAGCCTTAGGGGATAAAGAGGAACCCTTAGAAAGGGAGGAGCAACTCCCAGAGCAAGAGGAAGACCACACAAAGAGTCTTGGAGAAATTCTTCCTTTTGAGGATGCTTTAATAGAAACTCCAAGTACTAAAGACGGAAAGGAAAAAGCTAAGAAACGTAAAGAAAGGCAAGTACGTTCTAGGGGTAAGGCGGAAGTACAGGCCGGCCAAGAGCTGCCCTGGGTGCCCGAGGAACTAATGAACAAGTTTCCCTCGTTTCCACATGAGCAGCAGGCAGACCCTGCCCTTACCCAAGCATTTAAATGGGCCAGAGAAACTAGGGATACCTTGCCTAGGTTTTTGCTCGCTGACGGCATACTTTACAGGGAAAGTAAAAATCCATTTTCAGGAGACACTAGGAAGCAGTTAGTGGTTCCCACCACTTTCAAAAACATAGTGCTGCGCCTAGCGCATGATCATCCCACTGGGGGGCATAAGGGCAGCGAAGGGACACTTGACCAGATCCTCACTAAGTTTTATTGGCCAGGTATATATAAGGAGACGGCAAAATTTTGTGAGGCTTGCCCCTCCTGCCAAAAAGTCTCTGCAGCCCATCCCAGGGTGGCCCCCATGATTCCATCTCCTATAATTAAAGAACCTGTTCAAAGAATAGGAATGGACATAGTTGGACCCCTAGTTAAGACCCCAAGAGGATTCCGCTATATTTTAGTGATAGTGGATCACGCGACGAGATTTCCGTGGGCCATGCCACTACGGAGCACGTCAGCTAAGGTAATAGCGACAGAACTTATTAAACTTTTTTGTGAGATAGGTTTCCCGAAGGAAGTGCTCACTGACAGGGGGAGCAATTTCCTCTCCAGATATTTAGGGCAAATGTGGGATGCCTTTGGCATTACCCACATTAAAAAGGCAGCGTACCATCCCCAAACTAACGGGTTGGTCGAAAGACAAAATCAAACGATTAAGAGGATGTTACGCAGGAGCCTAGAGGGAGACATTGAAAATTGGGATACTATGCTACCCTTTATCCTTTACGCATGTCGTGAAAGGAGACAAGCGTCCTTAGGAACAGCCCCTTATGAGCTGTTATATGGCCGGACACCCCGGGGAATTTTAGACATTCTAAAAGAACAATGGGTGGAGCCGGATCCAAAGGAAGTAAGGGTACCAGGGTTTCTAAAAGATTTAAAAAGACGGCTGCGTCGAACCTCGCAGGCAGCCGAGGAAAATTTAAAGCGTAGTCAGGCTAAACAAAAATCCTACTACGATAAAAACACAAAACAACGTCAGCTAAAAACAGGGGAGAAAGTCATTGTGATGGTGTCAGGTGTCGAACCCAAATTTGAAAGTTGTTGGAAAGGCCCTTGTCGGGTGATACGTCAGGCGGGACCTGTCTCCTATTTGGTGGAGAACAGGAGAGGCCGTAAACAGGTTTACCACATTAACCTTCTAAAACCATGGCATGATAGGGTAGCCTTGGCCCAGTTAGCCACAGTAGACTCTCCCAGACAACAGTCTCAGACAAAGTGTAACCGCCTAAAGTCCATAGGTCGTATCACGAACTGTGCTGATGAAATACAGCCAGCCCGTGATAGCTTAAGGAGGGGGATCTGTGACCCAGTAGCTCCTCAGGAACCTATGGACACAAGTGAGCATCCAGTGGTGGAAGCCGGTAATGCTAGAGAGAGCACAGATTTCTTTAGAGAAAGAAAAAAACACACTTCCAATCAAGCTAAACAGCACTCCTCGGGGGAAGGGAGTGAGGAAGCCTGTGATTGGGCACGCCCCAAAGGAAGGCGGGCAATGCAGGCCAGAGCCAGCTGCTTAAATATACAGAAACCAGGAAGTCAGAGGGTACTAGTGAAGGACTCGAGAAACGTTCTAAAGGAAGGACTAGAAAGGAGAATAACAGGACAACTGGTTCCAGACAAGCTGAGAACACGAGAGAAGCTATCTGAGTTCCCAGAGGGAGATACAAGGATTGCAGAAGGCAAGTCTGTATGGGATTATCCTTGCTATAGAGATTCCTGTGACAAGCTGCACCAGGAAGGTACCGTGGGAGAGGATTCAGTAGAGAGAGAGAACTGCTGCAGGCAGAGGTCTTTTAACTACGCTGAAAACCCAGGGCTACAGAACCAGACAGAGCTGTGGAAGAAGGACAGAAGGATAAGGGATTCCCCAGATGAAAAGCTTCTGTATCAGGTACCCAAGAAAAGAAGTGTTTATGCTTTTAAACCAGGCAGTCTCTGTTCCACTTTTAAAAGCACAGCTAAACAAGATGGTGGCGTCTGTTATCAGCCAAGGGAAGCTTTAAGTAATCCTGAATATTCTTTTAAGCTAGCTGATATACCTAACCTGGAGAAGGCTGAATGTAATGCTTTTGATTATTCTCCTGACATTGCAAAGTTTGAATACCAAGCACCCGCGTGTAGAGAACGTTTAGGAGATAAACGTAGTCCAGCACATGTGTTTGTTCCCAGTACAAACAAACTTAAGTGGCAGCCTGAGATTGATAAGCTCAGTAAACAGTTACTCATTGAAGGGACGGGAGATCAGACATACTTGGGGAAGTTACCGGCTGAGTCACTTCTAAAGGACTTCCAAGACTTCTTAAAGCAGAAGAGAAGTTTTAATCCGGTTGTGCCAGACATTGAATGTATGGAAGAAACTTCTAACCCTGATTCTTTATTGCCCCCTGATAATGATGACATGTTAATGGACTGCTCAATCTGTTTAATTGACAGAGACAATTAAACAGCTAAGTTTTTGTACTGTTCTATGAGGTAATAGGACATTGACAATTAACCTCATTTATACAAGAAAACTTGAGTGAAGAGATTTTTCTGTTTCCTTCCTGTATGATGAAGCACATGAGAGAAATGTGTAATAATACAGCGCAACAAGCAACTAGATAAGATTCAGTTATTCCTGTATACTTTTGGATTTAATTTCTTCTGCACCGTCTGTAATTTGCATATTGAACTGCACACTGGCAAACTAAGCCACGAGCAAATAAACCAGTTAAAATAAATAATCCTTTGCCAAGCCTTATCACTCATCGCACCACAACACAACTACAACAATTGCCCACGGGCGTCGCAAGTCAACCCCTCTTTAGCCCTCAAGGTTAAGGAGCGGGTGGGGCTGGCTGACAGTACTGACAAGGTGGTATGTACTTATACTTGCACCATATATAGGTGTTCCTTGGGGGAAGATCAGGGACAGTGTTGTGAAGTACCTGAATGTTTATGAAATATGTGCATACATGTGTATCCAGGGGCGGCTCATGGCAATCTGCTGCCTGAGGTGAAGGATGAGATGGCGACCCCCCTCCCTCCCGTAGAGCTCCAATCAGGAACTGAACCAAACCAAAAAGCCGATTAGATTATATGAAGGAAATGCAAGATGTTTGCATACCAAGGAACTAAAAGAGAGCGAGAACCAACAGCACAGTTTATAAAACTAAATTGTAACTAATTTTTATTTTGTTATTATAAACTGCGTTATGGATCTTGTTTTTTCTTTTTCAACATATATTTTGCATCCACAGTGGGTGCAGAGCAGAACCAGGACATTCACCCACAGAATTCAATATCTTAAAAAAATCTGTTTCTAATCATCTCCAGTACCAGGCATATTGTGAACCAATACAAAACCCTACAACAAAGAGCACATCTACCATAGCATACCATATCAGCACCAACTTCCAAAACTCACATAAGGAGCCCATCTAAAAAAAAGTCACTGTAAATACTTCAGTGAGCCCTGGAACATCCATACACCTATTTGAAAAGCTAACAAGTCAAATTACTACAGTACAGTATAGATCTTTATGTACAAACTCCATGTTAACAGAACACCTGGGCTCAGTCACACACTCAGAACACAGACCCTCACCTAGTACAGAATAAGTAACCATAATTAAAGTAAACATAAAAATATGTAGTCAAAATTTTAATTGAAACCCCAAGAAGCCAGACTCCACATGCAATACAACATCAGATAAATAAGAGATGCAGTTCCCCCATACTGTGTAAAATATAAAGATAGCACTAAGTCCAATCACTAAAATTAAATAAAATTATTTTTTCTACCTTTGTTGTCTGACCATTTTATTCTCTGATTATGCTGGTCCCGATCTGAGGATTCTGCTTTCCTGTCTTCTCTTCACACTCTTTCTGTGGTCTATGGTCCATCTGCCATTTCTTATCTCTTCTTTTGTTTTCTTCACTTCCTTCCATCAGCCCATTTCTAGTTCCAGTAACCCTCCCCAGTATCATCCTCCTTTCTAGTCCTCCCCTCCCAGTACCTTCCAATGTCAACCGCCTTGCATTCCCACGACTGCCACTAGTGGCCATTCCCTTCCAGTCCCCCTCCTCCCCTACTGTCCAGGCCTTTCTAGTCCAAATCCCATCCCAGGTATCAGCTCACGTCCACTCTCAGTGCCACCCCCCAGTCAGCTCCCTTCCAGTCACCCTACTCTCTGTCCATCCCACTTCCAGTGCCATTCGCACATTTCAGCTTCCTTCCAGCCTCCTCCCCATTACCCAGCCACCTACCATTCCCATCCCCATGTCAGCTCCCTTCCAGTCCCCCTTCAGTACTCCCAGGTGTCAGCTTCATTCCAGCCCCCTCCTTCCCCTGCCATATCAGCTCCTTTCCAGCCCCCTCCTTCCCCCATGTCAGCTCCCTTCCTGCGCCCTCCTTCCACTGGCAGACCCTCTCAGTATGTTCTTCCTTCCAGTCCTATTCTCCAATCCCCCCCCCCGCATCAGCCCATTTGTAGCCCTAGCCCTTAGTTTTCTTCCAGGGCCAGCAGCACTCTCCTCCCCTCCCCCTTTAGCCCATTTCCAGTCCCAGCCCATTTCCAGTCCTACCCCCCCATAAGTCCATTTCCTGTCCTAGCTCCCCTAATCAGTCCATTTCGAGGCCTAACCCCACCAATCAGTCCTAGACCCCCTCCTCAAAAAGCCTATTTCCATTCTTAACCCCCCATCAGCCCATTTCCAGTCCTAGCCCTTCCCCGATCAGCCTATTTCCATTCTTAATCCCCCATCAGCTCATTTCTAGTTCTAACCCTCCCGATAGCCCATTACCAGTCTTAGCCCCCCCCCATTCCAATCAGCCTATTTTCATTCTTAACCCCCTATCAGCCCATTTCAAGTTCTAACCCCTACGGTTCAGCCCATTACCAGTCCTAGCCCCCCCCCCTCCCATCAGCCTATTTCCATTCTTAACCCCCCATCAGCCCATTTCTAGTCCTAGCCCTCCCCCTGATCAGCCCATTTCCAGTTCTAAACCCCATGATAGCCCATTACCATTCCTAGCCCCGCTCCTGATCAGTCTATTTCCATTCTTAACCCCCCACCATCCCATTTCCAATTCTAACCCCCACCCATCAGCCCATTTCCAGTTTTACCCCCCATCAGTCCATTTCCAGTCCTAGCCCTCCCCCATCAGCCCATTACTATTTCCTGTGCTACCCCCACCCCCAAGCCCAGCCCCAGCCCCAGCCCCACCCCAGCCCAACCTTCTGTAGGGAAATTGAAGAAAAAACAATCACAGAGGGCTGAGAGAGGTGATCTCTTTGGGGGCAATTTTTGCTATCCCCAAAATGTTGCCGCCTGAAGTCACCGCCTCACTCGGCCTCATTATAGAGCCGCCCCTGTGTGTATCATTCCATGATGCGACCGCACCTTGAATATTCTATGCAATTCTGGACGCCGTATCTTTATTTATCTTCAAAAAGATATAGCGTTATTAGAAAAGGAACAGAGATGAGCCACCAAAATGGTAAAGGGGATGGAAGGATACCCCTATGAAGAGAGGCTAAAAAGGTTAGGGCTCTTCAATCTGGAGAAGAGACAGCTGAGGGGCGATATGATAGAGGTCTATAAATTAATGAATGGAGTGGAACGGGTAAACGTAGATCGATTGTTTATGTCATCAAAATATAGAAAAACTAGGGGACATTCAATGAATCTACAGTGTAGCCTATTTAAAAATTATTTGAGAAAATATTTTTTCACTCAACATGTAATCAAACTCTGGAATTTGCTACTGGAGGATGTAGTAAAAGCTGTTAGTATAGCCAGGTTTAAAAAAGATTTGGACAAGTTCATTGACACCTGATTCAGAGCAGATGTAAATGTGTGTGCCAGTATTTGTGCTCTATTAGCTCTGATTCCAGAAGCCTATTTTATAAAGATACATATGCATTTATGTTGTCATTATAAAATAAACTTAAAAGAGGCATATTTTTGGGCTTCTCACATAGGCCTCCTTTTATAAAACTGAGTCTTTAATGACATAGCACTGCACACACTTGAATGAAAGCGTAGCAACTGCGAAAAGGTGATGCTCTAGTACAGTCTGAGTGGTGGTTTTGCTAGATTAGGCTTTCTTCCCTCTTCTGTTGAATTCTCTTTTGCACTGCTGCTTGTTTAAAGTTGGGCAGGCAGCATAGTATAGAAGACCATTACCAATTTAATGAAAATAGTCTGCCCACACCCTCGCTTTATAAACAAATAGCATTGCAACTTGAGAAAACTCCTTGTCTGCTTCCTGGTAAAATCTTGTTTGGCCCCCTTCTTTCTAAGGTGGTGTTATTCTTTTTTTTTTTTAATTTTTATTTGTTTTTTAGTCAATTTTAAAGTGCATGCCAGTTTTATGTAGGTTTGTGTAAACAATGGGTCGTCTTTACTAAGTGCATTTTATAGTCTAGTCAAGACAGGCTGATGATACATTTATCCAAAAAACAGTGGATGTGATCGTGTTTGCTGATATGCAATTACAAGTTGCATTGTTATTTTCTTGTCTTGCACTACAAATAGGCAAGGAAATCTCAGTAGTTAACCAATACAAAGGACCAGAGGAAACAAACAGATCAACCACAGCCTCAAACAGCTAAATCTTCTTCAAATATAGTTTATTACTGAATCAAATATAAAAATTATATTTGATGAACATCTGGTGGTTTGACATCTGTTTTGCTTCCTCTGGTCCTTTGTATTTTCATGTTTGCACCACCTATCCTGAGTATGTGCTTAAAACACTTCAATTTCTAAAAAAAATGATAACTGTTTACTAAAGGAACCATTAAAGTCGATCCAGAAAATGAGTGAGAACTGACTGTTCAAAGCAGTGCTTGGGGGGGAGGGGGGAGGGGGAAGAGAGGCTCAGCCATTTCTGATGGAACACAATTGCATGCTCCTAAACGAGAATGATTGCTGAGGACTGTCACTATAAAGTTCTGCTTTAAAATGAGAAAGCAGGTCATATATCAGAGGAAAAATAGCATGGGTAGCTATGAAGGAAGGCTTATGGTGCCAGTTCCTGGCCTCTGTTCTGACTGAGGCTCCAGTGAAGTAAGCTATGCTATCCTTTAGTATGGCAATTTACTTATTTACTTAAGATTTTACCCTGTTAATCGTATTCTCGATGCAATAAGAAATGTTACTACCAGAAAATCAGCATAAACCACTATGCTGAAAGGTAGCACAGTATGCATGTGGCTTGCTGAATAAAAAATTGTTCCCGATATAAACAAGCCATACTAAAACTAACATGATTTTGTGATCTTCACCTAGTGTCAAATCTTGATGCTAGTTCAAGGCAAGAGTACAGATGCAACACAAGAGCAAAAGGCTGATCTGAGGTGAAGTGTTGTACTTCACCTCTGACAACCCCAGATCTTGATGGCCCAAATGAACCCCAAGACTCCCTACCCTCCTCTTCCTGACCCTCAAAAAAAGTCCCTGTTTATCCAAGAGGGGCTCTGGAACACCTCCCTAGAACCAGAGAGTAGCACTAAATGGCCAGTTTTCTCAATGGAGAAAGGTGAATAGTGGAGTACCCCAAGGATCTGTGCTGGGCCCACTGTTCTTTAAAATGTTCATAAATGGCCTGGAAATGGGAATAACAAATTAGCTGATCACATTTGCAGATGACACAAAATTATTAAAAGTTCATAAAACACAAGAGGGTTGTGAAAAATTGCAATAGGACCTTGGTAAATTTCAAGACTGGGCAAACAAATGACTCCCTATCCAATTCCACGTCCAGGTCAGGCTTCTACTACTGACCTATAAGTGCCTTCATTCGGCTGCTATTCACTACCTTTCATTTCTTATCTCTCCCTGCACCCCTCCTTGAGAACTCTTATGCCAGGAACAAACTATCTGAGTCAGTATGTCAATTTCCCTCTGTGGTCCTGTTCTAATCCTCCTCCTCCACCTCCTCCTCCTTCTACTGAGCATTTGTATAGTGCTACAAGACGTATGCAGTGCTGCACAGACACATGCAAGAGACAGCCCCTGCTCATCTGAGCTTACAATCTAGTCAAGACAGACAACACAGTAGCTGTAGACACGGGACACATCTAGAGGGAATGGTAAGGAAACACAAAGGAGACCAGGTGAGTAAAGATCTGAAAGCAGCTAAAAACTAACTACTTTGAGACTGCTTTCTGATCCCCTAGTCTCCTGTCCGTCCTATGTGTTTCCTTACCATCCTAGTCCCCACCTGCTGTGTTGTCTGTCTTGATTAGAATGAGCAGGGACTGTCTCTTACATGTCTCTGTGCAGCACTGTGTATGCTAATAGTACTATACAAATGATTAGTAGTAATAATAGCAGATGAAATGTAACGTGGGCAAGTGCAAAGTTATACACTTAGAGAAGAACAACCCAAACTATGGTTACATGATGCAAGGCTCCATATTAGGAATCATCACCCAAGAAAAAAACGTAGGCATCGTCGTAGATAAAATATTGAATCTCTCTGCCCAGTGTGCAGCAGTGGCCAAGAAATCAAATAGAATACTACAATTCATAAGGAAAGGAATGGAGAATAAAATCAAGGATATTCTAATGCCTCTGTATCGTTCAATGGTGTGATCACACTTTAAATATTGTGTGCCATTCTGGTCACCATTTCTTAAAGAGGATATAGCAGAATTAGAAAAGGTACAGAGATTGGTAAAGGAGATGGAAGGATGTTTCTATGAGGAAAGACTTAAAATGGTAGGGCTCTTCAACTTGGAAAAAAGATAGCTGAGAGGAGATGTCATAGAGGTCTATAAAATAATGAATGGAGTGTAACGGGTAAACATAGATCAGTTGTTTACTCCTACAAAAAGCAGAAAGACTAGGGGACATGCAATGAAGCTACAATGTGGCATATTTAATACTAATTGGAGAAAATATTTTTTTCACCCAATGTGTAATCAAACTCTGAAATCCGTTACCGGAGGATGTAGTAAAAGCTGCTAGTGTAGCTGGGTTAAAAATAAAAGGTTTGAACAAGTTCCTGGAGGAAAGTCCATAAACCATTATAAAAGTGGACCAGGGAAATCCACTGCTTACCCTGGGTTAAGCAATGTGGAGTCTGTGTACCTCTTTGGGAGCCTGACAGGTACTTGTGACCTGGATTGACCGCTGTTGGAAACAGGATACTGGACTTCATGGACCTTGGTCTGACCCAGTATGGTTTATTCTTTATGGTTTATTTAAACATTTAATATGCCACTTTTCTTGACAATCAAAGCGGTTTACAGTAAACATCAGAAATACAATAAATAGAAACTGGAAAAGAACACCAAAAATGTAATAGGATAGAAAGTAAGAAAGATGGAGGAGGGAATTAGTAAGGGGGGAATCCTAAACAGACCTGTCTTAAGATCAAAGGCCAGCTGGAAACCGGGGCTTATCAGGGTGTGAATTTGCTGAGGATGAAGCTAAATCGTTCAAGGCCCTCTCAAGAACAGAATTCCAAGTAACAGCCTGTTCATCAACTGAGATCAAATCAAAATCATCTGGAAAGAGCTGATCAGCAGATGGAAAAACTTGTAAAAGTGCCTTGGAGAAATGACACCTGAGAGGTAAGGGCGGATCCAACCCCTTCTGCAAAATAGAGATCCTAAGCCTGAAGGATGAGAAAGAGAGAAGAGAAGAGAACACAGAGGCGATCTGTCCAAGGATGGGGAACACCCATCAAACAAGAGAAAGAAGCCAGAGAATAGGATGAAGTCAAGAAGAGGTCGAGATTATGGCCAGCTGCATGAGTCGGAAATGGAACATACTGAACCAAGCTGAGGTCAGAGATGCTCCCAAAATATTTATCTTTTGGATGAGAGGGCTGATCCACGTGAACATTGAAGTCCCCAAGAATCAAGAGATCAGAATTAGAAGTGGTAAGATCAGCTAAGGTCTCAAGAAGAGATTCCCGTAGTTTCAAGTAAAGGGAAGGGGGCGTATAAATCAACAATATGTGGAATGGATGAAGCAAAGGAACTCACACTGGCAGTGACTCGGCATAAAATGAAGGACACAAAGATATCTCCTGGAGATTCAGAGAGTCATGGTAGGTAATAGCCACACCACCCCCAGATCTTGAGGAGCGAGATTTACAGAGAGCTGAATAACCGGGGTGAAGGCAGCGATAGAACATTGGCTCCCCACCCTCCCTGAGCCATGTTTCAGATAAGAACATCAAATCCAGTGAATATTCAATTAGAACATCAGCAATTAGAGTAGTCTTAGCTTTAACTGAGCGACAGTTTAGAAGTGTTCCCTTAAGAGAAAACGAGGAGTCAGAGGATTGAAACAATGAAGAAGTTACCAAAGTAGACTGACAAGGAACCAATAAACGGTGGGAATGAATTGAAATAAATAATGATGGAAAACAACAATGACCCCAATGAACAAGAATAGGGAAAGCCATAAGAATAAATATACAGTACAAAGAACAGAACACGGAAATTGTAGAGAAGAAGCAGCAATGGGCTGTCACACAAGGATTGGAACCACTTTCATTAAGTTGCCGGAGACGACCAAGGAACAGTTGATTGACAGGTGAGACTGAGGAGAATTCTGTGAGAAGAACACAAAGGGAAAATTTAGTGGGGAACCAGCAATATCAATAGACAACCAAATGCACATACAATAGCATAGACAGAGCAACTGCAGCATGAAAAGCTGCTATGCTGGAAATCAAACCATCAGGTGCAGGTCAAGACTGAGTAAGATACAGCTTACCGTTTTCCCTTAGGCAGCGTTCACTATTGTGGTGTTGATTCAGCTTTACAGCTATGATGAAAGTTTTTGGTTTCTACATAACAAACCTCCGACAGAGCTCCTCCCTTGTTTAGTGCCAGGCCCGTGCCTAAGGGCCATGCCCAAGGGCCCTTTGGCATGGCTCTTATTTGCAGTGACTGGTCCAACAAGCAGGGGGGATGGCTCACACTGAAGCATCAGTCAGAATGATGACATCTGATGCTATTTGAAAGTCCTCTCCCAGAGCTGCCATTTAAATTATGGCATATCTTATGTTCTTAACCTTCTAAAAAGAACCTGGTGGTCACTGTGATCCCCTACCCCCTTGAGTCTGACCCACTAAACAAGATCATGGAGGTTCAAGTGAACTTCTGACCCCTTCCTCACCCACCTCTAAAAGCTGGAGGGCAGGGGCAATACTCACTCGCTTCTGCCTTCTGTTTTGCCATCTTTCAAAATAGAAGCACCTGACCCCTAGTGGTGTATCAGGCCACATCACTAGGGGGTCAGTATGCCAAATAAGGGAAACATTGCCTAATTGGGCAGACTGATCCCTAGCAATGCATTGGAAGGCACCTCTAGGGGTAGGCAACACCATTTTAGAAGATGGCAGGAGCAAGTGGACATCATTCCTGCCTCGCAGCTTTAGAGTTAAGTATGGGGAAATTAGAGGGTCTAGTCCACTACTGGAGTCTCTCTGATTAAGGTCCTCCTTGACTTGGGCGCTTAGGCGTGAGGTGCCATAACCTGGGGTGTTTAGGCCAGGGTGTCCTGGATGAGATAGCCTAGGAGGGTCTCCAGGGGAGATCAGGGGGACAGAGAAGTCCAAGGTAGATCAGAATGCCAGAGAGCTGGGAGGTCCAAAGTCCACTTGAAGAATGTTTTTTGGAGTCCAGGGCCCACTGAACCCACCACGGAAATTTTTGAGAGTGGGATTTTGCTTGTCTCTCTGCTCATGCATTGACAGGAAGGAAGACATTCTACATGTGATGCAGTGAATGGTAATTGTTGCCATGGCAGTATGCACTTTTTTCTGACATCACACACTTTTTAATGCTGAAGTGATTTGTATGCCATTGGTTTACTGAATTCAAAGTGTGCATGTGTATACATGAAGTATACATTACATGCGTTAGAATGCAGTGTGTGGAAGCTTAGTATAGTGATCTAATGCAGTGCTTACTGCATTGAGGTCTAAGAGGGATAGTTAATAATATGTTAAGGGAAATATACAATTTATGGGCATTCTCAGGGGTGGAGTTGTGGTGGAGTGCAAAATTCTCACACATAAATTATAACATCTTATAGTTTACATATGTTCTTTAGGAATCTAAGTGTGGGCATTTACATGAGTTCGATAGCTGGCATAAGATTTGGTGCATTAAATTAACACGTGCTTTCAAGTCACTTTCGGCTAGCATTTTATAAAGAAAGGTAGGCATCTATTTTTCTTCATTAGGCTTCATTTAAGAACAATGTGTTTTAAGAAGGCAATCTGCTGAAGAATAAATACTGTCATACAAGGGCATGATTTTTAAAATGTGCAATGTTAGTGTATGGTAAGGCCGCATAATTAGCGCAGGAGGTAGTATAGATCCGCTCTGTTAAGGGCTTGGCCAGAATGTTTCCCTGCTGTTACCTCACTGTGCTAACAGTCCAGAACATCTAACATGGGTTCACTTACTGGCAGTAAGTGCAACTGCACTAATGGCATGTCATGGTTGGCATGGCCATCATTGGTGCGCTAACCACAATAGTTGCTAACATTCATATTCTCTCCTAATCTATCCAGTCACTACTCCATTCCATAAGGTGTTAGTATGAAACTTTTACCGTGCTTCCCAGGGCCGGTTCAAGAATCAGAGGCCTTCCATCCTGCCATTCCACACTACCCCCCCCCCCCCCATGCCCATAAACTGCTTCGAAGAAGGAGGGTGAAAGTAGCAGATTGTGCAAGACACAGCTCCAGAGATGATAGTTAAGTACTGCATCATGGTTTTGAAAAATTGTTGCTGCTGCAGGCCTTGGATAGGTGCAGCAGTAACGGCAATGGGCAGCAGTGGATGCCCCTGGAGGGTCCGTGCTCTGGGCAAATGCCTAATTCGCCTGATGGTAATGTTCCTGGCACTGCCCCGCGCTAACAGCGTGGTGCATTTAGCGCATGGTAAACCCCATGTTGTTAGTGCATGTTAGTAAACATGCTGCATATTGCATTAAATGGCAAAATTGTGCATTGTTTGCTCTTAATGCATCATACTTTGTAGCACAACACAAGCTAAATGACAGTGCAAAGCATGCAGGTGCATGAAAAACGTGTCATCATTGTGCAGTAGGGATGCACATTCATCGTGATTTAATTGGTTCATCTGGGCACCTGAAAAATCATGTGCACATGTATACCTACAAATTAATGCATATACAATTGATTTGCACATGCAAAAATATGGCAGCATGCAGAGAAGGTACACAGTAAAGATGAATGCATGCAAAAACATGAAAGAAAACAAATCAAAATTGCTAAAACTTCATTTTCAATTAACACTAACGACTTCCTTTGGTCCCTGAACATCACTATTATGCAATTAAATAGCACATCTTGCATTTATCCTCACAAGCTGTGTTATTGATGGAAATATGACATCAGTTTAGAGCTGGAGTTATTTTTCCTCCCCCGGGAGCATCACAACACTAACCTGTGCATTTGCCCAGGAAATCTCTTAGTGCAGCAGGTGTCTAAATTGGAACCCCCTGATCCCCCAACATCAATAACCACCCTTCACCTCCCGAAACCCCTCTCTGGCATCAAATCACCAATCCCACACACTCGAGACCCCTAAAATCATATAACCTTTCTCCTACTCTGCTGAATACCCCCCCAATAACTAACGGGGTTTTCTTGATATCTAATGGCTGGTCAGGAGCGATTCCCAGTTCTTACTGTCCTGATGTATGCCTTGGGATGTAGACGACAGGGGAATTTGGCACTTGAGAGTGTTAGGACTTTTGAGGAATAGGAGTTGTGAGATTTGGCAATAGGGAGTGGTTAAGGGTGTAGGGGGCATGGGGCATGGAAGTAATGAAACTGCAGGTATTAGGGTGGGTGGGGGCATTAACTTATAGTAATATCAGCCCCTTTTAAAGTTAGCAGGTCTGACTTAGGGCACACTATTTGAATTGTAATGACCTGGAATGCATGATGTTCCTAGGTGCATTAACACAAATTTATTTTCTTTATTTTATTTTTATTTAAAGCATTTGTAATCTACCTAGTCTCTTACAGATCAAGGTGGCAATATAAAAAACATACACATTAAAATAGATTTTTGCCATGCTAGTTTCTAAGCTGCACAAATGGAGTATCACAGATTATTGACTTGCACGGTAAATATCTCTGTCTTAAAATGTAATTTTTAAGATACTGTAGTAATTACTGGCCCAAACTGAAAAAAGGCAAGAAGATATCTGTGAAACAATGCTAGGCTAAAAATCATCACATGCAATGTTAAAAAAAAACAACTAACTTTCAAAGATATTGTATAAGAGTACAACCAAGAAGAGTAAAAGTAAAACTGAGAAACAAGAAGTTAATAATTTGCAGGAAATAAGTTGGCTAAACTCAGTGGCACTGTGGGTTCCTTTTACTAAAGCCTGCCAATTGGTTAAAATACATTTTAGCAGGCGGTAGTGGCCCAAGATGACAGCTAATGTGTGGGCATGACAGCAACTAGCCATTAATTGCCCTTCGCGTGAAGGGACAGGAAATGGTCAAGGTATGGGTGGAGTGTGGGTGTGACGAGCACATTGCAGTTAGCACGGGGATATATAGCACACACTGTCAATGCGGCATGTAGCATGGGTACACATGATCATAACTCCATTGGTGCCATTAAGTGTACTCATGTTAATTGTGCCTCATGTTAGGATATGCATTCATACAGCAATGACTGGCAACATGCTGGTGACACCCTGACACTTACTAGCAGAGGCAATGCACTTATCATGCAAGTGTTCATGGCAAACACTTGTTAAGTGCAGCTCCCTAAAGGGCTCCAATAAAAGACCTCCTATATTTTTTTTAAATGTGTTTATTTATAGGCCAAAGAAGAAACAGTAACACACCCTTTGTGCATAGGCAACTCAACATCTATGAACAACTACGACCGACGAGTGATGCAGAGAAGAGATTTGCATGAGCATTGTCTGTGCAGAAAGTGATGCACACTCAACAGCACCATGTGCATGAAAATGATACCCAAATAAGCTGCGCATATTGAAATGTGATGCTAATGAAGTCATTGCCTGATGCAGAGAAGCGCGCAGAGGAGCAAAAGGTGGTGTGCAAAGCTCAGTAGCGCCATTGTTCTATTGTCTTATCAGAAGTGATATAAAATTTCAGTGCATTTAGGAAAAGACAGTTTTGGAATGTGTGCCAGTAGACAGTCATTCCTTTGGCTTGAAAGATATTTGGTGTAGAATTTGGCATGTAGGAGATAATAGAAATGTCTTTGGCTTCTTAGACCTTGCGTGGGCAAAAGCTGCAAATGAAAAAAATAGGGAAAATGAAAGAGAACCGAGCAACAGGGACCTGGGAAATGCAGGAGAAGAAGGGAGGAAAGAAGATATCGCTGTGCCGTCCTTAGCGCGTGAAATCTATGCACATGCGTGCAGCACTGCTGGTAGAGCTTCTATTGTCTGTGCATGCGTCACCACCTCCCTTCCCACTTTACACTGAAGTTTTGTGCATACCTCATTTGCATGTGCTTCCTTTGCTCTATATCATCGTACAACGTTTGTGGTACTCAAACGCTATGAAATCGTGCACATGGCTAATGTAACTTCAACGCCAGCTTCTGCATCAACCCTTTTATCAGCTGTATATGTCTTTCTTTCAAAGACTGGCAATGTTGCATGAGAAAAGATATACTATCAGTAATGACTGCCCATCACTGCACTTCGCTGTGTTAGTCTCTCTGGATGGCTGTGGAGAGGCATAATCAATCCCAGGCTTCTTTAGACTTGAGAATGGTAATTGTCTAAACTGCATTTAGTAGTGTATCTTTAAAATAGGTACAGTTTATGGGCTGCATACCAGGGACAAATTAATTTCATTTGTTGACAATGGTGTTCTTTATGTCTACATTCGCCCAGCAGTCAGAAACAGAGGTGAAAAATATGCATATGCACAATCAGTGCATAGCAACCTTGAAAGTTTTTGTCTCTGATTTCCACAAAGCAATCTGTATGCAGGATGCATGTTGAATTGATATTTGGAAGACAGAGAGCAGTTTTAGACAACAGTATGTAGATTAAAGAGGCTTCTCAACTGACCACAGAGGGGGCCATTTGCAGAGCCATTTCCACACATAAAACTGGGGTTAATGCAGAGAATTTATTTTTCAAGAATTGCATTACAGAGACTTCAACAATTTATCAAATATTCAATCAACAACTCAGGTCATGTTGCAACTGAATTTCTACAGTAATGGTCTACTTTATGGATTTCTTTTTAAATGTATTAGTTTTATCTTGTATTAAAAAGGACATCAAATGTTTTATTTATAAGACTGAAAATGCCTTTCGTGAAAGAATCTAAAAAATAATGTAAATGGTATCAGTATTTACAGCGATATCCATACGACAAAAGCATTATTGGTGCTATTGCTTTAGAAGGAATGGGCCAAAAATACTAACGATGTTTCTCACAGAAGCATGGGGAAATTTTATAACAGAATACCTATAAAAGTCTTCAAAAATGTGCCTATTTCATATCCATTTTATAAAGGCAACATAGGCGCCTTTATAAAATAGGCTTCCAGAATTATCAGTAGTAGTGCACAAATTCTCTTACTCAGATTTAAATCTCTTTAAAACATGTGAAAGTATGGGGCACATTTACTAAGCTGAGCTAAGGTTTTGCAGGTATTGTGCATTGAAAGTTGAAATCAACAGGCGGTATCTGCAACAGTAATACACTACCTGATGGGGGCATGTAAAGCATGGCCCCAGCAGATACCACACTGATTTGGTCCCTAACATGCAACAGTGGCAATTGCTTTGAATTCATATGCATTTAACAGCACCCAATGAGGTGACATTGAGTGCGCATTTGCTAACTGCAACATTGACAGTGAAGGCGTGCAGTCAGCCACCGTTAACCATTCTGTGCAGAGATGCCCATGCTCCACCCCTACCCTGCCTATTTCCTTACCCATCACACACACACAGCATGGAATTAACATCAACCATCTGATGAAGTCCAAGCATGAGGGGAAAGTGGCAGGGGTTGTTACCTGCTGTTTGCTATCTTTGGGGACGATGCAGAAAGCCAACAATGAAGTCTCGTGCTATTAGCTAACAGCACATGACTTCAGCACTGGCATGCAGAAAGGGGCGCATATGCAAATGAGACACATGTAAAACTTTGGGGCTAAATGTCAGCATTAAACCAGGAGAGCAAGCCAAACACATGTGAATGAAGTTGGCGCAAGTATGGCATGCTGTCCCGGAGAAATAGGGTCATCTGAGGAGAAGTTTGACACTTCCCCTCAGATGATCCAGGCATCAGGGAAAACCCCCGATGCCATTAAAATACTGTTGTGGGGCCTGTGCCCCCGACTGAAACCAAATCACTGGTGGCCCTGATCCCCGCTTGCACACCCAACAAAAATAAAATCTCTGGTGATCCAGCAGCCCTGATCCCCCCCCCCCCACCCACCCAATTAAAAAAAAACATGGTAGCCCAATGGCCCCGATCCCACCCACACAATATCAAAAAAGCCCAGCAGCCTACTGCCCCCCCCCCCCAATTCTTGGGATGCACCCGGTGGGGTCAGACTACCATATAGGAAATGTCTTACATGGCAGTCTGACCTGGGATGCATTGGGCAGGGTCAGACTGCCAAATAAGGTAAAAAATGCCTTATATGGCAGTCTGACCACACCCAGTGAATGCCAGGATGCACCGCCTGGGACCAAGCACTGTCATTTTTCAGGATGGTTGTGCAGGGGTAGGAGCGCATGGGCAGTGCTCCTGCTCCAGCTTAAAGCTAATGAGAGGGGGGTGGGGTTCAGGGGCCATTTTGAAATTGGGTGGGTGGGTGAGTGAAATTAGAGGGTGAGGGTTCAGGGACCACCAGGGTTTTTTTTTAGTGAGTGGAGGGATCTGGGCCACTGGGCCACCAGGGATTGTTTTTTTAGTGAGTGGGTGGAGGAGATTAGGGTCGTTGGGCCACAGGGATTTCTTTTAAGAACATAAGAACATAAGATATGCCATACTGGGTCAGACCAAGGTCCATCAAGCCCAGTATTCTGTTACCAACAGTGGCCAATCTAGGTCATATGTACCTAGCAGTTTCCCCAAGGGACACAGGTTCCACAATGCTTGTATTGGTTCATGCATTGATATCCTGGGTCCCTTCTTAATAATGGTTTATGGACCTTTCCTCCAGGAACTTGTCCAAACCTTTTTTAAACCCAGCTACATTAACAGCCTTTACTACATCCTCCGGTAACAAATTCCAGAGTTTGATTACACGTTGAGTGAAAATTTTTTTTCTTTTATTAGTCTTAAATAGTTTATCCTGTAGCTACATTGCATGTCCCCTAGACTTTCTATATTCTGATAAGGTAAACAATCGATCTACGTTTACCCGTTCCACTCCGTTCATTAATTTATAGACTTCTATCATATCTCCCCTCAGCCGTCTCTTTTCCAGGTTAAAGAGCCCTAACCTTTTTAGCCTTTCTTCATAGGAGTATCCTTCTATACCCTTTACCATTTTGGTGGCTCTTCTCTGAACCTTTTCTAAAATCGCTATATACTTTTTAAGATACGGTGACCAGAATTGCACACAATATTCAAGGTGCGGTCTCACCATGGAACGATATAGAGGCATTGTAATATATTTTGTTTTATTTTCCATTCCTTTCCTTATCATACCTAGCATTCTATTTGCTCTCTTGGCCACCGCTGCACACTGGGCCGAGGGTTTTAACATGGTATCCACAATGACGCCTAAATCTTTTTCCTGGGTGGTGGTTCCTAATGTGGAACCTTGCATCGTGTAACCATAGTTTGGGTTGTTCTTCCCTAGGTGCATAACCTTGCACTTGTCCACATTAAATTTCATCTGCCATTTTGATGCCCAGTCTTCCAATTTATCATGATCCTCTTGCAATTTTCCACAATCCTCTTGGGTTTTAACAACTTTAAATAGTTTTGTGTCATCTGCAAATTTGATAACCTCACTCGTTATTCCACTTTCCAGGTCATTTATGAATATGTCAAAAAGCAGCGGACCCAGCACAAATCCCTGGTGTACACCACTATTCACCTTTCTCCATTTGGAAAATTGGCCATTTAGCCCTACCCTCTGCTTTCTTTCTTTTAACCAGTTCCTGATCCACAATAGTACACTGCCTCCTATCCCATGACTCTTTAGTTTTGCCAAAAGTCTCTCATGAGGGACCTTGTCAAAGGCTTTCTGAAAGTCCAGATACACTATATCAACTGACTCACCTTTGTCCACCTGATTATTCACTCCTTCAAAAAAACATAACAGATTAGTAAGACAAGATCTTCCTTGTCTAAAGCCATGTTGGCTGTCTCCCATTAGGTTGTGACTATCTACATGCTGAGTAATTTTATTCTTTATGATGTTTTCTACCATTTTTCCCGGTACTGATGTCAGGCTCACCAGTCTAGTTTCCCGGATCACCCCTGGAACCTTTTTTAAAAATTGGTGTTACATTGGCGATCCTCCAATCTTCAGGTATTAGAGATGATTTTAATGATAGTTCACAGATTACTAATAGCAGGTCTGCAATCTCGTATTTCAGTTCTTTTAACACCCTTGGATGTATACCATCCGGCCCAGGTGATTTGCTACTCTTCAGTTTATCTAATAGTTGTAATACATCTTCCCGATGTATCAATATTTCCTTCTATTCTTCCGCACCTTTAAATACCACTTCAGTCATGGGTAACATCCCTACATCTTCCTCAGTAAAGACTGAAGCAAAGAATTCATTCAGTCTCTCCGCTATCGCCTTGTCGCCTCTTAGTGCTCCTTTAACCCCTTTATCATCTAAAGGACCAACTGACTCTCTCACAGGTTTTTTGCTACGAATGTACTTGAAAAGGTCTTTACTTCGCGTTTTTGCTTCCGCAGCAAGCTTCTTCTCAAATTCTCCCTTTGCCTGCCTTAATAATGCCTTGCATTTGACTTGCCAGTGCTTGTGCTGTTTCCAGGTTTCGTCGTTTGGCTCTTTTTTCCATTTCCTGAAAGATGCTTTTTTGGCAACAACAGCCTCTCTGACCTCACCTTTAAACCATGCTGGCAGTTTTTTGGACTTCCTTCCACTTTTCTTAAAGCGTGGAATACAGCTGGTCTGGGCTTCCAAGATAGTATTTTTCAACAACAGCCAAGCCTGATGTACGTCTTTAACCTTTGCAACTGCTCCTTTTAGTTTTTTCTTAACTGTTTTCCTCATTTTATCATAGTCTCCCTTTCGAAAGTTAAAAGGTAGTACTGTGGATTTCCTTACTATCCCTCCTCCACTAATTAAATCAAAGGTGATCATGCTATGATCACTATTGCCAAGTGGCCCCAACAACCTTATCTCTTGCACTAGATCTGGTGTTCCACTAAGGATTAGGTCTAATATGGCTTCCCCTCTTGTCGGTTCATGAACCAGCTGCTCCAAGAAGCAGTCATTTATTTCATCTAGGAACTTTATCTCCCTAGCATGTCCTGCCGTGACACTGACCCAGTTGATACCGGGGTAGTTGAAATCACCCATTATTTTTACTGTGCTGTAACTTTTGTTAGCTTCCTTGATTTCTTTGAGCATTTCATCATCCATTTGGTCATTCTGGCCAGGCGCTCGATAGTACACCCCCACTGCCATTGCCTTCCCCCTTTTACATGGAATTTCAATCCATATAGATTCTACAGCAGATTTTGTTTCCTGCAAAACTTTAATCCTTTTAATGCCCTCTCTAACATAGAAAGCAACCTCTCCACCACATGCACATTTAAGCCACCTCAGACCAGGTGTAGAGGCTGATTATGTAATCCTCTACGTGTTTCTCTGCATTGAGCACAGGCAATATTAGTATGCCATTTTAATACGTGCAGCTCATTTGCCTATAATTTAAATATGCTGTTGTTGCATTACTGGGTGTTAGTTTAGGGGGGGAGGAAAGATAGGCCTTTGTATAATCGCATGGGTGCATTTCCCATGAGAGAGACTTGTTCTGTTCAAATGGAATGGAGGAAAAGTGGAGGGAATGATATCAGATTTTCATCCTAGATTTTCAGCTGGTTGCATAATGTTCACTATATGGATATTAAATGAAAATACAACAGTGAAAATAAAAGAAGGCTTTCCTTTGGATGCTTTGGTCAAGGGAGTAGAACAATGTACATACTTGACGTTACTGTGAGTATATGCTTTGTTGTGTCCCCTCTTGACTATCTGCAAAGTACACAGATGCGTTTAGCACACGTACTTTGCACTTAGCAATTTTCAAAGGGAAACACCACCACTTGGGTCCTATTTACTAAGCCACATTAGCTGTTAGGGCAGCAGTTAATACACAGTAAAAGTTAATTTGGGCTCCCTGCTGCCAGTTATCTAGTGCTTCTTATTAGACATCACATTCACTATAAACTCATCCTATTTCTCTTTAAGATAAAACCAAACCTCTCAGCTAACTCCCTTGGTTAGCTAATAAAATGGTACCCTACAACTCCCGCCCCTCAGCCATCCAGAGCATGCCTACTTAGTAACCTCACTCAGTCATCAACAATAGGCTACAACCTTCAAATCACTCTCAATAGAGTCTTCTTCTTGCATGCACTACTAATCTGGAATGAACTACAAAATGACCTAAGAGCATTCACCGACCTAAAGTACGTTTGCAAAACATTAAAAACAGAACTCTTTAGAGATGCTTTCAGATTTGCATTAAATGTAACTCCTGCTAATCCATATATCTATGAATCTCTGTCCATGTCCTACTTTCTTACATATAACTAATTGTTTCATGTTTCTTGTAACACCACCTCGAACCTTTGAAGAATACCTGGAATATAAATCAATAAACAATGACAACCTACTCCCCTCCTAATCACAACCCATCCACCTCCAATCTCTCACCAGCACTAGCATTAGTGAATGTGTCACCTCTAGCTTTCTGATTTCTCCCACCCAAATGTCAGCATCTTCCCCCCTCTCACCCTAAGATGTAAGTATCACCCCCTCCACTGAAAAGGCAGCAAATCCTCCTCCACCCTTCCAATCCCTCCCAGCACCTACCCAGGAGTATTGTTGACACATACAACAAAAATGCTTCTAAAAGTGGCTTATATCTGCATCCTCCTAACAATCATAATTAACCTAACACTAAGTCTTAACATTAAAAACTACCAGACAATTCCAATCATACATACACCAAATCGGAACAACTTCCATATTGGTCATTATTCCCCACACAATCAGACTAAAATAAACTACCACAGACTCATCCAAATAAAACAAATTAATCTACAACATACCACACAGCTTAACCACCATCACAAGTCTACATCTTTATCATGCACCCTTATAAATGCCCGATCATTGAAAAATAAAATCCCTATAATTAATGATCTACTCGCTGACTCAAAATCAGATATTCTATGCATAACAGAGACTTGGCTCACAGATACAGATACAGTTCTCCTAAATCAACTGCACAACTCAAACTATGATATCTCCTACTCACATAGAACCAACAAAAAAGGAGGTGGTGTATTGATTATGACAAATAAAAACCTAAAAGCCCAAAAAATACTAGCTAATTCAAACAACAACATGGACACGCTCATAATAAAAATAGATCACCTCAGAATCTGTTTAATTTATAGACCCCCCAACCAAAATGCTGATAGCCTCCAATCATTAATTGAACTCCTCAACTTATCATCAGAACAGAGTCCTCTAATTGTCCTAGGTGATTTCAACCTTCCCTCACTACCAACGAATGATTCTAACCTCTTTCTTGAAACAATTCAAGATCTCGAATACCATCAAGTAATAAACATACCTACCCACACCAAGGGTGGTACCCTTGATCTAGTACTACTACCTAACTTATGCTTTAAACTGTTTAATCCAGACTCTATAGAATGCGCTCAAATACCGTGGTCTGATCATCACCTTATCAAACTAAATCTCAATTACAATACCAACGACACCATAAAACACAAAAGAAATGACCATACAATTAAATTTAAAAAATTTAACGAAACTGAATTTCTGGATGCCACAATCCCTCTCCTTGATCCTTCTCCAACAACCCTGGATGAAGCAGTCAAAAACTGGCATACTACCATAAACAATGCAGCCCAAATACATCAAACTAATAAAAAATCAACCCACTCAAAAACCAAGGGCACCCCATGGTTTAATAGCACTTTAAAACAAATGAAAAGAGAGCTAAGAAAACTAGAACATAAATGGCGCAAAACCAAATCCACTATTGAGAAAGAAATATACTACAACCACCTCAAAAACTATAAAGATGCCATAGATAACTCAAAGAAAAATTACTATACTACAATCCTATCAAATTCATATAACAGACCAAGAGAACTATTTTCCATAATTACCAACCTAACAACCAACCCTCAAGATTCTAACAAGGAAATCACTGACATCTCTGCACAAACTCTAGCCAATTATTATCAAAACAAATCAAAACACTCACCAATGACCTTAGATCCTATCTACAAACCTCTCCATATGCTAAATGAATGGCCAGAATTTTACCCTTTATCCAAAATATCATTAAAGAATATCATTATCAATCTTAACACCACAACATCCTATCTAGACCCTTGTCCAGTAACCTGGATAAAAAACACACTACCAACTTCTTTCATTCATACTTCCTATGGTCAATTTATCATTACTCCAAGGTTACCTCCCACCCACCCTTAAACAAGTACAAATCAGACCAATCCTGAAGAATAATACACTTGACAAAACCTCCCCAAAATCTTACCGACCTATCTCAAGTATACCATTCTTAGCAAAAGTCATCGAAAAAACTGTACAAATACAAACACAAGAATTTCTTGACTCATCCTACCCGCTAGATGACCAACAATATGGATTTCGCCCCAAGCATGGAGTTGAAACACTCCTGACTGTTTTTACCGATACACTACTAAGAGGAATAGACAACCACAAAAAAGCTTTTATCCTCTTATTTATTGACATATCAGCCGCTTTCGATAGTGTTAACCATTCAATAATGCTTAACTACTTAAGACACATAGGAATATACTCTACAGTTCACAAATGGTTCACCTCTTATCTGAGCAATAGAACGCAAAATGTTAGAATAAGCAATCAAACTTCTGAATCATATAAATTTGAAACAGGATTACCACAAGGATCAGCGCTTTCAGCTCTACTATTTAATATATACATAAAACCAGTTTGCAATATCTTTAAGAAATATGGTGTACTCTATCATCTATATGCAGATGATATTATGATGTACATCCCATTCACTATCCCTAACATACCGTTGCAACTCCTTTCGGATTGTTTTAATGAAATAACATTATGGCTAAATGCCCACAATCTCCTAATAAACCATTCAAAAACTGAAGTGCTAATAGTCACCAAAACCAAGATTATACCCCACCAACACATATAACACTTCAAAACCAAGAAATTAAAATAAAGAATGAAGTGAGATACTTAGGAGTCATTTTAGACAAACATCTTACTCTAGATACCCATATCAGAAATACCACAAAGAAAATTTACTACAAACTTAAAATACTTAAACAACTTAGACCTCTTGTTTACATACATGATTTTATCAGTATAATCCAAGCCACTATAACCCCCCACTTTGATTTTGCGAACCTTATATTATTAGGCACATCAAAACAAAACATCAAAAGACTGCAACTCGCACAAAACTCAGCAGCTAGGATAATAACAAAAACACACTCTTATCAACATATAACACCAATTCTAGCATCCCTTCACTGGCTCCCAATTCAAAACCGAATAACATATAAAACACTAATAACAGTATTTAAATCACTATTTGATTTGACACCATCTACTTTAAGTAACTTAATTACCAAAGAACATCCAAAACCTACTCAAAGAAAAAATCAACTAAACAAACTTAAAACCCCCATAGATTTCATAAAAACAAATAAATCAACAAACAACAGAGCGTTCTCACATGCAGCCCCAACAGCCTGGAATTCCCTCCCTGTTGAACTAAGAATATTAACAGAAATTAATGAATTCCGAAAAAAACTGAAAACACACCTCTTCACAATGCACTACAACACTATAGAACAGCCATCAAAAGAATTAGACAAAGGCTAAACAGTTTTATCTACATCTCACTATAACAGAAAAGAAAACCTGCCCTATCTGCATCTGTACTACTCATAATGATTATATCCCACATAACTTGTATATGTATTTAATAATGTTAATGTACATAATGTATATAGTGTTGCACTGTTCAGTGCTATCTGTTCAACATTTCTGTTTACTGTACATTGGTTATAGTTATATGACGTTATATGTAAAACAAATCCATGATTTGTTGCCTGTTGTTATTTGTGAACCGCAGCTGATCTTTGGAAGCTGCGGTATATAAGAGATTGTTAAATAAATAAATAAATAAAATAAAAATAAAATTGTTGCAGGTATAGCATTGAAGCAGGAGAGATCCCCTTCACTCACAACTCCATTGCCATCCAGATTCAAAATGGTAGCTCTGATTCCTAGCAGTAGACTCACAAGGAGTCAAGCTGCCAAATAAAGAATGATTACTCTTATTTGAGAGCTTGACCCTTAGTGGAAGTACCACAAGATTACCAATGGAAGGCAGAGCCACCTTTGAACTCAGGTAGCAACGAGGCTGTGAACAAAGGGGGAATCTCTCCTGCTCTGAGATTATACCACCAGCAATGCCCCTGGTAAGTGCCAGAAGGTGAGGGGAAGGATTGGCTGCCTCTTAAATGGGGAGGTGGATAGAGGGGGTGATGCTGACACTCAAGGGAGAATCAAAAGGCGTGTGTGTGTTTGTGTGGGGTGATATATTTCCTAATGCTTGAGCCAGAGGGATCCGAGGAGGTCAGAGTGGACTGGATAATGCTCTTATGGGTGTTGGAGTTGTGGTGCATGTTGTCATCAGGAGCCTGGGTTGTGATCGGGAGGGGGAAAGTCATCATCATTGGAGCTGAGAGTGTCTTTGAAGGATTGGGTTGGGGTGTTTTGTTGGTTACACTATTAACACACTGGAATAAAATGAAATTTTGGGGGTTTTCTTGTTATTTTAAGTTAAAAATAAGAAACAACAGGGAAATGTAAATGGTATTTTCCAGTGTTTCAAATGAATGTGCATTCCTACTAGATATCCTTTCTATACTTAATTAATAGGCCCTTTGCTTCCAATGGCTGTAATATAGGTGGGCAAAAATACCCAATTGCATAACAAATACTATGGACCCAATATTTGAAACAGTTAATGCAGGTAGCAGACCTGCTAAGCGTGTTAATTGCACTGAACAGGATATTCAGAGACACTAATATGGTTAGTGCCACTAACTATCTGAGGGTGCTGCCGCTAGATTCCTTGATGCTAACTGGCTTGCATTAGAGAGTTATGGGGGCAGAGCGGGGCAGTGCCCGGGGATAACGTGCCAGTGACAATTTTCAGCCTCTGCCCAGTTATTCCTTGGTGGCAAAAGTTAGAGACAGTAAAGACTGGCCTATCTTTCACCAGTGAAGCTAACCGGGCGGCAACTGAATATCTACACTGACAAGTTAGCTTTCTGGCTCTCTGGCTGACCCAGATATTCAATACCCCTGGTGAGATATGGCCTTGGCATTGAATATCTGGATCTATGGTTCAGTGGCAACAGCTAGCCATTGTAATCACGGCTAGCCACTGTAACCGGGCAGCAGCGATATTCAGTTACGGCCTGGTTAGCTTTGACAGCAAAAGTTGGGACCGCCTTTTTTGTGTCTAACTTTCTCCACCAAGGGATGACCAATCAGTGGCTGAATATTGCTGCTGACCAGCTATCGATGGGTTCTGCCCCCAGAATGCTCTGATGCTAACCGGGGCATGCAGCGGCAGTACCTGTGGATATTAGTGCCATTGGATGTCCCACTTGTTGGCATTTACATGGTTTGCAAGTCTGCAAACCATATAAATGTCTTTGAATATTGGGCCCTACTTGTTTATTTAAAATAGACTTCTAAATCGGAAAAAAACTTTAAATATGTATGTTTCAATATTAATAATAAAATAGAGGAAATATTAGTTTAATATGATATCTGTTACTTAATTCCCAATATATTTAATTGCCCACCCCTAAAATTAAACACGTAGAGGCTTATTCCCTACTGGACATCCAGCCCCTGTGTGGCCCCTTAGAATCAGGACGTACAGTGGTAGACCCGATTCTGATCCTGCGGGGGTGTCTAGCCCTCGCAGGATCAGAATCGGGTCTACCGGCTTATATGTTCAGGCCGGGCCCCGATTCTGAAGGGCTACACATCCAACAGATCCCCAGCTAACTCAGCCTAGCTCAATAACGGAGCCACAGTGCCATGGCATCTCATTACCATGGCACCACAGCTCCATTACAGAGTCGTAAACGCTGGCCGCTACCGAGAAAGTCCTTTCCCTGCAGCCAGACCCTCGATCCAGCCTCCCTTAGCCAGGTCTGGCTGTGGGGAACCTCCTGAACACTCCCCTGCTTTGTCCCCCTGTTTTGCTGGCTGCCACTGCTGCTGCTACCCCACGTCTAGGTGGATTTATTCCACCATCTGATCGGCCTACCCCAGACATACAGGGCAACCTCAGAATTGGCCCTGTATGTCTAGGGTGATGGCCCGCCCACTCACTGCCCTCACTCCACCTTCCACCTGCCCCCTCCCGCCCCTGTCTAAGGCTCCTCATACAACTCCGCTGTTCGTGCAGGAAGCCTTACATGGGGATGGCAAGAGAGACAAGCAGCGGAGATATACGTCCAGGTAGGGCAAACATCCCTGCTCAGAATGACCCCCATAGAGCACAATTCGATAACGTGCATGTCCAGTCCATGGATACATTGAAATAAAAAATGGGCCCCCTTTGAACCTAATTCCACACCGGTGGATCTGGACATGCCCGTGGGGCTGAAATCGGGGAGATAGACCTGTTCGGCAGGCATTGGCAAGCGCTATTCAACTGGCCCAATGCCTTGGATGTGAATTAACATTTTGGACATCCCAGCGGCCACCGTATTCTGGAATGTTACATGTTTCAGATCCTGCCTGTCCTTGCGATGTACCAAAAGATGCCACGCCCCTCGGGAAAAACATGCTAAGCTACTCATCATAGACAATAGTTTGCTATGCACACTAGACATAAATGTCAATGAAAAATGACAGCTGCTGCAATCTAGACAATATACCAATCCCCCTCATGCCTTCAAAAGTGCTAGGTAAGCTCAGTGCACCCAATATGGTATACAAGAATGTAAATACGAATATGTATGTCAGGACATACCTTGCATCAAATGGTACATGGCATTAGGAACTGGCCCAGAGATTCCTTCCCTGGCAATCTCTACAAACACACCTTAAACTGGTAAGGATGGACCCTCACCAAGTGCAGAAAACCGCAAACTAACATTGCATGTCCCCAAGGAATGCATAATATTGCTGAGCAACAAATGTATGCCTGTTTCATGCCTATCGCCTATAAGTGCACTGATTCTGCTGCTCTGTACTACCTTTCCCCTCTTATCTCTCCTTACACCCCTCCCCGTGAACACCGCTCTTCTGTCCAATTGCTTCTATCTGTGTCCTTCTCTTCTACTGCCAAATCCAGACATTGGTCCTTTCATCTTGCTGCTCCTTATGCCTAGAATAAACTACCTAAGTCTGTATGTCAGGCTTCATCCCTAACCCCTCTCAAATCTAGGCTGAGTGCTCACCTCATTATTGCCACTGCTGGATCTGATCTTCCTAAACTCCCTTGTGTTTCCTGACCATTCCTCCTGGATGTAACCTGTTCACAGCTGCTGTGTTGTTTTCTCGATTGGATTGTAAGCTCCACTGAGAAGGGACTGTCTTTTACGTGTGTCTCTGCAGCACTGTGTATGCCTTTTAGTGCTATACAAATGATCAGTAGTAGTTGTAATAGTTGTAGTAGGACCTTTTGCCTATGACATCTGAGGCCCACCTATCTGAATACTGGCATTTCTCACAGCAGCTATACCTGTCTCATTGTGGTCTGTATACATCTATTACCTGTTAGGCAACCCTGTCTGCTTTCCACTGCTCCCCTGATTAGGCCTGTGTGGGCAAGGGAGGGAAAATTCCTGTGTCATCACACCAAGTAGTCACTCCAGATATATCACCACTCTCGCAGTTCTTAAAGACCCTGGACTGGGTAGAGATGTAGGCCTCAAGGAACAATCTGGAGAATGTTTGCACAACATCAGTCATGTCTCCCTGTCCCTGGAACAATGAATGTATGGTTGCCCTATCACACTGCTAACAATGTGTGATCTTATTAGAGTACCCTAGGAAAATAATCCAGAAGGAATCTGAATAGGTTAAGAACATAAGAACATAAGATATGCCATACTGGGTCAGACAAAGGTCCATCAAGCCCAGTATCCTGTTTCCAACAGTGGCCAATCTAGGTCATACGTACCTAGCAGTTTCCCCAAAAGACACAGGTTCTGCAATGCTTGTACTAGGTCAAGCATTGATATCCTAGGTCCCTTCTTAATAATGGTTTATGGGCCTTTCCTCCAGGAATTTGTCCAAACCTTTTTTAAACCCAGCTACACCAACAGCCTTTACTACATCCTCCGGTAACAAATTCCAGAGTTTGATTACACGTTGAGTGAAAAAATATTTTCTTTTATTAGTCTTAAATAGTTTACCCTGTAGCTTCATTGCATGTCCCCTAGTCTTCCTATATTCTGATAACGTAAACAGTCGATCTACGTCTACCCGTTCCACTCCGTTCATTAATTTATAGACTTCTGTCATATCTCCCCTCAGCCGTCTCTTTTCCAGGTTAAAGAGCCCTAACCTTTTTAGCCTTTCTTCATAGGAGTATCCTTCCATCCCCTTTACCATTTTGGTGGCTCTTCTCTGAACCTTTTCTAATAACGCTATATCCTTTTTAAGATACGGCGACCAGAATTGCACACAATATTCAAGGTGCGGTCTCACCATGGAACGATATAGAGGCATTATAATATCTTTTGTTTTATTTTCCATTCCTTTCCTTATGATACCTAGCATTCTATTTGCTCTCTTGGCTGCCGCTGCACACTGGGCCGAGGGTTTTAACATGTTATCCACAATGACGCCTAAATCTTTTTCCTGGGTGGTGGTTCCTAATGTGGAACCTTGCATCGTGTAACCATAGTTTGGGTTGTTCTTCTCTAAGTGCATAACTTTGCACTTGTCCACATTAAATTTCATCTGCCATTTTGATGCCCAGTCTTCCAATTTATCAAGATCCTCTTGCAATTTTCCACAATCCTCTTGGGTTTTAACAGCTTTAAATAGTTTTGTGTCATCTGCAAATTTGATAACCTCACTCGTTATTCCACTTTCCAGGTCATTTATGAATGTGTCAAAAAGCAGCGGACCCAGCACAGATCCCTGGGGTACACCACTATTCACCTTTCTCCATTAGGAAAATTGGCCATTTAGCCCAACCCTCTGCTTTCTATCTTTTAACCAGTTCCTGATCCACAATAGTACACTGCCTCCTATCCCATGACTCTTTAGTTTTGCCAAAAGTCTCTGATGAAGGATCTTGTCAAAGGCTTTCTGAAAGTCCAGATACACTATATCAACCGACTCACCTTTGTCCACCTGTTTATTCACACTTTCAAAAAAACATAACAGATTAGTAAGACAAGATCTTCCTTGTCTAAAGCCATGATGGCTGTCTCCCATTAGGCCATGACTATCTACATGCTGAGTAATTTTATTCTTTATGATGGTTTCTACCATTTTTCCCAGTACTGACGTGAGGCTCACAGGTCTGTAGTTTCCCGGATCACCCCTCGAACCCTTTTTAAAAATTGGTGTTACATTGGCGATCCGCCAATCTTCAGGTATTAGAGATGATTTTAATGATAGTTTACAGATTACTAATAGCAGGTCTACAATCTCATATTTCAGTCCTTTCAACACCCTTGGATGTATACCATCCGACCCAGGTGATTTGCTACTCTTCAGTTTATCTAATAGTTGTAACATCTTCCCGATGTATCGATATTTCCTTCAATCCTTCCGCACCTTTAAATACCACTTCAGTCATGGGTAACATCCCTACATCTTCCTCAGTAAAGACTGAAGCAAAGAATTCATTCAGTCTCTCCGCTATTGCCTTGTCGCCTCTTAGTACCCCTTTAACTCCTCTATCATCTAATGGTCCAACTGACTCTCTCACAGGTTTTTTGCTACGAATGTACTTGAAAAAATCTTTATTTCGCATTTTTGCTTCCGCAGCAAGCTTCTTCTCAAATTCTCTCTTTGCCTTCTTTATCAATGCCTATGGTTCCCTATGGCTAAATGTCAAAACATATCCCTGTCAATAATAAGGGACCCTCAGCATTAATACATGCTCAACAGCAACATCATTGGTCTCAAAAAATGTCTATTATGGGCATGCATTATTGCTGTTTTCACTGTTGAATGTTCTTATTCTGAGAGTTCCTTATTATTTACAGGGATGTGTTTTGACATTTAGCTATGGTGAACCCTCTCTGCGTTTGACTTCCCAATCACACTGGCACCCGATGATGCTGTGTTCATCCATGTAGTCCAGGTACTGACCAGGTTTTCATGTCCTGCCTGAATTGCAGATGAGCACACCAGGTCCCCCCATGCACCCTTAAAACACACACACACACACACACACAAAACTCTTCCCTTTCTGTCACGAAAGCATGATTCTGCCAAAAAAAAATGTCCTGAAGCTATACATAACATCATTGCATGGGGTACCAGGACTACAAATATGATCTCTGTTTCTTACCCCCCCCAAAAAATCCTTTCCTTACTCACAGCCATACTATCCCTACATCAGCAGTCCCATTTTTCTGAACATGGGAATTGTTAGTGTCCCCTAGAATGGCTCCTTTAGACAAACAGCACATTAGTGCTTAGCCTGAATAACCACTATTGCTCTTCTTACTATTTCTGTAAGGGTGTTTATAAATATGAGTATACCTTACAACATTCTCTCACCTCTGCTCCCTGTCCCTTAAGTCTGCATCTTGTGTTTTTTCCAGACTACAGTCACACCAGTTCATGACATACTTGTCACAACCATTCTTCAATATGGGCCACATTGCAGAGAAGAGCAGAATTTTTTCTAAGTCCTACCCTTATACCACGTTTCAGCAGAAATAATGTGGACGTTTCCGGGAAACAATTAATATGTACAAAGGCCTTTCCTGCATATGCTTTCTATGTTTCCACAGCTGACCATGCCCCCTTTCCACCCTTCCCGACCCATATTCTGAGATCCTCGTGCTAGCACTGTGGACGTGCATGTCACTAGTGTTTCAGAATATAGTCTGGGACGTTTTTGGCACAGAAATTTCCCCACTGCACATACAAACCCCTTATTCATGTTCTGGAATGACCCCTATAGGGTGGCATATCTACTAAAGGGATTTAATGTGCCTTAATAAAGTTAACGCGTATTAAGTGCAAGAACAGTTTTATTTCTATCGGTGCAGTGGCATCTAACGCGCATGATCCTTTAGGAAACATGCCCCATAGATAAAAGCTAATTACATGCATAAAACAGGCTTATGCGCAGAAATGACTTTTTTTTAAACTGCCCAGACTACATGTGGTTAAATGTATGTGCATACAGTTTACCCAAACCAAGTGAAGGCATTTATGTGTAGTATATACCTGGAAAAACACATGTATATGCATGGAAGGTAAGACATTCTAAATAACAGAGGTCTGTATATGGACCTTCCATGGGGTAATATTTGAAAATTAGCTTAAGTTGTGGATACTTGCTCACAGTTTATGAAGCCTGTTATAAATTTACCCGCAAAACAATTTATTTATTTATTTATTTATTACAATTTTTTATATACCGCACTATTCGGCATCAGCGCGGTTTACATTATAACACAACGACCATAACAACAAGCTGTTAGGTTTTACATCGAACAGGGGTACAAACATGGATAACAGGGGTCAACTATATACAACTATATGCATACATGAAATAATTATATGGCAATAAGTAATGATATCATAATAGGAGTAAGGGTTATTTCCTAACTGTGGCAATTCTTCTGGGGGATGTCTAGGTGGCATTGGTGGTTGGGTAGCATTGGAGGAAAAGATGGAATTTGAGTGCCTTCCTGAACTGCACTAGGTCGGTGATAGCCCTAATGTCAGGGGGTAGGGCATTCCAGCATTTAGGTACATAGAAACTGAACGCCCTGTTTGTGGTTGATATGTTGCACTTCGATGATGCCTTAGGTGTTACTAGTAGGTTTATGGCTATTGCTCTTCTGGCTCTGTTGGGGGGCACTATGTGAACAAGGTCTGTGAGTGAGGCGGAGGAAATACCCTTGATCGCCTTGAAAGCAAGGAGTAGGGTTTTAAAAATGATCCTCCCATGGATAGGTAACCAGTGAAGTTGTTTGAGAATGGGAGTCACGTGGTCACTTCTGGCGGCTCCATGTAAGACCCTTGCTGCAGCATTCATGGCCAGCTGTAATGGGGCCAATGTGGATTGAGGGAGCCCTTGAAAGATGGCGTTTGCAAAGTCGAAGTGAGGCAGAATTAGCGCTTGGTATATGGTCCGGAAGTCATCTTGGTCCAGCAGGGAGCGCAGATGTCTGAGTGTGCGGATTTTAAAATATACAGCTTTGACAATGTTGCTTATGTGGTGTTTCATATCTAGACGTTGGTCCAACGTAACTCCAAGGTACCTTATTGTTTCTTTGGTTAGTAGGTCAGCTTCCTTGACACTGACATGGGATGGAGGAGTAAAGTTGGGGTCTCTGGAGATGAAAAGAACCTCCGTCTTTTTATGTTGAATGCGTAGATTCTGTGATTGAAGCCACGCTGAGACAGCATTGAAACAGTCTATTAGTGGAGCTAGGTCCATTTGGGCTGTGGAGAACGGCATGTATAAAAGAATGTCATCTTCATATATCAAACAGCTCACGTTAAATGATCTTATGATGTTGCAGATGGGCTGCATGTAAATATTGAACAGAAGGGAGGACAACGAGGAGCCTTGAGGTACACCTTGTTTTTGATGGAAGTGTTTTGATTCCTCTGATCCAGACTTCACGTATTGCCATCTTTCTTCCAGATAGGATTCACACCATCCTAGCGCAGTGTTGCAGATGCCCTTCTCTTTCAGCCTTCCAAGGAGAATTTCGTGACTCACCGAATCAAACGCAGCAGCGATGTCTAAAAAGATGAGCACAAAACCTTGGTGGATGTTGTCTATGCCTGTGATAATAACGTTGAATAGGCTAGTAAGAAGGGTCTCGACTCCATGATATTCTCTAAAACCATGTTGGCAGTGATCTAGGGGAGCCGCGGAGTCTATGTGATTTTGAATTTGCCGTTGTACTTCCTTTTCGGTTATCTTGGCTAGGAGGGGAATGCTGGCTATTGGCCTATAAGAATCGACCTTTTGCGGGTCAAGCTTGGGGTTTTTTAATAGTGGCCTAATGGATGTCTGCTTGAGTGTTGTGGGGAAATATCCTGTTGTGAAGGAGAGGTTCATTAGGTTTGCTATGAAAGGGCTAAACACATCACGTAATTCCTTGATCCAGAAGGCTGGACATGGGTCAATCTGTGCTGTGGAGGTGTTGAGGGATGCTATGGTATCTTCTATGCATTTAGTGGAAGGTGTAGAAAACTTGTCAAGTGTGGTTAGGCCCATTGGTTCCTGAAACTGTGTTGTTGACTCCTTTTCGGTTTGAATGATCTTGGATTGCAGGTAGTCAGCGTATTCTTGTGGGTGGATCACACTGTGAGGATCGGGGGATGGTTCCTTCGAGAGGGATTTGACCAAGTTGAAGAGGTCACGTGGTTTATTCAATGATCTCTTTAGGGTGTCGGTGTGATATTGTTTCATTTTGGATGTGATTGCTTCACGATGAATTGAGAGGTGAGATTGGTAGGCGGTCTGATCTTCGATAGAGAGCGATCGGCGCCATCGGCGCTCAAGTTTACGTAGTTGCGTAAGAGAGGATCGTAGCTCAGGAGAGAACCACGGGGCAGAGCTTCTCTTCATCCTTGCTGTGGTGTTGGAGTCTGGGCGTTGTGCGATGGCATTTAAGTTGGAGTTCCATGATGAGATCAGTTCTTCAAGGTCAGGCGTAGTTTTGTTGAGGAGGGATTGTGTCTCCGATATAATGTGTTCCCTGTTAAAAGGGCGAAAGCTTCTTGTAAATGCTCGTGATGTGCTGTTCTGGTTCTTGCTTCTGTGCAGCTGCTCATTGTTGGTAGGTATCTGGATAATAATCAATTTGTGGTCTGACCACGGTACGTCAGTTACTGAAGTTTGTAGATTATGGTTTTGCTCAATGATTGGCTGAGGAGCAAATACCATGTCAAGAACATTACCCTTTATATGTGTGGATTCATTGATGATTTGCTTGAGTGCTAGTTCTTCCATGGCACCAAGGAAGGCATTTGCGTGGTTTTGGGGTAATGAAGGGAGATTGAAATCACCCATTATCCAATTAGGTTTATTGGGACTGAGGGTATTGGCAGCAAGGTCAAGAATGGTTGGGAGGTCATCTGGACAAGCCGAGGGTGTTCTGTATAACAGGTTGAGAGAGCAATACTGGTTTGCAATAGAGAGGATGTCTAGAGTGGTTGTGCTGGAGGAGTCTAATATATGGAAGTCAAGGTCTGTTTTGGTGATTATTAGCACCCCACCTCCTTTTTTGTTTTCTCTATGTCTTGTGTGTATGGAGAAATTGGGGGGTAGGAGTTGGTTGAGGATAACGTTGTCCTCCGATGATAACCAGGTTTCAGTAATCATAAGTATTTCTAGGTTGTAGAGTGAGATTGTGTCTAGTACAACAGGCCATTTTTTGCGAATAGAGCGTGCGTTAATGATGGCACATTTCAGTGGTCGGCAGCTCAGAGGTTTTTGCTGAATGGGTGTTTTAGATAACTGGAGTGCTACCTGGATAAGGTGGGAGCGGCGCGTGTGGGCGTCACTTCTTGGGTGGGAGTATGGGGGATCAGACCATCTTTTTCCGTGGCTATTCAGGATAGGGATATTGCTGAGGGACGTGTAGAGGGCCTGGGTGGCTCCAAGCCAGTGAGTGAGGAGGTAAATGCTAAAGAGGGAGGCGAAATGGATGGCCATTTTGCGAGTAGCAAGTAACAGTGAGGCACAATGTGACAATACTAGAATCAATGAGGCACAGTATAATAGTGGAACACAGTATAGTAATGAAATACAGTGGGGAGGAGGAGATATTATGCAAAATTATCGATTAATATGGGGCAGTAGGGAGGTCTGTAGAGGACTCGGCCTCAGGGTAAGTATGACATATCTATGAAATCAATTATATTCCAATCATGTCAGGGAGATATATAATGATATGCTGCAGTACTAGGATGATGCATTAACAAGATAGGATACTAGCAGCAATGAGATATCAGTGATGGGATTGGATTCTATTAGGTTACAATGTATCTTGAGAGATAAAACAGTTACACATTAACAAAGGACTATGCCAATTAGTACCTTTCTCGTGTGAGCTCAGAGGATTATAACATACTGATTCTAGTAGCTTTTTACTTTGAAGACGTTTGTGGGATCCGTTTTCATTCGGGATCTTTTCAGATGATTTCTTTGTCTCTCTCCTTCTTTTACTCTTCCTACTTTGGGGAGTTGGGGGAGTACTTGAGGCAGTGAGAGAGCAGTGGCACTTTAAGGTCACTGAATGGCGAGATTTGGGACGGGTTCGTTGAATTTGATTGCAGGACTTGAGCCGATGAATGCCTTTAGCCTGGCTTGTGTAGGTTTGCGGCCAGATATCTAGGTGCCTGTGGTGCCTCGCCTAAGGGCCACGCCAAAGGGCCCTCTGGCGAGGCCCTCAGGCGCGGGCCCGACAGGCGCGGGCACGCCTGACCGGCGGCGATTTAAACAGCAACGGTGCTGCCCCGATAGGGCAGATCGCTCACGTGGGTGCTGGTGATGGTGCTCCGGCCCGCTCTATCCCCGTCCGGGAGAGCTGCTTGCAGGGGCCGGAGTGCTGATGGAGAGATCGCTCGCCCGACCGGCGGCGATTTAAACAGCAATGGTGCTGCCCCGATAGGGCAGATCGCTCACGTGGGTGCTGGTGATGGTGCTCCGGCCCGCTCTATCCCCGTCCGGGAGAGCTGCTTGCAGGGGCCGGAGTGCTGATGGAGAGATCGCTCGCCCGACCGGCGGCGATTTAAACAGCAACGGTGCTGCCCCGATAGGGCAGATCGCTCACGTGGGTGCTGGTGATGGTGCTCCGGCCCGCTCTATCCCCGTCCAGGAGAGCTGCTTGCAGGGGCCGGAGTGCTGATGGAGAGATCGCTCGCCCGACCGGCGGCGATTTAAACAGCAATGGTGCTGCCCCGATAGGGCAGATCGCTCACGTGGGTGCTGGTGATGGTGCTCCGGCCCGCTCTATCCCCATCCGGGAGAGCTGCTTGCAGGGGCCGGAGTGCTGATGGAGAGATCGCTCGCCCGACCGGCGGCGATTTAAACAGCAATGGTGCTGCCCCGATAGGGCAGATCGCTCACGTGGGTGCTGGTGATGGTGCTCCGGCCCGCTCTATCCCCGTCCAGGAGAGCTGCTTGCAGGGGCCGGAGTGCTGATGGAGAGATCGCTCGCCCGACCGGCGGCGATTTAAACAGCAACGGTGCTGCCCCGATAGGGCAGATCGCTCACGTGGGTGCTGGTGATGGTGCTCCGGCCCGCTCTATCCCCGTCCGGGAGAGCTGCTTGCAGGGGCCGGAGTGCTGATGGAGAGATCGCTCGCCCGACCGGCGGCGATTTAAACAGCAACGGTGCTGCCCCGATAGGGCAGATCGCTCACGTGGGTGCTGGTGATGGTGCTCCGGCCCGCTCTATCCCCGTCCGGGAGAGCTGCTTGCAGGGGCCGGAGTGCTGATGGAGAGATCGCTCACCCGACCGGCGGCGATTTAAACAGCAACGGTGCTGCCACGATAGGGCAGATTGCTCACGTGGGTGCTGGTGATGGTGCTCCGTCCCGCTCTATCCCCGTCCGGGAGAGCTGCTTGCAGGGGCCGGAGTGCTGATGGAGAGATTGCTCGCCCGACCGGTGGCGATTTAAACAGCAACGGTGCTGCCCCGATAGGGCAGATCGCTCACGTGGGTGCTGGTGATGGTGCTCCGGCCCGCTCTATCCCCGTCCGGGAGAGCTGCTTGCAGGGGCCGGAGTGCTGATGGAGAGATCGCTCGCCCGACCGGCGGCGATTTAAACAGCAACGGTGCTGCCCCGATAGGGCAGATCGCTCACGTGGGTGCTGGTGATGGTGCTCCGGCCCGCTCTATCCCCGTCCGGGAGAGCTGCTTGCAGGGTCCGGAGTGCTGATGGAGAGATCGCTCGCCCGACCGGCGGCGATTTAAACAGCAACGGTGCTGCCCCGATAGGGCAGATCGCTCACGTGGGTGCTGGTGATGGTGCTCCGGCCCGCTCTATCCCCGTCCGGGAGAGCTGCTTGCAGGGGCCGGAGTGCTGATGGAGAGATCGCTCGCCCGACCGGCGGCGATTTAGACAGCAACGGTGCTGCCCCGATAGGGCAGATCGCTCACGTGGGTGCTGGTGATGGTGCTCCGGCCCGCTCTATCCCCGTCCGGGAGAGCTGCTTGCAGGGGCCGGAGTGCTGATGGAGAGATCGCTCGCCCGACCGGTGGCGATTTAAACAGCAACGGTGCTGCCCCGATAGGGCATATCGCTCACGTGGGTGCTGGTGATGGTGCTCCGGCCCGCTCTATCCCCGTCCGGGAGAGCTGCTTGCAGGGGCCGGAGTGCTGATGGAGAGATCGCTCCCCCGACCGGCGGCGATTTAAACAGCAACGGTGCTGCCCCGATAGGGCAGATCGCTCACGTGGGTGCTGGTGATGGTGCTCCGGCCCGCTCTATCCCCGTCCGGGAGAGCTGCTTGCAGGGGCCGGAGTGCTGATGGAGAGATCGCTCACCCGACCGGCGGCGATTTAAACAGCAACGGTGCTGCCCCGATAGGGCAGATTGCTCACGTGGGTGCTGGTGATGGTGCTCCGTCCCGCTCTATCCCCGTCCGGGAGAGCTGCTTGCAGGGGCCGGAGTGCTGATGGAGAGATTGCTCGCCCGACCGGTGGCGATTTAAACAGCAACGGTGCTGCCCCGATAGGGCAGATCGCTCACGTGGGTGCTGGTGATGGTGCTCCGGCCCGCTCTATCCCCGTCCGGGAGAGCTGCTTGCAGGGGCCGGAGTGCTGATGGAGAGATCGCTCGCCCGACCGGCGGCGATTTAAACAGCAACGGTGCTGCCCCGATAGGGCAGATCGCTCACGTGGGTGCTGGTGATGGTGCTCCGGCCCGCTCTATCCCCGTCCGGGAGAGCTGCTTGCAGGGTCCGGAGTGCTGATGGAGAGATCGCTCGCCCGACCGGCGGCGATTTAAACAGCAACGGTGCTGCCCCGATAGGGCAGATCGCTCACGTGGGTGCTGGTGATGGTGCTCCGGCCCGCTCTATCCCCGTCCGGGAGAGCTGCTTGCAGGGGCCGGAGTGCTGATGGAGAGATCGCTCGCCCGACCGGCGGCGATTTAGACAGCAACGGTGCTGCCCCGATAGGGCAGATCGCTCACGTGGGTGCTGGTGATGGTGCTCCGGCCCGCTCTATCCCCGTCCGGGAGAGCTGCTTGCAGGGGCCGGAGTGCTGATGGAGAGATCGCTCGCCCGACCGGTGGCGATTTAAACAGCAACGGTGCTGCCCCGATAGGGCATATCGCTCACGTGGGTGCTGGTGATGGTGCTCCGGCCCGCTCTATCCCCGTCCGGGAGAGCTGCTTGCAGGGGCCGGAGTGCTGATGGAGAGATCGCTCGCCCGACCGGCGGCGATTTAAACAGCAACGGTGCTGCCCCGATAGGGCAGATCGCTCACGTGGGTGCTGGTGATGGTGCTCCGGCCCGCTCTATCCCCGTCCGGGAGAGCTGCTTGCAGGGGCCGGAGTGCTGATGGAAATGGGGTATATGATAATCGCCCCCGTTTTACTAGAGAGAGAAGAACCCATGCTGGTCATAGGGTGGGGTGCTTTTACCCAGACCAGAAAAGGGGTGGGGTTACTTCAGGGAAGGAGGGAAGAGGACATCTGCTTCAAATCAAGTGACATTTTAAGTGGGTACACAGGACCAATGTTCCTTTAAGCAGTTCAAAGCTGCGCGGGAGTCCTCTCCTGACATTTCTGCCAGTGAGGATGGTGCTTCAGTATTGTGCTTTCAGTCAAGACGCAAAGCATAATACTGAAGCACTCTCCCTCCTGCCCTGGAAGCAGCAGGGGTGGAAGTCTCCAGTGCACCTTCAAGCTACTTAGCAGGAACTTTGCAAAGAACCTACTTTCCTATGACTGCCCCGCATTACGAAGGCAAAACTCCTAGGGATTCAAAATGACTTTGCAAACCCTGATAACTGTACCATAAAAACAACAGGGAATCTCATATACTTTTTTTTCCTCTTTATTATAAGCTATTCACATTGAATGATGAATGATACCTTCCTGTAAACTTTACTTTGGTTGCATATATTTCCCTTCCCAGTAAGTCACCTTACATTCCACTTTAAGTGCAAAATCAATGCTATCCATTTGGCATGGAAAATGTTTTATTGTTCTTAAAGATCACATATACCAATCAGTACTAACACAGTTGATATATGTGGCACCCTACTAATACCATTGAATCATCTTACTATGAACACTGTATTCATTAACAAAGTAGAGCACTGAAATGCATCATTCTCTGTGCGTTTCATTAAGTTTCTAGTTTGCACATGTGGATATTGTGAATAAAATTTACTCTGATATTATTCACAGCTTCACTCTGGAGTAAAGCCTTTCTTGCTCAATAAATCACAAAATGGTGGCATATATTCCATAAAATTGATCCAAATGTAGATGTGAAAGAAACAGAAGCTGAAAGTACATATTTTAATTTGTTTAACTAGTTTACTTTTAATTAAGATATTCCCTAAGTGAAATAGAAATGAATGAGCCTTGAACTGAGTGTGGTGGTCTCCAGAGAGCATAAATTGGATAATCTCAGTTTATATCTCCATCGTTGAACCTATATTAAAATAGGATTTAACTTTTCTACGTCTAGATTAAATTGTATGAGTTCCACGGATATTAACGTACTGCCATAAACAAGAAATAGGGAGAAAAGTCTTTGTCATTCAGAACTAGAGTTAAGTTTTGTATCTTATAATGAGAGATGTGCAAAGTAATTTGAAACAGGTTCATTGAACAATTTGATTAATCTGGAAAATGTTGAAACTTCAACAAACTGGTTTGACAAAATGTGTTTGAATAAATACACAGCAGAATCAAAATATCTGCAGCAAACTTTCTAAAAATTGGCTTTGGGTGTTTTTCAAAATTGCAGGTGTGTTAGTTTTTTTTGAAAATTTGGAGCAAATTTCACAAATCTCCTTCAAATGTTTCAAACTTCTTTTGAAAATTTCTCATATCTGTTGGTAGGGAAATCAGAAGAATTTCACCAGTAGATCTTGGAAATACACAAAATTGTGTTCAACTTAAAATAGCCTCAAATTTAATCTAGTTCAAGTTCAATGTCATTCACATCTCTAATTGTAATACATTTTGAAGGAATAATAGAACTACATAAATGGATAGGTTAATGGTTAAAGCAGTGGGATAACGACCACTTAAGGAAGCCAGGATCCAAATTTGTTGATGTTCGTTGTGACTTTGGGTACCAAAAAGAGCAAAAGTATCTGCACAACAAAGGAGACCAACAAAGCAGATACCAGGACTGACGACAATAAATAAGGATCTTGTGGGGCACAATAAACAAGATCCTTATTTATTGTCATCAGTCCTGGTATCTGCGTTGTGACTTTGGGCAAGCCACCTCAGATACAAAATTTAAGAAATGATATTCAAAACACCATGTCAGTCATGGCTCTTAAATATCAGCAGGATATTCAGTGACACTATCCAGATAGGAGCTACAATTGAATAGTCAGGCTTAGCAGTGCTATCTGAATAAATGGGAACATTATCTGTTTAGTGCCGATTTTTAGCTGACACTGATTAGTGCTGGCTGAATGTTGGACCAACTGCAAAAATTCATCATTTATCTGGTTAGCGATGACACTGCTCTCATTCCACCAGTGGACCGCCCCTGTAATAACAGCAGCACTATCTGGACAAAACTGAAGATGATCTGAAACATTTACTTCTCAACATCTAGGAGCATATTCTTAAAATGGGCCTGCACCTTAAGTAAAGAAGACAAAGATCCTGACAATTGTGAAAATCAATAAGTACATCGTTGATGGAGAAGAAATTGAAATAGTGGACAACTTTAACCTACTTGGATCAACTATCATTAAAGAAGCAACAAGCAGTCGAGAAATCCCATGACACACTGCTCTTGGCAGAATGGCTATGAAGAACCTAGACAAGATTCTCAAGAGCAGAGATGTCTCTCTCTTTACAAAGATTTGACTTGTTCAAGCCATGTTATTTTTTATAACATCATATGGATGTGAAAGTTGGATAATGAAAAAGATAGGAAGAAAATCAATGCCTTTGAATTATGGTACTAGCAATGAATACTGTGTATACCCTGGACTGCTTGAAGAACAAACCAGTCAGTGCAAGATGAGATCAAACTTAAGCTTTCTTTAGAAGCTCAACTGACAAGAATTCTACTTTCATACTTTGGACACATCACACAAAGAGAGAGATTGTTAGAGAAAGACATAATGCTTGGCAAGGTAGAAGGTAAACACAAAAGAGGAAGGCCAGAAATGCGATAGATCAATATGTTAACATCATCTATGAGCACCACTCTATAAATAATGAGCCACCTGACTGAAGACCGAACACATTTTAGGACAACTATCCAGAGGGTCGCCATGAGCTGACACCGACTCGACAGCACTTAACAACATCTGGATAGTACTGCTAAATAGTTGTTGATTCCCTGAATTATGCAAGTTACGATGTTCTATGTAATAAGTTATAATGTTCAATGTTCTATGTAAAACAAACTCTGCTTTGTTAACAGTTGTTAATTGTACACCGCAACTGATCGCTGGAAGATGCGGTATATAAATAAGTGTTAAATAAAATAAATAAATAAAATAAATATCATGATCAACTCCCATAGCCACCAGCCTAACATTAGCCAGTTAGCTAAGGGCTTTGAGTATTGACCACTGAAACGGTATGCTCTTTTGGGCAGGGGTATACCTCGTGGGACCTTAATTTGTAACTCACTTGTGCTGATTCAGAAAGGAGAATTGCATTAGCATTCAACATCATATTAAGGACCTATGAAAGCTCATCTACTGCAACATGTTTTTTGTAAATCTTGTAATAAATATCACAGTTCATATAGATCCCAGCTTAGCTCTAGGACCAATATTGCTATTAGAACTTAACACATACTAGATGCTGAGATATTGCAAACACTTACTGTATGTCTACCCACATCTGAAGAAACTCACAGGGAATTATTTTGAGCTTAGGTGCTATAAAGAGTCAAACCATTAGAATTACTATACTGCTGGGTTCATATTTCAGCAATACTTCATTGATTTTCAACTGAAAAGCCTGTAAGAACACTATTTGGGGCACTAGTGTTGTAAGTTTCCTAATGTAGGCATACAGATTGTAAAGGACAATTTTTCAAACTAAACCCCTATTGCACCCTCTTCCTATCATGATTGCACACACACACCGAACTCCATCCTGCCCACACACTTTAAACAGAGACAAAAATACATACTAAACCATTAACAGAGGCACTCTGCAGCCCCTGCTACCCTAACAAGACAGACGTTATCATGTCTCTTCACACACAGTTCCCCCACCAAAATGCATGATTTTGCAAATGGAGGAAGGAAACGCAGCATTTTGTTGCACTATACATGTTGAAACTTAGGGGCTTGTTTACAAAGCCGCGGTAGTGGTTCGCGATCGCGATCGCAGCCGCGGCCCATTGAAATCAATGGGGCCGCGGCTCCGATTACGATCGCAAACCGCTACCGCGGCTTTGTAAACAAGCCCCTTAGTCTCAAGGGAATTCATTTTATAAATGGACACTCAAATAAATAACATGTATATATTTTCCTTTGCGGGTAGCAATGAATTTTCAAAACAAAAAATGTATGGATACTTCCATTGAAAGTTATCTCAGGGAATTTATATTGTTTACAAAATCTTACACTCCTGTTCTTATGTCACTATATTGCTCTGTAATACATTGTCACTAAGGTTAATGAGCTTGTTTGTTATGGAGGTCATTGTGGGAGGTTTTCATTGCATTTATCCAGTCCTTGGGAAACACTCAGTCTGGTTTTCGGATATCCACAAGGAATATACATGAGAGATATTCATGCACAGTTTCCACTGTATGCAGATTTATTTCATGCATATTCAGTTTGAATATCATGAAAACCAGACTGAATGGATGTATCCCAAGGACTGGGTTGAGAACCACTGACCTAGGAATTTCTCACTGCAGACTTTAGTTTACTTTTACTGCTAGAGATACGAGTGGTATGGGCTGGTAAGAATTTTCCTAACAAATGTTGAATTGTTGTTGTAATGTTTAATTAATGCTTCAATAAAGGAAGTTCCTGGTTGATTTGCAGAGAAAATGGTGGTTCAAACTCACGTCATACAATTCAGGCCATGGCGAGCCACAGTCTTTATAAACGAAAGCTTAGAAAGAGGGTTATTTTAGAAGCCTGATTCATGTTTTCCATGTTCCTGTTGTCACACGTATGTGTAAGTGGCATCTGAGTGTAGATGACCATTTTGGAAAGGACTCAATTGACAGGTGGACGTCCCAATCATGTGTAAGTTACATGGGGTTGTATCAGGGCCATGGTTAAGGAATGCTGGGAGGGGGGTCAAAAGTCTACATATGTATACCCCCTTTTCAGAGAAGAATATAAGAAGATAAGATATGCCATACTGGGCCAGACCAAGGTCCATCACACCCAGTATCCTGTTTCCAACAGTGGCCAATCTAGGTCATACCTACCTAGCAGTTTCCCCAAAAGACACAGGTTCCACAGCCGGGCGACCAGCAAGAAGGCCTCGGGTTGCTGTCCCTCGCCCCAACCGCCCTCCCTCCACCCCCCCTCCCTTTGCCCCCCACCTAGACAAAAGCACATGAACGGAATTTGTAACAATTAACCCATATTTTATTTGTCAACAACACATTTGGAAGGTACAGTACATTAACTGTTGGCCACAGCATGATCCTTGCTAAAATAACATACAACCATTTATGCAATAACTGATGATAAATGACATTAAGTTACATTTCCTTCATCCCTTCTCCAGAGGCACAGCCCACGCTAATTATGTTCTTGTCGCTCGGCAGGGATCTCTGTAAAAAACGGCCGTCCAAGCCTTTTCCCCCTGCCGTCGTTTTCCTACTAGCATGATAACTTCCCGGGGATGTTTTCGCTAACCGGCCCTGTTCTGGGCTCAATCTCTCTTGCAACAGTGTCCCTCTCCGCCTCTGCCCAAGTCCCATCAAAGGCGTGAGCAGGGCTATGTTGTGAGTCTCTATAGTCGTTTCTCACGCCGTGAAAGCATGGGGAGGCCCTCTAGACACTGTTGCTGCTTCCACTCCGTGTCCGGTTTACTGACACATCCTCTCTGTTCCACTCCCCGTTATCATGGCTGGGCTGCGCGCTCTCTCGAGAGGAGGGGTCCCTATCTCTCCTGCCCCCCCCCTTTCCTACTCTGCTGTGACGAAGCCTATACCTCAGGGTGGGTCGGGTGGGTGACCGTCTTCCACGCGGCACCGTGAGGGGGAACAAAGAGGGCGATCCCGGGCGCCGCTGGCCTCTTTATGGCCGACTGAGTTATCCGCCCCCCCTGCCCCGCCCCCCCGCTGAGGTTAACCCTCGGCCCGCCGGCGCCCGCCTGTGCTTGGCCACGTTTAGAGCCGCGGCCGGGTCTCAGCCGGGCGAATAGCAAGAAGGCCTCGGGTTGCTGTCCCTCGCCCCAACCGCCCTCCCTCCACCCCCCCCTCCCTTTGCCCCCCGCCTAGACAAAAGCACATGAACGGAATTTGTAACAATTAACCCATATTTTATTTGTCAACAACACATTTGGAAGGTACAGTACATTAACTGTTGGCCACAGCATGATCCTTGCTAAAATAACATACAACCATTTATGCAATAACTGATGCTAAATGACATTAAGCTACATTTCCTTCATCCCTTCTCCAGAGGCACAGCCCACGCTAATTATGTTCTTGTCGCTCGGCAGGGATCTCTGGAAAAAACGGCCGTCCAAGCCTTTTCCCCCTGCCGTCGTTTTCCTACTAGCATGATAACTTCCCGGGGATGTTTTCGCTAACCGGCCCTGTTCTGGGCTCAATCTCTCTTGCAACAGTGTCCCTCTCCGCCTCTGCCCGAGTCCCGTCAAAGGCGTGAGCAGGGCTACGTTGTGAGTCTCTATAGTCGTTTCTCCCGCCGTGAAAGCATGGGGAGGCCCTCTAGAAACTGTTGCTGCTTCCACTCCGTGTCCGGTTTACTGACACATCCTCTCTGTTCCACTCCCCGTTATCATGGCTGGGCTGCGCGTTCTCTCGAGAGGAGGGGTCCCTATCTCTCCTGCCAATCCCTCCCAGCGGCGACTCCTCGCTCGCCGGGGGGGGTCCCCACCTCGAGTAGGGTCCCCCCCTGCAGCTGTGGCCAACACCCGTTTCTGCCATAGACGCTCGATCGTGTCTTGTATCGCGCATAGGTATATATCCATCCCAATTTTGGATAGGTGTACGCCATCCGCCCGGTACAAGCCAGGACACTTCTCCTCTATGAGGTCGTGGATGATACAATGCCCCCCTATTGTGTCCATAAACCGCGTCATCCACCTATTCACTTTTCTCCTAGTACGTTCCACCGCTTGATGCGACCATTCGCCCCTCCACATTCGCCGGGGTATGATGTGAGACCAGACCAGTGAGGTTCCCGGGAAGTTAGCCGCAAGTGTCTGCATGTCCTTTTGCAATTTTTTTTTGTGAGTTCGACACTGCGCGTACCCGTTAGATCATTACCGCCGAGGTGGATGACTATCACCCAGGGCTGATCCCCTGGAGGTTTTACCCACAAGAGAAGCGGCAGCATCTGGTCCCAAACCACACCCCGGCGGCCCATCCACTTCACTGCCACGTTGTCTGTGGGGAGGCCCAAATTACGGCCGTGTGGTCTGATGCTTGCTCTTTTTCCGCCCAGTGCACGAACGAATGGCCGCATATCCACGCTTCCCGTCCGGGTCTGCCATCTACATACATCATCATTGAAAATAAAATGGGCATGTTAGGCTTAATTTGACGACTGACCATTATAAACACACAATGAACATGATAGTTCAACAACAAAACAAATATGCCGGATCCCTTAAGTCATGTGAGCACATATACTTTTTTTTTTTTTTTTTTTTGCTTGCCCATGGCGTTCAACCGGGCGCACGTATAACTTGTACCTATTGGAGCGCCATCTCCCGATGCCCATTATCTGCTCCTTGGTCATACCCAGGCTAGCCGCCGTTGAAGCGGTGCCGATCCTGAAGGAATGAGTGCCGTAAAAGCACGATTGCAAACCTATAGCCTCTAGGGCCCGCTTCATCACCTTGGCGAATTGGAAGCGAGATGGGGGGCACCGTTTGCGTGCACTAGCCAATGATCAGTCCACGCCGGCCTGATTTGCTGGTAGTCCGCAAAGGTTTTCACTGGGCAGGATGGGTCCCCTGGTAGCTGGGCTAACCTTATTGTGGTGCCTCTCGCCTCCGTGTCTGTCTTGGATCTCGGCACATGCAATGAGAGCATGCCGTTGCTCAGGCTAATGTTATTCCTCCTAATACCCCCTTGGGCGTCAGCCTTACTCGCCGAGGCGACTAGCTCGCTAACTCTGAATGCACCAAAGAAGGCCCATAAAAAGGCGCATCGAAACAGCAGCGTCTTGAAATGGTCAAAACATACTTGGCCTGCGACTTCAATCAGCTGAAGTAATAGTGCGTGAGTTATAGGGCGCCGTACATCCCTTCTGCAGGGCTGTCCTTCTGTCCAACCCTTCATAACCCTTGATATTACGAAGTCTGCTCTAGGGATGCTCCCGCCCATCGCCTTTGTAAAGAAAGCGATCGCCGCCAATTGCGCTTGTACCGCTGATTTATTTATACCCTTGCTTTTTTTTGCTGCAAGATCCACCGCAGAATGGATCCCGTGGTAGGGTAATCTTCGTTAATCCCATTCGTGACACAGAAAGCCTGGAATTTCTCCCAGGCCGTCAGGTATTTCCTCCTCGTCCTCTCGGATAGTGAACCCAATACCAGCTCCCATACTTCGGTGGACCAAGATCCCATGCCTGATCCGGAACGGCTGTCTTGTCTGCGTCGGCGTTGGGCGCGAGGGATCAGAAAAGTGAGATCTTGGAACGAGATAGAGCATCGGCAAGGTTATTGAGAGTACGTGGAATATGCTTCGCCCTAAAGGTCACATTATGCATCAGGCATGTCAGAACTATATGCCTCAGCAGTGCTAACACCCCTTGAGTGTGCACGCGCATTCCGTTCAATGCGTACACCACTGCCATATTGTCGGTGTGAAAATTGATCGCCTTATCCCGGAGCTGCGGGGCCCAGATGGCTAAAGCCACGGCTATGGGAAAAAGCTCTAGAAAGGTGATATCCTTGGTCACCCCTATTGCGTGCCATTCCAGGGGCCACTCCTCAGCGCACCATGCGCCTTTAAAATAGATCCCAAACCCCGCACTACTGGCGGCATCTGTGAACAGGTCGATATCCTCATTCGACACTGGCCGGTCTTGCCAAAAGGTCAGTCCATTGAAGGATTGCAAGAAAAAAAATTCCCACATGCGCAGGTCTTCCTTCATGCCCTTTGTGATCCTGATCTTGTGATGTTTCCTTCGAATCCCTTTTGTCGCCAGTGCCATGCGACGGCAGAATACCCGTCCCATTGGCATAATTCTGCATGCGAAGCATAAAAGGCCCAGCATTGATTGAAATTGCTCCAAGGTCGCATTTTTGTGCGCCTGGATGGCCTGAATGGCGATTCGCAATTTCTGTATTTTGTCCTCAGGAAGGCACGACTGCTGCTTCGCTACATTCAGCTCAATACCTAAGAAGGTGATGGCTTCCCCGGGCCCACAGGTCTTGTCGCCCGCCAGTGGAATACTGAATCGCTCCGCTACTTGCTCGAAGACCCTGAGTATTCTTTGGCAGTCCTCTCGGTCGCTCCCAATGAATAGGAAATCGTCCAGGTAGTGTACCAGCGTACCTGACCCTGCGATATCCGCTACCACCCAGTGTATGAATGTGCTGAATTGTTCGAAATACGCGCACGATATCGAGCAACCCATTGGTAAGCATTTGTCATAGTAATAGTCACCATTAAATGTGAATCCCAACAGTACAAAGGACTCTGGGTGGACCGGCAGGAGCCGAAAGGCCGACTCGATATCAGCCTTTGCCAGTTGCGCCTGACGGCCCTGTTTCTTTATGAGTTCTACAGCGTGGTCGATCGTTGAATAACTTACCGAGCATAACGCCGGGTTGATTTGATCGTTCACGGAGCTCCCCTCGGGGTATGATAGGTTGTGTATGAGGCGGAATTTTCCTGGCTCCTTCTTAGGCACTATGCCCAGCGGGGACAGCACCAAGTTTGTAATCGGTGGGGTCTTGAATGGGCCTGCCACCCTTCCTAACTCCCGTTCCTTTATTAATTTTTTCTGAACTACGTGGTTAAATTTGTTAACTGATGGTGAATTGCGTATTCCCCGCGCAATTGGGTTGGCTGCAACCGGGATCTTAAAGATGCAAGTGAATCCGCGCTCGATGCTGAGAGCGTCGTCACGGCTCGGGTAAGCGCGTAACCAAGGTCGCATGTGGTCAAGCTTGATGGGTGTTGGGGCCATGGCCGTCGCCGCCACGTAGCTGCCCTGGTCGAAATGATTTATTGTCTTTGCTGGCGCGGCAGGCTGTGGCTGGGTGAGTACCCCCGCAGTTGGTACACACATGCCGAAATTTGCACGGCCGCCATGTGCAGCTTCCTGCGTTGAACTGCCGGCATGCCCTGCGCCCGTTCATCTGGGAGGCCTGCCGCCATTGTGGCGCCGGAAAGGACTGAAAGGACCCCTCCTGACAGTATGGTCTGTTGGGTGACATCTCCTCCAGCCAGAGATCAACGATCCGGTGTTGCCAGGTCATGGTTGGGTCTTCAGCTAAACTTTGTCTGAACTTAACATCATAGTTTAGCCACGCCCACCCCCCTAAGTGTTTGTGCGCTTGCGTTATTGTATCCAGGTATTTAATTAGGTACTGGTTCAGCTCCGGCTCTCGCTCCAGTACCACGCTCATAAAAATATGGAAAGCCGAGACCCACTTGTTTATTGATTTCACTATTTTTGGCTTCCTCTCCCATTTCTTATCCTTCTCATTGCCCTCAATTATTGCACCGTCCTGATGCCTGATCAGCAACGAGAATATATCTATGAATTCCCTCCTCCAGATTCGTTTCTTTAATTTCCTGGGCACCACGCTGGCCAGGGAGCTCACACCACACCGCGGGTCTCCGCTTACCGCCGATAGGCCTGTTAGCGTAGCCGTCGGTGTTGACCCGGAGGGCACGGATTTGCCCTTGTCAGGTGCCTGCGTGCATGTCTTGGTCGGCCCTGCCCATACCTTTGTTAACCGCCTCTCATTGTGTGCTCTCTTATTTTTTCGCTTCAAGTTTCTCAACATGCTGTGCATAGCGCTTGCTAGTGACCTGCCCCCCTCGTCATCCGAGACTGAATGTTCGGATGAGGAGGATGACAACCCCGCCAATGCCACCCTGTGGTCCGCAGGCTTACCTTGAACCGCCGAGGTGTTTGGAGCGCTGCCGACATCTGCGGCGCTGGTGTTGGGCATGCTGTCACCTAACGCTGAGCTGGTGCCTGGTGTTCTGTCCTCTCGTGCTGAGTTGGTGCTTGGCGTGTTGTCCCCCGTTACCTGAGGTTCTACCTGCCGCACGTCAGCTGCTTCCAGCCGTTGTTTGAAGGCACTCAAGCCATGCTGGTTCACCTGCTCGTGTATAAGGCACAACAGGTCCTCCAGCTCCTGACTTGATGTCGTTTGTACTTGCTGCTGCGTATTGTCCTGACGGGTTTGTTGCGAATTCTTAGATGCGTGGGTCCTGCGCGAACCGTCTCCGCCGTTGGCTCTTCCCTTTGTGGCCTTTGCAGGTGCCCGTTTTGTAGCACCGCGTGTCGTTCTGCCCGCGATGCTCTGACCCCGGCTTGCTTCTTCCAGGTCGTGGCGTCTCCCATGGCTCTTTTTTTCCGCCCTTTGCCGCCCTTCTTGGCATATTATCCTATCTGCAGAAAATGCTATGGGAGAGACAGTAAGGGACAGAAATTCACATTCGTTGCTCTTGTGGAGGCCCTCAATTCGACGGGGTACCATCGTTCTTACCTCCATATTGGTATTTATTTATTTATTTATTTATTTTGCATGTGCCCCCCAAATTCTGCCTAATGTCCCCGTCGCCCCCGCAGAGCCCCAAGTCCATTCACAGACATGTGGACAGCCAGGGATGCCTCCCTCATCGTAGCCCCATGCGGCCATGTTAGCCTGGGGGAAAAGGCAAGTGTGTATCTTGACCCTAAACATCAAATTCCACATTAGCCTAACTTCTCAGGAGCCTCCCTGCTTTGGCCACTAGATGGCAGCTGCTGGATATGAAGAGTCACACCGAGTGAACACATGGTAGGAAAACCGGCAAGAACACATGTCCCAAGCACACATGCACAAACCTTATGGCTTTCACTTCGCCCTGCCCTGGTAGCTATTCCCACCACGGAACTTACCAACTCTGTATATCCATGTTTTGTATCCTAAACCACTGTTTTTCTTTTCCCTCTCGCGTTTGCTTATGCAACATATATCTGCTTTGTTTAGACATCCTTCCTCTCCCTTTTTATTATCATTTATTATTATTTTGTTTTTGTTTTTTTGAGCAGTGCCATGCGCCGGAGCCCTAACGGGGCTTCGCCGACATGCTCTGCTTTGGTCCCGGCAGCGCACTGGCCAATTCCACCTCCACGTGGTTTCCCGTGTGCAACATAGTCAAATAATCCCCGTCGGGCAACCGATACCATAGCCGGACCCTCAAGGTGTTGCGCCATTTGCCAGGTTATGCCTGTCTTTGTCCGGCAGTCTTGCGTCTGCCCTGCTAGCCCGCCATGCGGTCTGTGGCATGTGTCGCGGCCTGCCCCATCATGTGCCCTTACGGCTTTCTCCCCTTGTGCTTCCCCAGGTACGCCTTTATTCGTTTTTTTTTTTTGTTTTGCCCTGCATCCGCCATGCTCTGCACGTCCCCCCCCCCTTCCCCTTTTTCTTAAGTTGCCGATTGAAATCAAACCTTGGATATATCGCTGGTTTTCAATTCCCTCCTCCTGATCGCGATCTACAACACGGCACCTGTGGCCGTGTCGGATTCAGCGGATCTTGAGGTGAACGTCTTGCCCGATTGTCTTCTGACCGTCTTCCACGCGGCACCGTGAGGGGGAACAAAGAGGGCGATCCCGGGCGCCGCTGGCCTCTTTATGGCCGACCGAGTTATCCGCCCCCGCCCCTGCCCCGCCCCCCTGCTGTTAACCCTCGGCCCGCCGGCGCCCGCCTGTGCTCGGCCGCATTTAGAGCCGCGGCCGGGTCTCAATGCTTGTATTGGGTCAAGCAGTGATATCCCGGGTCCCTTTTAATAATGGTTTATGGACCTTTCCTCTAGGAACTTGTCCAAACCTTTTCTAAACCCAGCTATACTAACAGCTTTTACTACATTTATTTATTTATTTAGCAGTCTTTTCTGCACCGCTTTCTCATTGAATCAATGTGAATCCTCCGGTAACGAATTCCAGAGTTTGATTACACGTTGAGTGAAAAAATATTTTCTCTTATTAGTCTTAAATAGGTTACCCTGTAGCTTCATTGCATGTCCCCTAGTCTTTCTATATTCTGATGACGTCAACAATCGATCTATGTTTACCCGTTCCACTCCGTTCATTAATTTATAGACTTCTATCATATCTCCCCTCAGCCGTCTCTTTTCCAGGTTAAAGAGCCCTAACCTTTTTAGCTTCTCTTCATAGGAGTATCCTTCCATCCCCTTTACCATTTTGGTGGCTCTTCTCTGAACTTTTTCTAATAATGCTATATCCTTTTTAAGATACGGCGACCAGAATTGCACACAATATTCAAGGTGCGGTCGCACCATGGAACGATACAGAGGCATTAGAATATCCTTAGTTTTATTTTCCATTCCTTTCCTTCTGATACCTAGCTTTCTATTTGTGTGCTGCAATAGCACATGCATTCACGCCTGCTCCCTGTCACATGTAGGTTTATAAAAAGTGCTCATTTCAGCCAGCTCTTTACAGGAGGGATTAAGAGACTTATACCCTTAACCCCCTTTACTTTTGAAAAAGTGATCCCTATAATTGAGTAGTAGCAGCTACAAGTTTATGTTGCAAAATGGCTCAGCTGTGCATCTAAGCGCTGACATTCGCACGTACATTTGAAAAATGCCGGTACTTGCACATGTAAGTTGGCAGGTTTTCTCAGTTAAATTTTTTTCCCACATATAACTTTGTAAAATGGCTTCTCCCACTGTATGTGGCTATTTATATTTGGAAATGCTTCACAGTTAGCACTAATTAATGATGGTATTTAGGAAATCTTTAATTAGTACTAAACTGTGAAGCAACTTCTAAATACCATCATTAATTAGTACATCAGGACCTTGTCATCTCATTTCTGATGTCCATGTACTATCAGTCTTTTATGCTATTTGTATTGTGTCATACATAAGAAGGATATTTATACAGTCCAGGCTTCAGCATATAGTAAGGTTCCTGATTATGTAAAGTCTAAAAAGAATAAGAATACGAATTCTGAGTTCTTCAAATAAACAACAGGTAGCTCAAAAATAGCTGGGTCAATATTCAGTGATGGCAGTCAACTTAGTTTGTTAAATTGGCTGTGCTGTATAAAAAACTATAGTCAGCACAATTGCATTCTTATTTCTTTATTTATAAATGCTTATAGACTGCAGATCTTATGCAACTTCCATGGTTTACAATAAAACATAAGAAAATGGATTAAAGCAATCAATTAAACACATTTATCAAAATAACATGACTTAAAATGACTATTGTTCACGGAAAAAAAATGCTTTTCCAAATAAAACAACATTCTTCCTAATAGAGTTGAAATCGTTAAAAAGCTTGACAAAAATAAAAAGCTTTTAATTTCATTCTTAACTGTGACACTAAATGATTCCAGATTTGTGGTGCAGAAAGAGATAACATCCGATTCAAAATCCAGATTCCCTGAACATCTGGGAGTATAGGACGCTTCAACATATTGTTTCCATACGATCTAAGTGTATAAGATGGACAATGTAACTACCAGGGTAAAATGATCAGAGAAGAAAGCCCTAAGTTTAAGACTTTGAAGATTAAAAGCATAATCCTAAACTGGATACTAAACTCAATAGGCAAGATATGCAATGCCTGTAAATGAGGTGTTGAATATATGTGTAGTATGCCAACTTCTACTAGCTGCAAATATAGTGGTGATTTCTCCGGTCTCTCTCCAAAACAAACAAATCTTTCACTTTTTACAAGTATAGTGGTGATATTCAGCTGCTTTACAGCAAGCCTGAAGTAATCAGGAGATGATGGGCTGAGATGCATGACAGCCAATTAAAACATGGCACTGCACCCCCCAACTCATCCCCCCTCATGTCTCCTGAGAGCTGCTGGACCAAAGAAACAATTCATGCCATGACCATCCCCCTGCCCGACAGGGAGGGGGCTTACAACCAGGAAGAGATCCTTACTGCATTCAGGGCCGGCTTCTGGAAATCAGACCCTCTTTGTCTTGAGTAGCACACAAGCCCTCCCACCCAACTACCATTGAACAGAGTGCTTATTATTTATTTATTTAACAGCTTTTATATAGCGCTTTATCATTTCAGTCAAAACAGTTTATATTGTAACTTAAACTCGGTAATGTACATTAAACAGGGACATTGATAACTTCGATTTTTCTGAAGCAATGGAGAGTTAAGTGACTTGCCCAAGGCCACAAGGAGTACTAGTGGGAATCAAACCCTGGTCCCTTGGTTCCCAAGCCCGTGCTCTAACCATCTAACCATTAGGCTGCTATGCCACTCAGGGGGAACCATGGTCGGTTTGTCTACTAGGCAAGCTACGCAGCTGCCTATGGCAGCTGGTTCAGGTGGACAGCAGCAGCGGCATGGGTAGGTAGCCATGGTGCCCCCCAACTGCCGCCACCAAAATTTCATCTTGGGAGGGGGAGGCAAGCAGCAGCAATATTTTCAAGTGACGGCAAAAGCCACCACTTTTGGAAATGCTGTCACAGCCGCTGCCCGCCTCCCTCTCCTGAGACAGAATCATAGTGGCATCAGCGGGGGGGGGGGGGGGGGGGTTTGAGAGTGGTGGTGGCAGCTGGGCAGTGGCAGAAGCAGCATCAGTGGGAGGGGCAGTGCCAGTGGCAGAAGCGGTATCAGTGGGGGGCAGTGGCAGAAGTGGTATAAGGGGGGGGGCAGCATCAGCAGGGGGTGGCGAGCCTGAGGTTTCTGCTTTGGGCAGCAGAAACCCTTGGGCTGGCCCTGGAGGGATCCCATGCCAGGGGGTGATATTTAATGACTCCCTACTGAAAACCCACCTCGTTTCCTCTGCCTTTAACCTCCCCCCCCCCCCGACTTCCTATTTTCTATTCTCTGCCAAATTTAGTGTTTAACGTTTTCTTTTCTCTTTTCTGAACAAAGATTGTAACTTCATTTCCTTTTCCTATACATTTTATTGTATTGTAAACTGCCCCGATGTAACGGGGGGCGGTATATCAAATGCTGAAATAAACATAAACATAGACTATGGACTGGTTTTGAATGTGGCAGGAGTGTCCAAATATGGAATGGCGGTGCTATGTCATGCCGGACGACTCCAAAATACCACAAGGCCCATTGGGGACCTAGAATACTACAAGAAAAGCCACCTTGTTTTATGTGCAGGGCTCCAGAGAGCAACAGAGAAGACTACAGCCTTATTGGTTCTTATGATGAGTGTTAATTGGTTAGAGCTGATCTTTGCTCCTTGATCTTTGATGTTTTCTGGCTTGGGTACCATTTTAATTTTTATGGAGATGTTCTCTCCTCTCCTCCCTTTGCCTGTTCATCTCTAGGAATTCCTTTTTTGTCTACCTTGGCCCCTCCCTTTGGAATTCCTTTCTTCTCCCTCCTCCATCTCAAATCTTCCCAACATAAATTTAAGAAGGGCCTGAAGACATGGCTCATTCAGCATGCCTTTTCTCAACTTTCCTTTCCTTGAGTTTTCTCCTCTTGGTTGCCTAATGCATGCATATTTAGTGACTGTTTTAGAAACTGAAGCACATGTGTCCTTGACATTATAAAACAGGGGAGTATTGGCGATTAGTGAAGAAACACACATAGGTTACATTTTTCTGGCATAGAACAGATATAACTGCACTCATCTAGACTACATGTGAAAATGTATACCCTGCCTATGCCCACGTGCTTCCCTATGCATACCCCTACGGAAGGTACACACAAGCGCCCATTCACATGCTTAAATCCTTAAGTATAAGGACTTGTGTGCTTTTTAAGTCCATTTGCAATATATAGAATCGGACCCATAGTGGCTTTGAAAATCAGCATCTTGAGGTGTTATGCTTACTGGCTGCTGGTCAACAGATAACTCCTTCTGAAAAGTAGCCTGATCATTCCTATGAAGCTCAAACCTTTATGTGGCAATATCCAAAACTGGAAACTGTCCTCCTCATTAATGGGAACTTTTATTAAAAAGCTATTTCCTGCTTGAAAAGGCAGAGGACCCTTTATTTTAGTGCTGTTGCTGTCTATCCAGCTGTCTATTCGGTTTAAAGTTGAACTTTCTTCACATCTAGTTTTTTCCACAGACTTCCTGTATGCTTTATCAACTGAATAAATGAAGTAGTTCACAAGTCAATTGACTTGTTTCTTGCAGTGTTTTGGAGGAACATTGTCATTCCCTCATAGCCTTTTCCCAGACCCAGCTGTGTGTGGCTGAAATCGTTTGGCTGGTAATTATGTATTTATCAGATTGTTTCTGAAAAGGGTTGAGGCACTTATCTGATGCAATTATCTTTGAAAATTGCATCCCCCCCCCCCTTTTTTTCCCCTTATCCTTCTAAGGATATTCAAAAGAACTGTGAATATTGAAAAGCTGTTGCCTTATTTCTGATCGTATACAATACAACACAATAGACAGAATGCAGTCAAAGGGGCCGTGCTTTTTCAGGTCTCTAGTACTGAATTTTGTTTTCTAATCCTCTACTGCTGACCTTTCCATCTATCCACTCATTCTGTTCTGCACGAGTGAAAACTGCTGCAGACTAGTAGTGCCTCACTATTTTAAAGACTACTCCTGTACCTGTGAGTAGTGATCCTTAAAGTCAAAGGTTCTCCCACTTTTTATTCAGTGATAGTCGCTGATAAAAGAAAGTGGTAAAGGATGACTGTCCTTGCTTTCCTGTACATTTTAACTTCCTTCATAAATTCGTTTTAAGGGAAATATTTTGTGTGTACCCCTCCTCCATATCTTCAGGCATTAGACTGTTTCACAAATATATTTGGGACTTTGAGGACTGGAAAAAAGATGTGCGCTTACATGGATGAGAAAATTGTATGTATTCTCATATTCTACTAAGTATATACTGAAAGACACATTTACAATATTTTTTTCCTGAATATCTTTCACACAGTCTTGACAAGACATTTTCACATTCTTCCCGCAAGCAGTGGCTTGCTGATTTGTCATGTGACAACTCTAGTGAGTGACATGGGAGATGTTTCAAAGTGCTCCAGTGAGAATCATTTTAAGTGAGAGCTCCAGATCCCTGGACACAGGAATCAATGGGCAAAGCCATGCTCTTAATCTCATTATTAATCTGAATCCCTTATCGTGGCTAAGTGAGCAATTACATCATTGTATGTGCCGGCTTGACTTCAGAAATTACAAATTTGTCAAGATATAAGTGTGTAAAGGGCAGAGATAAGTAGGCAACTTGACTAATTGCTCATTTTTGCAAAGAAATCCCATACTCTCCCAATGCTGTTTAACTCTGAGAATATTGTATATCTACATGTCCTTAAAATCTATACATACTGCTGTCCGTGTGTCTTTTTCTTAATGCAGACTTTACCTGACTCTAATACACTGATGTTATTTTTGAAAATTGACTTCATTTTCTCTCTCTGACTATGTGAGCGATTTCTTTGGCATAAGTATTGCCCCTTCTGCCTTGCCCGTGTTTCACACACTGCGATTGCAGTGTGTAATGTTATGCACTCTGTTCTAAACAGGCAAATGACGACACAGGGTGATTTCTTTACACAATGCTTTTTGCTGACAGAAGGTCTCACGGTCTTCTTGCATTAAGGTTGCATTACCCTCTCATGAATCACTTCCACAATGTCATTTCTTTCCAAGATCCGCCTTTGTTGATGAAGCAAAGAAAAAACTGTATTCTTTTTTGCTGAACTGTTAATATGAATACCGAAAACCAGGGCCAGTGCAAGTGTATTAGGCCCACTTGGTGAACCTTCAGCTTTGCATCCTTTCAATTGACCCTTAGGCCTTTAGGCCCCTTGGCTCCCCCCCCCCCCCCGCAGATTTTAATAATTAAACTCAACAGTTATAATCACCTCAGCACCATCATATACTGAATGACTCTTTTAGTCTGTGGGGCTGTCAAGACTTATTTTGCTTTAACTGCAGCAGCTTCTTGTCACCCTCCCAAAAGCTGTCACTATGGGTAACTGCCTAGTCTGCCTAATGGTTAAGTCAAGCTTGCTGAAAACCAAAAATATAAAGAGAATGGAAGTGAGTTGCAATTTATTTTCTTCATATAACCAAAATGGTAAACATCATTAAAACTAGGAAAGAATCCAACTGATAGCAGTAATTCCATATTCATTTATTTATGTATTTATTTACTTAATGTTACTTGATGCACTTGCATTTGACTGGCAGAGGCAGTCAGAGCAGTTTAAAAATCCAAAATTAATAAAGCGGAGATGAGGCAATGTGCATAATCTATCTATTCTATCTATTTAACATTTATAAAGCGCTTCAAACGTATGAAGCGCTGTACATACATGAAGAAAAGACAGTCCCTGCTCATCAGAGCTCACAATCTAGTCAAGAAGATCACAAAATACAAATACAATCAAGTAAGACAAAGTATACAATAAACAAGAAGAGCAAAAATAAGAATCAAGAACAGAAAGTAATAGAGAAGAGAGAGGTTTTCAATCTGGACTTGAAGAGGTCCAGAGAGGGCGCATTGCGCATAGACAGAGGTAGATTGTTCCAGGCAAAGGGTGCAGCCAGGTGAAAGGAGCGAAGTCTACAATTAGCAGTACGAGTGGAGGGCATAGATAGACGAAGGCTGTTCGAAGAGCGAAGAACGTGAGAGGGAATGTAAGGAGAGAGAAGAGATTATAGGTAGTGGGGGGGCCGAAGGGTGAATGCATTTATAAGTCAAGAGGAGGAGTTTGAATTGGATCCGGAAGCGGATCTTTTCTTTAAGGTAAACATATAGCAGACATCACATGACACAAAGAAGAGGCGGCATAGATCTATAGTTCATATCAAAGACATGGGGTTTCAGCAGCTGAATGTACCATCAAATCTTTAATGAGGGAGAGAGGGGATTGGTGATTTTTAATGAGGGAGAGGGGATCAGGGATGTCTCCAAATGTTTTACTTTTGTATGTGTGTCTTATATATACACAGTAGGCATCTACATGTAAAAAGAGATGTGGATATTAGGCATGTGTATTAGATTTAGTACAAATGGTAAATTACAATTTTGTCAAAATTCTTTTTTCATCTTATCCCAATGTCAACTAACTGAGCTCAGAAAATTTTCACAAATCTCTATTTGTGAACTCTGTTTTTGCTGTGCATTTGTGCATGCTCAGACTTATTGGAGCCAATCTGAGAGGGGGAGGAGGTCGAGGAGCGATTAGCAACAGCCAGCATGAGGCACCTCAGCCAGAGAAATGTATCCCTGTCTGACTTCTGCAAATCCCATGGTTGATGATACCATAGCAGGGCTGCACCCACAGTGACCTGTTGGAAAACTAGTGTTTCAGAAGACAAGCATCCCCTTGCTTGGTTTCTCATCATTGTCATGTGATAGAGAAGATGAAGGAATGTAGAGATATACTGAGGAACAGTTGCCCACAATCTCTGACTTACAGTGTCTACTGATAGCTGGCACTGCAGTCTCTCTGGGATGGTGCCCATGCTAAAACTTAATATCAAAAAGCAAGAAAAAAATAACTTTTACAGTCCAAGAGATTCAAAGGGAGCGAAGGCAGCATTCCTGGCAAACTGCAGTAGGAAGTTACTGCTGGTCAATTTGCATTCTGGAACTCTCCTGTTCCGCAGGCCTCATGCTCTGCAGCTATATGGTGTTTCAAGTGGTGAGCCATAGTGTTGGTCCATCAGCAAAAAGCTAGTGCTAAGTGACTGCAGGACTTAAGAACATAAGATATGCCATACTGGGTCAGACAAAGGTCCATTAAGCCCAGTATCCTGTTTCCAACAGTGGCCAAACTAGATCACAAGCACCTAGCAGTTTCCCCAAAAGACACAGCTTCCACAATGCTTGTAATAGGGCAAGCAGTGGATTTCCTGGGTCCCCTTTAATACAATTTTTTTTCGAGAGCTATTTTGGTTATTCCATGTAATCTTTATGTTTTTTGGTGCGCTGAATCCGAAAATGACCTCCATTTTGTCATAGGACATCACATTTCCTGACAATTTAGGTAACTATGTTAAATAAGGCAATACCTCAAAATAAATGGAAATAGACTTATAAAATTAAAGTTTTATTACAATATTTTCATGAAGGGGGGGCGGAGCCTGATGTCCAGCGGGATGGTCGCATAACGCTGAGGCTCCCGAGAGGCCTACTCAGAATCCTGAATTAACACCTCACATACTTGGAACTTCTACTCTGATCTTGCCGGGGCACATTGGTCAGATGGCGGGGACCAAACCAACGCGCCTGGAATTTGGATCTCCAGCGGCTTCTCACGGCAAACGTTCCAAAACTGAACCTCCGTCCCCGCAGAAGGGGCCGGCCTTGTGCGAGGGCCCTGAAATGCAGCAGGAAATCCTCGTAGAGATTAGAGGGGTCAAAAACCTTGTGCAGGCAAACGGTGAAGCACTCCGAGCGCTGCGGGAAGATTTTGGTGTGCTGCAAAGCAAGCTAGAAGGGCTTTCTTCGCGTCAGGACGAAATGGAGAGCATATTGGACTCCCATGCGGCCCGGTTGTCCAAACTCGACAAAGTTGAACGACAGGTGCGGGCCTTGCAGAAAGAGGTGGAAGATGGCAATAATAGAGCGCGCCGCAACAACATACGACTCGTGGGCATACCGGAGGGAGCGGAATCGGGAGACATGAAAGAGTTTTTATGCAAAATCCTCCCTTCCCTGCTCCAAATCACCTTTACCAAAGATTTGGAGATTGATCGCGCTCATCGTGTACCCACAAGCATAACGCTCAACAGGAAGACCCCGCGGCCTATCATTTTTCGACTACTGAGATATCAACACGTGGAGCAAATTCTAAGTGCCTCTCGGGCAAAGGGCCATATGGAGTTTGAGAGCCACAAGATCTCCTTCTATCCCGACTTGGCTAAACCCACAGTCGACCGCCGAAAGCGCTTTCTGGAATTCCGGCCGAGGCTTCAACAACTACAAGCACGCTATGGCCTGATGTACCCGGCCAAGCTCCGAGTCACGCTTCACAATCAGACAAGAACATTTGAGGACCCTGATCTACTAGCGGAGTTTTTGGATTCCAAAGAAGCCGACTTGATGCGCTGACTTCCAGAATATTCCTGCAAGTCTCCTCATATTCGCTGTACCTGCCATATTGGATCTGCCGCAGCCTAGCAAAGAGTCTGGCGTGGGCAGTCTGTTGCCTTACTCTTGATGGTATCTGTGACCCGACTCCATCTACCCACAGTAGCCTCGATGAGTATCAGAGACAGTGTTATTATGGACTCTGGTGTTTCTTTTCTTTTTTTTTACATGTCTTTCTATTTCCTCTCTAGGGCCTCCTCCCGCAGACATATGGTCGCCATATTCTTTGGGGGTTTTGCTTCTTCTCTAAGATACGTTAGTACATACTTTTCAATATGGGGTGTATTAGCCAGAATACTCGGTGATTATGACATTGTTGTACAGATTTTGCTTATGTTATATGTTATCAAGCGCCCTTACCTAAAATGTCTATTACCGATTGATGGCACCATGTAAGATTTTCTCATTGAACGTAAAAGGCATCAATAATCCGATAAAACGGAAGAAAATCCTAAGCTACCTCAGTCAGGAAGCAGCGGATCTGATTTTTCTCCAAGAAACGCATTTAAATTCGAAGGAAACTCTTAAACTCAATATTAAACCTTACATGGTGGCCGCCTATTCCCCAGCCGTTTCTAAGAAATGTGGGGTTGCCATACTGGTTAGGAAATCTTTGCATGCTACTGTTATTGCGACTAGCTCAGATACAGAAGGTAGATGGTCTAGAGTTCACCTCAAGATAGGTAGCCTTGAAGTTACATGTATCTGCCTTTACGCTCCTAATGTTGATGACCCTGCCTTTTTTGCTACCATTGCTCAGGTTGCGCAGGCTTCTGCTAATACTTCATTGATCATTGGGGGGGATTTCAATCTAGTCCTTGATCCCCTGATTGACAAACAGCCGCCTAGGATGAGTGGTCCCCCCAAGAGTCACGCCACGCTTACCTCCCTGATCAAGGATCTTGCTTTAGTTGATCTATGGAGGTTACTACACCCCAATGAGCTTGACTTCACCTTCTTCTCCTCCCCTCATAAATCTCAGTCTCGCATAGACTTCTTTTTAATCTCAAAACTGTTAGTTCCTCAGGTGGACACTGCAAAGATTCACTCCCAACATATTTCAGATCATGCTGCCATTTCCTTTCAATTACACACTACTGCACCCCAGGGAAACTCGGGAGCCTGGTTCTTTGATAGAGCCCTGTTAACTCAGCCAGAGTTCCAGTCAGAAATTCGAGCAGCCATACAGGATTACTTCCATTTCAATCTACCCCAAGATACTGCGAATTGGGCTTGGTGGGAGGGCTTCAAAGCGGCCATTCGGGCAACGATCACTAGCTATCAAATCCGCCTGCGGAAACAACGTAAACAGCAGCTGCTCATACTAGACCAACAAATAAAAGCAGGCGAACGAGTTCTAACTTCACGCACTGACCCATGTGTATTAATTCGACTACAGCGTCTCCGTTTTCAATATAATTCAATCCTCTCAACTGCAGCTTCTAAGAGTATTGAGCTTCAGCGAGGGACATATTATCGTGAAAATAACCGAGCCGGTCGACTCTTAGCCAATGCCTTGAAAGGTCAAAAAGAAGCCAAACGCGTTGCGGCCCTTCGAGCTCCACAGGGAGGGGGCATAGTGACCACAGACTCCGACATTGTAGAGCTCTTTCGGGATTTCTATACCCGCCTATATCAATCTGAATGTGAGTTCTCGTCAGAGACATTCGAGCGATTGCTTTCTGGCATTCAGCGGCCGACCCTCTCTGAAGATGATAGGGATGCGATGGATGAACCCTTCTCTACTTCAGAGATCCAATCTGCCCTAAAACGAACAGCCTCGGGCCGTGCCGCAGGGCCCGATGGTCTCCCGACCGAATTCTACAGAACGTTCAGTGCAGATTTAGTTCCCTATTTAAAACTCTATTTTACTGCCCTTGCGGTAGATACATCCTCTTTGGGATCCTTTTCTGCAGCTAATGTGGTTGTATTTGAGAAAGAAGGCAGAGACCCGCTACTGACCGCCAACTACCGTCCAATCTCCCTACTTAATGCCGACTATAAGATCTTCGCAACGATCTTGGCCACCCGGCTATCTGACATGATGGCTACCCTAATTCACCCCGACCAATGCGGTTTTATACCCGGCAGATCAACTGCTGACAATGCTCGGACCTTGTGCCATGTGCTATCTAGTGCTGCCAATCTCGACCATCCATGGGTGGGTCTTTCCCTGGATGCCGAAAAAGCCTTTGATCGTCTAGAATGGCCCTTCTTATTTGCAGTTCTCCGATGGTATGGCTTTGGAGAGGGCTTCCTCCGATATCTCCAAGTCATGTATACTCAACCCGTCGCCAGTATTTGTGTAAACGCCATCAAATCTCAGCCATTTAACCTCCAAAGAGGCACGCGTCAAGGTTGCCCCCTATCACCAATGCTTTTTGATCTCGCTCTTGAACCCCTAGCCCTCCTTATTAGACAGTCTGCACGTATTCGAGGTGTCCCCTTTAGTCATAGGGAGATTAAACTCTCTGCATATGCAGATGACCTTATGCTCTTCGTATCCCTCGATTCGGTTCCAGCTGTCTTGGATCTGATTGACGGATACTCACAATTATCGGGCTATAAAATTAACTGGACCAAATCTCTAGCATTCCCACTGAACCGCTGGGTACATGAGGCTGACATGCAGGCCTTTCCCTTCCTTTGGCAATCCCGCATGGTGAAGTATCTCGGGGTCCATTACTGTTCTCCTTTAGAAGACACTATCAGTTTTAATGCCAAAGAGGTAGTCTCCAAAGTCCGTGAACTCACAAATCGTTGGTCTCCCTTATCTCTCACATGGTGGGGCCGCTTAGAAACTGTGAAAATGATGATAGTCCCCAAAGTGAACTACATTTTAGAAATGCTGCCATGCTTACTTCCGTTACATACTTATAAAGATATTGAGGGCCTTCTCGTCCGTTATCTCTGGCAGGGCAAGCCACCAAGGATAGCTAAACATAAACTGCAGTCTGCAAAGGAACGAGGGGGTACCAGATTTCCTGATTTTCTTAGATATCATCAAGCCTTTCTACTTAAGCAAGGTGCCCGATGGCTAGATGCCTCAACAGACAGCAGACCAGTTTGGCTTGACATAGAAGAGGAGCTTAGTAGCCCAATTCCGTTGACCCATCTCCCCGGTATGTCCTATCAAGTAGACACCCGCCATCCACCAATGATTGTCGATACTCTTGCGGCCTTTAACACTCTCATTCTATCACTGGGCCCGAATGTATGTCCTCAGGACGGACTCCCGCTATGGAATAACCCCAGAATTCAAGTCCTAAATAGAACAATAGCCTGGAAACCCTGGTACTCCAGGGGGATCTGGACACCCCAACAGCTTTTCTCTGCAGCTCGTTGGAAAACCTTTTCTGATTTACAAAAGGAATTTGCGTTACCAGCGAAACACTACTTTCAATTGATGCAGCTTCAACACTGCCTCAAAAGTGCTCGAATCATGCCGCCCTCTGCCCCTACTGAGGATGGGCTATTAGAGATAGTTCACTCCATTAGTAGTACACATGGGGTAGCCTCTAACTTTTATAAAATAATTTGTCAGGGTACAGACACGGACACTTTTAGAGCCCAACAAGCCTGGGAGCGCGAACTGCAAACCACTTTAACCCCTGTGCAATGGAGCGTTTTTTGGAGTAAAGTAGTGCGGGTTTCCCGGTCTGCCTCTGTTACCCAAACTCTCTTCTTCTTTGCACACAGATGCTTTTATACCCCAGAAAAAATAGCCAAATGGAACCCAAATGCTAGGGACCTGTGTTGGTCTTGCCATACTGCTGTGGGAACCTTCGCTCATGTTATTTATGAATGTCCTCAACTGCAGGTCTATTGGGGGCGGGTCTGGGGTCGTATTCAATTTATCTTACACTTTCATGAACCTCTCTCTTGGAAGGTCGTGGGACTCCGCTCTGTGGCGGAGGTCCCCTCTCTTCCTAAGAAGGGTCGCTTTCTCCTTGATTTCATGCTGGGTATAGCCATATGCTTAATCACGAGGAATTGGAAGGATAGCTCTCGACTTACTGTCAATGAATGGTGGAACCTCGTCTGCTTATATAGTAAATATGAGCAGATACCTCGGAGAGCTATTCCCCATGTCCAAACTCACTCTTGCTTGTCTAAATGGCAGATGCTTAATGATTATGTACAATCTGCTCATTGCTCCAACATGCCTGTATAATGTGCACTCATCATGTTTTAAATCACTGTTAGGTTTTGTAACACAATAATGTAAGTACACGCCCGCTTCGGGAATGCTTAGTTTTCTAGAGAAGAAGCAGGGGGGAGGGGGGTGGTAGGGGTTTACTTTGGTGTATGTATTACACGTTATGTATTTGTCTTTTAGCTGTATGTCTTCCTTTTCCTTTGTTCATCTCCTCCTGAGAAAACAATTTTGGTCTTGTATCATCTTCAAAGTCAGAACTTGATTCGTCATCTGGTTCAGGTATGACTTCACCTTCATTGGAGCTAGGTATCTCTTCCAAGGTAGCAGGGGGCTTGGGTACTGGCATATCTGTGCCATGGGGGATGGGACGAATTGCCAAGTGAAGATTGGGGTATGAAATGGAATGCTTCCATTTGGAATTAAACCCTTTCACATCGCATGAACAAAAGTAACAGTCGTCACTATGGTTCTTTTGCTCTCGCCATACCATAGGAATCCCATAATGGAAAGATTTTTTCTTACCGTTGAACCAGTTTCAGAGGTCCTCAACACACCGTTTGCACACTTTATGAGGCGCCCAGACTTTATCTTGATCTCCAATTTTTAGTCCAAAGTATGCAAAGTATACTTTTTTCACAAAGTCTGTAATATTCTGCTGTTGCTTCAACACTGTATATTCACCACAGATGAAACAGAAACTGTCTGGTGAATTAATACACTTTCGCGGAGCCATAACATAACGGTTGAAGAATGACGAGCTAACACAAATTGCGATGAAAAAGTGTGAACAGCCTAGAACCAAGAACCTGATGATGATTCGTGCACAAGTGTGGCATGCAGGAGAGAGCTGCTCTGTGTCTGTACACGAGACGTCACAGTGCTGGCCACGGCCCCTGCACTGACCGGAGCTGCTGCTATCTGCCCTGTGTCTCCCTCCCACTGGATTCTTCAGGAAAGATTAACCCCTTCTACCATTAGAAGCACGGACTTAAATCTTGCTTAGCTTATGTATATATTGCTGACCATCAGATTTACAGTGCTATATTTTTTTTTTACATAACTTGGACAACCCCTTTAAGGTTTTTTTGGCATTTTATATTTTAAATGCACTTATGTGAATTAATTAATAGTAATTTGAATTAATTAATAGTAATTTGAAAAAAATTGATAAATTTGAAGACAATTTTGCATGTTGTGGCAAATCATGACGTCTAGGAGTTTTTTCAATATTTTATTTGTTTTCAGCACACCAAAATACATGGAAATTAGATGAAAATAATCAAACAGCTTTTTGGTCGCAGACCTGTGTAATGGTTTATGGAACCTTTCCACCAGGAACTTGTCCAAACCTTTTCTAAACCTGGTTACACTAACAGTTTCCAGAGTTTGATTACACGTTGAGTGAAAAAATATTTTCTCTTATTAGTCTTAAATAAACTGTAGCTTCATTGCATGTCCCTTAGTCTTTCTATATTTTAATGGCATAATCAGTTGATCTATGTTTACCCGTTTCACTCCATTTGTTAATGTATAGACCTTTATCATATCTCCCACTTCTTTTCCAGGTTGAAGATCCCTAACCTTTTTAGCCTCTCTTCATAGGGATATCCTTCCATCCCCTTTACCATTTTGGTGGCTCTTCTCTGCCCTTTTCTAATCACTATATCCTTTTTAAGATACAGCAAACAGAATTGCACACAATAATCAAGATGTGGTTGCACAATGGAACAATGCAGAGGCATTATAATATCCTTTGTTTTATTTTCCATTCCTTTCCTTATGATTCCTATTTATTTTATTTATTTAGACAGTATTGTATACCACCTTATCCTTCAATCAAAGTGGTCACAACACAATTGGGGGATAAATTTAACACAAGGGGATATGAGACACATACACTAATACTTACAGGGAACATGGCCTATGGAGGGTTAAGTGGCTTGCCCAAGACCACAAGGAGCACCTGTGGGACTAGAAACCCCAGTCCTTCCGGCCCAAGGTTGCTGTCCTCTAGTGGGATTTGAACCCCTGAACATTTGGCCTGAGGTAACTTTCTTCAACCACTAGACCACTCCTTCCTCCTAGCATTCTATTTGCTTTCTTGGCCACTGCTGCACACTGAGCAGAGGGTTTCAAAATGCTATCCACGATGACACCTAAATCTCTTTCCTGGGTAGTGGTTCCTAATGTGGAACCTTGCATCGTGTAACTATAGTTTGGGTTGTTCTTTCCTAGGTGATAATTTTGCAGTTGTCCACATTAAAGTTCATCTGTCATTTGGATGGCCAATCTTCCAATTTATCAAGGTCTTGCAATTTTTCATAATCCTCATGTATTTTAACAACTTTGAATAATTTTATGTCATATGCAAATTTGATTACCTCACTCGTTATTCCCATTTCCATTTGCGAATATGTTAGAAAGCAGCAGACCCAGCACAGATCCCTGGGGTACTCTATTATTCACCTTTTCCATTGGAAAAACTGGCCATTTAGCCTTACCCTCTGCTGTTTTTTAACCAGTTATTTATCCACAATAGTACACTGCTCCTATTCCAAGACTTTTTAATTTTGCCAAAAATCTCTGATAAGGGTCCTTGTCAAAGGCTTTCTGAAAATCCAGATACACTATATCAACCGACTCACCTTTGTCTACCTGTTTATTCATCCTTTCAAAAAAACATAACAGATTAGTAAGACAAGACCTTCCTTGGCTAAAGTCATGTTGGCTGTCTCCCATTAAGCCATGACTATCTACATGTTCAGTAATTTTATTCTTTATAATAGATTCTACCATTTTTCCCGGTACTGACGTCAGGCTCACCGGTCTATAGTTTCCTGGGTCACCCCTGGAACCCTTTTTAAAAATTGGCATTACATTGACCATCCTCCAATCTTCAGGTATTACCGATTATTTAATGATAGTTCACAGATTACTAATAGTAGATCTACCATCCAGTCCAGGTGATTTTCTACTTTTCAGTTTATCAAATAGTTGTAATACATCTTCCCGTTATATCAATATTTCTTTCAATTATTCTGTGGCATCACCTTTAAATACCATTTCAGTCATGGATAACATTCCTGCATCTTCCTCAGTAAAGACTGAAGCAAAGAATTCATTCAGTCTCTCCGCTATGGCCTTTATTCCTCTTAGTGCCTTTTTACACTTCTATCATCTAATGGTTTTTCGCTATAAATGTACTTGAAAAAGTTTTTATTACATGTTTTTGCTTCCACAATGAGCTTCTTCTCAAATTCCTTCTTCGCCTGCCTTATCAATACCTTGCATCTAATTTTCCAGTGCTTATGTTGTTTCCAGTTTTCATCATTTGGCTCCTTTTTCCATTTCCTGAAAGATGCTTTTTTGGCAACAATAGCCTCTCTGATCTCACTTTTAAACCATGCTAGCAGTTTTTTGGACTTCCTTCCATTTTTCTTAAAGCGTGGAATACAGCTGGTCTGGGTTTTCAAGATAGTATTTTTAAACAACGCCTATGCTTGATGTACTCTAAATCTTTAACCTTTGCAAAGCTCCTTTCAGTTTTTTCTTAACTATTTTCCTCATTTTATCATAGTCTCCCTTTTGAAAGTTAAAAGGTAATACTTTCAAAAAACTGATCCGATGGCTTCCTCTGCTGCACTCTCACTGCCCAGATACTCTTCATCATCCAAAAAGAGGGTAGGGAATTCATAGACAGTTTCTCTACTAGGTGGAACTTTACCAGAAAAGAGCCCAGTATGAGATAGTCAGTCCTCTTCCAGCCTCAGGGGCTCTTCCTCAAAGGTGCAAAAGTCTGGAGGCACACAACAAAACTGAGTGTGTATCAGATGTTGTTTATACTGTTTTGGGAGTCCTGGGCAAACCTGGCAAAGGAGGTTGCCGCATCCTGAAACAAATGCTTTCACCCAAATTTCTTAATGCAGAACATCTGGATGAACATGGTGCTGCCATCTGTTGCTTCTGTTGAATGCCTTTCCAGGCAGCAGCTCTTTAACTGGTCCAGCCATCTTCCTCCTGGATCTACCCTGATTTCTTTGTTGGATGTACAGGGACAGATACTCATTGCCTGTGGGGCAGTCAGGTCCAGCAGTAAACTCCTCTGTTGAACTGTATTCCTTCTCCTTGGCTTTCTGCCCTTATGCCCTCATTGCTTTGGCTTTTCCTCTCCACTCTTCCTCATCCTCCTGATTTTCACCTCTGTGGGTGCCTTAGGCTTGTCATTGTATGACTTTCACCTTCCTCAAGTGCCATGCCGGTTTATTGCCAGTCTTCTAGCTGCATGTCTCTGCGATCAACATGCTTTAGTTCTTCCTTGACCATTTTTCTTCATCTTCCTACCTTGCATTTTGTGGGTCCCTTTGGCTTGTTATTATATACCTCTATTTTGCTATTTGCTTTGACATGCAGTTCCTAACAACCCAAGACCAGGCAAAATGGAACCAGGTGTAGTGGGGTAAACTACCAGCCTACCGCTGTTAATGAGCCTTGAGTTCCCTCTTCAGAATTCTGTTCAAACCTCCATTAGTGTTTGGAGGTTCTAGCAGGGAAGCACAGCTTTTGTTATCCCCTTGACCAAAGAATGGTACTTCTATTGGGAGGGATGAGCATGGTTGAAGAGAGGGGACACCCGCCTAGCCAGCCTGCAGGGCTGTACCAAGGGCTGTGCGAGCGGTGCAGCCACACAGGGTGCAAGCACAGAGGGGGGCACCGATATCAAAACTGGTCTTCCAGGAAGCTCAAAATGAGTGAGTTACTGAACGTGGCTGGGTGGAGGGGGGCACCAGTTTCATTAGTCGCACATTTCTAGTTTGGTACAGTCCTGCCAGCCTGATAGCCAAATCAACTCTAGCTATCATAGGATGATAGATTTCCCTCACATCTACCATCATCCATTACTGTACTTGCTGACTCAATAAGTGCAGTTTCTTAGTTGACAACTGAGAAAATCGTATATTGTTCTGAATGACTGGAGTGCATTCCATGTATATTACTTCCACCCTAGCAGGATCTTCCTTTGTAGCTAAAGTTTCAGTGCTGGGACCTCAGTCCTCAGTGACGGGATTCTAATTTGCTGGCACATAGCTTAGCTGAACTTACCCCATTCCTGAAGACTAGGTTCATGCTTCCTCTGTTCTTGTGTTGGCTCTCCTCTGCTATTACAGAACCTTCCATGCAATCTGAGTGCTGTGCTGTGTTGGTCTCCTGACATAATTTAGGGCCTTGCAGGCAATTTGGGTACTGTGCTGGACAGTCCCTCCAGACATTCTTAGTGCTGTGCTGTGTTGGTCCTCCTGACATAATTTAGGGCCTGGGAGTGGAGATAGACCATAGCCTCACAGAGATGTTTTTTTCAGAAGCAATTTGGTTAATGTAATCGAATAGGCTGAGTTTCGGCAAACATGCCTACATCATGGGTCTACTGAAATAGATATAAAAACTTAACAAATAACAAAAGCATAATTTAAAAAGTATAAATATACAAATATATATATATATATAAAAATACAGTACTGTATATTTATAAAACATCCAGTTTCGCTCCACCTATGAGCTAACAGAATTGGTGTAGTGAACCTGGAGATGCCACTGAAATTTAAGCTAAGCATAATGTGGAAATATGATTGCAATAAGAGATAAGAGTTATTGAGAAATTCTCTGGAGCAGTATTTCCATTAAGGGAAAAGTAGTGGGCCACAAGTTTTGTATGTTTATATTCTTTTAAAGCTATAGTAGAAACAGTTTGATAAAGGGCACAAGAGTAAGACGCTAATAAAGTCTAAAAAACAAGTGCCACTAAGTCTGAGACCTTTATAATGTAAAGCAACAACCATAAGAGTGATATTGTTTGGAAAAGATCCAGACCCATTGATATAAGAATTGAGTGATTTTTCATTTTGAAACTTTGACAAAGATAACACTCAGAGAAATAGACCATTAGTCATTAGCTATGAATAATACAGTAAAGAATAATAATTTAGGACCTTCCAACCAAACTAGATGTGATGATGTACTGGACGACCTAGCATGATATAGGGACTTCCAACAAATTTGGGTGCTGTGCTCATCCCCCTGGCTTAATGTAGGACCATACAACCATTCTAGTCCTTCTAATCTTTTCATTAATTTCTGTGGTCTGTCTCCTACTGCAGTGGGTCTATAAACAGGTTCACCATAGTCTACTGATCCACCAGGGGTGTTATATATCTCCAGGAACAAGCAGGAATGAGTCTTCACATATGGGTACGTCGGTACCGACGGAATCTGCGTGGGAACGCTCCCCAGCATCCAATCAGAACGCTTTTGGGAGCATCCCAACACGCCTGTGTGCTGCCTTCCCACCTTTCCCAACTGCCTCTCCTCAGTTTTTGTTTTTCCACGGAGCCGGCAGGACGTTCTCCTGTCACCGCAGAAAATTCTTCTTTTATTGTTTGGTTTTCTTGTGGTCGTGTCTGCCTTCCCCGACGCCACCAGTACCGCCAGTGTTTCTTTTCTTTTTTCTTGTAATTTTTCCTTTTTATGGAATAATTTTTTCCTTGTTAGTGCCTGACTTTTTTTTCGGCCTCCTAGGCCTACTCACTTTCCTTCATGGAAGCGCCAGCCACTATCCCTAAGAAATGTTCAAACTGTGGCGGTACAAAATTGATTTTAGACACTCATAATTGGTGTCTATCCTGCTTGGGTCCTGATCACTATCCGCTGCAGTGTCCCTCCTGCAACAGTATAGTCAAAGGAAGTCTTTAGCATCGAGTTCACCTCGATACGCGGTCCCCATTCAACTTCAGGGCGCCGACCACCCTTTCTTCTTCGCAGGATCAGGTAACCCAAAAACAGTCTGTTAAGACTAGCCAGTCCTCGAGTGGTAGATCTCATGCACAGCATAGAGATGCCTCTGGCCTTGCCCTCGAGGACACACTGGCTTTAAAACCCCGGTGGGAGTCTTCGGCCTCCAAATCCTTAATGGGGTTTCAGGTTGTTCCTGAGGTTCACCCCTCTCCGAACATACTTGAGCCATGCTCGGTGGTGGTATCCGCTTCGAGCGGTACCCATACCCTGGCATCGGCAATGGTGTTGGATGAAACACTCCTCACCAAAGATCACTGTCTGGCGCCCTCGGTTCCTTCGGGCCCGTTTAGGGATGCTACAGACTGATCTTCCTGTATCGGTATCGATCCCGGTACCGGTTGGTACCCTCCAGATGTGCATCGATAGACTCGCTTCTTTCGATGCCGAGTCTGGAGTCGATCTCCAGTCTGGATGACTGGGTACCAACTCGCCTTGGTACCGACACCGGACGGTACCAAAGGCACGGTTCCAATGATCCATGTCGGGCACACTCGGTTTCTTCGGCACCATTAGAGCTGTCACGACTGGTCTTCATGTATCGGTATCGGATACGGTACTGGAGTCGGTACCAGTATCGACATTAGCATCGCTGTCGGTAACTTCCATGCTTGTTTCAACAGGCTCGCTTCCCTCGTTACCGAGTTTGGAATCGATCCCTAGCATGGACGATGCGCTACCGACTGCTTGTGGTCCCGACCTCCTGCGGTACCGGCGAGCATCCTGTAAGAACAGTCCGATGCTCCACCCCTTAGGGTCTTCTATTCCAATGAATTTGGATAGATCCCTGGGTGCCAATGCTAGTTCTTCAATAGGTCTAGCCTGTACTCCTCTTTGTAGAGGACTTCGCTCTGGAGATTTTTCTTTTCAGGCATTCCTGCTTGATATGGCAAAGTCACTTGCCATTTCTATACCTGGTCAAAATCCTGTACCAGGGAATACAGAATCTCTGTATATTCCTTGGAGTCCAAAGGAGGACATCTTGCTTCCTTTGCATCAGACCTTGCAGGATCTGCTCTTTCGAATGTGGGAAACTCCTTTAACGGTATCCCCACCTTCTAGGGCAACTGATCTTCTATACAAGGTGCCCTCTTTTCCAGGGTTTCAAAAGACTCAACTTCCTCATCATTCCATTGTTGTAGAATCAGCAATGAGGCGTGTTAAGAGTATTAAAAAGCACTCTTCTTATCCGCCAGGTCATGAGTCTAAGACTTTAGATGCCTTTGGATGCCAAACCTTCCAGGCATCCATGCTTTCAGCAAGAATTCTCTCATATATTTTCTATATGGGATTATCTCTTGAAGAAGTCACAAAGAATTTACTACTTTTGACCCCTTTTTTTCAAAAGCCCAAAAGAGCAGACTATTCCTTATTGGTTAGTCATGCTCAAAATATCTCTAGGTTCCTTACTCGTGCTTCCCTAGACTCCTTTGAGTCTGTTAGCAGAACTTCTGCTATAGCTATAGAGGCATGACGTAAAGCCTGGCTCTAAGTTTCAGACTTGGACAAATGGGTACAGGAAAGACTGGAAAATACTCCTTGCACTGGAGAAAATCTCTTTAACAAGGAGTCTTTACTCCAAGCTGCTCAGTTAACCACTGACATTGCTGTTTTCAGATTCTTGTCTACGCCTTCCTTTTTCCCAGTTTGTAGGAAATTTCCTAACAAACTTTGTTCCCCTAAGGGGAAAAGGTTTTATCCATCTTCTACCCATCATACAGATGTTCCCAGACAGGGGAAACATCAGACCAGGCTAAAGAAACCACAACCTCAACAGGTTCAGCAAACCCAGCAGCCGCAGGGTTTCTGATAGATTATCATTACATCTCCTGTTTGGAGGTTAGAGTGTGTAGTCTGCTTCTTTTCACTTGAAGCATCTACACTAATTTCATCCTAAATGCTCATGGATCTCTTTTCACGAGACATCCTTTCTTTTTGCTCTGAGAGTTTTTATGATGATCATGCCTATAGTTAACAGGTTTCTCCTCTTCCTCCTACTGGGAAAAAGAGGTGTAACAACTATCAATAAGACAGTTTTCCCTGTACTAGCATGTATCATCTTACCTTTCAGAGACTTACTGCATCGTGAGTCTCCTTCAACTCTGTCTTACCTGCCCTCATACTACAACATTCGGTTTGTAAGAGTGGTTCTATTACACTGGTAAGCCCCTATGGTTCTCTACCTATTCCAGGAAGGGTTTTCCTTTCCAGAGTTGTCTCCCCCTTTCACATTCTTACTTTAGGGCAGCTTATCAGACAATAAGGAAGTCTTACCACTCCTGTTATGTCTGTTGTTTCTTTTTCCAATCTGGAAAAAAAAAGGGGGATTTTTTTCCGCTGCCCTGGTAATTGCTGCAAATGCAGCAGTTCCTAGTGGTTAAACCACTGGTTCTGTTCATCACACAACCAGGGTTTGTCCTCCACTAGCAATCCTTCTGGCCTGACTAGTAAACCCAAAACAGGTTATCAACCTTTTTTGGAAACCCTATCATCCCAGGCTTGTTGGTTTGACTTCTATTCTTCGCCATCTCCAATTCCCTTGTTTTTGGCAGAATAGTTTAAGTTACCTACTGGCTTTAAGCAGCTAGTTTTTTCTTCTAACCAACCTGCAACATGCTCTCTGCAACTCTACAGAGTAGCTTTGCACTATGGGCCCTTGTTAGAGAGCTTTAGTATCTTGTCTAGCAGATAATCCCAGATGGTTAGGAGGGGTTCACCCAGTCATGCTCCCATGACTGGTAGGTGTTCCCTACCCTTACCATCTCATGTAAAGTCTCTTTTCAAAACAAAGGACACAGGCCTTATATCACGTGAAAACCTAAAGAATGGCCAATTCCCTGGCTTGGTCCACATCTCCTTGGACTTCTCACCAGGGATAGTTTTCTTTTCGTTGCAGCTTGTCCTTATATGCTTCCTTCCCAATACTTCATGGGAAGCTCATGTTCAACTGAAGGATGCATGATACCCATCTTGACCTCATAGGCGGGTCAATATGGTATCTTATTCCATTGGCGTCTTCTATCCATTTACCATACTGGAGTTCTAGAGAGATCTGGACTTGCTGCCTGCAGACTGAAGTTATCCTCTGCATTTTTCAAGTAGGCCATCCTGGTTATTCAAGAGCTTGAATTCTTAAAGGAATCTAGACTCCTCCTTGTCAGGGAGACTATTCCTCTGACTCTGTCAATCATAACCAGGAAAAGAAGATTCTCTATGCATCTATTCAAGCAGGTATCACCCCTCTTGCTATTAGATGAATCTTTCTCTCTCCCCATATTCCTATGGGGATCTAGTTATATAGGCATGTGTATCTTCTGCCCATGTATATCTCTGTATATATATATCCATATATACTCCTATATGTATATATATTTATAAATATCTATATATATATATATATATATATCTTGAGATATATCTTTTAGGTAGATATGTATCTACGTACTTATCTATCTGTTTAGGTTCATATATCCATATATTCCTATATGACTCTGACAGATGGGCACTACCCCTATCAATGCTGTGCCAGCATGCTTAGGGTTCTACACATACAACCACTCCCTGTGGTGATTAGCAAATTTTTTCTTACCATAACCTTTCAGGGTTAGGTACCTCTGAAGCTCTCCATGTACCTTTTCTTTCCTAATTGACCTCATTTAGGAAAGACATTGCGGAGCTTCAGTTAATCTAAAGCTGTAACACTTCATAAGTCTGTCCTTACTTTGTTATCGGATACAGGGGTCTCCATACCCCTTCTCTCCTACATGGACTATTTCTATTGTCAGTCCAAATCGGTCAGACTTATTTTCCTTTTTGTTCGAGGATTGTACTGTTCTTCGGCCAATAGAGCTTAAGCTTTGTCTAATAGTACCTTCTGCGTTTCCCGCTGAAGCCCTACCTCATTGTACTACCCCAGTTTCCCCTGGGGCCATTTCTCACCCTGAAGGATTCTGACCTCCACTTGTTTTTTCTAGTTTATTACCTCTACTTCACAGTGAGGTACTCCTTGAGGATCTTCTACTGGCTCTTCTAACAGATCCATATGAACCTCAATAGATGTTTTACAATACCACCAAGGGAGGTCCATATTAAAATATTGCACTCAATATTTTACTACTAAATTTCATCTCACAGGGTCTTCCTCTATAGAGGTCCTGTTCTAGTCCAGCTGTTCCACAGTCCTGTTCTAGTCCAGCTGTTCCACAGCACCTTTCTGTAATTCAACTCCTACCCTCCATCCCCAGGATGCCTGAGGTTCTGAGGAGTAGCATGGCTCATTCTAGATTCGCAACATGCTAGGACTCCCTCCGGGCATCTTAGCTTGGGGAGTCCCCATATGTGAAGACTCATTCCTGCTTGTTCCTGGAGATAGCACAGTTACTTACCTGTAACAAGTGATCTCTGGGAACAGCAGGAATAAGTCTTCACAACCCACCCACCTCCCCTAGGAGTTGTATCTCTCTATCTCTATCTTTCCCTTTCTCTCGCTCTCTCTCTCTTTGTCTCAGCTTTAAAACTTAACTGAGGAGAGGCAGTTGGGAAAGGCAGGAAGGCAGCACGCAGGTGTGTTGGGATGCTCCCAAAAGCGTTCTGATTGGATGCTGGGGAGCTTTCCCGCGCAGACTCCGTCGGTACTGACGTACCCATATGTGAAGACTTATTCCTGCTGTTCCCAGAGATCACCTGTTACAGGTAAGTAACTGTGCTTTATCTGAAATGTCTGCATTATCTCTACCAACTTCTTTACCCGTGGTGTTCAAACTAAGAGTGAGCATGTTTTACAACAAGAAGTGGTTGCTATGACATTGTGCGGGTGTACATGCATGTATGACGATGCGTGGCAGTACGAGCATGCACACTTTTACATGTATTCCTAGGAATAGTGTTTAGATGAAGTTGGGACAGAGCTGCATGACGCATGTATAAGTTATAAAATACATGTGTACTTGCACAGAGTATAGACAGAAAATCTCACCTGCCTTGGAACAGGTGTAACTTTATGCAGGAGGATTTGAGTGCTCATGGGATGTGTCTAGAATCCTACGTTGTAAAGGCAATAGCAGTGTTGTCGTTATACTGTAAATAGGTGTGTTCTCTAAATGTTTTATAGGCGCCTTGTTATAAAATTATCTCCTCCTCCCCCATGAAGCTTATTTGCTTTTAAATACTTATGGTTTCTGGCCATCTGTCTTCTTTAGCTCATTCTCTTCCTCTTTGTTTACAGCCATTTGTAGGTTCTGCTGAACCGATGTGATGCAAGGAAGAGAGCAACATGAAATGGAAAAGTTTTGCTTCTTTTATTATAACAGCAGTCTTCAGTCTTTCCACTTCCCCACAGATACTGGGTCAGCTTATTCCAGGTAGGTGTATTTGGGCATTATTGTAATGATTTAATCACATTCAATGTATTACGTTGCTTTCCTTGGCTGATGTTGAAAGGCTTATTTTGCAAATGTGATAATGTCTGTGAGATGTACACTGTATATGCATGTGTGTATACAGACGGTGCATGTAAATGTGCTTGCAATTTGCTAATATTTTGTGATGATGTTCTGAGTGTCTTAGATTACATGCACAGCCTGTTATTTGTCTTGATTCATGAACAAATTAGAATCAGCCTTTTAGTACGAGCTAAGCAGTGGAAGCTAGGAGTAATTAAATATCCTTGTATTAAAGTTCTCTTCTAAGTGACTAAGTTTGGCAGCTCACTATAGAGATCGAATGCAGTCCTGCTTGTTCTGTTTTTCCAATAGGAGATGTATTGGTGTTTAGGGCCTAGTACAATACCTGTAGTGCTACCATTTCATGAGTAGGGCTAGCAATGTTAGAGTATGGCAGGTGTGATATTGATTCTGAGTGGCCTTTTAGCAAAGTTTTATATTACTTTGTAATGTACCTAGCAATTGTCACTGGAAGGAAGTTTTGTTGCTGTTACTGAGGTGACACCAACATTAAAATATGAATTGAAAGTTTAAGAGTATGATGTCCAATTATATGTTTTTATAAGATCATTCTTAGTAAGGGGGCTCTCATGATTATTTGCTTTAGTAATCAAAATCTTGGATGTGTGCTGTAAGGGCCTGAGTCCTGATTCTTTTAAACCCTAGTTCTGCTGCTGCCCACTGTTAATAGTGCCATCCATGATCTCTTTTCTTGTCCACTCTCTTGTTTTCCCCCTCATACTCTGCCACCCAATTCCAGCTGACAGCAGGAAAGGAAAGTGGAGACAGTGGCATAATAGGCCAAGCGCTTCCCTAACCCATTCCACAGGTCATAAGAGAAATCTGTGTAGCACCAGGCTGCATAGGCAGAAAAGACATCAGAGGCAGAAACAGCAGATTAGAGAACTGAGTCTGCTGCACTATCAGCTGCATTCTCCTGCTGTTAGCTGGGATGGCCCACCAGGGAAGGGGGCAAGGGACCAGAGGTAATGTGGGGGAGTACAAAGGTGTACAATGGTCTCTGGGTGCTTGAGAGCCATGGTACACCATTGTTGTTCAGACATATTTATTCAGATACTTGTTAACACAACGCTTTATACTCATGTACTCTAATCAGGAGTGAAGCTGAAACCTACAGCTCAGAATGTTGTTGGGGTTGATATTGTTGGCTGGGGACAGTCCTAATGCCTTATGAGATCAACTCTAGAAAGAAGACACCTTAAGTTTTGGATTCAGATTTCTCTTTGAGCAGACAATACTAACCTAGGTTCTCTGATCTAGAAGTCACAGTACAGAACAGCTACAGACAGAAAACTGGGAGGTTTCATTTCTGTGGAGTGATTTACATCATCTTATGGCGCATCTAAACGCTTCAAATGCTAGTTGCAAATTAACAAAACAGATACAATTTAAGGGCATGTTGGAGTAAGTAGGATATCAGTAAAGGACCTCCATGTGAATATAAACAGTGGAATCTGCAGAGTAGCTATTAAATTAAAGTCTCAGCATTCATAAGTAAATTACTTTTGGGGGCCCTTTTACTAAACTGTGATATGATATTTCACCCAATTGTGAATAGCGCAAAAGTTCACGCATGTTAAATGCAAAGTCTCCTTGTTAACAGTTGGCATGGACACCATTTTCCATGGTGCTGTACTCTAATACAGAGTGCTATTACCGCGGGTGCACTTAACTCCAGCTATTGAGGTGCAGATAATTGCACTCACGCTAATTACAACAGTGACAGCGAGTGGTGTTCATCCCTGTGTTGACTGCAATATGCTTACCATGTTCACTCTCCTCCCCTACTATTCATTCGCTATCCCGACACATGAGTCACAGCGCAGAATCAGCACACAGTAACTGTCTTGCGCCTGCGCTAACATTTATCACAGGTCCAAGCACATAGTTACCATGTTCCTAAACCAGTGCTTAGTAAAAGGCCCCCTTTCTGTTGCTATATCTAGTTTTCTAATAACCTGAGATTTAAGTATATGAATGAAGATTACACTATTTAATGCAGTTATAAATGCATTTAAAATATGACTTTATATACTTATGGATATTTTCCTCCTTGAAAATATTCTAAATTCTCAGATGAATTAGCTAACTACTCTAAGAATAACAAAAATGTGTTTCTGTAAAATACTAAGCCTAGGGACTGCACTATACTTTCTTCTATATATAGAAGGCTCTCTGTCATAGACACTATTAGCCATATTAATTGACAATAAATTTGAATATAAAATATGAAACAGGCAATAGACATTTGGTAGGTAATTTTATAAAGTCATTTTATTATATATTGGGCCATATATGCACATAAAATAGCTCCTTAAATTGCACCAGGAGTAACAGTACAAACATCTTTTACACACAAACATTCTTATAAAATGACCCTTTAAAAATGTGATTTTATAACTCTTTTGTGCGGATGAAGTAGCATTTTATCTACAGAAAGAGAGTCAAAAAATTACTCAGGGCATGCCAATGTAAAAGCATGCACAGACCCACTACCTGTACCTACTTTTATCAAGAATAGATATAGCTGTTTCTGGGGATGGAGTTCGGGGGCAGTTATAACTTTCATGCAATAAAGCAGGATATCTGCGAGCAGGTGTAAGAGTAGGCACTTACTTATAGGCTTTTTAAAAAGGAAGATATGTACCTAATTCCCTTTGTAAAATAGGTGTAACTTATGCACAAGACATACGCCCTCTAAGCTATCACTTTGATTTATCAGGAGGTGCCTAGTGACCAATGTATAAAAGTACATACGTTCGTTGCATGGCGCGTACTTTCACCATGGACATGGACATGGACATGGGTAGAGTTTCGGTGGAGCATGGACAGCAAATGCACTCACTAATTATAGAAGATGGTAATTTATGTACATACTTGCAAAAAGTAGGCATGGTCATTTGCACCAACTCTAGAGCTAGGATAAGTGATCATGATTTTGTGCATTCTCTGCCATTTATATTAATATTTTATGAAATATGCATGTAGTTGACTTTATTTTTTAAAAAGTGCAGATTAGGCACAAGAAAATGTGCACTAAGTAAGTGCAACTTTACAAAATTATCCTATTTATGTACCTACTGAGTCCAGGGCCTGCCCCAGAGTTTGTTCAAGGCATTAGCACCCTGGGCAAAACTTAAGCCTTATGCTCCCTCCACCCACCCCCCCACCCCTTCTCCTTCTCCGGCTGTCATAATCTATTGCTTAATTTTGAAGACCATACTCTCTGCCTCTCCGAGGAAGCTGCCACTCTAGGCAACTCTCCAGTTTGCCCAGTGGTTGGGCCGGACCTGGCTGAGTCTTCCAGCAAGCAGTGTTTCAGGCAGAGCTGCTGAGAGGGGAACTGCCTCTTGCTTTGGGGTTTTTCAGAAACACATACATTCAGAAATAGAAGAAACAGGCTCACCTCTGCAACGCCACCAGCATGAAGAGCACCATTTTCCCTATGAGGGAAAACTTGAGGGAAAACACTGCTCTTCACGCTGGTGGCTGTGCAGAGGTGAGCTGGAGCCTCGCTCGGGCTTCCCCGGCTCCCTCTGAAGCCGGCATTTCAAGAGCGCCCACTGTGTCAGAATGAAGTTCACGTGGGGCCCCCTGAAGCATGGGGCCCTGTGCGAACAACATTCTTGCACAATGGGTGGGCCGTCCTTGTGTCTACTGCTTCTGCAGGGCTCTTAGGCCCACCTAACTAGGAGCATCCAAAGCAAATTCTTCAGGCCCAGTATTCAGAGCATCAGATATTTACAGCAAATGCTGTGACTGTCAGCTGTGGCATTTAAATATCATTCATATATTCAACAGCGGTATCCAGATAGTGACCAGTGCTGAATATCAAATACTGTGGTCTAAGCCAGCAACTATCCAGATAGCAGTGATAGTCAGCCATTATCCAAAGAGTTTAACAGCTTTCTTGCTGTCCTAATTTATACACATAGACAACTGCACCACCAAATCAGTCTTTCACAAACTTTGCATCATATGGAACCTACACAAACTCCTAACCCCCATGGGTTTGCGCACAGTGTGCTAAGTTATCATCGTCGCCCCATATTCAATTACTGCAACACAATCTATCCTGGTCTCCCAAAGAGCACACTATACCTTATGCAATTGGCACAAAACACAGTAGCAAGAGTCATACTAGGAAAATCCCATCAAACCCACATCACTCCTCTCCTCAAACAGCTTCACTGGCTACCCATCACAAGTAGAATCAAATATAAAGTTGTCCTCGGTATTCACAAAACCTAATCTATCAGCAGTCAGTCTCACATTACTAGCAGAACCCACTAACAGCAGGCCCAGGAGACAAAATATAGTCAACCTGCTGGACATACCAACAGACAAACCCACAAGTAGCCAAAGGGCTAACAGCAAAGCATTCTCATCTATTTGCCCCATCACTTTGGAACTCCCTACCACCCCTGGCAGCGAATACTGTGTATACAATGGACTGCCCGAAGAACAAACCAGTCGGTACTAGAGTAGATCAAACCTAAGCTTTCTTTAGAAGCTCAGATGACAAGACTTTGACTTTCATACTTTAGACACATCATGCGAAGAGAGAGATCATTAGAGAAAGATATCATGCTTGGCAAGATAGGAGGTCAGCGCAAAAGAGGAAGGCCAGCAATGAGATGGATCGATACAATAACAGCAGTTACGGGTACCAGTCTGTCAATAATGAGCTGCCTGACTCAAGATGGAACACAATTTAGGATAGCTATCCAGAGGGTCGCCATGAGTCGACTCCGACTCGACGGCACTTAACAACAACAACAACCACCCCAAGCAAGATCCATTGAACATATAGGCGACTTCCACAAGAGGTTGAAAACCCTGCTATTCATGGAGCACTATGGTCCAGACTCTCAACAGGAAGGTCTCCCAACAACTAGCACTAGATCCTATATCAGCGTACATAGTTACGTTCAATACTCTTCCTACCCTTTAGACCTGTTGAACTACTGTTAAATGTAATGAGCACGTTTGGTTCAAGTTGTTTAATGTTCAAGCACTGAATTAAATGTGAACCATCTTGACTTATAGAAAGATGGTATTAAAATGATGTTAAATAAATATATAAAATATGCATAAGGGTAGAAATTGGGTGGACAGCAGCTGAATATAGCCACTATTCAGATAGTTATCACCACTGCCCTGGCACTCTTGGGGCCGCTGAATATCTCTTTCAGCGCTCTTATCTAGATATCTTCCATGGTTGCTGGACGCTTCCTTTCAATTAAGGGTTTGTTTTTTGTTTGCTTTGCTTTCAAATGACAGCATATCCCTAGTTTTTTCCCCCCCACAAAGAACAAGCAAAGCTACCATGGTTACTTTGCACCTACAGCAATAATCAAAGCAACCCTGCATCCTAATTTTGCTTTGATTATTGATGCGACCTTATAAGTAAAACATATCTACAGAATTTGCACCAGTATGGGCATTTGATTGTTATTTCTTCAGGACTAGTCTACAACTGAAATTTAATGCAAAAGATGCTACTTCTATAGGAGATATTAAACAATGATGTGGGCAATGTATTGTTACAGAGTGCAGGATAAAACCTAGCAGGAGTCTCTTCTCTAGCTTAAAAAAACAGCTCTAGAAAAGAACTCATGTGATGTTTTCTACCTAAGAAAAAAGCATATCCTTTTGTTAAAATCCTTCCAAAGCAATTTACCTGTCAGGGAGACATTTACTGTTGTTTTATAAGAAGCACCTGCAGAGTCCAGCTTATTTCCATGATAAGTAACTCCATCTACTTGCTCTGGTTTCAATCTCATCAGAGCCTCAATAGAATCCACTGAAAAAGGCAGTTTGCATTGTATTGCTCTTTCCATCAATTTAGTTTCGGAATAAAATCACAGGTGGCATTTTGATTTTGTCCATGCTTTGTAATTTTCATCAGAGGCCCCAGACCTGAACCGGCAGACTCTTTTCACTTGTTCAGACCTCATAGAGTGCTCAGACTTCCTGGCAGGGATCCAGGATTGCGATTATTACATAGGCTTGAATAGAGCAAGACCAATTTTGCCTCCAGCGGTATATTTCCATTTTGTTTTGCTCTGGGCAAGCACCTTTCTTATAGGGGTACGTTTCTATTTTTCTATCTATAGGGTAAAAAAAAGAGCTATGAATATAAATCCAAAATCTCTTTCCTTTCCATATAGAATACAAACAATAATTTTCCAAAGGAACACTGTATTTTAATATCACCAGTATTAATAGTGTCATAGATAAGTCTTTATAGGATGGTTATTGTAGAACAAGCAATAAAGGGGAACAATTAAAACAGCCATTACCTCAGAGATTACAATGTCATGTAGGGTTATTACTTATTACATTTAAAATTGATTATAAATTAAAATAGTCTCACAAATGACTTTTAAATGATATACTACATGAGATATTCTAATTGCATAATAATAAAAACATTTTAGCAAGGAGATGCCTTTTAATTTATGGTGAAAGAGAGCTATACGTGTTTTAATATCTGTTTCCAATTTAGCCACACATTCATATTAAACAAATACAATAGCTGCATTTAGTTATAGTGCAATTGTAATGACTGGGGATAACCTGTCTGCAATTCATTAGGGTCCTTAGATTTTAGCTGTCTCATTTTCTTTCTGCAAATACAAGAGGGTTTTCACGTAATAGCAATCACTCACTTTTTGCAGCTAGTGTTGAATCATTTTCGGTTTTCTACTTGTCTGTTTTTTCTTTGCATATATAGTCCATGGGGGAGTACTGTCTCCCTTCTTTATTAGGATTGCTGCCAGACCTTTCATCTCATGGCTTTACATGTTATGCCTAATTCACATAAAACTGTACTATCCACTCCATAGCACATGTCTCCTGAGACACACGCGGTGCTGGGTATCTCTGATGTGAAATGTCTTTGTTTAATCAGTATTTGAAAAAGGATTTGGACATATTCAGAGCCCCTCCTTGCATTTTAAGCAAAGAGAATACATATTTTACCTGTTTAGCGTTTGGTAAACTGATTCAATGAATGTATAACTAGGTTATTCTATACTGGTCTTTTGTATATTTGCATCCTTATCTTTTGGACGGCAAAATGAGTTTCTTATTGAACAATAACCATTTCAGGATTTCCTTGAAAATATCTTTTTTTTTTAATAACAGGTTCTGAGTATCAATAGTACACTGTGCCCTGTAGCTTTGAAAACAGGATATTCCAACCTCTCCGTCATGGGGCCCAGTTCACATCGGGGCCCCTCCAGCCCATCTGGACATCCATAATCTGGACGGGCCAGATTTGCACCCATGGGAAGTGCACATTCCCACGGGAGCAGAATTGTGGCAAAGGGCTTGGATGGCAGGATGTACCCTGATTCCGCAGCCCTGCACGTATGGCTCCTACCCCCTCTAACTCATCCACAGCTCCTGCATGGAGCCTTTGTGCCGTGGCACCTGGACCCTGATTCCCCACCACACAGCACACATGCCATTCGCTGCTGCCTGACCCCCACAGCAGCCTGCCAAGGCCAGGATCGGGCTGTGGGGAACCCCCTGCTGCCACCCATCTGTTTTCCCATGCTCGCTGGTCCCATTCTTCTTGGCCAGGGAGACTTATTCCACATCCAGATGGAATATGTTCCCCTGCCATCCGTGAACCCCCAGACAAACAGTGCCGCGACTGGAATTGACCCTGTATGTCTGGAGTCACAGCCTTCCTCCACCCCACCCACAATCCTCCTCCAGCCCTCCCCCTTCCTCCACTGTCCAGAGTTCCCTGCACAACGCCGCTGTATGTGTGGGGAGCCTGCTACTGGGAATTCACTTCCTGCAAATAACAGGGGTTGGACATCCAAGCCAGATGTCCACCCCTGCCATTTGCAGATCGGAATGACCCTCAAAGTGTCTTGGTGCTTCTTGAGAATAATATGTTCTCCTTTTAGAAGGGAAGGCTAATGGACTTATTCTTCAATCGTATACTAGTAGAAGAGGGTACTAAAGGTTGAAGCCTTCAAAGAGACTTCTTCCCCATAGTCTCAAACTTTGATCATCATGGAATCTTCTTATTTTGCATGTAGTTTACAGAAGTCAAAGCAGAGTAAGTAGTGTGAGAGTTGGGAAGAATGGATGCAGTAACTTGTATCTTTTTATTTCATTCATCTGTCCCCTGATGGTCTTCTTCCTAGTTCCACTTTCTTTCTTTAAATCTATTCAATGTTTCTTGCCTAGTTCAAGTTTTCAATCAATAGGGAAGCAGTACATTTTAGAATGTGTTACATATGTCCTGCTGGTAATGCGATACATCAGGAGTGGGCAAACTATGACCCACCAGAGCCAGCCTGCTGACACACAAAATTTGGCTTGATGTTTGGCAACAAAAAAGGGGCAAACAGCCTGTGTGCCCCCCTTCCATTACCCATCATCACCTACTTGCCCACTACCGCTAACACAGATCCCACATGGCATCTAAAATGTCAATGATGATGCTTTAGATGTCACAGCAAGATCAGCAGTAATGGCTGGTGGCGAGTAGGTGTCTGTTGGAGTGGCTTCACACATGGTTTAAAAGTTTTGGGGGGGGGGTTATACATACCAATGTTAAATGGGGTGTATGAGGGCTGTATTGGAAATCAGAGGGTGGGATGGGATATAAAGGGGTGGAGGGGTTGCTGGCAAAGAGGTCCCCTTCCCATGTTGACCAGACCCCTACTCACTCACAAGTCCCAATTCAAGCCTTGGACCAAAATGTTTGCCCGCCCATGCAATACATACTTAACCTTATAAAGAAGGCAATTTTGTTTGCCAGTAAATGAACTCTCTGAAGTGAACATGGCCGGATCTGTACAGTAATGAGTGATCACTTAAACTGCGATATTCTTGTTACTTTACTATTTAAAAAACTTGTTGATAGTGCTTTACAGAATATTATTGAATAATTATTTGGTATAGGACCTATTTCTTACTGTCTGAGGTACTATAGAAGCAGTATTGTAGATATGTGGCAATATCAGTTTTTTCTTGGATGACAGAAATATGAAAATAAAAGTAGATAAGGACTGCAAGGCCCACCAAGCCTGCCCAAATTATGTCATCATAAAATGTTGATCTGTGATACAGTTGATCTCTTGCTTTCCCTTCATTTCACAACTAGGAAACTTCTGAACATGTCTCATGCTTTTTTAAAATTCTGTTACGCTTTTTAGCTTCATTGCTTCCACAGGAAGACCATATACCTATCGCTTTTTTCATGAAGAAATATTTTCTAATGTTACTCTTGAGTCTACCCACTTATATCTCCTTCATACGACTGCTACTTTTAGAACTTCTTTGCCACAGAAATATCTTTGCCTCCCACAAAATGACTTAGAAGACTTGGCGAATTACAATAGAAGAAATAATATCACAATGTCGAGCATTCCGGAGGGAATGAAGAACAAAGAGATGCTGTGGTATCTAAGAGCTCTCATTCCTGAGTTACTGGTATTGTTTTCCAGCCTCCCCTAGAAATTGAAAGGGTACACCAGATTCCATCCTGCCTATTGGACTCTAGCAAAAGCCCACTGTCCATTGTCATAAAATTACTGAGGTATAATTCCTCAGTGCAGTGAAAGCTAAATCATCACTGCATTTACAGAGTTGGAAAATCCTTTAGGTGGAGGATTCGGCCTACACAACTGATATAAAAAGGAAACAGTTTCTGGCAATGAGACAGCCATCAAAAGATCTTGACATGAAATATGGACATCTTTATCCTGCATGACTACAAGTCATGTATAACAAGACCACCTGGTATACAGATACAGAATGGTTGCAAGAATGTATTGACTGGCATAAGATGCAGTGAATCTGTGGTTCCAGACTGAACTTGAGTTTCAAGTGGGTCTGCTAAATGTGAAGCTGCCAGCTAGATTGCAAGCTGTTCGGCCACGTTTTATTTACAGTTTGGGATTCTCCTATACTTTTTGATGTAGTAGTTTGTGTTAGTGAGGTTGGCAAGGAGTGAAGATCCCTTCTGTGAAAATGCGTAGAATCAGGTGCCAGGTGACTATTCATGGACAGCTATTAATATTTGCTTTTATGTGATTTTAGAAGTTTATAGTTGAGCTATAGATGCAAGTATACAATGATTTGGGTGATGTTTGCATGGGCAATCAGTGGGCAGGTCAAGCAGTTTGAGTGTGCCCATATAGAGAGAAAGATTGTTGATATGGGCTATATGGATGTGAGTGTTAATTGGCTGGGCTTAAATGGGTGAGTGGTGTGCATGGTGAGTTTGCTAAGTTGAAGTAAGGTATATTGCCATATGGTTTTCAACCCCTTTGGTTGTGTGAATGGTTTGGTGGGAGCCTTTTCTGATAGATTACACAGGTACACTACCAAAAAACTGCCTCCAGTTTTGCAACTGATTCCTATAGATTTTGGGGTGCTGAATCCAGGAAAAATAGCCAAAATGTTCCATCACGTCACGTTTTCTTGCAAAATTAGATTTCTTACCCATATAAGGAATGTTCACATAATTTCTTTTTAGCCGACTGCAGTTTATTTTCTTGGCCCAAAATAGAGGTTGTAATGGTTAACTAACTAGAAACACTCCCTCATGATATTTTAGAGTGTTTTGTATTCATTTTATACATTAACAGGACAATTGGGAGGCGGGGGGCTAAATCCAGTACTCGCGCTGGCGCATGTTCTTTCCTGTTCACCTCGCCTCGTTCGCTCGCTCAAACACAGTGGTTGCGACATGAACGTTCCTGTCAAATTTCAGTTTCTTGCAAGTTCATTATTACCTTTTGTTTGCTCAGTCGTAATCCAGCTTTATTCCGAAGTGGTTCACTACAGTTGTAGTTTGCAGTGCTGTGTATTTGTGATGGCTCACAGAGCCAGAGGTTGCGTCAACTCTCCGGACAGTTTTTGTTTTATTTGTGGGGAATATACTGTGAAAAAGCGGCAGAGGAACATTTCTGCATTTATTAAAAAAGTATATTTTGCCTATTTCGGTTTGAAGTTAAGCGATCAAGACAAACCGTGGGCTCCACACAAAGTGTGCAAGACATGTGAGGAAGATCTACGCTTATGGATGAAAGGTAAAAAACAAGCATTTCGTTTCGGAATACCTATGATGTGGCGTGAACAAAGAGACCACAGCAGTGACTGCTATTTTTGCTCTTGCCTTGTGAAGGGATACAACTTAAAAAATAAGAACGTAATAAGTTACCCCAACCTTTCCTCAGCAATTAGGCCTATGCCTCATAGCAACGAAGTACCTGTGCCTGAACCACCAAAATCTTTGGATCATATTTGTGTGGACGGTTCTGATCATGATGAGACTCATCAGATGGCTTTTCCCGATGAGTCCAGTACTTCCGAGTTTGAAACTGAACCAGATCCGAAACCTGAACTTTTCTCTCAAGCTGAATTGAATGATTTAGTCCGGGATTTAGGACTCCCAAAAGATGCTGCCCAACTGCTAGGTTCTCGGCTTAAACAGAAAAATCTATTGTCACCAGGAACAACTTTTTATTGGTACCGCAACCGCGAGACACAATTTTTGAAGTATTTCAGCAAAGAGGAAGATTTGGTATTTTGCAACGATATATACGGAGTGATGGAAAAGTTTAAACTCAAGTATGATCCTGCTGAATGGCGGCTGTTCATTGATTCGTCAAAAGACAGCAGAAAAGGTGTTCTTCTTCATAATGGCAACACATTCGCTTCAGTTCCTATTGCTCACTCTGTTATTCTCCAAGAAAAATACGAGAATTTGGCCCTGATTCTTCAGAAGATTCGTTATGATGAGCATAAGTGGATGATTTGTGGAGACTTTAAAATTCTATCCATACTATTAGGGCAGCAATCCGGTTTCACAAAATATCCCTGCTTCCTTTGCTTGTGGGATAGCCGGGCCCGCGACCTACACTGGGGGAAAAAAGACTGGCCAATTCGGGAGTATTTGAGACCCGGTGAGAAAAATGTTCTTCATGAGAGCTTGGTACCTCGTGATAAAATTCTATTACCACCTCTCCACATTAAGTTGGGTCTCATTAAGCAATTCATCAAGTCCCTTCCAAAAGATGGTGAGTGCTTTCGGTACCTTTGCTCAAAGTTCCCCCGACTTTCTGAAGCAAAGCTAAAGGAAGGAGTGTTTGTTGGCCCTGATATAAAGAAACTCATTTCAGATGGAGCATTCGCTGAAACGATGTCTGAGAAGGAAAAAGAAGCCTGGGATTCCTTCAAGGATGTTGTTCTCAAATTCTTGGGGAACAGGTGGGATGAGAACTATAAGGATATTGTTGCCAGGATGCTCAATGCCTTCAAAGAACAAGGCTGTAACATGAGCCTGAAAGTCCATTTCTTGCACTCCCATGTGAACTACTTTCCCGAAAACTTGGGGGCGTACAGTGAAGAACAAGATGAAAGGTTTCACCAGGACATCAAGGACGCAGAGAGAAGGTACCAAGGAAGATGGAACACTACTATGATGGCTGATTTCTGCTGGTTGCTGCTGCGGGAAACCCCAGATGAAAAATACGCCAAGCAGCGCACCAAGAGAAGCATTCGGGGGAAGAAGAAACGGGCCCACCAGGAGATTGATTGACCCAAGAATGACTTTAAAATCTAAACTGTGTTGACAAATATCGTGTTTTTACTAAACTTTGAAATAAAAATTTGCTAGTTATTACCACAGTGTCGGATCTCATTTATTAGAATTTTATTTTCACACCATCGGGTGTTTGTCTTCATGTATTGCAATGGTGCGGTTTGCGTTTTCTATTCTTACATACATACCTGTACAACATTTTTTGCACATTTCTTTGCTTTGCTTTGTGTCTAACCTCGCTCTTATATGCTCAATGTTTGTGCACATGTATGTGGCTGTTTTAAGTGCAGACAATTTTGCTACCATCACAGTGTGTTTTGTTGACATTACTCTATTCTTATGTGCTGCCTTGTTACAATTTTCTTTATTCTTATTTGAATAACTACTAAACAATTAGTATAAAGAATTCATCCAAGAAACTTTTATCTCGATCGCACTCAATCTGAAACGTTCACCTCAAACTGCTAACCCAATGTAGCAAAAAATCTGTACGTGATGGAGCAAATTGGTTACCAGATTTGGATTCAGCGCACCAAAAAACGTAAAAATCAATCGAAACATTAGAGGCAGTTTAAAAAAAATTTTTTTTAGTGTACCTGTGTTATTAAAAAGCTGTGATGAATGGATGAATTCCTGTTTCCTCGACTTGCAACCTTGAGGTTGTCTTTGACTCCTCTCTCTCTTTCTCATCACACATCCATCTGATAACTAAGACCTGCCATTTCTTTCTCTATAACATCAACAAAATCCGCTCATTCCTTTCTGAACACACTACTGAGACGCTTATCCACTCCTTAATCACCTCCCATCTTTACTGTAACCTACTCCTTGTTGGTCTCCCTTTGAATCATCTCTCTCCCCTTCAATCTGTTCAACACTCTGCTGCACGGCCAATCTTCCGCCAGCCTCATCATGCTCATATTACCCCTCTTCTCAAGTCACTTCATTGGCTCCCTATCCATTTCTGCATCCAGTTCAAACTTCTCCTGCTGACCTATAAGTGTATTCACTCTGAAGCTCCTCACTACCTTTCTTCTCTTATCACTCCTTACACCCCCCCCCCCTCGTGAACTCCACTCTTCTGGCAAATTGCTTCTATCTGTGCCCTTCTCTTCTATTGCTAACTCCAGACTTCGATCCTTTCACCTTGCTGCACCTTATGCCTGGAACAAACTAGCTGTGTCTGTACGCCATGCACCTTCTCTGACCCTTTTCAAATCCAGGCTGAAAACTCACCTCTTCGCTGCTGCTTTTGGATCTTGACTCACCTGATCTCCTTGTTTCTTTACTATTCCCCCTTGTTTTATCTCTGTCTAAACCTTCTTTGTTGTCTGCCTTGACTAGATTGTAAGCTCTGATGAGCAGAGACTGTCTCTTACATGAATGTGCAGCACTGCGTACGTCTTGTAGCGCTATACAAATGCTCAGTATTAATAGTAGTAGTAGAATGCTAGTCAGGAGATCTGTTTGGCTATGATATGGGTTAAATGGTGTCTACAATGGGGTTGAAGTAGCATGAACACAGTTATATGTATGATTGTGCAAAGGCATCCAAAATACCCTCATCATCAAGTAGAGGTTCTTGTTGGTGATTCTTTAAGAAGGGGATTTGCAACCTTTCATGCCTGCCCTTGAGGTACTGTGCCAACAATCTACCAGCTTTATTGCTAGTTGTATAAAACCTAGCATTCCTCACGGATATATCCTGGCAAGCATGATGATTATGCTGGCTATTGTAGTCATATTTTAATTTACACAATTTGTTAAGCACCCCTTTGTCCCCATGAGCAATATCTTGCTTCTCCAAATTATCCTTCTCCATTGTTTACAGTTGAGCAGCATCCTCTTTCTTATTCAATGACAAATAACTAATTATTTCATCTCAGAGTGATACCTTACAGGCCTCCCAAATGTTAGGAAATGAGACCCAGGGAAGGCCCTACCATTAGGCTAACTAGGCAGTCACCTAGAGTGCTGGCCATCTGGGAGCACGCATTGCCGCTGAGGCCACCCCTTACTGGGATTGCAGTGGCAGCATGCTTTTAAAATAGCACCAAAGTGCTAGAGTTAGCTTCAGCTCTAGCAGTGTAGTACTTTTGTGTATGATGTTACTTGTTTTAGCACGTGGGATGTTTGGGGTGCAACAGTCGAAGAATGATGATGATAACCAATCCTGGCTGTAGATGGAGTGGGCATTGGTTGCTCCTCTTCCACTCTCTGTGTTACTGGTTATGAGAGTACCTAGTCAGATTCCCCTCCTTTCTCCTATCTGAGCCATTCATGAAGCCATACAAATATTGAATGAGGTGTTTGATATCTCATGGCATGAGTCTTTGTGGGCGCCTCTGTAGTATAATCCAAAGTTTGAAATTGATAGGAAAATGTTGAACTGGCCAGTGTGACAAGAATTTAAAATATGGACTTTGGATCACATGATAAAAGATGCTAAGCTGCTATCATTTACAGAACTTTATGTGAGCTATAATCTTCCAGCTGTCCATTTCATTAAGTGGTAGCAGCTTAAACAGTGTTCAAAATAATGTTGCTGGGTATGGTGGATTGACGGAAGAGCCAGATGCAATGGGGTTCAATACTTGGGCTTTTGCTAAGAGGTATTTTGTATTTGGAGCCTATAGGTGGCTGTGAGATGCTACCTGTCAGGTCCATGTGGGCCTGGAGGAGGTGTGGTCATGAGATTTTGGTGTATAACTGGAAGATAAGCAATGGGAACATTTTTGGTCGCACACTAACCAGATTTCTCAATTTGCCAGTTTAGCCCAGTCTTCGTACTTTCTTGCTTATCAAGCACTGTGAGCTCTGTGGAAGAAGTGGAGGGCTGGATTATCAGCACACAACAGATGTTGGCACTGTGAGTTGGTGCTAGGTACACTGCTATATATGATTTGCAGCCCTCTTATTAAGTTTTATTGTTCAAAAATATGGAAGAAATTGCAGGAAATCTTTCTTATTAGGCAGGAACTACAATTAGAGGTTATAATATATTGATCCTTGCATATGTCTGATGATCTTACTGTTAGTCAATATAAACTGTTGTGCTTACCCTTCAAATGATCATGGCCAACTGGAAAATGTTCTCTTACTGTCCATTCCTTTTTGGGGAGATACAGTGTGTCAGGTGTATAGATATGAAAAGTCGATAGCCTTAAATCATGATCGATGATTGGAGTGCTTAAAATGTGGGAACTCCTGGATATGTTTATAAGAAATGAGTTTGATAATGCTTAATTTCTATCCATATACCCTCCACATGTAAGGTAGTTTGTGATGTGAAGTGATGCCATATATTGTTCTAGCTCCCCTATGTTTTTCTTGCTGTTTTGTGTTTTCTATTCTGTTATGTATCTTTTGTTATATATGTTTTGATATTTAAAAAAAAAAAGCAATAAAAATCTATGAACTAAAAAAAAACCATATATATCTTATAGTCTCTATTTCACAGTATACTGATTGGCCAGTACCAATCACAACTGAGACAACGGTATGGTACAGATAGATACAAGATCCTTATCTGTATGCTAATTTCTACCAAAGGTGTTTTTCTTTTATGAAGTTCTTATCTTCTGCTTTGGGGTTTCCTCATTAAATTTTTATACACCTACTCTTTCTCCTCCACAATTTCTGAGTGCTGTATTTGGTCATGGTTTCTGCTTGCAAAACCATGTGAAGGTCATATATTTTTTGCAAAACCACGTGAAGTGAGCAGAATCAGGGCGCTGGGCCTGGACGTCCAGGCCATGCTCTGATTCTGGCACCCCAGATGTCCAGGCACTTCCTTGGCTAGCTTAGCCTGGCTTCTGCATGGAGCCATGGTGCCATGGCATCCCATTGCCATGGCACCACGGTTCCATGCAGGAGCTCTGATCACCTGCACCACACAACATGCCTTATTCCCTGCCGCCCGAACCCCAATCTCGCCTTCCGAGACTGGGATCATGCAGCAGAGAACCCCCTGCAGCCATCTAACCTGGTTGTGGGGGCCCAACGGTATCATCCTCTGATGCCAGGGGGACTTATTGCACCTCGGAGGTGGAATAAGTCCTTCTTCTATCCTGGTGAACCCGGACGAACAGGAATTGGCCCTGTACATCCGGGTTGTCTGCCTTGCCCCATCCCACCCATTCTCCTCTCCACCGCTGCCCCTGCCTGTCCTCCATCCAGAGCTCCCTGCACATCTCCTATGTACATGCAAGGAGCTTTGGGCATTGAATAGGGGCCTGGGCAAATATCAGGGATGTATGTCCAAATTGGATGTACATCCCCACTAATCTTTCTTTGCAATGATCCCCTTGGTGTATATTCCAATTAGACAAGCTCCTTTCTTTTTATCATTAAATCACTTTTTATTAGGGTGAAAGGAAAGTTTTTATATCCTTTAGAGTGGTTTGTTCAGATTTTTCTTTGGTTGCTGAGCATTGATGACATCTTTTGTACCTGAATGGGGGCTAAAGAACAGCTGAATAATTTTTTACTTTGCTCAATAATCAAGACCCCCATTTACAGTTTATGATGACTACTTTTGCCACTCAGCTATCCTTTTGGATGTCTTAGTTACCTTTGGAAACATTGTTACTTCACTATATCGCAAAGCAGTAGACTGTTACAATCAACTACACTTTGAGAGTCATCATCCTGTCAAATTAAAAAAAGGCCATTCCCATCAGTCAGATCTTGAGCCTAAGAAGGATTTGTTCCAATGTCCAGGATTTTAAATACCAAAAGCAATTGCTGTCTGAAAGGTTCTCCCAGAGAGGGTATTCTTATTGGGTTATTAGGGCTGCCTATTTGCGAGTCCTGTATGCTTATAGACCTTGTTTTTCGAACAAGCATCAGTCTTCAGCTATGGACAAGCACGTTTCTGTTTTCCAGTAATCTGAGGGGACCTAGATCCGGGTTATGTAGCATCTATACCCACTGGTATGTCTGGACCCTCCATCCTACATTTTGGAAGGGGTCTTGCATTGCATATACCAGGGGTAAGAACTTAAGGGAATTTATGGTTCACTCAGATTGTGCATCACACTCCTACATTACTCTCTTGAAGGGTAAACATGAGCCCTGTGGACAGTGTATCAAGTAGTTTTCTCTCACCTCTGGGTTGACACTAGAACAGGACATCCTCATCACTTGAAATACATTACAGATTGGACTACTTGGGCTGTCTATGTGACTGTCTGCCCTTGTAATAAAATTTACATGGGCAGGACATGCCACATGGTGAAGATGAGACTGTTGTTGTTCTTAAGTGCCGTCGAGTCGGAGTCGACTCATGGCGACCCTCTGGATAGCTATCCTAAATTGTGTTTGGTCTTCAGTCAGGCGGCTCATTGTTCACAGACTGGTACCTATAGCTGCTATTATTGTATCGATCCATCTCATTGCTGGCCTTCCTCTTTTGTGTTGACCTTCTATCTTGCCAAGCATGATGTCTTTCTCTAATGATCTCTCTCTTCGCATGATGTGTCCAAAGTATGAAAGTCGAAGTCTTGTCATCTGAGCTTCTAAAGAAAGTTTAGGTTTGATCTCCTCTAGTACCGACTGGTTTGTTCTTCGGGCAGTCCATTGTATACACAGTATTCACCGCCAGCACCATAATTCAAAGGCATCAATTTTCTTCCTGTCTGTCTTTTTCACTGTCAAGCTTTCACATCCATATGATGTTATTGAAAATACCATGGCTTGAACAAGTCGAATCTTTGTATGGAGAGAGACATCTCTGCTCTTGAGAATCTTATCTAGGTCTTTCATAGCCATTCTGCCAAGAGCAATGTGTCGTCTGATTTCTTGACTGCTTGTTGCTTCTTTATTGATAGTTGATCCAAGTAGGTTAAAGTTGTTCACAATTTCAATTTCTTCTCCTTCAACGATGAACCTGTTGATTATGCCAGTTGTCATGATCTTTGTCTTCTTTACATTAAGGTGCAGGCCCGTTTTGAGACTATGTTCTTTGATTGTGAGAAGCAAATGTTTCAGATCATCTTCACTTTCAGCCAGTAATGTGGTATCATCAGCATAGCGAAGGTTGTTGATGAGTCTTCCACCAGTCTTCACACCTCTGTTGTCTTCATACAATCCTGCTTCTCTGATGATTTGTTCTGCATATAAATTATACAGGTAGGGGGAAAGTATGCAGCCTTGTCTTACACCTTTCCTTATTTTAAACCATTCTGTTTCTCCTTGTTCCGTTCGAACTGTTGCTTCTTGATCAATGTACAGACTGTGCAAGAGAACGATCAGGTGTTCTGCTATACCCATGCTTCTTAATGTGGCCCAGAGTTTCTCATTGTTTACACAGTCAAAAGCCTTGCTATAGTCGATAAAGCACAAATAGATATCCTTTTGGTATTCTTTAGTCTTTTCAAGGATCCATCTCACATCCGCCATGATGTCTCTCATTCCTCGCCCTTTCCTGAACCCTGCTTGCACTTCAGGTAGTTCTTGTTCCATGTATGGTTGTAGTCTCTTTTGAATAATCTTCAGTAGAATCTTGATGGCATGTGGGATCAGAGCGATTGTGCGATAATTTCCATAGTCAGTTGGATCACCTTTCTTTCGTATTGGTATAAACACAGATCTTTTCCAGTCAGTTGGCCATGATGTTGTCGTCCATATTTCTTGGCAGAGCCTTGTAAGTATGGTAACAGCTGCATCAGATTGCTGTTATACTTCTATGAGAATGCTATCAATGCCTGGTGCTTTGTTCTTTGATAAGGCTTTCAATGTTGCTTCAACTGCTTCTTTCATCACCAATGGTTCCCGATCATAAGGTACAGGTTGAAATGGCTGTTGGTCCACTTGATCGTTATCATATAAAAACTCTGTATATTCCTTCCACCTTTTTCTTGATCTTCTCAGCATTATTCAACATAGAACCTTGAGCATCTTGTAACATTCCAATTTGACGCTGGAACTTTTTCTTTAACTCTCATAGCTTTAGGAAAGCCAATCTTGTTCTTCCTCTAATAGTTTCTGCTTCTATTTCCTTGCAAGCATCAGTGTAGTACTTTTCCTTGTCCTGTCTTGCTGCACGTTGGAAATCTCTGTTGAGTTCTGCGATTGTCTTTCTTTCTCATCTGGCTTTAGCTTCTCTGTGTTTCTGGGCAATTTTCAGAGTTTCTTCCGTCATTCATTTTGGCCATTTTTGCTTTTTCACCTTTTGTAGAGACTTCTCGCTTTCTTCCAACACAACCTTCTTGATGTCATTCCATAACTCTTCTGGAGCTCTGTCATTTGTATCTAAAGCAGCAAATTGATTTTGCAGGCAGTCTTTAAATTCCAGTGGTATATTCTCAAGGTCATATTTTGCTGCATTCATGAGTGGTTTGCTCTTTTTCAACTTTAGCTTGAGTTAGCATACTAGTAATTGATGATCTGTACCACAGTCGGCTCCAGATTTTGTCTTTGTTAATGGTACAGAGCTTTTCCATCGTTGACTTACACAGATGTAGTCAATTTGATTTTTATACAATCCATTGGGTGAAGTCCATGTGTAGAGTCGCCGCTTGTGTTGTTGGAAGAAGGTGTTTGAGATGAATAGATCATTGGTCTTGCAGAATTCTATCAGTCTTTCTCCAGCTTCATTTCTGTTCCCAAGTCCATATTTTCCAACTACTTTGCCTTCTTCTTTGTTGCCAACTTTTGTGTTCTAGTCACCCATGACTATCAGGATATCCTGTTTGCATGTTCTGTCAATTTCAGCTTGTACTTGTTCATAGAACTCTTCAATTTCATGCTCTTCTGCAGCTGTTGTTGGGGCATATACTTGAATTATAGTTGTGTTGATAGGCATTCCTCGTAGACGAATAGAGATTAAGCATTCGCTGACTGCATTGTATTTCATTACAGTTCTTGCCAGTCCATTTCAGTTCACTGACACTCAACAGATCAAGTTGTACACGTTCCATTTCATTCTTGACCACCTCCAACTTCCCTTGGTTCATGCTTCATATGTTCCATGTTCCAATGTGTAAGACATCTTTACGGCTTCTGACTCTCATTTCATGCACAGCTACATCAGCAGTCAGACTTCCCGAGGGCATTGATCCAACCACATCATAAATTCTGGCTTTACTCTGAAAAGTCTTCAGCTCTTCCCCAGTAGCTAGTTGAGTGCCTTCCGACCTGCGGGTCTCATCTTCCAGCACATAGCACAATTTGTTTTGTTGTAACTATCCATTGGGTTTTCATGGCAAGATACAGAAGTAGATTGTCGGGCCTTTCTTCTGTGCAGTTTAAGTTTGGTGTTGTTGTCATTGTCACAAAAATGTGATCCTCCACCGTCAACACTATCCCATTCTGCTGCTGCCCAGATGGGTGGTTTGTTTTGGTTTGGCACATCAGCTGAGACCTGTCAATCTTGGGAGACCCTGCCAGTAGTTAAACTACCAATAGTGTAGCTCTCAGCATCACTGATGCACACAAGCCCTCACAGCATGACAAGCTGCAAACTAAGTGAGAGGAAGATGAGACTAAGTGAGCATAAGTCCAGATTATCCACCCGTACAGTGACAGCATCCATGGTCCAACATTGTTTGGAACATTCTCTTGGGTGGCAGGATCTCAAATAGTTGATTACTAATTGTGTTTCTCATCAACACCAGGGTAATTATGAGGGATGTCTTACACACCTTGAACGATGATGGATTTTTTTCCCTCAATGCTCTACATCCTAATGGTCTCAATGATTGCTCAGTTATAATGCCATCCTCCTGGTGCTTGCGTATTGCAGGTTCCTATTTAAATGGCCACTTTGACTGTGAGTGGTTTATCTACCTTTCTGAATGCTCTCCAATTGTACTGTGTGACTTTTCCAGAGGCAGCCATTTTCAGTTTACCGACAAAACTCGAGTCAATGTGTGCAGTCTCATGGTTTGGAGCCCTATGTGTCTATTTTGAGAAACTACTCTTATAAGCTAAGTCATTCTTGAATTTTTACTTGCATTTAAAAATTTGTAAAAACTTAGTTCCCTAGGACTGATGAAAGATACTGGAAGAGAAAAAAATCTTGGCCTTAGCTACACTCTATAAATGTGGGTTTTCCTTCGACTGAGGTCCCTTTTTCTTTAACTATATGAATTGTTAGTTGTTTTAAAATGCAGAGGGGTGTTGCAATTCAGTGTGGGGTCTATTCCATTCCAACTGGGGCATCCATTCCTGCTTTTCATCCCCCTTGCCATCAGGGGCGGCCCAAGGGGGGTGCGGGCCCATGTGCGGAGACTCGGTGCGGGGCCTCATTTGCATACATATTTGCATAATGGTACCATACACTAACTTTTAGTAAACATGCCTCTTAATGAGTGTATGGATAAAGAAAGACTAAAAGATTTACTATGATCCGGTGCCAACTGCCAGGCACATTAGGAACTACCTCAAGTACTGCCCATTTAGAACCCATAGCAAACCCGCCGTATCTTAACAGCACTACCAGGACTCCCAAAGCACCATACCCTACCTATCAAAAGGCAACACTGCAAATATTAAACCAATACATTTCAGAGACTAACAATACATAACCTACTGGGGAAAGAGAACAAGTGGCAGTGTCAAATAGGAACTACATAAACAGAATACCTCAGCTCAGTTACACATGCAGAACATAGACCATCACCAAACAAGGAATCACAATTTAGAAACAGGAAGACAATAATTAAACTGGGAACCCCAAAAGCCAAACTTGGAATGTACAACACTGTAGAAATAAAACTATAAATTAATTTCCTCTTTTACTAAACAAAGCACAGACGTTAATGATGCACATTTCCCAGAGCTGACACATTCCAGTTAATAAATTCAAAATAAAGAGAGATTTTTCTACCTTTTGTGCATTTTTTGTTTCAGTTGCAAATGCTCCAGCCACTTTCTTCTGGTTTCTTCATGTCTTCTGCTAACTCTCAATCGTCTGCTGTCCATTTGTCCTTTCTTCTCTCTTCTAGTTTTTTTCCCATTCTCGTTCTACATCTGCTTTAACATACTAATCTTTCTCCTTTTGCTCTTTCCTCATTCCTATTTCATCCACTCAAATGTTACCCCTCCATCCTCAATCCCCACTTACTCTCCCAATACCCGGCCAATTGTAGATTTGTCTTCCCTCGCACACAAAATATTTTTTCACTCTCCATTTCACTCTCCCAGCTCCATCCCATTCTAATCCTCCCCCAACATCAGCCCCTTCTAGTTCCAGCCCCCCCCCCCAGTATCTGCTCCCTTCTAGTCCCCTCATCAGCCCATTTCCAGTCCTAGCCCCCCATCAGCCTAGTTCCAATCCTATCCTAGCCCCACCATAAGCCCATTTCCAGTCCTAACTCCCCCATCCATTTCCAGATCTCTCCGAGTCCCTCCGTCAGCTCATTTCCAATGCCAGTCCCCCATCAGTCCATTTCTAGTCCTTTCCTAGCCCCACCATCAGCCCATGTCAAACCCGAGCTCCCCTCCACTCAGCCCATTTCCAATCCAAGCCCCCCATGAGCCTACTTCCAGTTCTAGCCCCTCCATGAGTCCATTTTAATCCAAGCCCCCACCACAGCCTATTTCCAATCTTAGCACCCCCCAACACCCCATTTCCAGTCCTATCCTAGCCCCCCCCATCAGCTATTTGCAGTTTAAGCCCCCCTTCCACTCAGCCCATTTCCATTCCAAGCCCCCGTCCCAATCAGCTATTTGCAGTTCAAGCCCCCCTTCCACTCAGCCCATTTCCAGTCCTAGCACCCCAGCCCATAATCCCCCCATAGCCCCAGTCCTAAGCCCCCCATATCCCATTACCAGTCCTAACCCCCCATCAACCCACTTCCAGTCCTAACCCCCCCATCAGCCCATTTCCAGACTTAGCCCCCCCAATAGCCCATTACTAGTCCTAACTCCACCATCATCCCACCTCCAGTCCTAACCCCCGCATCAGCCCATTTCCAGTCCTAGCCCTCCCATAGCACATTACTAGTCCTAACCCCCCCAACAGCCCCCTTCCAGTCTTAGCCCCCCCCCCACAGCCCATTACCAGTCCTAACCCCCCTCCCCCCATCAGCCCAGGTAGATTAAAAAACAAACAAACCGGCTGCTGCTGCTGCCGCCGTGGCAGCAGCAGAATCAAGCATCCCATGAACAAACCCCCCCCTGCCCCGCAGAGCCCTCCCTGCGGCATCAGCTCCCAAAGCACACGCTTTTCAGAGCCGCGAAGGGAGAGTTTCATTCTCGCAGCTCTGCTAAGCCCGCCGGGGCTGATGGCATTTCCCATCAGCCCCGCCAGGCTTAACAGAGCCGTGAGGGAGAAGCTCTCCCTTCACGGCTCTGAAAGCTGACGCTGAGGGAGCTGATGCTGCAGGGAGGGCTGTGCCAGGCAGGGGGGGCCCCACGGGACACTTGATTCTGCCACTGCCATGGCGGCAGTGGCCGCAGCAGCCGGTTTATTTTTTTTTAATCTACCTGGGCTGATGCAGAATTTTTTTGCGCGGGGCCCCGCGTTTCCTGCTCAATGGACGGGCCGGCCCTGCTTGCCATCCCCGATGACAATCTCCCTGTACAAGGAGTTTGTACAGGGAGGCTTAGACGAGGGCAAGAGGGTGATCAGTGGGCAGTCTGCAGCCCCATGTAATTCATTCAGCCACACCTTAGTATCTTGCCGATTTCCTCTATTATCACTACCCCACTGCCTCCTCCGCTCTATTCACAATTTCCACCTGGTCCTTCCCTCCCCTACCCAAGCCCATCTAGAATGTACTTGTTCATCTGCTTTCTTCTTCCTTGGTCCCTCCTTTTGGAATTCGCTGCCTCTTTCCCTCCATGCTGAACCTTCCTACACTAGGTTCAAAACTTCTTTAAAGACTCACCTTTTCCACCTGGCCTTTGACCCTCCTGCTATTGCCCTCTGACTCGTCCCTCATTCTACCTTTCTCTTCTTCCTATCCTGCTTTCTTCCTCTTTCCTATCATTTATTGGCGTTTCTTTCTGTTTCTGAGTAGCCTTGTTTTTTTATTTTACACCGCTTATTGCCTCGGCTAAGCAGTATATCAAATTTCCAAATAAAGATAAAGATAGGGCAGATTCTGAAATCAGCCCTGTACATCCAGGACCAGCAGACTGGACAGGGGATGGCAGGCTCAGGCAGTGGAAGTGGGGCGAGAGGGTGCAGGGGATTCCCAACAGCCCGACCCTAGCCATGGGAGGCCAGATTTGGGGTGAGGCTGCGGGGAAAGGAACAAGTGGCCGGCAGCCGGGGATCACACCAGGAGCCAGACTGAGTTAGCTGGGCAGGGGCCTGTATGTGCAGGCTGATCTGAATTGGGTCCCGTCCGCATGTACAGGCCCAGACCCAATTCTGATCCCACGGGCACATCTAGCCCCCATGCGATCAGAATCAGATCTGTCTCTGTGCGTCCCACTTCTGATCCCAGCGTGCAGGGGCCTGGGCGGCCAACTTGAAATGTGCCTCCACGTGTTTTTAATGCTTATCAAGTGTATTTTTTGTGTTCTCACTTTCACTACTTCAATTAGGGGTGAACAGGCCAAAAACTTTCATTTCATTTTGTTTTCATTTTTCGTTTAATTTTGTCTCATATCATTTTCCCTCAATATGAGTGCAATTGAATAATAACATAGTAACATAGTAAATGATGGCAGATAAAGACCAGCATGGTCCATCTAGTCTTCCCAGCATGATGGCAAGCATAGGTGCACCTGCCGCTCCGTGCAGGCCACCCCTCCCCACGTCCCTGTTTAGGGGTGAACCAACCATTCCATGCAGGACACCCCTATCTGTTGAGAAATTAGATGGTTCAGTTTACTTTGATTTTATCCTGTTGCTGTAAAGGGATCCACTATGTCTGTCCCATGCCATTTTGAATTCTGTCACCGTGTTTGCCCCCACCACTTCCATCGAGAGGGCATTCCAAGCATCCACCACCCTTTTTGTGAAAAAGTATTTCCTGACATTGCCTTTCAATTTACCATCTTGCAGCTTCCTGTTATGCCCTCTAGTTTTACAGCTTCCCCGTCTTTGGAAGATAGTGTGCGCTATTGCACAATAGTGCGCAGTATTGATGGCTACAAGAAATGATGCACATTTTATAATTTCCTTTTCCGCCCAGATCGCCACTTTTGTTACAAACGAAAGCACATCCTTGCTTTTTATACCACTTCGCAGAAGTATTAGCCAAAAAGGAGACTGAGGTCAATATTTGAAGCTCTACTGGCTATCTTTAGAGTAATATTCAGCTGAACCTAACCAACTAAACTTTCAGCTAAACATGCTACTACTTCTACTATTACTTATTATTTATATAGCATTACAAAGCATACACAGCGTTGTATAGAGACATGTAAGAGACTGTCCCTGCTCCTAAGAGTTCACAGTCTAGTCAAGACAGACAACAAAACGGGCGCTAGGATATATCTTTTATTTATTTATTTAACACTCATTTCTATACCGCATCTTCCAGAGATCAGTTGCGGTGTACAAATAACAACTATTAACAAATCGAAGTTTGTTTTACATAGAACATCTTAGATATACATAGAACGTCTTAAAGTATCATAAATTAAACAAATTTAACTGGAACTGAGTTAAAACAATTAACTAAAAGAAAGTGGTGTCTATGTACATAATAGTGCATAACAGATGCAACTATATACAAGAGGAAGGTATTAGGGCATAAGAGATTGGATAGTCTTCGTTTGCGCTATGTGTGTGGTCTATTTAGGTTGAAGGGTTGTGCTTTAAGTTGTCAGTTACTTGTTTAGCCATTATCTAAGTTGAGTGCAAGGTTTTGCATGGTGTTATAGTGTTTGGTGAATAGATAAGTTTTTAGTTTTTTGCGGAATTCCATGATCTCTGTTAGAGATCGTAGATCCTCTGGTAGGGAGTTCCAGATAGTATATGAGAGAAGGCTCTATTGTTGGTTAATTTATGTGCTTTTATGAAGTCCTTCGGAATCTTTAGTTTATATAATTGTTCTTTTCTGTGGGTAGTCTTAGGTGTTTCTTTGCATATTAGATTACATAGTGTAGTCGGAGCCATATCATTTAATGCTTTGAATGATGTAATTATTGTTTTGTATGTTATCCTACTCTGTATTGGTAACCAATGAAGGGATGCTAGTATTGGTGTAATGTGTTGGAGTGAGTTTATTTTTAATATAATTCTTGCCGTTGCATTTTGGGCTAGTTGAATTCTTTTAATGTTGTGTTTTGAAATGCCCATAAGTATTAGGTTGGCAAAATCAAAGTGAGGGGTTATAATAGCTTGTGTTATATTAATGAAATCTTGTACAAATACTAGCGGGCGTAGTTGTTTGAGAATTTTAAGTTTGAAATAGATTTTCTTTATGGTGTTTCTAATGTGGGTTTCCATTGTAAGGTGTGTATCTATTATAACACCTAGATATCTTATTTCGTTTTTTATTTTAATTTCTTGATCTTGTAGTGTTATATGGGTTGGGGGATAAATGATTTATTTTTTGTTACAATTAGGACTTCGGTTTTAGCATGGTTTATGTGGAGGTTTTGAGTTTTTAGCCAAATTGTGATTTCGTTATAGCAGTCTGAGAGGAGTTGTAATGGTAGGTTAGGGATAGTAAATGGAATGTACATCATAATATCGTCTGCATAGAGGTGATATTGTACTCCAAATTTTTTAAAGATATTGCAGACCGGTTTTATGTAAATGTTAAAAAGTAGGGCTGATAGTGCAGATCCTTGTGGTAAACCTATTTCTTGATTATATGTAGTTGAAGTTTGATTACCTATTCGTACATTTTGAGTTCTGTTGTTTAAATAGGAAGTGAACCATTTATGTACTGTCGAATTTATGCCTATCTGTTTTAAGTTGCTGAGCATTATTGAGTGATGTACACTATCAAAGGCCGCTGATATGTCAATGAAGAGGAGGATGAATGCTTGTTTATGGTTGTCAATTCCTCTTAGGAGAGTATCAATTAATACAGTAAGTAGTGTTTCTACTCCGTGGCGGGGTCGAAATCCATATTGTTGCTCATCAAGTGGGTAAGATGTGTCTATGTATTCCTGTGTCTGTAATTGCACTACTTTTTCTATTATTTTGGCTAAAAATGGTATGCTAGAGATGGGCCTGTAAGATATTGGGGATGTTTTATCTAATTTGCTATTCTTTAGAATTGGGCGTATTTGTGCGTGTTTGAGTGATTGTGGGAGGTAACCTTGGGTTAATGAGAGGTTGACTATTGGGAGAATGAATGATAGTAGAGTTGGCAGTGTGTTTTTTATCCATGATACTGGGCATGGATCTAAATATGAAGTTGTGGTATTGAGACCAGATATGATAGTTTTTAATGACGTTCTTGAAATGGGGTAAAAGTCTGACCATTCGTTAATAGGCTGCTGAGAGATGTTAATTGTATCTAATGACATTTGAGGTTTTTTTGATTTGTTTTGGTAGTGATTGGCTAGTGTTTGTACTGCGATGTCAGTAATTTCATTGCTAGAGGTTTGAGCGTTATTGGTAAGGTTTCTGACAATAGAAAATAGCTCTCGAGGTCTGTTAAATGATTTTGATAAGGTTGCTGCGTAGTAGTTTTTCTTTGTACTATCTAGTGCTTCTTTATATTTTATGAGATGGTTATTGTATATTTCCTTATGTATAGTCAACTTAGATTTTCGCCATTTAATTTCGTGTTTTCTTAGTTCTATTTTCATTTGTTTTAGTGTGTTATTGAACCATGGTGTACTGTTTATTTTGGGGTGTATCCTTTGTTTATTTGTGTGGTTGCTTTTGGCTGCATTATTGATGGTTTCATACCAGTTGTTGACAGCGTCATCTAGATCTGATGTGGATGGCAAGAGATGAGGGATTGTAGAGTCAAGGAATTCTGTTTCATTAAACTTTTTAAATTTTGACGTGGGGCCACTTAATGTATAGTTTTTGACATTAGTAGTGTGATATGTGAGGTCTATTTTGATAGTATAATGATCAGACCAGGGTGTCTCTGTGAGTGCTATGGAATTTGGGTTGATTAGTTTGAATCTTGGGGAATGGTAAGGAAACACAAAGGAGGTGACAAGGAGATGTGGGGAATCGGGATGCAAAAGCAGTCTCAAAGAAGTGAGGTTTTAGCCTAGACTTGATGGAACCGAACATCCCAACTCATGTAGCTTGTTCCAGGCATAAGGAGCAGCACGGTAGAAAGATTGGAGTCTGGAGTTGGCAGTGGAAGAGAAGGGCACAGATAGAAGGGATCTGCTGGAAGAGAGGAGTTCCCGAAGAGGGGTGTAGGGAGAGAGGAGAGAGGAAAGGTAGTGAGGAGCAGCTGAATGAAGGCACTTATATGTCAATAGTAGAAGTTTAAGCTGGATGCCAAAATGGACAGGAAGCCAATGAAGTGACTTAAGAAGAGAGTTAACATTAGCACAGAGAGACTGGCCTAAGATTAGCTTTGAACAGATCGAAGTGGGGAGAGATGAACATAACCTAGCCAGCAGGAACTACGTTTTCTCAAAGAGGATTGCCTGAATTTAACTGTCTAGCCCTGAGAATCAGGACAAGGCAGGCAAGTTCTATAAGAAAGAAAAAAAACCCTCCCACCAAGCTGCAATACAATCTCTCTTGAATATAATAATTATTTTAAAATGTATAGGCCTTAACAACCCTTTTTCCTAACTATAAATGCAATTAGAAAGCTTTTCTGCACCTCATCCACCATTCCTCTCTGCTATAATAATAATTATGAAAATGTCCCATGCCTCATCTACCCTCCTTTCAAACTATAATAATAATTTACAAAAACACCCTGTAGCCTCATACATCCTCCCACCCTATTTTAATAGCAACTGTGTAAATGACCGAGATTCTGATCTACCCTACCTCCCTCCCTTCTCTTAAAGCTGTTATAATACCAGCTGGGGATTCGCCTCCTTACCTACTCTCTAGAAAAGTCAAGTTCCAATAGGGATTCCTCCTCCTGCTCTGTTGTCCAACAAAGCCAAAGGAATGTGTGTGTCAGCATTTGCCCGTTTTTGGGACAGCAAAATGGGATGGACGGGAGTCCCTGCCTGTGCTTGCTTTGTTCAGATAGTAGGGAGGAAGGGTAATCCCCAGCCCACACTGTGACAGCTTTGAAAGTAAAGAGAGGGAGGGTAGACCACAGTGTGGGGCAGTATATTTGTCCAGTTGCTTTTAAGGTAGGGAGGAAGTGTGGAAGAGGCCAAGGCATTTTGTTATTAGTACAGTCAGATCAAAGGGCGGATGAAGTACTGGGCAGGAGAGAAGAGGAACAGACTGCTTGACTTTAAAGTTGCCAACTTTTTGAAAGAGAAAAAGCTGCCACTTGTGGCTAACCATGCTCCACTCATGCTCACCCCTGCCCCACCCATAAAAATAATTGCAGAGAGGGTAACGGTTCAAGCTTTAATGTCTGCAAGCTATATCAAGAGGGGGGGGGGGTGGATACAAGAGGTTGAACTCTTCAGCACCTATTCAGCCTTCTCAGGTCCCTCCAGCACACATATGCTCTCCCATATGGCATTAAATCCAAACACATATTCTGCATCCACCAAACCCTGCCCCGGCCCCTTCCTCAACAATCTATGCAGACCAGAGCTAGAACCTTCCCCATAAAACTTATCATATGAGGAAAAAATCCCTCTCAGTACCAAGCATATTGTGAATTAATCACGGCTAGCCCCAGAGTTGATTCAAAGTGTTGGCATCCTTAGCAAATCTTAACCCAAATAACCCCCCTTCCCTCCCCCCCCCCCAGCTGTCAGAATGTATTGTTTAGCTTTGAATGCCCTAATCTCTGTCGACCCACATAAGCAATTGTCTAGGTTGTCTGATGTTTGGGCCAGTCCTGGAATTAATAACAAAAAGTCTTTCAGGACTTCGGAAGCCAGACTGGCATCTACTTTCTCCTGCTTCTGTGCTCCATGGCCGCAATAAAACAGCGAAGATTTAACAAAAACAAGTTGAAATGTGTACACTAGTGACACAGTGGTGGGTTTCTCACATTCACAGAATTAGGCATAAGGGGTGTGTGGGGGTGTTTGTGGGTGTTTGTGTCATGGGGTTATCCATCCCTATCCTTCTGTACCCTCCTTCCATTCCTTCATCTAGCCATACATTCTCCTCCTCCCCTCCCCTGTCAGTAGACATCAGTAAAAGCATGTTCGGTGTGAGTATATGCACCATGAGACATGGGTGTAGGTGTGCCAGGGTATGTTAGGTGTCTGTGTCTTGCTGAGGGTGTGCTGGGAGTAATGGTTGAGGCAATGTGCCTCTTAGAGGGAACATGTGTAGTTGATTCTGTGTCAAAGAAGTGTGTGCTGGGAGGGGCAGGGGCAGCGTATATATGCTTTTTTTCCCCTTGCCCTGCATGCACTACCTATCCCTCCCACACTCTTACAATTTCTTCTTTTTCTTGCCCGTAACCCTTTCAGTCACTCTCCTCCTCCCTTCATGGCACCTCTTGTATTCTCTTTCTTCCCCTCACTAACTTAAGCTCTCTGGGCTGCAGTTTCCATTACTGTAGCTATGATTGAAACTTTGCGCTGCCTTCTGTTCCTTAATTGATGGGTGGGCCTTGCCTCATCGTGGCCCTTCTGTACTTCCACCCCAGCTCAGGCTGAATCTCTCTCTCTCTCTCTTTCAACGGGGGCTTTCCCTACCAGTTTTTCCTCTGTTTGGGGAAGCCTGGCCTTGCTGGTCAGCCACGTGTCCCACATCACTTCTGCAGGCTGTCTCTCCCATCTGGGGGGGTGATGGGGCGCCAGTTCTTTTGCCTGTCTTCTGCCGATGGGATAGTGAGATCCTTAGCCTCTGTTTGTTGCATGCATTGGGATTTGTTTTGGCTGTGACTGTCACTGGAGAAAGAGGTTTGAGGGGGCCTGGGGGGGGGGGGGGTCAGAAAATGTTGGATGGGGCTCAGTGTGGTGGCAGAAGGAGCAGGGTCTCTCATGTGCAGAAAACAGCTGAAAATGCCTAGGGATGGCCGGCCCTGACTGCCACTGCCGTGCTTAGGCAAAGACTGCTATTCTGTCTGCCCACGAGAACCCCATTTCCTGCAGGCAGAAGCAAGGACCACTGCTGTGATCAGGCAAAGATCTCTGATCTACTGCGGATAGACAGAAGAGAGCTTTGCCTGATCATGACATTGCTCCCTTCTTCTGCCCGCAGAAGATGAGGGTCCCTATGGGCAGACTGAGTGCATTGAGGCCGCATCGCAGGAGGGCTCCATCCTGCCTTAGTGCTATGAAGAGGGGCTGCAGGCAGCCAATGGGGGAGGGGGAAGTATTCAATCTGGAATTGGAGTTGGATACCCAAGCAAAGGACACACACAGTCGTACCCAGACATAAAAACTATTTTTAAGCACTGCTGCCTCTAAATTCTTAGACTACACATCACTCTGGAGGAGAGACCCTGATTTGTGTTCAGGCTCACTTGCCTGGCTCAGCTGCCATTTCCACAGCAGACAGTGTTTCTCCAGCCTTTGATTCTTCCAAATGTGCTGCTAGAAGGTTCCTCATGCCGGAAACTCTCTTCACTCCCTCCCTCTGTTCTCATTGGCTGACTGGTTGAGTAGAAGCTGCTCATGGGACAGGAGGAGAGAAAGCATGCTGTCACATCATGCTCTCACTGGAGTTCCACCCTGTAGCCCCACAAAAAACAGCTTTTCAAGTGCCGGTTTTACCTCTGGTAACAGCTGGCCTGGCTATATAAAATCCAGCCAGTTGGCAAACTACTTGACTTTTTCAAAAAAATATTTCTATAATTGGGCATGCAAAACAGAAGGAAGGGGGCGGGGAGCATTGTCTTGTTATCTGGTCAACTATCTGCATGTTTTTAGCTAACCAGAGTACGTAGTTAGCCTTGAATAATCATAGAAACATGTAAACATTTATAACAGCAGTAGGTAAAGGCTATAGTCCCTATCCAGTCTTCCCATCCTCAAGCATTATTAAGTTCTAGAAAACCCTTCCTCTCCCTCAGAGATTTTCTGTATTTGCCCCATGCTTTTGTGAATTCAGATACAATTCTGGTCTGTACCATCTGCACTGTATCAGCACTGACTGGTCAAAGTTAAACCACTCCCAGGTCATCTCTTCTCATCCAGCCGGTGGCAGAAATTCCACCCAGGCCGCTCCTGCGATGCAGGGGGGGCCCATAGAAAAAAAAGAGGTCCATTTATAGCTATTCCCATATCTTCTGAGCTGGATTCCTCTCTGTTCTATGGGGGCATTTCAGCTATTTTGACTGGGGGCCCTCGATTTCAAATTTCTGCCACTTCAGTCAGCTAAATGTTAAGTGGGCTATGGTTTGCATGGACAAATGTTAGCAATCAGTGGGGAAAACTATGAAAAGTTTGAAAGTTTATCATTACATCATTACTATTGCAAAGAAAGAACAGCAGCAGAAAAACAATTGAAAGCTAGAATAATGTTAGGGACTAGAGGCAATTCGGAATCGGCAAAGTATTTGTATTTACTGGTTGAGCCATCAAAATATTTGCAGTAAGTATTTTATTGAGGCATCTACTGTTCCTTCCTCCCTGCATTTCCTTCTTTTCCCTTCCTCTAAATTACCTGTTTTCCCCTTCCACTTCCCTCTACTCCACCACTTCTGATCCTTTCCTCTCCCTTCACGTACTCCTCTTCCCCTTATCACGATCCCTCTCTTCCTTCCCCTTTCTCCACCTCATCTTGCTCACCTCTGTAACCTGTTATCCCCATCTACAGCTTGACCCCTTATCTCTCCCCTCCCTAAACCCATTCTTCCCGCCTGTCTTCTCCAGTCCAACCTTGCTCAACCCCTCCCTCGTTCAACTCCAGCACTTCCAACCCCTTCGCCATGGCCCAACTTCAGCACTATTCTTCTTTCCCCTCATTTTGTCTCTCAGGATCCTGCAGAACACAGGCTGACTCACCCTCAGCAGCCACTCTCTTCGTTCTCTGGTACATGCAGACTGCTGCCTCTTGCCGAGCTGTGGTTATATTGCTGTGCTACTGCGGGTACTTTGAACAATGCATGCTTTTTGCAAAGTCTTCATGGTTCTGTCTTTGTAGTGTATGCTGTTACTTTGAGAAGGTACATACTTTACAAATAGCATATTCTAATCGCAGAATATATGCATTGAAATAGCATGCATTAAAATCACACCACCTGAAATCCACTGACAGGAAGGCACCATGAGTCCCCCAGACATACTGAGCCCAATTTTCAAAATCGCCAATATTGAAATGCCATGGAGGTTAGCCACTGAACTTAAATATTGGTGGGAGATTCTGCAGCAGCATTTTCTGGATAGGATCTGCTGCTGAATATCTTTGTTGAGTGCTGCTAGCTGGGTAAGTACCTGCACTTACCAAGCTAGCCTGTTTGGACCAGCATATGTTTTACATACATAAGGTTTCCGTACTTACTACTCAACTGTTTACTAATTAATGGTTATAAATTCAATGGAACTATGTTTAGCTATTATTGTTATGTCAAAAAGCGTTATATACAGATTTTTTATCTGAGATCTAGTTAGTTTAATAGGTATTCGAAGTTTGCTGATTTTGATGGTACTGGCGGCTCAACATAAAAAGATCACAAAAAATAGTAAGTAGCTTGTAATGCTGTAATAGCTACTATTTTGCAAATAAAAGTATTTTCAGACTTTAGAAAATAAGTTTAGAGAACTGTAAGTTACTTAGTGTCAGAGTTATTGGTGCATATATCGGCCTTGTATGTTTTTCATACGCTGGACTAATATGTTGTTGAAACTAATTGCTGTCAAGCATTCTGTTCTAGGTGTCCCAATGGTTCAATATCGACGCACTGCATCAGAAGTGTTTTCACGTGTATCATATTCCACCATCAGAATGGACTGTTGACAAACTATATTATATCATAATAAAGTGTTTTAAATGAAAACTTCAGTTTCAATAGTATCATACAGGATGTTTATGTCAATAAATATTGGAACTGAATCCTATCTTTTCTGAAGATGGACATTGTACTATATTGGACCAGTGTATGAAAAACATACACTATGTGAAACTTCTATTTTCTGCAAAGTTTTAATATTTTTTATTATTGCCGGTATTTCATAGTTGTTTGAGTGTAACAAACCTAATAAATCATCCAGAACAGAGAAAGAATATGTGAGCTGTCCAAAACAGGCTAGCATGATTTTCAGTCGGCACTTATATGGATTGCAGCCTAGGCTTGCTTGCATGTGGGCTAAGTTCTCCAGATAAGGGCAGCTGAAAATTGCACTAACCAGGTGCCAGCAGGTACCTCCCCTGCTCTGCCCACAGACCACTCCTGCACTAAACAGATGGTGCTGGGCATCTGAAGAGATTTAGCGGCACTCTCTGGATAACACTGCTGAATATCATGTTCTGCCTCTTAGTCGGCCGATCCCCCATTGGCCGGCTGGCTAAGGACTATGAATATCATCCCAATTATATAGAAAAAACCTAAAAGTCGAGCTTTCATATTTTGTTTGCTTTGATCTGTTTATCCTATTTCAGTTATAAATTTGATAATCCTTGCATTCCTTCAGATTTATGCACATAGGCTACTATATTTCTGCAGATTTCTTTGTTTTTCTTTATCACACATCAGGTTCACTTTATCATGTGTGGAAAGTCTTCTAGTGACACCTGCATCATGCTAAGACTAGAAGTGGTCTACATATGCAGTCTTTGGACTGTGACTATATGTTGTAATAGTACAAGGTGTGGGGAATGTGGGCTAAACGGCCCATTGTTAGTACACATTTGACCTGCAAAACCTGTTCTGAGGTCCATGCTAATTTTTGGATTCATGTGTGCCCATAACATGCCACACTACACTAATTCCAATGCGGGTGCACTTACCGCCACCCCTGAGCTGGCATTAGATGCACCCACACTGACAGTAACCTTCATGTACCCAAAAGACCCTCTCTAACAGCAATGTTCCATCAACACTCTTGTTCTGCACCTAACCCACCCATGTCCCGACCCAATCCCATAAATCACCTGTTAGCATGGGATTTTTAGCACGGGGCTCCATGATAAAGGCGTGACACTTTTAGTGCATGGGAAACCCCATGCTAACAGCACAGTTTAATAAAATTCCTCTTACTGCTAACAGAATCCAACCCTTATGAATACACAGCTCTGAAAACGGAAATACCATTTTTATGTACTAATATACCAGTATGAATAATAATTACCAGTGTGAGGGGAAAGTGGTTTCCCTTTTTTCCTTTAGATTTCTGGTTACAGATTAAACACCAAGAGGCTTATATTCAGCAATAAGAAATCCACTTAAAGTTAACTATATCACTTATCTGGCTAACTTAATTGGTTTTTCAGCTGATATATACAATTAAGTCGGACTGTTGAGTATACATTGCTTTACTCTAGGACAGCAATCTGTGTGATTAGAGTTCACAACACAATGTTAGCTGAAGTTGAATAGCAGCACTGGCTAACTTTAAACTATGCTTCTGTCATGCCTCCAAGCTCCTCAGCTTTTATCAGGATAGCGTTTGGCCAGTCATATGTTGACTGGTGAAACTTTAATTGGTCATTAGCCCTTAATTTTCAATCCAATTTATGAGATTAACTACAAAGTTAACCACATACGTTGTTTTGAATATTGACCCATAATTTCCAGTTTTTGCGTTGTATTCAAATAGATCCATTTTCCTTTATTTTTGTCTTCACAACTAAGGCTTTCCTATTTTTGATGGTGGAAAATGTTTGGAAACCTATTTCATTCTCTCTTCCTCCCCCTCGCCCTTCCGAAAATACCCTTCTCTGGCCTCAGGTTACTCATCTGGAATGAGCAGAAATGTTGACTGGTATCTTATCTCAAGGTCAAACAACCAAATCTGTAAACACAAACTTTTTCACTCATTGCCAGCAAATTGATTTTCTTGCAGTGATCACGTTATTCACACTGCTTTTTCACTTTTGATTGACAGATTCCAAAGTTTGTCGATTGTTTCATATATTTTGAGGTGACCTCTTTTTTTACTTCTTCCTTCTCTTATGATGAGAATAACCAAGGTTTGGAAAGCCTATCAGCAGAAATGTCATGCCTTGGAAGAGAAGAAATTTTAAAGAAGAAAACAGCCTGCCGACTGTCACCGAGTGCTCTGTGTAGTCTTAATAAAACTCAGAGATTGCCAGCTGCACTTCAATTTGTGGTCTCTTTATTAACCTCAGTGTTCTAGTGTGAGGCTTTATTTAATTGTCTGAATTGATGGAGACAAACCAAGAGGCACAGTCAGCAGCAAGATGCCTAATGAAGAAATCCGTAGTTTTAATCTGGCTGCAGAGCACACAACGATCCTCCTTTGATATGGCCTTTGTGATGAACTTTACTGGAAAGCACATATGTTACCCCTATCTCCCTAAGTAAGTCATCAAAATGCAGTAGCGCACACCGAATGACTCATATGGACTGATGAAGTAATTTAAGTTCTTCCATTGCTTGGTTGATGGGAAGTGGCAGTGTCCTGGATTATGACTGATAGAGGTTATATTGTACAGCTGCTGTTACTGTGCCTGAAGGTAGATTTTTCTAAAAGGGTGGCTTTTTTTTTTCATTTCCAAGAATAGTTCATTTCTCTTTTAGTCAGCACTTTATTAGAGAAATTCCTGTTGAGGCTTCCCTTCAGTTGTTACTTTCTTTATCCGACGATATATTCAAAGATCTTACAGCTTCCATCACTCTATTATGCTTAAAGAATGAAACATGGTATTAGGTGAATTTTCATGACTTTTGAGCCAATCTATTAAAGAATATGGAAACATTTGGGGGTTTTCATGTCTGGAAAGAGATTTAAAATATGATATGTCTAGATGCCACAGTACGTCAGTAATGCCCCATTCCTATGGCAAAGTAATTTCACAAATAGGCTTTCTTCCGCTCCTTATACTATTATGTAAACAATCTATTACCACCGGGCTGTTGACATAAAAAATGAAATCAGTTTAGACTGTGCCTCGCATTTGAGAAAAGTGAGCAAGCATAGATTCATGATGACATTGTTTTTATTTTTTAAATACAGGTCATGTCCATTTTTGTTACAATTAAGATGGTAGTAGTTCTGAGTTTGTGCATACAAAAATATGTTTACTAATGACTCAGGAACTCATTTGATAAAATGATGAGGCCGCCGGGCCGGTCCCGCGGCCGACGGTAACTCGGGCCCGGGCCCGGCCTCGGCCCTCGTCACGTGTTGGGGGTGCGAGGGGAGGGGGCACGAGGGCTTTGGGCCGGTTGCCAGGGGGATCGCTTTTCGTGGTCGCGAGAAGCGATCCTATTGGCTGCTTTGGGGTAAGGTGGGGGGTTGGGTTGCGAGGAGCCGCGTGGCTCGGCCTTTCCGGCGGCTCCTTGCTTAGGAATCGGGCGTGTTTCCCGCCCACCCCCCCTTGGCGTTCTGAGGGGGGGGTTGTTGCAGCTGGGGGGGGCGGGGTAGAGAGACAGCGCTCGCCGAGGCGGCGGGAGTGCTAACTGCTTTAGGAGCTGTGGGTAGCGAAGGGCTCCCCGGGGGTGGGTGCGAGACATCCCGGTTGGGGGTCTCGGCCCGGTAGGTGGGTGTGAGGGCCGGCCTTTGCTACTAGGATGGCAAGGCTGGCGGTGGGGGGGTGGTGAGGAGAATGTTCCGCCTTGCTAATAGTATGGCGGGTGGGGCATCGTCCGGTATGGGGGTGGGGGTGAGATTAAGGTTGGTTGCCCATGTCGGGCGGTTATTACATGTATTAAATTTGTAAATAAAGCTGCGACCAAAGTTGTACGATGTTAAAGTTTTTTTGTGCTTATTATGCGTTAAAGACAAATGGTGGTTGGGGTGCTAGCTGAAGGTGTGGAGGGCGAGGCGGGCCTCCGGGTTACCTGAGTTATAGAGATTATCAGTTTGTAGACGAATTAGTTAAGACTATAGATTTCTTTGTGTTATACAGGGTTTGGCAAGTACAGTGTTTCATTGCATTAAAGAGGTTCACATCACTAAAGCTTGGATTTTCTAAGGCCACAACCATTGATTTAGGAGAATTTAGTTCATGCAGCAAAGCAGTTCATTCTCTGTAATGTAAACCTAACTTATCAGCCACACATTTTATTTTTAATTGTTCTCAGATCTTTTTTCTACAGGTGGCTGTGAACTTCACTAACTGGCCAGGGCCTGGTGGTATCTGTGGTTTGCGCCATGTTCTTAGGTGCTGTGTGGTTCTGTGTTTAAAAAAGAATTGTAAGTTTTGGGGCAAAATAATTCACTTGAAGGATGCCCCAGAAAATTATAATTTCCAAGTGTGAAAAATCGACATGTCACAGTGGTTACATTACTAACTTTTCTCAGTATCCATCAGTGTTGGTTGATGCATTAATGTAGTGGTGCATTCAAGCTACCAAAAATAAAGATACAAAATAGTAATGGAGAAGAATGATAATGTAGAAGTTGGAAGAGTCCAAGAAAGGAATGGGACAAAGAAGTAGTAAGGGTAGTAAAGAATACAATGTAATGGTAATAACTAAGAAGGTAGATGGAGGGGGGAGGGTTATTTGCACCACCTACTCTTTGCAGGTATAAAGCCCCATAAAATCTGTATGGTACAATGGAACCTAAAAATGGGCAAAATGCTTCAATGTAATAGAAATTATTTAAAGAAATCACTTTATCCCCATTTAAATCTTAGGCAACCAAATGAACCAATTGCATGCTCACAAATGCACACCATTACATCTGATGTAGGGGTAGGTGATATAATGTGCATGTAAATAATGTGTATACAACATACAATATAGCTATGAATTAACACAAATACAATCAATTGCAAATTAAATTTTCCTGTGCAGATATAATGCACAACTAAAATAAAACAAGAATCAGTAGCATGAGCATGAAAAATGCACAAAAATTGGGAAAAGGTTCTTTTAAATAAACATAAAACAAATATTTTTGGCTGTGTACACCCCTACGAGATAGTATGCCCAGGTGACACAAATACCCCCTACTAGTTCCAAAGGCTGGAAGAAGTCTTCTGTCAGGCTTAGCCTGCTCTTTAGTTGGCAGGAGTTAGCACAATAATACCCATCTTCCCTCTCTTCTAAGGCTCAAACATGCCACCTCGATGGCACATTCATTCCCAGTTGCACCACGGCATACATCATTTCAACTTTAAACCACAGGGTCAATGTTCCAAATCCTTTCATCTTTTTTACATTTTGTATCTTATTTTAATTTATATTTTACATATTTTAAACTTTTTAAAGATTTATTTTACCTTTATAGAAATGCAGGTCAACAAATGATAAACCCTTTTTATTCTTTTCAATCCAATGGAAGTTGGAAAGAATTATACAAAAGGGGTTGAGAATGTCTATCTATCTGTTGGTCTGACAGTCTATTTGGGGGCAAAATAACTCTCTGAAAACGTAATGGAATATGTTTAAACTTTTCATGTGGGAAAAACTGGTGGAAACTCACATCAAGTTCAAAAATGAGCCAAATCGGATTAGGGTTTCCAGAGAAATACCATCTGAATTAAGAAATCATACTCATGTATTGCCATTTTGAAAGATGCTAAAAGCCTATGTTTTTGAAGCAATATCTAGGGAGCAGATACTGTATATAAAATAGTTTACTTCTGTAAATATTTATGGAAAATTCATTATTTCATATTGTATGTCTTTTTGAAATTTTATGTGTGTTCTGTTGTACCCCGCCTAGAATTTTAGATAGCTGCGGACTCTAAATGTGTTAAATAAATGAATAAACAAACAGATAAATAAAAATAAGCACCAAACAAATTTGACTAATGTTCCAGTTCCAGAAGGCTTTCCAGTTTCTATACTACAGAAACTTCCAAACATAGTAGAGAATTGTTCCTTCCAAATACCTTCACCCTGTTTTCTATTTTCCCAAATCCCCAAAATGCCCCTCAAATTGCCCCACTACCATGCACATTGCCACACTCCTAAAAACCCTCGCAACTACCCTATCAACCCCCCAAGTGCTGCCACTGTGAAAAAAATACTCCCCATAACTGCCTCACCATCCTATTATCTCACCCTCCTAAAAATACCCTCCCACAATTGACCCACTATATTGCAAATTGTCCCACTCCCAAAAAACACCCCTGCACAACTGCCCCACGCGCCAAAATCTGCCCCATTGGGAAAATGTAATCTCTCCTGCATCTGCCCCACCACCCTAACTATCCCATTCCCCCAAAAAACACCCCCGTGAAACTACCCCTCCACCCTGAAAACTGCCCCCAAAAGAAAAAAAATACCTCACCATAACTTCCCCACTGCCTTGAAAACAGCCCAACACCAAAAAACAACCTTTGCAACTGCCTCACCAGCTTGGAAACTCCCTACCTCCAAAAACTATCCTACCCCAGCTACTCCACTGCTCTGCAAACTAACCAGCACCTAAAAAAAGCCCTATTACCCTGCCATCTATCCCATCCCAAAAAAATTCTTCCTTGAAATTGCAGAATCACCCCACAAACTAAACCAATCCACAAAATCAACTGTGCCCTAACTGCCCCACCACCAAAAAAGCCACCATCTCCTAGCCACTAAAACTATACCACTGCAACTGACCCCCACTATACCACAGAATTCCCCACTCCCAACTACCCCACATACCATAACCTTCCTCACAGGGAAAATCTATCCCCTCCAACAACTTCTCCACCACCCTGCAAACTGCCCCATCCCCCCAAAAACAACCTCTTTCAACTGCCTCACCTTCCTGCAAATTCCTCCCAAAGACATTCCCAACCGCCCCATCCTATGAACTACCCACCATCCTCTATACTGCCCCATCCCTAAAAAAACACCCCTTCAACTGCCCACCACCCTGCAAACTACCCCACCTGCAACTGATCCATGCCCCACAAACTAGCTTCAACACCCAAACTACCTCCTTGCATATGTCCCACCAGTCCACAAACTACCCCATCATCAAAACGCTCTTCCCATTTCTGTCTCCCATTCCATCCCCTAAACTATGTAACTCAGAAATGCCCCACCCCTCCTCAGCTACTCCTAACACCAACACAACACATGCACTGCATAGCAGATACAGAACACACAACAGAGAAATAGGGATTGCTAATAATTCTCTAGCAGGGATGTGCTGCATTTTAAATTATTTACATACACATTTCATTTTCTTCCCTGTTGTTTTTGATGTTTTCTTATTGATTGCTATGTGTTGGTCTTGCCAACTGGCTCCAGATGTCCCCAATAGGCTTCATCCATTCCTTCTTTTACCCTATTGCATGCAGGGACTTGTGGTCTTGCTTTTCTTATGAAGTGCAAAAGAGAAAGCAAAACTATATATCCCTGCATGCAATGGGGTAAACATAGCACCAGATCAAACTTCTCAGGCGCATCTGGAGCCAGTTGGCAACCCTACTATGTGTACTGCAAAATAATTCTGTTGCTTTGGGCAGGCAAGCAAGGAACTTAGATGTCAACTGTGCTCAATACTCAGGTTAGATTGACAACTGTCTGGGTTTTCTTTTCTTCCTTTGGAGGCGGGATAATGCTGCACGGAGCCCATCGAGAGACAGAAAGGCTCCACAACTGCTTCACTCACAGGCACAGACGCGGTTCCCTAAGAGGCAGGGAGCCGCCGCTGCAGAAGATTGGAGTCTGTCAGTTTGCTGCTGCTGAGAAGCGGACTCGGCAGCGGCAGCAACTTGTGCATTGTTTTTTTTTGTTTTTTTTTAACAGCGGAGTGAGGCGACCCCTGCTGAATCCTGTGGCGACCCCCGTGGGGTTCGCGACCCACAGGTTGAGAACTGCTGCCTTAGAGGAAAGGCGGAATAGAGGTGATATGATTGAGATGTTTAAATTCCTCCGTGGCATAAATACACAGGTGGTGAGCCTCTTTTGATTGAAAGCAAGCTCTGCTATGAGGGAACATGGGATGAGGGTGAAAGGGGATAGATTCAGGAGTGATATGTGGAAATATTTATTTATGGAAAGAGTGGTGGATCTGTGGATTAGTCTCCCAGTGGAGGTGGTAGAGATGAGGACAATATCTGAATTCAAAAAAGCATGGGAAAAAACACAGAGGATCTAGGGTTGCCAACCAGCCAGTTTTCAGCCGGCCTGGCCAGTTTTCCTGTGGTCGGGCCGGCTGCCGGCAGAGAACCGAAACCGGCCATTGAAAAGCCAGTTTTTTGCTCTGGCTGCGAGATTGGGAGCAGCCAGAGCAGAAAACCGGCTTTGCGCTTGCGATCGCGATTGCGATCACAGTCCTGGCCCCCCCTTGCAGCCGCTGCTGCTGCTTCTTACAGAGCAGCGGCTGCAATAAAGTTAATTTAAAAGTAAGGAATCCTGTGAGGGGCCTTCCGGCCCTATGAAACTCATTCTGCAGTGCCCGCCCCTCTGATGTCACTTCCTTTTCAGCCTGGGACCCTGCAGAAGGAGTTTCATAGGAGCGGAGGGTTTCTCACAGGTTTCCTTACTTTTAAATTAACTTTATTGCAGCTGCTGCTCAGTAAGAAGCAGGAGCAGCAGCTGCATGGGGGGGGGGGACTACAAATGGGCTGTGATTGGGGGGGGGGACCTGTACTGGAAAAGGGCTATGGGGGGGGGGGGCTTGGACTGGAAATGGGTTGTGATGGGGGGGACCTGGACCAGAAAAGGACTATGGGGGGAGGGATTTGGACTGGAAATAGGCTGTGATTAGGGGGACAAGGACTGCAAATGGTCTGTGATGGGGGGGGGGACCTGGATTGTAAAAGGGCTATGATGGGGGGGGAACTTGGACTGGAAATAGGCTGTGATTAGGGGGACAAGGACTGCAAATGGGCTGTCATGGTGGGGGAGGGGGGGCTAGGACTGCAAATGGGCTGTGATGGTGGGGGGCCTAGTACTGGAAATAGGCTGTGATGGGGGACTTGGACTGTAAATGGGCTGTGATTGGGGGGCGGGGGCTAGGACTGGAAATAGCCTGTGATGTGAAGGCTAGCACTGGGAATGGGCTTATGAAGAGCTGGAATAGGACTGGAAATGGTCTGATGTGGCGCATGGGAGAATGGGACTAGAAGGGAGTGGATGCTGGGTGGGTCTAGAACTATAAGGGAACTGATTTTGGGGGAGGACTAGAATGGATGGGGAATGAGAATGGAGAGGGGAAAATTTTTTTGTGTGGAAGAAAAGTCTATGATGGGCCGGGTATTGGGAGAGTAAGAGGGGCTTGAGAATGGAAGGGTGAAATTTAAATGGATGATAAAGGATAAGGGAAGAATTAGGGGAAAGAGCAAAAGGGAAACAATCAGTATGTTAAAGCAGATATATAGAGAGAATGGAAAACATCTAAAAGAGAAGAAAGGACAAATGGATAGCTAGCAGAAGACACGAAGAAACCAGAAGAAAGTGACTGGAGCAATTGCAACTGAAAAATGAAATGCCCAAACACAAGGTAGAAAAATACTTTTTATTTTGAATTTATTAACTGGAATATGTCTGGTCTGGGAAGTGTGTATTGCTAACATCTTTGCGTTTTTGTTTAGTGCAAGAGGAAATTACTTTATAGTTTTATTTCTCCAGTGTTGTACATTTCATGTTTGGATTTTGGGGTTCCCAGTTTAATTATTATCTGACCAAGGAAGTTAGCCTACACGTATCCTCGGTAATTTTTGTGGGTGGGGCTGGGGCGGGGCAGGGGTGGGACTAGGGGAGGAGAATGGGTGGAGCATGGCGAGCCAAAGGTGTCGGGTTTTTCTCGGTGAAAAAGTTGGCAACCCTAAGAGGATCTTTAAAGGAAAAAAGGGGACTGTTGTAGTGGTTGATATGGAAGGGCAGACTAGATAGGCCATGTGGTCTTTTTCTGTCGTCATTTTTCTATGTTTTTATGTTTCTATTATGGGACCTGCAGCACTGATTCTAATGGGTAAAATCAGGGGCTACAAATACCATACTGAACTGCAATGCTAAGTTAAAACCATGGCTGGCTAAAATATCTCACTTTTGGACCTGGGTAACTTAGCAACTCTGTAACCAATGGAAGGCTGTGGAGGCGGAGCACTGGAGTGGTGCCCTAGTCACAGGAAGGGAGGTGGTGAGCTGAGAAAAGTTCCAGAGTTGCCAAGTTACCCGGTTCCAGGAGTGAGATTTTAAGCCATTTTAGGGTTTTTGACACTCTCATTTTGATGCATCGTGAGACCTGCAGCACCAATTTCAATGGGTAAAATCAAGGGCTACAAATATCACACTGCATTGCAATACAAATTTGAAAACAGAACTGGCAAAAATCTCTCTCCTAGACCTGGATAACCTGGCAACTCTGAAGTTCATGTGATGTATAGTTAAGATTCTGAATGTGGTGGGAGATAGAAGAAAAAATGAAGCTCTAAGCCCCCTCCCATAAATAAATAAATATAAAAAAAAAGCTACTTAATGTATATCTATAGGAAAAACTGTTCCAATAGCTCCAGCATGCAAACACTGATTCACTGATTATGGAATTGCACCTGTCATATAGCCCTCTTTTCTCATCTTTCCAGACTCAGAAGAAACAAAACATATAGATACACACATGCACATAACTAACATGAACAGACAGATGCATGCATGCTGCGATTGCCAGCTGGCTCCAGATGTGTCGGACAGGCTTGATCCAGTCCTGGGTTTACGTCATTACCCATTCCCAAGACATGACCCATTCCCAAGGCTTACTTTTCTTATGGAATGCAATGGAGAAATCAGAACTACATGCCCCTGCATGCAATGGAGTAAACCCAGGACTCGACCAAGTCTGTCGGGAGCATCTGGAGCCAGTTGGTAACCCTAATGCATGTACATTCCAACTCACAAATACATACACACACAAAATAAAGATACACATACACACAGACAAACCAGAGATATGCATACACACGCACATGTCGACACAACACATACAAGTCTCTCACATACATACACACACACACACACACACACATACACACACAGGCAATGCAAATACAGATGGGTGTGTGCATGCATAAACACACAGAGGTTGGAAAGAACTCCATAAGTCGTGCTCTGCATGCTTTCCCCACTTGTTTTATTGTTATAAATTCAGAGGTGGATTTAAATTGTAGTTACCCATAAGCTTGAAGGATGAAAAGTGGAGATGGAGCTGGGGAAGGGATAGGACTCTCCACCATTCTCCCCTGTCCAGATTCTCTTTTCTCCGGACAGTTCGTTCTGACCCCACTGCAGCAGCAATAGCGATAGGAAAATTCAACATGGGACCTGTGTGGCACAGGAGCATTGGCTGGTTAACTTTTGGCCTGCTATTTGGTTAAACAGAGTTAGCTGCACACCTTGCCCCCTTCTTCTATATGTTTCTCATTGCCATGGACACCCATATGAAGGCTGGGGCTCCGCTGGGTTTGTTGGCATGGGACAGTTAGCTGGCTCTGCATGAATTTACTTTTCCAAAGTTGCTATTGCTGCTGTGGGGCCACCTCTGATATGAATGACAAAAGTCAGGCCCTGATCAAGACATGGCAGTGGTGCCAGGGATCTAGAGCCTACCCAAATTTGGCACTGGACACAATTACTTCCATTGACTATTCTTAAATGTGGGTCTCTTTACTTTAATACATTTCACGAATGTGTAGGCTGCATTACAGTGGTGCTGTTTGATCACAAAGCTGTAGAGTTGTAAAGTAAAAGAAAAGGGGATATAACATGGCAGTCACATTACTTTATTCAATGGAAGATACCAGATTTTATTAGTGTATGTATATTATTTTCCTAATTATTTATTTTTGTTAGTATGAAAAGCCAAATCACATGCAAGTTTTTGTACATATGCATACCTTTTTGAATCCAATGAAGCATACATCCCTATTCATGAATATAAAATGCATCTGAATTTCCCATGCATGATGAAATAACCGCTAAAGTAAAAAAGTATATCCAAGTAGATCAGCTGGTAGCTGCTCTTATAGCTTTCTGGTTCGGTTACTAACATTAAGCTAAATATTGCAGGTTCAAATCCTTTGTAATGAGATCCAGTTAGAGGGCTCTACTGCAAGTGGTGAAAAATCACAGGTTCCCGTTTTGATTTCTTATCACACTTGGGGGACAATGTACTAAGATGCTCTAAAGTAGACTGTCAATTCACTTTAATGCCATGTTTATCATGCGTACTAATGGCCGATGTTAATGACATGCAAACAATACCGTACACATTTACCCATAAATATTAGAACACTGCATTGATAACTAATAAGCTGCTTGCATAGTTTTGCATCTCATTAATCTATTTTGGGGCCCTTCTGATAAACTTGCTAAGTGGTTAATATGCATTTTAATGGGCAGAAACTGCCTACAGAACTGTTGCTATGTGGGCATGACAACTACCAGCTGCTAAAATGCATGTGAATTGCCCATCGTGAGAAGGGGGCATGAAATGAGCAGGATATGGGTGGAGAAAGGGCATGGAGAACATATTGTAGCTAGTGTGAGGGGTACATATAATGTACTGTCAATGTGGCAATTACAATCTCTGCTTTAGTTGTGCCACACATTAGGGCAGAGGTCTCCAACTCCATTTCTTTGTGTTTTTTTTTTTCTGACTTTTCAATCAACAAAACCAAGCAACAAGCTTGTACAGAAAAGATGTTCATATAGTAAATGACAAGGAAATAGTGCATTGAAGAGAAAAAAAAAAGTACCCAATGACACATCATTAGTCCTCAATTAGGGGAGAGAAGCATACAAATATCACAGAGGGAAGGAGGTCCCCCTGTGTATATACATCTTAGGTAATACTTAAAGGAAAAAGCATGGTGGCGGAGAGCGAGGAACATAATAAACAGTGAATGCTAAGGCGCCTTACGAAGGGGAAGATGTTATAATATGAGTGCTGAGATAGGTGGATAAATCCCCAGGCTGAAAAAATATAAACTTCTGAGAATTATGAACCACAATACATTTGCAAGGAAATCTTAATAAGAAAGAAGCTCCTAACTGTAGAACCCCAGGTTTCAATAACAAGAAAGCTTTACGCCTTCTCTGGGTGTCTCTGGAAATATCAGGAAAGATAGATATCCTCTTCCCCATAAACAAATTACTTCTCTTTTTATAATATACTTTAAGAAGCCAGTCTGTCCGAAGACAGTGCAAAAGTCACCAATAAAGTGGAAACTACCACATCTTCTTCTTGAGGAGACTTAAGCAACGCTGAAACATCCAGCGAATCCATTTCTAAATCACCGACTACACGCTTCTCCTCCTTTTTTCCAGCTGGTAAGTAATATGCTTTCGATACCGGAGGAATCAAATCAGAAGAAATCATTAGACTCTTGAAGATATTTCTTAAAAAGTTCCACTGGAGCTACTGCTGAGATAAGAGGAAAATTCAGCAATCGTAGATTAGAAGCTCTGGTAGCATTTTCCAATGTCTCTAATTTCCCTTTTAAAACGATATTATCTTTCATCAACAATTCTGTTAAGCCAGAGACCTGTGAAAGTTTCTGGTCGAAAGCCGCAACTTGCTTCTTCATTTCCACAGAATCAATAGACAGCTTATTAATGTTATTCTCCATTTTGGCTGAATTACAGAAAGATACAGTCAGTTGTTGATTTACTACCTGGGAAAGCTGATTAATAGCTTCCCAAATATTTTCCAGAGTCACCTTAGCTGGTGGAGCAAGCACGATCAACGGGGGACTCACAGCAACAGAAACTCCGGGGTCCAACCTCCTTCCATCAGCCTCAATCACCACACAAGAGGCGCCGTCCACCTCAGCGTGTTGCATTTCGCCGGGAGTTTCCACCCGGCCGTCAGCCCCGGACATAGAACTATCGGTAGGAGACTTCCTTGTGCCCCACACCGGCTTCGCAGGAACTGCCTGCCCAGGCGTCACTGTTAACCCACGCTCCAAAGTACTACCCGATAGAGCCGGAACTGCAGGAGGAGAGCGCACATCAGGGGAGAGAGAGATCTCAAGGGCGGAGGCAGCCGAAACCACCTCAGCCAGCGCGACCAAGCCCTGCCGAATCTCCCCTTTCTGTTCCTCAGTGAGCCGCACGAAACGATCCATTGGACCAGAAACAGCAGGTATAGGCTCCGTGGGGAGAGCCCGAGGTTTGTCTTTATGTTTAGGCATTCTGCTCAAACAATCGCCGTCGCCATCTTGGACAAGCCACTCCCCCCAGTCTGCCTCCAACTCCATTTCTGCAGGGCACCAAACCATTCAGGTTTACAGGCTGTTCCTAATGAATATGCAAGAGATACATTTGAATACAATGTTTGCCCCGATTCTAAAGCATGTAAGTAACACACGTTAGTTTCTGCGTTATGCTTGTCTTGAGTACAAATCCCTAACAAGCTTTAGTAAAAAAAAGCCCCTTTGTGTTGAAATCCTCACAAGATAGTTTGACTGACTTATTGTAGAACTCTGTAAACATATTAATGCTTTTAACATGCACAAAAACTTTCAAAGGTCTTAGCATACTTTAGTACAGTTATCCTTAATTTTGTCTGGTTCCCATGCCATGTTTGCCCATTGCATAGCGAGGAACATACGGTATATCTTATCTAACTACCACAAACTGTTATGTCCTAGGAAGATAAAGCCCCTACACTTAGGAAGGCTTTTATATTAGAATTCCTGCATTTGAAATATTCATAATGTTACCCTTTAAACATGATTGACTCTATATTTAATTGTATGTGTTGATGGCATATGTCATCCAAATATGTGAATATGCTGCCTACACATTATGTTTGTTAAATGTACCTGGCAGATAACGCAAACATCATTTGCTTGGTAAGAATGTAAAAAGAAAACAAGAATTATAGATATTTCCTTAAAGTGCTCCCTGGTGAGCAAGTCATTACAATGGAAGATTCTTTCCAGAGCTGATGCCATCAGCCAATAGGAGATACAGATTCTAATAATGTTTCCTTCAGAAAAACTAGCACAAGGCCTAAGTTAATGTATTTGCACTGTGCAGTGAGCACGTGCTGAAGAGATTTTTCATTGGCAAAATGAAAATAATATGACCTTAGGGCTTTATTTTATTACAGGACATCTAGACAGAAAGTCCAAAAACCTGTCTATCTTCACGCTATCATATAAAAGTAACATAAACACTTAGGGTGCCTTTATACAATAAGCACTCAGAACTAGTCACAATCATATGCAAATGTCAATGCATAATTGTATATCCTCTCTGAAAAGGTGTGTGTTCATTTACTCTATGCACATATGTGCATTCTATTTTATTATATGCATATATACATCACAACTCTGCCTCTGCACCACACAAACTATGCCCCAGGGAGATTTACGAGCAGATCGTATAAAAGTAGGCTGATATTTTCCATCCTCTCACTTTTTATGTGTATATGCGCTCACATAATTTTATAAAGGCCCTTTCCACATGTAAAATAGGCTGTACATGCAGGAAAAGCTTCCTAGAATTGCCCTTTGTTATTAAGTACCTTAAAATAAAAAGCCAGAAGATCTCCCTGGTATAAAATGAGTTTTGTCTTTGAGAGTGTGCTGTAAAGTAGAGGTGCGTATGGAACATATGTATCATCTATCTGCTCATTTTGTTTTGTTTTTAGAGAATGTCAGAGTATGGACTTTACTTAATTTTGCATGTAGCATGTGCTGAAACGCTTTGGCACATACTGAAATTCCAAATGATCAAAACCAAAATATTGTAACCGAGGCAAGCGTACCCGGTGCTCCGGGCCCTGCCAACCAACATCCCTCTTCCCCCACCCTCCGTCCCCCCAACATCCATCCCACAAGGAACAACACTACACGGCATTCATGGAACAAAACTGGTCGCAGCTTTATTAATATTAACCATTAACAAATATTCAAACAACATAAACCATAACCAGCCCGTAGCAGAGTAGTACCACACCAGCCATGCCTTAGCAAAGTGCACTACCCCGCAACATCCCCACACTTGCCCCCCGGCAAGTTTCCTAGCCCTTTCCCTGACTTCGCCATGCCCATAGCAAAAGCCGGCCGGGGTTTATCCAGGTCAGGGGCACCCCACCTCCGCCCAAGTGTACCTTGAGGCACCGGACCCCGGAAACCTCCGGGATCCCGCCACCAGCACATGCGACAGGCCTGTCGATGCGCTGCCCCCCCAACCTAAAGCTGCGACCAGCGGTTATCCCACAAGACGACATACTCCAGAGCCTCCTGCCAGTCATTAAGGAGCAGATCCATGCCCACAGGAGACAAATGGACACCATCACCCCTGTAAAGACCAGCGCAACCCACCTCCACCCAAGAATGCATAATCTGCTAACCCCCATTCCTGCAAACCCACCGACCGATCTGACGGTTTATCTTAGTCAGCCCCCGCGACCACCGTCGCTGGCTCCAGCACGCAGGCCGAGGGATAATGTTGGACCACAATAAAATTGTCCCAGGAAACATTCTCATGACCACCGCCAAGTCGTCCTGCGCTGCTCTAATCAGCTGATGACAGGACCAGGAGACGAGGTCATTACCCCCCAAATGCACAATCAGCACTGCCGGTTGACGCGACGTCCTCCTGTGGTGCCGTAGCAAAGGTAGCAGCTGCAGCCAGCGAAGTCCCCGCTGCCCCAGCCATGAGACCGACACCACTGCAGGATCCATCCGCAAATTCAGGCCTCCCAGCCAAATGGCAGCACGCTGACATGCCCAGTGGACAAACGAATGCCCAACCACCCAGGCACCACCAGGCTCGAGACACCCATCTGAAAAACAAATGAACAGTTAGCATCCCCCGCCCCCAATCAAAGCCACCTTTCACAGCCGTATGTAGCCCTGAAATGCCCGAGACTGCCACCTGCCGATACTCCTAATTACATCGTCGGGCAACCCAGCCCCCGCCGCACTGGTAGCCGCACCGATACGAAAGGAGTGAGGTGCAAAGCGCGTGGGGTCCTCACCCAAAAAACGCAGCGCCAGCCGAAGCACTGCAGTTACCTGAAAACGGGTCAACACCCGCGCATTCTCATGCAGAAAAAGAACCCCGGCCCGCTCAGGATGCACCCTCAAATACGTCCGCACAGTCAGCACCGGGCACGTAGCGAGTCCCGCGACCTCCCGTAATATGATCCATAAACCCCTACCACGCTGATCAGTTTTGGATGTCTCCAAAAGGATCCGCAGCAGCCCGCCTTCCAAACGCACATGGTGCCGTTGTAAGCCCCCTCCACCCCCCAATCTGCCCGAATTCGCCACCAGCTCCCCAATTCGAAACGCTCCGAAAAAGGCCAGACAAAAAAAAAACGCCCGGAAGAGCAAAACCTCAAACTGCGAAGCAGCCACCCGAGGCAACACTGCCAGGAGACGCACCAGCAGACCATGTGTAATCGGCCTACGCGAATCCGCGGAGGGCGGACGAACCCGCTTCCATCCCCGCAGAAGCCGACGCGCCAAGAATCCCCCCGAAATAGGGCCCCAGTCCACGGCACTCGCGAAAAAGTTAAACCCCGCTAAGTGCGAACGCACCGCCGCTCTGGACAGCCCGCGACCTCTAGCCTCCGCTATATAACCACCAATGAGGCAATCTGGCACCCTGCCCACCTGCCAACCCCGCTCCGCCAAAAACTCAGCCACCTTGTCACAACCATGCTGGTACGCCGACCACGTCCCAGCCGCCACCGAACTTCGCAGCAAGGTCAGCATCCCTCCAGGCCAATGCTCCACAATGTCTCGGGGACTACGGATCCTTCTCCGTCCGCCGCTGGGGCCAATGCACGAAACCGCTCCCACTGAAAACGAGAAAGAGCATCAGCTATCTTATTATTGAAACCAGGAAGGTGCCGAGCCCGAACAGATACATTCAACCGTAAACAGGCGAACACCACTGCACGCATCAACCGCGCCACCCGTAAGCACTTGGGTGAGAAGCGATTAACCACGCTAACCACCGCCTCATTATCACACCACCAAACTACCCGTCGATCCTGCAACCTATCCGGCCAGAGCTCCAATGCAACCAGGATCGGAAACAATTCCAAGAAGGTTATGTTAGCGGTCAAACCCAAATCATGCCAATTTTGGGGACCAATCCGCACACCAGGCCCCACTGAAGTAGACCACCAAACCGGCTCCCCCTGCCACATCAGTAAACAGCTCCAGCTCTGCGCTGGATACCTCGGCTCCGAGCAAAACCGAAGTCCCATTAAAATCCTCCAAAAATCGGCTCCAGACCCGTAAATCTTCTTTCAGCAGTTCAGTGACTCTAATCCGGTGGTGCAGCTTCCGCACCCCCGCCGTGGATGCAGCCAGGCGCCTGGAAAACACCCTACCCATAGGGATCACCTTACAGGCAAAGTTCAAAGAGCCCAGAAGGACTTGCATCTCGCGCAAGGTTATCTTAGAAGACCCCAGGACGTTCGCGACCAATGCCCGCAAACTAGCCACCTTCTCCGGCAGCAACCGCATGATCATCTCAACAGAGTCCAGCTCAACCCCCAGGAATGTGAGCCGGGTCGTAGGCCCCTCAGTCTTGTCCACTGCCAACGGCACACCTAACTCCATCGATAACTCCCGAAAACCAGCTAACAGCTGCTGACACTCATCGGAATGGAAATCGTCCAGGTAATGCACTACATTCCGTGAGCCCGTCTTCCGACACAACACCCACTGCAAAAATGAACTGAATTTCTCGAAGTAAGCACAGGAGACGGAGCAGCCCATAGGCATACACTTATCAAAATAATACTGCCCTAGAAAACGAAAACCCAACAAAGGAAAGGAGGAAGGATGTACTGGTAGCAAACGGAAGGCGGATTCAATATCCACCTTCGCCATCAACGCCGCCTGCCCCGCTGCCCTCACCATCTCCGCCACCCTGTCAAAGGACGCATACCACACCGTGCATAACTCCCGTGGGATATGATCGTTTACCGAAGCACCCAACGGACAGGACAGATTATGAATGAGCCTAAATTTCCCCGGCGCCTTCTTAGGTACAATCCCCAAAGGAGAAATTACCATGTCAGGGAAAGGAGGGTCAACAAACGGACCCGCGATCCGTCCCATCGTCAACTCCAAAGTCAACTTGTCCCGCACTACTGAAGCAAACCGCCGTACCGAAGGCGAATTCCGTGCACTAGCAGCCCCCACCACACCCCGAACTGGGATGACAAAACCAAACTGAAAACACCTCCCTAACACCTCCCCATCTTGCTTCCGCGGATATTGCTGGAGCCAATTCTGCAATAAATCCGCACAAACCGGAGTCGGGGCCCTGCTACCCAACTCATTGGGACTTGGGTCCCGGCCCGGCGGTACTGTCGGACCCTCGTCTATTACACTTAGTAGCGGAGTGCCCCCCACCACAGACTGAGCATAAGTGTTTGAATTTGCAGTCCGGAAAGGGGCAGGTGGTCCTATTAAACCGCCAACACACGTCGCTGACCCCCCGTCCCGCTTTTCGATTGTAACCCCCCCTGCCGACTGAAAGGAATGCCCCCCCCCCGTGCACTCCCACTGCACCCCCCCTCCCCCCACCACCCCCTGTACCCGGCCCAGATCTAGAAGACATTTGAGTCAACCAGAGGTTGATGTCTTGGGTGCCCCAGGATAACGATCTATTCTCCTCCATCTTGTCCCTAAACTTCTCGTCATAATTTAACCACGCCCAACCCTCATGCGTCTGAGAAGCTTCCAAAATGGAGTACGCACACACTGGCTAGGCGCAGAAACGCGCGGGTCCAGTTTACCACATTACGCGCCACTTTCCGAATCCGACCTGCCTTCTCATCCTCTTTTCGCTTCTTCTGGCTCTCACCGGACCGCTTTCTGCCCTCCAACAACTGAAAAATATCAATATACTGCCGCTTCCGAATTTTTCTCTGAAGCTTCTTTAGAACCCCCTCCCACAGCTCCGCGAACGCCACAACCGATGGGGCCCCTCCCCCCGTACTAGACCCCGACGCCCCAACCCCGATGCCCTCTTGCCTCACGACCTCACCTCCTGATGACGAAGATGAATCGCCCGAGGAGGAAGAGGAAGATGACTCGGAACTACGCCGCCGCCGGCAAGAACGACGCCTCTTCTTGCGAGCCACATGCCCCACAGTGCCTGGCACCCGCGGGTGCGACGAATCCACACCCTGGTCCCCCGACAACTCACCTGAGGCCCGTCCCTCCATCGCAGAAGTCAGTGCGGGGTCCTGCTCCAACTGGCGATGCTCCTCGCTGATCCGCGCTGCTACGACCTGGCCTCCATCTGCCTCCACCTCTGTGGAACTGCGCCGCGCCACAGCTCCACCGGCCGCCATCATCATGTAATCCATGTTCCTAACACTGAGCCCCCACGAAGGTTGCATTATCCCCCGCACCTGTGGAGACAAAAAAGGAAAAACAGGGGGGGAAACTGCCGAAGGCCACATGGGGGACCAAGCCACGCGCCAATCAGACGCTGAAGTACCTTTCCCCCCGCTTACCCAGTGCTCCCAAGGAGATGGCCCCCCTAGCGCCACATAGCCCCCTGGAACCGGCGGCCACCCCGCTGCTGGAAGAGCACCTTGCAAGCAAGGCTTCCCATCCATCGGCGATGCTCCCCCTCGCCCCTGTACCAGCCCCCCACAATCATGCAACCCCCACCCCCACTGGCCCCCCCTCCACCACACTCCCACCGATGCCCTCACACAGCACCTCCACCCCCCGAGGCTGCTCAACAACAGCCCGCCCCGCCCCACGCGGTGTGCCCCCTTTAGCCCGTCCCCCCCCGTGCTCCTCCACCACCTGCCCTCTGCTCCCCCCGAGATCCCCCACACCCCTGCACAACCCCCTGGCCCCCCAAGGACCCCCTCCTCGAGGCCTCTGCCCCACGCAAGCCTCTCTGCATAGTAGAATCCCCCACAGCACCCTCGATCTCTCCCTCACCCCCCCCAGCTCCCTTCCCGCAAGGCTCGGCCCTCGAAGGCACCCTCCGGCGCCTGGCAGTCCTCCCCTGCCGCCCTGCACGGCCCGCTCACCCTCCGTGCTGAGGCATCAGGCCCTGGTTACCACATGCCTGACCCAGCGCAATTACTATAGAAAGGAAGTAGCACCCTTTTCCCGGTCTGGGAACCCCCCCAACCGACCACCTAGTCACTAACCCAAGGAACCAGCACCCCCACAAGAGGGCCCGACCTGCCAGCAACCGCAGCGGACAAAAAAGCAGCACTTGCCTGGCGGTTCCACACCGACGCGACCACCAACACAGCCTGAAGCCGCCGCCGAACACCACCGTCGCTGCCGCACCGTGAAGCCAGGCAAAACCGCTACCGCCGCAGGCCCCACAGCAAGGACGAACAGGCAAGCAAAAGAAGCCGGCACTCCTCCAGACTCCGATGCCGCAACTGCCACGTGGAGTCCGGCAGCCTGCTCCTTCCCCCCAGTCGCCCCCCCCTGGCAGCTTCCCATTGGCTCCCACGCGGCCGCATTCGCCGGGAGCCAATGGTTTTAAACCTTGCCTGCCCCCGCGCCTCAAGCCCGCGGCCACGCGCAGGGTCCCCGCACCGGGCCGCGTGCCCGGTTACTGACGGCCGCCCGTGGCCTCCCTAATTCCTGGAAATGAGAGAGCCAACATAAACAATACTGCTCACATTTTCATGTTTATTTTAAAATGACGGGACATCTCAGTTGTTAAGCAAAGTTTGTTGGCTGAATTATTTTTTCATAGTATGCAGCAGGTGTGCAGAGATCCTGGACAATGTTTATGAATAGCAAATCTGAAACAGTAATTCACTGAAAATGGACAAAGGCCATAATCTACTTAGCAAAAGTAGTAGCTAAATCAAGATATGAAATATTTCTTACCGGTTTGCAAGAAAAAACATGGTCAGTACTGTTTCCCTTGGCTTGCTGCTGTTATTGTAAGACTTGGAGGTGTTTAGTAATAGTTCAGGAGCCCAAAGTGCAAACCATGACCAGTACCTGCAAGGGGCTCATCCAGCATTTGCTCAGCATTTAGCCCACAGGACAGACATGTATGGCATGCGAGCCACTTTACCTGCCTCATCAGGTAGCACAGGAGCAACCATGCTACGTACTGAGGCAGGGAACATGATCCCAGTGGCAAATTAGTTTGAACAAATGCCACAGCTGTGATGAACCTGGCATACCCCTTCACCCCTCTGCTCACGTGCTCTCCCCAAACTAAAATCTCCCACCCAATCCAATCTCCCACATAAACACGTGGAGGCACATTTCACAATGGGACGTCCAAGTGCAATCTGGGACATCAAAGCCAGAATTTCTGAAAAGAAAGCAGGCACGATTTTGGAAACGTGAATGTGCCCGATATGCACATGTATCAAACATCTGTATAGACATCCCTAGGGCAGCATTTCAGAACCAAGATGTCTAATTGCATAATGGCTAGGGTAGTGGCTTAAGAGCAGAGTGGTCAAGGTTCAAATCTAAGTGCTGGTCTTTGAGATCTATGGCTAGTCACTTAACTCTCCCTCTTCTTTGCAGTCTCTGGATATTTTAAGGTGAAAACATGCACGTTCCTGATGCCTGTTCGTGCCTGAAGCAGGTATAAACATTGATGTGCCTGCAAGCATTTCTGAGATTGATTGAATGGGGACGTGTAAGTACATTGCCACTCCCCAGACACACCTCTGCCACATCCCATGCCTACTTGGATGTCCCTGCAGTGGAGACGTCTGCGAATGCCATTGGTGGAATGGTTTCAGAACCATTTCCATGATTTCGACATCCACATGCATGTCTTCTGTCGTCCAAATCACAACTAAACCTTTTAAAATTACCCTTAATATGATATCCCTCCCATCAGATTCCTCTTAGAGTCATGCTAGTAGCATGAGACTACCATTAGGGGTTAAAGTGTACCTGGAATATAAAAGAAGTACTTTCCACCCCTGTTCCTTCAATCCAGTCAAGGTAGATGCCTTGTCATGTTCTTGAATTTTCTGCATACCTTTTAAAATGCTGGGACCATTGATCCTCTTTAATTTTTCCCTTTGATGCCTCCAGGGCTTCTCTCTTAACACTCAACAGTTACCCTATAAACTCTATTAAACATAAAATATGTATGCTTTTCAGAAGCCTTGCTAGCAAGCATCTCTGTCCAAGTCACACTACCATTTCATAAGGAATCCCTTGGGGGCACTTTCCCAGCCACTGTCTTCACCATAAAAGATGATAGATTGGTGGGGCTTACTGCCTCTCTTCCTAACACTGCTATCCGACTAATTGCTGGATCTTTCTTGTTTGTTCTTGTTTTTCTGCTGCTTTCCCGTTTTTGATGGTTCTTTTTAGTGATTAGGATTCTGTGGCGCAAGGGTATTTTGGTTCTTACTGCTAGTTGGTGGTTGATATCTCAGGGCTCAGCTTCAAGGCTCTGTTCCTGGAGTTCTTCACTAGTGGGCTTCCTTTACTACATTCCTCAGAAGTAGGCTGACTAGCAAGAGAGACACATGTGCCCCTGCAGAAGTGACAAGTCTTTCAGACCACCTTCTCTATCTGGAGAAGGGAAGGAATACCTAGGGAATCTTGGGGAGGCTATTTGCTTTTTTTTTCCCTTCATTTCAAGAATAGTACCTGCATTTGGGGGTGGGGGAAGGAGGAAAAGAAGAGAAAGATAAACTCTGGGGGTTCTCATCTATACAGGAAGAATATCCAAAGCTGGAGGACAGGAGGGGAAACCTTTGGAATATTTATCCTAAAAGAATAAAGCAAATTTAATGTTGCTGTCTTCTGTGATTTGCCTTTTTCATTTTCTCGGAGCATTTTTAGGACTAATTTTCTAATTATATTTCCTCTCTAATCTTTAAGAAGGAAAGCACAGGAAAAAAAGATTCCTTGCCTGGTACAATGCAAAATATAACTATGGCAAAAGACACCCACAAAATAAGCACAGGAAAGCTTCTCCGAGGCCTTACCCCAGGAAAAAAAATGCAAACATCCAGTGCATCTGGGAGGAATCACAAGGGATAATAGAAAGGGGAAAATACACTAGGAAAATTGCCAAACTTCTGCTGTTAGTTTCAAGACACCTGAATGAGGAAGGAGAAAAATAACCAAGAAAAAAAAAAGCACAGTGCCTTAATTCTCCCGCAAGCCAATTGAACTTGCACAAAAGGGCTAAGGACTAAAGGCTACTCTCAAAGACTCAGCAGCAGCAAAACTCAAAAAAGGATATAAAAATGGAGGCTGAGCTCCCAAACAAAATGAGAGAAAAAACAAATTGTGGGGATGAAAAACTTGCTCACTAAAAAAAAAAAAAAAAGCTATGGAAAATAAGAGAAAAACTTTCAAAAAAAATCCAGCAGAAGTCACACTACTGCAGCCAGAGGAACAGTGGTTCCTTACAGGCAGGGCCGGCCCGTCCATTGAGCAAGAATGTTTTTTGCACAGGGCCCCGCGTTTCAGGGGGCCCCGCGCAAAAAACATTCTTAAGCATCCCAAGTTAAAAAAAAAAAAAAACAAAACCGGCTGCTTCTGCCGCGGCAGCTTCAAGAGCTCTGCCGCGGCAGCTTCAAGAGCTCTGCCGCGGGGCCCCCCCCTGCCCGGCAGAGCCTCCATGCATCTTCAGCTCTTCACGTCCAAAACGCGGGCTTTTTTCAGAGCCGCGAGAGTTTCTTTTCTCGCGGCTCTCTTAATCCCGCGGGGCTGATGGCCCATCACCCTCGGCGGGATTAACAGAGCCGCGAGAAAAGAAACTCTCGCGGCTCTGAAAAAAGCCCGCGTTTTGGACGTGAAGAGCTGAAGATGCACGGAGGCTCTGCCGGGCAGGGGGGGGCCCCGCGGCAGAGCTCTTGAAGCTGCCGCGGCAGAGCTCTTGAAGCTGCCGCGGCAGAAGCAGCCGGTTTGGGTTTTTTTTTATTTTAATTTGGAATGATAGGGGGGGGGGGTGGTTAGGACTGGTAATGGGCAATGGGAGGGAGGCAAGCTAAACTGGAAGTAGGCTGATGGGAGGGGGAGGATAAACTGGAAGAGGGCTGATGGGGGGGGGTGGTGAGGACTGGTAATGGGCCGGGGGGGGGGGTGGTTAGGACTGGTAATGGGCCATGGGGGGGGGGGGAGGCTAAGACTGGAAGTGGGCTGATGGGGGGGGGGTTAGGACTGGTAATGGGCGAAGGGGGGGCGAAGTGGGCTGATGGGGGGGGGGGGTTTGGTCTGGTAGTGGGCTATGGGGGGGCTAAGTGGGCTGATGGGGGGGTTAGGACTGGTAATGGGCTATGGGGGGGGCTAAGTGGGCTGATGGGGGGGTTAGGACTGGTAATGGGCTATGGGGGGGGCTAAGTGGGCTGATGGGGGGGTTAGGACTGGTAATGGGCTATGGGGGGGCTAAGTGGGCTGATGGGGGGGTTTGGACTGGTAATGGGCTATGGGGAGGGGGCTAAGGCTGGAAGTGGGGGGGTAGGACTGGAAATGGGCTGATGGGGGGGGTTAGAACTGGTAATTGACTATGGGGAGGGGGCTAAGGCTGGAAGTGGGGGGTAGGACTGGAAATGGGCTGATGGGGGGGTTAGGACTGGTAATGGGCTATGGGGGGGCTAAGACAGGAAGTGGGCTGATGGGGGGGAGTTAGGACTGGTAATGGGCCGGGGGGGGGGTTAGGACTGGTAATGGGCCGGGGGGGGGTTAGGACTGGTAATGGGCCATGGGGGGGGGGTGTTAGGACTGGTAATGGGCCATGGGGGGGGGTGTTAGGACTGGTAATGGGCCATGGGGGGGGAGGCTAGGACTGGTAATGGGCTGATGGGGGGGGGAGGGTTAGGACTGGTAATGGGCCATGGGGGGGGGGAGGCTAAGACTGGAAGTGGGCTGATGGGGGGGGTAGGACTGGTAATTGGCTATGGGGGGGGCTAAGACTGGAAATAGGCTGATGGGGGGGCTAGGACTGGAAATAGGGTGATGGGGGGATTAGGACTTATAATGGGCTATGGGCGTATAAGACTGGAAATGGGCTGATGGGGGGGCTAGGACTGGAAATAGGGTGATGGGGGGGTTAGGACTGGTAATGGGCTATGGGGGGCTAAGACTGGAAATGGGCTGATGGGGGGGTAGGACTGGTAATTGGCTATGGGAGGGGGGCTAAGACTGGAAATAGGCTGATGGGGGGCTAGGACTGGAAATAGGGTGATGGGGGGTTAGGACGTAATGGGCTGATGGGGGGTTAGGACTAGTAATGGGCTATGAGGAGGCTAGGACTGGAAATGGGCTGAGTGGAAGGAGGGCTTGAACTGCAAATAGCTGATGGGGACGGGGGCTTGGAATGGAAATGGGTTGTGAGGGGGAGGGAGCTAGGACTGGAAATGGGTGAGGGGGGGGGATAGGACAGGAAATGGGCTGATGGGCTAGAATAGGACTGGAAATTGGCTGTTGGGGGGTGCTAAGATTGGAAATGGGCTGTGGTGGGGGTTTGGATTGAAATGGACTCATGAAGGGGCTAGAACTGGAAGTAGGCTCATGGGGGGCTTGGATTGGAAATGGGCTGAGTGGAGGGGAGCTAGGATTTGACATGGGCTGATGGTGGGGCTAGGAAAGGACTAGAAATGGGCTCATGGGGGGCTGGGATTGGAAATGAGCTGATGGAGGGACTTGGATGGGACTGCAAATAGATGGGGGAGCTAGGACTGGAAATGGGCTTATGGGGGGCTAGGACTGGAAATGGGCTGATGCGGGGACTAGAAGGGAGCGGATGCTGGGTGGGACTGGAACTAGAATGGAGCTGATGTTGGGGGAGGATTAGAATGGGATGGAGCTGGGAGAGTGAAATGGAGAGGGAAAAAATATTTTGTGTGGGAGGGAAGACAAATCTACAATTGTCCGGATATTGGGAGAGTAGGTGGGGATTGAGGATGGAGGGGTAAAATTTGAGTGGATGAAATAGGAATGAGGAAAGAGCAAAAAGGAGAAAGATTAGTATGTTAAAGCAGATGTAGAGAGAGAATGGAAAAAAACTAGAAGAGAGAAGAAAAGACAAATGGACAGCAGACGATGAAGAATTAGCGGAAGACACGAAGAAACCAGAAGAAAGTGGCTGGAGCAATTGCAGCTGAAAAAAAATGCACAAAAGGTAGAAAAATATCTCTTTATTTTGAATTTATTAATTGGAATATGTCAGCTCTGGGAAATGTGCATCATTAACGTCTGCGCTTTGTTTAGTACAAGAGCAAATTAATGTATAGTTTTATTTCTACAGTGTTGTACATTCCAAGTTTGGCTTTTGGGATTCCCAGTTTAATTATTGTCTTCCTGTTTCTAAATTGTGATTCCTTGTTTGGTGATGGTCTATGTTCTGCATGTGTAACTGAGCTGAGGTATTCTGTTTATGTAATTCCTATTTGACATTGCCACTTGTTCTCTTTCCCCAGTAGGTCATGTATTGTTGTTCTCTGAAATGTATTGGTTTAATATTTGCAGCGTTTCCTTTTGATAGTTAGGGTATGGTGCTTTATGAGTCCTGGTAGTGCTGTTAGGATACGGCGGGTTTGCTATGGGTTCTAAATGGGCAGTGTTTGTAGTAGTTCCTAATGTGCCTGGCGGTTGGTATTGGATTATAGTAATGTAGAAGTCTTTTAGTCTTTCTTTATTCATACACTCATTAAGAGGCATGTTTACTAAAAGTTCGTGTATGGTAACATTATGCAAATATTTATGCAAATGAGGCCCCTTATGCAAATTAGGCCCCGCACCGAGTCTCCGCACATGGCCCCGCACCCCCCTTGGGCCGCCCCTGCTTACAGGCCAAGCTCCAGTAGCATAAATGACCCCACGACAAATTTTAATTGTTAACCATGAAAATTTTAAACTAAACAGACAAAATATTATTCCAAATTAATTTATTATATGAAGCTTAAATGTTTTGAAATGTAATGCTATATCATAAAATTACATGAAGAAGAGTTGCCATGAAAGCAGTTTTTGCATGCACTTGATGAACACAGTAAAGTACTACAGTCATTTGCATGAGACACAGACAATTTCTGAATATTCTTTGCAAACATTGCACTTGCAGGAGGTGCAAACTATGTTGCTTTTCTTGTCTTTTTCTCTGGAACAGCAGTGACACCTTGCCCTTTTCTTTGGGATCCCGACATTGCAAACAGCATCAGTGGCTTCTTCAATGCTGGAAGAAGTCTCGCTGCAATTATTCTGAAGCAACTGCTTTCCTAATTCCAAGAGGAATAGACAATGTCTGTGCTTTGACTTAGATTGCCATTCTGGATTTAGTGACATCCAAACAATGAAGGTGTTCAAAGCACTGATGTCCAACATGTTGTAGAAGATTGTCACTGGCCAGCGTCTTGTCATTCGTTTTGTGGTATACGTTTGCAACATTTCATCTGCCGTATCTACTCCACCTTTACTAGAATTATAGTCCAAGATCATGCCTGATTTTTTTGTCTGGACGTGTGTTATCTACTTCTTCTTGATCATGCAAACTGCTCAGAAGAACAACCACTTTTCCTTTCTTCGGGCAATAGGAAACCAGAGTGGCGTCATCGCGAAAGGCAAACAGTGAAGTGAATACCTCTCGGCCCTTTGCTGTTACAAATTCTGGAGGTAATTCTTTTCTGTTCTTTTGAATTGTCCCCAAAAGTGTCATTTGCTTTTCTAGCAATTTCCGTGACAGGGATAAACTGCAGAAGAAATTCTCAACAGTAACATTTCTGCCAGATTGCGTCAATACTTCAGTGAGTTACAGTACAATCCTTTCACCCTGATTCTGTTCCCTGTTTTGTCCGAGTTCCTTTCCTGTATATACTTGAAGACGCAGAACATATGACGTTACACTGTCACACAACATCTATAGCTTTATGCCATATTTCCCAGGTTTGCTGGGAATATATTGTCTGAACGGAACACGGCCACGAAATGTAAGCCGTTGCTCATCCACGGTAAAATTTTCACCAGGAACAAAGGCGTCACTTAGAGTTTCTTCCCAGGTATCAAAAATGTGTCTGATTGGAGCAAGCTTATCCACGCCTCATTGTTCACGTCTGTTGGTTGCATCATCAAATCTGAGAGCACAAGAAATTTGCTGAAAACGGTTATGGGCCATATTTTTGCTGAAAACAGAACGACCATCTTCAAGGTTCCACAACTGAACTATGGATTCATTTCATGACTTGTACACGCCTGAGAGGATCAGAAGTCCAAGAAAACGTTGAAATTCTCCATCTGTCAAATCTTTCCACGTGTCGTCATAAATGTGTCTTCGTTGTTTGCTCGTCCACATCATGATTTCATTCAATAAGTTCTTCCTCATGAACAAGAGGAATGCTGCGAGAGGGCCATCAACATTTCGTACAGCATACCTTGTAGACCTTGTTGTACGGGCATGACATTAGCTCTGGCGTTTCTTCCAGCAGCTTGCTTTATAGGTTTCCTGTTCCATGATGTGGCATCTTTAGATACATAGGCTTCAATGGCAACATTTGTGCTTATATTTCATGACCTCTTAGCTCCTCTAACACTGAGGACTCCTGCCTTCTTCCCCGTCCAGCACAGCCTCGACCTTTGCCTCGACCTGTAACTTGACTCTTTGCTGCAGGCGATGTTACCGGCTCAACATCAGTCTCACATTCACTTGGCGACCAACTGCTGTTGCCATCTGAATCATGACTGTCATCATCAGATTTATCGCCCGAACTTGGCTGATATGCTTCTTCGCTTGCTGAATATGCTGCATCATCAGACGACTCAGAGCCGTCACTGTCAGCATCTTGTTGCAATATTTCTCTTACTTGGGCAGCTGAATACTTTTGTTTTGACATCATAAACAATAACCTAAAATAAGTAAACAGAGATAAAGTTGAATAAAACACAAAGCAGTTTTACTATAGGTGTACAATAATCGTGATGAACGAGCTGAAAGCCTTTAGATTTCATCGGAAATAATGAGAGAACGTATGATATCAATTACAGAAAATGCGTAATTTTCATAAAATAGTACAAAAAATAAATGATACATAATTAATGATAAATACCTTTGTCAGATCAAAAAATTCACAAAACTGCAAATTGTATCATGATCCAAACCGGATGTAAGCAACCGGGGTCAAAAATGACCCCACTGGTACTCTGTGCTGCAATTCATCACTAGTGTCACCTAGCGGATGGAAATTATTCCTCTCATGGCGCAATATAAAGGGAATATTGACATGTGAAAAGTCATAAAAAGATTGCATTCTTGAACAACTAGTTTCCAAGATACGCGTTGGGAAACTTGCAGTGGGGTCACTTTTGACCCCATTGGTACTCCCACGGTTAACTGTAACCCTTGCAATTAGCAAATGGGTAAAATTAAGTGCACCACGCTATTTATGTGCCATGATAGGACACAGGGCTTCGTATTAATCACTGAGAGCATGCTTTCCATGCCCCCCTTGAAAGCTAATGGGGCAGTGTTGTACCTAACACGCCATGATTTTGGTGCAATTGGCACGTTAGGTGCACACCTTAGTGCCCTTTAGTAAAAGGAGCTCCCTTATTTTACAACATGAACTGGGTTTTAATGGAGCATTTTTATGAGTTTGTTTACCTGATTAGTTTTCTATTCTTGTACTATTTTATGTTTTTGTTTTTTACATTGTATTTTAATGTTATCCATTGAGGGAAAGAGTTGTTTTGGATCAATAGAATATATGTTTCTGTTAAACAAACTAGTTTGATACTTATTTCTATGCATTTAAGTGGACTAAGTCAGTAGTCACAATACTTTCTCATAATGGATTATACAGAGAACATTATGGGGGTTATTTTATAAACAAAAATGCATGCAGATTTAGGTGCATAAAAGGGCTTTTATAAAATTAAAGCCTAAAAGTACACATGATGGCCTAAATGAAGCCTAAAAGTACACATGATGGCCCTTTACTAACAGGCTTTGGGTGTTGCACCTACCTCATCAAAAGCACTGAAACTATGGTGCGTTAGGTGCAGCATCACTGCTTTAATTATTGAGGTTGTGGAAAGCATTTTCCCAGCAGTTAAAGTGGACCCCTGTCCCTTAAGGCATGGCATATTAGTGTATATGCATGTAACCCCACCTATTGGGGATACGTTAGGTGATCCCACGCTAATGCAGTTAGCGTGCAGTGTAAACCTGGTGCTAACTGTACAGAGCACACCACGCCCAATTGTGACCCTAATGCAGTCCTGCACTTTCATGGCCCTATGTTAGCTGGGAACGTGTGTCCCAACTCCAACAACTCTCGCCAGAACATGTGTTGTCAGCTAACGCTCTTTAGAAAAAGCCCTCCATAGTGTAAGCCAATGAGTACTCATAGAATAAGTGTGCTAAGAATAGGAATTTGGGAAGAGTAATGATTTATCTGTATATTTTATAAAACATTCATATGTGCATAAAATACTGTACATGTCAACATTTATGCTTACTCAAGCAGGTGTAATGTCTGTACCTTCAAGCTAGACACCATTTCCGAAAGACTTGTGCTTGTATTCTAGCACAGATAAGCTGAACTTTGGAATCCCCTATAACTGACCAATGACTATGCTGAACGGCGATGAAACTAAAGAGAGCTTGAAGTGAATGAAGTGGTGCTTGTATCAATGGTCCTTAAAAATCTTTTTTATTTGGAGTATTAGTTAAGTGTGTGCTGTATTGTTAATTAATACTTGATGATAGTGATTTTTGGAGCTGTAATTTGGTTTGGAGTATTCTATAAAGGACATACGTGTCTATGTATCTTCATATATTTGTGCACCCTTGCATAAAACCATCCTATTACTGATATGCTCATGTCAAAGACAAAATCAATAGTGTTTTCTTGATAGTATTTGTGAAAGTCAACAAATAAATTCATTTAAAACACTTTTACTTTTTCATTTTGAAAGGGTAGTTTCCTTCCAGCTCAATTAGAACAAGTTTCTACTTGAGTTATGGTATCATAACCTTCACATGCCACCAAGGATGCACTCCCTCTCACTACCACTGTTTGGAAACCTCTCTGAAGAGCTGTCCAACCATCATTGTGACAATCTTAAACGGACCACATTTTTCTTTAAAAGTCAGAATGTGTGCCTTTTTATTCAGTCTCCCATCTAGAGAGTCTATTTTAAAAGTCTATTTAAAAATATTTATAACCCGCTAATCACTAGTTCTTCTCGGTCGTTTTACAATAAAACATAAGGAAAAGTATAAAGAATGTTCTCAAAAAAAGTGCATTAAATTAATTTAATTAATATAATCTTATAGACTATCCATCTAGTAAACAATAGGTCTAGGAGGTTAGCAACAATATACATATAGTCATATATAAGACAAACATACAACCAAGACAAAACAATTAGAAGAAAAGCAGCTCATTCTCATTCCATTTACTTAAGAACTATTTCAAGCCTCTAAGCAAAGATGTGTTTTCTGTGTATCTAGAATTAATGAATTAATGAACATTTTTACTGAATTTCTTTCTGATTATTAAAATTTGCTCAGTCACCAGTGTATTTTATTCCTATGAGACACTTCCTTATTCTATTAGCAATAGAGCTAATTTATGTCATAAGGGCCCTTTTACTAAAGTCTATGTATTAGTTTTGCACTTAACGTGTGTTTAGTGCTAAAACTAATACATGGTTTGTACAAAGCCTCTGTGCTAACTGTCAGAGCAAGGCTAATATTCACAGCAGTTACTGTACCATGGACGCATACCCTAATGCATGGCGCAATTAATGCGGGTGCACGTATCACCCACAGCGGTATTGTTATGTGCAGCCATGCAAACTGCCACGTTGACAGCATGTGGCAATTATCCCCGTGCTAACTGCAATGTGTTCTCTACATCCACGTCCTGCCCCTAGCCCGCCCATTCACTAAACCATCACATGATGTGCAGTTACCGCAGGGAATTAGAACATGATCACTGTCATGCACACACGGAAACAATTACTGCAAGCAGTTATCTACAGACATTTACCACGAGCAGTTTGAAAGGCCCCAACATTTGTTCTTCAGCAAAAGCAGAAACCTTTCTAAAGTTATTGCAGTTTTCATTTCTTGTTCTGCCTTATCAGCTATTTCTGGGTACAAGAGATTAAAGGGAAACTTTATAAAAAAATTGTTTTTAAAATAATGGATATTTCTTCTGTTCTTGTCACAGCTATTTATAGAGAAACAAACAGATGAGGAAGCATGCCTATTGATTTCAAGAAGAAGAAGAGTGCCCAGCCAAGCAATGCTAAGATCAGTGGAAAAATAACTAATGCAATTTTTATGGGCCTGCAAAAAAATTTACCAGGAGAAACTCCCCTCAAATTTTCCTTTTGAAAACTTGGGCCAGTGCTCACAGCATGGGTATTTTGTACCCATGTACTTGGCACCGGCATGAAAGCAGATATAAAATTGTCACCCAAAGTATATGTAAGATTTCAAAGTGAAATCCCAGTGTTTACTCTCTTGCCCCCATCCCAACCTTATTATTTATATTTATTTATTTACATTCTCTTATATACCGCGCTATTCGACATCAGTGCGGTTTACATTGAACAAACTGAAATTACATTGAACAGGGCATTATAACTTGGAGATAACTATTTTACAGGGAACATGGGCTATGGAGGGTTAAGTGGCTTGCCCAAGACCACAAGGAGCACCTGTGGGACTAGAAACCCCAGTCCTTCCGGCCCAAGGTTGCTTTCCTCTAGTGGGATTTGAACCCCCGACCCCCAGCTTCAACTTACCTAAAATGTATGTGCACTGTAACTCAGCCAAAGTCCTGGAAAGAGATATGGGTAGGCAGGCATTTATTTATCTAGGCTTATATACTGCCTTTCTATCAGTCAAATTAATGTACATTCAGGTACTGTATAGATATTTTTCCCCTGTCCCTAAAGGGCTCACAATCTATGTTTTTGTACCTGAGGCAACAGAGGGTTAAGTGGCTTGCCCAAGGCTACATATGGGACTTGATACCGCAGTCCTTGCAGCCCAAGGTTGCTGTCTTCTAGTGGGATTTGAACTCCTAGCCTGAAGGAAATTGCCCCAACCACTAGGCCACTCCCCCATTTCATTATAATGCCCATATTACTTGGGTTACTTCTCAGCTCACAGTTACTCTTTATTCTTATTCCAAAGTCCTCTTTCTTCTGTGGAATATTTCATTTTTTCTATTTTCACAATTTGGGTCCTGGGAAAAAAGGTGTGCAGGTTTATTTTTACCAAGCCCCTTGATTTTGGCCATTACCTGAGCACCCTTGGCTATTTGTCTATATGATCCCTGCTTGGTTCAAATCCCAATGCATTGTGCATTAATGAATGAATTCTATAATGAAACTTCTCAGGTTCTTAGACTTCCATTTTCCAGAGAGGTTTATATGGGAAAATTGTTAGTTTCATTTTATTTTATGTTTCATTTACTACTCTTTACATTTTGTTTTCATTTTGTTTCATTTTTATATTTTAGCATGCACTCAGACATGTGAGTGCATGCTAAAATATAAAAAAATAAATCAATATTAAAAAGCACTTACAAATTTGCTGGTGGCACTAGTCACATGAGTGCATTTTTTTTAAATAGTGGAAGCTGAATGGATGATTATAAATATATAAATTGTTATATGGTTAAAGTTTACTGTCCAAAAAAGAACATTCTATTGGCATCGCCACCTAGACATACAGAGGGCAATTTTGTAAGGAGACAGCTAGATGTATTACTACATTTAAATTCTGCTAATTTATTTAAATGGAAATATGTACATTAATGACCTCTTGTAAAATACTGACTAGTGTGAAGGTCTAAGCATAGCTTGAATCATGAATGATTTGAGTGGAGCATTGGTCTTGCAAACAATTACACACATGAAGGCCCATTTTAGAAATGATGTCTAGATGAAATCTGAGATGTCCAGATCAAAACATCTGTAAATCGGCAATCCACTAGCTAAGCTTCATCCCAGTTTTAGAGACTTCATTGTGCCCAAGATGGACAGTGGTGGCCCTGGCCACATAGATCTCCCTGTGATAAAAGGTTAAGATGAGCATGTCTGTCTCATGCGGAATGTACATCCCTGTCTGTTATTTTGCGAGTGAAGATGTGCATCAGCATGCAAAACGGAAGACAAGGGCCCTTTTCTTTTTGGTCATGAAAAGTATTGCAGCTATCAGAGAACCTTCTTTTCAACCCCCTCCAGGTATTTTGGTGGCAGAATGAGAGCTTTTCTGATGCTTATTCATGCCCTGGAACAGAAATAGACATGGATGGTACTACTGGTGGATTTAGATGCATTTGCCATTTCTGAAATTGGGGCGCATGATTACTGGCAGGCCCCCAGACATGCCTCTGCCACACCCCTTCATAAAAGGCCTTTTACTCCTATAAAACAGCATTTTAGATGAAAAAGGTTTATAAAATCACCCCTGAAATTACCTTATGGGTTGTACTTGCTGTGCAGCCCTTATAAAATTATGCCTGAAATTTATTGGTTTAGAAAGACAACCTAGATCCCATAGTATCACAAGTGTATTAAACAAAGGCCGAACATTCAAGATTACAACTTGCTGAGACAAGCATCAGTGCCAAGTCTAGGTCTGAGCTTTACTTCAAAATGTTTAACCTTTCTATTGCTATTGAATCCCTAATCAATTTGTGTTGCATTACCTTGCAATAAATAAGTGAGATCACTCAGTCAGCAGTTCCAGAGCAGTCTCTGTTAACATAGGATCGTCTGACAGAATCTTGGCACTGGAAACAAGTAGCTTTGAAAGCTGCACTCCAGAGGCAGGAACAAATGTGTGGTATGTGAACAGGTATTATATTTGTATATGGATGTCTCTATAAGTGGCCAGTTTTTTATAAGAAATATGGAAAATGATTTTATCCCAGCAGTCCTATAACCACGGTGAACATTGTGCAATATACTGAGATGCACTTCATCCAACCTATGATCTAAAGAAGACAGTATGGTGCACTCATTCAGAGGCAAACACAAACAGGGTAATTTTATCAGTCTTTCTCACTCATAAAGTGCTGTTTTGCATGAGCAAAAGGCCTTTTATAAAATTAGGTGATACCTAAAATTATGTTCAGTGCAAGCTAGCGTGTACCTACAAATTAGGATTTTGGGTAGAGCATGGGAGGAGTCACGATTTACTCATATTTTTTATAAAATATGAGCATGCAAGCATAACCTATGCACTACATTTAGCCCTGCTCTCCAGCAGTGTAATATCTGTGCCTTCAATGTATTCACAATTTCTAGCAGACTTTTGCTAGCTATTACAACCACCCCTACACTGCTCAGAGAGTGCCCTGGATTTAACCAGGCATCTTTTCTGCGATCTGTGGGGATATTCAGTGACATAGAATATCTGGATCACTGGGGTTTAGCCAGTTAGCAGGTTCTGGTAACCCACTAAACCTTTTGCAATATTGCCCTGTATGGCCTCGATTCTATCCTCCTTGCCAATATTCTTCCTCTGTTCCTCACTGCACAAAGAGCCACTGTGCGTGTTACGGGAGAAGGGGGTGTGATGGAGGAAGAGAGTGGGAGGGACATGGGCAAGACGACCATTAGATGTACAAGGCCAATTCCACTCATGGTCTTGTACGTCCAGGGATCACCGGGGGGTTGGCCTGTTTATTCCACCTCAGAGGTGGAATAAGTGGCAGCCAACCCCCCGGATTGGCAGGCCAGGACACTGGAGCCAATGGCGGAGAAGAGGGTGGGTCTCGCCACCCAATTGGTGCACTGGAAGCCCTCGTTAAGCTTGGGTGGTGGGGATTTGGGGTCCTGGGAGGTGCAGGACATGCGATCCTGCAGGGAGGACATCCCCGCGACAATGCTGGGCCAGTGAGCTGTCTCCAAGAGCCGATCCTGCTGCCGCAGTGCAGAATAGGGTACTGACAGCCCCGTCAGACGCCCAAGCCCCATTGTGGATCGGGCTCTATATGTTTACCTAGGCTACATTTAAAATTGCTCACATATATTACTCAAGGTTCAGACTCCAATATTTTTCACTTTTTAGGTTTCTTTTGGTCCAATCTATTTCCATTGCATCATGCAAGGAGAGAACTAGACAGCTACTAAAATGGTCAGCGTTTTTTCTCATAAATCATATAGGGACAGACTTAGAGATATCAATATGTATCCTGAAAGAAAAACAGGAGAGGGGAAATATGATAAAGTTATTGAAATACATCTGTGATATAAATGCACCAGAGGTAGGCCTCTTTCAGTTGAAAGAAGCTCTGGAATGAGGGGTCATATGGTGAAAGTGAAGGGGCTAGACTCCGGAGTACTCAGAAAAAAATATTTATTTAGAGAAAGGGTGGTGGATGCATGGAATAGGCTCCTAACAGGGATGTGTCTGAATTAAAGCAAGCATGGAAAAGCATAGAGGATCTCTGGGGGAAATGATTGCAGAACTTAGAAGTTGATGTGGATGGGCAGAATGTATACGTCTATTTGGGTCATTCTCTCTCTTTCTGTGTCTCTCTGCAAGTTGGATCAGAATCAGAATCAGACTCAGAATCCAGTTCAAATTCATAAAGGTGCTTCCTTAATATAGACTTACATACCGGTCCTTAGCTAATTTATATTTGAATGATATGAGGTCAATGACCCCCTTTTTCCTTGTGTCTGGCCCTTGCCCTCCTTTCACCTTATTCTTATCCTTTGTCTTGTTTTTCTTAATTAGATTGTAAACTCTCATGAACGGGAACTACCTCTATGTTTGTGCAGCGCTGCGTGCACCTTGTAGTGCTTTATAAATGATTAGTAGTAGTAGTAAAGGCTAGCTCCGTCTATAAATTAAAAGGGTTTTCAGTAGTATGAAATACAGTGACTTATTTCATAAACAGAAGAACAAACAGAGCCTTGATATCATATGTATATTATTGTTATGTCTGCAACATTGGGCGATAACAGATAGGTCTATAAATTCACACTGTGTTAGAAAATGTAGAAGCAACCAAGTATTGATCATTGGGATGTTGGGCCATTATTCAGAAGATTAGATCAATTTATACGTGACAATAACTTGTAGAAGAGGTGACCTTCCTCTATATCCTTTAGAATTCCAGCTCTAAACATTCTATGTTTTATTTAGAGGCCTCCAGGTGGAATAAAATGTTTATAAAAATGAGATATTGAAAGGGCTTAAGATTTGTGAACCTGAGTTAGGTTTAATGAGCCACTCTGGGGCCATATCATAGTTCAATATGGTCTTTTTCTATACGGTTAAAGGCCTGTGACAATTCACTCGAGAAATGGAAATAGACACAGTTTATTCTTGGTCTTTTTAATTTTTATTGAGGACATAACATCTTATACTAAAGAAATATATTAGATTGAACAACTTGTAAATTGAATCTCAGCTGGCAAAAATCTTAAATGAATATAATTTTACACTGGAAATATGTAAGGCTGCTATATTTTTCAAATTGTCATATTCAATGGGGTATTGAGAGGGGAGGGGAGAAACAATGGCTCCCAGGCGCAGGCATGAAGATGGCACCGAGGAAGCAGATCTATCTGCTGTGGGTGTTAATTGCAAAGTGTGGGGGCAGCAAAGAGAAAGTGGCAGAAATTAAAAAGGCAGTGCAGGCTTTTGAGGACCTGCATGTGTTTACCCCACCCACTACAAAACGGAAGTCCATTTGCAGAACGGGTGGGGCACAGCAGACCTTGAGCATGTGCAGATGATCAGTGTCCCCACACTGGTTTTTTTTTTAAAGCATGTTTCACATAAACAATAGCACATATTGGGAAGGCTTCAACTGGCTGTGCACGAAGTTATCTGCACAAAGAGATGCATACATGCAATACTCCAAGCAAAGCAGTAGCGTGAAGAAACCGATGGGGTCTTATGGGTCTCACTGGCTAGAAGAGTGGAACTGCGAGCCAAAAGGGCCAGCGGAAGTCCCCAGGTACTGCTGGCCAGAAGAGTGGAGTTGCAGGCCCAAATGGGGAGGCCATTGGCACCTTTGGCCTGAAGAGCAGAGCTGCAGGCAAGAAAGGCCAATGGGAATGGGTGGGGCTAGAAAGGTGGGTGGGAGAAGAGGGGCAGAGCATTAGAGAGGGGCAAGGTTGGAGGAGGGAGTGGGATTTGAGAGAGTTCAAGTGAGGTAGTGAAAGGAAGGGCAGGGAGAGATAGTACAAAGTTGGTTGAGAGGGAAGGAAGCGGGCATAGCTGGGCGAAGGGAGGAGACAGTGCAGCAGGAAGGTATTGAAGGGTAGGGATGGCAATTCTCATGGCATGCACACACGCACACACATGTACAAACCCTCCATTATACACACATAGGCATGCATGCACCCTCCAGCACCCTTCATGACACATGCAACTCCAAACATCCCCAGCATCCCTTAATAGCACCCACAACCCCCCCCCAACCAAACCTAATGATACATATACATGCATGCATACCCCAACATTACCCCATGACACATATAGACACACAGACAAACTCCCTGACACCTCTCGTGACACAAACACCTGTACCCCCCCCTCTTCCCGTGCCTAATTTTGTGAATAGGAGAAATTTACCATTGTGTCACATTGCAAAATGTATACTTTTCAACTTGTCTTTTCTTCTACCACTGATCTGGGAGTATTTGGCATGATGATGGCTATAAGGAAGAGAGAAACAGGGGAGTGGTACTGGACCCAGAGGGAGAGTGAGAAGGGGAGGAAAGGAGAAATGTTGGACACAGAGGGGGGTATAGGAAGGGATGCCAGGGAGAGATGTTATACCTAGGGATAGGAAGGAAAACAAGGGGGTGATGCTGGACCCAGAGGAAAGGATGGGCAGGAAAAAGAGGTTAATGCTGGACCTGGGGGTGTTAGAAGGGAAATGAGGGAGAAACACTGGACACAAATATTTCTTCTAAGGTGCACGGCAGTCTACCACCATCCTACCATTGGACGTGTTACAGCAGTATCGTAGTTTCAATCAACAAAAATAGGCAAGTTCTGCAGTTTTCCCAATGAACCTAGTTACCCCTTCGCAAATGAATTTGCAGTATCCTTGAACCACTCTTCGGAATGCGGATGAAGGCATGATTCCATCTTTGGAGGAGTAGCGGCAGCTGCAGTATTTTGAAAGGCAGTGGCTTTTTGCCACCGCTTTCTTGCCCATGGTAAAAAGCTGCCGATTTTTGAAATACTGCTGCTGCCCCCTCTCCCCCAGTGATGGAATCAGCGGCAGCTGGGAGGAGGGCATGGCCAGTTAGGTGCGCCACTGCCGCCACCTGAGTCGCCTAATGGATGGGCCGGCCCCGTGTGAAAGACTCGCACACACCTCATAGAAAATGTTGCTGGACAAGTTCAGAGGAGAGGGGGAGGGGGATGCTGGAAACAGAGTAGGAGAGAGAGAGAGAAAGGAGAGATGCTGAATTAATAGGAGCAGGAGAGAAAAAGGGAGATGCTGGATGCATGGGTGAGAAAAGTGAGGGAAAGAGGATATGCTAGGTACACCAGAAGCATGTAGAAGAGGTCATGAAGTGGGGCATGCACTGGAAACTACAGCTGGTGAGTGGATGAAAGGCAGAGGGATAGAGAGAGAGAGAGTGTGAGTACAGATGGTGGAAAGGGGAGTCTGTGAATGGAAAAAGAGGCTGGGGAAGGAAAAAGATGGGAAATGGGAAGAATAGGAAAAGGGTAAGAATGGGGAGATTGGCTAGATGGAAGTTGGTGGGAGAAGGAGAAATTTGGTAGGTAGGTGAAAGTTAAAGAGTGGGAGGCAAAAACTAGAGATAAAAAGTTCAAATTAGAGTAAATAGGGAGGCAGAAAGGAAATAAATAATGGAAAGAGCTAAAATGGCTAGATTAATGTCAGACAGATGTAGGGGAGGTATGGAAGAATCCATGAGGAGAGAAGAGAAATGGCAAATGAACAGCAGATCTTGGAAAGAGAATTGGAGGAATGCAGACAGAAGAAAATAGAAAAGAGATACAAGGACCAACACGACTGGAAAAATAGACAAAAGCTGAAAAATAAATGTTATGTTATTTTTCAATTGGAACATATCAGCTTTGGGAAATGGGCAATCTTTTTCCTATTTCATGAAAGTTGGGGGGGGGGGGCTATAACAGCCTCTCTCACCTCGCCTTTAAACTATACTGGCAGTCCTTTCGCCTTCACCTTTTCTAAAAATGACTTATAGATGATATACCTTTACTATGGTTGAGCACTTTGAAGGAGTTAGAAGACAGCCATTCACGAGTGCTTATAGATGATATACCTTTACTATGGTTGAGCACTTTGAAGGAGTTAGAAGACAGCCATTCACGACTGCTTTATGCATGCACCCATGGAGATTAATTTATAATCTACTTGAGAATGTGAAAACTCTACCCATACTCTTTCCATCCTGCACCTCTGGCTACATCTACCAGCAAGGCACGCATCTTCATGCCAAAGCTTGTCCTTTTATGCCAGTCTATTCTATAAGAGGTCATTTTCAGGTGTCCAGTTACATGTGGGAATGGATTTATAAACTTGCATCTCATGCATCCAGAAGAAATTGGAAATAATTCCAAAATGCTATATTCCGAATAAATACTTCATCACCATTAAACAGCTATATGGGCCTCTTTGAAATTAAGCGAATGTACGTTCAACAATTAGTCATAAAATTACTGAACTTTGTTATGAATCTTTGTTTTGGAAATAGAACATCTGAAGAAGAGGCCAAAAACCTTTTTTAGAAACATAGAAACATGATGACAGAAAAAGACCACATGGCCTATCTAGTCTGTCCTTCATTATCAACCGCTGCAACAGTCCCCTTTTTTCCTTTAGAGATCCTCTGTGTTTGTCCCATGCTTCTTTGAATTTAGGTACTGTCCTCTTCTCTACAACCTCCACTGGGAGACTATTCCACGGATCCCCCACTCTTTCCATAAAGAAATATTTCCACATATCACTCCTGAATCTATCCTCTTTCACCCTCATCCCATGTCCCCTCGCAGCAGATCTGCTTTCAATTGAAAGAGGCTCTCCTCCTGTGCATTTATGCCACGGAGCTATTTAAAAGTCTCAATCATATCACCTCTATCCTGCCTTTCCTCTAAGGTGTACATATTAAGATCCTTAAGTCTGTCCTCATATGCTTTATAATGAAGACGACTAACCATTTTAGTAGCCACCCTCTGTACTGACTCCAGCCTGTTTATATCCTTTTGAATGTGTGTTCTCCGGAATTCCACACAATATTCCAAATGAGGTTGCACCAAAGACTTATACAGAGGCACTATCACCTCCTTTTTTCTGCTAGCCATTCCTTTCCCTATGCACCCAAGCATCCTTCTAGCTTTTGCTGTTGCCTTTTCTACCTGCTTAGCTACTTTAAGATCATCAGACACAATCATGCCTAGGTCCTGCTCTCCTTTAGTGCACAAAAGTACTTCACCCCTATACTATATTGCTCCCTTGGATTGCTGCAGCCCAAATGCATGACCTTGCATTTTTTAACATCAAATCTCAGCTGCCAAATTCTAGACCATTTTTCAAGCTTAGCTAGATCCCTCCTCATGTTATCTACACCTTCCTGGGTGTCTACTCAGTTGCAGATTTTGGTATCATCCGCAAAGAGGCAAACCTTACCTGACAGCCCTTTCACTATATCACTAATAAAGATGTTAAAAAGAATCAGACTATGGACAGATCCCTGGGGCACACCACTGGTAACCCCCTTCTCCTCAGAGTGAGCTCCCTTTGTTGCCTCCCACTCAACCAATTTCCAACCCAAGCAGTAACTTTAGGGTCCATCCCTAGGGTGCTCCTTTTGTTTATAAGTCGCCTATGAGGAACGGTGTCAAAGGCTTTACTGAAATCTAAATACACCACATCTAGGGCTCTCCCTCAGTCCAACTTCCTGATAACCCAGTCAAAGAAATCAGATTTGTCTGACAAGAGCTGCCTCTGGTGAATCCATGCTGCCTCAGAACCTGTAATCCGCTGGACTCCAGAAACCTCACTATTTTCTCTTTCAGCAGTGTTTCCAATAATTTACTCACCACCGAAGTTGAACTAATAGGCCTGTAGTTTTCAACCACACCCTTATTTCCGCTTTTGTGCAAAGGGACCACATGAGCTTCTGTCCAGTCCTTCGGCACCACACCTGACTCCAATGAGGCATTGAAAAGGTCAGTCAATGGAGCTGCTAGAACGTCCCCAAGTTCCCTCAGTATTCTAGGGTGTATCCCATCCGGTCCCATTGCTTTGTTTACTTTAGGTTTAGCTAGTTTCTCATGAACACAGTCTGAGACTTGTTCAAGATGCCCCTCACTTCTGTTCCTGTTTGTGGGTGTTTTCTAAGGTCCTGCTCCTGGTACTTCATCTGTGAATACAGAACAGAAATATTTGTTTAGCAATTTGACTTTATCCTCATCATCTTCTACATATTCCTCCCCTTTAACCTTGAGTCTGACAATACCACTTTTGCCCTTCCTCTTCTCACTAGCATATCTGAAAAATGTTGTATCCCCCCCCCCCCCCCCATTTTATTGCATTGGCTATTTCCACCTCTTTTTGAATCTTTGCTTTCCTGACTACTTTGCTAGCTTCTCTGGGTTTTTCCAAATATAGATGCCTGTCTTCCTCTCTCTGTGATCTCTTGTATTTCATGAAGACCTCCCTCTTTTAGTCACCTTTTCAGTTACTTCATTCAAAAACCATATCGGTCTCCTTTTCCTTTTACCTTTATTTACCATTTTAATAAAAATGAAAAAGGTTGGTTGCCCTTAAAATATCCCCTTTCAGTTTTGCCCACTGTTTTTACATCCCCCAGCTGTTCCCATCCCGCTAATGACTTCCTGAGGTATTGGCCTATCTTGGCAAAGTTAGTTTTCCTAAAGTCTAAGACCCTTGCTTTTGAATGGATTCTAATATATCAGTAATTTATCAAAATCCACAAAGGAAAATGGACACAATAGTAGATGGTCTGAAGCATTTGATTGACATTGAGGATCTAGTAGCTCTTCATTGAATCTACTCTGGAATTCATTGGAGAAAGATTTCTAATGTATGTCAATGCATCATTTGGTTTATCATTAAATAATTAACACAAATCTTTAACAGAACAACAAATTATTCTTGATGCCAATCATACTAAAGCACATTAACTCAGAGCAGGCACTTCTTGTTTGTGATTTCTCTGTTATGCTTTGGTGGAGCAAAGATTCATTTTCAGGATGACTTTGTTTGCATTTCTTTTTATTATATTTGCCCTTGTTTATCATTGACAATACATCAAAACTTCATTTGAAAGCCATGATTTAATGCATATTATGTAATATTTCTCTTAAGGTCACTGACATCAAGTAAAGTTCATTTTTTGAACAAAAATAGCAATTCCAAAATATGATGGAATCCCTTGTAAAAAAAAATATTTTGCCAAAGACCTTTTAAGAGATACAGTAGCTGTCTCCATATTATTGAATTATAAGGCTTTTTTTAGGGGGGGGGGGGGGGTTGAGGTTAGTTTCTTGTTCTGCAAACCAATTTAATCTTACATACTATAGATTGATTCTTATCTGTGATTAATGGAATATAATCCACAGTCAATAAATTGGAAGGCTTTCTGGCTTAGTGCCTTAATCAATAACCTCTTAACAACATATAAGGTTCATTCTTTTTTAAAAAATAAGTGGAAAGTCTTGCTCTTTTTGAATGTGGACTAGTGATTTTAAGCCATAAAACCTATGGACCAGTGGTTGTGATCTACAAACCTTCATCCAAATGCAATAAACTGTGCTAATCTTAATGAAGTGGTTTAATTCTGGTTTATTGTTGATTTTTTGTGTGATACAATTATTTTCAATGTAATAAAAATTGTAGCACACATGCAAAAAAAAAATCAGTAATAAACTTGAAGTAAACTATTATGCTAATCTTTGGGCAATTAGCATAGAAATGCATACTAATGAGTTGCATATGGATATACTTCTGATGCAGTAAACTGTTAGAAAGATTAGAGCAGTCGTTTTACTTCCCTGTTAGCACTGGAAATTTACTTCACCTCCTGAGGTCAAGTAAAGTTCTAAGTATTGATGATGAAGTCAATGGTAATTTTAATTTGTTTATTTATTCAATTTTCCAAATTTACAAGAACAAATTCTTGCACAGAGAAGGGCAAACAAGTCTAGATAATCATACAATGCTAAATACAAATCTAGGAAAAGAGAACAGACCTTCATCCACAAACCCTCAAAACAATATGGAGGAAGATCACAAATCAAAGGAAAAATCGAAATGGATATTAAACATGAAAACAAGTGGAAATTAAGGGGAGCGGTGCAGCTGCACAGGGCAGGGCAGAAGTCCTACTCCACAGCAGGGCCAGTGTTAGGAACATCAGGAGGAGTGGCCTGAACAGACACCAATCTAGAAGAAATAAAGGAAGACAGATGCTCTGGATCAAAAAAAACAAAAAATAAACTTGGACCCAGCCAACTTCATTAAACATTTACAAGGAAAATGTAAAAAGATTAGCCTGCCCAACTGAAGAACCCTGACTTTAAGTAATAAGAATTGCTGCCTTCTTTTCACCGTAGCCCTAGAAATATTTGGGAAAATCCTGATATGGGAGTCCATAAACATCTTATTTGAAGAATGAAAGAACATTTTAAGTAACCAATCTCTGTCTGCATTTAAAGCCAAGGTGACCAACAAAATAGATTCAGAATAGGACCTTTCCAAAAAAGTTGATAGGTTCAGACAATCACAAGACAAAACTGAGGATTGATCATGACCCTCCACAGTTTTAACTTTATTAGTAAGCAAATGGAAAGCTCTAGATATCAGAGGCAAAGATTCAACAGGTATCTTCAAAACCAAAATCAAAAAATTTCTTAAATAATTGCAAGGCCAAAAAAAAAGGGACCTTAGGAAAGTTAAGAATCCAAAATTTCTACTTCTAGAAGAATTCTCAAGAGATTCAAGCTTCTGATGTATACCCTCATAGTCTTTCATAACCGTTAAGGCAGTCTCTTGACACTGATCCAAATGTGCTTCTACAGAGGCCACCTTTGTTTTAAGATTAACCAAGGAAGTCTCATGTGCCTCAATATTCTGTCCAAACTGATTAAACTGCATAGAAATAGCCTGGAGCTGAGAAGAAATAGATTGTTCCAATCCAAATAACGCTTCCTACAATGTATCCAAGGTCTCACCAACACCGATTGGGCACCAGTACCAATATGTCTCCAGACTGAATCTGGATGCTGCAGGTCTGAATGGAGCGAGGAAAAGGTTTCTCCATTTTGTAGGCTAGCAGACCACTCCTCCAGAAGTCTAACATTTTGCAATTCTGCAACTTTAAAGGGCAGTCACAACACAGTAGGTCATATTTGATGTTGGGATTCTTCAGGGGGCCTCATCTGATATTTTACCACATGCAAAAAGCCTCCCATTGAGCCCCAGGCTATGACTCTTCAGATGCTTTCTTTGCCTGCTCTACTTAGCCAGTTCACTGCTGCATCTCATGGTTCTTCTGCTTGTTATCACCAAGACTATGATCCTCTGTCTCAGTCTCAGAGCCATACCAAGCCATAAAGTGTCCTGTGGGACTTGCACATCTGGTACTCCCTCCCCAATCGCAGGTTTGTCATTTACCCCATGCCTGGCATTCTCCCATCTTACCTCCATATCCAGCCTTCTCTCCCCTACGCTGCCTGCCCTTGCCCAGCCACCGCCAGCGGTGGAGAAGATGGCAGCAGCAGAGCAGACATTCAGTTTGAAAAAATAAAAAATGGAGATCTTTCCAACTCCGCGCTGGAATGCAGATCTGATCCCTCCCTCCTCTGATGTATGCTTGCATCAGAGGAGAAGGGACCAGACTAGCCAATCAAATGTCGGTCTTTGCTACTCCGTGTTTGAATTTCTGATACGGGCATATGTCAGAGGAGGGAGGGATCAGACCTGCATGCAAGCATGGAGTCAGAAAGATACGCTTTTTTTTTCTTTCAAATTGGATGTCTGCTCTGCTGCTGCTAGCGCCATCATCAAGGCAACAGGAAAAGCAGCAGCGATGGGGCAAGGGCAAGCAGCATGGAGAGAGCCAAGACCGGCAGCCTGAAATGCGTCTCTATTTCTTTGCGCCCTGTGCGGCTACACCGCTTGCACAGGGCTAGGTACAGTACTGCTCAGTCTCAACATCCCATTACAACAAAGATAACATACAAGGAAGAGGAATAGAAAGACAATCAATACAAAACATATTCCTATCACCAGGCCCTTAATGTTCCAGGAAAACAGGACAATGGTTTTTACAGCCTCCAAAAGGATATTTCGTAGCAAAAAGGAAACATGCAGGTTGGGCCATATTATTGCAGAGCTGGTCACAGCAGCAACTATAGAGAAAAGGCAGATAACTGCCTTGCTCATTTAAATTTACACTGCTCCACTCCACTCCCCCCCCCCCACACTGACATCACAAAAATGAAGGCACGTCTTCCCTCCTACAAACAACCCAATTGGATTGTTCATTACTGGCATTTTCCTCCCAACTGTGGCTGCAGAATTACCCAGGCATACCAGGCCCTTAGCAGCTTAAGGGAGTATTGGCCAAAGAGCTGCATGGCTGGCACCATTGCTCAATGGAATGAAGGAGGCCAGAGAAATGAAGAGGGCTACATGGGGAAAAGGAGAACAATGGCACCAGTGAGGTGAGTCTGAAGTGACTGTAGGCTGGGACACAGATACCCCATCACAGTTGGTGTCCATGTATCCCAGCAGAGTAGCCACCCTTATACTTCATCAAATGCTTCTAATCACAATCTGCTTTATTACTGCTATATGTGTAACACCTTGTCTGGTATATAGTCCTTACAGCAGCTATGCTCGCTACTTGGAAGACAGCAGCCCATCCTTCTGATGTTCTCCACCTTGTATTCTTTCACTGGTAGGTCTTCTGCTCTCATTAGTGTTTGGGGTGTGCTGGCAGGTTTTTTACAGACACAACCGATTCTGGTTAAAAATGTGACTCGGGTAACACTCCTACCCAGGGCCGGCCCGTCCATTGAGCAAGAATGTTTTTTGCACAGGGCCCCGCGTTTCAGGGGGCCCCGCGCAAAGAACATTCTGCTTTTTTTTTAAATTACATTTTTAAAAAAAACCTGTCTCTGGCTGCTGCCGCGTCCGTCGCAGCAGCGGCAGAATGGCGTGTCCCGCGGGGCCCCTTCTCCTCGTCGAGCCCTCTGCAAGGGCTTTCAGATTCGCGAAGGGAGAGTGCTCCCTCGCGTCTCTGTAAAGCCCGCAGGGGCTAATGGGAAATTTCCCATCTGCCCCTTTAGACGCGAGGGGCTGATGGGAAATTTCCCATTAGCCCCTGCGGGCTTTACAGAGACGCGAGGGAGCACTCTCCCTTCGCGAATCTGAAAGCCCTTGCAGAGGGCTCGACGAGGAGAGGGGGCCCCGCGGGACACGCCATTCTGCCACTGCTGCGACGGACGCGGCAGCGGCAGCAGCTAGAGCCAGGTTTTTTTTTTTTTTTTTTAATTTGCCGGAAGGGAAGGGAAGGGGGGGGGGGCTGATGGAGGCTGTCTGGAAATGGGGTGATGGGGGGTTAGGACTGGAAATGTGCAAGGGGGGGGGTTAGGACTGAAAATGTGCAAGGGGGGGGGAGTTAGGACTGGAAATGTGCAAGGGGGGGTGGGGTTAGGACAGGAAATGTGCAAGGGGGGGTTAAGACTGCTAATGGGCTGGGGCTGGGGCTGATGGCTGACTGGAAATGGGCTGGGGGGGTTAAGACTGCTAATGGGCTGGGGCTGATGGAGGCTGACTGGAAATGGGGTGAGGGGGGGTTAGGACTGGAAATGGGCTGGGGGGGGGGTTAGGACTGGAACTAGCCCAGTGGGGGTTAAGACTGCTAATGGGCTGGGGCTGATGGAGGCTGACTGGAAATGGGCTGGGGGGGGTTTAGGACTGGAAATGGGCTGGGGGGGTTAAGACTGGTAATGGGCTGGGGGGTTAAGACTGGTAATGGGCTGGGGGCTGATGGAGGCTGTCTGGAAATGGGGTGATGGGGGGGTTAGGACTGGAAATGGGCTGGGGGGGTTAAGACTGGAAATGGGCTGGGGGTTGATGGAGGCTGACTGGAAATGTGGTGATGGGGGGATAGGACTGGAAATGGGCTGGGGGGGGGGTTAAGACTGGTAATGGGCTGTGGGCTGATGGGGGCTGTCTGGAAATAGGGTGATGGGGGTTAGGATTGCTAATGGGCTATGGGGGGGGGTTAGGACTGCTAATGGGCTATGGGGGCGCTAGGACAGGAAAAGGGCTGATGGGGAGGGGTTAGGACTTGAGGTGGGCTGATGTGGTTAGGACTAGTAATGGGCTGTGGGCTGATGGGGGGGGTTAGGACTGGCAATGGGCTATGGGGGGCTGACTGGAAATGGGCTGATGGGGTTAAGACTGGAAGTGGGCTGATGGGGGGTTAGGACTGGTAATGGGTTATAGGGGGGGCTTAAACTGAAAATGGGTTGATGGGGGGCTAGGACTGGTAATGGGTTGGGGGATTGCTATGACTGGAAATGGACTGAGTGGACGGGGAGGCTTGAACTGCAAATAGCTGATGGGGAGGGAGCTTGGAATGGAAATGGGCTGTGAGGTAAGGGAGCTAGAACTGAAAATGGGCTGATGGAGCAGCTAGGATAGGACTGGAAATGGGCTGTTGGGGGGAGCTAAGATTGGAAATGGGCTGTGGTGGGGGCTTGAATTGAAATGGACTCATGGAGGGGCTAGAACTGGAAGTAGGCTCATGGGGGGGCTTGGACTGGAATTGGGCTGAGTGGAGGGGAGCTAGGATTTGACATGGGCTGATGGTGGGGCTAGGAAATGACTAGAAATGGGCTGATGGGGGGCTAGGATTGGAAATGAGCTGATGAAGGGACTCAGACTGAAAATGGATGGGGGAGCTAGGACTGGAAATGGGTTGATGGGGGGCTAGGACTGGAAATGGGCTGATGCAGGGACTAGAAGGGAATGGATGCTGGGTGAGACTGGAACTAGAAGGGAGCTGATGTTGGGGAGGATTAGAATGGGATGGGGCTGGGAGAGTAAAATGGAGAGGGGAAAAATATTTTGTGTGGGAGGGATGAAAAATCTACAATTGGCCGGGTATTGGGAGAGTAAGTGGGGATTGAGGATGGAGGGGTAAAATTTGTGTGGATGAAATAAGAATGAGGAAAGAGCAAAAGGATAAAGATTAGTATGTTAAAGCAGATGTAGAGAGAGAGGATGGAAAGAAAACTAGAAGAGAGAAGAAAGGACAAATGGACAGCAGACGATGGAGAGTTAGCAGAAAACATGAAGAAACCAGAAGAAAGTGGCTGGAGCAATTGCAACTGAAAAAAAAATGCACAAAAGGTAGAAATATATCTCTTTATTTTGAATTTATTAACTGGAATATGAAAGCTCTGGGAAATGTGCATCATTAACGTCTGCACTTTGTTTGGTACAAGAGGAAATTGATTTATAGTTTTATTTCTACAGTGTTGTTGTACATTCCAAGTTTGGCTTTTGGGGTTCCCAGTTTAATTATTGCCTTCCTGTTTCTAAATTGCGATTCCTTGTTTGGTGATGGTCTATGTTCTGCATGTGTAACTGAGCTGAGGTATTCTGTTTATGTAATTCCTATTTGACATTGCCACTTGTTCTCTTTCCCCAGTATTCTCTGAAATGTACTGGTTTAATATTTGCAGTGTTTCCTTTTGATAGGTAGGGTCTGGTGCTTTGTGAGTCCTGGTAATGCTGTCAGGATACAGCGGGTTTGCTATGGGTTCTAAATGGGCAGCGTTTGTAGTAGTTCCTAATGTGCCTGGCGGTTGGCACTGGATTATAGTAATGTAGAAATCTTTTAGTCTTTCTTTATCCATACACTCATTAAGAGACATGTTTACTAAAAGTTAGTGTATGGTAACATTATGCAAATATTTATGCAAATAAGGCCACTTATGCAAATGAGGCCCCGCACCGAGTCTCCGCACATGGCCCCGCACCCCCCTTGGGCCGCCCCTGCTCCTACCCATCTGTTCCCTCCTGTTGTAGTATTTAACCAGAAGAATCTCTCTTGATGGTGAGAGGAGCTCTGTTGCCTTAATGCCTGCCGCCTTAGGGACAGTCTCCTCTAAAATTCTCATGGTACAATGGCTGTGTGCCAAAGGCAGGGTTCTGCCTTTGGGTGTGGTTTATATAGTAGTAGAATTTTCCCTGCCGGAAGAGTCTCCTCTCAGGATCATGACACTGTGGGCAGGTACTTTTCCTTGGTTAATTTTTAAAATGAAAAATTATGTGCACTTTTATATTGAAAATTTTCAAAAGTCCACAATGTGCAAAGTGCATGCATTATCGGTGCTGGCAGTAACCAGGTAGACGGACCCGGCACTTCCCCTTCAGAACCTCCCCCCCCAACCCTTTCCAGACTCCCCTTCCTCTGAACAGAATCCATTGACAAGGCTCTTGGATAACAATTGGTCGCAGCTTTATTTCCAACAAAAACTCATTAACATCAATAATAATACATTTTTATTTATTTATTACAGTTGCTTATATACCGCACTATTCGGCATCAGCGCGGTTCACAGTATAACAAAATGACCAAAACACACTTCTGTTTGGTTTTACATTGAACAGGGGTATAAACTTGGATAACAGGGGGGGTTGAACTATATACATGAACTATATACATGAAATATAAACATGAAATAGGTCAAATGCATGACGTAAAAGACCTATAACATGATTGAATTGAACAGTATAAAATAAGTCTGTTTCAAATATAAAATACATTGTGAGAATGGGCTGTAAGAAAGGCAGTGTTTCTTGGTGGTGTTATTTAGAAACAACGCTGGCTGTGTTTCTTAGTTGGTGTTTTCTGGAATCATCGCTGGCTGGGTAGTATTGGAGGAAGAGGTGATATTTGATAGCCTTCCTGAATTGGGTCAGGTCAGCAATGGCTCGGATGTTTGGTGGGAGTGTATTCCAAATTTTGGGGACGTAAAGGCTGAAGGCCCTATTCGCTGTCATGTTATTGCATTTAGTCAATGTTTTCGGGGTAGTTAATAGATTTAAGGCGGTTGACCTCCTGGCTCTGTTGGGGGGCACTGTTTGAATGAGATCAGTAAGTGCTGTGGAGGACAGGCGCTTGATGGCCTTGAATGAGAGGATTAATGTTTTGAAGATAATCCTTCCGTGTATAGGTAGCCAATGAAGCTGTTTTAGAATCGGAGTCACATGGTCGCTTCTGGTGGCTCCATGGAGAATCCTTGCTGCAGAATTCATGGCTAGTTGTAGCGGGTTTAGTGTGGATTGCGGGAGCCCTTGTAGGATGGAGTTAGCAAAGTCAAAGTGCGGTAGTATCAGAGCTTGGAATATAGTCCGGAAATCATCTGGTTCCAGTAGGGAGCGCAGATGCCTGAGTGAACGGATCTTAAAATAGACCGCTTTCACGACGTTGCCTATATGGTATTTCATGTCAAGGTGTCTGTCTAAGGTGACTCCCAGGTATTTTATTGTTTCTCTGGTTTGTAATTCCGCTTCTTTGACCTTTATATGTGTTGGTGGGGTAAAGTTTGTGTCTCTAGCGATGAACAGTACCTCCGTTTTCTTGTGCTGGATGCGGAGGTTTTGTGCTTGTAGCCAGTCCGATATGGTATTGAAACATTCTATAATAGGAGTAAGGTCCATTTGAACGGTTGAGAAAGGCATATATAGGAGGATGTCATCCACATATATCAGACAGCTCACGTTAAATGCTCTAATGATGTTGCAAATGGGCTGCATGTATATGTTGAAAAGTAGAGATGACAATGAGGATCCTTGCGGCACACCCTGTGTTTGATGGAATTGTTTGGACTCTTCTGCTCCGGATTTCACATATTGACATCGTCCACTTAGATAGGAGCTGCACCAATCAAGTGCAGTATTGCAAATTCCCTTTTCTTTCAGTCTCCCGAGGAGAATCTCATGATGAACCGAGTCAAAGGCTGCAGCGATGTCTAAAAAGATTAACACAAAGCCTTGTCGGATGTTGTCCATGCCTGTGAATATGTTATTGAATAGGAAGGTTAGAAGTGTCTCTACTCCATGGTACTCTCTAAACCTGTGTTGGCAATAATCTAATGGAGCTATGGAGTCTATATGATCCTGAATTTGTCTTTGAACCTCTTTCTCCAGTATCTTTGCTAATATGGGAATACTAGCTATTGGTCTGTATGACTCGGCTTGTTTTGGATCAAGTTTAGGGTTCTTCAATAAAGGTCTGATTGATGTTTGCTTGAGGGTTGTGGGGAAGGAACCAGTAGTAAAGGAAAGATCTGTCAGTTTTGCAATGAATGGACTGAATTCCTTGCGTAGCTCCTTGATCCAAAAGGCCGGGCAAGGGTCTGTTTGTGCTGTGGAGGTATTGAGAGAAGCTATTGTATCCTCAATGCTTTTTCTAGATGGTGTGGAGAATTTGCATAATGGGGTTATGCCGGTAGGGTCTTGGAAAGAAGCTGTTGATATTTTGTCCGTCTGTATGATCTTTGACTGGAGGTAGTCAGCGAATTTTTGTGGTTGGATATCCACTTGTTGTTCAGGAGTTGGTTCTTTAGAAAGCGCTTGCACCAAGTTGAACAGATCCCGTGGTTTGTTCAGAGATCTTTTCAGAGTGTCCGTGTGGTGTTGTTTCATTTTTAATGAGATTGCTTCCCTGTGCCTTGTTAGGTGAAGTTGGTAGGCTGCCAAATCTTGTGTGGAGAGTGATCGGCGCCATTTTTTCTCTAGTATGCGTAGTTGTGTTAGAGAAGCTCTCAAATCTTGGGAGAACCATGGGGCTGTATTTCTTATTCTCTTAGCTGCTTTGTTGCCTTGTGGACGTTGTGCGATAGCCGTGAGGTTGAGATTCCATGCGGCGACTAGCTCTTCTGGGTCAGATGTGTTTATGTTGAGGAGGGGGTTGGTTTGCGAGAGTATTAACTCTCTGTCAAATGCGCGGAAGCTTCTTGTTGAGGTTCGAGCTGTGTTGTTACATTTCGGGTAATATACTGCTGGCTGTCCCTGGTGAGTATTTGAAAAGTGATGAGTTTATGGTCAGACCAGGGGACGTCAATGATAGACAGCATCGTGTTGTTGTTTTGCTCGAGGGCCGCATGTGGTGCGAACACCATGTCCAGGATATTGCCCTTTTCGTGTGTGGGTTTATCAATGATTTGTGTAAAGCCCAAATTCTCAATGGCTTCGAGGAATGCAGATGCATGGCTTAGCTGAAGTGAAGGGAGGTTGAAGTCTCCCATGATCCAATTAGGTGAGTTGCGGTTGTGAACATTGGCAGCAATGTTAAGAATTGTGGGGAGGTCCTCAGGTGATGAAGAAGGAGACCTGTATATTAGATTGATGGAACATTGCTTGTTTTTGATGGAGAGATAGTCCAGATTACATGTACTGGAGGCGTCAGTGATCAGGAAATGAAGATCTGATTTGGTGAGGATAAGTACTCCCCCTCCTTTTTTATTTTCTCTGTGTTTTATATGTATGGAGAAGTTGTGAGGTAGGAGTTGGTTGAGGATGACGTTATCCTCTGATGATAGCCAGGTTTCCGTGATTAAAAGTACATCCAGGTTATAGAGGGAAATCATATCTAAGACCATGGGCCATTTCTTGCGTATAGAACGTGCATTTATCATGGCACACTTTAGGTTGTGGTGATACTTTAGTTTCTTGTGATCAGGTGACGTGGAAGGTTGGAGTGTAATGTGTATGAGGTGTGTGTCGCCACCTGGGTGGGGTCCAGACCATCTTTTCCCATATCTGCTCAAGATGGGGATCTGGTTTTGAGATTGAGATAGTGCATGGGATGTTCCTAGCCAATTTGTAAGGAGGTACAGGCTGGCAAGGGCCAGGAAGTGTGAGGCCATATTGTGTGAATAGGAGTGAGTGATTGCGATATGGGAAGGGCACAGAGGTTTTTTACTGCAGCTTACACAGCAATAGTGGGGAGAGTAAAGTATCAATAAGGAGTATAATGTAATAGCTACTGAAAACAGTGAGAATCTGTGTGGCACTGGTGACAGCAGCTATTATTTGCTAGATACTGGCAACAGTAGGTAGCTCTGTGGTAAATGGTAACAGCAGTTGTTAGAGGCAACACTTCCTAGAAACTAACAACAGTAGCTGAGTATAATGCAGAAATTGCTGGATACTGACTACAGTAACATAAACGGTAACAGTAGTTGTTAGATGCAACACTTCCTAGAAACTAACAACAGTATAATGTAGAAATTGCTGGATACTGACTACAGTAACATAAACAGTAACAGTGGTTGTTAGGTGCAACACTTCCTAGATAATGACAACAGTATTTCTGTATTTACATATCCCAACAAACTCCAGCAGAGCGATGTGTCGCCAGCCATGCATTAGCAAAGCGACCCCGCCTCCACTCCGGCCATGGTCCCACCAACGGCCAAGTTCCTACCGCCCCTATCCAACTTCGCCATATTACTAGCAAAAGTCTTCCAGGGGCTGTCCGGGTCGAGGGGTACCCCGCCCCAAGTCGCCTAAGCCTCAGGACCCCAAAAACCTCCGGGATCCCGCCCGCACAAACCCTCCCCCCCACCCCGCTGCGACACCCCAAGGTTGCCCTCCCCTCATCGGCCAAGCCAGAAGAGGGTGGGCGGGTGGGCTGCCGCTCTGACAGCCTGGCCACATGTGCTTCAGCCACGCCGCCGGCGCCGAAGCACATACCTGCCTCCTGGACCCTGATTGGCTCCGCTCCGCCAATCATGAGCGGAGCCATTCATTTAAATGTCACGCGTGGCATTCGCCGTCCGCGCGCTTCCACCCCCACCCCCCCCCCAACAAGAATGAGCAGGGTCCCGTGCCGGGCCAAGCACCCGGTTACGGGCGGGCGCCGGGACCCTGCCCGTGCCCTAAAATTTATATAATATGCATTCTTAATCAGATAATGAAAAAATAAATACTTACTTTCCCCTTAGATCTTTTTCACTTATTCTACATATGGTGTATATATGCATGTGTATGTGTGTGTATATTGTCATGGCGCAAGGCAGATTGTGCCGATGGAAGTAGATGAAAACACACAGGGCAGTTTTAAAATCAGCAGTGCAGAGCACATGGCTAGGGGTTGTCAGGAGCAACCAAGCAAAACAAGAGCACAGGCTGTAGATAAACGCCCAGAAATACCATTACGTCATAGCTCATCAGGGAAGCAGAGACAGCTGCAGAGAGTTGAGCTAACTCGAGTCTCAAAGAATGACGCAGATAAAAAAAGGTCAGTCTTGAGCAAAGCAGATTCACGCACAGATTTCAGAGCAGATTCAAGAGCAGATTCACGAGCAGAGACTCATGGAGAGACACGTACAGACACACATGGAGAAAAAAGGAAACACAGAGACGCAAGCCAGGAGTCAGACTCAGTCTCTGAGGCAGAGAGAGAAAGAGACATTGAGAGGACTCAAGGGAAAGGAAAGTACAGAGCTCAGAAAAGCCAGGAGCCATACCTGGAAGGTTCAGACGTGGAATCAATCTGCACCTCAGAAGGGTTTATCCAGGAGGAGTTCACAAAGGTTAGTGCTGGGAAGTTAGGCTGCACTAAGCCAAGGTCCGTGTGGGGCCAGAGAGAGACTCCAAGCTGTAAACCACGAGGAGCAGGGAGAAGGGATAACCACGGGAGCAGGTACCTGGGGAGCCAGAACACTTGTCCAAGAGAGAGTTCCCACATATCTGAAAGACGTCCTGTGAAGGGAAGAGAGGGGAAGAAAAGTTTCCACTTCCCGTTTACACACCAGACAGGCAGAGCTCAGCCTGAAGAAAGGCAAAATACCTGGAGTAGAGGAGCACTGAATTTTACCCCCAGTGGTCAGGAAGTGTGTAGCCCTCTAAGGAGAGAATCCATAGCGTGTGGTAAAGAGCCTTTCTGCACTGATAGAGGGGAGTGGTGCTCTGTCCAAGACGAGAGGAGAGAAACAAATACTAATTCACATTACAGCCCTGCAAATTATAATTGCCAAGAAGGACACGAAGATATTGATTGTGACTTTGGTGATGATAACTCTGATATGTGCAAAATGGACTGTACACTTGTTTTCTCCGATGGCATAACCTCTTTTTGTTAAGGGCCTAAGAAAAGCCTGCCTAAGTGATATCTGTGGGAGAACACAGATTTCACAGTTCAACGTGTGTGATTGAAAAACCTGTTTTTCCCCTTTTTGTTTAGTTAAAGCTGACAAAAAGCATTTTTGTTCTAATTTGTAGTCCTTCACTTGTGTTGTACCAACTGTATGGTTTATTTGCTTTTGACCCTTGTTGCAAGAATTCTCCCGGGACGGGAAAATAAAACCTCTTTAAGCATAGCTACTCGACCACAACTAACTCCTTATTTTGATTAGCTATTGGGACTCAAAATCCCAGAGGGCAATACCAAGTCCTTGCTGTTATAAGAGGAGCCGCACCGAAACCCCAGGCTCCCGCCTCGGGGGCAAGTTGGTGCGTTGACAATATATATATATATATATATATATATATATATATATATATTTTTTTTTTTTTTTTACTGTATAAAGGTGAAACTTCCAAGGTATAATATAATAATGACCACTGAATATATCCTGTAGAGGCACATATTAAAAAGCTACTGCCACAATATGTAGAGAACAAAATTAACAATGACCTGATAACATTTATTTTTTTTCATCACTAGTTTTAGAAAAATGCTGATTTTGAAATTGGCAGCAAAGTAGGAAAGTATCTTCAAAAATATTTATCTTATCTTCAAGGCCAAAATATTGTTACTTTCATGTTGATTGCTCATGACACCACTTTTGGGTCATAGAGCCCCACATTTTCTTAGGCTGACTATACAGCAATTCATTTTAAGGTTTTGAATTGCAAAAAGGAAGAATCATTAATGACAATGAATCCATAATATAATCACCAGTGTCTTTAACATTCATGCTACTATGTTTAGCACAAAATGGTGTAGCACAGTGTTGTTCACTTTCAGTCCTCAAAGGCCACAAAAGGATTGGGTTTCCGGGTTGTCCTTAATAAATATGCATGCCTACATTTTAGCTGAATTTCTCTCATATATTTTCAGTAAGGATATCTGGTAAACCTGACTAATGAATATAACTGTAGAATTTTTTCAGGCCATTGTCTTGTTTTTTTCCTCTTGAGTTGCAAACTCCTCTATCTTCATTTTCCACTCTGTATATGAAAAGATATTTCAATGAACAACAATGAAAAAAATAATTTGCCGTTTAAATTTGGTGACTAGCTAAAATCACATTGGACCTTGATCTTCTGCCCGTTCCTTCAGTGTTGCAATGGGCCGGGTTTCAGGATGAAAATCTCTCTCATGCATATTCATTAGGGATGAGAGAGATTTTATAATGGAAGTAACGGGCATGCAAATTTCTCTCTTGCATATTTATTAGGGATATCCTGGAAACCTAACCTGTTGGGGGTCCTGACCTTTTGATGGCACTTTATTCAGGTTAAAGACCAAAGCCTTGGCTGTTATTTTGCAAAGAAAAGGGCTCCATGTTCTTATCTCATTTGTGCCTGTAGGAAAAAACTTTTATAAATTGGTATTTGAATGTATAGTGATGGGAAATGACAGGCATCTCAATGATTCTGTTAAGGCACCAAGCTCATGAAGTTGCTGTATATACAAGCTAAACCATGAAAATTAAAAAGTAATAATTTGCTCTGCATGGTAGAAAAAAAAGCATGCATTAAGAGAAACGTATATGTAAACTTAAAATATTTTCCTGTACTATATTTTCTATTTTTTCTGGCTCTTGTATGCAACACTTCAAATAATGACTAATTTTATTTACCAAGAGTCATTTCTTTAAACTGCGGCATGGATGTTTTATTCTGTTTTACTTCCTATACAGGTAAACATGCTAAACCATATCTCAAACTAGAGTGATAAAGATTAATTGCTCCCTTTATCGGTAAGGACCACATGTGTTGAGATTCTGATGTTTGCAGAATAAGAAGTAAGACCACTTTCACCTAGAGGGCACTGATCTTAATCTCACAGACATAACATTTGTGCCCAAGAATAAAACCTTAATATACCTCAGTCATCAGGAGCTAGGTGCATTTTATCATTTTGAAGATGTTTAGAAAATTATTTTCACTGTCTTGTTGGGTCAACTATTTAAATCAGAGAAGCGAGAGTTTTACTGAATCTATGCAAATCCCAAGATTCCATTAAGTTTTCTTTAAATATCACATCAGACTTTTTTTTTCATTTGCCATGATTTTATTTGGTTTTGATGTGCTGTAGCTATTTTATAAAATAGATTTTTTTACTGTTTCCTGTGATAAGATTTGAGTCATATGACATAAATGAAGTAATTCCGTTAAAGTACATCTGAGAACAAAGGACTCTGCTCTTTTGCCAATATTAGTTACACAAATGTAAATGCCCTGTATATAGTGACAATAGTCCCTGTACCTATACCCCCTCACCTACAAATGTAAATTCTGTGTAAATACTGTGAATATTCACTGATGTAAATACATCACCGTAGTCTTCCCTGCATCACTTGAGCATTGTTCCATGTAAACCGCTTTGATTATAGGATAAAGCGGTATATAAAATATGCTAAATATATCAATCAATAAAATCATTCTAGCTTCTCTTTCTATGAGCATACGTATATCTTACTGCTGTCATCTAAGTGTGAATCTAGTCAAGTTAGATAGTTGTATAGCCTTTCTGTAATACTGTATCCCCATTCACAGCATGCTATAAGAAAATCTAAGAAAAAACAACGTTAGTTATGGGTGACGGTGATAAAATATGTCCAAACTGTTAAATCAGTGCACTGGGAACAAAGGGCCCAATATTCCAAAAAAGCTGAACTCCTAAGTTCAGGCAGTTCAGGTTCCTAAATTTGTCCCCTATTTTCAGCCAAAGTCGGGATTAAGTTTACTTCTAAACTTAAGATCCTAAAAGTTGTTCTGTGACTTTTAGTTGCAGCACTACCATTGACTTGTTCCATATAAAACCTGCACATGATCTTATCCTTGGATGCAAAACTCTCTTATCAGAGGTATTATCACTAATGTGTTGCTATTGTACTGTATATCATATAAAATACAGTGTACCACAAATAATTATTTCTCCTTTATCGCCTCTTCTTCCTCTTGAAGTTTTTTTTCCTATATTTGGGGCACATGAATAGAGAGGGTCATTTTCAAAGGCATTTCAATGGGCAAACCAATGCTTTATGTGCCCAAATGGCCCATTACAAAACTGACCAAAAAACCGCCGCCTAAGGGAAATCTAAATATACCAATCAAAAGAAATATCCCTTAGCAACTCCACTATTACCAGGATTAATTTTCTCAGTACAATAATTTATTGAAACACTCAAATCCTTAAACACTAAGCTATCACCGGACCTCAGGTTTTATTCACCCTCCATCTGGCGAAATGCATCACCATAGGGAAATGGCGGACACTTACATCATAGGTCCTTAGCTCAACCAATGATAATAAATATACTTTATTCCAAGACAAATCCACTATTTAAAAGTACACCTTACCCACCTAAAATTTCCACAGAGATTCACATCAACTAACAATTCAAACACTAAAAACACTAATACATCCCATACAGTCAAACATATCTCTCTCCAATGTACATTTAACACATAGCACTGCAAGAGATACCCGCTAAACTACTACAAAGTCAATAAAAGTAATAAGTGCCCTTTATAGTCAAAGGTAATAGTTGTATCCTCTGATTTGCGATATGATGTAGATGTATATAGTATGCTATAAAGAAAAGAGAATAAACTCCTTAATAGAATGACATCATCAAATCTCATTCAAAGAGCAACTCATTACTTTTCTGTTATGAACTCCACTTCAGCGCTCCCACAGTCTCTCACAAGCTGATACATCATTTGTCACGCACTATCCGTTCAACAAAAGCTTTTGTTTCGCCACCAGGCTTCATCAGGAACCAATGTGCAAAAATATCACTTGTAACAAAAATCTCAATAGTACAGGACACATATAGTGTCTCCTAATCTAGTAACAGCCTAGATTATGAGACACTATATGTGTCCTGTACTATTGAGATTTTTGTTAAATGTACGTTGGAGAGAGATAAGTTTGACTGTATGGGATGTATTAGTATTTTTAGTGTTTGATTTGTTAGTTGATGTGAATCTCTGTGGAAATTTTAGGTGGGTAAGGTGTACTTTTAAATAGTGGATTTGTCTTGGAATAAAGTATATTTATTATCATTGGTTGAGCTAAGGACCTATGATGTAAGTGTCCGCCATTTCCCTATGGTGAACCATTACAAAACTGCCCATCCAATAGACAGATGGTCTATATATGTATAAGTCTACTCATCCTTTGAGGAAATGTTTCCAAGAGCTGGGTTAAGGAGGGATTTGCTCTTTACTTGCATACTGTCACACTTCTTTAGCCCCAGCGGTGACTCCTGGTATTATAAGGCTTCTGAAGTGGGTAGTTGTGTCGTGCTTCTTTACATAAATCACACAGTCAGATTTTCTTTATCATTTTAAGGGTTTATTCCCCGTCCCATGAGGTATTTCTTCATTCAAGGAACATAAATTAAGAGCACACTCTGCTCAAACAAAAGTAATCAAAATAACAGAAACAGCTTCCTTCAGCATATACTCTTTAACTTAAAGAAACAGTTTCAAATGTCCATTTGTCTTTAGAGAGAGATATCAGCACTTTCTATATTTGTATCCTGGTATCTTACACAGATTCTGTTACCTCAACGAAAACTCAGGTTCAGACAGGGCATATGAACATTGCATTAATGTTGGGTCTGGTAAGGCTCCTGAATCCTCATATTCCATAGGCTCAGACCCATTGCTATCTTCTGCCTTTCCTTCAAACGCTGAATAAAAGTCTAGCAGGTTTCCCTTATCAAAGAAGAAGTCCTCCCGTCCCTGCACAGCACTGCTTCTCTGGGGAGTGTCAGAAAGTTCTGCAAGCTGCTTCCTAGAGCTTTGCCCCCTCTGGTGCTTCAATGCACTGCTACGGTCTTCAGCTACCCTGTAATTGGTAGAGTATCCCTGCCTGGTCTGCCTGAGCTGTTTGGAGTCAGCTGTGTCTAATTGCCACTGGTGTAACGGAGGTTCTCTTGGAGCTGAAAGTTTACAACAAGGGATTTGTTCAGCCTTCCCAGGTAAATAAAACTTTCTTTCCTTAACCTTTTCATAAGCAGGAGAAAAGTTGCTAACAGGTTCTGTATAAGAGAGCTTTTTATGGTTATTTCTATATCTACAAGGCTCTTCCCTTTCATTCAGTAAATAGCCTTTGTATCTGCTTTCTGCTCCTTTGTCTACCGTTGCAGTCTTCTCATACCTTGCTGGTTTCACAGGATCACACAGATTCCTTTTCACAGGATCACACAGATTCCTTTTCACAAGATCACACAGATTCCTTTTCACAGGATCACACAGATTCCTTTTCACAGGATCACACAGGCTCCTTTTCACAGGATCACACAGATTCCTTTTTACAGGATCACACAGATTCCTTTTCACAGGATCACACAGATTCCTTCTGTGCTCTTTCCAGCTTTCATACCAGTTCTCCTGTATTAACTGCTTTCCCCAGGGTTTTCTCTCCCTCCAATGTTCTCCTTTCCGAGATTTTCTCTCTCTCCAAGGTTCCCCCTTTCCAGGGTTCTCTCTCTCTCCAATGTTCCCCTTTCCAGGGTTCTCTCTCTCTCCAATGTTCCCCTTTCCAGGGTGGGTTTCTGCTGGGTCTGAACAGCTGTGCCTAGGTTGTCCTTGGCAACTGTCAAGCTTTTCTCCATTCAACCTGTCACTTGCACTGAAATTATTCACACTACTTTGCTCTGTTTCTAGCTGATCCCGATCCACCCTATGACATATTCCCCACCTTAAAACATTACTTGCTGCCGCAGTTTGCTGTGGACAGCAAGTAATTCCTTGCGGGATTCCACTATGCCGTTTGTGGTTGGCCAAATTTGCTGTGGCTACCCTTTCTTTCCATGCTTTTAATGCCTTAACATGGCATATTTGTCTATGCCCCCTTTCATTTTCCACTAGGTACGACTTAAGACCTATTTTCTTAATCACTACGGCTGGGCCCTTCCACCAAGATTTAAACTTCGGACCGGAGTCCGTCGCTTGTATAAGGATCTTATCCCCTGCCGCCAGCTCTCTGGTCTGCGTATCCTTATCATAATAATATTGTTTCTGGCGCAATTTATTATGTTTTAAGTTTTCTGTCGAGGTTTTAACTCGATCACCATAGGCAAGGTACGCATCACAGTAAGGCTTGGTCTCTGGATACACCCCGGGCCAATTAGAATGTGCTAGAATTTTATCCAGTGTCCTTTGAACACCTTTATATCCCACAACTGGATGGTCACATGCCCAGCGTAAAACTACTGCCTTAAAGGCTCCTGGCACCACCAGCTGCTTTCTCACATCTCTTGTATAGGGGTCTAGGCTCTCTCTAAATAAAATATTCTGCTCGAATAAAAATCGGGGTAATATTTTACGGCGCTTTCGGGCCCACTCAAAGGGTCTTTTGAGGGTCCAGTCGGCTCTCTGTTCCATTGGAAAGGACGGAAACTTCTGGACGAGGGCAACAGGGACCCAGGGTAACTCTTCCCCTGTTTCTAATTCCCTACTTCCTTTTTCTCTTTTATCTCTTTCCTGTCGCTTGATAACTTGAGTTTTCTTGCCGTCCCCTACTGGGTTCTGAACTAACTCATTCTGGGTAGGTAGCGAATCCTTCTCTTCCGCCTCTATTTTCTTCACATGAGTTCTTCTGACCTCCTCCTCCGTCTGGGACACTTCAGTTGTATCAGCCTTAGAGCTGTTTGACACAGTTTCTAGGCACTGAAGTTGGTTAATCACCACATTTGTCTCCTTTGACCGTTTTAGCACTTGATTGGACCTAGGTTCCCTGACCTGTGCAACCGAAATATCTTCCCCCTTGAGTTGATGGCTTAATACAGTAACCAAATCCTTTTGTTGGTTGTTCTGTGAATCTAGGTTCTCTATCAGGTATTCTCTATTCTTAATTTCCTCACTCAGACCTATTACTTTCTTATTTTCAACCTCAAGTTCTTCATGACAAATTTTCAACTCATTTTCTAAATTGTCTACTTTTGTCTGGAGAGAGTTAACCTGTTTCTTTTTACCTTCTAACCTTTTTTCTTTTTCCTTCAAGATAAGTTGCTGCTGCTCAAATACCTGTTTAGCAGATGCTATTTCTTTTAATAAATAGTCTACTTCTGATTGGTATTTTTCCTTGACCTTTTCAAGGTCATTTTGCCACAACCTTTTTTCTTTCTCCAATGACATCCTATCATGGGACTCATCTTTTATCTTATTGAGGTATTTCTCTTGTTCAGAGAGCCTCTGTCCTAACTCTGTTACTTCCTTCTGCTTGCTTACAGTCATGGACATTATGAAAGCAAGTTTCTCTAAACTAGTTTTATAGGGACCCTTTGCATCCTCCTCACTAGAATGTCTGATCTCCAGCAGAACCGATACATTTTCAGTTAGCTGCGCCTCTAGAAGATTCAAATCTTGTTGTAAAACCTGGATTTGATCCGTTTTTAACGTCATCTCCCCTTCCAATTTGCTCAGTTGTTCACTAAGACAGACATTTTTCTGAGACATATCCCTATGCTTCCTTTCTGACTCAAGCAGATCTTCCTCTAGCATTTTGATCATCCCCATAAATCCACATTTTTCCTCTGCTTGCACACTAACCTGCATTTTAAGCTGGTCTTTTTCAATCTTCCCTTGCATTGCAATCGGGTCTACTGATATCCCTAAGTCCTTTAAAGTATTAGGTGTTTTTATTTCTCCCACTGGGATTTCTTGGGATGCACCTACCAGAGTTTCTTGAGGTTTACCCATCGAGGCTTGGGATCGTATGGCTACTAAACCCCTTTTCATACTTGCCTCTTGACCCAATATACCTGGCAACAAAGGCCAGTCCCGTCATAAAATTAATTTGTGGGGTAGGCTAGGGACTATTGCAACCTGTAGTTTCCCTTCTATCCCTAGTGCGCTGACCTTTATTAGACATAAGGGATAGGGGAGCTGTGCACCATGTACACACTTTATGGCTACCGGTTTGGAGGTTATTGGACAAGACAGTTTCAGAGTTTCCCAGAACTCTTGTGATATCAAGCTCTGTTCTGCCCCGGAATCAAGTAGAGCCCTAATATTTTTTCCTTCAATCTGTACATGCAAACCTATGCCTTTTTGTACCTTTTCCTCAGCCTCAATCATTAGCACTGTTTTAACTCTGCATTCTTTTATCATATGGCCTATTTTGCCACACCTATAGCATCTTCTAATGGGTTTTTCCATACTAGGCTTATCAGGGCTACATTCATGCATTCTTCTAGGCCTATATTTTCTTTTACTCATCCCAGTCATACTTGTATCTTTTAAAAAGCTTATACTAGACAGATTAACATACTTTACTTCTGTAAACCCTTTGGTCCTTTGAGCTGCTTCTGCAATATTGGAACCATTTTGTAAAGTTACAAACATTTCCATTCCTTGTGGAATGTTTTATTTACGTCCCAAATGTCCCCCAGCAAGAGCTGTATGAGAGTCTACTTGCGTTACTGGTGCTTGTGGTGTTGCAGATTGGTTCAGTAACATAGTCATTGCTTCCAGTAGCGGTCTCTGCTGCTCCTTCATGGCCGCCATATACTTCTCCTGGAGGTGTTGCATCAATCTGGCCTGCTTCTCTTGCTGTTCATTCAGCCAAGCCAGCATGTCCTGCGGATCCACCTTTTTTTTTTTTTTTTTTTTATTTGGGTATTCTGCACCTGGAATTGAAAAAAAGAAAAGACCACCAAGTGCGGTATCACACAAACAAGGTTTCACTTTTTATTTTTGCTTTTCCCTTTTCCTCACGTTATCCTCCCTGTCCTCCCAGGTTACCAATACCTCGGTTTCCTGGTAGACTTCAGCATGTGAGGAAAATTTCTTTGCACCGCTGGCCGGTCTGCCAGCCGAATCCTCTGCAATCCCTTGGAGCGACTATCCTTTCTTCAGGCACTTGCTTATGCCCCCCAAAATTTTTTTGTATATCCTGCCAACTACGCCATTCTTTTTGTCACACTTCTTTAGCCCCAGCGGTGACTCCTGGTATTATAAGGCTTCTGAAGTGGGTAGTTGTGTCGTGCTTCTTTACATAAATCACACAGTCAGATTTTCTTTATCGTTTTAAGGGTTTATTCCCCGTCCCATGAGGTATTTCTTCATTCAAGGAACATAAATTAAGAGCACACTCTGCTCAAACAAAAGTAATCAAAATAACAGAAACAGCTTCCTTCAGCATATACTCTTTAACTTAAAGAAACAGTTTCAAATGTCCATTTGTCTTTAGAGAGAGATATCAGCACTTTCTATATTTGTATCCTGGTATCTTACACAGATTCTGTTACCTCAACGAAAACTCAGGTTCAGACAGGGCATATGAACATTCCATTAATGTTGGGTCTGGTAAGGCTCCTGAATCCTCATATTCCATAGGCTCAGACCCATTGCTATCTTCTGCCTTTCCTTCAAACGCTGAATAAAAGTCTAGCAGGTTTCCCTTATCAAAGAAGAAGTCCTTCCGTCCCTGCACAGCACTGCTTCTCTGGGGAGTGTCAGAAAGTTCTGCAAGCTGCTTCCTAGAGCTTTGCCCCCTCTGGTGCTTCAATGCACTGCTACGGTCTTCAGCTACCCTGCAATTGGTAGAGTATCCCTGCCTGGTCTGCCTGAGCTGTTTGGAGTCAGCTGTGTCTAATTGCCACTGGTGTAACGGAGGTTCTCTTGGAGCTGAAAGTTTACAACAAGGGATTTGTTCAGCCTTCCCAGGTAAATAAAACTTTCTTTCCTTAACCTTTTCATAAGCAGGAGAAAAGTTGCTAACAGGTTCTGTATAAGAGAGCTTTTTATGGTTATTTCTATATCTACAAGGCTCTTCCCTTTCATTCAGTAAATAGCCTTTGTATCTGCTTTCTGCTCCTTTGTCTACCGTTGCAGTCTTCTCATACCTTGCTGGTTTCACAGGATCACACAGATTCCTTTTCACAGGATCACACAGATTCCTTTTCACAAGATCACACAGATTCCTTTTCACAAGATCACACAGATTCCTTTTCACAGGATCACACAGGCTCCTTTTCACAGGATCACACAGATTCCTTTTTACAGGATCACACAGATTCCTTTTCACAGGATCACACAGATTCCTTCTGTGCTCTTTCCAGCTTTCATACCAGTTCTCCTGTATTAACTGCTTTCCCCAGGGTTTTCTCTCCCTCCAATGTTCTCCTTTCCGAGATTTTCTCTCTCTCCAAGGTTCCCCCTTTCCAGGGTTCTCTCTCTCTCCAATGTTCCCCTTTCCAGGGTTCTCTCTCTCTCCAATGTTCCCCTTTCCAGGGTGGGTTTCTGCTGGGTCTGAACAGCTGTGCCTAGGTTGTCCTTGGCAACTGTCAAGCTTTTTTCCATTCAACCTGTCACTTGCACTGAAATTATTCACACTACTTTGCTCTGTTTCTAGCTGATCCCGATCCACCCTATGACAATATTTTTGAAAATTCAAGCATATGGACACAACCCACAGAAATTTCTATACCCCAAATACAGGTTGAAATGTAAGCGCATAGTTTTTCTGGGGCAATTTTTAAAGCTGAAATATTGCACATAGTTTTAAGAAAATAACTTTATAACAGGACACCTATGGGAAAAGTCCAAAAACACCTTTATTTAAGCATGTGCTTTTATAAAATAGGCTAAAAATAGATGCCTTCCTACCCTATTAACATAGACCCCTATGTGCTTTTATAAAATAGGCATCTCGAACCATCCCCTCTAATGTATAAATTCAGATGTATACATTTACACATATTTCACAGCAGGTGTAAACATGTGTTGTCTACACATGTACATCACAACCCAGGCTAAGCTCAAACCATACCTCTCTGGAATGACTACACATGACTCATTTATCAGTACATGCTGTCTTGAAAATACCATAGAGTAATTTTATATAATGCCATTTCCAGATGTAAAACAGCCTTTATACAAGGAATAACATTTATAAAGTTACCCTTTAGGGGGTGATTTTATAACAGGATACCAAGGTTAATAGGTCAGGGAAATGCTATTATTTTAGGGATGTGCATTCATTTTGAAACAAAATGGTAAATGTCAATGATATGTCTCATTTTGTTTTGTATCATTTTTGAATGAAATTGAAAGAAACAATGAACTAGAAAACCTAGGGAAACACTTCAGATTTCTAAACCCCTTTTCTGGAGGATGAATAACTAAAATAAATTTTTCCATTTTTCCAATTCTAACCTGCCAATCACCCAACCTGAAAAAACAAACAAACAAGAAAAACAAAACTTGTAAGAATAAACTCCAAACAGAATCCCAAATGCAAGAAAATAGAACAAAACTCTGCAAAAGTCCACAATGCAAGTTATTCCAACACATATCACAGAATCCTATAGCTATCCAAATGCTCCTCTTTGAATATGATATACAGTATATATGATCCAATGCAAAAAAATGTGAAGAAGGGTGCTCCACTGGAGAAAAATGCCCAAAACTGAGGACACATCAACCTTCACGGAGAAAAACAGAATATTAGCCCAGTAGGGGAGCACTTCTCAAAGGAAAAATACTCCCTTAATGATCTCACATGAAAGGCAAACATTTGAAATTAAAGCAATAAAAAATTTGACATTAGCGAAAAAGGATTGAATAGAGGCATAACCGAGGCAACCCGGATCCGGTGCTCCCCCTCCCTCTTCCCCCACCCCACGGCACCCCCTCCTCCCAGATTCTGCCCTCCCCTCCTCCATTTGCCCCCCCCCCCAAACCTCTTCACAAAAAACTCCAGACAAGCAAATTGGGAACAACTGGTCGCAGCTTTCCAACTAGATTAGCATCCAACAATAATCCTCAAAACAACTCAATTAGCATATCCAATACCTCATCAGCTATGCTATTAACAAGGTGAAATTGTCTCCGCTTCTGCCGTGGACAAGCCAGCAGCAAGCTTACCTACCCTTTGCATCTGACCTCGCCATATCATTAGCAAAGGCCAGCCAGGGGTTGTCCGGGTCAGGGGCACCCAATCCCCGCCTCGAGTATTGCTCAAAGTCTCCAGACCCCGGAAACCTCCGGGATCCCCCCCCCCACCAGCTGCGACACCCCACGCCACCCAACCGCCCCCACTACATCCAATAGGGGCGGGAGGGCGGGAAGCCGTCACTGAGGCCCCAACACGTGGGCAGGCAGGGAGATGGCCGACTTGACGCACACCACGCCATCGCTCGGCCCCTCCCCTGCCTCCCACCAGCCGCGTCGATCTCCTCATTGGCTCCCCTTGCGCACATGCATGCATCGGAGCCAATACCTCCGCCACGCGATGCAACATGCCACTGCCACTGCCGCGGCCCGCTACCCAGCCACCGCCTCTGCCCCTCTGCCCACAGGGTCTCTGCACCGGGCTGGGTGCCCGGTTAAGGGCGGCCGCCCAGGGACCCTGCCCCGTGGCCTTCTTCTTAGCTTCCTGACCGATTATCAGAAATAAAACTTTGAAAAGCAAAGGGTTACTATCTTATCCCAAGGTCTTTCATTGGAATTTAATGACAGATGAAGACTACCTAAGATCAGACAAGACCTATGTGATGTAAATTGTCACCGTATCCTACATCTTGATTTGATATGTAATGACATACAAGTATGCAGACAGCTGAGAGCCTACATCAGTTTGTACTTTTTAAACCCAGTATAATTGCATTATGATGGGTTTAAAATGAAGAGATTATAGATTATAAAAAGGTATCAACTACAACTTGTTGACCTATATCTGCACATATCCAGGTGGACTAACTTGGCAACCACAATTGTCTTCATTTGTCCAAAAAAACTGTTTATCCATGTAGCTTCTCTTTTTAAAACAATTTTTATATCAGGAGCAAAAGTCATGTATACATCTTTTAAAAGCCATATAATTTGTCAGACTTTTTATCCATAATGAATGCTCAATGGTGCAATGATATGACACAACATCAATACTGCATTTTGGTGATATGGGCCTGCTTTGGGGGAACATCAAACCTCAACATCAAGAAAAAAAAATATCCTTCAATATTCCTGGAACACAAACCAGAAAAAAATGTCAGTTTTTAAATTCAGTATCATGTGATCTGTGATGCTTTATTTAAAGATCCATGACACCAAACAGCAGACAATTAAAAAAAGAAAATTCATTATACATTGTGAATTCTGTAATTCTTGTCCATCCAATGACCATTATTAGACAAATTCTTCAATTCTATTTCACTACTCAGATCAATAGGCTGCACCATATTAAACTGAAAAATCCAGTGCTGTTCAGTCTATATCAACGTGTCTTCCAGACGTCTACTGTAATGAGCAGGTGGAAGAATGTCAGTCATAAACCATAGCAAATCTTCAAATGTATGATGAAAAGTGACATAGTGTTGCACCATCAGAGCCTCTTCTACTGCTCTTTTCAAACAATTTTGATATTCTGTACAAGTTTTTACTTTGTTTCATTTTTCCTATGCATCAGATTTTATGGGCAGTTGACAGCATACATGGCAGATGCAGACTGACAAGTAGAACTGTGTCATAACTTGTATTGTTTCAAGGTGATTGGATGAATGAAAACTTTCATTTCTAAAGTAGTACTGCATACTGAACAATGGCTATATGGTATCTGTACATATCTATGAAGCCAATGGTGGCACATCAGCTGAGATTACTCAATCCCATATATTATTTCCTCTTGAAAATACCATATGAGGTTTTCATTGAAAAATGGTATGTTGACTTAGAATCTGAGTGTAAAGAATTTTCATAATTCTCATGGCCAAAGATGAAATAGGTAATATAAATATAAGCTGTTTTTCATCAGAACAACTCACTTTAAAGTAATAGCAATATCTAATCACAATATAAGGCTCTCTTGTAAGCCTGCTGTGCACAGGACTGAGGATAACCCTTTTCCAAGAAATGAGTATTCATTCCATATCATCCCTCCAGTCCAGTCCATAGGCATGGTTTATGCCCCCCCCCCCCGCCCCGGCCAGCAGATGGAGATTGAGCATAACCATCTTTGCTGATGTCACATACTAAAGGCACTGTGCATCGGGATGCTAGCCAATATTGCTTAGTCTCCTGCAGATGGGGGATCTCACTTTGTGTCTGAGCTGGGCTGTAGGGATTCCTTTTGGAGGCTAGGACTGAAGACAATCGTCAAATTGAGCCAGTGATTGTCAAAAGGACAGCTGAGAAAAAGTCACCCATTACTATTGGGACTGGAGGCAGCACTAAACCATACAAAAAAAAATAATAATTCAACATGGCATAAAACTGATAAGTGCAGGTAAAGTCGGGCCCTTACAAACTCCCTCCTGGCAGTAAATGCCGTGAACCATCCAGGAATGGTGACGGCCTCATTTGCGGTGCAGTGCACACCCAGGAGCCTCAGGACCCTCACTCTTATTGGCCCGTGGCCCTCCACATTGTTTTCCTTCTCCTGTTTAAGTGCGTGTCTGAGAGTGTGTGTGCGCTGCCTTGCCGTTGTATAGGGGCTATGGTGGGGTGAGTGCTTCATCGGAGCTTCCATGTGCATGCTTCCTTTCTTTACCTTCAAGCCTCAGGGTCTTGCGGTAAGGGTGGACAGTTGGTGGCAGGGCGCTCAAGGCAATGGCGTCATCGAAGCTGGCGTGCATGTCTTGCAGGGCATGCCACGGGACTGTGTCCGCTGCAGGGCTCTGCCATTTATGCTCAGAGGAGAGCAAAACAGCAGAGCATGCTCTACAGGCAGAGCAGTAGTCTAGAGCATTTCAGGAATCAGCGCCAGACTCAGATGCAGCTGAGGCTTTCTTCCTACTATGTGTCTCAGTTTCGGTGGCAAAGGGGCTATTTTGAGCCACACGGAGGTGGGAAAGGAGAAGGAAGATGCAGATGCCAAGGCCAAAAAGAAAAACAGGGCAATGGAGAACAGGATTTGAGGATCACATTTTCTCCCAAATTTGTTCTGTTACTCCACAGAGCCTTCTGTCAAAAGTAGGGCCTTGGAATGGAGAGTAGCTCTGGGCCCACAGCTTCTACAGAAGTGGCAGGGGTGCTCAAAGCATTGACCGATTTAGGGGAGGACCTGCTGCTGAAGAGGAGGTGGGACCCTTCCATGATGGTACCCTTGGAGGACCCGGTCTCTCTGAGGTCCCAGTCTTTGAGGAAGGCAGCCAAGGGCACCTCGGGAGACTGGGAGGATCTCTTGGGCCCACAGGGAGATGGGGCTGAGTGCCTTACCAGTGATGAGCCCGCTGTTCTACAAACCTTTCATCTCGAGTTCCCTGGGCACCTTAATATGGTGGTGGGGCCACCCTCAGAGGAGCTGGCTCTGGAGGATCCCTTGCTGCAGGGACATCACTCCTTTCAGGATTTCTTCATGGTTCACAAAGCTATTAAGGTGATAGATGCTGATTGGAAACTGCTTGAATCCAACCTGCAAGGGGCTCAGACTATGGCGCGCCTGTACCCTCTCGCTCCTGAGGCGAGAGAGCGCCACAAGCTGGCCAAGGTGAATGCTTTGGTGACCAGGATCACCAAGAAGACCACTATCCTGGTGGAGGGTGGCATGGTGCCCCGGAACATGCAAGGCCATAAGTTGGAGACCATGCTCATGCAGGTCTTTGAGACTAATGTGCTCACCCTGTAGATGTCCATCTGTGGGGTGTACATGATCAGGACATGCCTCCGCTGGGCTCAGAGTTTACAGAACCCTGGGTCCAGTTATGAGGTGCCTCTGATGGAATCAGGTAAAGCTTATTTGGTGGATGCCTTTTACGATCTGGTCTGTGTATCATCCAAGAGAATGGCTTCTGTGGTAGCTGCTGGGTGCCTTATTTGGCTGCATAATTGGGCAACGGATGTCTCATGTGAGGTCAGGCTCACCAGACTGCCTTTATGAGCAAATTCCTGTTTGGGGAGGCCCTGGAAAAGTTGATTAAGGACCTAAGGGACTCAAAGGGAGCTCGCCTCCCAGAGGACAAACCTAGGGGGTCCAAGACTTTGGGGGCTTGCGGGAACAGCCCAGGGACTTTTGGAGATTTCAGGTGGTCCAGTTTGCCCCTTATCAAAAGGACAGTTATTCCCCCAGGGCAACTCATCCTTTTGAGGCTGGGGAGCAGGCAGGGGCTTGTACCCTCTGGTGCCACTAAAAAGCCCCAGTGAAGCAAGAGGGGCCCAAGGGGAGGAGCGGATCAGGGGCAGGCTCCATCTCTTCTTCTCTGTTTGGGCCCAGGTCATTCAATACCGGTAGATAATAGAGATCATTTGGGAGGGCTATGTGCTGGAGGTGGCGCATACCATCCTCTATGACTTTCTGCTATCCCCTTGCAAGTCTCAGGTAAAGTGAGTGGTGGTCCAGGTGATGCTGGACTGGCTGGTCCAGCTGGGAGTGGTTTGTCTGGTGCCGGCAGACCAGTGCGGGTCTGGTCGGTACTCCATCTACTTTGTCATCCATAAAGGAAGGCTCATTTCACCCTATCCTGGACCTTAAGTCCATAAACAGATCATTGCGGGTCCTATGTTTTCATAAAGGCCAAACAGGTGCCCGACCACATTCAAGTACATACCCACCTTCTAAATGGACAATACATATAGCTTATACGAAACGATGATACAAGCTCTTATACCCAAATACCTCCACATGTATATAGTTGCATATGTTATGTACTGTCTTATGCTGTTTTAGACATTACAGTTGTTAGTTAATTGTTACTCACAATGCTATAGCTAAAATATACTGTTTAGTTTATTACTCGTTGCTCTGTTTAACTTATGATGTTCAATGTAAAATTTTTAAGATGTTCTATGTAAAACAAACTGCGCTTTGTTAATTGTTGTTAATTATACACCGCAACTGAACTTTGGAAGTTGCGGTATATAAATGAGTGTTAAAATAAATAAAATAAATAAATATGGAAACTCTGCGCATGGTTATTGTGGCAGTGCAAAAGGGCGAGTTCCTTATGTTGTTAGACCTGACCGAGGTATACCTCCACATTCTGATTTCGAGGAACACCGGAGGTACCTGTGATTCATGCTTCCCATGGGTCATTTCTAGTTCTGTGCCCTCCAGTTCAGGTCAGCTACCATGATGCGTACATTCACAAGCTTACAGTGGTCATGGTAGCAGTGTGAGGCATGAAGGTGCCCTTCAATGATCAGGGTGAAGTCCTTCAAAGAGGGCTGAAGGGCCACTCGATGGGTGGTAGAACTCCTTCAGAGTCTGGGTTCGGTGGTGAACCTCGACAAGAGTCATTTACAGCCTTCTCAGCATCTGACCTACTTGGGGGTGCTGTTTGATACTGCAGCAGGTCTGATGTTGCTGCCTCCAGAGAGGGCAGTAAAGTTGCGGGAACAGGTCCATTGGTTTCTCACAATGGCATGGTCCTCAGCATGGCATTATCTGCAACTCTTTGGCTCCATGTCCACAACCATCGATCTGGTGCCATGGGAAAGGGCCCACATGTGGCCTCTGCAGCATTCTCTGCTTTTGCACTGGTCCCTGAAGAGGGACTCTCTCTCTCTCTGAGGTTGCCATGTATACAAGAGGTACAACTCAGTCTGTGGTGGTGGCTCTCCTCTCTGACCATGAGGGCGGGACTTCCTCTAGAAAGACTCAGCTGGTTAACCATGATGATCGACACCAGTCTGGCTGGTTGGGGGATGCCCTGTCTGTCACAGTTTGCCCAAGGTCTATGGTCGGCAGAGGAGTCGAACTGGTCGATAAACCGGTTAGAGCTGCGAGCGGTTTTTTTTTACCATTGATGCACATCCACCACCTCCTTCAGAGTTAGGCAGTACAGGTGTTTTAAGATGTGATGGCAGTGACCTATATTAATCGCCAAAGGAGCACGGCCAGTGCATTGTTGATATAGGAAGCGGCTCTGCTCCTGCAGTGGGCAGAGGGTCATCTGATTGCTCTCTCAACGACGCATGTGGCTGGCAAAAGAGAATGCTCAGGCAGACTTCCTGAGCCTGTACCGGGTGGATCCAGTGGAATGGTCCTTGCTGGACTTGGCCTTTCAGTTGATAGTGGAACACTGGGGCTAGCCAGTGATGGACCTGATGGCCTCAATGTCCAACAACAATGCGAGCAGATTTTTCATCAGATGGCACAAACATGTCGGAGGTGCTCGAAGCACTGGTGCAGATGTGGCCGCAGGAGGTACTCCTATATGTTTTTCCACCCTGGCCTCTTATCGGGCAAGTGCTTCACAGAATAGAGTGGCACAGGGGCCTGGTGATTTTGGTGGATCCAATTAGCCACAGACACTGTGATATATGGACCTGGTGTGTCTGAAGGTGGGGGTGCTGTGGTGGCTCCCAGAGAGGGATGATTTCTTGATCCAGGGACCGGTCCAGAAGCCTCAGGTGGCTCAATTCTCACTTATGGCTTGGCTCTTGAAAGGGCATGACTAAGCTGCTGGGCTAGTCACAAGCAGTGGTGGGGATGTTCCTTAAGGCCCAGAAGCGCTCTACTCCCCTGTTGTATATCATGGTGCAAAAGTTCTTCGAGGAATGGTGCAGGGCGAGGGGGGTAGCGGACCTCTCTGCCCCCATTCCGTACATCTTGGCCTTTTTGCAAGCAGGGCTGGAGAAGGGTCCAGCGCTCGGCTCACTGCAAGTCCAAGTCACAGCGTTGACCTGCTATCAGGGCAAGATTCCAGGTATGTCTCTGGTGGCACATGTGGATGCTGTGCATTTTCTGCCGGCAGTGAAGCAGGTACGGCCCCCTCGGAGACCAAGAATCCAAATGTGGGACTTTAATTTGGTGCTGTCTGTGTTGACAGAGGCACCATTTGAGCCTTTGAAGGAGGAGTCCTTGAAGAATTTCACCCTGAAGGTGGCATTTTTAGTGGCTGTTTGTTTGGCTTGGCGTATCTCAGAGTGGCAGGCTCTGTCCTGTCAGGATACCTTCCTGGTATTCCATCTGGAGAACGTTGTGTTGCGGATGGTATCCTCCTTTATGCCCAAGGTGATTTCCTCCTTTCATGTGAATCAACCAATCTCTCTGCCATGTTGCGGGGAGAAAAAGGCTTAGGGAGGATTGGTAATTGCAGCTGCTCAATGCCAGGTGGGTTCTCCATCTATATCTGAAGCAGATGGCCGCCTTTCAGCAGTCTGACCTCCTTTATGTCCTCTTTGGCAGGGCATGGCAGGGAGCAGTGACTTCCAAGGCAGCCATTGCACGTTGACTGAAGGAGGCTATTTCAGGGGCGCATCTTGTGAAGTGTAGGCTAGTGCCGTCAGATTTATGTGTGCATTCTACCAGGGCTCAGACAACATCCTGTGTGCAAGTGGGCCTGGTTCTGTCCAGAGAGATCTGTAGGGCAGCCAACTGGGCCTCTTTGCATGCCTTTGTGAGGCATTATCGGCTCGTTGTTGGGGCCCAGAGGGAGGTACGGTTTGGAGCTAGGGTGTTGAGGTCTGGCCTTGTGGCTCCCTTCCAGTGAGTTCTACTGCTATTGTACATCACATGTATCTTGACTGGACTGGAGGGATAATACGGAAGGTGTAATTAGACCTTACCTGCTAATTGCCTTTCCTTGAATCCCTCCAGTCCAGTCCAGGATCCACCCTTTTTTCTTTCAGTTGCTTGTCCAGTCATGTTGATTTGACTGTTGGAAGAGCGCAGTTGCTGTCGCTCTCTTGTGAGCAGGGTCCATATGAATATCTGGGTGTACAGTTTGCTAGGAGTGCAGTATGGTCATTTTGTCACAAGATGGACAATGACAAAAGAAAAAAAAAGAACAAAGTAATAAATGGATCTGGATGAATTGGAGGCTTCCTTCTGGGGAGTTCTTCTCGCCAGGAGGTATGGCCTGAGAGGGTTCAGGTGTCACGTTCCTTGGGTGACTGGTATTGTTTTAAGTTAAACTGTTGTGTCTGTTGTGGGCTTAAATTCTGCTTTGTAACTCCAATACTGGCTAGCCTCCTAATGCACACTGCCTTTAGTATGTCACATCAGCAAAGCTGGTCATGCTCAGTCTCCACCTTCTGGTCAGGGGGTATAAACTATGCATCTGGACTAGACTGGAGGGATTAGCAGTGAAGGTCTAATTACACCTTAATCTTGAATGTTTTTTTTTTAATATTCTTGTACTGAAAGGCAAAGCCAACAAAGCCTAAAAATTGGTCACTGGCAAATTCCTCTTAAAAGCTGATGGATACAAGAGGAGAAATTCAAAACATTATTTTGGTTAGTTTTCTGAATATGTTGTCAACCAATTTATGGCCTAGAAATTAATAAATTAATAAATCTAAAAATAAAGTGGAAGTAGCATTCTACGACTACTTACCATCTGTATAGCGCTACAAGGCATGCACGGCATTGTGCACATACATGTAAGAGACAGTCCCTGCTCAGTAGAGCTTACAATTTTTTCAATAAAAAGACAAACACAACAAACAAGTTTCTGGCAGTTACTGCAGTATGTGCGACCCTGCTAGGACACAACAATAGAACAGGTGCACTCAACACCACCTATGGAGATAGTGGTGAGTGCACCCGCACTAATAGCCTGCCATGCAGCAAGAATGGGTGCGCTGCATGCATGGCATTTGACCACCCACCCTCCACCCCTAACCCTTTCACTTGCAACTCTAACATGCCATGGACATCTAGTGCAAAATCCGTCATGGTTCTATGCTAGTGGTCAATGTGTGTCCAACGCACATCTTTTGCACATGTCAGACCTTTAGTAAAAGATCCTCTTAAATTTAATTTATGCTTCCCAAAAAATAAACCTTACTTTTTAGCACAGATGTGACTGGTGAAGTGCAGAGAATGTGAGAATGGCAGAGGTGATATGATTCAAGTGGCAGAAAAAAATATATTTGACCGTATGATAGTGTGGCATGCGGTTGGAAGGGGTTTTCTTTACAACACAGGCCAGACAGCAGTTCAGGGAAAACAAAAACAGCTTTACTTCTGTCCCAGTCTGTTAAACCTCCACAGGCTGGTTCTCCAGACCCTTCCTCCAGCCCCAGTTAAAGTTCCTTTCTCAGAACTTCTTTGCACGGCTTGCCTTTGAAGAACCTGGATTGACGGGCCTCTCTCCCTCCTGCAGCCTGCCTAATTCTTAACCTCTCCCTTTGAGCCACACCCTCTCAGCCCTGAACTATTGGCTGCAGACTCTTAAAAGGGACTGTTGATAATCTCTTTGTAGAGGGACAGGTAACATTCTGTAAACCCCATTACAAACTCATTAAATTATTTTGCTTTTGAGCATGCACTAAAAATTCAGCCATGCTAAAATATCTCTCGCTATCAATGTATGTTGGGGCAGAGACTGGGAGGATTAGGGGCAGTTTATCAGCATTGACTGTGCATTGTGGTTTGCGTAAGTGCACTTATTTATTTCAACGTGTATCCCACATATCCAAGAAAATACTCATAGCGGTTTACAACATAAAACAAAATTACAGCCAATACAATATTACATACAGTCAAACCTCGGTTTTCATTATTAATCCGTTCTAAGAAGTCTGACTAAAACCGAAACGTACGAAAACCGAAGCAATATTTCCCATAGGAAATAATGTAAATTCAATTAATCCGTTCCAGACACCCAGCTCCTGTCACTTCTCTCACCTGCCCGATCGTCCACAGGACAGCAAACACACAGATATTGTACTGTACGGCACTGTAATCTGATCGCTGACTCCGTCTCAACAGCAATTTGCAAGCGTACCCTGCAAGAGAAAGAACTGCCTCCCACATTCATTCAACATCTCCTGCTTACATTGACAGCTACCCTGCTACCTCCGAGCCTGAGGGGGCGCTCCAGAGAACAGGCAGGCAGTGGAGAGATCGGGGCCTTCCTCTCTGTGCAATCCTTGGCTCTTGACAGCTACCCTGCTACCTCCGAGCCTGAGGGGGCGCTCCAGAGAACAGGCAGGCGGTGGAGAGATCGGGGCCTTCCTCTCTGTGCAATCCTTGGCTCTTGACTCTGACTCTTGCTCAGCTGACTTTCGCTTCAACACGCGATCGGTGAGTCCGGGGGGTAGTGCTGCCGGGACTGGGTGGGCAGTGTATACAGACCAGCGCGAGGTTGACACTTCTTCAGGAGTTGGGAGTTGTACAGTTTTCAGATCTGGCAGCACAACGAAAACCGAGGCGATATCCGATAACCGAGACAACATCTCAGTCAGAAAAGACGTCGAAAACCGAAACGTACGAAAACCGGGGCCAACGAAAACCGAGGTTTGACTGTATTATAAAACTGAAATACAATAACATTGAAACAAGAACTGATTCCATAAGTCCACCCGCAGACCTAATAAACCACCCTATCAGAAGAAATTATTTCTCAAAAGAAGATTGAAATGCGTTTTCAACGCCATTGAAAGGTCTGGAGGTCCTGTTTCATTTCCAAATTACCTGGAAGGGCATGCCATAAAACAGGGCACTGAACTGAAAAAGCATGAGCCCAAAGACTTACCTTCTTCCACTTCCTCACCCCAGGAACCAACAACAACTAAGCTTTTTGTGAATGCAAGGCACAACTGGAACGGAATACGGTAGTTTCTCTCTCAGATAGCAGGGTCCCCAACCCTGCATTCTTTTAAATATCAATAATAAAACCTTACACTGAACACGAAACTTAACTGATAACCAATGTAATTTCATCAACACATGGATCATGTGATCATATTTACGAAGGCCAACCATTAACTTTGCCACCATATTTTGCATCAACCGAAAGCACTGTATATCCTTATCTACCACCCCCAACAGCAAAGCATTGCACTAGTCCCATTTTGGCAACAACAGGGTTTGGGTAACTGTGACCAAGTAACTTGGAGACAAATAAGCCCACCAGTGCCGAATAATTTTCAAAGTAGAAAAGCAGCCTATATCACCCTATTAATATGCTCCTTCAGTTGGACTGATGAGTCCAACCACACTCTAAAACTCCAGTACAAACCTTGGAATTCCAAAGAGGCATAGACTCCCTTCTGCCGCAATTCAGTCTTCACATTTAATTTCAGATTAGCACAGGGGAAGGTCCTGGAGTCATGTTAACTGCATAGGGACATGCTAAGCACACTCCCATTCATTAACGCTGGTCCAGCTTTATCCCCGTGCTACTTTTTGGGGCTGAAAATGTAGTAAACATACCCCTTAGTGCACATTAACAGACGTTAGTGTATGTGCTATGAACGGATCCAAAGGATTTAAATGGGCCATGATAGCACTGAGTGTATTGCAATGAACTTCCCATACATTAAACCTCAGTAAGGATGCCCCTTAATAGTCTCTGTCAGATTATAAAATAGTTTCCATGTGGTGAATTAGCATCTTTTTTTTCCTCATTCCCTATCTTTATCTCTGTTCCATGTTTTGTTTGCTGTCTCTCTCTGGTGTCCTCCTTCTATTTTCTTTTCTATTTCAGTTCTAGCTTTTCTTTGGCACTGGATGCTTTAATGATTTCATTTCTGTGTCCCCTTTTGTATTTTCTTTCTCGTCTCCTCCTCTTATTCTTTCTCTTTGCTCTTCTTTTACCATTCCTGCACCTCTTTGTGAAATGTAATCACACTGGATATCATCTTCTCCCTGAAGCATGGTTCTCTCATTCTCTATTTCTCACCATCTCTGATCCTTTCTCTCCTCCTCACCTCTTCTCTTCCTCCTCGTCTAGCCCTTCCTCCTCCTCCTCCTCAGTCATTGCACTTATACTCTTCCTCTTCCCCACTCACATACACAGAATCTCTTCCTCTCTCCTTTCTGTATATCACAGTTGGACTCACTCATGTTTCTACTCTTCTCTCGTTGCCCCCCCACTTCCAAAGACACACACATACACAGTCTTGTCCTAACCTTTCTCTGCCCCCACATTCTCTCTCTTTCCCCCCACCCCACACATTTTTGATCTGCGCCCCACAATATCTTGCTGTCTCCTTTCAGTACCTCAACTTCCCCCACTATCAATCTTTTGCTTTCTTCTTATTCCATTCTTACTCATTCACTCTTTTTTCTCACAATCTTGTTTTCCCCCTCCACACACAGTCTATTGCTACCCCTATTCCCTATATTTATTTATTTATTTATTTATTTAACACTTTTTATATATCACATGTCTGGGAGTCAATGCAAACTTTTAAAGTCAGCGAACTTTTAAAATATGAACATGTTACATATAACAATTGGCAGTTAGTTCAGTTACATTGAACTTGGGTTAGTTAAACAAGAACTTTCTTAAGGACGGGCCAAAACAATTCCAAAATAAAATATTCACAATATTTATATATTGTGTACAGGGGACGGTAGCATGCATGAGTTAGGTCTGAGTTATATGGGGGATGTAGAGTGTGATGGGTGTATGATAGCCCAGGGACGTGTTGTGGTAGTTGTCAACTTTGGATGGACAGTCATGAAGTGGGTCTGGACCAAAGGATTCCATGAACAGATGAGTGTTAAGTCTTTTATGGAAGTCTGGTAGATCATTTGTGGCACGCAGTTCTGCTGGTAGGGAGTTTCAGAGGACTGGAGCATGGAGAGTGAAGGTGTGGTTGCAGGTCATTTGGTTGCTCTTCATTCTTTGTGGAGGTGTGGTGAAAGTGGAAAGGATTGCCTTGTATTTTATTCTGGTGTGGATGGTGAGTAAGTGCAGATGCTTTAGTATGGGGGTTATGTGGAAGTGCCTTGGGACTCTGAGAATGATTCAAGCTACAGTGTTCTGAGCTAGTTGAAGTGGATACATCACGTGTTTAGATAAACCATCATATATTATGTTACAGTAATCGAGTAGTGGGGTTTTTAGTGCTTGGCAAACTGATCTGAAGTCTTCTGTTTTGAGCAGAGGGCATAGATTCCTGAGTTACTGTAGTTTGAAGTATGTTGATCTGGCAGTGTTTTTGATCTGGGAGTGTAGGTTTAACTCCTAGTTGATTGTGATGCTGAGATATTTTACCTCGCTTTTGACTTGTAACTCCCAGTCTGCCAGCTTGACTGTTTGTGGGGGGGGGGGGGGGAGGGGGTGAAATGATGAGTCCCAGGTTATTTAGAGATCCGCCGTCTTGTTGCAGTAAATGGTGAGATTGTGGAGAGTTAGCCATCATATGACTGCCCTAAAGCAGTCAGATAATCTTTTGTAGCTTAGGTCAGATGTGGAAAATGGGATGTAGATCATGATATCGTCTGCATAGATCTGATATCTGATCTTGAAGTATTGAATTAGGAAGCACAGTGACTGGAGGTAGATGTTGAAGGGGAGGACTGCAAGGGATGATCCTTGCAGTATACCTTGCTGTTGGGTGAAGGGGTGTGATTTCTTGGGACCAATTTTTATCTGTTGGCTGCGGTCATTTAGATAAGAGTGGAGTCGGGAGAGTAGCTGTTAGTAGAGTATGGAGTCAAATGCTGCTGAGATGTAGAGGAACAGGAGAATGAATCCCCGCGTGATTTTTTGTATTTTCGGATGAGGCTATCCATTGGTGAGTTGAGTAGAGTTTCCACACTGTGATTTGGTCTGAAGCCATGCTGGTATTGGTCCAGGGGAACATGGTCATTTATGTAGGCTTCGAGCTGGGTTTGTATGGTTTTCTCAATTAACTTTGCAATGAATGGGATGCTGGCAATGGGTCTGTAGGATGTTGGTGTGGTAGGTTCAAGGTTGGGGTTCTTCAGTAAGTAGGAGGACTGGCCTAGTGATTGGGGCAAGTTCCCTCGGGTCAGAGAACTGGGGTTCAAATCCTGCTGGAGGACAGCAACCTTGGATTGGAAGGACAGGGTTTCTAGTCCCATAGGCATACCTTGGGCAAGCCACTTAACCATCCATTGCCTCAGATTCAAGAAAGATTATGAGCCCTTAGGGGACAAGGGAAATATATACAATACCTGAATGTATACTGCCTAGAATGAATTAGTACTTGGCAGTATGTATATGCCTAAAAAAAAAGGCCTAATTGAGGTTTTCTTTTAGGGCAGGGGTATGAAGCCCTGTGTTAGCAAGGACTGTGCAATCTGTAGGAAGAAGAGTATGAAGTGTGGTCTTGCAATTTTATCCACAGAGGTTGAGGGGGACGTTGTCATGTTTAACTTGGATATTATGTTATCATGTAGCTTGGGGGTGACTGTGTCGAATGAGGATCAAGTGCTCTTAGATGTCTCATGGAAGCAGGTTAGGAAGAGGAAGGGGTTTTAGGGCTAGTTGGGTTGTGCTTAAAGCTGAGGTGGGGGGCCAACTCATGTGAGCAGATGGGGGGTTTGTGCTCAAGGCGGGTAGATTCCTTTTTCAAGCTCCTGTGGCTTATTGATGGAACCCATAATGATGTTGGAATGGTACTCCATTTTGGCTTTGTTAGTGGCAATGCAGTATTCCTTTAGACTCTCCATATACATGCTCAGAGAGTGAGGATTTTTAGATCTTCTCCATTTTCACTCAAGCTATCATAGTTTGTGTTTTAGGTCTTGTAGTGCAGGAGAGTACCATAGCATGGGGTGGCATTGCTTGGGGTTGGTCTTGGTTGGCAGTGCATGGGCCGCTGAGGTTATAGTGGTGTTCGATCTGTTGATGAGGTCTTCGATGTTTGCCCCTGGATCAGTTTGGGTAAATTACGGGAGAATTGCATCTATGAAGGCTTGATTGTTGAATGGGTGAAATCTGTGGTTTGTTGAGGTCATGCTGAGTGTGGCTTGGAGCTCAGCATGAGGCAGAGAGAAAAGTATGAGCCTATGATCTGACCAGGGGACTGGAATTATGGTAAGGGATAGTAGTTCATGCATACTTGCGATTGAGTAAGGGAGGAAGATGAGGTTGAGAGTTCCTCCTCTTGTGTGGGTGGAGTCTGTGATGAGTTGTGTGTAGTGCAGGGACTCCATGGCTTATAGGAAGTAGGATGCCAGCTTATTGGGGGCAGATGTCAGGATTAGGTCACCAAGGAGGATGAGGCATTGGTGTCCAGAGGGGGGGGGGGAGAAATTATGCAGCATTGAGAAGGGTAGATAGTTCATCCGCAGTGCTGTGTAGGGCTCTGTATGTTAGGCAGATTTTCAAGGACTTGTTAGATTTAGTAAGAATGTCGATGATGTTGGATGACATGGCATCGATGATATCAAACTTGAGGTCATTTCTAGATAGCATGCATACCCCTCCACCTCTATTGAAGGTTATTATGGAGCTGTGGTAGGTATGAGTGGTGGGACAGAGTTAGTTGATGAGCACATTGCCAGAGTCGATAAACCATGTTTCAGTTATGCAGAGTATATCAATGTTGTGGTCTTTGATGGGGTCGTCTAAGATGGGTATCTTGTTACTGGCTGAGCGTGCGTTAATCAGTGCACAGCTGATTGTAGAATCCTTTGATTGAGATTATCTGTGTTGCGTCTGTGTTACATCTGTGCTGATATTAATCAGGGAGCATGGTCTCCTGCCACTTGGGGGGTATAGAGTATTCCATGCAGACAGGTCCCTCGAGAGTCTGGGTGAATAGATTATGAGGATGACTCAATGGTGGTGTGTATGTGTGGCTCTGGCATGAAGTAAAGTTGCTACTATGCAGAGTAGGGGGAGCATAGGACCCGTGGGGGTCATAGTTGTGTGTTTTAGGTTAAGCATTATGTTTGGCTGGAGCTAGCATGACCGGATCAGCGGATAGTTCAGTTGCAGGTAGGCTGTGCAGCCGAGGTTGACAAGTGGATACCTGGAGGACACTTACCCTCTCCTCTCTGTCTGTTGAGGAGGTGAATCCTCAGCCATTCCAAGGGCCATGTCTATGGGCCCTTTGGTGCGGGCCCACCAGGTATTGGCATGCCTGCAGTGCATGCAGATTTAAACACTGTGGGTGGCCCTGGATGATCTTGGCGGCCAGATGGTGAGCGGGGTGCAGGACGGATCAGTTGGGTGAGAGAAAGTCTTCACATGCAGAGCAAGCCGATTTAAATATCCGAGGTGGCCCTGGATGATGGTGTAGCACAAGGAGGTAGAGATTACCACCTCTTTGTGTGCCAGGCTGGAGGATCACTGGCTGTAGGAGTCCATTGATGCTGGCGGTCTTGGTGGTGAGATGATGAGCAGGGTGCAGGCCAAATTGAATGGGTGAGAGTGTCTTCACATGCAGTGCAAGCAAATTTAAACAACCTGGGTAGCCCTGGATGATGGTGCAGCACAAGGAGGTAGTGATTACCACCTCGTTGTGTGCCAAGCTGGAGGATTACTGGCTACAGGAGTCCATCAGTGCTGGCGGTCTTAGTGGCGAGATGGTGAGCGGGATGCAGGCCGAATCAGGTGGGTGAGAAACATACACACACACACACACACAATCTGTTGTTTTTGCCTCCTCTCTGTCTTCACCCCCACCCCCCACCAGTTTAGGTGCTAGAAAAAATGGGAAATTTAGCACCTATAACAAGCAGTGAACATTCCCTGGCTACCTGTTTCACCATCTATCCTAGTGCCTGGCCTGTTCTCAGCCTACACTGCCAGTGCTGCGGACTCCTGTTCCTGCCTGTCAGCCTGGTTTTGAGAAGGTTTCACCTCCATGAACCTCTTATACAAGGTGCCCATGTGAATATATGTTAGCACATACCAAAAAAAAAACCCTTCCTATTAAATTCAGCCTTTTCATTTGTTGAACATTAATGATGTATGGAATTTTCTAAACAATGATTGCCACTTCATTTGAAGTACCAGTCTTATCTTGGTTCAACATAATTTGTTTTTTGATTGGTGTTACATGGTTCAGAAGCAAACTGGACCTCCAGCATGTTTTTTAATTTTAAGCTAATTATGCCAAATTTAAAATAATTTCTTCGCTGTGACCCTTCCTTCCAATGTGGTTTAGTTTATGCATATTTTGCTTCCATTGGTTGCTTCACAGCTTTATCAAGTCACTGAGACCCCAGAGCTCATCCCTATAGCTTTTTGGCTTCAGTTTGCAAAATGAATAGATAAAGGTAATGATTTTTAAGCACAGTAGCATCAGTCTAATAAAGGCACAGCAGAAAGGCAAAAGTAAATAGAATTTTTACTACAGAAATATAGACCATTATATTAGAATAAGGGTATTTATTTAGAAGCCTTACTAGAAATTCCAGCATGGAAAATCCAACATTTACATTTGGAAATGGCATCCACGTGTACATGGTGATTTTATAAAGGTCAAATTTACAAATGAATGTTCATTATAAGTGAATATTGCATGGGATATGTCAGTGACATGGTTAGGGAATGGCTTGGTTGGGTCAAATAGTGACTGCACATATATAACCAAAATTGTCTACAAGAGGGATTAAGGGGATTATGCTTCTTAATCCCAAATTGTTTATTCCCCCCCCCCAAATTGTAATGAATTAAAGACAGGGCCTCTGTAATTAACTGGTGACATTTAAATATATAGGTTGCAAAATATCAACTTACAAATGTAAGTTAAAAATTATCAATTTATATATATATATGGCATCTATGTGTATAAATTGCCAAGTTGTTTCAGTCAGGACCAATGCAAGGGTAAGAGGTGCTCTGAGGAAACCTCATTCCAAGTGCCCCTCTCCCCACTCTCATTGCGCCTCCCTCCGGGAAGTGCAGTGGCAGCAGTGATTTTAAAACAGCACTGCAAGCAAAAAAGCAGAGTAGTGTTGTTATACTGCAAAGACAGCTGGAGGAGTGGCTAATCTCCAAGATGGCGCAGAGGTGTATTGAGCCATAATGCCTAAGCGAAAAGGCAAGCCGAGAGCTTTTCCTGCGGAGCCTGTGCCTGCCAGTGAGGGGCCTATGGAACGGTTTGTCAGGCTTACCGGGAATCAAATCAGGGAGATTCGAGCTGGCTTGGTAGCGCCGGTTGAGGAGGTTGTCATCTTCCGTCTTGGATGTGTCTCTCTCCCCTAATGGGCATGTCCTTCCATCTGTTCCGGGTCTTCTGGTGACTCCTCCAGCAAGCGGAGATGCATCCCTTCCCGATGGGGCAGTAGCTGTGACTCTGGAGTGGGGCTTGTCGGAGGTTGACTCCGGTGGGCAGCCACCTGTGAGTGCAACTGCAGGCTTGGTTGAAGGTCGATCTACGGAGGTGGCTGATTCCGCTTGAGGTTCCTCTTCTATAAGTGGTAATGTCTGTGCCCCCATTTTCTTTAATTTTGCCTCGTCCTGCCTCGGTCTCTCTGGAGAGCATTTGGGAGGCGATATCTCAACTTTCTCATGTTGTTAGTCAGCAGTTGTTTTTATCCATGTCTCGTATTAATAAACTTGAGGACTCTGTCTCTAAAATTAACTGTGATATTGTGGAAATTAAAGGGAAAGCTGATGCTTCTGATCAGAAACTGTTTCAGGTTTCTAAGGTATCTTTATCCTTAGTTAAAGATAATGTGGCTTTAAGAGCGAAGATAGAGTCTTTGGAGAATGCTGCCAGGTCTTCTAATATTCGTTTATTGAATTTTCCTGTGGTTCCTGTGGTAGCCCCTTTGGATCTCTTCAAAAAATATCTATAAGAGACACTACTGGTACCGTTGGATTTGCTTGCTCCAGTATCTAAGGCTTTTTTTCTGCCAGTGGGTAAAAAAGAAGGGAAGATGACTGTTGGGACGTTAGATATGGATTTTCTAAATGTCTCTGCTTTACTCCAATCCCCTAAGGAAGATGAACTGTCTGTTTCCACTCTGTTAGTCACTTTTGCTCTTCCATCGGATAGAGAGTGGGTCCTCAAGTTATACTATAAACAGCGTGCCAACATGTTTATGGGCAAGAAAATATCGATCTTCCCTGATGTTTCCAGAGAAACTCAGAAAAGGCGTAAATCTTTTTTGTTGTTACGTCCTGGGGTGACTCAGCTTGGAGCCTCTTTTGTGCTTAGATTTCCTTGTAAATGTATCATAGCATTTCACTTACAAAAATATTTTTTCTTTCGGCCTGAAGATTTGCCCTCCTTCATCAGCACTCATATTGTTACATCTTCTCCTTCTTGAGCGGTTCCCCGTTTATTTATATGATGTTCTCGGTCCTCTGCCCTCTCTTGTATTGTGGTTTAATATTTTCCTAAATAGTACTGGGGAAACTCCTGCCTTCAATATGTTTATTATATGCTACTCCCCCCTTTATTGAGGACTATCGATACCCTTGCAAACTTTGCCTTTAATTATGTTTCTTGTATTTTTCTTTTCTGCAAGTTGTATCTTTTCTGTTCAAGTTGTGTTGCTTGATATATTGTTAAAATGCATAAATATAAAAAACAAAAAAGACAAAAACCAGCACTGCAATGCTTACCAGCACGTCTGGCACTGCGGTATTGTTCCTGCTTCAGTGCTTCCGCTCCGCCAATTCCATATCCTTGCATGAGGGTGGTAGCGGCTGGTCCAGCCACTTCTGTCCCCATGCAAAAGGAAGTGGAGTCAGAGGAAGTTGAAGCAGGAACAGTATCGCCGTGCCAGTAAGTACTGTGGTGCTGTTTTAGAAGCATTGCTGCCACTGCATGTCCCAGACAGAGGTGGCAGTAGCAGCAATGACCTACCCTCCCAGCCCCTAGCTTCAGTTGAATTTTCCCATGTGTAGATTTGTCAAATGGCTCCTCCAGTTTTAAGTGTTGGCAAATATATGAGCACTTATGCAAATCCTTATAGATTATTCTTTGCTTCTATCTGTGCCCTTCTCTTCTATTGTCCCTCTCCCCAAGTCACTTCATTGGCTCCCTATCTGTTTCCATATCCAGTTCAAACTTCTCCTGCTGACCCATAAGTGCATTCACTCTGCAGCTCCTCAGTACCTTTTGTCTCTTATCTCTCCATACACCCCATTTGGGAACTCCACTCTTCTCACAAATCACTTTTATCTGTGCCCTGCTCTTCTATTGCTAACTCCAGACTTCGCTCCTTTCACCTTGTTGCTCCTTATGCCTGCAACAAACTACCTGAATCTGCATGCCAGGCACCTTCCCTGACACTTTTCAAATCCAGGCTGAAACTCACCTCTTCGTGGGCACTTTCAGATCTTTACTCACCTGATCTTCCTTGTGTTTCCTTACCATTCCCTCTAGATGTATCCTGTGTCTACAGCGACTGTGTTGTCCATCTTGACTAGATTGTAAGCTCTGACAATCAGGGACCATCTTTTACATGTGTCTGTGCAGTGCTGCATGCATCTTGTAGCGCTATACAAATGTTCAGTAGTAGTAATAATAATGGTAGTGGTATACATATTTTAGCAAAGGCTCCATATTTAGCAGAGCCTTTTCTAAATTACTGCTGGAATTATGCACATCCTGACCTCAATACCTAAATTCCAATCTCCACATACTATGTAAAATTTGCCTTCAAACTGGATGTACTATTCACTAGATTTACATTTTTGAAAAAGGGAATAATCCACCATGCTGATTACAGTGATAACCTCCATTTGTACTTCTAAAATGGCATTTTAGAAGGGATGTCTAGGAAAAATCTACAACATCCAGAGCAGAACATCAAAAAATGGGGGAGTGGCAGTCATGCCTTATGAAATCGCTCTGTCTCTACCCCGAAAAATGAGTATCAAAGTAATCAGTTCTGGAGATTGGCCCTGCACAGACAGCAAGGCAGGATACGTGCATGGATATAGACCATTTTCCAAATGTGCACATCTCCAAAATGCACACCTACAGAACTGTGTACTTGGACGCTCCATCCTGGGTAGGTCAGAAGAAGGCATCTGTGTTATGGGCCTAGCACATCTAGTCCTGCTATTTCAGGCATGCGGCAGTGGGCCACTAAAAAGTTTGGAGTATGCATTTACGGGCAGGTTTCTTTGGCCAGGAAATATTAACCAAGGCAATGTAAGCACCTTTTGCTCTTCCTCCTAGAACCATTGCAGCCATGAAACGAGCACTTTTTTGTACCTTATTCATGGTCAGCAGCAGGTAGAGGCATGGAAGCCTCAACAACCAGGACCCGATATGTTTGTGCCGTTCTGAAATCGTACCACAACATGCATCTCCCTTTGTTCTGCCCAAGGCACCACCTCCATTACAGCCCTTTACTACCTGGACATTCTCATGCCAGGGGCATCTTTATATCTGGTTTTCTAAAATGGCTCGAGGGACATCTCCATAACTTACATGTCTAAGGGGCTTGTTTACAAAGCTGCGGTAGCGGTTCACGAACGTTATCGGAGCCGCGACCCCATTGATTTCAGTGGGGCCGCGGCTCCGATAACGACCGCGAACCGCTACCGCGGCTTTGTAAACAAGCCCCTAAGTGCCCTTTGTAAGACATCTAATGCATGAACAGAGCTTCAAAAATCTCCCCCCCCCCAATGTGGCAAGAGGAATCCAACAGTACCAAGAATGCATCTATGTGTATAAACTAGAATGTTTCCCACCAAAACAAACATGTCATCTTGTTCCCCCTGACACATACAATCACACACATAAAAACATGTATATTCTAGCTTTTGCCGTCGCCTCTTCTACCTGTTTAGCTACTTTAAGATCATCAGACATAACCATGCCTAGGTCCCGCTCTTCTTTAGTGGACAAAAGTACTTCACCCCCTATACTATATTGCTCCCTTGGATTGCTGCAGCCCAAATGCATGACCTTACATTTTTTAACATTAAATTCCAGCTGCCAAATTCTAGACCATTCTTCAAGCTTAGCTAGATCCCTCCTCATGTTATCTACCCCTTCATCCGCAAAGAGGCAAACCTTACCTGAAAGCCCTTCCGCTATATCACTAACAAAGATGTTAAAAAGAATTGGACCAAGGACAGATCCCTGGGGCACACCACTGATAACATCCTTCTCCTCAGAGTGAGCTCCATTTACTTGTACTCTTTGTCGCCTCCCACCCAACCAATTTCTAACCCAAGCAGTAACTTTAGGGTCTATCCCTAGGGTGCTCAGTTTGTTTATAAGTCGCCTGTGAGGAACAGTGTCAAAGGCTTTACTGAAATCTAAATACACCACATCTAGGGCTCTCCCTCGGTCCAACTCCCTGGTCACCCAGTCAAAGAAATCAATCAGATTTGTCTGACAAGACCTGCCTCTGGTGAATCCATGCTGCCTCGGATCCTGTAATCCGCTGGACTCCAGAAACCTCACTATTTTCTCTTTCAGCAGCGTTTCCAATAATTTACTCACTACCGAAGTTAAACTAACCGGCCTGTAGTTTTCAACCACATCCTTACTTCCGCTTTTGTGTAAAGGCACCACATGAGCCTCTCTCCAGTCCTTTGGCACCACTCCCGACTCCGAGGCATTGAAAAGGTCAGTCAGTGGAGCTGCTAGAACGTCCCAAAGTTCCCTCAGTATTCTCGGGTGTATCCCATCCGGTCCCATCGCTTTGTCTACTTTAAGTTGAGATAGTTTCTCACGAACACTTATTTAGCATGCATGGTCAGAGAAACAGCTGCACTAAAAGCTTGGCCAAAATGAAGGCATAGCTACATTAAGGAGGCGGGGGTGCTGTAAGTAGTGCTTAACATGCATTGGCAGTTATCAAGTGCTATGATATGCTTGTGGTACTCTGTAGTTGTATAGTGCTCATTAGTGTTTCTCTCCTTTGACCCCCAGCTTACTAGATAAGAAGAGCAGTTCTTTGCTTGGTTGTGCTACGAGGAGGGTGGAGCGTACCAGCCAGTTGGAAGGAGTAGCAGAGAGGCATCAGCTGCTTTGCTTATGGATATGAGTGGAATGGGAGATTGATATATTTGTTTTTTCAAAGTTACCCAGGGGGTGCCACAGGGGTCATTGCTGTCAGCACGATTGTTTTAATTCATACTTGCAGCCCCTTGGTGATGCAATTTGATCATTTATGTTGATTTTCATCTATACACTGATGATTTGATGATTTCTTTGCCTTTTTGTATCCCTCAAAGATGTCATTTTGGAATTTTGGATATGTTTTTGAGCTATAGCACTTAATTATACCAAATCTGAGGTCCTATTTGTAACTCAGGACATGACATTTGTCCATCAAAGTCAGTGCGTATTGGCAGGGTGGATTTATCAGTTAGGGATTAAATTCAGTATTTGGACATACTTTCAGACTAACATTTGACATGACATATAAATATCTGTAAATAAACAAAGAAACTACACCTACTCTAAGGGATGCTTGAACTAAATAAAAAAGAAATGAAGTAATTATCTCCTGAGCAAGCTTCAGGTATCCCACTGGGCATTAATGCAAATTGATAGTTGTGGTATTCATGGCTTCTGTCATCTTAGTCACTGCCATCCTTTGTATATCTGACAAATAATTGCAACAAATATCTTGTTCTAGATCAGCTAAGACAATGGTCTAGGCAGCATCATGTGCCTCAGAATCCTCCCCATCGCCATCTTCAACCCTTACTTTCACATTGTTTAATAAATTCTGTGCCTTTATTTCAAAATGGGCTGATATGTGTAATAATGATCTGACAATAGCAAACAGTTCTCTAGATTTATTAATGGACTGTCCTTCTTTGCAAAATACTTTTTCTTTGCCATGGCTAACTTGTTTCTATAGGTTGCCATGCACCAGAGGTCCCCCAAATTATGGACTTTGGGCCACATCTGTCCCGTGGATCGGCTGCCCCGGCCCATGCTACCATCACGGTCAGACTACTACCAGCGTGCACCACTGCCACCGCATCTTTCACTCGCCTCCCCTCCCTGGTCATCCAGCATCTCACCATCTCCCTTCCTCCCTCACCCCCACTCAAAGGTCCTTTCACTTTACTTACTTTCAGTGCTGTCCAGCAGCAGTAGTGATTTTGCATACTGCCTCTTGCTGGCTATGAAGCCTTCCCTCTCCATGTCCTACTCCTGCCTGAAACAGGAAGTTGAGTCAGAAGGGGAGGGACCCAGCACAGGGAAGGCTCTGGGGCTCTCAGGAAGCAGCATTTGTAGATCATTAATGCTGGAGAGTACTGAATTTAAAGGCACGTGAAAAGACCATTATGGGAGGGAGAGATGCTGAACCATGGACTGGAGGAGAGACGGAGTGAGAGGGGAAATGCAGTACCGTAGGGTGGAGGGAAGAGGGGCAGAGTGTTACTAAACCATAGAGGGGAGGGAAATGCTAGTAATCCCCAAACTATTGCCCTAGATCCTCAGTAGCATCTGATGCATGGGGCTGGGGTACAAAAACTAAGAGAACCTATCTTTTTAGGGAGGGGAGGGGAGGGGGAGGAGGACCACCACTCAGCAAAGTTTTCAGCACTTTCAGTAATTAGAAAGATCTGATGTGGCACTTGGTCCATTAAGTTTGGAGCCACTGACAAGCATCTTAAATTCCCAACCCTTTCTTCATTCTTCCTAAATTTTCTCCATCTACACTCTGTATTAAGTTTCCTTTTCAGTAGTGCCTTTTAAGAAATCAAATACTTGATCAGTAATTATAGGATTTGGATTTAGATTTAATTTCCTATCATTTCGAATCTGAGAAAAGATAAGTTACAATTTTGTGTACTGATGTTTAGTCCCTACCCAAGAGAGCTTCCAATTTAAATTTGAACCAGGGGCAATGAAAGGTGAAGTAACTTGCCTATGATCACAAGGGCTGAAAGTTGAAGATATATCCTGGCTTCTCCATGTCTCTGCTTGCTACACTAAACATTAGACCACTCCTCCGCTCCATATAATCTACACATCCAGTTGTATTAATTAATTTTACAAGGAAGGAGGCTACCACTAGATATGGAGAGCTAAAAAAGGGCCAGTGACTGAACTGTGTTAACAATAATGCAAGCATTAATGTTCATTAAATGCCTGCATTACCTGATAAATGCATTTAGGGGGCAATTCTATAAGAGGTCCTGTAAAGTTACATGTGTAAATCACGGTATGTGAATCACTGAAGTACACAAGTGAACACATGCAGGAGTAAATAATGTGGTGACAATTCTGAGTATGCATGCAGAGCTCATCATGCAAACGTTCACGGCGGGCGTGCACATGAGTGGAGCATGGGCAGATCTGACTTCATAAAATAGCCATGATTAACATGTAAAAACGCCTGTTAGCTAGGTGACAGCTTATAGAATTACCCTCCTGATCTGCATAAACAGTACTATTCACACACATTAACACACAAACCAGTATTAACGCATTTCAGTTAACTGGGCTTTTAGCAAACATAAATTAGCTTGTAAAAATCTTATTTTATTTTATTTTTCTATCTTTATCGCGAACATTATAGGAAAAAAAATCCAGAAAATTACAAACACACAATACTCAGTATTGTTACTTCCCAAACCCAGATGAAATTGAAAAATAGTCCACATCATGGAGAACAACTGCTCTGACATGTTTAACAATTGTACCGAACAATATTAACTGTGTCCCAGATTTATCTAACATTAAGGACTTCTTTTAATTAGACCATTCTATTAGAAATAAAAGTAACCAATCATACAAGCTTGCAAATATTTTAATATAAAAATATATCGGCGAAGTAATTACATGCAAAATAATGCTCGAGTATATTACCTATCTGTGCGTAAAACCTGCAGATGTTTACAGAGCTGTTTGCAGCTAAGTTGCAGTTGCATCATTTGTGGTGTTAACGTTTTGCAAAATGTTTGCATTAATTCATAGGGATGTGCATCTCTCAGTTTGCATTCAATTCATTAGTGTGGCTTTTAATGCCCAGTTATCAACTTAGCACACCTTAATTCATCATTTGGTGCATATTAAATCAATTTAGTGCTCACTAAAAATTCCCTATTAAAATGAATGTGTGAAACCAACCAAGCTTTTTCAAGCCTGTGTATGCCCCTATTAACTCAGACATTTTACAAATGTGAGGGGATACAAACTTATTTTTGTGTCAATAATATGGACCAGTATAACCTAATGATGAATCTTAATGGCTGATGTTATTGCACTTTAGTACTTTGGACCAAAAATCTACAGTAATGATGTAATTGAGATGCAAGAATGTGCTAAATAGCTCATTGCCTATTCACACAGTGAAACATAACATGCATTCAAACCCACAACATATAATGCTGACCCATTAAAGCCCAAAACCTATCTCAGAATGCCGTAATTAACATTTTATGTAAGCAATACACTATGGAGATCATTCTGAAACACAAATCGCCCTGTGTACATGCGGGATAGATGTGTTTCATTTGAACATGTCTAGACCCATTTTCTGACACCAGGCGGCCCTGCAGTACACAGCACTAAAACATGTATTTCAGGACATAGGCAGGGGGGGGCGGAATGGGGGGGGGGCGTGGTCAGGCATGGAGACGTATAAAACATATCCAGGAAAGGCCTGTGGCATATCACCCATACATCCATGTTATACCTACTGAAACACGAAATCAGGGCAGGACTTAGGAAAAATCTTGCTCTGAACCCCAATGCATCCCATAGAGATGAATGCTATGATAAGTCTTTAGTGACCTGGTGTGTCTGCTATCTAGGAGAGCAAAATATGCAGTGGTAATGAATAGAATGCACAGTTGAGTGTTGTTTGTATGCTAAAGTAACAGTAAACAATGCCCCAACAGAAATGTAAAGCACCTGCAATAGACGGTATTCTGGCATGAGCTATATATGTCAAAGGGGCTATGCAAGGTCTCCCCAACAAATGCTTTGGTAAGTGGGAACATAGCTGTAGGGATGGTATGTGTTTGGCTGACTAATGCAGATCAGATGTGTAGTCCGGAGATGCCATGCAATTATGCAGTAGTAGCAGTCGTGTATAGGTGCAGGGCATGGTCGTGGCAGAGGTATGTTTTCTGTGACTGCAAGCAAGAGTGTGTGTGTGTGTGTATCGGATGTATGAGGGCTGCAGGAGAGGCCCAACTCAGGGGGGACATGTATGCCTTGCCAGTACCTGGACCATAGGGCTGATTGCAGCATCACTAGTTGCCTGTGTGAATGAGCAGTAACCTCTGTACATCTGATCTGCAGCAACATAGCAGAGAATGTCCCTGTGAATGGTGGGGTAGCCTCGGCGTGGGGGCATGCTGCAGTGCGGACGGCACTAATGCCTATCCAAATGCACCATCAGAGGTCTTGAACATTGTGCACATTTGTCAGGACAGAGGATGGTGCTTTTGGGCATATGTTTCTGATGGTTGCACTATTGCATGTTAGCATCCCGATGGTTTCCTATGATTGCCAGGGATATGTTTTGCTATATAGCTGTACAGACCCATATCAGTTTTTCATCTGGCCCATTCCTCACATTGCACATACTGTTTTCAGCAATGGCCATTGAATAAATGACTACGGTGTTCATCACAGGCCATGTCTGTTTTGCTGCAGGGTCTGTCAGGACAACAATCCCCCTTTCTTCTTGCCTGTTCAATAGCTCTGGTGCATGTAGATTTATTTATTTAACAAGCTTTTATATACTGCCCCTTCCAGAGATCAAGTGCAGTTTACACAGAACATCAAAGCAAACTTTACATTAAACTTTGAAATTATGTACAATTAACCTTTAAAACTATATACAGTTAACATGTTATAACTATGTACAATATGTTGTATAAGACATGGACTAGGTATCTTTATATGAGTGCTGATTCATTGATTCATTGCTCTGCCTTGTTACGTGCACTGGTGGTGCTATTTGAGTCACCAAAATGCTCAATGAACAGGAAGGTTTTTAAATCCTTCCGGAACTGAAGGTGGTCCTTTGTAGCTCTTAGGTTACTGGGGAGGGAGTTCCATAACGCTGGGACAATGTAGGAGAAGGCTCTTGAGCTGGTGCCTTGATTTGTATTACGGATGTGTGAAGGTACTATATAGGTGTTTTGGGAACCATGTCTTCTTGCCCTAGTTGTGCTAGTTGGTATGAGTAGGGCGGAAAGTGGTGTTGAGGCTATGTTGTCGAGATGTTTAAATATAATCATTAGATATTTGTATTTTATTCTTGACGTGACCGGTAACCAGTGAAGATCATAGAGTATAGGAGTGATGTGATCTGTGCGTCTAGATTTTGAAGCAATTCGTGCAGCCAGGTTTTGTGCTAGTTGGAGCTGGTGTGTGGATTTTTTAGGGAGTCCCTGGAGAATACTGTTACAATAGTCTATGTGCGGCGTTATTAATGACTGAAGGACAGTTCTGAAGTCATGTTCTTCTAGCAATTGTCTAAGTAGTTGGAGTGTTCATAATTTGAAGTATATACTTTTTGTAATGATTTTTATGTGGGAGGCCATGCTTAATGTTTGATCTAACACTACACCTAGGTATCTGACCTCATCCTTTACTTTAATTTCTGTCTCTTGTAGTAGGATTTTGTTTGGGGAGGGGGGTGAAGTTTGGATTTCTGGTGACCAAGAACTTCAGGTTTTTTTAGGTTAATTTTGAGGCTATGGTCATTGAGCCACCCTGTTATGTCATTCATGTATGCAATAATTTGGGAGTGATCTGGGTTTTTAGAATCTATAGGATGGTACATCATAATATCATCAGCGTAAAGATGATAGCTAATGTTATGTGTTTTGAATATATTGCAAATGGGCTGCAGGTAAATATTAAAGAGTAGGGCAGTTAAGAAGGATCCTTGTGGGATACCTTTGTTGGATAGGTAGGATGTAAACCAGTTTATGACTGTCCCTTGCAGACCAATTTGTTTTAGTCTCTGTATGAGTAGTCCGTGGTTTATGCTATCAAAGGCTGTTTTAATATCTATAAAAATTAGAATAAAGGCCTGTTTACTGTTATCTATGACACGTATGAGTTTATCTATGAGAGCATAAGAGTCTCAACACTATGCTGTGGTCTAAACCCGTGTTGATTCTCATCCAGGGGTGCATTTAGTTCAATGAAGTCCTGTAGTTATAACGGAACAACTTTTTTCTATGACCTTCGTTAGGAATGGTAAACTTGAAATTGGTTGATATGAGTTAGGTAGATGTTTGCCCAATGTCGTGGATTTTAGTGTAGGACGGATTATTTATTTATTTATTTATTTATTTATAGACTCTTATATACCGCACTATTAAGCATCAGCGCGGTTCACAAAAAACAGTGAGATACACAATTCAACAGTACTTTGTGTTTACAGAAAACAGGAGAATATAACTCGGATAACAGGGTATATAATTAATAAACATAGTCATAATATCATCATGGCTTCAGTTTTGTGTGTATGTGGTCTGTGGGGTATCTGTATTGTATGTGTATGAGTGGAAGGTCTGTGGGTTGGTTGAGATGTCTTTATTGTTTACTGGATAAGATAAAAAGAAGAGGTAGTGTTTCAAAGCTTTGCGAAACTGCAAAAGGTCTGGTATTGCTCGGATGTTTTGAGGAAGGCTATTCCAACACCTTGGTGCACAGAATAAAAAGGCCCTGTCTGAAGTAGTTTTGGTACACTGTGATATTGATTTAGGGACTAACAGAGTATTGAGTGTTACTGACCTTCTGTCTCTATTGAGGGGTGGTGTTTGGATCAAGTCTGATATTGATGAAGATGAGAGTTCTTTGAAGGCTTTGAATGTAATTAGTAAAATTTTGAAAGTGAGTCTACTTTGAATTGGGAGCCAATGAAGATGTTTTAGAATAGGTGAGATATGGTCTTTCCGGGAAGCTCCATGAAGGACTCTAGCTGCAGCATTCATAGCCATTTGAAGTGGGTGTAAGGTGGTTTGTGGAAGACCTTGTAAAATTGAGTTCGCATAATCAAAATGAGGTATGATTAGCGCCTGATAGATGGTTCTAAAATCGTCTGGCTCTAGCAAGGATCGAAGGTGTCTAAGGGAGCGTATTTTGTGATATACCGCTCTTACAATATTACTAATATGTGCTTTCATATCTAATTTCTGGTCTAAAGTGACACCGAGGTATCTGATGGTGGTCTTGGTCTGGAGGTTAGCATCATTCACTTTCAAAAAGGATGGAGCAGTGAAATTTTGGTTACGTGTAATAAATAACACCTCCGTTTTCTTGTGTTGGATCCTTAGATTTTGGGATTGTAACCAGTTGGATACTTCATTTATGCAGTTAGTTAATGGATTGAGATCAGGGTTCTCAGTTGTAAAAGGAAAATATAAAAGTACATCATCCGCGTATATCATGCAGTTAACTCTAAAGGATCGAATCAGGTTACAGATAGGCTGCATGTATATATTAAACATAAGGGCGGAAAGGGATGAGCCTTGAGGGACCCCTTGTTTTTGATGAAACTGATCTGATGAAGTATCGTTGGATCGTACTTGTTGCCATCTGTCAGAAAGGTAGGATCTACACCACTCAAGTGCTTTATCAGTAATTCCCTTCCCTTTGAGACGCTCAAGGAGGCGTTCATGGCTAACAGAATCAAAAGCGGCTGCGATATCAAGAAAAACAAGGACGAACCCTTGGCGGATGTTATCAATTCCTGATAATAAGCTGCTGAACAGAGTAGTTAGAAGCGTTTCCACACCGTGGAATTCTCTGAAACCGTGCTGGCATGAGTCCAGTGGGGCGTTAAGATCTATATGATCCTGAATTTGTTTTTGTACTTCTTTTTCCAAAATTTTTGCTAGTAATGGAATACTTGAAATAGGTCTATATGATTCTGGTTTAAGAGGGTCAAGTTTGTTGTTTTTTAGTAATGGCCTTATGGATGTTTGCTTAAGGATACGAGGGAAAGTTCCTGTTGTAAATGATTGAATCATGAGTCTGGATATGATGGGACTGAGATCAGCTCGTAGATCTTTGATCCAGAACGCAGGGCAAGGATCAGTATGAGCGGTGGTCATGTTTATGCAAGCAATGGTGTCTTCGATTTGTCGTTTAGATGGTATTGAGAAGATAGTGAGTAGAGTTTGATCTACTGGATCTAGGACTATGTTAGGAGCCGAGTTATTGTCAATTTGGCAGAGTTTGGATTGTAGATAGTTAGCAAATATTTGAGGGTGGATTTCATATTTAAGTTGTGAGGCAGGTTCATTTGTCAAACGCTTAACTATGGCAAACAGGTCATGAGGTTTGTTCAGAGATCTTTTTAAAGTGACTGCATGGTGACGTCTCATTGATTCAGTAACTGCCATGCGATGAGATGTGAGATGTTGGATATATACAGCTCTGTCAACTTCAGAGTGTGAGTGTCGCCATCGTCTTTCAAGTTTCCTTAGGGTTGTGCGCGAGGCCTTCAGCTCAGATGAGTACCATATAGCAGAGTGTCGCTTGCTTTGTAGTTTGTTGGTCGACGGACATGTGGCAATCGAACTGAAAGTACTATTCCAATTAGAAACTAAATCATCAATGCTGCACTCTGGTAAGTTGGTTAGTGGAAGTGTTGTTTTTAGGATTAGGTCTTTGTCAAATGGCTTGAATCTTCTCAGAGGGGTACTAGGATGGTCGTTTATTCCTCTTTCATCCTTTTGGTTACATCTAGCCTTGAATATAATTAGTTTGTGATCTGACCATGGAACTGGGTTGATTGATAGATCCAAGATAGATGGTAAATTGGCGGTTGTTTCAGTTGTAAATATTAGATCTAATATACCACCTTTAATATGGGTTGGATCTTTAATTAATTGATTATACCCCAAAACTTGTAGAGCTTCAAGAAAAGCTGTTACATGGGAGTCTTGGAGAGAAGGGAGATTAAAGTCTCCTAGCACCCAACTTGCTATGTGGGGGTTTTGTGTATTGGAGGCCAAGTCAATTATCATAGATAGAGAATCAGAATTGGAAGAAGGAGAGCGGTATAGTAAAGTGAAAGAACAACATTTATTTGCTATTGTAAAAGTATCTAGGAGTGATGAGCTTGTTGCTTCTTTAAGGTTGAAATGAAGGTCAGATTTGGTGATGGCTAGAACACCACCTCCCCTCTTGCCACTTCTATGAGATGTATGTATAGAAAAATTAGAAGGCAAAAATTGTTTGATTAATACATTGTCAGCACAAGAAAACCATGTCTCAGTGATTAGGAGAAGGTCAAGGCTATGTAATGAAATTATGTCAGAGATGATAGGCCATTTCTTGCGTATGGATCGGGCATTTATTAATGCACATTTCAGATATTGGGGAATTGGATTTCCTACTTGTTTCTTTTTTGTGGTGTTTTGTAATGAGATGAGTAACAGATGATGGTGGGAATTTTGGGTAGATACTCTAGAATTGTAGAAGGGAGTATCAGACCACTTTCTTCTGTGATTATGGATTGTTGGTATTCTATTATAGCTAGTGTGTAGGCTGGTAACATTACATATTCCTATAGTGATAAGGTAGAAGGTAAATGTTATAATGTAGAGTAAGGCCATATTGTATGTGTAAGTGAAATTTAAATGTAAAATTAGTGAATACAGTGATAGTAGGCTGATTGGAGCTTACAGGATGGATGGAAAGCTAACACACTATTACCAGTATTACAGTGATAGCAGGCTGATTGGAGCTTACAGGATGGATGGAAAGCTAACACACTATTACCAGTATTACAGTGATAGCAGGCTGATTGGAGCGTACAGGATGGATGAAAAGCTAAAACACTATTACAGTATTACAGTGATATGTGGTAACAGGAGGTTAACTGAAGCTTATAGGATGAATGAGGAACTATGACATAGTTAACACTGTTTCAGTGATAACAGGATAATTACAGTTGACAGGTTGAATAAGTACATATAACAAATAATAGTGCTTAACTCTGTAGTTACTGGAATGTATATATAAAGATAACTTAATAGTTGTAGAAGGAGAGGATATATTGAAAGGGTATTTAAATAAGTTATAGTACTTATATTTAGGTGGATTAAGAGACAATTTTGTTTGTATACAAGGATATTACAATGGTTACTTGCGATTTTGAGGTTGTAACATTAATTTACACAATGTTGGAGGGGTTAGCTTGATGGGCGGTGGTCTCCTTCTACGGTCTCCGCCTAAGGGCCGCGCCAAAGGGCCCTCAGGCGCGGGCCCGACAGGCGCGGGCCTGTCAGCTGGCAGTTGGTATTTAAAACGCCACTGCTCCTCCCCTCTCAGAGCCCCGATTGGGTTGCAGTCAGCAGAGAATGTTTAGCTCTGATTACAGGAGATTGATGGTAGAATCGCTGACCTGTCTGCAGCTGGCAGTTGGGATTTAAAACGCCACTGCTCCTCCCCTCTCAGAGCCCCGATTGGGTTGCAGTCAGCAGAGAATGTTTAGCTCTGATTACAGGAGATTGATGGTAGAATCGATGACCTGTCTGCAGCTGACAGTTGGGATTTAAAACGCCACTGCTCCTCCCCTCTCAGAGCCCCGATTGGGTTGCAGTCAGCAGAGAATATTTAGCTCTGATTACAGGAGATTGATGGTAGAATCGCTGACCTGTCTGCAGCTGGTAGTTGGGATTTAAAACGCCACTGCTCCTCCCCTCTCAGAGCCCCGATTGGGTTGCAGTCAGCAGAGAATGTTTAGCTCTGATTACAGGAGATTGATGGTAGAATCGCTGACCTGTCTGCAGCTGGCAGTTGGGATTTAAAACGCCACTGCTCCTCCCCTCTCAGAGCCCCGATTGGGTTGCAGTCAGCAGAGAATGTTTAGCTCTGATTACAGGAGATTGATGGTAGAATCGCTGACCTGTCTGCAGCTGGCAGTTGGGATTTAAAATGCCACTGCTCCTCCCCTCTCAGAGCCCCGATTGGGTTGCAGTCAGCAGAGAATGTTTAGCTCTGATTACAGGAGATTGATGGTAGAATCGCTGACCTGTCTGCAGCTGGCAGTTGGGATTTAAAACGCCACTGCTCCTCCCCTCTCAGAGCCCCGATTGGGTTGCAGTCAGCAGAGAATGTTTAGCTCTGAGAATTATTGCCTGTTTTAAGGCAGTAGGCATGTATCCTTGTATCAATGAGGAGTTTACTATCTCCTTGATGATTGAAGTAATCTCATCTTTGGATGCCTTTAACCAACTGACTGGGCAGGGGTCAATGGGGGAGGTAGTAGTGTTGATGTTGGTTATTATATTTTTGAGATGTTTATTATCAATTGCATAAAACGTAGACCATGTTGCACTATTTTGAGAAACTGAGTATGAGGATTGTATGTTAGTTTGAGTGGTTGGAGTTTCATTCTGATCTGAGTAACTGAAGTAATGGTTTGCTAGCAGTTGTGGGTGTAATGTTATTTTATCGTCCTCAGGTGTGTATGTTTCTGTTAGAGATTTCACTATATAAAGTAGCTCTCTTGGTCTGTTAAGTGATTTTGTGAGTAATTTTGTGTGGTATTCTTTCTTTTGTTTATGGATTCTTTATATAGTTTTAGGGTCTGCGGGTATAGAGATTTATCAATTTCTGATTTTGTTCATCTCCATTTATGTTCTAAGCTTCTTAATTTCTGTTTCAGTTTTCTTAGATCTGGTGTGTTCCAGATATATGTGTGTTTTTTATTCGTGTTTCTGTTACTGACTGGTGCTATGGCAGCACTGGATATAGTTGCGTTCCAGTTTGGTATAATGTCATCCAGATTAGTGAAGGCGCTGTCAATATAAGAAAGAGTGTTATCTAGAAAAGCTTTTTTATCGAATGTCTTAAATTTATTATGAATTGTTGGGGTTTTATTCATTGTAGTTCTAGTGGTTATGTTAGGTAGTGTAAATTCTATAAGAAAATGGTCTGTCCATGGTAGCAGGGTAGTTATTGGGGTGGAGTAGCAAGTGTCTTGGATGGTATTTATTTGGAGGAATATAAAATCTAGGGCATTACCTTTATTGTGTGTTCGGCAATGAATTACTTGATTGAGGTTAATGTCTGACATCGCATTTATGAAATGAGCAGAGTGTGTGTTGCATAGTGAAGGGAGGTTGAAATCTCTGAGTATGATTTGTGATTTATTAGCTATTGTGGAACCTGCTAGTTCTAGAATTGTGGAGAGGTTTTCAGGTGAGGTTGAAGGAGGTCTATAGACTAGGGTAAGTGAAAAATGTTTATTCTCAATGGTTAGTATGTCAGTTTCCTCAACATTTTTGTTTAGGTGTGGTGATGACCGTGTAGTGTTGTGGGCATGCAACAGATTTATATATATAGCCTGGGTTGCATGATCTAATCTGCTTTATCTGTATTACTGTTTTGTTTGCAAGAGCACTACTCTGTCAATGTGAGCATCAGCTTCAGAGATGTTTGTTTTTCCTGCAGTGGCGTGGCCGCACGGAGATGGGCAGTATCACACACGTCTATCTTTTCGGAATACTGTAAGGATGGGGACCTACATGCCATTGGCTGCATTTACCATGTCCTAGTATAGCAGCGTGAGTCTGTGTTACCCCTGATGTGGTGTTCATGCAGTGCTGGGAATGTATATCTCCCTGATTCCAGAACTGTGGGTGCGACTATCTCTGTGGTTTCGGAATCGGGTATATTACATGCACATTTTCACTTTAGATGTTTCTGCCAGCTGGAAGTGCATGTTATAGAATTGGCCTCTATTTTAATGAATGTCTCATTTATATTTTATTAATATTGCCCAATAATGTGCATATTAATGGCTAATGTTTATGTAGTTTAGTACATTGCTCCTGAAGTGTATGTTTGAGACAAAATACAATGTAATATGTGCCTTTGCATCAATGCTGACTCCTGGTGACCCAGTAGCTCCTGGGTTTTCTTGGCAATGTGACCAAGTAGATTGCCAAGCATTTTTTGGAGGCAATGGAGGGTTAAGTGATTTGCCCAATGTCACAAGGAGTGCAAGTCGGAATCCAACTCTAGTTAATCGGTTACCAAGCCAATGCTCAAACCACTAGGCTACTCCTCCCTATTGCAGATAATTTTATAAAAAGTCACTTAAAGTTACATGCCATTTAGCACATAAATTATGGAATTTTAGTTATTAATGATGTAAATGGTCGTTTATGTACATACCTGAGGCAGCTGATATTCTGAAAGCACACGCATTGTGCTGATGGCATATACTTTCAATGTGAGCATGTGCATGGGTGGAATTTGGGTGGAGCATGGGCAGAGTAAACAAATATGCATGCAAATTAAAAAATACTATAATTTACAGGTATTATTTATGAATGAAGGTGCAGGCATTTACATGTGCTTTAGAGCTGGTGTGATTGCAGCTTAAATTAATGCCACTTACAGTATGCTAGTGTTCTATATAGAAAAAGAGGTATCTAATTTAAAAAAATAGCCTTTATCTAGGTGAGTGAAAATGCACATTAACTAGGTGAGACTTTATAAAATTATCCTTACTAAGGCCCAGTTTGCATACTATGTTGAGGCGGAAATTGAGACAACCAGAGTAAAAAGTGCACAGTTCTCCCGTATTTGTTTACAAAAGGCTTTGCCAAACAAGGATCCTTTTGTAAAATACGTGCAAAGATGTATAGGACTGCAGAAGTATTTGCCGGCAGGTACAGCGGAAGCTGTTGTTTTAAAATGCCGCATGTGGGAAAAACCCTGCTCTCCTCACATTTCCACATCTAACAGCTTAGACACCCCCTCCCCCAAGAAGACAAGATACCCTTCATTGATCTCCTTTTTCCATGACAACATAAAACTGCCTCCTCACTATCAGAGCCCCAACATCAAGCAAGCTGCCTTCCCTGATTGGCCACCTGATATCAAGATGCCACATGATCAGCTCCCCCAACAGCAACTACTCCCCCAATCAGCCTCCTAACAGCAACCACTCTCCTGATTGGCAACCAGACCCCAATCAATTCAAAATAGCACCAGTTGACCCCTAGCGGTAGTCTGATGGTACTACTCTTAGGGGCTCAAGCTGCCAAATAAGGGCAAAAATCTTGAACTTCTTGTAGCAGTAGTAGACGACTACTGCTAGGGATAGACCAGCAACTGACCCCAGCATCTGACAGGGCAAGAGTAAATGGGGATAGCTCTTGTCCCGCTGTTCAGCAGGGAGACTTTCAGTAAGAGTAGGAGATGGTGGCAATGTGGTGGCAGCCTTGCCTGCTAGGGGAGTGCAATAGGGAGGGTCTGCTTGCTGTCAGAGTGGGAGTCAATTTGGGGACTGATCGGGGGGGGGGGGGGAGGGTCGGGCTGCTGTTGAGGGAGTCAGTGGGTGGCTCAGCTGGATGTCATGGCACCAATCAAGGGAGATAGTTTGATGTTTGGAAGGAAACAGAAAATCAGAGGATGATCTGGATGTTGGGGTGCTTGTAGGCAAGCGGGGAGAGGGGAATCTGTCAGCCCTTGCCTAAGCCATGCCCCCAACATAGCCCCTTTAAATCTCTGCATCCCAGGGTTTCTACACATGCAAACAGAGCCTTCTCAAAGTTTCTCTTTGCACATGCATGCTATCTAGAAACGTAAATGCTGCTATTTACACATTTACATGCTTCTAAAATGACCCTAATGGTTTCAAAAATACTATCCTTTTGTTCAAATATAAGGATTCAATTAGAAGAATATCTTTTTTTTATATACAAAATGCAAGAATCCTTCCTGTAAAGAGCTTTTGATATTCTGGAACCATCACAGAAAGTAGAACAACATTTGTGATAAATATTGTTTAAATACAGTAAGCATTAGTTTCACGGTGTCTCTGAACTACAATTAATCGGCCATAAAGTACTCTGAAATCTGTCTCTGAAATTATAAGAGCTTCTGCTAATAGAACTGTGGAAGGGAACATGCTGTATCTCTTTAGGGGAAATGAGTATTATGCACAGAACTGGTGAACTTCAACAACTCATCTAATGTCATTTGTCCAATCTGATAATTGTGCCAAGATGTATTTTTTTTAACTTGGCTTTTAATAAGGAGTTCTTTAATTGAGTCAGAAAGAAATATCCTGGCTTTTGAACCTTATTAGATTAATAAATTTGAATGATATGGAACAAAGCTAAAATGCAGTCTTTCAAGCATACTGTATGATGGCATCATGGCTGGCTACCAAAATAATAAGAAATTTTCGCAGTATACAGCATACAGTCAAGTGTATGGCTTACTAAATAAGTAAGATAGCCCCATAATCAGGTCAATATATGTCAAGGAGTCTTGAGTCTGCACTCTCCAAGAAGCAGAAAGCAGAAAAAATAGCAATAAAGCACCAAAATCACTTACAGTCTGGGTAGAAAGTGAGCATGATTCAGATGATCTGGTTATCACTGGCATTCAGAGTAGAAAGACTCTGAAAGGCACTCAAAGGGAGCTATTTTACTATCTTAGGCCTCAGAGCAGCCTTTTAAGATTTGATGCTCTGACACTGCTATTTTCTGTGCACAATCAGGGCTTGTACATTAATTTGAAAAGTAATTAGACACAGCCTACTATACAAACACCTGTGATGTGTTATTAATCATCTTTAACAAAAAAAAGTCACGTTTACAGCAAGATCATATAATATCGAGAGACTATAACTGAGGATGACACCAGATGGATAAGGGTAGAACAAGTATTCTCTGTGAAGTTGTTGATAAATGAGGCTCACAGACTCTTGCTCTGACATGTTTTGCTATGAACGCAAAATAGGACAAAGCAGAACCGAGAGATGTAAGATCTCTACTGAGAAATTTCCAGTAGCTAGAGACAACAGGTATTTCTTGTTACAAGAAGCCTAGTTAAAATGTGTGATTCCTTCTCCAGCAAAAATCCTCCTGCTTTCATTTGTAAGACACATAAGGGCCTGATTCACTAAGGTGTAATGCCAGAGACATAGAATGGAAAGAAAGCCTTAATGGGTCAGGCCCTAAATTTGGTGTTTCTTATTTTGATTTGTAATACAGTAAAAAAAAAAGAAATGCAACATATTTCTTTTTGCTTCAAACTACACTTTTTTGTACTAAGCAGGTTATTTTAGAAGGACTGCGTGGCATTTACACATGTAACAAAGCTAGTTTACATCTATAAATGGGCATACTCGTATAAGCAGGGGAAATTGCAAAGCAATTTTCATGGATAAATGAGTATGTTCAACCTGTATAATTTCCTGATAGTAAAAAGAGATGGTTCTGTGGTAACTATTTGTATTCCTTACCCCCAAATTATTAGAACCAGAAAAGTATGTGGGGGTGGAGCCTACTCTAAAGCAAGATGGACGCTTTAGACCTGCGCTCTGGAGCATTGTTGTAAGAATCTGGCACCCAATCTGATTTTGTGAGGTTGTCTTCCCCCTCGCTCGATATTCCACCCCCCCCTCTAAAGTATTTTTGGACCCCCCCAGAAAATGGTGGTTACCTGTGATCAGCCGGATGGAATGCAAGAACTGCTGTCTAAAATTTGAGCAGTGAAAGAGCTAGTCCAAACAAACGGCAACACTCTTTCTAAGACGCAAGCAGACATTACAGAACTGAAAAGTCAACTGGCCTCACTTACCCTTCTCATTGACCGGGCTGACAATATGTTGCTGGCTCATGAAGAACATTTGAAACAAGTGGACAGGAATGCAAAACGTATATTGCAGTTGGAACGTAGCCTGGAAGATATGAGCAACAGATCCAGAAGGAATAATATCTAGATTCTGGGTATTCCAGAAGGAGCGGAGAAACCCTAACCCTATACAATTTTTAGAGACTTTAATACCCAATTTGTTGCAACTAGAGTTCTCTCTTCCATTTGACACTGATCAGGCCTACTGCATTCTTACGCACTTGCTGGTACATAGTAAACATCCCCAGCCTAATATTTTGCGAGTGTTGTGGTTCCAAGAAATGTCTCAAATCATGGCCGCTGTCAAGATCCACTTTCTGATTGTCTTCAAGGGGCATAAACTTTTCTTTTTTCCTGATTTTATGAAGTGGATAGGAGAAAGCAACTTCTTGCATGGCATTCACACCTTCAACACCTGCAGGCCCACTTGTGGATCACTCTACATAACCAGACTAGATCCTTCAAAAATCCAGATGCATTGCGAGCTTATCTGGAGGAAAAGGAAGTAGAACAGATGCAGTGACATGGAGAACTATTTTCAGAGCCTGAGTCTAGTTTTCATATTTGGACTTTGATTCAGTAATATCGGCAACCTGTTATGGATTGCTGAGTCATGGTAGTCACCCTGCTCGGATGTCTATATCTTGGTTAAGCTTCATCTATTTGTGTCATCCAACTTATAGATGTTAAAGTGAGTGCCTTAGAGGCTAGTGTGTGAACATGTTCTTGTCTGACTGTTGGTTGTATGGTCTGATAGTGTTGTCTGGGAGTATTGTATATAGCTTTTTCAATATAGAGAATGCATGAATTGGCTGTTCTAAGGATCTATGATAATGTATGGTATATTTGTTGGAGTCGCCGGAGCATTAGTTTGTGTTTTTGTTCAAGTTTGGATTATTAGATTGTGTGAGAGCTGTGTGATGTTCCCCTTAGCCATGTGACTGTGTTTTGTTGTTGTAAGAGGTGCTATTTGTTATTTGAGTTAGGGTCCTCTGGTGTCTATTGGCACCGCTGTTAGCTCTCCCAATGCTAAGGTACTTACTGTCTGCTTTTCCATGGGTTCCCTGGTTTGCTCTAGTGTGTTTCAAGATGCTAAGACGCATATCAAAAAATGGAAGCTCCTCCATGATTTTGTTGCCACTGCACGGTATTCTGTGAATCTTTCTGTGCACTAATTATAGCTTTATTTCCTTTATTTATGGTTCTTGTGGTTAGGAGCCCTCTGGGCCCGTGTTCTTGGGATACTTATGGTAGCAACCAGGGAACCGGAGTGGGTGGATGGGTGTGGGTCTTGTATTTGTATATTTGTTTTGTAGTTTGTTAGTGTGTTATTTGAAAATGTAAATACAGATTTTAAAAAAAGTATGTGGGGGTAAAGAAACCACACGGCAGTAGCAACCATGCTATGTTCATAGTTTTTAAAACCAAATCTATACATTGAATGTTTACTTCAGAAAATATAATTGTTAAGAAATTATATCATATGTTCTGGAAACAGTAAAGCATAACTTTCAGTCATTTTACCAGATATTCCTGTATAATTTTAAGTTTAAGAAACAAATCTTTTCTCTCAGCTTGGCAATAAATCAACTCTAAGCTTAAAACTGGTGGTAAAATGCCACAGCTCTCTGCTCAGAAATATAAAAGGCCTATAAATTCCTGACAAGCTCCCTATTCAGACGCATTATTAGACAATAACTGGGTGACAGCAAATCAAGCATTGATTGGGCATTCAAAAGAAAGAACTCACCGATCTGTTAAACTTTATAGATGCAGAGCACTAAAGTCCTAGATTGCTTATCAAGGATGAGGTTTTCTAGACCTTCGTATGTCTACATCATTTGTCATGCTGTCAGTGGTTTTCTGTCCCTGAGAAAATACAGTTTCAGAGAAAAGTCATATTTGCCTCTAAAGACAAATGCTGTATAATGCATAGGAACAGCAGTGTTTTAATATAAAGTTGCACTGTTTTTCATGAATGTTGATGTTCCATTAGAACAAAAGGAATGTTTTCCTATGTAAATGTGTCTTATGGGTGACTATGGGGAGTAGTGTGGCTCAGTTTGTGGCGAGAAGGAACCTGAAGCAGGGTCAACAAATTTTGCAACCTGAAACGCAGGACTGAGCCGTTAGATCACCTATAGTTGGTCTTTGCTGTACTAAACTTTCAGTTCAGTAAAAAATTGATATAAGATATGTGGGACAATTTTAAAATGTTTTACTGCATATGATTAAAAGGACGTGTGTCTCCAGTTAAGGTCTGTCCTTGCCTGGGGACTGTTGTCTGACATTAAAATACTTTATCATCAAGGGAGTTGTTCTTTATTTGTTGGAACCCGCCACTTTCTTGTTTTATGATATATAACCAAACATTTACAGGAGTAATGAAATCTAAAGGTGGCCCCAATATTCAAAATCTGGGATTGAAGCAACAGGAATTGCTTCCTCCTCTTCTGGGTAGTCCTAGCAACATCAGGAAACATCCAAATCTTACAATTTAGGAACAAAGCCTCTCTAAACTTTAAAAAAAAAAAAACATTTTCAAAAGTCAATCCCGATCAGAGTCCAATGCTAATTGAATCATTAATGTAGAACATTGTAATGTTTCCTCACCAGATTGCTCAAGCATTTCAGTAATATTTAGCAAATCAAATCCAGAGCCCTGTTGTACACCTGGGGAACTTTTTCCTTGCAGAATATAGTAAACCTTAACTGTAGGTGGAATAGAGGAATCTGAAATCTTCATCACCTCAGTCAAGTATTTCATAGGGGGAAACAGTACTCAACTAAGGAAAATTAAGCAAACACAGATTCCTGCATCGATCACCATTTTCTAGATTTTCAGTTTTCAACTGCATTGCTAAATAGTCCTTCATTAAAACAGTTATGAGTCTTCAAATTTTCACTCTGGTCTCCTGATCTGAAAGTTTCTCCTGCAAGGAATTCAAGTCTGAAGAGCAATGCAACAATTCAGCAGATAACTGAGTAGTTTTTTGTGTCAAACTTGTGTCATCAAATACAGAGAACTCTGTAACCTTTGAATGGCATCTCACAATTCTAAGACTAATACATGGTCACTCAGACACTTGCCCTGAAGAGGAAGTAGCCCCGAGTCAATCCAACAAAGCACTCACAAGTTTTGCAGGCATTAATGGCTTATACTGTTGCCCTCCTCCATCACACTGTTTGGCGTATCTAGTGAGTCAGAGGACATCTCCGATTGTCCCCCAGACCCCAGCAAGGCTCCTCCAAGAGTTATCGGTAAAAGGCCTCCTGGATAACAAAGGAGGTGATGGAGGTATGTACCAGGGTAGATGTACCTCCAGCTCCTAAGCCCTGAGACTTGGCCGGGACTGCTCGAGTTTTCACCTTCCTCTTGCCCATTCTTTCAGGACAAGGCAACCCCACAATGTTTACCTGCTGCTGTCATCTTGCCATGCCCCCCCCCCCAAGTATCTGGGGAACAGGGCATTTGAATTAATTTGCATTCAGCTCGCACCTTTTCAGTAGTAGATGGACAAGTGCAAAGTAATGTACAAAAGGAAATGTAATCCTAAGCATAGGTATATCTTGCTGAGTTCTACATTAGGAGTCACCATCCATGAAAAGGGCCTTGGAGCTACTGTGGATAATACATTGAAATCTTCAGGAGCACTGGTCAGAAAAGCAAATAGAGTGTTAGGAATTAGTAAGGAATGGAGAGTAAAATACTGGATAATGTGATTTATTTGTATTGATCCATGGTGAAATGGTATCTTGAGTATTTTGAAATGTTCTGATTATTCCATCTTGGAAAAGATATAACAGAGCTAGAAGATATTCAACAAACATGATAAAGGGGATGGGACAATTCTCTTATGAAGAAAAGCTAAACAGGTTAGGTCTATTCAAGGAGAAGAGATGGCTGCTAGGAGTTTATAAAATCATGAGTCTGCTAAGACAGATAAATAGGGAAAGGTTATTTTCCCCTTTCAATAGTTCTTACACTAGGGGACATTCCTAGTGGCAGATTTAAAACAAAATGGAAAAAAGATTTTTTTTCATCTAATGCACAATTAAATTATGGAATTTATTGCCAAAGGATGTGGTCAAGAGATCTATCATAGTTTGGTTTAAAAGGGATCTGGACAAGTCTACAAATACTTAGAAGGTCATTTTAGAAGCCCTATTTGTGAGTTGGACATCTAAAAACAGGCATTTAGACGTTCAAATCGTAGACCTCCCTGGAGTCATGTTAGAAAACTGGGTATATTGATATCCCTGGTGCATGTCCATGTAGCATGGGAGGGCATGGCAGAAGCATGCTCTGGGCAGAGCAGGGGAGATGCACATCACAGTGCAACGTCAAAATCGCACAAGCAAGTCAGGCCCTGAATGATGAGGTTGTCCATACCTATACCTGCTCCTGAAAAAAAAATAAAGTGCAAAAAAGGTGCTTGTTTCATGGCTGTAATCTATCAGGGGAAAGAGCAAAATGTGCTTCCTGAACACGTTTGGGTGTATCTTATTGATTTTGGGTTGCTGATCATGAAAATCACCTTGAAATTTTCTATCATGCACCATTTTTTTTGCAATCACCTATTTTTGTGATTTCCTTGCATATTTTAAGTCTACTCATATGTTGCCTAGAAAGTAAGCTGTTTTATTTAGTCCAGGCATACCTGGGCATGCACCCAGTGCAGACTCACAATGTGCAATGGAAATGCTACTGCTCAGGAATGCGTGGGCATGCTTAGTCAGGATGGATGCTGGCAGTACATGCTATAAAAGCAGCTTTCATGCACAGATGCTATGCATGACATTGATATCAGTATGTGGTTTTAACAATAGCATTTACATATAAGCTTCTTATCTAAATGCCAATTCATTACAACAGAAATGTCTCGTCAATGCCACACAGCAGCGATACATTCTGTTACATTTGTGGTGAATATAAGCTTAAGCCTCAAAGTCGCAGCATGACTGCACTTATTAAGAAAACATATGAGCTCTACTTCAGTTGTAATGTTGGCGATCAGGACAAATCCTGGGCTCTTCACATTTGCTGTGCAGCATGTGTTATCCGGCTCAGAGGTACTTGGAAGTCAATGCCATTTGCAGTCCCAATGATATGGCGAGAACAGAAGGATTACATGATGGACTGTTACTTCTGTATGCCAGTACCGAAACCACCAGAGACATGGAACCTAGATGAATCAAAAGAAGAATCCACAATACACGGGCCAGACATAGAAAATGACATGGATCCAGATTTTGAACCATTTATGTCCAGTGTGCCTCATCTGATAACACAGTCAGTATTGAATGACCTGGTGAGGGACTTAAGTTTGTCAAAAACAAAAACGGAACTATGTGGTTCAAGATTGCAAGGATGGGGTTTGCTGTTGCCAGGTATGAAAATTTCTGACTTTCGGACCTGCCAAGAAGATGTGAAAAATTTATTTGTGCAGGTTGACAACCTTTGTTTTTACACTGACATTGATGGGTTGTTCACAGTTTTGGGTTGTAAGCATAACCCACAACAATGGGACCATTTTATCGATTTGTCATTGTTAAGCCTGAAAGCTGTCTTGTTACATGATGACCACATCCACCCTTCAATACCTATTTCCTATGAAGTGCACATGAAGGCAACCTACAAAAACATGGAACTGTTGTTGAAACACATACTGTACAACAACTACAACTGGTGATCTAAAAGTAGTGGCACTGCTACTAGGAATGCAGCTCAGGTATATCAAATACTGTTGTTTCATTTGCAAATGTATTTATTTAGCATTTTTTATATTCCGCATTTCCAAAGATCAATATGGTTTACATGAAACAATTAGCACTGGTCCCTGTGGTAAATCCAAGGGGAGGGATCGTAGCAACTGGGTCCAAAGCTGTGATCAAGCCCCCTCATCAACAAGATCATTGGTGCCATGGTGTTGCAATCTACAGAACCAACATTATGAACATAGAAAGTCCTGCCCCCCCCCCCTGCAGTACCGATCACCCCTCAATAGCTCTCAATCCCCATGGGGAACTGTCCAGGGGAGGATCAGGTTGGCCCCCAGGCAACCTGACAGCCTGGCTAGCGAGTCAAAGAAACCACCCTACCTCCCAACCACCTTTATCAACTAAACTAAGTCCCAGCTAGTCAGTCAGTGTCCTCTCCCTCTCCTTCCCTCCCCCTCCCTCCTTCCATGTAAAAGAAATATCCCAGCTAGTCACCTGGCAAAGGGGAGGCACAGCCCCCACCTCCACCCCCCAAAGTTGTACTTTTCAAAATTCTGGTGGTCTAGTGGAAGATAGGGCAAGAGAAGACCTCTCAGCTCCTATCCCCATCATCAGCCCTTTTAAAATGGCTATGATCACGGAGTACTGCCCTATAGACTCACACTGGTTAGTAATATTGATTATTCTCACTATTCTGCATGTACCACATTTCTTAGCTCCCCCCTCACCTTTTGTTAAGGAAAGCTGGGGATAGATAGATAGATAGGAACACTAAGGGAGATAAACTAGATGCCCTTGTGAAATCAAAACAAAGTGACAGTCTAGATTTCCACATGATCAGGATGGGACTATATATTGATTATATAGTGTGTCATCATGATAGGAGGCGACAGTGAACCCAGATTAGTCATGGTTTCTCCTGGTTATTATGGGAACCTTCTAATATTTGCTGTTGTTGATAAACAAACCATAGAAAATGTTCTGATATTGATCTCCTCTAGACTATCTGTAAAAAAAACGTGGCAGTAACTGAAATTGTGCAGTACAAATAATGCATTCATGATCTTTTAATTGATTCTTCCTGTACCAATTAGCTATCCAAAAGGCAATGTAATTAAAGATTGAAAACAAAATGTTTTCCACTTTCAAAAACAGTTGCTAAAGTCTAAAAGAAATTGAATTTTTTCATTGCTGTACATGAGCTGTTGCAGTTAGAGAATTATATAGTGGTTAGACTTGCATAGATCCGTGATCCGCTTTCAACCTAACCAGCTATCTACGAGTAACTGTCATTTCATTGGCTCAGCAAATACAAAGTGAAGAAATAGATCTTTAACAAAATTTCAAAAATAACTTGTTACCTTTAGCTTAGTGGGATTGTATCTTAGTAGCACTGCAAGGCAGCATCAATAAAGCTTCTAAATCTAGAGCGCATATTTATCTGTGACCTGAAAGAAGCAAGAATCCATGCGAGTTATTGATTTCCCACTTATCAATTTACTGTTTATTTTTTCAGTTGAAAATGCAGCTATATATCCAGTGAGATGAAATCAATGGATGGTTGTTTCTTCCATGTGCTGTTGTATGTAGTGGTCAAGCATGTTAACCAGCTTAAAAGATATATAGGCTGACCTTAAAAATACAATTAGCCTGGCTTTATTGATCTCATGCATATGTTAGCAAAATAATGCGGCACATGAACCAGGTTAATTAACTATGCATAGCACGTACCACAGTATTCAATTTCTTGCTTGGGATCAGCAGGTTCTCATTAGTTATGGTCATTACAGCTTAAACTTTTAACTACATATTTAAAATAAAGAACAGAAAAAAATGTGGTTTTATTTAATTATGTAGTTGCAGGCGTAATACACCTATAATTAAACCAAATTTGTCTTTCAGCCGGTTGAGTTTCCAGGATAGCTACCATTACAGTGCATGAGATAAATTTGCATACATTGGAAACTCAGCATATGCATATTTATCTAATTCATTGTGATTCCAAAAATGCAACCACTAGATTAAACCCAGTCTCTCATTACGGTGTCCAGCTGGAAAAAGAAGAAAATCCATGGGTATGCTTTTTGTTGTTTTTAATATCATGTTTAACTCTGGAAGGTGAATAGAAAGAAATGCTCAAATAACAATTGTTATGAAAAATTACTTAGGGGATAAGATATTTGGTGATAAAAAAAGAACATAACCTGAGCCAATATAGTCAACGTGCACAAGAGAGGGAGTCATCATGAATGCTCTATTAGCAATCTCCACTCTTTCTACTGACCTACAGAAAAGGCATGATGAGATTTGTACATACGACAGTGAAACGCTATAGTATGTTATAGGATTCTGATTAGGCTACCAGGCTAAAAGTGGCTCAGTTCTAAAAATTCAATTGAATTTAGTGAGGCACTAAACTAGCAAATTATGCAACAAAAGTATAGTTTTAGGTCAGAATTACAGAACCAAAAGTTTGACCGAAAACAGATGATGAAAATATGCTAGTTTTTGTAAGAGATTTTCTTCCTTAGCAATGCACGGAGGAACTGCAGTAACCTTGACTTGGGCTTAGAACCAGCATGATTAGTAGAGTCAGCGCAAATTTCAAACACAGTGCCTGACAATAAATAAATGGAGGTGTCGAGTCTCATTTCGATCACCTTCAGTAATGACCTTGAACACATGCAAATGTGAAATTTACTCAGTAGGGACACTGTGGCAACTCTCCAATTCAACTGTGAAATTAGAGTAGCTTGTATTTAAACTGGAATTTCACACCTGCTGAACTAGCAGTCTCCTTCTCAGTTACAGCGGTTAGGTTAATCCATTATATCATAAAATACCTCCATTTGTTTGCATCAATAATGATAACCTCAGAGGTAGAAAATATTTTGTCTATCAATACAACTACCTGGTTTACTGCATGAAAATTTGGAATATATCAATTCACCAAAATTAAACTGTTTTCCATTGCCTTTTTACATCAAGAATAAAAACTGAAAATTGTGTATGGGTTTTTGTTTAGGAAGATTCTCCAAAATTAGTTAGTTACATCCTATACGTGCTATAGTAAACAGAAGATTTATTTTTATTAAGCAATGATGGCATTCCTTAGTTTAATGGGACAACATAGACAATTTGGTGGAGTTGCAGTAGTTAGATTTAATTCTTGCATACTGGATATCATCCATCTTTCAGTCCGCTCATCCTGGACCTAAGAAAATCAGAAGGCAATAAAATTACTTGTGCCTGAATTCTCATCTCTTCCTCTCAACCCTCTGGCTCTTGCAGCTCATGTTCAGTCTTCTGCCTTTAGGGGTGTGCACTGAAAAATGTTCATTTCATTGTGTTTGTCATGATACTTTCATGTTTTGTTATAAAAGTTGTCCAGGTTAGGTTGTCATGTCATCAATAGCACATGCTATTCTTCAGTTGCCCACTCTACTCTTAAGTAATACACACTATTCTTCAATTGTGGGTGCTACTGACAACATGACAAAACAACATTTTGGCTTTTTTCTAATGGTTTGTTTTTAAAACAGCATGAAATAATATAGGAAATGTTGTCATTGCCTGTATCTTTTCAAATGAATGTGCATCTCTACTGGCCTGCAAACTGCCTTTATCTTAGGAGTAGTTTGGCTATGATGGCCCAGCTTCTTCCCGCTTTTTGGTTTACTCTGCCCATCATCTTCCTCCTATGGACTGGGCCCTTCTTCACCTTGGGTTTGAAAAAAGAAAGGGATACATGGTACCCAAGGCATGCATGGTTGCCCTACCATTAGCATGGGAATGTGAATGGTTTACCAAAGCAGATGGCCAGGATATCTGTTTGGTTGTATTCTGTAATGACTGCCCAAAGTAGCTCTGTGGACACTACATGGTCTCACTGCAGTTGTTCCCACAAATCCTTCATGCTTGGCCCTCTACCTGTCACAGCCTCCCAACAAAAGTAAGATACCAACTCTGTCCTTTTACAATGCCCTTCCAATCTAGTTTGAGGGTGGTCTTAGGACATCAGCTTAACACTACCTGAAGACAGCCACACTGGCGAGGCTGGCCTTAACTCCTTCACAAAGAGGGGGGAAACCATTGCTGCAAGGCCTGTGAGACTATAACAAGGAATGGCAGGAGAAGCCACCTAGGAGAGAAAGTTATTGACAAGTACTTACCTTCTCAAGCAATTGAGTATGAGGTGTCCAGTTTAAGAGACAAATTCTTCTTTGGCACTGGAAGTCACTTAGCTTGCCATAAATGGTTATAAATATTCAGGTCATCCACACTGAAAGACATGATCTTGGCTGGGATCACATTGAACTATTTTCTGAGCTATATTTGTAAAGCTTGTCAATCATTTTCTCAGTGATGCTCTTTGTCCCTGTTCCTGTTAGTTTGTAGAGGCCTGCAAAAGTGGCATCATCCATGGTGGAGAGAGCTTTGAATTCTATCTATTCGTTTTACCTAGCTTGAGAGCCTCTCTCTCTCTCTCTCTCTTGCTGCCTTGAGTGTGTCCTTCTATTTGTTATGGAGGTCTTCACAGTCTCTGTTGTAGTATATGGCATTTATCTTCTGACATCTTTCTTATGATAGGAAATAGCCTTTATTGAAGTGTTCCATAAAGAATTTTGTTATTGCTTGATTATTTCCTTTACCATGAGCTCCACCTCTCCAGGGACAAAGTTTGCATTCCACAGCAATATGCCATGTTTTAAGTCATGTTTCATGTACATGTTAGTGAGTGTGCCTAAGCTCATAAAACAGGCATGTACACACCCCACTTGGGTGCTATGTAGGCACACATGGGTCGGTCAAATAATTCTCAGTTTTTAAGCATGACTGGTTATAAATCTTTGGTGCAGGACACCTGACAGAGCCTACGGAACGCAGTTGTAAGTGAGTATGTATTTGCCCTTTCCTCCTCTGCTCCTAGTTGCCTGCTTACTGTCAGGTGTCAGCACCGGTTTAAATGCCACTTTGCTTGCCAGTAGGCTATTTTTGGACTTGTTCAGAAAGTCTGTTTACCTTTGAGTGAGAAGATTACTGGGGTTTCCTGTGCATCCTTAGGATTTATCCATTACTACAATACATAGCTCTAGCCTAAGAATCAGTGAGCCCTAAACAACTATGAACAATGAAGAAGGAGCTTTCTGAGTAGATTAGGAACAATAATCCTTCTACTGTCTTGGTTGTGGAACTCTATCTTTCTGCTATCTATCAATCATAAGTCAATGCTACGGTTATTATATTTCTGAACAGTTTTAATTTGGAACTAATGCCAGCCACATCCTCCCATGATGGAATTGCCAGATCCTGCAGCCCTTCCCTGAGGCTTTGTCTAGCATAACTGCTAGAGTGTAGGAGTAGCTCAACAGTCAGAGCGGCATAATGAAAACCAGGGAAGCTAAGTTTGAATCCTGTTACTGTTCTTCTTTTAGCCCTCCCCTCTGGAGACTAGAAAATACCTATTGTACCTGAATGTAACTCACCTTGAGCTAACAATGAGAAAGTGTAAGCTAAATCCCAGATGTCTTCCCTTCCCCTAACCTACAGTAAAGGCAAATGATGTGACCATCTGGATATCAGACCCTCTGCTAATGACTCCACATGCCATATATGATAATAGTACAGAAAAGCAGGCAATTCTCCAAGGTTAGCCAAAGAGCCTTCCTCCTGTTTCACCATTTCCAATATTCTTAACAAAGCTGTAGAAATCCACAAAGCTCGACAATGGCGGAAGCTTCAGTGTGCATGTACCAATAGGCAGGTTTTGTTGTGTCTTGTTACTCTTATCTTAAGGTAATGTAAAATATGACCTCTCTGTGTTCTTACCACACTTACTTGTGGTCTTTTACCTTTTGGGTGTCTCTGTACAAATGGTGGGAGTCTGTCTTTGCTGTCTGTAGGCCTCATCGGCACTATTATATGGAGCATGATTGTTTCATGCAGTGGAACTTTCTGAACTGAAGGCCTTTTCCAAGCAGACACCTGACCTATTGCTGTGTACTCTAAACAGTCGCTGCCTCCTAGCACTAATAACTGGGGTAACAGCTTGTCCTTTTCCTACGATCTGCAGTCTTTGAGCATTGTTTGCCACATGGCTAGTTCCACCCTCCCCCACTGCATGAAGGAGCTGGTAGTATATATTTTTCCCTGCTATTCTTTAACACAGAGTTCACCCGCAAGCATAGATTTCACACTACATCCGTGTGAGTGGTATTTGGCCAGAAGTCAAGTATAAGTGCTCTTTTGCAATATGCTTGCATACCATCTAACCAACTTCTATAGCCTGCAGGATTGCCATTGCTTTTGGGAGGAAGGGATGTTTGGAGGTCATTTGACATGATTAAATTTTATTATATGAGAGTAGTTTGCAAAAACTGTGAGTTTGTTGTAACCAGTGTCTATGCCTTGTAATGTATTTATTTAACAACTTTTATTTTTGCTTGTATACTGCTTTATCTGGAAGCCAAAGCAGTTTACAATTAACATGAATGTGCATGAAATTACAGAAAACATAAATTAGGGTGTTAATACAACCAACTATCTACATTTGTCAAGTTGAAAGCATTAGTGAGAGAAGAGTGAGAAGGGGCAAATAACTTGAGGTATGATTGTTGCTTGAGGTACGATTAGTTGCAAGACATTCATAATTGCCATACTAGGTGTTATCTCCAAAGTATTCCAATAATAGGTGAGTCTTTAGCTTCCTGCAGAATTTGGTTATGAGGTCTAAGGATCTGAGCCCTTCAGGGAAAGAGTTCTAGAATGAAGGAGCATAAGGGGAGAATGCACATTTACAAGTGGTCTGTTGGCTGCTCACCTTAAAGATAGGGATGTTGAGGAGGTTCATGCGGTTCAGCCTTCATATTCGGTTGTCCAGAACCTTTTGTATTAGGGTTTGCATACTTTCTGCTGAGAGGTTTTGAAGAGTCTTGAAGATATTTAGTATCACCTTGCCTTTTATCATGCATGCAGCGGTATTCTGGACCATCTGTAGAGGGTGTAGTGTATGCTTTGGGGTTCTTTGATATATTGTATTACAGTAGTCTAGGCACAGAGTTACTAATGCCTAGCATACTGTCCTAAAGAAACTAGGGTTAAGAAGTGGACAGAGATTTTTCAGGGTATCTATCTTGTGGTATGTAACTTTGGTGGTCTTCTTGATGTGTGATTGTAGATTGAAATTTTGATCCAGGGTTATTCTTAGGTATCTGTCTTCTGGTTTGACTTTCTTTATGGGTTAGATGTGGATTGGAGCTGCTGCTGCTGCTATAGAAAAGAGTTTCTTTGTGCATATACTTGACAAACAGCTATCTGGTGCTGCTTTGGTGCAAATACTGTATGCCCCGGACAACCTTCTAGCAATCAACATCACAACTATAACCAGATGCCTTGAAGATATGAACACTCGGTTCACAGCCAATAATATGACGGTCAACTACGATAAAACTGAGGCAATGTTCATCAGCAGGAACACCACCTTCACTCCACCACAAACCATCAGATTTTAGATAAATTATAGTAGTTAAAGAAGAGGTTAAATATCTGGGCATCGCAATGGACAGAGCACTAAACATGAAATCCCACATCACAAAAACCGCAAACAAGGCCTATCAACGCTCCACCAGGATCACTTCCGCACAGTATGCCAAGCTCTCATCATACCTCTGCTTGACTATGGAAACTCCTTATATCAGGGCCTCCCTCAACAAACCATACACCTACTCCAAATGGTGCAAAACACTGTGGCACGCATCATTACTGACACTCCATGGTCTGAGCACATCACCCCAGTCTTACAGCAACTACACTGGCTATCCATGATGGCCAGAGCAAAATTCAAAATAATCCTAATCATGTTTAAAGTCATCCACCAGCTCTCAGCAGAGGCACTCCAATACATCATAACGAAGGATACCTGCAACAGACCGAGAAGAGCCAATAGAGACAACTTGATAGGCACACCTGCAGGATTCCACAAGACTAAACAAACAACTTCAAAAAGAGCTCCCTCCTTACTAGCACCCACACTGGAATTCCCTCCCAACAAGCCTGAGAGCATTAGATGACCTAATAGAATTCTGAAAGGAGCTCAAAACTTATCTATTTATTGAAACTTATCAGCAGACAAAATTCGGTCCCCATCCAAACGGTAATGCATCTACTGCAGACCCAAATGGTAATGCATCTACTGCAGATAACTGATACACACTCATCCCAAATAGGCATAAAGGATAATGACATAACACCAACTCAATACCCACTCACCCCAAACACTCACCTAATCAAACATAATATAATGTTGTTAATTACCTCGTACTGTCTAAATGTTACCCTTATGATAAATGTAACCCTCCAATTGTACTGTCTTGATGTTGTTAAGTTCCCCTATGTTAAATGTAACCCTCTAATTGTGACGTGACCACTTTGATTGTAGGATAAGGTGGTATACAAATCAGTTTCAATAAATAAATAAATAAATCAATACCTGCAGATATAGTCAGCATTCAGTATGATTGTTTCAAAAGGGCATTGCAGAACCCTATTAACAGCAAGAGAGACACTAGAGGGCATGTAGCCAAGAGGCTTTCCCTTATTCTTTAAACCCACTTCTTCAAGGCCCTCAGCACAAATTTGTGTGGAATATCCCTGAAGTCTCCTTGAAGGAGAGGTCTAGCATGAGGGGGATCTATTTCAAAAGGGACAAACTGAAGAAGCATAGGGAATTATCCTTCTGCTCTTCAAGATATGTGATCTAACTCCTACTGGGGCTGCTTTGTGTCAAAGTTGAAAAATACATAACAACTGCCATATTAAAAATAAAAGATATATTGGTTTTACAGTGCTTTAAAGAGCAGGAAATAAGGGAGTGTGAACCATCAGGTAAACATCGATCATATGTTTTACTCTTTCAAATAGTAGAAAGACTAGGATATGTGTAATGAAGCTACAACATAGCACATTTAAGAATAATCATCGAAAATACGCATAATCAAACTCTGGAATTTGTTGCTGGAATATATAGTAAAAGCGGTTCATGTAGCTGGGTTTAAAAGAGGTTTGGGCAAGCTCCTGAAGGAAAAATCCATAAACCATTATTAAAGAGGACTTCAGAGATCCACTGCTTACCTCCTGTCTAACCTTTGGGAATCTGACAGGCACTTTTGACCTTGATTGGTCACTATTGGAAACAAGATACTGACCTTGATTGACTTTTGGTCTGACTAAGTATGGCATGTCTTATGTTCGTAGGTCTGAGGGATTAAAACATGGAAAAATCAAAAATATTCTAGGGAGAGAAGGAAGAGAAGTCCAAGGAGGTGTAAGTATTTTTAAGGAAAGTGGGGTGTGAACATAAAAAGAAAGCCTTCATGTTCAAGAGTTGATGCTATGAACTCTCAGATCCAGCATCTGCTGTTGAGCATGAAAGATCCTCTGCATGCCCTTCTCCTGTCCCAGAGACTTCTTCCTTTAGTATATTAACCTGTGTCCTATATATTCCAGTCAATGCACCATCTCCACTGGGCCTCTGGAGAATTGCTGAAATTCGTCCCAGAACACCAGTATTAAATGGTTCAGTGGAAGTGTTTGGGACAGCAAAGCACAGGTTTCTCAACTAGAAGACCACTCCCAGGGCTGTTGCAAGGAGATGAGGCACCCTAATCAGACCCCAATTGCCACTGCTTTTGCCCCTTTCCAGGATCTACAGCAGTAGCAATGACCTAAAACAGCCTCATGGTGCTTACTTCAAAACTTCAGTGCTGTAAGACTGTTTGTTTCCAGCCCCACCGATGACAACTTCCTGTTTGTATGGGAGCAGAAGTCGCTCAACAGCACTGAACTTTTAAGTTAAGTGCCGTGAGGCTGATTGAAGCCATTGCCACTGTCATTGTAGGTCCCACAGAGGAGCGACAGCAACAGCACGGAGGCTCTGGGAGAGCCAGAACTCTAGGCAACCGCTTAGTTTGCATAATGGTCAGGCCAGCACTGGCCACTCCTGGCTCCCATCATCTTCTGGTAGCAAACTGGACGGAGACCTTATGACATAGAAAAAGAGGGCAATGAAACTGGGGAGGGAGTGGAGGCCTGGTAGCTTCTGCCTTTGATTGAGGGGGGCTGCCTACCCAGCAGGTTATGTAGCTGCTGCAACTGTGGGGGGTGCTGGGCCAAGTCCTGCTGCTGCCATTCCTTTGGCGTCAGATGAAGGAACAGCCTGCTGTCCACCTGTGAAAATAGGACAAAATCTTAGTTGTCTAGGACTCCTCCTTTAGGGTTAAATGATTCCTTAGGAACAGAAAATGACCAGAGAAGGCATTTAGCTTAGATTAATTACTTTAATGTGATTTGATAAACTGCATCTATAAGCATATCAAGGCAGTTTACTATAAATTGATTCTTTAAAAACGGAAAAGAAAACATAAACCTAACAACTTTGAATGAGGTCACTTTACATGCAGAGATGTATGTGTATGAGGGAGGTGTTTTCACAAGACTCCACTGTGAAATGGGCAAGGTAAGGGGAGCGATTTTGGAAGCTAGCATTGATTCTTTAGTTGCAGTAGCAACTCTGAGAAGTGGCCAGGAACTCTTTAAAGAATGGAAGGTGTGTTAGAAGCTGTAGTCATGGAAAGATCAATTTGAATGGATGCTTTCTGAGTAGCCTTAACCAGGGCTGAGGTATTAAAATGCCTGAGGGATGTTGTCAGTGCTGTGGGAGCCCTTGTTTTGTGCCTTTAGACAGCTGTCAAGGAATTGTGATTCCTATAAGCTGACTTTGAGTTTGGCCTATAGATGTTACCATTTTCAGCGTTATGTCAAGATGGTCATTGCAAGGGAATTTCAAGAATTATACAGAGCTTGTTATGCAAATTGGTTCCCTGTGGTTGATGTTCTTACCTCTCTCCCACCACAATTTTTCCTGATCCCCCCCCCCCCCCCCGAAGTCAGGCTTTGTATCCTCAATCTATAGAGGGAGACAGAGAGAGAGAGATTGCTCTGACTTATCTGGCATGCATACCTTAGACCCCTAAGATGTTTATTTATTTATTTATTTTGCAATGTTTCTATACCGCTTTTCTTACATTCAAAGTGATTTACAATGAACGATAAACAAGGAACTTTACATGGAACACGAGTAATAAACTTTGAATTAAAGGGGTCATTAACAATGTTGGTTACATGGTAGTTTTGTTTCAGATTGTGAGAAATGTCATTGTATGATTGGGAGTTTAAGATGTTGGATTCAGTATAAGGTAGGTATAGTCAACAGGGAGGAGTGAATTGGGTCATATTTTACTGTGGTGCGTTTTGCAGGGTGGTTCTGTTTTTGTTCCATAGTAGTCCAAAAAGACGTTTGTTTTTCAGGCATTTCGGAAGTCCCATAGGTCATTGGTTGTTCTTATGCTTTCCGAGACTGTGTTCCAGAGTGATGGGACATAAATTGAAAAGGCTCTGTGACAGGTTGTCTGCTTTACTTTGGTTTTATTCTTGGGTATTATTAATAGGTTTTTATTGCTTTTCCTTTTTGTTCTGTTTTTGGGGTCTTTGGTAATGAGAGTTTGTAGTATTGGTGGGAACAGTTGGTGGAGGATTTTAAAGATAGTGAGTAGGGCTTTGTGTGTGTGTATGTATATGTATATATATATATATATATATATATATATGATATGCCATACTGGGTCAGAACAAGATGGCCAATCTAGGTCACAAATACCTAGCAGTTTCCTCAAAAGACACAGGATCTACAATGCTTGTAATGGGGCAAGCAGTGGATATCCCTGGTCCCCTTTAATAATGGTTGATGGACTTTTCCTCCAGAAACGTGTCCAAACCTTTTTTAAACCCGGATACACTAACAGCTTTTATTACATCCTCAGGGAACAAATTCCAGAGTTTGATTACACATTGAGTGAAAAATATATTTTCTCTTATTAGTCTTAAATAGGGTACCCTGTAGCTTCACTATATGTCCCCTAGTTTTTCTATATTTTGATGGCATAAACAATTGATCTATGTTTACCCGTTCCACTCCATTCATTAATTTATAGACCTCTATCATATCTCCCATCAGCAGTCTCTTTTCCAGGTTGAAGAGCCCTAAACTGTTTAGCCTCTCTTCATAGGGGTATACTTCTATCCCCTTTACCATTTTGGTGGCTCTTCTCTGTACCTTTTCTAATAATGCTATTATCCTTTTTAAGATACGGCAAACAAAATTTCACACAATATTCAAAGTGCGGTCGCACCATAGAAAGATAGAGGTATGATAATATCCTTTGTGTTATTCTCCATTCCTTTCCTTATGATCAAGAGAGCAAATAGAATGCTAAGTATCATAAGGAAAGGAATGGAGAATAACACAAAGGATATTATCATACCTCTATCTTTCTATGGTGCGACCGCACCTTGAATATTGTGTGAAATTTTGTTTGCCGTTTCTTAAAAAGGATAATAGCATTATTAGAAAAGGTACAGAGAAGAGCCACCAAAATGGTAAAGGGGATAGAAGTATACCCCTATGAAGAGAGGCTAAACAGTTTAGGGCTCTTCAACCTGGAAAAGAGACTGCACACTGGGCCAAGGGTTTCAACATGTTATCCATGATGACGCCTAAATCTTTTTCCTGGGTGGTGTTCCTAATGTGGAACCTTCCATCGTGTAACCATAGTTTGGGTTGTTCTTTCCTAGGTGCATAACTTTGCCCTTGTCCACATTAAATTTAATCTGCCATTTGGATGTCCAGTCTTCTAATTTATCAAGGTCTTCTTGCAATTTTTCACAATCCTCATGGGTTTGAATAATTTTGTGTCATCTGCAAATTTGATTACCTCACTCGTTATTCCCATTTCCAGGTAATTTACGAATATGTTAAAAAAAAACAGCGGACCCAGCACAGATCCCTGTGGTACTCCACTATTCACTTTTCTCCATTGGGAAAATTGGTCATTTAGCCCTACCCTCTGCTTTCTATCTTTTAAGCAGTTCCTGATCCACAATAGTGCACTGCCTCCTATCCCATGTCTTTTTAATTTTGCCAAAAGTCTCTCATAAGAGACCTTATCAAAGGTTTTCTGAAGATCCAGATACACTATATCAACCGACTCACCTTTGTCTACCTGTTTATTCACACCTTCAAAAAACATAACAGATTAGTAAGACAAGACTTTCCTTGGCTAAAGCCTTGTTGGCTGTCTCCCATTAAGCCATGACTATCTAGATGTTCAGTAATTTTGTTCTTTATAATGATTTCTACCATTTTTCCTGGTACTGATGTCAGGCTCACTGGTCTGTTGTTTCCCGGATCACCCCTGGAATCCTTTTTAAAAATTGGTGTTACATTGGCCATCCTCCAATCTTCAGTTATTACAGTTGATTTTAATGATAATTCACAGATTACTAGTAGGAGGTCTGCAATCTCATATTTCAGTTTTTTCAACACCCTTGGATGTATACCATCTGGTCCAGGTGATTTGCTACTCTTCAGTTTATCAAATAGCTATAATACATCTTCCCGGAGCATTACTATTTCTTTCAGTTCTTCTGTGGCATCACCTCTAAATACCATTTCAGTCATGAGTAAATCCCTACATCCTCCTCAGTAAAAACTAAAGCAAAGTGTTCATTCAGTCTCTTAGGTATGGCCTTGTCCCCTCTTAGTGTCCCTTTTACCTCTCTATCAGCTAATGGTCCAACTGACTTGTCACAGGGTTTTTTTTTTAGCTATGAATGTACTATGCTATGAATGTACCTGTGAGGGTATGGCCTTATTAACATGTGTGGCTCTTAGCGAAGTGCTTTGAGTGTACATTTGGTTTCTTTGGGCAACTAAAATTCAAAGTGTGTGCAAATTGATGGTATGCACATATACCTACAAATTAACACATGTACAATCAATTACATGCCTTTTTAAGTTCTTACACACATACAGTGCATGCCTAAAAAAACTGAATAGGCCAAGAAACATGACAAAAGTACCCAGAAATCAGGAAAATGTGTTTAATTGAGCAAAAATCAAACTTTTTTTTGCCTGAGCACATCACTAGTGGCTCTTGCACACTCTAATTTCAGTGAGTGACTTGACCATGTCAAACAGCAGAATGTCCCTGACAAATCCAATTAGCATCTTATCATCCTTTCCTTGCAAATACTAATATCCTTAGATTTTATTTATTTATTTATTTATTTATTACAGGCTCTTATATACCGCTCTATTCAGAATCAGCGCGGTTCACAATATAACAACATACCATAACAACAAACTGTTAGGTTTTACAGAGAACAAGGTCAGAGAACTTGGATAAAACATGGGACGTCATTACTGCAACTATTTACAAGAGTATTTACAAGAGTATTTACAAGTATACATAACCGGATTTGTTCTTAGTTTGGGTAGTGAATAAGATTGGTTAGTTGGTCAAGTAATATTGGGGGAAGAGGTGGGATTTGAGTGCCTTTCTGAAAAGGGATAGATCAGTGATAGCACGAATCTCTGGGGGTAGAGCGTTCCAGTACTTAGGGGCATAGAATCTGAAGGCCCTGTTAGATGTCACTGATAGGCATTTTGTCGCTGCTTTTGGGATGATTAGAGTATTTGTTGATATCGTTCTCCTGGATCTGTTGGGTGGGACGGTCTGAATGAGGTCTATTAGCGAGGAGGAGGTGATGCTTTTAGTGGCCTTGAATGTTAGTAGTAATGTTTTGAATAATATTCTGCCATGTATGGGGAGCCAGTGGAGTTGCTCTAGGATGGGTGTTATATGGTCCCTTCTTGATGCTCCGTAGAGGACTCTGGCAGCGGTATTCATGGCGAGTTGCAAAGGGTTTAATGTGGAGTGTGGGAGGCCTTGGAGAATGGCATTGGCATAGTCAAGGTGTGGTAAGGTTAAGGCTTGAAATATAGTTCTGAAGTCATCAGGATCAAGCAGGGGGCGAAAATGTCGAAGAGTCCGGATCTTGAGGTAGATTGCTCTGACTACGTTGGTTATGTGTAGTTTCAGATCCATGCGTTGGTCAAAAGTGACTCCAAGGTAGCGAATGGAAGGTTTTGATTGGAGCTCAGCTTCTTTCACCTTTATATGGGATGGGGGGGTGAAAAGTGGGTCCCTGGTGATGAAGAGAACCTCGGTCTTTTTGTGTTGAATTCGGAGGTTCTGGGATTGAAGCCATTCAGATACTGCATCAAAACATTTAGCTAGCGGGGAAAGGTCCATATGAACTGTGGAGAAAGGCATATATAGGAGGATGTCATCTGCGTATATCAAGCATTCAACATTGAAGGACCTGATGATATTGCAAACCGGTTGTATGTATATATTGAAAAAGAGTGAGGATAGGGATGATCCTTGTGGTACGCCTTGCTTTTGGTGGTAAGGTGTGGATGTTGTGGTCCCTGAGGTAACGTACTGCCATCTCTGATCAAGGTATGACTTGCACCACTCCAGGGCAGTGTTATTGATGCCTTTTTCTTTTAGTCGCCCTATTAGCAGATCGTGATGTACAGAGTCAAAAGCCGCAGCAATGTCTAAGAAGATGAGAGCAAAGCCTTGGCGGATGTTATCAATGCCTGTGATGATGTTGTTGCAGAGAGTGGTGAGGAGGGTTTCAACGCCGTGGAACTCTCTGAAGCCATGTTGGCAGTGGTCCAGGGGGGAGACGGTGTCAATGTGGTCCTGTAACTGTCTTTGAGCTTCCTTTTCAATTATTTTCGCTAGTAGGGGTATGCTAGCTATGGGTCTATAAGATTCAACCTTTTGTGGGTCGAGTTTGTGGTTTTTCAAGAGGGGTCTTATGGATGTTCTCTTGAGGGCTGGTGGGAAGGAGCCGGTTGTAAAGGATAAGTTCATCATTTTAGTGATGATGGGGCTGAGATCTTGGCGTAGTTCCTTTATCCAGTGGGCTGGGCAAGGGTCAGTTTGTGCAGTAGACGTGTTAAGAGCAGCGATGGTGTCTTCAACATGTTTTCTGGATGGTGTGGAGAACATGGATAGGTTTGATATGCATATGGTGACTTGAGAGGAGATTGTTGCAATGTTGTTGGTTTGAAGCAACTTGGATTGCAGGAAATCGGCGAATGCTTGGGGATGGATGGGTTCAGGATGTTTTGGTGAAGGTTCTTTAGATAAGGTTTTGACTAAGTTGAAGAGATCGCGTGGTTTATTTAGTGATCTTTTCAGCGTATCGGTATGGAATTGTTTCATCTTGGCCATGACTGACTCCCTGTGCACAGATAGATGTGCTTTATAGGCTGCTTGGTCTTCTGAGGAGTGTGAGCGACGCCATCGTTTCTCCAGTTTTCTTAAGTGTGTGAGGGAGGCTCGTAGGTCAGGGGAGAACCAAGGAGAAGATACATGCAGAGTCCTTCTACCTTCAACTGTAATCCTTCCATGCTCCCGTGATCTTGAATCAGTCATGGCTAAGGCACCGGCAATATGCCAAAGGCATAATTTGCCCACCTGCTAGATGGCTGCTTATGCAGGATATGTGTTTCAGCAGGACCCTTACTACATAGCAGTTTCGTTCTAGAAAAGCTCTATGTCCTGCCAGATCTAAGCCTACACTATGGCATCCCTTCATCAACTCTTACTGCTCTCATTGTCAATTTCTCCAAATGGGTAAGTTTTATGCTAACATGACAGCAATGAGCCTCACTCCTAACACTTTCCTGATGGGAGTCTGTTGATCATTTATTTTCAATGCTTATGTACTGCAGATCTTAAGCATACTCTGTAGCATTCCGTAAAATCTATGAAAAAATTATAAAACATAAAGACACATACATGAACAGCCCCATCATAACTTTTAAGAAATCATTTTTCTTTCTAGATTTTTATATCCAACCCATTAAAAGCAACAAATCAATATTTCCAAAACAAAATCATCGGCACCTTATATTCACTAAAAACTTGATGAAAATAATAAGCTTTCAACTTTTCGAAATCGAGAACATTGCTAAGCAATCTTAAGTCAACGTTCAACTGGCTCCTTTCTTGTGACACCATAAAAAACAACATGCAATTCAAAAGACAACCCCCATGCATTAAGGATGATCTTAAACTTCAAGGAGGGCTATAAAGTTCCTGAGAAACTGATCTTGACAGTTGAAAACATAATTTCAAAACTCACAAAAAATAAGAAAAAACCTCCATCCTCCTAAACTAAACATGAAATTCTAAAAACAGAAAATACAATGTCTGCATAGATATGTTCATGTAAATGTCTAAAATCAGATGTGTTGCTGCTTTCTATATTGATTATTTATTTTCTGGGGCTGGGCCTATGGCCTTGTCAATAAACCTCCTGGTTCCTCCAAATGATAGACTAGGGGGGAGCTGCTCCTGTCAACCCATCATTATTTGGGCCAGTAAGAATTCTGGGAGCCTTTTTCCAGATGTTCTTGTGTCTGCAACATCAGCATACATGTTGTATAAAAGGATGCATGGATGTTTTTCTGTGCACTTTGTATACACAGACATTTTTGACAATAGGTGTGTACTTCAGAGAGTAGAGATGCACAAATTTTATAAACTGTGCAGCCCCTTCCAAACAGTCTATGAAATACCATTTCATATTTAAGCACCCTTTTTTCTCAACTCACACATCCTCCTGCCCAACCTATCTAAAATCACTCTGTTAATATACAATAAAGACTCTACTGTCAGTTAATAGGAAATTCTCATTAAAATAGGGCAAGATGATTATTTAACAGAAAATGTTGCATGCTGGGCTGAAATGGCTTTTAAATGCAATCTGCATAGTTTGATCTAATTAATGTTGAATATAGCCTTGAAATTGGAAATGGTTTATGTTAACAAGCTTTTATTCTGAATTCATTAAGTTTTATTTATCAGTATATATTCAGAGCTCAAAAAGCAACAATCAACTCATAGCAAGATTATGCACAATTGATTTGTCTTAAACATATAAAATGATACAAGGGTCTCCTACTTTTCTTAGTTAAGAAATATACAATTCTGACAGCATCATATGAAAAATGTCACTACAGCCTGGCAGTTCTTCAATCCCATTAGAAGCTTACATGGTAGATTCTATATATTTTGAGAAAAGAACTCAAGGAGATTAAAGGCCTCATGTTCTAAAGTGCAAAATGCCCTTATTTAGCATCCTGACTCCTAATAGTGCCACCGCAAAATTAATGCTAGGAGTCATGGGGACCATTTTGTAACCCGGGGCCAGCTGAAATGGGGATCGCTCCTGTGCTCACTAGACCCCACCTTTGTAAGACCTGGGGAGGGGATTGAGGGCAAGGAAGGTCTTACCCGAGGCATTTTCTCCAAATGGGTTAATTTTCTGGATACCATGACAGTCATGCACCTCCCTTCTAAGCCAGGACATGTGGAGTATGATCTTAGTCTCTCAAATTTACTGCTAATGCTCAGTGCAATACTTGCATCGTACCAAAGAGAGCTTCCTTCTGGAGTTTGTAAGATGTAAGAGGTATAGGTAGTTTACCAAGTTGTGGCTGGAAATTCTTCTTTATGAAGGCTGTTGCTCCCAGTACAACAGGAAAGATTTCTGTTTCTTTCTGCCACATTTTCTTTGTCTGACTGTATTTCTTGGTACTTCAGGATCTTCTGCCTCTCCACGTGATGCATAGAATAATCACTTGGTCCTGATACTACTATTATCAATGCTGTTCTGGTATTCTTCTCTACCACTATATCATGTTTCCTGGCATCCAGTTTCTTATCCATTGGAATGGGAATGTTCCAGGTGATCATAACCTCTTCGTTCTCTGTTATTCTCTTAGGGTTATGATCCCAGTGCTTTTCAGGACAGTGATGTAGTGTTTAAGAGTTTCCAGTGAAGGAGGCACACTACTTTGTTGTGCCTTTCTGTATAGAAATTTTCCGCATTCAGAACTTCATAGCCTGCTATAAGGAGAGTCACTGTTTCCAGCTTTTTCTTACAGAATTTAGTGTTCACCTCAAGGTGAACTGAAAGGATTTAATTAATCTGTTAGTATATACATGTAAACCGCTCTGATGCGTAAGTAAAGGGCGGTATATCAAATGCCTAAACCATAAACCATGTCTGTTTTGCCAGTTTTTTCAATGCTCATCATAAACCAGGTTTTCTGTGTGGGCCATAGAGTGTTTCTTCATGCCAATGGGGGGGAGTTGGATGCCTTGAGGTTGGGTGGGGAAGGGTTGGTTGAAAGCCTTGGGGGGGGGGGGGGAAACAAATCCCTTGGGGGTTAGGATGAATTGGATACCTCAAAGAGAGTTTTCTGGGGCCTTGACCTTTACATCTACTCCTTCAAACACTTATTTGTGCCTTGGGGCATCTGTAATGTCAACATTTAGATTTTTCCATATCAATATGGATTTTCCTTGTAAAATGGGTAATCTACATCAATAATTTAAGCCCGCCAAACCAGTGACTCTCCATTCTCTAACCATGACTCCTTGTAAAATAAACAGAGTGTGCATCACCACATGTAAATAGCCCCAAATCACATTTACACATGTATGCCAATATACACATGTAAATTTTACTATTTATTTGTAGGGATGCTTCTAAAATAACTATCATAGTCTAGTGTTTTGGGTTAAATGTAACACCCAAGAATAACAAAATAGCTAGCATATGAGAATTTAAAGGAGTAAAACATATGCTTTTCCATTTTCTCAAATGTATTTTACTTTTATTAAGCTATTTATTATATAAATGTTAATTCAAAGCACATTTCAAGGTCTCTCAATTTTTTCTTTATTCTTATAATATCTTCTAATACAATGTATACATTTATTTATTGTATGATTTATAAAGTAAAACAGAAGATGGTATTAATAAATAAGAAAATCAGTAAAAAAAAAAAAAAGGCAATAAACCATGGGGGACTTTTAATGAAGGAAGCTATGGTGTCGCACCTACCATGCCAATTACACCAAAACCATGGGTTAACGTGGAACTCTATGCTCTAATGCAGCATATAAATAGCACAGGTACACTTAACTCCACCTACTGAAGTGGCATTAGGTTAACCCGTGCTAATTGCAAAAGTCACAATTAGCATATGGTGTTTAGTTATCACCACACCCACTCTCCACCCTTAAGCTGCATCCTTACTACCCCATCCTGTGATTCACAGCATGGAAATTTGTCCACGCTATCATGGTCTCACACTAGCTGTCAATACATGTCCCAGTGCACCTTCAACAAGTGCCCAGACTTGTGCCACGTGCTCACAGCTAGCACCCTTTAGAAAAAGACTCTATAAAGATTGTATATAAAATCCACAACACAGAAGGGGTTTGAGCATAAGAAAACAAAAAGACAACCCTCTCAAATATAATCAATAGCAATTTGTCTTTATTTACCACTTTTACCACCCCCGCATAATTCCACTCCAACCAAATCGAGTCATAAAATCAGGAGCCGTGGATTGTCTCTTGGATTGGGGGGGGGGGGGCAAGCTTTGCCATAAATCCTCCCCCAGCTCTACCCTAACTCTGCCCCCTAGCCCGCACGACCTTCCCCCTCCTTTTCTGCTCACAGGGATCCCATCTTCCACAGGCAGAAGAGAAATGAATGGTTGCAATCACAGCAGACGTCTGTCTGCACTCAGGAAATTGGATCCCCATGGGAAGGATGGAAAGTCACTGTGATTGTGGCAAAGACTTCTATCTGCCTGTGGGAGATCCCCATGGAAAGAGTCTTTGCCGCGATTGGAGTGCTGTTCCCCTCCTGCCTGCAGGGATCTGATATCCCACAGGCAGACAGGAGCCTGCCACAATCGTAGCTGCTCGCTGTGGGCAAATTTTTGGTGGGGCCAGGACCCATGTGGCCCGCACATTCTGATGCCCCTGCATAAAAGATATGTGTTCCTCCACAGATTCAGCAAACACTTACAAGGACCTTTAAGAAAAGGATAGCACCAATTTTTTCCACTTTTAAGCTGTAAAAACAACTGCTTCTTATGCTGTGTGAACCTAGCTACAGTATACTAGGGAACAGACTAACCTGACCACAAAACAGAGAATTCCTATTCCTAAAGAAACTTTTTATTAGTCTTATATTTATTAGAATTTTTAAACATTCTGACAATACAATATCAGAAAAGAAAAAACAATATTGGATATATCAAGAAATATCAAACATTACATAATCTAAATCAAGTACAGCAGCCCACATCACGGGGAGAAAGAAACAAAACGAAAACAAATTTCTCAAGAAAACAAAGTCAGGTACAACAACCAAGAGTCCCTGACTAACATCTTATTTAACTAGCCTATACGTACCCTCCGAATACAAAACTATTCATCAAGCAAAGAAGAAGAGGAGGAAGAGACCCTCTGTACCTGTTTCTCCTTTTCTAGAAGCCAATTGTCTAAATCAGTGGGAGTAGTAAAAATAAACTTATTTTGGTCCAGCGTGATAATACATTTGCAAGGGTAGCGGAGAAAAAAGGTGGCCCCAATTGTGATTACCCGAGCTTTATTAACAAGAAAAGATTTCCTGCGAAGTTGCGTTGCCCGTGACACATCAGGAAAGATGGAAACTTTCTCACCACAAAACAACAAATCCTTTTTCCGAAAATAAGCCTTAAGAATTAAAATTTTATCTTCCTTGGAGGACAAAGTAATTAACAAGGTGGCCCTTGTGGAAATATTATCCTGAGTGTCCTCTAAAAAGGCAGTTAGATCAAACGCAGCAGGCTCTTCCAAAACAGCTGGGTCATCACTATTGGTACGTAAAACCACCTTAGATGGCAAATAATAACACTTACACATTAATATAGTATCCGCAGTAGGTATTTGTAATATATCCTTCATATATTTTCTAATAAGAATAGACGGAGAGAGCAAAGAAATACAGGGAAAATTTAACAACCGCAAATTTTTTTTAGACCTATGCACATTTTCCAGATTCTCCAATTTTTGAGACAGAACTATGCTATCCCTCACTCTATCAGACTGCCATGACAAAAATGCTTTAACTTGAGTGTCTAGCTGCACATATTTGGAAGACAAGTTCTTTACTTGCAAGTCCACCGATTGGAACTTGCAGTTAACATCTTTTGTGAATTGGCAAAGTAGAGGAACAGTCTCTAATAGGACCCGCTCAGTTCTTTTAACTACTTGCCAAATATCAACCAAAGAAATTGAGGCCCCAGAGGGACTTCCAACCGGAATAGACGGCTCTTTCCAATCAACAGCTTTAGGTAATACTCCGACTTTCGAAGGATCCGAGGACAGAGAAGACACTTCAGTAAACTCCAAAAAACCCGGAGGTAAAGGTGGCGTACGTTCCACCGAACTAAGGCTAGCACCTTCAATAGAGGGGACAGAAGAAACAGTACCTGGTTGTGCAGGAGCCGGTGTCGACACCAAATGTCGATCCATGGGGCCCGAAGTTTTTCTCCGTGGAAACAATCTTTTTCTTTCGCTTTCCTCCTGGCATAATAGACCAATACCACTAGCGAGGGGGCGGAGCCTGATGTCCAGCGGGTAGGACGCTTTGCGTTGAAGCTCCCGAGAGGCCTACTCAGAATCCTGACTTAATACCTATATAAATTTACTATTTCGCTCCGAGCTGACCGGGGCACCTCGGGGGGGATGGCGGCCCATAAACCAGCGCGCTTGGACTTCGGGTCTCCTTCTTCTTCTCACGGAAAACGCTCCAAAACAGAGGTGTCCTCCCCACAGAAGATGGTTCCATTTCGTGAAAACCCCGCAATGCACCTGGAGATTTTGGAGGAAATACGCGGCGTGAAGGAATTGGTGCAGTCCAATGGAGAAGCGCTTCGAGCCATGCGAGAAGACTTTGGAGTGCTCCAGGACCGACTTGAAGGTCTTTCATTACGGCAGGACAATATGGCGGGGGTCCTCGACTCGCACGAGGTGCGCTTGGGCAAACTGGACAAGGCTGAGCGCCAGATACAGAATCTTCAAAAGGAGTTGGAAGATAGCAATAATCGAGCCCGTCGCAACAATGTGAGGCTCCTCGGAATGCCGGAGGGGGTGGAAGCAGGAGATATAAGAGAATTCTTGCTCAAAACTCTTCCCTCCTTGCTGAAGATCACTTTTCACAGAGAACTGGAAATCGATCGAGCACACCGTGTTCCTGCCCGCATGGCGCTCAACCGCACGACCCCCCGGCCTATTATCTTTAGCTTGCTACGATATCAACAAGTGGAACAAATTTTACATGCTGCCCGAACGAATCATCATTTGGAATTTGAAGGTCGTAAGGTCTCCTTCTTTCCTGATTTGGCAAAACCTACCGTTGATCGTCGGAAGAAACTCCTTGCTCTTCGCCCTCGACTTCAACAGCTACAGGCTCGCTTTGGCCTGTTGTATCCAGCGAAGCTCCGAGTGACTCTCCACAACCAGACCAGGACGTTCGAGGATCCTGATATACTATCAACATTTTTGGACTCCAAAGAAGCAGAGCAGATGCGCTAATCCCAAATCTTGGACTCTTATCTGCCGGCTCTGTCCGCCATTTTGAAGGGCCCGATGCGGCGGTCATAGCCCAGCACAGAAATAGCCTGGACTTTCTTTCTTTCTCTGTATGACTTTTGTCTTTGGTCTCCTATCCCTTCATGATGTGTGCCTCGGTCGGATTCGGAGCACGCACAGTCCTACAGGTTATGTGTTTTTTCAATTTCGGCCTTCTCTGGGGTTTCTCCCCGCAGACACATGGTCGCCAGTAATTTTGGGGTTTTGCTTCTCCTCTACCGTACTGCGGTTTTCTTTGTTAATGTGGGGCGCTTCATTGTATTATATTAGCTTATTTTTCCTATGTCATGTGTACAGCCAGATACAGTCAGTTTGAGGGATATAGTGAAATTATGTGTGCTATCATGCTCAGAATTTTAACTTTTCTGAATGGCCTTATGTAAAATCTTATTATTCATCGTCAAAGGCATTACTGGTCCACTCAAAGGAAAGAAAATCCTTAGCTATCTTAGCCACGAGCATGTTGATTTGGTGTTTCTTCAGGAAACGCATTACACTCTGCTGAAACACTGAAACTCAATGCTAGGCCTCACATGGTCGCTGCCTATTCTCCCACCGTTTCCAAATGGTACGGGATAGCCATTCTGGTTAAGAAGTCTTTGCACGCTACTGTACCTGATATTAGCGCTGACATGGAGGGTAGATGGGCCCGTGTACACCTTGAGGTTGGAGATAGTGACTTCACGTGTATTTGCACTATGCCCCGAATGTGGACAACCTTGCTTACTATGCAAGTTTTGCGCAGTTGGCCTCGGCCTCCGCCAATGCTCCATTAATACTTGGTGGCGATTTTACTCAAGTGTTCCCTCAATCTTTTCTTCTCAAACAAGGTGCTCGTTGGTTGGAAGATCCAGTACCGAGCAGACCTGTGTGGCTAGATATAGTAGCGGGCCTTTGCTAACCGATTTCTTTTACCTTACTCCCTGGTATGACTCTCCCATTAGACTCCCACTATCCACCAATGCTTTACGACACTTTAGGTGCCTTTAATACTCTTATGCAACCTTTCGACTCCCGACTCTGGTCAGTGCAACTTCAGCATTGCATTCGGAGCACTAGAGTACTCCCGCCATCGGCACTCTCTGCATAGGGTTGATTGGAGACTTCCGATCTCTCGGTAGTTCACCGGGTGTAGCATCCAATTTTACTAAACCTTATGTAATGCTATCACTAGAGATACCTCTATAGCGCAGAAAGTATGGGAGAGAGAATTGCATGTGACTTTGACCTCGGAGCAATGGAGCCTTATCTGGAGCAGAGGGACACGGGTTCCCGACCCGCCTCACTCACTCAGACCCTCTTCTTTCTAGCCCACCGGTGTTTTTACACTCCTCACAGATTAGACAAATGGAACACTACTCAGGGTAATGGTTGCTGGACACGTCCTGCGGCCATTGGTTTATTGCTTCATGTTATGCATGAATATCCCGCACTACAGTATTACTGGCGTCGGGTCTGGGGTCGTATTTAGTCTATATCGCACTCTCAGGAGTCCCTTTCTTGGAGGATAGTGGGACTTCGCCCAGTTGCGGGGATCCCCTCTCTCCCAAAACTGGCTTATCTCCTTTCGAACTTTATGCTTGGCATTGCTATTTCCCTAATTAAGTAATACTGGGAAATTAGTTCCCATCTGAGCCTCAATGAATGGTGGAATCATGCCTGTCTCTACAGTAAATATGAACAAATACCTCGTCTGTTCGCTTCCTCCGTTCAGACTCCTTCTCATTGGTCTCAATGGAAGATGCTCAATGAATATGTACATTTTGCTAAAAGCTCTCATCTGACTGTCTAACTTTGTATATATCTCTGTCTCATGATCATGCTGTATTGTGGATACTTTTTTGATCGTTTGATGTATAATCACTGTTAATTGGAAGCGCTCACATGCTGATACAAACGGGTAGAGAAGAAGCACCGGGGTGGGGGGTAATGGGTTTACTTTTCCTTATTGTATACTTGTTTTGTCTCTTTTGGTGTGTTGTTTCTTTTGTTTGTTGCAAAATGAAAATAAAAGTTTAAAAAAAAAAAAAATACCACTAGCGAGCTCCAAAGTCGCTCCTAAGGGGCTCCCAAGGGGCGTGACCTGCCCCTTTCGATACGCCCCTTAGGATACGCCCACTGCAGACGCCAACGGCAGACGCCGAAATAACACAAATCACTTTTATCCAGGGGGAAAGGGGAGGAGAAAGCCAAGGGGGCTTTCGGTGACGTCGATGGAGCTGCCCCGAAGAAGCCGGCAAGCTGCACGGACCAGGTGGAATCACCCCCTCCACAGAAGAACAGCAGCGGTAATCTCTCCCCCCTAAAGAAACTTTTAAATACCAAACTTGTATCTAGCTCAGATATTAGTTGCTACAAGGATGTCCCTGCACCTTGTAGAGAGTATTTTGCATGAACTCCAAAAAAGTGGAAATATCTAAGCTGTTCATGGGTACCAAAGTTTCAACTTCACCCTCTTTTACTTGCTTCTCCTGCCTCCCAGATGACATATAATGTGTACAGATGACAAAAAGCCCTTCTCCATGTAGGTGTTTTCAATACACTTCTCACATATATTTTCCAAGTTCTTGTGCAGATTAGAAACTTATTCTCAGGAAGTTAAGAAGTCTCAAATTCCTCCCTCACAGGGTATTTGCCAATATTTCCATTGTATTATGAAAAATCAAGCACTCAGTAATATGGGAGTCACTCATGGCTTGAAGGGCTGAAACTTGATTGCCAAGCAATTCAACCTGCTGTTCTACACTTCTAATCTGGCATCCTGTCCCTCAAGCTTTGCTGCAGTCTTGTGAGAAAGTAACAGTCTGTGGCATAAACCCATGTATTGAAAATTCAGTCCATGTCGCTACTTCCTAAATATCTTCTAAAATCACTTTCTTAGGGCTAACTGAAGTAACCACTTAAGAAATTGCCTTTGGCATCAGGACCATCTTAGGACTTGAACCAGCCACAGGATCCTGAGCTTCATGGCTACTCCTACCTTCAACTTGAACTGGGGAAAGAGGTAGCTGCATGTCTATATCTCTACCTCCTTTAACTGGACCCATTTAATCTGCTGACTCTTGTTCCCCAACAGCTATAAACTTTGAGGTGGCACTCATCTGTAAATGGATCAGCTGAGGGGGCTTCCTTCTTGGTGCCAGCAATGTATGTCATTGGGTGAGGTGGAGGTTGAATGCTGCTGGGGATCATAAGCTCTAGGGGGAATCATATACAGGGACATTATCCAGGGCATGCAGCAAAGTTAAAACATGTTGATCCATAGGACCGTGGACCATCCTGGAACAAAACATAATTTAGCCGCCTTCTTCCCCATATTGACTGAAGAATTCTTCCAGGTAACCACTAACTGGAGCTCACTTCCAGCACCACTCAAGTTGTCATCTTTCCACGCCACCCCCTCCCCCCTCCTCTTTGTCCCTCCAGAGTCTCTAGATTTTGTCCCCAGAGGGTGACTGAATCAAATCAAGAAATTTGGGGCTGACTTAGTTGCTCAGTGCTCAGAGGATCTTGGTTCATTTCTCTGTCAGACCTTTGGCTCCTGAAGCTGGGATGCTGCTGAGGCAATTTTCACAGGCCTTATAGAGGCCAGGAAAAAAATGGAGCAGGTGCAACAAAAGGCAGTCAAAGAGACTTTATTGGAGACCCCAACGCATTTCGACCAGCAAGGCTTTCCTCAGGGGGTACAAGCCTCGAGATTTAAAGCAAATGCAAAATAAAACATTAAATAATTAAAACATTCACAAAAGCATATAATCATACACAGATGAACACATTAAGAATAAACAAAGTTAAACACAACGTATTATACTCTCATCTTAAATAAATATTAAAATCTGATGCAAGGAGCCAATAACATAAACAGGAATGCAAACAGAAAAGCATTCACATATAAAGAAAATGACATTTGCATACAGAGAAGCAAGTGGCACAGGAACAAAAGTGCCAATGAGGGATGAGGAGGACACAAAAGTGAGAAGCAACATCACCCTAATGTTGTCACCATACAATAAGTGCTAATAAAAATCAGATTCACAGTCATGTTATTGCCCAGGGAGGTATGCAGATGATATGTGACAGAAAGAATAAGACTAAATCCAAAAGACAGTACTACCTGTTCACTAACACCTTATGAACAGCGCTAAACTGAAGAGATTCTAAACATTCAATAGCATTCCTGTATAACCAAAACAACCAGAGTTGATGTTTGGTACTCATGTAGAGGAAAAGTAAAGAGGATCAATAAAAGGAGGAGAACTTGCCTTACAGATGTATGTATTTAATTATTTAATGTTTTATTTTGTATTTATTTAATATCTCAAGACTTTTACCCCCCCCCCCCCCACACCCCACCGAGGAAGGCCTTGCCAGTAGAAACACGTTGGGGTCTCCAATAAAGTTTGTTTGACCGCCTTTTGCTGCACCTGCTCCATTTGTTTCCTCTATTGCCCTGTGGGTGTACCCTTGCTTTTTGTTGTGCTTATGGAGGCCAAGATCATACCAAGCTAGAAATGTGCCCTATGTGATTAACGAATCTGATGCCCCCCCCCCCCCGCACCCAGTAACTCACTGATTTTGAGCTTCCTAGAGATCCAGTGATGATATCAGTTCCCCCTTATATGCTTGTACCCTGTGTAGCTACACTACTCGCAGAGCCCTTGGTACGGCCCTGTGGAGGACGGAGCCCCATTCTGATGACAGATAGCTACCTGCCTTGGGTAGCCATAATGTGTTTGTTATATCAGAAAAGGAAAGTATGCGCTATGTTTCCTTTTTAAAATGACCCCACAGAAAATACACACATTTAAAGATGAACTGTGGCTTGCACAAATTTGCAGGTTTATTTTACATTATAATGCATATATTTTATAAAACAATGTATGATGGGGATTCCAGCATGACAGAAATTAGCTGTTAATGCCTGGGCATGCAGTTACCTTTTTCATTAATAGGCAAGGTAAGGGGAAAACTAGAGCTCATCTCTCAAAACCAATTGCCGCAAGTCCAGTGGATCATTTCCTCCAGTGGCCAGAGTCTCAAAGAATTGTCTTGAGAGCTGTGCCATGTGACAAGATGCCAGAAGCCAGTGGTTGAACATCATTTTCTGGCCTGGAGGTCACATTAAGAGGGTTCCGCCACTACAGCCAATGATTGTCTCCTCTCCAGTTGGCTTGACATTGAAACATCAATTGAAAGTGTTGTCAGAACTGCAGTTCTAAGGAGTGTCACCGAAGCAAGTCAAGGCAGTTTGCTACATGCTGTGATTCATGCAGGTACTGTCAGCTTGGGGAGATGAGCCTCTTCTGATGAGGTTTCTCCTTCATATGAAATTCCTAGTCTGACGTTAACAGTTCCTCTACCTCAATGAAGTGAAGAGCTTCAAAGTCTACCAGGCCAGATGGAGGTTCTACCCCTTCCTATGCAACCAAAAGCAACCACATAATTTTTGCCAACTCGAGCAGGGTGTTAGAATGAGTGGGAAAATTCAGGAAGTAAAGATCACAGTCCATTCATGATAAAAGTCCATCTGTACAGTCTGTTAAAGAAAATCTAGTTAAAGATATGTTACTTAGCTATAAAATTCAGTTATAGGAAAACTCGATCAGACAATGTAATCTTAGATTGATTAATTTTCCTGAAGTCCCAATGTTGGGCCCATGGGAAATTTTCAAGAAGATATTTAACACAGATTTTGAAGATTCCACCTGAGATAATCCCCCCCCCCCCATCCCAATATCTAGGATTTGCTATTTGCCTAGTGGGAAGAGATAGCATAAGCAGATGCAAAATTAAGGTCTTCAATTTGAATATTGCTGCTGTTGGAAACTTCCGACAGGTTCTAGCTACTCTAGCTGCATTCATAGTGAACTTGCCTTGGCTCAGATCATGACTGGCTTTTGTGTGTGTTTTAAACACCACAATGAGGATTTCTTGAACTATAAAGTTAGAATGTTCCCAGACATTACAAGTGAGACTCAGAAGACACGGGGAGAGTTTCTCTTAATTAGGCCAGGTGTTCTCCAGCTGAGGGTATGTGTTTTTTTTTAAATTCTCTTGCAAATGTGTTCAATATAAGTCTGTGAAATATGTTTTTGTCTCATCTGACTGTTTTCATAGCAGTTAATCAGATTCATAGAACTGGAACCGGGCAGGAGTTTAATAGAGAAATCAAAGGAGGTGTAACCCTTATTTAGAAATTACTCCTTGAGTTTAGTAGTGGCTCTTTGTCTGCTTTCTATTGCTGTGATTTTTTTTTTGTCTTTTTATGTAGGTGAATTAAAACTCCATATATGGTAGACTTGTGCTCTAATGTGTATGGTTTTAGTTGTTTAACTCTATTAATTATCACCCCTGGAATATTTTTATGCAAGTTAAATTGCTTGAGTGTACATTGTTATAATAATGAATAAATATACAATAAAAAAATACTTGAATGCATGCATAAACCCTTCCCAAGGAACACTTCCATCCATGCCAGATAAACTTATGTGTATACAGGGTGTATCTGCATAAATCGTTAGGCACCTATACCCCAGACAATTGCATGAAAGGATATTTTTGCACATAATGCTGTTTTACATGAAGAAATTTCTTATCAAGTTACCCCCATGGTGGCTGTGTTTAGGTCTTTAGATTACCCTGATAGACTGTCACTGGCATTTGCGAATAATCAAGATGCCAGAGCCCGGTCCCAGTTACAACTGAGCTGAATTATGGAGCAGGAGGATAATGCTGAAACAAACCCCTCCCCGCCCCCACCAGAAAGAAACTAAACAAGAAATCCACAAAGTACTGACCACCATAAGGGATAAATCTTTATGCTATAACTGAAGTTTAAAAGCATGTAAAGGGAGCAAAACTACGAAAAGAGTGTTCAGATGTAGAGATTTATCTACCTATAGAGAGATACAAAGAATGAGTGGAGGAGTAGTGGTTAGAGAAACAGCCTACTATCCAGGAGATCTGTGTTTTTTCCCGCTGGCACTCCTTGTGGCCTCAGGCAAGTCACTTTATCCCCCATTGCCTTGGAAGAAAAGGCCTGGCAATCTACTTCCGGTCCTACCTTGCAAGAAAACTCAGGGGCTGCTGGGTTGCCAGGAGTCAGCATTGACTTGAAGGCACTTGAAAAAAAAAACATAGATATGTATGTCTATTAGTTTACCATCTACAGTATAACATATTGCACCAGAATCAATAAAGACTAAGATGGAAAGCCATTTCCATGGTAACATACTTTAGGAACAGGAAACAGCTAACATAGATTTTTGTTTGGAGAACGTCTTGACTCATTAACCTCTGACTTCTAGGAAGGTTACATCAAGGTGTTTAATGAGAGCATGTAGAAGATAATGTATTTGAATTAAAGGGAGTGTTTCAACCCTGAAGGAAAGTAGTAAGTAGGATACTCCAAGGTTCATGTGTTCAGATTATTAATTTTTATAGAAACATCATGAGTTTAGATCAAGAAATACATAGGACGACGATACAATTTGTAGAAAACAATAAGATGGCAATGTTATAAACTCTCACACAGGCAAACCATGCATGCGCAAGTGTATTTGAGGTCTGTTTTACAAAGCGAAGCACATGCATGTTTCACTTCATAAATTAGAGGCAAACAAAAGCACCAGAACCTTGGCATTTCGGATATGCCTGCCCTGGAGCAAGCATAATGGCCAGTGCCTAGATAGGCACACTGATGCACATAAGTCAGAGCATTCTATAACATATGTGCACCAATCAAGGGCATATCTATGCTCCACCTAAGGTCCCCCCTGTGCATGCTCCAATGGAACCTATGCATGTGATTACAGAATAGTGACCAGTCACGCATATAGTCCTTGACAAGAGGGGCTTATTGCAATAACAGTGCATAGCATTCTGCACTGCTCTTATAAAATCTGCCCCTAGAAGGTAATTTTACATAGAAACATGATGGCAGAAAAATTCCATATGGCCTATCCAGTCTGCCCTTCTATACCAAATACTATAGTCCCTTTTGATAAAGGTGGCTTAGTTTAAAGTGAGCTGTCACATTTATTTTGCATCTATTTTTTTTAAGTTAAGTACATACATTCATTACTTTGTAAAATAGGGTCTTAAATGTTAAGACACGTGCACCAAATCTAGGTGCAAACACTTACACCAACCCTAGACTTGGTGTAAATGCCTGCACCTAGATTTGTAGAAAACACACATGTAATAATATGTTTATAACTGACACGTAATTTAAGCTCACCCCTGTACTCACCCACTCTGAAAGCAGGTGCCATCACCCTATTGCACATACTTACAAAATAGTGCATGTGTTAAATGCCCATCTCCACGTATAAGGTCATAGAAATAGATGATTTACATGCATTGATGACATATAACTTTATAGGGTTGTTATAAAATTACCTTTCAGTATATATGCAATGGCACCTGCTTTTGATTTTCACTTTTCACTGATCTAAAACTCTTTACAATGATACCAATGGTCTGATAACGTAGTGTGATTTGCTGAGATCTGTTTTTAGCCTTTCAGGGAAAATGTGCAGCTGAATTGTTAAAGTACTGGATTATGACTGAGGGTGAAAACTTAGGCTATGAGTTTGACACTCCTCACTGCAAAAGATGTAACCATATCATCCTGTTTTCCGTTGAAACAAAGCATTTGCCTTAATCAGGCCTTCCTAGCCAGATTAAATTATTATCAAGTTTCCAGAATTTTTCAACAATTTTTTTTAATGTTCAATTTGTGTTTATCAAATAATATGAGACTTTCCAGTAGCACTTGGGACTCTGTTTTGAAAAGTGAATGAACTAATGATGCTATACTATTATATTCAATGCCTTTTTACAAACACCCGTGCTAAGGCAACTGACCAGAATTGAACATTTATGCATTTGTAAATGCATCTTTTGCTAAGAGTGAAATTTCTAATTTTCTATAGGGTCATCTACAGTTTCAGGTAGGAAAAACAACTGTATAACTGGCCAACCAATAGCCTGAGTGATTGTTTTTCTCCCTTATTAAAACAGTGCTTGAGGTCTTGCAGTCTATATACACAGGTATGAAGTAATATAGCTGACATATTTTTGTATAATTATTTAAACAAATAGTAAAGAACATTACAAAATATCCTAAAGCCAGTTTCTGGATCCATCTTTATATTTTTTTTGTCTGTGGTTTTAAAATATGGTTGATAAATTGTCTAAACTGTAATGCACATTCCATATTAATTTTGAAATAAAACATTTCATTCAGTCAGTGAAAAAACAAACTATGACATTGGAAACCAAGAAAATTGTGGCCTTAATACAGTATTATTGAAGAATAACTAATTGATGAAACCCCACAGTATATTAGAATTCATGCAATTACTTGGCAGTAAGTGATGCTGTCTATCTAGAGGTTCCAAAACCTTGTAAAAAGTATTGCTAAAAAAATCATAAATATGTTGTCCTGAGCAAGTAAGATTGAGAGCCCATGCTAAGTGTGATAGGGCCGAAGCCACTGAAAGCAAAAACTTAGAAAAAAACGCTGTTCCTTAAAAAGCAGCTAGCGTGCAGAAGATGCAGTTCCCTTGCAGAGCAGCTAGAGGGAGCAGGCATGAACCTACAGAGGCTGAGCTAACACACCCGGGTACTGATTGTGCAGGAGCTAACCAGCTCCACCTGAGGGGTAGCCCGGGAAACTCAAAAGTAAAAGGCCTTTATAAGCAGAGGGCTAGCTCAGAAGGAAGCAGGAGAGAGGAAGGAACCTCGGAAGGGAGCTCAGAGGAGAGCTCAGAAAGAGAGAGAGAAAGGAGCAGACCCAAAAGAGCCGGAGTGAGAGAGAAACCTGGGAGAGACAGACTGGAAAGAGATCTGCTTGGAAGAAATCCCAAAGGCAGAGAGCTCAGAAGGAGAGAGCCCAGCTGGGAGAGAGGCCTCTGCTCACCAGGAGGGTCTGTAACAGGATTAAAAGGTACTGGAAGAAAAAGTCCTGACAGAAGATTTACTTATACTGAGAAGCCAGGAAGCCTGGAATCTTTACAGGGTCTTCCCAAGCGACAGAGAGGACAGAGAGTACCCAGGAGGCTTCCAGAGGGAGTCTGCAAAGGAGACCATGGCCAGAGAGAGGTGCCTGAGTGGGCAAGTAACAGACGCCCTGACTTCACGAAGCCAAGGTACGGTGACTATTTTTTCTCAAAGAAAGGCCCAGCTCCTAGAACGTTTTTAAAACCAGATAATCAGCCTAAGAGAAAAGGAAGCCGGCAGGAGTCCTTTAAGCCATCACGTAGGGGCATAGGGACAAACCCTGCTATTTACCTGAAAGCCCTAGAACAGCCTAGCTGGAAGCTAGGGAGAAGAAGTACTGACTTTCAAACCACAGCAGCCAGGGAAAGCTCAAATACAGAGGGAGGCACAAATGAAACAGAGCCCATGCAGCAGGACCCTGTCGACTCAATTACATTATCCCAGGAAGAAGTAATGGACTGCTCGGTTTGTGTAGCAGAGAGTTTTGAGTCACTCCCCGAGCTGTAACTTATTTAGACAAGCTCTGATATTGTTTTGTTCATGTTGAGCAGAAGAGAAAAAGCTCATTAATTTTACTTTGCTCCGAAGTTTGGAAAACCCTGTGTTGTTTTTGCAAGAAGCTGTGAAGTATGTAACAGTTCACTTGTTTAACTATGCTTTGGTAAAAACCCTGACAAAGAAGGAGAACCCTTTATTTTCTGTTACCTAGCGAACCTCGGTGCTTAAAAGGGGAAATAAAAGCCTTATTTACCCTCCATTCTGGTCTACACAACTTATTCCTATAAGGAGGAGAACTACAAAGACCAGGGTGCACCTGGCCTCCAAAAGTCTCTTACCTCCACAAATAATAAATATGCTCAACCTGCCCTTGCCGCCACTGGCCACCAGGGGGGGTTGATGACATAAGATTGCTAGTAAGTTATCTGGACGATTTCTTCATTCAATATACGTGAAAGGAAGGCTAAATTGCACTCTGGTTTAGGAAGAGCTCTGGTAGTAGTTTGTGGTCCTATGGACCAGTATATTTTAACTTTTATGCATGTCATAGGTTATGCTGTTGTTAGACAGAAAAGTGTTCAAGTCCTCTTGATATCCTTCAACCCCAATGGTGCTTCCTCTCCACTTTACCTGATAACATGCATTGTCAACACTAAGAAAGAAGTATCCTAGGCTGACTTAGGAGATATAGATATCATTTCTATAGAATTACAAGGTGTATACAGTGCTGTACATGTACAAGTAAAAGACAGTCCCTGATCATCAGAGCTTACAATGCAATCAAAATAATGCGCTCACAATGTTTTACTGAGGAGGAGAAGTAATGTTCATTTGACATCTAGAATGTATTTATTCTGAAGGAATACATTTAGGCAGAATTTAAATGGTATTTAAAATATGTGGTCATGTTTAAATACTGTAAAAGAAAAGGAAAGGAATGCCATAAATTGGACCGGACAACTAAGGTAGAAAAGGAGTTCAGGCACCAGACAGAAGCAGGAAGTCCATTAGGAACCAGAGGGTGGGACGTCAAAAGCAAGTTGAAATAAGTGAGTTTTGAGCAGGGAATTGAACCAGGCAAATTAGAGCAGGGTGGATGGTAAGGAGTTCCATAGAGCAGGACCTAAGAAGAAAAAGGCAGAGTGTCGTGTTTGTTCCAGGTGTGACCGAGAAACTGAGGGGAATGCTAGGCGATGAACTTAAAGGACTCTGTGGAGGCGGGGAAGGGTACAGAACTGGAGAAGATCAGCCAGATATTGTGGAGTGCCAATGTGAATAGCTCGATGAATGAGGATGAGAACTTTGTAGTCGATGCAGTATTTGAGTGGGAACCTATGAAGGTGAAAAAGTACCGAAGTACTCATAGCAACAAGAAACAAGCAATTTGCTCCGCCAACCACCCTCACAGTAAGAGATGCAGAACTCCCTATCAAAGCCTCCATAAAGTACCTCGGTGTGATACTCGATCAACAACTCAATCTTAAAGAGCACATAAAGAACACAGTAAGGTCAATTTACTACAAACTAAAAACACTGCGCCACCTGAAACCAATGATGGAGACCAAGGACTTCCGTACAGTTTTCCAAGCAATAGTCACACCGCATTTCGACTATGCGAATATCATCCTTCATGGTCTCCCCAAGAATACACTAAATCCACTTCAACTGGCGATGAACGCGGCAGCCCGCATCCTATCTGGAGCTTCTATAAGAGATCATATAACACCAATACTGATCGATCTGCACTGGCTTCCGATAAACTGCAGAATAACATACAAAACCCTCCTCATCACATTCAAGGCTATTAATAAATTATCTCCTGCATCGATCTCAAATCTCATCACCCACACACCAAACAACAGACCCAGGAGACTAGTAGCAGAAAACACACTAGTTACTCCCAGTATCTCCACAAAATGGACACAACAAACTATTAACAGAGCTTTTGTGTCCTATGCTCCCAAGTGCTGGAACAAACTACCTCCAAACATCAGATCAATCAGGGATATCACCCAATTTAGAAAGTCCATCAAGCACTATCTATTCACTTTACACTTCAAGCTACCATACACACAATAGAATCCGTCTCCCGCATCACTCAGATAACTACTACACATAACAACAATCCAGAACAAAGGATCAAAATGTGATACACTATATTCTTATCAAATATCAAAACTTGATGTAACCTATTCAATGTATATATAATTATGTATAATTATGTAGATAGTTATTCCCCAGTTAACACCCAGTTTATCTTCCCTGTTATCTGTAAACCTAGATCAGTCATGGATTGACAGGTATGTTGATGTTCAATGTAAACCGCACTGATGATGAATAGTGCGGTATATAAAAAATGTTAAATAAATAAAATAAATAAATAAAAAAGGAGGGGGGTGATATGGTCACAACGAGAGAAATTAGTAAGCAATCGTGCAGCAGTGTTTTGGAGGAGTTGCAGACAGTGGAGTTGGGAATGGGGAAGACCAGCGTGTGGAATTACAATAGTCTAGCCTAGAGATTACTAATCTCAACCAAAAAAAACCCCATATGTCGAATGACTACAAAATCATGTTAAGGCAGAAAGTCATCGAAAAACCATAAAGGATTCTCCCAAAACTTTCAATGAACTTGTCTGAACATACTTTTTTGTCGGGACCAAACCGACATGAGAGGGGAGAAGGAGACTCCCTCCTCAGCGTCAGAAGGGCCCTTTTATTCAACAAGATCAAACAAAAAAACAGTGATATAAAAACAGTGCAAGAAACACTTATCTGAAGGAATAGGCGATGAAACTTCACAGTGAATCAACACAGCACACATGCATGTTTCGGGCATAGACAGCCCTGTATCAAGTGCACCTTGGTCGAACCAGAAAATTACTAATGACAGGCAGGGCCGGATTTCCCTTGAGTGAGGCCCTACGCCAACAAAAATTGTGGGCCCCCAGCAGGGGTGGCCCAAGGGGGGTGCGGGGCCTCATTTGCATAAGGGGCCTCATTTGCATAAATATTTGCATAATGTTACCATATACTTTTAGTAAACGTGCCTCTTAATGAGCGTATGGATAAAGAAAGACTAAAAGATTTCTACATTACTATCATCCAGTGCCAACTGCCAGACACATTAGGAACTACTATAAACACTGCCCATTTAGAACCCATAGCAAACCCGCCGTATCCTAACAGCACTACCAGGACTCACAAAGCACCATACTCTACCAATCAAAAGGCAACACTGCAAATATTAAACCAATACATTTCAGAGAACAACAATACATGACCTACTGGGGAAAGAGAACAAGTGGCAATGTCAAATAGGAATTATATAAACAGAACACCTCAGCTCAGTTACACATGCAGAACATAGACCATCACCAAACAAGTAATCACAATTTAGAAACAGGAAGACAATAATTGAACTGGGAATCCCAAAAGCCAAACTTGGAATGTACAACACTGTAGAAATAAAACTATACATTAATTTGCTCTTGTACTAAACAAAGCGCAGACGTTAATGATGCACATTTACCATAGCTGACATATTCCAATTAATAAATTCAAAATAAAGAGATATTTTTCTACCTTTTGTGCATTTTTTTCAGCTGCAATTGCTCCAGCCACTTTCTTCTGGTTTCTTCGTGTCTTCTGCTAACTCTCCATCGTCTGCTGTCCATTTGTCCTTTCTTCTCTCTTCTAGTTTTTTTCCATTCTCTCTCTACATCTGCTTTAACATACTAATCTTTCTCCTTTTGCTCTTTCCTCATTCCTATTTCATCCACTCAAATTTTACCCCTCCATCCTCAATCCCCACTTACTCTCCCAATACCCGGCCAATTGTAGATTTTTTATCCCTCCCACACAAAATATTTTTCCCTTCTCCATTTTACTCTTCCAGCCCCATCCCATTCTAATCCTCCCCCAACATCAGCTCCCTTCTAGTTCCAGCCTCACCCAGCATCCATTCCCTTCTAGTCCCTGCTTCAGCCCATTTGCAGTCCTAGCCACCCATCAGCCCATTTCCAGTCCTAGCAACCCCCCAACCCAATACCAGTCCTAGCCCCCCCACTTACAGTCCTAACCCCGATCACCCCATTTTCAGTTTAAGCCCCCCCTATAACCCATTACCAGTCCTAACCCCCATCAGCCCACTTCCAGTCCTAACCACATCAAACCATTACCAGTCAGCCCCCCATAGCCCGTTGCCAGTCCTAACCCCCCCCCATCAGCCCATAGCCCACTTCCAGTCCTAACCCCATCAACCCATTTCCAGTCAGCCCCCCATAGCCCATTGCCAGTCCTAACCCCCCCATCAGCCCACAGCCCATTACCAGTCCTAACCCCATCAGCCCACCTCAAGTCCTAACCCCATCAACCCATTTCCAGTCAGCCCCCCATAGCCCATTACCAGTCCTAACCCCCCCAACAGCCCACAGCCCATTACCAGTCCTAACCCCATCAGCCCACCTCAAGTCCTAACCACATCAACCCATTTCCAGTCAGCCCCCCATAGCCCGTTGCCAGTCCTAACCCCCCCCATCAGCCCATAGCCCACTTCCAGTCCTAACCCCATCAACCCATTTCCAGTCAGCCCCCCATAGCCCATTGCCAGTCCTAACCCCCCCATCAGCCCACAGCCCACCTCAAGTCCTAACCCCATCAACCCATTTCCAGTCAGCCCCCCATAGCCCATGGCCAGTCCTAACCCCCCATCAGCCCACAGCCCACTTCCAGTCCTAACCCCATCAACCCATTTCCAGTCAGCCCCCTATAGCCCATTGCCAGTCCTAACCCCCCCTCAGCCCACAGCCCATTACCAGTCCTAACCCCATCAGCCCACCTCAAGTCCTAACCCCATCAACCCATTTCCAGTCAGCCCCCCATAGCCCATTGCCAGTCCTAACCCCCCCATCAGCCCACAGCCCACTTCCAGTCCTAACCCCATCAACACATTTCCAGTCAGCCCCCCATAGCCCATTACCAGTTCTAACCCCCCCATCAGCCCACAGCCCATTACCAGTCTTAACCCCCCCATAGCCCATTACCAGTTCTAACCCCCCCTCAACAGCCCACAGCCCATTACCAGTCTTAACCCCCCCCATAGCCCATTACCAGTTCTAAACCCCTCCAACAGCCCACAGCCTATTACCAGTCCTAACCCCATCAGCCCACCTCCAGTCTTAACCCCCCCAGCCCATTTCCAGTCCCAGCCCCCCCAATAGCCCATTACCAGTCCTACCCCCCCCCCCACCCCATCGGCCTAAAGTAAAATTTAATAAAAAAAATAAAACGCTGGCTGCTACCGCTGCCGCCGCGGCAGCAGCAGCAGCAGCATGGACTGACCCGCGGGGCCCCCTCTGCCTGGCTGAATCCCTCCCTCCCTCCCTCCGCGACGGCTGAGCCCCTCCGTGCAGGCTTTGAGAGGCGCGAAGGGAGAGTGTCTCCCTCGCGTCTCTGTTAAGAGACGCGAGGGAGACACTCTCCCTTCGCGCCTCTCAAAGCCAGCACGGAGGGAGGGACGGACGGACGGATTCAGCTGGGCAGAGGGGGCCCCGCAGGACAGTCCATGCTGCCGCGGCAGCAGAGGGGGCCCCGCGGGACAGTCCATGCTGCCGCGGCAGCAGCCAGCGTTTTTTTTTTTTTATTTAAGAAGGCTAACAATTTTTTCAATTTTTGTGGGCCCTTGTCAGCTGTGGGCCCTACGCCACGGCGTAGTTGGCGTATAGGTAAATCCAGCCCTGATGACAGGAGAAGTGTTGTGAGGGATTGAATGTTCAGGAAAGGGAAAAGTGCATGGATCTAGTGAAGGGAAAAGAATGAGTGTTGAACCAAAGAGGACACATGGTTGTGGAAAGACAGGGAAGAGTCTAAGATGAACCCGAGTTATTGGAGAAACTGAACTAGAGGGACGGGTGAGTTGGTCAACAGAGGACTCACAGTAGGGGAGCAAGTGTTGAAGGTAAACCAGATGGCGTCACTCTTGGGGGGATTGAGGTGTAGATGGTTCGTGGAGAGCCAGGTGGTGACATCTGAATTCAGGGACAACAAATGGGGAGAATGAGAGTTCATGTGATGTAAAAGAATGAAATCTCTGCATAAAGATATGAGGAGATCCTGGACTGCTGTATTAACAGTGTGAGTGAAGCCAAGAAAATATTGAAGAGGAGAGGGAGGCCAGGACAGATCCCTGGGGGACACCATAGGTGAGATTGATAGTCGGAGAAGGGCTCGTCCCCCAGTTAACAGGAAAGTAACCATGAAAGAGGAAAGATTGAAACCAGAGAAGAATGATGTCCCAGAGTCCATAGTCGTGAAGGCAAGAGAGCAGGATGGAATGATCCTCCAAGTCGAAAGCTGAAGAGAGGTCTAATGAAACTGTGAGCGAAATGTCACCCCTATCATGTGCAACATGTATTTCATTGAGTAATGAAAAGAGGATGGTTTTGGTGCTATGACCTAAATGAAAGCCTGACTGGCGGGGGTGTAAGGCACGGGTGGAATCCAGGTTGGAGGAAGTTGTGCTTAATCCAGTTTCTCGAGGGTAATAAAGTTAGGGGCCCTTTTAAAAGGGGATCAGGCACATAATCGGGAATTAGAACACGTTAACTATTCCCCCATGCGAGAGGTGCTCTAAAGCCCAAAATTGCTCGTATCTGTTCCCATATCTGGGACCAGAAAGGCTGCACACAAGGGCACTCAGAAATTATATGGGCAAGAATGCCGGTGTGTCTTTGACAGGACCAGCATTGATTGTTGGCAGTTTGGTCCCACTTGGCTACCCTAACTGGAGTGTAGTAGGCTCTATGGGTGAGGAAAAATAGAGACTGAGTGATAGAAGCAGAATTTGATACCCTCACCTGTTTTGCCCAGAACTTCTCCCATTGCTGGGGAGAAAGAGTGATACCTGTATCGAGTTCTCGCACCCGTTGGATGCTCAACGTCGGACATTGACATTTTTGACACAGCAATTTGTAAAAGTAGGAGGCCCGGCATGATGCGTTTGTGTTCTGTTGTGGTTTGTCCTCAGATCTCTCAGCTCTAGCCAACGACTTGACATTGACCGTGGATCTTGTGATACAGTGTCTTTTTTTTATTGGATTTTCAATCAGTATAACAACCAACCCATTAAATACAAGACAATCAATCATAGGAATACAATATTATAATATAGCAATAAAAAAAAAGCAAAAAAAAAGCATTGATAAAGTCCACATCATGGAACCTGGAAATGAGAGAAAAGAGAGAAAAGGAAAAGAAAAGGAAAACAAGGCTAAACAGCCCTCAAACTAGAAGGCAAAACATAACTACTCTGCCACACACTCCACTACTGTAGCCTGCCTATCCAGAATAAACTTCTCCAAATGAGTGACATCTGTAAAAATATAAGTAGAGCCTTCAAAAGTTAACACACATTTACAGGGGTATCGGAGGAAAAAAGTAGCACCCAACTGCAGGACACGAGGCTTCAACGCTAAGAAAAGCCTGCGCCTGAGCTGGGTGCTACGAGACACATCAGGAAAGATATTGATTCTATGTCTACAAAAAATGGCCATCTTGAATTTAAAAAAAGTTTTCAAAATAAGAAATTTACTATCCAAGGATTTCAAAGTGACCACTAAAGTGGAACGTGAATTTATCACCTCCAAAGAATCCTCCAAAAATGCTGTAAGATTGGAAATGGTAGGCTCAATAACATCAAGACCTCCTTCTACGGGATCAATACGCTTAGTGCTACGAGAAATATAATATAAGTTAGACACCTCAATAGGATTTTTCAAAAGCAACACTTCTTTCAAATACTTTTCCAAAAGAATTTTGGGCGCTAGGAGAGAAGTGACAGGAAAATTCAACAAACGAAGGTTGCTAGAACGAGAAGCATTTTCAAGTGCTTCCACCTTGGTATGTAGCACTAAAGAATCCTTGATCCCTACCACATTAGCTGAGTGTAACGGAAGAACAAAAGATTCTAACCGTTTACAATCAGCATCAGCACAAGAAATCTTTTTATCCAACTGTTGTAAAGAAGATACAGTTTCAGAGGAAAATTCACATAAAGAGCTCAAGGTAAAAGACAATTTGTCATCAATGACCTTTAAACCAACCCAAAGATCCTTTAGAGTAATCTCCCTGTCAACAGGGGGCGGGGGGAGCACAGCTGAAGCACCCGCCGCGACCAACTGAACAGGTTTAGGTAAATTAACAACCACATCAGTATCAGGCTTAACTGAATCAGAAATAATTGCTAAAGAAGGAGTAGCAGAACCGGACGGGCAGGGTGGAGGGGTCCGCCCTCCAGGACTAAGTGAGACACCCTCCGGGGAAGACTGGGCTACCGGGCGCATTACAAGATGTTTATCAAGAGGCCGATTACAGGAGTACTGCTTGCCGGTCCAGCACTGCCCTGCCCAGACTTAGCCTTCCGTTTCCCCATCTGCCACAGTGCTAAGGTATAGGAACAGGCCAAACAACTCTTAAAGAAAATAACAGCAAATACCTTACACCACCGCAGTAGCGCCGCAGTGACGCTGAAGGGGTGCCAAAGGGGCGTGTCGCGCCCCTTTGACCACGCCCCTTCGAGACACACTCCGCGGACACGCTCCACGGTCCAATTACACAAGCGCTAAATAGCAAAGAAGGAAGGTCCTCATTGGGTATAGATGTCCCCGCGATGCCTGCCCACAGGTAGGGGAAAGCAAAGCGTCCCAGAAGAGAGGCTCCTCCCGACGGCAGATTCGGGGCACACACACAGGCTCCCTGCACCTCCAACACACTCTCACCAGGTCTGAGGAGAGAAATGGTAAGGCAGTTCTTATACAGCCTGGGTCCTCACTAGCTGCAGATGTCCCCGCGATGCCTGCCCACAGGTAGGGGAAAGCAAAGCATCCCAGAAGAGAGGCTCCTCCCGACGGCAGATTCAGGGCACACAAACAGGCTCCCTGCACCTCCAACACACTCTCACCAGGTCCGAGGAGAGAAATGGTAAGGCAGTTCTTATACAGCCTGGGTCCTCACTAGCTGCAGATGTCCCCGCGATGCCTGCCCACAGGTAGGGGAAAGCAAAGCATCCCAGAAGAGAGGCTCCTCCCGACGGCAGATTCGGAGCACACACACAGGCTCCCTGCACCTCCAACACACTCTCACCAGTGTCTTAGCTGCAACCATTGAAAGTGTAAAGATCCCGGAAGGCTGAACTCCTATTGTAGTCTGTCAAATTTCTTCCAGTCCCCATTTTCTATCAATTGTCAAATGGACCAGATTCCTTTAGAGTACCATTGACTCCAGGCAAATGTTTTCTGCTGTATCTTAAAGAGGGGATTATACCACAAAGGGAGATGGCCAGACACTTTACTGACAGAGCCATCGGTATGCGCCAAGGTTGCAAAGGCTTTTTGTGTGTCAATTATCATTGGGGAACAACCCCTGCTTTCAGTGGAAATTTTAGTGGGAAAGGGGCCATGATTGCCTCCTCTATTTCCAACCAAGTCGGTCTCTGAGTTGAGTCAGGCTCAGTCCATTTAGAGCCCTGTTTTAACAGGAACACTTTGTGGTAATGCAAGAAGTCTGGAAATTTTACCCCACCATCTTCCCTACAGGATTTAAGCTTTTTGAGAGCTATTCGGGGAGTTTTATTATTCCATAAGAATTACGTTAACAGTCTCTCAATTTGCTGGTAAACATGTAGCAGCATGTTGCAGGGTGTCATTTCCAGTATGTAGTTAATCTTTGGGACAAACATCATTTTGATTGTTTCCAGGCGACCCTACCAGGATAAAGCCAAGGGGGACCATTTGGTGGTCATATTGCGGACTTTAACTAGCATTATAATGGATCATTTCTTCTAATGGGTAAAAATAATGCACTCCAAGATATTTAATCATCTTTGGTTCCCATACAAATGGAAATTGTCCCATGTCTTCTTTACAAACGCGTGAGTTTAGCGGGAAGGCTATCGATTTTGACCAGTTGATTTTATAGCCGGATAACTGGGAATACTGGTCAATCTGTTCCAAAACTGACAATACAGAATCCGACGAGATGAACAAAAGAAGATCATCAGTATAAGCTGACGGCATTATTTCTTTGCCAGCAATTGATACACCCACAATCTTCGGGCTTTGTCGCAGAATAAGAGCTAGTGGTTCTAATGCAAGGTTAAATAGCATTGGAGAGAGAAGGCATCCTTGATGAGTGCCCCAACGTAGCGCTATTTCTTGGGACTGAGTCGCGTTAACCCAAATATTAGCTGAGGGTTGAGTATACATTATTGTTAGCAACTTGATGAACCCTTCCCCTACGCCAAACCACCTGAGGTCAGAAAACATGAAGGACCATTCTAAGCGTTCAAACGCCTTTTCAGCATCCAAGCATAGTCCAACTAGAGGACTATCTATACTTTCTCCTTTCGATAATATGTGACATAAGAGTCTGGCGTTATCAGCTGTCGATCTTCCCTCCACGAACCCACACTGGTCAGGATGAATCAGCAAAGGGATCACTGTTGATAGCCTGTGGGACAAAGTCATTGTGAAGATTTTATAATCTACATTTAGTAGGGATATTGGTAGATAACTGCCCACCATTTGAGGGTCCCTTCCTTTCTTTTCCAGGACAATCACAGTTGCAGAGGCAAAAGCTCCCAAAGGAGGAGTTTCTTGCGATAATGTCAGAAAATATTTCTGTAAATAAGGGCCAAGTTCCTTGGAGAAGGCCTCATAAAATTCTGCAGGGAGACCATCTGGCCCGGCCGCTTTGCCGGCGGCCAACAAATATATGGCTTGACAAATTTCTGCAAGAGAAATTGGATTTTCAAGTGACTCAGATGTTTCCTTATCAAGGGTCGGCCTTTGAATATCGGATACTAGCTTATCAAATGCATCCTGAGAAAACTCTACCTCCGATGTATATAGCTGGGCATAAAAGGACCTAAATGCTTCAGCAATTTCAGCATCTTTCGTTAATAGGTTTTGCCCACATGGGTCCCGCAATGCTGCAACACAGCCAACTTCCCTTTAGCCCTTCAGTGCATTTGCTAATAGGTGCCCAGCCTTGTTGCCCTCCCAATAACAGGCACCTTTCTGCACTGTTATATTCTGTGAGGCTTCATCTGTGATTAGTTGATTGTATCTAAATCTCAATTGCTGCAAGAGTAACAGGATACAAGGATCCGAGCGTTGGGATAAAATTTGCTCACCAGCTTTAATCTGCGTTTCAAGTGCAACTATTTGCTCTTTCCGTTGTCTTGCCTGCAGGATGCCAAAACTAGTAATAGTAGCTCTGATGGAGGCCTTGAAACCCTCCCACATGGCCCAACCTGCAGTGGCAAGCGGAGAGTTAAACTGGAAATTGCAGCTTGGACTTTGAGCTGAAAGTCCATGTTTCCTAATAGGGACCTATCAAAGAACCATTTTGAGGGGCTAAAACTTACTTTTATATCCTGTAGCTCCAGGGAGATAGCAGCATGATCTGATATATGTGCTGCATGCATGCATGCCCTTATAATATTGGGGACCAAAGACTTGGAGATTAAGAAAAATATATACGTGATAAGGATAGATGAGGGTTCGAAAAAAGGTGAAGTCTTGATCTGTACGATGTTGTAACCTCCAAATATCCACCAGTCCGATCTCTTGGATCAAAGAGGTAATCACTGTTTGCACCTTGGAAGGCTTGGTAGTCTTTGGAAGCTTCTTATCTATAAGAGGATCTAAGGCAAGATTGAAATCTCCTCCGATGATTATAGATTCTCCGCTATCCATAAGAAGCTCTTTTGTTAGGGAGCGAAAGAATTCTGGATAATCAGCATTGGGGGCATATAAATTGACAAGGGCCAACTCCAAAGCACCTATTTTAAGAACTACTTTGACCCATCTTCCTTGATTGTCTGAACGAGTCTGTAAAACAGTCGGCATGAGGGATTTTTTAATCAAGATAGCCACTCTGTTTCATTTATTGACTGCAGCAGAGTATGCCATCAGCGTAAAATGTTTTATATTGAGTTTGAACGACTCTTTCATATTAAGATGAGTCTCCTGTAGGAGTAAGATGTCTGCTTTCTCTTGACGCCTGTATATGATTATTTTTTTTTTCTCTTTATGGGGTTGTTTATACTTTTCACATTCAGTGAAAGTATTTTAAGAGTGGCCATTTTCTCTACCTGATCATCTTGTATAAATCTGACATATTAATATCAAGCTTTTAGGACATTTACAGAGTCTAACATTTGGGAACCTTTTCACCCTCCAGTTCTGAACATTTACTAACAGGAGCCCCATGTGCTCAAGCTTATGGAAACTATCCTTTGATCGCTTATCCAATGGCTCTGACACCAATATTATTGGTACTGTTATTTCCCCATCGAGTCCCAGAGGAAAATTATCTCCCACAAACCCAATTGGTGAGCCTGCGAAGAACAGTGGCGGCACAGAGGGGCACACCCTAAGGAAAACAAAAGAAAGAAGGAAACTGCTGCCACTCCTTTCCTGTGGATAGTACAACATACATTTGATTGTTCACCTCTAACTCTGACTGAGGTAAAACACTTATCTATCAACCATTTCTGTTATATCTCTTTTTTTTTCTCCCCCTCCCCCCACCCCCTTTCTGTTGTTCCCCTTTTCTTTTATAACAATATGGTTATGAACATTTGTAATATAACCATTACAGATTTGTGAGTATGAGGACAACATTCTACACATAGAATCTATTATTCCTTGCTTATACTTGCTCCAATAGCAAGTCAGAGATTGGCACCGACCTTAGCAGGACCATATAATCAGTAGGAGTGTCCACTAATCAGTAGGAGCATCAATGCATCTATGACCTCTCTTTGTCTTCCAGGTATAGGTGTAGTGCCTCAGGATCATCAAAAGTTCTCATCTGATTATGGAGAATAACTCGCATATGAGCAGGGTTCATAAGACCAAATCTTGCTTGCAGCTGTTGTAGACAAGGTCTCAATGATAGGAAACTCCTCCGCCGATCTACGGTGCTTTTGGCGAAGTCTGGAAAGAAAAACAGCCTGTGACTCTCAAATTCCAAAGGGGAACGGCTGAGTGCCGTCTCCATGATTTGAGCCCATTATTGGAAGCGCAGTACTCTTAGAATAATCAGCCGCATTTTTTTGTTATTAGGCTGCACTTGTGACAGAACCCGATGAGCCCGATCTATCTCAAATGAACATAAGATATGCCATACTGGGTCAGACCAAGATCCATCAAGCCCAGTATCCTGTTTCCAACAGTGGCCAATCTAGGTCATACATACCTAGCGAAAGCTTCAGAACCATAGGGATCATCTTGCTCAGAAAAGCGATCATGTCTCTGCCTTCGGCACCTTCTGGGACCCCAACGATCCTGACATTGTTTCTCCAAGCCTGGTTATTCTCGTCTTCCACCTCTCTCTGTACGGTGCGGATCTGCCTGGCCTGTTTATCCAACTCATGGAGTCTCTCTCTATGCACCGCTACCACTTGCTCGGTTTTGTCCTGCCTCATTGAAAGCGCCTCCATACTGCTCCTCAGCGCGGCTGTGTCCTCCCTTACTGTTGCCAAAGCTTCACCATTAGCTTTAATCATTTCTTTAATCCCCCTCACCTCAGCAAGGTGATCCTGGAGAGCTTCAGGACTTTCCCGCATCGCCGCCATCTTTTGTGGAGAGGGGGGTTCAGTTTTAGAGCGTTTGGCGCTTTTATTTTGGCCGGCAGCGAATTCCAGCCTAGTTGGCTTTGGGACAGACATCCCACCGAAATCCTCCTGTGTTGTACCAGCAGTTTATATTTTAAATTTGCAGTGTTTCCTCAGGATTAATGGCGCGTCCCTCTGGAGCACTCACTCTAGCCGACCGCCCTGCTCAACATCAGGCTCCACCCCATAAGTTCTGCTTCTAAGCCGTTGGCCCCAGATGTACAGGGCCAACATTGGAAGCAGCTCTGTATGTCCAGGGCTGACAACTGCCCACTGCCCACCCTAATGCTGCCCCCGATGTGTCTCCCTGCCCCTAACTTCCCCATACAACCCCCTTTGCATTTATTGCCCATTAAAGGGCATGTTTACTTAGCAGCATTAGCTATTAACATGGTGATAATTCAGGAAAAGCATGGCAGTGTAACAGCTAATACGGGCCAAATGCAGATCTGCAGACCATGCATTAGTCATGCGAATAGGTGGGGTGTAGACAGAGAGTGGGCATGCTTGTAATGTGTGGTTACTGTGAGTGTCAGCAACTCATGGTATCCACATGTTTTGCAGACATTGCGGGTGCAGTTAATACCACCTCAAGGGGTGGCATTAGCTGCAACTGTGATGCTGCTGTGCCGCGTTATCTGCTTTTTCACCACATTATCTGCTGGGAAATTTTATGCTCGCTATTTCCACTAACACGCCACGTTTATTGCAAAAGCCTAACACAGCTTAGTAAATTTGTCCCTAAAGGTTAATGCACTTTTTTACAAATCTCAGCATGTGTATTTACACCAAGTCTAGGACTAGCATAAGTACTGGCACTTAGGTTTCTCATGTGTATCTTATGGCTTACACCCCTATTTTATAAGGAAAGTAAGTGCCCGCTTTTCTATAAAAAAAAAGGTGTGATTTACATATATTGGAATGTGCATTAACTTAGACAACCTCTGTGAAATTACCCTCTGAGTGCTTAGCATGGTTGCTGGGAAGATTATGATGGGTTCAGGTCAGGGACTGGCTGTGATAGCTAACACATGAGTCTGCCCTGAAAGTAGCAAGAGATTATTGCTAAGGGTTAAATCTGCCAGTTTGAACCTGGGTGGCAATGGGGCAAGGGCAAAGCGGGATCACTCTTCTCCTATGCACTAGACTCCAGGGATGCCTTCTTTGTAAGTGCAAGAGAGGATTGGGAGTTTGGAAGGAGGTTGGTAACTTTATTTATTTATTTTATTGTATTTATTTTATTTATCTATTTCTTCTATACCGCCCCTTCTAAAGTCGGCTCTGTACGTCCAGGGCTGGCGACTTGTATGGGGAAGTAATTCCTCTGAGGTGGAATACCCTGGACGTAGTGGATCGGCAGGCCCGGGGCACAGATGGGATGGGGGGGGGGGGCAGAGGACATTCCCTGCAGCCAACCCTGGCTGTGGGTGGCCGGATCGGGAGTTGGGTTTCAGGGAATTAGCTGCAGGAGCCGGTGGGCGGGATTGCGGCTTTTAAATGGAGCCGCAGTGCCATGGCAGACACCTTGGCGCCGCGGTTCCATTTAAAAACTCTGAATGAGTTAGTCGGGCATGTCCTGTATATGCAGGCTGGGCTGAAACGCAGTCCCAGCCTATACGTACAGGACTGTTTGCAATTCTGATCCTGCGGGGCTTGAGATGCCCCGCGGATCAGAATCGCAATGCCCTCTGTACGTCTGGTTCAGACCAGACATACAGAGGGCTTTGACGTCCCTGACAGAATTGGGCTAAATGTGTTTGGGGGATCACGTCAGGGTTTTGTTATAAGGATGGGGTTGGATCAGGGGATTAGAATCTATAACTGGCCATCCATAATGCAATCATGAAAATAATAGGGCAGAGCTGATATCATTAGTGTTTTTTTTTTTTTTTTTTTTACATGAGGGTTTGAGGCAGCAACAGACCCAATGCTACATGCATTGACTGATAGAGCAGGTGCACCCACTCTCTCTGCTGATTTATGTAACACGGGGCCCTTGCAATTGGTGTCTGTCCTGTGAGGTAAATTCAGGATAGATACTGCTTATGCCCCCTGCATTTACTGCACAAGTTTTGCACAGGAATCATATAAATTGCAGTAAGTGCACTATAGTAAACAGGCCCCAAAATATCTTCTTGTGCTCATCTAAGTGATTTTTTTGTAGACATGTGCAAGTAAACTGTCTGATTCTTGATTTATTGTTATCTTACAGTGAGGCAGAGAAAATATGTTTATTTTGTTTTTTAAAAATGTAAAATAGACATATATTCCATATGGAGTTGTCAAGGTAACCAATATAGACTGAAATACCCTGAAATGAGCTGTGCCTACATCACACATGCTTGCTTGATAGAGGTGCTGCTTTTACAGAAGGTTAAAGCAGAAAATTAGCAAGAGACTGTGGTTCTGGTAACTTTGACAATTAAACCAGCTAATTGCCAGCTGACAGTCCCTTTGAGAGAAAAATGCATGATAATGAGTGTTTTCAGACCCACATCCTGTACAAATCTCAGCTAATGTCAGATTTCAAAAATGGCTCTGTCAAAAACAGCATTCCTTTGAAGAAGCAATTTCATTTTGCAAGCTCTAAATTTATTTTATTATTTTAAAGTTTGTCCCAAAGCTTGGCATGATGTATTTAATCTTTTTAAGAATGCATTTAGGGGTAATTTTTCATGCATAAAGACGTTTTTATGCATATGTAGAAGGTGAATTTATAAGGAGTCACATAAAGCTGTATGCCATCAAAGCGTGGAAGCCATGTATTTTCAGTGACTTATGTACACGGATAGGCCTTTATGTGTGTATTTCAGCAGGTCGCCGTTTTGTAAATATGTGCATCAGGCCGATAGTATGCGCTGGGGTGGAATGCACATCTGCATGCATAAGTTATAAACACTATAACTTATGCACATTCTTTAAATGCTGGGGCTGGTGTAGGTACTCAGGCCTAGATTTCATGTGTGTTTTCAGACGATTATGCCCCTATTTTATAAAGAAAATAGGTACTTGATTTTCTGTATAAAATGGGTCTAAGCTTGGTGCTTTCTGTGTGTCAAATATTAAGTGCCCAGTTATCAAATTATCTTCAAAAAGAGCTTCCCCTGACTGTCTGGGCCCCTTTCCACTTCCCATTGCACATTCCCAGGCTTGCTGGGGTCATCGGTATTCCACAGGAGCAGAAGAAAGGCCCACTCACTCCTGCTCTGCACGAGGTCCCTCTCCAGTATGGTGATAATGACTCCTACCCCTTAAAAAACATATACAAACCATACCAGTACTTGCATGAGCATAAAAGACAAAACCATTTTTTTTAAATATATGTCAGATACTTTTGTTTTTGTCTTTTCTGTCACCTTTTATACTCATGTGACATCCTGGTATTTTTGTACAGTTTTATTGCCCTTTTTTATTTCTTTATCAATATTGTTTTATGTTATGTGTATGGGCTATTTTTTGAATATATTGTGATTATGTAATTTGTTGCCTCGACACTGGTAAGTCATGCCGAAACACAGCCATACCAGGCTCCATAAAGGATCTCTGTAGTTATTCTGATTACCCCTATTTCTGTTTTTTTGTTGTGCACATTAACACCTATTCCAACATGTTTATAGCTATGGGACCCTTTTACAAAAGGGTGCTAGCTGTCAGCATGGGTTTGGCACACGCTGAAGGCTCATGTTAGAAACATGTGCATGTACTCTACACATGTACCCATGTATTATATAAAACATGTACATCGCACCTCAGCTTCTGCTCTGTCCAAACTATGCACCCGAGAATACCTACATGCAGATCATGTAGCCACACTTTCATATGCATAATTTTGGGGGGATAATTTCACAAGGGAAGCATGTACATTAAGCTGCAACATATGTGCCTATTTTGACATACGTATGAGGTCTCTTATAAGATTCCACCCAGGTTTTAAAACGACATACATTCACACAATTATGCATACTGTGGGCATGCACATGCGCAGAGTTTGGGAAGATACTAAAATACTAGAACTTATGCGTGTACTAGAAAACGTTTGGCATGAGCAATAACACCAGCTTCAGGACTGGTGCAAATGTCCACACCTAAATTTAAGAAGCAATCCTGTTCAGTTAAGATTGTATTTTATAAAGACAAGTCGATGTTTACTTGCCTATATAAAATAGTGCCTACATGGTTGCCTAAAGGTGTGCTTGGGGCACAACTTTGACATTGGTCTTTGATGACCGAGCATTGTTTAGGGGTTGACAAAGTGTGGCACTTTGAAGATCAACAAATTTTAAGGAAAATACATTTTTAACTGAAACATTATTTTTTCTTCTACAAGGTCATATACATTTGTGACTGTGAAAAATTGCAAGAGGACCTTGATAAATTGGAAGACTGGACATTCAAGATGAAATTGAATGTAGACAAGTGCAAAGTTATGTACCTAGGATAGATCGACCCAAACTACAGTTACACGATGCAAGGTTCCACATTAGGAAACACCACACAGGGAAAAGATTTAGTTCTCATCATGGATAATATGTTGAAACCCTCCGCCTAGTGTGCAGTGGTGGCCAAGAAGGCAAATGGAATGCAAGGTATCATAAGGAAAGGAATGGAGAATAGAACAAAGGATATTATAATGCCTCTGTACCGGTCCATAGTATGACTGCACCTTGAATATTGTGTGCAGTTGTGGTCACCAGAATTAGAAAAAGTGCAGAGAAGAACCACCAAAATGGTAAAGGGAATGAAGGATAATCCTATGTGGAAAGGCTTAAAAGGTTAGCGCTCTTCAACTTTTCAAAGAGATGGCTGAGATATGATAGAGGTCTATAAATTAAAAATACTTGAAACATCCAGAAGTTCAATGTTCACATATATTTTAAAAAATGAGTTTATATCATGGTGTCTTTTCTCTCTGCTGCCAGTCTCGTAATCCTCACTCCCTGCTTTACACAGACTTCCTCCTTGTTTCACTCCTTTTTCTTCCTGCTTCCTCTAAGCAACAGTCTTCCTGTTGACATTTAAAATAACTCATTTTTTTTTTGTCAAAATGAAGGACTTGTTTGTTCTGGCCTAACCTAGAGCCTAGTTTTTCAACCATTGGCTTCTTATGATTTATCATTCACATTACTTTGTATTGTAATCATTCATGTTGTGTTTATTGTTATAAGGTACCATATAAAACAAACAAAAAGTGTTGTTTTCACGCAAAAAACTGAAATTGGAACGTATAGTAATTGAATGTTTAACTCTCTTCCAACAAAACTATCAATTATTTTTTATTTTCTACTCATTGCCTACCAAATTATTAATCTTGCCACTTTTGGTTCTCTGCTAAGCTGAAATGAGAAATGTTAGCAATTTGTGTACAGTAAAATAAATACAAGTTGCCAAAACTTCTTTTTCCAAGCTGAGATCAACATTTAGACTATTAATGCAATTAATTCTACTTATTCATGTTTCACACATTTTTGAACACAGCTTGCCTGATTTTTGTATAGGAAGTTAGATGTGTAAGAACAACATAAATTGCTAATGAGAAGCCTAAGGCACCTTGTTTAGTAAGGTTCTCTCATTTTTCGTTAAGGTAATTATTTTTTATTATATAGGACCCTTGAGGCTGTTGTGTCATTATTATTTAATTGTTAAAGATAAATGGGCCAAGATTCAGAAGGACCTGCACATATAACAGCAGCCACTAAATGTTTAAGTTCGCTATCTGTGAATTTTCAGCAGCACTATATCAGCAGCACTATATAGTGCTGCTAAAAACTTCCTCTAAACATTGTGATACTATGGAGGTCATTCTGAGCCACGAATAGCAGGGATGGACGTCGGGTCATCCATCCCTGCTATTCGTGGCTCAGTATGACCTCCATAGTATCACAGCATTTAGAGCAGGGGTCTCAAACTCCAGTCCTTGAGGGCCGCAAACCAGTCAGATTTTCAGGGTATCCCTAATGAATATGTATGAGATTCTGAGCCAAGAATAGCAGGGATGGATGACCCAACGGGACGTCCATCCCTGCTATTCATGCCCTTTCCAATCCCTGACCTCCTTCCCCGCTCATTGTATGGGGAAGTTAGATGAGGGCGGGAAAGGGGTGGATCAGGGGTGGTATTAGGACAGGTGGTGGGCGGTTGTCGGCCCCAGACATACAGGGCCGATTCAAATGTCGGCCCTGTACGTCCAGGGCCAACGGCTTAGACGGGGAACTTATTCTACCTCTGAGGTGGAATAAGTTCCCTGATCGGGGAGAGGGCATCAGCCTGGGGCAGGAGGGGGTGGAGAACATTCCCCACAGCCTGACCCTGGCCTTGGGAGGTCAATCGGGAGTCGAGCTGCGGGGAAAGCATTGTAGGAGCCGGCGGCCGTGGATTGCGGCTTTACAATGGAGCTGCAGTACTATGGCAACCGGACAACATGGTACCGCGGCTCCATTGTAAAGCCCAGACTGAATTAGTCAGGCATGGCCTCTATGTGGAGGCCGAGCTAGACATGCCCTGCGGGATCAAAATTGCAACTCCCTCTGTGCATCCAGATCCGGCTGGGTGCACAGAGGGCCTGTACGTCTGGATTGGAATCAGGCCCTATCTGTACAGGATAGTATTTAGCTGCTATTTGTAAAGCCAAGAGGATTCATTTAGGACAGAAAAATGTCCAGAATTAAACCACTCAACTACATGGGATTAATTCTATAAAGAACCACATAGATAATGTGTGTATTTATTTACACTAATCATGCCTATTCTTTGAAGCAAAGTCTGTGCAGATTAAACTTTGTAGAATATTAAGTGTAAGTGTAAGTGGCTGCTAATGCATCTACATTTAAGCTGTAGTCACTTATACCAGCTCTAGAGCCAGTGCAAAATGACAGCACATATCTTGCGCATGTTTGCCCACATTCTATAAAATGCATGTGTACCTGCATGGTTTGCTCATGTGCATGCTCACAGTGAAAATACACATCATGGCCTCCACATGCATACTTTGAGAATTGCAACCATGAAATTTGTGCACACTTGTTTAAAGTATGTGTGCTCCATGTTTATTACTGACTCCTGGCAACCCAACCTCTGGGTTTCTTAGCAAGGTGCAATTGGAATTGGATTGCCAGGCCTTTCTTCTGCACAGTAAGGGGGTTATTCTGCACCACAAATAAGCTGCCTGTACATCCAAAACCGTATTCTGAACCTTTGCGGCCCTGCACATACACAGCACTTAAATGGGGATCCCAGAACATGGGCAGGAGAGGGCATAATGGGGGCGTGGTCTGCCGCGGAGACGTAGAAAGTGTATTCCGGCGCTACCCATGTACATCCACAGTAGTTCCCACTGACATCCAGGCTATACCTGCTGAAAGGTGGAATAAAGGTAGAACTTAGAAATATTTCTGCCCTACACCTCAATACAGCCGATAGTGGTGAATGAATGTGAAACCTATGCTGTGCACTGTTGTGTCTGCAGGCTGGGAAACCAGAGCATACAATGTTCCTGAACAGAAAGCAGAGAAGAGGGAAGTTTGAGGTCACAGTAACAAAAAAAAAACATCCTTAGAAATGCATGGGGAAGAACATAGGTGTGCATATCGGCTATGCTGGCATTTGCTGAATGAGCTAAAAGCCCAAATTACAAACTAACCCGTGGATAGCTCCCGAACCTAAGCAAATGTTGACCTAATTTTTGTCGGATCGTTCACCGTGAGAAGAAACTTTCCCTCTCTCGGAGTGAACCCTCCATTTTAATCAATTTTATAACTTGGCCGAACTCCGGCCTAAAAACCGACAAAAACAGCACTTGCTGCCGTCAGTATTACTTGAAAGTCTCAACAGCACCTCAGGTCTTAGGGCCAAAGAACACAGCCTTCCAACATAACAGTCCGTCAGAAAAAATTCAAAAGGACTTAGCTGGAAAGGAGACGGAGGCATCCCCACATTGTCAGTTCCATTGCCAGTTGCTCCAAAATGAGAACTTGGTGAAACAGATGACGTCAGAAAGAGCAACAAATCAAGCAAAGCTTTATTGAATCCCCAAATGTAAACTCCACCAATCAGAGTAACAAATAAACCACGGAGAAGTCTCCCTTTCGGACAGTTTCTCCGCATTAGAAGGTTGTGTTCTTCGGTGGAAGAATACCGCTCGCATGCCCGTGATTTGAGCAGGCGCCTTTGTCAACGGGGCTATCCAGAATCCATTGTTCGCACAGCTTTCAAGAGAGCGTTGTACAATCATCCCAGTTGGTGGGGGGACTTAGAGGGGTCTCCAAGTTTGCCTCCAGTTAGAGAACAGAGAGATGTGGTGATTGGGGTGCTCCCCTATTTACCTTCTGCCCCGGATATTGTACACATTTTGAAGAAGCACTGGTCCCTTTTATCTTTACATGCCTGTTTTCACAAACCCCTTTTGGTTGCCTATCGTCGAGCTCATACCATAGGTGATTGGGTGGTTAGGACCTGTCATACAGCAGTACCTGGACCTCAATCTCTCCAACGGGGACATTATGCATGTGAGAACTGTGATTTTTGTGCTACTACGTTGCAAGGGGATACGTGGGTCGATCCGGTTTCAGGTTGTCGATATCACTCTTCAGGGTATTCTAATTGCCACACTGCTTTTGTGGTTTATTTGTTACTCTGTCCTTGCCACCAGAAGTATGTGGGTAGAACTACAAGACCTGTGCGGAAACGTCTATTGGAGCATCGCTCTAGGATAGACAAGCGGCAGGAGGGGGCTCCGGGGGTTCTACATTGTCAACAGTTCAATCACCGATTCTCGGATCTGCGCTGGAGGATTTTGGAAGTGGTCCCCCAAGCTCTACGGGGTGGTGATCATTTAGCTAGATTGCAATTTAAAGAGCAACAATGGATTTTTCGCCTCCAGTCTGTAGCTCCTCAGGGAATGAATGCAGAAATTGATTGGTGGAGTTTACATTTGGGGATTCAATAAAGCTTTGCTTGATTTGTTGCTCTTTCTGACGTCATCTGTTTCACCAGGATTTAAATGGATTGGTCTCTACGGGGTTCATTATGCCTGAAGAAGAGCTGAGAAGCGGGACTGCGGCTTGAGACACTATTAGTGTCGCTTGAACCTCGTTTGCTTTGAATGGGGGATCCTCCCTTGCCTGCCCCTTTTAAGTTTGAGTGCCGTTGAAGAGATAGAAGTTCTCATTTTGGAGCAACTGGCAATGGAACTGACAATGTGGGGATGCCTCCGTCTCCTTTCCAGCTAAGTCCTTTTGAATTTTTTGTGACGGACTGTTATGTTGGAAGGCTGTGTTCTTTGGCCCTAAGACCTGAGGTGCTGTTGAGACTTTCAAGTAATACTGACGGCAGCAAGTGCTGTTTTTGTCGGTTTTTAGGCCGGAGTTCGGCCAAGTTATAAAATTGATTAAAATGGAGGGTTCACTCCGAGAGAGGGAAAGTTTCTTCTCACGGTGAACGATCCGACAAAAATTAGGTCAACATTTGCTTAGGTTGGGGAGCTATCCACGGGTTAGTTTGTAATTTGGGACATTAGATGTGGTGATTACTTGGTAGGGAAATCAAGTTTGGGATAGTTACATTGGGGTTGGTTTCCATGGGTATAATTTTGTAGAATGAGCTAAAGGGGCAAAGCGTGGGTCTCCTAACAATGCCCATGTCCTCGAGATGATTCTGGTGACAGAGCCCTAGAACTCCATGTGAAAATATAAGTCCAGTTGGAGTACTGCACTCCACACAGCGGACCTTTACAATATGCCCTATGCACTATGTACAGTCTCTGGATGCAGAGGTCAGATGGAAACCTATTGGAACACCATAATGGGGAAAATCTACACCAGTGGTCCTATGGCATATATCGTGTGTACAGGTCACTGTTGCCGTTGGTTACATATGTGGGCCTATGATTTGCAATGCGCATATGAGGTCTGACCCTTGAGTCTGATATACGTGATGGGCTCTTTTGGCCTAAAGTAGTTCTGTGACTCCTTGAGGTCCACTTGTGTAGGTGTCATGTATGTATGTATGTATGTATACATTTGTAAATGTAGTGCTCAGGTATGATGATGGATTGGAAGTACTGATAAAATCCATGGTTTCCATTTCATCATCTATGTTATCCGGTGCAGGGCATGCTGTTGGAAGATATCTATTTCTGTGGGACTACAAGTGAAAGTGTGTTTGTGTGTGTGTGTGTGTGTGTGTGTGTTTGTGGTTGGAGGGCTGCATGGTGGGATCTAGATTGCTCATCCACATAGCCGGGGGGGGGGGGGGTGCAGATAGGCCTGCAGGTATTTGGACCGTAGGGCTGACTGCAGCATCACCAGGTACAGTGAGAACGGCAGGAGTGTGCAGGACAGGTCCACATTCATGTAACTATCAATGCACATCCCTGTCACCAATATGGGGACCTAAGCAGGAAGACATGGAGCAGAGTATGCCATGGTGCACCAGCACTGCTCTACACAATGTGCATAGTGGTAGGAAGCAACATTGGTGTGTCTGGGCATGTCTGTTTGGTGCTTGCACTGCTGACTGCTGTCATTCTACTGGTCCTTTATTAGTGATAGAGAAATATTTGGCTGGTTTGCTATGGGGGGCCTGTTCTACTGGGTTCATGTGCTTATTTAGTACTGTACAGACGTGTTCCTGAGATGTGCACACAATGCATACCTAGGGGGCCGTCTACTGCCATGTATGTAGTGCTGCACTGCTTCTTGTGCCAGATGGATCACTCTACCTGTTTTCCTGCTATCATCTAATTTGCATCCTCCTATGGGTATCATTACCTTACATTAACATTCAACCTCAGAACAGCTCTGTCCGTGCCCACAGTAGCTTCACAGCTGCCCATTTTGAAGGGGTTGTGGCCGTTTGCGGGTATATCGTGGTGATGGACAGGGTCGCAAACGGATATCTTTTCAGAATACAGTGAGTGTGAGGATGTACAATGTTGTTGTCAATGTATACCTGTCTTTGTACAACATAGCACTGTGTGCGGGCCACACCTAGCACATCAATGTGGGTGATTCTGTGCACGCAACTGCGTCTATCCCTGCATGTGCAGAATTGGGTTCTATTTCTGCACGTTTCCATTTGGATGTACCCACTGCCTGGACGTGCACATTTTCAGAATTGGCTTCTAGGCCTACAGCACCTAGTATTCCAAACTGGTCTCTTATCCAAGTTCTAGCCAGGCCTGGCCCCCCTTAGCTTCGGAGATCAGGCAAGATCAGGTACACTCAGGTTGGTGAAGCTGCAGTAGTCACATATAAATGACTAAAATGCCTTTATTTACACATGTAAATGGTGTGAAAATGTATGTGTCTCTTTATTTATTTTATTTATTTGTCACACTTTTCTATACCATCCCTTCCAAAGATCAAGGGTGGTTTACAAATAACCAACATGTTACATATAACAATATAAAGGATTAACAGAATATTTACATGAATTATGAAACTCGGGCATAAGGGAATTGAAGTTCTGTTGGTGTAACCTCTGTGTATATGGGGTGGTCATTGTGTATGAGATTGGGTAAGGTGTGCGGTAATACTATCTTTAGTGTTTCCATTGTGTTCAATGAAAAGAAGAGTTTTGATTTCTTTTCTGAATACTTGGAGGTCTTTAATCGAGCAGATTGAGACAGGGAGTGAGTCCCAAAGACTGGGGGCTGTGCTTGTGTTCTGTTTGGTCTTATGAATAGAGAGGGGGATTGCAAGTGTGTGCTGAGTGTTTCCCCTTCGAGATCTAGTGTCTGTGGGGAAGGGTTGTGAGGTAGGACAAGCTGTTACAGTAGTCGAAGTGGGGGGTGATAAGGGCTTGTACTACAGAACTAAAGTCATGGGTGTCAAGAAGGGGTCTCAAGTGCTGAATGATCTTTAATTTGAAAAATATGGTTCTGGCTGTTTTCTTTATGTGAGGTAGCATGCTGAGGGATTAATCGAGTATTATTCCCAGATATTTTATCTCTTATTTATTTATTTAACAGCTCTTCTATACCGCGCTCTTTATTATCAGTGCGGTTTACATTTAACAATATAACTCTCAGACAGGAACAAATCTGTCCTGAGTTTACATATAACAGGGATAATAACATGGACTTGAATTGGGGGAACTATGTACACTTTTAGCAGAGAGTGGTAATGGTTGGAGTTCTATTTACAATGTTGGTGTTCTATTTCCAGTAAAATACATCTGGAGGCAGTACAGTAATTACAAATACTCTCTAGTCTGTGTTAAATGTTCTGTAAATTAGTAAATCATGCGAAAGGATTGGGTTGTGGAGGGGGAGGAGGGGTAGCGTTGTTGGGTTGTGAGAAGTGTATGAGGAACAGATGGTGCTTAAGGGCTTTTCTGAATTGCATGAGGTCTCTGATCGATCTGATGCTGGGAGGGAGGTTGTTCCAGCATTTGCAGGTGTAGTAAGCAACTGCTCTATTGTTAGTTGATTGTGCACAGTTTATGGTTTGCTTCGGGATAATTAGCGTATTGGCAGCTAATGATCTCCTAGATCTGTTGTTGGGGGTGTGCGTGAGTAGAGCTGAGATAGAGGAGGGAGATATTTTATTAATGGACTTGAAGGTTATGAGGAGTACTTCATATGAGATCCTGCAACTTATTGGAAGCCAGTGTAGGTCCCTCAAGATGGGGGTTATGTGGTCTTTCCTTGATGCTCCACATAGGATGCGGGCAGCGGCATTCATAGCTAATTGTAGTGGGTTTAGGATATTCTTGGTTAGGCCATAGAGTATAATGTTTGCATAGTCAAAATGGGGTGTGACTAGTGCTTGGAATATTGTTTGGAAGTTTTCTGGGTCCAACATGGGTCTCAGGTGCCGAAGGGTCTTGATCTTGTAATAGATGGTTTTTACAGTGCGTTTTATGTGCTCCTTGAAGTCTAGCTGTTGATCCAGTGTAACACCCAGGTAGCGTATGGTGGACCTGATCGGCAATTCTGCATCTCTTACTCTTAAGGTTGCAGGGGGTGAGAAGTCTTTGTTTTTTGTAACAATAAGGACCTCTGTTTTTTTTAAGTTTATTCGCAGGTTCTGATTGAGGAGCCAGTCTGTTATTGCATTGAAGCAATCGATTAAGGCAGTATAATCTGGAAACATGACACTGATAGGTGTAAACATCAGCACATCATCTGCATAGATGAGGCAAGATATGCCAAACGAGCGGGTGATTTCACAGATTGTCTGCATGTATATGTTAAAGAGCAACGCAGATAGGGAGGAACCTTGGGGTACTCCTTGCTTTTGCTGGAAAGGTTCAGATGTATTGGAGCCAATCCGGACTTGTTGCCATTGGTCTTCTAGGTAGGATTTGCACCAATCCCATGCTAGACCCTGGATTCCCCTCTCATGGAGACGAGTTAGGAGTTGGTCATGGTCAACTGAGTCAAATGCTGCAGCAATGTCGAGGAAGATTAGCGCGAAGCCCATCTTGATGTTGTCAATCCCACTGATGAGTGTGTTAGTTAGGGAGGTCAGCAGTGTTTCACTGGGAGCACAAAGTTATGAATGGTGATAGATTTGGGAGGGGGAGGGGTAAAGTTTTTGTTTCTTGATGTGTATAAGACTTTGGTTTTCTTGAAGTTAATGCTGGGATTGTTGGAGTTTAGCCAGGATTCAGCTTCTTTGATGCAGTCTACTAGATTGTGATAGGTGGGGTTCATTATATCAAAAGGGAGATATAACATAGTGTCATCAGCATATATGTAATATCCAATGTTGAATTTTCTGAATATGTTGTTGATTGGTTGGAGGTGTAGGTTGAATAAGAAGGCTGAGAGGGCAGAGCTTTGGTGTATTCCTTGTTCTTGGGGTAAGGCAATGGAGGTATCTTGACCTACTTGAACCAGTAGCATCCGGTCTGAGATATATGATTTAAGCCATCAGAGAATTGTTTCACCTAATCCAATTTGTGCTAGTCTTGTAAGTAGGGTATCATAATAGTAGTTCTATGTGTGGATAGTAATTTTATAAACTTTTTTCATGTCTAGGCATTTAACTGGGTGTTTATGAGGCTCCGCTTAAAATTCCATGTGGTACAAGCTGATGCATAGTCATTGAGTTGATTTGTCTTGGGGAAGAGTTTGGATGGAGAGCGGACAGTATCATAATTTACACATGTATTTTTATGTATTGTAATTGGTTTTAATTTAATTTGGGTAGCCTTTCTTAGGGCCGAGAAGGCAATTTCAAATTTTATAAATAAAATCTGTCAGATCTATTCTCAATCTCAAGACTTTGCTACAATCTACTGGCTTCTGGACTGGCACAAATGTATGTTATTTAACTTGACAGACAAATTTCAGGGATATAGAAAAATAAAGAAAAGATAGATTAAGAAGCAATAATGAAGAGTCAGATTAAACCGATTGATCAGTCTCCTTCAGCATCAGTTAGGTCCGGTTTGAGCTTCCTTGCACAAAATCCTATTTCATTACCATATTTACTTAATTGTTTATGAAATTACTCAGTTTCCAAGAACTAACCCACCCAAGGTGCTGCTAATGGCAAATGAATTGATGTTAACCAGATCTAAATAGTATGATATTGCTGTAGATCATGCAACTGCAAACCATTTACCTTCATAGCTATGAAACATGTAACATTATGACTGGAGGACAGTTAAAGCAAGAATAAAGAGTACACCTAAGAAAGTCATACTAACTAATATTATTGAAGTATTAAGATAAAAAAAAAGTTATTTTGGGCTTTCATAGCTAGTATGATGATCTTTACAGTTTTTTGTGTCCTGCTTCATCTTACAGGAAAAGAGAGGTCTCCAGCCTCTCTCCAATGAATTTTCCCTGCAAAATTCAAATTTCCTGTCTTAGTCCTACCCATCCAGTTTAAGAACTGTTCTATGAAAGAAGAGATATCCACTGCTTAACCACTTCACCCTGAAGAAAAGCCAAAGCATGGGAGCTGAAACATCAGTTCCAGTTACTAAGATGCAGCATGACCAGGAAACAAGAGTTTTACAGTTCTTAAGAGGCTCCCATCTTGTCCTGCATTGTTTTTCTTTTTCATACTGTATCTCATTCAGTATTTATACACCTCCGATACTGCAGACAACTAAACCAATAGCCAACAAAGACAATTAAAAAGCTTCCGTGTTTGCACTAATATAGCAGGGACTCTCTTCTCTCTATAAGTGCAGCATTAGGAAAAGATTTCACAGAATGCTATCGGAACGCTTTCATGTTGACTTAAATGCTGAGAAATCCACCTCATGTTCCATTTATTTTCAATGCACTTTCTTCTGCTGGGTACAATAGATTTTATTTAAATCATTCCTAAAAATGGGCAGATATACAGCAGTTGGCTGCTGAGTACTGAATTATAAGACTTTGACTTAGTTAAGAATTGTCATGTAATGGCACTCTAGGGTACATTACTTCTTCACTGTAGTCTCTGCTTTTCCATCATAATTATGTTGGAGCTGTTCTGCCTACATAGGCAGATTATTAACTTTTTTGAGGACCATGTCACACCTTCTTGCCTTCCTCTTAATATGCTCCGAGAGACCCTGCCTGGGAAGTCAGTGTTTCATTTTCTGAAGTCAGGGTACATTATAAATGACAAAGAGATAACAAGGCACTGGCAGACATGATAGCACACGTAACTCTTTTTTTGGATGCTACAATTTGTAGTCACTCAGGCTTCACTTCCATGGTTTATGAACCTTTTTCAGTTTTGTTGCTTCAGTACCTCTACCCTGGTATCTCTACTCTGACAGACACTGTGCTTACCAAAGTATTGTGTTAAGTAATGGACCTAATGAAGCCTAGTCAAAATTCTAAATATGAAGTGATACAATAATAAAAAACCTATATCAGCTAATGAGGTTACAGAAGATGTTAATTGTTACTGTTGTCATATCCCAGGCAATGTCTGGAAGACCTAATTCAGACATTTCTTTTATCTTGTGTTCCCACACAGAAATTTACATACCAGAAATATTCTGACGGGCTTTTGTACATCGTGTTGGGTGAAACAATTGAATTCAGGAAGGTGATTAATAAATTTGGATAAAGAAGGTGAAACCTTATCTAGAATACTGTGTCCTTTTCTGGCACCCATACCTCTGAATGGATATAAAAAGTGTGAAGGCAGTCCAGAGAGGCAACTAAAATAATTCAGGGTTGACATCAAAAGCCATACTGCAGAGGAGGAAAGAAATCAAGAGGATATAATTGAGATCTTCATACACCTCAAAGATATGAGAGCAAGTAAATCTTTTCCAGAGAAAAGAACATTCTAGAAGGGTCCACAGACTTGGTCTATGAGGGCTTCAACTCTTGCGAGTTTTGAAGATACGTAATATATATAAGATCTATTTGCATGTACTGACTTCATAACATTGGCATTTCCACCACCACCATTCGATCACTCAAACCCTCAAGCTGAAAAAGAACTAAAACAGTGCTTGACTTAAACATAGCCACAGATGTATTCAACAACTAGAATATTAAAACATCATAACATTAGAACTGTATATGTATCAGAAACAAAGTCCAATCAGGCTAGACGGTGATGCCCTAGCCCTGTGCCGACACATGTCAGCCATATTTTCACATTCCTTTTCTCCCTCTCCCCCAGCCTGTGGTGACACCAGGCTGAGGTCTAAATCCAAACTGTGGAAGCAATCAGTGACTTGTGTCATACATGGCGATGATTCCCATTTATCCACAGTCTACTATTCCCCCTGTCTATTCCCCAAACATTTAAGGGAAAATTAACAGTGATGGGAGGTTTTTAACCTTCCCCTTCCACCATAGGCGGCAACTGCAATGTGCATGTCACCCCATCCCCACCCTGTACTGCTGGATGAACGCCTCACGACGCCCCCTCCAAAACATCTTGAATTGAACTAATGAAAATATCCTGACCAATATCCGACAAATCAACACTGTCCTAATAGAATAAACCAGGACAGTCCATAGAAATCAATTCATGATCCAGGACTAAACTGTTTACCAACACTACAAATTTTGAAACCTCAGCGTTCACTCTCTCGCGCAGATGTTCCATAGCCTTAGGCTTAATGGCATCCCGCCAAAGCCACTGATGAATTATCTGTGACCAAATGAGAGTCACAGAGGGAAAATAACACAATGTATTAAGAACATATTCCATTTTATTTGTTGGATAAGATTGACCCCTTTGACCTCACAAAGAGTGAATAAGTACACTGTAGCTGGTTATATTGTCGAACCTACAACAAAACTGGTAGAAGCTTGGCCCCTTCGCATTCCCCACAGACCTATCTGCTACAATAGGTCACCATTCACCCCCAGTCCAAGGTTCAGTCCCTATTTGGACTCTGTTGGTCTCTTTTGAGCCCAGAAAATGTAAGAATGACACACATGAAGACCAGGAATTTTCTCCTTCCCTGGCCGAAGCGACCAACTGAAAAAGAAAACAATAGAAAAAGGGCCCAATAAAGACCTATAATTAATGAATATAGCGCTTGAATGCATTTGAACGCTAGCAACCAATGCATTGAATCGACTGTGAAGAAAGGCTCTGAGAGGCATGTATGCTGCTGCCCCAATATGAAACAAATGTGTTCCAAAACATTCCAGGGGGAAGTCCACAGCTGCCAATCCCTGCTTCAGAATGGCTGCAAACTGAAACCTAGATAGTGGACCTTTATCCTCATGGAAAGCTAAAACAGGCCTCCACGTGGTCTGACATCTAAAAAGGCATGCGCACAAAGCACTGGTCAAGTAGCCAACCCAGGAGCCTGCCGAAGGCAAACCCAAGAACCTCTAGCCAACTGATCAATCTTATTATGCCTAATGCACAAATATACCTCTTCCTCCAGCACCACCACATCATCATGTAAAAATCCCCAACTGACAGAGGAGGTCTTAGACATCGCCACTAACTCATTAACTCTCAAAGCAGCAAAGAAGACAAAAGAAAACGTAACTCCCAAAGGTTTTGCCTCAAAAGCAGAAGAGCAAACTCTTGGCAAAGCAAGCATAAGCACACAGAGAGTATCTCGCACAATAGGTTGCTGGTGAGGTTTCACTACCTAAACTTTCCTGGATCTAGCAAAACCCTGAACCAGTTTCTGCACTAAAAAGGGGGCAATGGGATTCTACTGCTAGGGCTGGCCCAACCACTAGGCAAACTTGGAATTCGCCTAGGCAGAAACTTCCAGAGGGCAGCAAAAGTGGCAGTTCAAAGCTAAATAATAGATTTTGACAGTGAGAGGAGTGTAAAGCTTGAGGTTCACCTAGGGAAGCAACATTTTGAACAACTCTAGGGCCAGCCTTGCCTACCACTCCTGAATTTTAGCAACAAAAGTGTCACTACTTAGTGACCCTGACAAGGCATGAGGTGACAGCTGGCGATCAACTGTATGCTCAATGAACTCCAATACAGCCTTCTGACAAATCATTCCACCATGGATAGGAGACCTCACAGGCAGTAAATTCATGAAGCAGCACCATTCCCTCTCATAGGCAGCCCAAGTGTTCACCACCAGAGAAGACATCAGCATTCCTGCAAGCAGTCTGGAAGGACATCCCAAAAATGGCCCAGCATCCGCAACAGGAAGTTGTCCACTCCAGGTGCCAGTGCCCGGAATCGAGCCCCCTATGAACGAGATAGAGTCTGCTATCTCATTATCCACACCTGGAAAATGCTTTGCCATAAGTGTCAGATTTAAATGCAAGCACCAAAGCATCAGCAAGTGCAGCAATTCTACCACCAAAGAAGACCTCCCAGATTGATTATTAACTGCTTGCATGACAGCAATGTTTTCTGAATGTAAAATTATGCTGCAGTGCTGCACGCACTCCCCCAATAAAGACAAAGCCTCCCAAACAGGAAATAGTTTTAATAAGGCTATATTCTGACACAAGCCCCTGTTACACCAACTCTCAGGCCAGGCTCTGCACACCACGCACCCCCAAAATAAATTCCAAACACAATTCCACCAGAAGCATCTGTGAACAACTCTAGATCCTGATTCAAAACTATATGAGTATGACAAACACAAACCCCTTGAACTCCCATAGAAATCTCAACCAAATTATTAAATCAGCCCTCACTTCACTACCCACCCTAATAAAATGATGCTTCCTCACAACTAATCTCGTCAACCATGTCAATCTTCATGTAAAAACCCTACCGATGGGTATGACCCAACAGGCAAAATTAAAAAGCCCGAAGAGTTCCTTTACTCATTTCAAAATCAGTTTCAGCTACTCCAAAACCCCCTGAATCAGGTCTATTAGCTTCTGTAATTTATACACAAGCAACTGGGATTCCATGTGCATGGAATCTAACTCAGTTCCTAAAAATGTGAGCACAGTACTCAGACCCTCAGTCTTCTCTGCAGCTAATGCAGACATAAAACTCTGGCCACCTGCTGGGACACTCCTAGAATCTGAGCACACTTACCTGCGCCCCCAGGAAGGACCCACAAATAAAAAATCATCTTAGTAATGCACTATGGAATTAGAACCCACTGCCTGCTGGACCACCCAATGTATAGAAGAAGAAAAGGCTTCACAACAAGTGCAAGCCACCGAGCAACCCATTGGCATGCACTTGTCCACATAGTATTGCCCCTGAAAATGAAAACCCGATTAATGAAGGGAGCTAAGATGGATGGGAAATAGCCATTAAAGCACCATGTCCCACACACACTGCAACAGCTTAACTACCAAATTGAATGATGTATATTGCATTGAACACAGGGCCTGGTCAATAAAGTTATTCACACTGTACCCAATAGGATAAGACAAATAATGTATTAACTGAAACTTTCCTGGCTCCTTCTTCAGTACAACACCCAATGGGGACACTACCAAATCTGGCAAAGTAAGGTGATCGAAAGGGCTGGCAATACAATCTAATTCTAACTCCTTCTGTAACTTTACTACAAACATCCCCTGTAATGCAGAACAGACTGGGCATTGTGAGGCTGGTAATTTAAAGATGGCCCACAGAAAGAAATAATAAAGCCCTCCCTAAAATCCTCCTTGAGCAGCCGTGCTGCTGGCTGATTTGGGTAAACCTGAAGCCAATAGTACAGCATCTCCAAGTTAATGAGAGATGGTGTTTTGCCCAGGGACTACCTCTGAAGCTGACCTAATAACCTCCCCCCCCCCCACACACACACACCTTTGCTGCCCAAATACACGTGGAAAACAACGAAAGGCTATATGCTGTCCTCCACGCATTGAACATCTGTGCTTGAAACGACACACCGGTCTTTCACATTGAACTTTACTGAACTGAAAGCAAGCTTGGTCCTGTCCAGAGCCCTGAAGCCCCTCAGGGTTAGAAAACAGCACATCTCACCCGCAGACCCAGAAATGCCACCTCCCATTCACACTAGCCCCCATTCTGCAAAAAATCCCTGGAGCCCTTGAAGCAGGACCAAGAAGCACTTGCCCTCCCAACATTAAATCGACCAGGCATCATCTCCGCAAGGCAAATATCTATATCATGAACTCTCCACTCTACTTACTTGTCCTTTGCTACCCTCTTCCAAAACTGCTTGTCATAACTGAGCCTTGCTCAACAATTTGGAATACCCTCCCGATGGAAGTGGTGGGGGCAAAGACAGTGACGGAATTCAAAATGGCATGGGACAGACACTGTGGATCCCTTTTTAGCAACAGGATAAAATCAAAATAAACATAACTAACTATTTGAACAAATAGGGGTGACCTATATGGAGTGGTTGTTACACCCCTAAACAAAGGCATGCAAATGGGGTCACCTGCACAGAGCTGCAGGTGTACCTGCTCTTGCCGCCTTGCTGGGCAGACTAGATGGATCATACTGGTCTATATCTGCCATCATATACTATGTTACTATGTAACAACCAGATGTCTGATAGTCTAGCAAAATCATATCAGCATAGCTCAGAAGGCCCTGGCTTTGCTTGGACCCACCCAAAATAGAAGTAAAAATATGAAAGGCCAGTAACCAATTATTAATGATTTTTAGTACTTTAAATAGATTCCTTTGACCCACTCCTTACTGTTCTCCCCTTTCTGCCTATCACCTATATCTTGATTCCAAGCCAAGAAAGTAAACAGATCAATGTATCGCCCTCGTAGATTCTTCATACACAACTTCCTCAGAATATGACAGTCCAAGGGAGCTATCATACTCAAATTGTGACTACTTCCAGCTCTAAGATCAGACCCACTAGAACAACCCTTGCCAGGGTCAGAGTGAAATTGCCCCGCAAGGTCCCCACTACTCAGATCACCAAATTCCTCATCAAAGTGACTGTCACCCAAGGAGGAGGTGTCAGATGAATCCCGTGAATCAGAAATGTCCCAGATCTGTAGAGCAGACATATCCCCCCGCCTGTGCAAATGCTTCTCCAAAATCATGCACTGTAACACCTTAAACTCCATAAAAACCTCTGGTCTCAAAAAGTTTCTTCAAAATTTTATCCCAATTCCCACACTATACCCCCTTTTCAGCACTAGAGCTCTGAGCCACCACACTGTCCCATTCTCCAGGATACCAACCTGACACTGGAGCTTCCGCCACAGGCCTGTGAAGAGTCTCTTTTCAAGTACTCTGCTCTCCTCATCTTGCCAAACAATGCTTTTCATCAAGCACAATGGTGTCCTCCAATAAGTCTGCAGCTGGGCAACCACCACTCTACTGCTGACCCCAACCCCCTCTAGAAGAGCCTCTTACCTCTACCAGCCTGGACTGCTGATCTGCCCTCTTATCTCTGTCCTCACTAACCTCCCCTTCTGAGGCCTCATCATAGTTGACCGGACACTCAGACCCTCCTCACTGAAATGGGCCAGCCTTTTCAAAGACTGTTTATAGGCACCCCCATCTCGAACAATTACTGGAACATTGCCCACCCCCTTGGTTGACTTCGGGCCATCCTGTGCCCTTATGTGCCTCAGTCAAAACAATGCTGAACCCCAACAAAGGACACCAACCCAAAGACAAAATACTCAAAAAGCACCCCAAATTGCCCCATCCCTCCCATCCAAGTATCCCAAGGCCATCACCCATACCCTTAACATCATGGAATAATATTGAAGAACCTTTCCCAACCCCTTCACACCACAAGCCCATTCGCTGTATCAACAGCCCCTTCAAAATTGGCTAAACCCAAATACGGCAGGCACTAGGATGGTGCAGACACCCAGAATGTGGGAATCTAACTACAAACAAGAAAAACAAAGAAACCCCCCTCAGCTGCAACCAGTAACCACACCAATGGCCAAGCACAATCCCTTTTTTGTGAAGCTACACCGATGACCAACCCACTGAAATCAACACCCCCCGAGGTGCAAAGCAAGTTCCAACTGCAACAAAAAGCACTGCCAAAGAAAACAGCATCTTCCCCCTTCCCCCATAGAGCATGTCACCCAGCAACCAACCAGAAAATGAAGCTACAACTGTGCTCTGATATTGGGCAAGCAAACCAACAAACCCTCCACAACAAAAACTGAAACATTACTCAAACTGCTGCTCCACACCACAGCAGGATCCTAGAAAGCCTGCGGAAAGGTAAGCCTATGCACCAGAACAGGCATCTCACTTCCACTCCCCCTCCCCCTTCTCTCGTGAGCCCCCTTGCAAATTACCATTCCACCAACCCAAGCAAAAATCTCATGGTGGGTCTCAGCCATGTTAAAAGCCCACTCCCAATGTGCTTGGGGCTAGGGAGCTGGGTTTAATTATATGCAAATCGATCTAATGCATATTCATTATGGGGATCCTGTAAGCCAATGAGTCACAGCTCTCAAGGACTGAATTTGGAGGTCTAGAACAAGTAAACAGAATATGATATTCCAAGTTCTGGATTCAGGGAAAACATCAGAAAATTATTTTTTCATAGAAAGGTTCCAGATTGTATGCATGGAATGGGTCTTCTGATCTTTACCAGTCATCTTGTTTTCTGTTTATTTTTGTAAAGGCTTTTGTGATTGATATACTTTCTCTTCCTAGGGTGGTGTATCTTAGACCATGCTTCATTTCTTATTGAATTGCTTTGAGTATAAGATCTGCATCAACTGTAGAACATTTGAAGAAGAAACTTCAATGTATATTAACTAGGTATAATTCATTTTGTTGATGCAGTAACAGATATCACAATCTCTAGAATTCGTTATTGCATAGTATTAGCAAGAAGAGTCACCTGAACTGTCATTGCCTGGGGGGGGGGGGGGGAGGAGGAGAGAGGGGGGCAGGGATGGAAGATGGGGGGAGACCTGGGCCACCTCAGTGAGCTTTGAAAATGTCACACAGGTTAATAACAGAAGCTTAAATAACAATCGTCAAATCCATTCACACAAAGAAACATTTTACTGATGTAAATCAGCTGTATGAGAATTCACTTCCTTTAACATAGCCGAAAGTATGGTTGTTGTGGAACAATACATGTAGCGTCGTTGAGAGACATTCTCGGAGGCAGATTTTGGTTGGAAAAAGAAAATAACACATATAGACTGCATTATTAAATCTATGTATGTTATTTTCCATGAGAACGTACTTGCACTACAAGAAGCAAATATTCACAGGTGCCCATTGGCACTTTCACTTTGAAAAATAAAATGCAACTTGTGGACTTTGTCCCACAGCAGCTATTTTAAAACTTATTCCAGAAGAACGGATGCAAATATGTAAATCAGTGGTCTGTGTTCTTTCCCACCGCTCTCAGAAGTTTATAAAGGCAAGATCAAACACCTCCAGAGAAAAAAGTGGATTACATGGACAGAACTTCAGTCAGCCATTTGGAGATGTTTTACAAATACTTTATTCCCATTCTGTGGCTGGGGAGGAGGGACTTAGTAAATGAGGCCCTTAGAGAGTGGAAAAGAACTTGTAGATGTTTTTTGAATGCTCTTCTGAGATGTTATTGACATCTTTGTCACTGCTCAGCCTGATGAAGCCAAATACTTTAAACATGCGGAGGGTAATTTTACAAAGGAGGTCTTTCCCTAAAGAGCGGTAAAGTGTTGCACCTAACTCACCAATAGCACCAAAACTATGGCGCATTAAATGCAACACCACCAAGTTAACTGTCGGGGGTGTGGAAAGCATTTCCCCGGCTGTTAACATGGAGCCCTTTCTCCTAACACAGGTTGCATTAGCGTGAGGGCACTTGACTCCATCTATTGAGGTGACGTTAGGTGAACCTGCACTAATGCAGTTAGCGTGTGGTGTGAATCCAGCACTAAGGGCACCGAGCTCACCAGATGGACTGGCGACACTAAAGGGCAAGTTGAGAGAATTCAGAAAAAAGCAGAAACCAGAGACTGGGATCAATATGATTAAAGACAGCAAAGGTAGAAAATGGATTTTATTTCTATTTAATGATTAGAATATGTCAGTCTTTGGGATTTCCATGTCGTATCTTTATACTTCGCACAGTCCAGGAGCATCTGCATCTCTTTCTGATTCTCTGGTGTTTGTATTGCATGCAGAATTTGGCTTCTCGTGGCTTCAATTTAACTTTTGTCTTGATAAATTTATTTTTAGTTGGGGATAATTTATGCTATGCTTGTTGAGAATCTATCTATATTCTGAGAACGTGACCAAAGCAAGGTATTCTGTTAACGTTTCTATGTAGGGATCTGTAGTAATCCAACCTGGTCAGTTTCCCAAATAAGTTTATGATTGTTTTAGGGGGGCATATCATGAACTTGGTACGGACAAAACAAAAGGATACATGTTTCCCCCATTTCATCTAGAGGATGCCCGTGGAAGATGGAAATTGTCTATATCTGCATTTATACCTGCTCCCTGGCACTTTTAAGCTTTTTTTAAAAAAGTGCTTGTGCACCCAGCCCTTTAAAGGAGGGATTAAGGGTGATATCCCCTTTAATCTCCCAATGTTTATTTTCCCCTTCAGATGCTAATGGAGTTTTCTGTGATTAAGAGCAACTGGATGTCCAGCTTGCAAAATGGCAGGGATACATGTGTAAGTGCCGAAATTTTCACGTGCAGGTTCTGAAATGTTGGCACTTACAAGTTTAAGTTGACAGGGTTCCTGTGCCGATTTTTACTGTGTACATTTTCGTAAAACAGCATCTACCATTCCATGTGGATGCCGAGATGTGTCAGCTTTGTATGTGCCCGCTCTCTCCTCCAAAATTGGCTAGGATTTGCAGACGTTTTCAATTGGAGGTCACTGCAGTTACACAAGCATCCAGGGACAGTGATACTCTGTAAGCCAGGAAGCATGGCAGGGGGGCGCCGGTGTTAAAGGGCACCGAAAACTGCAGCAGTTTTGTGTGTCTGTGAGACAGGCAGCTTCCACGGGTCACAGAGAAGAGAGAGGCGGTGCTGCACGTTCCTGAGGGAGCAATTTGTCGCGCGGGCTGAAGAGAGGTAAAAGCTGCATGTGCCTGAGGTACAGGCTGCTCCCATGGGCCAAAGAGAAGAGAGAGCCGTGACTGACAGCGTTGCATGTGCCTGCAGGCAGAAGACGAGAGAAAAGCTGTCAATCATGGTCAGCAGTGCCGCATATGCCCGTGGGCCAAAGAGAAGAGAGAGACACTGCTGCATGCGCCTGCAGGACAGGCTGTTCCCACGGCCTGAAGAGAGGAGAGAGCTGCTGTCAGCAACATGCTGCAGGAGCTGGGGCCAGAGATGCACAGGAGGAAGGGAAAATTTACAGGGGCAGTGGTTTGGGAAAATAAAGCTGGTGGTGGGGAGGGAATGGAGGGCAAGGGGTGAGAATGGAAGGGGACTAGAAAAAAGGACAGAGGCCTGGAAGAGAACAGAGTGAGGGAGGCAGCAAGAGAGAGTCTGCAGGGAGAGGTGAAAAAGTACAAGGGATTGAAGAGAGGGGAGAAAATGGGACATTAATATACGTTAAAGAAACACAGCACCCCAACCCCTCCTCCCCAAGGCCTACAAGTACTCCATCCCACATCACACAAACATGCACACAGAGGCAGCCCAACCCCGACATACACACACACTCACAGGCACTTGACCTGTGCAGCGAACACACACACATGCACGCACTCCACCAAAACACTGCATCACATGTGCATGCACACACGCAGGCATCACATCCATGCACCACACACCCACTGTCTGAAGAGAGCGATATATATATATATATATATATATATATATATATATATATGCATACATTAACACCATAGAAATGTAGAAACATGAAGGCAGATAAAGACCATAGGGCCTATCCAGTCTGCCCTTCCATATGGACCACTAAGTTCTACGGTCCCTTTTTCCCCTTAGAGATCCTCTATGCTTGTCCCATGTTTTCTTGAATTCAGACACAGTCATTGTCTCCACTGCCTCCACTGGGAGACTATTCCATGCATCCTTCACTCTTTCCATAAAGAAATATTTCTGCAAATTATTCCTGAGTCTATCTCCTTTCACCTTCATCCCATGCCCCCTTGTTACAGAGTTTTCTTTCAATTGAAAGAGACTTTCCTCCTGAGGTATTTAAACATCTCTATCATATCTCCCTTCTCCTGCCTTTCCTACAAAGTGTACATGTTGAAATTTTTAAGTCTGTCCCCATATACCTTATGATGAAGCCCACTGACCAATTTGGTAGCCACCCTCTGCACCAATTCCATCCTGTTTATATTTTTTGAAGGTGCGGTCTCCAGAATTGCGCACAGTACTCCAAATGAGATTTCATCAAAAACCTATACAGAAGCACTATCACCTCCTTCTTCCTGCTGGCCATTCCTCTCCTTATGCACCCAAGCATCTTTCTGGCTTTTGCTGTTGCCTTTTCTACCTTTTTAGCCACCTTAAGATAATCAGAAACAATAATCCCAGGTCTCACTCTTCTTTTGTGGACAGAAGTACTTCACCCCCTATATTGTACTGCTCCCTTGAATTTTTGAAGCGCCGATTGCATGACCTTGCATTAAATCCCAGCTGAAGGAACTCTCAAGCCATCTTCAAGCTTTTCTAGATCCCTGTTCATGTTATCTACACCTTCTATTGCAGATTTTGGCATCATCCGCAAAGAGGCAAACCTTACCCAACAACCCTTCTACAATATCACTTACAAAAAATGTTTAAAAGAATCAGAGCAAGGACAGAGTCCTGCGGCACATCATTGGTAATATTCTCAAAGTGAGCTCTATTTACCTGTACCCTCTGTCGTCTCGCACTCAACCAATTTCTAACCCAGTCAGCTACTTTAGGGTCCATCTGTGGAGTGCTCAATTTATTTATAAGTCGCCTGTGAGGAACAGTGTCAAAGGCTTTACTATGTAAAGTGTGCTTTTTTCAACTTGTTTCAGCTTTGTTGCAGGGCACCAAAGACATCCACAGAAAATACAGGGAGTGGAAGGAGCTATGGGTGCAACGCATTGGTCGATCAGAGTTGGACACAGGAGCATCACTACCATTCCACTGCAAAGAGCACCACCTCTGGCTCTCATAGGAGCCTAGGAGTGATCTTTCCACTTTTGTCCAGCCTGGCTGTAGTGCTAGCAAAATCTCTGCATGTTTCACAATTGCATTATCTCCAATAGGCAATAGTGAAACATCTCTCTCAAAGAAATCTCAGAATTCCAGTCAAGTGATGGTTCGCACATCGACTGTCAAGACTGCTGACACGAATTGAGTCCTACCTCTTAATACTCATCACAAAAAACTAAGTGGTTGTTATCTTTGTAGATCTTTTTTTGGTTAAATAAATAAACATATTTATTGTTTGGCTTCGATTACATTAACCCTTTGCTATTGCAGCCTATTTTTATTCAATATTAAATATTTACTCGTCAGCGCTTATTTTTGTTCCAGCTATGTATTTGTTCCTTCATTGCAATTTTCTTGTTACAATATTTGATTTCAAGGAGAAATGCTAGCATCGCGTGAGCAGAGTTCACAAAGGAGTTTTGGGAAAGGGGGAGGTGCAGCCTATCACTAATAGTAATGAGGGAGGGGCGCCAGATATCCTAGCATCGACCTGCAAGCAGACTTTCTAAGACGTGCCTTTATATGTTCAAAAATAGAAAACAAGAGCCGCAATGCAGTTTATAACACCAAATTAAATTAACTGTAGTTTTCACTTTTTCATTTTGCTCCTTGGTGTGATCATCCTGCAGTTCCTTTGTTTTTGCAGAATATATTTACTATTGTGCTGGCCCAGTGTGCAGTGTCAGGAGCTGGTATGGTTTATATAAGATTCCCAGACTACATAATTAAACTGCTGCAGATAAACAGCATTGGAAAGGATTTATTTTTTTTAATTATATAGCCTGGGAATATATTTCTTTCTTTATTCTTGAGGCAGCCACCTGACTGATGTTTTGAGCGAGGTTGCTGGGGATGACAGGCAGTGCCGGCTCTTCTCTCACCTAAGGCAGCAGATTATGTGGAGCTGCTCTTGCCTTTATTCATGAAATATCCTTTATAAAATTAGTCCCTTTGAGAATAATTTTTAAAATTTTCTGCCCTGGTGCATAGTCTGTGTGTAGCAAGGGAAAAAAAATTGTAGTATTTAGCAGGGGGCAGGGGTAGGCAGGCATAAGAAAATCATTGTTTTTAGTTTACTGTGCACATTTGCAGGGTTTTTTTTTTTCTTTTCTTTTTATACATTTTCAACTCATGTCAATTTGTTTTTATAAATTTTCATTCCAAGGTAATTTTGTTAATTAAGAGGTGGTTATGGCTGCTGCCCAAATAAGAAATGGCAAAAAGGTTACTGGAGGTTTCCAGGCAAGTTTTAAAAAAATGGGGGGGGGGGGGGTGCCTGCCAGTTTTGCTAGCAGGCTGGCATTTATCTGATCAGTACACTTACCCGGATTGCAACTTAGGATAGCTTTTTTATGTGGCCTATGTGCATGCCAACTGAAAATTCCACTGACCTCATAAAGTTGGCACTTATTCAGATTGCACAAAGACTGACCTCACTCCACACATAGACTTCTCCTGAACTCATCAGATAGTGCCGGGGTGGTCTGTGGAGATATTCAGCAGCACAGTCTGTATAGTGCCATTGAATAACACAGTCAGCACCCATATTTATTTATTTATTTTCATATACCGGCTTTCTACGATTCGAGATGGTTTACACAGAACTCAAATAACAGTGTAAACACAACTGTTTTACATAGATCAGTAACTTATTAAAAAGTGAACAGGCATCTTCAACAGTTAACTTTTTACATATTTACAGAAGACAGTCTCCCACTGGTCAACTAAAGGTTCTTCATATTGGCCCCATTAGGCTCAGCTGATCCAAAGGAGTGGCAATGAAAGTCATGATCTATTTAAGCTAGTGAAATAATTGTTGAATCCTACGTATTTAGGAGAGGGTGATCTAGATCCTGCTTGTCCAATTAGTGATGATCAAACAAGATCTGAATTAGATTTGGTAAACATCTCTGATAGCATACTTAGACATGGTTTCACAGAATGCTTGGCAAAAGACCATGGTAAAAGAAAAATCTTTGAAACAAATCTTCTATAGCAGGAGTCAACAGAGTCACAGGGCAAAAAATCTAGTTTGTATTTTCCATAGAGCTGCAGACCAGACAAACTTTGGGTCAGTCTGGTATTGGGAAGGAAGCACATCAACAATACATGAATTAAGATCAGGTTGGCTAGAACCACTGTTTAAGGAGATCTGAAGGTACTCCTGCACGTTGTCTTTCTTCTGACCCAAAGGTCACTGGATTGAGGCTAGTCTCTGAATATGAGAAAAAAAGTCTGTTATTTTTTTAATTTGCTTTAAACCTCAAGTACCTTTCAAAATTAACCTGAAATAAAAATGTAGAAAAATAAAACAGAGCAAAATGAAAAATGTATTAAAAAGAAACAAAATAAAACAAAACAAACTGCAAAAGGCACAGAAAATGAAGCTTTTTTTTATTTTATTTTTTTTTTAATTGCACACCCCTACTCTGCAGCTTTCAATGTAATTCACCATGAGACTGGAAAAATTTAGCCTCCCTGGGTGTGGTAGGGACAGTGCAATCCTGGCTTTTTATATTTTCTAAAGAATCAATTTTAAAAGGCCAGTTGCAAAGGTGAGTTTTCACATAACTGGAACGCAGAAAGTGAGGTCCTAGCTATCACCAATCATTTTTAGCATCTACTTAAACTCTTTAGGTGAAATATTTAGAACTTTTGGGAGAATGTTTAATAAGATGCATGCCAGTAGCACGCAAAAGTGCACCAAATTAGCACAGAGGCCTGCAGGTTCCACCTCAAACCCACCCAGTCCTGGCCCAATCATGCTCTAATCTGGAGCTCTGCGCTGTAGCGTGTCACCTTTAGTTCATTCAGCAAATCCCACACTAACAGCACACATTAGTAAACATGCCCCTTGGTCTAAATTTTCATATTTACACTGATGATATTCAAATTTGTATCCTATTTAAGGAGCCACTGCTACTTACATGAGAAAGTTACTAATTGTTTACTAGTAGTGAAGGGTCGGATGCAAGTTAATGATTTGTAATTAAATATAAACTAAAATTTTTGGGTGGGTCTTAGGGATCAAGTGGCTCTAGTGATGAGACCTTTGGTGGAGGGGAGAATACTTGCACTGAGTTCTTCAATTAAGAATATAAGAATAATTATTGATTCTTTCTATGAAACTCCAATATATAAGGTAGTCCAATACACTTTTCTAATAAAATGGGTTAGGCAAATCTCTAGCTATCTATTATTCATCGCTGCCAAGTGGTACAGTTAATTATACTGCATGCCTAGATTTTTGTAATATTGTTTATCTGGGCCTGCCAAAGAGACTTCAAACTTGCCTTCAGTTAGACAAGAATATGTCAACTAAGAATATTTTGCACAGTTCTTTTGGTAGAGCTTCCCCTTTCTTGTTCAAACTCCATTACCTTACCATAGGGGACAGAATAGAGTTCAAGATATTATGTCTGCTTTTTAAATTATCCATGGCAGGGGCCCAGAATTTTTAATTTCCCAATTGCTATTAGATAATCTAACAGATATTGGCGTGAAACTACGATTTATACATTAAATTATCTAATGGTATCGGAGTATAAATGTTAAATTACTCATGATCAATGTTCCCGCTAACCTGCACTGGGTCCACCGCCAACGTTCCTGCCAGTGAGGGAAAGTGCAGAGCGATTGATGCTCTTCTCCCCCCCCCCCCCCCACCAGCAGGAATGCCGGCGGAGGACCCGGCGCAGATTAAAGAGAATATTGCAAGGGTGCTATGTCTAACGCATGCCGCAGCACCCTCGCAATGTTCTCTTTAATCTGCTCCGGGTCCTCCGCTGACATTCCTGCCGGTGGGGGGGAGGGGCAGTGCTTCAATTGCTCATAATCAGACTCTTTGTGATAGAACCCCACAATATTGGAATGCCTTGCCAGTCCCATGGACTGAAAGTTCATATTTATGATTTCAAAAAACTTTAAAATATTTTAGGACTTAACTTGAATATGAAACTTCGGAGCATGTTAACTAAGTAGGGCTAATGATTAACTTTGATCCTCTCTCTCTTTCTCTGCACACACCCAATAGATAGCTAAATCCTGTTATTTCTTTCTCTATAACATTAGCAAACTTTGTTCCTTAGACCCTTATCCACTCTTGTCAACTCCCACCTAGACTATCGCAACCTGTGGCATTCTGGTCTCCCTCAGAACCATCTTTGTCCTTCAATCTGTTCAAAACTCAGCTGCACAGCTAAGTTCAGCCAGTCTGCTATGCTCACATAATTTCCTCTTCTCAAGTCACTTCAATGGCTCTCTCTCTGTTTGCACATTTAGTTCAAACTTCTCCTACTGACCTATAAGTACTTTAATTATCCAACTCCAAACTATCTTTCCTCTCTTGTCACTCCCTACACCCTCTCCAGCCCCCTCAGGAACTATGCTCCTCTGGCAGATCCCTTTTATCTGTGTCCTTCTCTGCCACTGCCAACTATGGACTTTGTTCATTCCACCTTGCTGCTCCATATGCATGGAACAAACTACCCGAGTTAGTATGCCATGCTCCATCTGTCCTCTATTCAAATACAGGTTAAAAACCACCTCTTTGAGGATGCTTTTGGATCCTGATCACCTCAACACCTATCTGTATCTCACCATTCCCCTAGACTTCCCCAGTTGTTGTGTGGTCTGTCCTGATTAAATTGTAAGTTCTGACGAGCAGGGATTGTCGCTTACTTGCACACATACAGCTCTGCATCTGTCTCATAGCACTATACAAATAATTAGTAGTAGAAGTAAACATGAGCTATTTGTAACTAGGTCCCATTGAATAATATGAAACCTACAGTAGTTATGAATAGCATGTGTTAACCATTAGCCTAGCTTAGTAAACATGCCCCTTAATGCAATATTTCAGTTTTTAATTCAATTTTTACATAGGTTATAGTGGAGGTTTTTTAATATTTTTATTATTGCTATTGGTCTTTTTATCTTTTATAATAAGCCAGAAAGGTATACACAAAAAGAATACAAGTCACAAAATAAGCCGCTCAGATGTTTTTTCTTTGTTTTCCTGAACTTGTTTGTTCTCACTGGGCCTCCTCTCCTGAGGTCCAGTTGTGCTCCAACTCATCTTGTCAACATTGACAACCAGTCTCCTATGTCAGGCTTATGTTTGTACCAGTTTTAAATAATAAAGAGGAGTGATGAGCATACAAGAACTGTCCATTCAAGAACTGTCCAAGAACTGTAAAAGGAACTAGCTTGATTCAGATGGCAAAAGCATCTACACATGGGTCAGTTTATCCATGTACCCTTGTAAATGACCCTCTGCGTGCTGAAATGAGAACATTCACACTGTGCCCCATCCTGTTAAGTATGCACGTAAATGTGACGATGCATACTTTCACTATGGGGCATGCACGAGAGAGAGTTTGGGCTTGTCATGGGTAGGACACAAAATTTCATCTATAAATTGATAAAACTATAATTTCCATGTGTTTTTTTAGAAATCTGGGCATGTTCCTTTGTTGTCCTCTACAGAGGCCTCTTCCCCTATTGCCAATGACGCAGAGAATGTTTTATTATCTCATTCATTGGATGTTTCTGCATTTTTGGAATCTTCAACTGATGAGATTACCAGACGTGCTACTCTAATTGTTTCTTTTATTTCTTTATCTGATAAAAATTTAATATTGCAGTCATATTTGCCTATAAAGAATCAATTGTTTTGTGGTAGCACGGTACAGGTTTTCCCTGATGTATGCAGACTTACTCAAAGGCGGCGGAAAGCTTTCTTAGCATTAAGATCTCGTGCCTTGGCAATTGGGGCCTCCTTTTTCCTGAAATATTCCTGTAAATATATCCTGATTAATGAGCAGACAAAATATGTGTTTATGGAATCCGATCAATTGAATGTGTTTCTGAATAGTAAAGAAAATGGATAAAATGTTGCTACTTCCTTTCTAAGTTATAGGGTTAGTAGTTTTTCATTGCGGACCCAGTTTATGCTAAGGTGGTTTTGTGTTATTTCTTTGTTTTTGCTCCTCGCTCTTCCCTTGATGTGGACTTGATTGTAATTCCTGTTTCATTTTTTGAAATAAAGATTGTTAAATGGAAAAAAAAAGAAATCTGGGCGTGGGCATTTACACTAGCTCTAAACCTTAAATTAAAATGCATTTTCAACCACGTATGCTAATATTTTATAAAGAAAAGTAGGTGCCTACCTTTCTTTATAAAATAGCACCTAAGAAGGCACTACCTTCAGGCATAAAGTAGGTGCTTCCTTATAAAATTACCATTTCAGTGTTTATCATGTGTGTGTTCTAATCTGCGTAACTTCCTATTTAGTGCTCAGGTGAATCAAGAGCTGAGACACTATGGGGTTTCTTTATAAACTTTACAACTAGCATTGAAAAAACTGGCAAAACAGACATATGTCAATTCTGTGGGAAAGATCTGGAAACAGTGACTTATCTCATAGTTTGCTGTGAAGTTCTGATTGCAGAAAAATTCTATACAGAAAGGCATAATAAAGTAGCACACCTAATCCACTGGAAACTCTATAAGCACTATCACATCACTGTCCCTGAAAAGCACTGGGATCATGACCCTAAAAGAATTACAGAGGAAGAAGAAGTTATGATCACCTGGGACCACTCCCATTCCGACCGATAAACCGATGGATGCAAAGAAGAAAATATCAGAACATCATTGGTTATAGAGTTATCAGTTCCAAGCAACCTCTCTGTGAATCACGTTGAGAAGGAGAAAATCTTCAAGTACTAAGAAATGCAGTTGGAGATCAAGAAAATGTGGCAGAAAGATACTGAGTTATTTCCCGTAGTGTTGGGTGCCACAGGTCGAATTAAGAGGAATTTCCAAGCATATCTTGATAAATTACCCATACACCTAACATCTTACAAACTCAAGAAGGAGGCTGTCTTTGGCATGATGCAAGTACTACGTCAAGCATTAGCAATAAATTTGAGAAACTGAGATCATACTCCACATACCCTGGCGTAGAAGTGAGGTTCATGACTGTCATGGTATGTGCAAAACTTACCCATTTGGAGAAACTACCCTGAAAGGAACCACCACCCTGAAAAAGGAATTAGGTGTCATTGGGGATAATATGTTGAAACCCTCTACCCAGTGTGCAATGCTAGCCAAGAAAACAAATAGAATGCCAGAAATCATAAGTAATGGAATGGAGAATGGTCACCATATCTTAAAAAGGATGTAACAGAATCAGAAAAGGTATAGAGAAGAGTCACCAAAATTGTAAAGGAGATGGAAGGATACCCTTATGAGGAAAGGCTTAAAAAGTTAGGGCTCTTCAACTTGGAAAAAAGATGGCTGAGGGGAGATATGATATAGGTCTATAAAATAATGAATGAAGTGGGCCGGGTAAATATACATTGATTGTTTATTCCTTCAAAAAGTAGAAAGACTAGGGGACATGCAATGAATCTACAACATAGCCCATTTAAGACCAATCAGAGAAAATATTTTTGTTTTCACTCAACATGTAATCAAATTCTGAAATTTGTTACCAGAGGATGCAGTGAAAGCTGTTAGTGTGTTGTTGTTGTTGTGTAGCTGAGTTTAAACAAAATTTGGACAAGTTCCTGGAAGAAATGTTACATAGTAACATAGTAAATGACGGCAGATAAAGACCAGCATGGTCCATCTAGTCTGCCCAGCAAGATGACAAGAGTAGGTGCACCTGTCACTCTATGCAGGCCACCCCTCCCCATGTCTTTGTTTAGGGGTAAACCCACCACTCCATGTAGGACACCCCTATTTGTTGAGACGTTATATGGTTCAGAAGTTAGATGGTACTGTTTATTTTGTTTTTATCCTATTGCTTTAAAGGGATCCACTGTGTTTGTCCCATGCTGTTTTGAATTCCGTCACCGTGTTTGCCCCCACCACTTCCTTCGGGAGTTCATAAACATTTATTAAAGAGCAACAGGGAAATCCATTTCTTACTCCGTGATAAGCAATGTGCAATCTGTATCTTTTTAGGAACCTGCCAGGTACTTGTGACCTGGATTGACCACTGTTGAAAACTTGATGAACCCTTAGTCTGACCCAGGATGGCAAATCTTATGTTCTTACAGCATTACAGTAATCTAGTCACTGCAAAATCAATGCCTAGGCTAGCAAAAATAAATCCTTCTGTGCTAAATAAAGAATGAGTTGACAGATCATTCTTAAAATTAAAAAAAAATATATGCTCTTTCAGCCCCAACTGCATGTTCATCTAAACTTCTAAATTATGGCCTAATGAAATCCCCTCTTCAAACTATTAGCCCAGTCCAGAAGATCGAATGACCATGACATAGTAGAGTGGACTTCTCCATATTCAGCTTCAATTTTAGTCCTGCACACCATTTCTGATTTGAATGAACTATGCCCTTCACATATCCACATACAATGTCCTTTGAGCAAATGGGAACAATAGAATAATGTCTGCATATATATATATACAGTAGCAGTAGATTTTCACTCCTACAGCTGACCCATATTTTTTGTATATATATATATATATATATATATATATATATATATATACACACAAATGAATCCCTGCTATACATAATCTTTGACAAAGAGAGATCAAATGCAAGATAAAAAAAAATACAGCGATAACATTGCACCTTGTGGTATCCCACGTATGAGTGTCCATGTCCTAGAAAATGTTTTTCCCATCTGTAGATGTTGAATCCTATTTTCTAAGAATGACTTAAACCATTGTAACTCTGAGCCCCTGACACCCAAACCCTGTAACCCTTGTATCAACAGGGTATTATGACTCACTCTATCGAACACTGCACTAAGATTAAAACACTGTAACTACTTTCCATTCATATATGGATGTCAATAAAAACAGTAACAAGTAGTTTCCATGCTATGTGACTGGCAAAACCCTGAACCCTGATTGGTAATAATCTAAAGCATTCATCATCTACATAAAATCCAGTAGCTCAGTCGCTAAAACCTTTTCAATAATCTTCCGCAAAAAGGGTAAATTTGAAACAAAAATTTCAATTGTTGAGTGTTAGGTGAGAAATTGGGAGGTGGGGGGGGGGGGGAGAGGGGATATATAGGATACATTTTATTTTTCAATTTTTAAGTGCTGAGATGGAGAAGGGGGTCAAGGGCAAACTGTAGATGCAGATTGCTGAACCTACACTTTTCTAGTCAGTTTTCAAAAGGAAATTTTTCACTTTGAAATTTGGTGTAAAGCATGTGGATAGAATGTATCCACAGGTTTTGCTTGTGTGCACAGTTTGAAAGATGATCCTTAACCAGCTAAATTTGACCAGCCAAAGGAGTTCCATTTATAACCAGCAAAGATTAACCTTCCTTATCCCCAAATTGAAGTTAGTTTTTGAAAATGTATCTGTATACAGTTTTTGAGTTATCTTGGATATTAATATAATGTATGCAATATAGAGACTAATTTTGTTTTGTATGTACATGCTAAACTTAGTAGAACACCCATTAGTTGGTGTTTTTAACATTTATACTAAAATATTTGATGCTTGGCCTGCAAAAGCATGTTTAGTATATAGGCCTTCCATCTTATGCATTCATCTGGGCTCATCTGTATTTCGCTCCGCTACCTAAATCCCAAAGTAAAATTCATTAATAATTTGCAGTCCAGACCACTGCTGCTCTATAATGAAAAAGGTAGCTGCATTATCACCTCAGTGGCCAACCTCTATAGCAAGGACAGATTCTTCTAGCTGCTTTCAGGAATAAAATAATGCCCTTGTCTTCCAATCTCCCAATGCACTAAGGCAAGGAATAGTAGGCTAAGAAAGCATTTCCAGCGAGTAATCTGCAAAGCACAGGTGGCAGTGAGGCCCGTTTTCACACTGGAGTAATTAATAATTTGTGAAATCCTTTGTCGGTAAGCTTGCAAGACAGACGGTCCCCTAGTGTATTGCCACATGGTACCTTACAGATGTAAAGGAGAGCTAGGTGCCACTCACTAAGGAATCCTATTGGTGTGATTGACACATGCAACATTGTTTTTTTTTGCCAGGCTGCTGTGTGCTTGCTTCAGAGAGACATTTCATGGGTGCACCATTAGTGTAATCCATCTCTTATTGTCATCTGTTAAGGAGATTTTTTATTCTATTGAAATAGATCCATCTTGTGTGCAGATACTAGCCCTGCTGTTTGATATGCACAGAAATTTCAGTCAGATGCTTAATTGCATCTTAACGTGAATTCCACACAGCTGGCTAATTCCCCTGTCTCTGATTAAAGAGATTACAAAAATAAAATTTAACATTACATTTACATACAGCTCTAAAAGGAAACATTTGCCCATAAGTTTGAGTCATTTAGGAAATTCATGTCTATTCAGCACTAGAGGATCAAAACATTTCATACAACAGAGAACAAAGTGACTGGGAGATATAAAAAAGAAAAATTGCACATGGTAGTTGTCAAATGCTTGATCATAAATCCCTACTTCTCCAAAAAAGATTTGGAAAACATAATGGAAGGGAATTCCTATTATGTATGCACCGAACATTGATCACTCATTTGGCCATTTTTAGCTGATATATCAAATTTAGCCAAGAGCTTTTGGTTGGAGCAGCCAAAACAAAATCATTGATTGACTGACTGTTACACAGTTACACAAGTGGTGGATTTTACCCCAGTGTACTGAGTGCAGACAACTAATCATTTTCCCGCTCTATACTCTTCTCTGAAGGTGCACAGTTAATCTTTTGCAGCTAGACTCACCATGGGATTGTCACGTGATCCAAGAAAATCCTGAAAGGTTGATCCATTTCTGGTTCTTACCTCCACTGCACTGATCTCTAATCCTGCTTTTCTAAAAGAAATTTCTACCACAAGTACATAGATGCAATCGGGCACAAACATCTGATTCTGCTTCTCATACTGGATCTGGTTAGCATGCAACCCTTGTTGTTTAAATGTTGCCCCAAATAAGAGCCCCCTAAGTATACAGATCTTTAAAAAAGGTTTAGACAAGTTCCTTCAGAAAAAAGTCCATAAACCATTATTAAGGTGGAATGAAATAATTCCACTGTTTTTCCCTGGGATAAGCAGCATGGAATCTGCCTACCTTTTGGGATCCTGCCAGGTATTTGTGGCCTGGATTAGCCACTAGAAACAGAATACTGGGCTTGATGGACCTTTGGTTTGACACAGTATGGCAAATCTGATGTTCTTATATACAAACGTGATTTAGAATTCATGGTACATAATACTGTAACTCTATTTGAGAAGAAGAAACTGGAATTACAGTGGTGACTAGAGACCAGCCCACTCTCTACTCTGCATATTTGGAGTGGCAGGAGTGGAACAAAATGTAGTTTGGGGAGAGTTGGGGTTCATTGCTCCCCAAACAAGTATAGAATTAGCCCTCCCAGTACCATGAATATGGCCTTCCTAACCTCTTTCATCACTATGCTTATGAAGTCAGGGCTGGTCCATGGGTTTCTGCTGCCCCAGGCAGAAGCCCTGGCCATGCCCCCCTCCCGTGCACTGAGCTGTATTGCCCTCCAACCCCATGCTGAGCCACACCGCGCTGCTTCCCCCGACTGCTGCTGATTCCAGTGGTGGGCTTGGCTTGGCTCAGAGGCAGCAGCAGGCCATGTGCTTTGGCACACATGGCCTGCCGTTTCTAACCCCCCTCTGACACAACTTGGCTAGCAAAGCATAACTCGGATTCCAAAGCACATGGCCTGCAGCTGAGCCTAGCCACCCCCTCCCAACCCTGCCATTAGAATCAGCAGTAGCGGGGCAAGTGGAATGGCTCATCACAGGGAGGAGGATGACACAGCTTAGCATGAAAGAGGGACAGCAGGCCATATGTGCTGAAGCACCTAGTCTGTCATGGACACCATGCCACCTACAGAGGTCTGTCACCCTAGGTGGTCACCTAGCCCACCTAGTGAACAGGCTGGCCTTGTATGGGGTAGAAGGAGATATTCATTCATGCTTTGATTACAGAGAACTATAGAGCAAACTAATGATGATAGAGAAATCCTGATCCTCACATCCCATGTTGTTTTTAACAGCCACTGGAGAGACCTTTGTCTCCTGTTCTTTATTTTAGTCAAATATAAGTTGAGGACTAAGGAGAGGATATAAAAAAAAGTTAAATTATTGATTACTTTTGTTATTATATTATTGCTTTAAAGAACATTATATTGTTTAGCTTCTACTGCCTTTGCTGCATATCCTTAAAATAGTTCCTATAAAAGCCACTGGGGAAGTGCAGAGAGAGGAAAAACATTGGTTTGTTTTCAAGTGCCAGGCCTTTTTTCCAGATTTTCAATTTTTTTTTTTTCAATTCAGTTCACACATTTGTGGTAAAAAAAGAAATTGAACATGCATTAGAACATTTTAACATAAATAAATCAACTTTACATTTATTAATTCCTAGGTTAGCATGCTAAATTGATTTTGCATACACTATGGGGCCCGTTTGCTAAAGGTTAGTGTGCACTTTCTGCCTCAGTGCCCATACTATTCCTCTGGGTACAATAGCAGATAGTGCATGCTTATGCCCATTGGTTCACACTAATGTTGAATAAACAGGCACCCACATTTTTTAGGGCATGCTAACGAGCTGAATGTATGCTAACGAACACGCATCTCTAAAAGCCACGATACAGCTCACCTTAGCATTCCTTGAATAGAATGTTTTCTTTGAGTATTTTTGCTTAGAATTATTCATTATCCATAGGTCTGAAAAGCAGTGCAATGGTAAATTTAAATCCGAATGCTCAAAGCCAGAACATTAGATGCCTTGCAACATTATTACAGAAAGCACTTATACTTCTGATGACTCAGGAGGCCACAGAGGAAACTACTGGATTCAGTTTTAAATTTGCTGATATGTGCACTGCATGTCAAAGCAAAGAAAGATAAATCGGAGGAGACTCTAGTTGACTGACTGCTGCTGGGGTTGACCCTTCTCCTGTCATCCAGGTCATGCTGCATCTCTGAGGCATTGCAAACCCTGACCCCTTTATAGAGGTATGGTGATTAAAGTTTCAGTGATGTTTTTGAGACTAGACTGAAATGTATTCCAAAGGTGCCTTGCTAGGGGCTTAATCAGCAATATTTGAGAAGAATAAAGAATTCGGTGCCTCATTCAGTAAAGTTTTTCTTTTTATTTCCATAGGTACAGAATGGAATACAACTTTCTGTTGTTGGTGAAAACATGTTCTCTTAATAGTATATATAAGAGAGGGCGGCATTTAGGACGTGCACCTACAGAATTGCTAGGATTCTGCTTGTTTCTTATCCAGAAGCAGAGTGAATCTGCAGCAAATCTGCCTCATTCAGCTGTTACTGGCTATTTCTTTTTTTTTTTCTCATACAGTAGTTGTTTTTATTATTGTTTTAGTTTTATTATTTGTATAGCCTGTGGAAAGCAGATGGTGTGTACAACCTCAGTACTGTTGGCAAAAGGAAATTAGTGGAGTAAAAAAACCCCAGAAACATATTTACTATAGGCAGTTCTGTGATGATATATCCACAAATCCAATCATTCTAGCTTCAATAAGTAAGAAAGATGAAATTCACTGTTTTTTATTGTCAGAATTTGTTGAAATGGCCTTGACTACCATGATGGTTATCTTCAGTCCAGTGAAATTAAATGGAAAAATTGTCTATCCTAAAACATGAAAGTACTAATGGCTATACTCAGTGGTGTCCCTGCCCCCCTCCCATGCCCCCCCCCCCGGCCCACAGTGACAGCATTATGTCCAACCAATGGATCTCCAATCAGGATTTTCAATTCCACAAATTGTGAGACACAACAATCCTGATGTCATATAGTAACCCTTAATAGTTTTCATACACTATCACTATGTTTTTCATTGATATTTAATTATTTTTTATGATATTTTGTCGTACATTTCATCTGAAAGCCACTATAAATCAGCTGCCATCATTTCACTGCAGTCCTTTTATTATGAAAGCCATAAAAAGCTAATAAGCTTTAATTTCTTTCTGGAACCATTCAAAAACATCCATTATTCCAAAATCATTTACTCCGTCTTTCTGCCACATCCATTATTCAAAAAACCGCATATACACTTTCTGCCAACACCAATCCTCATATGGTCCACACTGTTGCATTTCGAAGCAAAAACTTCTGCATCAGGGCAATGTTGTTGCATTCAAAATTTTGCAATAAAACGAGCACTTAACTGGCAGGTCAATGCTCCATCCTGAAAAGTAGCATTCAATCAATTTTCCAAATCTTTCACTCCTGATCCAGCTATTCCTCTGGCATTATTATTCTTGCACAGGCAGTCCTGGCTTCTATACGCTGTCCCGGCTTTTATGCTATTGCAGGGATAACCTCAGTGACGGCACAGCAAACTAACTTACCTTAAAATTGGCTGTCTCTGCTCTATTGGCCTACCGCTCTCCCTGCCAAAGTCTCATGAATCGCGAGACTTTGGCTGGGAGTAGAGAGCGGCAGGCCCACAGTGATAAGCCAACTTTAAGGAAAGTTAGTTTGCCGCTCTGCCCCTGTGGGCCGGGGGGGGGGGTTGCTGTTCATGTGGGATGGGGGCCACAGATGCCACTGAGTGTAGCCATTAGTACTTCCATGTTTTAGGATAGACAATTTGTCCGCATAATTTCACTGGACTGAACATAACCATCATGGTAGTCAAGGCCATATAATTCTAGCTACTGATTGTTTCAACAAATTCTGACATTAAAAAAAGGCAAATTTCATCTTTCTTACTTATTGAATCTAGACTGAGTGGATTCTTGGATATACCATCACAGAACTGGCTGCACTACAATATAATTCTATCCTTCATATGAAAAATTCAGCCATTGGACACCTAAACTCAGAAATTGATAGCATATATGCTAAGCATTTTTTCCTACACACATTTGGAGAGTCATTTTGTAATAGGCTGCCTCAACAGGGAGTCTAAGTAGGTGCTTATTTTACAGCTATTATATAAAGACAATTGAAGGTAAATGCACCCATGTACATTTACATATGCTGAGAAATTCATGTAAATTTACATGCATAGTTTATTAAATACATGACACCACCTGAATTCTTTCCTCATTTCCTCCCCCAAACATGTCTACACTTGGGTCGCATAAAGTAGGTGTGAACATTCTCTTCGCTTTCTTTACACATGCCTACCCCTTGGATAATTTTATAAAGGTTTTTCCATGGATAAAACAGGGTTTACCAATGGAAAAAGTATATAAATTGCTCCCAAAGAGGGCAAACAAATCTTATGTGCATTCAACCCTAGTGGCCAGCAGCTGATGCGGACCACACTAGGGGTTTTTGAATACTGACCCCGAAAAGGGTCACTTAGAAAACAATTCTGCTAGTAAAGTAGTGTTTAATGCACAGGAATAGGCTTTTATAAGATTGTGCACTTGGTATGTAGCACGTATAGCTCACATTTATTTGTGAATGTGTGGTTAATACTCAAACTGATCTGAGAGGTTTCTGGGGTGGGGGTGGAGTTGGAGGGAGGTTTACATATGTATGCAAACTTTGAAAATTAAACTAAATGCACATACTGTAAATTAACTCTAAAAATCTGTGTGCAGTAAAGAGAAAGTGTAAATGTAAACATGTGAAGGCACATTTTAGAAAAGATGTCCAAGTGTAATCAGGAAAATTTAAGCCAGATCATTAGTAAAAACTACAGGCATGTCCCTGTTTGAGTGCAAATTTACAAATGTGGATGTCTGCAAAGCAATCCACATACACGTCCCTGCAATATTATTAGATACCAGGGATATCTAAGAGACAAGCTGTGGCTGTTCAAGCACAAGGCTAGTTTCCCAATAAAATAAAATATATCATTGCAATTGTGGAGAGTACTAAGGAAAGTGTAGTGCCAACTGCTCTCTACCTGCCAGATGTTTTAGGGCCCAAAAGAGAATTTTTATGATGCCTATTTGTGCCTGGAACAGGTCTAAATTTGGACGTGGCCACCAACAACCCAAGGGTTCTGAAATCAAACAGGCACGTCTTTGACTGTGGCACCACCCTGGACATGCTTTTGCCATACCCCTTGCCTGCTAAAGTTCCTGCAGGGAAGATGTCTTAAAAAGTCATTTATAAAATGGCTACAGGGACGTCTCTATGATTTGAATATCTGTATGCACATTTTTGGATGTCCAAATCATGTCTAAGCCTTTTAAAATGACCTCCTGGAAATGGGAATAACAAAAAGATGATCAAATCTGCAAATGACACAAAATTATTCAAAGTTGTTAAAACACAAGAAGATTGTAAAAATTGCAAAAAGACCTTGATAAATTGGAAGACTGGATGTCTAAATGGCAGATGACATTTAATATGGGCAATGCAAAGTTATTCACTTAGGGAAGAACAAGGTTCCATATTAGGAGCCACCAGCTAGGAAAAGAATTTAGGAGTCATCATGGACAATACATTGAAACTCTCTTCCCAGTGTGCAGCGGCAGCCAAGAAGCAAAAAGAGTGCTAGGAATCATAAACAAAGGAATGAAGAATAAAATGAAGGATATTATAATGCATCTGTATTGCTTCATGATGAGACCACATCTTGAATATTTGGTGCAATTCTCGTCGCTATAACTTAAAAAGGATAGAGCAGAATTAGAAAAGGTAGAGAGAAGAGCGACAATAATGGTAAAGGGGATGGAAGGATATCCCTTGAGGAAAGGCTTACAAGGTTAGGGCTCTTCAACTTGGAAAATAGATGGCTGAGAGGAGATATGATATAAATCTATAAAATAATGAATGAAGTAGGATGGGTAAATGTAGCATATGTAAGACTAATCAGAGAAAATATGTTTTCACTCAATGTGTAATCAAACTCTGGAATTTGTTACCAGAGAATGTAGTAAAAGCTGTTGTGTAGCTGGATTTAAAAGAGGTATGGATGAGTTCCTGGAGGAAAAGTCCATAAACCATTATTAAAGAGGTCCCAGGAAATCTACTGCTTACCCATTGGACAAGCAACATGGAATCTGTAATGCCATTTGTGAACCCGACAGGTACTACTGACTTGATTAGGCCAATGTTGGAAACAGGATATTGGGCTTGATGGACACTTGGTCTGACCCAGTATGGCATATCTTATGTTCTCCATGGACAAACAGGATGAGTCAGGAACACACAGATGTGGTGCAGGCAGACAGATCCTCACACAATCATTTCCTTCTCATTTGCTGGTTTCTCAGCTCCCTCCTGCTTGTACTCAGACATGACTTATTTCTGCTCTCCTGACGAATACCTACTACTCTCTGCAGCTCCATACACTTTAAATTGCATGCCCATCGCTCTTCTCCATCCAGAACAAACCAGCTCCGCAGCAGTGTTCCCCACACCATTACAGTACCTTCAAGTCAGAAGGATTGCTCTCAAGAGCATGTCTCCAAATGGAGCTAATTTTTCCATATACCATGGCAGTAGTGAACCTTATTAAGACATGCAGAGTGTGATCTCAGTCTCCCAAATCTATTGCTCAGTTTTACTCAAATTTTACTGTTTTGTTCGGAAAACACTCCCTGCAAGGGATTGTGGGACTGCATGGCACTGAAGTAGTGTCCATTAACTCAACTTCAGAATGCAAGGAAGGTTTTGGAACTTCCAGGAACAGTAATGCATTTCAAACAGTAATAAGTATCTTTGCAAACCAGTGGGAGTGATGTTACAATTGCATCAGAACAAAGTTCTAAGTTCATATAATAATGAACACAATTATCAAACTTCATTTTGGAACAAAATTCATGTTTATTTTTTTACTGTTATGGCTTGCTTCAAGATTCAAAGCAAACATATTGCAATAGAAACATAGAAACATGACGACAGAAAAAGACCACATAGCCTATCTAGTCTGTCCTTCCATATCAACAACTACAACAGTCCCCTTTTTTTCCTTTCGAGATCCTCTGTGTTTGTCCCATGCTTTTTTGAATTCAGTTACTGTCCTCATCTCTACCACCTCCACTGGGAGACTATTCCACGGATTCACCACTCTTTCCGTAAAGAAATACTTCCGCATATCACTCCTGAATCTATACCTCTTCACCCTCATCCCATGTCCCCTCGTAGCAGAACTTGCTTTCAATTGAAAGAGGCTCTCCCCCTGAACATTTATGCCACAGAGGTATTTAAACATCTCAATCATATCACCTCTATCCAGCCTTTCCTCTAAGGTGTACATATTAAGATCCTTAGGTCTGTCCTCATATGCTTTATAATGAAGACCACTAACCATTTTAGTAGCCACCCTCTGCTCCGACTCCATCCTGTTCACATCCTTTTGAAGGTGTGGTCTCCAGAATTGCACACTATACTCCAAATGAGGTCGCACCAAAGACTTATACAGAGGCACTATCACCTCCTTTTTTCTGCTAGTCATTCCTCTCCGTATGCACCCAAGCATCCTTCTAGCTTTTGCCATCGCCTTTTCTACCTGTTTAGCTACTTTAAGATCATCAGAGACAACCACGCCTAGGTTCCGCTCTTCTTTAGTGGACAAAAGTACTTCACCCCCTATACTATATTGCTCCCTTGGATTGTTGCATCCCAAATGCATGACCTGGCATTTTTTAACATTAAATCCCAACTGCCAAATTCCTCAAGCTTAGCTAGATCCCTCCTCATGTTATCTACATCTTCCTGGGTGTCTACTCTATTGCAGATTTTGGTATCATCCGCAAAGAGGCAAACCTTACCTGACAGCCCTTCCGCTATATCACTAACAAAGATTTTAAAAAGAATCGGACCAAGGACAGATCCCTGGGGCACACCACTGGTAACATCCAGGGGCAGCTCAAGGCAATCTGCTGCCTGAGGCGAGGGTATGAGATGGCGCCCCCCACCCTGGAGTGGGCAGGGGGGGGAGCTTTCTCAAAACTCCAGTGAGGGACCAAACCAAAACAAAAAGCCAATTAGATAATGTGAACGAAATGCAAGATGTTCGCACACCAAGGAGCTAAAAGAAAGAGCGAGAACCACAGCACAGTTTATTACACCAAATTATAAATCATTTTTATTTTGCTGTTATAAACTGCATCATGGTTCTTGCTATTTCTTTTTAAACATTTACTTTACATCCACAGAACCCCCTCCTCAAGAATGGGTGCAGAGCAGAACTAGGACATTCACCCACAGAACTCAATATCTAAAATAAAAAAAAATCTCATTCTGATCATCTCACTAACAAACATTTCTCCAGTACCAGGCATACTGTGAACTAATACAAAACCCTACAACAAAACCATTAAGGATCTTTTGAGCAAACCTACCATACCATACCAGCACCAAGTTTGAAAAATTATATAAGGATCCTACCCAAAAAAAAGCATCACTGTAAATCCTGCAAGTGGGCCCTGGAACATCCAACATCTATTTGAAAAGCTGAACACTTCAGATTACTATAGTACAGATCCCTAAGTACAAACTCCATGTTAACAGAACACCTGACCTTGGTCACACATTCAAAACACAGACCCTCAGCAAGTACTGAATAAGTGACCATAACCTAAAAGTAAACATATAGATAAAAACTAAACTGCATCCCCAAAAAGCCAGATTCTGCATTCAATGCAACACCAGAGAAATAAAAAGAGATGCATTTCCCTGTACTTTATGAAATATAAAAATTGCACCAACTCCAATCATTAAATTGAAAATAAAATTCTCTTCTACCTTTGTTCCTTATCATTTTATTCTCTGATCATGCTGGTCCCAATCTGAGGTTTCTGCTTTCCTCCCCTCCCAGTACCCCCCACCTAAAAATACCCCCCCCCTTTTAAAACATTCCATACCGGGTGCATGCAGGACACCTCCCCAACTCCATCGTAGATGCCATGCATGCAGGACACCTCCCCAACTCCATCGTAGATGCCATGCATGCAGGACACACTCCCCAACTCCATCTTAGATGGGGTGCATGCAGGATACACTCCTATTTCAGATCCATTGCTTGCAAGACATATCCCTATTGCATACCCAAGGCATATGGGAAATCAGGACGCATTCCCATTCCCATAGCAGACATGGTGAATGCAGGTGACATCCCCCATACAGACTGGGTGCATGCAGGTGACATCCCCATACAGACAGGATGATATATATAAAAATATATAGATACTCGTATACCCACTTAAAACAATGCTAATATTACAATAAATTTAAATTAACATAACCCAGAATATAATGGAATGATGACCTTACTAAAACAAAAGATTAAAAATTAAGCACAAAACATAAGTTTGCCATATGCACCGTGCAGTTATCATAATGTGTAACTCCCCAACAGTTAGCCTATAAATATAATGCGATCAATGAAAACTTAATAAAAACCTGACCATAAAATTAATTAAAACCAAGAGCTGAAAGTCAATAAAAATGTTTCCAAAACATCAGACCTCGGATGTGGATGCAAGTCCTACCTTGGGTGGAGATCGAGAATGCAAAGACTATAGGCAGTACTCTATCACATGTAAAAACGGAATTAATGATGAATCAGTTCCAAAAGACGACGACACCAGTGAATACTATAAATAATAAAACCACTAACAAATAATAATTAAAACTGAAATAGTTAAAGCCAATCACCCCCTTAAAATAAAGCCCAAACTCCTCCCTATTTCTGTACAAGCAGAAGCACATATTTACAATGGTGACAGTCCACGAGTAGCCCGGAGCCAGCAGTCTTTGCATGTCCTCGCCCTCCCCAAAGGTCTTACCACTCTGACTGATCCAACTTCATGGTTTGCCCTCCGCTGCCCTCCTCCGTGTGCCCAGATCATGATTCCTCAGTGCTGCTCCATTGCTCTGGCTGCTGGAAATGGTGGAGGAGGTAGGGGCCTCAAAGGTGTCTGTGCGGGAATGACGGTTGCGCGGGCAGCTCTATTGTGGGAAGGTAGTTTCAGGCATAAGTGTAAAAAGCAAATAAACACAGCTGCGGCTGCCAGAGTACCTCCCCTCCCCCCTGCCACTTTTTTTGTCTGCTCAAACTCATCCGCTATTGGTTCCTCCAAGGAATCAACCTGATTCCTTGGAGGAACCAATAGTGGCTGTGCTTATTTCTGATTTTGCCGCTTCTGGCTTGCCACTGCCTTCCCCCTGCTTTTTTTCTTGCTCGGACGATCTTGAGCAGGAAAAAGAGCTGCAGGAAGGCAGTGGCAGGCCAGAGGCGGCAAAATCAGAAATAAGCACAGCCACGACTGCCGGAATGCCACCCTCTTAAACTGCTGCCTGAGGCGACCGCCTCAGATGGCCTAATGATAGAACCGCCCCTAGTAACATCCTTCTCCTCAGAGTGAGCTCCATTTGCCTGTACTCTTTGTCGCCTCCCACCCAACCAATTTCTAACCCAAGCAGTAACTTTAGGGTCCATCCCTGGGGTGCTCAGTTTGTTTATAAGTCGCCTGTGAGGAACAATGTCAAAGGCTTTCCTGAAATCTAAATACACCACATCTAGGACTCTCCCTCGGTCCAACTTGGAGTGACCCTGGACAAAGAACTTAACCTCCAGTCCCACATCAGCAGAACCACCAAAAATGCATACCACAGGATGAGACTAGTATGACGCCTCAAGCCCCTCCTCGATCAGGAACACTTCCGCACAGTTTATCAGGCACTCATAACCCCAATCCTAGACTTCTGCAACCCAAACTATCTGGGCCTAACAAAACAGACACTAAGACCATTACAACTAGCACAAAACACTGCAGCACGCATAATAGCCGGCACCACAAGACAAGAACACATCACACCCACACTAAAAGAGCTCCACTGACTGCCTATCAGCGCCCGCATTTGATACAAGACAATCATAAACATTTTCAAAATCAAACAGCAGTCATCAGATTTCAGCCTACACCCACTCAAACAACCCAACAACAGCACAAGACCGAGGAGAAGAGGCACATCCAACCATGTCAGCACACCTAAAGACATCAACAGGGTACGCAAGGACACCGAAAAATGAGCCTTATCAAAGGCGGCACCAACAATCTGGAATGCCCTCCCTGATGAACTACGTTCAACAACAGACCTTAAGGATTTCAGGAAACTACCGAAGACGACCCTCTTCATAGAACATATTTGTCTGTCTTTAGTTTTATAATGTATTTTGAAATAAAAGGGAAGTTTCACATACTGTACGTGTTTTATGACAACTGAGTATTTTCAAACAGAAGGCAAGAATTAGCATATGGAAAGTGTAACCAGTTCTTCAGATTTCCATAATGCAATCTATTGGGAGGTCATGGAGATTAGTTTTATCTGTTATAGCTTAAGCTTCGTCTCTGATTGGGCCAGTCTATTTACTTGAACTGATACAATTTGGAGCAATGAGTTATTGAGTCAAGCCACTAAACTAGATAAATGTCCCATTCTAGAAAGTCACCCTCTCTGGTTTCTAAACCAAACTCAGAATTTCACATTTTAGGATTTATATTTACTAGAACTGGAGTGAGGTGAATTAATGGGATAGATGTAATTAACATTTCAGATATGTAGGTATCAAACCAAGCTAATCATTCACAACATTATAACACCATTATTTATCTGCTTGAGATTCTTTCATTCACTGCGACAATTATTTGCAGGTTCACACATGTATTCAAACGTTTATACTGTTTGCTCAATTCTGCCCTGGTTTTTATTGGCTCAGAAAGACAAATCTCTCAAGAAAATCAAGTTTTGTCAAATAGTAAAAAGATGTGTACAATATACTCATCAAAACTCAAAAATAGTTTAGGGGCCTGATGGCTCGTATCTATCCTGACTTAGCGAGAGAAACACAGAAGCGCAGAAGGGATTTTCTTCTTCTGCGTCCTGGAGTATTGCAATTGGGGGGGCTTTTCCTTTTTAAACACCCATGTGTTTGGTTAAATATCATTCTGTTTCTTATGTTTTCTATGATCCCCCTCAATTGACTTCTTTCATTAGTGCTAGGAGGTCTGAGTCCCCTGCTGAGGGTCCACCTGTACTCATTTGAATTAATATCGGGTTAATTGGTGTATCGCTTGTTGTTTTCTTTGGATGAGAATAAGAATAGTCCCCCCCCCCCTCTTTCTTCTTTTTGTGGTGGGCTAGTGTGAGCAAACACTTTGTATTTTTGCTTTTGTGGATTATGATGTTTCTTCTGTTGTTATTTGCTTGTGTTGTTGCTCTATTTCTTTCAAGAATAGTTTGTAACTTTCTTGGATTAAATTGTAAAATTTTTCATAAATAAAAAAAAAAAAAAAAAACAACTCAAAAATAGGACTCACAGAAGGTGGCTTTCTCATAGATATTTAATTCATGCCCTCTGCTAGAGCCCAAAGGTTCAACCAGAAGAGAGTTGTTTACCCACACAATTACACCTTTTATATTTGCCATCCTAAAATCAAAATCCCAACTGTGTTTACTCATTTTCCACAACTGCCCAGCTTCCATTCTACTCATTGAAATAAACTGACCCCCACATAGGGTTGCCAACTGGCTCCAGATGTGCTATACAGGCTTGATCCAGTCCTGTGTTTACTAAATTGCATGCAGGGACACGTAGTTCTGATTTCCCCATTGCGCTCCATAAGAAAACCAAGACTACGAGTCCCTGCATTCAATGGGGTAAACACAGGATTGGATCAAGCCTATACAGTGCATCTGGAGCCAGTTGGCAACCCTAACCCCACAGCCCACCTCCCTACCCTCCACCCCCATTAAGATGTTGATTCTGACCAGCACTAATTTGTAGGGAGGACTCTTTGGCTTCCAAAGCTATTCAATATTAGACATCATTACTTATCTATAACAAGTAAACTTTTTATAACCTGGGCATGCTCCTGATTTTTACCCATTTCATCAAAAAATGATTTGCCAAGTCCTGCCAAAATCAAGTGGATCTTTCTATGTTCCTTTTGATATGTTCCTAATTCAGTGTTGCCTCGACACAACGAAAACTATGGGGCCAGTCTTACTGAAGCATATTAGGCTTTTGCAGTTAACACGGTCAAAAAATTCTTATAGTGGCAGAATAGATGAAGAAGCTGTGCATTATTTGTTGGGGGCAGCAGTTCCAAAGCAAATAATGCACTGAAAATGCAGAGAACATGGTCGTGCGCATCATGGATGCAACAAACACCACCCATTGAGGAGTTATTAGCTGCACCCAAACTGTCTGCAGATTCAATGGTTACTGCATGCTGTTTGTGTTCATGCATTGCAAATATGCCAATTCTCTGCCCTAATCCTGCCCACTCTTGCAGATAACGTGTTTTCTGCAAATGGCGCAGAAAATCATTGCATTATCTGCAGTTGCCCCATGTTACCTGTTACCGCATCTAGATAGTGCACGCTATCTGCTGCGTTAGCAGCTAATACAGTTTAGTAAACAAGCCCCTATCACGCCAATGCAGAAAAACTTAATGCGGCATTCTCCTGTTGTTTTTCCTGCACTAGGTTAGCTCTATGATGCAGAAAGCAAACTGGCACCTGGACGATACCAAAAAAGCAACCACGCTAAATTGCAGCACATTTTGCATGCAAATTGCTGCATAAGTAATTGTGCCCAATGTAAAAAACTGCACTGAAACTTAGATCCATTTTTTACACTGTTTTTTTAATGCTGGATCTTCAATTCAGCAACAGGCAGGCATAGAAATCCAGCAGGGAGCAAAAATATCATGAGGTGAAGTTAGACACTTCACTTCATATTATCCAGGCAGCAGGGAAAGCCCCAGATGCCATTGCCACACTGTCAGAAGGTCAGTGCCCCCATTGGACACCAACCCCCCCCCCAACAGAAACAAAATTCCTCATGGCCCAGTTGCCCTACACAATAAAAAAAATCCCTGGTGGCCCAGCAGCTCCAATCCTCCCACCCAATTAAACAATCCCCAGTGGCCCACAACCCCCTCCCCAAACAAAAAAAATCCCTATTGGCCAAGTGGCCCCCAAACCCCACTGCCCCCTCCCTGTACCTTTACTCTGGGACGGGAACGTTTCCCACATGCTCCCATGCTTGTACTGTCATCTTGAAAAATGGTGGCATCTGGCCCTGTGTAGTGCATCCTGGGATGCACCAACCAGGGTCAGATGGCCACATAAGGCAAAAAAAAAAATGCCCTATATGGCAGAGTGAGCCCTCTGTTGCATCCTGGGACAGCTCATGCATCCCAGGATGCAACATGGTAGAGTCACTCTGTCAGGCATTTTTTGCCTTATTTGGCAGTCTGATCCCTCTTGGTGCATCCCAGGATGCACTGCATGTGGCCAGGTGCTGCCATTTTTCAAGATGCTAGAGGGGCAGGAGTGTGTAAGCAGGGCTCCTGCTCCCGAGTAAAGGTACTGGGAGGGATGGTAGGGTTTGGGGGCCACTAGGGATTTTTTTTGTTCAGAAGGTTCAGGACCATCGAGCCACCAGGGATTATTTATTCATGGGGGGGGGGGATCAGGGCCACTGTGTGCATGTGTTTGGCTTGCTCTTTCAGTTTAAAGCTGACTTTTTGTATACTAGGTAATTTGCATATTGCATTCCAGCGCAAAGAGTCAGCATTAAAGTCGCACTGTGAAACCCTGCACTAGAGCTTTAGGCACTGGGCTCTAGCACAGGGGTTCTGCATCGGTCTGCATGTTTGCACTGCTCATCACACTTTCTGTTTTATATAATTGATCAGCATAAAATTCAGGATTTCTTCCCTCTCAAAGGTGTATTTCAAATGCAAACTACGAGAAAAAAAATAAAAGCCTTTCTTTGCAGTATGCAGATATCAATATATGGGTTGATATTCAAAAACAAATATCCAGATAACAGCAGGCATTATTTGAATATTTGCAATTGATGCCGCTATCTGTGGATGTTCAGCAGCAGTACAGAGAGATTACACCAGGGGTCTCAAACACGCGGCCCGCGAGACAACTTTGTGCGGCCTGCGACGGAGGAAAACAAAAAAACCCCAAAACCCTGGCTTCTGCCGTTGCCGCCGTGGCAACGGCAGAATCAATTGTCAAATTTAAAAAAAAACTGACTTCTGCTGCTCAAGCAGCAAAATCAGCTGTCCTGCGGCCCCTTCCCCTGTGCCCGGAGATCCGAGTCTGCTCTATCAGCGGCGTGCTTTTCAAGCCGCGAAGAGAGTATTCCCCTCTCGCGCGGTTTCAAGCCGCGCGAGAGGGGAATACTCTCCTCGCGGCTTGAAAAGCACGCCGCTGATAGAGCAGACTCGGATCTCCGGGCACAGGGGAAGGGGCCGCAGGACAGCTGATTTTGCTGCTTGAGCAGCAGAAGCCAGGTTTTTTTTTAATTTACCGGGGGGGGGGGGTGTAGGACTGGAAATGGGCTATTGGCAGGGGGGGGTATGAAGGGAAATGGGCTATTGGCAGGGGGGGGGTTATGACTGGAGATGGGCTATTGGCAGGGGGGGTTATGACTGGAGATGGGCTATTGGCAGGGGGGGGGTTATGACTGGAGATGGGCTATTGGCAGGGGGGTTATGACTGGTAATGGGCTATGGTGGGGGCTAGGACTGGAAATGGGCAGGTGGGGGTTAGGAAGGACTGGAGGTGGGCTGATGGGGGGAGTTAGGACTGGTAATGAGCTATGGAAGGGCTGACTGAAATGGGGTAATGGGGGTTAGGGCTGGAAGTGGGCTATTGGCAGGGGGGTTATGACTGGTAATGGGCTATGGGGGGGGGTAAGACTGAAAATGGGGTGATGGGGGGTAAAACTGGAAGTGCGCTATGGGGAGGTTAGGACTGGTAATGGGCTATGGGGGGTCTAGGACTGGTAATGGGCTGGGGGGGGGGTTGCTAGGACTGGAAATGGGCTGAGTGGAAGGGGGGCTTGAACTGCAAATGGCTGATGGGGAGGGGGGCTTGGAATGGAAATGGGCTGTGAGGGGAGGGAGCTAGGATTGGAAATGGGCTGATGGGGGGCTAGGATTGGAAATGGGCTGATGGTGAGGCTAGGATAGGACTGGAAATGGACTAATGGGGGACTAGCAGGGCGCAGATGCTGGGTGGGGCTGGAACTAGAAGGGAGCTGATGTTGGGGGAGGATTAGAATGGGATGGAGCTGGGAAAGTGAAATGGAGAGGGGAAAAATATTTTGTCTGGGAGAGAAGACAAATCTACAATTGGCCAGGTATTGGGAGAGTAAGTGGGGATTGAGGATGGAGGGGTAAAATTTGAGTGGATGAAATAGGAATGAGGAAAGAGAAAAAGGAGAAAGATTAGTATGTTAAAGCAGATGTAGAGAGAGAATGGAAAAAAAACTAGGAGAGAAGAAAGGGCAAATGGACAGCAGACGATGGAGAGTTAGCAGAAGACATGAAGAAACCAGAAGAAAGTGGCTGGAACAATTGCAACTGAAAAAAATGCACAAAAGGTAGAAAAATATCTCTTTATTTTGAATTTATTAACTGGAATATGTCAGCTCTGGGAAATGTGCATCATTAATGTTTGCGCTTTGTTTAGTACAAGAGGAAATTAATTTATAGTTTTATTTCTACAGTGTTGTTGTACATTCCAAGTTTGGCTTTTGGGGTTCCCAGTTTAATTATTGTCTTCTTGTTTCTAAATCTTTTAGTCTTTCTTTATCCATACTCATTAAAGAGGCATGTTTACTAAAAGTTAGTGTATGGTAACATTATGCAAATATTTATGCAAATGAGGCCCCTTATGCAAATGAGGCCCCGCGTCTTATGCGGCCCCCGGGTTACTTTACAAGTCCTCATTTGGCCCTCAAAGCAATTTGAGTTTGAGACCCCTGGATTACACAGTGCCACCTTGGCACTATTCAGATACTGCTGAGCTGAAATGTAGGCAGAGTACTGAGTTATCCAGGACAGTTTTCTATACATTTTCCAAATAGCTATCCAGATAAATTTAGTGAACAAAAACATGTCCTAAATGTATCCAGATCGCGGAATCAATATTGCTGTTATCTGGATAGCCTCGGCACTAAGTGGTCTACACATTTATTCAGCGCCACTTTCTATACGGAAAATAACTCCAATATCTGTGCTTTATTTAAATGCTGCTAGTGTTTAAAAATAAAAATCAACAGTGATGTTGAAAATCTATTGGGTTAATATTTGTGGATAGATATGGATAGATATTTTAAACGTGCCTTTTGATGAAGATATAAATGCATTCCTGTTAGTATTCCTGTAGAAGGTAATTATGCCGTTTTTAAGTTTGAGTTTGGTATTTGTAACGGAGGATTTGCAAGGGATTTGGATTCTTATTAAGTTTATTTGCAGACAATATTTTTGAAGTTTAATTGGGCCTGAAATTCTCCACAAAGCTGAAAGCTAGAGGCAGTTTCAATTATCACCTGTACCAAGAGATTTCCTTTAATAACAAGAAAGCAAATGAATAAAAACGTGTAGAAACAGTGAAAGATTCAGCTGGAACTTTCAAAGAGTCAATCAATTCCAGGTTGGACTTATTTTCTAAAATACTGAGAAGCATGTAGTAACAAATATTTACTAATGCATTTCTATATGATATAGTATAATAAGCAAAGCATATTAGAACAGAAACAGTCTTGTTTTCTGGGCCTGATTACTTTCTTTCTATACTGGGAATTTCAGCATTCCAGGCTTGTGCATTCTGTTGAAATTCAGCTATGATACCCCGATGAAAATCTCCATTATTGGAAAGTTGGTTTCTGTGTATGTTGCAGCACTCGTCTTTGAGCTGATACAAAAAAATATTCAGTGAATGAGCTGCTGACAACAAATAGGTCCCTTCTTCAGATCACTACTATTCTATACTATAAAATAATGTGCCCTAGAGTAGAGTAGAAAAGGTCTCAGTTTCATGTCTAATTTGTCAGGCGACATCCTAGCTATACAGCTTAGCACTATCAAATTCTATGCTAAGGCCCTAGTTCAGTATTTGCTCAATGTGGAAGATTGTGCCCTACTGAACAGCATCATGACTGTTTTTTGGAGGTCTCTCATCTGCTATTGTGCAGGCACAACATTGCTTAGCTTCTATGATTTAAGGAATCTAAGTACAAAGTGGTACAAATTTCATTAATACAATTAGAAAACAGTTTTCAATAGATTTTCCATGAGTAAATGGATATGTACCTACAGAAAAGGGCTGTTTGAGAATTGCCCTCCCTCTTTTATGATGAAAACTACCTCTGGAGCTGGTACAGAGTGGGCTATATGCACTGGGGGATGGGTTAAAGGGCAGGTAAATAATATCAGCCAAGGAATTTCAATTTGAAATCCCCACATCTGTTTATCCCACATAATTTACATCTCTGAAGTATGTAGGATTAGAGAGTCCCACAGCATCAATCAGCTATCTGAGTTTTAAGGAGAAACCGTAGACCCGCCCAAGGATTCACAAATTACCCTCCCAGTGTTTACTTTCTAAAGGCCTGTCTGGTACCTCCTTTCAAATCTTTATGCAGGGGCTGGTAGCTGAAGGAGGAAAACTTTCTCCTTACCTTCAGGATTCTTCTGAGACAACAAAGAGAGGGTGGATTCATTTAATTCCACAACCCTACATTCTCTTTGGGCATTCTCTCTCAGACAGCAATCAGTCTTCACACACTCCCATGAAATGAAGATTTAGTCCTTGTTGTATCAGGAAAAAAAAGAATCTTTACTGAGTGATAAGTAAAAGGAAAAAGATCATTTGCACATTAGCTGGTAGGCAGTGCCGGATTTACCTTGAGTGAGGCCCTACGCCAACAAAAATTGTGGGCCCCCAGAAAAAATAAAAACGAGATCAACTTACCAAAACAGAAATGGCAATAGATGTATAGAATTGCCTGACATAAAGAGGCAATAGGGACAAAATCAGCATCGGAATTCAAGAAATACATTAAAAAAGACATATTCCAGTTAATAAATTCAAAATCAAAAGTATTTTTCTACCTTTCTGTTTGGGCATTTTTTCAGTTGCAATTGCTCCAGTCACTTTCTTCTGGTTTCTTCGTGTCTTCTGCGAGCTATCCATTTGTCCTTTCTTCTCTTTTAGATGTTTTCCATTCTCTCTCTATTTCTGCTTTAACATACTGATTGTTTCCCTTTTGCTCTTTCCCCCAATTCTTTCCTTATTCCTTTATCATCCATTTAAATTTCACCCTTCCATTTTCAAGCCCCTCTTACTCTCCCAATACCCAGCCCATCATAGACCTTTCTTCCACACAAAATATTTTTCCCCTCTCCATTCTCATTCCCCATCCATTCTAGTCCTCCCCCAAAATCAGTTCCCTTATAGTTCTAGACCCACCCAGCATCCACTCCCTTCTAGTCCCATTCTCCCATGCCCCACATCAGCCCATTTCCAGTCCTATTCTAGCTCTTCATCAGCCCATTTCCAGTGCTAGCCTTCACATGACAGGCCATTTCCAGTCCTAGTCCCCACCATCACATCCCATTTGCAGTCCGAGTCCCCCTGCACCATCACAGCCCATTTGCAGTCCTAGTTCCCCCCCCCCACCATCACAGCCCATTTGCAGTCCAAGTTACCCCCCCCATAGCCCTTTTCCAGTCCAGGTCCCCCTCCCCATCACAACCCATTTCCAGTCCATGTCCCCACCCCCCCCCATAGCCCTTTTACAGTTCAGGTCCCCACCATCACAGTCCATTTCTTTCCAGTCCAAGTCCCCCCCCCCATAGCCCTTTTCCGGTCCAGGTCCCCCCCCCCATCACAACCCATTTCCAGTCCAAGTCCCCCCCCCCCATAGCCCTTTTCCGGTCCAGGTCCCCCTCCCCATCACAACCCATTTCCAGTCCATGCCCCCCCCCATAGCCCTTTTACAGTTCAGGTCCCCCCCATCACAGCCCATTTCTTTCCAGTCCACGTCCCCCCCCCCCATAGCCCTTTTCCGGTCCAGGTCCCCCCCATCACAACCCATTTTCAGTCCAAGTCCCCCCCCCCCCATAGCCCTTTTCCGGTCCAGGTCCCCCTCCCCATCACAACCCATTTCCAGTCCATGTCCCCCCCCCCTCCATAGCCCTTTTACAGTTCAGGTCCCCCCCCCATCACAGCCCATTTCTTTCCAGTCCAAGTCCCCCCTCCCATAGCCCTTTTCCGGTCCAGGTCCCCCCCATCACAACCCATTTCCAGTCCAAGTCCCCCCCCCATAGCCCTTTTACAGTTCAGGTTCCCCCCCCCCCCCCATCACAGCCCATTTCTTTCCAGTCCAAGTCCCCCCCAGCCCTTTTCCGGTCCAGGTCCCCCCCCCCATCCACAGTCCATGCAGTCCTTGCCATCCCGACCAGCACCGTGGCTGTCTGAGGGGCTTCAGAGGGAGCCGGAGAAGCCCGCGCGAGGCCCCGGCTCCCTCTGTACAGCCACCAGCGTGAAGAGCCTTTTCCTTCACGCTGGCGGCTGTATCTGTGAAGCCGCGAATGCTGGGAAAGGTTAAAGGGCATTGCCTTTAACCTTTCCCAGCAATCACGGCTTTACAGATACAGCCGCCAGCGTGAAGGAAAAGGCTCTTCACGCTGGCGGCTGTACAGAGGGAGCCGGGGCCTCGCACGAGCTTACCCTGCTCCCTCTGAAGCCCTGCGGTGTGTGGGCCGGCCCCGGGTGGGCCCTTGCCAGCTGTGGGCCCTACGCCATGGCGTACATGGCGTATAGGTATATCCGGCCCTGCAGGAACTCTTTAGCTCATCCAAATCTAACATCTCACATCCAGTTATTCCAGTTTCTAGATCTGCAAAATACAATGGAGGTAATTTTATAAGAGTCACCTAGATTTTCATGTGTATTTGCACATTTAAATCACGGAAAATTAGTGACTTATGCATATATATGGCTACTTACGTGCATAATGTAGTCAGTTGCTATTCTGAAAGTGTGTGCATCAGCCTGATGGTATGTAGTTCAATGCATGGAGTGGAGCACAAATTCATATGCATAAGTTATAAAATGCTATAACTTATGTACGTTCTTGAAAAATCTAGGCTCAGGCATTTAAACCTGCTATAGAACAGGCATATGTGAAATCCCAAAACAGGAGCAACAAAATGTAAATACTTAGAAAAACCTCAAGAAGACATCAAATGCCCTGGGGAGGGGAGGGGAGGGGGGGGGTACTATTATACTTTCATAAGTACTCACCACCACCTTTTCATCATTTGTCTCACAGGCAAAGGGACCTCAATATTTCAAAGCATTTTAGTCTTTAGTGCAAGAAAATTATTTTATATATATTTTCTTTATACAGTATGTATGACATTCAGACTGAGAAACTCAAATGATTTTCAATGTCATCCTTCCTTTAAATGCAGAAGAAATGGTAACATTACTTTTCTTATGTTGAAACCATGCTCATTGTTTATAGCAGCAATTCAGTGTGTGATGGGGCGCCATTATCATAAGATTCCACTTCATTGTAATGACCACTGCACAGTACTATAGCGTGAAACTTCGTGTGCTGTTCCTCTTATTGCACAATAGTACTATGTCTTGCCCAGCATTGAGTTTTAGCACCCACAAGTGCTTTCTTCAGGAGCTAAACCCAATCTCTTTACCACTCATGGCTTCTACAGCTCTTCTCCTAAACTCCTGAGGTTTCTTCTTCAAACCAGAAGTCTTCTGACTGGACCATACTCTAGAAATTCTGATAACTCCAACTTGGAGTTCCTCAGTGGTATACTTTTTAAAGTATATAAAATTATTAAACCAAACTAAACAAAGCCTTCTTCAACTGAGGGTTTAGGAGCCATCTCCCATTAGGCCATGGACTTCTAGCCTGAGACATATTCCTTTTGCAAGAGTGGCAGAAATCAAACAAAATCTAAAACCTTCCCATAATATCCCTAATAGGGAATCATGTTAATATTAACAGTCTCACCTGATACATCACAAGTTACCACTGGTACTCCTGAAGCACAGAAACACGTATGTCCTCAGCTACTGAGTTCATCTGTGAGGCTACAAAAAATAATTCCTAGCGCATTTAGTAATGTAGGTCACGCCTCTCAATATGGTATACAGTTAGGATTAGACAATTATCTCTAAAAGTGATAAGAATATTCTATTCACAGAGACATAAATTTAGTAGTGGCCATTAAGGAGGTAAATCTACCGAAGGGGTGCCTGATTTCAGGGATAAAGTATGCACCTCCATGGTGCTACTTGACCATATACGTGTACTAATGACCTCATAAAATACCAACCGTTGCTGGTATGATGACATGTATTTTTCCTGAGGGTATGCACATGGGCAAAGTTTGGGCAGCGTGCACAAGTACACATGTAGAATATAAAATACTGTAATTTATGTTTGTTTTTGAAAAATATGGGCGCAAGCATTTACACCAGCTCTATGGCTGGAATAAATATTGAGACTTCATTTAAGGTGCAGTCTCTGCCGCTTAAGCTGGTATTCTATATGTAGGCATCTGCTTTATAAAGTAGGCCTAATATAGGTACATTAAAAAGTGCTTTAACCAGGGACTCCTTTAAAAATGTACTTTCCAAAGGCCCATTTTTAGATACTAGCAATGCATTTAAATGTTGATGTTTTAGTCATTTATGCACATATTGGGGCACAGTCTCGTAAATAACCTTTTATAAAATAGTGGCCAGCATACAAGTACCTGCATTCATTGCAAGGCACATGATTTCACTTTAGGCATTCACCGAGGAGGTGTCTAGATGGAGCATGGCTGGTGCAAGCAAATATGCGTGTTGGTTTGTGTAAGAGATCATTCTGCCACTTACAATAGAAGAAGCAGAGACGTGTTAAGTGCCATTGATTCAATGTCAATTCATAGAGACTTTGCATAGTTATCTGAACTATGTTCAGTCTTCATCAGGTGTTTAATTGTTGATAAAGTGGCATCCATAGCTGTTTTTATGGTATCAATCCATCCTGTTGCCTATCTTCCTCTTTTGCATTGACCTTCAACCTTGCTAAGCATGTTTTTCTCTAATGATCTTTCTGTTTGCATGATGTATCCATTGTTTGAAAGTTGAATTCCTGTCATGTGATCCACCAAGGAATGCATAGGTTTGATCTCCTCCAGTATTCAACTGATTTATTCTTCAGGTATCCATGGTATAGGCAATATTCTTTGTCAGCACCATAATTCAAAGGCATTGATTTTTTTCTGTCTTGCTTCTTCACTGTCCAACTTTTGAATCCACATGGCATTATTGAAAATACCATGGCTTGGACAAGTTAAATCTTTGTACACAGAGATACATCTCTGCACATGAAAATCTTGTCTAGATTCTTTAGTTTAGCAGTTCCCACATCAGTAATTCACAGAAATGCACTCCACTCCTTACTACCTTATTGCCTATCTTACATTACTCATTCACTCTTACCACGCATTCGCAATCTGCTCACAGGGCCTCGGACCCAACCAGCAATTCCCCTTGCCCCACCTATATACCAACCAAACTGCATGGGCACCAGGCTTCTCCAACCATAAAGAGCACAAGCATACTAAGCCTACAGCTCACAGACCGCATAATGCAGCACATACTACACCCAATAACCCTACAAACAAGGTACATACCAACCCAATCTTAACAGATAAAATTAAGTGTGCCTTAATAAACACGAGATCAATTAGGAATAAACCAAACCCTATCCTAGACCTCATCCGCGATAAAAAAACAAAAACTGGATATAATCTGCATCACCGAGACTTGGTTGGATGACTCTGACCAGGTAATATTAAACCAAGTAACCCCTACAGACTACTCTGCCTTCAATTGCGTCAGAGAACATAAGAGAGGAGGAGGGGTGCTAATACTGGCCAGAAAGGAATACAGATTTAAAACAATCTCTAGCACTAATACAATTGAATCCAACACAATCACCATTGCTAACAAGTACTTAAGCTTCTCCCTCACCTACAGGCCTCCTGGAGCCACAACTGAACATCTCTCCATGGTACTTGAATCAATATGTGCACATAACACAAAACATAAACTCTCATTGTACTAGGAGCCTATAACCTGACCTCTGCGCCCACCAAAGAAGCTGCAACATTCTTAAAAGCCATGGAGTCATTAAAATATAGCCAATCAACACCCCAACAAGCTAGCATGGTACAGTACTGGATATGGTCTTCATTCCAGTGCACTTGGTGGAACAGGGCAAAACCACAACACCAACAATCACACCAATCCCTTGGTCAGATCATTACGTGATAGAATTCACACTGGCCCTAAACAATTCCACCCAACACATAGAAGATGAGAGTATCACCAGACGATATAGAGCCTTCAATAAAGACTCATTCATAGATGAAATCATCCAACAACTCCAGCAAGAATGCGACACTCTGGACCTAAGCATAGAGAAATAGAACTCCATTATTTATTCTCTTATATACCGTGCTATTCTGCATCAGTGCGGTTTACATTGAACAAACTGAAATTACATTGAACAGGGCATTATAACTTGGAGATAACTATTTTACAGGGAACATGGGCTATGGAGGGTTAAGTGGCTTGCCCAAGACCACAAGGAGCACCTGTGGGACTAGAAACCCCAGTCCTTCCGGCCCAAGGTTGCTGTCCTCTAGTGGGATTTGAACCCCTGACCTTCCGGCCTGAAGTACCTTGCCCAAACCACTAGGCCACTCCTCCACTCAATAATAACTCCATAATATCTAATGCAGCATTAGCCCCTACGAGCATAAAGCTACAAGCAACTCAACGCCCCATGGTACTCAAATGATATCAGAGATGTAAAGCGTACTCTCCGAAGACTGGAGAGAAAATGGAGGAGGGACAAATCACATAACTCCCTGACTCTATATAGAGCTAAACTACTGGAATATAATAATCTGATAAATGAGTGCAAACAACAGCACCACACAATCTAATCATGAAGCCTATCAACAAACCAAAAGAACTATTCAGCATCGTCCAAAAGCTCACTAGGGATACCGTACAGCAATGTACCCATCATCTTGACCCACAGGACTTTGCTGACTACATGAGAGCAAAAAACCATACCCAGATATGCTCCAGCACAAGACAAATAGATGACTGTGAAATGAAAGAGCAACATCATACCTGGGAGGATTTCAGCATACCATCAGAACATCAAGTAGAGGACATAATACATGGGCTCAACACAACAACCTCACCATCAGACCCTTGCCCGGTGGCTTGGATAAAAGTCATAAGAAGCCAGCTATCACAGCACATTCATAAAATTGTTAAAGATTCACTCCAACAAGGATCCATGCCACAATCGCTCAAGCACGCCATGAACCAATACTTAAAGGCAATAACCTAAGCCCATCTGAACCAAAATCATACCATCCCATCTCCAGTTTACCATTCCTTGTGAAAATAGTTGAAAAGACAGTGCAAAAACAACTTCAGGACCACATTGACATGAATGCCCCGCTGGACATTCATCAGCATGGATTTAAACCCCGGCACGGTGTGGAAACGCTACTCACATCACTCTTTGACAACCTCATAAGAGGTATAGATAATATAAAGAATGGATTCCTGCTAGTATTCATAGACATTTCGGCAGCCTTTGACACAGTGTCCCACACTAGACTACTACAGCACCTGCAACAGATAGGATTGTGCAAGAACACTCTGAAATGGTTCACATCGTACCTGGAAGATCTAACACAGCAAGTCAAATGCACCCAAAAGAAATCATTGCAGTTCCCTGCAATGCAAGGAATACTTCAGGGATCTGCCCTGTCATCAATGCTCTTCAATATTTACATCCAACCCATATGCAACGTCATCAAATGACACAAACTCCACTATCACATATATGCTGACGACATCATGGTGTATGCTCCAATCAATCTACTAGCACTTAACACCACAACAATAATTGAATGCCTTGAAGACATGAATGTCTGGCTTGCAGACAATAACCTGACGGTCAACTACGATAAAACTGAGGCAATGTTCGTCATCAGGAACCCTAGCTTCATTCCACCACAGAATATCAGCATTCTAAACAAACTTATAATAGTCAAAGATGAAGTTAGGTACTTGGGCATCACAATGGACAGAACTCTGAACATGAAATCTCATATCGCCAAAACCGCAAACAAGGCCTATCAACATTTGAGGACCATAAGAAAGATAAAACCACTACTCCGCCAGGACCACTTCCACACAGTATGCCAAGCACTCATCACACCTCTGCTTGATTACGGAAATTCTTTATATCAAGGCCTCCCCCAGCAGAACTTACACCCACTCCAAATGGTACAAAACACTACAACACGCATCATCACTGACACCCCAAGATCAGAACACATCATCCCTATCTTACAGCAACTACACTGGCTCCCAATGGTAGCCAGAGCAAAATTTAAAATAATCTTGATCATCTTCAAGATCATCCACCATCTTTCAGCAGAAGTACTACAAGAAATTGTAACAAGGAACATCAGTAATAGACCAAGAAGGAACAATTGTGACAACATGATCAGCACAACTTCAAGATATCACAAGACTAAACAAAATGTGTCAAGAAGAGCTCCATCACTAATGGCATCCACACTATGGAACTCCCAACGAGCCTAAGGGAATTAGAGGACATCACAGACTTCTGCAAGGCCCTTAAAACCCTGCTCTTCAAAGAAACTTACAAGCAGATAGACAACAGTCCCCACCAAATACACAACAGCCCCCCACCTGAGCGGGATTGCAATGTAAACTCTACTGTAAACTCAATACTTAACCAACCCAGCTAAACTCACGACACCTTCATGATAAATATAACCCTCAAATTGTGTTATCTTAATGTTTTAAATACCCTCATGTTAAATGTTGTAAAGCACCCACATGTTAAATGTAACCCCACTTTGATTGTAGGATAAGGTGTTATACAAGTATGTCTAAATAAATAAATAAATAGCAATTTTGCCAAGAGAAATGCATTGTTGGATTTCTCTGACTGCTTGTCATTTCATTGTTGATTATGGATCCAAGCAGGTCGAAGTTGTCTACTATTTCCTTTTCTTCTCCATCAAGGATGAAATGATTGATTTTGCCAGTCTTCATGTTTAAGATGCAAACCAATTTTAAAGCTATGTTCCTTGATGTTGATAAACAGATGTTTCAGATTGCCTTCACTTTCAACTAGCAATGCGGAGCAAATACAGCACCTAGCCATCACTGCTGAACACTTATCCCAGATATTCAAAGCTGGGGCCATATCCGGCCACCAGCATTGAATATCTGGTTCAGCCACAGAAGCTGCAAGATAACTGAGCAGAGGTGATATTTAGCCACAGGCAACCACAACCACAGTCTGTAAACCAGGTAAATATCTTTGAATATTGGGCCCATGGTATGTTCAGCATAGCAAAGGTTATTTCTGTGTCCTCCAGCAATCTTCACACCTCGTTTTTCTTCATACAGACCTAGGTGTGTGATGATTTGTTCTGCATATACAGTAAATTGAAAAGGTGAGGAGAAAGTATGCAGCAGCTTTGCTGAATTTAACCTAAACTGTTGTTTCTTGATCAATGTAAAGGCTATCCGTAAGAATTATCAGTTGTTCTGGTAGACCGATGCTTCTAATTGCACAATTGCTCTGATCCGACATGCCAGCAAGATTCTACTGAAGATCATTCAGTAGAGACTACAACCATACATGGAACAAGAACTGTCCAAAATGCAAGTAGGTTTCTGGAAAAAGTGAGGAACAAGAGACATTGCGGATGTGAGATGATCCTTGAAAAAATAAAAGGATATCTACAAGTGTAGACACCTACTTGTCTTTATAAAATATAAATATAGGGACATTAAAACACACTTTAACTTGGCAATCTATTATAAAATTATCCTCTATTCAAGGATTTATCAGTGGGATGACCTGGGGCATGCCACACTGGTCTCCGGGCTCCAGCTCCCTTTTACCCCCCCTTTTTTCCCTCCTCTCATACCCCTTTTCCAAGATGCCCCCCCCCCAAACTTGCCAATAATAGACCACTCTGCTCTTCTTAAATGCTTTATTGGTGGGTTAACAAGGCCACAGCTTGCGGGACATCCTTACATCGTCTTGAGCAACTACAGTACGCTATAGCCATGATACAATACCATAACAACCACAATAACCATAACAATAACCCTGACCATATAAATGATAGAGTAGTACCTCCCCCCCCAGGACTCCCTGCGGGGAGGTACCAATCTGTCATTGCCTATTTAGAAACCCTTGGCCCACACCTTGGCTGGGAATTCCCCTTTCATCCCATCACCAAACGCTCTGTGTTGCTGCCCAGGAGCAACCATTGTGTTTTCGTTTCTTTCCACCGTGGCCAGGCATCCCTGACCCTGATACCTGCCCCACCCCTTTTAACGAACTCAGGCACCCCCATGCAGTACCTGGTCCCCTTCGCCATTTCTCTATGCAGTACCCCCCTTTCCCAGTGAGGTCCTGCCCGTCCGCTCTGACGTTTCCCTCCCCCTACCCCACGCGCCCCTGCCATCTAGGGAGAGGAGGGTGTAGTTTGCGGCTCCAAGGAAAAAGGCCAGGAAGTCAGTGGCCTGGTCTTTATCCCTGATGGTCCTCCCTGCTCCTCCCCATCCAGGTGGTCTGGCAGAGCCATCCTCCCAGCGGCAGCTCGGTTATGGGCCGGCACCCCTTCGGGGCCGGCCCAACATAACCCGGGGCATGTCACACTGGCCCCCAGGCTACAGTTCCATTTTACCCCCTTTTTTTCGCTCCCCCCCCCGCACCTCTTTCCCAAACCGCCCCCCCCCCCACAACTTGGCAGGAATAGACCACTCTGCTTTTCTTCAACGCTTTATTGGTGGGTTAACAAGGCCACAGCTTGTGGGCCATCCTTATATCATCTCAAACAACTACAATACACTATAGCCATGATACAATGCCATAAAAAAACACAAAAAACCTAACAATTTCCCTGACCATATAATAACTGTAATAACCATAGAACCCCCAGGACCAAACACAGGGAGGTACCACTCCATCATTGCCCATTTAGAGACCCCCAGCCCAAGCCATGGCTGGTTACTCCCTCTTCCATCCTGCCACCAACCGCTCTGTGCTGGCGCCCAGGAGCAACCCTTGTGTTTTCAATTCTGGCCATCAGGGCCAGGCATCCCTGACCCCCTGAAACCTTACCCCCCCCCCTTTTACTGAACCTAGGCACCCCCCATGTGGTACCTGGGTCCCCTTTGCCATTTCCCTATGTGTTACCCACTCTTTCTCAGTGAGATCCTGCCACCAGGAGGGGCCACGGCTCAACTCACCCCATAGTGAGTACTGGATTGACGTCCCTCCAAAGATTATTGTTAAAGACCTCCAGGCCAATATCATTTAAGTGTACCCCATCACCTTTGTACACTGATGACACACCTGCCTCTATGTTCCCATGCTTAACCACTACCCCCCCCCCCCCCCAACGCCTGCACAAAGTTTCCCACTTAGGTGTTCAATTTTTTTCTACTCTTTTTGATTCTCTCTGGCCTGCAGGTCCCCACCCATTTCTGCTGGGGGATGATCTGGGACCAGACGACACCTGCCCCTTATTCAACAAGTATCCAGGACAAGTCTCTCTTGATCTGGATGATCAGATCTATGCCCTTGGTCTACACCAGGTCATTGCCACCCAATGTAGGATGACGACATCTGGCGGAGGGCCCACCTGGAGCTGGCTGCTTAGTGTGGGATGCAGCTGGTCCCTACACATCCCCCTCTTGCTCATCACAATGACCGGGTGGAAGCCAAACTGCTTTCGGAATCGGCTGCCCACTGCTTTTCTTCTTGCCCAGTAGATATATGAATGCCCCACTATCCATACTGTGCTTTTTCTTTTTTTTTAAATTTAATCTTTAGCATTTTAACAAAATTATACTTCCCAACATAGGAAAAAAAGAATGAACAAAGTATATAAGAATTCAATAAAAAAGAAAAAGAAAAGCAATCACAAAGGAAATATACATATATTTCTGTATCACTATTAGACCATAATAGAAGAAAACAATAAATAGGTAATAATAAATGTTGCCATAGGTAAACGAAACATGTGACCCCCAGACCCCCAGCCAGCATTAAAAAGGGAAGCATCAGGCCACATTGAACCCTTCTGCCCCAGCCAAAAAGTTAACAGTTGCTTGGGGTAAAAAAATAAAAATAGTCTACCATCCAGGAAAATCATAAAACGACAAGGAAATTTTAACAAAAATGAGCCAGCCAAAGCCAGAACTCTCAGTTTTAAGTCCAAGAAGTCCCTGTGTCTCTTTTGAGTTGTCCTAAAATAATCAGGAAAAATATGGATTTTAGACCCCAAAAACAACACATGCATATGACGGAAGGATAAATACAACACTGAATTTCGGTATTGTTAAAGACGAAGGTGACCCCATAACCGGGCAGCTGGACCCGGTGCTCAACCCCTCCCATTTCCCCCTCCTCCCACTTTCCATCATAACCTCATCCCAAAAACTTCTGACACAACTGTTATTGGAAGCAACAGGTTGCAGCTTTATTGACAATTAACATATTAAACCTTCTTAACATACAATCATCAAACTAACCCAGGCGGAGCAATACCTCACCCGCCATGTAATTAGCAAGGTGAACTCGCCTCTGACCCTGCCATGGTCAAACCACGGCAAAGTAACTACCACCCCTGCCCGAGTTCACCAAATCAGTAGCAAAATTCTGCAAGGGGTTTTCCGGGCCGGGGCATCCCGCCCCTGCCCCAAATAGCCTAAGGCTCCGGACTCCGGAAACATCCGGGATCCCGCCCCCCCCCCCTGCGACAACCCAAACCCCCAAATCAAACCCCTAGCATATATATATATATATATATATATATATATATATATGGGGTGGGTGTGGTGGGACACCACCGGAGAGTCTGTTTGCATGTGCTCTGGCCACGTTCACCCATGCCCGAGCACAGGCAATCGCCGCCGTTGATTGGCTCCCGCCTCGCGCATACTCGTGGGTGGAGCCAATCCTTTTGAATGCCTCCTGTCGCGTCTGCCCACTCCATTCTTCACACCCCCACCTTCCTCAGCCAGCGCGAGTAGGGTCCCTCCCGCACCGGGCCACTTGCCCGGTTACTGGCGGGTGCCAGGACCCTGCCCGCACCCTTAATTTTGTGGAACGACCCGTCACCACATCTAAAGAGCTCTCAAGGACCCCAGTAAAATCTAACACGTCTTGCTGTACTTCTACTTGTCCATGCCCACAATCTTTCTCCTCCACACCCGGCACTGGACTCACAGACAAATATCGGGCTCTGGTGATAGGTGGAAGATTCTTCCCAGACATTCTAAGGACCTCCTTGAAGATATTTCTTCACCATCTCCATTGGTGCAATCAGAGGATACTTAGGAAAATTTACAAAGCGCAAGTTATTTCATCTAGCCATATTTTCCAAGTACTTCAGTTTATGAGAAGTTATAGACAGATCTTTCAGCTGCACCTCTACAAGCTCACTCAGCCCCCCATGACATGCTTTCAGGAGATCTAGTCTGGCATCTCATTTCCCCTGTTCTTGAGACAGTACCTGCCCAAAGTTTTTAATTAGTTTCTGGGAAAAAACACCTACTATTGCTCTTTCTGTGACTTATTGAATAATGAAAAAGAAAGTGCAGAGGAGTGGGGTGGTGAACTCATGAGCATTACTTTTTAATATATATCTTATACTTGTCCGAGCCCCATCTCCCTCTGGCTTGTATCCACCCCTCCCCAAAGCGCAATGTATGTGCAGTAGTAGCTGTGCCTATTCTGAAGGAGTGTAAGGTTAATCCCATGTGTTCAAACCCTGCCTCATCAACTGCCCTAAGTCATAGGCCCTTGAACTGATACTGGGATAAGCAGAACCCATAAGTATGCCTCAATAGGGCCCCCCCAATGGTGGGTGGGCCCCCAAGTATTCCCCCATGGCGGCCACAGGGCAGAGATCCCGGACTCTAGTGGCTTTCAGCCACACTGTCCTGCCCCATCTTGGATCCTCTGAAGAACAAACCTACCCTGTCTCCCCTCAGAGACATCCTCCACCTGGATGGCATAGCCCGCCGTGTCTGACCTGGACCTGGGAGGGCCTCGCTCATTCTGAAGACACAAAAAAACATCAATAGTAATGTCAACCTGAAGAGCTTCTCCTCAAAGCCATCCCTGGTCACTTTTGCCACCCCCAGGAGGACACTCTGCAGTATGTGTAGGGTGACGGGCCTGCCCCCATCTAGCCATTGTATGGCCGTCCTGACTCAGACCTCCATCACCTTCCTAACCACAAATTCCTTTGTTATATCCCTGCTCCGCCCCCCCCACCCCATTTTCATGAAAAATGACACACCCACCACCATCAACAGCATGAGGTTCCTTCTGCAGTCATGTCAGGAACTCCAGCATCTGTCTGAGGGTATAACCCTGCCCTGGGTGGAAACCTCACTAGCCTATGAAGCTTCATAGCTGGACCCAGGCTCTCCAGTATACCATCCAGGTATTACCCAACAGCGATGCCCCGAGCATCTTGCCAGCCATCATCATCCATTGCTCCACATCCCTGCCGACATGGGCATAGGCCTGCAGGAAGCATTTGGAGCCAGCCATCAAAAGTGCTGAGCTGAGGGGGCGGAGCCTGATGTCCAGCGGGTAGGACGCTTTGCGTTGAAGCTCCCGAGAGGCCTACTTAGAATCCTGACTTAATACCTACACAAATTTACTATTTCGCTCCGAGCTGACCGGGGCACCTCGGGGGAATGGCGGCCCATAAACCAGCGCGCTTGGACTTCGGGTCTCCTTCTTCTTCTCACGGAAAACGCTCCAAAACAGAGGTGTCCTCCCCACAGAAGATGGTTCCATTTCGTGAAAACCCCGAGATGCACCTGGAGATTTTGGAAGAAATACGCGGCGTGAAGGAATTGGTGCAGTCCAATGGAGAAGCGCTTCGAGCCATGCGAGAAGACTTTGGAGTGCTCCAAGACCGACTTGAAAGTCTTTCATTACGGCAGGACAACATGGCGGGGGTCCTCGACTCGCACGAGGTGCGCTTGGGCAAACTGGACGAGGCTGAGCGTCAGATACAGAATCTTCAAAAGGAGTTAGAAGATAGCAATAATCGAGCCCGTCGCAACAATGTGAGGCTCCTCGGAGTGCCGGAGGGGGTGGAAGCAGGAGATATAAGAGAATTCTTGCTCAAAACTCTTCCCTCCTTGCTGAAGATCACCTTTCATAAAGAACTGGAAATCGATCGTGCACACCGTGTTCCTGCTCACATGGCGCTCAACCGCACGACCCCCCGGCCTATTATCTTTAGCTTGCTACGATATCAACAAGTGGAACAAATTTTACATGCTGCCCGAGCGAATCATCATTTGGAATTTGAAGGTCGTAAGGTCTCCTTCTTTCCTGATTTGGCAAAGCCTACCGTTGACCGTCGGAAGAAACTCCTTGCTTTTCGCCCTCGACTTCAACAGCTACAGGCTCGCTTTGGCCTGTTGTATCCAGCGAAGCTCCGAGTGACTCTCCATAACCAAACCAGGACGTTCGAAGATCCTGATCTACTATCAACATTTTTAGACTCCAAAGAAGCAGAGCAGATGCGCTAATCCCAAAGTTTGGACTTTTATTTGCCGGCTCTATCCGCCATTTTGAAGGGCCCGATGCGGCGGTCATAGCCAAGCACAGAAATAGCCTGGACTTTCTTTCTTTCTCTATATGACTTTTGTTTTTTGGTCTCCTATCCCTTCATGATGTGTGCCTCGGTCGGATTCGGAGCACGCACAGTCCTACAGGTTATGTGTTTTTTCAATTTAGGCCTTCTCTGGGGCTTCTCCCCGCAGACACATGGTCGCCAGTAATTTTGGGGTTTTGCTTCTCCTCTACCGTACTGCGGTTTTCTTTGTTAATGTGGGGCGCTTCATTGTATTATATTAGTTTATTTTTCCTATGTCATGTGTACAGCCAGATACAGTCAGTTTGAGGGACACAGTGAAATTATGTGTGCTATCCTGCTCAGAATTTTTAACTTTTCTGTATGGCCTTATGTAAAATCTTATCATTCACCGTCAAAGGCATTAATGGTCCACTCAACGGAAAGAAAATCCTTAGCTATCTTAGCCATGAGCATGTTGATTTAGTGTTTCTTCAGGAAACGCATTTAAACTCTGCTGAAACACTGAAACTCAATGCTAAGCCTCACATGGTAGCTGCCTATTCTCCCACCGGTTTCAAATGGTACGGGATAGCCACTTTGGTTAAGAAGTCTTAGCACGCTACTGTATCTGATATTAGCGCTGACAAGAAGGGTAGATGGGCCCGTGTACACCTTGAGGTTGGAGATAGTTAATTCACGTGTATTGGCATTATGCCCCGAATGTGGACAACCCTGCTTACTATGCAAGTATTGCGCAGTTGGCCTCGGCCTCTGTCAATGCTCCATTAATACTTGGTGGCGATTTACTCAAGTGTTCCCTCAATCTTTTCTTCTCAAACAAGGTGCTCGTTGGTTGGAAGAGCCAGTACCGAGCAGACCTGTGTGGCTAGATACAGAAGCGGGCCTTCGCGAACCGATTCCTCTTACCTTTCTCCCTGTTATGACTCTTCCATCAGACTCCCACTATCCACCAATGCTTTTAGACACTTTAGGTGCCTTTACTACTTTTATGCAATCTTTAGACTCCCGACTCTGGTCAGTGCAACTTCAGCATCGCCTTTGATCCACTAGAGCACTCCCGCCATCGGCATTCTCTATATAAGGTTGATCGGAGATTCTCCGACCTCTCGGTAATTCACCGGGTGTAGCATCCAATTTTACTAAACCTTCTGTAATGCTATACCTAGAGATACCCCTATAGCGCAGAAAGTATGGGAGAGAGAATTGCATGTGACTTCGATCTCGGAGCAATAGAGCCTTATCAGGAGTAGAGGGATACGGGTTCCCGATCCGCCTCACTCATTCAGACCCTCTCCTTTCTAGCCCACCGGTGTTTTTACACTTCTCACAGATTAGACAAATGGAACACTACTCAGGGCAATGGTTGCTGGACACGTCCCGCGGCCATTGGTTCATTGCCTCATGTTATGCATGAATATCCCGCACTACAGTATTACTGGCGTCGGGTCTGGGGTCGTATTTAGTCTATCTCGCACTCTCAGGAGCCCCTTTCTTGGAGGATAGTGGGACTTCGCCCAGTTGCGGGGATCCCCTCTCTCCCAAAATGGCTTATCTCCTTTCGAACTTCATGTTTAGCATTGCTATTTCCCTAAGTAAGTATTTCCCTAATTAAGTAATACTGGAAGCTTAGCTCCCATTTGAGCCCCAATGACTGGGGGAATCATGCCTGTCTTTACAGTAAATATGAACAAATACCTCGTCTGTTCGCTTTCTCCGTTCAGACTCCTTCTCATTGGTCTCAATGGAAGCTGCTCAATGACTATGTACATTTTGCTAAATGCTCTCATTTGACTGTCTGACTTTGTATATATCTTTGTCTCATGATCATGCTGTATTGTAGATACTCTTTTGATCGTTTGATGTATAATCACTGTTAATTGGAAGCGCTCACATGCTGATATAATCGGGTAGAGAAGAAGCATCGGGGTGGGGGGTAATGGGTTTACTTTTCCTTATTGTATGCTTGTTTTGTCTTTTTTGGTGTGTTGTTTCTTTTGTTTGTTGCAAAATGAAAATAAAAGTTTAAAAAAAAAAAAAAGTGCTGAGCTGAAAATGAGACAGAACATCAGTGATCTCATTGTTCTCCCCGGGCATGTGGCTGGTGGTGATAAAAGCATTCAGCTCCAAGCTCATCAAAAACAACTTCCTAATCAGCTTCATAACCCTCCTCAACCTCGCCGACTGTTTGTTTATGGCAGACACCGCTGCAGCATTGTTGTACCAGTAGACTATCCATTTGTTCTTGAACTGGGACTTCCACATCACAACTGTCACCATGATCAGGAACAACTCAAGGAAGGTGATGCCCCAGGTTATGCCCTGGTCATACCATTTCTCTAGCCATCTCTTCTGGCACCACTATCCCTTAAAATAAATCCTGAATCTGCTGCCCCCCACGGTGTCCGTGAACAGCTCCAGATCCCAGTTGCTAATTGGGGGTTCCCTCCATATATTTCTGCCTTTATAGCATACCAGGAATTCCTGCCACACGGCCAGGTCTTCCCGCATTGACCCTGATGAAGTGATGCCTTCTGCAAATCCCTTTGGTAGAGTCCACTAGCTGCCTAATAACAGCCCTACCCTGGCTTGCAAAGTTTAAGTTCACAATCAGGGACTGCATCTGTTTCAAGGTAACCTTCTGAGCTGAAGTATTCGCCTGGACAGCCACCTTCAATGCTGTCACTTTGTCTGCTGGGAGGCATGTCACTATCTCCAGGGTGTTGATCTCGATCCCTAGGAAGGCTAAACGCTGGGCAGGCCCTTCCATCTTATTTATAGCCAGAGGGCCCCACCAGTTCTGCTGCATTATGCTGGAAGCTCTCCAGATTCTGCTGGCAGCCTAGCCTGTCACCTGTCATCAAGAGAAAGGTCAAGGGAAGATCATACATTACTTGGATGACTATCTCCCTTTCTGCCATCCATTGCAATGCTGTGCTAAATTCATTGAAATATGCACAGGACACAGAACAACCCATTGGGAGGCACTTATCAAAATAGTAATGGCCCCTGAATCGTAATCCGAGAAGGTGGAAGCTATCTGGATGTATGTGCAAAAGTCTGAAAGCTGACTCTACATCCGTCTTCGCTAACCATGCTCCTCTGCCATGCACCCTCAGCAGGTTGAAGGCCTGGTCTACTGAGACATATTTTACCGAGCAGGAGGCCTGCTTCAAGTGGTTATTGACTGAATCCCTGTCAGGGTACAATAGGTGGTGTATGAGGCGGTAGTCCCCCGTTCCTTCTTCGGGACCAGACCCAGTGGTGAAATTATCAAGTCAGGAATGGGCTTGGCCCTGAAGGACCCTGCTATCCTGTCCAGCACCCGTTCTTTATTGATTTTTTCCTCCAGCACCCTTTTCTTTCCAGATCTGAGGGCGGCCCAGCAGGGCCATGGTACAGTATCCTAAAACCACACCTAAATGGCATGTATGAAAGTGGGAGACTTCCATTCTCCCAGGTATGCAACCTGCCCTCTCCCTTAAAGTAGTGCTGAGGCCCATATACTTAGGGACATTAAAGCACACTTTAACTTGCAACTCTGTTATAAAATTATCCACTACATGTATAAGTCCTCTATTCATGGATTTATCAGTGGTACTATCCATATCCTTAGAAAAGTCATAGAAGGTATCAACTTCCACAAAATGGAACAATCCACTCACACAAAAAGTGGAGGTAGTTTGTTCTATTCCATGGTTAATCTCCAAGGACATTCTGCCTAGCAATATCTAAGTAGCCATATTTAGCAACTATCTATATAGCTAAGTGGTGTAGCACAGGCTAGCAAAATGGCTACCCTAAATTTAAGTACTTAGCTATATGTATAGCAGCTAAATGTTACCACTAAGGGGTAGATTCTGATCAGCGTTTAGTGGGGATGGATGTCTGGGGTCGGCAATTTGGATGAGGGACTTATTCCACTTTGGCGGTGGAATAAGTCCCCCTAGATGGCATCAAACGAGGTCTCGGCCACAGGAAAGAGGTAGGCAGGGGCCAGAGGTTCCCCGTTGCCTAATCCCAGCCACGGCTGACCCGATCAGGGGTCGGGTGGCGGAGAAATGGATTCTGCCATCTAGCCCCCATGGCAGCAGAATTGAGTGCATCGCCACACCATCTGGATTTCTGGACATCGGGATGGCCTGGATGTTCACCTACAGAATTGGCCTCAAAATGTATAGTTGTATAGTACTCAACCAACTATATGTTTAGTCAGCACTGCTGGCTATACAAGTAGTGGTGCTGAATGTATGTGGTTTATAAATGCCACAGTGGGCATTTAAAAACTATATCTACTGACTGTAACAAGTAAATATTAACCTATTGTATTAATATGATAGTCACAACTACTGGAAACTAGACACTGGGCTTGATGGAATTTTTGTCTGACCCGGTATGGGATTTCTTATGTTCTTCTTTCGCTTGTGGGGTTATGTGTGGTATATTGTTATGTTTATTTTTATGTCCCTGTATATTGTAAGCCACCTTGCTATACCCTTTGAAAGGTAGTCTGTCAAATGCAATAAACCTACACCTAAACCTGTCCATAAAAAAGTCAGTATTCTATATATTAATGAAAACCAAGATTAAAAATTTAACCAATACCTCCATCTAGTGATGAGCTGTTGATGAACAATTTTCTGCAGTATGAAAGGATCTGCAGTGTTTCAGAGAGCGAACAACCTGTTATACTAGTAAAAGCAAAATCTAGGGACACAAGTATGGACAATTTTGAAAAAGAAATCCCATCTATAAAATGGGCTTCGGTGAAAGAGAAGTTGTCATTATTTAATTTTAAAAAATTGGAAGGAGAGAGAAGTAGAACCATCTATAAGCAGAGGTAACAGTTACCAATCAGTATTAGAATTCAAGTATATTTGGGACAGATAAGGGAAGTGATAAGAGAAAAAAAGGATAATTAACAGAGGTCACTAGTGTGTACTGTGACAGTGGACAGTATACTATATTAGGTGCTTGAAGGAGCAGGGATTGGATGGGTTATGGGCAGAGGGTGGGCGTTAACTCTGTACTGCAATAAGCACATGGTACTTACCGCATGCTAAGTTCACCCATAGTAATTGTGAATAAACTTATTATTCAGTAAGGGACTTTTCTTTGTGGTAAGTGCATAGGACGTTGGTCACACCCCAACAGTTACCGCATGGCTGTTGAACTTACTACATATGGGGTTTGCGCCTGATGCATGGTAACTGCAGACATTTAGAAAACTTTAGTAAAAGAGCCCCAATGTTACTTGGAAGCAATTGACTGAGGTTTAATTTTCTGCAGTTTTTAGAAGGGAAAAATGCCATTGTGGTCATTTTATCTGACTCTTAAAGTTAGCTCTTAGGAACATAAATTCCACAGTGCTTTCTTTGCTGAAATTTATGATGCAGGAAATGTTTACATTATGGATGTGTAAATGTTAGGTACAAGATGCTCTATCTTAAAAGTTATGCAAAGCAAAATTGGAAATAAAGACTCGTGCACTTTCCCTCCAAAATACCTTAAATATGACTACATTGGGAATAGAAATGGAAGTCATGTCACACTCATCTGAGAAAACGTTAACTGAGGTGTTTACTCATTTTGATTTTTTATGGTTTCCTGCCAAAATGACTCAGTGTATTACTAAAGTTGGGTATCACTTCTTGTGCAGATAGAATGTGAAAATATTGGGCTGCCTCTGCCATCTAGTGTTTCCTGCAAGAAATTTCAACTGCAACATTGCAAAACCCAATAACAATAAGTTTGGTGTTTCATCTAGCCTTAGAAATCAATTGTCTGTAATACTTTAAAAAGGGTTAAAGAAAGTTCACATGTATTATTAATCTGAGCAAGCCAACTCCAGTCAAAGGTGCTGTATTCTTTTTTTTCAATTAAGACCAAAGTATACATTTTTAATGTTTTTATCTTCAAATGATACCACCCTGTTTCATTCCTCAGTGTGTGATGTGTTTAAATGCGGGGAATTATGTACTCCAAAAGTTAACTCTGACAAAGTGAGGACTCTTTAATATGACAGAAAGCCCAACTAATAAAAAGTATTTCTATATTAAGAAGAATATTGATAGAATACATGAGCATCCTGTGTATATTTCTTGATCTTACATCTTATTTTTCCAATTAAGTTATTCATAGAAGGATAATGCCTCAAGCTGTTTCTTCATGACCTTCAACAACAGCTTGACTATAACTTTATATGATAAGTACAACCTTTAGAAACTAAGGAATTTTAGATGCTGTTTGATACTGGATAATCAGTATTTATTTATTTTAAAAGATTTATATCCCGCCATATGTCCTAAGGCATCCAAGGTGGCGTACAGTTAAAAACCCCAAAGCAAATCTAACATAACACTAAAAGCCCTTTACCTCTCCACATTATGCTACTTGACTGCCTGCCTTTTATGTATCATGTATCAGTCCTACCGCCTGCTTTACCCAGACTGAGGAAAGAGGTTTTCAAGGCCTCCCTAAAAGCCAACATATCTTCCTCCTGCCACAAAGAAGCCAGTAACCTGTTCCACCAGAATAGGGCAGCCACTGCAAAACACCTTTCTTGACACTTATTCAACCATACACACTGCAGACCGGGAATCACTAAATAGTGGCCTTGGCTTGACCATAGTGTCTGACCTGGTTGATACCATGTCAACACCTCCACCAAATAGCATGGTCCCTGAACTCTAAGAACCTTAAAAGGGAGGAGTAGCCTTGTGGTTGGGGCAAGGTACTTCAGGCCAGAAGGTCGGGGGTTCAAATCCCACTAGAGGACAGCAACCTTGGGCCGGAAGGACTGGGGTTTCTAGTCCCACAGATGCTCCTCGTGGTCTTGGGCAAGCCACTTAACCCTCCACTGCCCATGTTCCCTGTAAGTATTAGTGTATGTGTCTCATATCCCCATGTAACATAGTAACATATAGTAACATAGTAAGTGACAGCAGATAAAGACCAGCATGGTCCATCTAGTCTGCCCAGCAAGATGGCAAGAGTAGGTGCACCTGTCGCTCTGTGCAGGCCACCCCTCCCCATGTTTTGTTTCTGTTTAGGGGTGAACCCACCACTCCATGTAGGACACCCTTATTTGTTCAGATGCTAGATAGTTCAGAAGTTAGATGGTACTGTTTGTTTTGCTTTTATCCTGTTGCTGTAAAGGGATCCACTGTGTTTGTCCCATGCCGTTTTGAATTCCATCACTGTGTTTGCCCTCACCACTTCCATCGGGAGGGCATTCCAAGCATCCACCACCCTTTCAGTGAAGAAATATTTCCTGACATTGCCTTTCAATTTACCACCTTGCAGCTTCATGTTATGCCCTCTAGTTTTACAGCTTCCCCGTCTTTGGAAGAGGTTTGTTTGTTCATCATTTCTCTTTAAGTATTTAAAGGTCTGAATCATATCTCCCCTGTCCCTCCTCTCCTCCAAAGTGTACATATTTAGGTCTTCAAGTCTCTTCTCATAAGGCTTCTGACGCAGGCTCCAAATCATTTTGGTCGCCTTTCTCTGAACAGTTTCCAGTCTTTTTACATCTTTTGCAAGATATGGCCTCCAAAACTGAACACAGTATTCCAAGTGAGTCCTCACCAGTGACTTGTACAGTGGCATAAGTACCTCTTCCTTTCTGCTGGTAATCCCTCTTTGAATGCAGCCCAACATCCTCCTGGCTTTTGCCACCGCCTTGTCGCACTGTTTTGCCACCTTGAGATCATCAGAGATAATCACACCAAGGTCTTTCTCCTGAACCGTGCATACCAACCTCTCACCCCCTATTGTGTACTTTTCCCTTGGATTTCTGCTACCCAAGTGCATGACACTGCACTTTTTCACATTAAATCGTAGTTGCCAAGCATTAGACCAGTCTTCCAGCTTTTGTAGATCTTTCCTCATGTTATCCACTCCCTCTGGGGAGTCCACTCTGTTGCAAATTTTTGTGTCATCTGCAAAAAGACAGACTTTTCCATTCAGTCCTTCAGCAATATCACTCACAAATACATTGAACAGTGCCGGGCCCAGGACCGAACCCTGAGGCACCCCGCTAATCACCTTCCTCTCATCCGAGTGAGCTCCATGTACCATCACCCTCTGTTGTCTGTCAGTCAACCAATTTCTAATCCAGTTTACTATCTTGGGACCCATCCCCAAGCTACTGAGTTTATTGACAAGCCTCCTATGAGGAACAGTATCAAAGGCTTTGCTGAAATCCAGATAGATGACATCCATTGCATGCCCCAGATCTAGTTCCTTGGTCACCCAATCAAAGAACTCAATCAGATTTGTTTGGCAAGACCGTCCTTCGGTAAAACCATGTTGCCTGGGATCTTGCAACCTGTTGGTTTTGAGAAAGTTCACTATTCGCTCTTTCAGGAGCGCCTCCATTACTTTTCCCGCCACCGAGGTAAGGCTCACGGGCCTGTAATTTGACACTTCTTCCCTGTCACCACTTTTGTGTAGAGGTACAACATTAGCCATTCTTCAGTCCTGAGGAACCACTCCTGTTTCCAATGATCTGTTGAAGATATCCTTTAACGGTCCTGCAAGAACCTCTCTGAGCTCTTTCAGTATCCTGGGATGTATCCCATCCGGTCCCATGGCTTTGTCCACTTTCAGTTTAGCAAGTTGTTTTAACACCTCATCTTCTGTGAATGGTGTGGTATCTACTTCAGTCCTATTTTTATATTTGGGAGTCAAGGCTGGTCCATCTCCAGGATCTTCTTTAGTAAAAACAGAGCAGAAGTATTTGTTTAGCAATTTCGCTTTTTCAGTGTCACTTTCCACGAGTCCTTTCCCAGCACTTCTGAGTCCTGCAATTCCAACTCTGATCTTCTTCCTTTCCTGAATATACCTGAAGAAAGTTTTGTTGCCACCCTTAACATCTTCAGCCATTTTTTCTTCTGCCTTTGATTTTGCTATCCTTATTACTCTTTTAGACTCTTTGAGTTGGATCCTGTATTCATTTCTGTGTTCTTCTGTTTGCAAGCTTTTGAATTTTGAAAAAGCTGTGTTTTTTGCCTTTATTTGCGCAGCCACCTCTTTGGAAAACCAAATAGGTTTCCTTCTCCTCTTGTTTTTATTTATTTTTCTTACATATTTATCTGTTGCCCCTTTTATTGCCGCCTTTAGTTTAGTCCATTGCAATTCCACTTCCCTTATCTTCTTCCACCCCTTTAAGTACTCGGCCATTTTATTGAAGTCAGTGTTTTTGAAGTTTAGGACTTTGAGTTTGCTATGATTGGCCTGTACCATGGCTTTTATCTCAAACCACACCGTGTGATGGTCGCTGTTGCTCACAGGGGCACTCACGCAGACATTTGACACGTTATCACTGTTGGTAAGCACTACATCCAGCGTTGAGCTTTCCCTGGTTGGTTCCATCACCATTTGTCTAAGTAATGCATCTTGGAGAGCATCCACAATTTTTTTGCTTCTTTCCAGATGTGCAGAAGGAGTAATCCAATCCACATCAGGTAGATTAAAGTCACCTAATATGATCGCTTCCCCCTTTGCTGCTATGTATCCCCCAATTGTGTTGTGACCGCTTTGATTGAAGGATAAGGTGGCATACAAAACTGTCTAAATAAATAAATAAAATAAATAAATAAATAAAAGTCACCAGAAGAAGTTTAAACACACACTGCTGCCCCACTGGGAGCCAGTGAAGTTCACGTAGTACATTCGCCATGTGCACCCTATGATTGCACCTCAAAATCATATATGGAGTTGGGAGTCGGAAGCCAAGAGTGGTCTCAGAGAACTGGAGAAAGGCACATGTGGTCCTAATAGAAAAAAGGCAGAAATAAGGATGAGGTTGACAACCACAGGCCAGTTAGTTTAACATCTGAGGTGAGAAAATGATTGGAAACGCTGCTAAAGCAGGTTTCTGGACTGCAATGAATTGCAGAATCTGAGGCAGCATGGGTTTACAGGAGGCAGATCTTGTCAGACAAATTTGATTGATTTCTTTGACTGAGTGACCAGAGAGTTGGATCAATAGAGCGCCTTAAATATGGTGTACTTAGAATTTAGTAAAGCCCTTTGACACTGTTCTGCACAGGTGACTTATAAACAAACTGAGCCCCCTAGGGATGGACTCTAAACTGACTGGGTTAGAAATTTGTTGAGTTTGGAGGAGACAAAGGGTACAGGTAAATGGAGCTTACTCTGAGGAGAAGGAGGTTACCAGTGGTGTGTCACAGGGATCTGTCCTTGGAACAATTCTTTTTAACATCTTTGTTAGTGATATTGCGGAAGGGCTGTCAGATAAGGTTTGCCTTTTTGTGGATACTAAAATCTACAATAGAATAGATACCCAAGAAGGAGTAGATAACATGAGGATGGATCTAGCTAAGCATGAAGAATGGTCAAGAATTTGGCAGCTGAGATTCTGTGCTTAGAAAGGCAGGATCGTGAATTTTGGCTTCAAAAATCCAAGGAAGTGATACAGTGTAGAGGGCACAGTATTTCTGTCCATGAAAGAAGAACGGGACCTGGGTGTGATTGTTTCAGATGCTTTTAAAGTGGCTAAATAGTTAGAAAAGGTGATGCCGAAGGATACTTGGGTGCATAGGGTAGAAGAATGGCCAGCAGAAAAATAGGAGGTTATATTACCTCTGTACCTGGTGTGATCTCATTTGGAATATTGTGTGCAGTTCTGAAGACCACACCTCCAAAAGATATAAACAGGATGAAGTCAATGAGGAAGGTGACTACTAAGATGGTTAGAGGTCTTCGCCATAAAGCATATTGGGACAGACTTAAAGATCTTAATATGTATACGTTAGAGGAAATGCGGGATAGAAGAGATATGATAGAGACATTTAAATACCTTTGTAGCATAAATTCCCAGGAGGAGAGCCTCTTTTGACTGAAAGCAAGCTCTGCATCTAGGGGACATAGGATGAGAGGTAAAGGGAATAGACTCAGGAGTAGTATGCGGAAATATTTTTTTTACAGAAAGAGTGCCAGATGCATGGAATAGTCTCCCAGTGGAGGTAGTAGAGGATGGTATCTGAATTCAAGAAAGCATGGGACAAACACAGAAGATCTCTAATGTATAAAAGGGGACTATTGTAGTGGATATGGAAGTGAAGACTAGATAGGCTATGTGGTCTTTTTCTGCCATAATTTTCTATCTTTCCCAGGGCCGGATTTACCTTGAGTGAGGCCCTACGCCAACAAAAATTGTGGGCCCCCAGCAGGGGCGGCCCAAGGGGGGTGCGGACCTCATTTGCATAAGGGGCCTCATTTGCATAAATATTTGCATAATGTTACCATATACTAACTTTTAGTAAACGTGCCTCTTAATGAGTGTATGGATAAAGAAAGACTAAAAGATTTCTACATTACTATAATCCAGTGCCAACTGCCAGACACATTAGGAACTACTACAAACACTGCCCATAGTAAACCCGCCGTATCCTAACAGCACTACCAGGACTCACAAAGCACCATACTCTACCAATCAAAAGGCAACACTGCAAATATTAAACCAATACATTTCAGAGAACAACAATACATGACCTACTGGGGAAAGAGAACAAGTGGCAATGTCAAATAGGAATTATATAAACAGAACACCTCAGCTCAGTTACACATGCAGAACATAGACCATCACCAAACAAGTAATCACAATTTAGAAATAGGAAGACAATAATTAAACTGGGAATCCCAAAAGCCAAACTTGGAATGTACAACACTGTAGAAATAAAACTATACATTAATTTGCTCTTGTACTAAACAAAGCGCAGATGTTAATGATGCACATTTACCAGAGCTGACATATTCCAATTAATAAATTCAAAATAAAGAGATATTTTTCTACCTTTTGTGCATTTTTTTCAGCTGCAATTGCTCCAGCCACTTTCTTCTGGTTTCTTCGTGTCTTCTGCTAACTCTCCATCGTCTGCTGTCCATTTGTCCTTTCTTCTCTCTTCTAGATTTTTTTCCATTCTCTCTCTACATCTGCTTTAACATACTAATCTTTCTCCTTTTGCTCTTTCCTCATTCCTATTTCATCCACTCAAATTTTACCCCTCCATCCTCAATCCCCACTTACTCTCCCAATACCCGGCCAATTGTAGATTTTTTATCCCTCCCACACAAAATATTTTTCCCTTCTCCATTTTACTCTTCCAGCCCCATCCCATTCTAATCCTCCCCCAACATCAGCTCCCTTCTAGTTCCAGCCTCACCCAGCATCCATTCCCTTCTAGTCCCTGCATCAGCCCATTTCCAGTCCTAGCCATCCATCAGCCCATTTCCAGTCCTAGCAACCCCCCAACCCAATACCAGTCCTAGCCCCCCCATCACCCCACTTACAGTCCTTAACCCCCCATCACCCCATTTTCAGTCCTTAACCCCCCATCACCCCATTTTCAGTTTAAGCCCCCCCTATAACCCATTACCAGTCCTAACCCCCCATCAGCCCACTTCCAGTCCTAACCCCATCAACCCATTTCCAGTCAGCCCCCCATAGCCCATTGCCAGTCCTACCCCCCCCCATCAGCCCACAGCCCATTACCAGTCCTAACCCCATCATCCCACCTCCAGTTTTAACCCCCCAGCCCATTTCCAGTCCTAGCCCCCCATAGCCCATTACCAGACAACCCCCATCAGCCCACAGCCCATTACCAGTCTTAACCCCCCCAAAGCCCATTACCAGTTCTAACCCCCCCCAACAGCCCATTACCAGTCCTAACCCCATCAGCCCACCTCCAGTCTTAACCCCCCAGCCCATTTCCAGTCCTAGCCCCCCCCATAGCCCATTACCAGACAGCCCCCATCAGCCCACAGCCCATTACCAGTCTTAACCCCCCCAAAGCCCATTGCCAGTTCTAATCGCCCCCAACAGCCCACAGTCCATTACCAGTCCTAACCCCATCAGCCCACCTCTAGACTTAACCCCCCCCAGCCCAGCCCAGCCCAGCCCATTTCCAGCCCCAGCCCCCCAATAGCCCATTACCAGTCCTACCCCCCCCCCATAGCCCATTACCAGCCCTACCCCCCCAGTCCATTTCCAGCCCCAGCCCCCCCAATAGCCCATTACCAGTCCTACCCCCCCATAGCCCATTACCAGTCCTACCCCCCCCGCCCTAAAGTAAAATTTAATTTAAAAAAAAACCTGGTGGCTGCCGCCGCGGGGCCCCCTCTGCTGCCGCGGGGGCCCCGTCTACAAGCTGAAGCCGTCGGGTCGGGTCGGGTCGGTTCGGGTCTCTCTCCCTCCCTCTCTCCCTCGCTGCAGGCTGCAGGCTGCGAGAGACCCGAAGGAAGAGCGTCTCCTCGCGTCTGTGTTAAGCCTGCGGGCTTAACACAGACGCGAGGAGACGCTCTATCTTCGCGTCTCTCGCAGCCTGCAGCGAGGGAGGGAGGGAGGGAGGGAGAGAGAGACCCGACCCGACCCGACGGCTTCAGCTTGTAGACGGGGCCCCCGCGGCAGCAGAGGGGGCCCCGCGGCAGCAGCCACCAGGTTTTTTTTTTAATTGTGTTTAAAAAAAATTAACTGGTTCTTTTTTTGTGGGCCCCTGCCGGCTGTGGGCCCTACGCCATGGCGTACATGGCGTATAGGTAAATCCGGCCCTGATCTTTCCATGTTTCCATTTTGTACCATCTGCAACTTCCACAAATATGAGCAATACTAAAGTCTGGATCAATAGGCATAACACCCTTATGTCCAGGAAGAGACCTAGTTGTCACACCAAATGCAACTTTCCATATGCCACTTTCACCACATTTAACACCTGAGAATGAAAAACCAAACTAATATCCATTCTCACTCCCAAATTTCGAATTTCCTTCTTCCATTGAAGCCTCACACCTGCTACCTTAGGCCAAATCTGTATATCTCCTTCTTCCTGCCCTCCCAAATACAAACAGTTCTGATTTCAGAGCATTCAGGATCAAACCATTAGCCCACAACCACCCACAAACCTCCTCCAAAGAGCCAATCAGCTTCTCAATAGTAGCTTCCAAATTACAAACCGCCACCACTACCAACTGGATGTCATCTGCCTAAAGAAAACCCTGGAAGCCATGCTTCCATAGTATCCTCCCCGTGGGACTCATGAAGATGTTAAAAAGACACAGGTAGAGTGTCAACCCTTGTGGAACCCTACAATGCCACTGCATACCTCAGACTACCTCTCACCCCAAAACTGGCAGCCACTTAGAAAGGCAGTTAACCACTTGAAAACACTACCCCCAATCCCGATATCTTGAAATCTCTCCAGAAGGATATCCCACTCCACCAGTACATTTGGAAATACTGTTTTGTAGATCACAATCCATGCCAATCAATTGGATGTCAAACACAATATATTTTTTAACAAAATATGCGTTATGGTTAAAAAATATGTGGCCTGATCTTCAAAGGCAATTACCTGGATAGCAGCTGCTGTTATCTGTATAATTTCCTTAATTGGCACTATCCATTCATTTTCAGTGGACTATACAGATAGTGCCACTGATAATCATTACAGACTGCACCTGCACCAGACTTCTACCATTTGCATGCAAGCATTTTAGAGGTTTTATTTTATTCATATTAATCTGGTTATCAGTTGATAGATGTAATTTGGAATCTTTCGGCTCTGTACTAAAGGACATCTGGGTTACTTTTATCTTTTTGGAATCTATCTGTCGGGATGCCCTAACTTCCCTGTTTTGCTAGTATCCTTCAAGGATACATCCTTGTGAACCATGTGCTTCTGAGCGACTGTAGGTTTTCCCCTACTATCTGGTTTAAAAGCAGCTCTATCTCCTTTGTAAAGGTTAATGCCAGCAACCAGGTTTCATTCCGGTTAAGGTGGAGCCCATCCCTCTGGAAGAGCCCCTCCCTTCCGCAGAATGTTGCCCAGTTCCTATCTAATCCAAAAGCCTTTTCAATGCACTATTGTCTCATCCACAAATTGAGACTCTGGAGCTCTACCTGCCTTTTGGGTCCTGCACGTAGAATGGAAAGCATTTCAGAGAATGCTACCCTGGAAGTTCTGGATTTCAATTTCCTACCTAAAAGCCTAAATTCGGCCTCCCAAATCTCCTTCCCACACTCCTATGTCATTGGTGCCAACATGCACCAAGACAGCAAACTCCTCCCCAGCACTATCTAAAACCATGTCTAGGTGGCGAGTCAGGTCCACTTCCTTCACACCAGGTAGGCATGTTATCAGGTGGTTCCAACTGTCACAAGCACAACGCCCGAAGCCACTTGCCTCTAGTGGTCAAGGAGCGTGGTGGTTGAGGGTTCCTTCTTCTATCAGCTCTTAGCAGCCTATTTCTTCGTGTTGGCTTCTGGGAAGTGTAGTACTGCTAAAATATGTTGGTGCTTTAAGTAGAAGGTTTGTAGTTGAGGTAACCGAGGGTAAGGCTTGTAACAGAAAGTTTATTTCCATAACACAAAACACAGCAGGTTCAAGGTATCATTTACAGGATTATAACTGTAGGATTTGCTTAAGGTACAGCAAATACTGGCAAACAAACCAAAAGAACTCAGAAATGTTTTTTTTAAAGTCCTCTTACTTGCAGAAGCAATTGCCTTTAGAAACTAGGCTGCCACTTTCCTTTTTAGTCCTTGTTAATCAGAGCATAAAGAAAAATTCAAGCTTAATTCTTCTACAGCAGTTTGGTTTCTGCCAGCCTCAAAAACCTCTCTAGGCTGCATTTCTATGTGAAACCAAACTTAGAACAAAACAAACATTCCAAGCTGTTATCAAAACTCTTAGCAGGCTTTTCATATAGGAGAAGAGCAAGCAAAAACTCTTATAGAGCTAACTTGGCTTTTCTTGCCGTTGCACAGTTCAAACACAGGTGACAAACAAGCATGAATCAGAGCTTCCTGATCAGGCTTACATTGCAGTAAATTTCCCTTTTAAAACAGACAGGAATTTACCTCCACACTGCTTCTGCCATATGGTTAACTTCCAAGGAGAATTACTTCTTTCAGGGCTAGCTTTTCCTCAAGACCTCCTGTCTAGAGCTTGGCATAGAGAACAATCCATAAAGCAATCTTCTTCCCTCAACTCTGACACTGGTTCTCCCAACTGCATGGGTTCTGACTCACCGACCTGGTCAGACTGCTCAGCTGACAACCTCTCTGGTGGTCTGAAAGCTTCTCCACTTCCTGGTCCACACCTCTGTTGCCAACCTGTTGCAGGAAATTCAGTTCTCTCAGCTCTGGGTAGCTCAGCTCTTCTCCAAGAATCAACTCCTCCTCCTCTGCTTCTGTCTCAGCTGCTCTCCCGGCTGCTATCCTTCTCGTCTCTCCCTCTCTGCATAATCTAACCCAGGCTTATACCTCCAGGGTTCTAACCCCACCTCTTTCTTTCCCAGGTGTTGGTAATCCCCCTGCCTTCTGATATTAGAATAATCAGTGCACTTGTTAAAGTAAGGGCTTTGGTCCTCGTGCTTGCAATCCCTCTTTCTTACTTTATCAGTCATTGGCTGAAACCTGTTCCAGCTGGGGGTTTTCTGTCTTTGAAACCTGGCTATGGCTTTCTCTCCCTGCACTCCTAGAAGGGGACCCTAAACTAGGGTGAAAATGTTATGCTTCTCACCTCCCCCACTCTCAGGATAGCTGACCTTGCCACACAACATCCACCAGCCATCCAGATGTCTACATGCCTAGTGATGAAATCATCAACTATAACAGCTGTCCTAACTCTTCCTTCCTGTGCACATGGCCCTGGAGAAACCTCCTTGGTGCAAGAGGGTTTTACATCTCCTGGCAGATAGGTCCTAGCTACAGGATCACGTCCTGCCACACCAAGGCAATGCTCTCCTTTCACGTGACCTCTCCCCTTCATAGTAACTGAGAGGCTGCCAGATTGGAGGTGGGACTTCAATACTATGTCCCTGTAGATCTCACCTGTGTACCTTTCTGTCTTCCTTATGTCTTCCAAGTCTGCTACTCTAGCCTCCAGAAATCATACTCCGTCCCTGAGGGCAAAGAGTTCCTTGTACCTAGTGCACATGAAGACACCTCATCAACTGGGAGAAAATCGTACGTGACACTCAGTGCAAAAGACTAGATAGCCGCCATCTTGCTGCTGGACTCCTGTCTGCATCTTAGTTTTAAGGTTTTGTTTAGCCATTTAAGTTGTTTACTTAAAGTTGCTATTTATACTTGTACTTATACAACTATATCAATTACAGTACCTTTAAGGGACTTTGTTCACCTAAAGATTAATTAACTTCAGGGCCTTTCACTTGGCATTAACACCTATTTAAAACAAATTCCCAGATCTCTTGCCTCCTAAGTGGAAGGCCTCTTTGTAAAGGTATCTACAAACAATTTATTTCTTTCAACTCAAAGAATATTTTACCCTATTTTTCCTTCTATGCTAAGCTATACTCTGATTTGATTTAAATTAAAAGCTCTCTGTTGATACTAGGCCCTGACAGATTTAAATTTAAACTAATAGCTCTCTGCTGATACTAGGCCCTGACTGAGTTAACAAATGCACTGGATTCTAAAATACACAGATTTATCAGTTTTAACCCAAAGAATTCCCTTTTCCCCAAGATTTAGAGAATTTCCCAGAAATAAATGCAAGCACAGATTTCTTTCCAGCAGTAGCAGTCCCTTTTGGTAGTCCTTTTTCTGGGTGGTGATTATGAACTGGAACCTTGCATCATGAAACTGTGCTTTGGATTGTTTTTACATAAGTGTAAAACTTTGCACTGAATGTGATCAGTAAGATGATAAGGAAGAACCAGCTGGTCTGAGGGCAGAGCACTTCACTACACATTTAGCAATGGTAGGTCAAGTCTCTTTATCTTTCTCTTTATTGCGATGCTTGATATACTGCCCAAGCGAAGCATCAGGGTGGTGTACAATCAATATGGCTGCGGGTAATAATACAGAGAGAAAGGAACGCTATTGGATAGACAGGAAAGCGACAGTTGGAGAGACAGACAGAAAGCGAAGGGATAGGAGCCCCAGACACACACGGAAAGGGAGGAGGATAGGGGAATGTCTAGGGAGATGGGTCTTGAGCATTGCCTTGAAATGAGGGAATGACACCTCGGTGTGAAGGGTGTGAGGTAGTGAGTTTCAGAGTGCGGTGCTTAGGAAAAAGAATGCGGAATGGCAGGTAAGTTTGAGATGGGCCTGGGCAGGGGAGGGGAGAAAGAGACCTGAGGGGGCAGGGGGAGGACTGATGATGAATAAGGTCTGCAAGGTATTTGGGGGTACCAGTGTGCACAACTTTGTGGGCAATCGTGAGCATCTTGTGCGTGATCCGGGATGTGATCGGGAGCCAGTGAAGCTGAGAGAGGAGGGGGTGACATGATCAGATACAGAAGAGTGGGTGAGAAGATGGGCAGCGGTGTTTTGAATTAGTTGAAAGCGATGGAGCTGGTATTATGGGAGACCTGCTAGAACGACATTACAATAATCTAGTCTGGAGATGACGAGTGATAGTACGAGAGTGAAAAGAAACCTTGGACTTAGGAATCTCCTGTGGCCTCCCAGGAAGGAGATCTCTTAGTCTGGTTTAGATTTTCCATAATAACTCCAGTGGGTACTTCTCATTTGTTATCCAGAATGCATATTGCCCAGTTGATAAAATTTCTGTTTCCTATGTGAAATTTCTGAGGAGCTTGGTGCTCCTATTTTTGTGTGCATTAATATTGCTTTAATGTATGATGTCTAATCTACCTCTCTTGTAAAAGGCCTCAGTTTGATCAATAATGAAAAACAAAGCAGGGAATCTGACTGCACCAACTACACTTCCAGTCTATATCCCCCCTTCCTATTTTGTCAAGGATCATAGGACAAGCAGTGCACACTCAGACAAGTTTGTATAGAGAGACAGCAGGTCCTATATTCCTAACATCATCTTTATCTTTATCTTTATTTGCGAGGTTTGATATACCGCCCTTGCCAAAGCGTCAGGGCGGTGTACAATAATAAAAAATATATTGGCTACCGAAAATAAAGCAAGAAAGGAACACAATTAACAAATAGCAGTCACAGCTCAGAAGTGATTCTTGTCTCCTTAATTGATCATATTCTTCAGAGTTTAGAATGTAAGAAGATGACATTTTGGTTGATGTTTATCAGTGTTTAATCAGCATTCGATTCTGTAGTCCGCAAGATCCTCCTATAGTATCTTGCCAATTTAGGGATGTCTGGAGCTGTATTATAATGGTTTGCATCTTTTTTTAGCTACTAGAGAGCAACAGATACAACTCCCTAATGAAGTCTCCTCATGGTAAAAGATGGAGCGTGGGATGCTTCAAGGACCTCTTTATTCTCTTTCACAGTAGAACTGAAAATTTACAACTTTCTAACCCTCAGCTGAGGGCTATAACGAAGGCAACCCTACTGTACCAAAGCCTTATTCCTGTTTCAACCCATGGAACAAACTCTTGCCAGCATCCTAGAAATGTTTTCCCCACAGGCAACATGCTATGAAATAGATTCTACAAGTCTATTTTTTGGTTTGAAAGGATGAAACTTGTAAATTCTGCAGTGTTTACTTTCATTTGTGGCTATTTCTTTCACTGGTAATAGTTATCGTCCATGGAGCTTTCTCAGCCTGTGCTAGAATTTCACAGATCAGTAATCTGAAATGAGCTTTTGATACTTGTCCCCTGCCTCTGCTTTTAGCCATTAAATAATCCCTGTGAAGGTCAGGTTAAGGTTGATGCATAGAGTAGAATACAACTATCTCCTTTCAACTTGGCCCTCAGTAACTTTTCTTTATTTTTCCTCAAACATGTCCAACTATTGTGATGGCAACCTGCCTCAACTGGATTTTGTGCTTGCATTTTGCTACAAAAGTCATTTTGAAAGCTTAAAATGTGAAAAATCATGCAGTTAGCCTGATTGCATTAGTAGACTGTTTCCAGTGCATAGTGTTGAGGTTTTCAATATTCTAAGGTGAATTAATTTGCTATTTTAGTGTCAGGGAAGAGGACAGTAAAATAACTGGATGAAAGATGAGAATGTTTACCAGGTATGAAATAATCAAACATTTTATTGATCTTTGGCCAAGCAGCTAAACGTCTTAATTCAAATTCTACTCTGCCCTACCCACCTAGAGTCCAGTACCAAGGAAGAGAATGTTCATATTTCCATGCACTCTTTCCATGTGTTTTGGTGAAAAGGAAATAAAAGTCAAGACAGATTTTAGTGATAAAATAGACACTTTCACCTTCACTGCAATTTTCCAGGATTTTTTACAGCACCAGAGATCAGAGTTAGTGAAAGAAACAGTTGCTAGTCACATGAGAATTCATACCTACTGAATATTATGGGGGATATGGGTGGAATGGGACAACATCAATCCCCTATATATAAATGACTCATGATTTACCTTGCAGTACACATGTCTGGCCCTATGTAAGTGGAGCCCATCTCAGGAGGATGACCTGCAGCCCCCTGCTCACCACAGCACCTGGCCAGGACTGAGCCTGCCAGCACGGCATGCCCTTGTGGGCCCTCGCTGGCAAGCAGATAACATCCAGCTGGTGCCTCTTGACCATTTATTTAGACAGTTTTGTATACCGCCTTATCCTTCAATCAAAGCGGTCACAACACAATTGGGGGATACATTTAACACGTGGGGATATGAGACACATACACTAATACTTACAGGGAACATGGGCAATGGAGGGTTAAGTGGCTTGCCCAAGACCACAAGGAGCATCTGTGGGACTAGAAACCCCAGTCCTTCCGGCCCAAGGTTGCTGTCCTCTAGTGGGATTTGAACCCCTGACCTTCCGGCCTGAAGTACCTTGCCCCAACCACTAGGCTACTCCTCCTCCTCATGCCATGCTATTACCTTCAACTGGCTAGATGTGTCGGTGCCATGGCAATTGGATGCCACAGCACTGGCATTCCAGCTAGAGCAGGCTGTGTTGGGGATGGGTAGCGTTCCAGACATCTTGCACTACAGAATACAGTGCATGCTGGGCCATCTAGCTCCCGCAGTTGAGGAATCAGGTACATCTTCTCTCTGTCTGGATTTTGGCCATTCAGACGGCCCAGGCATGCAACATTTGGGATCGGCCTCTAAACAAAGAAGAACTTCATAGGCGATGACCAAGAAGGACCCCACTGCTCAAAGACGGACATAAAAGGTATGCCCAAACCTACCTTGAGAAATTATAATCCTTCTGGAAAAATGTTCTGTGGACAAATGAAACCAAATGAGCTCTTTAGTGATGCAGACCAGTGATACATTTACAGGTGAAGAAATGAAGCTTATAAGGAAAAATACACCCTTGCTACAGTTAAATATGGTGGAGGTTCCATAATAATGTGGGTCTGTTTTGCTGCCTCAGGAACTGGAAACCTGGAACATATCAAAAGTATCATGAAATCATAAGACTGCCAAGGTATTTTGGAGCAAAATGTGCTATCTAGTGTCAGAAAGCTAGGTCTGGTTCGAAGGTCATGGGTTCTCCAGTAGTACAATTCCTCAGCCCGCAATCTGGGGGTTATATTTGACTCCTCTCTCTCCTTCTCCACACATATCCAGCTCGTAGCAAAGACCTGCCGTTTCTTTCTCTACAACATCAGCAAAATCTGCCCCTTCTTTTCTGAACACATTACTAAAACACTCATCCACTCCTTAATCACGTCTCGCCTCGACTACTGCAACCTATTCCTTGCTAGTCACTTGTGAGCCATCTCTTTCCCCTTCAATCTATCCAACATGCTGCTGCTCGACTCATCTTCTGCCAGCCTCGCCATGCCCATGTTACTCCTCTCCTGAAATCACTTCACTGGCTCCCCATCCATTTCCGCATCCATTAAACTTCTCCTCCTAACCTATAAACACATTCACTCTGCGGCCCCTCCATACCTTTCAACTCTTATCTCTCCTTACATCCCCTATCGTGAACTTTGCTCTTCTAACAAACTACTTCTATACAGGCCTTCCACTCACACCACTAACTCCATACTTCGCTCCTTTCACCTGGCAGCACCTTACGCCTGGAACAACCTACCCATGTCTATACGCCAGGCACCCTTCCTGGCCTTCTTCAAATCCAGGTTGAAAACCTACCTCTTCACTATCGCTTTCAGATCTTGACTTCTGTCCTTTGTCTTGTTTGGGTTGTAAATGTGATTATTTGTTTTTGCCCTGATCAGACTGTTGCCTTGTTTTGTTTGTTTTGTCTTGACTAGATTGCAAGCTCTAATGAGCAGGGACTGTCTTTTACATGTCTGTATAGCACTGCGTGCAACTGGTAGCGCTTTACAAATGCTCAATAGTAGTAGTAGTAGTAGTACAGTGATCCAAAACATACATCCAAAAGTACAAAAGAATGATTAAAAAGGAAACAATGACCTGTTTTTAACTGGCCAGCAATGAGTCCTGATCTCAATCCAATCGAGAATCTTTGGGAAGAGCTGAAATCTGCGATGGGTAACAGGAATCCTGGAAACATTCATGAGCTGGAACAAATCACAGTTGAAGAGTGGAAGAAACTGTAATAGCAACCGCTGTGAAAAGCTCTTATTCAATCACTCACCCACAGAAGGAAAACTCACAGACAGGCTGGAATGCAAACAGGATCTTTAATGTGCACACAGGATCAGACAGAGAGCCGGTTCCCTCCAACAAAAAGTCTGAGCCCCGAGGGACGGCCTACAATGCCTTATATACAGTACAGTTTTAAACTCATTCTACAATCTCATTTGCCACAGGTATTTCCTGCCCACCAATCAGCAGCCCCTGGGGAAGGTACCTGGGTGACCTGTCCAAACCGGTGTGCTCTGGTCTGTTGATTTCTGGGCTAGGGGATATTGTGCTCAGACCTGAAGTGGGGGAAGGGTGTCCACTGAAATAGCAGGCTGATTACTTTATGTAAAAGCCTCATGGCTTGCCGCATGGCTTGGGGGAAGGGCTACCTACAGCTAAACCTCATGGCTGCCTCATTCCCCCCTTTTTAAGTGGGACCTCAACCGCTAGAGGCGGTTGAGGGCTGTATTTGGGACAGGGCCATGACAGTGGTAACCACCTTGCGTTCTACCAGGGTATCAAGAGTGGTGGTCATGAAGCGGTAAAGAATGGGGATACAACATGGTAGAATGGCACATAGCAGTAAATGAAAAGAACCCCTACCACTGGGATTTTTAGTCCCCCTGGCCAACTGAACCGCTTCATAAACCACCCAGGACCCATGGACAGGTAACTAGATCACTTAGGTCTTGGATAGGGTGTTCAATGGAAACACTTGCATCAGTGAGTTTAAAACAACACGTACCCTATACCCTCTATAGCAACTCCTGCACAACGTTTTTGTTCCATGTGCAAAAGTTGCTGTTCTGACTGTAAAAGGTTGCAGGGCCTGCAGAGGCCTCTTTCCTTTGGGACAAAGGAGGGCCGTGTGCAAAAAGTCTGCAGAGGCTTCTTTCCTTTGGGGCAAAGGCTCTTTCCCTGGGATCCACCCTTATCAGCATATTAATGGCTTTTTATTCTTGCTAGTGTTGAGCCATTCTGGCTGCACCCTGCCATTCCCTTTGCTTCATTAATCACTGGCACTGTAATCTTCAGGGCATATGAGTACTTTGTATCACCAGCTTTGTTTGGCCTGTTTAACCTGTTCAGGCCTGGCATGTCTTTTCTTGTGCTGGGTCCATTTTCTGTGCACTTTCAGGCCTGACCTGTTTCTTAGCTAGGTCCATTCTCTGTGCACTTCTGTTCAGAGTATGGTTCCCCTGGCTTTACTCTTGTTGTGCTGGGCTCTGGGTACTCATTTTCTTAGCCCACATGCTTTTTCCGTGCCATCATAATGTATTACAGCCTCAGGCAAGGATGCAGCCATACTAGACATACCTATCAGCCAATTTCCCTTCAGTCCCAATTTTTCTTTTTCTTTTCTTGTTTATGGGGCAAAGGTAATCCCACTAAGGGCAATGGACAAGCAACCATTTGAGACAGATATTGAGACAGATAGGGGTCATCAGAAAAGCAGCTTCTGGTACTGTTCCCTAGAGACAACATACATTGTAACATCATTTTCTTGCAGCTGGTCAATAATATTGAAAACACATAACATGAAAGTATGTCAAAAGCAGCAGTGCTTAATAATGTGATAAAGAATGTTCTGAGAATAGTACAGCAAAAACTTGAGCTGGTGTGGGTATTGCAGTTGCTGAAGTCGAAATGGCTTGTAGATTTCCGTTACTTTCTAAGAAAACAATATTAAAAGGATAACAATACAATCGTTCACAGAAGCCCCCAAAACCCCCCAGTCAGTCCAACAGTTCTTTTTTCCTGCCTCTCAGCAGTTCCTCAGGACCTCGCAGTGTGCTCCATCCCTCTCTGAAGTCTAAGTTCTGTTTCTCTCAAAAATTTAAACCTCCCATTCTCCTAGGCAGAAACCCTGGCCCGCTTTCAATGTGACACACTGATCCAGATAGGGTCTCCTTCACACATCTCAGCGGTGGGCAGCTCTGAGTTCTCGGGATGGTCTGCTCCATCTGGATCCCGGCCACCCCCTTCGTCTTGTGTTACGATTTGGACATTCATTCTTCCAATGTCCCTCCTCTTTGCAGTAGGCACATTGATTGGGGGCCAGGGGAAACCTCGGCCCCCCGTATCCGCGGCCTCGCCCTCGTTCTTCTGCGCTGGACAAAGTAGAAAGCAGTTGTCTAGTGTCCGACCAGGCAGGCTGGTGTGTCTGCATATTACTGGTCATAAGATCTGTCAGTTCTTGGGGCTTTTCAGTATAGGAAGCATAATGGGTTTTCCAGTTCAACAGGTCCGTGGTGGAGAAAGGGACATAAATCAGGCTGGATGATCCCAGTGTCACACGCCCAGCAGCATCAAGGTACGGGAGCCCCTGTACTTGTCATAGTGGCAATTGGAGATCATGCGACCGCAGGCGGCAGGCTACCGGGGTGGACGATTCAAGCTCAGCCTGTGTGCTCTCAGGGGAGGAGATGGTGGCACTAGAGGTGGTACCAGGAGTGGGAGGGGAGTCTGAAGATGAGGGGCTGGAATCCGCAGAATCTTCTCTAAATCTGGCATCACCCACCCCAAGAGGAGGTCTTCCTGACTCTTCAGCTAGGGGCGGACCCTGCAGTGGTGCAGATGGGACATGAGGTTGAAGCAGAGGGAGAGGGCGTGGAGGAATGTCTGGAGGGTCCCGCCCCTGGTAGATAGAGGCGGGTGTCCATCCCTTTTGGTGACCACTGGCCGCCACCATTATTCTACACTGATCCTCGTGACAGCGCTGGAACCATCTTGGTCTGAGCTGGCATATGGCCAGCCATGAATCAATATAAGGGAACTGGTCAGGGCGCTCTTTTTCAACAATTTGATGGAGCAAAGACACAGTGGACAGGTCAGTGGACCCCTGGGGAGGCCATAACTTAACTAAGGCTGGCCATTCCCTTTCACACAGAAAAGACAATCTGGAGGCGGAGAGGGGTACCCCATAATCCTCTCTAAACCCAGATTTAAAATTGTGAAGCATGCACTGTAGGGGCGTTTTTTCTTTTGACTTTCCCGACCCCATGCTCTACTTCTAGTTTATTTATTTATTTATTTAACTGCATTTATATACCGCTTTTCACCGGGTCAAAGCGGTGTAACACATAACATGAGGGGGGGTAGTATTTTACAGGGTGGGGCCATCACCAGGGACAACAATTAATGATTTGGGTGGACATAGACATGTACACTTCTGCTGAGTCTAGGTATTAGATCGTGTGGATAGGGTGGAAATTCTGATCAAAGGTGTTCACGGAATAGGATTGTTTTCAGCTGTTTCTTGAATGATGTGATGTCATCGTTGTTTCTGATGTGGTTTGGTAGAGAGTTCCAGAGGGATGGGGCATAGAGTTCGAAGGCTCTGTTGCAGGTCCGTTGTGTGGACTTGGTTCTTTTGTGGGGGACCACAATGGAGTTATTGGAGGATTGTCTGGTTGATCTGTTGTGAGATGGGCGAGGCAGAAGGTGGTGGAGTGAGGTGTTCCGTGTTTGGTGGATAGTCTTGTGGATGAGTAGGATCGCTTTGTACTTTACTCTTGCTGGAATTGGCAGGAAGTGGAGGTCTCTTAGGATTGGGGTGATGTGATCCCGTTTTTTCGCATTCTGAATAATCCTTGCTGTGGTATTTAAGGCAGTTCGGAGGGGGTTGGTGTGTGAGGCAGGTAGTCCATGGTAGATTATGTTGCAGAAATCCAGATGAGGTAGTGTTACCGCTTGCATTACTGTCCTGAAGGGGTCGGAGACGTTCAATAACTAAATACAGTATGCAATGTGGATCAGATCTCTTAACCCAATCTCAATTCAGGAAAAATGCAATTTTCAATAAGAAAAAATAATACAATTTACAATACAGACCCTATTTAGTCTAAATTCAGGAAAAAAAAATAATACAATTTACAATACGGACCCTATCTAGTCTTAATTCAGGAGGGGAGAAAGGAAAAAAGAAAACACAGAATTTTTACAATATAGGTCTTGGCAATTTACAAAATATATACACTCAGATTTGATTTAGATAAGAGTTAAGCTAGCTATTCTTAAAATGTCCACCAGATGGAGCTCCAGAGTCACTAACCATGAGGAATAGTAGTAAATACAGCTAATGTCCACTAGATGGAGCTCCAGAATCGCTTTAAGTATATTGCAGTGTAGCTTACACGTGGTCTTTTCAAGATGGCCGCGTCCACGTGCGTCCCGACAACGATTCAGCTGCTCCTGGGTGCAGGGGAATTCGCACACGTGGTGTTCCCAAGATGGCTGCCACCCCACCGTGCTCTTCCACACCGGCTCACCCTCCACTATACAGATGGGAAAAAGGGGAAGTGATGGACTTCCAAGCAATCACTTCTCCTTCAATCGACTTAAAAAAACAAAAGGTTAGCATTTTATTCATTCATTCATTTATTTTGGTTCAAAGGCAGGAAACCTAGCGGGGGCTCAGCGGTGCATCGGGACAGCAGAGAAAGGCAGGAAATTCACATGGGGGGAGCAGAAAATTACATCGGGGGCAGAAATTCGCATGGGGGAAGCAGAAAATTACATCGGGGGCAGAAATTCACAGGGGGGAAGCAGAAAATTACATCGGGGCAGATATTCACATGGGGGGGCAGAAAATTACATCGGGGGCAGAAATTCACATGGGGGGAAGCAGAAAATTACATTGGGGCAGAAATTCAGATGGGGGAAGCAGAAAATTACATCGGGGGCAGAAATTCACATGGGGGGGCAGAAAATTACATCGGGGGCAGAAATTCAGATGGGGGAAGCAGAAAATTACATCGGGGGCAGAAATTTACATGGGGAAAGCAGAAAATTACATCGGGGGCAGAAATTCACATGGGGGAAAGCAGAAAATTACATCGGGGGCAGAAATTCACATGGGGAAAGCAGAAAATTACATCGGAGGCAGAAATTTACATGGGGAAAGCAGAAAATTACATCGGGGGCAGAAATTTACATGGGGAAAGCAGAAAATTACATCGGGGGCAGAAATTCACATGGGGGAAAGCAGAAAATTACATCGGGCACAAGGGGAGCATGTTAGTGAACTCTCTCCTTGCAGTCACACTTCAGAAAACTCCCCACAAGCAGAAAGGAAAGAAGAGAAGCAGCGATCTATTCTTTATCTCAGGTATGTTTAACTTATCAAGTGCTATATTTTGGTTACTTTTAGAAGTTTTTTGGCAGCGCTTTTAAAAGATTCTTAAGAGTGGTAATACTAATATCCTAGGCAATTCTTCTTCAATATCTTTGGCAGCGCTGCACTTTAAATACCTTTTAAGGGGCCCAAGGTAGCAAAATTAATTCATACTGCAGTTATCTTACTGGTACTCTGATTTCTACTCAAAACTGGACGAACGATGGCTTCAGAACCCCCTCCCCCCCCAGGGTCCCTACTAGGACCGTTCGTTGCGGGTGATCGGGCCGCTACAGGTTACTACCCAAAACAGTAAGGCAGTACTTACCAGGCCTCTGGTCAGGAAGAGTTTGGATGCCAGTCTGTCCAGCCGGTTTTCAATCGGGGTTTCAGCCGCAGGGACCGACTGACCACACAAGTCAAAGAGTCCTTCGGAGCACAAAGGGGCCCCATGGCGCCAAGGATCGTTGATCACCTGGAGGGGTCGGTCCCTGACCGGTGGAGGTCCTGATCCTGCAAAAAGCAGTAGTCTTCCCACCGTGGGTGTGATGAGAGAGGCTTTTCTTTTAAAGTTTCCCGGCCAATGCACCAAAATGTAATAGCAACCGCTGTGAAAAGCTCTTATTCAATCACTCACCCACAGAAGGAAAACTCACAGACAGGCTGGAAGGCAAACAGGATCTTTAATGTGCACACAGGATCAGACAGAGAGCCGGTTCCCTCCAACAAAACGTCTGAGCCCCGAGGGATGGCCTACAATGCCTTATATACAGTACAGTTTTAAACTCATTCTACAATTTCATTTGCCACAGGTATTTCCTGCCCACCAATCAGCAGCCCCTGGGGAAGGTACCTGGGTGACCTGTCCAAACCGGTGTGCTCTGGTCTGTTGATTTCTGGGCTAGGGGATATTGTGCTCAGACCTGAAGTGGGGGAAGGGTGTCCACTGAAATAGCAGGCTGATTACTTTATGTAAAAGCCTCATGGCTTGCCGCATGGCTTGGGGGAAGGGCTACCTACAGCTAAACCTCATGGCTGCCTCAAAACTACCAGCAGACAGATGTACGTAATGTATAGATGGTACAAGAAACATTTGGAGGCTGTCATCAGTGCCAAGAGCTGTGCAAGCAAATATTAGTGAAGGGTGTCATTAATCCTGTCCAGGTCATATTTTGTTTTTTATTTTTTCTCTGAAATTACTACATTTTAAGTTGCACAGACATCTTTTTTATCGTTCTATACCTTTAAACATACTATTAAAATATTATGATGACATACAGTTGGAATATTTCCAATTATTTTTCAAAATATTGTACAGAACATACTTAAAATACAAGGGTGTCAATAATGTTGACCACAACTGTAAGTGGTGAAGAAGAGAATGAGGGGCAACATAGTAATGTGGAGGACTATTCTATTGTGGATGTCCCGGCCTCTGTGCCTCTGGTCAGAACCAGACGCACAGAGATAGATGGGATTCTGATCCCATGGGGTACGTCTAGCCCCTGCGGGATCAGAATACTGTCTAAGCCTGTATGTGCAGGCCGGGATCCAATTCTGGTTGGCCTGCACTTACAGGCACTCGCAAGGCTAATTCAGTCAAGGCTCTTGAATGGAGGCTTAGTGCATTGGCATCCGGTTACCATGACACTGGCTCCATTCAGGAGCCGCGATCCCCAGCTACCAAAGACTTTGTGCTTTCCCCGCAGCCTGACCCCATGATCTGGCCTCCCATGGCCAGGGTCAGGCTGCTGGGAATCCCCTGCACCTTCTCCTACCTTTGATACGCCCCAGGCCTGCCATCTTGCGCCATCTAGAGGAACTTATTCCACCTCAGAGGTGGAATAAGTTTCCGTCTATTCTGCCGGCCCTGGACATATAGGGCCAACATCAGAATCGGCCCTGTATGTCCAGGGTCGCAGACTGTCCACACCCCACCCTGTCTCTGTCTCCACGCTGCCCCTTTCCTGACCCCCATCTAACTTCCCCGTACAAACTCCCTGTTCGTATGGGGAGCTTGATGGGGGCGAGAAAAGCACATGAATAGCAGAGATGGATGTTCCAACGTGGTTCAGAATAGACCCCCATAGTATGACAGCAGATAAAGACCAATATCATCCATCTAGTCTGCCCAGCAAGGTGACAAGAGTAGGTGCATCTGCCACTTGGTGCAGGTCACTCCTCAACATGCCTTTCTTTAGGGGTGTACCCGCTGCTCTGTGTAGGTCGCCCTTATTTGTTCAGATATAAGGGATAGTTATGCTTATTTAGATTTTATCCTGTTGCTATAAAGGGATACACTGTGTCTGTCCCATGCCATTCTGACATTGCCTTTCAGTTTACCCCCTTGCAGCTTCATGTTATGCTCTCTAGTTTTACAGCTTCCCCATCTTGGAAGAGGTTTGTTTGTTCATTAATACTATTAATAGTATTTAAAAGTCGGAATCATATCTCCCCTGTCTCTCCTCTCCTCCAGAGTGTACATATTTAGATCTTCAAGTCTCTTCTCATACGTCTTCTGACACGGGCTCTAAATCATTTTGGTCGCCTTCCTCTGAACCGTTTCCAATCTTTTTATATACTTTTTATATACTTTGCGAGATATTATCTCCAAAACTGAACACAATATTCCAAGTGAGGCCTCACTAGAGACTTGTACAATAGCATTAGTACCTCTTCCTTTAAGGAGGAAATAGGCCTTAGTATTGTGAAATATAGTGCTTGTTATTTATAGATAGTGTGGTGGCAAAGCAGGTTTAGAGTGTAAAGAAAAGGGGAAAAAACAGTCCTTTTTCCCTGAGCCCAAGAGAACTGCAGGCATAGCAGGGGTTAAAGCTCTAAACAAAGAAAAAAACTCCCTACACAGAAGTGTAGAACTGCAGAAACACCCAATCTCCAAGGAAACTCGGGTGGACCAGGTAGATGTAGGTGGATTGTGTTTGGCCTTTGTCAGCTGCTGTCATGCTGATTTCTGGTTTCTATGTTCCTATGTGCTACCTAGGTACCCGCCTAGTCCACTCTGTGCCCCAGCTTCCCCCGCTACATGTCCCGCCTGCAGCACCATATGCCTTACTTGCACCATCGCCATAGTGGCCTTTCATACTTGGGCACTATGCTGTTGCTGGAAATGGAGCACTACTATCACGTTTCTTGGGCTCCCTGTCTATACTGTACATTGCAGACACTGAAATGGTTTCTCTCTCCTGCAAATAGTCATCTAACGGCAGGTTTTCATTCGTGGTAGGATTCAGCCCTTCAGTTCAGCGCGTTAATATGTAGGGAGCCTCTCCCCACAAATTCCCCACCCATTGACCCCTTCTCTCTGCACTCTCTCCACCCTCTGTGGTGTTTACCGCGGCCGGGAACGTTAACGCTCGTTAGGTAACATTAACACGCGTTAATGTTACATACCGTGCGTTAATGTTACATACTGCATGTTAACGTTACCTAACGAGCATTAACGTTACCTAACACACGGTCTGTAACATTACCGCAGTTTAGTAAACATACCCCATAGTGTATATGCACTTTCAGAAAGCCTTTGACAAGGTCCCTCATCAGAGACTTTTGGCAAAACTAAAAAGTCATGGGATAGGAGGCAGTGTACTATTATGGATCAGGAACTGGTTTAAAGATAGAAAGCAGAGGGTAGGGCTAAATGGTCAATTTTCTCAGTGGATAAAGGTGAACAGTGGAGTACCCCAGGGATCTGTGCTAGGTCCGCTGCTTTTTTACATATTCATAAATGACCTGGAAAAGGGAATAACGAGTGAGGTTATCAAATTTGCAGATTTAAAGTTGTTAAAACCCATAAGGATTGTGGAAAATTGCAAGAGGATCTTGATAAATTGGAAGACTGGGCATGCAAATGGCAGATGAAATTTAATGTGGACAAGTGCAAAGTTATGCACCTAGGAAAGAAAAATCCAAACTATGGTTACACAATGCAAGGTTCCACATTAGGAACCAGCACCAAGGAAAAAGATTTAGGTGTCATCGTGGATAAGATGTCAAAACCCTCCGCCCAGAGTGCAGAGGTGTCCAAGAGAGCAAATAGGATACTAGCTATCATAAGGAAAGGAATGGAAAATAAAACGAAGGATATTATAATGCCTCTGTATCATTCCATGATGCGACCACACCTTGAGTATTGTGTGCAATTCTGGTCGCTATATCTTAAAAAGGATATAGCATTATTAGAAAAGATACAGAGAAGAGCCTCCAAAATGATAAAGGGGATGGAAGGATACCCCTATGAAGAGATGCTAAAAAGGTTAGAGCTCTTCAACCTGGAAAAGAGATGGCTGAGGGAAGATATGATAGAGGTCTATAAATTAATGAATGGAGTGGAACGGGTAAACGTAGATCAATTGTTTTCATCATCAGAATATAGAAAGACTAGGGGACATGCAGTGAAGCTACATGCTACCCTATTTAAGACTAATAAGGAAAATATATTTTTCATTCAATGTGTTATCAAACTCTGGAATTTGTTACCGGAGGATGTAGTAAAAGCTGTTAGTGTTGCTGGGTTTAAAAAAGGTTTGGACAAGTTCCTACAGGAAAGGTCTATAAACCATTATTAAAAGGACCCGGGATATCACTGCTTGATCCAATACAAGCATTGTGGAACCTTTGTCTTTTGGGGAAACTGCTAGGTACATATGACCTAGATTGGCCACTGTTGGAAACAGGATACTGGGCTTGATGGACCTTGGTCTGACCCAGTATGGCATATCTTATGTTTTTATGTTCTAACAAAAAGGTTTGTTGTCCATTAAATATCCCCTTTTCAGGTTTGCCCATTGCTTTTCTACATCCTCCAGGTGTTTCCATCTCACTAATGACTCCTTGAAGTATTGCCCCATCTTGGCAAATTAGCTCTCCTAGAGTCTAAGACCCTCACTTTTGAATGGACTTTATCAGACCTAGAGTTAATACTGAACCACCCCATCTAGTGATTACTGGATGCAAGATGATCCCCCACTATAACATCAGAAACACTTTCCTCATTGGTAAGAACCAAGTCCAGTATGGCCCCTTCACTTCTGCGTTCTTTTACCAGTTTCTGGAATGGTTCTCCTTGTAGAGAATCTAGGATCTCTTTACTTCTAGATGACACCGCAGCACAGATGTGCCGATGAACATCTGACATATTGAAATCACTTAGCAGCACTTTTCCTTTTATGGCAATACTGCTTATGTATTCTATTACATCTCTGTCCAGTTCTTCTCCTTGTATATCACACCAATGCAAATGGATTTCCCGTATCCTCTTTCTAGTTTAACCCACAATGGGCCTGATTCAGCATCGTGACTTGTGGGGCTGCATGTCATCCTGCCCCTATTCCTTCTCCAGCCCTCCCCGCATATCTAGAGCAGCAGTATGGGGAGAGTCGGTGGGAGGGAGTGGAGGTTGGGCAGAGTGGGGGAGAGCCGAAGCAGCAGGACTTACAGGGCCAATTCTGATCATGGCCCTTTATGTCCTGTGGGGTGAGGGGGAATGTGCTGCTTATTCCACCTCAAAGGTGGAATAAGCAGCACAAACTGGCAATGAAGGCTGGATCCCTCCCTCCCAGGGCTGGGGCCAGGTGTGGGTAGGACCCTCCTCAAAGGTGGAATAAGCAGCACAAATTGGGCAATGAAGGCCAGATCCCTCCCTCCCAGGGCTGGGGCCAGGTATGGGTAGTACTCCGCCGCCCGATTCAGGTCCCAGCTGCCCAGCCATGGGTCGGGCAGCAGGGAAGAAGAAGGTAGGCACCGCGGGAGCTGCGGGAGCTAGGGGAGTCTGTGGGAGGACGTCCCTGCAGGCATGCAGGGGCATGCTGGGCTGTCCTTGGGCCCAGTTCTGTATGCCACGGGAACGTTTTGCTCCCACATTACAGAATCGGGCCCTAACGGGTCCATCCTGTTCAGGACCGTCCAGATAGCCTGGACCTGCTCCTTTCAGAATCAGGCTCCATGCCTCCTTGCTACCTTTTAGGCCCTGTGATTCTATAGCTTTAATATTATTTTTTATATATAGTGCTACTCTTCCTCCCCTGTTCTTCCCAAATAAAGTATGGCCCGGTATAATTACATCCCAGAGTCATGGTGGTCTGTGAACCATGTCTATGTAGCCACTACTAAATCCAAATCAGCCTCTTCCATTAAAACCTCAACATCTGGGATTTCATTTCCCATACTACGGGCATTTATGCACATTCCTTTCCAGATGTTGTCCCTTTTACCTATTTCTACAGAGATATTTAATGTTTTACTTACCTGAGGGCTTTCACTTACCAGGGGTCTTTAACAATCCCCAACAATTCAAGTTTAAAGCCCCCTTCAGTTGGTTAGCCAGTCTGTTGCAGAAGACACTTTCACCTTTCTTAGATAGTTGGATGCCATCTCTGCTCTGCATAGGCTACTACTAATAGTCTAAACTCTGTATCCTCCTAAAACCCTAACTAACTAAAGAACAACAGGGAGGAAAATAATCAAAATGAGCCCTGGTTGAAAACGTTAACCCCCATTACTCAAGGGCTAACAATGAAAGAAGCAACCAGAATATGGGGAGTAAGAGAAAAGCCTCAGACAGAGGTTCTTGGCAACGCAGAGATGTAACTCTGCTAACAACTCACAAGAAACACCCCTGATGTCATTCGTAGGGTTGTGAAGTACTAGTCAGTTTTTTCAATTTTTTCAAATGCATTTAAAACTATCAAAAAAACAGATCAACCACTTATCTGGTGAGGATCCACACAGTTTGCAGATATCTGAACCGCCAGAAGAAACCGTCAACTCGAGTTTCGCCCTGTTCAATTATGAGGGCTGCATCAGGACTTTCGAGTGGTAATGGTGATTAAGTGTTCTGCAGCCACTGGAAAATCACACCATGGTCCAGGAAACCAAAACTCTCTCGATGACACAGCCATGTATTCATCTCCAGGATGCGAGCTTCTCTGCCTCAGCTTTTCCTCTCAACAGGGAGGATTGAAGTCACTTTTTTTTTATAATTATAATCTTTATTGGCATTTATACTAACACTCAGGTATACACATGAATGAAACATAGAAATATGGGATCTCCACAAATACAAAGTATATTAATACATATACAAAGAAAAGAAAATAATACATCTCATCCCAAACATTAGTCCACATCATAATGAGGGGGGCTACAGGAAATTACCCCAATGATCCCAATCTACAATCCCTTATCGAGAGTAAAACTGGGCCAAAGAAAAAGAAAAATAAACCTGTTATTAGCAGGACAAGACTTATGCGTCAGCCGTAATGGGAGCAACTTCCACCCTGACTTCTTCCCTTGCAAATAAGAAATTTAGAAGCTGCTTAGGTTCAAAAAAATGGAAATTCTTTCCTTGATAGAAAATATAACACCTAGATGGATATTTTAACACAAAAGTAGCATCCAAGGAGATGGTCCTGGCACGATAAGCCAGAAAATCCTTCCTCCTTAACTGGGTTGCACGAGACAGATCAGGAAATATACGCACTTTTGAACCTAGAAACTTCTCATTAATATTTTTTAAAAAAGACCGAAGAATCACTGACTTATCGGCCTCTAGAACCAGAGTCACAACATAGTAGTTCTTTCCATAATCACATCCATAGAACTTTCCAGGAATCCTGTCAGGTCCCCAATTCCACTCACTGATGCCTCCAGATTTTCCCTTCGTGCTCCCAAGGTGCTAACTGACAAGAATTGAGCCCTGGTTATTGGGGGCAAGTGCTCAGTTGGAATTTTTAGCACTTCCCCAAAATACTTCCGGACCATTTCCAAAGGGGACATGAGTGGAGACCTTGGGAAGTTCAAAAGACGGAGGTTGTTCCGTCGGGCAAGATTTTCAAGGTGTTCAGTTTTCCATGTTAACACTGCCCTTTCTTTCATCAGAGCAATATGCTCCTCCTGAAGAAGACTAACATCGTCCTTCACCTGTAATAAAGAACTCACTTTCAGCTCCTGGTTCTTAGAAACCTCCACTTTCATAACTGATATCTCAGTACTTACAGAACCCACAACAGTAGATAAGGTGGTGGTCAAAGCAGAGATGGCATCCCACAGCGCGTCTAATGTAATCACCGCCTGCTTCTCTAATACCCGACTCACAGGAAGTAGCCCTCCTCCAGGCTCCGACAGCTGCGGAACCACCACACGAGGGGACGGGTTTTCTACACTGCCTCCCTCCAGCTGACTCTCCCCTCCGGAGAATAGGGAAAACCCTTGCAGCAATTGCCCCTCACCACCGGCCGCGGAGTGCTCACCTGTAGGCCAGGTGAAGAAGGAGCACAAACGCCGTCGAGGGGTGACACACTTCCTGGTTGTGTCAGGGGTGCCCGCTGATCTGGAGAAAGACTCACTCCAGATGCGCAAAGCACAGACAACAGTTCTTCACTCTGTGCTGGCGAAGACGCCACTCTGGACCCAACAGCCACGAACCCGCAGAGTTCCAAAGTCCTCTGGCCAGCAACAGAAGCCTGCGAGGGAGCTCTGGGTAAGCCCACTTGCTTCCTTTTCCTCCGTCCCATCATCAACGGAGCGGAGTTAACTGCCGGATCAGAAGCACAGAGCTAACTGCGGGACAACTGCTGAGAGTCAGCTTCCTGTCTCCATCTTGCCCCCCCCCCCTCCCATGTCTGAAGTCACTTTTTATGCTTGGAGAGCTACCTAGCAGTTATCATTTGTGCCAAAATGGATGAGCACCATCAGAAAATAGTCAGCAGGCTTTATGAGTCTTGGCAAACTATCCATAACATCTCAAGTTTTGTTATCTGATAGACAGCACACCTCTCTGGACTTCAAGTCTGCTCAGCAGATGGACACCTCAGTACCATTCAGAAGAGAATCACCAACCACCACTACCTTTCACTTCCTTGTGGTCACTGATTCTGCATCTTTGGGGTGCTTGACCTCTGGCTCATCCCTTTCCTGGGATGCTTTCACCTTCTCCACTTCCAGGGCTGCATACTGGTTCTTCATTTCAAGGGCTGGAGGAGTTGGATTGTCGATTCTGCAAGCTCTGGTGACTCGTGTCATACTCTCTTCATTCTGTAGCATCATATCTTCAGCTCTGTCAGAAAGACTGGATGCTTTAAGAAGTGGCTCGTCAATGTGCTTCTCACTGTCTCAAATGCTTTTAAGCCTTGCCACCTCTTCTCTGAGCTCCTCCACTTGTTTCATGAGGGCTTCAGCTTGCAGCTATCTTGCATATGGAACTGGTCCCTTGACTAGCATCAGGCTGTCTGTCTGGACAAAGGCAGAAACTGTAATGGGGGCAGCAGCTTTGGTAATATGATTTTTCCCAGTCATGGTTCAGTTGGTGGAGCTTTGGTACCTGTTGAAGTAAACGAGAGAAACCTACAAAAGTCACTAACTTTTCCTCAGCTGTCCCTTAAGAGAAAAACAAAGTAACCTCTTTTATAAGTGTTCTAACAGCACTGTTCTGTGTCCCTGTGTATAGACCTGCTTGCTTACTAAACAGTTACTACTTACACTAGTAAATTTTGGTATGCGTCTGAAGTATATAGATTACTGTATTCCATCTGTAAAATTACCTACTCAAAGTTCCTCGAAGAACAACAAATTGTTTACTTTTAGTAGATTTCCAAATGTGGAACTATTTGCTTCCTAGATTTTCCCTACCAAGCAATAAAAATGTCTTATCTTTTGTCAACAAGCTAATGGGGGAGTTGCCCTATTAAGCAAGAATTCTTACATAGGGTGGGATCCAAGGGCCTCTCTCCCTGCTGTAGCCTGCTAGTTTTTAAACTCTCCTTGTGAGCCACGTCCTCTCAGCCTTGAACTGTGGGTTGCAGTTGGGCCTGTTTATCATCTTTCTGGAAAGGGACAGGCAACACTCTATAAACCCCATCACATACCACCGCAGTGGATGGCAGTAAGTGCAGCCACATTAGATGTGCTTCCTGATTAGAGCAATAAGGTCTGTCTGTCTCCCCACTGTAATCCAGAGGGACATGCCGGCATGCCCTCAACAGCATGCGTCTATACCACTTCCCATGCTAACTTTTGGGGCTTAATATGAGGTACACTATCACATGTTAAGTGGAGGAGTAGCAACTGCCTAGTACCCAGAAGATCAAGGGTTCAATTCCTACTGGCACTCCTTGTGACCTTGGGCAAGTCACTTTACCCTCTGTTGCCTTGGAAGAAAAGTCCTGGCAATCTACTTTTGGTGATACATTGCCCAAAAAAAAAAAACAAAACAGAGGCAGCTGGGTCACCAGGAATCAGCACTAAAATAAAAATCTCATGTTAGCAAACATGCTCCTTAGTGCATGAATAATCAATTGAATGTGCATTAACCAAAAAGTGAACTTGTTAAGTTAATTGACATGTTCTAATGTGCATTAAATTGTTATTAAAACTAGTAAAAGAAACAATGTAATAAGTCTGAAAATGACCCAAAACCTAAAAATTGTTATTGTGCACATCTCTAGGCTTTCACTATATGAACAATGATTATGCAAGGTATATATTTTCATTGCATGGTTATCAAAAACACATTTGAAAATGTATTGGTTGACCAGAACCAGTCTTGTTACTTCCATCAACATGTACGTTTTTTTGTGTGTCAAAATAAAAGAATGGTATTTTTCTTCTCATGCGCTTCCTAGACTTCAAGCCATGTAAGTGGTTTCTCGGCATAATTTAGATGAAGCAGTAGGTGTTCAGTGTGGGATTTGCAAATTTGGCTTCTTGTTCATAGCTCTAACACCATGGTGGGTAGCCAGTGGCTCATGGGCTTCCTCTGCCTTCCAGAAGCTGATGACATAATGAAAGTGGCTTTGCATATTTTATATACATATATTACTGATGCTCATACATATTGTGATGAATCTGATAATGTATTTCACCACTCCTAACATTTGGATTTCCAAATCAATTGCAAGGTGAGCTACAATCAGGTAAGTAAGAGGAATAGCTTTGAAACCCATATAAAGAGAGCTGATTTGGTTTTGCTGGAACATGCGGTGACACAGAACATTTGTTGTCAGCCTAGGATCTGATTCTGTTTTTAACAAAGCTGACAACTACCAGGGTCTTTCCCTACATCCCAAATTTGGTTGAATCAAGCTCTAAGAGAGTACAATCACATTTATCCTAAACCAAAGAGCATCCCTTGCATAACCCCACTAGAGGACACCACATACCAGGCTTTTGACTGCAGTGCAGTTGCTAAGATCTAAAGAAAAAAACCATTTAGCCAGTCTCTGCCCAGCCAGAGTAAAATTCATTAGTTTTTTAAATGTACAGTTCCATATTAATTTGTGCTGCTGTCTGGGATTTACTTAATGATGAATGTGAATAGAAACTAAGCCTGATTAGCAGTATTGAACTGATTGTTACTATCAGTGGTTTTTCACTGATTACAGTCCAAGTTGGATGAGAGAGTCCTTCCATTCTACCAAATGATTAACTGGGTTAAGGCAGATCTGTGTATGAGATACCATAGTATCTGGGTGCATTAGGTAACATTATGCAGGCAGGGACTATAAAGGAGCCGGCTTGTGATTGGGGAAATGCTATCCCCTCATTTAAACAAGGGCTGAACATGCTATAGGGCCTGAATACACTAAAGTCTTTTTTCATTTGCAATTGGATCTCAGGCTAAAACTTCAGTGTAGTCACTACATAAATTTCTCGCCCCCCCCCCCCCAAAAAAAAAACAACACGAGTAATCGGTTTGAAAGCTATTCTAGATGTGTGCAGCATTGCAACACTACCTTGAGTGAATCTCTTCAAAGAGGCGGTTAATAAATCCTAATTTAAAAAAAATAGTTTTGAACTTTAAAAAAGTTTACATATGATTGTGTGGTTTTTGAAAGATTTTTATTGTGTATTGGGTCTTTAAATGTCATTAGGTGTCTCCTAAATAAATCAATGCCTTATGCAAGCAAATAGGAGAATGTACACCTAGTGTAACTTCATGGTAAGTTTCTTATTCAGTTATTAGATGCATATTGATGGACAGGCACACAGACTCTGCTTTAACAATAGCTAGTAGAGAAATTCATTCCTAAAATGTATCTTATTCATCTGCCAGGGCCATTTGTTAAAAGACGCTGCTAAGATAGTTGGGTAGAAGCGATACCATTAGGTATAACTAGAACTTTAAGATTCAGACTTTCAGGATAGACTGTAGGTATCTCGTGTCCTTTTATTGCCGTCATTTACTATATTGCAATGCATCTTTGTCAGCTAATACCTGGGCCTATTTACTAAAGTATGGTAAGGTTTTGAAATTCAAACCCAAACACAAAAACTCTCAAAACCACCTAAAGTGCAAACACCGTCTAAACGATACTCAAATACTTCAATTATCAACCATAGGCATATCGACCTCAGATGGCCCAACCCCTCATATGGCGTGTTCCACCATAGGGTATTGACAAACGCTTACATCACCGGTCATGCCTCCTTCCTATACCCAACACTACTAAATATTCCGACTACCAATCTTCACTAACCACTTACTTACCAATAGGATAAGTCTCATCCAAACCCAGTTCAATAAATTCACAGTCATTCACCATACATTCTCACCCACACCGTCACTCACAAACATTGTAAAATAGCGTCTTATTGCGGCTGAACACAGCCTAACTAGAAGCGGCTGAACGCAGCCGAGCCCAACAGGATAAACCTACAAAATAATGAAATTCAAAAATTATAATAACACAATAAATAATGTCCACCTGTAGTTTTCAATAACTTATCTTATAGCTTGAAACTGATGGCCGGCCAATTCCTCCGCCAACAACGACGCCAAATCACTTCCATATCCAATGCAAAAGCACTTTTCGGCGGGACTTAAAACTACACTCCAACAGTGCAAAAATGCAGTCAGCAAGCGACTTCTGCCCAAGCGACTTATGCGCTACAAAAGCTTTTGTTTCGCCATAATCGGCTTCCTCAGGAGCTTCGCCGTCCAAAATACACACTCTGCAATGACTTCTTTCAATAACCCGCTTTGAAATTACCATGTACTACTTGCCATCATAGACATGTGGAAACTACAAAACAATGTATGATCTCTTGTAGGCATTTCCCAGCATCTTACCATACAGTTAATGTAGAAATAATGGAGTTAAATATGCCATGACACTAGCCACATTAACAGCAGGAGGAGGGAGGCCTTTATTAGGTGTCAGATCTGAAGAATTCTTCAAAGAGGTGCGTTTTTAGCTTTTTGAGGAATTTGGATATGTTGTCGATGGTTCTGAGGTTACTTAGTAGTATGTTCCAGAAAAGAGGTGTAGAAGAAGTGTTAAATAAAATTAATTACATTAATAAACAGTTAAAATGCCACAATTTGCCACATGTTAACTATAGTTCCTGCTCATTCGCCATTCATTCTCCATCTATTCCCTGCCCTGATCAAAAAAGGGCGATAAACCCAAAACCCAAAATGTTTTCACTCTCCATCTTTCATAATTAGTGTACACTATTGGTGAAAAGTATGTATGCATTATGGGTGAATAGTATTCACTTTTGAGCAATAGCACCACCATATGTGAACCGTATATACATTCATGCACTACTGAGCGATAGCATACACTATCAAGCAATGTTTCACGCTATTAATGACATTTTCCCCTGAAAGAAATAAAAACATCTAAAACAAACAAAACATAAAACTAAGCCAATCAAAACTTTTGGCCTGCACACTGCTAGGAATTAGCATGTACTGTCAAGCTTTCATGCTGTTAGCATGCACTATTTCCCACATGAAGAGTGCAGTTTTATAATCTCTCATGGAGTCTGGTCCAGTGCAAGGACTGGAGGTGCCCTAGGTGGGCCCCGCCAGCTTGCCATCCCACTGTGGATCTCACCCCTATTACTGCTGCTGGTGCTACCCCTTTCCGTGGCTTGCAACGGTGGCAATAGTTCAGAAACTTCAAGGAAACACTTTAAGTTATTGCTGCTGCCTCGCACTTTCTGCACACGACCCTCGGTCTCTTCTGTTCCCCTCCGGCACACACTTCCGGTTTGAAGTGTGTGTCTGAGGGAGGTGGGAGAGGCCAAGGGTCGAAAGCAGAAACTGCAAGGCAGCACCAGTGACTTAGAGCAAGTGCTGCCTTATGGTTATTGAACTGTTGCTGCTGTTGCAAGCCCCGGACAAGGGTGGCTGCAGCAGCAAAAGGTGCCTCTGTAGGGCCAGGCTCGAGGCGACCCCCTAGTTTGCCTAATAGAAGCGCTGACCCTGCATGGAGTTAGTGTGATATCACCAATGTATGTGGGGTCTATTTTATAAAGTGAATTATGCGCATACTTTATAAAATAGGGGTATAATGATATGTCTTAACCTAGTCGTGACAGTTCCGCCTGATCTAGAGCAGGTGCAAATGCTTGTGCCCTAGATTTGTAAAGAACGGGCATAGTATTTCATAACGTCCATGCATTCATCAAGACTCTACCTTTCTCTGCCCCTATGCTTTCCCACTCCAAAAGTATATGCCGTAGGCTTTGTGCACGCACTTATAGAACTAGTGACTGCCTAAGGAATGCACATATGTACCCATCTGCATGGAAAAGTCATGCAAAATAGATGATCCACTCTCATAAATGGTGTGTAACTTTACATGACTTGTTATAATATTACCTCCTAAGGGAGTACATTTATGAGAAGCTGCCTAAAGATCACCATCAATGTGATTTATATATGTAAGGAGGCATTTATGTGCATAAATGACAGCAATTTCTATTTTATAAGTGCATGTGTCCAACCAGTGGCATTTACGTTAATTGTGAAGTTGTGCAAGGGCAGAGTTTGGGCAAAGCGTTGACAGAGAGCACAAGTCTGCACGCAAATCTTATGATTTATGCGCATTCCTTGCAAATCTGTGAATGCCCATTTACACCAGCTCTACGACTGGTATAAGTGACATGCCTTAAATTAGTGTGCTTTTGCAATCACTTATGTTAGTATTTTATAAAGATAAGTGTGCACCTTTTGGGACTAAAGTAGGCACGTCCTTATTAACTTACCCTCTGTTTGCTTTGCACAACTAAGCAAGTAGGTCTCATAATATTGATCCTTGACTAGATATATTGTAGAACAATTTTTAAGAAATTTATGTCTGTATCTGAGACATTTTTATCCTTGAAGGAATTAAACGTATATGGGTGACTGAACAGTATGCATTAGTTGGATGTCAGATTTACAGTATTCAGATAATTGCTGCTGAAAAATTACATCTCATCAATGGCATCAGACTGAAACTTTCAATCACAGAATATGCCTATCCAGAGCTTTTGTAAGTGATTATTCCTTCCTGTGAATCTCAAATGCTAGGAAAGGCATGCTGTGCTCATTATGATCAGACAGTAGAAAATGTTTTATTCGATTTTGAAAATCTAGTGTAGGTTTCCAAGAGAAATGCTACAAGAATGCTGCATCAAGGGAAAATTTTGAAATTTATTGAATTTCCTGCTTTATAACAGAGAGCTATAATGGAATCGTAGGCTAGATAGCCAGGTAAAATGCATTTTAAAGACTTTTTGGGGCCCATTTTATCACCATTAAGGCTATTCATCACAAAATAATCATTCTATGCTACTACAATTCAAATAGTTAAGTTATAGAGTTTTTTCTTTATAAGCTGCCTTTGCTAGCTTGAACATGTGATACCATGGGGCCCTTTTACTAAAGGGTGCTAGGATTTTCACGGAATGCGCCAACAGCGCTGAAACTATGGTGCATTAGGTACCATACATCTGCGTTAACTGCATGGGAAGCATTTCCTAGGCAGTTAATGTGTAGGCCTGTCCCATGACATGTGTGGTGTTAGCGCAGGTTCATCTAACACTACCTACTGAGGTGGCTTTAGGTGATCACACACTATTGCAGTTAGCAGGCGGTGTGAATCCTTTGCTAACTGTACAGGGTGCGCCACGCAAACTCTCTGCCCCTGCCTGGCTTACTCACCATCCTAACGCAAGGTAGATGGTTAGCAAGGGAATTATCCTGCACCATCATGGCTTTGTGCTAGCTGGCAACGTGTATCCCAAAATGCATTCAGCATGTGTCAGAGCACGTGTTGTCAGCTAATGCCTTTAGATTTTTCTTTTGTCACACAAACGTTCTGTCCCTGCTCCCAAGCAATCTAATTGCTGATACTGTGTTGGGAAAAGTATGATTGGGCCTTGGCACCAGTAGCCCACCCCAATTCGCCTCCTATGTACTTTGAACTAGAGAGGAACCAAGCTATTTAATGTTAATAAGAGCCTTAAATGCACCACTGGGGAGAAAGAGGCTGATCGGTTAGGAAGTCTGGAAATCATGGAACCCAATACATTTGGTAACGTTACAGAAGTAATGTTAAATTTCATTCCCACAGGTATGTGGCCACATAGCACATAAATAACCGCTTATAAAATACCAACTGTCATACAAGTATGCACTTTGGCATAAGGCACATACTTCCCAGCGGGCTTGTATGTTTCACAAGAACATACCCTGCTCCTCCTCACCACTCCCACCACTCCCACCCCATAACCTACGCCTTGCCTCATCCCACCTCAGTGCCCCCCATCCCCATCCCCCCACACCACCCAGTTATCTTCCCTCAAGTAGGTGAACACAACGCCTAATCACATAGCCTCTATGCTGTTTGTAAATAGTTCAATTTTGTTCTCTGTAAACACCCCCAGGCGAACTGTAATCTTTATATCAAAGTTACTTGTACATAGTTCCGACTGCTCCATGTAAACGTTCTTTTCATGTTCTATGTAAACCGTTTTGCTTCGTAGAAAAATGGTATATAAAATCAGTTAAATAAATAAATGCATAAATATATTGGAAAGGCATTGATGGATATTATTTTTAAGGAATTATTTTAATTTTGACTTTAACTTTGCTTGTAACTCTGCAATGAGCCTTTGGGGACATGGGGAAAATAAATGGAAATAAATAAATGGCCAGAGTGCTTAACTGTATGCATAGATTATAAAAACCTATAATTTATATATGTAAATGAAAAGTATTGGCTCATGCATTTATACCGGTTCTAGGGCTGGAGTAAATGGCATGCAGTTGACCACTTATGTTAATATTTTATAAAGACAAGTAGGAACCTACTTGCCTTTATAAAGAAGGCTTAATATAGACACCTTGAAAAGTGCTTTAACTAGGCTGTTTCTGCTGTTGTTAAGTGACATCAAGTCAATATCCACTCATGGTGACTTCTGTGGAGGGTTGCCCTAAAATGTTTGTGGGCTTCAGTCAGGCAGCTAATTGTTGATACAGTGGATACAGTGGCATCAATACTTGTTGTTTTTGTATCGATCCATTGCATTGCTGACCCTCCTCTTTTGCGTTGACCTTCTACCTTACCAAGCATTATGGCATCTATTCCGAGCCCTGAATAATGGGGATGTAAGCCCTGCCTGGACATACATCCCCGCTATATGTCCCCCTTGCCATTCCCATGCAAGGCTCCCTTTACAAACAGCGGAGTTGTACAGGGAGCCTTAGATGGGGGCAGGAGGGGGCGGGTGTGAGGTGGAGTGAGGGCAGAGTGTGGGCAGGTCATCACCCCAGACATACAAGGCCGATTCTGAGGTTGGCCCTGTATGTCCGGTAGGCTGGTTAGATGAGGGACTTATTCCACCTCAGAGGTGGATTAAGTCTCCCTGGATGCGGGGTAGTGGCAGAGGCCAGCGGAAACAAAACCTGGAGGCATGCAGGGGGAGCCTCGTAGCAGGACCCTGGCCATGGGAGGCCGGATCAGGGGTTTGGCTGCGGGAAAAGGACAGTCTCTATGGCAGTCAGCAATCGCGGGCTCCTGAATGGAGCCACAGTGCCATGGCGACCAGATACCATGGCATCATGGCTCCATTCAGGAACCTGTCAGGGGTGGGGTAGATGTAGATGTGGCTGAATGTGCAGTCCATCAGAATTGTGGCCCGGCCTGCACATACAAGCCTGAAGACCCGATTCTGAGGGGATGTATATAGGCTGGACGTCCAGTAAATAGGCCTCCATGTCCTTACCTAATGAGTTTTCTCTTCACATGATGTGTCCAAAGTAAAGTATGAAAGTTGACATCTTGTCATTTGAGCTTCTAAAGAAAGCTTACCATATTTCTTGGATTATAAATCATCCCTGTGTATAAGTCGCAGTGGCACAATTTGGCATTTTTATATATAAAATAGTAGTATAAGTCACCCCTGTGTATAAGTCGCCAGTACAAAAAATAAAGCGAGAGATAACATTGCTGTTTCTTAAAACCGGATTTATTCTGTTTTACTTTCACTTTAAAATAACACTCATTCCACATCAGATTTCTTCTGTATCAGTCTCGGGAAAGCTGTTGAAGTCCTCATCTTCAGTGTCACTATGAAATAGTTCTGCAATTTCAGGTGCCAGTTAAGTTTGTTATTGTCTTCTTTGTCATTCTTCATAGTCTTCATCTTCACAGTTATCAGGGCTCTTTAGGATCTCAGCCTTCACAGAACTTGATTTGATTATTTTATCGCTCACAACCCCCCCCCCCCCCCCCACACACACACACGGAAACTTCTGCAAAAGTGCCATGGCACATATGGCCTGTAGACGTGAAACTGGGTTTTCTGTGGCACATCCAGTTTTCCCATAGGTGAAGCAACACAGCTTTGAATCTTCTGTTGATGGAAATGTCAAGCAGTTGAAGCATTTTTATCATGCCACTAGGTATAATAACCAGGACAGTGTTCAGAGATTTTCTTTTCTTTTTATGTCTTCAGTGAAATGGGCTCTCATGCTATCCATGACAATTAGTGCTTTCGGTCTTGAAAAATCCAACTGGCTACTTACTAAAGCAACGCTGCAGCCATTTCAGCATCCTTCTCTCATCCATCCATCCGTTCTCATTCACATCAACAACAACATTGGCTGGTAGAGTTTCACGTGGCATTGTCTTCCTTGTAAATATAATCATAGGTTGCATCTTCTTTCCACTTGCACAGCAGGCCAGCACCACAGTAAAGTATGTCTTTTAATGTCTGGTGGTTCTGATATTTATTGTTCTAGCCCCCTTTTGACTGACCGTTCTCCCTAATGGGATGTCAAAGGTTAAGGGAACCTTTTCCATGTTGATTATGAAGTCCGATGTCACTGTGTATGTGTTGATTTCTTTGTTTATGAATTCCTTGAAATTCTGTACTTTATCCAAGAAATCAGCAGGGAGCTGCTGACATATGGTTATTCTTTCCCTAATGCTTAATTTGTTTCTTATCATAAATCGGTAGCACCACAAATGACCAGCCTTGAATCCCTCGATATTCATTTCCCTGGCAATATGAACTGCTTTAAATCACACCTGCACAGTGGACAGTTGTGCTTCTAATTCAGGCCACTTATGCTTTGTGGCCATGATTTGCCTTCTTGCTGCATTTCATCAAGGTTAGTTTTCCCTATGTCTTCTTCCAGTCTTTAACTAATTTCTCATTTATCCCTAAAGTTTGCTTGGTGACTCTGTTACCATGTTCTTCTGCATAATGAATAATTTTCAATTTGAATTCTGCAGTGTTTGAATTTTGCATCTTCGGTGTCACCATTTTCTGTGGTGTTAAAAAATAATATTTGTGTTGTAACTGAAATTCATCTGGTATGTTATTTTGTATGCTATTTATTATGCTATTTGTGAGTATAGTCCAAGTACATACTAGTCCACTAATCGGAGGGTCTGCTTGCAAGCATTGGGTGCAGGATAGAGGGCCCAGGGAGAAAGATCATCCACTGCATAGTTGCGAATATTTATCTCCATTTTGAGGGGCTTGGTCCACTGAGTAATTTTATTAGATATGTTGCTCTGTTGTAAAGGTCACGCCATAGATTTCTGATTTAAAAAGCTGCGGTTTATTATCCAGGAAATACAGTAGGTTTGATCTTCTCTAGTACTGATTGATTGTTCTTCAGGGAGTCCATGGGGGCCGGGGGTTCATGTCCCACCTGGGGACAGCAATCTCAGGCCGGAGGGACTGGGATTTCTAGTCCTATAGGCACTCCTTGTGGTCTTGGGCAAGCCACTTAACCCTCCATTGCCCATGTTCCCTGTAAGTATTAGCGTATGTGTGTCATATCTCCTCGTGTTAAATGTATCTCCCAATTGACCGCTTTGACCCGGTGAAAAGCGGGATATAAATACAGCTAAATAAATAAATAAAATAAATATATACAGATTCTTCAGCAGCGTCATAATTAGAAGGCACCAATGTATCAATGTTCCTCTTGTCTTACTTCACTCTCCAACTTTTGTATCCATATGACATTATTGAGAATACCATGGCTTGGACAGGTCAAATCTTTGTGAGCAGAGATATAGCTCTGCACTTAAAAATATTGCCTAGATCTTTCTTAGCCATTCTTCTAAGAACAGTGCATCATCAGATTTCTTGTCTACATGTTGTTTCCTTGGTTATTGATCCAAGTGGGTTAACATTTTCTACTCTATTTTTGTTTTCTATCAAAGATGCAATTATTGATTTTGCCAGTTGTCATGATCTTTGTCTTCTTCACATTAAGAAGCAGGCCATTTTAAGACCATTCCTTGATCTCAATAAGCAGATGATTTTTACTTTTGGCCAGCAATGTGGTATCATTAGCATAGCAAACGTTATTGATGAGTCTTCCATTAATCCTTACACCTTGGTTGTCTTCATAGAGTTCTGCTTCTCCGATTTGCTCTGCATATAAATTGCCTTTCATATGCCTTTCATGATTTTAAATCATTCTGTTTCTCCCTTTTCAAGGCCCCATCTCACATCCATGATGTCTCTTTTTCCTCACCCATTCCTGAATATTGCTTGCATTTTGGGTAGTTCTTGTTCTAGCTATGGTTGTAGTCTGTACTAAATGATTCTGAATAGAGTCTTGCTGATAAGTGGGATTAGAGTGACTGTGCAATAATTTCCACAGTTTGTCAGATCACCCTTTTTTAGTATTGGGATATAGATCTTTTCTAGTTAATTGACCATAATGTTTTTTTTCCAGATTTCTTGAAAGAGCCTTGTAAGTATTGTAACAGCTACATCTAATTGCTATAATATTTCACTGGGAATGCCATCAATGCCCGGTGATTTGTTCTTTGATAAAACTTCCAATGCTGCCTCAACTTCTTCTTTTATCACCAACTGTTCCTCATCATAATGTATAGGTTGAAACAGCAGTTCATCTACTTGTTCTTAATGATATAATGACTCAATGTACTCTTTCTGCATTTTCTTGATCTTAGCATCATTCAACATGGATCCTTGAATATCTTTTAGCATTCCAATTTCAGGCTGGAATTTTCTTTTTAACTCTCATAGTTTTAGGAAAGCAGATCTTGTTCTTCTCCTAATAGTTTCTCTTTCATTGTATGTGTCATTTTAATACTTCTCTTTGTCTTGTCTTGCTGCATGTTGGAAATTTCTGTTAAGTTCTCTGATTTCCTCTCTTTTCCCTTTGGCTTTAACTAGGCATCTCCTTACATAAACTGTCCTCCACCTATGCAAAAATCAAATTAAACAAATATATCCTGAACTAGCTTTCAAAAGCTATGTTCCTTAGATTGAATTAGGAGGAAGGGTAATGTTATAAGAGGACACCTATGTCAAAGTGACCCAAAGGCACCTATTTTGTGCTTATTTCATAAATGAAACATAGTACCTGTATGTCTTTATAAAAGCACTCAGAACCAGCCCCAAAAGCATGAAAATTCTCCTGAACAAATTTACACCACTCTGAAGCTGTAAATGTGTGCACTTACTACATCTTTGTACTCATGTATTTTATAAATATGCACACAGATCCCAACTGTGCCCCTGAGGACACCTGTGTAAAGTACTCATTGAGTATGTGGAATCTTTAGGCATACATATATGGCTGCACATTTCTATGAACACCCTTTTCTGCATATAAAATGTGCTTTTCACATGTAAATGCCTTATAAAATTACCTCTCCCCCCAACGTGATTGCATTCATCATCTTTAGACAGAATGAATTAAGGATGAAATAGAATATACAAGAACCTTGTTGGATAAATTACACCTCAATGCAAATTTTGAGTAAAAAAAAAAGAGATTAAATGGGGTGTTGATAGGTAAGCGGAACATGACCAGGACTGTCTCTATCTGGTAAGCAGAACAGGAAGGTGCCAGTATTCAAGGCTGCTGCGTAAGGCAATGGAGTTCAGTGCCCGCCGGAGTGCCTGTCATGTGGGCCAAAGAGCAAAGCACCAGTGCTCTGCTGGTTACAGTTATGGTTTTCTTCAATGCCAGTAGGAGCAGCCTGTTCCACGGACTGAAGAAGGCTGCAATCGTGGAGAGCAGCATATTGGATTTCTGATCTTCAGTCCGCAGGACAGATTATTCTTGTGGACACTGAACATCATTGCACTGCTCTCCGTGATCACGGCCTTCTTCAGGCCATGGGTATTGAAAAAGACAACGATTGCAGTCAGAAGCGCAATAGTGTGCAGTGCCCATGGGAATAGCCTGTCCCACAGCCCAAAGAGGAAAAGGCCACTGAAGAGTTGGTTGTGACAGCCTGTCCCACGGTCTGAAGAGAAGTCTGCTGAAGAGCTGCTGGAACAAGAAATGCACAGGAGGTAGGAGGGACAAATTTAAAGGGACAGTGGGTTTGGCAAATAAAGATAGGGGGAAGGGAATGGATGGCAAGAGGGAAGGAGAAAGGGACAGAGGTTGAGAAAGGAACAGAGTTGGGGAGAGACAGCAGAAGAGGGTCTGCAGGGAGGGGTGTAAGATTGTAAGGGTTAGAGGTTGAAGAGAGGAGAGAAAAGGGAATGATGAATACATGCAAAAAGCACAGCCCCCACCCCCACCAGAAGATACTCAGGTACCCCACCCCTGTATCAAATACACATATATAAACACACACACACACACAAAGGCACCTGACCCATGCAGCGTGCATGCACACAGGAACCTCACCCCTGCACCGCCCACACACAGAATTAGGCACTCCACTACTACACAACACCACACGCAAAATACACAGGCACCACACCCGCATTGTACACCCACTTGCACTACAGAGAAGAGATGGCGTCCATCTGTCCAAGAAGGTAAAGTGTCTTCAGCAGCAGACTGGCTAACCTACTGAAGAGGGCTTTAAACCAGATTCATTGGGGATGGTTGAAGAAAGCCCCCAGGTAAGTGAAAGCCCCCAGGTAAGTGAAACATTAAATACCTGTGTAGAAATGGGTAAAAGGGAAAACATCTGGAAAGTGATGTGTGATAATGCCTGTAGCATGGGAAATAAGATTCCAGATGATGAGGCTTTAATGTAAGACGATGACTTGGATTTAGTGGCAGTTAAGGAGACATGATTCATGGACAACTATGACTGGGATGTAATTATACCAGGCTATACTTTATTCAGAAAGGACAGACTCAGAAGAAGGGGAGGAGGTTTAAAAGGGAGAGAGAAGGCACTGTGGGTTAAACTAAAAAAGAGGTAAATGGAAATCCATTTGCACTGGAGTCATATACAGATCTCCCTCTTAGGGAGAAGAAGTGGATAGAGATTTACTGATTGGGTTAGAAATTTGTTGAGTGGGAGGCGACAAAGGGTTCAGGTAAATGGAGCTCACTCTGATGTGGTGTGCCGCAGGGATCTGTCCTTCATCCAATTCTTTTTAACATCTTTGATAGTGATATCACAGAAGGCCTGTCGAGTAAGGTTTGCTTGTTTGCAGATGATACCAAAATCTGCAATAGAGTAGACACACAGGAAGGAGTCAACAACATGAGAAGGGATCTAGCTAAACTGGAAGAATGGTCTGAATATGGCAGCTGAAATTTAATGCTAAAAAATGCAGTGTCATGCATTTGGGCTGCAAAAATCCAAAGGAGCTGTACAGTGTAGGGAGTGAGGTACTTCTGTCCACAAAAGAAGAGCGAGACCTGGGCATAATTGTGTCTGACAATATTAAAGTAGCTAAACAGGTAGAAAAGCTGATTGCAAAAGCCAGAAAGATGCTTGGATGTAAAGGGAGAGGAATGACCAGCAGAAAAAAGAAGGTGATAGTGCCTCTGTATAAGTCTCTGGTGCGACCTCATTGGGAGTATTGTGTGCAATTCTGGAGACCGCTCCTTCAGAAGGATATAGGCAGGTTGGAGTCGGTGCAGAGGGTGGCTACTAAAATGGTTAGTGGTCTTCGTTATGAAGTCTATGAGGATAGAAGTAAAGATCTTAATATGTATACTTTAGAGGAAAAGCAGGATAAGGGCGATATAATAGAGACATTTAAATACCTCTGTGGCATAAATGCACAGCAGTGTCTATTTTAATTGAAGACAAGCTCTGCTATGAGGGACATAGGAAAAGAGTTAAGGAGGATATACTCAGGAGTAATATGCAGAAATATTTTCTTACGGAAAGAGTGGTAGAATAGTCGCCCAGTGGAAGTAGTGGACACAAGGACAGTATCTGAATTCAAAAAAGCATGGGGCAAACACAGATAAAAAGGGGGCTACATCTGATTGATTTCTCTGACTGGATGACTAGGGAGTTGGACCAAGGGAGAGCCTTAGATGTGGTTATACTTATATTTCAGTAAAGCCTTTGACACTGTTCCGCACAGGCAACTTATAAACAAACTGAGCCCCCTGAGATGGACCCTAAAGTTACTAATTAGGTTAGAAATTGGTTGAGTGGCAGGCGGCAATGGGTTCAGGTAAATAGGAGCTCACTCTGAGGAAAAGGTGCTACAGGTGGTGTGCCACAGGGCTCTGTCCTTGGTCCATTTCTGTTTAACATCTTTGTTAGTGATATTGTGGAAGGGCTGTCGATTAAGGTTTGCCTGTTTGTGGATGATACCAACATCTGCAATAGAGTTTTGGAGACCACACATTCAAAGGTGGTAAAGAAAAGGACAGTATCTGAATAAAAAAAAACATGGGACAAACACAGAGGATCTCTAAAGGTTAAAAGAGGACTATTGTAGTTGATGTGGAAGGGCAGACTAGATAGGCCTTGTGGTCTTTTTTCTGCCATCATGTTTCTATATTTCTGTTTGAAGAAAGGGACATATATATTGACAACACTAGTTATAAAGATTCCTCATACAGCCCCTACTACCATAACTGTGCACACTTTATCATCTCTCTTTGAACTCTTCCTCCACATTCATCCTCAACCCTCACCCAGATATGTATGATTGTGCAAATGAAGGAAGGGGAAATATTTTGCCTTGTCATACAGTAAATATGCTGTTTCACATGCACATATTATTTGACAGATAATCACATATGCAACCCTGCCCCAGCACTCCTCATGGCACACAGACACACACGCAGGTAGTCCCTGATACACTTCATGACACAGACATGCCCCAAGAGGCAGTGGTGGGATCCGATCTGCACAGGAACCAGTTCGGATCAATTCCGCCACTGACAGGACCGAGCGGGCGGAAACACGGCACATGTTTCCATTGCCAGCACTGCACGCTTGGTCAGATGGTGGTCACTGCAGGGCAGCAGCTCCCTGGTGGCCCAGCAGCCCTATCCCCCCACCCGAAAGTGGTTTAATGGTATTGGCGGTTCCCTGATGCTGTCAAACCACAGGCGGGTGGGGTGAGTCCCACCAGTGCAGCGTCCACATCTGGAAGCCGTTTTTGGCTCGGTTTGCTGATCATGGCTTGTGGCAGGAATTGGTTCACGCGAAGTGGGCCGAACTGGCCGGATCCCACCACTGCCAAGATGTCCCATGACACACACATGCATACACACACAGATATTTGCACATGTGTGTATGAACCACCTGACAGTCTCCTTGGTGCACGCACACACATACACACACACACACACGTGTGTATATGTAGCCTCCAGCAGTCTCCACGACACACAGAAAGACACAAACACATGCACCCACTGACACTTATAAAGGCACAGATCCCACTGACCCTTCCTATGACACACACAGATGAAGCCCCCAAATGCCTGAATCTGTGAGTGAGGGAAATGCACCATTGTATCACACTATAAAGTGTGAACTTTTTAACTTTGTATCCCAGCCAGTCTGCCAGCCACAGAAATTGGAGGGATTGGGAGGAGCTTCAGGTGCAGTGAGTTGGTTGGTTGGAGTCAGATACCAGTCCACCACAGTGCAGGGCCTGAAGCTTGTGGTTAGCATTATTGCCAATCCACTACAAGGAGTATCACTGCTGCTTTTCAAGGAAGGCTGTGGAGTGAGCTTGCTACTTTTGTCTAGTCTGGCTGCAGTGCCAGCAAAATCTCTGCATGTTTCACAATTGTGAGCTCTCAAAGAAATCCAAAAGTCAGCCAAGTGGCATTTCTCATATTGATGCTGCCACTATTGATTGTTGGGACTGTTGTCATCAGTTCTGGCATTGAGTGTGCCTCTTAGTGCTCACTGTGGCTTCCATGCCACATTCACCAAAGGATAGGAGTGACTTTCCCTGGGTCTGTCTTAATAACAGTCTATTGACTTTTTCTCCAGGAACTTGTTCAAGCTTTTTTTTAAGCCCAGCTACACAAACTCCTTTTATCACCTTCTTATTTGTCAGATTTAAAAAAGAGATATGCAACTGTGAATGCAGAGATAGAATGTTGATAGCGTCTGTAGCAACAATAACAGGCAGAAGAAAAGGCAGGAAAAGTTAAGTAGTTCTAACTTTGTAGATCTATTTTTTTTGTTAAATAAATAACACATTGATTGTGTTTGCTTCAATCACATTAACCCTTTGCTATCACAGCCTGTTAAATATCTACTCCTCAGTAGTTCTTTTTATTCCAGTGATGCATTTGCCCCTTCACTGAAATTTTCTTGTTACAACATTTGATTATAAGGAGAAATATTAACATCATGGGCCCAATTTTCAAAGCCCTAGGTGTGTACTACACATGTAAAAGATGTCCTTACCCGGGTAAAACCACCATAACTGTGTAAACCAGATTTTCAACAAGATGGCTTGAATTGAAGAATCCCAGTTACCTGCACAGCACAAAGCGCTGAGGCTCGGGGGCAGAATGTGAGCGTGTCATCCTGAAACCCCCATAAAGCAGATTTCGGAAAGCCATTGGACTTCACTAACCGCGTAAGACTATGTGGTTTCCTGGCACATACGACTGTGTAAGGTGTGCAGCAAACCTGTGTAGTGGCGTTACGGTGCATAGTACAGCAAGGAGATTGTGTTTAGGCTTGTACCCAAACCATGCAGGACCAGCTGAGAAGCCATGTGGGCCAGGAACAGGGTGTTGCAGAGATGGAGATGCATCTGTTGTGCCTGGGCACAGCGGAAGTTGCGGCAGGCAGTGTGGATCCACCAGCAGGCAGTGGCCCAGCACCCGAGAAGCAGGTAACGTGCCCCATATGTACACAGGCCCAGGGTGAACTACCTGTAATTGATTGAGGAGGAAGACTACCAGAGATACAGACTGGATGGGGCAATGATAACCGAGTTGTGCACCATTCTCAGTGGAGACCTGGAGCCCTTCACTGCCAGAAGCCATGCCCTACCAGTGGCTATGATGGTGATCATTGCCCTGGCAGCTTCCAGCATGTGATTGGGATGCCTCTTGAAATCACACAGTCTACTGGCTGCCACTGCATAAGTGCCTTCACCAGAGCCCTGCTGCGGAGGATGCATTACCTCATTACCTCCCCCGGACACAGCAGGAGTGGCATGAGACCATGCAGGCATTCTATAATATGGCTGGATTCCCATCGGTGCTTGGAAGTATAAACTGCACCCACATTGCACTGAAGGCACCATGTCTGGAGCAGAGGGCATACCAGAACAGGCATAATTACACATTGATGAGCATGCAGGTCATTATAGATGCCAAAAGGACCTTTATTGGTGTGTGTGCCCACTAACTGGGGTCCTGCCATGATGCATTTGTCCCTGTCCAGTCCAGTTTGGGATACGCAGCAGCTGGGGGTCAGCTTGGAGATGCATAGTGCTAGGTAAGTGTGCACATATGTGAGCCCCGGGACATGCCCTGAACAAACATTTGCTGTAGCATGATGCTATGTCTAATGCAAACATGTGGGGATATGTGTGTTATGTGCATATGTGCTGCTGCTCCACAGATCCAAGCACACAGCAGGCCATGTTGCACATCATGGAGACAACCAGGGTAAGCCTCATAGCCAAGAGCAGACAGCACGCACCAACATGTGGCATGAGGAAGAGCATGGGCACAACCCTGTCTTCCTCCATCTCAGCAAGCAGACCCCTCCAACCACATGTCCGTGACATGTCCCTGCTCCCCCCCCTTTCCATCAGGCCAGCCCTTGCCACTGTCCCCCATTGCACTGTTTCACATGCCTGACTGTCGCACAAGCTATATGTTGGTATCCTCTCAATGCCATGGTGTCTCTGTTTGATATTTCACCACACCCTGCTAGTATATGGTGTGCTGTATGTTGTCCGTAATAGCCCATAGACCTTAACCAACAGATGTCCCATTCTTATGTGCACATCTCACATTGCTCCCATGGGTGATCTTGGCTATCCCCTGAGGACCTGGCTGCTGACCCCAGTGCACCACCCCAGGAACTGGCAGGGGGTGTTGTACAATGCCACCCATCAGCAGACCCAGGCGGTTGTGGAGCGAGCAATAGGGGTGCTGAAGAACTGCTTCTGGTGCCTTGACAGGAGTTGCACCTCTACAGACTGGAGCATGTATGCCTGATATTCACATCGTGCTGCATATTCCACAACCTTGCATGGATGCGGGGATTGCCAGACCCAGAGCCCGAGGTTGCGGAGGAGTGGGAGGCCACAGAGGCAGTAAATGGTGATGGTGCAGAGGCTGGGAGACAGAAGCAGGCCCAGGCACAGGCCCACCATGCGCAGCTGATACGAGACAGTTTCTGAGGTGACTGTCCCGCCCTGACACCTGGATAGGATACACACATTCACCATTAAAGTCCTTGAAATGATGTTACATGTGCAGAGTGTTTATTTCCCCCCACGTGTGTCCCCTGCCCTTGGGATCTCAGCTGGCCATGGGTGCTTTCTGACACGTGTACTGTGATGCAGTGGAGCAAGGTTTGATGATGTGTTGACAGCATCATCACCCTCCCCAACTAGGCAAGCCACTACACATGGTTCAGGGCAACCACATGGCTGCGCTGGTGTGCTGGCAACTCCAGCACCCACTTCCTGGGTCCTGAATAAGGTCCATCAAACTGCGCAGGGAACCAGCAATCATTGACTGGTATGCCACCATCTCCCTCATCAGATACAGGTGTCCCTCCAGATGGTTCTCTACTCACAATGGGTGTTCTCACCAGTCCTCGAGCTCTGTCTCCCTCGCCTGTGTTGCTGCTTGCAGGTCCCGCCAGATACCATGCAGCTTGGACTGTATGCCCTCAGTGCAGGCCCACACCCTCCTGCAGTAGCTCCTGGTCCACATCAGTGCCCCCTGAATCCACAGGGTCATCAAGGATGGTGAACTATAGCTCAGCCAGTGGTGTATCATCTTTCTCCATCTCCCCAGCCCTGGGACACACCATCCTGCTCCACTGCCATGGGAGCCGCATCGGCCTGTCTTCTGCCCTGGGAGATGCATCAGCCTGCTCCTCTGCCCTGAATGTCTCAACAGATCACTCCTCCACCCTGGGAGCCACACTGGACTGCTCCCCTGTCCTGGAAGGCACATTGGCCTCTATGGCTGTGCTGCATCCTGGTTGTGCACTGGCACCATCAGTGGTGGGTGGTGAGGCTTCCTGTGACTCTTCTGTTCCAGGCTGTTAGGGTTCAGTTCCTAGCAGGTCTGTGGGAGGACAAAGGTAGCAGAGGGTAGTGCCATAGGTTGCTATGTTGGCCTATGAGGTGCCACCAAGCTCACAATGAAACAGGCAAGGGGATCCCCAGTCTGCACATCACCCCTACATCACCCAAGGACTGACAGACAGGCAGGCAGGCCCTGAGTGGACAGAATCATGTTGTGGATGCATACATGGCCATCAAGGTGCCACCCAGGCCATGGGGCAACCCCTACTCACCCTCTTGTGTGCCTGGGGGGAGCTGTCAAAGCCTGCAACCCCTGAGATGGAGACCTCCTCCACAAACTGCAGCTCCTGTTCCTCCAGAGGGGTGAGTCTGAGCTGGCGCAAAGGTGGAAGTTTGCTGTTGCTGGCCCTTTTCTCCTTCGCAACCTGCCATACCATTCTCCACGTCTTAATATCCTCCACATCCAAGTTGTGGTGGTGGTAGTCGGCATTGACTCTCCTAACAATGTCACACCATGCTGTCAGCTGTGAGCTTTCATCCTCTGCTGCAAAGAGGGCAGAGTGCTGCTTAAGGATGAGCCCCAGGGCCATAGAGGTCTTGGAGGGTGTAAAGTTTGCCTTCTGGGTTCACTTTGGCCTTTTCTGTGCTGTGTCTGCCATTGTGCTGCTCATAGGCCCTTTAAAACATACGCAGATACAACACGCAGCCAGGCCATGCCCCATCCAAATGCATATCTGGTACCCGCGTAGGATCCTGAGTGCTGACAGGATGAAAATCTGCATGACAGCTATCCACTGTAAGACGCCATAGCCAGACACCATGCCAAGAAAGCATGGATGTCCAGATGGTAACAGTCGGGTAGGATAGATAGCACAGTGTGTGAATATGGCCACCACGGCATGAGGGCCGGTGCACAGCATCACTCTGATTGTGTGCCCTCTCAGGACAGGGGGCTTCTACACGTGTAGCGCCACTGTGCCACACCTGTGCTGAACGGTGATGGTGCAAGCATCTTGCACCAGTACAGTGGTGGTGCTGCTGCCTGTTTTGCTTGAGTATGGCATAGCGGCTCTACCCATGCCAGGTGGTAGCTGCCCCCCTGGGGTATAGCATCCTCTCGTGTCACAGCATGGAATGGGAAAGGGCCTCTGACTTGTAAGGGAAGAAGTTGATTGTCCTTCTTGCTGCCATGCTGCTGGTGTCTATCCACCCAGCCACAGGGGGCTCCTGCATAGGCAGCTCACAAGGCCTGTGTGATGGTTTCGTCACTGCACAGGTATACTGGATAGGAATACATGGGTTTATGCACACTTGCCATCCCGCTTATCTGCCTGCTAGTTTGGACCACTACACAGGTATCGCAGGCTAACATTTTCTTAAACGCCGTGCCCAGGTTCCGGCCGCTGCGTGTACCCATCTGTGCCATGCTAGGCTCCTGCCGCTGTGCTCGGTTTGTACTGCATTTCAAGCCTTGGCCGTTTTGGAGGTGCCTGACTCATGATTCAAGCACTTTTGCTGAGCGAGTATCTTTATGCGGGTATGGTATGCCTCGGCACCTTGTTGAAATTCAGGCCCCATATGAATAGAGTTCTTGAAGGAGTTTTGGGAAAGAGAGAGTATCACGTACCATTAATAGTATTGTAGGAGGAAGGTGATGATCTATAGGTTGCAAGGGGGCGCCAGATATCCTAGCACTAGCCCTGAACACGACTGATGCATCCAACCCCAATCAAAGTTACATCTTAATGCATTAGAGAACAACAAGGAACAGGTGCATCAAACAGTGGTGGGTTTAAACAACTTTGTTTGAAAACTGCAACGCGTTTTGACTAAACACCTTCTTCAAGGGGTGCCAACTTCGAATAAGAATTAAAAATTAATTATGTCAAATACAGATGATAAAATAAGTAAATAAATAATGAATCAAATAAATACAGTCAAATCTGTAAAAAATAAATAGAAGTACATTAAATAAGAGAGCTCATGCAGTTAGAACTCACTCTAACACTGCTAACAAAAACAAATATTAAAGCTGGAATCGCATATAGGAAGTCCAAAAATAAAAATTGAAAGCTAGATAAGAAGCAGGGCATACATTGTCAAAATATACTCATCAAAAATATAAAAAATGTAAGTACTTCCCTTCACAATGGGCCGCAACACTATCAGATGTCAATCTGGCAGAAGAGGTGAAGGCAAATGCTCTACTGTTTAAAAGGTTGTGCTTGCACCAAAAGTGGGTTAAAGTTAGGGTCTCAGTGAATTTTAGAATAAATTTTGTGTCTGTAGAAACAAATTAAATTATAATGAAACTTAGTAAGGAACAATAGTCAAATAAATTGAATGTTTAAAATGTAATATACTGTAGAGAATGTGTGCAGATGATACAAATGAAGTCCGCTAAAGTAAGAGTGTCAAAGGGGTGATATTGGCAATACAGTCAAACCTCGGTTTTAATGATTAATCCGTTCTAAGCAGTCTGACTAAAACCGAAACGTACGAAAACCGAAGCAATATTTCCCATAGGAAATAATGTAAATTCAATGTAATCCGTTCCAGACACCCAGCTCCTGTCACTTCTCTCACCTGCCCGATCGTCCACAGGACAGCAAACACACAGATATTGTACTGTAGGGCACTGTAATCTGATCGCTGCCTCCCACATCCATGCAACATCTCCTGCTTACATTGACAGCTACCCTGCTACCTCCGAGCCTGAGGGGGCGCTCCAGAGAACAGGCAGGCGGTGGAGAGATCGGGGCCTTCCTCTCTGTGCAATCCTTGCATCTCTGGCTCGAGGATGTTGCTCAGCTGACAATGGCTTCTCAACACGCGATCGGGTGAGTCCGGGGGGGGGGTAGTGCTGCCGGGACTGGGCGGGCAGACCAGCGCGAGGGTGTAGATTTTCAGATCTGGCAGCACTGGTTCCTGACGAAAACCGAGGCGAACACCGATAACCGAGACAAGATCTGAGTTAGAAAAGACGTCGAAAACCGAAACCAACGAAAACCGGGGCACACGAAAACCGAGGTTTGACTGTATGTGTAAACTGAGTTGTAGAGCTAAAGGCAGGAATAAAGCATATTGATTGCAAAGTATCAGTGGCGAATGATACCATATAAAATAGCTGCATGCAGTGAATCACTGTCAAACATTGGCATAAATAAAAGGGGGGAGAGGTGATATGTATGTAGAAAGTTATAAGTGAAACCAAATCAAAACTCATAAGTGATACAGATAAATGCCATAGTAATTTAAGAAAACGATACCGGGTCAGCTAGCAACATCTATTTTGAAACCACAAAAATAATTTGCGTGGGAGGAGCAATAAATTAAAACATGACTAATGATCCACCAACAATTTGAGCTGATGAAGCAACGTGAGAATATAATGAGTGTGGTGCTGGTGTATAAACAATGTACAGCAGTCATGTTTTGTTAAAACACAATAATCACCTGAATGTCTCAATTAGAATATAAAAATCTTGTGTGTCCTTTGTAGCTTAAAAGTAGAAAAACATGTTATAGACACATTATTGAAACTATATAAGCCCGGAGCAGCTGAAAGATTGGACAATAAAAGTAAAATCCAAATATACCTGGATGCAAAATACATAAAATGAGCCTATGTAAAATATGAGCTAAAGCCATCCTCAGAGAGGTTGAGAGAGCCATAAATAATAGAAGGGGTATGTGTATGAAACTACAATAAAACCCAATTGTGTTAAAAAGTACTCAATGTTGGTAAAAATGTTGAAAGGGCCATATAAACCAGATTCCGAACAAATAAAATGTATAAATAACTAAATATAGTAGCCAAATGAATCCAGATAATAATAAAGAAAAAAAATCAAACCATCTTGGTTAAAAACAGAATATATCGGAGGCCTCTTGGAAGACATCACAAAGGGAATGAAACCAGGGATAATCAATGTCCTTATTCTTCCTATGACTCACGGGAATGTCTAATGTAAGCATGTACTACACCAGCTGTTGGCATGAAATAGAAACACCTTGGGCAATAAAAGCGTGTTTGTATGACCCCATAATGAGAAAAGAGGGAAGATGTTTATAAAACCAAGGTGTATTCTAAAAGCAGCTAAAAAGGACCATATAAAACCATGGATAAAATAAAACAAACACAGAGGACAATTAAATAGAACTAATAAAAACAAACTAATGTGTCATAAATAAAAAGGGTCTCTTGAGAGATCACGTGATGCGGTGAGGACAGCAGACGTGTGCTGCATGTGCTCCGGTCCCCTGCGCCCCAAACCAGCAGATTACCGTGGTTTGGACGATCTAATCCAGGCTAAATACCCCGGACGCCCTCCCTTACTTTACTTGGCATTGGATTCCTGACTGCATTGCCAGTGTTTGGATGGCAGCCTCAACAAAAACGGCTCGGCGGGAGAAGGAACGTATGGCTTCTGCGGCCAAATGGCCGATGGCAATACCATGCCCTGCTCCCCGTCTTCTCCGGCCTTTCTGGAGGAGGTATCTGCTGCAGTAGCCGAGGCGCTTTCAACTCAATTTGCAGCCCTCCACAAAAAAATGGATGCTCTTCAGAATTCGGCCAGGGCTCTGGGGAGTCGTATCCAGGAGGCCGAGGAGCGCATTGGAAAAGCAGAGGACTCCATTGAGACGGCCACCCAGGAGTTGTCCACGTTGAAGGCCCAAGTGCTAGCACAGTCTGCCAAGATCAACGACCTGGAAAACCGGTCGAGACGGAACAATCTACGGCTGATGGGCATCCCCGAAGCGATCGCAGACAAGGACTTAAAACGGTATGTGGAGACTCTGCTCCCCCAGCTCTTTGAGGGCAGTTTTGAGAGCGGGGATCTGCTGATCGAGCGTGTCCACCGAGTAGGGAGCAAACAATCCCGAGATCCTCGGCCGAGGGTAGTTCTAGCCAAGTTTCTCCAATACCCGCAAAAAGAGGCGATTCTCTGAGCCGCCCGCCATCGGGGTGGCCTCACCTATGAAAATTTCACTCTTCGGATTGCCCAGGATTACTCTGCATCTCTCAGCCAGAGACGCAGAGCGTATGCCCCTCTCTGCAAAAAATTGCTTATTGCCAAAATTAAGTTTTCGGTTCAATACCCTGCCCGCTTACATGTCTTCCACGGAGGGGCTCATCGGGCCTTTGACTCGGCCGAGGAGGCTACATCATATGTTGAGTGCATTGTTCACGAAGGGAGCCCTTCTACCTCAAGCCCATAACTGTAGTCTTGTCCTTGTGACTGGCGTTGATTCCAGTTTATTTTTGGGGAGACCCCGAAATGGACGCCCGTTCTGCCGTGCAGAGACTGAGAGAGGCTTGGGGCTTTCCTTTCCCGCCAAAAAGCGCCGACCTGTACTACCATGGCGGCTCGGCCTGGGCCGAGCCAGAGGTGTTTGGTAACCTGCCCCAGGCCTTGACCCGCGAGACTGCGGGAGAGTATGGCGGCGGAGTGGTGTCCCTAGCTGTTAAAGCTCCGGGGAGGAAGCGGGGGTCAGCCCATACTTGGCTCTGGATCCTAGTTTTGTTCACCGGTTGCTCGATGGAAGACTGTTTCATTTTATTGCTGAATATTGTTTGTGCAGGCAAAATCTATGTAGCACTTCCAATGCTGATAAATGTGCTGTTTGTCTGACTACCTGCCCTACTAATTTGTAATTGTTATCTTTGCTTTTGCTATGGAATCTGCTGGGGGAAAAGAGTAGCGGGTTCCCTTGGTGACTTGGATCGGGATTCTGTGGGGGGGGACTCCTGGGAGGATGGGCTGGGAGAGGGGAACGGGCGGTGTAGAGGGGGGTCCTACGGGAGAAGAGAAGGGGGGAGTGTGGGAGGGGGAGAGGTGTTGAGAGTGAAGATGGTGCAGTGAGGGGGGGAGGTGGGAGGGTGGGGGGATCGGAGGGAAGTGGGGTCGGGGGTCTTAGGGTGTAGAGTTTTGGGGGAGGAGAGGACACTTGATGGCGAAGGTCAGGGGGAACCCATGGGGCCAGCTCTCTCCCTTCCTCCCCTCCTCCCTGAGCTCCGTTTGTTTGGATGGGTCCCCTAAGAAGCTGTGGGGTCGGGAGGAGGGGGTGTAGTTCTGAGCCGGCTGACTAGCCCTGTGGTCGGGCCTCCTTGTCTGGTAAGGGATTATTGGATTTATTTTAAGGTCATAGTACGGTCCCCTGGGGGGGTTGGATTGTCTTATTAGTTTAGAGGGACATTTCTTTTGTTCATATATTACCCACTGTTTTTTTTTATCCGACGTTCTAGTTCTTAGAGGGGTTCCCATAAATATTTAACAGTTGGTCAGCTATAATAGACTCTTCCTAAGTTGCAGGAAGGTAATATGGCACTGTATAAGGTAATAATCTATGTTGTCTGATATAATGTGTTGGTGCTATGTATTACCTGGGCTCTGTTGGATGGTTGTTCGGAGGTGGGGGGGGGAGTCCCATCATTTCTTTTGCCCCCGGTTTCTTCGTTCCTCGCCCCTCCCTCCTGGGCCTCGAGCTCCCCTCGTGCTCGGAGCTGTAAGTAGGTGGGGTGCGGGAGACTGGACGCATCCAGGTGATCTGTAAGGGTAGATTATTCTACCTGGGTGAGGTTAGGTGGAAGATGGGGTGCCACTATGTGGCGGGGGTGGTAGGGAGATGGGGTGGGGGGGTCCCGATTGGTCTCGGCTTTAAGGGATGATCGGGGAGTGCTGCATAGAGCTAGCCCTCAGATTGCCACAGTGTTTAAATCCTTTTTTCAGAAACTCTATGCCGCAGAGCTGGATTCACCTCAGGAGCAGCGGAAATATTTTGCAGACCTGAATCTTCCTCAATTAACGGCGGCGCAAAGGGAACAGCTAGACCAACCGATTACGGTGAGTGAAGTGCAGGCAGTTATATCTAAGGCAAGTTGTTATAAATCACTTGGGCCTGATGGGCTGGGGGCGGAGTTTTATAAGATTTTGAGTGATCTGGTATCTCCGACCCTCCTAGCGGTGCACACTCGGAGAGCTGCGCAGGGCTCCTTTCGGTGGGGCAGTAACCAAGCCCATGTTATACTTATCCCGAAACCTGGGAAACACCCGCTGTGTGCAGCGTCTTATCGTCCGATTTCACTGCTTAACTTCGATCTTAAATTGCTAGCGAAAATTCTGGCGGAGCGGTTGGCAGGGGTTCTTGACCAGTTAGTTCATGAGTCACAGGTCGGCTTTGTGAAGCACCGTTATGCAGTGCGCAATTTGCGGAAGATCGTGGCGTCGTTAGAATGGGTGCAAAGAAGGGCTCAGAAGACTTTACTAATAAGTTTTGACGCTGAAAAAGCCTTCGATAGGGTTAGTTGGTCCTATTTGGAGGACCTGCTCCCGCGATACGGCCTGGGGGAATCTTTTTGCAAAATGGTGAGCTGTTTATACGCAGATCCCAGGGCAGCGATTTTGTGTAATGGGCTGCTTTCGGAGGATTTTCTCCTCAGGAGAGGGACTAGACAGGGATGCCCCTTGTCCCCCCTTCTATTTGTTTTGTCCCTGGATCCTCTTGTGCGCAGAGTGGAACAATCTCGTGAGATACCGGGCATTACAATGGGTAGGCAGGTTTTCAAACTGTCTGCCTTTGCGGACGATCTCCTAGTACATTTGTCATCCCCCAGGAGTCGTTGCTGGCGCTGTTACAGGAATTTCAGGCCTTTGGTCGGGTTGCGGGCTTCTGTATCAACCGCGAGAAGTCGGAGGTCTTGGATGTTTCGGGTTGTGTGCGGCCGGCGTGGCAGGGCGTATTCCCCCTTAGGTGGGCGGAGGACTCTTTTGTGTATTTGGGAATTATCCTGACGCCTCGTTCTGCGCAGCTCTATAAGGTTAATTTGCACCGGGTAATGACTAAAGTACGACTTCAGCTGCAAACGTGGGGATCCCTCCCGTTGTCTTTATCCGGGAGAATAGCTGCGATTAAAATGGTAGTCCTTCCTCAGGTACTTTACTGGCTCCAAACTCTCCTGGTTTGAGTTCTGCGGTGGGATTTACTCCGGCTTGAAGGGATGCTGAGAGGTTTTTTATGGAAAGGAGCGAGAGCACGAATACCATCTGTGAGGCTGAGGGGAGGATGGCGACAGGGGGGTATGGGGCTTCCGGATTTGGGGGCCTATGCCTTGGCCTGTCAGGCTCGACACTTGGGGGACTGGCTGGGTGGGACTGAGGTCTTCACGCCTCGGCGGGTTGAGGAGGCTTGTGTCGCCCCGTACTCCTTGTTGGCCCTTTTGCATCAGGAGGGCCATCTGCTTCCACCTTATGTTACCGACAGTGTGCTGTTGGGTGCCGTGCGACGGACCTGGCGACAGATTAATCTATACTGGAAGCGAAGTTGGAAAATTTCAAGTTGGCTGCCACTCCAGGGGAATGTTAATTTCACGCCAGGTACGGAGAATGCAACTCTGCGTGCTTGGGCAGCGAAGGGGATTCGTAATATTGGGCATGTGGTGGACTCTATGGGCCGGTGTAAGCCCTTTTCAGCGCTTAGAGCGGAATATGGCCTGGATTCGGTGCACCCATTTCCATACCTGCAGCTTTCTCATTACGTGACTTCCCTGCCAGCGGACGAGCTTCATGCGGACCGCTCGGTGCAGATAATCGAATTTTTTGATTTGGGAGGGGACTTCGTACCGTCCATACGACGAATGAGGGCACTGTTAGATGGGTTTCGGCAATCTCCGGACTACCGGACTGTGGAACTCGCGTGGGCCACTGAGTTGCAGCGAGAGGTCCCCCCAGGAACTGTTCTTAAGGGCCTTCGGCGTATGGCCCAATTAGCAGAGGGAGTGCGTTGGAGAGAGATACATTTTAAATCTCTGACTAGGGTATATTTTTCACCGCGGCGGGCCTTTCGTAGCCATCTGACGGTAGATGGCAGTTGTCCGAGATGTTCTGCACCAATGGCGACCCTTCTACATATGTGGTGGAGCTGTCGGCAACTCCGTTCTTACTGGACATGGATCTCTTCGTACATGCAGGACTTGCTGGGACAACGGGTGGGTTGGGATGCCTTATTTGTTACTTTGGATTGCCTGGGACTCACCTCACCCAAAGGCAAATGGGGGCGGTTGTTGGTGCGCAAGGCCTGTTTGGTGGCTAAGGGACTCCTGCTTCCCAGATGGCGAGATCGGGGTCCGCCGTCCTTTTGGGAATGGCGGAATAATTTTCATCAACTGATGGTGGCTGAGTGTTGGAGCGCTCGGGGTAACCCTGCGAGGTGGCTCACCTTCCAGTCACTGTGGGATCCCTACATTCAACAGTTGGGTCCCCATAGTCGTAATGAAGTTTTACAATGAGCGACGCTAGAGCAAGGAATGCTGTTGACAGGTGACTAGGTGCTGGCGTGAATGGTAGACCAGGTCGGTTTCCCTTGCGAGGCTCTTGGTATGGGTGCTGACCATGTCTCCGGGGGGAGGGGGAGGGAGGGGGGATGGGAGGGGGCTTTATTGGTTTCTCTTCATTGTTAAAATTTACACCAACTGTATATTTTCTTTGTCCCTTGATGTGGGGATCAGAAACCCACCCCACTCGGGGGCTGCTGTGGTTGTTGGATGTTACTGTGTTGAATTGGTGTTTAAATATAGTTTTGAAAAAAAAAAAAAGGGTCTCGAGCTAAAATCACAAAAAAACTGAAAATGGGGAGGGGGTTGCCATGGGCATTATTCTTCTTGTCTTCTATCACCCAATTGATGTGGGGAAGACATCCATCTATGCGACAGGTACGAAGTAGGTAGTACTGAAAGTGTCCTGGTGCAGATATAAACTGGACCAATAAATGGCATAAAAAGAAAAACCTCTTCAAGAAGGGCTGTGGAAAATAAAGACAACTATGTCTAAAATTGTTATAAAAACCTAATATAAATTGTGTACTCATTGTGGCTAAAAAGAATAATAAATAAATAAATAAAATGATGGTTATGGAACCAATTGAATATAATAAGGGCCTCTAAATACAACTAAAACTAAAAAAAAAAATCAAAAACAGTGGACAATAACATTGATAAATCAAAGGCTTTCTTGTCCTTTATGTCTTTTGACATCTAAAAGAGACATCAGGGGGGAGAGGGGGGAAGGAGGAGGAGATGGGGACAGGGAGGAGGGAAAAGGAGGGGTGAGGGGGGAAAAGGGAAAGTGAGAGAAGGGGGAGTAAAGAGGGGAAAATGGGAAAGGGAAGGGGAAGGGGAGGGGAAAGGATGGAGAAGAGGAGGGGAGGCAGCAGAGGGGAGGAAAGAGGGATAGGGTGGAAGGGGAGGGAGAATTGAGGAAGAAGGGGAGAGGGAAAGAAGGGGAGAGGGGAAGAGGGGGAAGGGGAAGAAGGGGGAAGGGGAAAGGGGGAGGGAGGGGGAAAGGGGGCAGGGTGAAGGGGAGGGGAAGGGGGAGGGAGAAGAGGGCTAGGGAATGTTGTGAGCTTTGTCCCTTTTTGGCATGTGGAGAAGACATCTCAAAGAGTTTAATATCAGTCCCGAGATTGATGAATTCTTGGACATGCCTAAAAAGGAGGGGTCAATAAATATTAAGACGGAGTGATGCCATTATAAAACCCGAAAACAAAAAAAGTAAGAATAAAAATATTTAAAAAATTAATAAATACAGAGGATAAAAAGAGGAGGGGTAAAAAAGGGGAGGTCCTCTTAAAAACGTTATAAAAAGACAAATCATGCTCCAAATTCAAACAATGAGGATGCACCGGGTTATGGTTAAAAATGAACCTTTGTTCCAACTACAGCAATAATCGGTCTATGTCTCCTCCCTCCCTCTAATGTGGTCACAATACTTTTAAAACTAAAAATTTAAGATCTGCCAGACCATGTTGGTGATCAATCCAATGACCAACCAGTGGTTTATCAACAAGTCTTCTACGTATATTATGTTCTATAATTCTTTTCTTGATTGCACACTTAAGTCTTACCTATGTGGAATAGCTTGCAGGGACACACTCATTGAGATTCACAGTTGGAGAAATCTTCTAGAAATATCTTCTAGGTAACAGGATGTTTGAACAGCCTTCCTGTTTTATATGGGTTTTTTTTAAATGTTTTAACAGATTCTTATTTAATGTACTTTATTTTTATAGTTTTGACTGTATTTATTTAATTCATTATTTATTTACTTATTTTATCATCTGTATTTTATGTACAATTTTTAATTCTTATTTAAGGTTGGCACCGCCTGAAGAAAGCGTTCAGCTGAAAGGCATTGGGGTTTTCAAATAAAATTGTTTAAATCCACCACTGTTTGGTGCACTTGTCCCTTGTTATTCTCTGTATTGCCTAAGGGTATTTGTGTTCTCTTTTGATCTTAATGCATTATACAGCAATGAATAAATACAAGAATAACTAATGGAAATTGTGGCAAATCCGTAGAGTGCGATTCTACCAAAGGTTGTGGGGAGGGGGTGGAGGGCAGGTTGCGGATGCTTGATCTCTGTATATCTTTTGATTTTTCTTTCTGTCCCTTCCTTTTGGAGTTTGTTGTTTCATAGCCCTGGTCATTTTAAAATATTATACACATTGCTTAGATCCTGTGGCTTGCTTGCTTCCTATTTCCACTTTGTGAGTCACAGCCACCGCAGCCTATTTGATAAACTGCTAAAACCACAATGCACAGCATAAATTGTGAGTATGATCATGTTTAATAATAGCTGCTATAAATAAGACGGGACATAAGTAGTGAAGACCTGAAACTATGTAAATACCATTATGCCTGTCCCGGAAATTGGAGTCTTGCTGGCAGACTTGATTTATCCAAGATCTGGTCTTGCAATAGAGTTAAATATGTCCTAAATGTATGCATTTACACGTTTAATGGTGTTCTGACAAATCAAATGCAAACATAAATATTCAAAGTCATCTAAAAGCAATAAATGGAAATGAAATCCTGATTCATATTTTTTAAGGCAATAACATGACATTCTGAGAGTTTTAAAAGCTTTTCAATAAATGCAAAGTGCAATTTAAATAACTTCCCTATGATTTTACATATATATATCTCCACAACCTCATACATATATGCACGATCTCTTATGCAAGTGTGGTTTCAGGTATACAAAATAATGAATTAAAATTTGTTACAGTAATAGAACAGTTTTTCCGGAATTTCTGGGACACAACTGGTCAATGAAACAGTGCTAATGAAGAAAGGCTTAGGATGAATTATATTAAAACAACTGAAAGAATGCACCCAAACTACAAGGGGTCCACACCCTGGACATGAGGCAGTCAGAAGGCGACTGCTAAAAGTATACTAATACTGTATTTTGGCAACTTGATGCAGGGTAAATATTTTGTCTCTCAACTGATCTATGAAATTGAAAGAATGACTGCATAGATATGGTATATGGAGAGAATACTGCGGTACATATTTTGCTGCTTCAAAAATTAGATCATGCCAAAGAATTTGTACGAGCAAGTTGGCATTAGGAAGTATGCTCAGAGAAGGAGTAAGGGTGGAACATTGGTGGAGTTGAAATGTATTCACATATTTTATAAAATACATACATGAGTATTTTGGGGCATGTTTATTTAGGTCTGCTAACCGATAGCGTGAAGGTCCCTTGCTAAAAATTTCATGCTGATTGCTTAGCAGGTCACTGGACATGTTAAGGGTGTAATATGGTCATTGATGGTGTATCATAGTTAGCATGTGCATTTTGGACACCAATTGTACCTGTTGTTGTTAGCAAGGATGAACCTAAGACCACCTCCATAGACGACGTTAAGCCCAGTGGTTAGCCCAGTGCTGCATGTTAGCATTGCACTGTCAACAGGGGGATTGATGCATATGCTCTGAAATATTAGCACAGTCCTCTATGTTAATTGGCAGCCCAATCACACACCCCTTTATGCACCACCAATTTATAATGTCTGCACCTTCATTGTAAGCCCAATTACTGCAAGATTTATGCTTGTATTTTATTATGACACATGGAGTCTGATTCCAGAAGTGGGACATCTGGGCCGTCCAGACATCTCCACTGAAGATGGGGCTGCTAGGACCCGATTCTGGTCCACAGGAATGTCAGGAACAAAACTTTCTTGTGGTAGCCAGAATCGGGCCCAAGGACGGCCTAGCATGCCCCCTCTGCCTCCGGGGACATCCTCCCCACAAGTGACCCATAGAACTGTGGCTCCAGCCCCCACGATCCTCATCACTCAACCCATAGCTGGTCTCCCGCAGCCTAGATTGGGTGGCAGGTACCCCCCTGCACCCAGCAGCACATACAAGGCTGTCATCAGAATCAGCTCTGTATGTGCTGCTGGGTGGCCCACCCCCGCTCCACCCCCTGATACTTCCCCCTCCAACCCCCCTTGCCAGCTCTGCCTGTCCTGAAGCACAGGACATATAGGGAGAGCTGCTGCCAGAATAGGGTTAGCATGGATTGCGGGGCTGCATGTCCCGTCGGGACGTACAGCCCCGCAACTTGCATTTTAGAATTAGGGCGATAGGCATTTATGTGTCTTCCAAAAATACATGCCTTCTCCATCTCCAAACCTAAACACCCTATTATAAAATTACCTTCCACATGTAGAAATCCTGGATTTTTAATGGCATTATTTACATAGTTCAGAAACAAATGGAAAAGGAGGTAGACAATGGTCAAATACCAATGAATGTACAAAACAATAGAGAATTTATTGAAAGACCTGACTCAGCTGAGTTTCAGCAAAATTGCCTGCATCAGGTATACAGAGCACTACACCGTGGAAACCTTGGCAAGCTCACGCAAGTCACTTTTTTCCAGGCTACACTCAAGTGACAATCTACTTCCAGTCACACTGCCAGTTTTTGGAAGTCACCTTTCTCCAGGCTACATTCAAGACAGTACCTACTTGTCAGAGCTTGCAATCTAATCAAGACAGACAAGACAATAGATAGGAATAAAAATAGAAAAGGGAAGGGTAAGGAGACACAAGGAAACAAGGGATCAGGGTCCAAAAGCAGCCTCGAAGAGGTCAGCCATTAGCATAGATTTGAAAAAGTGCAAAGGTGAAGCCTGATGCACATACTCAATAAGTCTGTTCCAGGCAAAAGGAGCAGCAAGATGAAAGGACCAAAGTCTGGAGTTAGCAGTGAAAGAAAAGGGCAAAGAGAAGAGCAAACCAGTAGATAAGCGGAGTTCACAAGGAGGGGTGTAAGGGGCAAGGAGAGAGGAAAACTAATGAGAAACAGAAGAATGAATGCATTTAAAGATCAGAAGGAAGAGTTTGAATTGAATTTGGAAACAAAGCCAATGAAGTGACTTGAGAAGAGGGGTTATATGAGTATATCATGGCTGGAGAAAGATTAGTCACATGGCAGAATTCTGAATAGATTGAATGGAAGAGAGATGACTCAGAGGGAGACCAGCAAGAAGGAGGTTGCAATATTCAAGACAGGAAGTAATTAGAGAGTGGACAAGTGCTTTAGTAGTATGTTCAGAGAGAAAGGGGCACATTTTATTAATGTTATAGAGAAAGAAACAAAGGTTCTAGCTATCTGTTGGATATGTGAGGAGAAAGAAAGGGAAGCATGAAAAATGAGACCAAGGTTACGGGTTGAGGAAACAGGAAGTAGAAGAGTGATATCAACAGAAATAGAGAAAGGTGGAAGAGGAGAAGAAGGTTTAGGGAGAAAAATAAGAAGTTCAGTTTTATTCATGTTTAGTTTCAAACAACGGTGAGACATCCAGGAAGCGATGTCAGAGAGACAGGCAGAGATACGGGCCAGGTGTGTCAGAGAACTAGAGGTGTAGAAAGATAGATCTGTAAATCGTCAGCATAAAAATGATACTGATATCCATGCGAGGAGATGAGAGTACCAAGGAACTGGTTGTAGAGAAAGAAAAGGAGTGGGCCCAGAACAGACCCTTAGGGTTCACCAACTGAGAGTGGGATAGCAGTAGAGGAGGAATCACCAGAACAAACACTGAAAGAATGATGGGAGAGGTAAGAAGAGAACCAGGACAGGACAGAGCACCTAAAACCAAGTGAGGATAATGTGTCAAGGAGAAGGTGGTGGTACTGTAGTGTCATGAGATGTTGCATCCTCTCCTGCTTTTTCAGAACTACAACAGCATGCAAACCAGAAACACACTGTTAAGGGTCACCCAATGCCTACTCATTTATTCCTATATCAAATGCACTGACAAAAGAGAAACACTGTTTGCATTCATGCACCTCAGAGATGCACTGCTGTGTCCTAGTGCATTGCATGGGGGGAGGGGCAAAAGCTCATTCCACACCATGAAGTCTTTTTGTAACTAAAGTTCCAACAAGCAGATAATGTTTTTTTCTAACCTTCAGCTAGAATTCCATCTTTTGTGCATTGAAAGGTAGTATATAAATTGGAAGCACAAAGGGGCTGGTCCCGGCTGCTCAGGCCATAGCACAGGGGATGTTGGGTCAAACCTATCATCCTTCAGCCCTGATAAGGTCTGGACATGCTGCGGACATAGTATGAGAGTACTGGTATTGGGGTACTTTTATACCATTTTTTTTTACCCTAAAAGTGAACTCAAAGCAGTTAGATCATGCAACATTATGGCGTCTAACCACTAAGGAGCATGTTTACTAAGCTATGTTACCTGTTAATGTGGTAGACAGCATGCTCTATCAGACCATGTTATCAGACAGCACAGGGAAAATGCAGATAGCACAGTGATTTTCTGTGCTATCTGCAGAAACCACATTACCATAGGCGTCAACGGTGCAAGTTATCATCAAAGTTACAGAGGTGGCATTATGTGCATCCACAGTGCTGCTGGGCCACTCTTTCTGCATTTTCGATATGCTTTCTATGAGTAAATACTGTGCACACCCTCCAACAGATAGTGCATGGCTTTTGTAGCTAATATGTGCTATTTGCACAAAAATGGCACATTAGCTACGAAAGTTGCGATTTAGAAAGCATACCCCTAAGGTGCGTTAAAATTAACACGTGCTGATTTACCATTTGCTTACTTTATTAGTCACTATGTCCCATTGAATAACATGGGACCTCCATCAAAATAACATGCATTAACACACAAACATTACTGCACTTAATAACTAGACCTCTATGTAATGAAAAAGTGCAATACATAAAAACATTAGAATTTGGCAAATACAATAATGATAAGTCACTAACATTGGCACATACAAGGCAATTTCTGCATCTACCATGTTAAACCAAAAAATATTGAGTATTGTACTTTTTGTTTCTCCTGTCTTCCTCCAGCATCTCTAGTTCACTGTTATTCCTTCCTTCCACATCTTCTGTTACCTGTATGGGGAAGCCCTATGAGCTAGGAACCATAGACAATAATTCCCTCCGGCACCTAGCATGCGTGTTACCCTGTTTAGTAAGTAGGTGCCATACCGTTAAGCAATGGCTGAGACTCCGTCCCCAGTAAGGGCTTTAAATGGTGCCTCTACAGCATCCCCAGTCCGTGTGTGCTCCTCTTTCTATTGTGAGCACTGGTACTTCAATATTTTCCTTATGAGTAATGGTACTGTTATATTATGGATAGGTGATCTCCTTTCATCCATGTCGGAGGGCTACACTAAAGCATATGATTTATCAGGACCTTCCCAGTCTTCTGTAGAAGCATATGTGTTGTCATAGTTCCAGGAGCTGAATGGTCTACAGTCTCTTCAGCACACCAGTCAGGAAGCAAAAGCCTGTGGTAAGATGAAGGTATCACTATTCTCTTCTTTCTGATGAATGTGTCCTTCATGAATTCCCATTTGTCTTTTCAATTAACAATAAGGGTCTTATTTGCTATGGTCTTTGGCTTAGTCTTTTTTTCTTCCTTAAAATAAGTCCATGTGCAAATAAATCATCCTTTCGTTTTATAAAATCTTTCCTGATATTTGCCAGAATTGGGGAAGGAGGTACTCCAAAGCGCTGCTTAAAAAACAGATGAATAAAAAAAACCCCCACTGTGAAACAGTAAAACTTTTCATGAACATAGCCTTCCACCCCTTTCAAAACCATGGAGATGTAGAAATAATAATTTTGCAGAGCTGGTCTGGTGGTCTTAAAAAAAAATGGGCCTTACATACCAAGCAGTGAATGTTCCAATAGTCGTTCCTGATCATGATTTAGATTATCTCCTGTAACCTGAGTGCTGGAAACTTTTATTAAAGGGGTACGGGGTGGAGGGGGCTTCTGGCCAGCAGCAAGGGGAACAGCTAAAGGTCACATGCCCTTTGTTAATATAAGAATAAGAAGACACCTAATGAAATCATAAAGGGACAGAGTTGTAAGAGAGGATATATGAATGCTGAATGTTTTTGGTTTGAGAATGAATCAGAGGATCCTTCTAGAGATCCAGAAACTGCATATGCTTTCTACACATTTTTGTAAAATGCTGCAGCTTTCAAACTTGCAGCAAACCGACAGAAATCTGGCTTCAAACATCCTCTGCAGATCTCTGGATAAAAAACACTGATTCATTTTAGATTTTACTGAAAAATGCTGTCCAGCAAAACCCTGCAGATATTGTGTGGGCCTCTTGTCATTTTTTCTCACATTAGTTTGATGCCTTTCACATGTGTGACTGTACAGAAGATGGTATTTTATAATGGCTGCACAGGGCACAAAGTCAACAGTAGCCCTTTCTGTACAAACCATTATCAAAACCTCCTTTCCTCCCTTTCCCTTACTTTTTTCATGTGTAATCTTATCTAGATTTATGACTAGCTTTTTATACTATGTGAAGGAAGGGAGGGGGGAAGGATTAAGATTAGACAGAAGATAGAAGTGATGCTCACAGGCTGTTCTCCAGGGAATTCTACCTTTTGCTCCTTCTTTTCTCTCTCTTCTTAGCATTAAGACTGGATGCTCTAACCACCCGTTGGCACAGCATATTTGGTTTTGCTTCCTGCTAAACAGGTCCGCACCTTTTCCTTCTTGTCAGCCTTTTGCATTGTCAAATCATCACACATTTCAACAAGGGATAACATTGGCGTTCACCATCCGTTCACTCACATCCTTACCTAGGTACAATAGTCACCACAGTCCAAGTGTTTGGCAAAACATGGCCACAGCTTTTATTCCATAAACAATGTGATATCAAGTGAAAAAACATTGCAACTATCTTTGAATTTCAGATAATTAACATCAGACTGAGACTACACAGTGTTATCCTAGCCCTCCTCACTACAACATTAGCCAAATATTCTCCAACCCCTTCCCCTAGCCTGTTGTGAAGCTAAACTCCGGCCAACTTTAAGAATATGGGAGCCTTCTTTGTGACCTGTGCCACACATTGTGATGATGCCCATGTCACGGGAGACTACAAGTCCACTAATACCCTATCTATCCCCCCATGCCATTCTGGAATATGGAATATATCAGGAATAGGGGAGGTTACTAATCTTCCATTACTGTTCAAGCTGCGACATCCCCCAACTACTTCTTCTCCCCCCCCCCTCTTTGTCCACCTCCACCCTACTCTGTACCTTAGTCATAGAACCAACCCCTTCACAAGAGCAGATGGGCATGTTTGAACCTTCAGTGCATTTGCTTCTCGTGCTCATGTCTGTCCCTGAAAGAAAGCCTGCCAGACAAGGTGAGTCTACACAGCCTCCTTCTCACTGTTCCTGCCAAATTCCCTCCTCCCCTATCCATCCTCAGCCCCCATGAACCCCCCCCCCCCTTTACCATAGCACATTACATGGTGGGCTCAGCTATGTTTGCTTACTCCCAAATTTGCATGGGAAAGGGGAGCTGGGCTTCTATATTTTGTTTATTGGATACCTTGAAGGATCTCCAATTCTGTGTCCGACTGTCCTTTGTGTAATGGTGAATGAAGAAAGCTCTAAATGTCAAGAGATGCTTAATTTAGGTAGCTAATGTAATAAAATCATCAAGCACTAAGAAGAGTAAGAAAAATGAAAATTAATACATATTGAGCAGATGGGCCAAGAAATTGCCATTCAAGTCCACAAATCCTACCAATAACCCATGTTGGGTTTGTTGGAATGTATCACGAGTGCTGTCATTTATTTTTTCATTTCCTGAGTTCTTATACCAAAAAACATGACCTGCATATATACTCCCAATCATAGGAAAGGTTATTTTTGGCCCATTTCTAAGAATTTTCAATGGTTCTCAGTACTCAGACACATTCCTCATCTATGTATATTGACTCTTCTTTTCTGCTGATACTTGGCTTATTAAATAGCGGCACCTTTTTTTTTTTCTCTCTCTGCATCAGCTCTTGGGCAAATGACAAGAAAGAGGGCTAGATTAGGGAGCATAATATTTCTTCTCTGCTGTATTCTGTCTACTGCAGTCTTCTCTCCCTCCCCTCCTGATTTTTGCAGGCTGCTGCCGGGATGGAGCAGATACAATGCAGATAGAAAAGACTGTTCTCGGCATGATATTAGCTAATAGAACTAGGGTATCATTACCGTTTGCTGTGGCCACGGACAATCTAGAAGAGCATTAGAACCTTATCCATACTATTAACCATTCTGAACATTGTAATTTGAATTAGCACACATTTTTTTTCTTTTTCTCTTTTTAACTACTGCATGTATTGCTTCAAAAGCACAATTTTTATGCCAAAATAAAATTTCTTGAATCTGAATCTGAGACAAGCACCAATAGAGGGAGAGGAGAGAAGAGAAAGAATGTTCTTATTTTTTTCATGTGTTTTACCCCTCTCTCAATACAGTACTATGCACAACGGGGGGAGGAAGAGGGAACTGCAATAGTCTCACATTCTCTCTTTCTCAACCTTCTCCCACCCTGGTACTTTTCCCATGTGACGATGGTGGCAGTGGAGGCCTCAGCAAGCTGCTCTCCTAGACGTCCTTCTGGCAGGAGGGAGGTTGGGAAAGGGAAGTGATATGCAGTGAAAGAACTCTGTACAGTAGTTGGTTGTAGTGAGTGGAGCTACCATGGGAATGCAAGGTGCTGAACAGTTACCCCAATTCTCCTTCCCCTCCCGCCATTACCTTCACAAGGAGAAGCTTGCATTTGAACAAATTTCTATCCAGAAAGAAAACTGTAGGTCGACATTACATGGATATGTTGACTTGTTGATGCTAAGAGTAGAGAAGAGGTAACATTAAATTCTTCTGCTTCTCTTTTTCACTTCTTATTTTTATTGTTTCATTGAGTAAAGGTGTGCTGCTGCTGTAGAGGCATTACAGATTCCAGCCTCAAATCTCAGGCTACCTTTCAATTTATTCTCTTCACCTTTGTGTGACATATCTTTACATCCACCATGGAACACATTAGGGAGAATGGGAGGCTGCCTGACAGCTGACAGCCAGGTTGAATAAGAAATTGTAACTGCCTACCCAGTGCCTGATTTTCCCTGAGCTCATTGCTATAAATCATGGCCCATGTCAGCTGCTGTGGACCTTAACTGTTGTCGTAAAGTGCATTTCTGATATTGCTATCTACATAGCCTTCCCATGTAGAATTTTTCATTCTTATCCTGTCTTCTGTATTAGAAAGATATACATAAGTCCAGGGCCACAATGATGTGAAATCCACAGATATTTTAAGCACAATACGTTTTCAATTACTGTACAATATAGCAAACCAATACTTAAAATGATATTTGTATATCTTCAATTTCTTTCTTTTTTTATTTTTTAGTCTTTGTTAAAATAAGCTCATACTCTACTGTGATATCTTAGGTTTTATAGACATCTTTTCACCAGAGTGATCTCATTCCTGCGTAGTGGGTATCCAGCTGTCCTCTACAGGAAAGACATCTTCTTCTTCTTCTCCAACGGTGAACAATTGTTTCCTTCTTATCCTCAGTGTGAGAAAGCCTCTCTCCCTGTTTCCTAAGATGATAGCTTACCTACTCTTCCCAAAAAAGCAGAACCCTGCTTCTGGGGAAAGTTGGATTCTTTGCTGGTTGCGTTATCTTATATTGTCAGAAGAAATGCTCAACAATGATGTTGTACATTATATTTACACCTGAAGAAAGAGGCCGTGTGATCTGAAAAGCTAACACAATAAAAGATAAGAATTGGACCCACTAAATGTGCTTCAGTGTAAATGAGCAACCTTTCATATGTATAATTACTTAAATTGATAAACTATATTCCAAAATGATGTAAGGGCTCAACATATGGACTTACTGGCATTTAAACTATATCCACTGCTAAATTACTGTCATCATTGTCCCATAATTCAGTGCTGGAAATGCAATTCCCAAATGAAAAGAAGGGCGGACAGCAGAAAGACGCACCATTTAACAAGTATTCACAATTCTTGACAATCGTACTACTATTACTATTACTGAACATTTGTACAGTGCTACAAGATGTATGCAGTGCTACACAGACACATATAAAAGATGGTCCCTGCTCATCAGAGCTTTTACTCTAGTCAAGACAGACAGCACAGTAGCTGTAGACATGGGATACATCTAAGGGGAATGGTAAGGAAACACAAAGGAGATCAGGTGAGTCAAGATCTGAAAGCAGCAGCGAAGAAGTGAGTTTTTGGCCTGAAAAGGCACCTTACATAAAGACTCAGGAAGTTTGTTCCAGGCATAAGGAGCAGGAAAGTGAAAGGAGCAAAGTCTGGAGTTAGCAATAGATGAGAAGGGCATAGATAGAGGCGACTTGCCAGAAGAGTTCCCTAGGAGGGGCGTAGGGAGAGATAAGAGATGAAAAGTAGTGAGGAGCTGCAAGTGAATGCACTTATAGGTCAGCCGGAAAAGTTTGAACTGGATGCAGAAACAGATAGGGAGTCAATGAAGTGACTTGAGAAGAGGGGTAATATGAGCATGATGAGGCTTGCAGAAGATTAGGTGTGCAGCAGTGTGTTGAACAGATTGAAGGGGAGAGAGATGACTCAGAGGGGAGACCAGCAAGGAGTAGGCAACAATAGTCTAGATGGGAGATGACTAAGGAGTGGATAAGCATTCTACTAGTGTGTTCAGAAAGGAATGGGTAAATTTTGTTGATGTTATAGAGAAAGAAACGGCAGGTTTTAGCTATCAATTGGATGTGTGTGGAGGAGAGAGAGGAGGCAAAGACAACCCCAAGGTTGCGAGCTGAGGAGACAGAAAGGAGTAGAGAGTTATCCACAGTGACTGAGAAAGGAGGAAGGGGAGAGGAGGGTTTAGGGGCAAAAATAAGAAGCTCAGTTTTGGCCATGTTTAATTTCAAGTGGCAGTAAGACATCCAAGCAGAAATTTCAGAAAGGCAGGCAGAGATCCTGGCCTGGATTACTGGAGAGATTTCAGGTGTAGAGAGGTAGATGTGGGAGTCATCAGCGTAAAGATGTTACTGAAAGCCACGGGAAGAGATGACTGCACCAAAGGACTGGGTATAGAGAGAGAAAAGGAGTTGACCAAAGACAGATACTTGGGGTACACCAACTGAGAGCGGGATAGCAGTAGAGGAGGATCCACCAGAACAAACACGGAAAGAGCGATGGGAGAGATAAGAAGAGAACCAAGATAGCACAGAGCCCTTAAAACCAAGCAAGGACAAGGTATCAAGGGGAAGGTTGTGGTCAACAGTGTCAAAAGCAGCAGAAAGGTCAAGAAGGATGAGGACTGAGTAAAGGCCCTTGGTTTTAGCCAGAACAGTTCACTGGAGACATTGGCAACAGCTGTTTTAGTAGAATGTAAAGGACAAATGTTAGATTTAAAGGATCCAGGAGGGCTTGAGAGGAGAGAAAGTCAAGGCAACGGCGGTGAACCGCACATTCAAGCAGTTTAGAAACGAAGGGGAGGAGGAAGATGGGTCGATAGTTAGAAGGACAGGTAGCATCTAGTGAGGGTTTCTTGAGGAGAGGTGTGACCACAGCATGCTTGAAGGTTACAGGGACAGTTGCAGTGGAGAGCAATAAGTTGAGAATATGAGAGATTTAAGGGACAACAGTGGAGGAGATTTAGCTTAGGAGATGGGTGGGAATAGGATCAGAGGAGTAGTAGTAAGTTTGAAGGAGGAAAAGAAGGTGTATGGTTTCTTCCTTAGAGATCATAGAAAAGGTAGAGAGGGTAGCAGAGGTGGGGGGAGAGAGGAGTCGGTAATGAAGAGGGGGAGAAGGGAAAATAGCTGACATCATGGGGATTTGGAGTGTGATCTTGTGGATTTTGTTGTGGAATTAGTCAGCCAGGATTTGGGTCATAGGCAAGAGAGATATATGTTATCAGCTCATATGATGTGAGGCAACTAGCGGGGATGAACGACCTGGTGAGACGTGCAGCCCTGCTAGCCATCCTGCCCCGATTCCCTAATCCTCTCTCTCCATATGCACAGAGCCACTGTGTGGGGAGAACATGATGGGGGAGACACAAGGATGGAGCATGGGCGGGCCAGGCACCAGGATGTACAGGGCCAATTCAGGTCACGGCCCTGTATGTCCAGGGTGCACCGAAGGGATGCACAGCTTATTTCATCTCGGAAATGGAATAAGCACAGGGTTCCAATTGCCCCAGCCCCCCCAGAGGCATTGGGGTGAGGGAGGTGAGTCCCCACTGCCTGTCCCCGGCCCCAGTGTACCCTGCCAGGTGTTGGGTGGTGGGGGAGCTGGGCAGGGGGGGTGTTCGGCACCAGCAGAGCAGCGGGTGTGGGGAGGCCTGGCCGTTCTGCTGGCTGTACGTCCCCCGTGGCCACTAAAGGGATTGCCAGGCTGTCCCGTTGCCTTTGCTCCCACGGTGCAAAATCGGGTACAACGGATCCCATCCTAGTCTGGGACATCTGGACGGCCCGGACGTGCCCCTTTCATGAACGGGTTTCACATGCATTTCACTCTCCTCAGTGGTGTGTGTAACTCACTGCGTCCTCCCTTGAATATATCACAGGCTATCTGTTACCAGCACAAACCAACAATGGCTGTCAGTTTTGCTGCTTTCTGGCTTCTTCAAATCAATTCCATTTAGCTGAACAGAGAACCTAAATTACACCAGTAATTCTTAACAACTCCTACATAAATCCAAATTTCAAAAAGCTTATCTCTCTGGTGCAATACAATTTGTTTAACTGCACCCGGCAAACCACTGTGCACTGTGTCCAAAAAACCCTCAATTTAACCCTTCTGCCTCCCCCCCTCCCCCCGTTCAAACACCTGAATGCATGGGGACCAAACAAATGTGCTGCAGGGACTCAACCTACCAATCACACATACTCAAAGTCCATTGGACAGAATTCATTTAACACAACCAATCACTACCTTCCCACTCACTACTTCATTCATCAAAAAGATTCACAATCACTCAATCAAAACAAAACTCAGATTTCCAGTCATGAAAGGCAGCACACTGTTATGCCCCAATCCCAGCTAAACAAGGACTATGGTGACATCCAAACTGAAACTACATTACACTCACCCTAAAGGCAGGGAAAAAGGCAAAGAGGAGTACATCCTTCTAATCGGTAATAGATGACTAATATAAAAAAAATATTTATATAATTATTTTTATCATTTCTAATATAATTTTTAGTAGAACCACTGCCACTCTATAGGTTCATTTAAACTTTCAGGACTAATCATTTTCCATCGGAAAACTAACGATCGTTGTCATTGCAAAAGCCTCAAGGCCAAATTCTCTCCACCCACCAACTTAATCTGATCAACTACACAGCTTCTTAAATCACTGCCTTCATGTTCTATTGCAGCCCAATGCTTAACCAAGGGGGCAGACATGACCCCCTCGCCATAGAACTGATAGATGGTCTATAACCTGAGTTTTGAACATCCGGAATATCTGGCCCACATAAATTTTATTGAAAGGACACAGAATTATGTATATCACAACCAAACTAGTGCAAGAGGTGTGATTTTGCAAAACATAAGGATGTTCAAACTATGTAATCTCCATGGTGTAACTACACACCACACATTTCCCACATCTCACATATTGACCAGTTTCCTGTTCTTGGAGGAACCGAGAACGAGTGTGTACCAACAAATCTCGTAGATTCTGACCACGATGACAGGTGAACCGTAACCCATGATTAAACACAGGGCGTATGCGTAATATATCCCAGTGTTCGCATATAATATCCCTCAATTGAAATGCTTGTGAGGAATATGGTAGAATGCATACCTGCCTCTGCAAGGAAGCTTCCCTAGAGCTGGTCAACAAGAGATCCCTATTAGCATATTTAGCCTGGATGAAAGCCCGCTGTATAACTCCATTTTGATGATGCTTTTGTAGAAACTGGTGCTGCATCACCCCAGCTTGATGATGAAATTCTGTTTCAGAGGAACATAACCACTGTAACCTCAAAAATTGTCCTGTGGGAATATTATCCCACAAATGTCAAGGGTGAAAACTGGCAGAATTTAAAAGGTTATTCCGATCCATAGGTTTACGGTGTGTATGACACCCTCTTCTGACCAAAAATCTGACTGGTGCACTCAATCCTCCTCAAACACTTATACAAACAGGCAGGCAACAGAGGGGGCTATGATAGCCCCCATAGCCACCCCATGAATCTGATGAAAGTACTGGCCATTAAATTGAAAATAAATGTGTCCCAGAACTAATTACAATGACTATGTAAGAAACTACAACATAGAATCAGATATATGAGATAGTACTAAGTAGCAGGTGGTGGTAGATATTGCCAATTGTTGCAGAATGTTGGTATATAATGCCAAATTATCCATAATGACAAAAATCCAAGAGGGATCGATATTGGTTATATCCTCCAATCTTGATATCAATGCACTAGAATCACAAATATATGAAGCGGAGCCCCTAACCAAAGGATTTAAATAATAATCCAAATAAAGGTTCCAACATGGTGCAGCCACGTAATCCACGTTCAAGAATGAGGGCCATAATATCAAAATTTACTAATATAAAAAAAAAAACTATTTGCAAGGAAGTGGGGCTACACACAGGGACATAGAATAATGCTGTTAGAACAGACATTAAAGAGGTCAACTGCTTTTTCTCTTAAAGGATAGCCGAGGAAAAGTTAGGGATTTTGGTGGGCCTCTCTCTTTTACTTGAATAGGTAAAAAAGCTCCATCAACTGAACAATGGCTGGGAAAAATCACATTACCAAAACTGTCACCCCAGTTACAGCTTCTGCCTCTGTCCAGACAAAGAGCCCAATGCTAATTGAAGGACCAGTTCCATGTGCAGGAAGCCAGCAAGCTGAAGCCCTCACTAAACTGATGGAGGAGCTCAGAGAAGAGGTGGCAAGGCTGAGAAGCATTTAAGGCAGTGAGAAGTATATTGATCAGATGTTCTTGGAACATCCAAGCTCTCCAACAGAGGTGAAGATGGGATGCTACAGAATGAAGAGAGCTGGGCATGATTGACCAGAGCCTGCAGAATCAACAGTCCAACTCCTCCAGCCTTTGAATTGAAGAACCAGGATGCAGCCCTGGAAGTGGAAGAGGTAAAAACATCCCAGGAAAGGGAAGAACAAGAGCTCAAACACCACAAAGTTGCAGAATCAATGATCACAAGGAAGTGAAGGGCATTGGTGATTGGTGATTCTCTCCTGAGAGGTACTGAGGCATCCATCTGCCAACCAGCCTTGATATCCAGAGAGGTGTGCTGTCTGCCAGGTGCCAAAATCTGAGATGTTATGGAGAGTTTGCTGAGACTCATCAAGCCTACTAATTATTATCCAATGTTGTTCCTCCATGTCGGCACAAATGTTACTGTGAGGTATCCCTCTGAGCATATCAAAATTGACTTAATGGCTCTGGGACAGAGGGTTAAGCAGATAGGTGCACAGGTGGTATTCTCTTCAATCCTCCCTGTTGAGGGTAAAGGCCAAGACAGATAAGCTTGCATCCTGGAGATGAATGCCATGGATGGTGTCATTGAGAGCATTTTGGTTTCCTGGACCATGGAATGATTTTCCAAGAGCTGCAAAACAGAGATGGCATCCATCTGTTGAAAAAGAGTCAAAGTGTCTTCAGAAGCAGACTGGCTAACCTACTGAAGAGGGCTTTAAACTAGATTCATTGGGGATGGTTGAAGAAAGCCCCCAGATTTGTGAAAGCCCCCAGGTAAGTGAAACATTAAATACCTCTGTAGAAATTGGTAAAATGGAAATCTGGAAAGCGGTGTATATAAATGCCCATAGCATGTGGTATAAGATCCCAGATATTGAGGCTTTCATGGAAGCGGCTGACTTGGATTTAGTGGCGGTTACAGAGATATAGTTCATGGACAACAATGATTGTGCTATACTTTATTTAGGAAGGACAGGGTCAGAAGGATAGGAGGAGTGGTACTATATGTAAAAAGTAATATTAACATTATAGAATTACAGGGCTTCAAAGGGAGCATGGGAGCACTGTGGGTTAAACTAGAAAGAGGGATAAGGAAATCCATCTGCATTTGTATGATATACAGATCTCCCTGAAGAAGAAGTAGTTGCAGATTTAATTGAAGACATATGTAGTATTGCCAGGAAAGGAGAAGTGCTACTGATAGGTGATTTCAATATGCTGACTGTTGATTGGCACATCCCTCCTGTGGTGTCATCTAGAAGTAAGGAGATCCTAGATTCTCTACAGAGAGAACTATTCCAAGAACTTTTAACAGAACCCATACATGAAGAGTCCATACTAGACGTGGTGCTTACCAATGGGGAAAGTGTTTCTGCTGTCATAGTGGGAGATCATCTTGCATTCAGTGATCACCAGATGGTGTGGTTCAGTATTAGGACTAGGGCTAAATACATTCAAAAACAAGGGTCTTATATTTTAGGAAAACTAACTTTGCCAAGATAGGACAATACCTCAAAGAGTTGTTAGTGTGGTGGACACAGCTAGGAGATGTAGAAAACATTTGGAAAATTCAAAGGGAATATTTTAAGGGCAACAAGTATTTTTATAAGAAAGGTAAATAGAAACATAGAAAATACATGTAAAAGGAAAAGGAGGCCACTATGGTTCTCAAAAGAAGTAGCTGAAAAGGTGAAGAAAAAGAGGGTGGCCTTCTTAAAATGCAAGAGATCACAGAGAGAGCAAGATAAGCATCTATATTTGGAAAAACTTAGAGAAACTAGGAATGTAGTCAGGAACGCAAAGATACAAAAAGAAGAAGAAAGTCAGTGCAATAAAATGGGGGGTAAGACATTTTTCAGATATAGTGAGAGGAGGAAGGGCAAAAGTGGTATTGTCAGACTCAAGGGTAAATGGGAGGAATATGTAGAACCTGATGGGGATAAAGCAGAATTACTTAACAAATATTTCTGTTCTGTGTTCACAAATGAAGGGCTAGGAGCAGAATATCAGAAAACACCCACAAATAGGAACAGAAGTGAAGGGCAATTTGAACGATTTTCAGAAGACTTTGTTCGTGAGGAACTAGCTCAACTAAAAGTAGACAAAGTGATGGGACCGAATGGGATACATCTAAGAATACTGAAGGGACTTGGGGACTTTCTAGTGGCTCCATGGACTGACCTTTTCGATGTTTTCTTTAGTCGTGAGTGGTCCCAGAGGTCTGGAGAAAGGTACATGTGGTCCCTTTGCACAAAAGCAGATGTAATGAGGTTGAAACTACAGGCCGGTTAGTCTAACCTCTGTGGGGAGTAACTTATTGGAAATGCTGCTAAAAGAGAGAATTGTGAGTTTTCTGTAGTCCAATGGATTGCAGGATCCGAGGCAGCATGGGTTTACCAGAGGTAGGTCTAGTCAGACAAATCTGATTAATTTCTTTGACTGAGTGACCAGGGAATTGGACCGAGGGAGAGCCCTAGATGTGGTGTACTTAGATTTCAGTAAAGCATTTCCTCACAAACTGAGCATCCTAGGAATGGACCCTAAAGTGATTGATTGGGCTAGAAATTGGATGGATGGGAAGCAACAAAGGCTTCAGGTAAATGGAGCTCACTCTGAGGAGAAGGAGGTTACTAGTGGTGTGCCGCAGGGATCTGTCCTTGGCCTGATACTTTTCAACATCTTTGATATTGCAGAAGGACTGTCGGGTAAAGTATACTTCTTTGCAGATGATACCAAAATCTGCAATAGAATAGACATCCAGGAAGAACTAGATAACATGAGGAGAGTCTAGTTAAGCTTGAAGAATGGTTGAGAATTTGGCAGTGGAGATTTAATGCTAAAGAATTCAGGGTCATGCATTTGGGCTGAAAAAATCCATGGGAGCAGTAGAATGTAGGGGTGAAGTACTTCTGTCCACGAAAGAAGAGCGAGACCTGGGCCTAATTGGTTTTGATGATCTTAAAGTAGCTAAACAGGTTGAAAAGGCAATAACGAAAGTCAGAATGATGCTTGGTGCATAGGGAGAGAAATGGGCAGCAGAAAAAAGGAAGTGATGGTGCCTTTGTATAAATCTCTGGTGTGACCTTATTTGCAGTATTGTGTGCAACTCTGGAGACCATACCTTCAAAAGTATATAAACAGGATGGAGTTGGTACAGAGTGTGGCTTCCAAAATGATTAGTGGTCTTCGTTATAAAGCTTATGAGGACAGTCATAAATATGTTAGTAGAAAGGCGGGATAGAGGAGATATGATAGGGATGTTTAAATACCTCCATGGCATAAATGTGCACAAGGACAGCTTCTTTCATTTGAAAGCAAGCTCTACTATGATGGGACATAGGATGAGGGTGAATGGGGATAGACTCAGGAGTAATATGCGGAAATATTTCTTTATGGAAAGAGTGGTAGATGCATGGAATAGCCTCCCAGTGGAGATAGCACAGACAAGGACAGTATCTGAATCCAAAAAGCATGGGACAAACAGATCTCTAAAGGAAAAAAGGGGACTATTGTAATTGATATGGAAGGGCAGACTTGATAGGCCATGTGGTCCTTTTCTGCCGTCATGTTTCTGTTTCTAAAATATCACATACACAAACTTGAGGAAGCAAAAAGCAGTAAACAATATAAGATAGAAATTAGACCCACTAAGTATGCTTCAAGGAGTGGAGGAGTAGCCTAGTGGTTAGAACACTGGCTTGATAACCAAGCAACCAGGGTTTAATTCCTACTAGTACTCCTTGTGGCCTTGGGCAAGTCACTTAACCCTCCATTGCCTTGGAAGAAAGGCCTGGCAATCTACTTCCAGTGACACTGCCAAGAAAACCCAGGAGCTTTTGGGTCACCAGGAGTCAGGACTGACTCAAAGGCACACATTGCATTGCATTGCAAGTATGCTTCAAAGTAGATGTATAAATTGATAAACTATATTCCAAAATGCAGTAAGGGCCATAGTTGGTGCATGTAATATTTTGTGTCTGAAAACCTAATGCATAGCATCATCTACTTAAAATCATTATCTGGTAAATGTTCAAAACCTACCTAGTGGATGAGACAACTGGGTAATATGACTTGGTTACCTTGAGCTGATTTTTAGCCACCCACTTCCTTGATGAACATACTGTTCCGGGATGGAATATGGAATGCTGTGTATGCCCTATTTTTAGGGCTTATTATTTGCATTTGAATTTGTATTGTGTTTTATTGTATGTTATTTTAATTTATTACATAGTACCATGATAAATTATCCTAGAAAAAGACAACCTGGCCCATCCAGTCTCCTTAGTAAGGTGCCTTTATTTTAGGCTGTAATTGCTGCTCCTTGCAGGTTACACCCACTCTGTGCTTTTCCTTTGGGTTGTATCTGTTGCTCTATCCCTTTTTTTGAAGTGAAAAAATCATTGATGGCTTACTTTGAGCTAGAGTGCTCCTCTTGCTAGATGTGGATCTTCTGTGTTTGAATTCAGTCATTGATTTGTCCCCACTATGACCAACATTTCAAGCATTCACCACCCTTCCTATGAAAAATACTTCCTGATAATGCTTTTAAGTTTCAGTCCTTGTTGCTTCATTTCATAACTTTTAGTTTTATAGCTTCTGCATCTTTGAAAATGGTTTGTTTGTCCATTAATAACTTTCAACTATTTAAAAATTGGTGTCACCTTTCTGCTGCCCCTTCTTTTCTCTAGGAGGGATGGGGAGATATGATACTCTAAGAACATAAGAAATGCCATACTGGGTCAGACCAATGCTTGTATTGGGGCAAGCAGTGGATTACCAGGGTCCTCTTTAATAATGGTTTATGGACCTTTCCTCTAGGAACTTGTCCAAACCTTTTTTAAGCTCAGCTACACTATCAGCTTTTACTGCATCCTTTGGTAACGAATTTCAGACTTTTATTATAAGTTGAGTGAAAAAATATTTTCTCTTATTAGTCTTAAACAGGTTACTCTGTAGCTTCATTGCATGTCCCCTACTCTTTCTACTTTTTGATGGTGTAAACAACCAATCTACCTTTACCCATTCCACTCCATGCATTATTTATAGACCTCTATCTTTTCTCCCCTGAGCCGTTTCTTTTCCAGGTTGAAAAGCCCTAATCTTTTAAGCCTCTCCTCATAGGGGAATCCTTCCATTCCCTTTACCATTTTGGTATATACTCTGCTATATTTTTTTGTGATTCAGAAAGTGAAATATACATCCTGAAATTAAATTAAAATTCATCTAAATATAGCTGAATAGAATCTGTCTAGCTAGATTTAATCCACCTCTTTGTTAAATTTATGCAAAGAACACGAAAAATATGTGCTAACAAGTCAAGTCATAAACCTAACCTGGGAATGCCTCTCTCTTCAGAATTAAAATTTTTGTGCTCAAATTTAGCCATTAAGAGGGAGGAATTATTATCTAGTTATATTTATCCTTCTAAATTCTAAAGCTAACCAGATAAAACTTTTGAAAATCCATCACTATAGTGTTCCAATTAAATGTAGCACAATATGCAAATATTCCTCTTCCTCCCCAGAGGCGGTAGCAGGCACTCTGTTCTATCCAGGATCAGTGACATTAACTCTCTACCCTCAGGATGTTTGCAGCATCAATCACACTTACTCCGTGGTGAGAAATGGCACCAGCCACGTAAATGCAGAGCCTGTTTAATGAATACACAACTTCCGTGAATATATGTGTTCAATCTGTATGTTTCTATGACTTTGATGTACCAGGAGCCTTTAATTTATGACAAAGAATTAATTCAGCAGGGATTGTTCTATTTCTGTATTAGTTATTTAATCATTTTAGTTCTAGTGAGGCCTCGGTGGCAAAAATGAAGATTTATTTTAATGCATCAGGACTTCTATTTAAACATGCCTACTAATCAGGAAAAAAAAAGCATTATCTCAAAATGCTCCATTAAAGTGAAAGGAAAATGATTCCTGCACTCTGACTAATCAGCAGCAACCTTTTTTCCTCCATTATGCAGTCTTTTTATGATGCTAGGTAGGTAATATAAACAGGAATAAATCTTTTTAAAATACCAAATCTGCTAAATGTGATATTGTAGAGTACAATAGGTGAGATCTGAGTACATGTGTTAGATGATACTCTAATAACTCTTGTCAGTGGATAGATATATCATTTAGTAAATATCCTCTTTTCTGTATTTAGGAAAACAGGAACATTCTCATTTCTATTCTGGTCTTCTCCAAAAAAGACACAAGGGGGCCCTTTTACAAAGCATGTTAAGTTTTTGCAACTAACGTATGTTTAGCACAAAAAGTAACATTTGTTAAGTGCAAAGCCTCCACAGTAAATGCTGAGGGTATTGTCAGCATATTCCTCACAGTTAACTAATGGATAAGTATCCTAATATACAGCGCTATTACCACTGGTACACTTGCCTCTACCTATTGAGATGGGGTTAGCAGCACCCATTCTAACAGAAACATTGACATGGCATGATATGTCCCCCACGCTAATTTCAATGTTCTCACTATGCCACTCTCCGTCCCTACCCTTTTGAGTCTGCACTCTAACAGAAGTAGCAGTTAGCGTGTGAATTATCATGCGGTAACTGTCATGACCCTTGGATACAGTTATTGCAGTCCTGGACAGGCACTTACTGCACATGATAATGAACACTAACTGCTTAGTATATTTTTAAAAAAGTAAGTGGTCGGAATTGGAGCTGTGCCACAGTGAGAGAGGGAGCACACCAGCGGGAGTGTGCTCTGGAGGACCCTCAGGCAACCATCTTGTCATCTAGCCACTGCCAGAACATCAAGCAGGGGTCCTGTGGGGCTATAAGACTCTGCCCTACAGACCTAGGGCCATGCTCTAAAGGGAAGGACATGCCCCTTTGGTGCCCGACAGCATCTTGGAGGATCGACTACTAGTTTAACTGGGTTAATAGGTACTGAGTTCCTATTTTATTTTGTTGAATTTTCTGATAATCTATCAGAAATATGGGGAAACAGAAGGTGAAGAAGACGGTTGCTGAGTTGTGCTCCATGGCCACTGGGGAGTCTAAGGTCATGGGTCCACTTGACAAACATTTCTTGACTTTATTGGAGATGTGTTCTCCCTCGAAGGAGCGCCCCTCAACTCTATTGAACGATCTCCTCCTCCTCCTCCTCCTATCCCTCAACTCTCAACTACTATGGACTGTGGGTTGAATATGGAGCTTCCATTCTCTTATTCCCTGTGTCCAATGCCTAACCCCATTGCATTGACTGTGGGTGCTATGGATTTAAATCCTCCGATGGAGGAAATTAATTTAAAGGATTTATGGACGGCTATTGCAAATATTAACATTAAAGTTTCTACTACTGTGGAGTCCCTGTGTACTTTTACACAGGAGTCTATTCAGAAATTTACTGAGGTAGAAAGAAAATTGGTTCAGGTAACAAATATTGTGTCTACAATGGATAGTCAACTTCAAATGTTACAGCAGACTAGTTCTGCAGCTATAAAAAATTCTTTGCTAATTCATCATAAATTAGGAGCTCTGGAAAATAATGCAAGGGCCTTTAACCTTCGTTTTCTGAATTTTCCTTTGTCATCTTTACTTTCTCCTCACATTCTTCTCGATAGGCATTTCAAAGAAGTTCTGTTATTTCCTGAAAAAGTTGTTATTCAGAATTGTTATTGTATACCAGCTGGCAAGCGTGAGGTGGATAGGGCTGCAGACGGTGTAGAGGTGTTATCTGTAGATGTTAATGTAGATTTAACTAATGTTTTGGAAGTTTCTATTGATATGATTGCTAAAAGGGACAATTTGTTGGTTTCTTTTTCTTTCATTTCAGATAAAATTTGGGTACTGAAGGCTTATTTAAGAATAAAAATAAACATTTCTGTGGGTATAAATTGTATGTATTTCCTGAAGTTTCAAAATCTATTCAGGCCCGTAGAAGAGAGTTTCTAGCTTTAGGGGTATGTTTACTAAACAGCAGTAAAGGAGTAAGTGTGCCGTTAGCGTGTGCTAACTGTGCAAGTGCACACTTAGCGCGTGCTAAAAGGCACTTTAGCGGGCGCTTACGGCACCAGCAGCATAAAGCACCCTGTGGGTGGAGAGAAGTCGTGCACGGGGTGAAGAGTGGGGCTCAATGGGCGGGGAGTGGGCGGGAACAAGGTTTGCTCCTTTAACGCAGACACCTTAATGGCAGGAACCCTAACGCAATTCAAAACCTGGCGGAAAGGATGTTTTTTGAGGAAAGAGAGTCCATTTTACGTCTGCAATGTGATGCACAGCCAGGGGAGCCCAAAAGAGTGATAGTAGTGCTCCATTACGAGCAACAGCATAGTGCCCAAGTATGAAAGGGCACTATGTTGATGATGCAAATGAGGGCAAAGGAGGTAGCACATCGGTCATGCAGTGGGGGCTTCTGGTGCACAGAGGGGACCAGGCAGCTGCCTAGATGGCATATAGGAATGTAAAACTACAAAATATGCCAAACTGTGTCAGACCAAAGTCCATCATGCCCAGTATACTGTGCCCAACAGTGCACAATCTAGGTAACAAGTACCTAGCAATTTCCCAAAAAGACACACAGGCTCCCCAATAATTGTAATAGGGCATGCAGTGCATAGTTTGGATCCTGTTTAGCAATGGTTTATGTACCGTTACTCAGGAACCCATCCAAACTTTTTTAAACCCAGGTACACTGACAGCTTTTACCACATCCTCTGGTAATGGATTGCAGGGTTTGATTATGTGTTGACTGAAAAAAATATTTTCACCTAAAAGGCCCAAATGGGTACACTTTAGCCACATTACAGGTCTCCTAGTCTGTCCACAATCTGATGGCATAAGAAAGCGACCTGCGTTTACCTGTTCCACTCCGGTCAACTATAAAGCTGTATCATATCTCCCCTCAGCCATCTCTTCCCGAGGTTGATGAGCCGTAACCTTTTTAGCCTCTCCACAAAGGGGTATTCTGCCATCCGCAGAACCATCTGTGATGTTTGTCATTATCCCACAGTGACAGGCTCCACTATCCACAGCTGGTTGGAGGCTAATAGCACACGGTAATATAGCACATGCAAACAGAGCACACATTATCAATCTGTGATGAGGGCAAGGGACACAGTAATATAGCATATGCAAACAGAGCACATGCTATCAATCTGTGGTGAGGGCAAGGCACAACATGTACAAACAGAGCACAGGTTAACAATCCTTGAGCTGACATTAAGACAGAAGTGTCAAGCAAGGATGCCAACCATCACTACTTTTGCTCAGTGCACCAATGAGTGTATATGCATGTGTGTGTGTATGGCTCCCCTTTGTCCTGTAGATTTCTGCACTGCACTTTGGCTCACATTGTCCGAGTTTTTCCCAGCCTGGAAAAAGTGAATAAGACGAGGTATTGTGGTATCACCTGAAACAGCGCAGATTGGCCTGGATGTGTCTGCCACAATGGTAATGTTACTGGCTGAGATGCCATTGTGCCCATCTGCCATGTGAATTGCCTAGGTGGCCACTGTATGTCATGCTGAGATGTCACTCTCACCATGACCAAAAAGTGACCATGGCACGGCTATGTATACACATAGAGCTATTGTAATATCTGCTCCAGTGATGTGGATGTATTTTCTGTCTCAGGATATTATCACTGTGTAAATTGCTGAGTATCCCAAGGCAGAGTGCTCATGGTCACACTACACATATGCCGTGCATGCTGACCAGCAGATCTACTGTTAATTGCTATTTGTTAACTGTAATTACCTAACTTTAAACTTGTTATATGTAAAAACAGATCACCCTGTTTAATGTTGTTATATGGAAACCGCACCTGATCAAATGGAAGGAGCGGTATATAAATAACCTGTTAATTAAATTAAATTAAATTACTGTAGTTGGTTTGTGCTTAGCTGACAGCCCAGTGAAGGGCAGCGGGGCAGTCTTTCTGCCCATTCTGCAGTCAATTGTTAGTCCTCGATGATTGGGGCACCAGTAGTTCATACCTACTCACTGGGGTCCTGACAGGACTATAGCAGTAGCCCCACACCAGCCTATACACCCTCAGTGCAGTGGCTGTCCATGGCTGCAGCATATTGACACTGGCCACCAACCTGCATTGTTATTGGAGGGTTAATGCCCAATGGGCAGAACCACGGCAGACCTGTTGCTGTCACTGTCACCCTTAGCATGCAGAAAAAAGGGAAAAAAGCATGACACACTCCAGACAATATCTACTAAACACTAGCAGTGATGTGGACCTACAGCACAGCCAGCAGAGATCCTCACTAACAGTGCAGGTTCAGTGGACCAGGTGCTGGGCACCCCTCCTCACCTCAGGGTGACAGCTGAAGTCGCTCTGCAGCACAACTTGCTGCTGTTATGTGCATGTAGCACATGCAGCCAGTGCATCTTACTAAGCTGATATGCTGGATCAGTGCATTCTCCATTGGTTCTTCAGCTGCAGACTGCTGTTTTGCATGTGCAATGCCTCATGAGTAGTGGAGGGCCCAAACTATGCTGTGTGGAGGTGTAGCCTACTGGTTGGTGCAATGTCTCCATGGGCACAGGTTCAGGGTTTGATTCCTACTTGTTCATTTTGTGCCTGGGTGCACTTGCACAGTCCTAGCTCTTTTGTGACCTGCAGTCAATCATTCTTCTACATGTCTATGCATTATGGCCACACGTTGGGTAGCCCAACATGGCATTCCCCATCATGGACATCTGTGAGCATGGCTTTAGTGGCTCTGCCGTGGAGCATTTCAGTGGGTCAGTGCTGTATATGCAGCAGATGCCTGGGTCAACTGGTATGGATGCATTTTCTGTTTTGCCATCATTGTGACCTCCTAGCTTTATATAAAGAGAATATATCTTGTACATTCAGGCACCTAAATCTTGTTGCATAGCCATTCCCTGCACTGCCATTATTACTTGCACCATATGGGGCAAATTTATTTATTTTATTTACATTCTCTTATATACCGTGCTATTCTGCATCAGTGCAGTTTACATTTGACAGGGCATTATAACTTGGAGATAACTATTTTACAGGGAACATGGGCTATGGAGGGTTAAGTAGCTTGCCCAAGACCACAAGGAGCACCTGTGAGACTAGAAACCCCAGTCCTTCCAGCCCAAGGTTGCTGTCCTCTAGTGGGATTTGAACCCCCAACCTTCCGGCCTGAAGTACCTTGCCCCAACCACTAGGCCACTCCTCCACTCCAAATGGGTTTAACTTGTCCCTTTCTATCATGCCACTCTGTCAGGTGTATTGTCTTGCAGTTGCACAGACTGAGGCACCAGTCCTACTTGCACAAAAGATGTTTCATGTAGCCCATGACACTGCTACTTTTGGTTCACACACACCGAATGCTTTTGGCCTGTATGATCCCATACATCCACCCACCACACACAATGCAAATTCTCTGCTTGGAGGATCCATGGCACAGTCCTGCACCCACCATTCGACCATCAGGGTGATTCATGCTTACTGGCAGTAAGCTGCCCCACCATGGCCCTTAGGGTTCACTTACAGTAGTTAGCCATATCATGCACACCTCTCTTGTGACTGCTCCATATGCACACTCATGGACAATCCTCCCTTTGTTGCCCACATCAGGCACATGCTGCCCCCACCCAGACACTGTCCTGGCTTATGGCATGCCACACACTGACAGTACATCTGGATACCTGTCCACACCTCACAGACACTATAATGTAGCTTACGTCACGGTGTATGCTTTCAGGTGCATCTAGGACTGCATGCCTGCACAGTGCCTCCTGCTGCTGAATCCCCTCCACTGTGTGGGTGTGTGTTTAAGTGCAGGTACGTGAGGGTAGGGTCAGTGTATGTGTATGAAGATATATGTGCATTGTATTTGTGTAGTATGCATGTAGAATGTGGGAGTGGGTGGTATATGCATGTGTGTGGGTGTGGGTGTGTGGAGTGTCTAGGAAATTGGAAGGGGCATGGGTGAAGTTGTATAGGGGAATGGGGTATGTGTACATTGGCAGTATGGAGTGTGTAAGTGCGGTAAAGATGTGGGCAGTCAATTTTGGCTTTATCAGAGAGCACATTCAGGTCTGAGTGTATCAGCAAGTATGTGGTAGCAGGTTAAATATCTAAATAAATGTAATAAATAATACTGTATATGTGTGTGCATGTGTGTGTGCACATATGTGTGGATGGGGTGTGTGTAAAGGTGTATGTGACTGGGCAGAAGGGTATGTGTGAGAAGCGTGGAGAGGGTTTCAGGGGATATGTATCGGGTAAGTGTGTCGGAAACATGGATATGAGAGATGTATTGAAAAACGTGTGGTTATGGTTTGAGTGTATAGATAGGGTGGAGGATAAGATGTGTGTATGTAGTGGAAGTGTGAGAGGTGGGTTTTGGGTATGTGGGAGACTATGAAAAAAAGTATGTATAGAAGTATTTGGGGGTCAGAGGATGTGTTTGAGCAGATCCATGGTTTTGTGGGGAAGGTTGTGGAGGAATTGAGGGGTTGTATATATGTTGGGTAGTTTTGCATATGTGTGGGGGAGGTGGAGGTTTGTGAGAAGTGTGGTGGTGGTTGGGGTTGGGGGATGAGTGTGGGGTATGTATGAAATTTGGGTAGGTGTGGTTGTTTGTGGATGTCTGGGGCAGGGGCAGTGGAAGGCCTTTTTCTTTGGGGGGACCCAAGCACTGCCCCAAGCTCTGCTATAACTCCACCAACATGGGCAGAGACCCTTCCTATTCTGCCTGCAGGGATCTGATCTCCCATTGGCAGAACAGGAAGGGTTTGTACCATGATTGGTGGAGCCAGGGCCTGAATGACCCACCCCTTTCTGACTTTGGAACTATGTTGAAGATTACTTTGAAGTTGATTTTTGGAACCATCCTTCCCCAGTTACTTCAGTTGTTTTTTGCTGCCTCTATCTGCACGAATTGCAGGAACTTGTGTAGTGGGGCATGTGTCAGCATTCTATAGTTTTATTCTATAGTTTTATTTAACTAGACTTATATACTGCTTTTCTACCAGTTAAAGCGATATACATTCAGGTGCTGTATATATAAAAGCCAGCACAGCTCAGGTGACTCCAGCTGGCCACCGCTGCCCAATTAGGTGCCCCTCAGCAGAGGGGCAGTGAATGCAAGATTCTCCCGCCCCTCTGCTGATGAAAGCCAATTGGAGCGTGGTTATATCTCAAGGAACTCAGCAAACTCCAGACAAAAGCCAGCACAGCTCAGGCGACTCTCCAGCCAGCCACCGTTGCCTGATCCAGCGTCCCTCATCACAGGGGCAGGAAACGCTGGATTCTCCCTCCCCTCTGCTGCTGAAAGCCAATCGGAGTGTGGCTACATCTCAAGCGACTGAGAAAGCTCCAGATAAAAGCCAGCACAGCTCAGGCGTACCCGTGCCTGGTGGGCCCACACCTGAGAGCCTCGCCAGAGGGCTCTTTGGCATGGACCACAGGTGTGGATCATACAACTCCCCAAGAAAGAACTTAACTTTACAGCACATCCATTACGGCTCCAGGACTTCCAATTCAACTCCATACAAACAAGCCTAACACTGATTATAGAAGGACAGATACCAAACCGAAGGAATGCCAAGTTCAAGGTACGGTAGATCCAATTCCTCCCTTTATCATCACAGCGTACTGGACACCAACACTCCCACTTACACAATCATACATAGCATACGATGCATTTACAAAATACGACCCAAAATTCAACACACACAACATGCTAGCAAAACCAATGATAACACATGCTACCAAGGATCATACCCCTCGAAGACTCATTCACATCCCACTTATTCAAGGGCACTCTGCATCATTATCACACATGCAAACAATCAACATCTCCCTCATAAATGCACACTGAGGAATCAAATCCTCATATTTATTTATTTTTTTTATTTGTGAGTTTTATATACCGCTATTTCAGGTAATCATAGTGGTTTACATTTAAAACAATAGGTACATTAAAACAAGTTAACAATATAACAGATGCTCAACAAAGATCAGTTAATTTACAAGATTCAACAAAACAGAGTAACTTATTTACATTTTAGATAATTAGTAGGAGGGGAAGGGGTAAAGAGTTGGGAATGACAAGGAATTCTATCAGTGTTCGAGGAAGGGTAGTGAGGAGAGGTAAGGGGCGAGTTGGGATTCTAATTTTTTAAATAGATGACAGTTAGTCAAGAACCGCATGCGATGGAGGGAAGACATTTATGGAGGGCGATCACCAAGACTGAAGTGATCGATAAATAGATATGTTTTGAGGTGAGACCAGAACAAGATAAGGTCAGTGATTTTTCAGAGCGCTTCAGGTAGCGAGTTGCAGAGCAACGGTGAGACATATTCAAATGCCCTATTGCCAATATTTTGTTTAGTTCTTCGAAAGTCAATTGGAGTAGTGAGCATGTTGTTGGTTTGACCTTGTCTTAGCTTGGCATTGGGTGAAGCTTTGATTATTTGGGATAAAGTAAACCCAGGAGCTTCTGGGTCGCCAGGAGTCAGGACTGACTCGAAGCCACACATTGCATTGCATTGCAGGGAGTGCCAACTTTCTAATGATTTTGAATGTGGTTAATAAGAGTTTATATTTTATATGGCTTTGGATAGTAAGTCAATGCAAGTTGTGCAGAATTTGGGTGATATGGTCAATACGGTGAGAATTGTGGACAATTCGAGTGGCTGTATGTTGAGCCATTACAATTGGACATCATCACTTCCCAGCAAATTGATGCCCTCTGCATAACAGAAACATGCCTAGCAGAACATGACACTGTACTTATGAACCAACTAACGCCCAGTGGATACAGCCTTTACAACTGCTCCAGAACACACTCCAGAGGAGGAGGTGTAGCTATTATAGCAAAATCCATCCTTCATCTCTGAATCCATGCAGCAGAATCCACTGAAGAAAAAGACATGCTCACAATCACCAACAAGAACCTTTTAATTTGCCTTATATACAGAGCACCCACAACAAACTCAGACTTATCAGATACCCTCAAACATATATCAGGCAATAACAGGGCCGGCCCGTCCATTGAGAGAGAATGTTTTTTGCACAGTGCCCCGTGTTTCAGGGGGCCCCTCGCAAAGAACATTCTGCTTTAAAAGTAAATTTTAAAATTTTAAAAAAGCTGGCTGCTGCCGCAGCAGCAGCAGAATCGAGTGTCCCGCGGGGCCCCCCCTGTCTGGCAGAGCCCTCCCTCCCCACCTCCCTTCTCAACTCTGAAAGCCGATGCGGGGAGGGACTGAGATGGGGAGGGAGGGCTCTGCCGGGCAGGGGGAGCCCATGGGACACTCAATTCTGCCGCTGCCACAGCGGCACCGGCAGCAGCCAGCTTTTTTTTTATTTTAAATTTTCCCTGGGCTCTTTCGGGGGGAGGGGAGTTAGGACTGGACTTGGGCTGATGGGGGGAGGGGGTTAGGACTTGAAGTGGGCTGATGGGGTTAGGACTGGTAATGGGCTGTGGGCTGATGGGGGGGGTTAGGACAGGTAATGGGCTATGGGGGGGCTAAGACTGGAAATGGGCTGATGGGGTTAGGACTGTAAGTGGGCTGATGGGGGGTTAGGACTGGTAATAGGCAATGGGGGGAGCATAAACTGAAAATGGGGTGATGGGAGGGTTAGAACTGGAAGTGAACTGATGGGGGCTTAGGACTGGTAATGGGCTATGGTGGGGGCTAGGACTGGTAATGAGTTGAGGGTTGCTAGGACTGGAAATGGGCTGAGTGGAAGGGGAGGCTTGAACTGAAAATAGCTGATGGGGAGGGGGGCTTGGAATGGAAATGGGCTGTGAGGGGAGGGATCTGGGACAGGAAATGGGCTGAAGGAGGGGCTAGGATAGGACTCAAAATTGGGTGTTGGGGAGCTAAGATTGGAAATGGGCTGTGGTGGGGTCTTGGATTGAAATGGACTCATGGAGGGGCTAGAACTGGAAGTAGGCTCATGGGGGGCTGGGATTGGAAATGGGCTGAGGGGAGCTAGGATTTGACATGGGCTGATGGTGGGGCCAGGAAAGGACTAGAAATGTGCTGATGGGGGGCCGGGATTGGAAATGGGCTGAGTTGAGGGGAGCTAGGATTTGACATGGGCTGATGGTGGGGCTAGGAAAGGACTAGAAATGGGCTGATGGGGGGCTGGGATTGGAAATGGGCTGAGTTGAGGGGAGCTAGGATTTGACATGGGCTGATTGTGGGGCTAGAAAAGCACTAGAAATGGGCTGATGGGGGGCTAGGATTGGAAATGAGCTGATGGAAGGACTCGGATAGGACTGGAAATGGATGGTGAGACTAGGACTGGAAATGGGCTGATGCGGGGACTAGAAGGGAGCGGATGCTGGGTGGGGCTGGAACTAGAAGGGAGCTGATGTTGGGGAAGGATTAGAATGTGATGGGGCTGGGAGAGTGAAATGGAGAGGAGAAAAATATTTTGTGTGGGAGGGAAGAAAAATCTACAATTGGTCGGGTATTTGGAGAGTAAGTGGGGATTGAGGATGGAGGGGTAAAATTTGAGTGGATGAAATAGGAATGAGGAAAGAGCAAAAGGAGAAAGATTAGTATGTTAAAGCAGATTAGAGAGAGAATGGAAAAAAAACTAGAAGAGAGAAGAAAGGACAAATGGACAGCAGACGATGGAGAGTTAGCAGAAGACACGAAGAAACCAGAAGAAAGTGACTGGAGCAATTGCAACTGAAAAAAATGCACAAAAGGTACAAAGATATCTCTATTTTGAATTTATTAACTGGAATATGTCAGCTCTGGGAAATGTGCATCATTAACGTCTGTGCTTTGTTTAGTACAAGAGGAAATTAATTTATAGTTTTCTTTCTACAGCGTTGTTGTACATTCCAAGTTTGTCTTTTGGGGTTCCCAGTTTAATTATTGTCTTCCTGTTTCTAAATTGTGATTCCTTGTTTGATGATGGTCTATGTTCTTCATGTGTAACTGAGCTGAGGTATTCTATTTATGTAATTCCTATTTGACATTGCCACTTGTTCTCTTTCCCCAGTTGGTGATGTATTGTTATTCTCTGAAATGTATTGGATTAATATTTGCAGTGTTGCCTTTTGATAGGTAGGGTCTGGTGCTTTGTGAGTCCTGGTAGTGCTGTTACGATACGGCGGGTTTGCTATGGGTTCTAAATGGGCAGTGTTTGTAGTAGTTCCTAGTGTGCCTGGCGGTTGGCACTGGATTATAGTAATGGAGAAATCTTTTAGTCTTTTTTATCCATACACTCATTAAGAGGCATGTTTACTAAAAGTTAGTGTATGGTAACATTATGTAAATATTTATGCAAATGAGGCTCCTTATGCAAATGAGGTCCCACACCGAGTCTCCACACATGGCCCCACACCCCCCTTGGGCCACCCCTGGGCAATAATACAAAGAATCAGATAATCCTGAATGACCTCAGCCTCCCTTCTGCACAAGAACATATAAGAACATAAGAACATAAGATATGCCATACTGGGTCAGACCAAGGTCCATCAAGCCCAGTATCCTGTTTCCAACAGTGGCCAATCTAGGTCGTACGTACCTAGCAGTTTCCCCAAAAGACACAGTTTCCGCAATGCTTGTACTGGGTCAAGCATTGATATCCTGGGTCCCTTCTTAATAATGGTTTATGGACCTTTCCTCCAGGAACTTGTCCAAACCTTTTTTAAACCCAGCTACACTGACAGCCTTTACTACATCCTCTGGTAACAAATTCCAGAGTTTGATTACACGTTGAGTGAAAAAATATTTTCTTTTTTTAGTCTTTAATAGTTTACCCTGTAGCTTCATTGCAGGTCCTCTAGTCTTTCTATATTCTGATAACGTAAACAATTGATCTACGTTTACCCGTTCCACTCCGTTCATTAATTTATAGACTTCTATCATATCTCCCCTCAGCCGTCTCTTTTCCAGGTTAAGTAGCCCTAACCTTTTTAGCCTTTCTTCATAGGAGTATCCTTCCATCCCCTTTACCATTTTGGTGGCTCTTCTCTGAACCTTTTCTAATAACGCTATATCCTTTTTAAGATACGGCGACCAGAATTGCACACAATATTCAAGGTGTGGTCTCACCATGGAATGGTATAGAGGCATTATAATATCTTTTGTTTTATTTTCCATTCCTTTCCTTATGATACCTAGCATTCTATTTGCTCTCTTGGCTGCCGCTGCACACTGGGCTGAGGGTTTTAACATGTTATCCACAATGACGCCTAAATCTTTTTCCTGGGTGGTGGTTCCTAATGTGGAACCTTGCATTGTGTAACCATAGTTTGGGTTGTTCTTCCCTAGGTGCATAACTTTGCACTTGTCCACATTAAATTTCATCTGCCATTTTGATGCCCAGTCTTCCAATTTATCAAGATCCTCTTGCAATTTTCCACAATCCTCTTGGGCTTTAACAACTTTAAATAGTTTTGTGTCATCTGCAAATTTGATAACCTCACTCGTTATTCCACTTTCCAGGTCATTTATGAATATGTTAAAAAGCAGCGGACCCAGCACAAATCCCTGGGGTACACCACTATTCACCTTTCTCCATTGGGAAAATTGGCCATTTAGCCCAACCCTCTGCTTTCTATCTTTAAGAAAAGTATGCCAATGCATTCCTGGAAGCAATGGATGCAATGAAGTTGATACAAATTGTCAACGAACCAACACATGCAAAAGGAAATACCCTGGATCACATATTCCTTAGCTCTCAATGCAACTCTACCCATAAGAAACTAAAGATAACACCTGTCCCATGGTCCAACCACTACCTCATCACCTTCTCCAGCTCCTTTCAACCAACATACAACAGAAAAGATGCACAACAGACAAGATTCAGACCATTCAACAAAAAAAAACGTCCTTAATTAAGTCCTACCAATACTGCAGTCAGATCAATCCAACCCTGAAATACTAACTATTAACTGGAATAATGCAATAGCCAATGCATCTCACTCAACAACAGCTCATAAAGAAATCAGAATAAGATCAGTGAGAGCATGTTGGTTCACACCCACCCTAAGAAAACTGAAAACACAGCTTCGGAGAATTGAAAGGAAATGGAGAAAAACAAAGAGCGATGCAGACAGGATAAGATACATGGATGGCCTAAACCACTACCGAGCTGTGACAGACAATGCAAGAAGAGCCTATCACTCAAAACTCATAAATGTGTCAATCAATAGGCCACGTGAGCTCTTCGAGATCATCAAACAGCTCACCAAAACACCGAGCCACACAAATCAACTCACGGACATAGCAACGCACCACCTCGCAGCACAATATAAACAGCTACTACTCTCCCCCCTGCTGAGAGTTCAGGACAGGGTACCTTGTAACTGCCCTTTTTAATAGGACTTATCTCCCTCCCTCCCTCCCCGGCACCCACCCACCCCTGGGGTAATTGTAGTTTTATAGGTACTTGCACATCTTAGAGGAAAGGGGCTGCTCTCAGGTGCAGCTCTTTATCCAAATCAGTCATATACGGAGGACCTGAGATTAATTAATTAAGCTTCAGGTACACAGGGTGTATTAGGGGTATTAGATACACTTTTATTAGTATAAGCATCTACGCCAATCCTTATTATATACAGAGTTTAAAAGACCTAAACACAAGCTGTAAACTAAGATGCAGACAGAAGTCCAGCAACGAGATGGGGGTTCTCCGGTCTTTTGCATTGAGTGTCACATGTATGATTTTCTCCCAGTTGGTGAGAGGTCTTACGTATGCACTAAGTGCAAGGAGCTCTTTGCTCTCAGGGAACAAGTCCGTTCTCTAGAGGCTAGAGTAGCAGACCTGGAAGACATAAGAAAGACAGAGAAGTACATGGGCGAGACCTACAGGGATATAGTCCTGAAGTCCCACCTCCAGTCTGGCAGCATCCCTGTTGCCATGGAGGAGAGAGGTCACGTGACAGGAGAGCATCACCCTGGTGTGGCAGGAAGTGATCCTGTAACTAGGACCTGTCCTCCAGGTGATGTAAAACCCTCTCGCACTGAGGACGTTTCTCCAGGGCCATGTCCCCATGAGGGGAGGGTCAGGACAGCTGTTATAGTTGGTGATTCAATCATTAGGAATGTAGATAGCTGGGTGGCTGGTGGACGTGAGGATCGCCTGGTAACATGCCTGCCTGATGCGAAGGTAGCGGACCTCACGCACCGCCTAGATAGGATCATAGATAGTGCTGGGGAGGAGTCTGCTGTCTTGGTACATGTTGGTACCAATGACATAGGAAAATGTGGTAGGGAGGTTCTGGAGGCTAAATTTAAGCTTTTAGGTAGGAAGTTGACATCCAGAACTTCCAGGATAGCGTTCTCCGAAATGCTTCCTGTTCCACGTGCAGGACCCAAAAGACAGGCAGAGCTCTGGAGTCTCAATGTGTGGATGAGACAATGGTGCAAGGATGAGGGTTTTGGATTTGTTAGGAACTGGGGAACATTCTGGGGAAAGGGGGGGCTCTTCCGAAGGGATGGGCTTCACCTTAATCAGGATGGGACCAGACTGCTGGCATTAACCTTTAAAAAAGAGATAGAGAAGCTTTTAAACTAGAAAATAGGGGAAAGCCGACAGTCACCCAGGAGCGCATGGTTCGGATGAAGGTATCCTTGAAGGATACTACCAAAAGCAGTGAGGTTCCAAAAGGGAGTATGGTAGCCCAAATGCCCTTGAGTAAGGAGCAGACAGAGCATAAAGATTCCAAATTACCCATGCCTACCAATAGCCAGATTAATATTAATAAAATACAGTCTCTAAAATGCTTGTATGCCAATGCTAGAAGTCTAAACAATAAGATGGGAGAGTTAGAATATATAGCACTAAATGAGAGGTTAGATATGATTGCACTCTCAGAGACATGGTGGAAGGAGGATAACCAGTGGGACACTGTGATACCTGGATACAAACTATATCGTAATGATAGAGCTGATCAAATTGGTGGAGGGGTTGCGCTCTATGTTAGAGAGGGCATTGAGTCAGAAAGGATTAAAGTTTTGCAGGGAACAAAATTTGCTGTAGAATCTCTATGGATTGAAATTCCATTTATGAAGGGGAAGGTGATGGCAGTGGGAGTATACTATTGACCGCCTGGCCAGAATGAACAAATGGATGATGAAATGCTCAAAGAAATCAAGGAAGCTAACAAAAGTCACAACAGAGTAGTAATAATGGGTGATTTCAATTACCTCGGTATCGACTGGGTCAGTGTCACAGCAGGACAAGCTAAAGAGATAAAGTTTCTAGATGAAATAAATGACTGCTTCTTGGAGCAGCTGGTTCATGAACCGACCAGAGGGGAAGCCATACTGGACCTAGTCCTTAGTGGAACGCCAGATCTGGTGCAAGAAATAAGGGTGTTGGGACCACTTGGCAATAGTGATCATAGTATGATCATGTTTGATTTAATTAGTGGAGGACAGATAGTAAAGGAATCCACAGTACTACCTTTTAACTTTCAAAAGGGAGACTATGATAGAATGAGGAATATAGTTAGGAAAAAACTAACAGGAATGGTTCCAAAGGTTAAAGACTTACAGCAAGCTTGGGTGTTATTTAAAAATACTATCCTCGAAGCCCAGACCAACTGTATTCCACGCATTAAGAAAAGTGGAAGAAAGTCCAAAAAACTGCCAGCATGGTTTAAAGGTGAGGTCAGAGAGGCTGTTGCTGCCAAAAAAGCAACCTTCAGGAAATGGAAAAAAGAGCCAAATGATGAAAACTGGAAACAGCACAAGCACTGGCAAGTTAAATGCAAAGCATTGATAAGGCAGGCAAAGCGGGAATTTGAGAAGAAACTTGCTACGGAAGCAAAAACACGAAATAAAGACTTTTTCAAGTACATTCGTAGCAAAAGGCCTGTGAGAGAGTCAATTGGACCATTAGATGATAGAGGGGTAAAAGGGGCAGTAAGAGGAGACAAGGCTATAGCAGAGAGACTGAATGAATTCTTTGCTTCGGTCTTTACTGAGGAAGATGTAGGGATGTTACCCAAGACTGAAGTGGTATTTAAAGGTGATACTGCAGAGGAATTGAGAGAAATATCGCTACACCGGGAAGATATATTACAACTATTTGATAAACTGAATAGTAGCAAATCACCTGGACCGGATGGTATACATCCTAGAGTGTTGAAAGAACTGAAATATGAGATTGCGGACCTGCTATTGATAATCTGTGAACTTTCATTAAAATCATCTGTAATACCTGAAGATTGGAGGGTCGCCAACGTAACACCAATTTTAAAAAAGGGTTCCAGGGGTGACCCGGGAAATTACAGACCGGTGAGCCTGACGTCAGTACCGGGGAAAATGGTAGAAACCATCATAAAGAACAAAATTACACAGCATGTAGATAGTCATGGCCTAATGGGAGACAGCCAACATGGCTTTAGACAAGGAAGATCTTGTCTTACTAATCTGATATGTTTTTTTGAAGGTTTGCATAAACAGGTAGACAAAGGTGAGTCGGTTGATATAGTTTATCTGGACTTTCAGAAAGCTTTTGACAAGGTCTCCCATCAGAGACTTTTGGCGAAGCTAAAAAGTCATGGGATAGGAGGCAGTGTACTATTGTGGATCGGGAACTGGTTAAAAGATAGAAAGCAGAGGGTAGGGCTAAATGGCCAATATTCCCAATGGAAAAAGGTGAATAGTGGAGTACCCCAGGGATCTGTACTGGGTCCGCTACTTTTTGACATATTCATAAATGACCTGGAAAAGGGAATAACTAGTGAGGTTATCAAATTTGCAGATGACACAAAACTGTTTAAAGTTGTTAAAAACCCAAGAGGATTGTGGAAAACTGCAGGAGGATCTGGATAAATTGGAAGACTGGGTATCCAAATGGCAGATGAAATTTAATGTGGACAAGTGCAAAGTTATGCACCTAGGAAAGAACAACCCACACTATAGTTACACGATGCAAGGCTCTACATTAGAAACCACCACCCAGGAAAAAGATTTAGGAGTCATCGTGGATAACATGTTAAAACCCTCCGCCCAGTGTGCAGCGGCGGCCAAGAAAGCAAATAGAATGCTAGGTATCATAAGGAAAGGGATGGAGAATAAAACAAAGGATATTATAATGCCTCTGTATCGCTCCATGGTACGACCGCACCTTGAATATTGTGTGCAATTCTGGTCACCGTATCTTAAAAAGGACATAGCATTATTAGAAAAAGTACAGAGAAGAGCCACCAAATTGGTGAAGGGGATGGAAGGCTACTCCTATAAAGAGAGGCTAAAAAGGTTAGGGCTCTTTAACCTGGAAAAGAGACGGCTGAGGGGAGATATGATAGAGGTCTATAAATTAATGAATGGAGTGGAACGGATAAATGTGGATCAATTGTTTACGCTATCAGAATATAGAAAGACTAGGGGACATGTAATGAAGCTACAGGGTAAACTATTTAAGACAAATAAGAGAAAATATTTTTTCACTCAACTTGTAATCAAACTCTGGAATCTGTTACCGGAGGATGTAGTAAGGGCTGTTAGTATAGCTGGGTTTAAAAAAGGTTTGGACAAGTTCCTGGAGGAAAGGTCCATAAACCACTATTATAAAGGGACCCAGGATATCAATGCTTGACCCAGTACAAGCATTGTGGAACCTATGTCTTTTGGGGATATTGCTAGGTACGTATGACCTAGATTGGCCACTGTTGGAAACAGGATACTGGGCTTGATGGACCTCGGTCTGACCCAGTATGGCATGTCTTATGTTCTTATGTTCTTACACCCATCATGCAATCAATGTCTACAGATGAGTCCAACAATACTGTCCCTGACATAAAATGGACCACCTTCGAAATGATCTCCAAAGAAAGAATCGAGACCACCATATCAAGACTCAGAACAACTACCTCCCTCCTCGATCCCTGCTCGGTAAACTGGATAAAACAGATGAAACAAGAACTAAGTCCAGCACTTGCCATCATTACAAATGAATTCCTCAAACTGGGGTTAATGCCCAGCAGTCTCAAGATGTTCATTACCCGCCCGACTCTCAAGAAACTTCATCTCGACCCAATGGATCCTGCCTGATACCGCCCAGTGGTGAGGCTTCCATTTACTGCAAAAATTATTGAGAAGATAGTTCAGCAACAATTACAGGACCACATGGATAAAACCAGCACCCTCAACCCATAGCAACATGGATTCCAACCCTCTTATGGGGTGGAAATGATCATGATATCATTAATAAGCACTCTGACGAAATGGAATACAAAAAAACATGCTGGATACATCCTGATCTTCTTGGACATTTTAGTAGCCTTTGACACCATTTCTCATAACATCCTCCTACACAGACTGTGACAAATCATCAAGGTATACCACAAGGCTCCACATTGTCGTCCATGCTGTTTAACATTTAGTTGCAACCACTCTGTACTCTAATATGGACCCATAATGTCAACGGCATTATGTTTTATGGCCTCTTCACAGGTACAAACCCAATAAATACACAATCAATAAACTGCTTCAATGAACCCACATGAAGCCAGGCAAATAATCTTGCCATAAATCTCACCAAAACGGAAGCTTTATTCATTACAAGAGACCATACCTTCTTCCCCAATGCATCTCACCTTGGGAGCAACCCAAATTAAAGTACAACCACATATAAAATATTTAGGAATCACCCTGGATCAAACACTTTCACTCAAGCAACAGATTGCAAAAAACAGCAAGGACAATATTTTGCAAAGACCACTCATAGACCCACAGGACTTCAGAATAGTCATGCAAGCAATGACACTGCCCCACTTGGACTACTGTAATATGATTTACAAAGGACTCTCATCCATCAATCTCAACCTGCTTCAGACAGCCCTCAATGCACCAGCCAGGATGATCCATAGAGGAAAGAAGTATGACCATATCACTCCAATTCTGAAAGAGCTTCATTTTCTTCCCCTTGAAGCAAAGATTACAAATCACTGGTATTGATCCATAAAATGGTCCATCAGCAACAAACCTCCCTTATGAGAACCCAATTACAGCGCTCAAACTCCAAAAGATCAACACGGCAGACCACAAGTAATCTTCTGACCATCCCAAATGAAAGATCTAAAGTCAATCAACAAACATACAACCAGGCATTTGACTTGTATGCCCCCTCACTATGGAACACTCTCCAAGTCCCACTCTGGAACAACTAAAGACACATCTGTTTGAAGAACACCTCAGAATGGAATAGAGCTTCACTTAATAAGCTTCTTGCCCACGTTGCTCATTAGACATTCAGATTCCCCGAACAGATGTTATGTACAGACATGCAGCTAAGATCTGATGCATACTAATAGCAGAATTGTAAATATGTTTGAGTTCCTCTGGTGATGGGTTCCCCCCCCTCCTTTTTAGAATAGTATCTATTGTTTATTGTACCCCCTTCTGTTTGTCTATTGTAAACCACTTTGACCCAGTAAAAAGCGGTATATAAGTACAGCTAAATAAATATTTTCATTTGTCTCCAAGGGCTCGCAATCTATGTTTTTATAACTGAGACAATGGAGGGTTAAGTGGCTTGTCCAAGGCCAAAAGAAGCACCTGTGGGAGTAGAAACCCCAGTCCTTCTGGCCCAAGTCTGCTGCCCTCTAGTGGGCCTTGAACCCCTTGCCCTCCAGTCTGAGGTAGCTTGTCTCAACCACTAGGCTACTCCTCCTCCTAGTTTGCTATTAGCAACATTAAGGTCTTTTGGAGGCTTGGTTCTCTGAACATAGCTCCAATGATTCTGGTTTTTGAACTTGTCCAAAGTATTCACATTTTTTCCTGCATGCCAAATTTGGTGAATGTCCATCTGTGTTTTGGATAGTTTTTGTGTTATATACAGAGAAATGGACAGAAAAGTATCAGAGAAACCTTTGATAATAAAAACATTCAACTTCTCAGAAAATTGAACATCTTTCTACTTCAATTTATCTTGTCCGGAAAATTGTTTCTGTAGATAGGATGAATTGCACTAACTTCTTTGTGCCTCCTTTGAAATTTCTTTTGGTTTAACTTTCTTTGCAGCACTAAAACTTAAGTCTAGCATGCCATCAGTGATTCTTTAGGACATTATGCAAATTTGTAGTGTTGTGACTGTTTTAAGGTGACTATTAAGTAAACAATAGATGCAATAATAATAAAAAAAAAGCTGAGTCCCTAAATTTGTGCACTATATTTAGCCAAACTTAGGCGCTTAATTTTTCAGCTCAAAATTCATCTTAATTTATGAGCTTTATAAATTATGCCTCAATGTAAGAGCTAGTACTGAAAATAGATGTGTACTCCACAATATCCAGTCTTAGTGAAAGCAGCAGCAGCTAGATATTTTATTTAACCTAACTGCTGCCGCTGAATATGCCCCCCTTTTGAGTATAAATTTAGACACTCATCTCTAGTGGATGTTCAGAAAGGCCAATTTAGGAGCATCACTCTTAATGTTATGTTCATAAATTCTTTGAATATTAGGCCCTAAAGCTCTCTGTAAAGCTAGATTACAGTGTGTTGTGCTTCATATTGATAGTAGTCTGGAAAAATATGTATTCCCCCTTTCTGTGTGCTCCAGACAAATACTGTGGAACTGTTAGGCAGAACAAGAGAGCACACTGTTCCATAGAGCTATTAACCAGAGTTTCTTTGAGCTCTTGGTCTGTTAGGAATCAGGGTTCAGACTTGAGAGGAGATTTAAGGCTAAAAGGTGTGATCAAAAAGTATTGAAACTTTCTGTGTAGCTATATAACAATTTGTCACACCACGATGCTATTAAGCATGCAATAACCTAGTTATGTGCTCTGCATGTGCAGAGTGTAGCGTGGTTGCAGAACCCCTATATTTTTTTAAATCACGTGATGTTTGGTATTGTGTAAAAGCAGATTTACAATGAGTGAAAAAATTAAATCAATTGAAATCAATTCTGCCATAAACTGGGAGATTTGTGCAAAGAGACTTATGACAAGTTATAGCAAGTGTATGGCAATAAATGCATGAGTCATGCACGAGTTGTTTTTGACTAGTACAAATGTTTCCAAGAGGGCCGCAAAAGTGTTGACAGTGACAAATGTTCCGGAAGGCCATCCATGAGCAGGAATGAAGACAAAGTTGAAGCAGTGCATGCCACAATACGTTAAAATCATTGATTGACTATAGGGAGCTTGCTGAGGACATGGACATCAGTTTTGGGTCGGTGCAATCCATTCTTACTGTTGATTTGAAGATGAGATGTGTGTCTGCAAAATTCATGCCAAAACTCCTGTCCCCTGACTAAAAAGAAGATCAACTGTCTGCAGTCAGAGAGTTGTTGGAATGCATTGAAAAAGACTCAGATTTCATCAACAAGATTATTACTGATGATGAATCATGGGTTTATGGTTATGACCTGGAAACTAAGGCTCAGTCCTCACAATGGAAGACTCCAGACTCTCCTAGAACCAAGAAAGCCCATGAGGTGAAGAGCAATGTCAAGGTCATGCTCACAGTTTTCTTTCATTACCAGCGTATTGTTCATCATGAGTATGTTCCAAATGGCCAAACCATCACTAAGGAGTACTTCATCCAAGTTCCAACTTGTTTGAGAGAAGCAGTTTGTCATAAGAGACAAGAGTTGCACAGGAATGGTAAATGGCTGCTTCGTCACGATAATGCCCCACCTCACGTATCACATCTTGTCCAGCTGTTCTTGGCCAAACACCAAATCGAGCAAGTCCGTCAGCCTCCATACTCACCTGACTTTGCACTCTGTGATTTTTCTGGCTTCCAAAATTGAAATTATCACTGAAAGGAAGGAGATTCTATGACATTAAGCAAAATTCCACACAGCAGCTTCACAGCATAACGAAAAAGGTGTTTCAAAATTGTTTCCAGCGGTGGCAAGAACGCTGGAGGAAGTGTGTTTTATCAGAAGGAGACGACTTTGAAGGATACTGAGTGCAATAACTGTCAGTGTTATACTTCTTCTGTTATTGTACAAGTCTCAATACTTTTTGATCGCACCTCTTATACAGTGGAAACTATTCAAGGTCTTGTCAAATTGACACACTTTCATTTGTCTTTCTCAATAATTAGAGTCCAGACCCAATGTTTATGTTCTGAAACAAAGGTTACTTAAATGTATGGTCACTTATAAACAACTTCGACTTTTAACAATTTACAATCTTATGGGATAACTATAATACAAAAAAATTATGTCTTCAGGTAATTTATGGAGTATAGTTTACTCCATTCATTCCACAATCTGCACCTTTTAATTAGGATATATAACCAGCTTTGAATTATTTGCGAGTTAGTCCTTTTGTTCTCCCTTTTCTCTATTTCTCAAAGCACTTCGGCTTAGGGTTGTTATCTTTCAGTTCCCCACTGTAAAAACTCACTCTCCTTCACTTTGGTACCTTGCAGTGTCATCCCAGTTGGTGGTGTTCTGTGCAGGTCTCCGCAGGAACATTTGCCTTCAGGCTGAGCACCCTGCTCATCTTATGCAGTGACTCTAAAGCCTCTTTATTGCTGCTGCTGGTTAGGATGGTATGTGCAGATCTATATGAGTTGATGAAGTGCCTTGGCTTGGAGACAAAGGTACTTGCCCCTAAGGACAAACACCCACTTAGTAGTGCATGGTGCATGGCATGATGGCTTCGGGGCTAAAGACAGGAAACTGCTTCTGATTGAGATTTTTATAGTCATGGGATTTCTCTTTCAGGGGAATCCAAGACGCGCCCCCCCCCCCCCCCGGTCTAAAATGACTGGTAGCAAGAACCTCCAATGCTACACCTTTCTTCCTACATCTTGTGATAATTAGTAGGGACTTTGAATGGGACTGCTGTTCCTTGATGAAAAATCCAAGTAGTCTCTATAAGTAGAAAAGGAAATGGTGGTGGGGATCATGAACAGCTACCGTCTGCTGTTGACTACAAATCCTGGCACTCTTAGGATCTATTTACTAGGGGCGTGTTTTGCAAAAAAAAAAATTGTTTCCTTTGTTGTAAGAATTTACTTTTTTCACTTGTTTTGTTTTGGCATAAGTTGTTCATTTTGGGGTTTTGTGTCTTTAATAGCAAGCAGTATTTTTTAATAGCACTCACTATTCTTCAATAGCACTCACTATCTAAGAACAGTGCTTTCTGTTGACATGACAGAAAAGTCAACATTTCATTTTTCAAATGACATGAAATGACAGTGTCCTATGCTGTTTCAAATGAATGCACATCCCTAAGGTTTACTGAGATGTGATGTATAGTAGTGTATATTACATCCCATTAATGTATTATTTTGCATTAGTAAATAAGTGCCCATATTGAGATTCATATTAAATAATAAATAAGAGCATAAGGTTTGCCATAATGTCAGACCAAAAGTCCATCGAGCTGACTGTTTCTAAGATGGCCAATTTAGATCATAAGGATCCCAGATTCCACACTACTTATCCCAGGAATAAGCAGTGGATTTCTCCCAGTACACTTTAATAACACCAAAATGCTTCTGAAATAAATTCAGTCACACTTTACTAAGTCTGGGTCACTGAGAAAGAAAATGATGCTTACAATTGTGCAGCACATATGACCTCGACTTCAGAAGTGCTAAAGATATGCAATTTATAATGGAAAGAGATCTCAATTTAAACTTTAAATTAATAAAATGCATGTACAACTTTGACTGCATTTGTGATAAATCTATATTTTTGTTTGGACGGTATTTGCTTTTCAGGCAAAACAATGAATGATGCAATTTGAAGGTGCTATTGTGTCATACATGATATGAATTGTATGATGTTATTCCTAGAAGTCACACTAAGATGATGCAATCCTAACTCAGCTTAATTACATCACTCTGCAGAACAAATTGCATAACATTTTTTTTTAATGAACATGATGTGTCAGTAGTAGTTTGACTGTAGATTAGTCTTCTCAGTGTTTGATTTTTTTCTGTTTAGCCAAAGTGAGAGATGCCTCGTAACTGTTTGAACAAATCAGATCACTTCTGCTACGTTTGTGGTGAAGTGATTTTTGCATCACAAAAATGCAGTATAACCTCTGATTAAGAAAGCCTACCACCTTTACTTTATTTATTTATTTAACTGTATTTATATCCTGCTTTTCACTGGGTCAAAGCGGCGTTACATAAAAGGGGGGGAAATTAAAATATAGGGTGGGGCCTTCACCAGAGGGGCAACATTGATGATTCTGACATGAGACAAACATTAGATATGGACAGAGTTAGAGGCACATTGAGTCATTGCATCATGGTGGGCGATATCATGGGTTAGGGCATTTTTTGCTGGGAGTCGTATTGAAGTATTCTTGGTAGAGGATGGTTTTTAGTTATTTGACTGCAAAATTGGAGATCAGGACAAGAGCTGGGCCCCACACATATACCGCAACACTTTTTCAACAAATCATTGCCCGTGGCTGAATAGAAAAAGGAAATCTATGTATTTTGCAGTGCCAATAATTCAGAGAGAGCCAACAAATCACATCAGCAATTGTTACTTCTGCATGGTGTCTCCTGTTAGGAAAGGTTTTTCAAAGAAGAAAAAATGGACTGTGCAGTATCCAAACATTCCATCAGCTACAGTATCCGCCCAGTACCCTATGGAGAAGGACTGCCAGTTCCTGATGCTCCAGAGTCATTTTCAGGATGGGGAAGAGGAAGGAGTTGAAACTTCTGGTCCCGAACCATCGAGGTCACATGACCCAGATTTTTCCACATCTTCCTCCTCTGAACCACACCTCATAACACAACTTGTGAGGAGTGGAGGAGTGGCCTAGTGGTTGGGGCAAGGTACTTCAGACCAGAAGGTCAGGGGTTCAAATCCCACTAGAGGACAGCAACCTTGGGCCGGAAGGACTGGGGTTTCTAGTCCCACAGTTGCTCCTTCTGGTCTTGGGCAAGCCACTTAACCCTCCATTGCCCATGTTCCCTGTAAAATAGTTATCTCCAAGTTATAATGCCCTGTTCAATGTAATTTCAGTTTGTTCAATGTAAACCACACTAATGCAGAATAGCACAGTATATAAGAGAATGTAAATAAAAATAAAATAAATAAATAAGTTGAACTCAATGACCTTCCATGTTCCGTGAACATCAAAAGGATCTTATTACATTTTTCTTCATGGAAAGTGATCTTGTAGCCTGCAACAACATCAGTGGTCTGATAGCAGCCCTCGACCATCCAGATGAGTGGAGATTGTTCATTGAATCATCGAAGATGAGTCTTAAAGCTGTTTTGCTGCTTAATGGCAATGTTTTGCCATTAATTCCAGTTGGTCATACAGTCCATATGAGGAAAATCTATGACAATATAAAACAGTTGCTGAGATGCATAAACTATGACCAACATCAGTGGCAGCCTTGTGGTGATTTGAAAGTCATTGCTTGGTCTGCAGACAGGATACACAAAGTACTGCTGCTTTCTCAGTGAATGGGATAGTCGTGGCCACTTCAACAGTAATTTGAGCCTGGAAAGAAAAGTGTGTAGCATCCACCACTTGTTGAATCAAGGAATATTTTGTTATCACCCTTATACATTAAGCTGGATCTAATGAAAAATTTTGTCAAAGCCATAGACAAAACAAAACCAATTTTCAAGTATCTCAGCGGGAAATTTCCAAGACTAATTGAAAAGACCTAGGTTTATAATAATTTGTGAATAAAGCTCTACCACCACCGAGTTATATATACGTGTACAATGGAAAAGCTTAGATATCTTGGAAACAGTAGCTAATCAGCAGTTTTAATTGTCCTTTTTTAATTCAGTGCATCAAAATCCATAAGGATTGGCAGTTTTTGTCTCTGAAGCAGACAACTTTTAAAAAATCGTAGACCAGTGATGGATTTTGTGGATTTTTATGGACTTTTCTTCCAGGAACTTCTAGAAACCTTTTTTAAATCCAGCTACCCTACATCTTCCAGCAACAAATTCCAGAGCTTAATTTTGCACTGAATGAAACAGTATTTTCTCTGATTAGTTTTAAATGTACTACTTATTAGTTTCATTTCATGTTCCCTTGTGTTTGTACATTTTAAAGAAGTATATAACTGATTTACGTTTACTTCACTCATTATTTTATAGACCTCAAGGTCTCTTCTCCAAGCTTAAAAACTCTAAGCTTTTAAGCCTTTCCTCACAGGATATCCTTCCATCCCTTTATCATTTGGGTTACCCTTCTCTGTTCCTTTTCTATTCTGTTTTATCTTTGCATCATAGATAGATACAAAGGCATTATAATATCCTTTGTTTTACTTTCCATTCCTCTCCTTCTAATTCATAGCATTCTATTAGCTTTCTTGGGCACCACTGCACACTGTACAGATGATATGAACATATTATCCACAATGACACCTATATCCCTTTCCTGAGTGATGACTCCTAATGTGGAACCTTGCATCGTGTAGTTATAGTTTGGGTTGCTATTCCTTAGGGTACATGTTGACTAAAAGCTAACGTGTTAATGAAAGTTAACGTGTGTTAAGTGCTGCCATGGCCCACAGACATGAAAGGGCCATAGCAGCAATTAATGTACTTTAACTTCCATTAACACTTGTTAATGTTTAGTAAACATGCTACTAAGTGCATACCTCTGCACTTGTCCACATTAAATTTCATCTGCCATTTTGATTTCCAATCTCCCTCTTGCAATTTTTCACAATCCTCTTATGATTTAACAACTTTGAATAATTTTTTTTACCATCTGCAAATTTGATCACCTTATTTATTGTACCCATGTCCAGGTCACTTATAATATGTTAAAAAACACTGGTCTCAGTAGACATCCCTGAGGTAGTCCACTTTTCTCCATTGAGAACAGTGAACATTTAGCCCTACTCTCTGGTTTCTGTCTTTTAACAAGTTCCCAGTTTACAATAGGACACTGCCTCCTATCCCATGACTTTTTAATTTCCTCAAGATTCTCTCATGAGGGACGTTGTCAAAGGCTTTACTATACACTATATACTATATCAACTGGCTCACCTTATCTATTTGTGTATTCACTCCTTTGTAAGTGGATCTTTAAGTCGTATTCTTCATCAGACACTAATGAACAGATCATATAGATGTACAGTACATGGTTTAATTTGAGGTTATATTATGCTTTCTAATAGTTTGATTCCATTGCCCTCCTTAGTCTTAAATTTAATGATACATTATATGAGTTTCTATATTGTCTTATCTGGTAATACAAGATCCCACAGTAAGGCAGTATAAAATTAACTGTGGAGAGTTAATTGCTGCTGATTGCTGGTGGTGAAAGACGATTATAGCATGACTGTCCTTGGTCATGGGTTTTCTTGAGCTGAAGATGCTTAGCAGGTTAATAGAATGAGGAAATATGTGCATATTATAGACCAAGTTTAATTATGGCACATAAACTGTTATTCAGTGGCCTGATTATAACAGCTCCGCCAAATTTTACAGAAAAAAGGAATCCACCTAGAAAGCCTACAACTGCTCTAAGAATTTATTGCCATGATAATTTCAAACACATTTTCCAGAGCTATAATTTAAAGCAGATCAATTATGCTGAACAAATCTGTAACTGCAAAATGATGCAAAGACATTCCGTTTGGGAATAGCACCTTTAATCTTCTAAGTGGCATCAGCTCAGACCACCCAAACACTTCAGTAAGACAAATCAAATTTGCCTGGAATGTTTAAACACGACCATTGAACCAGCCACATCTGAATATCCCTTTTTTTTTCATTAGCTGACAGTTTTTTCCACTTCCTTTGGGCCCCAAGCTCAGTTGGAATCAGAGCTGGGATTATGACACCAAGAACTTTATTTGAATCTATCTGGATGAGGTATTCGAAGTGTTGGTGTTCTTGGATATATCAACTATGTTTAAGATCATGGGGTTATTTTAGAAGCCTTAGAGGCTAGTTACTAAGGTGCGCTAATGTTAGCATGTGTTAATTCACTGTTAATGCACATTGGGCTTGATATTCGAAAGCCATTTACATGGTTTACAGACCTCAGCATTGAATATCCGGGTTTAGAGGTCAGCAGGAATGGTTATGCACCATAGCGGCGCATTGCCGGCTCAATTCAATATCGGGCCCATTATTCGTAACTTGGTCCCATTGAATAACACAGAACCTAGGCTAAAATAACACTTTAGAGTGAGTTAATACACATTAATATATGCACACCTACATATTCACAATTTCCATGTGGAGAATCCAGCATTTACACATGAAAACAGCATCCTTGTAAATGGTGTAATCCATGTAAATGGTGATTTTAGAAATGGCAGAATTAACCCATGGATGTGCATAATGGGTGTAATTTTATAAGGAGCCACGGAAAGGTACATGCCATTTGCACACCTAAATCACAGTATTTTAGTGGTTTATATGCGGCAATGACCAGTTACATGCATGCTTTTGGCTGCCAGCATTCTGCAAGTATCTGCGTTGGACTGATTATGCATATTTTCATTACGGGTAGGTAGAGGGGCAGAGCTTGGGTAACATGCAAATTTACACATGTAAATGACACAATACTATAATTTATACATTTTCTTGAGAAGTCTTGGCATGAGCATTTACAAAAGCCATGGAGCTGGAGTAAGTGCTCCCAACTAGATTTAATGTGCATTTTCTAACATTTATACCCTGACTTTATACAGTGCACACATACTTAATGTTATAAAATAGGCACTAATGACACAGAAAAGTGCACATTAACTACACTGGATTTTATAAAATAACCCTCTACAAGTAGAAATTGGAAGGGGATGTGTCATAGGTGTGGTTATGGCATTGCCTGGATGGGTCAAACATCTACCCCTGTATTTCCCATTTTATAAAGAGAATGCATGTGTATGATCAAATTGTCCATGTCAGGGTTTCTGCTGCTCCCTGGGTATAGAGGGCCCTTTTTACTAATGTTTGCATTTGCCTTTTGAGCAAAAATAAATGCACAGTACTGTAAGTGCAAACTCTGCATTAAATGTACGGTATCTGTTCTGCAATTAGTACTACCTGTGCACCCTCATAACCTGCCATGGCAAGGAGTGCAGGCCCTAGGAGTCAAATGTTTATTTAAAAAAAAAGGTTGCAGCCATGATAACACCAGTCCTCCCTCTTTGATCTGCCACTCTATCATCAGGCTCCCCTTGATCCATCTCCCATCCTTCAGAATCCCTTTCACGTAATCCAAATCCCCCCCCACCCCCCGCGTTTAACAGCCCCTCCTCTTCCCTGACATTGATAACACAATGCAGCTAAGACTCCTTCAAGGTGCTTCTCTCCAACCCAAAGTCCAGCACCTCACAAAGCATCAGACCACCCCCTCCTAGTGAACCTTCCCTGAAACCGTGCCAACAAATAGAAGACCTCCCTCCAAGAAAGAATCCCACCCTCTCTCCCCACTCTTACCAGGGGTGCTCCTTGATGGTAAACCAAAAGGGGCAGGAGTGTTCCCTCTCAGCTCCTGCCCTGGCTGCCAAAAAGGTGGTAACTCTTAGCGGTAGTCTCGCAGTACTACCACCAGGGACTGATTCCGCGCATTAATATCATGAGACTGCCATGAGAGATTACTGCCACCATTTATAGCAGCAGATGGGGTGGAGGTGGGACTGCACCTGCCTCATTCAGCGTAGTGCTGGAAGCACCCATAAGTAAGACTGACAGCAGAGCTTCAGGGGGGGTTCACTTTGGGGGAATCAGGTTTGCCGGGCTTTGGGTTGCTGGGTGGGGGGGACCTTGAAGGGTCATTGGTCGCACTGGGAGAGGAGATGCTGAAAGTCTCCAACAGAAGTCATCCAGTAGGAGATTGGAGCTGCCACTGAATATCCCTGCTGACTGGCGCAATCCAGATTAGTCTTGGCACTTAATGGGTTTGCCTGATTTTCAGCTGGAACTTAACTGGATTACAATTTAGGATTCGTTTTGTGCAGCTCAAATAATCTGTTAAGATGAAAACCATGCGAACAGGATAAGTGCAGAGATGTTTCCAGATTGTGCCAACATGCCCTCTGCATGGATGGTCTGTGCTGATAGTCACACTGGGCAGAGGGTATCCACGATGACACCCAGATCCTTTGCCTGAGTGGTGATTCCTAATGTGGAACCTTGCATTGTGGAACTGTAGTTTGGATTGTTTTACTGTAAGTGCATAACTTTGTACATATGCCATTTAGACGCCCAGCCTCTCAATTTTTCAAGGTCCTCATGCACATTTTTCACAATCCTCTTGTGTTTTAACAACTTTGAATAATTTTGTGTCATCTACAGATTTGATCACCTCACTCAATCTCCAGGAACAAGCAGGAATGTAGTCTTCACATATGGGTATCGTCGATACCGACGGAGCCTGCGCGGGAACGCTCCCCAGTGTCCAATTAGTAAGCTTTTGGGAGCATCCCACAGCACCTGCATGCTGCCTTCCCGCCTTTCCCAACTGCCTCTCTCCAGTTCTTTGTTTTCCGCGAAGCTAGCAGGTCATTGTTCCTGTCACCGCAGAAAATTCTTCCTTATTACTTTCTTTTTTGTGGTCGCGTCTGCCTTTCCCGACGCTTTACCGGTACCGCCGTTTTTTCTTTATTTATTTCTGTTCTTTAAAAAAAAAAATACTTAGTACTTTTTCCCATTTTTTCCCAGGTGCACGCGCCATTTTGGGCCTTAGTCCCCTTATTTTTCCTACAATGGAGAAACCTGCTTCGGGTTTCAAAAAGTGCACCAAGTGTGGCGGTACCATCTCCGTCACCAACACCCATGAATGGTGTCTAAAATGTTTAGATCCTGACCACTCCATCATGGATTGTATGTCCTGTGCCATGATGTCTAAAAGAGGTCGGCAGAACCGAGCTGCTAAGCTCAGTACCCTGTTTCCCTCTGATGCAGCTTCGGTGGCATCGACGTCTTCCAGGGCTTCCTCTTCCTCCCGTGGATCTCAGGTAACGAAACATAAGTCCAGCCAGTCCTGAAAGGGTAGATCTCCTTCTAAGCATCGAGATACCTCTAGCGTTGCCCTTGAGGATTCTGCACCGGCAAAATTGCCCCGGCGGGAGGCTTCGGCTTCCAAAGCATTATCGGGACTCCAGGATGTTCTCGAGGCCTCGACCTTGGCAGAACTACTGATGCCATGCTCTGGGGTACCGGCGGTTTTCTCCAGTACCGACATTCAGGCATCGGCAGCGTCGATAGACCAGAGAGCCCTGGCTATTGAACGCAGTCTGGCGGCTCTCCTTGCGGCATCGACACCCGTGTCAGACAGTTCAACCGGTACCGGCACCAACTCTGGCACCGGCACCGGTATCGGTACCGGTACCGACAGCATCAGCATCGGCATTGGCGTCCGCATTGCCGGCACCCAGTCATGCGATGCCTTCCGGTACCGATACACCGGTACCGATTCCCCTTGGTACCGACTTTGGTCGGTACGGGTATCGGGCTCTTCAAGAGCATCTGGACAGAAGGTACTTCGAGTCCAAAGAGGAATCAGAGGATTCTGACAGTTCTGTCGATGCGGGGATACTTCTCCCAGAGGAGCCTTCCTCCCCTAAACACAGGATGTCTCCTCCAGAGGACATTTCCTTTCAGGATTTCATCAGGAAGGTGGCTCGAGGTCTGTCCATTACTGTGGCTCCTGAAACAGAGCCCAGAGCAAAGAAGTTGGAAATTTTACAATATCCTAAAACTCCTAAGGAGGCAGCTACCTTGCCCATCCATGAGATCTTGCATGATCTCATGTTAAGAATATGGGAGACACCTCTTACCACCTCTCCTCACTCTCGTAGACTGGATACTCTGTATCGAGTACCTCCTTGTCCTGGTTTCTATCGCTAGATTTAGGCATGCGCAGTGTTTTAGAGTTGAAAGATTACCAATGGAAGCTTCATTCCCCTGAAGAAACAACATTTGTGAAACGCTACGGCGCCAAGATTGAGCGTTGGGATAATCGTTGGAAAAATCATTCACAACAGTTTACAACATAGCTTTGACGACCAGAAATGAAAAGCATTGTCAGAGACACATTAAGTATTTCGGAAGAACCGCTTGCCATTCAGCTCAGCGGACCAGCAATCTCAACATAGGCAAACTTTATTATACAAAAAAAATAGGATGCCTTTAATAATCTGACATGATATGACAAATAATTTATTAAATCTAGCGATAGAAACGGGTCATTGATGTACTAACGGCATTTCACACTGCACCATATAAGTACCAAATTGTTGATTTAAAAGTTGTTTGTAAATAATTTAAAATCTGTTCCATGTAAAACCTGTTCTGGTTACACTTGTTATATGTAAACCGCCTTTGATCGCTGGAAGAGGCGGTATATAAGAAAGTTTTAAATAAATAAATAAAAAATATAAGTAGGTCCAGTGATTAGCCTCGAAAAGTCTGAGACCCGATCACTACAAAAAAAGTATACATCAACTGCATTTAGTTGAGTTTAGTAGAGAGGTACCATAGATATAACTAGCCATAATTGCACTAGGTTAGCAGTAGAGCTGATTAAATATTTGTATGTTAGTAGCAAAGGCCAGCCCCACTACTGGACAGAGCCCCCCAACCGGGATGTCTCGCCCACCCCGGGAAGCCCCTCGCACCCCTCAAAGCGCCTTAATCTGTTTAAGCCCCGCTGTCTCGGCGAGCGCTAGCTTTATACCCCACCACCGGCCCAAGGTGGCCTGTCCATCCTTGTGCTGCCCCCCCCCCCCAACAAAGCTGCAACCAACCAATTCCTCCAGTGCCTCCTGCCAGTCATTTAATAACAAAGAGAAAGGTGCTCACCATCGGTATGATATAAACCAGCACAGTTCACATCCACCCAAGGATGCTACACCTGCGGACCGCCCATCTGCTTAACCCATCACCCAACCTGCCGGTTGATCTTGATCAAACCTCGAGACCACCGACGCTGTAAATGGCAAGCCGGGCGAGGAATTATGTCCGACCACACAATCACCACCCCTGGCAACAAGTCCCGCAACAAAACTACATCTCGCTGGACAGCACGAATAAGCTGCCTATAGGACCAGCTGGAAAGATCGTTGACACCCAAGTGAAGCACCAGTCCCACAAGTCACTGCCATTGTCTGGCCTGCTGCTGCACCAATGGTAGAAGCTGCCACCAACGCATACCATGCTCGCCCATCCATATCAGCCATATGTTACAGGCAGCCAGGCACAAGTGCACTCCGAGGGGATGAGAGATAGCCCTGTGCTCCTCCCAGTACACGAAAGAATGACCAATGAACCACCACTCACCGCCAGGGACGCCACCTGCGACCACACTCCACGGCAGGCCACTCACTGGAGATCCTGTAAAATGAAGAACAACATTAATGACCCCCCCATCCTCCCCCCATCCTCCCCGCATACCCCCACCCCCAAAACTCCACAGCCCAGGCAGCCCCTTTCACCCAGCCATATCCAGCCCAGGCAGCACCCTTTGCCTGATAAGGTCACAACTTTCCCGGGCGAACATAACCAGCATAAGCCCCTGAACGCCACCTGCCAATTCGTAGAATTACCTCACCCTCCAGCCCGGCCTCCACAGCACTAGTAGCCGCTCCAATCCTGAACGAATGTGAAGCAAACTGTGATTCATCAATGCCAAGCTGCCTCAATGCCAACCGCAGCACCGCAGTGAACTGAAACTGCGTCACCGGCTTGCCATCCTTGTGCACAAATAAGAAGCCAGGCCCATGCGGTCTCTTGTGCAAATACAAAAACAAATTCTGCACCGGGGATTGCTGTCAGCACCACCCATCTCCCTTTCCCCAACTGGTCAATTTTGGACTGAGTAAGGAAGATGCGCAGCTGAGTAGCAGACAAAGCCACATGCTTCACGTCCAATCCCCCGAATGCCCCCCATTTTTTGGACCGCGGCACCAATTCACAAATCCAAAATGCTCCAAAAAAGGCAATGACAAACAGAGCCCTAAACAGCGCTGACTCAAAGTCCGAAACTGTCACCACAGGCAACACCTCCCAGATCCGCAACAGCAATTCGTGCAACACTGGCTGATGCCAATCTTGTCCCTTGGGATGCTCTTTTGCCCATCCAGCCAACAGACACTGCACTAAAAAGGAAGCTCTAGGATTACCCCAACCAGCAGCCTTACAGAAAAAGGAAAAGCCGGCCAGCGCCAACAGGACTGCTGACTTGGATGAACCCTCACCTTTTGCCCATACCACGAACAAACTCATCAACCCATCAGCAGCTCTTCCCCCCTCCAACCCTGCCCCCTCAAAAACTCACACACTTTGGAGTAGCCTCTCAAATATGAGAACCAGGTCCCCAGCGCCACTGAGGAACGCAGCAACGCCATCACTCCAGGGTCCCAATCTGCCAAAGATGCTCCGGAACTGCTGATGCTGCCACGTCTGCCCCTGGAGCCAGCAGATGAAACTGCGACCACTGAAAATGAGACAAAGCATCAGCAATTGAGTTCTGCATGCCCGGTACATTTATTTATTTATTTATTTATTTTATTTATTTAACATTTCTTATATACCGCCTTTCATGATATCAAGGCGGTTTACATTGAACAAACTGAAATTACATTGAACAGGGCATTATAACTTGGAGATAACTATTTTACAGGGAACATGGGCTATGGAGGGTTAAGTGGCTTGCCCAAGACCACAAGGAGCACCTGTGGGACTAGAAACCCCAGTCCTTCTGGCCCAAGGTTGCTGTGCTCTAGTGGGATGACGTGCCCTGGCCGTAACATTGAGACGCAAACAAGCTAGTACAAAAACCCTCATCAGCGCCGCTACCTGCGGGCACCGGGGCGAGTGCCTGTTAATTATTTCCACCACTGCCGCATTGTCACTCCAAAACACAAACCCTCCTGTTCCGCAACCACTCGGGCCATACCCAGAAGGCCGCAACAATGGGAAACAATTCAAAAAATGCAATATTATGCGTCAGCCCAGACTCCACCCAGTCGGCTGGCCACACCGCAGCACACCACAACCCTTGGCAATAGACACCGAAACCAGAACTACCCACCACATCCGAAAACAGCTGCAAATCTGCATTCGACACTTTGGGCAACTGCACAACTGCGCAGCCATTAAAATCCGATAAGAACGACGCCCACACCCGCAAGTCCTCACGCATACCCACCGACATACGGATCCGATGATGAGGCCGCTGAACCCCTGCCATTGTCAGCAACAGATGCCGGGCGAAGGGACGCTCCATGGGAATAACACGGCATGTGAAATTAAGATGACCCACTAAAGACTGCAATTCCAGGAGAGAAACCTTGGAAGAAGACCCCACCGCCGAAACCAGACTTTTCAACCGCTCCACCTTCTCAGCAGGCAACCGCACCACCATGTCCACCGAATCTATCTCTATCCCTAAAAAGGAGAGACAAGTCACCAGCCCAACCATCTTTCCTTCCGCTAATAGAATGCCAAAGTCACTGGCCATCTCCTGAAACGATGCCAACAAAGTAACACATGTCTCCCCATCACTTGTACCCATGAAGAGGAACGCATCCAAGTAGTGAACCATGGAACTCAAGCCTGTCTGCTGCCCCAAAACCCAGTGCAAAAAGGAACTGAATGCCTTGAAATAGGCACATGAAATCGCACAACCCATCGGCAAACACTTATCAAAGTAATATAAAGACTCAAACTGGAAACCCAACAACGGAAAGGCAGACAGGTGAGCTGGCAGTAGCCGAAAAGCAGATTCAATATCCACCTTAGCCAACAGCGTACCCACACCACACCGCCGCACCAACTCAACGGCGGCATCGAATAACGCATAACACACCGTGTACAATTCATGTGGGATGTGGTCATTCACAGACTGCCCCAGCGGAAAAGACAAATTATGTATTAGCCTGTAATGCCCCGGCTCCATCTTAGGGACCTCCCCCAGCGGGGAAACCATGAAAGGTGAAAATGGCGGATCAACAAAAGGACCGGCTATCCTGCCCAACTCCCTTTCAGTCGCAATTTTCCGATGCACCACCTCACCCAACGACTGAACCAAACTACTGTTATTGGCAAACACGTCATTTACCTCACCATGAAAGGGTATCAAAAAGCCATACGAAAATCCAGATAACAACACTTTCTAAGCCTTACCCTACCGACACCTACCAAAACGAACCAACCACGAGTGCAACGCCTCCACCTTGATAGACGATGGTGCCAAGGCCAAATTCCAAACCTCACTTACTCCCAACTGGCACCCCTGCCACTCCTTTCCTACTGCATTTTGCGGCGGGATGTCCCCCCCCCCCCAAAGTGAACAGGCATGTCGAAATTTACAGTCCGGAAAGGGACAGGAGGACTTGTTGAAACGCCAACAGAGGTCCCCCCAAGCTGACCCCCCCCCCTTTGACGGTGCAGAAAGCCCTGTTGGGGCATGAAAGGACCGAAGACCCGCTGCTGCTGCTTGCGATCCTGCCTTCGCCATACCTCCCGCCCCACCACCCACCCCTTTTTTGGCCGTCATTTGTCTCAGTCACAAATTAATATCCTTCGTTCCCCATGACAACTGCGTATTCTCCTCCATCATGTCACGGAACTCCTCATCGTAGTTGAGCCAAGCCCAACCCTCATGCACCTGGGACGCCGCCAATATAGCATCCGCATATGCCAGCAATGCCCCATACTGGCTCAGGTCATGATGCCCCCCATACACTGGCTAATCTTAAAAAGGCCCTCATCCTGTTCAATGTATTGCTGAAGACCTTCCCGACTCTCCCCGCCTTTTCGTCCTCCTTCCGCTTCTTCCGGCTCTCCCCCGACCGCTTCCGTCCCTCGAGAAGTCGAAATATATCAATATATCGACGCCTCCGGATCCACCGCCTCAACTTCCGCGGAACACCCTCCCACAACTCCGCACAACGAACCACCGATGAGGATGCGCAGTCACCCTTATCGACCACCACCACTGCCGATCCGACCGAAGAACTCCACGACGAGGAAGAGGAGAATGACAAAGATGACTCACGACGACAGCGAGGGCCATGTCTATGGTTAGTCTTGGCCTTGCAGCCCGTCCCAACCGTGACTCCCGTGGACGGAGCCAACCCACCTAACCCCGTAACCTCCCCCACACACTCACCATCCGCTGCAACGGCAGCTGCTGGCACACTTGTGCCCATCTCCTCCACACTCGGACCCGACTCCCCTGGCATCTGCAACCGTGACGCTGATCCAACGGCCTGATTAGGATCAGACATACCGGCCCTTGTACTCGCCTCCACCGGCACCTGCAGCGGGAGAGAAGTAGAAACACCAGCAGAAACAGCCCCGCAACTGCTCCCCCCTCTGCCCCCCCACTTCCCCAATCCACGCCGAAGCACCCAAACCCCCAGCCATCCACTCAGCGCCCCCCATCCCGGGCAACTGTCCCACACTGGGCCCCACCCCTGACCAGTCTCCCCAACTAAACCCCCAAGGCCCAATCCCACCTTGGTGCCCCCCCCAGACCAACCTCCCAGTACCCCCGAAGGAGACGGAGACATAAAATGCTCCCCAGGGCGCCAAGGACTACAACCACCCAGAAAAAACGAAGGGAAAGGAACCCCACCTGCATTGACTCCCACAGAATAACACCCAAACTCCCTGGAATGCCACCCAAAACCCCCTGCCCCACCAGCTCAGCTCCTGCCATCCTTACTCCTGACACCAGTATTAACACTGCCATCCCTACTCCTGGCACCAGTATTAACACTGTCCCTCAACTGACCATCAGATACCCGCTCCACCAGCGGAGGCTCCCCCCAACAGCCCCTAGCCAACCCCCTCGCCCTTATCCCCCCCACCCAAAACCAAGCACACCCTCCCCCCACCTCCCCATCGGGGTCCTTCTCTCACCGCCCCCCCGAGCCCCCGGCGCCACAGACCGTACGGTACCAGGCGACACTCCACCCTGCCCCCGTGCTGCCTTCCCCCTTGACCGGGCACTTAAACCCCCCCCCGCTGCCCCCTCCCACCTGGTCCATTTTGCAACCGCCCCATTCTGAGCGCAGCCCTACCACAACTCTACCTCACTTCCCCTTTCTTGTAGCTCTTTTCTTTTCTTTTTTTTTTTTTGAAACTATGTTTATTGAAAACACAACAACGTATCATAACAACCATACATACAGAATACAAGCCACATCTTCCCGGGCGGGGCTGTTTCTCGTCCTCCACTCCAGGATCATGAACAGGTACAGGTCGCAATATAGTCAAGATGAATACTGCGTTATTCCCCCTAGTATCCACCCCCCTCTTCCCCTCCTCCCCTCCCCACCCTGCCCCCAGCCTCCCTCAGCCCCTCTTCTCCCCCCTCCCTTCTCCTAGGGAACTCTCCCAATAGTGTATCCAGCTCCGCCTTACCGTAAACAACACCCGGCGCCCCAGCCCACCCTCAGACCAAATCCTCAAAACCCCACTTTAGGTCACCTGCAATATTTCATTTTGGGTGCCTGGTCTAAGGGTTTGAATATATGGCTCCCAGGTCAGCAGAAAAGAAGCCCAACCCTGTATTGTTCCCCTGGCTCCTCTCCTCTCCAGAAGCATCAACTGATGAAAATAGTTGCGCCATTCCCAGAAAGTAGGAGGCACAGGCTCTCTGGATCTACGGAGCAGGGGGGCCTTATCCACCAGACATGCTTTCCTGAGTAGCAGTCTCTGCCATCTTCCCTTCAGGCGGAGTGGCCCAAGTTGATCAAATACCATAAACGTTCCCGTCCAGTTAATTGGTTACCGAAGTACCCATAGTAACATAGTAACATAGTAACATAGTAGTTGACGGCAGATAAAGACCAGCATGGTCCATCCAGTCTGCCCAGCAAGATGGCAAGAGCAGGTGCACCTGTTGCTCCGCGCAGGCCACTCCTCCCCATATCCTTGTTCAGGGGTAAACCTACCACTCCATGTAGGACACCCCTATTTGTTGAGACGTTATATGGTTCAGAAGTTAGATGGTACTGTTTATTTTGTTTTTATCCTATTGCTGTAAAGGGATCCTCTGTGTTTGTCCCATGCCTTTTTGAATTCCGTCACTGTGTTCACCCCTACCACTTCCATTTGGAGGGCATTCCAAGCATCAACCACCCTTTCAGTGAAAAAATATTTCCTGATATTGCCTTTCAATTTACCCCCTTGCAGCTTCATGTTATGCCCTCTAGTTTTACAGGTTCCCCGTCTTTGGAAGAGGTTTGTTTGTTCATCATTTCTCTTTAAGTATTTAAAGGTCTGAATCATATCTCCCCTGTCCCTCCTTTCCTCCAAAGTGTACATATTTAGGTCTTCAAGTCTCTTCTCATAAGGCTTCTGATGCAGGCTCCAAATCATTTTGGTCGCCTTCCTCTGAACAGTCTCCAGTCTTTTTACATCCTTTGCAAGATATGGTCTCCAAAACTGAACACAGTATTCCAAATGAGGCCTCACCAGTGACCTATACAGTGGCATAAGTACCTCTTCTTTTCTGCTGGTAATCCCTCTTTGTATGCAACCCAACATCCTCCTGGCTTTTGCCACCGCCTTGTCGCACTGTTTTTCCACCTTGAGATCATCAGAGATAATCACACCAAGGTCTTTCTCCTGAACCGTGCATACCAACCTTTCGCCCCCTATCGTGTACATTTCTCTTGGATTTCTTCTACCCAAGTGCATGACACTACACTTTTTTGCATTAAATCGTAGTTGCCAAGCATTAGACCAGTCTTCCAGCTTTTGTAGATCTTTCTTCATGTTAACCACTCCCTCGGGGGAGTCCACTCTGTTGCAAATTTTCGTGTCGTCTGCAAAAAGACAGACTTTTCCATTCAGTCCTTCAGCAATATCACTCACAAATACATTGAACAGTGCCGGGCCCAGGACCGAACCCTGGGGCACCCCGCTAATCACCTTCCTCTCATCCGAGTGAGCTCCATGTACAATCACCTTCTGCCGTTTGTCAGTCAACCAATTTCTAATCCAGTTTACTATCTTGGGACCCATCCCCCAGCTACTGAGTTTGTTGACAAGCCTCCGATGAGGAACAGTATCAAAGGCTTTGCTGAAATCCAGGTACATGACATCCATCGCATGCCCCTGATCTAGTTCCCTGGTCACCCAGTCAAAGAACTCAATCAGATTTGTTTGGCAAGATCGTCCTTCGGTAAAACCATGTTGCCTCGGGTCTTGCAACCTGTTGGTTTTGAGAAAGTTCACTATTCGCTCTTTCAGGAGCGCCTCCATTACTTTTCCCGCCACTGAGGTAAGGCTCACGGGCCTGTAGTTTGACACTTCTTCCCTGTCACCACTTTTGTGTAGAGGTACGACATCAGCCATTCTCCAGTCTTGAGGAACCTCTCCTGTTTCCAAGGATCTGTTAAAGACATCCTTTAACGGTCCTGCTAGAACCTCTCTGAGCTCTTTCAGTATCCTGGGATGTATCCCATCCGGTCCCATGGCTTTGTCCACTTTCAGTTTAGCAAGTTGTTCTACCCGGCTCATATAGGTACCAATCCGTTTCCAGTACTGACGGATTAGATTGCATTTCCACCACATATGCCCTAAATCTGCCAAGGGACATGAACACTTTGGGCAACCGCCATCAGAGGTGAGGTGAGGTGACTCCGCAAGGCACGCCTCGGAGAAAAGTGGGCCCTAGTTATACACTTAAACTGTATCTCTCTCCATCTAGCCCCTTCAACCAGCCCCTTGATTCTACCCAAGGTTCTATTAAGGGATCCTGGCTCTACCTCTAAACTCAATTCCCCGCCCACAGTGCCTCCTCCACCGAATAATCTGGCACAGGGGAATACACATCTAGACGTTTCTTCAGTTCTGCAATTGAAGGTGGCATGTCCACTCCCAATGCAAAAAATTCTAAAATTCATACCGACCACTCCACCAAAAGCCCTTTCCGCGGCAGGGAAGCCACATAGTGGGACAGCTGCACATAGGCAAATAAATGACGTTTGCTCAGCTCGTATTCTCCACAGAGAGCCTCAAACGTTTACAGTTTCCTTGCTGATCCACCACATGTCCAAGATTCCGTATTCCCAAATGTTCCCATTCCCTTAACACCGACGATTCTGACCCTGGAGTAAACTGCACATTGCTTTGCAGCGGCAACCAGCTCGAGACCCCGGGAAGCTCCCCCCAACATTTATTCAGATATTGCCAAGTATACCTCCCCGGCGACACCAACACGCTACTAGTCACCCTTCTCGGTAAACACGAACCCTCGAGATGCAGGGGTGTGATTGGGACCTATGTGTGCTGTTTAAATGAATATGCACCAATACTGGGTACCAATGCACATAACGTATGTACATACTTCCATGCAGATCCCTGTGCCTATATTCAGTCGTGCTCAGAAAATGTCTAAGCACCGCTGAATATAGGCATACAGTAATTTGAAACATCTAGTTTGTTGTTGTTGTTGTTGTTCTTAAGTGCTGTCGACTCGTGGCAACCCTCTGGATAGTTGTCCTAAACTGTGTTTGGTCTTCAGTCAGGCAGCTCATTGTTGATAGAGTGGCACCCAAAACTGCAGTTATTGTATCAGTCCATCTGATTGCTGGCCTTCCTCTCTTGTGATGACCTTACCTTACCAAGCATGATTTCTTTCTCTAACAATCTCTTTCTTTGCATGATGTGTCCAAATTATGAAAGTCAAAGTCTTGTCATCTGAGCTTCTAAATAAAGCTTAGGTTTGATCTCCTCTAGTACTGACTGGTTTGTTCTTTAGTCGGTCCAGTGTATACACAGTATTCGTTGCTAGTACCATAATTCAAAGGTATCAATTTTTTTTCTGTCTTTCTTTTTCACTGTCCAACTTTTGCATCCATATGATGTTATTGAAAATACCATGACTTGAACAAGTCAAATCTTTGCATGGAGAGAGACATCTCTGCCCTTGAGAATCTTGTCTAGGTCCTTCATAGACATTTTGCCAAGAGCAATGCGTCATCGGATTCTTTGACTGCTTGTTATTTCTTTATTGTTAGTTGATCTAAGTAGGTTAAAGTTGTCAACTATTACAATTTCTTCCCCATCAATGATGAATTTCTTGATTTTGCCAGTTGTCGGGATCTTTGTCTTCTTTACGTTAAGGTGCGGGCCCATTTCAAGACTATGTTCCTTGATTTTGAGAAGCAAATGTTTCAGATCGTCTTCACTTTCAGCCAGTAATGTGGTATCATCAACATGGTGAAGGTTGTTGATGAGTCTTCCACCAATCTTTCCACCTTGGTTGTCTTCATACAGTCCTTCTTCTGTGATGATTTGTTCTGCATATAAATTAAACATACAGTAATTTGAAACATCTAGATTACACATTTCAAATTATTGCCTAGAACCAGTGGTTCCAAAACCTGTCTGGATATCCACTATCAATATTCATGAGAGAGAGATTTTCCTACACTGCATCCTTGGTATGCATATCTGTCTTATGCATTTTCATTGTAGCTATCCTGAAAACACAACTGGCTGGGGAACCCAAGGGTAGGTTTGTAAACCACTGTCCTAGACATATAGGGCTCAATATTAGTAGCAATGGCCAGCACACTTAAAGCATCTGCCTGTCACTGCTTTAAATTAAGACCACGTATTCAATGCCAGGTTAATATCTGTTCACCGACATGGAATATCTGGTGTGCCTGGTTAAATAAACTGGCTAAAGTTAGGCCAGCCATTTAAGTGCCTATTTTTAGCTAGTTTAAGCTAACCAGCCAGAAGCTGAATATGGCTGCTGGCTGGTTAACTTCAGCACCACCCCCGTATCACTTAGACGCTGTATGGTTAGCACTAGGCATGTTGTGGGGTTAGGAGGGTATATTCATTTGTCCAAAATGGCTATGTACTGCTGAATATCATACTCACTACGATTAAAGTAGCTAACAGGTCTGTTAACTATAATAATTATTTTGAATATCCCCCCCCCAATAGATATAAATGCATATTGTTTTATTTATTTATTAAAGGAGGCAATCATCCTTCCTTCCTTATGCTTTTATTGAACAAATTAAGGTTAAGCTTTTGTTATGTTTTAGCACTGTTTTTATTTACAAAACTGTTATCCCTGTTTCCATGATCATATAAATTTTGCCATAGTCATTGAAGGTGTTCCAGTTTACAGTAGAACATTTTAACAAAGCCAAAGCCCCTCCTCCCTTGCTGACCTCTTTGTAGGAGTTAGGACACTCCACCTCCACCCGCCCACCCCCTTTTGCTGTTATGGATATGAGATTGCTTGGGTTGCAGCTACCCATTGTGAGCTCATGTTCTCTGGTAACAGTGAGATAAATATTTGGGAAGAGAGCTTACCTGATCAATAGGTAGTGGTATAGGAATTGTGGTTTTGGTGGGCTGAGAGAGATGAAGGTAGTCTGTTGGTGTGAGGTGATGTCATGACCTCTCCAGTGTCCCCATCCTCTCTGCCTATGAAGGTGAAGTTTATAATTCTGACTTTCAGGCATGTTGGGGTAATAAGGAATGATATGTTATGGTTGTGAAGTTTAGGAGTTGTTCAGCCGCTCCTTGCAGGAACTGTCTAAAATGGCCTATTATAGCTGAGCAGAGCAGAGCGCCATTTCAAGTTGCTCATCATGTACAGAACTGGAAGCCAGGCTGAAACAATACTATTAAGTTATGCACACCCCGGAAGATGTGTGGATCACAAAATGTTAGCTACAGTAGGTTCTGTGATTGAGGACACATGAGGCCTTTATAAACTCAAGATGAATGTTCATAAATTTAATTTGAATGATACACTATGGAAGACTTTTACTACCTATGAGTATCAGTCCTTAGCTCTTCATAAAAAAAAATTAACAAACAATAAGGACAAATTCTGAGGTATTTTTCTTCCTTTTGATGCACTTTATTAAAGAAAAAAATGTGAATGCAATTGTTCATATAATGAAATGTTTAACAAAGGGCATGCTGTTTTAGCATGCGCTTGAGCCACAAAACTAGTGTGGAGGCCCATACTAACTTTTAAGAGCATTTGCCTATGTCCCCCTGCTGTTTGCACATTGGTAATGTACCATACCCTGCTAACTGGAAGGCAAGTGCACTTACCTCTACCTCTTGAGGTGGTGGTAAGTGCACCCACGCTGATGGCAACATTCATAGCATGCACCCATGATGCCTGCACTAGCTGCGACGCACCATCAATGCTTATGTTACTTTCCTCACCCACCTTGTCCCTGCCCAATAGCATACTAACCAATTAGTGTGGGATTTTCACTATGGAGTCCCACGCTAGCAGTGCGGCATGCTCAGCGCATGGCAAACTCTGCAGTAATGGTTAGCATGGTTCTAATATAACCACTTTTTTATTGATAGCTGCTATAACTGAATCCAGTGGAGCTCATGTTTTACAAGCACCACCGCCATTTATAAAGGGGGATTCTTGTAAGGTTTAACAAAAAGTGCAAGGGCTAATCTGTAAGATGCAGCTTAATGATTCTACAAGTTGTGGAGAATTGATAGGGGGCCATCGTGGTACAATTACATTTCTAGGCCCAGATTATTACTAACTGGTCTGATAGCCAAATGGAGCAGCAAATCCTAGGCTTGGGGAGAAAGTAGTCCTAAAGTTAGTACCTCTGGTTGATAATCATTCATTTTATAAAGGAATTTTTGGAACTCAAGCAAATTATGGGAGAAAGGTGGTACAAGTGATTGTAGATTATTGATATTGATTTGCATTGTACAAGATGTATCTTTTTGTCTGTTTTATATTTGTGCTCTTTACTCTGTAATAAAAAATTAGCTTTTTTTTGCCATAATAATGTGTACTTTTAGTTAATTTGAGGTGGGGGACAAAACAAGGAGCTGTGAATGCCAATGTTAAAGTGATTCGGGGAGCACATTTAGGTAAATTGTGTGCTGAAAAGCAGTTGATATTTAAATCAGTATGTTTAGAGATCTGAATTTCCATTCTATACAATTGAAAGTAATTAAAATTCCTGCTGCATTTGCAAAAACAATTTAGCTCTTGTATGCAAACAAAAGTGAAATGTGACATTCTTGTCCCCTTTTATTATCAAATTTTCGGTTTACAACAACCAAATCATTGTTGCATTCATTATGTTGCTAAATAAATTTTTAAATACTTCTAGTCCTCAAATCTTATTTCAGAGTCTGTAAAATGTTTTGTTCTACTTTCCATGTGTTTAATACTAGTAAATATATTTGTTTTTGTTTGATTTTAATCTCTTGTTTACATTCATTTTCCTAAAGATATGAGAAAATTAAAAATGTTGTCCAGGCAATCAAGATATAAAAGCAAATGCCCAAAACATAAATGGTCTCAGGAGTATACTAAAGTAATCTAACAATCACAGTTGAGTTCCCTTGGCAACAGTTTCCCCCCACTGTTCCAATTCTGACTTACCATTCCTTAGGGCAGGGGTTCTCAACCAGTCCTCAGGAAACATGTAGCCAGACAGGTTTTCAGGGTAACCTGACTGTCTAGGTTATCCTGCACACAGGGTTTACTGCATGCTAAGCATGCCACACTGTTAATATGGGGTATCGTGATAAAAATCCCCCACTAACCAGTTGGTGAGCAATGGGGTGGGGACTGAGTGAGTTAGGAGACGAATTTGGGCACTGATGACACAACATGGTTAGAGTGGGCATTACTGGTATGTGCTAATCATGAATGTTGCAGTTAGTGTGGATGAACTTCTCACAGTAAATGCACCTGTGTGCTTTTTAACATGGTGTGACATGGCTCCAACATGCTAATGACAAAATGACACATGGACCCGCCCCCAAAGGTTAACATGGGCCTTTCACACTAATTTTTGGGGTGAAATACTCACTATCAACACACATTTTAGTAAACATATCCCTTAATGCAGTGGAACTCATTCCCAGTCCTCTAGGGCCACCAATAAATCAGGTTTTCAGGATATCCCTATGCATGAAAGAGATTTACATGCATGCCACTGCCTTTATATGCAAATCTTTTCATGCACATGCTGCTAAATCCAATAAGACCTTTTAAATAGGCTCTTTATTACTAAAAGAAAATCAGAATCTTTCAAAATGTGTCACCCTCTCAGTGGCCAGCCCAACGCCTAGGGCGCTGAGAGTTGGTCTGCCTTTGTATTCCTGACTCAGAGAGTGTGACCCCGCATTGGTCCTGCAAGGCCCTCTGGGAATGGTAGTCCCTTTTACCCTTTGAGAACATAAGAGTTGTAGTCGAGTGTTTCAGGCAATGACAAGAATTTATTTTTCCCCTTCCCAATGGATTTTTGTGCAGGTAAATAACTTAGGACAAACTGCCATACAATTGGCTTGAGGGATATATACAGGAACTCAGGTAAATTAGCCTTATCAGCTTCAGGCTCACAGCGTGCAGTGCTCAGTACAAACAAACAATAACAGCTTCCTTCAGCAAAAGAAAATGTTCCCCATTCTTTCTGTTGCTTCACCAGCTTTCTCAAACCAGTGTTCAGCACAGAGACTCAACGTGGTCGGCAAAACATAACGTGCAGTCCATCTGGTTATCCACTATTTCACTGCTATCAGAGTCAATCTGCATTTCTTCAGCGTCAGCAATAGCAGGGTGTGTCAGTGAGCTGCTATCCTGAACTTTAAAACAGACTTCTTCACTATCCTCACATGGCTTCTCTCGGTAGCACTCTAAAGGGTAGGACTGTGAATTACCATATATACTGAAGTTTCTTTTTAGAGAGTCTGCTACATTCTGGCAACTGCAGGGAAATACTTTATAACTAGGTTCAAACCTATGTAAGTTGTGAAGCCTACCTTTTGGCTTTGGAGGGAAAGGAATTCTCAGCTCTGCAAGGTCAGACTGATTCCCAAACACAGCTTGTGTTTGTCTCTCAGCCTCATAGCTTCAGCCTTAGAGGTACCAGTATTGTCATGCCAGCAGGTTTCTCTCTCTGGAGCATGTGAGTTTTCCCAAGCCTGCCTTCCAGGAAATATCTTATCCTTCTTGCCTTTACCAGACGTCACTTGTCCTGTGCTGCTTCTTTCTAGCATTAGGACTATGGCTCCCTTGGTTCTCACATCTTGACGTCTTCCTTCTTTCTGCTCCCCTTTAGTCCAAGCTAAGAACCACTTTTTATCATCCTGTTTCTCCGGGCTAAACTGTACCCCTCCCTTAAACAGGTGTATCTCATTATCTCCTGAACTAGGGACTACGTCACAGTGTGGGAGTGTCTTTCCAGCTCGTGACTCTCTTTGTTTACATTCTCTCTGAAAACACTGAGCCATGTGCGCAGACTGCCTGTCAGTTTCTGCAACGGAATCCTTTTCTCTCACCAACTCCATAGGCTCAGAAGGGTCTTCTTCATGACAAATGGTAAAGTAAAAAAGGAAATGTCTATGGCGTTTTATATATATATAAATAAATAAATACATACACACACACACACAGGGTGGCCCAAAAAAAGTGAGAACATCTCGTAGCATATAAGTTATTTAAAAATTCAAAAAGACAGATGTAAACGATTGACAAATTAAAAAAAAAAAGATGGTGACTGGAAATTGTCAAAATAAAGACGTTATATAGCTAAAAAAGGTAAGTAAACTATTTAAGCTTTTAATTCACGAGATGTTCTCACTTTTTTTGGGCCACCCTGTATATATATATTTACTCTATACAAGAATATTCTCATGGTTACCAGGTCACATTCATTAAAAAAAATAAAAAGAAGGTGATGTATTTTCTAAAATTTGCTGAATGGTCCCTTAGCCAGCTATGTTGTAGCTTATGAAGCTTAACTGCATATTGAGTTACAATTTGAGGTCCATTGAGCCAAAGGTTAGGCAGCTAGGTGCTTTGAAAACCTACTTCTATGATTTACATTCAGATAGAAGGAAATTTAGGGTCTGATCCAGTATGATGTTTTTTGCCCATCTTGTGACTTAATGGGAAAAGGAAGCTTAAGGGCCAGTATTAGAAAGCAGTGAGATATTCTGCAGCCCTTTCTGGAGAGTGTGACTGAATATTTCCTCTGGCCACCTCAGTCCTGTCTACCATGGGTGAAGCTCTGGTGGAGTTCCAAGTTATTTGGTTAGTGGTGATATTCGGACCATTAACCAGATAACTAGTCACATAAAGATAGGGCAGAAAAAAGGCTATCATAATGTTATACGGTTAAATGTCCAGATAGAGGCTTGATGCACCACTGTCCAGATAATATTGGCAGTCAGCACTAAATTTAGATGTTCTGCACCATCCACTACTCAGATACCAACACTGAACATCCAGATTCTAATTAACTGTGGTGGCTGACATTTAAAAACAAAAAAGACTGACCACCACAATTAAATGTTGACCCCTTAATTAATTAGACCCACGACTTGCTCAAATATGCTCTAGAATGGGGAATCAACCAAGGCCTCTCCAATCTCTCATTTCTATAGGGATCCTACATCTGAAAAAGGGATCTTATAGATTTACATCTCATGGAGGCGTGGTCTAGTGGTTAGAGCAGTGTCCTGGTGCTCACTGGAATTTGATCCCCATTGGTATTGCTTGTGGCCTTGAGCAAATCATTTTACCCTGCATTGCTTTGGAAGAAAGGCCTTGTGACCTATTTCTGGTCATACCTTGCCAAGAAAATCTAGCCATTTCTGGGTTGCCAGGAATCAGTATTGACTGAATAACACACGCACACTGTCAGTTGCCACTGTGCACATAGACAGGGCACACAATTTCATTTAGTCTTGATATATTTAAGAAGTTCTACTCCTAGCTAACTCAGTCTATTCACTGGGATACACATGTGCATATCTGCAGTCTACACATATGTGTTTCTGAAAAAAAGCCACTCTCTTCAGAATCCTCATGTGTTCTCCAGCATATCTTCCAAATTTTGCATTGTAGAACCTCAAATATGAAAGTCATTATGGGACACATGCACACAAGTCTGTTTTATTGCATAACAAGCCTTCTTTCCTCTCAGGAAACAGACTAAAATAAAGGTAGACTAAAGGGTATGTTTACAAAGCAGTGGTAGTGGCCTCCATATCGGAGCCGTGGCCCCTTTGAATTCAATGGGGTCTTGGTTCCAATATCGCACCGAGGCCACTACTGCTGCTTTGTAAACATACCCCTAAGACTCAGATCCAAAATAACCAAACAGCATTGTTTAAAATGCTTTCATTTAATGGCATCACTGCACAGGTTATTTGGTACCTCTCTGCCAAAGGATATAAATCACAATTTGGCAAAGACAAAAAAATTAAAAGCAATATTTCTTGCTTGATAGAAAAAGTGTCTTGACTCATTTTCCAAAAACAAGCTTCTAAGAAACAGTCTTGTTTTCAAGACTATGAGAACCCCTGGGGTCCTGTTGCTCTGGTATGTCTCTCAGCAAAAGTACATTTCCAATGATATTTTTCAGTTTTGACTTGGGAAATAAGGTTAAAATATCATTGTTCTCATCTGACCACCATTTAGGATAATAGTGTCTTCTGAACCTGTGTTTCTATGGACTAATAAAAAGGTTGGCAATAAGTCTGGTTTGGGAAAATGTTCCCCAAAAGAGATAGTTTGAAAGCTGTTCAATAAAAACATGCAGAGAAGATGATAGAGAAAGACTCTTCAGGGAGTATGTCAGCTCTTCAAAACAAACATAAGGATTGCAATTTGGAACCAACTACCTGTAGATGTGGGTACTGAAAGGTCAGAATATACAAATTACCAAATTCCTACAAGTAACTGGAATCATGGGATGTGGGTTCTGTACTGTAATGATGGAATCAGACAGCAATAAACCTCCCACTTAAAACTAACTGTCTATAATAAGAATCTTATTATAGTTCCATCAAAGTGATGAGAAATCACTATAGGAATACACTATGTCCCCAAAATGAGTTTTTTGTACTTAAATACCTCCATGCAGAAACCTTCCAGTGAAATCTGTACAGAGGCCAAATATGTAGAAGAAAGCATAGCAGCCTAAAAGCAAGATCTTGAAAGTGAATGTTTTTTTTTTTAATTTAGATTTTCTATGCTAACGGAGCACTTAATTGGATGTAGTAGATGTGGTGTTGGCCTTAGCTCTCCACTTTTATATTTATGATATTTATCTAATTTTGTTGCTTTTGATTTGATATATTGTACATTCATTTTTAATGTATACAATGTCTTAGGTGATTTTATTTATTTATATATTTGCAAACTGGGAAAGCATAACATAGGCATCTGCTTTTCATCCTCAACCAATAACTACTCTGTCAATACTCCAATAATGTTTTCTCTGGCAGAAGTTATGGTCGCAGCTTTATTTCAACTTACAGCAAAAGAACTTCATTAAAAATATAGAAACTATAACTCCTCCCAAATCAGTTCATATGCAGTATATGACACTTTAGTTGCTTGTCATTCTTAGCCCTCATACTCTTTTCCATAGCCACACTCAGCCACCAGACTAATCGATGTTGAACTAGCCATGATGATATCCACTGAACCTTGTGGTAATCTCCCCCACTCCATCACACAGCCTGTGGTGTCACCAAGCTGTGCTCCCTAAAGCTCACAGAGGTATCACATACCAGCTTACATACCCTTACCAACCCCTCCCCATGCCCAATTACCTTCAGCTCTGACTGATGTTAGGATTATCAACCCCCCTCAAACCCTGCCAGCTGTGACCTGGGTCAAACCCCCCCCCCTCCCATCCCACTACCTCACTCCTCAACTAAACAACGACCCTGGATTCCTGTACTGCTAAACACTCCTCCCTCCTCCCTGACTTCTCCAATCCTCACTTACCTTAAACCCCCTCTTTCCCCTATGACCTACTTCACCTCAAAACCTTCCTCCACTTACTCTAACTTCTTTTTCTCCTCTCCTCTCCTCTCAGCGTTCCAATTGCAGGCATGGTCATGTTACGGTGCCCCCTGCCAACACAACACATGGGGGGGGGACTATATATATTAAATTCATATATACTATTATTATTTATATAGTGCTATGAAGCACACGCAGCACTGTACAAACATATAAAGAAGACAGTCCCTGCTCGTAGAGATTACAATCTAATCAAGAGAGACAGAACAATACAAGAGAAACAAGGGGGGTTCAAATAGAGAAGAAGACACAAGTAGAACAAGGGATTAGGATCCAAATGTGACCTCAAAGAGGTGAGCTTTTAGCATGGATTTGAAGAGGGGGAGAGAAGAAACTTGACGTAAAGATAGAGGAAGTTTGTTCCATGCATAAGGAACAGCAAGGTGAATAGATTGAAGTCTAGAGTTTGCAGAAGAAGAAAAGGGCATAGACAGAAGAAAGCCAGAGGAAGAGAGGAGTTCACTAAGACGGATGTAGGGAGAGAGAATAAAGGAAAGGTAATGAGGGGCAGTAGAATGAATGCATTTATATGTTAGAAGAAGTCTGAATTGAATACAGAAATGGAAGGGAAGCCAGTGAAGTGATTTAGAAGAGGGGTTATATGAGTGTTTCGGGGCTGGTGGAAGATTAGCGGTACAGCAGAGTTCTGGATAGATTGAAGAGGAGAAAGATGACACTGAGGGAGACCAGCAAAGAGAAGGTTGCAATAGTCAAGACGGGAGGTGACCAGAGTGGATAATAACCTTATTAGTGTTTTCAGAGAGGAAGGGATACATTTTGCTAATGCTGTAGAGAAATAAATAACAGGTTTTAGCTATATGTTGAATATGTGTGGAGAAGGAAAGGGAGGAATCAAAGAAGACCCGAAGGTTGCAGGCCGAGGAAACAGGAAGAAGAAGAGTGCTGTCAACAGCAATAGAGAAAGTAGGAAGGAGGAGGAGGGTCCAAGGGAAAAATAAGAAGTTCAGTTTTAGCCATATTCAGTTTTAGGCGACGGTGAGACATCCAGGCAGCGATGTCAGATAAGTAAGTAGAGATACGAGTTTTGAGTGAAGGAGAGATGTCAGATGTAGATAGATTTGAGAGTCATCAGCATAAAAATGATACTGAAGCCATAGGATGAAATGAGGGCACCAAGTGACTGAGTATAGAAAGAGAAAAGGAGAGGGCCCAGAACAGACCCTTGAGGTACACCAACTGAGAGAGAGATGGCAGTAGAGGAGGAGGAACCTCTAGAATAAACACTGAAGAGCAATTGTAGAGATAATAAGAGAACCAAGACAGTGCAGGATCTTTAAAATCTAGAGAAGATAAAGGTCAAGGAAGAGGAGGTAGTCAGCAGTATCAAAAGCAGCTGAAAGATCAAAAAGACCTCCTAAGTGCATTGATCTCCTTGAATGGTAGATTCAGTGAGTGCCACCCCTGCATGCCCCAGTGCTAATCGGCTACCATCGTGACATTCCGGGTGTGGCATCCATTGATTACTGGGCAATGGTGATAATGAGCCACTGCCTGGTTATTGCAAAGCGGCAAAAGTTAGGCATCTGAAAGGGTGCCTAATATTTCCCACAGAAGCTAACCGAGCAATGAAGGGATATTGTTTATTTATTTAACGATTCTTTTATATCACCTTTCAGAGTTATCAAAGCGGTTTACAATTAGCTCAACATTTTACATGAGACAGAATGGCTAATATATTATTATAATAAATTGAACAAGTTAATATAACAGATGGTACAGATTATGATACGTTGTTAAGATGTGAGCAACTATATTACATTGAACTGTATCTTGGAACTATGTTACATTGTTACAGACTCTTAAAATTTCAAGGTGGCTGGTTCACTCTGAGAAAAGGAGATTAGGGCGAGCTATAGGATGGGGAACTGTAACTTGTTGGTGCTCATCGTATAAGAGCCTTTCAGCATGCAGTGCCAAGCTCACTAGGTAGGTGGACCAAAATGCTCTAAGAAAAGCAGTGTCTTCAATTTGTTTCTAAAATCCAAAGTGTATTTTATTGCATGCAGCTCAGCTGGCAGCGAGTTCCATAAAGCTGAACCGTACATTTAGAATGCCCTATGGCAGGTTGCTTGCAGGCTCTTAGTCCTTTGTGAGGGAATTTTGAGGAGGTTTTGATGTGAATGCCTTCTTGATCTGGATTCTGGCGTTTTCCCTATTAGTGAGATGAGACATCCAGCTGCTTGGAGGTGTATGATTTTAAATGTAATCATAAGTGCCTTATATTTGATGCAGTATGATATCGGTAATCAGTATACGCTTTGGAGCAATGGGATGATATGTTCCTGTTGTGTGGCTCCTGTGATAAGTCAAGCTGCAGTGTTCTGGGCTAGCTGTAGAGCATGAATAGTATGCTTGGGGAGTCCTTGGAGGATTGAATTACAGTAGTCCAGGTGTGGAGTAATTATGGTCTCATACAATGAGGAAATAGTTGTGGTCCAGTAGAGGTCTGAGATTCCAAAGGATTTTCATTTTGTAGTAAGCGGTAAATACCATTTTCTTTATATGTGTCTGCATGTTTAGTTGCTGGTCAAGAATCAGGCCAAGATATTTCACTTCCCCTTTTACAGGAATAGATATGTCATCACATTCAAATATATCTGGGGGACATATGTGGTGTTGCGAGTGATGATGAAAACTTCTGATTTATTGCAGTTGATCATCAGGTTTTGCTTCTTTAACCAGCTTACAACTCTCTTCGGGCAATCTTTTAGTGTGGAGTAACCTGGATTTTTTGAGTTAAAGGGGGCATAAACCATCAAGTCATCTGCATAGAGGTGGTATTTGAGGTTGTATTCTTAAATAATCTTGCTAACGGGCTGCATGTATAGGTTGAATAGCATGGCAGGCAAGGAAGATCTGAAATTTAGCATATGAACCAGGAGAGGGGGGGTATCACTAATTCCTAACTCTATCAGTCTGATATGAGCTTTTTGGGATTTAGTGAAGCAAAGGTGGCTGCTATATCTAGAAAAATGAGTATGAAACCCTGTTTGGGGTTCTCAGTTCCTGTGAGTAAAATGTTTATAAGTGAGGCTAGCAAGGTTTCTACTCCATGGTCCGGCCTAAAACCATGTTACTGTGGGTCCAAGGGGGCGGATGTGTCTATGAAGTTCTGTAGCTGGAGTTGGACTGTCTTTTCTATCACCATAGCCAGGAGTGGGATGCTTGATATGCTTCCTCAGTAGGAGGAAGGTGATTTGGGGTCAGACATAGGATTTTTGGGCAATGGTTAAATGGAGGCTGCTTTTAAGCTTGTGAGTATGTAACCCTACCCAAGTGATAGATTTATCATTCTGAGCAGGAAAGGTAACAGATCATTCTTCACGTTCTTGATCCAAGATGTGGGGCATGGATCTAGGGGAGATGTGGTAGTGTTCAGGAGGTTCAGTATGTGTTCCAGTAGATCTTATGAAATTGGGTGAAAAGACATCCAGTGCTTGTTGATCATTGATTGGATCTTGAAGGATGTGTCTGATGATGAAGTGTTATCCGCGTTGGATTTGAGTTTGCTCTTCAGATATACTGTGAATTTGTCTGGATGTATCATTGCTGTATCGTGACTTGGTGGGGGTTGTGTAAATGATTTTACCATGTCGAACAATTCTCTGGGATGGTTTAGAGACTTAAGGATGGTATTTGTGTGGAATTCCTTTTTGTGACTGTGAATTAGGTCATTATATTTCCTCTGTTTTGTAGTATATTCCTGTAGTTGATGTGGGTACTTGCTGCATCTCCATTGTCTCTCTAGTTCCTTAGCTTGAGCTTGGCTTCTTTGTTCTTTTTGGAGTACCATGGTGCCCTGCTAACTCTCTGTAAGGGTTTTTTTCTTCGGTGCAGAGGCTACTGGTGCTGTGGCATTGTATCCGTTTTTTATGAGGTATGCAAAGTCAGTTGAGTTTGCATCCAGGTTTGGTATTATTAGGTCGGTTATGGCTTTCCTGTCAAATTCTTTAAATCTTCTTATGTTAGCTATCTGTTGTGAACCTTCATTAAGAGGTTTTTGTGGTATCTCAAAGGTGACCATGTGGTGGTTGGACCAGGATATGGGTGTAACCCAGTGGGGAATGCCAGTGGTGGTCCCGGATTGTAGACTGTGTGGTAGAAATATGAGGTCTAATTTGTTTCCACCTTTGTGCATAAGGGCTGTTGTTATTTGGGTGAGGTCCCTCAAATTCAAGGCATCTAGGAAAGAGGAGGAATGTGATGTGGGTATAGAGTTGAGGTTCAAATCTCCAAATAGGATAAATGGGTTGGTCTTACTGGAGTAGGAGCAGGCTGTGTCCAGTAAGAGATGAAAGATTATCATTTTCAGAATTTGGTGATCTGTATGTCAGACATATTGTCATATGCTTGTTTTCTACTAGCAGTGTGTTTATAGTGTTTGTGGCGTGGGATGAGATAACTTTGATGTTGGGATGTTTTTTTTAGAAAGGATGAATATCCCTCCTCCTTTGTGATTTGGTCTTGAGCAGTTATGGTGGGTCATTGTTGCTGTTGTTAACTAATTAATTAACATGGTGTCTGTGTCCATTAGCCATGATTATGTGACAAACAAAATGTCAAGGTCATGGTCCTGTACATATCAGAAATGATATGTATTTTATTGCAAGCTGATCGAGCATTAACAAGGCCACATCTAAGGGGATGATTATATTGGTTGTTTGGTTGGTGGATAGTTATGGATTGCATTGGTTGAATGAGTATGAGCCACTGAGGCTTCCTTAGGGTATGCGGGTAGCATGTATATCTGGCTAGCAGTGTCTGTCTGTGTGTATGATGGGTATCCTCGTGTTCTCTAGGTGGGTTATATTTGATGACCTTATAAGCTTTAGTGCCAGGAGGAGAATGGTCAGGCTCCTTGGCATAATTATGTTTCATAACTTCAAAATACTTGCTATGTGGTGAAACCTTGGAGTGTATAGAATTTTCCTACTATTATCACTTACCCAGTTCTTGGATGTGGATGCAGCAGGTGCATGATCTACACCTTCACCTTAGATTCTTTGTATGCCAGTTCTCTTTTCTCTTTGTTGCTGATGGTCTATCTCTCTGTCCTCACTCTCTGACCCACATTCAAGGGCCACACCTAAGGACCCTCTAGCAGGGCCCTCAGGCATGGGCCCACCAGGCGCGGACATGCCTGGAGGCGCTCTGAAATTTAAAAATCTGGCTGTGTTCCTGCAATGGCCTGATTGGCCTTGTGGGGGTGATTGGGGAGGGACTCGCCTTCCTGCTCCTCCCCGATATCGAGTAGACTCTGTGCTGTGTCAGCGGCATCTTCCCACTTGTTGCTGCCCAGTTGGCTTCCTGGCTTGGCAAACCAGATATTCAAAACAGGGGTGGGACATATCCCAGCATTAAATATCTCGGTTTGAAGTTCAGTGGTGATGACTAGCTACATCAGAATTGCTAGCCACTGCCACTGAATATCCACCCCCCCCCCCACCAAAGTATTCAGTAAAAGAGAGAAAATCATGGCAGTGACAGTCTCAGAATCTGCTAATTCTGTGACAAAAGACATATCAGAGCCCTAATGTTCCCAACAGTCTAGAGCAGAGGTTCTCAAACTTTATTTCTTTGTGATACACCTGACAGACAATAGTTTTGTGTGTGACACACTTAACAGTATAGATTTTTTAGCTGAACAAACACAAAGCCTAAATAAGTCACTGTTAAAAATAATACAAAGGAAATAGAAATATTATTAAGAGAGTCTACTTTAGTGGGTTTTTTTAGATATTTATTGAAATTAAACACATTGGGCCCAATATTCAAGAGGCATTTACACGGTTTACAGGACCTTCAACTATGTAAATGTCTCTGACTGGGATATTCAATGGCATTAGGGCATGTTATGGGTGTTCCAGAGAGGACCAGAGGCAGCAACAGTCGCTAACTGGGCAGTTGCAATATTTCATGCTGTCTGGTTAGCGACCTGCAGCTAAAAGATAGACGAAGCAAAAGCTCACCTATCTTTTAGCCATAGGGGCTAACCGGGCAGCAAGCAATTTTGCCGCTGCCTGGCTAGCTACTGCAGCTGGGAGGCTGTGTGGCAAACCCAGATATTCAATTCTGGGGCTGCATATGACACTGGCATTGAATATCTGGGGTTAGGGGTCGGCACAGATGTCTATGTGCCATCGCCGACCTAGATGAATATCAGGCCTATTATTTTTATTTATCCTCAGCTCATGCCTTTTCAATAGTAGTTCAAGGCAAGTGACATTCACACTAAACTCAAGGCCAACATCAAAAAATCTTTGGTCATTCTGGAGCCTTTACATGGCAGAGAGCTAGGATGTTTCCTTTTACAGCTTGTCATACAAAAAAAAAAAAAAGCATAACCAGTGCCTCTTACTGAGGTGAAACCAGAATTTGAATGTTCTTGGTCTCTGGCTCTCTGTTTTCCCAGCCTGCAGGAAAACATGATTGGTAAGAAATGCATGAGCTTGCTGTCTATGTCAAATATTTGGTGACACAACTCCTAGCTCTTGCAGACATACCAGGGTGTTCCGACACACTGGTTGAGAACCACTGGTCTAGAGATTAATGTTTACATTTTGGGCAGCTTCATGGGAGCTTATTCATTATACAGAGCTGTATCAACTAACTTGGTGTTTTTCATTGAAATAAATTTTAAAATGCAAGGGTGCCGTTGAGTCGATACTGACTCCAAGGTTAGCCCCAGATTTGGTTCAAGGTGTTGGTACCCTAGGCAGATCATAGACCTTACACCCCCTTGGCTGTCAAAATCTATTGTTTGGCTTTAAATGACCTCATCATCGTTCCCCCTGTAAGTTGCCTGATAATCAGGCAGGCCCTGCAGCAATCCCTGGGTTTTTGGCAAGGTGCCACCAGAAGTGGATTGCAAAGTCTTTCTTCCGAGGCAATGGAGGGTAAATTGACTTGCCCAAGATCACAGGGAGTGCCAGTGGGAATCGAACACTGGTCTCTTGGTCACCAGGCCACAAGGCTACTCCTTCACTAAATTTTAAGAGGTTAATATATTTTAACAGTATCTTAGACCTTTAAAGTCCATGAACCACCATCTGACTTATGGCAACATAATGAGATTCTTGAAATTTCCTCTATTTTGTAATCAGATTTCATGCCATTAAGGAATGAGGAACCTAGCTCAATATTCTGTTTGTGAATACTTTAGTAGCAACAACATCATTTAATTTTAGGTTTTCTTTTTTTTGTTATAGAAAATGACACTAAAGGGACCTTATGATAAATCCCGATAAGGCTGTGCACTTAATGTGCTTTGCATGTAACACATGTTAAATGCATGTTAGCTGTCTGGGGTCTGACTAGCAGGTTCCCGGCAGTTAACATGCGACTGAGTACGTTAATGTGTGGCTCAATTAACGAGGATACACCTAACCATACCCACAGAGCAATTGATATATGTACCCTCACTAATTGCCACATTAAAGGTGGTCATGCATTAATCTGCTCTCTACACCCACTCTTTTTGCCTTTAACCACCGACTCTCCATATTAGCATGCAAATTCCAGTTAACGTGCATTTTAGCGGCATCCCACGTGTTGGCGTTCACCGTGGCCAGTTACTGCACGCTATACTGCACATAAACTGGTTAACAGCATTTACTAAAGGGGCATGTAAGTAATAAAGTTCCTGTTCCCTTACTAAACCTATCATCAGTTGACTGAATTAATCTGATACAAATTCCAAATCTGTCAGATGTGACCATGATAAATGGCTTGCACATGTTAATCTCTCCATGGTCATGTTTCATCCATCAGTGCATTGCTGGAGGTAAGAGGCTAAAAGACTCCTCAAAAGAATCTGGTTCCAATGTTTTACTGAGCAAGCATGAATCAATATAGCTGATTTTGACAGAGACCAAAACACAAATGGAATAAACCTGCATTGTAGTTTTAGAAGTCTGTTGTGCTTCCTGTAGAAGGGTAACTGACAGAGAAAACATCAAGCAAATTTACTAGGATGCTTAATTCCTTCACTTGTACTGCTCAGAAATACGGAGGAACCCTGCAGTTTCAAGTACTTTCATACTGTTCCCATTAAATGTTAGAAAATGTATTTTTCAAACTGTATTGTCAGTGCAAAGTGCTTTGCGTTGATAGGTCCTGCATTTGCATATCGCAAATTAATTGAATTTCAAACATGATTGAGGCGCATTGAGCTGGGAGCATGGGGGACACTCATTTGGATACTCTCCCTGCTACTGCTGCCTATGAATAAAAGGAGGATTTCAAGTTCAGTTTTCAGAAACACTCACCTTTCACAAATACTAAATCCACTAAAATTCAAGCAAGCACACAATGGAAATGATGTCTCTCTAGCAGTATAGATGAGTGAGCACCATGTCCCTATAAGAGGGATTCTGTCCTGAAAAAGAGCCTTAACTGTTCTCCTTTATTCCCTCTACCTGATCTTCTGTTGCCTACTGATATCACAAAATCCCAGGAAAGAAAGTTGATCATCGCCCTTCTGAAACTCCTATTGACCCAATTCAATAGGCCCCAAGATTACGCATTGTACAGGGAGCCATGGTCCATGATAACTTGATAAGGGCCATTGCTCTGATCACTGCGCTACAGTAAATAGGGAAAGAATATAAAATAGGGTCAATAGCCTTGAGCAGCTGCACATAAAGGCTCATAACATCGTAGCCCAACATGGAAACAGGTTCCAATGGACCTGAAGGTCTAATAAAGCAGGAGTGAAACTGCAAGTTCACATTTTTAAAAAAATTCTGTTGATTTTAAGAATAACTAAGCTGATTTTCCTAAACGTGTATATGTAGAGCTTACGGAGTATATATAGTAAAATATTATGATGGCAATAATAAAATTTAATGGGTTTAGATTCAAAATCAACTATCCAATTCTGGTTGCCATATCGTAAAAAGGATATAGAAGAATTAGAAAAGGTATGGAAAAGAGCCACCAAAATGGTAAACAGGATAGAAAGATACTCATATGAGGAAGGCTTAAAAGGTTAGGGCCCTTCAACTTGGGAAAAAGACTGCTGAGGGGAGATATGATAGAAGTGTATAAAATAATGAATGGAGTGGAATGGGTAAACATAGATCAATTGTTTACTCCTTCAAAAAGTAGAAAGACTAGGTGCAACGAAGCTACAATATAGCTCATTTAAGACTAATAAGAGAAAATATTTTTTCACTCAACACGTAATCAAACTCTGGAATTTTTTACTGGAGGACATAGTAAAAGCTGTTAGTGTAACTGAGTTAAAAAAAGTTTTGGACATGTTTCTGGAGGAAAAGTCCATATCTTTATCTTTATCTTTATCTTTATTTGCAAAACTTGATATACCGCCCTTGCCGAAGCGTCAGGGCGGTGTACAATACAACAAACTGTGGGCTACGAGAGATAGAAAGGAAAAGGAACGCCATTAAAAGACAGGAAAGTAAGACGAAACAAAGAGCAGGTTGAAGAGCAGCATGAGAGAAAACAGAGATATGGAGCAACTAGAGAGCTGTGGGCAGATTAAACAGGAGACAACTAAACCGGATGTGGGGAGGGGAGACAGGACGAGGGGAGGTCTGAGCCATCGGCGGGGGCAGGGAGGTCGTAGGCCTGAAGAAAGAGGTGGGTTTTAAGGAGTGATTTGAACTGAGGGAAGGAGGAACCATTATGAAAGAGGATCAGAGAAATGCACTGCTTAAGCAACATGGAATCTTTGTACCTTTTTGGGAACCTGCCAGATACTTGTGACCTAGATTGGCCACTGCTGGAAACAGGATACTGGGCTTGATGGATCTTGATCTGACCCAGTATGACAGATCTTATATGGTCTTATCCAGATAACAAGAATCATTATCTTTTTATTTGCTGTAGCCACCACTATCCATGGATTTCCAATACTACTATAAGTTAAAAGTCATACCAGACTGCCTCAGGGAAGAATGTCTTCTGTGTTCACAGAATTTATATGGATAGTGGCAATATTCAGTTCACTTTCAGGATAACTATCTGGATAATTTTAGTACAGCAGAAAAAGCTGTACTAAAGTCATCTGAATAGCATACTGAATATTGCCACTATCCAGATCAAAATTGCTGACCACTCTCTACATATATTCCGCACTGTTCACTATGGGCCAGATTCCATCTCGCAGAACTGGACGCACAGAGGTAGCCGTGATTTTAATCACACGGTGCACGTCTAGCCCCATGGGATCAAAATCACAAACAGGTCTGTATGTGCAGGCCAGGACTCTTATTCCATCCGGCCTGCATGTACAGGCCTTCCCCGGCTAATTCAGTCAGGGCTCTTCAATGGATCCACGGTGCCATAGCGTCCAGTTTCCATGGTACTGCAGCTCCATAGAAGAGCCACCATCCCCGACCACCGGCTCCAGCAGTGATTTCCCTGCAGCCCAACACCCAATCTGGTCTCCGAAGGCCAGGGTCAGGCTGCAGGGAATGTGTTTGTCCTCCAGCCCCATCCAAGCCCTGGGCCCACCGATCCCTGGCAACTAGGGGAACTTATTCCACCTCAGAACTAGAATAAGTTCCCTGTGCAAATTGCTGGCCCCGGACATACAGGGCCAACATTAGAATTGGCCCTGTAATCTGGGGCTGACAACCACCCACTGCCTGCCCTAATGCCACATCCGATCTGCCCCTTTCCTGCCCCATCTACCTTCCCTGTACAAGACACGGGGAAGACACAAATAGCGGGGATGGACATTCCAACGTGACGTCTATCCCCACTATTCATACCTCGGAATAACCTCCTGTTTTTTTTTTATTTAATCCCTATTCATGCTTTGAATGTCTGAAAATGGACATAGAGATGTCCAAAGCATGGAGAAGTCTCCAAAGGCATTTGAAGCTGGGTCTGTGGACATCCCAAATGTGAGGACATCCAAGTCTGAAATGGGGCATGGTGGAGGTGTGTCTGGGGCATTCCCATGAACCTTCTTCTGCACATGTGTTTGGCTTGCTCTTCCAGTTTAACGCTGCCGTGGCTCATTTGCATGTGCAGGGTTACCGCGGTGGGCATTTGCATATCCTAACCTTCCTGCATTGCGCGTTAAAATGTGTGCATTCTCAGGAACATTAAACAATCGATCCAACACCAGCTTTCTGCATTGGCCTGCTAGAGAGTATAGAGAACACACTGAATTATCCCCAATTCTCTGCACAATCACAATGATTTCAGCAGTGGGATTCAAACTCTAGGTTCCCTGCTTCTAGATCACTATCCTAGCTATTAGGCTATTTCTATACATCCATGCTCTGGAATACTATTCTGGGGATGTCTATGTTGATGCCCTTACAGATGTCCGTACTGGACATCTATGAGGCACATCCACATTTGTGGACTTGTGCCTGAACTTGGATGTGCCTGCTTTTTTCAGACATTCTGGTTTGGACCTCCCAGATTGAATCTGAACATCATTTGTAAATGCCACATTTTGTGAATAGTGGTGCTGAATATATGTGTCATGGCAGGCATTTTAAATATTAACCCATCATGCTCTACCCAGCAGTCAGCAAGGATACAGTGTGGTTGTTCGGCTGTTGATTCTCCTCTGATCACCAATGAGGTTGTTATTCAAAAGCATGTGTATGGTTGCTAATGGTACTGATGACATATGGTTGTAGTGCACAGGGGTGGAGGGTAGGTGGGGGTACAGGGGGGGAGTAACAGAAAAAAATTGTAAAATGTTTTGGATTGTTTTTGTTCTGGCTATGCTCACATGTTGGGAGTGTTTCTGTTTCTGAAATGGTTCACAAATCATTTTTATCTAAAAGATTGCAACAGGTCAGAGTAGGTGAATCATGGTCTTTATGGTTTACCATATCAACTACCATCTCTCAGGGATCTCTATTATGGGTGATGTTTGTAATCTTCTGAATATGTATTCTTCTGGTCTGCTCTCCGTTTGGTCCTGGGTTCATTTCACAGAGACAGTAGGGTAAGCAGCACAAATAAGACAACCAAACAGGTGTGGCTTGGAAAAAAGGTTTTATATAGAAATAGGCTTATTACAAAGTTACAGAACAGAGGTAGGAGGTTGTTAGAAAGCTGCTTCAGTTTGCATCAATGAATCTATGTGTGTGTGTGTGCATGTGTGAAGTGTGAGAGAGAATAGAGTATATGAAAGATTCTATGTGTGTGCATGTGTGTGTGAGAGAGATCAGAGAGAGAGAGGGTGGGAGGGGTGAAGAGAAGTGATTATCAGAGCTTCCTGTCCTTCATGTCTGATGAATAGAGAGAGAAAGAGGAAGTATTTCTGTCCTTTATAGTGAATTTTCTCTAGCACCTCCCTTTGAGGTCTGCTATTGTTTCCAGTCACCTCCCTTTGAGGTCTGCTATTCTTGATTTAGCAAGGAGGGGCTGCAGACCAATCTCATCAGGCCCGGAGACTGACATCACCAGGGGGTCAGAGTTAATCTCATCTTGTAAACTACCCTCATTAAGTTTGGAGACTGATATCACCAAAGTAACAAAGCTGCTTGAAATCCAAGGTCTGGGAACAGCCATGACACCTATGCTAAGCATAATGTCATGTTGATGTATGCTGACAATGTTGTTTAATACTGCACTTATCCAATATGCTACCCACTTTGTGGATTAGGAGTAAATTACCATCTGTATGCAGACAATTTTCAATTTTTAATTCCTATCACAAATTCAGTTGAGGCCACTTTTGCCTTTATTTCTTCTTGCATTGAAACTGTAAGACACTTGGCATGTGTCAACAAATTAGCACTAAATCCTGGGAAAATCATACTTATCTCCACTACACACAAAACCACCTGTCCGCTAGACCCCATACCCTCCACTTGGTTATCTGAGCCTTCACTAGGCCTGTTCTCGCCACTACTTACCATTATTAATACTAGCCTTTCCTATAGGTCCTTTCCTCATCCATGGAAGCATGCCTTGGTTCGTCCTTTACTGAAAAATCCCTCCCTTGATTCCTCTATTCCCACAAGCTACCGCCCCGTTTCCAACTTACCATTCACCTCGAAGCTCTTAGAGAAAGCAGTATTCTCTCAGCTCTCTCATCACCTAGATTCAACCAATTTTCTCCACCCCCGTCATTCCAGCTTTCGGCCAGGCCATAGCATAGACTCTATTGCCACCGCTGTCTTGAATGAAATACACTCCTCGCATGATTGCAGTGATATTACAGTTGTAGTATTACTAGATCTCTCCGCTGCCTTTGACTTAGTTGACCACACTCTTCTTCTCTCCAGACTTCGGGATGCTGGTCTTCAGGGCACCATCTACCACTGGTTTCACTCTTTTCTCTATTCACGCTCATTTGCAGTTACCTCCAGCTCTTCCACCACAGCTCATTTTTCACTTGGATGTGGTGTCCCGCAGGGCTCAGTGCTAGCCCCCCTACTGTTTGATGTGTTTCTAGCGCCACTGGCTCTGTTAATCTAGCAATTAGGCATTTCCACTTATTATTATTATGCCGACAACATTTTTCTCCTGCACCATACCTCTTCTTCTCACCCAGATATCACCCGCCTTAATGAATGCCTCTCTTCAGTCGCCACATGGCTCTCTATAAACTGCCTCATCCTCAATATCTCCAAAACAGCTGCAATCTGGTTCTCTCACAGTTCTACTTGTCCACTACCCGTTCCTTCCTTTTCAGGTACTCCAATCACACTTGTGACCAAACTTCGTTACCTAGGTATTATCCTAGATAGTAACCTCTCATTTAATGATCATATCTCTCAGGTCTTTTCTTCCTTTGACGCATCCGCGCAATTTGGCCCTTCCTTTCCTCAAAGGTTTTCCTCACTCTTCTTCTCTCGTTGGTCATTTCCAGACTAGACTTTGGCAACTCCATTCTAATTGGCATTCCTCAATACCAATGTCGTAGGTTGCAATTACTACAAAACACTGCAGCCAGGATGGCATCTCATGCCTCCTACAGAGACCACGTTTCACCAATCCTTCAACATCTTCATTGGTTACCATTGGATTTCCGGATACAATTTAAGATCCTTACCTTGGTGCATCATGCCATCTATTCCCGCAGACCCCAATACCTGGCTGATCTATAGACATTTCACAATCCTCCTCGTAGTCTCTGTTCCATCCACATGAATCGCTTATATCTCCCATCCCCCTCACAAGCACACCTTCAGTCAACCAGACATTCAGCCTTCTTCTACATCGGTCCCTCCCTGTGGAACTCTCTGCCCACTGCCCTTCGACTGGAGGAGTCCTACCCCAAATTTTGTTCCCTACTGAAAACCCACCTCTTCTCCTCTGCCTTTAATCTCCCCTCCTGAGTCCTTCCTAACCACCCTGTGTTGAGTCTAAATGTTTGAAGTTTTTCATCTCTCCCCTTTCTGGATGAAGATTGTAACTTCTTTTCTTTTTCTGTTTATTGTTTTTTTGTTTTGTAAACCACCCTAGTGTAATGGGGGCGGTATATCAAATGTTAAATAAACATAAACTTATAATGGAAAGCAAATTTCATGCTGGTAATTTGTCTGCTTATTTACATTGTTTTCCAATATCATGGCAAGTTAAAATTTTGGTCTGGATACATAAAGCATAAAAAAATGAAGTTCTAGTATGTATTTGTAAGTCACTGAAATTGTATCATCTGCATTTATTGCTTTCTGCAGGTCAAAATTTATTGGATAATCAGTCATTTCAAACAATGCATTTGATCAAGACCCGGCCAATAGCTATTCCGACATTATGGAATTCCCAGCCTGGTGATTTAAGAGTAATTGTTTAAGTGACACTATTTAGAAAGCAACTGAAATCTCATTTGTTTAAGCACGTATTTTGTGCAGTTGAGTCCTAAGTTGTGGTTAGCCTAACGGAGCAGTTTTCAACTCAGTCTTCAAGACACACCTAGCCAGTGAATTTTCAGTATAAGCATAATGAATATGCACAAGAGAGATCAGCATGCACTTTCTCTCACTGAAAACCTGACTAGCTAGGTGTGTCCAGAGCACCCCAGTCCTAAAGTAGCCTCTAATAGTATGACTTTATGAAATTCTTTTATATTTCTGGCTGATCACAACTGGTTGGCTAATATTAGTGTGTGTACTGAAACAAGTTATAGGGAATCATTTTTCATATCCTTTGTTAAATTTTACTATTCATTGTTTTATTGCTTCAAGGGCTCTTTTACTAAAGTACAGTGAGTGCTGGCAATTACTGCACCACAACTGGAAGAGTTAAGTGCAAAACATGTGCAGTAAATGCAGGAGGAGGGCTCAGTATCTGCCCTGCATTTACCATGCAGGGTAGACACTTACCACATGGGAGCCATATTTCCTGCTTGTAGAGGGAGGGAGCATGGACTGGGCCATGAGAGAGATAAGGAAGAAAGCAATAATCCCCCTGGCTCTGATCTCCCCCTCCTATAAGGTAACCTCTCCCCCTTGGGCATTCTCTCCTCTTCAGTACCATCAGTGGTGGAAAGCACAACCAAGACAGATTCTAGTTCCGATATCTCCCCACCAGACATTCAAGGAAATCAATCCCCATTCTCCCCCCACCTCTGACCCCTCCTTGGTCCTTACTGGGGGTTCCTGGTATAGCTGATGAATTGGGCAGGATTGGTACCCCTCCATTCCTGGCCTAGCAGTGGTAAACTCTAGAGATAGTAATGCAAGATTATCTCTAGACTTAGGGCTGGCCCATCCACTAGGTGACTGCATAGGGCAGCAGACCTTGGTGGTTGGCATGGCAACTTTGTGCCACCCCTTTTGTGTCTGTGGTGCAAAACCCATAGCCTGCTGTTTCTGATCCTCTTCCAATGCAACTTCCTGTGGAAGGGAGGCAGGAGTGGCAAGACATGTGTGCCAAATGATTGCCACACTGTTGGCCTAAAGAGGGAAGGCGGCAGTGGCAGTCAGGGTGGGGGGCATGGTGGGGGGGGGGGCGCCAGGATTGAAGGGCCTGCCTCCTATCCTTGCACCGGTCCTGATTGTGGACCCTTACTGCATGTTTAAGTCTACAGTTGCAGCCCCTCATTATTTTAATACTTTATGTGTATTTGTACTTGATTTTGTGAGATTATTCTTATTAATTTTATTGTACTGGTATGGATGTAACATGGTAACAGAGTAAATAATGACAGATAAAGACCAGCAAAGCCCACCCAGTGTGTAGGTTGCAACTGCTGCTCTATGCAGGTAACCCCTGCCCCCCCCCCCCCCGCCACATACATGCTCAGTCCTTTTTACTTTGGTTTGTAATTGCCGTTTTGTGGTAGCTACACCAGTATGTTTTTTTGAATTGTAAAAGTTATTTAAGTTTTACTTTGAGCAGGAATGCTCCTCTTCCTATACGTGATCCTCTATGCTTATCACATGCCTTTTTTTAAATTCTGCCACTGTTTCTGTCCCCACCACCTCCAATGAGAGGGCATTTCAAGCATCTACCACCCTTTCCATGAAAAGCATTGCCTGATGTTGCCTTTAAATTTTCCTCCTTTCAGCTTCATTTCATGTCCTCTAGCTTTATAGCTTCCCCATCTTTGTAAAGCTTTGTTTGCTGATTATCAAGTATTTAAACATCTGGATCATATTCCTCCTTCCTTCTTTTAATCTAAGATTTACATATTCAGGTCTTCAAGTCTTCTCTCATATGGCTTCTGGCACAAACTCCACACCATTTTAGTCACTCTTCTGAACCATTTCAAGTCTTTTTATATTCTTAGTAAGATACAGCTTCCAAAACTATATATACAGTATTAAAAGGGAGGCCTCACCAATGACCTGTACAAGGGCATTATCACCTCTTCATTTAGAATCATTGAAACATGACAGCAGAAAAAGACCACATGGCCTATCTAGTCTGTCCTTCCATATCAACAACTACAACAGTCCCCTTTTTTCCGTTAGAGGTCCTCTGTATTTATCCCATGCTTTTTTGAATTCGGATACTGTCTTCATCTCTACCATCTCCACTAGGAGACTATTCCACGCATCTACCACTGTCCGTAAAGAAATATTTTCACATATTACTTCTGAGTCTATCCTCTTTCGCCCTCATCCTATGTCCCTTCGTAGCAGAGCTTGCTTTCAGTTGAAAGAGGCTGTTCTCCTGTGCATTTATGCCATGGAGGTATTTAAACATCTCTATCATATCTCCTCTATCCCGCCTTTTCTCTAAAGTATACATATTAAGATCCTTAAGTCTGTTCTCATATGCTTTATAATAAAGACCATTAACCATTTTAGTAGCCACCCTCTGCACTGACTCCAATCTGTTTATATCCTTTTGAAGGTGCAGGCTCCAGAATTATACACAATACTCCAAATGAGCTCGCACCAAAGACTTATACAGAGGTACTATCACCTCCTTTTTTCTGCTGGCCATTCCTCTCCCTATGCACTCAAACATCCTTATGGCTTTCGCCATTTCCTTTTCTACCTGTTTAGTTACTTTAAGACTGTCAGACGCAATCATGCCCAAGTCCTGCTCTTCTTTGGTGGACAGTACTTCACCCCCTACACTGTACCACTCCCTTGGATTTTTGCAGCACAAATGCATGACTCTGCATTTTTTAGCATTAAATCTCAGCTGCCAAATTCTCGACCATTCTTCAAGCTTAGCTAGATCCTTCCTCATGTTATCTTCTTCTTCCTGGGTGTCTACTTTATTGAAGATTTTGATATCATCTGCAAAGAGGCATACCTTACCTGACAGCCCTTCTGCAATATCACTAACAAAGGACCAAGGACAGATCCTTGCGGTACACCCACTGGTAACCTCCTTCTCCTCAGAGTGAGCTCCATTTACTTGTACCCTTTCTCGCCTCCCACTCAACAATTTCTAACCCAATCAGTAACTTTAGGGTCCACCCCTAGGGTGCTCAGTTTTTTATAAGTTGCCTGTGAGGAACGCTGTCAAAGGCTTTACTGAAATCCAAGTGCACCACATCAAGGGCTCTTCCTCAGTCCAACTCCCTGGTCACCCAGTCAAAGAAATCAAACAAATTTGTCTGACAAGACCTGCCTCTGGTGTATCCATGCTGCCTCGGATCCTGTAATCCTTTGGACTCCAGAAACCTCACTATTTTCTCTTACAGCAGCAGTTCCATTAATTTACTAACCATAGAGGTCAGACTAACTGGTCTGTAGTTTTCAACCACATCCTTGCTTCCGCTTTTGTGTAAAGGGACCACATGTGCCTCTCTCCAGTCCTCTTTATGCCGCCTAACACCCTTCTGGCTTTGGCCACTGCCTTTTCATATTGTTTCACCCTGTATCACCCTGAGGTTCTTTCTCCTGGGCTGTGCACATCATCCCTTCATCCCCTATTGCATGCTGCTTTTTTTGGAATTCTGCACCCCAGGTGCATCACTTTGCCCTTCTTTGCATTGTAAGTGGCATTTTTTAAAGAACATCAAAGTGTGATCTGGGACATCTAGGGCAAATAGTGTAGAAAAACACTAGTGCTTTGGCCTGATTATAGAAACATAGACGTCCCCAACGTGGATGCCTGCACTGGTGTCCACATAGACATCCCCGCTATAAAAGCTTGAGGTAAGGATAGCTATCATATATTACTTTGCATATGAGGATGTTCATCGGCATGGCAAAACAAAAACTTGATCCCTCATTCCCTGTCAACACTCTTCCACACCTCCAGATGTTTAACTGGCAAAATGAGCACTTTTCTGATGCTTATTTGTGCCTGGAGTAGGCATAACCTTTGATGTGGCTTGAAATGTACAGGACATTTCTAAAATTGGGCAAGGACATCTACGTTCTTGGGAAGTCCCTGGACATACCTCTGTCATGCTCCTTCACATCTTGGATGTCTTTGCGCCAGCGACATCTCTGGAGCCAGGTTCTAAAATGCATCTTGTGACGTCTCTGTGTTTTAGATGTCTGCATGCCCATTTGCAGACATCAAAAGCATGAATAGCACTTTTTAAATAACCCTCTAAATCTTAACTGTCAAACATGAGACCAGTTTTCTAATTTTTGTAGATAATTTCTCCGATTTTCAACTCCCTCAGGGGTGTCCACTGTTACAAATTTTCATGTCATCCATAAGAAAGCCAATTTTTTCTTCTAACTTTTCAGCAATGTAATTTACAAAGATTTTGAACAGAATTAATCTCAGTACAGATATCTGAGGCACTCCACTTCTCACCTTTCTTTCTTCCTTCTGTGTTAATTCAATTTACCACCACCCTCTATTATCTGTCAGTCAATCTATTTTTAATCCAGTTCGCAACCTTGGGTCCTGTTCTGTTTATTCATGAGCCTCCTAGGAGGAACAGTATCAAAGACTTTGCTGATATCCAAATAGACTACGTCAAATCTTGATCAAATTCTCTGGTCACAACATCAAAGAAATCAAACTGTTTGTCACAAATCATGTTGCCTGACGTCTTGCAACCCATTGGATTATAGAAAGTTCACTATCCTTTGCTTTAGTGGTGTCTCCATTATTTTTCCAATCGCCACGGTAAGCTTACCAGTCTGAAGTTTCCCACTTTTTCTCTGTTGCCACTTGAGGGACCATATTAGCCCTTCTCCAGTCCCGAGGAATGTTCTGAGGATCTATTAAGCTCATCCTTAAGAGGACCTACCAGAATGTCTCTGAGCACCCTCAGTTTCCTGGGATGTATCTCATCTGGTCCAATGCCTTATCTATTTTTAGTTTTCTGAGTTGTTCTTGGACACTTTCTTCTACTTCCATATGTATCTTTGTCAATCATTTTTTTTCCGTGAACACAGAGTAGAAAGCATTTGTTCAGCATTTCTGCTGTTTCCTCATCATACTGAAACAGCAGTCCTTAGCATCTTTCATTCTTACAATTCCAATTCTGGCCTGCCTCTTTCTTCCAACATATCTGAAATAAGTCTGACAAATAGTGTTGCTGAAAATACATATGATTTGAAACCAAGTTAGACATTTAAAAGTATACATTCACCACACGGCTGAATATTGACCTCCCTACAGCGCCATACCTAGCCCTGTGCAAGTGGTGTGGGTGCAAAGCAATAGCAGCGCATTTGCCGGTCTCGGCTCCCTCCCCCCCCCCCCCCACGCTGCTGTCCTTGCTACACCACTCCTTTTCATGTTTCCTTGGCATCTGCAGAGGCAGCAGAGTGGACAGCAAATTGAAAACAAAAACCAAAAAATGTTGAGTCTTTCCTCTTTCCTGCTAGAATGCAGATCTGATCCCTCCCTTGTCTGATGTTTGCTGCGTCAGAGAAGGGAGGGACCAGACCAGACATTCAAATTCGGGTTTTTGCAACTCCATGCTTGAATGGCTGGTCTGGTCCCTCCCTTCTCTGATGCGAGTATACGTCAAAGGAGGGAGGGATCAGACCTGAATGCTAGCAGGAAATCAGAAAGACCCGTGTTTTTTGTTTTCAATTTTATGTCCATTCCACTGCTGCCGCCACCGCCGCCAAGGAAACATGAAACGCGGTGGCAGGGCAAGAGTTGGCAGTGCAGGGAGCCAGCTGGACATAGATGTGTGGGATAGGGCAATATGGGGAGATGCTGGGCATGGGGCAAATGGCAAACCTGTGATGGGGGAGGAGGGGCCGCATGTATGGCTTGGTACGGCCCTGCCTCCATGTTTTTATCAATGCACAATAATGCTTGTTTTACACTCCAGATTTAACAAACTGCAGCTGCTGAACCAAGTAAAGTACAATTGCCGTTTGACTGAAGCTCTCTGTCCCTTTTACCAAAAGTAGCATTATGTCTCATCTGGGAGACCATTTCGCCAGCGTGATAAGGATAAATTAAAAGCTATACAGAAACCTTTCACTATGAAACCCAAGATAGGAGAAATATCAGTAGAAAAATGGTTTTCATGGCATATAAAGCTCTATGATTTATGGAAGACTTCTGTGCATGTGCTCATTTCCAAGGAAAATATCACGATGGCTCAAAATGCCCATGAAAAAAATCAGCTGGGTGGTCAATTTGTTACTATCATGCTTGATGTGTTCCTAAGCTCCTCTGCTAACTTTTATATATGTTACACACATGCACACACATCTGGATATACATACATGAAAACACATATATTCTGCCTTCCCGTACCAATGGAAATAACTTTCATATAAGGTGTGGCGCCTCAATTTTCTTTAAAAAGAAATCAAAACTGCTATAATTTGCTTTAATTACTTATTTGATCTAGTGACTTACAAATCACTTTTCTAGCAAAGCCATCCCACGCAATACACAAATATTTCTTCTTATGGCATAATTATATTCCTGTGTAAATGTAATTTAACCTGTACCTCTGACAATGTGACACTGGTCTCCAGTGTCCACCTGGAAATTTCACTGCAAGATTCCTTATCCATTTCCTACAACTATCCAGAATTAGACAAAGAACTACCAACCAATTTGCATTCCACTAAAGGAACTGATGCTGAAGCTTGGGGGCCCACTTACTTAAGCTGTGCACTTACCACACAATTAATGGCAATACCAACACGTGATAAGCACACCCACCATGCTCTGTTGCAGGCATGCCCGGCAAGTTCCCTGCAGTTAGTGCATGATTGCAAACAACTCTGACACATAGCACACTCACTGAGGTATCATTGTGCACACATGCTAATTGTCATATTGCTACTGAGTGCACAGCAATTGCCCTCGTGCTAGCAACAACTTCTGTCCACATCCACACTCCATTTCTAACCCGCCCACTCTTCACCCTAGTACATGTTGGTCGATTGCCATACATTTTAGTGTCCAATAGCCAGCATGCACATGCATTAGCATTCCCCTCTTCCTGTTACTGCATGCTAAAACATGCAATAACCAGTTAGCAGAGTTTAGTAAAAGGGCCCCTATGTTATTTGGGAAACCTGTAACTTTATCTTCTCCCCCTGGAAAGGGAACAGTTAAAGTCTAGATATCCTACATCTCATAGATTATCTGTCTTCAGCCTCAGAGTGAGGTTTGTGGCAAAGCAGACATAGTTATTTGGGACAAGATAAATACTAGGGAATACTGAGCTGTATATCCCCTAACTTGACTGGGGAAAAGTCATTGCACAATAAAGATAGCCAGAGTTAATGACTTCTATTTATAAATCTATATTTAAAATAATACAAGTAGATTAATACTGCAGTTTAGCTCTGAACATGCAGTATATTACGTGTATTCTGCTCTGTCTAGCCAAATTCTTTAAACATCAGTCCCTCTGTTTGTCATTAGCCTCAAAGTAGAGAAAAATGCAGTACAATCTATAAAGGAGGTTCTCAGTTTGTTATGCATGTTGTTGTGTTTTAAGTTCTATATTCCGTCTCTTCCTCTCTCTCCGTCTCCCTCCTTGCCCCTCTGTAAAATGCCAAAGCCTTGGAAACTAGTTTGCATCTAACCCTCAGTTCCCTTTGGTGGGCTGCTCTAGGTGATTAAATGAAATGATGCAACTCACCAGCCTTCAGTATTCATAGTGACACAAGCAAGGAAAAATAAAGGTTTCTGCCTGTGACTGTCCTCTATTGAAGAGGAAGTTTCAGGGGAGGGGGGGGGGGAGTTGCTGTGTGAAATATCACTAAACCTCTAGATGATGAAAAGGAAAGACAGAAGAAGACAGGCTAGAAACTTGTAGCTGTGACTTAACGAAGCAAGCCACCAACTTAGCCTCCCTAGTACAAAAAGAAAACCCTACATCTGCTGTTCTAATATCCCTGGATTGTTTGAACTGGAAACATGATGACATTTCTCATGTCCTTCTTGCACTTTGATGAGGCACAGAAATTCCCTCCTGCTAACTGAATAAAGGTGATACCCAGGATTGCAGCCACTGATACTTCATCATCTGGGAAGGTCTGTAAGTTCAGCGGTGCAGGTGGATGTCTGCTGTTCTGTGATAGTCTGAAATGGCTGAGTTCGCACTGACTCTGATGTTGCTGCTACTGCTGGGCATACTGCATGATATGGATGCCGGGGACACTACGGGCAGGATCAGATCAGGGTCAAGGTGGAAAGGTGAAAAAAATCGTAAGTAACTTTAGCTTTGGTTTTGGGGATCATTTTTCCTGTCTGGTATTTTAAAACAATAGCAGGCCTTGGTTTAGTTTTGCACTGCAAGAAGACTGTGGCTGTAACCTGGGAAATATATGGGTTGCGCTTTCTGTGTGTTCCATAATTTGTAGTGGAGTCTGTATATTCCATTGCATTGATGGAATAGCCTGTGCTGGTTAACTCCTCTGAATCTAGAGATTTGTCAGATGTTCATATAGAAGACAACATGCTGTAGTCTCTTCTGAGCTATATTCAGAGGGTAATTTTGAAAGCAATTTCAACAGGTAAAACAACACTTTACACATGAAAGTGGGCTACTATAATATTGTTTATCCATATACAGATAAAAGCACGTGTGAATTACTATTTCACCTATAATTTTACACAGTAAGGGGAGGAATAAATGGGAGTGGATAATGAAAGCACACATAGTTTTGAATTTATGAAAGTATACATAAGATTTTGGAACCCATAGGCAAGATCAGACAGCATATCCCAAAGAGCAGGGGGGGGGGGGGGTATGTTTTAGATCCCAAAGACTGGTTATTTAGAAGAGGAGCAGAAGAAGACCATACAGCCATGGTGGGACCCTTTGGAAGCAGCACATGCATTGAGCCCTAAACTAAATAGGAAATGGCTCCTCTTTGGCTTTCAAAAATTGGTTCCCTTGGCAAGTGCCTATGTTGCCTGTGTCTAAATCCAGGTCGGCTTACAATATGTTTTTTACAGAAAACATATCAACACCAATTAGCAGGTATAGAAATGTGTGGGTACATTTTCTGGCATAATTTCCAAAGGAAAAATACAGTACATACGTTCATTTACTTAGAAACTCCTGCAAAGTCTGTGGAGTGAAAGTGCATGCCATACATCATAAAGTTACCTCCCCATATTCTTGACTTGGATGACAAATGGGAATCTTATAGAGGCAAGAAGGTCAGTTACAGTGAGATTAGTGGTTTACCTGCCTCTCGAGAGAGCATTGACCCTTGACTAGCTCTTGTTGCTGTAGGGGCAGCCACTCCACTAATAGTCCCATTATCATGCTGTTTTGGTATTTGCACTCCCACAGTTCATAGGTTTCAGTAATATATCTATTTGTACTTGGTTCTTGCATTTTTAACATGTTCAGCTTTGTTGTGAATGGACACCAGTCACCTGCTATTGGTAAAAAGTATGCAAACAAGCTCCTGGTCCCCTTTCTTCTCTGCCATGGTGTTCTGACAAAAGAAACAACTTCAAAAATAAAATGAATATTTGGAAAGACGAAGAGGCAGTGATTTCAGTTACTGTGCAGGATGATATGTATGCCACTGGCAGAATATTGCTGGTTTACTGTATAGTGCATTCTTCAGTGATGTCTCATGGTCAACGTAATTTTCATTTTAAGTAGATGCTATTGGTGGGCGGTATACATTTGCGTGATATTGTTAATTAATCTATTTGTATCTGCTGCATGGTATTACTGTACAATAAAGTCTCTCCATAGCCATCTGAATATTATCCAATAATAAAGATCTCTTAACACGTCAACACCAGCAGTCTCTCCAATCCGTACATGCTAATTTTCCAACCTGCCACTCAGAACAGTCATTCAGTCCAAAACACATTGTGTAAGATGTCCTAAAGAGCCCCTCTGTGCATGAGATGCCATGTTGTCTAAAGAGGTCTGTGAATTATTCAGGTACAACTCATCACATTAACACAAGGTGGTATCATTAGGATCCTGCCACTTTCCCTGAAAATGCAACCAGAAATTATACAGATTATATATAAAGGGGTTTATTTTAAAAGCTCTATTCATCATTTGGATGTATAAAAATGGGCATGCTTGCATGCAAAGCATAGCAATGTCTCTGGACCCATTTTAGAAACTGGGTAATAGATGGTCTCAGTGCGAGGATGTCTATGTAGCAAAGTGGCGAGGAGGGGGAATGGCCGGCGTGGAGCAAGGGCAAGGCACATTGTGGTGCAATTTCAGAATGACACAAGCAGGTCTGGGTTTGATTGGTGAGGCATCAATGTCTATACCTGCTCCTGGCCACAAATAAAGTGCAAAAAAGTGCTCATTTCATGGCTGCAGCACTTGCAAGAAGAGCATAATGCACTTTCATTGCCCCGGTTCATATTTTCTGACTGAAGAAACCTGCACATAAATACAAACTCAAAAAATATTACAGTCCTTCCACCATATGTCTGAGTATCTGAAATAGCCAGCTGCGACATGCAAGTCATGTAACATAATAGTGCCCCTTCTGAGGTTCCCATGCTGGTATGTCCATGTACCCAGTTCTGAAGACATAAAATTCATGACGTCATCATTTGTGAAATGGCCCACGCCCAAGCAGTCTGCACGGGGACCGTGACTTATACATGCCTCCTTTCTCTGCTGCCACTCCCACAGATATTTGGACATTTTCCTCTAAATGACCCAGATTCTTCCTGTAGAGGTCCAGGGCAGAAACTGGTGAGGGGCCCCCGAAGTCTTCCTTCAGGCTATGCCTCCTTCAGCTTCACAAAACAAAAATAGGTCTATACCAGAGTGAACAAAACACTGAAAAGAAATAAGTAGTATAATCACTCCACTAAGTTAACAAACCTTACATCAGGTACTAAGCAAAACCAAAAAACAGTTTCACAAAATTTAAAAGCAGGAAGGAAGAAAACAAGCCTCAGAACACAAGGTGATGAATCCAGCTTCAAAACCATAAAGCCAACCTTCCACGCATCACAGGCCCTTTATATACCTCCTTCCAAACTTTAAAAGCCTATTTTCAACAATGACATTCTATTTTACAATATTCAGTGCACAAAAAACATTAACAACATTGGTTCACCAGAACAAAAATACAAGAGAGAACTTATCTCAACATTTAAACCATTGACCTGGTAAACCAAAGAACCCCACACACAGTTGGGCAATGCTGTTCGAGAAGCACACCCGACGCTACACATAGGCAGCCTTAAGCGTTTCACTGAAAAAAAGCTTCTTCAGGGAAAACCCCTCCCAAATTGTGCACAAGTCACTGAAAAAGAAAAGAAAACCAAAGTCAAAAACTTTTAAACAAACGTACCATCACGAGAGCAGAAATCTGCCATAGACACCTCAAAATCAAAATCAAAATAAAAAAACACATACCCATCTTAACCAGCAACATGCTCACCAGCATCCATCACACCAGCCAAACCAACCGGTAATACAAAAAACGCCGCGCATGCATGATTACAAATACAGAGAAAGCAATGACGTCCCAAAATGACGTAATGGGGAAACCTCCTCCACACCATGCAACCGCCCCTAAAAGTTGAGAGGCAGCCCTCCTCCAATCATCGAACATGAAACAAACAACCATCAAGCAACCACAACATTACCTCCACTACCTAGAGAGCACAGCGCTCAAAATCTCACACTCAGAGACACACACTCCATTCGACCTGAGCGTTCAAGCCCCCTGGGAAAACTGTCCCCAAACATTAAATCCAATGCTGCTCACAGAAAAGAAGACACACATCTTTGCTCTTGTAAAGGCTACCCATAAGAACTTGATCAATGCAAAAGCCCCGCAGCTTCAGGCAGATTGGGGCCCCCTGTGACATGGGGGACCAAGGCAAATGCCCTGCGTGCTGCTCTCTAATGCTGGCCTTGTGGACACCCCTTTTAAATCCCACTTCATGCTAGCCAAATTTTCAATTATTTAAAGGGCCAAAAAATATTTTAAATAAATACATAGTAAAAGTAAAGAAATGGAGAGTAAACTCAGTTTTTAATTCTGAAAAATCTGAAAAGAAAATGATCTTTTGTGGGATGCTGGATTTCTGTACTGTTGGGCTGATGATTCTTCCATTACACACTGGGCTTCTTTTCCCCAAGCATGTGAAATTCACTTTCTAAAGGGAGTTTCTTTATGATGGACTGAATTTTTAAAAAAGCCATTGGCTTTTTTTTTTTATATATTTTGTTCAGCTTGTGTAAAGAAAAAGACTTGAAGCTTGAAGAACCTTAACCTCATATTTTATTACTTATATATTTAAGAGAGTGCTTAGATTGTGGCATATTAGAATGTATTTTGTATGGTTAGTTTGGGATATTATGTACACCCTGTATGCTTTTATGCAATTTTGTAGTATTGTTGTTGTGTATAATAAGCTACCTTAATGTAACCAGGAAAACAGGATATAATTCAAAGATACATGGAGATACACCAATGTATCATATTCTTCCTTATGTGACACAGAGGGCAATTTTAAAAGTCATTTCTGTTTCTAAAACAGTGCTTTATGCACAGAAATAGGAGCTCATCAAATTGCAGGTCTGATAAGCATGTAAAGCTATACTCATAAAGTCCATATATGTATAATAGGGATGTACACAGCCAAAAAAGGTTAGATTTCTGCTTGTTTAGAACATTTTTTATACATTTTTTGGTGTTTGTTTTACATATTCATTCTTTAGGTGCAAATTGCATATATGTGAGGTCTTTTTTAAGAAAGAGAATCAATTTAACAAATGCTTATTTGCAGGTATAAGTGTGTGCAAACAAATTGCATACATTTTATATTTTTAGGCCCAAACAAATCAGATGCATGCTGATGAATACACATACCTAATGTATAACTTTACTGAGGTTACTAGATTTTTTGCAGACAAATCTGAGACACTTGTTATCCAAAACAAGTGGGGGAGGGGGAGAAGTGCTCTTACCCTGCTTTCCCACCCATCCATCCCATGACAGCAATAATATCTCTTCCAAGCAGACAAATCAACAGAGAAAGAGAAACACTGATACGTTTTATCCGCACCGTGCAAAATATAAAGGTAATGGATATAAATTCTGAAAACAGGCATATTCCAATCACGAAGCTAAAAATTAAGTGTTTCTAATCCCTCTGTTCCATTGCTGAAACAGGGGGGAGTTAGGGCTACATCACCCAAAATAGAAACATGGAAACATGATGGTAGAAAAAGACCACATGGCCCATCTAGTCTGCCCTTCCATATCTACTACTACAATAGTCCCCTCTTTTCCTTTAGAGGTCCTCTGTGTTTGTCCCATGCTGTTTTGAATTCAGATACTGTCCTTATCTCTACCACCTCCACTGGCAGACTATTCCACGCATCTACCACTCTTTCCTTAAAGAAATACTTCCACATATTACTCCTGAGTCTATCCCCTTTCACCCTCATCCTATGTCCCCTTGTACCAGAACTTGCTTTCAGTTGAAAGTGGCTCTCATCCTGTACCCACCTATAGCTTATGCACTATGACTAACAATGGTAGTAACAATAGTGCAAAACCTTTAGAAGATTACATCCCTTATACAGCCATAGGCCATGATGCACTTGTTAATGGACCCATTAATGAAATAACCAAGAGGACTGAAAACTCTTAGGTAGATTCCCAAAGGAAAAAAAAATAGAGATAAAGTACTGCTAATATTCTGCCACAAACCCTGTATTTGGTTATAGAGGATACACAAAGAGAGCTCGCTAGAACTCCGGCTCTCATTGGCACAATGCAAGTACCATGGCGAGTATTAGCAGCAAATTTGAGAGACCATAATAATACTCCACAAATTCCGGCTTAGGAGTGAGGCGCTCATTTAAAAAATTAGCCTCCACACTGAGTAAAAGGACGTGCCATTCATCAGGAACACATATTTCTGTGCATGTATACCTTGGGACAATTTTGTGAGACTACTTATTTGTTTAGAGGTTTATATGGGGAAATGCCTTTTTATAGAACAACTTGGAGAATATGCAGGTAAAATATGTGTTCAATGTCACTTTGCAAATAATGGAGGAGGGGGAGGGAATTTGAACTAACGTGCACTCTGGATTTTCAAAAGCATGCATACATGTTTTCTTGAAAATGTTATTCATATTAAATAGCAGATGAAGACATATATACATGTATCTACCATGGGATACTTTTCAAAGGGAGAATGTGCAGCTACTTTGTTTTCAAAATGTGTGGAACTTATGCACATACTTGCTCTACAAGTTACATGGCCTGTTACAAAATTATCCTCTTAATGAAAACCTTATGTTCAATGATTTTGGAAAACAACCATAAGAGCTTTGACATTCCTGGAATTTTATTTTCTAAATCTCCTTCCAAGCATGCAGACCAGAAGTTAAAATGCATAATTTCAGAAGCACTTTTCAGAACAATTCGGGATCACTGGATTAGCAATTATTTTTCACAAAGAAAATTCTGCACAGCACTGTAGAGTTCTATTTTTGTGGCCTGCTTTCAACCTGAATGCATCTGTAGAATCAATGCTTCCAACTGAATATTTACTGCTGTGACTGGCATTTTTATTACATTTATGTAAAAGATTGAGTCGAAAACTAGTTGAGGTAGCACATTTTATTGGACTATTTCAATAGGTATCTGTGAATGGCTTTTCAGAACTTTATTGCCATCATTATTGGATCTATCAACTGTACCATGGTTTGGGAATAAAACTGTGCAGACTCTAATTGTAAAAAAATCCTGAGACATGTAATCTAGAGGTACTTGGTTTCTGGCATGTCCTAGTCAGAAAAAAAGGTTGAGGGTCCATTTGAATTTATATTTCTAAATCTATTATATTGTTTTTTGTTTGTAATGCCAAAGTGACTATATGGATAAGGGCATAGGACAAACCTATCCTCTCCCGTCCTATGGAACATGTTGGAAGGGAGAAGTGAGTTTCTCACTATCAAAAGCCCAACCTCTGTGGGAGGTTTTTCTCCAAGCTCTCACAATCTTCCTACTCATTCCTCTCAGACAATGATCCATTCCAGATAACCAGTGTAGAAAAATCATGGATAGCATATCATGGACATAATGCCCACAGCCATGCCATAGCATTTTGGATGATCTGCAAAGATTTCAATATTGATTCAGAAATCCCCCATAAACTGCACTGTAGTAGTCAACTTGAATTAAAACCAGACTTTGCAATACACTTTCTAAAATGCACAGCATTCCACAAAACACAATTAAAAAAAAAAAAACAGCTGCATCTTCATAGACAACTCTGAATGCAATTGAACTCCAAGTACATTATCCTTTTATAAATGAAATCTGCACATTTTCAAACTGTAAAACTTCATAAAAAATAAAAACAATAGTCTCCCTAGTAACATAATTCTATTTTTCCAAAATTAAGAGCCATTAATTGACAACTATCCACACTCCTACTAACTTAGCCATAAACTCCTACAGGTATGAAAAGCAGAACATCATCTGCACATATTCTAAAATTAACCTCCATTCCCTCCAACAAATCACAAAGTGGCCAAATGTATAGGCTAAATACTGCAAGGGACAATGCTGACTCCTGGGGCACTCCACTCAGCAAAATCTCCATTAAGGTAAACCCTCTATTTGCATCCCATCAACAGACAGAAACCAGAGCACCCAACCCCTCTTTTCCATATTGTGCTAAATGCACAAATAGAACTAAAATTCCCCAATAAAAATAGGGGCCCAATATTCAAAAGGCATGTACATGGTTTACAGACCTGTAAGCCATGTAAATGCCACTGAATGGGATATTCCATGGCACTAACACGGTTAGTACCGCTGAATATCCACAATTATTTCCACTACACGATCTGATGCTAACTGCTTAGAAATCGGGGCGTGTCACGGGCATTGTGAGGTGTGTCATGGGCGATGACAGTCGCTAACTGGGTAGCAGCGAAACTGCACCACTATCTAGTTAGTGACCTGCAGGTAAAACTAGGTACTGCAAAAGCTGGCCTCGTTTTACCCACAGGAGTTAATCAGGTAAAAGTGCAATAGAACCACTACCCGGTTAGCTTCTGTGGTGTTGGAGGCTGTGCGTTGAGCCCAGATATTCAATGTCGGGGCTGCATATGACCTCGGCTTTGAATATCCGGGGTTAGAGTTGGGCAGCGACTGCTATGTACCGCTATGGCATATAGCCACCTCAATACAAGACCGAGCCCAGAATGACTAAGCATGTAAAAAGCAGATGAAGTACCTGAAAAGACAAAAAACTCATAAATGTTTTCTAGACTTGATGCAGAATGAGACGACATCCTGAAGGCATGCTGATGCATAATCTTCCATAAAGCTCCGCAATTGCATAAATGTCTTCTCCAACACCTTACTAAGGAAAGACAGATTTGACACTAGTTAATATACCAGTGTGTATATTAACCTTGCTATGATCCAGATTAGGTTTCTTCAACACAGGATGCCAAACAGCATTCTTCAATTCCAAAAACATTGTATGATGCTTAAAAAGCATATTAAGCAAATTGAAAAGAATCTGCTGCCTACTGTATCTTCCTTTAAAGCCTTTATAAACCATGACAGATGAGGACCCAGATGGCTAGCTGAGGAGGATAACCCAGTCAGCATCCTCCCTTTCTCCCCCTACTATTACAGATGCAAAAGAAACCTACCATCAAGAACAAAGCCCTACAAAACCAACAGGGGAGTTACACCAGACCTAACCGAAATGCTCAAACCTTGTCTTCAAAGTACAGAGTAAAAGTCCCACTATACGACTCCCCAGATACCGAAGATTTCTTATTGCACCCTATCAATCCCTTCACAATTTCAGATAGCTCACCAAACAAGTGATGGCAGCAAGCTGCATAAGGCAGAGTGAAAGTGGCAGTGGAATATTAAGTGTTTTATTTGGGGCTTAGGGATTTTATGAAGAGGATGTGGTACAAGCCAAAAAGCCCTATTAAGCATAGCACGGAACCTATCCTTTCTAAGCTGTAGACTTCTGTAAGTAGCAAGCACTGCTTATAATGGAGAAGTGGCCTAATGGTGACAGCTCTGGGCTGAGACTCAGGGAAGCTATGTTCAGATCTCACTGCTGCTCCTTGTGATCTTGGGCAAATCACTTAGCTTTTCATTGCCTCAGGTACAGACTTAGACGATAAGCCCTCTGGGAGACAGAAAAATGCTTCTGTCCCTGAATATAACTTGCCTTGAACTGCTGAGTAGGCGCGAGCTAAATCCATTTCCCAAACACTGCTTCCAGATAGTTCATTGCAACATTTTTAATATGACAGTGGCGATTCTGAACTGCTGACCTTTTGTAAATTTACTTAAAGATCTGATTTTCTTTGTAGACTGCTATGTGTTAGCACAGTACTAATGATACTGCATCATTATATTTCTTAAGAGAACATTAACAGCCCGAATACAATCCAAAAGGTATCATATTTTCAGGAATAAAGAAAAGAAACAATAATGCAGTTTTCAGAAAAGTGTGAGTGATTTTTTATTTTTTATTTTTTAGCTTCCCAAAAGTTTATTGATGAAGATTTTACACAAACGTTCTACTTTCATTTCTTTAGTTACATCCATGCCATATATCTTGCATGAATTGTCTTCTCCTAGACCAAGCTTTCCCCAATCTGATATGGGAATCCAACAGATTTTCAGGATATCCACATTTGGGTCAATACTTAAACCCCATGACTAGTGTTTATTTAAAATACTAGCAGTGACATCTAGATCCCACATATATTCAGTGCCAGTATGTGCAGAAGCCGTGACACGGAATATACATAGGGGCTCATATTCAGCAACTGCGGCTAGGCTACTTAAAGCACATAGCCGCTACCACTTTGGCAATATTCAGTCATAACTGGATAGTGAAATCTAGTTAAAGTTAGGACAGCTATTCAGAAGTGGGTTAGCTATCCGGTTAGTGGCTGAATATTACTACTAACTAGATAGCGACATCACTGCCCCGGATATGCCCACAGATTGCCTCAGTTTTAATCAGATACTTTTTACGTGGTCTGTGGGGATATTCAGTGGTACTAACCGGTTAATACTGCTGAATATCAAACTGAGCATGTTTTAGCTGGTTAGCAGGTCTACTAACTGGCTAAAAGACTGAATATGCCCCCTCCCCCCTCCCGAAAGGGTGGCGATATTCAGCTGCAATTTATATAGCTGAGGGACTAAGCACAGTATGTTTGCTGTCCTAGCTTATATCACTCAGCTATACAGATAGCAGCTCAATATCACCACTATCCATATAGCTGGAGAAAATGATCTTCTTCCAACCTTGTTCCTCCCTTATACTATACATATAATGCTGCAGAAATTTCACAGTTAAAGGGTTTCTATGTTTAATGGCTGTCACTAAACGTATTAGCCCCTTTGAATACCTTGCCCAATGAATATGCATGAGATAGATCTGCATGCACTGCCTCTATAGTACGCAGATTTAGCTCATGTATATTCATTGTGGATATTTCTACTCCCACCTGAAAATCTGCCTGGCTATGGGGTTCTCAGAAGAACATTGGGAAGCCCTGGCCTAAATCCAAAACAGCAAACATGTGTCCTCAAAACTGATATATACAGGAAGTAATTTTACAAACTTTACATACTAGATACATGTGTAAAAGGCAATTACAGATGTAACTCACCAAATATGCATAATCAATGCTTTTATAAATAGCATTACTTATGCATGTATTCGGCAGCACAGAGTTTTCTCTTAGGGTAATGTCTCTCAACATAGCATGACAGGAATGAACCTCATTCTTATGCCAGGGTGTTTCAGATTATCTCAGTCTCTCAAATGTACTGATAATGCTCATTTCAGCACTTGCATTGTTCAAGAGAGAGTCACTTTCTGGAATTAATAAGGTCTAATGTGCACAAGCAGTATATCAGATGTACTTGGAAATTCTTTTTAATTAAGCCAATGGTGACCAATTCAACAAGGATAATTTCTGTCTTTCTGCCACTTTTTCTTGCTCTCTGATTGCATTTGTTGATACTTGAGGATCTTCTTTGCCCACATATAGAACAGAATAAACACTTGGCACTGACACTTCTATTACTAGTGCTGTTCTTTACCACAATGTCTAGTAACATAGAAACATAGTAAATGACGGCAGATAAAGACCAGTATGGTCCATCTAGTCTGCCCAGTTTATTTTGATTTTATCCTGTTGTTGAAAAGGGATCCACTGTGTCTGTCCCATGCCATTTTGAATTCCGTCACTCTGTTTCCCCCACCACTTCCATCGGGAGGGCATTCCAAGCAACCACCACCCTTTCAGTCTAGGTTTCATGCATCTAGCTTTTTATCTGAGGGAATAGGAATACATTATAGATTTCTGTATATCATTTTTCTGTCATCAACACATCAGATAAAGCGATGAGATGAGTGACTATTTTCAGTTTAGTTCTACAAAACATGCATTTGTCTGTTTTTATCTGTTGTTGGGTTTTTTTGTTCTTTTCTTTCCTGGCTGTGAAACAGCTTGTCCATGTGCTACTCTCCTGTGTTCAATTATCAACCTCTATATTTAGGTTTACATTTGCCTCTCCTTAACCATTCATGTGTCAGGTTTTGATCTACTTGAGTTTGTTGAAATAACTCTATATTTACCACTATATTTGTGCTTTAGCCAATTGCTTTTCCTTGTTAGCTGATCTAATTCTTCAAAGAGTTTTTTTTTCCTCTTGTGCAAATACAGCTGCTGCTTTCTCCCCATGTGCTGGCTGATTCTCACTCATTCCTTTTATTTGTCTGAATGCTTGTCCAATTTTAAGGATGGAAACTGATTCTGGTTGCTTGATTTTCTATTTATCATTTTTGGAGTTTTGGAGTTTGTCCATGCTGCTAGGTACGTGTAAAAGCTATGATAATATATCTGTATGTGTAATTTATTTCTGTAGGTCCCAAACCACCTTCAGATTTTGGGATATTCAATCATGGCATATAGTGCTTCTTAAAGATTATCTTGTAGGAATTTAGAGGTTTTCTTTTCCTTACATTCTTCAAAATATTTATGAGGATAGACTACAGTTACAAAGCTGTAAGAGAGCACAATGATTAAAAACTCATTGATAGTTTGCATCTTATTCAGTGCTGTTAACATAACTTAATATCAGTTTCAGTCTTCTATAGTATTCTTTGCTGATTTTTTTCCTAGTAGTTTGTGGTGAATTATTGCATCTTCCACTCCTAGGTATTTATATACACTTTCCTGCTGAAGTTCTTTTCTACTATATTCTTCTATCAGAAAGATTTTTTCAACTTTCTTTAGTTTTACAGTATGGAAACTTGTCTTTGTAAAAGGTCATCCTGATATCATCTAAGAAATTCCTCACTACCCAGAATTGTTCCATCAAATGATGATTACAAGAACTGTCCATCTTCAAATCATTGACAAATAGGGCCAGCACAAAAGTGTATAACCCCCTAGATCAGTGATGGCTAACCTTTTTGAGCCCGAGTGCCCAAACTGCCGCACAAAACCAAAGAATTTCCTCAAAGTGCCAGCACGTCAATTAAAGCCTCATTTGCATAAGGTGCCTCATTTGCATAAATATTTGCATAATGTTACCATACACTAACTTTTAGTAAACATGCCTCTTAATGAGTATATGGATAAAGAAAGACTAAAAGGTTTCTACATTACTATAATCCAGTACCAACCGCCAGGCACATTAGGAACTACTACAAACGCTGCCCATTTAGAACCCATAGCAAACCCGCCGTATCCTAACAGCACTACCAGGACTCACAAAGCACCATACCCTAACTATCAAAAGGCAACACTGCAAATATTAAACCAATACATTTCAGAGAACAACAATACATGACCTACTGGGGAAAGAACAAGTGGCAATGTCAAATAGGAATTATATAAACAGAATACCTCAGCTCAGTTACACATGCAGAACAAACCATCACCAAACAAGGAATCACAATTTAGAAACAGGAAGACAATAATTAAACTGGGAACCCCAAAAGCCAAACTTGGAATATACAACAACACTGTAGAAATAAAACTATAAATTAATTTCCTCTTGTACTAAACAAAGCGCAAAAATTAATGATGCACATTTCCCAGAGCTGACATATTCCAGTTAATAAATTCAAAATAAAGAGATATTTTTCTACCTTTTGTGCATTTTTTTTCAGTTGCAATTGTTCCAGCCACTTTCTTCTGGTTTCTTCGTGTCTTCTGCTAACTCTCCATCTGCTGTCCATTTGTCCTTTCTTCTGTCTTGTTTTTTTTTTTCCATTCTCTCTCTACATCTGCTTTAACATACTAATCTTTCTCCTTTTGCTCTTTCCTCATTCCTATTTCATCTACTCAAAATTTACCCCTTCATCCTCAATCCCCACTTATTCTCCCAATACCCGGCCAATTGTAGATTTTTTATCCCTCCCACACAAAATATTTTTCCCCTCTCCATTTTACTCTCCCAGCCCCATCCCATTCTAATCCTCCCCCAACACCAGCTCCCTTCTAGTTCCAGCCTCACCCAGCATCCATTCCCTCCTAGTCCCTGCATCATCCCATTTCCAGTCCTAGCAGCCCCCCAACCCATTTCCAGTCCTAGCAACCCCCCAACCCAATACCAGTCCTAGCCCCCCCTCATCAACCCACTTCCAGTCCTAACCCCCCATCACCCCATTTTCAGTTTAAGCCCCCCCTATAACCCATTACCAGTCCTAACCCCCATCAGCCCACTTCCAGTCCTAACCCCCCATCAGCCCACTTCCAGTCCTAACCCCCATCAACCCATTTCCAGTCAGCCCCCCATAGCCCATTGCCAGTCCTAACCCCCCCATCAGCCCACAGTCCATTACCAGTCCTAACCCCATCAACCCACCTCAAGTCCTAACCCCTCCCCATCAGCCCATTTCCTGTCCTAGCCCCCCCATAGTCCATTATCAGTCCTAACCCCCCATAGCCCATTACCAGACAGCCCCCATCAGCCAACAGCCCATTACCAGTCCTAACCCCCTCCATCAGCCCACAGCCCATTACCAGTCCTAACCCCATCAGCCCACCTCCAGTGTTAACCCCCCAGCAGCCCAGGTCCAGTCCAGACCCCGCCCAACAGCCCACCGCAGGGCCAAACCCCTCCCCATCAGCCCATTTCCTGTCCTAGCCCCCCATAGCCCATTACCAGTCCTAAGCCCCCATCAACCCACTTCCAGTCCTAATCCCATCAGCCCATATAGACTTAGCTCCCCCATAGCCCATAGCCCCCCCATAGCCCATCACCACTCCTAACCTCCCCCAGCCCATCACCACTCCTGACCCCCCATCAGCCCATTTCCTGTCCTAGCCCCCCATAGCCCAGTACCAGTCCTAGCCCCAAGAGCGCTCAGCCATTACCTCTCCTAACCCCCCCAGCCCATCACCAGTCATAACCCCCCAACAGCCCACAGCCATTACCACTCACCCCCCCAGCCCATTACCACTCCTAACCCCCCCAGCCCATCACCACTCCTTACCCACCCCATCAGCCCATTTCCTGTCCTAGCCCCCCCCAGCCCAACACCAGTCCTAACCCCCCAACAGCCCACAGCCATTACCACTCCTAACCCCCCCCAGCCCATCACCAGTCCTAACCCCCAACAGCCCACAGCCATTACCACTCCTATCCCCCCCCCAGCCCATCACCAGTCCTAACCCCCCCCCCCAGCCATTACCACTCCTAACCCCCCCAGCCCATCACCAGTCCTAACCCCCCCCCCCAGCGAAATTTTTTTACAAAGAAAGCTGCCGCTGCCGGGGCCGGGGCCGCCGCGGCAGAATCGAGTGTGCCGCGGGGCCCCCCCGCCCAGCAGAGCCTGCCCTCCGTCCCCGGTATCACCTCTCTGAGCTGCCTCCAGTCACACGCGCCAGCTTTCAGAGCGCGAGGGGAGTTTCTCTGAAAGCCGGCGCGTGTGACTGGAGGCAGCTCAGAGAGGTGATACCGGGGACGGAGGGCAGGCTCTGCTGGGCGGGGGGGCCCCGCGGCACACTCGATTCTGCCGCGGCGGCCCCGGCCCCGGCAGCGGCAGCTTTTTTTTTTTTTTTTTTAATGCTGCATATTTTGATTGCGGACCTTCCCGCGTGCCAGCTGCAAGGCCTTCGCGTGCCACAGCTGGCACGCGTGCCATAGGTTCGCCATCGCTGCCCTAGATGAATCTTCAGCCTTTCAATACCACAGAAGTAGCTGAAGACTCTACCCCCCATATTCCAGCATCTTTTCTTCCCATCCATTCCCTTCCCTTTCCCTCCATGTCCAGAATCTCCTCTTTCCTACTTCTCACATCTAGAATTTCCAGTTCCCTTTCCTATCCACCAGTACTCCAGTATCTCCCCTTCCCTTCTCTATTCACCCCCCCCCCCACACACATGTCCAGCATCTCTTCTTCCCTTCTATGCACCCCTATTTTTGCCCCTTCTTGTCTTTCGCATGCCAGGCCATTTTCCTACCCTCATAGTTGTTAGATTATAACCCTATTCATCTTACTTATCATGCTTTTTGCTTTAGGATTAACTTAGGCAGTCCTTCTCTCCTGGCACCTAGAGCTAGACATTAGATGACTTAAGCAACCATCATGCTTGTCACCCCCATCCTTTCTACTGCCGCCTCTGCCATATATCCCCAGAACAAGAAGCGGCAGCAGAAATGGAAATAGAATAGAAAAGAAATGCAGCACAAAGGGAAGTCTCTGACCTCCTTTGTGCGATGCTCTGAAAGTGCAGCCAGTCCTGCCCCCTCACCACCCAATTCAGAGTTCCTGTTTGTGTTGGGCAGACTGGGTGAAGAGATCCCATTAATTGCAGTTAACCCTCTTAACTTTTTCATCAACTCCTGTGACCTACCTGTTACTGCAGTGGGTCCGTGAACAAATTTGCCATGGCCTATAGCTGCAACAAGGATGTTATTCTGCTCAGGACATAGGATCAGCAATATTTGTTTGAGGCCGCCGGGCCGGGTCCCGCGGCCGGCAGTAACCTGGGGCCGGGCCCGGGCCTCGGCCTCGGTATACACCGCATGGCAGAGATCGGGGGGGGAGGAGGTAGGAGGGGTGCAGCGGCGAAGAATCGCTCCACAACTTCTGTGTGGAGTGATTTCATTGGCCGCTGGGCCGGAGAGGCGGGGCTAAGACCGGCGAGGAGCCGCATGGCCGGTCCTTTTCCGCGGCTCCTCGGCCTGGCAGGACGCATTTTCAGTGGGCTCCTAGCAGCGTCGGAGGCAAGGGGGCCTGTTTATCTTTGACTACCGGGCAGGAGAAGCGTCCGGGAGTGCCGCGGCAAAGGCGAGGTGATCGGTTGAGTGTTGGGGAGGGGGTTGAGTAGCGCGTGTGTCGGGAGCAGAGGGGTGGCTTGAATGGGGGGGGTCTGTGGGCATCTAGGGTTGGTGGGGGTGTCATTAAAGGATTAAATAAATAACGATAAAGGTAATTAATAAAAAAAAAAAAAAAAAAAAGAACCAGACAGGAAGGCATCTTCCTTGCTGGGGTTGTGGTGGCAAAGTGGGCATGGCGCACTCAGGGGAGGGGCAAAAGGGGCAGCTGCGGGGTAGGGACTCAGATGCAAAACCGAGGGGGAGGGGAGGAAGAGCAGGGGGGCCGGTTCGGCAAGGCGGGCCAGGGCAGGCAGTCGGAATGCCAGGCGAGCTAATGGTGCTGCCTTGCCTAGGGGTAGGGGGAGTAGGGCGGCGATAGCAAGGGTGGATATAGGGGAGCCTGGTGGGGCGGGGGCTTTGGAGGTTCGGAGTGTGGGGCCAGTGATTCAGGGGCCTCTAGCAGGGAGTAAGGTTGCCGGGAGTGTGGCGGAGGTTGGGGGTACACTGGGGCAGTTGGGTAGCATGGGTGAGGCGGTGGGTAGTGGGGTCGGGTCTGGGTATGAGCAGGCGGCGGGACTTGGCTCGGGTGGGTTCCCAATAGATTTAGCTGGGGTCCCAATCGGTTTAGCCGGGGTGGCCAGTTATGTTCCGCAGTGGCAGAGTGGGCCAGGGAGGCAGTATGCGGCGGGAGAAGGGTGGATGGCTTGGCCCCAGGCGGCGAGGCCCTGGGGGTTTGGATGGGACGATTGGGTCGTTGCTGGGTTTCCAGGCGGGGGGTGCAGCCTGCATGGGGGGGGGCCAGCTGGGCAGCGGGAGGTTTGGGCACGTCTGCTGGACCTCAAGGTGGCGGGCCGGCTTGGGGGGCTGGGCGGTATGGAATGGGTCCTGCTGCAGGTGGTACTTCTCTCCCTCTGCAGGTTCCAGTGAGTGGTGTGGCAGCGGCCGGAGTAGCGGGCAGCAGTCAGATGGCGATGGTGCAGAGTGCTGGGCAGGCCAGCCCGGCCTTGACAGCATTGGAGTCTGGCGAGTGAGTCGAGGAAGGTGAGTGTGCTGGACCTGCGGTTAGCCGGGGCGGGGAGATGGCCTCGGGTGGGGAGGTGGGTACGGTAGGCTGCAAGGCTAAGGCGAAGAGGAAGCACAGGCATCGCTTTAGGCGCAGTTCATCGTCATTGTCCTCGTCGTCCTCTGTGAGTTCTTCGGACGGCTCAGCGGCGGCGGGGAGGATGGCAGATAGGGCGTCGTCATTGGTGATACGTTGCATGGAATTGTGGGAGAGAGTTCCACGCAAATTGAGGCGCCGGATTCTGAAGCGGCGGTACATTGATGTTTTCCGGCTCCTGGAGGGGAGAAAGCGCTCGGGGGAGAGTAGAAAGAAGCACAAAGAGGATGAGAAGGCCGGGAGGGTGAGGAAGGTGTCCCGTAATACACTGAATTGGAAGCGGGCCTTCTTGCGTTTGGGTAGTGTCTGTGGCCATGCTGACCCGGGTCAATACGGGGAATTGTTGGCATACACGGACACCATCCTGGCAGCATCGCAGGCGCATGAGGGTTGGGCTTGGCTCAATTATGATGAGGAGTTTAGGGATATGATGGAGGAAAATGCGCAGCTGTCATGGGGGATGAAAGATATTAATTTATGGCTGACGCAGATGTCCGCTAAAAAAGGGAGCATGGGAAGCGGGGAGGGGGGGGTGTCAGACCAGGTCAGGTGGACAGGCGTCGGCTTCGAACCTTCGGTCCTTTCGTACGACGGGCGCAGTGCCAGAATCGCCCAAAGGCGGGCCGGCGGGGGGTCCTCTGCTGGCACTTTAATAAATCATCCTGTCCATACCCGGACTGTAAATTCAGGCATGCTTGTTCGCTTTGCGGAGGAGGGCACTCGGCCACCAAGTGTAGCCGGAAAGGAGTGTCCGGGGCAGCGGTTGGGGGTAAGTGAGGAAACTGTGAGGGGGTTAGCGCCTACCCCTATCAGACTCCAGGCTTTGCGGCCGTGGTTAAGGCGCTACGAGGGGAGTAGGCATGGGGCAGCGGCGAGGTTGTTGGAATTGGGTTTTTCGGAGGGTTTTCGTATACCATTTCAGGGGAATGTGCTTGGCGGGACGGCTGGCAATTCCAACTCAGTGTTCCACCTAGAGGAGGTGGCCCACAGGAAGATAGTGGCAGAATGTGCATTGGGCCGGGTAGCCGGGCCTTTTAGCCACCCGCCCTTTGAGCCGTTTATTAGTTCACCATTGGGGATCGTCCCGAAGAAAGAGGGAGGGCGGTATCGGTTGATACACAACTTGTCCTTTCCGCCGGGGGAGTCGGTGAATGACCGTATCCCACGTGAGTTATGCTCCGTGCGGTATGCGCAGTTCGACGGGGCATTGGAGCTAGTGCGCCAGTGCGGAAAAGGGGCATTATTAGCGAAGGTGGACATTGAATCGGCGTTTCGGCTGCTACCGGTTCACCCGTCTGCATTTCCGTTGCTGGGATTCCAGTTTGACGCCCAGTTTTATTTTGACAAGTGTTTGCCAATGGGTTGCGCTATATCCTGTGCCTATTTTGAGGCCTTTAGTTCATTCTTGCACTGGGTCCTGGAGCAGCAGTTGGGGTGCGAATCCATTGTGCATTACTTGGGTGATTTTCTGTTTGTGGGTTCAGCGCAGACTCCAGCTTGTGCGACTTTGCTGCGCTTATTCCAGGAGATGGCGGTGGCATTCGGGATCCCGTTAGCGGCGGAAAAAACAATAGGGCCGGTGACGTGTCTGGCCTTTTTAGGAATCGAGATTGATTCAGGGGAGATGAGGGTCCGCTTGCCGAGGGATAAGGTGGACCGGCTACGGGTGTTGGTGGAGGCTGCAGGATCGGCCTCCAAGGTGACATAGAAGGAGCTGCAAGCGCTAGTGGGTCATCTGAATTTTGCATGTCGTGTGATTGCCATGGGGAGGTCGTTTGCTCGGCGGTTGTCCCTGGCTATGGCGGGGGTGCGACGCCCGCATCACCGCATTCGGGTGACAGCAGGTATGCGCGAGGATCTGCGAGTGTGGGATGCGTTTCTCGCGGACTTTAACAGATGCTCAGTGGTGCAAGCGGCGGAGTTGTCAAATGTTTTTTTTTAAATTTTTATTTACATTCTCTTATATACCGCGCTATTCTGCATCAGTGCGGTTTACATTGAACAAACTGAATGTTGATCTGCAGTTGTTTTCTGACGCGGCGGGCAGTTCGGGGTTTGGCTTATACTGTCAAGGCTCGTGGTGTGCGGCGGCCTGGCTGGCATCCTGGGTTGCTACGGGGTTGACGCGTAATGTCACATTCTTGGAGCTATTTCCAATAGTAGTGGCCTTCAGGGTTTGGCCAGACAGATTAAGAGATAGGAAGGTAGTGTTCTGGTGTGATAATGTGGCGGTAGTGCAGGTTATTAACCGACATTCGCCCAAGTTTCCGAGGGTGGCGGCGCTAATGAGAGTATTTGTACTAGCGTGCTTGCGACTTAATGTCACAGACAGGGCGCGTCATGTGCCGGGTGCGCAAAATTCCATTGCTGATGCTTTGTCCCGTTTTCAGTGGGCACAGTTCCGGGCTTTGGCCCCGGAGGCAGATGAAGCAGCAGCGGGGGTGCCGGAGCACCTGTGGTGGATTGGGACGCAGGAGTGATGGAGTTGTTGCGGTCCTCGGTGGCTCCAGGTACATGGGCGTCATACTGGCATGGCTATACCAAGGTATGGGACTTTCTGTGGGAGAGGGGATGGTGAGGCGGGCGAATGGATGATCGGTTGGGCAGTGCGTCCATAGTTTAAGCAAAGGGGTGCGGTTGGTCGAGGTCGTCAGTGCGGGCGGCGTTGGCAGGTTTCTCCTTTTTCAGCAAGGCCACGGGTTGGGGTAGTCCTAGCGCATCGTTCCTGGTGAAGCGGCTGTTGACGGGGTGGGCGAAGGAACGGCCCCAGGGGCGAGATTGGCGCCATCCCGTGTCTCATGGGCTGCTATTCCGGCTATGGGATGTATTTCCAGAGATGGCGGTGTCGGAGTTTGAGACGGCATTGTTTCGTGCCTTGTTCATTACAGCGTTTTTCGGGGCTTTTCGAGTGGGTGAGCTAGTGCCCAGGTCGCAGGGGCGGAGAGTTCGGGGTGGGCTGGAGGTTCAGCATGTGATCCTGGAGGAGAAGTTGGTGCAGATTTACCTTCAGCGTTTCAAGACTGACCAGCAGGGGGTGGGCAGATGGGTGTTGTTGAGAGCACTTCCAGACTTGTCGTCCTGCCCGGTGCGGAATTTGGTTGAGTATGTACGTCAGCGACCGGACATAGCAGGTTATTTTTTTCGCCATGTGGATGGAACTTCCGTCACACAGTTTCAATTCACAGCGGTTTTCCGGTTAGCCTTAAGGCGGTTGGGGTATGATGAGAGGCAGTTCGTATCGCATTCCTTCCGGATTTGGGCTGCTACGAGTGCGGCGGCAGCCGGGCTGGAGGGCGAGTTGATACAAAGGATCGGCAGATGGCGATCTGGGGCTTATGAGGGTTATGTCCGCTTGGAGCAAGTGTGACGGTAATGGGGAGGGGGGTGGGGGGTGTGTGTGTGGGGGGGTACTAATGATGTGCTTACCGTTTCAGGACTGCAGCCGGGTCCGCTCCTCGGGTGCGGAGGTTCGGAGGATGGCCCTGATGGCGAATGGTGGATTATCAGGCATTCCTTTGTGTACTGGGCGGAGCGCAGAGCTTCGCTGCGACCGCTGGGAGTGCATTTGGGCCTGGCAACCCGCAACATTCGGCTACTGTGGAAGGGGGAGCGCGGCATGCGCTGGTGGCAACTTCTTCCTTGGGTTTGACGACAGGCGGGTCGTCGACAGCGACCCTTGGGGGTGTTGTTGCATTTGGGCAGCAACGACCTCTCCAGTTGGACTTGCAGACAGCTCATTCGAGCGGTGCAGCGGGACATTCGGGTGCTGCAGGAGGAGGGCCAGGAGTGGCGATCATGTGGTCCGACATTGTCCCGAGGCCGGCCTGCCAGTCGCAGAGGCGGTGGTCGCGGGGCCTGGCAAAAATCAACCGTCAGATTGGGCGTTGGTTGCAGCAGGCAGGCAGCTGGCAGGTGCAGCATCACTGGGCGGATCCGCGGTGTGCGGGGTTGTACCGCATGGATGGGGTGCACCTGTCCCCTGTGGGTCAGGATTTGTTATTAAATGACTGGCAGGAGGCGCTGGAAGCGTGGATTGGTCGCAGCTTTATTGGTGGGGGCGGTGCGATGATAGGTAAACTACCTCGCGCCGGTGGCGGGGTAGAGAGCCAGCGCTCGCCGAGGCATCGGGGGCTTGAACTGATTTAGGAACAGTGGGGAGTGAAGGGCTCCCCGGGGCGGGGGCGAGACTTCCTGGTTTGGGGTCTCGGCCCGGTAGACAGGTGTGCGCCGGCCTTTGCTACTAGTATGGCGAGGCAGGCGACGGGGCTCTGGGATGGAGGATGCTCCGCCTTGCTAATAATATGGCTGGCGGGGGGCATTCTCCGGTGCTGGGGTGGGGGGTTATGTTGGGGTGCTGATTATGTTTGGTCCATGTTGGGCCGGTTGTTACATGACTTAAATAAAGCTGCTGCCAGAGTTGTACCAGTATTGGTCTCTGTTGTGTTTGTACGGGGACAAAGTGAAATGAGGGATGTGGGGGTAAAAGGGGTGGCTCGGGAGGGCGAGGAGGGCCTCCGGGTTACCAGAGTTATTCTTTGAGGCCGCCGGGCTGGGTCCCGCGGCTGGCAGTAACCTGGGCCCGGGCCCGGGCCCGGCCCCGGCCTCGGCCTCGGCCTACACCGCGTGGCAGGGATCGGGGGGGGGGAGGAGATAGGAGGGGTGCAGCAGCGACAAAGTGGGACAAAGGGGACAAAGTGAAAAGAGGGGTGTGGGGGTAAAAGGGGTTGCTCGGGAGGGCGAGGAGGGCCTCCGGGTTACCAGAGTTAATACATATTTTAAATAAATAAACAAATCTACAGTATCTGAACTATCACTTTCACTAAGGGGTATGTTTACTAATCGGCAGTAGTGGCTTTTGAACGATAATGGGGCCATGGCTCCGATATCACACGGAAGCCGCTACCGCCGATTAGTAAAGATACCCCTAAGTCATCATAGGTGACATGCAGCCAATATGAATATTTATTTGTTCTTCCTGTCATCCTTGAATAATATTTGGTATAAGTTTTTACAATGGAATCACCATATAAAAGTATTCACTAAGACGTAGGAGGGAAATTACTAAGGTGTGCTAACATTAACATGCGTAGTCACTGTTAGCATGTATTATTAGTAAGGGACCCTTTTGCTAAAGTGCACTAAACAGCTAATGCACATTTTCGCATGTGGTAGCTGTGTGCAAGGGCCCATGGTAACGTACACAGGGGCATGACAGTTACCACCCATTAATTCCCACGCTAACTGCAAAACATGCATGGGGAGGAGAATGGGCTGGGTAGGGGGCAGAGAGTGGTCATGAAGAGCACATTGCAGTTAATGCTGAGGAACATATCACAAGCTGTCAATGCTGCAATTAGTGTGGGTGCACCAAAGATCACCTCAATGGGTGCACTATGTGTTGGGATATGTATCCCTGTGGTAATTGCAGGGAACATGCTGGCTATGCTCTCGAGTGTTACCACACAGGCTTTGCACTTAGCTCAGGTTAGTTTTCTTGTTAAAAGTGCCTTAGGTTTTCAACTTAATGCACTTTAGTAAACATGCCACTAAGTCTCATTGAATAACATGGGGCCTGCATTAAAGTAATACACATTAATGATGAATTAGCACACTTGAATGTTAGCCCATCTTAGTAAGAACAGAGATATACAGCAATCGGGGTAGGATGTGGCTACTTGGCAGCAGCTGTGCATGCACCCATGGGGAGCCCAGACCTTAAGAAGAAACACGGCAGAGGACAGCAAGCATGCCCTAGGTGCATGGCTAGGGATGCGCCTGATGGATCATGACTAAAGGGGTAGGTCACACCCCTTTAGAGTCCTTTTGGAGCACAAAGGAGAAGGGTGAAGCTGATGCGGGTGAAAGGAATGCAGAAATCAAAGGCTTCAAAGTCTTCTGGGACTCCAGATATATCATCTGCTTTTGATTCTGATGATCATGTTTTCTTATTGCAGTGATTGCAGTCTGTGGGTATTGCTGGAAATGTGTTGCATTGGTTCTCTTCTTATTTGGCAGACGTGTCTGATTGGTCACCATTTCTGCAGGGTGTTCCAAAGAGCTCTGTCCTGTCAGCTCTGCTGTCTAATATTTACTGTATGTGTCCTCTGTACACTTTTAAGGATCATATCGTGTGCATGCAGATGATTTTCTGCTTTATTTGCTGTTTGATATTTCTGCCGGTTTTGCTTCATACCTCATTTGGAATGTATGTGCTTGTAGCTTTCTGGTTTTCTCAACATGTGTTGCAGAGTAATTACAGAAATATAGAAGTGTTATTCGTGTCTTGCGATAAATCCTTTATTACACCTAGAGGTGCTTTTAAATGGTCAGCCGTTGGCTGTTCGTAGTAAAGTGGTATACATAGGAGTGATTTTGGATCATTGTCTGACTATGCAGACTTATATAAAACAAACTTGTATATTGTTCTTTTTATCAAATTAGAATATTGAAACATCTTCAGCCATTGCTCTCTGCTTCAGATTTTCGTTTGTTTTTTCAGGTCATTTTTGATTATGCTAATGTTGTTTTGGTAGTAACCGGGTAGCCGGACCCGCGCTCACCCTTCTTCCCAAACCCCTGCCCCCACCCTTTCCCACATCCTCCAACCCCCCCACAAATTCACCGACAACTGTTTGGTACAAAAACTGGTCGCAGCTTTATTCCAACAACAACTTGAACATCACAGTAATACTGAACAAACTTAACACCCCCCACCCAGCGGAGCCACGAGTCACCAGCCATGCAATTAGTAAAGCAACCGCGGACTCCGCTCAAGCCATGGTCACCCGACCGGCAAAGTTCCTAGCACCCCTCTCCGACTTCGCCATATTACTAGCAAAAGTCTTCCAGGGGTTTTCCGGGCCGAGGGCACCCCGCCCTCGCCCCAAGTCGCCTAAGGCTCCGGACCCCGGAAACCTCCGGGATCCTGCCCCTTCCCCCCCCCCCCCCCCGCTGCGAAACCCCAACTCTGCCCCCCCGCCTACCACTCAAGGGTGGGTGGGAGGGCTGCTCTATCCACTGCCGCGCCGCATGTGCTCGGCCTCCTTAGCCCCCAGAAGCAGCACATGGCGCCTTCCTTCCGATTGGCTCCGCACCGCCTGCCAGCCCGGCAGAGCCAATCAATTTAAAACCCCACAACGCCGTGCTCCCCAACTGATGTGCCATCACTCCCCCCCCCCTGCTCTCCAAGGCCGCGTGCAGGTTCCCACGCCGGGCCGGGCACCCGGTTACGCGCAGGTGCCGGGACCCTGCCCACGCCCTTTCACTAACCGGGTAGCCGGACCCGCGCTCACCCTTCTTCCCAAACCCCTGCCCCCCCACAAATTCACCAACAACTGTTTGGTACAAAAACTGGTCACAGCTTTATTTATTTATTTATTTATTTTATTACAATCTTTTATATACCGCGCTATTTGGTATCAGCGTGGTTCACATACAACAACATCAACAGAATAACAGGCTATTCCGTGTTTACAGCAAACAGGTATATAAACTTGGGTAGCATAAAGTTAACTTATTACAAACATGATTATATAAAAGGTATCATGACAACACAAAAGTCCTAGTAATTTTACTGAGAAAGTGGGAGAGGCTATTTGAAGATAAGGCGTGTCTCTTATTTGGGGGGGCTTTTGCTGGGGGTAATGTGTGGTGGGTAGTATATGAGGAAAAGGTGATATTTAAGTGCTTTCCTAAATTGGGTTAAGTCGGTAATGGCACGAACGCTTGGTGGTAAGGCGTTCCAGCATCTTGGGGCGTAGAATATAAAAGATCTGCTTGCCGTTATCTGGGTGCATTTTGTTACAGCCTTAGGAAGTGTTAGTGTGTTTATAGCCGTCGGTCTTCTGGATCTAGTCGATGGAGTTACATGGATGAGATTTGAGAGTGAGGAGGATGAAAGTCCGTGGATGGCCTTAAAAGTCAGCAGTATGGTCTTGTAAGTGAACCTATCTTGTATGGGGAGCCAGTGGAGTTGTTTTAATATAGGAGTCACGTGCTCAAATCTGGCGACTCCCTGAAGGACCCTAGCTGCGGTGTTCATAGCAAGTTGTAGAGGGTTAATAGTGGATTGAGGAAGGCCTTGTAGGATAGCGTTAGCAAAGTCGAAATGTGGTAGAATTAACGTCTGGTATATTGTCCTGTAGTCTTCTGGATCAAGTAAGGAGCGAAGATGCCTGAGAGAACGAATCTTGAAATAAACTGCTCTTACTACATTCTCTATGTGCACTTTCATATCAAGATGTTGATCCAGTGTGACCCCCAGATAACGAATTGTGGATTTTGTTTGCACTTCTGCTTCTTTAACTCTTACATATGATGGTGGGGTGAAGTTGTGGTCCCTTGTAATGAATAGAACCTCTGTCTTCTTGTGTTGGATACGGAGGTTTTGGGATAGGAGCCATTCAGAAACTGCGTCAAAACATTCTATCAGAGGGGAGAGATTCAGAAGTTCTGTAGAGAACGGGGTGTAGAGCAGGATATCATCAGCATATATCAGGCAGCTCACATTAAAAGATCTGATGAGATTACAGATAGGTTGTATGTATATGTTGAAAAAGAGTGATGATAGTAAGGAGCCTTAAGGGACTCCTTGAGTTTGGTGGAAAGGTTCGGACGTAGCTGATCCAGATTTCACACATTGCCATCTTTCGGCTAAGTATGATTTACACCATTTTAGCGCATTACCACAGATGCCCTTCTCTTCAAGCCGCCCCAGGAGAAGTTCATGATTCACTGAGTCGAAAGCTGCAGCAATGTCAAGAAAGATGAGCGCGAACCCCTGCCGAATGTTATCAATACCTGAGATTATGTTGCTGAAAAGGGTAGTAAGGAGAGTTTCTACCCCATGATACTCCCTGAACCCATGTTGGCATTGGTCGAGTGGGGCTGCGGTGTCTTTGTGATCTTGAACTTGTCTTTGTACCTCTTTCTCAATGATTTTGGCTAATAGAGGTATGCTTGCTATGGGTCTATACGAATCGACTTTCTGGGGGTTTAGTTTGAGATTTTTTAACAGGGGTCTGATGGAGGTATATTTGAGGTCTATGGGGAAAGTTCCAGTTGTGAAGGAGAGGTTCATAAGTCTTGTGATGAAAGGACTGACTTCTTTACGTTGCTCTTTTATCCAATAGGCTGGGCAGGGGTCGGATTGTGCAGTAGTGGTATTGATGGATGTAATAGAATCTTCAATGCATTTTCTTGTTGGTGTGGAGAACACCGAAAGGGGAAGTGTACAGGTGGACAGTTGTGGTGTAATTAATGAGATTGTATCTGTCTGGAGTAGTTTAGACTGAAGGAAGTCAGCGAATTCTTGAGGGTGAATCGCATTTTGTTGTTCTGGGGAGGGTTCTTTCGATAAAGTCTTAACTAAGTTGAACAGATCACGTGGCTTGTTCAGAGACCTTTTGAGTATGTCAGTGTGATGCTGTTTCATTTTCATCGTGACCATGTTTCTGTGGTTTTCTAAGTGGATTTTATAAGCTGTTTGATCCTCCATGGATTGGGATCGACGCCATCGATTTTCCAGCTTCCGTAACTGCACGAGCGAGGACCGCAGCTCTGGGGAGTACCATGAAGCAGACTTTCTTTTTCTTGGTACATTGTTTTGATTTTGATTATGATGTTGAGCAATGGCGCTGAAGTTGTTATTCCAATTGGAGATCATATTATCAAGGTTGAGTGTTGTATTACTGAGGAATGAGGAGGCCTCTGATAGAATGTGTTCTCTGTTGAAAGGTCGGAAATTTCGTACTGATGTTTGTGAGACGTTGCTTGATTTGGAGTAATCTTTCGCTTGTTTGCTTTGCGTGGGTATCAAGAAATTGATGAGCTTGTGGTCTGACCAGGGTACGGAGGTAATAGATGTCACTAGATCGTGGTTTGGATCAAGAATTGTCAATGGGGTGAATACTAGGTCTAGAATATTACCCTTTTGATGTGTGGATTTGTTGATAATCTGTTGGTATCCCAGATTCTTGAAAGCTTCCAGGAAGGCGGTGGCTTGACTTTGTTGTAGAGAGGGGAAGTTGAAATCTCCTAAGATCCAGCTAGGTGTGTTGGGATTGTGAGTATTGGCAGCTAGGTTTAATATGGTAGGGAGATCATCAGCGGAAGTTGATGGAGCTCTATATAGTAATATGATGGAGCATGATTTATTTGCAATGGTTATTGCATCCAAGTTGATATTACTGGTGGAGTTAATTGTATGGAACTGGAGGTCCATCTTGGAGAGGATGAGAGTTCCACCTCCTTTCTTATTTTCTCTATGTTGTGTGTGTATAGAAAGGTTGGGGGGAAGAAGCTGGTTGAGGAGGACGTTATCCTCACGTGATAGCCAGGTTTCATTGATCATAAGTAGATCAAGGTCATGGGAGGATATAATATCTGATATAATATCTGAGATAACTGGCCATTTTTTCCGTATTGAATGTGCGTTTATAAGAGCACATTTTAGGTTTGGTGGGGTGTTATATTGTTTAGTTTTCTTGGAGTGTTGGAGAGCTATGTGTAGCAAGTGAGAGTGGCGTGTGTGGGTTGCACCTTTAGAGTGGAAAAATGGGGTCTCTGATCTTTATTTATCTTTATTCCAACAACAACTTGAATATCACAGTAATACTGAACAAACTTAACACCCACCCCACCCGGCGGAGCCACGAGTCACCAGCCATGCAATTAGCAAAGCAACCGCGGACTCCGCTCAAGCCATGGTCACCCGACCGGCAAAGTTCCTAGCACCCCTCTCCGACTTCGCCATATTACTAGCAAAAGTCTTCCAGGGGTTGTCCGGGCCGAGGGCACCCCGCCCTCGCCCCAAGTCGCCTAAGGCTCCGGACCCCGGAAATCTCCGGGATCCCGCCACCAGCACAGGCTCCTCACCTTACCTGTGCCGCCCCCCCCCCCAACACTGAAAGCTGCGACTAGCAACTACCCACGCCCCACCATCTCCACTGCTTCCTGCCAATCATTCAACAGGAGATCCATACCCACTGGAGAGAGATGCACACCATCCTCCCGATACAACCCGGCACAAGCCACATCTGCCCAATCATGCTGTATTTGATACCCTCCGTGTTCACACACACACCTCCTGATCTGCCTGTTAATTTTAGTTAAACCCCGGGACCATCTCCGCTGCCCCCAGCACGCCGGTCTGGGGAGAATATCAGACCATATTAAAACGATACTGCCAAACATACAACTAATTGCCGCAAAGTCCTTCTTGGCCGCTCTGATAAGCTGCTTACAAGACCAAGCAGTCAAGTCATTGCCCCCCCAAATGCACCAGCAACACGACCGGTGGCTTCCTGATGCGTCCGTGGTGACGAAGCAAAGGCAGCAGCTGATTCCATCGCAGCCCCCGCTCGCCCAGCCATGAGATCGCCACCACTGAGGAATCCAATCCCAAATTTCACCCCATGGGCCGTTCTGCAGCACGCCTCCCGGCCCACACAAAGGAGTGGCCCATAATCCAGCATTCCCGCTGAGAAGGCTCGCTATCTGAAAAAGTAAGCACATGATGAGAATTATACCCCCCCAAGCCCCCCTACAAGGCACCTCATAACCGTATATAGCCCATAAAGGCCCATGACCGCCATCTGCCTATACCCTGTATCTGCTCACCCGTAAAATCGGCGGCCGCCACACTGGTTGCTGCCCCGATGCAAAATGAGTGCACAGAAAACAAACGCGGATCCTTACCCATCCACCGTAACACCAATCGCCCTATGCACAACCCCCCCCCTCCCCTTTTGGACAACAGCCGCATACTCCTGCAGAGCAGCCACCGGGCACGTGCACCCACCAATCGCCCTCAAAACCACACATATTCCTTTACCTGACTGGTCCGTTTTGGATCTTGCTTAGAAGACGCGCACCCGACTTTTCTCGATCCAAACATGCTGCCAACGCAAACAATTACCCAAACCCGCTCTGCCCGAATCCACAGCTAATTCGCCCACCCGAAACGCCCCGAAAAAAGCGAGACAAAAAACTGCCCAAAAAAGCACCGCCTCAAACTGCGACGCCGCAACTCCAGGCAACGCTCTGCACAAACCCAAGAGCAACTCATGCGTAATCGGCCGACGCAGGTCCCGCGAGACAGGCTGAGAACGCGCCCAGCCCTGCAACAAACGCCGCGCTAAGGACCCCTGGCCAACCACTCCCAACCCCACCGCTCTGGCAAAAAATCCGAATCCCGCCAGGTGACCCCGCACAGCAGATCTCGTAATACCCTGCTCTTTCGCCCAACTAACATACAGTCCCAACAGGTGTTCAGGAACCACCCCACACTCCCAACCAGCAACATGCAGAAAGTCCATCACCCTCTGACAACCATGCCTGTACACCTCCCAAGTATGCTCCGCTACTGACTGCCGTAGTAACGACCTCATCTCGGCAGGCCACTGCTCCACAAGTTCCAGGGGACCCCGAGCCCTTTCTCGTCCGCCTCCGGGGCCAACTTCTGAAACCGCTCCCACTGCAAACGGGAAAGAGCATCAGCAATTGCATTAGTATGCCCAGGTATATGACGCGCCTTCAAGTCAACATTCAAACGCAAACATGCTAACACAATCTGACGCATCAACGCCGCCACAAGACCGCAGCGTGGTGAATAACGATTAATGACGTGCACGACAGCCTCATTATCGCACTACCACACCACCCTTCGATTGCACAACTTATCTGGCCATAACGCCAACGCCAACGCCACCCACATGGGAAACAGCGCCAAAAAAGTAATATTGCGGACTAGCCCTTCATCCACCCAAGCCTGCGGCCACGTGTCCGCACACCAAGTGCCCTTGAAGTAAATTCCAAGCCCTGACCCCCCAGCCGCGTCCGTGTGCAGCTGCAAGTCCTCACTTGAAATCTCTGCCTCCCGTAACAGAGAGGTCCCATTAAAGTCCCGCAAAAACAGGTCCCAAACACGCAAATCACCGCGCATACCTCCCGACACACGAATACAGTGATGTGGTTTCCTAACCTTGGATGTTGCGGTTGCCAACCGCCAAATGAACACCCGCCCCATCGGAATGACCCTACATGCAAAATTGAGCAATCCCATAAGGGCCTGCAATTCTTTCAATGTTATCTTAGATGAAGCCAAAACATTGGCCACCAAAACGCGCAGCTTCAGCACCTTCTCCCATGGCAACCGCACCTCCGTGTGCTGTGAATCCACCTCCACCCCCAAGAAACTAATCCTCATTGTCAGGCCTACTGTCTTGCCATCAGCCAAAGGGACCCCCAGTTCGCTCGCCAACTGAACAAAACCCTCCAAAAAGCGACTGCAACCCGCCGACGCCGCCTGTCCCACAAAAAAGAAATCATCCAAATAATGCACCACCTCCGAGCTACTGACTCTCTGGACCACCAACAAATGCTAAACTTCTCGAAGTATGCACAAGAAATTGCGCAACCCATAGGCAAACATTTATCATAGAAGAACTCGCCCTCAAACTGAAAACCCAACAGCCGGAAAGCCGAAGGGTGGACTGGCAACAAACGAAAAGCTGACTCAATATGAACCTTCGCCATCAATGCTCCGGGACCCACCTCTTTGACTAACTGCGCCGCCCTGTCAAAGGACGCGTAGCGAACCGTACATTGCTCCCGCGGAATACAGTCATTAACCGAGGCTCCCAACGGAGAAGACAAATTATGGATCAGTCGAAACTTTCCCGGCTCCTTCTTAGGTATAATCCCTAACGGGGAAACAACAAAATTGCTACAAGGCGGGTGCTGGAATGGCCCCGCAATTCGCCCCAACCGCAACTCCCCGGCCAACTTATCCCGAGCAACCGATGCCCAGCGCCGCACACTTGGAGAATTCCGTGCCACTACCCCCCCCCACACGCCCTTGAACCGGAATAATAAACCCATACTGAAAACCCAACTGCAATGTTAACCTATCCTTTGTCCGCGGGTATCCACGAAGCCACTCGCACAACACCTGCACCCGAAACGGGGTGGGGGCCAAATCTACCAGACCCTCACTTATTTCCCTGCCCCGCTGGTGCCCCCACTGCTTTCTTGACGTACTTGGTGGCTGAATGTGTCCCCCCGCAGACTGAGCATGCATGCCGAAATTTACAGTCTGGGAATGGGCACATGGACCTATTAAACCGCCAACACACATCACTGCCCGTGCCGCCCGCTGACTTTGGCTGCACCAGGGAGACTCCACCCCGAAAGGAATGCACCGCCGCTGCCGCCACAGCCAACCCTGCCTTTCCCCCACCCCTGCCCACCGCCCCCACCTTAACCGACATCTGAGTCAACCACAGGTTTATGTCCTGAGTACCCCATGCCAAATGCCTGTTCTCTTCCATCTTATCCCGGAACTTCTCATCATAATTAAGCCACGACCAGCCATCATGTGCTTGCGACGCTTCCAGGATAGAATCGGCATATGAAAGCAACATACCGTATTGCCACGGACAATGATGACCCCACACACTCGCCAAATGCAAGAAGGATCTGATCCAATCGATCACATTATGAGAGACCTTGCGAATCCGGCCGGCCTTCTCATCCTCCTTACACTCTTTTCTACTGTCACCAGAACGCTTCCAACCTTCGAGCAATCGAAAAATATCAATATACTTCCTCTTCACAATTTTTTTATGCAGCTTCTTGGGCACCCCCTCCCATAACTCAGATAATGCCGACAAAGACGCTGAGCCAGCATGGGCCTGCCCTCCGCTCGCATCCGTCCCCAGCGCCGCCTCTCAGCTCACTTCCTCTCAGTCAGAGGACCCCGACGATTCGTCGGACGAGGAGGAGGACGACTGGGAAGCATGCCGACGCCGACAAGAATGTCGCCGTTTCTGCCTTGCCTTTCCCCCTTTTTCGGCCCGCACCCCACTCCCTCCGTCTCGTGTGCCCTCCACCGCCGGCAACTCACCAGCCTGCTCAATCGCCGCCTTAGCATCCGCCGCAATCGGAGCTCCTGGAGAAGGATCAACTATCATCCGCTGACCCCGCGCTGCTTGGGCCTGTCCAGACACGCTCGACGCTCCGCCTGCCACCGAGGCCCCTGCAGCCGAACTCCATCCCTCCGCTGCATCAACCGCCGAAGACATCGCCCCAGTCGCCGACATCCTCGGAATCTGTGAAGACAAAAAAGGGGAAATAAACGGCAGGAAACCCGTAGTCCAAGCCGGCTGCCACGCTCCAGCCCAATCTGCCCGCGAAGAGCCCTGCCCACCTCCCAACCACTGATCCCACAACCCAGAATGACCTACGGCCCATAGCCTCCCGGTACCGCCACCCAACCCCCCAGAGGAAAAGCACCGCTAGCCCACCATCCCCATGCCCCCCCCCCAGCAGTACTGCCCTCCCCACCACACCAACCCGTGCCTGCAATCCACTCTTGCCCATGATCCACCCTGCCCCCCAAGCCCTCAACGGCCTCCCACCCTGATACACCTTCCACCTGCACCCTCTCACCCACTAAAGTCTCCCCCAGCTCCCCCACCGATGCCCTCAACCCACGCTGGTCCCCAACACCCCGACCCCGGACCCCTGCACCCCTCTGCACTGTACGCCCCGAGGAATTAGAACCCCTACTCCCCACAGCTGGGCCCCGCCTAGAGGCTCTCACACTCCCTCTGCCCCAACTCCCCCCCCCTTGATTCAACAGCCAGGCCTCGCCCTCCTTGCCCCCTGCATTGCCCCACACCCACTCTATTCCCCCCATGCCTTTTACATACCTGCTTCCCAGCCATATCCCTTTCACACAGCCCCCCACACTCAACCTGCTCCAAACCTTGCAAAAAACTTACTGTCGCGTTGTTTTTTTTTTTAAACAACTGCCCGAGCGCAAATCCTCCTCAAGCACCACGCCTAGACACACTCGCCTGCTCCAGCTGCTAAGGAAGTCGCACCCGACACCACAAAACGACGCTGCTGTAGTTGGACTCCTGACTCGCCTCGAGGACGCTCCGCCGAAGCCTCCGTCCGCTGCCGCACCGCCGCCAAAGCCCTTAGATTCTCCCGATCCTGCCCCTGCAGCCTGCTCGATCCACCACCACGCCGCATGTGCTCGGCCTCCTTAGCCCCCAGCCGCAGCACATGGCGCCCTGCCTTCCGATTGGCTCCGCACCGCCCGCCAGCCCGGCGGAGCCAATTAATTTAAAACCCCACAATGCCGCGCTCCCCAACTGATGTGCCATCACTCCCCCCCTGCTCTCCAAGGCCGCGTGCAGGGTCCCGTGCCGGGCCGGGCACCCGGTTATGCGCGGGCGCCGGGACCCTGCCCGCGCCCTTTCACGTCTCCCCTCTTCTATTGTGTCCTCCTTGCAGATGATGCAAAATGCAGCAAGGATTCTTTTGGCTAGATCGCGTTATGATCATATTATGCCTTGCATATGTTTTTTGCATTGGTTGCCAATTCAATAAAGGGTTTTCAGGCCAATGCAGAAAACTAGTGCAGCCTTTAAGCACAGATAAAACCACTTTTAAGCACACTTACTGCTACTAACAAATGCAGAAAAGAGACGGATGTGCATGTAAACAGCAATGGAAAAACTAGTGCACAATTAATGCCAAGAGTATTTAAATATATTTAAATTAGAGGCAAATGAACTGCACATAATGAAATGGCATGCAAATATTTCCTGCGACAATGCAGAGAAATGTGTTGAGGATTTTGTAACCAGCCTTAGCACTAATATCTCTACGCCAGGATCTGAGGTGGCTTAAAAATCTAATGCAACTCCTAACGGTATTTTCATGGCATTGGGTGCCCCTGAGAGAAAGCAAATCCCTGGTGACCCAGTGGTCCCCAACCCCCCACCCAAATAAAAGTATACCTGGCCCTGGAGTTCCCCACCTCCCAACTGGTACCTTTAGAAAATGGCGGTGCCTGGTCCTTCATGGTGCACTCTGGCAAGGTTAAGAACGGGACTGCATTGGTAAATGAAGATCTAGAAATGCCCTCTGCAGCATTTGATCTAACTGCATTGCTTGAGGAATTGTAGAACAATATTACCATCAGAGCTACCTTGGTAGTTATGTTTGTCCCTGGACATGATAAGCAAAGTATAATGAAGGCTTATTTCAAAAAGAAGAATTTTCTTTTTTTGTGGCTCCAGAGTTATTATTTATTCCTCATGGCTCAAGGCCAATACAGGAGCGTAGGAAACTTTTTCTTCCACTCAAGGCTAGAGCCCTAACTTTGGGGTCCACCTTCTTTCTTAGATATCCTTGTAAGTGTTTGTTCTCCTTTCAAAATGACCAGTATATTTTTGTGGATTCCTCTCAGTTAGAGCATTTTCTTATAGATAGGGAACATGGAGAAGCAAATGGATAACTCCTTATTTGATTTGCTTTTTTCTATGCCTAGTGGGTTGTATTAGAGCTTCTATATTTGTATGCTGCAATTTTGAGAGTATATTACTCTTTATCTTTCTTATTTAATTTTTGTTTCTTCTTGAGCATCTGACCCTCTCCCTTGATATGGACTACTGGCTGTGTTTTTCTTTGATTGGAGATATTTTCTGTTTTGTTTAAGATTTTTGCCATTTCCTGTATCATTTTTGTAATAGAAAGTATTAATAAACTCAATTTAGAAATGTACAGCAATTCACCTGCTTTAGTGCTGAATTGTATGATATAAGAACATAAAATATAATATACTGGATCAGACCAAAGATCCATCAAGCCCAGTATCCTATTTCCAACAATGGCCAAACCAGGTCACAAGTACCCACCAGGTTCCTAAAAGGTAGATAGATTCCACTCTGCTTATCTCAGGGTTAAGCAGTGGATTTCCCCAGTCAACTTTAATAATGGTTTATAGACTTTTCCTCCAAGAATTTGTCTCTTTTAATCCCAACTACATTAATAGCTTTTACTACACCCTCCAGCAATGTGCGGTGAGTGAAAAAATATTTCCTCCAATCACTGTTCAACAGCCAAAATGCTTCGGACACAAAAGCAGCTCTTCTAAACTAATTTAAGGCTGCTGAGCACAGAAATCATGATGAAAATGGCTGATTAGGTCTAGTTGCTAAGATATACGGTATGCTATTAATTAGTCATTAGGGGCCATTAACTGTGTATTATGCAACATTTGCGTGAGATTGCATAATCTCTACTTGCAACCAATAGAAATATCTGCCCAAAACCAGATGATGCAATCAGTATTTAAATTTGCATCACTTGACAGTATAAATATTAAGATGTATTAGTCACAGAAAAATTAAAAATTAATTATTTTGCATTATTTTATGCCAATAGGTCAATCACAGTGTATTCGGTGATGCATCGTACTTGTGTTAATAATGCAGATAATTTCTGCTATATTTGTGGTGAAGTGACTTTTACATCACAAAAACGGAATATGACTGTGGCGGTTAAGAAAGCCTACAACTTATATTTTGGCTAAAAATAGGAGATCAGGATAAGAGCTGGGTGCCACACATATCCTGCAATACATGTGCAACAAATCTCAGGCAATGGATGAATGGGAAAAGGCAATCAATGCCTTTTGCAGTTCCAATGATCTGGAGAGAGCCCAAGGATCACATTAGCAATTGCTACTTCTGCATGGTTCCTCCAATTCAGAAAGGCATATCCAGAAAGAGTAAGTGGACCATGCAATATCCAAACATTCCATCTGCAATACACCCAGTGCCTCATGGAGAAGGGTTGCCGATTCCCAAAATGTCAGAATCATTATCATTAGAATCAAGTGATGAAGAGGAAGAAGTTTGTAGTCATGAACCGTCAACCTCACGTGACCCAGAGTTTCTTCTGGCCACTGCTAATGAGCTACACCTCATAACGCAAGGTGAATTGAACGACCTTGTAAGGGATTTGGATCTCCCGAAGAATAAAGCTGAGCTTTTGGGTTCCAGACTACAGCAGTGGAATCCTCTGGCTGGTGACTTTCAAATTTCTTTTTTCCGGGACTGTCAGAAAGATTCGGTGTCATTGTTTTTCAAAGAAGGTGATCTTGCTGCATGCAACAATGTAAAAGGTTTAATGGCAGCTTCCAATATCAATTACAATGCAGATGATTGGAGGCTCTTCATTGATTCATCCAAAGCAAGTCTTAAAGCTGTATTGCTGCATAATGGCAACTTGCTACTATCAATTCCTATTGGCCATGCAGCTTTTATGAAAGAGACATGACAATATGAAACAACTTTTGAAATGTATAAACTATGATCAACATCTATGGTCAATCTGTGGTGACTTCAAAGTGGTCGCCCTCTTGCTTGGTCTTCAGGGTAGATACACCAAGTACTGCTGCTTCCTGTGTGAATGGGATAGTTGTGCTAGAGATTGTCATTTCATCAAAAGGGACTGGCCACTCCATCAGTCACTGGATCCTGGAAGTAAAAATGTTCTGTTTCTGGTACTTGTAGGCAGCAACAAGATTTTGATGCCTTCCTTGCACATCAAGTTGGGACTAATGAAAAACTTTGTCAAGGCGATGGATAAAACTAAACCTGCTTTCAGGTATCTGAGTGGTAAATTTCCTAGACTGAGTGATGCCAAAGTTAAGGAAGGAGTTTTTGTTGGCCCTCAGATTCATGCACTTCTTCAAGATGACAAATTTCTTTGTTTATTGCGTGGAAAGGAAAAGGCTGCATGGATAGCATTTGAATCAGTGACACAAAATTTTCTTGGAAACAACAAAGCAAATAATTACCAAGAGATTGTTCAAGTTCTTCTCAAGGCATACAAAAACCTTGGTTGCAACATGTCCTAAAAGATTCATTTTCTACACTCTCATCTAGATTTTTTCCCACAAAATTGCGGAGCAGTAAGTGATGAACATGGAGAACGATTTCACCAAGACATTGCAGCCATGGAAAAGAGGTATCAGGGTAAATGAAGTGCATCAATGCTTGCAGACTACTGCTGGACAGTGACAAAGGATATTCCATTGCTTCAGTACAAGAAACAGATCAGGAAGAGTCGTGAAGTCACTGAATGAGAACAAAAATTGCTAGAATGTACTTACAAATGTTCTTAATGAAAGTTAAATTGCAGACATAATTACTCCTCTGTTTCTTCTAAGTACGTTTATGAACTTTATTTTATAAAAACATGCTTGTTATTGTGCAAAGTTTCATTTGTAAAAAGATTTTGATTTATATCTAAGGATTTAGGCTCGATTTTCACCGTACATAGTGGTAAAATGTACATTCTTCAGCATATCATAGAAACGGGAGCTAATTGACCAATTTCACTATCATATTTGAATTCAGTGTATCAAATTCATTAAGAAATAGCACATTTAATTTCTGAAGCAATTTTTGAAAATTTGTAGAACAGTGAAAAATGTGCTACATTGTAGATTAATTACTTGTCCCTTAATCCTTCTGCTTTTTGAAGAAGTAAACAGCCAATCTGTGGTTACCTGTTCCACTCTACTCATTATTTTATAGACTTCTATCATATCTCCCCTCAGCCGTATCTTTTCCAAACTGAAGAGCTCTAATCTTTTAAGACTTTTCTCACAGAGTAGCCTTCCATGCCATTTATCATTTTGGTAGCTCTTCTCTGTACCGTTTTGATTTCTACCATATATGCAGGCCGCGTGGTGACCTCCAGGCTGGCCGCCTGTAACCGGATGGCACGGCGAGAGGTGAAGCGTCAGGAGGTTCGCAAGGGAAGGGGGGAGGGGAAGAGAAGCAGCATTATTTAAAATCATTGGCTCCCAGCTCGCGCATGCGTGCGCGGGAAGCCAATGAGCAATTTGAGGAGGAGGCGGGAAGAACGGGAACGGCCCCAGCAGTCCTGTATGAGGAGTGCAGGGGGTCCATGGCCAGTGTCTGGAAGCTCATGGAGATCCTTTGGGTCGGCGGAGGACAGCGCATTCGGGTGGAGAGCGGTTGGGGAAGTGGCTGTGTGAGCAGGAGCAGTCTGTGAAGCAGCGGAGTGAGCAGGAGAGATTCTGACGGTTGCTGCTGGGTGCTCCGTTCATCAGTGGCGCCATGGGCGTGAGAGCAGGCACGCGGTTGGGACCAGCTGTGCAGGCTGCACGGTGGTGTGCTGGAGGCAAGTGAATTGCTGTTGGGGAATAGATTAAAAAAATAATAATAACAAAAAAGGAAGTGGAAATAGAAGCACGCAAAGATTAGAAAGGTGGGTGACGTAATAAATAATAGACAAAATAAGAGGGGGAACAAGCGCAGGGAGCACTCCACTGGCTTAATGATGGCACAGTCGTAGGATAAGCTTGGGACAGGGATGGGGTACTCCCGACCCAGACAACCCGTGGCTGGCTTTTGCTAATTACATGGCGAAGTCGGGGCTAAGGGGGGGAAGGAAGTTGGCAAAGCGGAAGCGAGCTCGCCTTGCTAGTGATATGGCTGATGAGATATCATTCCGCTATTGTATGCACTATGGATTGTTATTGGAGTTGATTGTTGATTTGTTTAATGGGTAATAAAGCTGTGACCAGATGCTTTCCCAAAAGAAACAGTGTTAGAGTTTTGTGTGGGAAAGTGGGAGGGGTGGGGGGAGGAGCATCGAGTCCGCCCTACCTCGGTTACCTTTTTTAAGCTATGGTGTCCAGAACTGTACAGTATATTCAAGATGCAGTCATATCATGGAGTAATATAGAAGGATTATAATATCCTTAATTTTATTCTCTATTCCTTTCCTTATGATTCCTAACATTCTATTTTCTTTTCTGATCACAGCTGCACACTGAGCAGAGGATTTCAAATTATAATCCACAATGAATTCTAGATCCTTTTCCTGGGTGGTGATTCCTAATATGGAATCTTGCATCGTGTAACCATAGTTTGGGTTGCTCTTTCCCAAATGCATTACTTTGCACTTTTCACATTAAATTTCATATGCCATTTGGACACTTAGGGGTCTGTTTACTAAAGGCCGGTGTTGTGCGGTCCGCGGTACCGAGCGGTTGCCGTATAAGGAGTGGGCGTTCCGTCGTGAAGAACAGAAGCTGTGATTGACAGATGCGCTAAGGTGCGCGGCGCCCGTGTGGTTAGTGCCCTGTGACATTACGGCGTTTGATCTGTGCACATAGATCACACTGCTCACGGTTTTTGGGCTTCCACTATTGTGCTGCACATTGCTGACGGAAACGGTTTCTTTTCCCTGCACAGCACCTCTAACGCGAGTGTTTCACTGGCGGTAAATTTCTTTGCAGATTCGGGCACGCTCCTGTGCGGCGAGTCTCTCCCCTCCCACATTCCGCCCACTGACCCCGTCTCTCCGCCCCTAGGGGGCCTTCCTCCGCCCTCATTTCGCCTTGGCACGCCTCTTTCGCACATTACCGCCCCGCAAATGTGCGCGTTGTCGGCGCACGCTTGCGGGACCCGTTAATGTGCCGCGCACTCGTACGGGGCGCTTAAGAGCACTTAAATACATCTTTTAGAGCGCTCATGTGCGCCCCGTACATGTGCGCCGTTTAGTAAACAGACCCCTTAGTCTCCCCGTTTCTCAAGGACCTCTTGCAATTTTTCACAATCCTCCTGTGATTTAACAACTTTTAACAATTTTGTGTCATCTGCAAATGTAATATCTTTTCTCATTGTTCCCATTTTCAAATCACTTATGAATATGTTAAAAAGCAGCAGGCCCAGCACAGATCCCTGGTGTACTCCACTATTCACCTTTCTGTATTGAGAAAATTGACCATTTAGCCCTTATCTCTGTTTTCTATCTTTTAACCGGTTCCCAATCCACAATAGGACACTGCCTCCTATCCCATCACTTTTTAATTTCCTCAAGAACCTCTCATGATGGATCTTGTAAATGACTTTATGCACATATAGGGACTATAGAGTCCAACTTTAATTTCATAAATTTTCTGCAGACTTTCAATTTCTTATCTACAGGACCACTTAAATTGGAATTAGAGTAATATGCTCTTATTGGGAGATTTTAATTTACCAATAATAATGAATGGCAAGTCAATTGCATACAATTTTAGGTGTGGAGTGGAGGAGTAGCCTAGTGGTTAGAGCAACAGCCTAATACCCAGGAGATGGGGGTTTTACTTCCCACTGGCACTCCTTGTGATCTTGGGCAAGTCACTTTACCCTCCATTGTCTTGGAAGAAGAGGCCTAGTAATCTACTTCCAGGGCTGCTGAGTCAACATTGACTTGAGGGCACTTAAACAAAATAAAAAAAGATTTTAGGAAGTGCTTAGTGAAAAAGGGTTGAGATTTCCACCCATGAAAAGTTGTGTAGGTCCATGGCAGGAGAACAATCATAGATTGTGACCTGTCATTATGTGCCTGTTAAATTATGCAGATAATTTAGCACCAAAGGCAAACTCGTGAGAGGGACTATGACGGCCAAAGGATTTGAATTTTTCAAGATTACTCTGGCCAAGTGACAGCATAGAGATATGCACTAGCCTCATATTGCATTGAGCTGTACTTTCAAGGTACAAAAATGGCACTTCAGTTTCCAGTGGAAGCCTGCTTCACATACCAAAATAAGACCTTCACTTTTGAGAACTCTAAAGATGTAAGTAGCATGGGCAATACCTTAACAATCATCCTAGACAACCAACTCCCCCTGGGTCTCTGGTTCTTCTCACTAATTAGGAAATGTTCAGTCTATCATTTAGATGAGTTTATGTTTGATGTTGGTAGACATTCATTTTCGGAAATAGCATTGTGTCCCTTTTCTGGCTTTTTCCTCTTTTACTAGTTGTACTCTTGTGTCCCTTTTTGTCAGGTTGGTCTTGTTTATCTTATACTTTATGTTCCATTTCCTTTAACTATTTTGTAAACCATCTTGATGTTTTGTAATTTTAGCGATATAACACATCTTTACAAAGAATGAATAAATATGTCCCTGCAGTTTATAAGATTGTGGCATACATATGTATGATCCCCATGGTAAAATATATTTTGTATGTAGCGCCACAAGACTTCCGAACAGTGATGCAAGCCATGACACTCCCACATCTGGACTACTGCAACATAATCTACCATGGACTTCCAGCCACACACATCAACCCCCTCCGAACTGCATTAAACACCACTGCGAGAATCATTCAGAGCGCCAAGAAAAAACCGACCACATCACCCCAATTCTGAAGGAACTACACATTCTCCCCCTCGAAGCACGGACAAAATACAAAGCCATCCTACTCACCCACAAAGCTATCCATCAAACACAGGACAACCACCTTCGCACCCTACTGGCTCGCCCAGCCCACGGCAAATCTACTAGACAAGCCTCCAGTATTTCCCTCACCGTCCCTCACAAAAGAACCAAATGCTCACAACGGACCTGCAGACGAGCCTTTGAACTCTATGCTCCATCTTTATGGAACTCCCTACCGACCTACCTCAGAAACAATACCAACTTGCTATCTTTCAGAAAACAGCTAAAAAACATCCTTTTCCAGGAATACTTCAACTCGACCCCCACCGAAAAAGCCACAAAACCCCGAGTTCACCCACAATGAACCTCTAACTCAAAGCCTTTGTCTATGTCCAATGTCTGTACTATGTCCAAAGTCCATCCTATGTCAGAATCATCAATGTTGCCCCCCCGGTGATGGCCCCCCCCCTGTACTTAATTCCCCCCCCCTATGTAGCACCGCTTTGACCCGGTGAAAAGCGGTATATAAATACAGATAAATAAATAAATAAATAAATAAATATACATGGATCTTGGACAAGCACTATACATTTTTTATAAAGACTCAGTATTTATGGAATATTTTCTAAAATATTTGTCTACTTTTTTGCACTGACTTTCAGGGGTAGATTTAATATGCATTAAGAGAGTAATGCACATTTTTTGCCAAATAAAACATATTAAATGGCAAAATTGTACATTATTTGCCTATAATGTACTTTTTTTAAATGCACAAGGTAAATTTATGTATTTATGTATTCTTAAATACTGTGTGTTTCCGAGGATCAATGCAGTTTACGAGAACAGAACTTCAACATTACATGGAACAGTTTTACATTGAACGATCAACACTGTAACATAGATGGAACTAGAGATAACACAGAACAGTGTAACTACGTACAAAGCAATGAGGTTGGTTGTAGCAGTATATGGTCCAATGCTTTATCTTAAGCTGGGGGGAAGGGGAATGTAGGGAAGTGACAGGAGTAAGAGATAAGGGACGGATTAAGTTACATTATCAAAATGTTCCATGAACAGGTGAGTCTTCAGCATTTTCCTGAATGTTGCGAAGTCATGAGAGTCTCTGATGTGATTTGGTAAGGCATTCCAAAGGCCAGGGGCATGTAGGGAAAAAGCCCAGGTGCAGGTTGTCTGGTTACTCTTAGTCATTGCTGGGGATAGGACCAGAAGATTAGATGTAGTATTTCTTCTGTGGCGATTTTCTGGAGTCTTTGTTATGATGGATTGCAGATATTGTGAGGATAACTGATGGATTATTTTGAATGTTGTCATTATAGTTTTATACTTAATTCAACAGAGGAGAGTTAGCCAGTGTGGCTCTTTTAGAATGGGTGTTATGTGACTGTACCAAGGTGAGCATATCAGGATTCGTGCGGCTGCATGGTGAGCGAGCTGTAGGGGATGTAAGGAGTTCTTCGAAATACCTTGAAGGATGGCATTACAGAAATCGATGTGAGGTAATATCAGTGCTTGGTACACTGTCCGGAAATCATTTGGTTCAAGAAGGGGCCATAAGTGTTGGAGTGTCCTCAACCTGTTGTAGATGCATTGGGTTGTTTTATTAATATGTGGTAAGAAGGCAAATATATGCAAATCAGCTCACTGTTATGCAAAATACATTAGACAGCTTCCGTTTGACCTCACAATATGCTTTATTCATAGAAAGGTATGCCAACTTTTAGTTCTAGCACTTCTAGCTTACCTTACTCACCTACAAGTGCATCCATTCTTCAGCTCCTCGTTATCCTCTCTGCAGCCCTCCTCAGGGACTCTTTCATCATGTAAGTCACTTTTAACTATGCCCTTCTTCGCCACCACCAGTTCCACACTCCATTCTTTCCAACTTGCTGCATCATATGCTTGAAAAAGATTAAATGAATCAGTGTATCGTGTTGTCTCTTTCTCTCACTTTATTCAAATCCACATTAAAATCCCAACTTTATTTATTTTATTTATGTATTTGTTATATTTAACTGTGTTTATATACCGCTTTTCACTGGGTCAAAGCAGTTTACAATGAAAAAAAAACAGTTTTTACATGGAACATATAATTAATTTAGGAACATTGAACAGGATAACATTGTGATGAACAATCAAAAAAAGATTTACATATATGTTAACTGATTAATTTCAGCCATCAAACTATGTATAATTGCAATAGTTGTACCTATCAGTGTGTTCTTTAACTATTTACATTTGTGAGTTCTATTATGCATGAGTTCGGCATGTTTTTATCATGTTAGTGGGGGGGTTAAGTGGTGGGTCCAAAGTGGTTGGTGAATAAATGGGTTTTCAAGTGTTTGTGGAAAGAGAGAAGGTCAGTGATGCTCCTTAGTGTGTCAGGTAAAGAGTTCCAAAGGGATGGTGTGCAGAATTCAAATGCCCTTTGGCAGGTGTGTTGATTGGATTTGTTTTTGATTGTGGTATTTTGAGCTTGTTGGATATAGTAGAGGTTATGAGGTTGCTTTCAAATTTTAATCCCCTGCTTACATCTATGATGCTCTTAACCAGTTCTCATAAAATAAATGAATCTTGTTAATTCTCTTATTTGGCCTGGTTGTCTTGAAACAGATTATCAATTCTATCAAAGAGAGACTGCATACTATAGAAATGAAGAATCCTGATGGTAGAGTGGTGAAGATGAGAGATGTTGCAGAGGCCACAAACACAACCCCTCACAATAGAGTATCAGCCATTGCTCACTGGTGTTATATACTTATTTCTTTTGATTTTTATGTTGAGGCATGTTTACTAAATCATGCTAAGAATCGGCATCTTAACAAATTAATGAAGGAGGTGTGGCCAACTAGTGCTAATTCTTGGAGGTATTCCTGAAAAGTTCCCATGTGGTTAGAATAGTGGAAAGCACCTCACCAAGCTAAACCTGTAACCATGATTAATATGGGTGCACTTCCTGCTACCCACTGAAGAAGTGGTAAGTAAACCTGCACTAACTGCAAGCTTGACTATTAGTGTGCACTAATGATACCCTTGCTAATTGCAATGTGAAGGCAATTCCCATTCTCCGCCCCTTACCCACTCAGTCCCTATCCAATCACAAATTAAGCAGTTAGCTTGGGAGTTTTACCATTCTGCCATTTTCGGCTGAAGGTAATGGTCACCACAGTCCCACTCAAACCATGTACTGTATGCTAAACTCCATGCTGTTAGTGCACTTAAGCAAAGTTATGCACCTGGGAAAGAAAAACCCAAACTATGCTTAAATGATGAAAGGTTCCACATAAGGAACCACTACCCAGGAAAGATTTAGGCGTCATCATGGATAACATGTTAAAATCCTCCGCCCAGTGTGCAGCAGTGGCAAAGAGAGCAAATAGAATGCTAGGTATCATAAGGAAAGGAATGGAGAATAAAACAAAGGATATTATAATGCCTCTGAATCATTCCATAGTGCGACCACACCTTGAATATTATGTGCAATTCTGGTTGCCATATCTTAAAAAGGATATAGTGTTATTAGAAAAGGTACAGAGAAGAGCCACCAAAATGGTAAAGGGGATGGAAGGATACCCCTATGAAGAGAGGCTAAAAAGGTTAGGGTTCTTCATTCTTGAAAATAGATGGCTGAGGGAAGATATGATAGACCTCTATAAATTAATGAATGGAGTGGAACGGGTAAATGTTGATCGATTGTTTACGCCATCAAAATATAGAAAGACTAGGGGGTATGCAATGAAGCTACAGGGTAACCTATTTAAGACTAATAAGAGAAAATATTTTTTCACTCAATGTGTAATCAAACTCTGGAATTTATAAGCTGTTAATGTAGCCGGGTTTAGAAAAGGTTTGGACAAGTTCCTGGAGGAAAGGTCCATAAACCATTATTAAAGTGGACCCAGAATATCCACTGCTTGCCCTATTGCAAGCATTATGGAACCTGTGTCTTTTGGGGAAACTGCTAGGCACATTTGACCTAGATTGGCCACTTTTGGGAACAGGATACTTGGCTTGATGGACCTTGGTCTGACCCAGTATGGCATATCTTATGTTCTTATGCAGGGGATTTTTTAAGAATGCTTTGCAACTAGAATTATTTCTCTTTTCACTGTGTCATATTATCTCCTCTGTCAATGGGTTGGTGATCCTTATTTTATATTGTGAGGAATTGGTCTTGTTTTTCTCTGTATGCTAGCCATTTTGAATATGGATGCTTCTTGGTAAAGGGTAATACAGATGCCAAATTAAGGGCTAGATTTACTAAAGCATGTACAATGTTAGTAGGCAGTACTGTTAGTTAATATATATTATTTGTAAATCGGTCCCATTGCATAATATGGGACCTGCGATAGATAACACAGGTACACTAAAAAAATTTTTTTTAAACTCCCTCTAATGTTTCGATTGATTTTTACGTTTTTTGGTGCGCTGAATCCAAATCTGGTAACCAATTTGCTCCATCACGTACAGAGTTTTTGCTACATTGGGTTAGCAGTTTGAGGTGAACGTTTCAGATTGAGTGCGATCGAGATAAAAGTTTCTTGGATGAATTCTTTATACTAATTGTTTAGTAGTTATTCAAATAAGAATGAAGAAAATTGTAACAAGGCAGCACATAAGAATAGAGTAATGTCAACAAAACACACTGTGATGGTAGCAAAATTGTCTGCACTTAAAACAGCCACATACATGTGCACAAACATTGAGCATATAAGAGCGAGGTTAGACACAAAGCAAAGCAAAGAAATGTGCAAAAAATGTTGTACAGGTATGTATGTAAGAATAGAAAACGCAAACCGCACCATTGCAATACATGAAGACAAACACCCGATGGTGTGAAAATAAAATTCTAATAAATGAGATCCGACACTGTGGTAATAACTAGCAAATTTTTATTTCAAAGTTTAGTAAAAACACGATATTTGTCAACACAGTTTAGATTTTAAAGTCATTCTTGGGTCAATCAATCTCCTGGTGGGCCCGTTTCTTCTTCCCCCGAATGCTTCTCTTGGTGCGCTGCTTGGCGTACTTTTCATCTGGGGTTTCCCGCAGCAGCAACCAGCAGAAATCAGCCATCATAGTGGTGTTCCATCTTCCTTGGTACCTTCTCTCTGCGTCCTTGATGTCCTGGTGAAACCTTTCACCTTTTTCTTCACTGTACGCCCCCAAGTTTTCGGGAAAGTAGTTCACATGGGAGTGCAAGAAATGGACTTTCAGGCTCATGTTACAGCCTTGTTCTTTGAAGGCATTGAGCATCCTGGCAACAATATCCTTATAGTTCTCATCCTGCCTGTTCCCCAAGAATTTGAGAACAACATCCTTGAAGGAATCCCAGGCTTCTTTTTCCTTCTCAGACATCGTTTCAGCGAATGCTCCATCTGAAATGAGTTTCCTTATATCAGGGCCAACAAACACTCCTTCCTTCAGCTTTGCTTCAGAAAGTCGGGGGAACTTTGAGCAAAGGTACCGAAAGCACTCACCATCTTTTGGAAGGGACTTGATGAATTGCTTAATGAGACCCAACTTAATGTGGAGAGGTGGTAATAGAATTTTATCATGAGGTACCAAGCTCTCATGAAGAACATTTTTCTCACCGGGTCTCAAATACTCCCGAATTGGCCAGTCTTTTTCCCCCAGTGTAGGTCGCGGGCCCGGCTATCCCACAAGCAAAGGAAGCAGGGATATTTGGTGAAACCGGATTGCTGCCCTAATAGTATGGATAGAATTTTAAAGTCTCCACAAATCATCCACTTATGCTCATCATAACGAATCTTCTGAAGAATCAGGGCCAAATTCTCGTATTTTTCTTGGAGAATAACAGAGTGAGCAATAGGAACTGAAGCTAATGTGTTGCCATTATGAAGAAGAACACCTTTTATGCTGTCTTTTGACGAATCAATGAACAGCCGCCATTCAGCAGGATCATACTTGAGTTTAAACTTTTCCATCACTCCGTATATATCGTTGCAAAATACCAAATCTTCCTCTTTGCTGAAATACTTCAAAAATTGTTTCTCGCGGTTGCGGTACCAATAAAAAGTTGTTCCTGGTGACAATAGATTTTTCTGTTTAAGCCGAGAACCTAGCAGTTGGGCAGCATCTTTTGGGAGTCCTAAATCCCGGACTAAATCATTCAATTCAGCTTGAGAGAAAAGTTCAGGTTTCGGATCTGGTTCAGTTTCAAACTCGGAAGTACTGGACTCATCGGGAAAAGCCATCTGATGAGTCTCATCATGATCAGAACCGTCCACACAAATATGATCCAAAGATTTTGGTGATTCAGGCACAGGTACTTCGTTGCTATGAGGCATAGGCCTAATTGCTGAGGGAAGGTTGGGGTAACTTATTACGTTCTTATTTTTTAAGTTGTATCCCTTCACAATGCAAGAGCAAAAATAGCAGTCACTGCTGTGGTCTCTTTGTTCACGCCACATCATAGGTATTCCGAAACGAAATGCTTGTTTTTTACCTTTCATCCATAAGCGTAGATCTTCCTCACATGTCTTGCACACTTTGTGAGGAGCCCACGGTTTGTCTTGATCGCCTAACTTCAAACCGAAATAGGCGAAATATACTTTTTTAATAAATGCAGAAATGTTCCTCTGCCGCTTTTTCACGGTATATTCCCCACAAATAAAACAAAAACTGTCCGGAGAGTTGACGCAACCTCTGGCTCTGTGAGCCATCACAAATACACAGCACTGCAAACTACAACTGTAGTGAACCACTTCGGAATAAAGCTGGATTACGACTGAGCAAACAAAAGGTAATAATGAACTTGCAAGAAACTGAAATTTGACAGGAACGTTCATGTCGCAACCACCGTGTTTGAGCGAGCGAATGAGGCGAGGCGAACAGGAAAGAACATGCGCCAGCGCGAGTACTGGATTTAGCCCCCCGCCTCCCAATTGTCCTGTTAATGTATAAAATGAATACAAAACACTCTAAAATATCATGAGGGAGTGTTTCTAGTTAGTTAACCATTACAACCTCTATTTTGGGCCAAGAAAATAAACTGCAGTCGGCTAAAAAGAAATTATGTGAACATTCCTTATATGGGTAAGAAATCTAATTTTGCAAGAAAACGTGACGTGATGGAACATTTTGGCTATTTTTCCTGGATTCAGCACCCCAAAATCTATAGGAATCAGTTGCAAAACTGGAGGCAGTTTTTTGGTAGTGTACCTGTGTAATGAGGCCGATTCTGTAGGTGCATGCCTGGGCCATCTGGACGTCTAGAAATCCGGATGGCCCAGAGATGCACCCAATTCTGCTCCCATGGGGGGCTATTTTTATTTATTTATTTTTATTTATTTACAGTTTTTTATATACCGCACTATTCGATATCAGCGCGGTTTACATGGAACAGAAAAATCAGAACATGTACATAGTTCTGTGTTACAAATAACAGGTCAGAAAAACTTGGGTAACAGGGGAAACTATTTACATACTGGAGTCAAAGAGTAGCTATGACATGAGAAACTATGTACAGGACACCTAGCTAGGAGTGTTCCTTGGTCTAATAGGTGTGTTGGTATAGTTACAAGTATTCAGTGTATGTGATTCCGTGTTCTCTGGGAAGTATTTGAGGAAGAGGTAGTGTTTGAGGGCTTTTCTGAGCTGAAGTAGGTTAGTGGTGGTTCTGATGCTTGAGGGTAAAGCGTTCCAGAGTCTAGGGAGCCCCACGGGAGCAGAATCACAATATTAGTCCTAGACATCCAGACCATGCTCCTGGACGTCCAGGCACTTCCCAGCTAGCTCAGCCTGGTTCCTGCATGGAGCTGTGAGACCCCTGATTGCCTGCACCATACAAAATGTCATGTTCCCACCACCGCCCCTCGATCAGGCCTTCTGAGGCCAGGGTCAGGTGGGGGAGAATCCTCTGCAGCCACCTATCTGGTTGTGGAGGCCCGACGGTGCCATCTTCCAATGCTGGGGGGGACTTATTCCACCTCCAAGGAGGAAGAAGTCCCCCATCTATGCTGGTGAACCCAGACACACAGGGCCATGACCAGAATTGACGCTGTACATCCGGGATGTGTGCCCTGCCTCTGGCCTGCCCACTCTCCTCCCCATCACCGCCCCTGTCCAGAGCTCCCCGCACATCTCCTATGTATTTGTGGAATGTTTTGGGTGAGGAATAGGGGCCCAAGTGAATAGCGGGGATGGGCGTCGAAATAGGATGTATATCCCCGCTATTCGTCATTCGAAATGACCCCCAATGTGTATTAAAGCATATTAATGCACAGTAATAAAGCAATACCTTTCAATAAGGATCTGATTCAGGATGTACTTCTGGGTTGGACGTCCAGCGCCGCTATTTGCCAGGACCATATGCTGCCTCAAGTTCTCCCTGAATGCACAGAGCTGCTGTGTAGGGAGCACCAGACTGGGGCAGGAGGGGACAGGATGTAGGTGGAGAGAGGGCAGAGCGGAAGTGGGCCAAGGCACCCGGTTGTACAGGGCCAATTCAAGTCATGGCCCTGTACATCCACCAGCAGAAGGGTAGATGTGGGCTTTGTACCACCTCTGAAGTGGTATAAGCCCCTGATGTTGCAGCAATTGAGCCATGCAGCTCCATCAAACAGCTAGAGGGGATGCAGGTGAATCCTGGTTGCCTGATCCTGGTCCTGGCTGTCTCCACCGAGGGTCGGGTGGCGAGGCACAGATGTTTTTTGCTGTGATGGGCTGTCAGCATTTCTGTGGGGTGTCCCAATCCCATGGCGATAGCACACCATGGCACTGGCACACCAGCAGGAGCATAGGGTAGGCTGGACAGGGTGATGGGAGGAATTCTCACGCCATTGCATCAGGCAATGCCGGGCCGTCTATGTGCTCAATCCTGCACCCACAGGTCCGTCTAGCTCCTGTGGTTGTAAAATCAGGTACACTTTGGGGTCATCCATTTTTTGACCATCCAGATGGCCCACACATGCCCCTCACTGAATCAGGCTCCTAGACTTAAATTTAATCAAATATAGTTACTCACCAGACTCAAGGTGCCCCAATTTCTGCTTAACCAAGACTGCAACTGCATTAAATGAAGGCTGGATTTTCTAATGTGCACTAGTATATTAGCATGTTTTAATGCCTTGAATGCTACTGGACAGGATAGATATGATACAGACATGTCAATACTTAAAGGGTAGTAATGAACATACAAAACATTTTTACAGATGGGGATGCTAAAGAACTAGAGGAATGTCAGGAAATATTTTTTCACGGACAGGGTGATGGATGCCTGGAATGTCCTCACAATGGAAATGATGGGGACAAAAATAGTGATGGAATCCAAAAGGGCATGGGATAGACCTTGAGGATTCCTATATAGCAAGAGGATGGAATGAAAGAAAACTTCAATAACTTCTAAACTGCAAAACTAGAGAGGACTAGCCTGCATGGAGTGGTGAGTACAACCCTAAACAAAGACACAGAGGTTGGTAATTTGCATGGATTGGTGGGTACAACCTTAAACAAAGGCACAGAGGGGCTAGCCTGCCCAGAGCAGCAGGTACAGTCCTCACCACCTCACTGGGCAGACTAGATTGATCTTCAGGTCTTTATCTGCCATCATTTTCTATGTTGCTATGTAAAATAGGCCCTGCGGTAAATAATGATCATTAATGCATGTTATTTTATGCCAACACAGCAGCACACTAGTAAATTCAGCCTTGTGTCGGGGGGGTTATAAAATAGGAAAAAATGTAAGCATATCTGTTATTTATTAAGTTTGGATAATGAAATACAAAGATTTATTTTCCTGGCCTTTGAAAGCACCATCCTTGGTTAATGTTGTTTCAATGGAAGACAGAATGACTTAAGTACCTCATAGTTACTGCCTCTGTAGGAATTCATTGAGACAAAACTAGGGCATTATCTACTAACATGCATTAACTAGTTAATGTGCATTAATGAGATTTAATGCATATTAAATAATTCAAGCTTCATTATTCTCCATGGGGCTTATATGCTAACCATGCGCTTAAATCAAATTTATGTACTTTGACTGACTGGTTAACACACATTAGTAAATGAGGTTAGAGTCTGATATTTGTTTTGCAGTCCTATAGTAGTCTCAGCTGGATCCCCTGTAACAACTAACCACAAAGTAAAATCTTGCAAAACCATGCTCCAGCAGCACTGCACCTTCATTTCTGCCATTTTCTTCATCCGCCTTTGGATTCCAGATCATTTTGTACTGGTTTATAGTGGACCCACTGCTATCTAAGATTTTCATAGGTATCTAAGGTTCTTTCCTTCATTATTAACTTTATCATTGTAGTGACGCACCAATGGAACCTGGAACAGATGCACCAAGTCTGGTCAACATATGTTGTTCTTAAGTCACTGGAACTCCTTGCCCCGAGGCTGTAAGCCCACTTTCCTGACTTTCTCAGTCCTCCTTGGCCTGTTTGAGGAGCAAATACTGATTATGTGAACTGAACTCAGATGTCTTGCATGGCAGCACTATCACAGAGCCATTGGGCAAGTCTCCACCAGCAGTAATTCACAAAGAGTAATGAAAGAACTGCAACATGAGGAACAAGATAGGAAAATATTTATGTATTAAAATTGATTTTCAGCCTGTCTTTAAGTGAAATACTCAGGGTGGGTTACCATAAAGGACATGCACAATTAGTCCATAAAATCAACAAAATACAAGACTAAGAGAAAGGCTACAAGAAAAGACCAGAATTTCCTGCTATTTCATTGCCCTTAAATGTTTTTAAGAACGCATAAGATACTCTGGTGCAGTACGCACCATGTTTTTATATGGATTTCATCCAGACTACCACAATGGACATGTCCTTCATGAAAACATGTTTGTGCTTGGTTTCACTTTGAGGAATATGAAATGAGGAGAAGGACACGCTGAAATGCATAATACAATTATGCACTTAACACCTGCTGAGACATAGGATAAAATTTAAATAAAAATAATTTTCATGTCTTAGAAAAAAACAGCAGGGGTAATTTAGCCTCTAAATGCCTTGTGAAGCTATTGGATTTTTTATTCACTTCCTTGATTTAGTTAAGACTGAAGGCCAGTCTTCAGATAAAAGACCTGAAAAGAGAGCATACTGTGCTGTAATTTAATTTGATGGGCAAGACAGTTTGGCAATATAAAAAACCTGCATCTTGCTATATTTGGTTCCAAACTCTTCACACAGCTCTAGTCAGCTTGATCAGAGTATGGTTAGACATTAGACTGATGGCTTAAGATGGACTTTGTGTGTATCAGATACTGCAAGGTGCTCTATCAACTTCTGATTCAAATGTTTAGTAGGACCATCCTAAATGATGGCAAGAGCAATTTTGCATGGTGTAACAGCACCTTTTGAGTTAGTTTTCAGGTCTATGAGTATTCAAGCCTGAAGAGGAAGGGAATGCCATAAGCAACCCTTGCCTGGAGCATCGTTTTGTCCAGCAACCGCCTACTATCTGGTATACAGTGTAAATGTAGGCTTTCTTTGAGGAAGAAATCCATTGCCTCCGGTACAAACTTAGATTTGAAGCCCTCTGGGAACAGGGAAATACCTGCGTACCTGAATGCTACTCCTCTTGAACTACCACTGGAAAGGCGTGAGCTTGATCTAGATAAAATAGTTTCTAAGCATAGATTTGTGGGGATGGCATCCGGAACAGGAGGACAAGGAGCTAAAAGGCTGAATTCCATGTGGATTCACAAACAGCTTGTGGGGTGAACGAAAGCTTGAGGGTGGTGGGGTGAACCAAAGCTTGTCATTAAACAAACAAAGGGTACGAGAAGAGGTACATGAGATTAGAGCATTGTAAAGTTCAGTGGAAAAACACTGACTTGAAAGCAAGGATAAGGATTTTGAATTTAACTCTGTAAAACACTGAAACCAGTGGATATTTTTCAGAAGAGGAGTCACTTGTTCAAAGGGTTTATCATGGTTAAACAGGTGAATGGTGGTATTTTGTATCACCTGATGTCTTTTGAGTGCAGATAGACAAATACCATTGTAGAGATAGAGTTGCAGTAGTCAGTGATGCTAATAATCAAAATGTGAACAAGGGCTGTTGTTGAAGCATCTTTGTCTAGTAGTGCACATATTGACCTGATCTGACATAGTGCATAGAAACAAGTTTTAAGGACTGCAGTGATTGGGGGTTCAAAAGTAAGCTGCAAGTCAAAAATAACAGCGAGGATTTTGAGTAGGGCTCAGGGCAATGACATGGTCAAAGTGGGGAGCTAAGGAGGAAATAGGGTCACTAGTGGTGGCATACATGGCTGGGCATTTGTCCAGGTTCAACTTCAGTGAATTGGAATTAAGAAACTATGCAATGTGAGAAAGGCAAGTATTAAGAGGAGTGAGATCAAGAGAATGATGGTCAACAGAGAAGAAGATGAATGTCATCCAAGAAAACCAAAGGACTAATGCCTAGGGATTGTATTGATGTGATTAATGGAGCAATGTAGAGGAGGAATAAAACCACTGCTATAACGGAACACTGAGAGACTCCAGAGGACGAGGTTGTGAAAAGGAACTATTTATGAAAATTGTAAAGGTTTTGCAGGTAAAAAAGGATGTGAACCTGTTGAAAACACTGTCTTTAAAATGAGTCAGCTAGTCTGGAAAGAAGTATATGATGATCAATGGTATCAAAAGTATCAAAAATGTTATGATTGCACTTTGCCAGCATCCAGATGCTGTCTAATTTCGCGAAAAAGAGATACCAAACATGTCTCAGTGCCGTGATGTTCATGAAACCCTAATTGGGTTATGAAGGATGTTGGTTTTATTAAAATCTGACCTTAGTTGAAGCAAGTCAGCCTTTTCCATAACTTTTGAAATGAAAGACGTATTGATGATCGGTCGATAAAGAGTTAAGAGGTGTGGGTTTTTTAATGCCTGGCAGGACAGTGAACTAATGAATTATTGTGACTTGCCCTATATGGAGCTATTTTCAAACTATCTACACTGGGATAAGGATTGTACTTCTGTTTTATTTTACCTCAAATGTACTTTTGCTTTGAAATTCGCCATGAGCACAAAATACAATTCATCAATTACCTTTGCCTTTTTTTAACATAGATTTTCTTACCCTAATCTAAACATGCTTCTGGAATACTGTACTTTCAATGTGACTTAGTGGACAAACATTGAGAGGGACATTTTCAAACAGCTGATTAATGTAGCTAAATTGTCATTTTCCCATTTAAATTTTTGTATCCACGCACAGGGTAAAAAGGATTTATAGCAGATAAAGACTTTTTTATATGCATCACATGGCCTCAGGCCATGGTGTATAAAATTTACCTCAGGGTTTCTGCATATAAAAGTAAATAAGTACTTTTACATAACCCATGCGTAGGCATATTCCTGGGTGAGGTTTGGGTGGATCACAGGTGGAGATGCAGTTTACACATGGAGTTATTTTGGAAGGCTGATTCACAATTTTCACATTACCACTTACAAGTGCAAATCAAATTCAAGTGCAAATGGCCATTTAAGAAAGGGGCCAATGTACATGTGGATAAATGGACCGCGCTGAAAGTGCACAGGGGTGTATTAGGGACATGGTCTGGGCAGGAGAAAAAGCTGCAGGTGAATCCTCTATTTCATGTAGATGATTCATGTGCAAGTTAAAAATAGGTATATCTAGAGTTATACCTGCTCCCTGACACGAATCATGTAAAAAGTGTTGGTTTTGGCCAACCCTTTATGGAAAGGTTTAAGGGGGATAGCCATCCAGTCTATGGACACCAACATCTTAAATCTAGCCCTGAGCAACCCTTATGTCTCATATGTTTGCAAAATGATCAAGATACAAATGTAAGTACCAAAATTTACATGTGCACATTGTGAAATGCTAGCATTTATGCATATAAGTTGCTGGGTTCCCCCCACTGATTTTCCCATGTATGTATTTATGAAATGGCTCCTCCCACTGCACATGGATAGCGCTTCCTTCTGCCCAGACCCTTTTTTTCACAATGGTGTCCATCTTTTGGGGCCAAGATATGTCAATTTTAGATCACATTTACAAATATTCACTCTCTCCTCTTAATTTGGCAAAGTGTTTCAGACGTTTTCACCTCCAGGTTACTACAGCCACCAAACAGCCTTTCTAAAATGTGTCTTTTGTTGTTTATAAAATACACACTTACTATACTTCAGCTCCGTACATTTATTCCTACTCCTGAGCAGGTATAATGTCTGCCACTTCAGTGTAGGCATGATTGCTGCCACTTTGCCCTTAGTGTTTTATAAAAACACTAAGGGCAAAGTGGAGTGGAGGAGTAGCCTAGTGGTTAGGGGCAAGGTACTTCAGGCCGGAAGGTCGGGGGTTCAAATCCCACTAGAGGACAGCAACCTTGGGCCGGAAGGACTGGGGTTTCTAGTCCCACAGGTGCTCCTTGTGGTCTTGGGCAAGCCACTTAACCCTCCATAGCCCATGTTCCCTGTAAAATAGTTATCTCCAAGTTATAATGCCCTGTTCAATGTAATTTCAGTTTGTTCAATGTAAACCGCACTGATGCAGAATAGCGCGGTATATAAGAGAATTAAATAAGGTACCTATATCTCTTCCCCCCCCCCCCTTTATATTTTATTGAGTAGCCATAACATAACAAGCCATATTAGCATACCAAAGTCACATCAAGAAAAAACACAACAATGATACATTTCCCCCCTACACACACCTCTCTATTCATTGAAATAAACAATAACATATGATGTAAACCTAGTACATAAGGCAAGTATTCCTTATCAGGGAAAGATTATGCAACTCACTCAACCACACACACTCCCCCCAGTGCCACTCATTCACCAATATTACAGGACCTCTTTAGCATACCACCTTTCAAACAGAGCCCATTGCTCCTGGAATTTAGGTAATTGCCGTTGTCACATAGCAGTAAGTTTCACCAACTGAGAGGCAATGAACAGATAGTGAGACCAAATCAAGTCACAAGAATGCTGGTCCTCAATACTCTTATTCAGCAACACTAATGCCGTTGTGGGGGGGAATCCTCTGTTGCTACACCCTACAAATAAGATCAAAGACTCACTTCCAGAAAGGTTTAATATACTGACATTCCTACAATATATGTACTGTAAAGAACCTTTCCTCCCCACACTACCGCTAACACCTTCCATCACCTATCCCTAGCCTCTGGAGCCTCGCAGGAGTATAGTACCAACTATATTACAGCTTATAATTATTTTCAACTAGATATACCATCTCGAGGCCCTTGTAAAGTCGCTTTTTCAAAGGGGCCCAATCGCACTCTTCCCACTCAACCCCCAAATCTTCCTCCTATTAAGCATGGTGTGGTAGTTTCCCTATCCATTTCTCTGCCAGAGCTTTCTACAACCTAGATAAACATTTTCACAAATCCCACTGTAAACGCTGACTCCAATAGGCTAGAAGCCCCCTCCCACCACACTCATATGCTCCACTTTAAATAGTAACAACTTGGTTTATGAATATGTTAAAAATTGAAGAAAAGTCTAATGGGAAGTCAAGAAATATCGTGTTTCTCTGGTGGACTGATGATTGCTTAAAGGTCATTGATGCGATAAGGCATGTTGCTTTGGGAAAATTCAGAGCATTGCCAGTGTTAGTCTGAGACCTGCACTCATCTTTTATATACGTATATATATATATATATACATAGAAAAAATTAAAATTATCAATAAAAAAAGAAAAAAGAAAAAGAGAAGGGAGTATAGTCTGATTTCCATTTAGCCAATTTTTTCAATATCTTTAGAGGGCATTTACTGTAATATTGGATCTTTAACCCTCTGGAAATGTGACCTAAGGGAGTCGTGTGGCCACTTTAAATAGTGACAAACTTGATAATATTGAAAGTGATCACGCTCCTCCAGCCCAAACTCCTGTTTTAACTCTTCAAAAGAGAAGAGTCCCCCCCTCACCACAAAGTTGCCCCAAGGTCTTAAGCCCTAGGTCCTCACACCTCACATAGGCCCTATCCATTAACCCTCAGGGAAAGATCAAATTGTAGCTTAGAGGTGTAAGCCTGAAAACCCTATAGTCTACAAACTGTCTCTGCTGCTGTCACTCCCATATTTTACTAGTAAGGTACACACAGGAAATAAGCTCAGCTAGCTTTCATATGCTCCTCCCTCCCACATAAAACATAATGCAGGGGATAAGTGCCCACATCCATTTGTTCCAACTGCACCAACTCTTCCAATTCACACTTCTACCATTCAACCGCTTCCTGGAGCTGGGCTGAGTCATAATAAGTTCAGAGGACAGGTACTGCCAACCTCCCTTGATCCACTCAAGACCCTTCATGCCATTTTTCGGCATTTATAATTCAAAATAAAATTAAAGAGGGCCTGCTGCCATCTTTGAAAGTATCCCTACAGGATCCACACTGGCAAGGTAATAAAAAGGAAGCACAAAGGAGCAGAAGGACATGCCACATGTTGCCAGGTCAACCCTACACGTGCTTCAGCCATCTGGCTTTCGTCAGGGGACTTCAACCTCAAACCATACAAAGATAAAAAACAGTAAGCTAATAGATATAATAAAATGAAAATTGAACAATCACCCTATAAAAAGAAATAGAAAGCTCTGTATGTATGTAGAAAGAGCCAAAACAATGACATAAATACATTAAAAGTGATAATATAAAATAATTTTAAAAAGTCTTAAAATCAATAACATAACCGTAATAACATATAAGAAAAATGAATAAATGATAAAACATAAACATCAAATAATAAACTCATGAAAACATCATGTGATTTAAATATATATTATCAGTGATAGTGCTAAAGCAATGGGTATCAAATTGGAGCATCATAAGAATAATTTTATCTATAGTGGAACTGTGGATAACACATACTGAAAAATCACCACTTGGTAAAGGACACTATGGTATGCTCTCAACTATTATTGGGAACTCTAATAACACAGGTACACTACCAAAAAACTGCCTCCAGTTTTGCAACTGATTCCTATAGATTTTGGGGTACTGAATCCAGGAAAAATAGCCAAAATGTTCCATCACGTCAAGTTTTCTTGCAAAATTAGATTTCTTAACCATATAAAGAATGTTCACATAATTTCTTTTTAGCCGACTGCAGTTTATTTTCTTGGCCCAAAATAGAGGTTGTAATGGTTAACTAACTAGAAACACTCCCTCATGATATTTTAGAGTGTTTTGTATTCATTTTATACATTAACAGGACAATTGGGAGGCGGGGGGCTAAATCCAGTACTCGCGCTGGCGCATGTTCTTTCCTGTTCGCCTCGCCTCGTTCGCTCGCTCAAACACGGTGGTTGCGACATGAACGTTCCTGTCAAATTTCAGTTTCTTGCAAGTTCATTATTACCTTTTGTTTGCTCAGTCGTAATCCAGCTTTATTCCGAAGTGGTTCACTACAGTTGTAGTTTGCAGTGCTGTGTATTTGTGATGGCTCACAGAGCCAGAGGTTGCGTCAACTCTCCGGACAGTTTTTGTTTTATTTGTGGGGAATATACCGTGAAAAAGCGGCAGAGGAACATTTCTGCATTCATTAAAAAAGTATATTTCGCCTATTTTGGTTTGAAGTTAGGCGATCAAGACAAACCGTGGGCTCCTCACAAAGTGTGCAAGATATGTGAGGAAGATCTATGCTTATGGATGAAAGGTAAAAAACAAGCATTTCGTTTCGGAATACCTATGATGTGGCGTGAACAAAGAGACCACAGCAGTGACTGCTATTTTTGCTCTTGCATTGTGAAGGGATACAACTTAAAAAATAAGAACGTAATAAGTTACCCCAACCTTCCCTCAGCAATTAGGCCTATGCCTCATAGCAACGAAGTACCTGTGCCTGAACCACCAAAATCTTTGGATCATATTTGTGTGGACGGTTCTGATCATGATGAGACTCATCAGATGGCTTTTCCCGATGAGTCCAGTACTTCCGAGTTTGAAACTGAACCAGATCCGAAACCTGAACTTTTCTCTCAAGCTGAATTGAATGATTTAGTCCGGGATTTAGGACTCCCAAAAGATGCTGCCCAACTGCTAGGTTCTCGGCTTAAACAGAAAAATCTATTGTCACCAGGAACAACTTTTTATTGGTACCGCAACCGCGAGACACAATTTTTCAAGTATTTCAGCAAAGAGGAAGATTTGGTATTTTGCAACGATATATACGGAGTGATGGAAAAGTTTAAACTCAAGTATGATCCTGCTGAATGACGGCTGTTCATTGATTCGTCAAAAGACAGCATAAAAAGGTGTTCTTCTTCATAATGGCAACACATTCGCTTCAGTTCCTATTGCTCACTCTGTTATTCTCCAAGAAAAATACGAGAATTTGGCCCTGATTCTTCAGAAGATTTGTTATGATGAGCATAAGTGGATGATTTGTGGAGACTTTAAAATTCTATCCATGATATTAGGGCAGCAATCCGGTTTCACCAAATATCCCTGCTTCCTTTGCTTGTGGGATAGCCGGGCCCACGACCTACACTGGGGGAAAAAAGACTGGCCAATTCGGGAGTATTTGAGACCCGGTGAGAAAAATGTTCTTCATGAGAGCTTGGTACCTCGTGATATAATTCTATTACCACCTCTCCACATTAAGTTGGGTCTCATTAAGCAATTCATCAAGTCCCTTCCAAAAGATGGTGAGTGCTTTCGGTACCTTTGCTCAAAGTTCCCCCGACTTTCTGAAGCAAAGCTAAAGGAAGGAGTGTTTGTTGGCCCTGATATAAGGAAACTCATTTCAGATGGAGCATTCGCTGAAACGATGTCTGAGAAGGAAAAAGAAGCCTGGGATTCCTTCAAGGATGTTGTTCTCAAATTCTTGGGGAACAGGCGGGATGAGAACTATAAGGATATTGTTGCCAGGATGCTCAATGCCTTCAAAGAACAAGGCTGTAACATGAGCCTGAAAGTCCATTTCTTGCACTCCCATGTGAACTACTTTCCCGAAAACCTGGGGGCGTACAGTGAAGAACAAGGTGAAAGGTTTCACCAGGACATCAAGGACGCAGAGAGAAGGTACCAAGGAAGATGGAACACCACTATGATGGCTGATTTCTGCTGGTTGCTGCTGCGGGAAACCCCAGATGAAAAATACGCCAAGCAGCGCACCAAGAGAAGCATTCGGGGGAAGAAGAAACGGGCCCACCAGGAGATTGATTGACCCAAGAATGACTTTAAAATCTAAACTGTGTTGACAAATATCGTGTTTTTACTAAACTTTGAAATAAAAATTTGCTAGTTATTACCACAGTGTCGGATCTCATTTATTAGAATTTTATTTTCACACCATCGGGTGTTTGTCTTCATGTATTGCAATGGTGCGGTTTGCGTTTTCTATTCTTACATACATACCTGTACAACATTTTTTGCACATTTATTTGCTTTGCTTTGTGTCTAACCTCGCTCTTATATGCTCAATGTTTGTGCACATGTATGTGGCTGTTTTAAGTGCAGACAATTTTGCTACCATCACAGTGTGTTTTGTTGACATTACTCTATTCTTATGTGCTGCCTTGTTACAATTTTCTTTATTCTTATTTGAATAACTACTAAACAATTAGTATAAAGAATTCATCCAAGAAACTTTTATCTCGATCGCACTCAATCTGAAACGTTCACCTCAAACTGCTACCCAATGTAGCAAAAAATCTGTACGTGATGGAGCAAATTGGTTACCAGATTTGGATTCAGCGCACCAAAAAACGTAAAAATCAATCGAAACATTAGAGGCAGTTTAAAAAAAATTTTTTTAGTGTACCTGTGTTGTTGGTCTTGCAGAATTCTATCAGTCTTTCTCCAGCTTCATTTCTGTTGCCAAGTCCACATTTTCCAACTACTTTGCCTTCTTCTTTGTTGCCAACTTTTCCATTCCAGTCACCCATGACTATCAGGATATCCTGTTTGCATGTTCTGTCAATTTCAGCTTGTACTTGTTCATAGAACTCTTCAATTTCATTCTCTTCTGCAGCTGTTGTTGGGGCATATACTTGAATTATAATTGTGTTGATAGGCATTCCTCGTAGACGAATAGAGATTAAGCGTTCATTGACTGCATTGTATTTCATTACAGTTCTTGCAAGTTTCTGTGTAGACCATGTGAAAGACAGGACTGTGCTTGTGTGAAAGACAGAATATTTGGACAATCAAGTTCATAGGAATAACTTATGTTTGCTCATTTTTCCTAAATTTCCTGTTCTGTCTGCCTCCGAGATGGTTCACAAATATTTTCAGGAGGTACGTAAGTTGCCTTCTGATAATTTGCCCCCTCTTGTACGTGCCCAGTATCTGTCCTTGGGTTCTGGATCTAGGGGGTTGTGCTCCAGTGATCTCTTTCGGTCTCTTGGGGACCTGCCTGGGTTTCTGGAGAGTTCCCTTGATGCAATTACCGAGCGAAGTACTCTCCTTGTAACTCTAGCCTTGGAATCTGATAAATCTGTAATTCTTCGTTCATATTTTAGGAACTTCAATTTTCAGTTTTTGGGTTTGTATGTCCGCATTTTTCCTGATCTTTCACAGGTTACCCAGCAGAGGAGAACTCTTGGATATATATTGAAATTTAATAAATATTAAGTTGAAAAAAAAAGATTAACACACTAGCTTAGTTGGTCTTGCCCCCCCCCCCCCCCTCTGTTTGTCTTTGTTAGCTGTGCTGTCTGCATTCTTTGTCTTTATTTTGGTGTTAATTATTGCCTGGTGTTTGAATATTGTCAATTGAGTGGCTGTTTCTATTGCCTATTATTGTTTGAATTTTTATTGTTTTTAACTTGTGTTATTTGAATATGCTTATTGTTTTAACTCGTGCCCATGTTTAATTGTTATTTATTATTGTTTGTAGAGTTTTGTGCTATTCTTTTCTCTCTTTCCTATTATTTTTGGCGTTCTTTTTCCGTAGTTTGCAGTGCTGCCTTTTATTTTATTTGTACACCGCTTTAATATTTTTTTTTAACGTAAGCGGTCTATCAAGTGTGGAATAAAGTTAAAGTTAAAGTTACAACCATAAGGTCTTAATCAAGAGATTATCAAGTTCCTTTTCTTTTTCCCTTTTCTCCCCTTCTCCCTCCTCTCCTTGCTCCCCTTCCCCCTCCCTCCCTTTATTTCCTTCCTTCCCCCCCTTATCCACCTTCCCCCTTCCCCTCCCCATTTTTTTCTCCCTTTCTCTGTTTTCCATTTCTTTATCAGGTAAATATTATGTTTTGATTCTATACCATAATGTTTTGTATTGTCCTTTATTGTAATGTTACTCCTAACCTGGGACTGTTCAGCCCATTTGTCTAGTGGGAAATGTTTATTGTAATCGAGTTAAGGCAGATCGTTTAATCCTCTGCTTTGTTGCCAGTTGTGCGATTTGTTTTATAATAGCTTAAGTTGGTATCAGATGTGTTAAATACACCTGTATATTATAGAAGGTGTCCTATAGCCATTTTATATGACCCACTTGCATGTAAATATGCAATCTGTCCCTTCCTTCTTATAGAGGAGGGCTTTTATTTATTTATTTATTTTATATGTATTGTTATTTTTGTTTCTGTTTCGTAGTTAATGCCTTTCTAAATGGCATTGGTTTTCTTTTTATATATATATTTATGCAATTTTACATTATAACCAAGACAAAAAAAAATCTTGTACAGAAATTGGAAATCGATACGGAAACCAGATACTAGAAGGAATATCCTAAGGCAAAACATTAGATCAATACCCACTCGAGCCCACAATAGAGAGGATCCAAGCTCAAGGAAAAACATATAATAAATGCCACAGGATAACACAAGCACTCAACCAACAAATCCATATTCACAGCGGATTAGCGGAAGGTTCCCCTGAACCTGAACCAGCAACACCGTGTGAGTTAAGGAAGAAAGCAATTGAGAGGGCTCAAAAAAATATAAGAAACCGCTTGATATTTAATCAGGCATTTACATAGAAATTGTAGGAAAAAAAGCCCTCCCAACCGCTGAACTCAAGGGCGAAGGAGGAGAAACTCTGAGTTTCACGTGCCAAGTCCGGATACATTTGCACCAGTAAACCTTTAAAATGGGAATTACGCTTTTTAAATAAGATCTTCAACAGCCATTCCTTATCATACAACAATGCAAGAGTTATCGACAATGTAGCTGGTACAACTTGTTCGACCTGAGATTTTTCTAACATAGGAGTTAAGAGTCTCAGCTTGGTCTAATCCCGGAGGAAGCTTTGAAACATTCTCCTTTTTTGTAGTCAGCAGATAATGGACTTTAACAAGAGGAGGATGAGACTCCGGAGAAATACCTAGTGTCTCAATCAAATAACTACAAAACATATCCCTGGCTGAAGTCAACGCCACATGGGGAAAATTCATCAACCGCAAATTAACCGCTGTCATGGAGTTCTCCAAAAATTCCAGCTTGGATCTTATAATACCAGCTTCTTTAATAGGGATATCAGAACACTCTTCCACCAACTTAACTTGAGATTGTACTGAAGACAAAGAATTTTGCAGTGAAAGTACCTTAACTGAAGTATCTTCCATCGCAAGAAAATGCTGCTGTACCATCTGAGCCGACCTGTGGCATCAAAGCTGTTCCCAACTGCTCTATCACCTTCCATTTTGTTTCCAGTGTAAATGGCTCTGGATGCTGCAAAGAAAAAACAGAGAAGGACGCCTTCATCACCTTGGACCAACCCTCCAGCTCCACTTGAGCTTGAGCAAAAGTTCCTTCCACTGCTTGCACTCCCGCTGAACACTCAGGAACAGGGGCGGCCCAAGGGGGGTGCGGGGCCATGTGCGGAGACTCGGTGCGGGGCCTCATTTGCATAAGGGGCCTCATTTGCATACATATTTGCATAATGTTACCATACACTAACTTTTAGTAAACATGCTTCTTCATGAGTGTATGGATAAAGAAAGACTAAAAGATTTCTACATTACTATAATACAGTGCCAACCGCCAGGCACATTAGGAACTACTACAGACACTGCCCATTTAAACCCATAGCAAACCTGCCACTACAAGGACTCATAAAACAGCACTACAAGGACTCCTAACAGCACTACAAGGACTCATAAAACACCATACTCTACCTATCAAAAGGCAACACTGCAAATATTAAACCAATGCATTTCAGAGAACAATACATGACCTACTGGGGAAAGAGAACAAGTGGCAATGTCAAATAGGAATTACATAAACAGAATACCTCAGCTCAGTTACACATGCAGAACATAGACCATCACCAAACAAGGAAAACGGAGTTACTTACCTGTAACAGGAGTTCTCCGTGGACAGCAGGATAGGTCAGCCACACCTGGTGACGTCATCCGACGGTGCCGTGCGGAAGTGCTCTCTAGAGCTCAGATTTCTCTGAGCATGAGTAGGAGGTCCCACCTCCCCGGCCCGCCCCCAGCCAGATCAGTGAGTGATTAGCTATGCCTTACTGGCTAGGGCGCAGGCCGGTGCAGGCCACCCTCATACAGGGGAGGTGGGTGGGATCGTGTGGCTGACCTATCCTGCTGTCCACGGAGAACTCCTGTTACAGGTAAGTAACTCTGTTTTCTCCTAGGACAAGCAGGATATGTGTCAGCCACACCTGGTGCCTCCCAAGCAAGCAGATGCGCTGTGGGGTATGAGGGAGGCATGAACAAAGACAGCGTGGGGGACCTCGTATTCGCCCTGAGGCAACAGGTATTTATTGTTGAAGGTGCAAACAGCAGAATTAGTGCAAACAGCAGAATTAGTGCAAACATGTGCAAAAACGTTAGTAACAATATATACGAAAGTGCAACAGCAGAATTAGTGCAAACATGTGCAAAAAACTTTAGTAACAATATATACGAAAACAGCAAGGTGCCATAGTGCAAGTGCAAACAGGGCATACCAAACACAACCAACGTGAGTAGGACAACATTGATCCACCATGAGGCGGTGTGCAACGTAGCAATAATATCAACACGATAGCAAAACTATGCAAAAACCAGTAATTTGTATTAGTCAACAGATAGTCACCGTGTAGACTAGAACTGTAGTCTAGACCACAGGAATACAGTCAGCTGGGCCGGGGCGACCCGACCTCAGGTAGCCGTAGCCAGGACAGCCCTACCAAAGGAGCTGTCAGCCTCAGCCTGGAGGTCGAGGCAGTAGTGCTTCTGGAAGGTAGACTGTGCAGACCAGGTGGCGGCCTTGCAGATGTCGATAACCGGAATCTCATGCAGTTTGGCGAGTGTGGTTGCTAGGGTGCGGAGCTGGTGCGCCCCCGCCCTGCTCGCTGGGAGGGACCCCGCCTTATGAAGGCAAAAAGCCACGCAGTCCGATATCCAATGGGAGAGCGTGCGCTTGGTGACGGGCCGCCCAGGCCTGTTAGGGTCAAATGACACAAAACGTTGGGTCCCCAGCCTGACAGTGGCTGTTCTGTCGATGTAGATGCGTAGGGCTCGGACACAATCCAGTGAATGAAGCCGTTGCTCCTCCGGAGAGGAATGTGGAGCCGGGAAGAACGCGGGAAGTTCAACCGCTTGGTTTACGTGAAAGGCAGAGACTACCTTGGGGACAAACTTCGGATGGGTCCGCAGAGACACTCGGTTATGGAGGAGCTTAGTGTACGGTGGATGCGCTACAAGTGCCTGCAGCTCGCTGACTCTCCTGGCCGAGGTGATGGCGATGAGGAAGAGTGTCTTCCCGGACATGAATTTCCCATCCGCGGTGTGAAGCAGCTCGAAGGGTTCCTGCATCAACTGCTGCAGGACAACATTGAGATCCCAAGAAGGTACCGGTTTTTGGACCGGGGGTTGCAGGTTCACGAGGCCTTTCATGAACCGCGCCATGATGGGCAATGCCGCGAGGGAACCCTTGGAGGAACCACACCGCTGCTCGTGTAGAGATGCAATCGCTGCGAGGTGGACATTGATGGATTGTGGTTTTAAACCCATGCTGAAAAGGGTTGAGAGGTACTGCAGGACCTTAGGTACAAGGCAAGAGACTGGGTTGAGGCCTTGGTTAGTGCACCAAATACTGAACCGCTTCCATTTCAGGCTATATGATTTTCTTGTGGAGGGTCTCCTGGCAGCTAGGATGATCTGTTGCACTTCCAAAGGTAGTCGGAGGGAGTCGAGATTCATCCTCTCAATCTCCAGGCTGTCAAGGCCAGAGTTTGCAGGTTCGGGTGCAGGGTGTAGCCGTCGTTCTGGGTGAGCAGGTCTGTTCGCATTGGTAACTGGATCGGCGGCTCCTGGGCCAGCCGAAGTAGAAGGGAGAACCACATTTGGCGTGGCCAGTAGGGGGCGATCAGTATGACGTGCGCTCTGTCCCTGACAATGCGCTGTATCGCTGCAGCAAGAAGAGGAGTTGGGGGAAAGGCGTAAACCAGCGTCCACTTTCCCCATGGCAGCGTGAAAGCATCCGCGGCCATTCTCTTTGGTGATGGGTGCTTGGAGCAGAACGCCCGGCATTTCGTGTTGATCTCTGTTGCGAAGAGGTCGACCTGGGGAGTCCCCCAACGCCGGAAGAGGCTGGCCGCTACCTCCGTGTGAAGTGTCCATTCGTGAGGTCGAAGCTGCCTGCTCAGCTTGTCCGCTAGGGCGTTCTGATCGCCTGGGAGATAAGTCGCTTGTAGGACACAGTCGTTGGCCAGGGCTATGTACCACGTCAGGAGGGCTTCTTTGCATAAGGGATGTGACCCCGTGCCCCCTTGTTTGTTGATGTAGAACATAGTCACCTGGTTGTCTGTCTGTATCAGGACAGACTTTCTGGCCAGTTGGGCCTTGAAGGTCTGCAAGGCATATCTGACCGCCCGTAATTCGAGCCGGTTGATGTGTAACGATCGCTCTGCTCTGGACCAGGCTCCCTGAGTGCTGAGTTGCGAGAGGTGGGCTCCCCATCCTGTGGGAGACACGTCTGTGGTGAGGACGAGTTGGTAGTTGCGCGGCTGGAGATCCCTGCCCGCTGAGAGGTTGCTCCGTTTTGTCCACCAGCGGAGGTCTTCCACGACCTTGGCATTGATGGGGATGCGGGTACTGAGCGGCTGGGAGAGTTGTTTCCAGTGGGACCGGAGATGCCATTGGAGAATGCGCATATGTAGTCTCGCCAGAGGCAGAACCGAGGTCGTCGCTGCCATGTGTCCCAGTAGGCGTAGGATGGAGCGCGCTGTGGTCATTTTGGACATGGACATCTGCTGGGCTAGGGACGTGATTACCTCTATCCGTTGCTCAGGTAGGAAAGCTTTCGAGGCACAGGTGTCAATTATCGCCCCGATAAATTCTATTCTCTGGGCGGGGTCGAGGCGGGACTTCTCTTTGTTGAGGAGGAAGCCCAGCCGACGTAGAAGATCTGTCGTTGACCGCACGGCCTTCTTCAGTTCGGAGGCCGAGGGTGCCGAGAGCAGCCAGTCATCCAGGTAGGGAAAGATGGTGATGCCTTGCTTGCGTAGGTGCGATGCGGCAACCGCTACACACTTTGTGAAGATCCTGGGCGCTGGAGAGAGTCCGAAGGGGAGAACACGATACTGGTAGTGAACTCCCAGCGCTATGAAGCACAGGAACTTCCTGTGCGATTTGTGGACTGGAATGTGGGAGTATGCATCCTGTAGGTCCAGAGTCGCCATCCAGTCTCCAGCCTTTAGAAGAGGGAGGATGGCGTTGAGGGAGTACATCCGGAACCTCTCCTTCGTGATGAAGATGTTCAGTTTGCGGAGGTCCAGAATCAGGCGGAGACCACCGGACTTCTTGGGGATAAGGAAGTACCGGGAATAGAAACCAGTGTTGATCTCCCCGGGGGGCACTCCCTCTATCACACGAGCAGAGAGGAGGTGTAGCAGAAGCTCCGACAGTGGTGCTGTTAGGTGTGGCGGGGTCTGGCTGATAGGCTGTGGAGGAGAAGCGTAGGCGGCAGCCCGATTGAATGATCTGAAGGACCCACTTGTCCGTGGTGATCGCCTGCCAAGCCTGCATGAACCAGGATAGGCGGCCCCCCACTGGCAGAGATGCTGGGGTTGCAGGGAGGGGCCCCGGCTGAGGCGAGTTCTCAGAAGGAGGTGGTGTTTTTTCCCGACTGCTGGGGATTTTGCCTTTTCTGTTTGTTGCGCTCCCTCGGCTGCTGCCTCTGAAAGGAGGAGGAGGCGGGGTAGTAAGGTTGTTTGTATTTAGGTGCTTGCCATCTCCGGTTAGAGTTGTAAAATTTCTTGGAGGAAGAAAATGGTTTGCGGTAATAACTCCCTTTTTGTGATGAGGGGTGGCGTTCGAGTCCGTCCGCCGCCAGTGTTTGCAAGGTGGTAGAATCCTCTTTAAGGCCATTCACAGTGTCCGCCACCTTGTCGCCAAAGAGCGATTCGCCCGAGCAGGGCGCGTCTGCGATTTTATCATGGGTGTCTTCCCTGAGGCCGGACGCTCGCAGCCATGCCCAGCGTCGGGTTGAAATGGCCGTGCCAGCCGTCCTGATGGCGGTATCGAAGGCGTCAAAGGTCGTGCTCATCAGATGTTTGCTGCATTCGGTTAGGTCCTGTAATGTAGTCGAGGCTGTCAGTTGCGCGTCCTTGGGTAGTGCTGCGAGATGACTCTTGAGTTTGGCTAGGAGAGCATCCTGGAATAGGATGTGTTGGAACTGATGCGCTGCCACTTTGGCGCTGAGCATCGCTCCTTGGTAGGTCTTCCTGCCCACTTCGTCGAGGAACTTTGGGTCCCGGCCTGTGTGCGCGAGGATTTCACTTTCTTTAGTGCAGACGACACCACAATCGACTGGTGCGGGAGTTGGGGTTTACTGAATCCCAGAGCCAGGTGGAGGAGGTATTTGTTGTCCAGCTTCCTGGAGCAGGCATGGCCGGAGGCCGGTGACTGCCACAGCGTTGACTGTTTGTCCTGGAGCTTTCGGTGAAGCGGTAGGGCTAGAGCCGGTCTGGGGTCACTGAGGTACTTCATGACCTCTGGGTCCTTTTCGCCCGCAGCGTCCTCCGTTAGAAGGCCGAGCTTGCTCATCACCTTCCTCAGGAATTTGGGATAGGTGAGGTCCTCCGGTGGCAACGGACACTGAGTTTCTTCTGTATCCTCTGGCGTCGTCTTGGAGATGGGAGAGTCAGGGGCCTCTCCCTCCTCATCGCTCTCACCAGAGGTCAAGACTTGTTCTGGTGAGGGGGACCTGTGAGGCGTGCAGGAGGGTGCCTGTGGAGTCCTGGGCCTCACCGGGCTGGTCTGGGCTGCTGGTAAGGCTTCCCTGGAGGCGGACCTCTCACGGAGCTGGGCTGGCGCTGTCTGGTCCACCAGGCGTGCCAGCAGCTGTAAGATTGCGGCCGAGGTGCTGTTCTCAGAAGAGCGGCTGCTCCTGTGCCTCCGTGAGGAAAGAGAGCTGGAGCGAGAGCGGTGCCTGCTTCTTCTATGACCCTGGGAGGCACTGCCACACGAGGTTCCCCTGCTGCAGCTGGACCGCTTGCGTTTGCCGTGTCCGCGGTCATAAGGACTGTCCCTCCTGTCCAGGTGCTTCTTTTTACTGCTGTGCTTGCCGCTTGCCTCCTTCGTGCGATTGCGCTGTTTTTCTCTCCCGCGCCGATGATCTGTGCTGGGGCTGCTGTAGGCTCGAGGAAGCTCGGCGCGGTGGGGGGATTCCCTGGCCCGAAGATCAGCGCGATGCGGGGATTCCCTGCCCCGGGGGGGGGAAGCAGCGTCGGCGCAGCTGAGGCAGGCCGGGTCTCGGCCAATCCGAGAGGAGGAGGCGTGTCTGGGGGCGGAGTCAGAGGCGGCACCATGGAGCACAACGTGGACGGCGCCATCTTGAAAGGAGCTGGAGGGACCGCATGGGAGACCGCATGGCCCAGAAGCTACCCCGGGTGATTCGGAAGAAGGAGAGCTCACCGGATTAGAAGGGATGTTCGTGGTGGCGTCAGTCCGGTGTCCGGGAGATGCGCCAGAGTCCTGTGCAGCATGGCCGGGGATGGAGGCTCTACAGAGCACATCCCGTGCTGCTGAGCCCCGAAGGTCTTTTGAAGAGCTGGGAACTGCCGGTGAGGAGGCTACTGCAGGCGCGGGCTCCGAGGAGGATAGGAAATCCTTCAATGAATGCCCCCTGAATGCCCTCACTCTGGGAGACATCCGTGCACAACTGGGGCAGTCCTGGACGTTGTGGCTTGCCCCGAGGCATCGGAGGCAGGACTGGTGAGTGTCTGCAACGTTCATCTTCCTTTTGCATTGCAAGCACTTTTTAAAACCCGGTTTGGGCATTATTGTTGTTAGAGAGCTAGCAATTACGTCTTGAGGCAGAGGCGGAAGAAAAAAGACTGATCTGGATGGGGGCGGGCCGGGGAGGTGGGACCTCCTACTCATGCTCAGAGAAATCTGAGCTCTAGAGAGCACTTCCGCACGGCGCCGTCGGATGATGTCACCAGGTGTGGCTGACACATATCCTGCTTGTCCTAGGAGAATCACAATTTAGAAACAGGAAGACAATAATTAAACTGGGAACCCCAAAAGCCAAACTTGGAATGTACAACACTGTAGAAATAAAACTATAAATTAATTTCTTCTTGTACTAAACAAAGCACCAACGTTAATGATGCACATTTCCCAGAGCTGACATATTCCAGTTAATAAATTCAAAATAAAGAGTTATCTTTGTACCTTTTGTGCATTTTTTTTTCAGTTGCAATTGTTCCAGCCACTTTCTTCTGGTTTATTTGTGTCTTCTGCTAACTCTCCATCGTCTGCTGTCCATTTGTCCTTTCTTCACTCTTCTAGTTTTTTTCCATTCTACCTCTACATCTGTTTTAACATACTAATCTTTCTCCTTTTGCTCTTTCCTCATTCCTATTTCATCCACTCAAATTTTACCCCTCCTTCCTCAATCCCCACTTACTCTCCCAATACCCAGCCAATTGTAGATTTTTCTTCCCTCCCACACAAAATATTTTTCCCCTCTCCATTTCACTCTCCCAGCCCCATCCCCTTCTAATCTCCCCCAATATCAGCTCCCTTCTAGTTCCAGCCCCACCCAGTATCTGCTCCCTTCTAGTCCCCCCATCAGCCCATTTCCAGTTCTAGCTCCCCTATCCATTTCCAGTCCTATACGAGTCCCTTCATCAGCTCATTTCCAATACCAGCCTCCCATCAGCCCATTTCTAGTCCTTTCCTAGCCCCACCATCAGCCCATGTCAAATCCTAGCTACCCTCCACTCAGCCCATTTCCAATCCAAGCCCCCCATGAGCCTACTTCCAGTTCTAGCCCCTCCATGAGTCCATTTCAATCCAAGCCCCCACCACAGCCCATTTCCAATCTTAGCTTCCCCCAACACCCAATTCCCAGTCCTATCCTAGCCCCTCCATCAGCCCATTTCCTGTCCTAGCTCCCTCCCCTAAGAGCTCATTCCAAGCCCCCCTCCCCATCATCTATTTGTAGTTCAAGCCTTCCCTTCCACTCAGCCCATTTCCAGTCCTAGCAACCCCCCCAACCCATTACCAGTCCTAGCCCCCCATAGCCTATTACCAGTCCTAAGCCCCCATCAGCCCATTACCAGTCCTAAGCCCCCATCAGCCCACTCCAGTCCTAATCCCATCAGCCCATTTGTAGTCCTAACCCCCCATCACCCAATTTTCAGTTTAAGCCCCCCATAGCCCATTACCAGTCCTAACCCCCTATCACCCAATTTTCAGTTTTAGCCCCCCCATTGCCCATTACCAGTCCTAACCTCCCCATCAGCAAACTCCCAGTCCTAATCCCATCAGCCCATTTGTAGTCCTAACCCCCCATCACCCAATTACCAGTTTAAGCCCCCCATAGCCCATTTCCAGTCCTAATCCCATCAGCCCATATCCAGATTTAGCTCCCCCATAGCCCATCACCACTCCTAGGCCCGCGCCCCCCCCCACCCCCCCGCCCAGAGGAAAAAAATAAAAAAAACTGTCTGCTGCCGCTGTTTTTTCATGGGCTGAGGTCCTGTGCACCACTGTGGAACATCGCTGTTTCACCCGGCCTCCAGCGCTCCGGTTTCGGCATCGGGGCTTGATTTTTCACCGGCAGCCAGTTTCATTTTCAGCGCACAAGTTAGTTTTCACCGTTTTCCCGCCAAGTGGTTGCACAGTAAGGGAGAGGCATCATTTTGTCTGTCTCTTTGCGGCCATTTTAGAGCAGAATGTCCTCATGCTTGTCATGCTGCCTTGGCTGCAGCCATAAGTGGCGCCACATTAAAGATCAGATCTGTACTTCCTGTGCAGCAGATCAAGGAACTACCTCCGGGACAAGCGGCAATGTGGCTGTGCAGGAGAAAGCTGACCTGATCCGGGAGGACACCAACTCTCCTTCATGAACAGATGTCTGGCAGAATTGAGTGTGCCGCGGGGCCTCCCTCTTTGCAGCTGCAGTCACACACGCCGGCTTTCAGAGCGCGAAGGGACTAGTTTCCCTTTCGCGGCTCTGTTAAGCCCGCGGGGGCTGATGGGAACTTCCCATCAGCCCCCGTGGGCTTAACAGAGCCATGAGGGAGAAACTCTCCCCTCGCGCTCTGAAAGCCGGCGTGTGTGATTGCAGCTGCAAAGAGGGAGGCCCCGCTGCACACTCGATTCTGCCATGGTGGTCCCGGCCCCGGCTCCGGCTCCGGCAGCGGCAGACGAGTTTTTTTTTAATTTTAAATTTTACTTTTAGATCAGAATGTTTTTTGCGCGGGGCCCCCTGAAACGTGGGGCCCTGTGCAAAAAACATTCTCGCTCAATGGACGGGCCGGCCCTGCTCAGGAAGGACACCACCACTCTACTGCCCCGAAGAGAGAACATCTCCCTCAGATGGAAAACCCAGAAGAGCCCCTAAACTGCAAGCAAAAATACCAACGCTGACAGCATTGGAATGCCACAGCACTTCCAAAGACTCCTGCACATGTAGCTCCTTCACTGGCCGCCATAGTGCAGGGGAGACAGAAGCACTGCCCACCGTCAGCTCCGGGTCACCCGATCCCAGTGCTGGCGCTATCAGGCTTAACTCCCCTGCTGCTGTTGATTGTAGAAATGGCTGAACAAGAGATGAGTCCAATGGCCCAGAGACCAAAGGTAGAGAGGAGGATGAGGGAACCAGAGAGGGGCAACCAGCCTCCCTACCCTTCCTCTTCCTACCCATAGATAAGAACAGCCATTCAGATGCGCTTGCATATCGCCATCTTGGATCTCACCCTCACCAATGTCACTGTGTTTCTAAAATGATCTTTTCAAAGATATTTAATCCCAGCTTTTAAGATTTGGAATTATATGTAATAATATGACAAGAGAAGTGAATGGATTTTAATTTTTTACATAAGAAGATCTATTCTTATGACTCTTATACATAATTTTTATTTTTTTTCTTATGAAATATTTCTATTCCATTTATAAATATGGATATAATTCCTTTGCCATGGTATTGTTATGTTTTGATAGTATAGTCCTCATTTTTACTTCTATTTCTGGTTCAAACACTAATGGTAATTATAACATGAAACTAGGGTTGTTTGACGTGAGACATCCATTTAAATGTAATCAAGGCAAAGCATTTAGTTCCTCTACTCTGCTGTCAATAGTGTGATTGTTTTTGCAATATTTAGGTACAGCGGTATAATGTGTAAGTTGTTTTAAACGGGCATGCTTTTAATATAAATGGTTCACTTTTGTATATATCGAATATATCGCCAATTTGAATTTGAAACTGAGGATGTCAATCGTGTCTGGCGAGAAAATATTCATTTTAATCAAGTCAAGGCAAAGTGGTAAGTCCTTTGCTTTGCTGTCAGCAGCAATATTTTTGTACAACAATCAAGTATGTTTTGTTTTTTAAAAAATACCTCTAGAGACTGCAATGTTCAAGTTGGAATTAGCACATATGTTTTTAAAGTCCACTGCTTTATAGCGATACTCTTATCATTCATATAATTTGATTTTATGTTAATATATAATTTGTCCTTTCTAAATGATATTATGACAAAGCTATGATTTTTTTCAAATTGTGTTTATTTTCCTCAGTTGTAAGACCCTCTTTCCCCTCCCTTTCCTCCTATCTCACTTTCCCTCCCTTCCCCCTTTTCTCCTATCTCACTTTCCCTCCCTTCCCCCTTTTCTCCTATCTCACTTTCCCTCCCTTCCCCCTATTCTCCCCATCCCCCTCCCTCTCCCATTTTCCCTTTCTCCCCCTTCCCTCCCTCTCCCCATCTCTCCAACCCTGCTTCCTTTCCCCTTCTGGCCCTCTTTCTGCTTCTTTTTATTTTTTATTTTTATTGTTTCTATTTGTTTCTGTATAGGTAATGTATACATTCCAATCTGTGATATTGTTTACTATTTGTTTATTTGCAATACTTTTAATATGTATCTCTATGGGCCCCTGACGAAGGCTAGCCAGTTGAAATTTGGCCAATTTGGGCCTCAGAATAAAGTTCCTTTTACAGTATATGCACAGTTGTCTTCTGCCTTTTGGTAGTGTGTTTCTATTCAATTCTGTGGAAGTTACTTTCTCTTCTTTTTGGATTGGCCTGAGGCAAATTAGACCAGCCAGCTTCCTTAATAGTTTTAAGGGCCTCTTCAGTTGACCAGGCATGGGTTAGATGGCCTGCAATTGAAAATTGGAGACCAAAATGGAAGGTCCATTTGCAGTGGACAGATTCCTCATGGAGGTGCTGAATAATGGCCCGAAAGTCCTTCCATTTATGCATAGTAATAGCAGACAAATCAGCATGTTTCAATAGCAGCATTGTCCCACTTAAATTTCCCAAGCTTGCGGGTCGCTTGCATAATTATGTCCTTAGTAGCAGATTCGTGCATGCAGGCCAGTGCATCCCACGGTTTCCCCTCTTTGAGCGGTCTGAGTGGGCCTGCTCAACTTTGAAACATAATGGATCCAGATTAATCTGGGCCACCTGAATCAGCACTCTGCAGATTTATTCCATCAAATTGGCATAATCCAAAGCCTCTTTTGATTCAGGGAACCCCCAGAAGTGAGTATTGCTTCTATGAAAGTGATTTTCCAAATCCTCTAATTTCAATAAAATCTCCTCATGCATCTTCTGTTGGACGTGTCCCTGTTTGACCTCCTGGCACTCGGTGTACAAGTGGGCTTCTTTTTATCACAACGGTGGGAGAGAAGGCAAATGCCGTTCTTTACTCCCTCGACTGTTCAGAGGTGAGCTGGAGCTTCAGGCCTTCCTGGCTTTCTCTGCAGCCTGTCAGGCACGGAACCCCCTGAGGTGTGGGGCCATGTGTGGGCAACATTCCCGCACAATGTACGGGACGACCCAGATGTGCACCTCCTCCCGATTGTTCACCACTTTTAAAAAGCATACACCTTTCAGTCCACAATGGCTTTTTTCAACACTGTGACCATCCCATCTTCTGGGGTGGTTATTTCTTTGGTGCAGGTGTGGGGCCGTTTGACTAATCGCCGAAAAACAACACGTTAGGTTTATTCACTATGGCAGCCATCCTGGATGTGATGTCACTAGAACCTCACCTATATCTAAAATAGCCTCAAAATGGGTTCTTATTTGGCCTTCACATACAGGTGTCTGTTATAAAATTATGCTGAAGTAGAATCCTGTGGCCTGAAATTTCTGCCAATGAATGTGTCCTCAGCTTTTTGGACTAATGGTCAGAAATTGAACAGTACCCCATATAATATCTTGATTTAGAAGGACCCTTTGTCTTTAAAAGAAAAGGCAGAGGCTCAACAAACTCACAGAAGACAATTTCTTAAAGGGAATTTTTATGTCAATTTTCACAAACCATTGGAAAAGTGACATTGAGGCTAGAGGCAGCTTGTGGCACACTGGGGTGACTTTCTTCAGAAGCAGATGGTTACAAAAGGACTTAAAATACATCAAATTGTTTGATTTTTTTTTTGTTTAATTGCTCTCTTTCAGCTTCTTTTTGTCTCCCCCTGTCTGCTGATATAAATGCTTTGATGAGAAAGACCTTTGAAGAAAGATATTCAATAAGTCCCAGATTATGTTGCATTATGTAGTAAAAACAACAGCAACACAATTCAACAATAGACTGCAGAATCTTTGAATGTATGAATAGTGACATCAGAATAATAACTTTGGACCGTATGAATGACCTCTGAAGGGTCCTAAAGATGATCCTTAGATTTATACTTATTCAGAGAAAGGGCATTATTACAGTCTCATTGAATTGTTCCTGCGGAAATGGGATGGTCTTTTCCAGATTAACCCTAGAAGGTTTGAGTTTTGTCTGAATGTCTTTCTCTTTTCTCACTTTATTGGATGTGGTTCTTGTGCTCATATGTGTGCGTTGAAGCACCTAAAGCCATATGGGCTTTTTCACATGGAATGCAGAGTAGCACACTTAGAATTATCAGCATCTTGGGGTTATAATTTTACAATTTCTTCAGTTACAAACAGACATCTTGTGGGAATAGCAGTTCGCTTTAGCAGCTAAGCCGTCTTAATGTTTAGCTAAGCAGATTATGAACCTGAAAATGTGTAAATGATGTATGAGTGATACATATAATGAATGAATGAATGAAAATATATTTGGCCTCACTTTCTGCCTCCTCCTTTTCCGTTATTAGATCTTATCCTCACCCTAATGGTGGAAGATGGCGCTAGAATTCGTCGAGATTAAGGCTGCTAATAAGGGTGGGCACAAGCATAAAAAAAAGTTGATATTTTTTTCAGGAATATTTTCCAATGTTCATATGTTTTTCAGTTTCACATATTCATTTACTAAAAAATTTTTTAGCGTGCACTAAAATGATTTAATGTATGCTAACGTATGAATGACCCCATGTTGATTAATGAGCACTAAATCAATTGAGCACACACAACACTTTTTTAAGACACACTGATGGACCAAATGTGTGCTACCGAATGCATACCCCCAGCTACTAGGGTCAGTGCTGCACACAACAGTTTTCACCACTAGCAGGAGCCACATGTGTAGGGTACTCAAGGCACATGCACTTCTATAGGCCCTGACAGCTTCAAAGTATAAAGGAACAGCTGCTGCTGGGCATAGTTGTTTTTTGTTTTGTTTTTTTTTAAAGAGGTTTATCATTGGATATTTTATTGGGCAAACACAGCAAATAAAATCTCTTCAGTATCAAAACCCCCAGGAAAGTCTTTGGCAGCAAGATTTAAGAAATAAAAGTTGTTTTTCCATATCATATGCACACACAGTAATCATTTGCCTCATCCATCTAGGTTTGGAATAACTGATGAAGTTTGTTACAGATGTAATATGCATAGCTAATCCATCAAATCATTTTCAGTCTAACACTTCTTGGACCGTGGCATTTCCAAAGTAGATGCTATTCTCACAAGAATCTTAGGGGCCGTATTCAAAGTGTTTTAGTTGATTAGCAGACCTGCTGACCGACTAAAATATGCTCAGCATGATATTCAGCAACACTAACTGGTTAGTACTGCTGAATATTTCCATAAACCATGTAAAAAAACTGGGCAGTTTGTGGACGGATTTCCAGTTAGCAGCTCAATATCACAAATAAGGATAGCAACGGCACTCTCTGGTGAACATGGATATTCAGTGCCGGACCCTGGGTAAGTTTCAGTGCTGAATATCCTGGGTTAATTAAAGAGGCAGTGGCTAGACCCTTTAAATAGTCTAGCCGCCCCTTAAAGTTCAAGCCTACAAAATTTGGAATGGCTGCAGTCGACAGTATTTTTCTTAGCTCGGCATAAACATGATAGGTTCAAGATTTTTGTTTCTTAGAATGGTTTGTCTTTCAATATGATTGATCAGCCTTTAAGGTAATGTTAAAATCCCACAGTACTTATCAATTATTAATTACATCAAATTTATGAATATATTTATGAATCTTTTTTTTTCTACTTAAGAGGATTAAATTAAAATGTATGTCATCAGCTTAAGATTCTCCAGTTTCAAAAATGCCAATTATCGGCAGAAGAAGAAAGCCAACAAAGTATATTTCTGTTCGTGGCAATTAGTACCATAATTTAAACAATCTTTAAGTAAAGAAATTGTGTCTGAACTGCTAACAGGATACTTGCCTTCTTCATGTTAGTTAGTGACCTCTTGCTTTTGAATTACTTGTTGTCTCTAATAGCTGTCATCCATTTCCTTTACTTCATGATCTTTTCTGCTTAATGGGAAGTCCCTACAGTCTTCTCAGTAAGCTGCGGAGGGCATGTATGGCTGATTTTTCATCATAATTGAAACCCTTCACCATCACACTGAATCAATACACATTGTCTTTCCTTGAGATCTGTTCTTAATAAAGTACTGTTAGGCTTTCATATCCTGAAGGGGAAAACCTGCTTTTGGTTCCTAGTGCTCTTTCACCTATCTTGATAGTCTACTTACCCTAAAAACTGTCAGCTCAATTACTGCTTCCCACTTTGTGGTGATGATTTAGGAGGTCCAGTAAAAGAAAAAAGGGTCAGCTCTTATAGAGAAATATAGTCATGTTATATTTTTCTGCTTTAATTTGTTGCTTAGGTATGCTTCTGAAAGTCTGGGTGAGTTTTGCCCCAGTTACTTAAATTTTTTGTGTGCCTGACTTTGTCACCTCTTCCTAACTAGTTTATATTTCAAAAAGCCACATCGCACAAGTCAGTCGTCCTTCTAGTTTGCATTTGAAAATAAACCCTACACAATCTCCAGCTCAATTTCAGACTGCACAGCCTGTTTCTCTATCTTGTGTCTATAGCACTGTGTCAGAAATTAATGTGGTGCATGTAGGTCAGTACTGTCAGACGGCTGCCTAGGGTGAGAACTTACACAATCTTGACGATGCATATATTCATATGATTCTTGCAAGGTATTGTGGGTATTGTAGTTCATTCACTCCCAAACACAGCTGATGACAATAATTTGAGTTGTGAAACCAAGTGGTAAGATCAATAAAATACTTCTTTTATTGATGGGGTTTAATTCACCCAGCACATGTATGCTTGATAGCACTATAAATGAGGTTACTTGCTTGCAGTGTTTAAATGGATAACAAAAAGTCACAAGGTAAACCAGAAAACAACCTTCAGCTTGTCAGGCAATTAGCTAATGTTTTCTTAGCAAATAATTACCAAATACAAAGGCACAAAGAAAAGAATAAACTTTGCTGGTTAGGTTAACTTCTGCTTATTTTCCATGCAGATCTCAGCAGTGATTCTCCCTTGCTCACACACACAATCAGGTGCAGCTTTAATTACTATCAATTGACCAGCTGTAAGCCTTTAGCTGGCTGGCTGCTACTGTGTGAACCCAAATCCTGCTTTAAGAGCTGTTTGCAGTGGAAGTAAAGAACAAAGTTAGGTTTCTTTGTGATGGCTGATGTGTTTGCTTACAGAAAACTAGCAATAGCATTTAGATAGAGAACAGTCCATATAAATTGTATTTTCATCTGCTGTATCAATCAGCATATGGTCACTATCATACATTGGCACAGATGAGTCTTTCATTAAGGCACTATCATGAGAATGCTTATTCCCTTGCTGCCATTCTCTATTATAGATAGGGTCTGGATCAGTGTTCATACCTGAGCCTCTCCTGCTATCATTATTCCTCTCTGTATAGCCTGGCCAATATGTAACCCAATTCTGATGTCCAGCCTTCCAATCTTGATCCCTGGACACTGGATCTCCTCTCACATACCTTCTGGCCTTGGTCTGAAAGTCCCTTCCACATGCAGTCTTCTCTCTTCCAGGTAGCCACTGGTGATTCCTATCTCTGCCACTCCATTCCTCTGGCTGAATCCAGTCCAATGGACTCTGCTGGTTTTTGGAATACCTCCCAGTATGAGTACTGCCTTGGAATCTCCCAGACCTTCCAATGGCCTTTCTTCTCTTCCTTCCAGAGAGTTTCCTTCTCTCTCTATCTGCTTGGCTTGGCTTCTGTTTCTCCAGGTGATACTGGTGCTTGTAGCCGTTGCTGTCTCTGTATCTCTTCCTCCCTCTGTAGCTGGGCTGGAGCTTGTAGTAACTGTTATCTGAAGAATAAGCTCTATTCTTATTCTGTCCTAATGTGTGCTGCTCCCTAACACAGCGCAGCTGTGTTGAATCAGGCCCTGCCCTTTGAGATGAGTGCTTAGGGATTACCTCATAGCTCTCTTGATTGCACACACATTCTCTCACTTCAGCCCCTCTCATGGCTGCTGGAAACCTGGTGCATTCTGGGACTGGTAGTCTTTTATGTGAAAACTCTGTTTTCTTGCTTCTACCAGAACTGACAGGTTGCTTGTTCAGAGTCACATCATCTTTTCTATAGCTCCTACCTGAGCTATGATAAGCTTCCTTATCACAGTACCCATAACTAAACAATCCAATGTTTTACCTACTAAAAATTCAGCCCTGACAATTTTATTAGGTCAGCTTGAACCAATAAAGTTGCATTGTTTAAACCTGAAAATTAGAGATACGTTTATATGAATATTTTCATTAGACAAAAATGAAGTGCCAGCTGGTAAACTGATTATCTTGCATTTTTAATAAAAATATCTCAGAATTCTCTAAAATTTAACAGCAATCATTTTGTTGGGTTCTAATTTTGCTACTACTTATCACAGTCCAAGGGTATCTGATGCCCTAGCTGAACCTTCATCCATCCATGAACCACCCCCCCCCCCTCCGCCACAAAATGCATGCCCCCCACCACGTTGGTCCCCCTTCCTGTACTGTTTGCTCAGGTGTGCTGCTGGATGATAGAAGACTGACCTGATACTGCCAATGCAATCAGTAATTCATAATCTGTCTGATTCCATCGCTCCTTCATTTAATTGCATGCATTTGGATTCCTCCTTGTGCATTGAATTTGTTTTGTGCTGCCCATAACATTTTGCTGCTCAAGGTTGCCGCGTAGTTTGCCTGATGCAAGGACCAACCCTGCCTAGAATGATACTGGGCAAACTAAATGGGCTTTAGGATCCTTATCTGTCATCACAGTCAATATTTGACCACCAAGTTGGCAAGATAATGCAGTAACTTTAGCCGGATATCTTTATCCGTGCTGCTGAATACATGTGGTAAGGTTAACTCGATAAAGGAGATCATTTTCATAGGTTTTTGAAGGTTTTATATGCATAAGTAGTGACTTTTATACTTTAAAAGCCTTTCACATGTAAATATGAGGTATTTTTGGAAAGCCACCATTTAGTGGTATAAAAGCCACAGTTTGGAAGGGGGCGTGTTGTAGGTATTTTTTAGGCTAGCCAGAAAAAACAGCATGCTTTTGCAATTTTATTCTTTAAAAATATGGACATCAGCATTTAAACTCACTCAGAAGTAGGTATGTCATCTAAGTGCTTGTTTGGGCCTGGGTTTTGCACCAGTGATAGAAGGAACAATTAAGCTTATGCTACTAGTGTTTTAACTCCCTTCAAAAATTCTCTAAAAAGAGCTATTTCACTAAACTCCTTAATTAGATGAACCTGGTTGGTCCAGTATTGTAAAATATAGCACTTACATATGTAAGAGCCAAAATGTACATATGTAGATTGCAAAACTATCACTTCTGTGGGCAAAGTCCAAAGTTGCTGCTTTTTTAACATGTTTTTTTACTGAAATGGCTGTTCCCATTGGACATGCTGGCATTGACATGTATATTCCTGCATGCCCTTATACGTTTATAAAGTTCATGGAGAAGTGTGAGCCTTCTGACTTAGATGTCCCATTTCCCACCTAGACACCTTATGCAAAGATGGACTTTACATTATCTTGATACCTTTTAGAGATGTGCATTTGAAATAACATAGGAAACATCTGTGACATATCCTTTGTTATTTCATATGATTTTTAAAATGTTGCATTTGGAAAAATCCCCAAACTCTCATTTTATCAAAGGCACACACTTTTTCTCAATAAGACATGCTATTTCACAACAGCATGCACTATTTTTCAATAATGTGCACTATTTCTCAGTTGCACATCCCAGAAGAATAGTGTGTGCTGTTGATAAATAGTGCATACTACTGAAGAATAACACGTTATGAAAGAGTGAACACTATTGATAACAACTTAAATTCAAAACTAAAATATATATTTTTAAAGAATTATCATTTCAATGATGTTCAAAATAGAATCTTTACTTTGTTTTTAACAAAATTATTTAATGTAATTTTAATATTCTCCTGCTCAAAACAGTTACAATATACTGAAATATTGTGGTGGGGGGGGGGGGGACAAGAACTAAATGTGTATTACAAAATATAATAAAGGCTAGAATGCCCAACCAGCACAAAAAAGTAAGCTTCAAAATGTATCTTTCCAAAACTGCATCTTCAAATGCCTTAAGTTGATTAGAATCAAGAAAAAACATATTTATTTGACTGGTAATCAGTTTTACTTTTACAAGGATATTGCCATGAGAAACTAGTCCTTAATGCTAACACTTGAGTTTCCTTTTACTAAAGATTTTAAGACATGTTAAGTGCCCACAGCCCTTTTATTTCTATGGGCACAATGGCACTTAACACTCATTAACTTCATTAACACACATTAGCCTTTAGTAAAGGGGCCACCTGGTCTTTCAAGGATAAAAATTCACAATTACATACAAGAGTTTGAAAAGATACATCTGGATAACTCCTGATAGTTTATCCCAAAAGCTGTTTATGCATCTGAGGAAAACACAGCTTGAAAATCAAGTGGTATGTTTACTAAAGGGTGTTAAGGTAGCAGGTGTTAATGGCAGCGATAAGGGGCTTTACATGCGTAAAGGGTGCTGGGAGGGTAGAAGGCTTTCCGTGTTAAGGGCACAATGGGTCTTTTAACGTGCGTTAACAGGACATCAGGTGTTAAGGTGTCAAACATGCACCTTAACATCTGAAAATTGATGTTACCCTAATGCTGGATAAGGGAACACCAAGGAAAGTCAATATAAAGATGATGGATCAAAGGACAGGTGGGAACCGATGGACCTACCAGATCCGTGGACACCCTACTTGGCAACCAGTAATTTGGACGAGTATGTGGGAGGCAGCTGTACCAATGCACTGGGGGGCACCAATGTAAAAGGGCCAATGTCAGTGTGTGGCATAGGATGGGGAAGACGTGTCCCCCATCAGAGTCAGAAGTGTCAGGATGTGTGCAGTGAAAGGAGGATGGAGCAGGAATGGTGATGTGCAGATCAGGCACAGGAGAGGCATGCATGAAGAGCTGTAATACGAGAAAGGGTACCTGTGTAGTCCATGGTGTAACAGCTTGCATGAGAAAACATAACTGCACACAGCCGACAGAGGCAGATGGATGTGCTGAAGGAAGGATGGCGGCAGAAGAGAGGGTGGTATGGGCTGGCAGCACCAATATGCTGTAGGTTCCATCCCCAATGAATTTGTACTGTCTGGGAAAATGTGTGTCAGTGCCACGTGGAAGGCCTGCTACCAGACATGTGGGTGTCACACCTGTCCCAGCCACACAACCACCATACAACACCGCAAACAAATGTGCAGATAACAACTGGGCAAATGGGGCACGTAGGGACATAGAAACATAGAAACATGATGACAGAAAAAGACCACATGGCCTATCTAGTCTGTCCTTCCATAACAACTACAACAGTCCCCTTTTTACCTTTAGAGATCCTCTGTGTTTGTCCCATGCTTTTTTGAATTCAGTTACTGTCCTCATCTCTACCACCTCCACTGGGAGACTATTCCATGGATCCACTACTCTTTTCATAAAGAAATATTTCCGCATATCACTCCTGAATCTATCTCCCTTCACCCTCATCCCATGTTCCCTCATAGCAGAACTTGCTTTCAATTGAAAGAGGCTCTCTCCCTGAACATTTATGCCACGGAGGTATTTAAACATCTCAATCATATCACCTCTATCCCGCCTTTCCTCTAAGGTGTACATATTAAGATCCTTCAGTCTGTCCTCATATGCTTTATAATGAAGACCACTAATCATTTTAGTAGCCACCCTCTGCACCGACTCCATCCTGTTCACATCCTTTTGAAGGTGCGGTCTCCAGAACTGCACACTATACTCCAAATGAGGTCGCACCAAAGACTTATACAGAGGCATTATCACCTCCTTTTTTCTGCTAGCCATTCCTCTCCGTATGCACCCAAGCATCCTTCTAGCTTTTGCCGTCACCTTTTCTACCTGTTTAGCTACTTTAAGATCATCAGACACAACCACGCCTAGGTCCCGCTCTTCTTTAGTGGACAAAAGTACTTCACACCCTATACTATATTGCTACCTTGGATTGCTGCAGCCCAAATGCATGACCTTACATTTTTTAACATTAAATCCCAGCTGCCAAATTCTAGACCATTCTTCAAGCTTAGCTAGATCCCTCCTCATGTTATCTACCCCTTCCTGGGTGTCTACTCTAATGCAGATTTTGGTATCATCCGCAAAGAGGCAAACCTTACCTGAAATCCCTTCCGTTATATCACTAACAAAGATGTTATAAAGAATCGGACCAAGGACAGATCCCTGGGGCACACCACTGATAACATCCTTCTCCTCATAGTAAGCTCCATTTACTTGTACTCTTTGTCGCCTCCCACCCAACCAATTTCTAACCCAAGCAGTAACTTTAGGGTCCATCCCTAGGGTGCTCAGTTTGTTTATAAGTCACCTGTGAGGAACTGTGTCAAAGGCTTTACTGAAAACTAAATACACCACATCTAGGGCTCTCCCTCGGTCCAACTCCCTGGTCACCCAGTCAAAGAAATCAATCAGATTTGTCTGACAAGACCTGCCTCTGGTGAATCCATGCTGCCTTGGATCCTGTAATCCGCTGGACTCCAGAAACCTCACTATTTTCTCTTTCAGCAGCGTTTCCAATAATTTACTCACCACCGAAGTTAAACTAACCGGCCTGTAGTTTTCAACCACATCCTTACTTCCGCTTTTGTGTAAAGGCACCACATGAGCCTCTCTCCAGTCCTTTGGCACCACTCCCGACTCCAATGAGGCATTGAAAAGGTCAGTCAGTGGAGCTGCTAGAACGTCCCAAGTTCCCTCAGTATTCTCGGGTGTATCCCATCCGGTCCCATCGCTTTGTCTACTTTAAGTTGAGATAGTTTCTCACGAACACAGTCTTTTGAAAATTGCTCAAGATGTCCTTTGTTTCTGTTCCTATTTGTGGGTGTTTTCTGAGGTCCTGCTCCTGGTTCTTCATCTGTGAACACAGAACAAAAATATTTGTTAAGCAATTCCGCTTTATCCTTATCAGCTTCTACATATTCCTCCCCTGCACCCTTGAGTCTGACAATACCACTCTTGCCCTTCGTGCGTGCACTTTTTTACAATACTATGTACATGAATGAGAAGGGAGGGGGGTTGGTCTTTAGTTCTGGTTGGCGGGCAGGTTATGTGACGGCACCGTAGTGTTCGATGAAGAGGGTCATCTTGAGCTGTTTCCGAAAGTCCTTGATGTCTGTTGTCGATCGTAGGTCATCAGGGAGGGTGTTCCAAATTGTAGGTGCAGCCAGCGATAGAGCTCATTTTGCAGTGTCCTTGCATACCTTGGTGAAGTCTTTTGGTGTATTGATGATGTTGGAGGTGCTCTCCTCCTTGGACTTGTGCTGCTGTCGGATTGTATGAGTGGTTGTAGGCTGAGTGCTGAGGTCTGTTGTTTGATTTTGAATATGTTTATGACTGTCTTATATCTGATGCGGGAGCTGATTGGGAGCCAGTGGAGATTTTTTAGAATGGTGGTGATGTGATCTTGTCTTGATGAGCCTGTTATTATGCATGCTGCTGTGTTTTGAGTTATTTGCAGTGACCTGAGTGTCTGCTTTATTAGGCCGAGATAGATTGGGTTGCAGAAGTCTAGGATTGGAGTTATTAGTCCCTGACAGACTGTGCGGAAGTGATCCTGAGAGAGGAGGGGCTTGAGGCGTTGGATTAGTCTTAGGAGTGGAGGAGTAGCCTAGTGGTTGGGGCAAGGTACTTCAGGCCAGAAGGTCGGGGGTTCAAATCCCACTAGAGGACAGCAACCTTGGGCCGGAAGGACTGGGGTTTCTAGTCCCACAGATGCTCCTTGTGGTCTTGGGCAAGCCACTTAACCCTCCATAGCCCATGTTCCCTGTAAGTATTAGTGTATGTGTCTCATATCCCCGCATGTTAAATGTATCCCCCAATTGTGTTGTGACCACTTTGATTGAAGTATAAGGCAGTATACAAAAACTGTCTAAATAAATAAATAAATAAATAGTCTTATCTTGTGGTACACATTTTTTGTGGTTCTGCTGATGTGTGATTGTAGGTTCCGTTCTTTGTCGAGAGTCACTCCGAGGTACTTCAATTCCGGTTTTATGAGTATTGTTGTGTTGTTGAACTTGATGGTGGGTGGAGGGATGAAGTTGGTGTTTCGGGTGATGATAAGTGCCTCGGTCTTGCTGTAGTTTATGGTCAGGTTGTTTTCTTGAAACCAATTGGTCATATTGCTATTTTGGTGTAGTCTTGGTTGTTGAGGGTGACTGGTGTGTATATCATGATGTCGTCGGCATAGTTTGTGTATTGTATTTTGTGTTCTTTCATGATGTTGCAGATCGGTTGAATGTAGAGATTAAATAATAGCGCCGATAGGGCAGATCCTTGTGGGACGCCTTGCTTGACTTTTATGGGTCGGGATGTGTTTGGGCCGACCTTGACCTGTATCTGTCTGTTCATTAGGTATGAGTCGAACCACCTCAGGGTGGATCCGTGTAATCCAATGTTCTGTAGTCTTGCTAGTAGAGTTCTGTGATCCACTGTGTCAAATGCTGATGAGATGTCTATGGAGATCATAAGTATTCCATTCTTGCAGTTGTCTATGAGGTGTATTATGTTGTTAAAGAGGTATAACAGGAGTGTTTTGACTCCATGGTTGGGGCGGAAACCATGTTGGTTGATGTCCAGTGGTGCATGGTTGTTAATGTGGTCTTGGAGCTGATGCTGTACCGCTTTTTCAATATAATTTTTGCCAATAGAGGTATGCTTGAGATGGGTCTGTAAGCAGCTGGGTTCCTCTTGTCCAGTGGGGATTTCTTCGGGATTTTTCTTATTGTAGTTAGATTTAGCCGGTTTGGCATGATTCCTTGGGTCAGTGAACTGTGCGCCATGTTATGTATGGTGTGGATGAAGTTTGTCTTTGTTGCTTTAATCCATGTCACTGGGCATGGGTCTGTTGGTGCCGTACTTGTGTTGAGTGCAGTGATGATGTGTGAGAGCTGCTCTGTGGATGGGGTGCTGAATTTGTCCCAAGTTTTTAAGGAGGTGGTTGGTTTGGTGGTTGTGCTTGTTGTTGGTTGTGATGAGATATGGAATTTTTTTGGAGGCGGTCTGTGAAGGCCTGTGGGTATATTTGCACTTCGCTTTTAGTCTTCTGTTCTTTGGTAAGAGTTTTCACAATTTCAAAGAGCTCTCTTGGTTTGTTGTTGGATTTGAGTATAATGTTTGTGTGGTATTCTTTTTTTGTTTGGTTGATGAGTTCATTGTAGTCTTTTTGCTTCACTACGTATAGGACCTGAGTGTTGGGAGATTTGGTGTGTCTCCATCGCCGTTCTAGTTTCCTTAGGTCCCTCTTTTCTTTTCTTTTTTTTTAAACTTTATTTTAAATTTTCCAATTACAAAACACGAAAGTAACACAAAACAGACATTAACTCAAGCACAAAACCCATGAACACCAAAATCCACCCTCCCCCCCAACCTTCCCCCTCCTCTAGAGCACACCCGACAGGCAAGACAAGCACTATATATAATCCCGGGCTAGCAATCTTACACATACCATGCACTGTATCCCTCTGACAGCAATAATGTTAGTACATTAAGCATTAAGATAAAATACTAATAAAGCCAAGTCATTCTACTACCTAACCCACCCTGGCTGCTTTCACGAAGTCATTTAACAGTTGCCATTTAAGCAGTGTATTTGGCTGCGGGCATTTCTGTTGAAAAATTTGCTCATATTGACTGTACAGACAGACTCGATTCCACCACTCCTGCGCACATAACTTAGTAGTACATTTCCAGTTACTTACAATTAAGTATATTGCTAGCCCCATCATGAAGTCAAACAAAAAGGTACCCTCCTTGGGCAACGAATTCAACTTCGCCGCCGACCGCAAGCTTATGAGCCGCCAGGACAGGGCCTCTTTGAAGTTAAGAATAAGCTGTATTCGTTCCCACACCCATTTCCAAAAATCTTGTACCCCCAGGCATTTAAATATTACATGCATCAGTGTACCAACTTCCCTACCACAAGTCCAACAAAGAGGACTACAATTTTTGTCCCACTTCGCTACTCTGACAGGAGTATAGAAGCATCTGTGCGCAAAGAAGAAAAGAGTCTGAGTTATTGAGGCCGATCTCGAGACTCTCACTTGTTTGCGCCAAAATTTTCCCCACTCCTGCGCAGTAAGGATCATTTCTGTATCCCTCTCCCATCTATGTTGAATTTTTTGGGTCTGTGTCCCCGGGGCGAGAGTCAATTTCTTGTAAAAGTTCGATACTATGCCAGTAGTTTGCAAAATTTCTTGAACTATTTCAACTATTCCCCCAGACTCTATCCCCTCTTTAGGGTCAATTGCCGCGGACGCCAAACAATGTCGAAGCTGCAGCCATTGGAAATAACAGTTGGACGGGAGGCCAAACTCGAGCTGCAATTCATCGAAATCCTTCCACTTATTGTTTGCAATTAACTGAGAAACTGTCCAAATTCCTTTCAAATACCATTGTCGCCAGGCAACAGGTTGCTTTTGGATTTTAAAAAGAGGATTATTCCATATGGGTAACTTAGCCAAGGAGCATTGATCCCTTCCACATACCTTGATAAGAGTCCTAACAGCCTGCAAAGTGTCCGTTATCATACAGGGATATTTTATCCCCTGCTTCAACTGCATCCCTAAAATATGCTCTAATGGCAACGGTACAATGAGCCGCTCTTCTACATCAACCCAGACGGGTCGGCTATTTATGTAATCCTTTAGCCATCGGGATCCCTTTTTAAGGAGAAAGGCTTCACGATAGGATTGAAAGTCAGGAAAATTCACGCCCCCGTGCTCTCGACTAAGCTTGAGCTTCTGCCTCGCTATTTGCGGGGTTTTGTTATTCCACAAAAATTGAATCAATAATCGCTCTATCCGCTGATAAGTAGACACAGGAAACAGACAAGGAATCATTTCTAATATATAATTAACCTTGGGAATTATCATCATCTTAATTGTCTCCAATCGTCCCCACCAGGATAGGGCTAGGGGTGACCACTTCAACAGTAATTCCCGAACCATTTTAACCACCCCATCCGCATTCCAGCGGACCGTTTCCTCCAAAGGATACTTATAGTAAACGCCAAGATACTTTATCATGCCGGGTTCCCACACAAACGGATAGTCAATTACTGCTGCTTTATATGCCAAGTTATTTAAGGGGAATACTACCGATTTAGTCCAATTGATTTTATAGCCAGAGAGTTCCGAATACCTCTCAATTTGTTTTAAGATCTCAGGGATAGACTCAGGTGGGGTAAACAGAAGAAGATCATCCGCATATGCGGAGAGTTTGATTTCAAGTCCCGCTATTACGGCCCCGCGGATCTCGGCACACTGCCGAATAAGTAAAGCTAATGGTTCAAGTGCCAGCATGAACAGCATGGGAGATAGAGGGCAACCTTGCCTAGTGCCCCGTTTTAAACCAAATGGACAGGACTTGATCCCATTGACGCTAATCCGTGCCTCCGAATGAGTATACAAAACTTCCAAAGCTCGAATAAACCCATTCCCGAATCCGAACCACCGTAAGACTGCAAACAGGAAAGGCCACTCCAACCGATCAAAAGCCTTTTCGGCATCAAGAGAAAGCCCCATTAAAGGCATTGGCATCGTTTCGGCTCCCGCCAATACATGACAGAATACTCTGGCATTATCAGCTGTCGACCTTTCTTTCGTGAAACCACATTGATCGGGATGAACTAACACAGACACCTGCCCAGCTAGCCGAGCTGCCAGAACCAACGCATAGATCTTATAATCCGTGTTTAGGAGCGAGATAGGCCGGTAATTAGCTACCAACAGCGGGTCTCTACCCGGTTTTTCAAATACCACCAGATTGGCCATTGCGAAAGCCCCTGTTTGCTGCTCCTTTTCCGCTAACATAGCATAATACTTAGCGAGCGGGGGGACCAGTTCCGCGGCGAAAGACTTAAAGAATTCTGCCGGTAAGCCATCAGGTCCCGCTGCTTTCCCAGAGGCTATTGAAGCTATCGCACAATGGATTTCCTCTGCCTCCAAGGGTCTATCGAGCGCTTCTTTAGCTGATTCACTCAATACTGGCCGTTGAACCCCGGCAACTAAGTGATCAAAACCTTCTTGCGAGAATTCGCATTCAGAATCATAAAGGCGAGTGTAGAACTCTCTGAAAATTTCCGCAGTCTCCGAATCCTTAACCGACATCCCTTGCCCCCCCCCCCCCCGGATTCCGTAGAGCGGCAACTCTTTTGGCCTCCTGTCTGCCCTTAAGTGCATTTGCCAACATTCGACCCGCTTTATTTCCTTCCCGATAGTAGTTCCCTTGTTGTGCTTTGATGTTTTGCGAAGCTGCAGCGGCCAATATCGCATTATATTGAAATCTTAGCCGCTGGAGTCTGAGCAAGACACAGGCGTCAGAACGCCGAGTCAACACCCGCTCCCCAATTTTGATTTGCTGTTCAAGCGAGACCAATTGCTGCTTCTGCTGTCTTGCCTGCCTAATAGTATAGCTGGTTATGACAGCTCGTATTGCTGCTTTGAAGCCCTCCCACCAGGCCCATCCCGCGGTGGCCTGAGAGGGGTTAAAGTGAAAATATTCTGCAATGGCCCCTTTCACCTCTAAACAGAATTCTGGGCTATTGAGAAAGGCTCTATCAAAGCTCCATTCAACTGAGTCCGTCCGCAATGCACTATCTTGAAATACCAAGGATATGGCCGCGTGGTCAGAAACATGAGTTGGGTGAATACTCGCATCCACAATATTGGGCACTAACGTTTTAGATACTAGGAAAAGGTCAATTCTTGACTGCGATAAATGTGGAGCAGAGAAATAGGTAAACTCTAAATCCGATGGGTGAAGCACCCTCCATATATCCACCAGCGCATTAGCTGTCCTTTGGATGGTTTAAGGGTACGAGGCGGCTGCCTGTCCACTAAGGGATCAATGGTCTGATTAAAATCCCCCCCTACAATTAACGGCTTAGCCGCCTCCAGATGTATTTCTCGCGCTATAGCAGCAAAAAATTCAGAATGGTCAGTATTGGGGGCGTAGAGACACATAATAACAATCTCCAATCCCCCTATTTTCAACAGGGCCTTAGCCCATCTTCCTTCTGTATCAGATTGACAATGCAACAGCGTGGCGTTTAAGGATTTTCTTACCAAAATGGCCACGCCATTTTTTTTCCTGGAGGCCGCCGAATACGCCATGACTGTAAAAGGTTTTATACTCAGCTTAAGCGATTCACTGTTATTTAAATGTGTTTCCTGCAATAACAGTATATCTGCTTTCTTATGCCGTGCGTAATCAATGATCTTTTTTCTTTTGACTGGATTGTTAATCCCTTTGACATTTAACGACACAGTATTACAGGGGGCCATTGCAGTATTTATTTAGATATGGCCCCTGCGGCCCAGTACAGGACATCTGTTTATGCAACTTCAAGCCCGAGAGACAAGTGCAAACTCCCTCATTTCAGTTACCCCAGGTTTCGCCATGACAGCTACTGTGACAGTATCTATGTACATATGTGCGCTCTAGAGGAGAAAACCTTCCCAATAAAGATATAGGTGAGCTTAAGTCAGCAGGACTGGCTCGGGAGGCCCACCATTTCACAGTAACAAAATAAATCATGCCTTATCACATCTAAAATATTAAGATACAAAATAGCAGTAACTCCATATATAACTGTCCCCACCAACCCTCCCCTTATTGATATCAAAACCAAAACAAATCCCTCAGTTACATCGAGATCAATACTCCATGAAGATTCATTGTCCGAAGCATCCACACTGCGGGCCTCACCAACATATCCTCTGCTGGTCAGCCTGACTGGCAGTAAAGCCATCAGCCCTGTTTATGCAGCCGCTGAGAAAGAACCAATGTTGTCCACCGCTTTCCTCAACGCATTTGCGCCGCTTCCTTTTCTTCAAGATATGCCAGCAGAGCGTCTGGTTCATCAAATGACCGGGTCTGATTATGCAGGGTGACCCGCATTTTCGCCGGATACATCAGCCCAAAGCGCGCTTGAAGTTGCTGCAGGCGCGGTCTTAGTGACAAAAGTCTTTTCCGCCGATCGACGGTAGGTTTAGCCAAATCGGGGTAGATAGAGAGCTTCTGACCCTCATATTCCAAAGGTGCACGTGTTCGCGCTGCTTCCATTATCTGCGCCACTTGTTGAAAGCGCAAAATTTGCAAGATAACTGGTCGTGGCTGCGTGCTATGCGGCAAGACATGTGCGGGAACGCGATGAATGCGATCAATTTCTAGATCCTGCACAAAAGTGATTTTGAGAATGGTGGGAAGTAGCTTTGCTATGAAGGCTCTTATGTCGGTGCCTTCTGCACCTTCAGCGAGGCCTACTATCCGGATGTTATTTCGGCGGGCTCGATTGTTGCCGTCTTCCACTTCTTTTTGCAGCACTCGCAGTTGTCTCTCCACTTTATCAACTTTACCCAAACGGGCCTCATGAGCTGCGACGACCCCTTCCTATTTCTCTTGACGTAGTGAGATACCTTTGATTTTACTATGTAGTGCACTTATTTCTTCCTGCACCGTGCTTAGTGAGGCTCCGTTTGCTTTAACTAGCTCTTTCACCCCTCTGATTTCAGCAAGGAGTTCCTGCTGGGCGTCAGGCCCTTCTCGTGTCGGCGCCATCTTTTGTGGGGAGAAGGGCTCCGTCTTGGTGCGCTTCGCATTACTATTCAGCGCTCCGGCAAACTCTAGCCGGGTCGGCTTCGGTCCTGCCATCACTGATCTTGTTACTGCGCCAGTAATCAGGTCGATATCACCAAATTATGTAGTATTTTTGCAGGATTCTTGACGGGTCTCCCAGGAGCCTCCACACTAAGCGGCTATCCTGCTTGGCATCAAGCTCCGCCCCCAGGTCCCTCTTTTCATTTTGTATGACTTTTGAGTACCAGGGTGTGTGATGGGATTTGGTGCAACGAGTTTTCTTGGCTTTGTATTCAGTGGCTTTGGCAGCAGCATTGATGATACTGTTCCATTTACTGATTTGCTCATCTAGATCATCTGTTTCAGAGTTCAGGTGAGGTAGAGTGTCCTGTAGAAATTGGTCTCTGTCAAAGCTTTTGAATCTTCTTTGTACAGGGTTGTCATGGGTCTCGTTGTGCTTTCCCACTTATGGCACGATATTCATTTTAATTATGTGATGGTCTTACCACGGCACAGTTGTGACAGAGGTTGCTGATATGTTACCTCTGTCAAGTAGATAGTTGGGTGCGAATATGAGGTCTGGTGATGATCCGTGTCTGTGTGTCGGGGTATTGATCAGTTGAGTGTATTGTAAGGAGACCATTGCTAGAAGGAAAGCTTCTGTGTCCTTGGTGGTAGTAGATTTGAGGTTGAAGTCTCCCAATGGTAGCAGGGGTTTGTAGTTAGTGTTAACTACACAGACAGCTTCTAGCATGGAGGCTAGCTCATCTGGTGACACATGTGGAGCTCTGTAGATGAGGCACAGGGCCATCCATTTGTTCTCCACAATGATGGTGTTGCATTGGTTTATGTTTGAGGCACTTTGAGACTTAAGCTTTAGGCTGTTCTTTGTGATAATCCAAACCCCTCCTCCTCTCCAGTGTGTGCGTGGGCAGTTGCATGCTGAGTAGGTGGAGGGCACTAATTGATTAAGGAGTACATTGTCAGTGGGGGGAGCCATGTTTCTGTGATACAAAGTATGTCAGGTTGCTGATCTTCTATGTGGTCTGTTAGCATTTTAATTTTGTTTCATATGGATATGGCATTGATGAGTTCTATTGAGAATGCAGATGGGATGTTTAATGCTCTATGTGCTTCTTTTGGGTTTGCGTGGGTGTCAGTCTTGGAATTGGTTTGCTTTTTGTGCTTGGGTGTCCTGTGTGTGTTCCAGTTCGTATACTGGGAGTGTGTGTAGATCTGTGGTGTTGTTGGAAGCCATAAGGTGTTTGTGGGTAGGTAGTGTTCTAAATTGTGTTCGCTCTTCAGTCAGGTAGATCATTGTTAAGAAGAAACTTGCAAGAATTGTAATGAAATACAATGCAGTCAGTGAATGCTTAATTTCTATTCATCTACAAGGAATGCCTATCAACACAACTATAATTCAAGTATACGCCCCAACAAAAGCTGCAGAAGAGGATGAAATTGATGAGTTCTATGAACAAGTACAAGCTGATATCGATAGAACATGCAAACAGGATATCCTGATAGTCATGGGTGATTGGAATGCAAAAGCTGGCAACAAAGAAGAAGGCAAAATGTTTGGAAAATATGGACTTGGCAACAGAAATGAAGCTGGAGAGAGATGATAGAATTCTGCAAGACCAATGATCTAGTCATCTCAAACAACTTCAAGCAACATAAGCAGCAACTGTACACATCGACTTCACCCAATGGATTGTACAAAAATCAAATTGACTAAATCTGTGGAAGTCAACAATGGAAAAGCTCTGTAATATCAACCAAGAGAAAACCTGGAGCTGACTGTGGTACAGATCACCAACTACTAGTATGCAAACTCAAGCTAAAGTTGAAAAAGAGCAAGCCACTCATGTATGTAGCAAAATATGACCTTGAGAATATACCATTGGAATTTAAAGACTGCCTACAAAATCGATTTGCTGCTTTAGATACAAATGAGAGAGCTCCAGAAGAGTTAATGGATGACATCAAGAATATTGTGTTGGAAGAAAGCAAGAAGTCTCTACAAATGGTGAAAAAGCAAAAACAGCCAAAATAGATGACTGGAGAAACTCTGAAAATTGCCCAGAAATGCAGAGAAGCTAAAGCCAGAGGAGAAAGAGAGGCAAGCTCAGAACTCAAGAGATTTCCAACATGCAGCAAGACAAGACAAGGAGGAGTACTACAGTGACACATGCAAGGAAAAAGAAGTAGAAACTATTAAAAGAAGAACAAGAATACCAAAAGGATATCTATTTGTACTTTATTGACCACAGCAAGGCTTTTGACTGTGTAAATCATGAGAAACTCTGGGCCACATTAAGAAGCATGGGTATACCAGAACACCTGATTATTCTCTTGCACAATATTTACATTGATCAAGAAGCAACAGTTTGAACAGAACAAAGAGAAACAGAATGGTTTAAAATCAGCAAAGTACTACAAGGCTGCATACTTTCCCTCTACTCTTTAATTTATATGCAGAACAGATCATCAGAGAAGCAGGATTGTATGAAGACAACAGAGGTGTGAACATTGGTGGAAGACTCATCAACAATCTTCGCTATGCTGATGATACCACATTCTTGGCTGAAACTGAAGACGATCTGAAACATTTGCTTCTCAAGATCAACGAACATAGTCTTAAAATGGGCCTGCACCTTAATGTAAAGAAGACAAAGATCATGACAACTGCCAAAATCAATAAGCTCATCGTTGATGGAGAAGAAATTGAAATAGCGGACAACCTATTTGGATGAACTATCAATAAAGAAGCAACAAGCAGTCAAGAAATCTGACGACGCATTGCTCTTGGCAGAATGGCTATGAAGGACCTAGACAAGATTCTCAAGAGCAGAGATATCTCTCCATACAAAGATTTGACTTGTTCAAGACATGGTATTTTCAATAACGTCATATGGATGCAAAAGTTGGACATTGAAAAAGATATACAGGAAGAAAATTGATGCCTTTGAATTATGGTGCTGGCAGTGAATTCTGTGTATACCATGGACTGCCCAAAGAACAAACCAGTCAGCACTAGAAAAGATCAAACCTAAGCTTTCTTTAGAAACTCAGATGATAAGACTTTGACTTTCATACTTTGGACACATCATGCGAAGAGCGAGATCATTAAAGAAAGACATCATGCTTGGAAAGGTAGAAGCGTTCACACAAAACCTTTTTTTGGCCACTGAACGATTATGAAACCAAATAACTAATTTTATCGTTCTATTATTACTTTTGAGAGATCAACACACACTCTTATGACTGGCAGAGAAGGTTTCAGTAAAAAATAACACCTTATATTGCCGGGTTCTCAGCCCAGAGCTTTGAAATGGTGTTTCTTAACATCAATAACCCTCTGTCAGGTGGTGTGCTATTAAAAATCCTTGAAGGCAATTTATAGCTGCTTAGATGGTAACTTTCTATGTAAATGATCTTGAAAGCAATTCAATACTGAAAACGGTATACTCAGCTTCTATGTAGTAGCAGCTTAAGGTCTTCATTAATTTTCTGTGTCCCAACGTTCAACCCCGGTACCGACTGACGTTTCACAGTTTTCGTCAGGGGACCTAAACATAACAGAAATGCTGCCCGCGTTCTCTCTTCTCCTGCTATAGTCATGAAAGTTTCTGTTAGCTCGTAGAAAAACGCCGCAGCGTTTTTCTGTTATGTTTAGGTCCCCTGACGAAAACTGTGAAACGTCAGTCGGTACCGGGGTTGCCTTCAAGGATTTTTAATAGCACACCACCTGACAGAGGGTTATTGATGTTAAGAAACACCATTTCAAAGCTCTGGGCTGAGAACCCGGCAGTATAAGGTGTTATTTTTTACTGAAACCTTCTCTGCCAGTCATAAGAGTGTGTGTTGATCTCTCAAAAGTAATAATAGAACGATAAAATTAGTTATTTGGAAAGGTAGAAGGTCAACGCAAAAGAGGAAGGCCAGCAATGAAATGCATCAATACAATAACAGCAGCTATGGGTGCCAGACTGTGAACAATGATCCACCTGACTGAAGACCAAACACAATTTAGAACAACTATCCAGAGGATCGCCATGAGTTGACACCGACTCAATGTCACTTAACAACAACATATGTATAAAAATGGCACGCAAAAAACTTTTGAACCCAGCTTTACATAAACGGCAAGTCTTAGCTGTTACAGCAACTCAAACATAGACACTAGGCATTTACACATTGACAAAATAGCTGTCTCACAGCTCCATTATATCTCCTGAAATAAAAGGAAAACAGCTGAACTGGAGGATTAAATCAAGCAAAAGCACACACAGTGCTCCAAGACTTATCTCAAGAAACACCAGCCTTCAGATGGAATGGAGCGATGCTGGAGTGATTTTGACAGGTTCTTTCTTAGTCACACCCCTGATGAAGCTGGTTTCTGGCAAAACAAAGATCTTTGTTGGGTGGCCATTCCATCTGCAGAGCTAACATTTCTTGCGATAAGTCTTGGAGCACTATGTGTGCCGTTTCTTTATTTTGTCCGCCAGTTGAACTATTTTCTTTTTATTTCAGGAAAAATAATGTAGCTGTGAGGCAGATATTTTGTTAGCGTGTAAAGACCTAGAGCCCAATTCAGGTAAGGGCATGTCTGGGCTGTCCGGATGGCCCCAAGTCAGAAAGACCCATTTGGACCTGATTCTGGCTCACGGGAGCAAAATGTTCCAGTGGTAACCAGAATCGGGGCCAAGGACGGCCCTGCGTGCCCCTGCCGCCTGCGGGGATGTCCATCCTGCAGGCTCCCCCAACTCCCACCCCCCCCTTTTCCCTACTGCCCGACCCATGGAGGGCCTGCAGTGGCCTAGATCAGGTGGTGGGGATCCCCCACACCAGGCAGGATCCCTGGGCCAGATCGCTGTTTTTGTGCTGCTTATTCCACCTTTGAGCACCCTAGGGATGGACCCTAAAGTAATTGACTGGGTTAGAAATCGGTTGAGTGGGAGGTGACAAAGGGTACAGATAAATGAGGCTCCTTCTGAGTAGAAGGAGGTTACCAGTAGTGTGCTGCAGGGATCTGTTCTTGGTCTGATTCTTTTTTTTTTTTTTTATATTTATTTAATAATTTCAACTACAACCAACATCAATACCTCACACATAATGTTACACGAACAACACAATTCCTTCCCCCCCCCCCCCACACCCCACCCACCCTATCTCCATGTGGTCAATATCTTCAGTTGACAGTATGATACAACCTTTGGTTTTCAAGCCCTGGATACAGAGTTTACTTATCACTGGTCCATCGAGCCATTTACCTTCATAGACCCCAATATCTTTCTGATTTGCTCTCCTTCCATGTCCCCTCTCGAAGCCTCCGGTCCATTCACATCAATCGCCTTCACCTTCCAGCCCCTTCCCGTGCACATCTCCAATCCACCCGTAAATCAGCGTTCTTCTACCTTGGTCCCTCCCTCTGGAACTCACTACCCACTGCTCTCCGTTTGGAAGAATCATATCCTAAATTCCGCTCCCTTCTCAAAACTCATCTGTTCTCCTGTGCCTTTCCTGGACCTAGCTGACTCTCCTGACTCTATCTTCCTGTCTTCCACTGTCCTCTGTTTCCCTTTCTTTTTCAAGTAATTGTAACTTTCTCTTTCCGTTTCTGACTTGATGATTTTATTTATATTGTAAACCGCCCCGATGTAACGGGGGGCGGTATATCAAATGTTATATAAACAATATAAACAATAAACAATAAACACATTTATTCTTACTATTGCCACATAATCGTCTAGACATTTCCACTTGTGATCTACTAGCCCCAAGGTGCTGTTCTGCAAATTTTCTTGCAAAGATTCCATCCCTCTTTTCTGACACCTCTGTCTGCACACTGCGTCCTGTACTTTTTCATAACTGGCGTATAGGCAGACCAGGTTCCACCAATAATGCTCATCCAATTTACTGGAATCTTTCCAAAAAATCATGATCAGCTTCAATGCAATGGCAACCATGAAGTTGTACAAAAAGTGATTCTTTTTCTCTAGTGGAAGGTTGTCACATGCAGAGCATAAAATCACAAATTGCCATGACAGAGGTGCCCGAAAGTGAAGAATACACTGGATCTTCTCCCATACCAATATCCAAAAACTCTGAACGTAAATGCAATCAAAGACCACCTGTTTTAATGTGCCCAAGTGTGCCTCACATGACCAACATTTGTTTCCTACCTCGGGGGCCCATCTAGAAAGTCGGCTAGGAGTGACATATGCTCGGTGAGTCATGAATTATAGTGTTTGGATTAAGGCCGCTGCTCTAAAAGCTCTATTTACTTTGGTCCATAGTAGGGACCATTGCTGTGGAGAGATAGATATACCCAACTCTTCCTCCCATCTTTTCCCCGGTCCTGGTACCAGATTTAAACAGCCATCTCTTAGCAACGCATATAATTTTGAAATCGCGCCAACCTTCCTTGTACAAGAGACTACCGTCTTCTGTAGGCCCCAGTCCTTCGAAATGTTTCTAACATAATCTTAGATTTTACTAAGCAGCTCATTAGCTGGAGTCACTGAAACTGGCAGCCGGCGGGCAATTCGGACTCCGCCTGAAGTTCTGCGAAATTCTTCCAGCCTCCAGTCCGGACAAGCTGCCCCAGTATCCAGATCCCTTTCCTCTGTCACCCTTTCCAGAAAACTATACTATTACCGATTTTGTACCTGGGGTTGTTCCATATAGGCAGTGAAAAAGAGGACGGGTTGTCTTCCCCCAATATACCTGCTAGGAATTTAAAAGTTTCTTGCGTTGCTACTACCGTGTTGTAAACCTTGGAAGAGTCAGAAAACCTCATACCTATTAGTAAGGACAGAGGGATCGGCCAAGTCACTCTAGCCTCCAATTCTACCCAAATTGGCCTCTACCCTTTGACCATCTCTGTGCACCAGAACGCACCTTGTTTAAGCAAAAAGGCCTGATGATACCATCTAAAGTCAGGGAATTGTACCCGTCCTTTATTCTTATTTGCCTTTAATTTGTTAATCGCTATCCTGGGGGGCATACCCTGCCAAAGAAACACTGAGAGCAAACGTTCCAACCTTTTGTACATCTTTGGGGGTAGGAAAACCGGCAGCATTTCTGATATATAGTTCACCTTGGGAGTCAAGACCATTTTTATAGCGTCAAGCCTACCCCCCATGATATATGTAGCGGGGACCATTTTAACATGAAAGACTGGATCAGTTCCTCAATGTTTTTACAATTAAGGTGGATTGTCTCCTCTAGGGAAGAACAGAACTTGACCCCTAAATACTGTACTTGAAGGCTTTTTCTTCCCACACAAAGGGGTATTCTTTTATTGACGCTGGAAAGGTGATCCTGTTCATGGGGAATGCCACGGATCTAGTCCAGTTAATCTTATATCCAGATATTGTCGAGTATAACTCCATAGTCTTTAACACCTCAGCCACTTGTTTAGGTTGATCAAATAGAAAAAGGTCATCTGGGGGGGGCGGAGCCTGATGTCCAGCGGGTTAGACGCTTCGCGCTGAAGCTCCCGAGGGGCCTACTCAGAATCCTGACTTAATATCTGCATAAACCTAATATTTTACACCGAACTTACCGGGGTGCCTTGGGGGGAATGGCGACCCACAAACCAGTGCGCTTGGACTTCGGGTCTCCCTCTTCTTCACATGGAAAACGCTCCAAAACAGAGTTGTCTTCCCCACCAAAGATGGTTCCACTTCGGGTAAGCCCCGAAATGCAACAGGAGATCTTGGAGGAAATACGTGGTGTGAAGGAACTGGTACAGTCCAACGGAGAAGCGCTCCGAGCCATGCGAGAAGATTTCGGTATGCTTCAGGACCGGCTTGAAGGTCTTTCACTACGGCTGGACAACATGGCGGGGGTCCTCGATTCGCACGCGGTGCGCTTGGTGAACCTGGACAAGGCTGAGCGCCAGATACAGAATCTTCAAAAAGAGTTAGAGGATTGCAATAATCGTGCTCGTCGCAACAATGTAAGGCTCATAGGAGTTCCAGAGGGGGCAGAAGCAGGAGATATCAGAGAATTTCTGGTCAAAACTCTCCCCTCCCTGCTGAAGATTACCTTTTGCAGAGATCTGGAAATTGACCGAGCATATCGTGCTCCTATCAACATCGCACTCAATCGGACGACCCCCCGGCCCATTATCTTCCGTTTACTGAGGTATCAGCAAGTTGAGCAAATTCTCAAAGCCGCCCGGGAGATGCAACATCTGCAGTTTGACGATCATAAAGTCTCTTTCTTCCCCGACTTGGCAAAGCCCACAGCTGACCGGCGGAAGGGACTCCTTGCTTTTCGTCCTAGACTTCAACATTTACAGGCTCGCTTTGGCCTCTTATATCCAGCGAAGCTCAGAGTGACTCTCCATAACCAAACTAGAACCTTCGAAGATCCTGCTCTGCTAGCAACATTTTTAGATTCCAAAGAGGCAGACCAGATGCGCTAAGTCAACAACTCGGATGGACTCCGCTGGAACTGCCCGCCATTTTGAATGGCCCGACGCGGTGCTCATTGCCTGGAATAGAGACTGCCTGGACCTTCCTTTCTTTTATATCTACCTCTCTTGGTCTCCTTTTCCTCCATGATGTGCACCTCGGTTGGATTCGGAGCACGCACAGCTATACCGGTTATATGTTTCAATTTAGGCCTTCTCTGGGGTTTCACCCCGCAGACATCAGGTCGCCTGTAATTTCTGGGGTTTTGCTTCTTCTCTAAGGCACTTCGGTGCTTCTACTGTTATTTAGGGCGCTTCATGATTTTTCATTGGTTTATTTTCTATCATATCGTGTGTACAGTCATTTATAGTTGATATGAGGGACATTGTGCAACTCGGTGCGCCATCATGTTCCTTTATCAGAATGTTTGACTTTGTTGTATGGCCTTATGTATGCTCTTATTACTGAACGTAAGAGGCATCAATAGTCCAATCAACAGAATGACCATCCTTAGTTATTTTAATCATGACCATACTGATTTAGTGTTTCTTCAGGAAATCCATTTCACCTCTGTTGAATCACTGAAACTTGCTGCCAAACCTTATATGGTGGCTGCCTATTCTCCTGCCGTTTTGAGCGGGGCGAGGTAGCCATCTTAGTTGAGAAATTTTTGCCAACCACTGTAATGGATACTAGCTCTGATGGGGAGGGTAGCTGGGCCTGTGTATATTTTAAGGTTGGAGATAGTGCATTTGCGTGTATTGGTATTTATGCTCCGAATGTGGATGACCCTGTTATTGTTACTCGGCGGTGACTTCTACCAAGTATTTGCTCCTTTGATAGATAGACTGCCGCCTAGAACGAGTGGTCCGCCCAAGAGTCTCCACACCCTGCCAGCCCTGATGAAAGATTTTGCGTGAGTTGATATATGGAAGTTGCTTCACCCCTCAGACTTAGAGCTCACCTTTTCTCAGCCCCCCCCATCACTCACAATCTAGATCAGATTTTCTCTTATCTCCTCAGTACTGCTATCCCCAGTAGACAAATACTCCTGATAGGTTAGCCAATTGGAATGCCATCCAGTGCGCTTGATGCTGGACATGCCATGTGGCCTTTGGTCTACTAAACTCCTGTTAAGTATGATTGTCCCGCATTACAGTATTACTGGAGTCGGGTCTGGGGTCGTCTTCATTCTATTTTATATTTTCCGGATCCCCTCTTTTGGAAGTTTGTGGGGCTCCGCTTAGCCGCGGGGATCCCCTCTCTTCCTAAATTGGCTTACTTCTTTTTAGCCTTTATGCTGGGTATTGCTATTTCCTATTTCCTTAATCACGAAATATTGGGAAAATAGCTCTTTTTTGAGTTCTAATGAATGGTGAAACATATCTGTCTTTATTGTAAATATGCGCAAATACCTAGTATGTCAGCCTCTTCCATTCAAACCATTCACTATTGGTCTAGCTAGAAGACGCTCAACGATTATGTTCCAAATATTCAATGCTCTCAGTTGACTGTTTGATTCTGTATTAATCTTTGTCACATGCTCATCCGGTATCATAGATTCTACTTCTGTTTGTTTGATGTACAATAATTGTTGTATGTAAGCGCTTATATGATGATTCTTATTAGCTTAGAGAAGAAGCATTGGGGTGGGGGGTAATTGGGGTTGCTTTCTTTATTGTATGTGTGTATTTGTTTCTTTTGGTGTGTTGTTACTTTGTTTGTTGTAAAATGAAAATAAACGTTTAAAAAAAAAAAGAAAAAGGTCATCTGCATAGGTCAACAATTTTATCTGCAAATCTCCGACCTTAATACCCTGGATCTTCTCTGACTGCCTAAGTGCTAGTGCTAAAGGTTCGAGTGCCAGATTTAACAGTATCGGGGAAAGTGGGCATCCCTACCCAGTTCCCTGATGCAGCAAAAAGGATTCAGACAGTAGTCCATTAGCCAGAATGCGAGTATAACACCTGTATCATTCTGATAATGGTATCACCAAAGCTGAACCTTCTTAGCGTTTGGATCAAAAAGGCCCACTCTAGCCTGTCAAAGGCCTTTTCGGCATCTAAGGACAGCCTGACCAATGGAGAATCTATTTGTTCCACTATTGAAAAAAGATCCAAGAGTAAATGTGCATTATTCGATGTCAACCTCCCTGCCGTGAAACCACATTGATCAGGATTTGATCTGATACAACATTTGATAACCTATGAGCTAATACAGAAGCAAATATCTTGTAATCCACATTTAGAAACAAAATCAGTCTGTAATTCTCGACTTTGAACGGATCCCTACCAGCCTTTTCCAACACCACAATTGTTGCAGCATTGAAAGCTCCCACTGCCGGGGCTTGCTCATAAAGAAGCTGGAAATATCTTGCTAAATAAGAAGCTATATCATCCTGAAAAGCTTGGTAGAACTCTATAGGAATATCATCTGCGGGCTGCTTTACCCTTTTTTCCCTTCTTAAGAACAGCTTGTATTTCACTTTCCGTGAACTACTTATCGAGATCCTCAACATGCTGAATTGTAAGAAGAGGGTGCGGTATATTTTCTAAGAATTCATGACAGGCCGCTTCGTTTTCCTCTCCTGCAGAGGAATACAGATCAGAGTAAAAGGACCTAAATGTATCAACTATATCAGTGGCCTTGGTAAGAAGGCCATGTTGATTATTCCTAAGTGCTTCAATCCTTGCTTTCTCAGCTCGGGGTTTTAATGTTGAGACCAATAAACCACCTGTCTTATTTTGTTCTAAATAGTATCTCGTATTCTGCCTGTGTATTATTTTTCCATCCTCTGAGCTTAGTATATTATTGTACTGATATATTAATTTTCTTTAGACGGAGCAGAATGCAGGGGTCTGATCTGGCCCGCAAGAGTCTCCCGCCAGCCAGTATTTAGACTTCAAGTCCAGCCAGTTTTGCCTTCCTTTGTCTGGCCTCCTTTATAGAATAACTAGTTATCTTGGCCTGCATAGAGGCTTTAAAGGCCTCCCACCAGGCCCACCCTGCTGTATCTACTGTAAGGTTTATGGCAAAATAATCTTTAATTGCCACCTTAATTTCTTTGTGAAAGGCCGGATCTTCTAGTATTGTTCTATGAAAGAACCAGCCCGAGCTACACAAAGGCCCCTCCCCTGCTTCCAGGGTTAAAGCTACTGCAGCATGATCAGATATGGTGGTGCTACATATTCTCGCTTCTCCCACCGAAACTGCTAAGGACTTAGAGATTAAAAAAAAGTCGATCCTGGAGTGTGACCCGTGTGGCTGGGAGTAGAAGGTGAACTCCTTTTCCGTGGTGTGCATTATGCACCATATATCTGATAGACCCACCTCTTGTGCTAAGGAGAGAAGCGCTGCAGCATCCCTACTTGACTTTTGGGACCTGTAGGGCTGCCAGTCCCTCAGAGGGTCCAAAACTAAGTTGAAATCTCCCCCCAGAATGATTTCATGGGAACTCATCTCATGTATCTATGACAAGCTTTTGTTCCCCGATCTGAATCAGGAGCTTTGCCCATCTCCCACCTGGGTCTGCTCGGTGTTGCTCAATCAATGGTTGCAAGGCCTTCCACACCAGAATTATTACTCCATTCTTCTTCTGGTATGCCGTGGAATGCCCTGCAAGGACATACTGCCCCTTTCCCAGCTTCTTTGCTTCCTCAGAGGACAAACGGGTTTCCTGGAGTAGAACAATGTCTTCCCCCTCCTTCTTATAATACAATAGGATTCTTTTCTGCTTAATCGGATTATTGATTCCCTTTACGTTCAGAGAAAGCACCTTAATCGTCCCTATAGTGCAGAGTTGCCATACCGATGACCCATTTAGGGCTTTTATTATTGATTTTATACATCATACATTGCTTCATATTCCCATTACACCACCATGGAGACAACCCCCCTCTTAAACTCAAGACACACCCTAGGTGAGCCATTGGATGCAAGGCTACCATTCGATCCCTGCTCCTTTTACTCATTATATTCCTCCCCAATCTCCATGTAACCCCATAGACTCTTTTCCATCCCCCTTGTACTTTTTTTTTTCCCCACCTCCCCTTTCCCCTATTCATTATACATACAAAAATCTCTGAAAGTATGTCCCTTCCACAGAACATTCTCTTATCTGTTCTTCCTTCCGGCCTCTGCGGCGTATATACAGAATTTGTACTTCACACTTTATCAGAGCCAAATACCCCTCTATGGGCCTCCAGAAAGTCCATTATCAGGCTCCGTTCCGAGAATGAACTTCCTCCAACAGTTTCGCTATTCCTCCTCGCGATTACAGATAACTATCGCATCACCGCAGCTTTTTGTTCCTCAATGAATACAAGCAGGGCCTGTGGGTCCTCGAATGTTCTCCTCTGGTTGTGCACAGTCACTCTGAGCCTTGCTGGGGAGAACAACCCATACCGGGCCTGGAGACGTTGAAGACATGGTCTAAGGGCCAGCAGTTGTTTCTGCCTCTCCACAGTAAGCTTGTTGAAATCCGGGAAGAAAGCTATGTTATGAGCTTTGAACTGCATTGGTGCCAGAGTTCTTGCCACGGCCATGATTTTGACAACTTGTTGATGTCTCAGAAGGCGCATGCTAATTGGTCTCGGATGCCGCATTTGAGGGCCAGCCTGCGCAGATACATGTTGCGCCCTTCAATCTCGAATGGCAGCTCGAATTCTAGCCACAACAGCTTTGGAATATTTTTCTGTAGAAATTCTATCATATCTCTTCCTTCTGTGCCCTCTGGCACGCCGACCAGATGAATGTTGTTTCTGCGCATTCTGTTGTTGAGGTCCTCAAGACTCCACTCCAGTGTGGCGATTCTTTTATTGTTTGCCACAGTCATCTTTAAGCGTTCTTCATGTATAGCTTCAAACCCCTTCATCCTTTCTGACAGCTCGTTTATTTGCTCTTTTAAGTCTTTCAGCTCTGCAATGTCAGCCTGCACCCCACGCAGCGTTTCTCCATTTGCCGCTACCATTTCTCTCACCGCTCTGATCTCCGCCAGTAGCTCTTGCACACCTTCCGCATTCTCCCATGGGCCGACAGCCTTCTGTGGCGAAGGGGGATCAGGCTTCAGCCTCTTTACGCCGGTATTCGTAGCAGCATTAAATTCCAGATGGGTAGGCTTACCAGTAGCCATTTTACACTTTCCCTTTCTTGGGACGGTCACTGGAGTCATTTTAACTCGGGAGAGGCAGGATTTATGACAGGATTCCTGAGAGAGAGAGAATCAAGCAGCCATCTTGCACTACCTCAGGCTCCGCCTCCGGTCTGATTCTTTTTAAAACTTTGGAAGGGCTGTTGGGTAAGGTTTGCCTGTTTGCGGAGGATGCCAAAATCTGCAATAGGGTAGATACGCAGAAAGGAATAGATAACATGAAGAGGTATTTAGCTAAGCTTCAAGAATGATTAAGAATTTGGCAGTTGAGATTTAATGCTAACAAATTCAGGGTCATGTAATGGTACAGTGTAGTGGGCAAAATGCTTCTGTCCATGAAAGAAGAGTGGGACTTGGGCATGATTGTTTCTGATGATCTTAAAGTAGCTAAATGGTAGAAAAGGTGACAGTAAAAGCCAGATGGATGCTTGGTTGCATAGGGATTGGAATGGCCAGCAGAAGAAAGGAGCTGATACTACCTCTGTATAAGTCTCTAGCATGACCTCGTTTGGAGTATTGTGTGCAATTCTGGAGACCACACCTTCAAAAGGCTATAAACAGAATGGAGTCGGGGCAGAGGGTGGCTACTAAAATGGTTAGTGGTCTTTGATATAAAGCATATGAGGACAGGCTTAAAGATCTTAATATGTATACGTTAGAAGAAAGACGGGATAGAGGAGATATGATAGAGATGTTTAAATACCTCCATGGCATAAATGCACAAGAGGAGAGCCTCTTTAGATTTAAAGCAAGCTCTGCTATGAGAGGACATAGGATGAGGTTAAAAGGGGGATAGATGCAGGAGTAATATGCGGAAATATTTCTTTACAGAAAGAGTGGTAGATATATGGAATAGTCTCCCAATGAAGTTGGTAGAGACAAGGACAGTATCTGAATTCAAAAAAGCATGGGACACACACAGAAGATCTCTAGAGATAAAAAGAGGACTATTGTAGTTGATATGGAAGAGCAGACTAGATAGGCCATGTGGTCTTTATCTGCCGTCATGTTTCTATGTTTCTAGACCAATCCTGCTGCACAGCTGCTTCCTCAGGCACAAGGAACAAAAGGCAAAGTTGTGCCAAGCCAGCTGCATTCTTCAGAATGCAATGCTCAGTCTTCTAAAGAAAATAAAAATCAGAATCCAATGCCATCAACCCAGTCTATACTCAAGGGCCAGTGTTAGAGATCAGGGCAAAAATTGATGAGGGGGCCCCAAAGCCTGCTTGCAGGCTATGCCTCTTTCAACATGAAGCAAGCTTGTGATCCCTTGTGGCATGGAGACCCAGAGCATTGCCCTGTTTGCCACTGCCTAACCCTGAACCTACCTCTGCTTTATGCCAACATGTCACCTTTTAAGTCACATTGTGTACAGAAGGGACATATTTTTGAACAACTTCGTTGCCTATGTTTATTCCAAGTTCAACAGAGTTCCGGGGGTAAGACCCTGGATCAAACATTGATTATTCAGGAGCAACGTCTTATTTACCGACTGAACACAGTTATCCCTCATGGGTTAAATGGCATGATAGAATGGGCTGCTTGTATGCCACAATGAGTAATAGATAAAGGACGGGGGAACTTGACTTTGATGTTTTTCTTGATATGGAGCTTTGATAATAATTTGATGTTAGGGGACTCTATGGCTTTAAGGACGGTGGTGCTAAAGGATAGTTTCCCTTTAAATAATTAAAGAACAGCGTGAGAGAGTCACGGCCTCTGAAAGAACAAAGGGGTGGAGTTACGTATGAGCTGTTATATAAATGGTAGAGAATAATCCCAAGGGCATGCGCGGCGTTTATCCGAAAGTGTTTGATTCCCTTTCATGGTGTTGGGAGTGCTCAGAGAGTATTGCGAGTGAACGTGGGCGGCATCTTTGGTAAGTCTATTTGATTTTAATTAGGTTATGACATGGCACTTATAGAGTGGTTATGTTTAAATAGGTGAAGGGAGAAACTGGAAAGTGACACGTTTTCTTTTTGGTTTTTATTTATAGATTAGTGTACGGTCCCCTGAAGAAACATCATAGTGAAACGTCTAGGTACCGGGGAGTTGGCGTTGGGATCACAGCTGAGAGTCGTATGATAGCTCACTATTGAAGGAATACATTCCCTTGTGGTTTGCGAGCAACATTGTGAACGAAGATTTTTTCACTCACAGGTTTTTAATTATAGGTTCACAAAACAAAGAGTGTTTCCAAGTTTTAAAAGGGCTATCATAGACTCTGGTAACGAGGTCATTGATGTGAGCAGAGCATGGGTCCTCGCTAAGACGGAAGTCTAAGAGGCCCAGCTAAAGTTTTTACTGAGACCTCATTTGTATAAGAAGAGCTATTTCTTTTATGAGTTTGAGAAATGGTGTATTATAAACCACGGACTGGCTAGTTTTTGATCCAGTTTCAGATATCGTTGGACGACATAATTGTTTTATTGCTACTGAATCTATTCGTTCAAGATTTGGGCCATTGGTTATTTTGTGACCTTTTAAGTAGAGCCACAGAACCAAAAGGTAAGGAATTCTATGCACTCGTCATACACAACACATTTTGTAAACAGCCTTTACCCACAAAAACTGTCCTATCTGAAAAGTAACCCTGCTCTGCCCTCTTAAAAGTACTGTACAGGCAGAATTTCACAGTACAGACACTTTTAGATAAATTCAGGAGAGGTGTTCCGTGGGTAGGGGAGAGAAAAGCAGCACATAAGCATTCAATTTTCAAATGTAGATGTATAATTTTGCTTCTGCTTAGTGACTGTCACAAAATAGGAAGTACTGTCAGGGTACGTGAGGCCATATGTAACCTCTACACAGAAAAGGACATACCAGGAAGGGCTAGGTGACAGTCCAGGGCAGCAGGTCAAATAGTACTCACTCTTGAAGTGAAAATGTTTACAGATAATGCAAGAGAACAGTAGTTGCTGTTGTATCCATAAATTAAGATGAAAGCACACAGGTTAAGAGGGATGAAGGCCAGGGTCCAAGGAGTCAAGCATATAACTGGAACACAGAAAAGGGCAGATATCTCAGGTGCCAAGAAGAGAAGCATGAGTAGAGGAATAGGGCTAGGATTTGCAGAGGCAGGTATAAGACAGGAACCAAGCCAAGTGAGTAGAGTTAACCGGGTACGGCGTACACGCTGCCCTCCGCCCCTCCTACCACCCCCATTTTCCTTCCACCCAATACCTGTTAACAATCACATGACAACATTTTTGGGTTTCAAACTGGTCGCAGCTTTAATAACCTTTTAACAAACCATCTAATACAAATACAAAACATCATAAATCTCCCCACCCCCACCCCCGCCAAGCAGAGCGAGCCCTCACCCGCCACGTTATGAGCAAGGTGACGCTGCTTCCGCTACCCCCTCGGGCACAAGCCCAATTGCTTATCCACGCCCTCCCTCTTCCGGCTTCGCCATATCATTAGCAAAAACCTGAGGGATTAACCGGGTCGGGGGTACCCTACCCCCGCCCTCCTGCTTGCCTCCGGCTCCGGACCCCGGAAACCTCCGGGATCCCGCCAATCTCCCCCCCAAGCTGCAACAACCCATACCCCCGCCCCCACGTCCTTGTAAAGGGAGGGAGGGCGGGACGTCCGTCGCCTCCAGCCCCCCAACAGAAAGGCCGGAGCCGCGCCGAGTCCCCGCACCTCCCCCCCTCCACGGCCCGCCGTCCTCGGCACCCATTGGCTCCCGCGCATTTGAAACACCCCGCGGGAGCCAATGAGCTCGCCAGACGGCGCGGCCTCCCCTCGCTATGCGCGCCGCCGGTTCCCGCGGGCTAAAGCAGCTTGCCGCCCCCCCGGTTAGTGGCGGCCCCGGGGACGCGCCCCTGCGGCCTTCTAATTCCGGAGGACATTTCCTAGGACCCTGAAGTGCCAGCAAGCACTGGTCTCTGTTGCTCTCCTTGTTTGTTTGCTTATTTATTGATTGATTGATGCATGCATGCTTGCTTGCCCAATATTAGATGGATTAAAGTTCAAATAAGTTTAGAAATATAGTACATATAACATATAAAGAATATAACATCAATATAACATCTTTGCATCATTCAAAAAGTGTGCGCCATCAAGTTAATGCTGACTCCTGGCGACCCAGACCCTGGGGTTTCTTGGCAAAGTGCAACTGGAAGTAGATTGCCTTTCTTCCGTGCAGCAAGTCTACAGCACCCATCCAAGTACTAGACAGGCCTGACCTTGTTTAGCTTCTGAGATCAGCTGAGATTAGGTTCATTCAGGGCAGTGAACATAAAGCTAGCTTTCAGTTTTTCAAAAATGTAAAATATTCCTGTTCCTTAAGAAAATCTAAAGACAAAGCATTCAATAACATAAGGACATACTAACAAAATGCTTGATTTCTCAAACATGTACATCTAATCTCATGCATTGCTCTTACCTGCAGCAAAATCTGATTCTGAGACTGCAGTGCTCTCAAAGGTATATGCAATTCTGAGGGCCCGTTTTACTAACACTAAGCTCAAGCTATCTGACACATAGCCCATAGGAATAAAATGGGCCATGCAGCAAATAGCTTGAGTTATGTTAATAAAAGGGACCCTTAAAGTATGAAGCCCAATAAGCGAGTACCTGAAAATATAAATATCTAAATAGTATCATTAAAACTTTAAGATCAATTTTTCATTTAATCAGGAGCCAATGAAGTTCATATAAGATTGGCATAAGATATTCATACCTGTTCCCCTGTTAATAATTTTGCTGCTATATTTTGCAGCAGCTGAAGACCCACAATAAAGAACATTTCCATAAACTGTTTTATTCATTACCAATGCATGAATTAAAGTAGCTACAGAATCTAGCTTATCTTATCTGTCTCAAACTATTAAAAGCTGATCATACTACCACTGAAATTTGTTTTTTTTTAAGAACATAAGAACATAAGATATGCCATACCGGGTCAGACCAAGGTCCATCAAGCCCAGTATCCTGTTTCCAACAGTGGCCAATCTAGGTCATATGTACCTAGCAGTTTCCCCAAAGACACAGGTTCCACAATGCTTGTACTGGGTCAAGCATTGATATCCTGGGTCCCTTCTTAATAATGGTTTATGGACCTTTCCTCCAGGAACTTGTCCAAACCTTTTTTAAACCCAGCTACACTAACAGCCTTTACTACATCCTCCGATAACAAATTCCAGAGTTTGATTACACATTGAGTGAAAAAATATTTTCTTTTATTAGTATTAAATAGTTTACCCTGTAGCTTCATTGCATGTCCCCTAGTCTTTCTATATTCTGATAACATAAACAATCGATCTACGTTTACCCGTTCCACTCCGTTCATTAATTTATAGACTTCTATCATATCTCCCCTCAGTGGTCTCTTTTCCAGGTTAAAGAGCCCTAACCTTTTTAGCCTTTCTTCATAGGAGTATCCTTCCATCCCCTTTACCATTTTGGTGGCTCTTCTCTGAAACTTTTCTAAAATCGCTATATCCTTTTTAAGATACGGCGACCAGAATTGCACACAATATTCAAGGTGTGGTCTCACCATGGAATGATATAGAGGCATTATAATATCTTTTGTTTTATTTTCCATTCCTTTCCTTATGATACCTAACATTCTATTTGTTCTCTTGGCCGCCGCAGAACACTGGGCCGAGGGTTTAATATGTTATCCACAATGACGCCTAAATCTTTTTCCTGGGTGGTGGTTCCTAATGTGGAACCTTGCATTGTGTAACTATGGTTTGGGTTGTTCTTCCCTAGATGCATAACTTTGCACTTGTCCACATTAAACTTCATCTGCCATTTTGATGCCCAGTCTTCCAATTTATCAATATCCTCTTGTAATTTTCCACAATCCTCTTGGTTTTTAACAACTTTAAATAGTTTTGTGTCATCTGCAAATTTGATAACCTCACTAGTTATTCCACTTCCCAGTTTATTTATGAATATGTCAAAAAGCAGCAGACCCAGCACAGATCCCTGGGGTACACCACTATTCACCTTTCTCCATTGGGAAAATTGGCCATGTAGCCCTACCCTCTGCTTTCTATCTTTTAACCAGTTCCTGATCCACATTAGTACACTGCCTCCTATCTCATGACTCTTTAGTTTTGCCAAAAGTCTCTGATGAGGGACCTTGTCAAAGGCTTTCTGAAAGTCCAGATACACTATATCAACCGACTCACCTTTGTCCACCTGTTTATTCACACCTTCAAAATAACATAACAGATTAGTAAGACAAGATCTTCCTTGTCTAAAGCCATGTTGGCTGTCTCCCATTAGGCCATGACTATCTACATGTTGAGTAATTTTATTCTTTATGATGGTTTCTACCATTTTTCCCCGTACTGACGTCATGCGTACCGGTCTGTAGTTTCCTGGATCACCCCTGGAACCCTTTTTAAAAATTGGTGTTACATTGGTGATCCTCCAATCTTCAAGTATTAGAGATTATTTTAATGATAGTTCAAAGATTACTAATAGCAGGTCTGTAATCTCATATTTCAGTTCTTTCAACACCCTTGGATGTATACCATCTGACCCAGGTGATTTGCTACTCTTCAGTTTATCTAATAGTTGTAATACATCTTCCCGATGTATCGATATTTCCTTCAATTCTTCCACACCTTTAAATACCACTTCAGTCATGGGTAACATCCCTACATCTTCCTCAGTAAAGACCGAAGCAAAGAATTCATTCATTCTCTCCGATATCGCCTTGTCGCCTCTTAGTGCCCCTTTAACCCCTCTATCATCTAATGGACCAACTGACTCTCTCACAGGCTTTTGCTGCAAATGTACAGGAAAAGTCTTTATTTCATGTTTTTGCTTCCGCAGTAAGCTTCTTCTCAAATTCTCCCTTTGCCTGCCTTATCAATGCCTAGTTTAATTGCTCCAACAAACCCGGTGGCATTCTTTTGCCTTATCAATGCCTGCATTTGACTTGCCAGTGCTTGTGCTGTTTCCAGTTTTCGTCGTTTGGCTCTTTTTTTCCATTTCCTGAAAGATGCTTTTTTGGCAACAACAGCCTCTCTGACCTCATCTTTAAACCATGCTGGCAGTTTTTTGGACTTCCTTCCACTTTTCTTAAAGCGTGGAATACAGCTGGTCTGGGCTTCCAAGATAGTATTTTTCAACAACACCCAAGCTTGATGTAAGTCTTTAACCTTTGCAACTGCTCCTTTTAGTTTTTTCTTAACTATTTTCCTCATTTTATCATAGTCTCCTTTTCAAAAGTTAAAAGGTAGTACTGTGGATTTCCTTACTATCTCTCCTCCACTAATTAAATCAAAGGTGATCATGCTATTGCTAAGTGGCCCAACAACAACCTTATCTCTTGCACTGGATCTGGTTTTCCACGAAGGACTAGGTCTAATATGGCTTCCCCTCTGGTCAGTTCATGAACCAGCTGCTCCAAGAAGCAGTCATTTATTTCATCTAGGAACTTTATCTCCCTAGCATATCCTGCCGTGACACTGACCCAGTCGATACCGGGCTAATTGAAATCACCCATTATTATTAATGCACTGTAACTTTTGTTAGCTTCCTTGATTTCTTTGAGCATTTCATCATCCATTTGTTCATTCTGGCCAGGTGGTCGATAGTACACCCCCACTGCCATCACCTTCCCCTTTTTACATGGAATTTCAATCCATAGAGATTCTACAGCAAATTTTGTTTCCTGCAAAACTTTAGTCCTTTCTGACTCAATGCCCTCTCTAACATAGAGCGCAACCCCTCCACCAATTTGATAAGCTCTATCATTACGATATAGTTTGTACCTAGATATCACAGTGTCCCACTGGTTGTCCTCCTTCCACCATGTCTCTGATATTCCAATCATATCTAACCTTTCATTTAGTTCTATATATTCTAACTCTCCCATCTTATTTTTTATACTTCTATCATTTGCATACAAGCATTTTAGAGACTGTATTTTATTCATATTAATTTGGCTATTGGTAGACATGGGTCATTTTAACAAACCTTCATCTAACTATGACACCCTTTAATAAATCACACTCCATTTTTGAACTTCTCATGCATTTTTAACACATGGTAATTGCAAAAGCATCTGCAATTACTGTTGGAGGTATGACCAACAGGTTCCCTGCAGTTAACGCATGAATGCATATGTTAATATGCAGTGCTATTAATGTGGGTACATCTAACGTTAACCATAGAACTGAAATGCCCAGACATTAGCATTCACCGTGACATTACCACACACAAAAACACGGGTTAAGTAACAGGGCCCCTATATTCCAATACGTATGTTCTGCAACTAATTAGGGCACATCCTCTGCTGAACCAGTGAGCCTTTTGACAGGGTGTCTAAGTATATGGCATCAAAAGAGAAACTGTCCCATAGCCTCTCCTTGACTCTGTAACTCCTTGTTAGCTTCCAGTCTGCTACTGTAAGGGCTGCAGGTTCAGGCCCTGTTTCGCCTAATAGACGTAAAGTTACTGATCTTTGTAGACATACATAACACACATCGTTTCTATATGAAAACTAATTACAGTGCTTTTTGGGCCAAAATTGTCTGCAAACTTTGTGAACAACACAAACTATTCAAAACTTCCTCTGTTCTTATATTATTGTAAGATATAAAGATCGTTTAAGATTATTGGAACTATCTTGTGAGATGCAGACTGTTAAAAGCCCGAATGAACATAAATCACCGTGCAAGGTTAAACACATTCTGTTAAGTTATAAGATTTATAATTTCTTAGGTTATCAAAACAGGGAAATTTTCATCCACACAATAACAGATGACATTGTTCATAAATATTATGGCTGGCTATTATTTTGAGAGAAAGAAAATGTTATTTTTTGATTCTTTGTAATGTTCTGGCTCATTAACCATCATAAACCAAAGATAGCACAAAAAAAAATAGCCACCTAGGCATGCTTCATTTCATAACAACGTGAATACCTGCTGATTGAGAACTTGGAAAAGGTTTTGTTAGCGCTGTTTTAACAGCTGTAACTGTCAAGTACCAGAATATCTCCAACTTTGTAATGCTGGGGCCAAAGATAACAGTTCAGACTGCTAATTTCACAGAACAGAAAGGTAGCACATCTTAACTCTTTAGTCTGGAAGAATTATAGCATTCTTAGCTATGAAAATAAAATGATAGTTCATTTCAGCAGACTACTTTAAAACAGCCTGGTACTTGCTTGTTAAAAACAGGACTTGTGTTGCTCAAAGTAAACTAGTCAGTGTAAGGTATCATTCAAGATTAACTTTAATAAATTTCCTGTATATAAACATATCGCTTGAATTTTTCAGTAGAGGTGGATAAAGTGTTTTTCATATAACGTCTTTTAGACAAACAGAATTCCACGGTGTTTTACCTCATAATAGTCAAAGATGTACTGGCAATCAGTTTTAGAGTAGTTTACTGGTATATTTCAAGCATCCAGACTTCATAAAAGCTTCCAAAGCATTAAAAAGGAAAGAATTTTGCATCTTTTTACCTGAATTCCGATGGGACTAGAACTGAGGCACAAGGAGATAAAATGATTTGCCCAAGGACACCCAGAAAGCCATGACAAGAGCCTGCATCTCTAGAGTTTTCTTGACATATAGTTAATTTGACCAACTGCCAGCCTATGCCTCATATCTTAGGGTTAGAAGGTCTTTTATGAGAAAATAAATAATAGATCACAGAGTCCATCCTATTTGCTCTACCCTGCAGAGATTCACTCCACTATATACTGTAATTTTAGTCCACTTTGGAATTTCACGAACATGACTTACTCAAGATTATAGAATTGGCGAGATAGAAGATTTGAACAAGCAAGTTCCAGGGACTTTCCTGACTTAAGATTTTCAGCACTGGTCAAAAGACCACATACTCTTCATAAGTAAATCACTCATTTGCTTAGCGTACTATTTCAAGATGATTTACGTATGTACCATGATCAACCAAAATGTAAAATAGTTGTTTTTGTCAGATGACAAATTAAGCACTATTTAATCCAGTAGGAGTCTGCATTATGGTTAATAAACTTGGTGAAATCATATGCCTTTATGGAAACAGTTTTCATAATCCCCATGGAACTTACAGGCCTGCATGCTCATTTTCAAAAGGAAACTATAGTTTAGCTTTGAAAATTGAACTTGAAAACTTCACAGGTACAAACCAGTGCTCACCTGACATTTCTGTGGGGTGAGTTTCCAGAAAACGTAGAGGGGATGATTTAAAAATTAAACCTCTAGTATGCTTAAACTCTCCCTACCAGATATACATGCTGGTCAATCACCCTTAATCCTGTGAGAAAATGCACACTTGCTTTGAAACAATTCTACATGTCTTAATTTTTAGTTGCTTTAATTACTGTAACTTCTTATTCATGGGGCTGCATAAGAAACAATTGGTTGGTTACAGTTTCTTCAAAACATCAGCTGCAGTTTTGATGGGCTTAAAGCATAAGAGCATAAGAAATGCTATATTGTGTCAGACCAAAGTCCATCAAGCCCGGTATCCTGTTTCCAACAGTGGCCAATCCAGGTCACAAGTATCTATCAAGTTCCCAAAAAGATACACAGGTTCCACAATGCTGGTCCTGAGGTAAGCAGTGGATTTCCCTGGTCCTCTTTAATTATGGTTTATGGACATTTCCTTCAGGAACTTGTCCAAACCATTTTTTAAACCCAGCTACACTAAGAGCATTTACTACATCATCCAATAACAAATTCAAGAGTTTGAATATGCGTTGAGTGAAAAAATATTTTCTCATTAGTCTTAAATGGGTGACATTGTAGCTTCATTACGTGTCCCCTAGTCTTTCTACTTTTTGATGGAGTAAACAACCAATCTACATTTACCCGTTCTACTCCATTCATTAATTTATAAACCTCTATCATATCTCCCCTCAGCCGTCTCTTTTCCAAGTTGAAGAACACTAACCTTTTAAGCCTTTCCTCATAGGCGTATCCTTCCATCCCCTTTACCATTTTGGTGACTCTTCTCTGTATATTTTCTAATTCTGCTATATCCTTTTTAAGATATGGCAACCAGAATTGCACACAATATTCAAGATGTGGTCGCACCATGGAATGATAGAGAGGCAATATAATATCCTTGATTTTATTCTCCATTCCTTTCCTTACGATTCCTAGCATTCTATTTGCTTTCTTGGCCATCACTGCACTCTGGGCAGAGTTTCAATCTATTAGCCATGAAGTCACCTAAATCTTTTCCTGGGTGGTGGTTCCTAATGTGGAACCTTGCATCATGTAACCATAGTATGGGTTCTTCTTCCTTTGGAGGCCGATTCCAATAGGTGCACAGCTGGGACGTCAGGATGCCCAAAATGTGGGCAGACCCAAGTTCCATCCGATTCCGCAAATGCGGGAACTGTACATATCCTCTGGAGGGAGATGCCTGGGAAGCTGCCCATACAGACCGCACAATGCTCCAGCTGATGTGCTGATGCAGTGGCGTCCCATCAGCATCGCACCGGCATATCCAGCCAGGGTTGCAGAATGCCTGGACCATGATTGACAGCAGCACACTGTCATTCAGCCCTCAGTGGGGGCCTCCACATCCTGGACTGGGAGGCGGGTACCCTTCTGAGGCATCGCGTTGGAGTTGCGGGGCCTGCATGCCACAAACTGTGCTGTGCCTGGCACATATTCCATCATCAGGGTGGAATATGCCGGGCATCCATCATGCTGCTGGAGGACATACAGAGCCCTGTCCTGAATGGCCTCTGTACATCCTGGTGCCTTGCCCCACTCCCTCCTACCAACGTCCAGTGCTTCTCAGACAAACACTATGTCCATGCGGGCAGTGCTTGGACAGGAATTGCATTTAGGGACAGAACGCAGGTTGGATGTTTAACCCAGACATCCAACCCTGCTATTTGCCATTGTGAATGCCCCCCTAAGTGCATAACTTTGCACTTGTCCACATTAAATGTCATCTGCCATTTGGAAGTCCAGTATCCCAATTTATCATCTTGCAATTTTTCACAATCCTCTTGTGTTTTAACAACTTTGAATAATTTTGTGTCATTTGTAAATTTTATCACCACTCTCTTTATTCCCATTTCATGTCATTTATGAATATGTTAAAAAGCAGTGGACCCAGCACAGATCCCTGGAGTACTCCACTATTAATTTAGCTCTACTTTTTGCTTTATATCTTTTAACCAGTTCCTGATCAACAATAGTACACTGTCTCCTATCCCATGACTTTTTAATTTCACCAAGAGGCTCTCATGAGGGACTTTGTAAAAGCCTCTTTGAAAATCCAGATATACTATATCAAATGGCTCACCTTTATCTACCTGTTTGGTAACACACACAGATTTTATGCTGCTAAGTCATTAGTTTTTGTCCCAATTTTGGATTTATACAATGAATATTGCTCATTGTTCAGTTCACCCCCTGATGAAGACTCATGCTTAAACACAGCCGTTGTCAGGGTCAATTGATTGGAATAAAGGACATACTGTTTTAAGTCTTGCTCTCTGTGTCACCAAGATGTACCAAGACAAGAGGATCTTCCCCAGCACTATCTAAAACATGAGGTCTGCTACCTTCGCACCAGGCAGGCATGTTAGCAGGACATCTTCATGTCCACCAGCCACCCAGCTATCTACATGCCTAATGATTGACTCACCAACTGTTATGGCCATCCTAATTCTTTCTTCATAGGCATATGAACCTTGAGAAACCACCTCACTTGGAGGACAGGTCCTCGCTACAGGATCACTTCCTGCCACATCAAAGTGATGCTCTCCTTTCACATGACCTCTCTCCTCCATGACAACAGACAGTCTGCTAGGCTGGATGTGGGACTTTGATACTATGTCCCTGTAGATCTCATAGATATACCTCTCTGTCTTCCTTAGCTCCTCCGCTACTCTAGCCTTCAGAGATCAGACTTGTTCCCTGAGAGCAAAGAGCTCCTTGTACCTAGTTCACATGTAAAACTCTCACCAACCGGGAGAAAATAGTACATGTGATATTCAATGCAAAAGACTGTATAGCCCCCAAATCGCTGCAGATTGCTGTCTGCATCTTAGCTTTAAGGATTTGTTTTGATATTTAAGTTGTTTAGTTACTTAAAGTTGCTAGGGATATTTGTACTAATACAACTATACCTAATGGGCTCAATATTTGAAAGGCATTTACATAGTTTACAACCCTGTAAACTGAATAAATGCCTTAGATGGTAATATTCAATGGCACCTACATAATTAGTGGCATTGAATATTCCCGTCTATGTCCCCTTTACATCCCGATGCTATCCAGTTAGCATCAGGTCATATTGTGGGCATTCCGGAGCTGAGCGGAGGTGGGGAGTCCCGTTAACCATGTAGCAGCAATATTGGACCACTGCCCAGTTAGCCATCCATGACTAAAACTAGGCAAACTTTTGGCTCGCCTAGTTCTAGCCATGGATGGCTAACCAGGTAGCAGTCCAATATTACCGCTACCCGGTTAGGCTTTGTGGGTGAATTCCCTTGACGCCTAACCCGGATATTCAGTGCCATCGCTACAGCATTGAATATCCAGGTTTAGAGATCAACAGGCAGGGCTATGCGCCAACATGGCACATAATCCACCCAACTGAATATCAAGCCCAATATATTTAAGGGACTTTATTCACCTCAAGATTAATTAATTTCAAGGTCTTAATTAATCTATTCCTGATGAGGATAACCAGCTGAACCTAAAAGTGAATTTGATCACCTCTTTCTCTTTAATAGATTTAAGAGCCTATTAATATAAGATTATGCCAGGGGTGGGTGGGATTGGGAGTTGGTGGGAGGGAAAGAAACACTGGTTTGCTACACAGTGCCTTCACCTGTACTTCTATGGTAATCTCTTAACAGTAATATAGGTGAGTTATACAGCCCTTGATTTGATAGAGGGAGCTTTTCAAATTGCCCCTTTGATCTTTGACTTGGCTTTAACGCCATTTGCATGTGCATGGCAGATTTTAACTTATACACCCATGTTATTTGCCACTTTATGTAATGCTGTGCCTGATGCTGTCTGAACCCCTCTTCAACCATAATGATATCCATTAGTAATAATCCTACATCCCTCTCCCCTCCCTCTCCGATCCTCCTTCCCCATAAGAAGCCCCCAATCTGACCTCTTCCTCTTGACAAGTAAGTCCCAAGGGATGGTCACCGCCACATATGCTCCAATCACATTCTCTTCAGTAGAAGCCCATCTCTGCCCCATTCCCAATCCCCCCAACCATCCCTCCAAGACTGCATTCATCCTGGTATCTAGTAGATGGGACAGAAATAATCCCCCTTTATTCTGCCCCGTTGCTACCCAGGTACAAAATTGTGGATCTCATCTTTAGTGATACTCTTATGGTACTATCATGAATGATGAATTTCTTAAAATTTCATCCCGTTTCAGTGAAAAAAATCAGATGCATTTTTCTAGTGGATCTGGAAAATATCTGAAAAGTCTTTTGAACATGAATCCTGCTAAAATCTTCTTAGCTCAAATTTGTTATCGACCTGTTTGCACATAAGTAAGGGTGAAGCCTCTTACTCATTCTTGAGTTGCTTAGAAACACCTTTGCATTGATTGGTTGCAAGTGACTTTTTAATTGCCAAATCAATTTTTAGACCCATAATTTTTCTTCTGCTCATTTGCACTTTTAGCTCAATCAGAACAGGTGCTGGGATGCTAGCATTATGAGGATAATTTTGTAAGTGGGAACCTAGTCAAAGTGGCCCTGATATTCAAAAGGCATTTACACGGTTTACAGCCCAGCGTGTTTTAAAGTGCCTATGTTAAGCTTATTTTATAAAATACCTACTTGTCTTTATAAAATACTAGTGTAAGTACAATCTTTATGCTGATGACTCCCAGATCTACCTCTCTACACCTGAAATCTCTCTGGAAATCCAGACCTGGATCTCTGCCTGCCTTTCTGACATTGCAGCTTGGATGTCTCACCGCCACTTGAAATAGAACATGGCCAAAACTGAGCTTCTTATTTTTCCCCCTAAAACCTCCTTACCCTTTCATCCTTTCTTAGTCTCTGTGGATAACTCACTACTTCTCCCTGTTTCCTCGGCTCACAACCTTGGGGTCGTTTTTGACTCATCTCTCTCCTTCTCCACACACATTCATCTGATAGCTAAGACCTACCATTTCTTTCTCTATAACATCAACAAAATCTGCCCATTCCTTTCTGAGCACACTACTAGGACACTTATCCACTCCTTGATCACCTCCCATCTTGACTATTATGTTTATGTTTATTACATTTGATATACCGCTCAGGCCAAAGCATCAGAGAGGTTTACAATATTACATAAATGATACTGAAAATATGAAAGGAACGCCATTGTTAAGAAAGGACAGAGTTAGAAATATAGTGATAGTCAAAGAAATAGAAGAGGCAAGAGGTGGGGGCGGAGCCTGATGTCCAGCGGGATGGTCGCATAACGCTGAGGCTCCCGAGAGGCCTACTCAGAATCCTGAATTAACACCGTACATACTTGGAACTTCTACTCTGATCTTGCCGGGGCACATTGGTGAGATGACCGGGACCAAACCCACGCGCCTGGAATTTGGATCTCCAGCGGCTTCTCACGGCAAATGTTCCAAAACTGAACCTCCGTCCCCGCAGAAGGGACTGGCCTTGTGCGAGGGCCCCGAAATGCAGCAGGAAATCCTCGCAGAGATTAGAGGGGTCAAAAACCTCGTGCAGTCAAACGGTGAAGCACTCCGAGCGCTGCGGGAAGATTTTGGTGTGCTGCAAAGCAAGCTAGAAGGGCTTTCTTCGCGTCAGGACAAAATGGAGAGCATATTGGACTCCCATGCGGCCCGGTTGTCCAAACTCGACAAAGTTGAACGTCAGGTGCGGGCCTTGCAGAAAGAAGTGGAAGATGGCAATAATAGAGCGCGCCGCAACAACATACGACTCGTGGGCACACCGGAGGGAGCGGAATCGGGAGACATGAAAGAGTTTTTATGCAAAATCCTCCCTTCCCTGCTCCAAATCACCTTTACCAAAGATTTGGAGATCGATCGCGCTCATCGTGTACCCACAAGCATAACGCTCAACAGGAAGACCCCGCGGCCTATCATTTTTCGACTTTTGAGATATCAACACGTGGAGCAAATTCTAAGTGCCTCTCGGGCAAAGGGCCATATGGAGTTTGAGAGCCACAAGATCTCCTTCTATCCCGACTTGGCTAAACCCACGGTCGACCGCCGAAAGCGCTTTCTGGAATTCCGGCCGAGGCTTCAACAACTACAAGCACGCTATGGCCTGATGTACCCGGCCAAGCTCCGAGTCACGCTTCACAATCAGACAAGAACATTTGAGGACCCTGATCTACTAGCGGAGTTTTTGGATTCCAAAGAAGCCGACTTGATGCGCTGACTTCCAGAATATTCCTGCAAGTATTCTCATATCCGCTGTACCTGCCATATTGGATCTGCCGCAGACCAGCAAAGAGTCTGGCGAGGGCAGTTTGTTGCCTTACTTTTGATGATATCTGTGATCCGACTCCATCTACCCACAGTAGCCTCGATGAGTATCAGAGACAGTGTTAATTATGGACTCTGGTGTTTCTTTTCTTTTATTTTCATGTCTTTCTATTTCCTCTCTAGGGCCTCCTCCCGCAGACATATGGTCGCCATATTCTTTGGGGGTTTTGCTTCTTCTCTAAGATACTTTGGTACATACTTTTCAATATGGGGTGTATTAGCTAGAATACTCGGTGATTATGTCATTGTTGCACAGATTCTGATTATGTTGTATGTTTTCAAGCACCCTTACCTAAAATGTCTATTACCGATTGATGGCACCATGTAAGATTTTCTCATTGAACGTAAAAGGAATTAATAATCCGATAAAACGGAAGAAAATCCTAAGCTACCTAAGTCAGGAAGCTGCGGATCTGATTTTTCTCCAAGAAACGCATTTAAATTCGAAGGAAACTCTTAAACTCAATATTAAACCTTACATGGTGGCCGCCTATTCCCCAGCCGTTTCTAAGAAATGTGGGGTTGCCATACTGGTTAGGAAATCTTTACATGCTACTATTATTGCGACTAGCTCAGATACAGAAGGTAGATGGTCCAGAGTTCACCTCAAGATAGGTAGCCTTGAAGTTACATGTATATGCCTATACGCTCCTAATGTGGATGACCCTGCCTTTTTTGCTACCATTGCTCAGGTTGCGCAGGCCTCTGCTAATACTTCATTGATAATTGGGGGGGATTTCAATCTAGTCCTTGATCCCCTGATTGACAAACAGCCGCCTAGGACAAGTGGTCCCCCCAAGAGTCACACCACGCTTACCTCCCTGATCAAAGATCTTGCTTTAGTTGATCTATGGAGGTTACTACACCCCAATGAGCTTGACTTCACCTTCTTCTCTTCCCCTCATAAATCCCAGTCTCGCATAGACTTCTTTCTAATATCAAAACTGTTAGTTCCTCAGGTGGACACTGCAAAGATTCACTCCCAACATATTTCAGATCATGCTGCCATTTCCTTTCAATTACACACTACTGCACCCCAAGCGAACTCGGGGGCCTGGTTCTTTGATAGAGCCCTGTTAACTCAGCCAGAGTTCCAGTTAGAAATTCGAGCAGCCATAAAGGATTACTTCCATTTTAATCTACCCCAGGATACTGCGAATTGGGCTTGGTGGGAGGGCTTCAAAGCGGCCATTCGAGCAACGATCACTAGCTATCAAATCCGCCTGCGGAAACAACGCAAACAGCAGCTACTCATTCTAGACCAACAAATTAAAGCAGGCGAACGAGTTCTAACTTCACGTACTGATCCATGTGTATTAATTCGATTACAGCGTCTCCGTTTTCAATATAATTCAATCCTCTCAACTGCAGCTTCTAAGAGTATTGAGCTTCAGCGAGGGACATATTATCGTGAAAATAACCGAGCCGGTCGACTCTTAGCCAACGCCTTGAAAGGTCAAAAAGAAGCCAAACGCGTAGCGGCCCTTCGAGCTCCACAGGGAGGGGGCATAGTGACCACAGACTCCGACATCGTAGAGCTCTTTCGGGATTTCTATACCCGCCTATATCAATCTGAATGTGAGTTCTCGTCAGAGACATTCGAGCGATTGCTTTCTGGCATTCAGCGGCCGACCCTCTCTGAAGATGATAGGGATGCGATGGATGAACCCTTCTCTACTTCAGAGATCCACTCTGCCCTAAAACGAACAGCCTCGGGCCGTGCCGCAGGGCCCGATGGTCTCCTGACCGAATTCTACAGAACGTTCAGTGCAGATTTAGTTCCCTATTTAAAACTCTATTTTACTGCCCTTGCGGTAGATACATCCTCTTTGGGATCCTTTTCTGCAGCTAATGTGGTAGTATTTGAGAAAGAAGGCAGAGACCCGCTACTAACCGCCAACTACCGTCCAATCTCCCTACTTAATGCCGATTATAAGATCTTCGCAACGATCTTGGCCACCCGGCTATCTGACAGGATGGCCACCCTAATTCACCCCGACCAATGCGGTTTTATACCTGGCAGATCAACTGCTGACAATGCTCGGACCTTGTGCCATGTGCTATCCAGTGCTGCCAATCTAGATCATCCATGGGTGGGTCTTTCCCTGGATGCCGAAAAAGCCTTTGATCGTCTAGAATGGCCCTTCTTATTTGCAGTTCTCCGATGGTATGGCTTTGGGGAGGGCTTCCTCCGATATCTCCAAGTCATGTATACTCAACCCATCGCCAGTATTTGTGTAAATGCCATCAAGTCTCAGCCATTTAATCTCCAAAGAGGCACGCGTCAAGGTTGCCCCCTATCACCGATGCTCTTTGATCTAGCTCTTGAACCCCTAGCCCTCCTTATTAGACAGTCCGCACGTATTCGAGGTGTCCCCTTCAGTCATAGGGAGATTAAACTCTCTGCATATGCAGATGACCTTATGCTTTTCATATCCCTCGATTCGGTTCCAGCTGTCTTGGATCTGATTGACGGATACTCACAATTATCGGGCTATAAAATTAACTGGACCAAATCTGTAGCATTCCCACTGAACCGCTGGGTACATGAGGCTGACATGCAGGCCTTTCCCTTCCTTTGGCAATCCCGCATGGTGAAGTATCTCGGGGTCCATTACTGTTCTCCTTTAGAAGACACTATCAGTTTTAATGCCAAAGAGGTAGTCTCCAAAGTCCGTGAGCTCACAAATTGTTGGTCTCCCTTATCTCTTACATGGTGGGGCCGCTTAGAAACTGTGAAAATGATGATAGTCCCCAAAGTGAACTACATTTTAGAAATGCTGCCATGCTTACTCCCGCTACATACTTATAAAGATATTGAGGGCCTTCTCGTCCGCTATCTCTGGCAGGGCAAGCCACCAAGGATAGCTAAACAAAAACTACAATCTGCAAAGGAAAGAGGGGGTACCAGATTTCCTGATTTTCTTAGATATCATCAAGCCTTCCTACTTAAGCAAGGTGCCCGATGGCTAGATGCCTCAACAGACAGCAGACCAGTTTGGCTTGACATAGAAGAGGAGCTTAGTAGCCCAATTCCGTTGACCCATCTCCCCGGTATGTCCTATCAAGTAGACACCCGCCATCCACCAATGATTGTCGATACTCTTGCGGCCTTTAACACTCTCATTCTATCACTGGGCCCGAACGCATGTCCTCAGGACGGACTCCCGCTATGGAATAACCCCAGAATTCAAGTCCTAAATAGAACGATAGCATGGAAACCCTGGTACTCAAGGGGGATCTGGACACCCCAACAGCTTTTCTCTGCAGCCCGTTGGAAAACCTTTTCTGATTTACAAAAAGAATTTGCGTTACCAGCGAAACACTACTTTCAATTGATGCAGCTTCAACACTGCCTCAAAAGTGCTCGAATCATGCCGCCCTCTGCCCCTACTGAGGATGGGCTATTAGAGATAGTTCACTCTATTAGTAGTACACATGGGGTAGCCTCTAACTTTTATAAAATATTATGTCAGGGTACAGACACGGCCACTTTTAGAGCCCAACAAGCCTGGGAGCGCGAACTGCAAACCACTTTAACCCCTGTGCAATGGAGCGTTTTCTGGAGCAAAGTAGTGCGGGTTTCCCGGTCTGCCTCTGTTACCCAAACTCTCTTCTTTTTTGCACACAGATGCTTTTATACCCCAGAAAAAATAGCCAAATGGAACACAAATGCTAGGGACCAGTGTTGGTCTTGCCATACTGCTGTGGGAACCTTCGCTCATGTTATTTATGAATGTCCTCAACTACAGGTTTATTGGGGGCGGGTCTGGGGTTGTATTCAATTTATCTTACACCTTCACGAACCTCTCTCTTGGAAGATCGTGGGACTCCGCTCTGTGGCGGAGGTCCCCTCTCTTCCTAAGAAGGGTCGCTTTCTCCTTGATTTCATGCTGGGTATAGCCATATGCTTAATCACGAGGAATTGGAAGGATAGCTCTCGACTTACTGTCAATGAATGGTGGAACCTCGTCTGCTTATATAGTAAATATGAGCAGATACCTCGGAGAGCTATTCCCCATGCCCAAACTCACTCTCGCTTGTCTAAATGGCAGATGCTTAATGATTATGTACAATCTGCTCATTGTTCCGACATGTCTGTTTAATGTGCACTCATCATGTTTCAGATCACCGTTAGGTTTTGTAACACAATAATGTAAGTACACGCCCGCTTCGGGTATGATTAGTTTTCTAGAGAAGAAGCAGGGGGGAGGGGGGTGGCAGGGGTTTACTTTGGTGTATGTATTACACTTTATGTATCTGTCTTTTAGCTGTATGTCTTCCTTTTCCTTTGTTGTTATAAAACGAAAATAAAGAATTTAAAAAAAAAAGAAGAGGCAAGAGGAAAGGCTCATTATAACATCCAGAGAGAAAGAATATAGTACCACCACAGCTCAGTCCTTCGAGACAGACTTGACCATAACAGCTGCTTATAAACCGCTACTGCCTGGATATACTTGATTGAAGCAGGTGATGAGGCAAAGCTCTCACTTCCAGCCTGTAACGCCGACATCATCCCTGCACCGTCCCGATCGCCGCGGCAAGCAAACCAAACTACAAACTACTATTGTAACCTATTCCTTGCCAATCTCCTGCTGAATCATCTCTCTTCCCTTCAATCTGTTCAACACTCTGCTGTGCAGCTAATCTTCCGCCAGGCTCGTCATGCTCATATTAACTCTCTTCTCAAGTCGCTTTATTGGCTCCCTATCGGTTTCCGCATTCCCTTCACACTTCTCCTACTGACTTATAAGTGCTTTCACTTTGCAGCTCCTCACTACCTTTCCTCTCTTATTCCTCCCTATATTCCTCCCTGGAAACTCTGCTCTTCTGGCAAATTGTTTCTATCTGTGCTCTTCTTTTTTGTTGCTAACTGCAGACTTCACTCCTTTTACCTTGCTGCTCCTTATGTCTGGAACAAACAACCTGAGTCTGTATGTCAGGTGCCTTCTCTGGCCCTTTTCAAATGCAAGCTGAAAACTCACCTCTTCACTGCTGCTTTTGGATCTTGACTCACCTGATCTTGTGGTTCCTTACCATTCCCCTAGATGTATCCCTGTCTACATGTACTATGTTGTCTGTCTTGACTAGATTGTAAGCTCTGATGAACATGGACTGTCTCTTACATGCTCCATATGTCTTGTAGCGCTATACAAATGCTCAATAGTAGTAGTAGTAGAAATCTTGCCTAACTTGCAGACATACCTATATGTTTCAGGTGCATGCATAAATTATAGTATTTTATGAACTACACATATATTTTATGCTCCGCCCATGTACACACCCACCGGCAAAGTACATGCCTAGATGCCAAAGCATGTACTTTTATGCCAGTCAATATTTTATAAGAGGTAGTCTGCACATGTACATTTATTTATTTATTTATTTATGCTTATTTCTATACCGCTTTTTCCAAAGATCAAAGGCGGTTTACAGGTAACATTTAGTGAACATGGTTTTACATAGAACATCGTTTTTTTCATAACTATGTACAGTTAACATGATAAACGATAACATGGAACATTGTTACAGAACTAAATACAGTTTAACATGGATTATTGTTACAGAACTATATACATTTTAACATTAGCTAGTAATGCTTTGTCTATTTACATTGATTCTTTGCCAAATTAAACTTTGTTTCTTAAATGTAGTGAGTGTTGAGGCTTGTTGAGCTGTAGTTAAGGAGGATTGTTATGGTTGTGTGGTGTGTTGGGTGGATAGGATTCATTTAAATTTGTGAAGTGTTCTTTAAATAGAAATGTCTTCAGTTCTTTTCGAAATGTTTGAAGATCTTTTATTTTGCGGAGTTCTAGCGGGAGTTTATTCCATAGGGTGGGGGCTGCATAAGAGAAGGCTCTTGAGCTTGTGGTCTTCTTTGTTTTCCGGATGGATTTTTTTATTTCTAGTGAGTAGGTTGCGTTTTGTCTGCGGGTTCTAATTTCTTTTGGAGCTTGAATCAGAGTGGTTAAATGTGAGGGTGAGATGCCGTTTGTTATTTTAAATGTGGTTAGGAGTATTTTGTATGTTATTCTACTATTTATGGGAAGCCAGTGTAGTTCGGCTAATACGGGAGTTATGTGGTCAGCGAGGCGGGCTTGTGCTGTTACTCGAGCACAGATGTTTTGAGCTCTTTGGAGTAGGTTGGTGCTTGTAAGAGGGAGGCCAATAAGTATGCTATTGCAATAGTCGAAATGAGGAGTGATAAGTGTGCTGATGACAGATCTGAAGTCATGTGTGTCAAGTAGTGGTCTTAAGTGTTGGGTGATCCTAAGTTTATAGAATATGGTTTTCACTGTTTGTTTTATATGAGGAAGCATACTAAGTGTGTGGTCTATTATAATGCCTAGGTATTTTACTTCTTTTTTTAACTGGGATTATTGTGTTGTTAATTGTTATAGTTTCAGGGAGATTAGAGTCTGGTTTTCTTGATACTATCATTGCTTCAGTTTTTTTTAGGTTGATGCTGAGATTATTGTTTTCTAACCAAGTATTTGCTTCACTGATACAGTCTAGTAATTTCTGATATGTGGGATTATTTGTGTTTATCGGTAGGGTGAGCATGATATCGTCAGCATATATGTAGTGGTTTACTTTATATTTTTTAAATATATTTGTGATGGGTTGAAGATACAGGTTGAAAAGAAGGGCAGATAGTGCCGAGCCTTGTGGGATACCTTGTCCTTGTGTGAAGGGCTCTGAGGTGGTTTGTCCTAATTTAACGCGTATCGATCTGTTTGTGATATATGATATGAACCATTGCAGAATTGTTCCACCTATTCCTAGGTTTAGGAGTCTATTAATGAGTGTGTTGTGGTGTACATTGTCAAAGGCTCCAGTTATATCAATGAATATGAGGATGTATCCTTGTGTGTGTGAGTCAGTGCCTTTGTTGAGGTCGTTCATAAGTGTTATTAGTAGGGTCTCGACTCCATGGGATGGTCTGAAGCCGAATTGGTGTGAGTCAAGTGGAGCATGAGTGTCAATAAAGTCTTGTAGTTGTATCTGTATTATTTTTTCTATTATTTTGGCAATAAATGGTATGCTGGCTATTGGTCTGTAGGAGTTCGGGTCTTTCGGATTGAGTTTATTATTTTTTACTATTGGGCGTAAGGAGGTAAGTTTTAGTGCTTCAGGCATGATACCTTGTGATAGTGATTGGTTCACTATATTTAGTATATGGATAGCAAGATCAGCTTTGGTGTTCTTTATCCATGATACGGGGCATGGATCAAGGGGGGAGGTAGTGGTGTTGATCATTGATATTACATTGATCAGGTGTTTGTGATCAATGTTTTGGAAGGTTGTCCATGTATTTTTTGTTTCTATGTCTGTGAGCGTAGTTATGGTTGTGCTAGATGAATTATTTTTTAGTTTATTAGCAAAATGAGTTGCAAGGGTTTGTGCACTTATTGTTGTTTGTTCTGGTTCTGTTGTTTGGGTTTTTGTTAGTGCTTTTATAATTGTGAATAGTTCTCTTGGGCGGTTGACTGCCATGTTTATCATTTTTGTATGGTATTCTCTTTTTGATTTATTAATTGTGTCCTTGTATTTGTTGAGGAGATTCATGTATTGATCTTTATTATCGCTCGTTTTAACTTTCCGCCATCGTTTTTCTTGTTTTCTTAGTTGCTTTTTTAGGTTAGAAAGGTCTTTATTGAACCATTTTTCGGATTGTTTTTTTATGAATTGTTTTGGATTAGTTTGTTTGGGAGTGGCTGCTTCTTTTATTATTGAGTTCCATTGGTCTATTAAGGTGTTGACTTCTGTCGAGTTATTTGTGAAGTTGGGTAATACAGTATTTAGGAAGGTATCTTTGTTAAAGTGGGCAAAACGGGATTTATAATGTGTTGGAGTTGTTTCAGTGTTGTTGTTAGGTAGTGAGTTTAGTGTGAAGGTTATTAAATGGTGATCTGACCATGGTACTTCTGTAATAAGGGGTGATGATTGGAGTTTATGTTTATTGAATGGTATGGGAATGAATACAAGGTCTAGTGTATTTCCTTTTATGTGAGTGGGAGTCTGTATGATTTGGTTGTAACCCATTTCTTTCATGGCATCCATAAAGTTGGAAGTGTGTTGTTGGTTGAGCGAAGGAAGGTTTAGGTCTCCTAATATGATAAGTGGTTTTTTCTGCGAAGCTGTACATGCAAGGTCTAGGATGGGCGTAAGATTTTTGTGGTCCGCTGAGGGGGGTCTGTAGATAAGAGATATTGCAAGGGTTTTATTCTCTATATTTATGATGTCCATACTGTCAATGTTATTCATACTTGTTAGTGAGTATTTGAGTTCTTTTTTTGTGATGATAAGGGCTCCGCCTCCCCTTTTTGCTTCTCGGTGGCAGTTGAATAGGTCGTACTGGTTCGTGTTAAGTTGATTTAGGAGGATTGAGTCTGTAGGTGAGAGCCATGTCTCCGTGATAAGAAGGATATCAGGTTTTTTATCAGTGATTATGTCATTTATTAGTGATATTTTATTTCGTATGGATCTTGCATTTATAAGAATGAATTTTTTGATGGTGTTTGAGTTAGGAATTCTGTTTGTAGGTTTATCTAGTTGGAGATTTATTTGTATTAATCTTGCATGTCTGGGGGCATTTGGACGGTGAGTTTGGTTGAATGTATATGGGTATGGTTGAAGTGTGTTTTTGTGTGTGCTTTGAATGATGGGAATGGTATTGTATGGTGCATGAATAGGTTTGTATGCATGGATGTTGTGAACTAAGTGAATGGTTAGTATAATGATAAGAAGGTAAGATTGATACTTTGTTAGATCCATGATTCTTCAGGAGTGAGCTGTGAAATGTGCTGTAATATGACAGTGAAAGATTGCACAGTGTCTACAAATGATGTTACTGGTAGTAGAATATAGGTGTAAATCTATTGACAATAGATATTATGTTGTAGCAGTTGCTAGGTACTGAGAACAATAACTATATGTTGAAAAACAGTTGTGATATGTGAGAAGATCGTGGGGTTACTGACTATAGTGATTAAGTTGCTGCAATCGCTAATTGCTGTGAACAGTTGCTATACAGTGAAAAATTGTCAGGTATGAGATAACAGTAAAAGATCAAAAACATCAAAGCTGTCAGGTATGAGATAACATTCTGAGAAGACAATTGTCAGTTATGAGAAAACAGTTACAAATAGTGGCTGCAAGTAAAAACAAATTGAAAGTACCTATAGTGTTACTGCTAACAGTAAATTATTGTGCTTCTGTCAACATTACTGAGAATAACATTATAGTGTTACTAACAGCGGTAATTATATTTCTACTGACAACAGTATTTGTAGTGTTCTTTGTGGGACTATTAACAACTATTGTTATAAACTAGATATTGATTTAGGGATGTCTTTCACGGTGTCCATTAATGTATCATATGTCTATGATATATGGTATACTTGCGATTGTTGAGATCGTTGGAGGAGATGAACCACTCGTTGCAAAGATGGGTTAGAGAGGTTTCACGATGCTATTTCGTTGTTTCTTTTGTGGAGTTGACTGTGTTTGAGTTTCTGCGGTGCGCGAGTTCAACTCTAGGGGATCTTGGCGGTATTTGCTCCACTTGGAGAGTTTCTACCTTTTTTTATTTGTTTTCAGAGTGCCGGTTAAGCGCCTTAGCCTAAGGGCCGTGCCAAAGGGCCCTCTTGCGCGGCCCTCAGGCGCGGGCCCGCAAGGCGCGGGCGCGCTTGTTGGCGCGAGTTTTTAAAGCCCTCAGCTGTGTCCCGATTGGGTGGAGGAAGTGCCGCTGCTGCCGCTGCTGCTCCTGATGCCGGAGGCTCTATCCCCGGGCTGGGGAGAGCTGTGGATGGTGTCGGGAGTGCAGAGGACCACGCGCTTGTTGGCGCGAGCTTTTAAAGCCCTCAGCTGTGTCCCGATTGGGTGGAGGAAGTGCCGCTGCTGCCGCTGCTGCTCCTGATGCCGGAGGCTCTATCCCCGGGCTGGGGAGAGCTGTGGATGGTGTCGGGAGTGCAGAGGACCACGCGCTTGTTGGCGCGAGCTTTTAAAGCCCTCAGCTGTGTCCCGATTGGGTGGAGGAAGTGCCGCTGCTGCCGCATTGTCCCGTGCAGCATTGTCCCGCCTCTAAAGGAAGTTTGGAGGCGGGACAATGCTGCACGGAGCCCGTCAAGACAGGAAGGGCTCCGAGATGATTTTAAAAGTACAGCCGCGGTTCCGTAAGAGGCAGGGAGCCGCGGCTGCAGAAGAAGGGAGGGGAGCTGACATGGAGGGAGGGAGCAGATATGGATGGAGGGAGGGGGGCTGACATGGAGGGATGGAGGGGGCAGACATGGAGGGAGGGGGGCTGACATGGAGGGAGGGAGCTGATATGGATGGATGGAGGGAGGGGGCAGTCATGGAGGGAGGGAGCTGATATGGATGGAGGGAGGGGGCTGACATGGATGGATGGAGGGAGGAGGGGCTGACATGGAGGGAGGGAGCTGATATGGATGGAGGGAGGGGGGGCTGACATGGAGGGATGGAGGGGGCTGACATGGAGGGAGGGAGCTGATATGGATGGATGGAGGGAGGGGGGCTGACATGGAGGGAGGGAGCTGATATGGATGGAGGGAGGGAGCTGATATGGATGGATGGAGGGAGGGGGGCTGACATGGAGGGAGGGAGCTGATATGGATGGAGGGAGGGGCTGACATGGAGGGAGGGAGCAGATATGGATGGAGGGAGGGAGGGGGCTGACATGGAGGGAGGGGGGCTGACATGGAGGGATGGAGGGGGCTGACATGGAGGGAGGGGGGCTGATATGGATGGATGGAGGGAGGGGGGCTGACATGGAGGGAGGGAGCTGATATGGATGGAGGGAGGGGGGCTGACATGGAGGGATGGAGGGGGCTGACATGGAGGGAGGGAGCTGATATGGATGGATGGAGGGAGGGGGGCTGACATGGAGGGAGGGAGCTGATATGGATGGAGGGAGGGAGCTGATATGGATGGATGGAGGGAGGGGGGCTGACATGGAGGGAGGGAGCTGATATGGATGGAGGGAGGGAGCAGATATGGATGGATGGAGGGAGGGGGGCTGACATGGTGGGAGGGAGCAGATATGGAGGGAGGGGGGCTGACATGGAGGGATGGAGGGGGCTGACATGGAGGGAGGGAGCTGACATGGATGGAGGGAGGGGGCTGACATGGAGGGATGGAGGGGGCTGACATGGAGGGCGGGCGCCGATATGGATGGAGGGAGGGAGGGGGCTGACATGGAGGGAGCTGATATGGATGGAGGGAGGGGGGCTGACATGGAGGGATGGAGGGGGCTGACATGGAGGGAGGGAGCTGATATGGATGGAGGGAGGGAGGGGGCTGACATGGAGGGATGGAGCACTGGTAATGGGGTTGAGGGGACGAGCACTGGAAATGAGCTGATTAGGGGAGGCTAGGACTGGTAATGAGCTGATGGGGGGTAGGACTGGTATTGGGCTGATTAGGGGAGGCTAGCACTGGTAATGGGGTTGAGGGGGGATTAGCACTGGAAGGTACTGGGAGTGAGGACTGGAAAGGGGCTGATATTGGGGAGGGTTACTGGGACTGGAAATAGGCTGATGGAAAGAAGTGAAGAAAATGAAAGAAGAGATAAGAAATGGCAGATGGACCATAGACCACAGAAAGAGAGCTAAGAGAAGACAGGAAAGCAGAAGCCTCAGATCGGGACCAGCATGATCAAAGAATAAATTGGTCAGACAACAAAGGTAGAAAAAATAATTTTATTTCATATTAGTGATTTGACTACAAAATCATCATAATTTTGAAATCAAATATTGTTACTTGTTGTTGTGATATTTTCTGGCGTTTTTTTTTTTTGGTGTGTGAAGGAAGAGGGGTAGTCTTATACGGCGAGTATAGGCCAAACACCTATATTTTAACAGGAAAAGTAGGGGGTCGTATATAGCATTAAGGTAAGAAACAATATATGCAGTGTTAGATTTGTTTTAAATGTCGCAATGGTTTTGCGGCTCCCAGTTTTTTTTTTCCCTTTGGAAACGGGTCCAAGTGGCTCTTTACGTCTTAAAGGTTGCAGACCCCTGGTCTAGAACTACAAGGCATACGCAGCACTGTACAGACACATGTAAAAGACGGTCCCTGCTCATCAGAGCTTACAATCTAATCAGGGCAGACAACACGACAGCTGAGGACAGGGATACATCTAGGGAATGGTAAGAAAGTACATTTGAGACTAAGTGGATCAGGATCGAAAGCGGCCTTGAAGAGGTGAGTTTTCGGCCTGGATTTGAAACAGATACAAATTGTATGTTTGTTCATTTGTAGGTTAGTATGTGCTAAACCAGTTTTGTATGCACTATTCTTTGATGGCATGCTAGCAAAGCAAATGAATGCAAACAAATGCACATCCCCAATGCAACCTCATTTGCAACTACTTGGGAATTGTTCTTCTATTTTATAGCCCCAGAATTCCTAGTCTGGTCATTAGTACAGCTCTTGACGGGGGGGCCCTGGTAGCATGCAGTACTACCACTGTCACATTTTGCTTAGGATTGCATTTTTGGCATGAAATGTATTTATTTATTTAACCGTTTTTTTAGATATTGCTTTATCATTTTAGTCAAAGTGGTTTACATGCTAACTTAAACTTGGTAATGTACATTAAACAGGCACATTGATAATTTGCATTCTTCTGGGGCAATGGAAGGTTAAGTAACTTGCCCAAGGCCACAAGGAGTGCTATTGAGAATTGAGCCTTGGTTTCTTGGTTCCCAAGCCAGTGCTCTAACCACTACACTACTCCTCTTCCAATTAAGGGGCCTTTTAACTAAAGGACACTAAGGTGTTGCACCTAACGTGGCAAAAGCACTGAAACTATGGCCCGTTAGGTGCAACACCACTGCATTAACTGTTGGGGGTGTGGAAAGCATTTCCCCGGCAGTTAGCGTGGAGCCCTATTTCTTATCGCATGCTTCATTGCCTCTGGGCACTTACAGTAACTCCACCTATTGAGGTAGAGTCAGGTGATCCGGCACTCATGCAGCTAGAGCATGGTGTGAACCCAGCGCTAATTTCAAGGAGCACACCATGCCCACTTTCCACCCCTACTCCACACACTTGCAACCCTAACACAAGTTAGACAGCACAGGAATCATCCTGAGCTATCATGACCCTGCACTAGCTGAGGACATGTGTCCTAACACACATTCAGCATGCACCAGAACATGCATGGTCAGCTAACACCCTTCAGTAAAGGATCCCCTAAGAAAAACATCTATCACTAGACTTCCAAGCTTCTTCTACACATGTGGGTTTACATCCAAATTGCAAATCATAAAAAAAAATCATTTATCTATGTGGCATGTATTCTGCTTTAAGCCTTGCTGTTGTTTTGCATTAAAGAAAAAGACAAATTAGGTAACCTGAGGCTTGAATTTGAAGCTCATGTTATTTACAGAACCACGGCTACCTGTAGGTAAGTCCTGGTGAATCAGGGGGGTGGAGGAGGGTTGGGATGTGGTCAATGGGGGATCCTATTAGAGAGGTTCCTTTTCTAGAGGTATGTTATGGGTGCAAGGGGGGTTGCTACATAGCGGTATGCAAGGAGGGGGGTGATTGCTAAGGGGAAGTTGTGATGGTGGTAGGGGGAGCAGCAAATGGAGCACCTACAGCTATTATGGTATTTTTCTATCTAGGTTAAGACAGTGACCATGCTATCTACTTGCCAGTAGTACAGATGCACCCAATGCTACCTCTTGAGATGGCATTAAGTGCTCTCACACTGCTGGCAGCATGACAGTTAGGTTGTGCTAACATTCCACATGCTAGCTGTCAATCACCTGTCTTCACCTATAATGGCCCTGATCTTGCCCCAAACTGCGCTAAGCAGTTAGTGTGGGATTTTTACCATGTGGCTGTTTTTAGCTCATAGTAGCTGTTAGCATTGGCCCACAATAACAGAAAGTGCACACTAAAGCTCATACTGGCTGCTTACCACACTTCAATAAATATGCCTTTAGTTTCCAATGAACAATGAAAATAAATGTGGAAATAGGGAAGTGAATTTAGCTCACGCTTTTTCTCAGACATATTAGGTATTTTCATATCCCGAGAAGGCTTACAGTCTAAGTGGCAATGAGAAAACCTTAGCATGGCAATGTTTCTGGTGCTTTTCCCATGCTAAGCTTCCGTTCTGATGCAGAAAGCAAGCTAGCATTGGAAAAACACTAGAAAAATGACTGAGCTAAATTGCAGTGGACTGAACATGCAAATCACTGCATACTTAATTGCACCTGATATTAAAAACTTTGCTGAAACTTTTAACACAGTTTCTAATGCTGGATCTTCACACCAGCTTTCAACAGGCATGAAGATCTAACCGGGAGCAGAAAGATCATCTGAGGTGAAGTTTGACGCTTCACCTCAGATGATCCAGGCATCGGGGAAAGCTCCTGATGCCATCAGCACAATACCAGGATGCAAAATGGGGGTCACTCTGCCATATAAGACATTTTTTGTCTTATATGGCAGTCTGACCCTGGATGCATCATGAGGAGCCAGGCACCACCATTTTAAAAGATTGCAACTCTAGGGTTGCAGTGTGTGGGCAACGCTCCTGTCCCAACATTTATGGTACTGGGAAGTGGAGAAGTTTGAAACCACTGGACCCTTCGCCACACCTTCCCTTTCTGCCCTCCCCCTTTTTCCCCTCTTCCTGTGGCTCCTTCTTCTCCCTCTACCTTACCTTCCCCTCCCTCTTCACCTTCCCCCTCCCTTTCTCATCTTTGGTCCACTTTTGCACCCATTTCCTTCCCAGTTCTTTCCAAAGCCTTCTCCTCTTCCCGTAAAACTACCTGCCTTGCTGATCCCATTCCTTCTCATTGGCTTTTGGATCCCTCCATGGCACTCTCTCTTTTTCTGCTCTCCATCTTTAACTGTAGTTTATCTTCTGGGATCTTTCCTTCACCTTGGAAGCACGCCTCTGTCCGCCCTATCCTGAAAAATGCCTCCTTGGACCCCTTTTCTCTTTCCAACTGGCACCCTATCTCTAATCTACCCTTTCTTTCTAAGCTATTAGAAAAATTGGTCTTCTCTCAACTTTCCTCTCACCTTGAAGCATCTCTCACCCTCCACCCACGTCAATCTGGTTTCCATCCCGGTCAAAGCACGGAATCTGTTCTTCTCTCTCTTCTTAACGAACTGCATGCTGCTCACGATCATGGTTCTATTTCTCTCACTGTTTCTCTTGATCTTTCTGCTGCTTTTGATCTGGTCGACTATCACACTCTGCTGTCTCGTCTCGGTGAAGCCGGCTTAGCCGGCTCAGTACTTCAGTGGTTTCATTCTTTTCTTTCCTGTCACTTTTTCTCAGTTCTTTCAGGGACTTCCTCTTCACCCCACCCCCTCCCTTGTGGTGTCCCTCAGGGTTCTGTTCTTGCACCCCTTCTCTTTAATGTCTTTCTTGCCCCCTCACTCTTCTGGTCCAACGGCATGGTATCTCAGCATATTATTATGCCAACGATATCTTTCTCCTCCATCATACTGACTCTTCTGCTCGCGACATTACTCCCCTCAACTCTTCTCTCTCCTCTGTGGCTTCTTGGCTCTCTTCTAATTTTCTCCACGTCAACCTTGTAAAAACCTCTGCTATCTGGTTTACTTTTGGGAATTCCCCCACTCCTCCTCTCACTCCCCTACTCTCCGCTTCTCCTATCCCTATTGTTTCTTCCCTTCGTTACCTCGGCATCACCCTTGACTCTTCTCTTGTGCAGTGCTCTTTCTTCACCCTGAAGCAACTTTGTGTGGTTCGCCCTTTTCTTTCCTTTTCCTCACTGGCCACACTTCTTCTTTCCCTCGTCATGTCTTGTCTTGACTACAGCAATGTCACTCTAGCCGGTCTTCCTCAGTCCCAGCTCTCTCGCCTTCAGCACATCCAGAATACCACCGCCTGCATCTCACTCATGCTTCCCGTACTGATCACATCACTCCCCTTCTTCTCCACCTGCATAGGCTCCCTGTTTCTTTTTGAATTCAATTCTAGTTCCTTATCTTTGCTCACAAATCAATTCACACAGGTATTCCTCTTTATCTTGCTGACCAGGTCCGTCTCCACACTCCTCACCGCCTCCTCCATTCCATTCACTTCAATCGCATGCCACTTCCATCCCCTTCCCAGGCTCATTTAGAATACACCCACTCCTCAGCTTTCTACTTCCTTGGCCCAAGGCTCTGGAACTTGCTCCCCCTTGCCCGCCATCTGGAACCGTCGCTCCCTGTGTTTAAAACGAGACTAAAAACACACCTTTTTTGTTAGGCTACGACCTACCCCCTTCCGTTGCCCCTCTCCCCCCCCCCCCACTGATGTCCATCTTGCCCTACCCTCCTTACCATCACACTCTTTCTCTGTCCTGCTTGATACCCTGCTATCCCTATGTCTTTTCTCCCTTTTCTATTCTTATATTTCTCTCTCTATCCTGTTTAAAATATTTTAATGGCATTCCTTTTCCTTTCTAGCAGTGTTTGATTTTTATTGTAAACCGCCCAGATGCATTTGTAATGGGTGGTATATTACTTTTTTAATAAACATAAACATGTGGGGAGACTGGGTGCCGGGAGCAGAATGGAGCCACTGGGACACCAGGCTTTTTGTTTCTGTTGGGGGTTTGGTGTCTAGGGTAGGCACTGGACCCCTGACATTGTGCAGATGTCATTAGGGGCTTTCCCTAATGCCTGGTTCATCTGATTACCCTGTTTGTCTGGGACAGCATGCCAAACTTATTTATTTAAGCTGTTTTCTATACCACCTTATCCTTCAATCAAAGTGGTTTACATTATGTAATCACTACAAACAGGTACTGGATACATCCCCTTGTCCCCAAAGGGCTCACAATCTATGCATACCTGAGGCAATGGAGGGTTAAGTGGCTTGCCCAAGGCCACAAGGACTGCCTATAGGACTAGAAACCCCAGTCCCTCTGGCTTGAGATTGCTGTCCCCAGGTGGGACTTGAACCCCCAGCCCTCTGGCCTGAGGTACTGTGTCCTAACCACTAGGCCACTCCTCCCTCGTGTGCCAACTTCTTTACACACGTATTTAGTTTGCTCTCCCAGTTTAACGCTGACTTTTTGTGCACTGGTTAAATTGCATATTGCGCCGCAGCATAAAAACGTCAGCATTATGGAAAAGATAGTCCAACGCCACCTGAACCACCATATCGAGAATAACGCACCCCTCGACCCCTGCCAGCATGGATTCCGGGAGTCACACGGCGTAGAAACTCTGCTGACCACCTTACTCAGTACACTAACCATAGGTCTGAACAATATCAGACAAGGTTTTGCTCTTATTTTCTTGGACATTGCTGCAGCTTTCGACTCCGTCAGTCACAAACTACTCCTATCCCGCCTCACCGAGAAGAGAGTCCACGGCAAGGCACTGGCCTGGTGTGCTTCATACCTGAATGACAGATGGCAGCATGTCCGTTCTGGCTCCTCCATATCCACACCCTTCCCGCAAGAGAAGGGCGTGCCACAAGGATCATCACTCTCAGCCCTATTATTCAATGTTTACTTGCAACCCATCTGCACCCTCATCCGATCCTTCAACATTAATCGCCTAATATACACTAACTGCGCTTGATGCCATTAGCATGTATGGCGATAAGTGCATCTTCGTGCTAGCTTGTACAGTGCCACATCTATGGGCCACGATAACTGCAGGCAGATGGAAGCACATGCCCCCCGAAGTTAGTACTGATCCTCCATGCTAGTGAAGTTAGCACTGACCCCCCCCCCCCACACACACACACACATACATTAGTAACGCAGCCCATGCATGCGTTACTGGAATGGAGTTTAGAAAACCTCCCCCTAGGAGTAGAAATTAACATGTGGTAAGTACAAAGGCTATGCACTGTTAGGTGGCCAGCATATCCCCTATATTTACCAAACAGAAGAATGACTTATCAATGAGTTAATTTGTGGTTAGTATGGGTGCATTTATTGCCTATCAAAGTGACTTTCAGTGTACCCTTTTTAACTGCATAACTTACAGTGCATGTAAAGTATTGGCATGCCAACAGCAATGTGCTGTTTACACCCACTCCCCATCCATACCCCACCCCATTGCACATTAAGCAGTTCACCTAGGAATTTTACTGTGATGGCTGTTTTAATGCACGACAGTCATTACTGTGGCCTGAGCATGTTAACTATTTAGTGCACTTCAGTAAGCATTCTCCTTAATGCACCCTGATGAATTAAGGCATGCTATTGACTAGTGCACATTAAAACAATGTAGCATGCACTAAATTTAAGACACACTAACAAACTGAATGCACTCTAATGAATGTGCATCCCTAATGCTTGCTTGTGTATGGTCAATGTCAAATTTTTCAAGTTTATGAATACTTTGTTATTGTCAAGTAGCAAAATGAATAACATAATAGTTGCATATCATTATTCTTAATTTAATGCTTTTTTATGGCTACTTAGTTTAACTACAACTGTGCATATTAGAGACTCTGGGCAAAGCACTCATGGTCCTGGCTATGACCATAGGCTTTACTCCTATCCTAGGGTACTCATCATCAATGGGGTTTATTAGATTGCGAGCAATAATAGTTCTACTTGAGCTCCATCATTAAGACAGAAATGGTAAAGCCCTCCGAATGCTAGGGACCATCATTTTATTTTTCTTGGTCTATGAAACATAAATAATCATTATCAGGGATTAGAATCCAATGAATTGTACCTAACTAATGGATACCCAGGTTAGGGGTTGGATTTATGGTTGCCATCTTTAAAGGTAACTGCTAAGTGTCTGATACTCCAAAAACTGTTATCTCCCCTTCTGTATCTGACATGCTGAACTCAGTTAGGTCCTAAAGGACTAGGCAACTATCTTTGGCCATAGGTGAATTATGAAAAGCCTATTCAAAGAAAAGACCTTAAGGCTTAACAGAATTTTTTTTCCACTTGCTACCATTTCTCATGAGTTCTATCTGAATCATAGTTATTGCTGAAATATCTCAAGGGTACAATAAATTCTGACTGGCTGGCAATTGAAAGCCAGATTTTTTCACATGGTTGAGAAGAACAAAAGGGTCTCTCAACACAGATTCTCAAAATTACATTCTATTGTGTATCTCAGTATTGGATTTATAATGGTCTTATACCTTCACAAACTGAGCCATGCATGTACTTTATGGAATAATAGCTTCTTGTGCCTCATACAGTATTTTGGTTAATTGTTGTCTCCGGGCAACAAGGTTTATTAATATTACAGTGAGATCAGATGGTTTGCAACCATTCGAGGCCTAGAGTAGGGCATTCATTTCTCTTAGCTTTTAGGACTTTTAAAATGATCTGGAGCTCTAATTAGTATTTCAGTTTAGAAACAAGGGGAAAACCATTCAACAGTGTTAAAAACCCAGACATCTCAATTGTTCATGCATTAGACCAGTGCAGCTGATCCCAGATGGCAGTGCTTCCACAAAGATTAGCGACTGTTTGCAAGACCACAATCCTGCAGTAAATCTGATTTCACCATAATTTGTATGGAGAACATTCTCGTGATTCATTGGTGCTGGCATTCCCATTGTGCATAAAAAATAGTGCACCAGGGCATAAATGAATCTCAAGGGGAAGCAGTCTCCACCAGATAACCTATGATTTATGCACTAATTTTGAAGCTGCAGTGGCATGATAAATCAACCAATATGGCTTTGTCTTCAGTGCTTCCAGTCAGAAAAGGAATTGCACATACAGTGAAGTATTAGAATTCCATGCAGACATTTGCAACCACACTTTGCCACTGCAAAGATTCCAACAGAAGAAACACAAAATGTTGATTTTCTTCTGGCAAAAGGAATTTTTTTGCAACATGTAACACCTTAAGTTGGCAAGGTCTATAGTCAGTCTAGTTTTAAAATAATGCATAATGTGTAATGTACAATATTATGCATTAGATATAAATTAATGGAAACACTGCAGAAACAAAGGATAGTGCAGTTTCTTGAGTCCAATGGAGTGCAGGATGAAAGCAGCATGGTTTTACTAGAGTTAGGTCTTGTCAGATCAGTCTGACTCATTTCTTTGGCTCAGTGGCCAGAGAGTTGGATTGAGGGAGAGTGCATGTGCATGGATGTAGGCTATTTTACAAATGTGGATGTCCCTGAATTGCAGAGCCTCAGAACCAAGTACTTGGATGTGCCTGCAGTGGTATTTCAGAAGGGGGCAACTATGCTATGAGACTTGCATATCCTGACTTGCCATTTCTGATACTCAGACGTTTAAGGCCAGTAATATGTTTGGAGTATATATTTACTCACAGGTTTCTTCAGGCAGGAAATAATACTTGTGGCAATGGGAAGTGCACTATGTGCTTTCCCCAGGAAGAGTTACATGCATGAAACAAGCACTTTTTGTCCTCTTATCTACAGTATAGTCAGGAGCAGGTATAGGCATGGATATTGCACCAACCAGGGCCAGGCATGCTTGTGCCACTTTGAAATCATACTGCAATCTGCATCTTCCTTGTTCTGCCCAGGCTATGTCTCCACCACACCCCATACCATGCTACATGGACGTTTTCATGCTGGGGACGTCTTCCTATCTGGTTTCTAAAATGACTCCAGGGACGTCTCCATGCTTTTGCACATTTAGGGCCTGATATTCTTCTGGGGAGGCTATGTGCCGCGTCGGCGCACAGCCCTGCCTGCCGACCCCTAAACCCGGCTATTCAATGCAGGGGTCATATGCGATCCCGGCATTGAATATCCAGGTTCTCCCTGCACAACCCGAAAGCTGCCGAAGCTAACCAGGAAACAGCGATATTGCATGCTGCCCGGTTAGCGCCTTCGCCATAAAGATAGGCGAGGGTTTTCTTCACCTATCTTTTTGGCACAGAGCACTAACTGGGCAGCATGCAATATCACTGCTGCCTGGTTATCTCACGCTCCTGCCTCTGATCCGCCCCCGACAAGCCCCAATGCTGGCCAGATAGCATCAGGGTGCGTAGGGGACATAGATGGGGATATTCAACAGCACTACCTGTGTATGTGCCATTGAATTTCCCCATCTAAGGCATAGTGTACTAGGCTGTAAACTGTGTAAATGCATTTTAAATATCAGGCCCTTAATGCCCATTTTCAGATGTCCAATTCACAAATAGGGCTTCTAAAACACCCCTCTATATGTAAAGTCTGCACTTGCCAATGCACATGGATAGCTAATGTAAATTGTACTGTCAGATCGGAATAAGGCAAAGCACATAGTAGATTTGCAGATTCAGAATGCTCCCAAGATTCAAGCAGATATTCCATCTGCTCTTGAGGACGCTCTCTTTGTCCTCTCCTTCTTGCTCTTAAAAACTGGCTTATTGGTATGCCTTCTTGCAATATAAAAGAATGGTAACTGTGACCGCATAAATAACTATGCCTCTCAATAGTTCTGTGATTCACAGTAGTTATAAAATTGTCACTGTCTTTCTTCAAAGCGATATCCAAGGAGTCAATATTTTCAAAATCATATTTCATGATGAATTTAAGATTTGGTCGCAAAGACTTTAGCCATTCATGCTATTCCTGATGCAAAAATATTCTTCAAGAAACCTCTTCCAAAATTTTATATTCTCAAAAAATACCTGGAATTATACACCTGCTCCTCCTCAAAAAAGCCATATATAATGTTGCTACCAAGGGGGCAAGATTAAATTTTGGAAGAGGTTCCTTGATGTCATTTTTTGCATCTCAGATGCCATGAGTCATGAGCAGTGTGAATTTTGCAATTGGCTAAACTAGCTGTGAACAAATTAATTTATATTGACTTTTTCTTTTTTCTTTTTATATTTATGCAGTTTTACAATAACCAAGAAGTAACAAAAATCCTCCTGTACAGAAATCAGAGCAAAACAGAAGTAAACAATAAAGAAAATATTCACAAACCAATTAACTCTGTTAGCTCTTCCTAGCCCACAAATAAGAGGAGAAGCTAAATAAATAAATTTATTAATTCATAAGCTGTAAAGAAAAAAGGACAGGACACTACCCAGTCATTACAAAAACCTACGCCTCAACAGACAGAGAATCAATGGATGCCTCCAGGCGACAAACATTTATGAAAGCAACCAATTGGGAGGGCTAAAAAAAATATAAGTAACTGAGTGGTATTTAACCAAACATTTTCAAGGATGTTTGAGAAAAAAGAGACCCCCCCCCCCCCAACTGGAGAACATCAGGGCAAAGTAGCAAAAATTCCCTACGTCACTTCTGGGCATCCCTTGATAGGTCAGGATACATCCGAACCATCAACCCCTTAAAGGGTAGATGTTACATCTAGAAAATATCTTTAAGAGACACTCTTTATCTGATAACAAAGCAAAAGTAACCATTAAATTAGAAGGAACAGAATTTCATCCATAGAGGATTCCAATAAGGCCGTAACATTTAAAACCTCAATAGGTTGATCTGCAATTGTTACAGTAGAAACAGGGTTTTTTTCAACTGGGAAATAGAACACTTTCACCATTTTTTTTTAGTGCCATCAAGTCAGTGTTGACTCATAGCAACCCAGCTATCTCTGGGTTTTCTTGGCAATGTATCACTGGAAGTAGATTGCCAGCCTTTTTTTCTGACCACAGAATTAACCACCCCTCACTTTCTATCATAACCAATAACCCACCAAAAAGTGATATTTAAGTAACTGACTCACAATGTTATTAAACTATTTTTTTTTGTCGGAAGTTATTGCCGTGAGCGATTACTCACTCATGAAGCGTGACTTCCCTTTTAATTACTCTTATGGTAATAAAACCACCGTATAAAAATCATGAAGCAATTGCATTACTTAATATCATTCAATGCTACTTCATTACACAATATCATCACAGCCGTTATTTATATAGCTGTAAAATATCTTGCTATGCAGACTTTCCACGGACACAGTACTGCGTTTAGACCCGTACTTCCATTCCGGCTCTGTTTCAACGCTTGTTATCTGCTTAATATACTCATCTGATTTTATGAGTTGAATGATTCCTTCTAGCAATTCGAACGGAATATATGTTGACAACTGGATCCCTCCAGTGACACAGCCTAACTTGTGTGAGCGGTAGAGGCAAAGAAAAAGGCATTTAAAGACCCGTGAGAAACGTCACTCATGATGATGTCATCATCCCTAATTGGTCCCTGAATGCATGGGATCAAACAAGACTAAGCCAATCCAGTTCTGCATTCAACCCATGGGGTTCCAAACAGCCAATACGAAATATCCAGTATTGTTCAATCCACTGGAGTCGTTGTTCCCTATTACCCCCTCTGACATCTGGGGGCACTTGATCAATAATTTACCATTGAATAATAATTCGCCTTTTTTTCTGAGGCAATGGAGGGTAAAGTGACTTGTCCAAAGTCACAAGGAGTGCCAGTGGGAATTGAACCCTTGATTTTCAGGGTACTAGGCAGTTGCTCTAACCACTAGGTGGCTACTCCACTCCCATAGGAGGAATCAAATCAGGTGAAACCCCAAGAGCCTCAATTATATATGTTTTAAATATATCCCTCGGTGCTCTCGTCGATACTTTTGAAAAATTGATAATCCTCAAATTGCTGGCACGGGATAAGTTCTCCAACTATTCAATTTTAACATTCAAAGAATTTACATTTTTAACAAAAAACGTAGACTGTTCCTCCAACAATGCAGCCCTAGACTGCACCTCCGATACCTCAGTTTGCAACACAGTTATCTTTGATGATACCAGTTCCACTGAAGAGGTACTAGATTGTACCTTTAATGCCAAAGAAGAAACCTCCTTGGAGTGGAGGAGTGGCCTAGTGGTTGGGGCAAGGTACTTCAGGCTGGAAGGTCAGGGGTTCAAATCCCACTAGAGGACAGCAACCTTGGGCCGGAAGGACTGGGGTTTCTAGTCCCACAGGTGCTCCTTGTGGTCTTGGGCAAGCCACTTAACCCTCCATAGCCCATGTTCCCTGTAAAATATTTATCTCCAAGTTATAATGCCCTGTTCAATGTAATTTCAGTATGTTCAATGTAAACTGCACTGATGCAGAATAGTGTGGTATATAAGAGAATGTAATAAATAAATAAAACCTGTGGTAGAATAGCAGCTCCCAGTGAAACAATTGCTTGCCAAATGGACATAAGTATAAAATTTTCAGGACGTTCCAAAGAAAAGTAGATGGTTCCGAAATCATGACCAGGGATATCTTCTAATTCTGCTGATGCCGAAACAGCACCCCCAACCGCAGCCGCCGCAACTGCAGTTCCACTGCCTGGATCTATAGAAGAGGAAGTGCGCCAAAGCTGATCCGGGGCAAAGATCTCCAAAGAGCATTCTGCAACCACACCTGGCCTTCCCATATCCTCCAGGGACCCACAATGAGAAAGATCCTCCTGCTGCAGGTCTCCCATAATGGGCTGCTGTAAGCACACCACCTTCGAGGACGGGCGTAGATAGGGGGAGAGAGAGACTTCAGGAAGCAGAAGCTGAGCCCTCCAGCTCCGGCATCTCAGCAGCTAGGATTATCTCCCCTGAAGCAGCTGGGAATTGAGGCGTTCTTAGCAAAAATGAATTAAGAGGACCAGCAGAAATCAGCATAGAGGTACAGAGGGTTGAGGAAGGCACCACAGACCCCTTTTGCTTTCGCTTCTGACCCATAACACCTCAACCACCTTGCTAAGCCCTGGCCGATGCCATCTTAACTCCTCCTCTCGCATCAGCCCAACTTGTTCTGTATTTTTCCCTCAGCAATCATTGCCACCTTTACCAGGTGGCATGAGTAAGTAATTCAAGAAACCTTTGCCAGTCTGATTGGAGAGGTATGGTCTGTCACCCTCAACATTGCTTGTTGGCTGACAGGGCTGGCTCAATCGTGCCATTCATTTTGCCCTTTCTGGACCTGAGCAGGGGAGTTAGGGTTGGACAATTTGATCCTGTGCATGAACTGAGATCCATGATCCAGCCTCTGAAACAACTTAAAAAGTTATTAATGCAACAGTAATGCTCCTAATTAGTGTATGAACTTTTTCTAATAGTGAGTATAACTGTTCCAGCAGATGTGCATTGTTACATTTATTATTCAGTTTATAAAGGTGCATATTAGTATTCCAGACACATAGCAGACTTGCAATTGTATTTTTTATAATTAATATAAAGATACCCATGGGTAGTGGAAAGAGCATTTAATTCTGATTATTTCATAGAGGAAAACAATTATATTTCTTTCCCACATGCTGTTTCCCTATCATATTTGCATTTAGAACTTATTTGTAGCATTAACTTACTTAATAATATTTGGATTCCCCACAGATATTCCATATTTGTTAATTAGTGTGATATTTAATAAATTCACTCATTTGAATGCACATGTCATAAAAGCTCATACCTAAAAAGGCCAGAGATTTGGAGAGAGAGGCTAGTTTTCTGAAACTATGGGACCCTTTTATTAAAGTTAGCATGCATTTTCATGTGTGGTAACCGTGTGCTTGGGCCCCTGGTAAATGTTGATATGGGTACATGACAGTTAATCGAATGCTGATTCACATGCTGCAACTCGCTTGTTGGGGTGCTGAATGGGTGGGGTAGGGGCGAAGATTGGACATGTCCCCTGCACTAACTGCAATGTTCTCTCCACGCCCATTCTTTGCCCCTATGCCACTCATTCAGCACCCCAACAAGCGACTTGCAGCATGTGAATCGGCGTGCGGTAACTGTCATGTACCTACAGTAACAGTTACCGGGGCCCACGTGTACAGTTGGGAGGGGGATTAGAAGAAAAGAGCAGGGATACAATCTGAGTTTCAACCAAAACTTTAAAGGGCCAGTGCCTTATTTTAGTGAGAGTGGCAAGAGCACAGTTAAAAGTGTAGAATTGGCAACCAGTGGTCTGAGGGGGGCTAATTAGGCTCAGCAGTGCTGGCCAAATTGGAAACCAAGGGCTGGGATGAGAAGTTTAAATAAGAAAAACTGCTGTGGAGCCCTGGCACTGCTGGAGGAAGACTGAAACTGTTGGAGGGAGCGTTAGAGCCCTGGTGTGAGTCTTAGACTTTGTTTGGAGGACTGATTTGATTTTAAATGTCGTGTAGTGATTTATATTTCCAGAGGGTTGCCATGAGTCGACGCTGGCTTGACGGCACTTAACAACAACAAAAAGAAATTTTTTTTACAGGTAGTTCAAATTTAAAGTGGGGCTGTTTGCGGCCATTGCCATGGCTACACATCCTGGAGAGGGGCAGCAGCAGCAATGGCTGCCGGGGGGAGGGGGCGCAAAGATTCACTTAGGGTGCCTCATGTCCTTGGCTCAGCCCTGATTCCACTCATGAAGATCAGTGCAGAGGGTCCTATAGATGATTAGGATAGGGTTGTCAGAAAACCCGGAGGGCTTAAAAACTCTCCTGGAAGCAGCTAAGCTGCAACTCTTCAGCACTAACCATTAAGCCATTTCATTCAAAGGATGTGCTTGCCTAGCCCCCATGCCCACTCACAAACTATTACTGCTGCCGCATTCATGTCTCAGCTAGTCCATTCAGTTTTCCCTGCTACTTCTAGAGAGCCAAAATGTGGGGGAAGACAATGAATGAAGATGAGAGGGATGATAATGACTGCTGGGGGGGGGGGGGTAAGAAAAGAAGTTAATTGGTTAATTGGGGTGCTGGTAGGGTCTTACAACTACATGTTTGCCTAGAATCCAATATAGTATTAATCCGGCTCTGTATCTATACAAACTTAGGAGGAAACGTTAAGGCTTCTTCAGAGCTGATGTAACTTTGTGCGGGAGTTTTCAGGGAGACTATTTTATAAAGGCACATAGGTGTCTGTGTTGCCTTTATAAAACAAACTAACCTTATGTACCTGTTATAAATTTCAAAATAAATAGGACACCTTAATAGTTTCATTTGGATTCATTGTCAATTGAATTATGCAGCACGTTGAGAACTGCATGCTGTAAACATTGAACAGAGTATGTTTCTCTAATGGAGTGCATGCCTCTGGTGTCTGTGGGACTGAGCCCATGAGTGAGTAGACGGGCAGGTTAAAAATGGCAGGAAGGCCAAAAAACTAAGTTGAAAGGAAGGTTGTCTTGCTTATTTGATAGAATACCTCCAGAGGTCAGAGTCACCAACAGTGGGGCAGGAGTGTCCAGAGATTGCCATACCCAGCCACTAAGACTCCAGATGGGGTTGGGAGTGGGAGGGTGGTTGTATGCTGCTTAGAGGAGGTAGAGGTGGTACCGATTAGGGGTTGGGTGGAGTAATGCTGGTACTGATCAGCTTGGGGGAAGGTAGAAGGAGACTCAGGATGTTGATACTGATCAGAGGGGTGATACTGGGGACTCAAATACTTTTATCACATGAAGCCATGGAACTGCTTAGGAAGTTAGCTGGGATGCACTTACGGTGCTATCTTCTAATACATTTACCATGCGGAAAATGTCTGCTCTATTTGGTAACTGCAAGGCAGACTCAGGCCACACCCCCAACAGTTACCACACAGACTGTGAAGTTACTGTGTGTTGCAGAAATAGACATTGCTTCTGTGCATCTATTTTTTAAAAGGAATTTAGCATGGTAAATAGGGATGTATATTCATGAGTGCACATTCAGTTCATTTGGGTGCCTAAAAATTTAAAGTGTGCACAAATTGCTTGTATGCAGGTAGACCTATGAATTAATGTGTGTATAATCGATTTTCATGTTTAAAAAAATGCTAGTATACATACAATACATGCCTAAAGAACAAATATGTGAATCAAGAAAAAATGGCAAAATACAAAAAGCATTCATTTTAAAAATGCACAAACTGAACTTATTTGTGGCCATGCAGACTCCTTCTGGGGTAAAATGTTGTTATACATAATCAGGTGTCTTATCAAATTGCCCCTATACAATAATTCTTTTCTCTTCATATCAATGCAACCCTGTATATATTCATCACGGACATGTCTTTTAGTGTGGGGTTGCAGTTACAATTACTTTATGTTTCTAAAAATGTTTGCCTTTTCTCTTTTTCCAAATTGAGCAAGATTCAAACTAATGTCTTCTGGGGTGAAAGCCAGTCTAATTATATGACCATTTTGATTCAGACTCCAAGTAAATTAGTGATCCCGCATTCCCTTTTCTCCCTGCTCCTTTTGCACCAGATGTAAAGTCTCCTACATTGTCCCTAAGTGGACAATAGGGGAAGATGACTGGAAGCTAGAAACTTATGTTTCATTCATTATTTCACTTTTAATCCATTTAATTGTTGGAGAAGACTTTTCCTCAAAGTATCCTGAAGTTCTAATATTTAGGGGAAGTTTAATTTCCCACTAGATATGATCATTTTGTTCTTAGATGTTAATATAATTAGAGGTAGTTGGAGAACTCTCTATACAATTTTATCATATACAATTTTATATATAAATAGAAACATAGAAATATGATGACAGAAAAAGACCACATGGTCTATCTATTCTGTCCTTCCATATCAACAACTACAACAGTCCCCTTTTTCCTTTAGAGATCCTCTGTGTTTGTCCCATGCTTTTTTCAATTCAGTTACTGTCCTCATGTCTACCACCTCCACTGGGAGACTATTCCATGGATCCACCACTCTTTCCGTAAAGAAATATTTCCATAAATCACTCCTGAATCTATCCCCCTTCACCCTCATCCCATGTCCCCTCGTAGCAGAACTTGCTTTCAATTGAAAGAGGCTCTCCCCCTGAACATTTATGCCATGGAGGTATTTAAACATTTCAATCATATCATCTCTATCCCGCCTTTCCTCTAAGGTGTACATATTAAGATCCTTAAGTCTGTCCTCATATGCTTTATAATGAAGACCACTAACCATTTTAGTAGCCATCCTCTGCACCGACTCCATCCTGTTCACATCCTTTTGAAAGTGCGGTCTCCAGAATTGCACACTATACTCCAAATGAGGATGCAACAAAGACTTATACAGAGGGACTATCACCTCCTTTTTTCTGCTAGCCATTCCTCTCCATATGCACCAAAGCATCCTTCTAGCTTTTGCCATTGCCTTTTCTACCTGTTTAGCTACTTTAAGATCATCAGACACAACCACACCCAGGTTCCGCTCTTCTTTAGTGGACAAAAGTACTTCACTCCCTATACTATATTGCTCCCTTGGATTGCTGCAGCCCAAATGCATGACCTTACATTTTTTAACATTAAATCCCAGCTGCCAGATTCTAGACCGTTCTTCAAGCTTTGCTAGATCCCTCCTCATGTTATCTACACCTTCCTGGGTGTCTACTCTGTTGCAGATTTTGGTATCATCCACAAAAAGGCAAAGCTTACCCGACAGCACTTCCATTATATCACTAACAAAGATGTTAAAAAGAATCGGACCAAGGACAGATACCTGGGCACACCACTGGTCCTCTCTACCATGTCCTTCTCCTCAGAGTGAGCTCCATTTACCTGTATTCTTTGTCACCTCCCACTGAACCAGTTTCTAACCCAAGCAGTAACTTTAGGGTCCATCCCTAGGATGCTCAGTTTGTTTATAAGTCGCCTGTGAGGAACAGTGTCAAAGGCTTTACTGAAATCTAAATACACCACATCTAGGGCCCTCCCTCGGTACAACTCCTTGATCATCCAGTCAAAGAAATCAGTCAGATTTGTCTGACAAGACCTGCCTCTGGTGAATCCATGCTGCCTCGGATCCTGTAATCTGCTGGACTCCAGAAACCTCACTATTTTCTCTTTCAGCAGCGTTTCCAATAATTTACTCACCACCGAAGTTAAACTAACCGGCCTGTAGTTTTCAACCACATCCTTATTTCTGCTTTTGTGTAAAGGCACCACATGAGCCTCTCTCCAGTCCTTTGGCACCACTCCCGACTCCAACGAGGCATTGAAAAGGTCAGTCAGTGGAGCTGCTAGAATGTCCTCAAGTTCCCTCAGTATTCTAGGGTGTATCCCATCCGGTCCCATTGATTTGTCTACTTTAAGTTGAGCTAGTTTCTCATGAACATAGTCTTCTGAAAAATGTTCAAGATGTCCCTCGCTTATGTTCCTGTTTGTGGGTGTTTTCTGAGGTCCTGCTCCTGGTTCTTCACCTGTAAACACAGAACAGAAATATATGTTAAGCAATTCCGCTTTATCCTCATCAGCTTCTACATATTCCTCCCCTTCACCCTTGAGTCTGACAATACCACTTTTGCCCTTCCTCTTCTCACTAACATATCTGAAAAATGTCGTATCCCCCATTTTATTGCATTGGCTATTTCCTACTCTTTTTGAATCTTTGCTTTCCTGACTACTTTGCTTGCTTCTCTAAGTTTTTCCAAATATAGATGCCTGTCTTCCTCTCTCTGTGATCTCTTGTATTTCATGAAGGCCTCCCTCTTTTTCTTCAGTTTTTCAGCTACCTCTTTCGAAAGCCATAGCGGTTTCCTTTTCCTTTTACCTTTATTTACCATTTTAACAAAAAGGTTGGTTGCCCTTAAAATATCTCCTTTCAGTTTTGCCCACTGTTTTTCTACATCCCCCAGCTGTTCCCATCCTGCTAATGTCTCCCTGAGGTATTGGCCCATCTTGGCAAAGTTAGTCTTCCTAAAGTCTAAGACCCTCACCTTTGAATGGATTCTAACAGCCCTAGCCCTAATACTGAACCACACCATCTGGTGATCACTGGATGCAAAATGATCTCCTACTATAACATCAGAAACACTTTCACCATTGGTAAGCACCAAGTCCAGTATGGCCCCTTCACATGTGGGTTCTGTTACCAATTGCTTGAATAGTTCTTCCTGTAGAGAATCCAGGATCTCTTTACTTCTAGATGATACTGCAGCAGGAATGTGCCAATCAACATCTGGCATATTGAAACCCCCGATCAGTAGCACTTCCCCTTTCCTAGCAATGCTGTGTATGTCTTCAATTAACTCTCTGTCCACCTCTTCCTCTTGTGAGGGAGGTCTGTATATCACGCCAATGCAAATAGATTTCTCTTTCCCTCTTTCTAGTTTAACTCACAATGCCTCCTCTCTCCCTTTTAAGCTCTGTAATTCCAAAGCTTTAATAGTATTTTTTACATATAGTGCCACTCTTCCTCCCCTTCTTCCTACCCTGTCCTTTCTGAATAAAGTATAGCCAGGTATAGTTACATCCCAGTCATGGTTTTCTGTGAACCATGTTTCTGTAACTGCTACTAAATCCAAGTCAACCACTCCCACCAAAGCTTCAACATCAGGGATCTTATTCCTCATGCTACGGGTATTTATACATACTGCTTTCCATATGTTACCCCTGTTACCCATTTCCATAAAGGTATTTAATGCATCACTTACACTTACAAACACTTGTCAAGCTTGTATTATAAACTACTGTCTATTCCATAGCAAATAATATGCTATGCTGCTTTGAAGATAAGTCATTTTCAGTCAGAAAGGTATTCTACGAAGCTTTTCTCACATGTTTGTACATAGGGTGCACAAAAAATAGAGGGGATCTCCTTCACAATCCACCAAGGTGAAAAAGAAGAATGAAAGGCCAAGGACAATTTATTTAACTGCATTTATTTTATTTAACTGCATTTATATACCGCTTTTCACCGGGTCAAAGCGGTGTAACATATAACAAAAAGGGGGGGGGATCAATCTTTTATAGGGTAGGGCCGTCACCAGGGGGCAACATTTATAGATTTGGGGTGGACATAGACATGTACGCTTCTGCTGTATCTAAGTATTAGTTCATGCGGATAGGGTGGTTTTTCTGTTCAGAGATGTTCGCGGAACAGGATTGTTTTGAGCTGTTTCTTGAATGATGTGATGTCAGCGTTGTTTCTGATGTGGTTTGGCAGAGAGTTCCAGAGGGATGGAGCATAAAGTTCGAAAGCTCTGTTGCAGGTCCGTTGTGTGGATTTTGTTCTTGACAATGGCAATCAAATCAATGAAAAGCAATAAATAAATGAATTTATAACAAATAACCCTTCATATACACCATTCATTAAAACATAAAAATAAATAAAACAACATTGCCATGCTCTTTGGGCCATAGTGGTAGACTCTTCCTGCTTGTCCACCAACAGGAAATGGGGTCTTCACTGGCAAACTTGCCTCTTTATGGCAAGCCTACAATAGCAGCCTTCCCCCTCTTATGCTAGTGAGAGATGGGGTCCCTGATGGCAGACTCACATCATTAAATATTACTTATCACATAAGTCTATGCATTGGCGCATTTATTTATTTACTTATTTAGCATTTCCTCTATACCGCATTCCATGGTATCAAAGTGGTTTACATTGAACTCAACTACATGTATCAAGTGTATGTGGTAAAATGAAACATATTTACATTGGGGTTATACGTTTAGATAGGGAAAGTATTCAGATTAGATCATGGTAATGGGTAGGGGGGCATTTACATAAAGGAGGTAGCATGATATACAATGTACGGTGGTAGAGTTGAGGTGGAGGGTCTATGTGACAGATCCAAAGAGGTGCGTTTTCATTTTTTTTCTGGAAGTCATTCAGGTCCTGGGTGGTCTGTAAAGTAATTGGCAGTGAGTTCCATAAGGTAGGGCCATAGAATGAGAATGCTCTGTGGCCCACTGTTTGGGAACTTTTTGTTTCCTGATCTGGGATAGTGAGAGGATTTAGGTGTCCAAGGTTCTTCTGAATGACTGGCTGTAGGCAGGCTGCAGTAAGGTTGTGTATCATTTTGAAGGTGGTCAAGATTGCTTTGTATTTTATTCTTGCTTTTATTGGGAGCGTTTAGGTTTTTGAGCGCTGGTGTGATGTGATCATATTGTGAAGTTTTCATGATGAGCCAGGCTGCTGTATTCTGCGCAGTTTGCAGAGGCCTGAAAGGTAGGTTTGGGAGGCCCTGGAAGACTGAGTTACAATAATCCAGGTGTGGAGTGATTAAGACTTGGCATTAACTGCTGGGGAACATTCTGGTCACTTCCCTGACAGTTAACACAGAGGCGTTGCACTTATCATGTGTTAAAAATGTTCATTATGTGCAAAACATTAGCAGGATTTAGTAAAAGTGCCCCTTAGGGGCATATTTAATAAGCTGGGCTAATAGTTAGCACAGGCTATTTGTAACTACATCCCATGTTATTCAATGGGACCTATAGTAGTTACAAATAGCCCATGCTGTTATCCCAGCTTAGTAAACATGCCCCCTTAGTGATGATATTGGAATACAATTTGAACTTGATAAGTGTGTGATCCCAAATGAGCCCAGTGTTTTGCGAAGCAAGTTTTGGGGGGCAGAGGCACCAAGGCAGTACTAGTCAAGCTTTATGTCTCACAAATCTGCTGTATTTTTTGAAGGTGTGAATAAATAGATAGATAAAGGTGAAGAGATTGATATAGTTTATCTGGATTTTCAGAAAGCCTTTGTTAAGGTTCCTCATGTGAGACTCTTGAGGAAATTAAAAAGACATATGATAGGAGGTATTGTACTGTAGTGGATTGGGAACTGGTTAAACAGAAAACAGAGTAAGGTTAAATGGCCAATTTTTTTTAATGGAGAAAGGTGAATAGTGAAATACCCATGGATCTGTTCTGGGTCCGCTGTTTTTTAACATATTCATAAATTGCCTGCAAATAGGAACAAGTGAGGTGATCAAATTTGTAGAAGACACCAAATTATTCAAAGTTGTTAAAATACAAGAGGGTTGTAAATTTGAGAAACTGGGCATCCAAATGGCAGGTGAAATTTAATGTGGACAAGTGCAAAGTTATACCCTTAAGGAAGAACAACCCAAGCTACAGTTACACAATGCAAGGTTTTATATTAGGAATCACCACCCAGGAAAAGGATCTGGGAATCATCATGGATAATACATTGAAACCCCCCACCCAGTGTGCAGTGGCAGCCAAGAAAGCAAATAGAATAATAGGAATCATAAGGAAAGGATGGAAAATAAAACCCAAGGATATTATAATGCTTCTGTATCATTCCATGGTGCAAACACAGCTCGAGTATTGTGTGAAATTCTGGTCACCATATCTTAAAAAGGATATAGCAGAATCAGAAGAGATACAGATAAAAACAACCAAAATAGTAAAGGGGATGGAAGGAAACCCCTATGAGGAGAGGCTAAAAAGGTTAGGACTCTTCAACCTGGCTGCGGGGAGATTTATTTTTTTATTTATTTATTTAGGCAGTTTTGTATACCGCCTTATCCTTCAATCAAAGCGGTCACAACACAATTGGGGGATACATTTAACATGCGGGGATATGAGACACATACACTAATACTTACAGGGAACATGATAGAGGTCTATAAATTAATGAATGGAGTGGAACGTGTAAACATAGGTCACTTGTTTATGCCATCAAAATATAGAAAGACTAGGGGACATGCAATGAAGCTACAGGGTAACCTATTTAAGAATAATAAAAGAAAATATTTTTTTCATTCAATGAGTAATCAAACTCTGGAATTAATTACCGGAGGATATAGTAAAAGCTGTTAGTTTACCTGGTTTTAAAAAAGGTCTGGACAAGTTTCTGGAGGAAAGATCTACAGTATAAACCATTATTAAAGGAGACCCTGGAAATCCACTGCTTGCCCGAATACAAGTATTGTGGAACCTGTGTCCTTTGGGGAAACTGCTAGGTATTTGTGACCTAGATTGGCCACTGTTGGAAACAGGATACTGGACTTGATGGACCATTGTCTGAACCAGTATGGAATAACTTATGTTCTTAAAGATGGCAAGGAAATCCTTTTAACTTTCAAATGGGAGACTCTGATCAAATGTAGAAAGTAGTTAAGAAAAAACTAAAAGGAGCAGCTGCAAAGGTTAATGATTTACATCAAGCAAGGCATTGTTTAAAAGAACTATCTTGAAAGCCCAGAACAGATGTGTTCCACACTTTAAGAAAAGAAAAATGAAGGCCAAAAAACTGCCAGCATGGCTTAAAGGTGAGGTCAGAGAGACTATTGTTGCCAAAAAAGCATCTTTCAGGAAATGGAAAAAGGAGCCAAATGATGAAAGTGGAAAATAACATAAGCATTGGCAAGTTAGATGCAAGGCATTGATAAGGCAGGCAAAGAAAGAATTTGAAAAAAGCTTGCCATGGAAGCAAAAATGCATAATGTTCAGGGGAGAGCAATGCTAAGGTGTTAAAGTGTTCCTTAAAAAAGAAGCATTTTGCAGTTTTGGCAACATTTCTTTAGTTCCAGAGTTTCCTTGAGGCTGCTGGGGAGTTCATTCCACAGGTCAGGTGCATAAGCGGAGAAGGCTCTATTGCGGGAGTTCTGGTTTATTTGAGTTATTCCTGCTGGTAGGTCGAGAAGGTTAGCGTTACACTTCCACCTTGTTCTATTGAAGGTTGATGTGCCAATGAGATATTCTAGGTATGTTGACAATTGCCCATGTAATGCTTTAAAGATGATCATGGAGGACTTATACTTGACTCTGTTGTTTATCGGTAGCCAATGTAGGTTTCTCAAAATTGGTGTGATATGGCCACTCTTTCTTGCATTTGCCAACTGTAGCTTGTGGAGAGTGTGTTTGGGTAGTCCTTGATATATACTGTTGCATAAGTCTAGTATGGGGAATATGAGTACTTGGTGCACAGAGTGGAAGTCTGAGGTTGCTAGAATAGGTTGTAGGTTGTGCAGCGCCTTTATTTTGTGGTATATAGATTCTGCAGTTGTGTTGATGTGGGGGTGAAGGTGAAATATTGGTTGATTGTTATACCCAGATAACTTACCTCAAGATTGGTTTCTAGTTTGATGTTACATATTTTGATTGTTTGGGGGATGAGACAGATCCATTTCTGGAGATATGTAGGACATTCATTTTCTTTGGTTGATCTGTAGTCCATGTTCAAGCAGCCATTGTGATATTTCTTGGAAGCATGAAGAAATTTTGTGTAGGTTTAGGCTGCAGATTTCATAGGGTGTGAACATCATGTTATCGTCTGCGTAAATCCAGTACTGAATGTTGTGCTTGTGAAAAATGGTGCATATGGATTGTATAAATATGTTGAAGAGAAGTGAGGTTAGAGTGGAGCCTTGTGGAGCTCTCTTGCGTTATCTGGATGGGACTGATATGTTTGTTTCCATGCATACTTGTTGTTGGCGGTCTGAATAGAGTAGCAAATCACCTGGATTAGATGGTATACATCTGAGGGTGTTGAAGGAACTGAAATATGAGATTGCAGACCTACTGTTAGTAATTTATGAACTATCACTAAAATCATCTGTAGTACCAGAAGACTGGAGATTGGCCAATGTAACGACAATTTTTTAAATAGTTTCCGGAGTGATCCAGGAAACTATAGACCGGTGAGTCTGATATCACTATCGGGAAAAATGGTAGAAACCATTATAATCAATAAAATTATTGAACATGTAGATAGTCAAGGTTTAATGGGAGAAAGTCAACATGGATTTAGCCAAGGAAAGTATTGTCTTATTAATCTGTTATATTTTTTTTGAAGGTATGAATAAACATGTAGACAAACGTAAGTCAGTTGATATAGTGTATCTGGATTTTCAGAAAGCCTTTTACAAGATTCCTAATGAGAGACTCTTGGAAAAATTAAAAAGTCATGGGATTGGAGGCAGTGTCAACCAGTTGATGATAAGAACATAAGAACATAAGATATGCCATACTGGGTCAGACCAAGGTCCATCAAACCCAGTATCCTGTTTCCAACAGTGGCCAATTGAGGTCATAAGTACCAAAAGACACAGGTTCCTCAATGCTAGTACTGGGTCAAGCAGTGATATCCTTGGTCCCTTTTAATAATGGTTTATGGACCTTTCCTCTAGGAACTTGTCCAAACCTTTTTTAAACCCAGCTACACTAGCAGTTTTTACTACATCCTCTGGTAACAAATTCCAGAGTTTGATTACACGTTGAGTGAAAAAATATTTTCTTTTATTAGTCTTAAATAGGTTACCCTGTAGCTTTATTGCATGTCCCCTAGTCTTTTTATATTCTGACGACATAAACAATCGATCTACAGTACGTTTACCCGTTCCACTCCATTCATTAATTTATAGACCTCTATCATATCTCCCCTCGGCCGTCTCTTTTCCAGGTTGAAGAGCCCCAACCTTCTTAGCCTCTCTTCATAGGATTATCCTTCCATCCCCTTTACCATTTTGGTGTCTCTTCTCTGCACCTTTTCTAATAATGCTATATGCTTTTTAAGATACGGCGACCAGAATTGCACTCAATATTCAAGGTGCGGTCATACCATGGAGCAATGACCTTATGCACTACTTTTTCCCCACACGTGTAGGGTATATGGTTAGCCAGCACCATTTTGGAAAATGGTGCTAGCAAGACAAGAACAGGTGAGGATTGCTTCAGCCCCCACTAATCACCAATGACTTTCAGGTAAGTCTAGAGCAACCCTGGGGATCCTTTCACACATGTACTTGAGTAATGCAGTTTTTAGTGAATCCCAGTGTACGTTTCCTGCATTAAAATGGCATAGTAGTATGTTACTTTACTACACTTTATTTATTTATTTATTTCCTTTTATAGACCGCGGTTTACATATAACATAAACAACCAAACATTTAGTAAATAGTCCCCATGATTATTAATTTTACCAGATTCTGTCTGACATCAAGCTGCATTATTCTTATTGTCAAACATTAACAGAATTTTACTCGATCATTTGCTTATTTAATTAGCAGGAAATCACATTTTGTATCAAGTGGTTTGAAATTTTGGTTATCGCATGGTTATATATTGATTAGAAATGTTTGATGATGTCTTGATTGGTATTTTCCAGTATTTAGGTCCATGTATTGAGAAAGGATTGTGTCTCCTTTAAATTTGATTAATGTTATATAAATCACAGGAAGAGGTCTTTTAAACAAACATTAACAACAAGGATAATTGCTACCCTACTTTCCTTTAAGAAGATTTATTGTTTACCTAAACCTCAGTAGGGGTAGTTGCTGTTGATTTATGCTAAGCAGAATGGAGAATATTATAGAAATTCCTGTCCTATGGCCTAACAAATTATTTATTGCCATCAATCTTCTGTGCTGTGCTAAAGGACACTGATTAATGGTTTTAGATTACATATTAATATCTTAGTGGCATAATAAAGCCACAATACAAGTTGAAAACATTAATTAACCACTTAGGAAATGCAGTTTATTTGTAGTATTTATTTAATGTACACATAGTACATTCAATTTAATGGCAAAGTAATTAAGAATGCTATGAATTGTAAGATCAGAAAGAAGGACTGCATTTTTTAAGACTTATTTTAATCGATAAATAAATGTATTCAACATGTACAGTATGAATTAAATACAAATAGAAAGAAAACCTTTAAAACTCTTTAAGTGTATCACAAGTAACAAAATAGCATCTTTTCTTCAGTGCAGAAATCCAAAAACCTTGGAGCAAGCTGAAATCTTTGTAAGTTGTAATACTTTATATTAAACAACAGAAGATTATGCAGTGTATATGCTTTCGAGATCTTAGATGCAAACAATTTACTAGCTCAGTCATGATCAGACTATGAAACCTGGACAAATGAAAGTTTTAATGGTCATAAAAGCCCTGCCAGAATTATTCAATAATATAACATATGAAGGCACATTTTAGATGGGTCATAGAGAGAGGAATAGAGATGTCCAGATCAGGATGTGCACAAGTCCCACTGTATTTTATAAAATGCTTTGCCAAACATGGAGCCTTTTGTACAAAATCTATAAAGGCATGCAGCATTTCATGTGTATTTCCCAGCAATTAAAAAATTGCATATGGAAAGAAAGAGCATCCTGTTCTTCCCCAAAGTTCAAGAGTGTATTATTTATTATTTATTTACTTATTTATTTACTTCTCTTGTATACAGCGCTATTAAAATCAGTGCGGTTTACAATTGAACAAAAAACATACTGCAATGTCACACAACAATTGAGTTTTTACATTGAACATGGATGAGATAACCTGGAGATAACAGGGGTAACTAATTACAGAGTAATTATTCATGGAGTATGGTGAGAAATTATACATATAGTATGGTGAGAAATTATACATATAGGGGTCTGTTTACTAAAGGCCGGTGTTGTGCGGTACGCGGTACCGAGCGGGTGCCGTATAAGGAGTGGGCGTTCCGTCGTGAAGAACAGAAGCTGTGATTGACAGATGCGCTAAGGTGCGCGGCGCCCGTGTGGTAGTGCCCTGTGACATTACGGCGTTTGATCTGTGCACATAGATCACACTGCTCACGGTTTTTTGGGCTTCCACTATTGTGCTGCACATTGCTGACGGAAACGGTTTCTTTTCCCCTGCACAGCACCTCTAACGCGAGTGTTTCACTGGCGGTAAATTTCTTTGCAGATTCGGGCACGCTCCTGTGCGGCGAGTCTCTCTCCCTCCCACATTCCGCCCACTGACCCGTCTCTCCGCCCCTAGGGGCCTTCCTCCGCCCTCATTTCGCCTTGGCACGCCTCTTTCGCACATTACCGCCCCGCAAATGTGCGCGTTGTCGGCGCACGTGTGCGGGGCCCGTTAATGTGACCCGCATGTGTACGGGGCGTTTAAGAGCACTTAAATGCATCATTTTAGGGCGCTCAGGTGCGCCCCGCACAGGTGCGCCGTTTAGTAAACATGCCCCATAGTATAGCTTGGTTTCAACATATTTATAAGAGGTTTAATCAATAAGATGTGTGATCAGTACCAATAATAAATAAGAGAGGGGATATGGTGGTAGAGCTAGTCATTTTCTTTATGGTGTTGGATTTTGGGTGGGGTGGAGTAGGGTGTAGGATGTGAGGATGGGTGGTTGTTTCTGGGATTGGATTCTGGGTAATGGATGAGGAAAAGGTGTTGTTTGAGGGCTTTTCTAAATGACAATAGGTCTGGGGTGGAACGGAGCTCAGTGGGGAGGGCATTCCAGGTCATGGGTGCAAATAGGGAGAAGGCTCTATTGGCAGTAGCCTTTTTGCACTTAGTTAGAATGTTGGGGATCTCTAGAGTGTTTGCTTGATTAGATCTCCTGATCCTGTTGAACGGCTGTCTTTGAATGAGTTTGCTGATGGGTGATGTGATCTGGTTCCTTAGGGCTTTGAATGTTAGTACTAGAGACTTATACTGGATTCTAGCCTGAAGTGGAAGCCAGTGGAGATCCATCATGACTGGGGTTATATGTTTAGCTCTTGATGTACCTGCAAGTACCCTTGCTGCAGCATTCATTGCAAGGCGAAGAGGTCCTAGTGTTGACTGAGGGAGGCCATGAAGGATAATATTTGCAAAGTCTAGATGTGGGAGCACCAAGGCTTGGAAGATAGTTCGGTAGTCATTAAAGTCCAATAGGGGGCGCAGGTGACGTAGTATCCGGACCTTATGGTAAATTGCTTTCGTGATGTTCTTCACATGTGTAAACATGTCGAGTCGTTGGTCAAGCGTGATGCCGAGATAGCGGATAGTTGATTTTGCTATCAACTCAATATTGTTTATTTTTAATGTGGTGGGTGGGGAGAACATCTGGTTCTTGGTGAGGAATAAGACATCTGTTTTACTATGGTTGATCCTTAAATTTTGTGTTGTAAGCCATTGTGATACAGCTTCGAAGCAGCTTGATATAGGTGAAAAGTCAGGTTGATCAATCAGGAATGGTGAGTAGATTAGGACGTCGTCTGCATAGACTAGGCACTGGATGTTGAAGGAGCGGATTAGGGTACAAATTGGTTGCATATATATGTTGAACATTAATGCAGATAGGGATGAACCCTGAGGTACACCTTGATTGAGAGGGAATGGGTCAGAAGTCATGGGACCTGTTCTGACTTGTTGCCATCTGTTAGATAGGTAGGACTTGCACCATGCTATAGCTGAGCATTTTAAAGTCACTGCTCCCGATATCCACATATATACCCCAATCCCCTTCTGTCCCAGTCCAACCCTGTCCCCCCCCCCCCCGATATCAATACTCTTAAGTCCCTGAGCCCCCAACACCCATCACCTATCAACTTTCTCTTGGTCTTATCTTTTCTGTCCTTTCCTAAATTTTAAATGGTGTTCCCTTCTTTGCAGTTTTTAAATTTGATTGTAAACCGCCCAGAAGCTTTGTTATGGGCGGTATATTAAGTTTAGTTTTTAATAAACATAAATAATAAGACCCTCGAGTCCCTTTTCACAACACTCCCCAGAATCAAAACTGTGAAGTCATTGCCTCCCAACACTTCATAATATCAAGTCTCCCAGTATATGTCCCTCCAGCAGATGAGCACCCTCAGAACCCCCCCCCCCCAATCCCATTTCCAGCTCTTACCAGGAGTCCGAGATGGTCTAGGGGGAGCAGGACTGATCCCAGTTTCTCCCACTCCATGTGGCTCTGCATTCAAAATAGTACTCTTCACCCCTAGTGGTAATCTTGCAGAATTACTGCTGTGGGTCAAGCTTGATCTAAACAGCATGATCAATTTAATGATTTGAACATTCACATCAAAGATCATTCTTTGAGTCAAGTAGAGAGATTTTTGACCACAATTTTATTTATTTATTTAAACAGATTTGTATACCATCTTATCCTTCAATCAAAGTGGTCACATCACAAATGGAGGGTTACACTTAACATAAGGGAACTTAACAACATTTAACATAAGGGAACTTAACATCTAGACAGTACAATTGAAGGGTTACATTTATCATAAGGAGAGTGTTTGGGCATTAGGAGGTAATTAACAACATTAAGTTGTGTTTGTTTGGGGTTAGTGTATGCCTATTTGGGATGGGTGAGTATCGAATTATCGATATTTGATGCATTACTGTTTAGGTGGGGACTGTATTCTGTCTGCTGATAAGTTTCAATAAAGAGGTATGTTTTGAGATCCTTTTGGAAATCTGTTAGGTCATTTAGTGCTCTCAGGCTTGTTGGGAGGGAGTTCCAGAGTATGGGTGCTAGTAAGGAGGGAGCTCTTTTTGAAGTTGTTTGTTTAGTCTTGTGGAATCCTGTAGGTGTGCCTATCATGTTGTCTCTATTAGTTCTCAGTCTGTTGCAGGTATCCTTCGTTATGATGTATTGGAGTGCCTCTGCTGAGAGCTGGTGGATGACTTTAAAGATGATTAGGATTATTTTGAATTTTGCTCTGGCCATCATGGGTAGCCAGTGTAGCTGCTGTAAGACTGGGGTGATGTGTTCAGATCTTGGGGTGTCTGTGATGATGCGTGCTGTGGTGTTTTGTACCATTTGGAGTGGGTGTAAGGTCTGTTGAGGGAGGCCTTGATATAATGAATTTCCGTAGTCAAGCAGGGGTGTGATGAGTGCTTGGCATACTGTGCGGAAGTGATCCTGGCGGAGTAATGGCTTGAGTTTTCTGATGATCCTTAAATGTTGATAGGCTTTGTTTGCGGTTTTTGTGATGTGGGATTTTAGATTTAGTGCTCTGTCCATTGTGATGCCCAGGTATTTAATTTAATCTTTAACTACTATATGTTTATTTAAAATGCTGATGGTTTGTGGTGGAATGAAGGTAGTGTTCCTGGTGATGAACATTGCCTCAGTTTTGTCATAGTTGACCGTCATGTTATTGTCTGCGAACCAGGTGTTCATATCTTCAAGGCATCTGGTTATAGTTGTGATGTTGAGTGCTAGTAGGTTGACTGGTGTATACACCATGATGTCGTCAGCATAAATGTGATATTGGAGCTTCTGGCTTTTGATGATGTTACATATGGGTTGAATGTAAATGTTAAAGAGCATTGATGATAGTGCTGAGCCTTGTGGTATTCCCTGCGTGACGGGGAAATGTGTTGATTTCTTTTGTGCGCATCTGACTTGTTGCGTTCTATTTTCCAAGTATGAAGTAAACCATTTTAGGGTATTTTTGCATAATCCTATCTGCTGCAGGCGTTGCAGTAGTCTGGGGTGTGACACAGTGTCGAAGGCTGCCGAGATGTCCATGAATACAAGCAGGAATCCATTCTTTATGTTGTCCATGCCTTTTAAGAGATTGTCAAATAGGGAGGTAAGTAGTGTTTCAACTCCGTGTTGGGGTTTAAAACCATGCTGATGGATGTCCAGTGGGGCATTGATGTCAATATGGTCTTGTAGTTGGAGTTGTACTGCTTTTTCAATGATTTTTGCATGGGAAGGTAGGCTGGCGATAGGACGATATGATTTTGGTTCCGAGAGGCTGAGGTTGTTGCCTTTAAGTATTGGTCTTATCATGGCATGCTTCAGAGTTTGTGGCATGTATCCTTGTTGCAGTGACTCTCTGACAATTTTCAGAATGTAATGGGAGAGCTGGGTTTTAGAGGCTTTGATCCAAGCTACTGGGCATGGGTCTGATGGTGAGGTTGTTGTGTTGAGGCCACTCATTATGTCCTCAACCTGGTGTTTTGATGGTATGCTGAAGTCTTCCCAGGTTTGATGCTCTTCTATCGTTTAATGGTAGTCTGCTTGCGGTGCGGTGGAGTATGTGAGGGTGGTGTTTTTCGATTTTATGTAGTCTGCATATTCATGTGGGTTAAGATGGTGGGTATCTTGCTGTGTAGTGTCCTTAGTGTTTGGACAATTCTAAATAGTTCTCTTGGTTTGTTGACAGAATTAACGATTAGGTTGGTATGGTGCTGTTGTTTACGTTCATTTATTAGGTTGTTGTATTCCATTTGTTTGCCTCTGTATTAAGTTAGGGAGTCATGTGACTTGTTTCTCCTCCATTTTCTCTCCAGTTTTCGGAGGGTGCGTTTTGCATCTCTAATATTGCTTGAGTAACAGGGGGCATTGGGTCTTCTGAGTGTTTCTGCTTTTATACTTGTAGGGGCTGATGCTGCATTTGATATTATGAGGTTCCACTTCTCTATGCTTAGATCAAGGGTTTCATAATCTTGCTGAAGTTGTGGTTCAATTTCTTCTATGAATGCTTCTTTTTTGAAGGCTCTAAATCTCCTGGTTGTGGTCTTATTTTCCGTGTGTTGGATGAGGTCATTTAGGGTCAATGTGAATTCAATTAGATGGTGATCTGACTAAGGAACTGGTGTGATTGTTGGTGTTGTGGTCTTGCCCTGCTCCACCAAGTATTTTGGGATAAAAACCATATCCGGGGTTGTACCATGCTGGTGAGTTGGGGTGTTGATAGTTTGGCAGTATTTTAGTGATTCCATGGCTTTTAGGAATGATGCAGCTTCCTTGGTGGATGTGGAGGTTAGGTTGCAGTCTCCTAGTGCAATGAGTGGTTTGAGTTTTTTGCTGTGTGCACATATTGCTTCAAGTACCGTAGAGAGATATTCGGTTGTGTTTCCAGGGGGTCTATAGGTGAGGGAGATGCTAAAGTGTTTGTTAGCTATGATGATTGTGTTGGATTCTATCGTGTTTGCGGTAGAGATTGTTTTGAATCTGTATTTTCTTTTTGGTTAGTATTAGCACTCTTTCTCCTCTCTTTGTGGCCCTGATGCAATTAAATGCTGTGTAACCTTCTGGGGTGATTTGATTCAATATTACCTGGTCAGAGTCATCTAGCCAGGTTTCTGTGATACATATTATATCTAGCCTTTTGTCATATATGAGGTCGAGGATAGTATTTGGTTTGTTTCTGATGGATCTGGCGTTTAGTAGGGCACATTTAATATTGGTTGTTGTGATTGGGTCAGTGTGTATTTTATTTGTGAGGTGGGTATGTGTAATTTGTGCGATGTTATGTGGTTTGTGGACTGGCGGCTTAGTATGTTGGTGTTCTTTAGAGAGCGGTGCGTTTGGTATCCATTTAGGTTGGGTGGTATGCAGATGTAACAGGGGGATTTGTTTGTTTGGTCCTATGCCCTGTGTGTATGGTGTGAAAGTGTATAGGAGTGTAAGGTATGCAATGAGGTAGTGGTGAGTGGGATGCATTTTACTCCCTTTACTGACCTGGGATTAAGTTGAGTTGTATCCCAGTGGTGGTAAGGTGTTTGATCCTTTTCTTGTGGTTCTATGCTTGCCTGTTCCTTTGGTAATGTTCCTCTCGTCTACTTACTTAGTTCTAATCTAGTGCTGGCGTTTATAATGTGTGTGGTTTGTTATTTCGCAGCTCCCAGAGAAACAAACAGGGTGTGTGTTAGTGATGGGGTAATTTGTTATATTGTTTTATTGGTAGCCAATACAGAGACACAAACCCAAAGGAATTAGACTCACACTGCCCTGCTCCTATCAATGAAAGGGTTGTGCTTTCTGCACCAACTCATAGGGCAAGCCATGCATCAGATTAAGTTTTTTTACCAACTGTGGAAGTATTCAGTACACAGAAGGCATAGATATATGTGTCATGCCATGATCTGATTTTTTCTTATTATAGTTTGATGTGAGAGTAGTGCATAACTAAGCTAAGGCTTTTAGAAGGTCACAGAAATATAGGTGAGATTCATAAATCAAGAGTGTCTCATGGCCCAATGAGCAAAAGAGCAAGAGACAACTGTTGAAAGTAATGTAACTGGTTTAGTAGAGGCCTGGAAAAGTGTTCTCCGTGCATTTTGGGTGACCCCTGTAAATCTGATGTGGCAGATCCATCAGTGAAGTTCAAAGTTGGAGACCACAAATGGTCTTTTGTGGAATTTGAAGAAAACAGGAAAGGGATAGGTCAGGGGTCACTATCAGCTGAATGTTGTCAGTTTGAATTTGATGGTGTAGTAATGTCTTTAGCAGTGGAAGCTAGAAATCTGGGAGTTTGTTTTGACTTAGTTAACATTTAAATGGATAGCTTTATTTAAGCTGAAACTTTTACAATTTTTGAAGGACATTTTGCTAGTAAGGGAGTTTTGGGCAGTGTTGTAGTTCTCCGTATTGCAAATTTTAGACTATTGTAATGCTGTATATTTGGACTGTGTAAGATCAACTATAGAAGCATTAGAGATGGTACAAAAGGCTGCCATTCATTTGATAGGAGCAGGGCAGTGTGAGTCTAATTCCCTTGGGTTTGTGTCTCCATATTGGCTACCAATAAAATAGGTTTGGGCCCAATTCCGTCCTGGACGTAGATCTCCTCTGTACATCCAGTCTGAACTAGACGTACAGACAGGATCACAATTCTGATCCTGCAGGGCACATCTAGCCTCGTGGGATCAGAATCGTGAACAGTCCTGCACATGCAGGCCGGGACTATGATTCAGTCCGGCCTGCATAACTCAGTCAAAGCTCCTCAATGGAGCTGCGGTGCCATGTCGTCATGTTGCCATAGCAACGCGGCTCCATTGAAGAACCGCAATACCAGCCACCACAAAATAAAGCAAATTTCCCACAGCCTGACCCCGATCTGACCTTCTAAGGCCAGGGTTGGACTGTGAGGAATGCCCTCTGGCCCTCCTGCCCCATCCGCGCCTGGGCAATACAATACAGTGATTCCAAGGAAGTTATTCCACCACTGAGGTGGAATAACTTCCCCACACACGTCGTCAGCCCTGAATAGTGAATATTGGAGTACCCCAGGGATCTGTGCTGGGTCTGCTGCTTTTTGACATATTCATAAATGACCTGGAAAAGGGAATAATGAGTGATGTTATCAAATTTGCAGATGGCACAAAACTATTTAAAGTTGTTAAAACCCATGAGGATTGTGGAAAATTGCAAGAGGATCTTGATAAATTGGATGACTGGGCATCAAAATGGCAGATGAAATTTAATGTGGACAAGTGCAAAGTTATGCACCTAAGAAAGAACAACCCAAACTATGGTTACACGATGCAAGGTTCCACATTAGGCACCACCACCCATGAAAAAGATTTAGGCATCATCGTGGATAACATGTTAAAACCCTCTGCCCAGTGTGCAGCGGCAGCCAAGAGAGCAAATAGACTGCTAGGTATCATAAGTAAAGGAATGGAAAATAAAACAAAGGATATTATAATGCCTCTGTATCGTGCAACCGCACCTTGAATATTGTGTTCAATTCTGGTCGCTGTATCTTAAAAAAGATATAGCCTTATTAGAAAAGGTACAGAGAAGAGACACCAAAATGGTACAGGGGATGGAAGGATACCCCTATGAAGAGAGGCTAAAAAGTTTAGGGCTCTTCAACCTGGAAAAGAGACGGCTGAGGAGAGATATAATAGAGGTCTATAAATTAATGAATGGAGTGGAACGGGTAAACATAGATCGATTGTTTAAGTCATCAGAATATAGAAAGACTAGGGAACATGCAAGGAAGCTACAGGGTAACCTATTTAGGACTAATAAGAGAAAATATTTTTTTCACTCAATGCGTAATCAAACTCTGGAATTCATTACCGGAGGATATAGCAAAAGCTGTTAGTGTAGCTGGGTTTAAAAAAGGTTTGGACAAGTTCCTGGAGAAATGGTTTATAAAGCATTATTAAAAGGGACCCAGGATATCACTGCTTGACCCAATACAAGCATTGTGGAACCTGTGTCTTTTGGGGAAACTGCTATGACCTAGATTGGCCACTGTTGGAAACAGGATACTGGGCTTGATGGACCTTGGTCTGACCCAGAATAGCATATCCTATGTTTCTTATGTTCTTATGACATACAGGGCAGACATTAGAATCGGCTGACCACCCAGACTCCGCCCACAAGCCGCCCGTTCCCCGCCCCCATCTAACTTCTCTGCACAACTGGCAGGGAAGTTAGTCGAGGCTAGGTTAAGGCACGAATAGCAGGGATGGACATCCCGTCAGGCCTTCCATCCCAACTATTTATGGCACAGAATAACCCCCTTTGTGTTTAAAACCTGGTCAGAATTTTTTTAAGCATTTCTTGGGAAACGTCCATGATATCCGGCAGAAATCATGAAGCCATATGTATCAGTGGTTGCTATGGTCAGTTAGATTATCATGGCTATCTGTACCATGTCTCTACAGTCTTTCATTTATCTTTGGCAAGGGATGATGCATTTTAGATAGCAAGCCATTGATTATAGAATATAATACCAAGTTCTTTTCTTTTAGAAACTGTTTATTTAGAGACAGGGTTATCAAATTGTATTTAGTATTTAGTGTGGGATTTAGTTCATTCTTTTAGCGCGGGCCCACACTATTGGCTACAGTGAACTATAAACACTAACTGCTTAACACACAATGGGATAGGACTATGTGGCTTATAGGCAGAGACTGGGCATTGACTGCACCTTGCAGTAGCATGAGGTAGTTATCATGCACTATCATGTTTCCGGTTAATGTGGGTGGGACACGAGGTGTTAATTGTACCTGTGCTAATTGAGAATGCACATAGAGTGGTGGGTTCACCCCTAAACAGGGATGTGAGGAGGGGTGGCCTGCATGGAGCAGCAGGTGCACCTACTCTTGCCATCATGCTGGGCAGACTAGATGGACCATGCTGGTCTTTATCTGCCGTCATTTACTATGTTACTATGTTACTATGAATGGTAAGAAACTTTTCTGTGTGGTACGCAGGGGCCATGCTGGCCATGCTTCCAAGAATTAGCGCATAGTTTATGCACTTACCCTGTGGTTAATTTTTGCTGATAATGCATGGTTAGTACCAAAACAGGCCCGTTAATGTGTAGGAAGGACTTAAAGACCTGTTTGTTCAGATAGGGGGTCATTCTGAGCCACGAAGAGCAGGTATGGACGTCCTGTTGGGACGTCCATCCCCGCTATTCGTGCCTTTTCCCATCCCTGTCCTTCTTCCCCGCTCGTTGCATGGGGAAGTTAGATGGGGGCGGGGAAGGGGTAGATCAGGGGTGGCTTTAAGGTGGGCAGTGGCCGGTTGTTGGCCCCGGATGTACAGGGCCAATTCCAATGCTGACCCTGTACATCCAGGGCTGACGGCTTAGATGGGAAACTTATTCCACCTCTGAGGTGGAATATGTTCCCCGATCGCCCAGAGGACGGTAGCCTAGGGCATGGTAGCAGCAGGAGGGGGCGGAGAGCATTCCCCACAGCCTAACTCTGGTCTTGGGAGGCTAGATCAGGGGTCAGGCTGTGGGGAAAGCATTGTAGGAGTCGGCGGCCGGGGATCACGGCTTTATAATGGAGCTGCTGTGCCATGGCAACCGGACGCCATGGTGCCACAGCTCCATTGTAAAGACCAGACTGAGTTAGTCGGGCACGGCCTGCATGTACAGGCCTGTTCACAATTCCGATCCCGTGGGGCTAGATGTGCCCCGCAGGATCGGAATCACTACTCCCTCTGTGAGTCCAGATCCAGCCGGGCACACAGAGGGCCTATACATCTGGATTGCAATCGGGCCCATAGACTTAGCTCAGATTAAAATTGTAGCTTGGGAGGGAGATGGTTTAAGTGATATTTTGTCTCTTTTATCTGTAGTATCTAAAAACAGTTATCGTAAATGTAAGATGTGTAAACCACAGAGATTCACAGTGCGAAATCTCTGTAATATAGAAATGCTAAATCAATTAAATTAATGTCTATTGACCGGCACTAACATATAAATCACACCCTTGACATTGCTGTGTGTTATTTTTATATGTAATAGGCAATGTCTAATTGTAAACCTGTATTCTTAATGTTTCACCATTATTTTCCCATTTAGCAGACCCTTGAAGACAACTTTCCTGGTGGTCCCTTTGCATGCCAGGTATCCCATGAATGGAACCTGAAATCACATTGCAGTTTCTGCTGATTTGAAACATGTTTGCTGAATCACACCAAGGCCCTTTACAATTCCTGTTAATTATATGGTATACTGTAGAAAATTGTGCTTTAATCTAATAATTATTGCCCTTGTATACATTGTCTCGTTGTGTAAATATTATTGCTTATTACAGTAATTGAACCCTTCTTAATCCTTTACCCAACAGAGGTTCTTCCCAATGCAAGTACATTGAAGCTGAGAAGGCCTGTAGCATTTAAATACAAATGAAAGTTCTCACCTCAGGATAAAGGAAAAATAGATGTATTTTTAGTGCATATGTCTCATTATTATTGCACAGAAATAACCATCATCAATCACACTGAGTGGCTTTCCAACTTCTATTTGGCTACTTAATTTTTCCCCTCAAGTTTTCATGTAGTATGTTTATGATATCATCTCTCTCCTTTCAATAAACTCTTTGATATTTTTGTGATAGTTACTGGGGAATCTTTTTTCTAGACCGGTTGATGCATTGCACACTATCTGGATAGAGGGACTTTATAGACAGAAAAAGATTATATTATTTATAAATCAATAGCACAGGTAACCATTCTTTTCTGTGTAAAAGCTTTGGGGCATGTGTACCAAATCACAGTAAGATTTTACACTCACTGCTCATTAGGAGCAAGGATTAACACATGGCTGTGTGATGTCAGGGGCATGATCAGAAAATACATTTTAATTAGGGCTTAGGAAATAGCCATACCACATTTGCCTGTATTTACTGTACCAGTGCTATCTGCTAATGCATTTAACATAGGACCCTGCACAGCAAAAAAAAAAGTTCAAAACCCAGCCAAGCTTCCAAACCTCCCTGGTCAATTCATCTACTCCTAATCCAAGCCCTGACTCCCCCAAACCAATTATCCACCAGCTACCAAAGTCTCAACTTGCCAAAGAAATAAAACTCCCTGATCTAAAGGCCACCCCAAGGATGAAAACCCAACTCTCCTCCCATCCAGCATCCCCCACCCTCCTCCCTGGGACTTACCTGGGGATATCTCTGGTAGACTAGCAGAAGGGTTGGGAATGATCCTCATCTGCTGCCATTCGAGATTCAAAATGGTGGCTGTGACCACTAGTAATAGTTTTATGGTACCACCACTAGGGTTTATACTCGTAGCCACCATTTTGAACCCATGCAGCAACGGGGCCGAAGCAGAGGGAGATCATTCCAGCATCATCCACTAAACTTCCAAGGATATCCAGAGGTAAATCCTGGGGACAGTAGGGTTTGGTGTAGGTTTGTATTTTGATCTTTTTGGAAGGGGTCTTGGATTGGGAGGATTATTGCTTGGGGGTTTGTGGCTTGAATTGGAGGTTATTGCTTGGTGGGGGTTGGGGCTTAGATCGGGGGTCGATACTTGTTTGGGAAGTCAGGGTGCCTTCTTTTGGGCTGCGGCCACACTAACTGCTGCCAGTAGTGTGTTTGCACTTAACAAGCTCCTCCTTTAGGAGGACTTAAATGTACACTGTGCTGTCAGCAGCCCTGTCAGTTACTGAGCGGTAATGAATTTATTGCAAATAGAGCCCGACTCAGCCCGGTTTCAGCTATAAAACCCTCCATTACTAAAACATGGAAGAAATTTAGTGAGGAGAGGGTGATGATGGATGCCCTGTTGCCAGCTGTACAACTAACAACAATTTTCTGGCAGTATCATGCGGCCAATGTCTATGATGGATAGTTTTAGGTGTAAAGAAGAAGTTAAGTAGAACTAAAAATCATTATTTCATTTTCTTGAGATGCAAAATCTCTGAGCTGTGTTTTTTTAAGATAGGATATGACTATTTTTGCCAAAGTGGATAAAGATCCTTCTGCTATTTTTTTTCTAATTCCAAGTCCTAAATTCACATGCATATTGATGGAGAACACTATATCATGACTTCCCAAATCTGTCAGATGGATCCCACAAGCAGCTAGGTTTTCAGGATATTCATAATGAATATGCATGAAGTAGATTTCTATAAGCTGAATTTTCAATGCATGCAAATTTATATCTGCATATTTGCTGTGGATATCCTGAAAACCTCATTAACTGTGTAATCCCTAGGACAGGCCTGGGAAGCCCTACATTTCATCATTGTCAACTGGATGCTAGGTACTTTATGGTATAAAATTACATAGGTAGAGATGAAAATTCAATCAACGTGCATTATTTTCCTCCTTCAATCTAAATGCTCCTCTGGGTATATTTCCTTTCTGGTTGGCTAAAATGGCATATTGTATCCATACTTTTTACTATACTATAAACGCATAAGAACATAAGATAAGTCATTCCGAGTCAGTCCAAGGTTCACAGAGCCCAGTATCCTTTCCTTAACAGTGGCCAGTTTGGATCACAAATACCTGGCAGATTCTAAAAACTATATCTATTTCTCATAGCATATTGAGGATGGGCAACTTTTAAACAGCCAATTAATGAGGGTAAATGCTTTTTACCTACAAAAATCACTTTGAAAACTGCTTTCTCTGTGACCACTGCACTTTTTGTGGTGCAGTAGACCTTTTTCTCTTGTAGCTTGTTTCTTCTGACTGGATTTTTATTAATTCTATCATATTAAATTCAGACAGACATACAGTATGCATGTGGGACAAGTGATGGATGCTCATCTTTACCACTCCTTGCATAATACATTGGCAGCATGCAATAAAATTGTCTCTATCTTAAATTCCTAGCAATGGAATCACAGATTTCAAATGCTGCCGTTTGATAGCACTATAATGTTTTAGTCTCTTGGGGGCTGTCAGATGCTATTTTAAGTGTTTTGCTGAAATGTCTTTATTACTAAAAAAGATAATGTTATACAGTAAGTGGCCACATAAGAGGATGCTGCTGGTATATGCAGAAAAACACAACCCCATGTATACCTTGCCTTATTAAATCACCATTTATACATGTGCATGGTGGTGAATTTTATAAAGTGCTCTTTCTATATAAAAAAAACCAGTTTTACATGTAAAAATCCCTGTTTTGTACCTAGAAAGCCTTTGTAAAATTACCTCCAAATTGTTTTGCCCTTAGAAACCAAAAACTGAAACTTGGAAAAAACAAAACTGATCTATAATGTCACTTTAGGCTCAATTGTTTTTGATAGAGCCCTTTGAGGAGTCTTATCAATTTTTGTTTTTTCAAGAGTGAGCTGATTTTGCAGCCCTTGTGGGAATACTCTGTTAGAAATTCAATGTCCTAGGAGAGGGAGTGTCAGTGGAGCAAGGCACTGTCATGGGGTATGATAAATAAGATTTAGTTAGACCATCAGTTGTCAAAGAAATGAACCACCATTGATGGAACCAGGGTCTTGCAATGAGAGTTAAGCCCCCAGACTAATCATATCATATTAGGGTAGATGTGTTATGATCTACTTAGAGTGACAGGGTTGGTATTCCTGCAGCTCTTAATGAGGCAAGTTCTAATTAGGTTCTAATTGAAAATTTGGAAGTGATACAAAAATGTTGACTCTTCAGGTCCTGAATAAAAGTAGCTGCTCAGGTCTTGTTTGGGGAGGGGGGGAGGTATCTTACTGGTTTGTTAATGCTCCATAAGACAGTTTTGAAAAGATGAAGCAGATATATGATGGCTATGAAATGCAACTCACAGAGGTTTTGGCTAAACTCACAAAGTATGGATCTGTTTCAATCTGATATATAAAATCTATCAGAAGCAAATCTCTTCTTTATTCATTCTTTAGAGTTCTAGGACTTGTCTTTGACCCAAACCAAGATGCAGTCCTCATAAATGATTTTCTTGCTCTTAGAAGCCAAATTGATTTTCAAGTAATTGAAATACATGACCTAGAAGCTGAGTTTGGTGTTTCTTAGTAATTATGAGCAGATAAACCATTTACTATACCATATGCTGATGCCATGCCACCTTTAAATATTCCTTTATGGATAAGTTAAATACTGCAGCCTACATGTTTATATCACTATTTGATTGATTAATTATAAGGAAGCTTAAGGGTTTTTCTTTATGTTTCATTAAACATTTAAAATATCTAACAAAATATGTAGAGTTCTAGTGTAAGGGGGGCCCCCTATCATAGGGAAGTCCATTCTCCAAGGGCCGCAAAAATTTATGTTCCCCAGTCCTCTCCCTTTCTATCATTTAGCCAGCATTCACTCTTATCAATGGAGACATTTTCTCCTTGGAGGGAAGAGATTTCCCTTGAAAACACAAGTTCAAAACATTCTCAAATACTGATGGAGTACTTCAACTGACTTTACTGGGCAACAAGGAAACATTGAATTAGCAGTCCTTTATGTAAACTACCCAATATTTGATAATACTTTCTGTATCATCTATGATATTCATGTCTGCGATCCCAAATGATGGGTGGAGGGTTCCGAGTGTAGCAGCACTTATTTCCTCCTTTAACAGGAAATGCAGTCTCTTTCCTCTTATATAGGATCCTTCTCTATATGCACTCTTTTATGTATGGACAGGTTATCCTATGAAATGCCTTCTCTTGGGATCAAGCTCCAATCCAGGATTCTCTTTCCCCTCCACTATTGTGACACAAGCAGTTTCCTTGCTCACTCTTGAAAAGCAAGGCAAAGGGATGGTAAAAACCTCTGACTTGAACATGTACTTTACAAACAAACAAGGGAATAATTTCACAAGACACAAAATAAAGATAGGCCGGGAGATTGGAAAATGAATGCAACACCCAATGTGCACCAGCGAAGGAAACAGACTACCAAAAACGTGCCTCACTCGCTCTAGAAACCCCATGAATTATATAAGGGTAGGCAGGACCAAAACATCCATCGACACAGGAGTTATTACAATAGGATAGCATGTAGTAGGCTAAGTTGGTATAGCTTTGAGCACAGAAGCATGCTGAAATAATGAAGGTCCTGAAAGAAACCTGAAAGATCCTTGCATTATTTAATAAAGATAATTTGCTTAGGCATCAAATGAGAAAGTCCCTTTTGAATAATAACAGTTCCTTTCTTTACAAAATTGGCAATGCTACCAAAAATAAATAATTCGGATGGTATTTAAAGCCAGACATGGAGCCCAATTCAGGAAGGGGCACGTCCGGGCAGTCCAGACGGCCCCAAGCAGCACGGGCTCATTAGGACCCGATTCTGTAACACGGGAGCAAAATGTTCCCATGGCATACCGAATTGGACCTGAGGACGGCCCGGCATGCCCCTGTTGCACCATGGGGATGTCCTCCCCACAGGCTGATCCTCCTGCCACCCCTGCAACCCTGCTGCCCAACCTCCAGCCAGGGCCCAGATTGGATGGCGGGGACCCGCTGTCTGCATCCTGCAGCACCGAAGGCTGTCATCACTGCCAAGGATGGTGCAACTAAATATTAGTGATGGGTGCTATCAATCCTGTCCAGGTTATATTCTTTTTTTCTCAGAAATTACCAAGTCTACATTGAACAGACATCTATTTTTTTTGTTGTATACCTTTGAACATGTCATTAAAATATTATGACATCACAGAACTGGAAAAAATTCCAATTATTTCTCAAGATATTGTACATAACATACCTAAAACGCAAGGGTGTCAATGTTGACCACAACTGTAAAATACTACAATTTATGCACATACAAGAAACTTTTAAGTGCAGGCATATACACCATTTCTAGAGCTCACGTAAATGTGTGCCTTTCAGTCACTTTATAACATAGCACCTAAGTACTTATCTATAGTGCCTGCTATAAAATTAACCTCCATATACATGCAAATCGATTCCATGCACAATGATTCATGGATATACTCACAAACAAGCAATAAGTGCAAACTTAAGAAGTTTTATATGCCACTTACACTAAAATTTTATGAAGACACGTAGGTGCCATTTTCTTTTTACAAAATTATAGTGCAAGTGGCATAACACGTATCTACATTGCAGGTGTGGACATTTACACCAATCCTAGATCTGATGTATATGTCTGCATTTAAATTTTCCAAGTATGTACATAAATTTAGTATTTTATAATCTTTGCAGGTACTTAACATGCTCCATTTTTGCTCCAACCAACCTCTGTAAATGTGCATGCCCACCAGTAGAGTATGCTCATAGATGACAAATAGCATATTTTTACGCTAGTCAAGGGCCTTTACATGTGTATATGGCAATGCACATGTCTGTGTGAATATTTTCTGCTAAGGGGTTAATTTTAGTAAGAATATTTTACATGTAAAAGCCCTGATATGCATTTTAAAGGTTACAGTACATTATAAAATTAGCCCTGGGGCTATGTGTGTAAAGGTTTATATGGTGCCATGAAGATGCATATATTTACATGACCTGTGTGTAGGAAATGGGGGTCCAAAGGAGAGCACAAACACCCATTGGTAATAGCAGGAACAACAAGAGCAGGTGTGCCAAGATAGTAGTAGGTCAACAAACGTTATTAAGCAAACCCCAATGTGCTTTGGCTGAATGCCTTCTTCAGTGGGAATACATCTCAAATAAAATGAAGAGAAGAGACACGGTCACAAAAACTAAAATAAACAATAAAATAATCAAAACAGTAAAACAATAGATAAATAATAGCATATATGGTAATTAAATGAGGATTATAAAAACAATGAATGTAATATAAAAAAATAAATAAACCTGAGCAATAATATAAAAATAAACTAAAAATCTATGGGCACTCTGAACAGGAAAAACCATAAAGACCGGGGTAGAAAATGGCTATGGAAAACCACTTGAAAAAGTGTATCATCATGTGTGTCTCACAAAGAGTACACTAGAAGGGACGAGGAGGACCACTCATGACACCAGTAAGTAAATTGTGAAAAACATAACAATACACCCGGACACTGTTCCCTCTAAGCTGTGCGCGTGTGCGCGCGCACACACACCCGGAGTCACATAGTTTGCAAGACTTTAATCACTTATGCATTAATAATTGCCAGTAAAATATACTAAAATTACATATATCATTCCATCAATTGTGATTATTCCCAGAAGCACAGCATCATTACATTTTAAACAGGTGAGGTAGTGCGGGTTTAAATGTCACTGAGATAACCATGTGAGAGGATTTCTTAAATGGAGGAACCCATGTGTGAATACTTTGTATATAGAAAGTCTTACTTGACAGCTACCAGTAAGGGTACAGCAGCCAACAAAACCTCAAGGCAAATAGCTTCTAAAATAAAAATATGACACGGGGAAATCACCATATTAGTCACTAAACTGCAAGGGAATAATAAGCCATCTTATGAGTCATCCGGAATCAGAGAGAAACACCCACTGTGTCTTCAGGAAAACTGCAAGACCGGCATAAGGAACCATCAAAAGAAAGGAGGCATTTAAAAGGTAAAACGGCGCCAAAATGCAAGGTCAAAGGCTGTAGGAACCCAAAAGAGTAACTTTCCTATTTAAGAAAACTAAAGTGTTATTATTTATCGATCTATGGTACCATACTCGGAAAGGCAAAGAGAAATAAAACTTGTCTCAAAAAGGGGGAGAAAGGAAGCGGCACTTATGCAAATTAATTTATGTAAATTAAGCCATGCATAATAATTGAATAAAACCTGAGGCGATAAAGGAGAAGCATTTGGTGTTTGACATTTAGACACGCACTACCTCCCCTTGAGGCCTCAAGTTAGCTGTTGTGCATAAAGAATTGGCTCTGCAAAGGGAAGAATTAGCTACAATTAAACACACCTCTTCTAGGGTACAAACTGAACAAAATTCACCACTGCTCCCACAAAGAATTAAACAGCCTAGGAACAAATGGATCACAGTGGCTCTGGTAGATTGCAACCTGTAACACAGAGACACCCTATACATCAAGAGATATCCCTGAATAATGCCTTCTCTGCCTTGAATAATGAGGGTGTCCAGTCCGTGGAAACTGAAGTGTCCTTAAAAGAGAGGGGCAATGCCCAATCTACTGATAATGCACCAAATATGAAGAAAAAAAATCACAAAACAGAAAACTACTACTACTTGGAGATTCCATCATCAGAGACATCAACTTGGAAACACAGTTCAAAGGAGAGAAGATGGTCAAATGCCTCCCAGGTTCTTCAGCCAGAAGGAATATGAACCAAATTGTTGGTACTGTTAGTACAGAAAGTGAGCACGCCAAAATTGGTGTTGTCATCCACTTTAAAGGGACTTCCAGATTCTTGGAGAGAAACTCAACCCATGGTTAACACTATAGCATTCTCAAAAGTTCTACCTGTTTTTGGTAAGGGGGCAGAAAGGCTGCATTGCATAAACAACTTTAATACATGGCTCCAAATTTGGTACAAATAAGAAGGATTTAGATATATAGGCAACTGGGGAAACGGATCAACAAGAGACTATAATGTGCTGATAGAACCAGGGTCTCACAATGAGAATTCAGGCAGTATGTGGACAGGCATTTAAACTAGGGAAAAGGGGTGATGGATGGAGAGGGACAAGTTCAGGACATCACTCCCAGCAAAAGCATAATAACATTGGAAACAGCCACACTTTTAACCACACATCAATGGCAAGTGGGAAGAGGCATGTAGAACAAAATCCATGCAGAATACAGGCAAGCCAGTCAACAAATGCTGGAAAGCAATGACCACAAATGCTCAAAGCCTCTCCAACAATGTTCTTGACCTGAAAGCCCTAATGGTAGAAATGGACTTGGACATTGTGGCCATTACAGAAACATGGTTTAATAAGTCGCATGAATGGGATATAGCCATAGCTGGCTATAATCTATTTAGAAGAGATTGAGAGGGTAGAAAAGGAGAAGAAGTAGCTCTAAATGTCAAAAGCAATATTAAAGCTGCTGAGATGCAGGCGACGTGGGGAAAAGAAGAAGCACTGGGGATTGTGTTGGAAAGAGGAGATGGCACTGTCATCCATATTGGTATAGTCTACAGTTCAATCACACCAAGCTCAAAGTATATAAGGTATATAAATAAAAATGGCGAAGTACCTGAAAGAGGAATTGATGGGGTGGGAGGGGATAAGGGAAGAAGAATTGCAATGGGCTAAACTAAAGGAGGCAATAAAAGGGGCAACAGATACATATGCTGCTCTGTTTTTACTAAAGAAAATCCTGGAAAAGGACCACCTGTGATTGAAAAATATACAAATGGGAATGAAGAAGATACCACACCATTCACAGAAGATGATGTGTTAGAACAGCTTGTAAAACTGAAAGTGGACAAGGCCTTGGGACCGAATGGGATACATCCCAGGATACTGAAAGAGCTCAGAGAGGTTCTAGCAGGGCCTTTAAAGGATGTTTTTAATAGATCCTTGGAGACAGGAGAAGTTCCACAGGACTGGAAAATGGCTGATGTACCTCTTCACAAAAGCGGTAATAGGTAGGAAGTGACAAGCTACAGGCCAGTAAGCCTTACCTCGGTGGTAAAAAAAGTAATGGAGGTGCTTCTGAAAGAGAGAATAGTGGACTTTATCAAAACCAACAGGTTGCATGTTCCGAGGCAACATGGTTTTACCAAAGACTATCTTACCAAACAAATTTGATTGTGTTCTTTGACTGGGTGACAAGAGCACTAGATCAAGGGCATGCGATGGATGTGATCTACCTAGATTTCAGCAAAGCCTTTGATACTGTTCCTCACAGGAGGCTTATCAATAAACTCAACAGTTTGGGGATTGGTCCCAAGGTGGTGAACTGTATCAGAAATTGGTTGACTGAAAGACAACAGATAGTGATGTTAAACGGAACTCACTTGGATGAAAGGAAGGTGATTAGCCGTGTGCCCAGGGTTTGGTCCTGGGACCGGTACTGTTCAATGTATTTGTGAGTGATATTGCTGAAGGGCTGAATGGAAAAGTCTGTCTTTTTGCACTTGACATGAAAATTTGCAAGAGTGGATTCCCCTGAGGGATTGGATAGCATGAGGAAAGATCTGCAAAAGCTGGAAGAATGGTCTAATGCTTGGCAGTTAAGCTTTAATGTGAAGAAGTGCAGTGTCATGCACTTGGGATGCAGAAATTCAAGGGAATTGTATTATATAAGGGGCGAGAGGTTGGTGTTCATGGACCAGGAGAAGGACCTCAGAGTGATTTTTTATGAGGATCTCAAGGTGGTGAAACAGTGTGACAAGGCAGTGGCAAAAGCCAGAAGGGTGCTGGGTTGCATACAGAGAGGAATTACCAGCAGAAAGGAAGAGGTATTAATGTCACTGTGCAAGTCGCTGGTGAGGGCTCACTTGGAATATTGTGTTCAGTTTTGGAGACCATATCTTGCAAAGGATATAAAAAGTCTGGAAAGGGTTCAGAGGAAGGCAACCAAAATGATTTGGAGTCTGCATCAGAAAATTTGAAGACCTAAATATGTGCACTCAAGGGGAGAGGAGGGACAGGGGAGATATGATTCAGACCTTTAAATACTTAAAGTATTAATGTAAACAAACCTCTTCCAAAGATGGGGAAGTTGTAAAACTAGAGGGCATAACATGAAGCTGCAAGGGGATAAATTGAAAGGTAACGTCAGGAAATACTTTTTCAATGAAAGGGTGGTGGATGCTTGGAATGCCCTCCCGATGGAAGTGGTGGGGGCAAATACAGTGACCGAATTCAAAATGGCATTGGGCAGACACAGTGGATCTCTTTATAGCAACAGGATAAAATCAAAATAAGCATAACTATCTCTTATATCTCAACAAAAAGGAGTGACCTACACAAAGCTGTGGGTAAACCCCTAAACAAAGACATGGGGAGGGGTGACCTACACAGAGTGGCAGGTGTACCTACTCTTGCCACCTTCTTGGGCAGACTAGATGGACCATACTGGTCTTTATCTGCCATCATATACTATGTCGCTATGTTACCCCTCCTCATGAACTCCACTCCACTTCTGGCTTTCTTCTCTCTGTGCCCTTTTCTTCTACTGCCAACGCCAGACTTCAAACTTTTCACCTTGCTGCTCTTTAGGCCTGGAATAAACTTACTGTACCTTTACGTCAAGTCTCATCTGTCTCCATCTTCAAACCCATGCTAAAGGCTTACCTATTTGAGGCCACTTTTGGATCCCTATCTCTTGTTCCCCTTGTGTCTCCTCTCCCCTTTGAACCTTCTTATTTCTATTTTATTGGGCTGTCCGACTTAAATAGATTGTAAGTGCGACAAGCAGGGACTGTCTTCTATGTGTGTTTGTATAGCGCTGTGTACGCCTTCTAGAACTATATAAATGATTAATAGCAGTAGTACTTGTGGTAGTTCTACCACTAGGTGTACCTAGGGCAGCAAGCTTTGAGGGAGTGGCCAAGAGGCAGCACTGGGGAAGTCCATTAAAGCCACTGTCAGCAGTGAGCATTTCAGCATTTGTGCATGGGCATGTACATCCCAACTTCACATTAGAGAGGGCGGGGTGCCACAGGCCTTGAGTGAGTGAATGCATGCAGATACTCAAGAAACCGCTATTGACCATGACTTCAGAGGGCTTACTCAGTGCTGCCTGATGACTGTACTTCCTCCTCACTGCTGCCCCTTTCCATAGTCCAATTTTATTTTGCCTCCCGCAAAGATAGTTTGGGGAGGGGTGGCAGCAGTGGTGATAGAGAGAAAAGAAGAGGAGGAGAGATAATAGACAAAGAGGAATGGTAAAAGAAGAGGGGACATGCTGGATACTTAAGAGGGTGAGGGGGAAGGGGAAGGGAGGGGAGAGATGCTGGATACCTAGAAGGAGAGAAGGGAGAGATGCTGGATACCTAGAAGGAGAGAAGGGAGAGATGCTGGAGACCTAGAAGGAGAGAAGGGAGAGATGCTGGAGACCTAGAAGGAGAGAAGGGAGAGATGCTGGAGACCTAGAAGGAGAGAAGAGAGAGATGCTGGAGACCTAGAAGGAGAGAAGGGAGAGATGCTGGAGACCTAGAAGGAGAGAAGGGAGAGATGCTGGATACCTAGAAGGAGAGAAGAGAGAGATGCTGGAGACCTAGAAGGAGAGAAGGAAGAGATGCTGGATACCTAGAAGGAGAGAAGAGAGAGATGCTGGATACCTAGAAGGAGAAAAGGGAGAGATGCTGGATACCTAGAAGGAGAAAAGGGAGAGATGCTGGATACCTAGAAGGAGAGAAGAGAGAGATGCTGGAGACCTAGAAGGAGAGAAGAGAGAGATGCCGGAGACCTAGAAGGAGAGAAGAGAGAGATGCCGGATACCTAGAAGGAGAGAAGAGAGAGATGCCGGAGACCTAGAAGGAGAGAAGAGAGAGATGCTGGAGACCTAGAAGGAGAAAAGGGAGAGATGCTGGATACCTAGAAGGAGAGAAGAGAGAGATGCCGGATACCTAGAAGGAGAGAAGAGAGAGATGCTGGAGACCTAGTAGGAGAGAAGAGAGAGATGCTGAAGACCTAGGGTGGATTGGGAAGGGAAGGAGAGATGCAGGACTATGAATGGGGATGGGACAGGGTTAGGACAGGAGCAGGGCTGGCCCATCCACTAGGCGATCAAGGAGGCCGCCAAGGGCAGCTGGCCTGGATGGGCATCAGCAGCAGCACACATGACCGGCTGCAGTACCCCTCCCACAGCTGTCGCTTTCTCCAACTGCCACCAATTCCATTTGTGGGGGAGGCAGGCAGCTGCAGCAGCAGTATTTCCAAAAGCCGCTGCTTTCTGGCCCATGGCAGCTGACAGGGAGGATGAGGGTGGCAAGATATAAGCAAGCCAACCAAAAATTGCTAGAAGGCAATGAACACAAATACTCACAGTCTAGGAAACAATGTTCCTGACCTAGAAGCCATGATTGAAATGGATTTGGTTATTGTGGCCATTATGGAAACATGGTTCAATGAATCTCACAAATGAGAAATCACCCTATGCTGGAAGGTGACACTCTATCAGCTATACTGGGAGGGAAGAGTGGCCTAGTGGTTGGGGCAAGGTACTACAGGCCGGAAGGTTGGTGGTTCAAATCCCACTAGAGGACAGCAACCTTGGGCCGGAAGGACTGGGGTTTCTAGTCCCACAGGTGCTCCTTGTGGTCTTGGGCAAGCCACTTAACCCTCCATTGCCCATGTTCCCTGTAAGTATTAGTGTATGTGTCTCATATCCCCTTGTGTTAAATGTATCCCCCAACCGCTTTGACCTGGTGAAAAGCAGAATATAAATGCAGCTAAATAAATAAATAAATACTTTAAAATAACTGCCACTGTGGCATTTCGCACCACAGTAGCACATGCCAAAAGAGGGCACACAAGGAGCCAGCTCCTTTGCCAAGCTCCTTGGGGCAACTCCGGGGCGATGGTAAAACTTTGCAGTACCGCTTCTCTCCCACAATGCCTCATCTATACCTCCCACTCACCAACTGCCTGTGACAGGTATTCTCTCCTATTACTATTTCTTATTATTTCTTTGCTTGTAGTCTCCCTCTATGGTAACATGGCCACTATTCCTGTTATCTGGGGGTCGTCACTCATCGAATCCTTTCCATTCTCCATTTATAGAACTCCAGCCATGCCATCTCATCTGCCATACAACTGCTGGTAAGTTAACCCCCCCCCCTCCCCCCGGTATATGATTTACTGTTGATTCACTCCCTGGACGTCCTATGTCTCATAGTGACATGGCTGCATGATGGCAAGGATGCCTATCTCTCACACTGTCTCCCCCCCTGCTTATTCAAATATCTCAGTCCCTGCCCTGGGCAGATGGGTGGTGGTCTGGCGTTAATTCATAAGGACTCTCTGGTAGTCACAATGCTTGAACCCAATTTCCTCTGTTATTGAGAAGGTCTCCTAGTCAAATTCACTGCTCCCAGTTCTTTTAATTTATGACTTTGTTACTGCCCTCTATTCCTGACAACCACAGCATGGGAGGTGTTTTATCAATCCCTCACCAATGTTCTGCTCTCCATCTCCAATTTCTTGTTTCTTGGTGACTTCAACGTTCATTATGATGCCCTCTCTCATCCCAAAGATGCATATTTCATAACCTTCACAGATGACCTCGGCCTCAAGCAATATGTTACTTTCCCCACACATCAAGCCAGACACTCCCTGGATTTAGTTTTTACTCATACTGATTCTCCGTTATCTGTCTCAGAACTCTCACCCCTCCAAGCCTCATGGTCCAATCTCTCTCTTGTCCAATTTTCTCTACACCTGACAACCCTTTCTGGTCCTGCTACAGCCTATTAGGTGTTGGTCACCACTTCTTGGCGCTACATCACCCCTGCCACACTTGCATAATTCCTGCCAGCAGATACCGTCTTTCCTGATTCCCTGGAATCACTTATCCCTGAAGAACAGGCTATGGCATGGAATGAGAACCTGGCAACAGCACTAGATATAGTCGCTCCCCCTATCTCTTGAAAACCAGAACTTCTCGTCCACATCATACCTGGTTCCATTCCAGCCTTCATGCACTTCACCAACAAATACACCACTCTGAAAGAGCCTGGAAGAGACATAAGACTCCCGATCTGTTAACCAGATTAAAATCATTCTACCATCACTATAAACAAAGCATTACTCTTTTGAAAAAGAACTATTACTCGCTAGCTATCCAGAAAGCACACAATTGACCACAGAAGTTCTTTACAGTTATATCCCAGCTCTCTGGTCTGAGACCATCTGCCCCATCCATGGCTTAGCAAGGGCCATTCCCAGAATGCTTGGCCCACTACTTCAGCTGAAAAATTGCAAACTTACAACGGAGTTTCTTCGTAATAATTCTGTTCGTAACCAGCATCCCACAACTGGTCTGCTTTTTATCACTGCCATATGGAAAACCTTTGGACCCCATTTCCTCTCAGTGGTGGGGTGAGGCCTCACTGGGCCTCTTACCAATTCTTCTTACAATCATCAATAATAATCTATCTATTGGTTCGGTTCCTTCACTCTGGAAACAGGCAATCATACAACCTCTTCTCAAAAAGTAAGCCCTTGTTGTAATAATATTTGGGTTATTCTGGTGAGTAGAGGGCTGAGTTCTGTTTTTGCTGCTTTGATCCATATTATCCATATTTGCTGTTATATTTTTTTGAAGGTGTGAATAAACAGGTAGACAAAGGTGAGTCAGTTCATATAGGGTCCAATTCTGTCCTGGACGTCCCAGCAACTCTGTGCGTCCGGTTGGAACCGGACATACAGAGGTTGATAGGATTCTGATTCTGAGGAGCATGTCTAGCCCTGCAGGATCAGAATCACATCCAGGTCTGTACGTGCAGGCCGGGACCCTGATTCTGTTAGGCCTGCATGTACAGGCCTAGCCTAACTAACACAGTCAAGGCTCCTAAATGGAGCCATGGTGTCTGGAACAGAATCTACATTCCCTGGTCGCCGGAACAGAATCTGCATTCCCCGAGCTTGACCCCCAATCTGGCCTCTCAAGGCCAGGGTCAGGCTGCAGGGAATCCCCTCTACCACCTTCCGCCTTTGCTGCCCCCTGGGCCTGCCAAAAGCACCCATCTAGGGGAACTTATTCCACCTTGGAGGTGGAATAAGTTCCCCATTCAGCCCACCAGCCCCGGACATACAGGGCCGACATTGGAATCGGCCCTGTATGTCCGGGACCGCAGACCATCCACTGCCCACCCTAACTCCACCCCTGCAATGCCCATTTCCTGTCCCCTGTATGGGGAAGTTAGTTGGGGTCGGCAGAGGGGCCGAATTGCAGGGATATAGCGGCCAAAGGGACGTCCATCCCCGCTATTCATGCCTCGGAATGACCCTGACAGTGTATCTGGATTTTCAGAAAGCATTTGACAAAGTCCCTCATGAGAGACTCTTGGTGAAATTAAAAAGTCATGGGATAGGAGGCAGTGTACTATTGTGGATCATGGAAGTGGAAAGGCAAGGGACCAAACTGAAAGAGGATATAAAAAGGGCAATGGATTGATATGTAAGGAAAGTAAATAAAAAGAAAGGAAAAGTAAATCAATATGGTTCTTCCAAGAAGTGGCTGAAAAAATAAAGGCAGTGTTCACCATATTCAGAAGATCAGAATAAGAGGAACACAGTAAAGAATACTGAACAAAGCTGAAAGAGGCAACCAGAGAAATCAGGATGGCAAAAGCACATGCAGAAGAAAAAAATGGCTAAAGATCTGAAGAAAAGTAAGACATTTTTTAGGCACGGTAGGACCTCTCTGGGGGCAGGAAAGGGTTGCTGGTGAGTCGGGGGGCCTGGCTTGAGGCAGGAAAGAGATGCTGGTGAGCAGAGGGTTGCTGGTGAGCGGGAAGGGCTGCTGGTGAATGGGTGGTTGCTAGGGGCAGGAGATAGTCTGCTAGTGAATTAAGAGATTTTCTGGGGCTGGAGATGGACTGCTGGTGAGTCAGGGCTGGAGATGGACTGCTGGTGTTTTGGGGGAGGGGCTGGAGGCAGGAGAGGGGCTGCTGGTGAGTCAGGGGGTGGCTGAAGGCAGGAGATGAGCTGCTGGTGAATCAGGGGTAACTGGGGTCTAGAAGTTAGAGGGAAAGAAAACGGGGAAAAAGATGGGTTGGGGCAGAACTATGATTAGAGCAAAGGAGCTAAGGAGGAAAAAGGTAGGGGAAATTTCAGGGCTAGAGGAGGAGTTAAACTTTATGATGGGGATTCTATGCAAAAATTTACTAACAAAGCATACAGAATTTTAAAATACTACACACAGAATTTAAAACAAAATTTGCACAGAATTCCCTCAGGTGTAAAATATATAGTGCAAACACAGAAGATAAGTATAGCTTACTCATTATGCTAGGGAGGTCTGCCAAAACCCCTTACAGTTCTTGTCACTTACTGGCAACAGAATACAAGAGAACATCTAGTAGCATATAAGTTATTTAAAAATTCAAAAAGACGGGGGGGGGGGTGATTCAAGATGGTGGACGTATTCTTGACTGAGTGAGCATTGATTTTCATATGGGGAAGAAGCCTAAGGGGAAGGCTGGGCAGGTGCCCTCGCAGCCCATTCTTTCCTCGACGCCAGTTGCCTCGGTTTTGGGCCCTTTGGACTCTTACCTGCTAGGTGCTCTTCGGGATCCAAGTGGTACTGGTGGAGAAAACCGCTTGGCGGCATTATCCGAGCTGGAGTGCTCGGTAACTGCCCCGGTATCATTTTCCTCCCTAGTGGAGAGCCCTGCGCCCAAGGTTCTCCGCAGTTGCACGCTGCCGGAAGGCTTCCTAGAGGTTTCCCCTCCCGTTGTATCGGGCGGGGTTTCTACCTTGTGAGGGCCGAGTGAATGTGTACTGGAAGAGCATGTGAATGGGGCCGGTAGAGCACTTCATTCTATTCCATCGGCGGCGCTTGTTGGAGGTGACTGTTTGGGGGAATCCCCCCCACGAGTCGAGAGGTGATGTCATCGTCTATGGGGATGGAAAGTGCAACAGCGAGTACACCGGATGGGGCTTTTGTTTTTCAGCGTCCTGCTAACTTCACACTGGAGTCAATTTGGAACGCCATTGTGTCTTTGGGAGAAGCTTTACTCCCTCAAATTACATCCTTGTCTTCTGTGGTGCGATCAACGACGGAAACAGTAACAAACTTGGAGAAGAGGGTATCCGGATTTGCTGTTGAAATGGAAGTGGAGTGGAACAGAATTACTGTTTTGGAAGACCATGTAGATGGGTTGACAAAGAATGTTTTGTCGGTACAACTTAAATTAGAACAGCTAGATAATCTTTCTCAAGTAAATAATTTGAGAATTGTTAATTTTCCAAAGGTTATTTCTATTTCTCCTCGGGAAATGTTTAAAGAATATTTGGTAGAGATGCTGGGGGTTCACCTGATTTAATTCCACCTTTGGTAAAAATTTATTATCTTCCGAAGTCTAAGCGGGTCCCTCTTGTAGGGAATTTAGAAGGTGGTTTAGTTCATGGAGATACCCTGAATGTTACAGATTTATTAGAGAATTCTGGTAGAGAATCTCAGGAGACTTCTACTTTACTAATAACGTTTGCATTGTTATCAGATAAAGAGTGGATGTTAAAACTCTTTTTTCAGAAAAGGAAGCTCCTGTTCCGGGGTTTGGCTGTTCGCATGTATCCAGACTTGTCAAGGGACACCCAGAAACGGCACAGAGAGTTTTTACTGCTCCGTCCTGGGATTTTGCAGTTGGGCGGGTTGTTTTTCCTTAAACATCCATGTAAATGCAAGATTAAGTATCAATCTGTTTCTTATGTTTTTTTTGATCCCTCCCAATTGCTTGCTTTTATAAATGCTAGGAGACTAGAATCCTCTATTGACTCCTCATAGAGCTCAAATAGATTTTGCTTGGATTTGACTTCTTCCTTTTTCTTTTGTATTTCGCTTATTAATTTGAGAGACATCTCCCTCCCCCTGTATTGTGGACTAGGGAGGGCGGACACTATTATTTTCTTGTATATTGATTATGTCATTATATATCTTGTATGGAGGCTTTCTTGTGTTTTGCCCTATTTCATTGAGAAGGGTTTTGTGTAAACCTTCTTGAATTTATATGTAAAATTGCATAAATATAAAATTTAAAAAAAAAAATTCAAAAAGACAGATGTAAACAATTGACAAATTTTTTAAAAAAAGATGGCGACCGGAAATTGTCGAAATAAAGATGTTATATAGCTAAAAAAGGTAAATAAGTAAACTATTTAAGCTTTTAATTTACGAGATGTTCTCACTTTTTTTGGGCCACCCTGTATATATTATTTATTATGATAAATAATAGGCACTCACACAAATGCAAAATAGTCAAGTAATAATGTTTTGTAAAAGCACTAAGAACAAATTCCTATACAAAAGGCTTCTATATTCCTAAGACTAATTACTAAAAGGCAGGTGGTCTGCTTCTAAATTACTCCACCAGCAAAGAAGAAAATAAAGACTAATGCCTTACTACTGTGAACCAGTGAGAAACTCCAGGTCAGGTTAAGGTAGTTCTGATTCTGTTAAATAGGTTCTAACTCTGGTTTATATACCACTTTATCCTTTCAGTCAAAGCAGTTTACATTGTAACTTAAACTTAGCAATGTACATTAAACAGGGATATTGATAACTTGGATTTTTCTGAGGCATTTGAAGGTTAAATGACTTGCCCATGGTTACATGGAGTGCCAATGGAAATTGAACGCTGGTCTCTGGGTTCCTAAACCAGTGGTCTTAACCATTAGGCTACTCCTCAACTCCACATTTATGAGCCACATCTAGTCCCAGAATTTGGGCTTCTCTCACATACTAGGGTAGAAGAGGTTATGGAGCATTAGAAATGCCTATAAAAGTCTTTGGTGAAGTGAGTGCCAAAACACAAAGTCTTAAGTGGCAGAAGCCAAAGAAAGTTTTGGGGTGGCAGAGAAAGCTTTGTGGCAAAAAGTGCAAATTGTTTGGTCTCTGTATAAATCGTATTACCTGCTCAGCTGATGGCAGAGCTCATGCACACCTCTGTGATAGGTTAGACCAGGTCTTACCAGACTGACTAAGCAAATCAGGAGACAGCTATCATGAGATAGTTGCATTGACAGTAGAGTCCAAGATGAGAGATAAAATGCATCTGAAGATGATATGCAGTCCCTAGTGTGCTGAGGCAGCCAAGAAAGCAAATAGAATGCTAGGAATCATAAGGAGAGGAATGGAGAATAAAACAATGGATATTATAATGCTTCTGTATTGTTTCATGGGGTAACCACACTTTGAATATTGTGTGCAATTCTGGTCACCGTATCTTAAAAAGGATATAGTGGAATTAGAAAAGGTACAGAGAAGAGCCACCAAAATGGTAAAGGGGATGGAAGGATACCGCTTTGAAGAGAGGCTAAAATGGTTAGGGCTCTTCAACTTGGAAAAGAGACGGCTGAGGGGGGATATGATAGAGGTCTATAAATTATTGAATAGAATGGAACAGGTCAATGTAGATCGGTTGTTTATACCATCAAAAAGTAGAAAGACTAGGGGACATGGCATTAAGCTACAATGTAACCCTTTTAAAACTAATAAGAGAAAATATTTTTTCACTCAACATGTAGTCAAACTCTGGAATTTGTTACCAAAGGATGTAATAAAGGCAGTTAGTGTAGCTGGGTTTAAAAAAGGTTTAGACAACTTCCTGGAGAAAAGGTCCATAAACCAAAGAGGACCTGAGAAATCCACTGCTTACTCCAGAACAAGTATTGTGGAACCTGAATATCTTTCTGGGAACCTGCCAGGTGCTTGTGACCTGGATTGGCCACTGCTGGAAACAGGATACTGGACTTGAAGGACTTTGGATGTTCTTATATTCTTATGTTCTTACATGAGAACTATTGGACACTTTTAGCAGACAATGAAAAAGGTGTCAGTACTTAGTACCACCCAGTAGCCCTGGTCTTCTGTATCTATATAGGCAGGCATTTAGCAAGTGGCAGCGTTAGAGGCATCAGTGGTTCCGAAGCCTAGGTAGTAGAAGTCCATGTTGCTTGGTTCAGAAGATCACAGAAATGCTGTATTAGCCTTACAACTCCTAAACCAGCAGCCAGACTGGAAGCACCCACTGGCTGGGGAAATAGCTGCAGGAGAGAATCGCTGCTCAAGCCCCCTCACGCAGTCAGCCACAATGGAGTGCTGAACTTGGGTCATGAATCATGCTGCTTCCACACTGCCTTCTACCGCCCATGCTCACAAGCCTACCAAGCCCCTTATCCCACCAACAGAGATATCTCTTGCTCTACCTGCTCCCTTGTTTCCCTTTCCCCGACATAACTCCTAACTCTAGCCTTCCTCCCCACCCTCATTTGGGTGATTTACTGGTGGGGTTCTGCCATGTTATCACCCACACCTGATTTGATTGAAGGAGTGGGCTTATTTACATCTGCTCTTGAACAGGCAAAATACCTATATCTAGCGCAATTTCTGTTGGATTTGTGCTAACAATTTATAAAGACAAATAGTCTTGTTTATCTTAATAAAATAGGCACCCTTTTATAAAAATTACTCCCAAAAGACATGAAAAGTAGAATGAAGAATTCAAGATAAGCAAGAGGAGGGATAAGAGTATATTAGGGAAAGTGATGTCTCCAGTGCTTATCCAATAAACACCTTATTTTCTTTTTGCACCTGGGTGTTTTATCAATTATAACCTAAAATTAGAAATCCTAATTATATAAGCACTGCGAAACACTGAATTCAACAATTCAAAAAACCTATTATTTCCATACTGGAGACTGATCGTTCCTTGGTAGAAAACATTCATTTTTTTATAACTTACTGTCTCCTCTGACATCATTGATATTTCTTTCCAAATGCCATGTGAAACTATGATTGCTTTTTTCACAGGCATACAGTTAGCTACAGAGTCAGCTCACAGAAAATCTTTCCAAGTTAATCGGTTGTTAAAGGCATGCAACATTTTGGAGGCCCACATCAAATGGCGGTATACCTCAGCCTGGAAAGAGAGACCAAGAAACAGCGATGGAAAGTATACTGTCTGTAGGAAATTCTAAATGAGATCATCCAGGACTGCCTTTCTAATTTAGTTTAAAAGAAAGAAAAATGGAATCAACTACTATAAATTACCTGGCATCTCAGAAAAAAAGGAAAAATTCCAAGACTTTTGCACAAGTTGCTGTAGTTGCTAAGGGTGGAATGGTCAATAGTCAAATTAAACATCCCAAGATCCTTATTCATAAAAGGAAGAAGATACAGGGTAAAACAAAAAACAAATCTAGCCTAATAACCACTTGAGAAAGCAAGTTACTAACAAGTGTTGAGGGACTAACACATAATTTTGGCCAAATAACATGTATTCAATTGCCAAATCATATGTTGCTTGACTTTAACACACATTTTGGCAGCACAACCTGTAGCACCTCATTATTGTGCAAATCAAATAATGCAGCTTATGTTTAATTTTTCAAGATGCATTGTTGATGGAAAAATAATGTTTCCTCCCCAGGATTGTTGTTAGCAGAAGCAGCAGCGTTAGCAACCCTATGATCCTAATTCCCATGCCCACCCCTGTCCCAAGTCCCCATCAGCAAAGACTCTCCCATTCAGAGATCCTCCCCAACAAACCTCCCTCCAAAAGATAGCGCACCCTCAAAACATAGAAACATACATCACTCCCCCTTAAAAGAGCCCTCGCAGACCTACCAGGCTATCCCAGTTATGTAGCAGTGGAGTGCAGGAGTGATCCCAGTTGCTCCTCACACATAGGCTGCCAGCATAAAAATAGCAGTGGACAACCTCTAGCAGTAAACTCATAGTATATACTACTAGGGATTAAGCTGCCTAATAAGGAAGCTTGAGCCCTACTGGTATTATTACCATGAGACTACTACTAATGGTTCACTGGCACAGTTTTGAGGCCAACAGCCTATGGAGGAGAAGCAACTAGGGATTGCTTCTGCCCCTCTGGGAAATACCAGGGAGGGGGTCTATGGAGGTCTATTCGGAGGGAGAGTGAGAGTGTCTGTTTTAGGAAGGTGGGGTGTTGAGTATTTGTTGGGGGAAGTCTCTGATGGGGGTGGGGGGTTATCTGTGGGGTCAGGGTTGGATTTTGTTCCTGGCTGCAGTAATGCAAATTTATATTTATCTCGGGAGTCACGAACATGCAGTACTGAGGTACCACATGTTAGCAACTTTCACAGTAATATAGCTGTGGTAAAATGTGCCATTTTACCCTTGTTTAGTAAATGCCCCTCTAAATCAACAGTATCAACTATTCATAACATTGGATATCATAAGCAGTCTAAGATGGTACAATACTGCACCCAAACCCAGTACCTGACAAAATAATCACAGGTCCTCTCAAACTAATTTTATCTTTTTAATTCTGTAACTAAAAAACTTTTAAGGCCTGATATTGTATTGGCAGGCTATGTGCCACTACAGCACAAAGTGCTGCCCGTTGACCCTTAACACCGGATATTCAATGCCAAGACGATGGCATTGAATATGCGGCATCGCCACACATGCCCTGGAGCAGCCGAGGCTAACCGGATAGCGGCCTAGTTTTAGCCACAGATCGCTAACCAGGTAGAGGTGCAATATCGCCACTACCCGGTTAGCGGCACTCTCCGCCGCTCTCCCTCCCCCTCCCCCGCGAATGCTCACAACACACCCTGATGCTAACTGCAGAGCATTGGGGTGTGTAGTGAGCTTTGAAGGGGATATTCAATGCCACTAACCGTGTAAATGCCCTTCAAATATTGGGCCCTTACTTACCTCGAGTTGTATTTATGACATTTATCCTTGGCATGCTGTTAATCAAAACTGAAGCCCCACACCTGACACGGATTCATGATTCAAACAACATTCAGCATCAGAGAATGTCCAGAAAACATTCTTCTGAGCTCTCACACCTTCCTGACAATGTTTTCAACTACAAAGAATCAAGGAAAACCCACCCTTACAAGAAGCAAACCAGAACAAAACTCATTCAGTAGAGAGCATGTACACTGCAGCAAATATAATAGGTCAAAACCACAGTCTCTTCACACCAGGGACCATTCAATGTCACTATAAAGCTCAAAAGGTTGTACAGTGTGAAAATCTAGATCTGTTTTTGTGACAGTCAGTAGTCAACCAGAATTTTGCTTTACCCTACTACTACTACTGCTCTTAATCATTTATATAGCACTACAAGGCATAAGTAGCACTGTGCAAACATATAAAGAAGACAGTCCCTGCTCATAGAGCTTACAATCTAATCAAGACAGACAGAACAATACAAGAGAAATATGGGGGTTCAAATAGGGAAGGAGACACAAGGAAAACAAGGGATTAGGATCCAAACGTGGCCTCAAAGAGGTGAGCCTTTAGCATGGATTTGAAGAGGGGGAGAGAAGAGACTTGACCTAAAGATAGAGGAAGTTTGTTCCATGCATAAGGAGCAGCAATTTATTGTTTTCCAGGCTTCTGCATCACGACGCACACTTTGCATAGCATATACTCCGATGTCACCAAAATTGTTTTCTGAAGACGTTATAGTATACTATACTTGGCAATAAATGTATCTTTTTAAGCAACTTGAGGAGCCTACAAGATGACTCTGCCATCTGCTTATCTGAATTATGCTTTGAGAACCTTTAGACATTTTCTTAAGCAAACAGATATTTCTTACTGAATAGGGTCCTCACAAGACAGCATCTGCAAATGTTTAAGGTCCACTTTTAAACTTAGCTTTTCTTCAGTGCCAAAATTGCAATAGCAAACCCTCGCAAAGAAATGCTGGAGTTAAATTTTGGGCCAGATTTAAATGTCTCCCTCCTCGTGCAATCAAGTAGCTGCCATGCAAAATAAACTCACAGGATAAGATTCAAAGTCAGTCTTCAGTGAAAGCTCCTCTGTTCTCTCAGAGGCACCAATTCTTTTTTACGGTATGATGGCATACTGTACCAGATGTGCCATCTTTACTCTGGATCTCAAGCTATGTGTCTGAGGGATGTGTCAGTTTAAATTCCACTGAGCTGGAGTTGGAATGTACTTAGAATATAAACACAGTACTTCACATCTTGATGGTCAATGCCATTTCATTGAGAGTTTCTAGTGGAACCATCTTTCAGAAATACAATACTAAGCTTTTGTCTCTTCCTTACAATGATTATTCCTTCTGATTTGAATTACATTTCCATACACAAAAAGTCAAACATCAGCATACATAAGAATAGTGAACTAGTACGCACATTTCCACAACAGTTGTACAATATTTTGTAAGATGTTCTGCCATAAACACACCATTTAAGAAAAGTTTGGAAATTTTACTTTGCATTTTTTATACTATTGGATTTAAAAAGAAAAACATCTGTTATACAAAATGTTTTTACGGCCAGTAATAATTATAGATTATTCTGCATTCATGTAGCTAGATTGCAGGAAGCAAAATTGTGGAGGGCAGATGCAGGTAGGGAAACAATAGATATCACAATTGATCCTCTGAATTAGCATTCTTATTTCTTAGGATTTACTCAACATTTACCTAAGGTGCTCTGCTATTGGTATTCTTGATTCACACACATGCAGACAGGACAAAATACGATTTTTTTTCAAGCAATCCTTTTCTGAGATCTATATGTGAACCTACTAATATAATACCTTCTAAGGTTCAAGCCTGTTTAACTGCATTTAACGTAAACATTGACCTGAGGCAATAAATCTACTAACCTCAGACCTTTCCCACATTCATAATGATTTGACTTATGTTATCATGGGGAAATGATTTTTCAGAATTTATTCGCTACACATGAAATTGCCCATTTTAGGGGTTCATGCTTCTTTGTAAATGTGCAGTAAAGGATTAATCTTGCCAAGTAAGTAACCCCAGCCATTGACATAAAATTGTAGTCTGTGACCCACAATAATTCTAAATTATTCAGCTTGGGCATGTGTCAAGTGCTGATAAACTTCTGCATTAAATACTTTTCCACATGAGGAGTTATTTATATTTCATAGGAATACATAGTGCTTTGCTTTTTCGTTCATTTTGGTTCATCTCGCCTCCATGGCTGTCCCCAAAATTTCAGGTTACAGACTAAGACTTGAGCTCAAGAAAAACAGTATGACCACTATCCTAGTTGATTAATACAACTTATCATCAATGTAATAGGATAGAGAAGTGGTATTTTCATATTATATGGTTGATATGAAATTTTTCATTAAACTTTTATTGACGAAAGATGTTTTTCAATTTAGAAAGGTTTATGTTTACCTCTGAGTTATTTTCAGTGGAAATGCAGCATACTGAAAAATGCATAAAATTCTTGTTCTAATCTGAAGGTCATACAGGAGAACTTTTGCTCAAGTACTATATTTTACGTGGCATTTTAGAAGAGCTGCCTAGGAAGAATCTGACACGTCCAAAAATCCAGGGGAGTGGCAGCAGTAAAGGGAGGGCATCTATGCCCTGAAAGATGAATGTCCCAGTAGCTGGTTCCAGCAATGGGCCCACTCAGATAGCAAGGTTGTATATGTGCCCATGTAGACCATTTCACAAATATGGACATCCCCAAATTGCACAAATGGAGAAACAGGTACTTGAACTTCTGGCCATGGTAGTTCAGAAGGAGAGTGACTATATTATGAGACTAGCACTTCCTGGCTGGCCATTTTAATCAGACATGTGGCAGCAGGCCAGTAATATGTTTGGAGTATGTATTTACATGTAGGTTTCCTAAGCTAGCAAATATTAATTTTGGCAGTGAAAGCACATTTTGCTCATTCCCTGGAAGCATTGTAATAATAAAACAAGCACTTTTTTTGCACATTATTTATGTTCAGGAGCAGGTATAGGCATGGATGCCACAGCAACCAGGGCCAAATGTGATTGTGCCATTTTGAAATCATGCCATGCATCTCCCTTGCTTTGCCCAGGGCACCCCTCCACCATGCTACATACATAGATGCATAGATGGGGAGGAGTGGCCTAGTGGCTGGGGCATGTTACCACAGGCCAGAAGGTCAGGGGTTCAAATCCCACTAGAGGTCTGCAACTCTAGACCAGAGGGACTGGGGTTTCTAGCTCCTTGTGGTCTTGAGCAAGCCACTTAACTCTCCATTGCCCATGTTCCCTGTAAAATAGTTATTTCCAAGTTTTAATGCCCTGTTCAATGTAATTTCAGTTTGTTCAATATAAACTGCCTTGATATCATGAAAGGTGGTATATAAGAAATGTTAAATAAAAAAATGTGCTCAAGTTGGGTATGTCTATATAATACAGCTTAACCGGGGTATGCTAAACACAGTGCCTCCCTCCGGCTATGCCCCACACCCCTACCCTCCCCCTCAATAACCACAACACACTTCTGTTGGGATGTCAAACTGGTCGCAGCTTTATTAACACTTTAACATAATCCAACAACATTTCAAACGAATGCCGCCTAACCGGCCCTCCAGCGGACAGCTGTCATCACCAGCCATGTGAGCAGCAAGGTGACATACTTCCGCTTCCGCTGGATACCGGTCCATGGCTATCCTTCAATACCCTTCCCCCTCTTCCGGCTTCACCATATTAATAGCAAAAGCCCCCTGGGGTTGTCCGGGCCAGGAGTACCCCACCCCCGCCCTGAGTATTGCCAAAGGCTCTGGACCCTGGAAACCTCCGGGATCCCGCCACCAGCTCAGGCAACCTCCTGGTCCCTGTGCCGCCCCCCAAACCCAAGCTGTGACCAGCGACCCTTATTCCGAAAAACGTATTCCAATGCCTCCTGCCAATCATTAATGAGCAAGTCCACCCCCACCGGCGATAAGTGTACCCCATCCTGCCTGAACAAACCGACACACTCCACCTCAACCCAGGGATGTAGAATTTGACACCCGCCATGCTCACAAACCCAGCGACCGATCTGGCGGTTGATTTTTGTCAGACCCCGCGACCACCTTCGCTGGTCCCAACAAGATGGCCTTGGAATAATATCTGACCATAACAATATGACACCTGTGAACATTCGTAACACTTCCCCCAAGTCCCGTTTTGCTGCTCTAATCAGTTGTTTGCAGGTCCAAGCTCCAAGGTCATTGTCCCCCAGATGAATCAATATTATTTCAGGCCATGCCGAGCTCCTCTCGTGGTGCCGAAGCAAAGGTAGCAGCTGTGTCCACCGCATACCGTGCTTGCCCAGCCATATGAAGGACACCTCCAAAGGATTAAGTCCAATATTATGCCCAAATTGCCTCGGTGCTGCTCGTTGACCTGCCCAATGCACGAATGCGTGGCCCACCAGCCAGCAAATACTAGGAGCTTGTCCTCCATCTGAAACGAAATGTAACAGTTAGCAGCTGCGCCCCCTTCCCCCCCTCCCCAGATGCACATATCCCTGAAACGCCTGTGAACGCCATCTACCAATACGCTGAATCTCTTGCCCACTACACCCAGCTGCTGCCGCACTGGTGGCAGCCCCAATGAGAGAGGAATGTGGCGCAAACTGCTGAGGGTCCAAGCCCAACCTACACAGCGCTAACCTCAGCACGGCCGTAAACTGAAATCGTGTCAGCGGCCGAGCGTCCTCATGCATGAAAAACCAACCATCCACCTCAGGCCGCACCCTCATGTACTCTTGTACAGCTGCCACCGGATCAGTCCGCCTGCCCCAACCGCCCGCAAAATCACCCATGTCCCCTTACCCATCTGATCTGTCTTGGATCGTGATAGCTATATGCGCTATCAGACACCCGCACGTGTTGCCTCTCCAACCCTCTCCCCCTCCTGGGCCGGCCGGAATCCGCCACCAGCTCATCCACTCCGAAGGTGCCAAAAATGGCCACGCAAAAACTGCCTGAAACAAAGCGGCTTCATAAGGTGACGCCGCCACCCCTGGTAACACCTCACAGAGTTCTGAGAGCAAGCCATGCGTAATCGGGCTCCTGCTGTCCACAGGAGTCGGGGAGGACCACTCCCATCCCTGCAGCAGCCGGCGTGTCAAAAATCCCCCTGGATAGCCCCAGCCCACCGCTTTTGCGAAAAATGCAAACTCCACCAGGTGCATCCATACTGTTGCTTTTGATGCTCCTTCAACCCTAGCCCATGCAACATATTGTGCTAAGATAAGATCCGACACCAGCTCCGGGTAACATCCGCGAGCCTTCAAGAAGTCCACCACTCTGTCACATCCTCGCCCATACGCCAACCATGTTGCCTGTGACACCGCAGTCCGCAGCAGCTTCAGCATCTCTCCAGGCCAATTCGCCATAATTGCTCTGGGATCACCATTCCCTCTGCGTCCGCCTCTAGTGCCAAGGTTCGAAACTGCAGCCACTTAAAACGGGAAAGAGCATCAGCAATCCTATTAGTGCTACCTGGGAGATGACGGGCCCTCACCGCCACATTCAAACTTAGACAGGCTAACACCACTTTCCGCATCAATGCCGCTACCTTGGGACACCGTGGAGAATAATTATTAATCACGCTGACTACCGCTGCATTGTCGCAACACCATACCACCTTTCGGTTCCGCAGTCTATCCTGCCAAAGCTCCAGCACCACTAAAATAGGAAATAACTCCAGAAACGCTATATTGGAAGTTAAACCTGCCTCACGCCACTCCTGTGGCCAACTGCTTGTACACCACGCCCCACCAAAGTAGATCCCCAACCCACCTCTTCGCTGCATCCGTAAATAACTGAAGGTCGACGCTGGAGACCTCCGCTTCCATGATCACCGACGTTCCATTAAATTCTCGCAGAAACACCTCCCATACCTCCAAATCCTCCCTTATGATCCTTGACACTCTAATCCTGTGATGAGGTTTACCACTCCCGCTGTAGCTGCCGCCAACCGACGCAAAAACACCCGCCCCATCGGCATCACCCTGCACGCGAAATTCAGAGAACCTATCAGGGACTGCATCTCCCTCAATGTTGTCTTATGCGAGCCCAATACATTACCCAGTACTGCCCTCAGCCGCCATACCTTCTCTGGAGATAAGCGAGCCACCATGTCCACTGCATCCAATTCCACGCCCAAGAACGTGATTTTCGTAGCCGGGCCTTCCATTTTTTCTGCCACCAATGGGACCCCCCATAGCCTGGCCAACTCTACAAAGCCGTCCAATAGCTCCTGACACTGAGCCGAACTGGCCTCCCCTACGAACAGGAAATGGTCCAAATAGTGTACCACATTCGCACAACCCACCACTTCAACCAAAGCCCAATGCATAAAAGAACTAAACTTTTCAAAATAGGAGCAAGACACCGAACAGCCCATCGGCAAGCATTTATCAAAATAACTGTGTCCCTCAAAACAAAAACCTAACAAGTGACAGGATGCTGGATGCACGGGCAGCAATTGAAACACAGACTCGATGTCCACCTTCACCATCAAACACCCCAGCCCGCATTTTCGGACCAATTCAACTGCTGCATCGAACGAAGCGTATCTCACCGCACACTGGTCCTTCGGGATGTGATCATTTACTGATTGCCCCGCTGGAAAGGATAGATTATGAATTAATCTAAACTTAACTGGTTCCTTTTTTGGTACACTCCCCAACAGGGAAACCACAAAATTAGCGAACGGGTGCTCTGCAAATGGGCCAGCAATCCTGCCCAAATCCATCTCCACCTTCAATTTCGCCTTCACAATATGCGCCAAACGCCTAACCGAATTGGAATTATGCACAGCCTCTGCAGCTACCATTCCTTGCGCTGGTATGATAAAGCCCTCCTGAAACCCCCTCTCCAACACCCCCCCTGTCCCTTTGCCTCGGGTATCTCCGAAGCCACGGCCGCAAGGCCTCAATCCTAATGGGCGTTGAAGCCAGGCCACACCACTCCTTCTTACTTGGAGACAGGGGGGAGGGGGGAGGAGACTCCCTTCCTGACGCACTTAATGGCCGAATGACCCCCGCTACAAATGGAGCACGCATGCCGGAACTTGCAGTCGGGAAAGGGACAGGACGACTTGTTAAAGCGCCAACAGAGGTCCCCGGCTCCATTGTTTCCCACCCTCAGTGTGGAAGGGGCCTCCCCAGCTCGAAAGGAACGACTAGACCCAGTCGTTGACGCCACCCCCGCTTTTGCACTCCCTGCCCCCCGCCGCCTGATTTTGCCAACATCTGAGTCAACCAAAGATTGATATCCTATGTCCCCCACGACAAACTCCTACTCTCCTCCATCTTATCCCTGAACTTTTCATCGTAGTTGAGCCATGCCCAACCATCATGCGTCTGCGACACCTCCAAAATAGAATCAGCATACGCCAGCAGCATTCCATATTGCTCTGGATGCTGATACCCCCATACGCTTGCCAACCACAGGAAAGCCCTTGTTCAGTTGACAACACTATGCGAGACATTTTATATCCTTCCTGCCTTCTCATCCTCTTTTCTCTTTTTCCTACTCTCACCTGACCGCCTCCGGCCTTCCAAAAGGCGGAAAATATCTATATAACACCTCTTGAGAATTCTTCGCCGAAGCTTCCGAGGAACACCTTCCCGCAGCTCCGAAAAAAAGGCTAGCGCGGGGGCACATTCCCCCTCCCCCCTTGTTGCCACCCTGCTGGCCAATGTCTGCGCCCCCCTTTCGTCGTCCGACGACGCTGATGAGGATATCCGCGATGCTGACGAGGAAGAATCGGAACTGCGCTGCTGTCGACAAGCATGTTTACGCTTTTTTCACGCCTTTTTTCCCATACTACCCAACACACCCGCCACGTCTTCTGTCCCCACCCCTTGCACACTTGAGCACTCACCTGCCGCACCTGTCCTGGACCTCGGTGCTCTCGGTCGAGGATCCTGCTCCGCCTGCTCCTCTCCGCCATGACGGCCCCCCTCCGGTTCCTCCACTGCTCTCTCCACCACTGCGTCCCGAGCTGTATCTCCGGCCTCCATGTACAGTGCCTGCACCAGCCCTGGTTCTCCGAATCCGCTTGGGTGCTGTCCAACTGAAGGTACCTGCTGAGGCAAAAAAGACAAGCCCGGGGAGGAAACGCTGTGGACCACACCCCAAACCAGTCCACCCCAGACGAGCCCTGCCCCCCCTTCCCTCCAACGCTCCCATGCATACGGACCTCCTGCCTGGTAATATCCCCCTCGCATACCCGCCCAGCCAATCTGCCCCTCCGAGCCCTGCCCCCCATATATGGCTGAGCGTCCCAATCATCCGGCCTCACCCCCTGTCCCCCCACAATAGGCGCTATCGCCCACCTCTGCCCCGCTCCCCGGGCCTCACCTGCCCCCCTACCCTGACCAGACCTGGGTTGGCTCCCAACTTCCACCTCCCCCGCTCCCTGCCCACATACAAGCTCACTACCGCCCCTACACTGGGCTGCACACCCCACTCCCCGAGCACCCCGGGACCTCTCCCTCCCACTACGTCCTGCCAGCCCCCCACCCCCTCTCCCCACTATCACAGCTCTAGGCACCCCACCTCTGGCCACCACTCTGCCCCCACGCCTCTGAGCCCTTCTCCCCTGCACACTCCCAGATTCACAAGCCCCTCCTAAGCCTTAGTCTGCTCCATGCAAGGCCCCAGCACTCACCCCCCCCCCATTGCATCGCAGCCCTCATGCCCTTGCCTGCTCCCCTTCCTCTCCCCACACCCCACACCCCCCCTGTTCGGAGTAGGCATTTGGCCTGCTCAACACCCAAAACGAGCACACACCACAAACCACCTGCAGCGCCACCCACACCTTTATATTGCTTTTTTTGTTGTTGTTGTTTTTCAGACCTACACTTGCCTGGTTAATCTGTCCCCCTCTCGGGACAACCGCCATCGCACCTGGCTTGCCGCTCCAAGCCGCATGCCGCTGCCTCTTCGACGCCGGCTACACTTCCTGACCCCGCCGATCCACCAAAACAGCAGCACCGCTTCCCCAAATCCACCTTCTACCGCTCTGCACTGCCGGCTGAGTCCCTCCGACCTCCCCCGGAGATCCACCGCCACCGCATGCCAGCCACGCTGCCTCCCGCTTGCCAAGGACGACTGCCGCCACCGCTCTTCCTCCCCCTTTAATCCCGGCCGCCCTGCGCCCTCCCATTGGCTCCTGCCGGCCTCACACACCCCACGGGAACCAATCCTTTTAAACCCCGCACCTCCCGGCATTCCTGCTGACCCTGGCGCTGGTACCACGCACCGCAGCATGACCCGATTATCCGCGGCCGTTGGTGGCATGGCCCCGCGGCCTTTTCTTTCTAAAATAGCTCCAAGGATATTTCTATGATTTGCATGTCTCAATGCCCATTTTCAGACTTTCAATTCACTAATAGGGCTTCAAAAATCACCCTCTTTCAGTTTATTTATGTGGCTTTTATGTTTGTTTGTTTGTTTTTTGCGATTTTGTTTATTTGTTCAGTTGCGTTATGTTTTTGATTCTATTTGATCAACTTCTTTCTGATGTTTGCTATTCCCTGCTTATTATTTTATATGATAGGCAGAAAAGAGATGTTTTGAATAAATAAATGTTGGTTCTGATTGTCTTATGAAAGTCGTCTGCCACCTGTGTAGAAACTCTTGACTTTCCTTGCAAAAAAAAGAGACCCTTTTACTAAAGTGTGTTAGGTTTTTGCATCTAACATGCGTTTAATGCAAAAATGAATGTGCGCTTTGTGCAAAGCCTCTGAGGTAACTATCATGGGCCTGACCAGCATGTTCCCATCAGTTAAGGCAGAGATGTGTATCCGCATGGAGCAAGTACCGCAAGTCCACCTATCTCCACCTATTGCTGTGGCATTAGGTGCACCCGCATTAATAACATCATTGACAGGGCGTGAAATGTCACCCCATGCTAACTGCAATGTGCTTACCACACACACTCTCCTCCCCTCCCCTCCCCTATTCGTTCAGCACCCAAATGTGCAAATGGCAGCACACAAATTAGTATAACCAAAGGTTTAAAATGCATAAATTCATCTGGCTTGGGGGTGGTCTGCGGCTGCCCTTCACAGCCTGATCATGCATCGGGGTTGCATGGGCCATCCCGGAGGCAGCCGATTGCTGCCGTCAGTTTTTTCTGTGACCTTGGGGCTGCTCTGAAGCTCGATTGCTGGCAGCAGCAGATTTTCAAAAATTACCTTGCTGAAGGCACAAGAAGAAGCTGGCCAATGAAGTTGTAGGATTGAGGTAAAAATAACTGGCCAATTAGGTGCCAGAAATACTGGGAAGTGAGTTTGGCCAGGCTAGACGTGTTGGATAGGCTGAAGCTGGCCAATGAGAGGTCATAGATGATGTAAAGGCTAGATTGGCCAATAAGAGACCAGAATCAAGGCAGAGTACTGGACAGCAAGAAGAGAATGTTTGTGACAGTTGAGGGAAATTCTGTGAAGAGAGAGGTACCTGTGAAAGAATTATGACTGACTGAGAGCTAAAGAAAATATTTCAAAAAAGAAACGTTTGACTGGTGTTTGTTAAAAAAGAGAGTATGGTTTAGTTTGAAAACAACTACATTTAGGGGTATGTTTACTAAACTGCGGTAATCATGAATAACGCATGTAACATACGGTTAACGATCGTACGCACGTCATAACGCGCGTTCTGACGTGCGAACGATCGTTAACCTACGTTACACGCGTTAACCGCAGTTAACGATCGTAAACCCCCGCGGCGCGTTAAAACAGCGCAGAAGGTGGAGAGCAGGCGGAGAGAAGGGGTTAATGGGCGGAGAGTGGGCGGGGAGAGGCTCCCCTCACACTAACGCGCTGAATTTCAGAGCTCAATTCCAACGCGAATGAAAACCTGCCGTTAAAGGCATATTAAAGAGAAGAGAAACCATTTCCGTCAGCAATGTACAGCAAAACCGGGGAAACCTACAAAACATGAGCAGTGTAATACATGTGCACTGAACAAAATAGCAAATAGAAATGGAAAAAGACCACAACAAAATCCTAAAAAACTATAATCCAGCTGGTCAACAGTGATATTAATGGGCAACCATAAAAAACACTCCCAGGAAAGCTCCAAAAAAAAAGAAATGAGTTTTGGAAGGTTCCACGGAGCGTAGACCCTTCCAAAAATCATTCACTAATTTTAATTATGAGCGTTCCTGGGAGTGTTTGCTGTGGTTGCCCATTAATATCACTATTGGACAGCTTGGGTATGTTTCTATCCCCTTATTCCGAGGTCATATTCGGGGTTTATGTGCACCTATGTCTCCATACAAGGTGAATGAGCCCACAGTAAAAATGTGCAGAGCAGGGTTTCTGACTCTTTCGGCCAGGTGTCCTATCTCCAGGGACTGCACTGTCTCTGTGGCCACAGTGTGGTGCAGCGGACACAGCCAGTACCTGTAGGACCAGAAGGTCACAGGTTCAAATCCTAGCTGGGGCCCCTGCCAACCCAGTCCCCATATTTTACCCACCACTAAACAGAGATAGTACAGACACCTCTTTATTGCTGAGAACATACGCATGGTTAATACGCCTATATTTTACCCCACCGAGCACAGACACCATAAACAGGTGCCTTACCTAGAGCAGAGTCTCCCAAATGCAGTCCTGGAGGGCCACACACCATTCAGGTTCCATGCTGCTGCGAATAAAGATGCCTGTGCCGCATATCTATGCACCACCCCCATGGTATGCAGATGTAGCTCATGCATATTAATCAGAGACAGCATGAAAACCCGAACAGTGTTTGGCACACCAGGACTGGAGTTGGGAACCTCTGCCGTAAAGCAGCAGCCAACAGGGCCAGACACACCCACACCCACACCCACAGGCCCCATTGGCTAATGCCTCCTGGAGAGGCAGGACATTGGGCCCTGCGTGCATCTCCCAATACTACCACATGCATACCCTAGCAATGCCACCCTACACCTGGGTATACGGTACACACCTATCAAACGTTTTCTATGAGTACTGGCAGATAGCAAGTCCTACGTTAAGCACAGTTTGCTCATTGAGCTCCATCATAACAATCTTTCTGATATCAGCGGTGTGTGCTACAGGTCAGGTCTCTGACAGTGTTTACCACCCTGGGGAGTGATGCCCAACAGTATTGCAGACCATATCCATGCCTGGACTGTGCCCAGGACTGGTGTGGTGGGCAGGGCTGCTGAACTCCTCTACAGTAGCACAATGCTGGCATAGGTGTCGGAGTGTGTGTCTGTCTCTACAGTGTGTGGTGGCTGCAAACACCTTCCACAGCCCACACTGCCAGCACTGTTGCCAGTATTGGCCTGCCAATGTGCATAATGAGGAGCAAGGTACCATGGGTATAGCCCAGACAGGGTGGCCTGGGCAGGCTGCATCTGCACAGCGCATAGGGCACTGACTGCAGCATATTAGTGCCCGGCCACCACCTACACAGACAGGGTGACCGCTGTAGGTCCTGCAGGGAGATCAATCACACCCTGACTGTGCAGTGACCACAGCATGGATAGGCACCCCCATAGTGCTATGTAGTATTTCTCTCATGTGATATTTATGGGTTTCCTTTTGGGGCCCAGTCACTGATTTATCTGCTTGTTGTGTATGCTGACATCCCAGTTCTGGGTGCATGCATTTCCACCAGGAACATGCACTATGGACTAGCTAGCAGACTGTTTGCAGCTGGTATGTGTCTTGATGGAGTGGCTTGCAGGGTGCAGCGGCTGAAGGCCTGCTGCAGGAGAATATCAGATAGTGGTGAGGTGCAGCTTAGCATATACAGGCCTAATTTCTGTCTGCTATTGTGCTATGGATATGCAGAGAGCTGCATTGACTGCCCTGAGGGGTGTCTCTCCCACAGCAGAACCGGGGTTGATGGTCCCTTCTACTGCCACCATTGCAGGGAGGTAGAATGTGGATCGGTTGATGGGAGACCCTGTTTACCACCATAATCCCCCTAGGGGTCCATAGGGACTACACCTGACTGAGACAGACAGATATATCCAAGGTGTTTGTGCAGAAACTGCCTATCCCACACATTAACACTGCTGTGGATGTCCAGCATGGCCTATGTCTGCCATGGATGGTGCTGTGGACCTGGTGCTGTGCACCTCACTGCACCCTCACGGTGAGCGCAGTACCCGCACAATGAGATGGTGTGTAGCTACTCTGTGCCAGTAAAACACACGGTCAGTACCCCCTACCAGGCCTAGGTGCTGTGGGGGTGCACATGGTCAGTTCCCCCTACCAGGCCGAGGTGCTGTGGGGGTGCATTCCCCATGTTGTGTATCTGTGGACAGCTGATTTGCATGTGCAGTGCATCATGGGTGTGACTGGCCCAATCCAACCCTGTGAAAATCCAGCACCTGTTCACAGGCTCTGATAAACCATAGGCTATCACACTTACATCTGTTAGCATAATTCATAGGTGCAAGACACCCTAAAGCAGGGGTCACCAACCTGCGGCCCGCGAAGGCCTTCCGTGCGGCCCGCGAGACTCTACCCCGGTGCGGCCCGCCAAGGCAAACTCACGGATTCCTTCATGTCAGCTCTCTCCCTTCTTCTGCAGCCGCGGCTCCCTGCCTCTTAGGGCACCGCGGCTGTGCTTGTAAAATCATCGCGGCTCCGTGCAGCATTGTCTCGCCTCTAAAGGAAGTTGTTTACCACTTCCTTTAGAGGCGGGACAATGCTGCACGGAGCCGCGATGATTTTACAAGCACAGCCGCGGTTCCCTAAGAGGCAGGGAGCCGCGGCTGCAGAAGAAGGGAGAGAGCTGACATAAAATATAGGTATGAGCAGGGTTTTTTTGGGGGGTTTTTTTCGCGCGGGGGGGGGGTGCGGCCCGTGGGTCTGCCGGTAGTCGGCTGTGCGGCCCGCGGCCCTCTGGAAGTTGGTGACCCCTGCCCTAGAGTGTCTGTAATATAAAGTGCCCACGCTGGTAACAACACACGTACCCACACACGATTTTACACACGCACCAACGCACGTGGCTACGTCTGTACCAACGCACGTAGCCACGCCCGCACCAACGCACGTAGCCACGCCCGCACCAACGCACGTGGCTACGCACACTGTGAGGGTGTGTTTCTGGCAACACTACTGAACGTAAAGAAAAACATGCCTCCTCATTCCCTATGTAATGTACAGGGTGATGCCTGGGCCAGCCTTCTGCGTTAGGCACACTGGGGACTCGAACCCATGCTGCCTGTAACAGCGGTCAGTGAAGTAACCATTGTGCTACAGCTCTGTTTCAGTGATTTGTGTCTTATGCCTTCTTAAGATTAACGCGCGGTAACGCGCCACGGCGCCCTGTAACGCTCGTTAGTTTTTGGAACCCGCGTTAGTGGTAACGATGTACTGCCCATATCCTTATTTGGGGTTTCTGTCTCTACCGCGGCTCCTAACGCGAATTGCACTAACGCACTTTAGTAAACATACCCCTTAGTGTCAGTTTTGGGTGTTGGTGTGATTGACGCTATAAAAGTATTTGCTAACAAGTAAGGGAATATTTTATTGAGCATATATTTCTTAAAAGGATATTAATTCCTACCTGAATCCTGAGTCTAAACCAGCATAAACCTCATTTGAGATCAAAAGTTAAACTGTAAAGCTAAAAAGTTATTGAAAGCTTTTCAGCATTATGAGAAGGAATTAAGAGAATAATATTCTCTCAAAGTAAATAGGAAAGAAGGAATTTAAACGCCAAGAAGTGGGAGTAGTGCTGTCTGGAGTAAATGACAGGCTCCTGCTGGAAGAAACAAAATTTAAACCACTGTAAAGGGTTTAAATGCGTATTACCTAAGCAGGACTCTGAGGTTTTAAAGTACTGCTAGCTTTGAGCCTCCTTCAGTGAGAATATTCATTAAAAGTTCTGAACAAAAGATCTCATTTTAGAATTTATAGATAAAATTGACACTAGCTAAATCTGTGATTGTGATTTGATGGGGGAGCTCTTGAATGTGTGTCTGGATAGGTGGCAGCCTAATTGTGAATGAGTGTGGAGTATTTTGGAAAAGGGAAAACAAGACAGGAACATTTAATTATCTTTTTATTTTTCCTAGATAGGGACAGTATTAGAAACAGAAAGGTGATTTTCCCTAAACTATTAGATTAGATAAGGTTTTCCTTTATTTAGTTTTTTTTTTTAGTCAGCGAATAGGTCCAGCACAGGACTTCAGAGAACAACAGGACCAAGCAGGATCTGCTTTCCCTAGAGCTAGAGGAAACCCAGAAGGCCCATTCACAAGAGAGTGCACTGGAAGAGGTACAATTGTATCACACACAAAAAGACAAAAGACACATATTTGAGCTCAAATAAGTAAATTGAAACACACACAGAATAAAAGATAAACGAAACTCAGCACTTCTCTAAAGAACTTACCTGTTAAAAAGGGAGTAAGGAACTAGTTCTGAAAAAGAAAAATAGAAATTCCTCAGAAGGAATTATATCTATATATACGGAGAAAATGTTAAAAGGAAATAAGAATATCATTTACCTGAATACCATGTTTCAAATATACCTGAAATAAAGAGAATAGAACTTTTAAAAAATTGGGTTATTTTGGGAAAGCAGAACAGAAATAGAAACCAGTGTTTAATGATATTTACCTGTTTTATATCCATATTGTTAACAGGAAGAAATATTGTTGTAGGGTAATCTTCAACAAATGTTATTTGTGCAATAGCGAAGAAATATTTTATTTATGCTGGAATTTTAATTGTTGTTGTTATTAACTGCCATCGAGACGGTGTCGACTCATAGTGACCCTCTGGATAGTTGTCCTAAACTGTGTTCGGTCTTCAGTCAGGCGGCTCATTGTTGACAGACTGGCACCTGTAACTGCTGTTATTGTATCAATCCATCTCATTGCTGGCCTTCCTCTTTTGCGTTGACCTTCTACCTTTCCAAGAATGATGTCTTTCTCTAATGATCTCTCTCTTTGCATGATGTGTCCAAAATATGAAGTCAAAGTCTTGTCATCTGAGCTTCTAAAGAAAGCTTAGGTTTGATTTCCTCAAGTACTGTCTGGTTTGTTCTTCAGGCAGTCCATGGTATACACAGTATTCAACGCCAGCACCATAATTCAGAGACATCGATTTTCGTCTTATCTTTCTCACTGTCCAACTTTCACATCCATATGATGTTATTGAAAATACCATAGCTTGAATGAGTGGAATCTTTGTATGAAGAGAGACATCTCTGCTCTTGAGAATTTTGTCTAGTTCCTTCATAGCCATTCTGCCAAGAGCAATGTATCATTGGATTTCTTGACTGCTTGTTGCTTCTTTATTGATAGTTGATCCAAGTAGGTTAAAGTTGCCACTATTTCAATTTCTTCTCCATCAACAATGAACTTATTGATTTTTCCAGTTGTCAGGATCTTTGTCTTCTTTACATTAAGGTGAAGATCCATTTTAAGTCTATGCTCCTTGATCTTGAGAAGCAAATGCTTCATATCATCTTCGCTTTCAGCCAGTAATGTGGTATCATCGGCAAAGCGAAGGTTGTTGATGAGTCTTCCACCAATCTTCACACCTCGGTTATCTTCATGTAGTCCTGCTTCTCTTATGATTTGTTCTGCATATAAATTAAACAGATAAGGGGAAGTATGCAGCCTTGTTGTACATGTTTGCTGATTTTAAACCATTCTTTTTCTCCTTGTTCCATTCAAATGGTTGCTTCTTGATCAATATAAAGGAATTTTAACTAAAATTTACTATTCTTGAGTGCTCAGTTTTAAAAAGAATATATTTAATGATTTAATTTAGAAATTTAATAAATTGAACAGAAAATTCTAATTTATGGAATTCTACAGTTTCTTATTTTCTATTTTGGTGACATTCTACTGCCTTGATGTAACATCACATTGGTTTAGGCCTTAGTTAGATTTTAATTGTCCTCCTATACTCCTTTTCACTTTACTGTGGAAGAAGTTGGGATGTGATAGTGTATACTTCAGCCCTCACCTGAGAGAGAAACAGATTCCAAGGCACCCTCTTGGCCTATTTTGAATGCACTTATACTACATCTGTAATTGCGGTAGGAGTCTGATGGTAAAACCTCTTCATCCAGGTAGGGGGGGCTACATTAGCATGTGGTAGCTGTTATGCGCCTGCAGTAACAGCTACTGTGGGCCCTAGCAGGTAGTTAACATACACAAAAATACATGTTAATGGCTTGGCACACTTCAGTAAAAGGGACTCCAAGGATAAACTACTACATGGCCTTCATTGAATTATAGTTCATGAATTGACAGATGTCAGTTAATTAGGACCATCTTTATTGGCAATAATGGGGATCACTTTGTATATGGTATTTACACTGGCAACTTGGGATTGCCACTAGTGACTGAGAGGCACCATTTTGAAGCCAGCAGTCAACAGGGCAGGAGTGATTGGGGTCCACTTCTGCTCAACCACTAGCCACCAGATTATCTTTGGTAGGTACCAGATGTTTGAGTGGATTCTGAGGGGTTGGGATGAAAAGCTATTGATACTGGGGGGGGACGACATGTCAGTTAGGGTGTCAGAGTGGTCAGCAATTGGAGGTATCAGAAATTTCGGGAAGGTATGCAATCAATGTTGTCAGGGATGCAGGGGTTAATTTATTCTACCGCAAGGTCCTTTAAGATTTGGCGGACCCAACTTAGAGCCCATTGTCTTTACAATGTTGTAGCCATGGACACACAATGTTCCTGGCTGTAGCTATACAGTTTATATGTAGCGTTCAAATTAATAACCTGTGATTTTGAGGTACCACAGGTTAGTGACTTCCATAGCAAATATCACTGAGGTAAAATGCAATAAAATTACTGCAGCTTAGTAACTGCTGGTCTTAGATGTGTGACAGAATTTGTAAAATTGCATATCCAAAGGAAGCCAATTTGAGATGAGCTCCAAAACTTGGCATTTTATGTGGTTTTAAACTCCTGAAAAGTAAGGTCTATTCCCTCTCAAGTGCCACACCAAACTCCAGGTCCAAAAAAGCAGTTAGCCAGAAGTTATGGAGGTTATTTTCGAATAAGCTTACCAGATGTCTCTAATGCCTCTATATCGTTCCATGGTGAGACCGCACCTTGAATATTGTGTGCAATTCTGGTCGCCGTATCTTAAAAAGGATATAGCAATTTTAGAAAAGGTTCAGAGAAGAGCCACCAAAATGGTAAAGGGGATGGAAGGCTACTCCTATGAAGAAAGGCTAAAAAGGTTGGGGCTCTTTAACCTGGAAAAGAGACGGCTGAGGGGAGATATGATAGAAGTCTATAAATTAATGAACGGAGTGGAACGGGTAAACGTAGATCGATTGTTTACCTTATCAGAATATAGAAAGACTAGGGGACATGCAATGAAGCTACAGGGTAAACTATTTAAGACTAATAAAAGAAAATATTTTTTCACTCAACGTGTAATCAAACTCTGAAATTTGTTACCGGAGGATGTAGTAAAGGCTGTTAGTGTAGCTGGGTTTAAAAAAGGTTTGGACAAGTTCCTGGAGGAAAGGTCCATAAACCATTATTAAGAAGGGACCCAGGATATCAATGCTTGAACCAATACAAGCATTGTGGAACCTGTGTCCCTTGGGGAAACTGCTAGGTACGTATGACCTAGATTGGCCACTGTTGGAAACAGAATACTGGGCTTGATGGACCTTGGTCTGACCCAGTATGGCATATCTTATGTTCTTATGTTCTTATGATTTTAGAGCTGAGTCCTTGATTCCCACCTATTTGGCAGCCTCGTGTCCCTGATTCCAGCAATGGGAACAGGGGGCATAAACAAAATGTTATTTTCAATTTAGTGATTTGAATATCTCAGGTGTTAGAATTTGCAGCCATTACCTTTATATTTTCCACAGTACAAAGGAAATGCATCACTATTTCTATTTCTGTGTTGGTTTGTCTGCTTGGAAGTGATGGATGGATGTGCCTACAATATTGATGTGTGTCCCCCATTTAAGAAATCTAGAAGTCAGCATGCACAGCTGCCCTCAAACATAAATAACTGCCTGCTTGAAGGAGCAGATGTAAATCCAAAGTCGCCTCTCTGATCACTCCCTCACATCCGATCCCCCCCCCCTTATATCTATGGTCATGCAATTAAGGGATGTCCACTTTGTTGAAATGGCTGACACCCATTCACGTACCTGGCCTTGCTATGTATGGGGGGAAGGGTGTCTCCTGAACCTACCGGGATATTCATTTTCCAGGGTAGCAACAAAGTGATTTCAGAAGGCACAAATACATGCCTCCCTTTACTACTGTCAATTCCCCAGTTTTTTGGACGTTCTGCTCTGGAAGTCCGAGATTCTCCCCAGACGTCCCTTCTAAAATGCCATTTTATGCTTTTTCTCTTTTGTAATTTTTAGCATTGTAAACCACCTTGATGGATGTCTCTAAAAAGGTGATCAAGTAAGTTTTAACAAATAACATGTAACTGCATAAAAGTTGCATATGAATCAAAATTCAGAGATGGCATTATCCTTCTGGTAAGCATAAGATGCTTGTTATTAGTGAGAAACATTTAATGCTTTCTTCAGATAGTTATTTGTTTAAAAATCTGATATGAAGAAGGATTTTTTTTTCCAGAAAAGGGGATTTCTTCTAGAGAAACGATTAAATTTGGTTACAATAAACTAATTCTATCAATGAGGATATCTTGGATATTTTTTAAATAAAATATGAAGCTTCGTAGCTATATTCATCATTTGGAGTGACTGTTATATTACCTCCCAGCAACTTGGTGTAAGTTTAACATGCAAAATTATATGGACTGTCAAATTAAAGCCTTCTACAGCATAATATCCATTGCCCATATATGAGCAGTAATGATCAATAAAGTCTGTACTATAACCTAAAATCATTGCCTGGCAATCTAGTGCAATGATGTGATGTCACAGAGGGAGTGGGAGAAAAAAATGCACATTCACTAGCACTTGTGTGCTAATATGGAGAATGGACAGGTTAGGTGTGGAGTGTGGGCATGGAGAGTACCTTAGAACGTGATCACCATTAATGTTGCAGTTAGCACTGATGCACCTAATAATACCTCTATGGGTCTCATTAGGTAACTGGTGTTAACTGAGCTGCATGTTAACATACTCCATTTCAGGTTAATTGCTGGGAGCATGCCGGTCATGCTCCAGACAGCTAACACGGGGACTTTGTACTTAATGGTATAAACTCAAGTTACATGCACAGCCTTACCGGGATTTTGTAAAAGGACACCTAAATTCCATCTGCCATTTCAATATTTCCCAGGCTGACTATTCCTAATACTGAATGTCATGGTTAATTGATTTGTTACTGATAATACGTAAAGTTAAAAAATAAGTAGAAGTAGACTTTGTACTGTATTGTATATATTGCGGTACTGCAAATATGCCCAAACAGTATACACAGATATGCCCAAGTAAGAGAGTGGTGGTCCAACAGATCTCTAGTGATCTAAGAAGCTATATTGCCAAACTTATAATCATTGCAAACGTTTCTGTAGTAGTCAGGCATCAAAGGAATATATCATGCTTATGCATCATGGTAAACCAGGTCAAAAGTGGAACTGGGAGCAGAGTAGCGGGCTAAATCAAGCCATGTTGAATTTAATATAAGAGCCCTTGAGTGGGGCCAGCCGTAGGTGCCATAGTCCAAATTGGCACCAGATCCCTTCCCATCCCATCTGTTTGACTAATGTTAAATCTGATCTTTACTCGCTTGTTTGAGCAGAAAGTATCAAAGGACAGATCTTACTAAGATAATCAGAAATTAGTACAAGAAACCTACCCCTAATTCTTGGTAGTATATATAATCTAGTACTATTCATATCTCTGATCACATGGATGTTGAACGACTCGCTCATGGTCACCCGATCAGTAGCAGAGAGGAAAATACAACTTTGATTTTAGGTTTAACTGTTCTTTGCTCTAAGACAACAGAGAAGAACAATGTAGGATGGTAAAATAATTATTAAAAGAGGAAAGATGTAGGACCTTACAGTACTTTAAAATGGAGCAATCCGTCTGAGCTTCATTTGATTGTGTATATGTGCTGTTACATGTGTTCTTTTAGTGCAAGGGTTGTAAATGCATAAATATAAGTGAAATAGATTTGTTTTTACTGCTTAGGGAAGTGCTGTCTTGTTTACAAGCAGCATGCATTTTTATCACAGTTCTTCCATGGGAATTAACATAAATCCCCATTGCTCAAGCCTTTGTAATTTAAGTCTGGGATCAGCAGCTGTTTTTCTGCAGCCCAGTTGCTAGACATGAGTAACCATGTCTGTGAGTCACTACATCACAAGGACACCAGACTTTCTATAATTATTTACTTACTTATATATACACGCACACACACACACACACACAAACACATGCACAAATATTTATATATGTATGTATAAAGACAGAGAGAGGAACATAGAAAATGATAGCAGATAGACACGATACAATCCATCCAGAGCACATCTACACTAACTACTAAACTCCATAATTCCTTTTTCTTCCTTAGAGGTCATCTGTGCTTGTCTCTCGCTCCCTCCTCGATAAATATATATATATATATATGTATATATATATATGGAGATATTCAAAGCAATTTAGGTGGTTTACAGACACAGTTAGATCTAAAAGCTCCAAGACGCACTCCTCAGTGCACCCGGGGAGGAAGGCTCAGACACTGGATTCTTTGGGAAGGAGGGTTTTACAGAGTTCCATGCTTGCAGCCCCCATGGCCTCTTACCAACTCTGCATGGACATGTTTTTGAAGGACATTATGTATGACCTAGATGATCTGTGCCAATATTTTCCTCCAGAGAGATTGGATTAGTATTGTTCCCTGGTGAAACATGGTAAAGACTGCTCAATGTTCATGGTCTGAGTGATGTATGATATCTTTGATATGGTATCAAGAGCATCTACAGAAGGTACTGGCACCTAGTGACTCACCTGGCTCTGGGTTTCAGATCTTCAACAAACTTTGCAGGACAACTTGCTGATGTACAATGCCATGGAGAGAATCTCTTCAGAGATAAAGTCAAAGAGAAGGCTTGCTTCATAGGAAAGGAGCACATCATCCTTCAAAACCTCTCAAAGTGCATATCTGACCCAATCTCCTACGGCAGGAGGTTTCAGGGTGGCAACCAGAAAAATACCTACTTCTCTTAAGGGTGTAAGTATTTTCCTGGTTCTCATTATTCCCAAATGCAGCACATTCCTCAAGCTCAAACAAAGTAAGAGAAGCCTCAGAGGCCAGTTGGCTCCTCAGACAAAGCCAGTGGTGTGGTTTTGATTGGTTCCTGAACAGCATAGCCACTCTACTGTAGCCACAGTGGAGGACTCACTTGTCATAGGGAGGCTCACTCTGCCCAGAGGTGGCCCCTTATAACCTCAGACATTTGGGTCTTAAAAATTATCCAAAGTGGTTACAAATTACATCTATTTGATTTTCCTTCACATTGATTTCCGAGGGGTCAATCTTTAAACCCTCAGCATCAGGAACTACTTCTGCAAGAAGTCACTATCCTTCAAGGAGATCTAGTGATCAAGCTTGTGCCACCAAAGCAAAAAGGGTAAGGATTTTATTCCAGGTATTTCCTGATCACCAAAACACCAAGGGAATTCTGTCCCATCCAAGATCTAGGAGATCTGAACAAATATCTGGTCAGAGAAAAGTTCAGGATAATTTCTATAGGCACCCTAATCCATTATCTTCAAAAAGGAGGCTATGATTTCTGGATCTAAAGGATGCATACTCCCAAATAAAGATACATTTGACTTAGAGGAAGTATCTCAGATTTGTTGTAGGGTGACAGCACTTCCAGTATTGCATTCTGCCCTTTGGACTTGCATCAGCTCCTTGCATATTTACAAAATACCTTGCCATGGGAGCAGCATTCTTATGCAGACTGGGAGGTATGTCTTGCCCTACCTGAATGATTGGTTGCTCAGGAGTGCTACTCAAGAAGGAGTTTGCAAAGCAACATGACTGACCATTTTTGGAACTACCAGGTTTTGTAACAAATTACCAAAAATCCCACTTCCATCACACCCAACAATTGGAATTCATCAGAGCTCTCCTCAACAAATTGCAAGCGAGAGCTTTCCTCCCACACAACAGTCTATCCAGGCTGACAGTGATAGTGAGGGAGACTCAAATGAGTCATCAGGTGTCAGCTCACACCAGGTTAACATTACTAGGCCACATGGCCTTGACAGTAGATGTAATGCTCTTGGCACATCTCCATAGGAGACCGGTTCAGTGGATGCTAAGAACTCAGTGGTCACAGAGCACAGGGAATCTCAGAGACCTTTCAGTCCTCTCATTCAGTTCCTGGACTGGTGGAATATTCAAGACAATCTGGCCAAGGGACTTCCCTTCCAAATTCCTCTACCACAAAAATTTATTGACAACAGATGCATCCAAGCTGAGCTGGGGAGCTCATCTCGATGGATTAAACACTCAAGGCACTTGGTCCCTCCAAGAAAGTCTCCATCAGATCAAGTTTTTGAAAAAAGAGCTATTGTGAATACTCTAAAGGCTTTGGATTGGCCACTGTTGGAAACAGGATACTGGGCATGATGGGTCTTAATCTGACCCAGTATGGCATTTCTTATGTTCAAAGATCGGTTGTCCAATCAATTTGTTCTGATTCAAATAGACAATCAAGTAGCCATCTTCTCCATCAAAAAGCTGGGAGTTGTACCTCCTGTGTTGGGAGATGGTTAGTTTGTGGAACTTTATCATCTCTCATGGGATAGACTTGAGAGTCACTTATCTACCAGGTGAACAAAACACTGATGGACAGGCTGAGTCAAGTTTGTCAGTCTCACGAATGGATCCTGGATAGGGAGGTCGCAAGTTGCATCTGTCGAGAGTGGGGCACCCCCTCAGTAGATCTTTTTACAACTCCTCAAAATGCCCTGGTGGATCAGTTTTGCTCCAGAGTGGGGTCACACTCCCCCCAATAGCCTTGGATACTTTCCTCCTAGATTGTGGAGAGGGTCTTCTGTATGTGTATCCTCCAATACCTCTCATTTTCAAGTCCCTCCTGAAGTTTAAATCGGACAGAGGTACAATGATTTTCATCACCCTGTACTGACCCAGGCAACCATGGTTCCCTCTTCTTCTTGAACTTTCCATTCAGGAAAATTTGGCTTGGATAGGCAACGGATCTGATATCGCAGGACAGAATGATGTTGCACTCCAACAGCAGGTCCCTAGCATCCACGGATTGGAAGTTGAGAGGCTAACATTTTCTGAACTCAATCTGCCAGTCAGTATTACCAATGTCCTTTTGGCCTTTAGGAGGGTCTCAATGAGGAAATAATATTCATGCAAATGGAAGGGGTTTGCTGTTTGGTGTGAGGAATTGTCCCTAGATCCTTTTGCCTGTCCCATACAAACACTGCTTGAGTATCTTCTATATCTCTCAGAGTCTGGACAAGTCCAACTACTGCTACTATTACTACTACTCTTAATCCTTTATATAGCACTACAAGGCATACACAGTGCTGCACAAATATATGTAAAAAAGATAGTCCCTGCTCATTAGAGCTTACTATCTAATCAAGACAGACAATACAATAACTGAGAATAAAAGTACAATTAGGGAAAGGTAAGGAGACACAAAAGAGAATTCTGTAAAGGTTCACGTCTGTACAATTGGGGCATACCACCAAGAAGTAGAAGATAAACTAGTCTCTGTACAGTTTTTCGTTCATTTCTCACGGGGCTTAAAACTGTTAAACCTCCCTATAAGCCACCAGAGCTGTCTTGAGACCTCAATGCAGTTCTCTCACTGATGATGAAAGCTCTTTTTCAGCCACTCAGTACCTGTTCTCTTAAGTTTTTGATCTGGAAGCAGGGCTGTATGAAGGGCTGTGCCAGCAATGAGGCCGCTCAGGGCGCAAGCAGAGAATGGGGCACTGATATCATCACTGGGCTTCTAGAAAGCTCAAAAAGAACAAGATACTGAACAAGGCTGGATGGAGGGGGGCACCAGATTTGTTAGTTGCACAGAGTGCATTTCTAGCTTGGTATAGTCCTGCCTGGAAGGTATTGGTAGTGGTCACTTCAGCAAGCAGAGTGAGCGAGCTTCAAGCCTTAGTAGTTCATTCACCTTACACAAGGGCTTCATTGGATGATATCACTCGTACATGACTTTTCCTGCTGTCCATTGAGAACCCCTGCTATAGGTTAGTAACTACATTATCAGAACAGGTTAAAGGAAAAAGGGAGCAAATTTGGGTATTACCTCCTTTCTTCCTGTGAAAGAAAGTGGAATTGTGTCTGCAGACATTGACTTTCTATATAAAGGAGCCATATGCAACAGATGTGTAGGTGAAAAGAAGACTTTCCTTGCTGGGAAGCCTAATCTACTAAAGGTAGTACCACAAGATTACTGCTGGGGGTTTTTTAACTGTCATTTTGAGCAGGACTGTACAAGCATTTCTCTCTTCCCCTACTACTTACCAGGAAGATCCCTGATAGCTGTCAAAGGGGGTCTGGGGATATGCAAGTTTTTGAAAAAGGTCTCAGCTAATGTGGTGTACTTTTTTAAAGCATCAGCTTTGTCCTTTAAAAGATAGCAAGCCTAATTGGCTCATAGGTGCATTTACTTCCATCCTTTGAGATGACATGGTTAGCACATGCCCTTAATACCCATGCTAATCAAGATGTGCCATCAGTGCCCACATTATTATGCCTCTAACCTGCCCAGTCTCTGCCCAATTGCATGCTATCTGGTTCGCTTGGGCTTTTTACTATGGGGTCCCAAGCTAACAATTATCATGATGCTCTTAGCAAGTGGTAAATGCCACATACCCTTCTAAAATGAATCCAATATGTAATAATAAAATCTTAGTAAACATGCCCCTTTGAGAACTAACCAACAGAATATTTCCCAGGATAGAAGGCCGATACTGTAGATTCTCCCCATTTAAGAGTGGAGCTGCCCCCGATAGTGCCTGATTTGAATTTTTTCAATGAATAAAGCTGAAATGCATGATAAACTAAGGAAGTGAAAATAATTTGAGTAACTGCAAGAATCTTCTAAACAAGATAAGGCTAATCTGGGGGAAAATCCAAATTGTTTCACAGAAATCTACTTTGGATCCACTCCCTAAAGATTTCTGGGATACAGCTAATTTGCTCAAAATCTAACTCTGTTTTGCTGGTTCAAAAAGCTACACAACACTTAAACAAAAAAAGGCCATTGATCCTATTTGGCAAACTCACAAAATTCTTCCAAGTTTATTTATATGAGTTTGCAAACTTTTTATGATTATGGAATTGTGATGCCAATGGGGCATAATGTGCAAAAGTGAGAACAGCCTTCAGTCATACAGAAAAGACAGAAGTTATCCTAATCCTCTTTACAAATTTTTTGATAAGATCAACTCGAATCATAGCATCACTCTAAATCCCAAAGCTAAGAGAATGCATGCAAAGACCACATTCTCTTTTCCACAAAATGCTGCTAAATATCCTTAAAATGTGGCTTTGATGGATGTTCTGTATGTTCATTGAGAATGTTCACCTCATGCTAGGATACCGCAGATGGAGCAGGTGTTGAATTTACCCATATTTACACAGTTGGGTACTTTAGAAGGCGTCTGATGGATTTGCCATGCTGGCAAATCATCAGATGTCCTGAAGCCTTAGATTAAACATCCATCTCACTTACTTGTGCAAGTTGGGATCATAAATTCAATAATGAAGCAGTCTCTAAAGGGCAGAAAGTGCTCAGACATTATAATTGGATTTCTTTTGGCCCAACAGTGTTTCTTTTGAAACACTTGCTATCTTGAATATAGTAATAATTTGTTATTTACGTTGTGCCTGACTTCCCAAGATGATCTTAAACAGGTTTTACTCTTATGGCAGTTGTAAAACATAGATGCAACTATGTCTGGGGAAGAGATTTGGGGAACAAATGCCTAGAACTTAGATTGTATTTCAGTTTCAAAATTGGCATTTCAGTAAAACTAAAACTGGTTTAACTGAGCTTGGCGTGATAAGACAGCACATAATGAGAGAAAACTTAAAGTAGGGTTTTGAAGTCATAAACTAGTAATTCTTGTGACTCATAGTTCTGGGCTCTAGTTATTTAATTAAAACTCCTAGGTACTTCTTTTCTAAAATTAGTGAGCAAAGGAGTATATGTTCTTTTAAGGGAATTTGCTTATCGACTATAAATGACTGTGTATGCTTTGTCGGAAGCAGTCCATAACATAGTCCTGTGCCTCGACCAGGGACATTCAGGGTGGATGGAGGGGAGATAGAGGGACAGGCAATGCAGTGGAATACGGAGATGCAGGAACCAGGGTGGTTTGAAAGTTGCACCATGTCCTCAACTCCCAGGGATTGACTAGTGAGGAAGTGATGTGAGAAGAATTAGAGGTAGTAAAAAAGGAGCAGTGAAGGTAACAGGGATGTTCCTGGGATTCCTGTGAGTTCTGGAACCTTCCTCTTTCCTTTATTTGTTATGTAAGTGTAGCAGTATTTATTTATTTTTTTTATTTAAAAATAGTGTATTCAGCTAAATCTAATATCATGGGCAGATCAGAATTAAATATTTGAAATAACCAATAATTAAAACAAATATCCCATAGTCTGATAACACTCAAACATACATAAAACATATAATAAGATTAACATCATGACAATTTACAGCACGATCTTATATAAACTGCAAACAACACTCATCTATCCTGAACCAAAAATTTGGAGAACAAATGAATCTAAACCTTCTGGTGGAATGCCAATAAGTTAATCTCACCTCTAATTAGTGGTAAAGTATTCCAAAGTGGTGGACCCACTACAGATAGTATACTATTTAAAACTTTCACTCTTTGTATTTGACTAACAGAGGGAATGCACAACAACTTACCCTTCCTCAACCACAATAACCGAGGTAGGGTGGACTCGATGCTCCTCCGTCCACTCCCCTGCCATCCCCCCCCCCTCCCTTTTAACACAAAACTCAGGTACCATTCTCTTTGGGAAAACATCTGGTCGCAGTTTTATTAACCATTAAACAGATTAACAATCAACTCCAATAACCATCCTTACCGCATACAATAGCGGAATGATACATCACAAGCCATATCACTAACAAGGTGAGATCGCCTCCGCTTTTGCCAACTTCCTTCCACCCTTTTGCCCCGACTTCGCCATCTGATTAGCAAAAGCCAGCCAGGAGTTGTCTGGGTCGGGGGGTACCCCACCCCCGTCCCAAGCTTACCCTAAGGCTCCGGACCCTGCAAACCTCCAGGATTCTGCCTACATCCCCCCCCCAAAACTGTGATACCCCTACTCAACCCAACCCCCATAAAGGGTGGGCGGGTGGGACACCGGCCACAGGACCTCTCCCTTGCCTCACTCCGGACCTCTGGGGCTGTCCCGCTAGTTCCACCTCTTCCTACGTCCGCTCATTGGCTCTCCCACATGCGCTCCCACAAGATGGGAGCCAATGAATTTAACCACATCACATCCTCTCCTTCCCCCCCCCCCCCGCCCTGTGGACCAAACGGCTGGCTCGCCTCTCGCCGCACCACCCGGTTACGGGCGGCCGGCCTGGACCTTGCCACATGGTCTTCATTAACCGAGGTCAGGCGGATTCGATGCTCCTCCCCCAACTCCCCTACCATCCCCCTCCCTCCCTTTTAATAGAAAGCTCAGACACCATTCTCTCTGGGAAAACATTTGGTCGCAGCTTTATTAACCATTAAACAGATCAATAATCAACTCCAATAATCATCCTTAGCACATACAATAGCGGAATGATACATCACAAGCCATATCACTAACAAGATGAGATCGCCTCTGCTTTTGCCAACTTCCTTCCACCCTTTAGCCCCGACTTTGCCATCTGATTAGCAAAAGCCAGCCAGGAGTTGTCTGGGTCGGGGGGTACGCCACCCCCATCCCAAGCTTACCCTAAGGCTCCGGACCCCGCAAACCTCCAGGATCCCGCCTACTCCCCCCCCCCCAAAATTGTGATACCCCTACTCAACCCAACCCCCATAAAGGGTAGGCGGGTGGGACACCGGCCACAGGACCTCTCCCTCGCCTCTCTCCGGACCTCTGTGGCTGTCCCACTAGTCCCACCTCTTCCTTCGTCCACTCATTGGCTCTCCCACATGCGCTCCCACAAGGTGGGAGCCAATGAATTTAAATTATGTGCCATATCACATCCTCTCCTTCCCCCCCCGCCCCGTGGACCAAACGGCTGGCTCGCCTCTCGCCGCACCACCCGGTTACGGGCGGCCGGCCTGGACCTTGCCATGTGGCCTTCATTAACCGAGGTCAGGCGGATTCGATGCTACTCCCCCAACTCCCCTACCATCCCCCTCCCTCCCTTTTAACACAAAACTCAGACACCATTCTCTCTGGGAAAACATTTGGTCGCAGCTTTATTAACCATTAAACAGATCAACAATCAACTCCAATAATCATCCTTAGCGCATACAATAGCTAAATGATCCATCACCAGCCATATCACTAGCAAGGTGAGATCGCCTCCGCTTTTGCCAACTTCCTTCCCCCCCTTAGCCCCGACTTCGCCATGTGATTAGCAAAAGCCAGCCAGAGGTTGTCCAGGTCGGGGTACCCCACCCCCATCCCAAGCTTATCTAAGGCTGTGGACCCCAGAAACCTCCGGGATCCCGCCACCGACGCAGGTGACCTCACCATCTCTGCACCACTCCCAGCCCACCAAGCTGCGACCAGTGAGAATCCCGCCGAGCTACCCATTCCAACGCCTCCTGCCAGTCGTTCAATAATAAATCCCACCCCACCAGGGATAAGTCTACCCCATCCCAACTGTACAATCCCGCACAGCCCACCTCCGCCCATGAATGCATTATTTGGTAACCGCTATGTGCACATATCCAACGAACGATTTGGCAGTTGATTTTAGTTAATCCCCTCGACCAGCACCACTGGTCTTGGCAAATCGGTCGTTGTATAATGTCCGACTACATTAATCAGGAACAACTGAAGCCCCTCCCCCAGATCTTTCTGCACCGCTCTGATCAATTGCTTGCAGTTCCAAGCCTTCAAATCGTTGTCCCCCAAATGTATTAAAATCAAGTCCGGTGAACTCCGAAGACGCCCCTGGTGCCAAAGCAAAGGGAGCAGCTGTGACCATTGTAGACCTCGCTCACCCAGCCATGAGACAGACACCACTGCAGGATCCAGGCCAAAATTAGCCCCCAAAGACCGCACAGCCACTCGCTAACCTGCCCAATGCACAAACGAGTGGCCAATCAGCCAACAGCCATGTGGACCTTGCCCTCTGTCTGTAAAAGAAAACAAAATTAGCCATGTGCACACCCTACCCGACCCCTTTTACAAATGAACATATCCCAAAAAAGCCTTAGAACGCCATCTACCGATGCGTTGCACCTCCTGCTCAGACAAACCCGCAGCCGCTGCACTAGTGGCATCCCCAATGCGGAAGGAATGTGCTGCGAACTGATGCAGTTCCTCCCCTATCTGCTGCAGCACCATTCTTAACACCGCTGTAACCTGGAACCATGTCACACAACGTGCATCCACATGCATAAAAAGCAACCCCCTCCTCCCCCCCACTGCTGGGCGACACCGCAGGTATTCCCGCAATTCCGCCACCGTGCATGTTGTCACACCCTCAATTACACCCATGCCCCCGCTGGTCGGTCTTAGAGTGAGCCAACAACACCCGCACATGCCTTCCCTCGACATGCACATGTTGGAAGAGCAGACCACCGACTCTGCCCGAGTCGGCTACTAGCTCACCAATATGAAAGGTACCAAAAAATGCCAAGCAAAAAATTACTTTAAACAATAGCACTTCATATTTGGACGATGCCACCAAAGGTAGAGCCACACATAGCCTCACCAGCAAGTCATGCGTAATCGCCTGTCTTCGATCCCTAGGTATTGGCTCCACCCTTCCCCAGCTTTGCAATAGCCGCCGAGTTAAAAACCCACCAGCTGCCGGAGCCCATCCCACAGTTCTAGCAAAAAACATGAACCCAGCTAAATTGGAATGGACTGCTGACTTGGAAATCCCCTTCTCTTTGGCAGCCACTACATATTGCGCCAACATCCGATCGGATACAATGTATGGCTGACAACCTTGTGCCACCAAAAATTCCTCCACCTTGTCGCAGCCTCGCTGATACGCTGACCATGTTGCTCGCGCCACTGAGCTCTGTAGCAAACTCAGCATCTCCTCTGACCAACCTGCCATAAGTGCTCTGGGACCACCAATCCAACCGCGTCTGCTCCTGGTGCCAGCTTCCGAAACTGGTCCCACTGAAAACGAGAGAGCATCAGCCACCTCATTAGTACATCCCGGGATATGTCTTGCTTTTATCGCACGTTCAAGCGCAAACAAGCTAGCACCACCTCCCGCATTAATTCCGCCACCTGAACTCATCACGGGGTATAATGATTGATCACACTAACCACTGTTGTGTTATCACACCACCACAATACCTGTCTGTTACGCAGGCGCTCCGGCCACAAATCTAATGCTACCAGCATTGGAAACAGCTCCAAGAAGGCCACATTGTTCACTAAACGTGAGTCATGCCATGACTGCAGCCATCTATCCGCACATCACGCTTCCACAAAATAAATGCGCAAACCCTACCCCCCCCCCCGCCGCATCTGTATACAACTGCAAGTCCACCGAGGAAATCTCCCCCTCCATCATCACCGACGTCCCATTAAATTCCCTCAAAAAGATATCCCAAATCAGCAAATCAGCCTTCATCACCATTGACACCCTAATATGATGATATGTTTTTCGCACCCTTGCTGTTGCCCCTGCCAACCGCCACAGAAACACCCTACCCATTGGGATGACGCAGCATGCGAAATTCAAAGCACCAATCAACGCCTGCAGCTCTCTCAAATTCAACTTGCGGGAAGCCATCGCGTTGGTTACCAACACCCGCAACGTCACGACCTTCTCCTGGGGCAGCCTAGCTACCATCTCCCTTGAGTCCAATTCCACCCCCAGAAAGGTTAGTTGAGTAGCCGGACCTTATGTCTTTCCCTCCGTTAATGGCACACCTAGTTCTCTGGCCAAGTCCATAAAACCGCTCAATAGGCTCTGGCACTCTGTGGAAATGCACAGCTCCCACAAAGAAAAAATTGTCCAAATAATGCACCACGTTCTCACAACCCACCTCCTGCACCAATGCTCAATGAAGGAATGTACTAATTTTTTTTAAGTAAGCACAGGACACCGAGCATCCCATAGGCATGCATTTGTCAAAATAAAACCTATCTTCAAACCGAAAACCTAACAACGGAAAACAAGATGGGTGCACCGGCCGCAAAAGAAACGCCGACTCAATATCGACCTTCGCAATCCACGCACTGCCACCCGCATGTCTCACCCATTCCACCGCCTGGTCAAATGGCGCATATCAAATAGCACACCTATCCTGAGGTATATGATCGTTGACCAAGGTTTCTTCCGGAAAAGACAAATTATGAAGTAACCTAAACTTCCCAACCTCCTTTTTAGGTACGAGTCCCAGCAGGGAAAGCACCAGATTTGGGAACAGCCTCTCCACAAACGGGCCTGCAAACCTGCCCAACTCCAATTTATTTGACAATTTATCCTGCATTATGGTTGCCGAATGCTGCACCAAAGGCAAATTGTGCGATGCACATCCTACCACCTTGCCTGACACCGGGACGACAGAGCCCTCATGAAACCCCCTTTCCAAAACCCTTCTATCCCCCTGTCGTGAGTATTGACGCAGACGGGTCCATAAAACTTCCACCCTTATTGGGGTAGGGGCCAAGCCGCATAAATCAGTCTTACTTTGGGACCGGCCCACTAGCTGGTGTGGCCCCTTTTTTGATGCATTTTGCAGCTGAATGCCCCCTCCACAAGTTGAGCATGCATGTCGGAACTTGCAATCTGGAAAGGGACATGAGGACTTATTGAATCTCCAGTAAACATCCCCTGTTCCCGTACCACCCCCTCTCTGCTGCAAAATGGCTCCTGTAGGCCAAAAGGAGCGACCCGTACCCACAGGGATCCCGCCCCCCAATTTCACTCCCCCAACTCCACCCACACCCGGCTTAGCAGACATTTGCGTCAGACAGAGATTAATATCCTGCGAACCCCACGACAAGAACCGATTCTCCTCCATTTTATCTCAGAACTTCTCGTCGTAGTTCAACCACGACCATACTTCATGAGTCTGCACTGCTTCAAGAATGGAATCCACATAGCCAACAACATTCCATACTGTTACAGATAATGATGTCCCCATATGCTTGTCAAACGCAAAAAAGATCTTGTCGAGTTCACCACATTCCGGGACACCTTCTTTATTTGTCCAGCATTCTCATCTTCCTTTCTCTTCTTCTTGCTATCCCCCGACCGCCTCCTCCCCTCTAACAATCTGAAGATATCAATATATCTCCTTTTTCTAATCTTACGCCGCAAATTCTTTGGTACACTTTCCCATAACTCTGCATACGTTGGCAATGAGGGAGCTCCCCCAACCGGCTTGCTCGGCCCCTCCCCAATGCCTCCCACCTCTAGACCCGCACCTCCACCTCCTGAGGATGACGACAACGACACCGATGATGTGGAAGAGGAGGAATCTGAACCATGCCGCCTCTGACACTCGTGCTTCTGCTTCTTGCGCACCTTTCCCCTCGATCCCGCCGGCTTGCCCATCCATACCGATACCTCGCCACGGTCGTCTCACCACTCACCTGCCACCCATACAGTAGGTGACACATTCGCAGCTTGGTTGTCCTCCACACAACATTGCTGCCGCTCCGCTGGTCTCACGCCCGCCATCTCCACTCCAACATTCTGCCGCGTTGTCCCTCCGACCTCTGCCCACTCCGCTCCAACCTGGCCTCCACCTCCTGTCGTTGCAGGGTACGAACCCATGGCGGGCACCTGAGGAGAGATAAATGGAAACACCGGGGGAGGGACCACAGAATGCCAAGCAGGTTGCCAAACCCTGAGCCACTCTGCCCCAGACAGACCTTGTCCTCCCCTAGCCAATGCTCCTAGGACACCGAACCCTCCACCGGCCGATAACGCCCTTGACCCGCCAACCCCGCTACCGATGGGTGCAGACCCTGCCCCCTGACATGACAATGTCTTGACCAGGAGCGCTCCTGCCTCTCCTAACTTCTTTCCCCCTTACCCCTGAGAGCCCGAGCCCAGGCTGCCCCCCTGTAATCCCCCGTCCCCAGAGTTGTGCGTAACAGTAGCTCCCCCCGGTCCTCTGCACGGTCCACCCCCCCCCGAATCACTGCCCTGTAGCCCCCCGGACTGAGGAACCAACTCACCTCCTCTCAGCCCCCCTCATCTCTTGGCCCATGAACGAGGCCCCCATGCCCTCTCTCTGTTCCTCCTTGTCCCCTGCGGGGACCGCGACCCCCTCCCCCCTCTGCCAGCCCCTGTCGCTCTATTTCCCCTACTTACAGCTGCCACCATTACTTGATCAGAGGCCCCCACCTCCCCTGCTGTAAGACCCACTCCGGCCTGCACTGCACGCCTCCCGGTGGCCCTACCAGTTCTCCCAGGCCCTCACACCCGAACCCGCTGGCTCCCCCTTGCCGGCATTAAGCCAGAGTACCACTTCTCTACCTTTGGCTCTTCCCAGCTATCCCCTCGCCGCCGTTTATTTTATTTAATTCGTTTTTTGTTTTGTTTTTTTTAAGTTCCTCTCGTTTTTTTCTAATACCCCGGTCTACCAGCACTTGCTTTGGCACAATCTGCCATTCTAACCGCCACTGCCAGTCCCAACCGCGTGCCTGTCACTCTCTCGCATGTGGTGCAGAGGGAGAAAATGTGCCCTGCCGTCACTGCCAGTCCGCTCTGCTTTCCTCCCCATTGCTTTGTTAGCCTCTCTGTCACTGCTGTCTGCCTCTCTGCCTTACACCGGCCACAGGACCTCTCCCTCGCCTCACTCCGGACCGCTGGGGCTGTCCCGCTAGTCCCGCCTCTTCATCTGTCCGCTCATTGGCCCCCCCGCATGCGCTCCCATGGGGTGGGAACCAATGAATTTAAATGAGACGCTACATCACATCCTCTCCTCCCCCCACCTGCCCTGCGGACCAAACGGCAGGCTCGCCTCTTGCCGCGCCACCCGGTTACGGGCGGCCGGCCTGGACCTTGCCACTTGGCCTTCATATCCCGAGAAGGGGCATATGAAGTAATTAAACTAGCTAATCCTTTAGGATTAGAATTCTGCAACACTTTACATTTTTAATTATATGCGTTGGCACCTCCACGGCCCTCTGTTTTTCTTATATCTATGTATTCTATGGTGAATAGATGGGGGTCTCTGGTCCCTGTTAGTTATTTTTCTATATTTCACGCTCCCCATGGGAACTATAAGCATTATGTGAGAAGTTCTGTTTCTTTTTGTTGTGTTTCTTCTTAATAATTCACTGATATGTATGCCTTTTTTGTACAAGATATGTATTCTTGGTATGTTATTTGTAAATTTGTAAATAATAAATAAAAAAAAAACAATAACATAATAAATGACGGCATATAAAGACCAGTATCGTCCATCTAGTCTGCCCAGTACGATGTCAAGAATAGGTACACCTGCCACTCTGTGCAGGCCCCCCTTCCCCATGTCTTTGTTTAGGGGTGAACCCACCACTCCTTGTAGTACACCCCTATTTGTTAAGGAATAGCTAACTTAAATTTGGCTTCTTGTAGAAGAGGAAGCAAATATAATTGTTTTAAGTATGGTTTCACATATTCACTCCTGACTAAGTCAGTTAATAGCTGAGCCACAGAGTTCTGAGCATACTTCAATGCCCTTGAATATACTGAAGGTACTCCAACATATAATTAATTGCAGGAATAGAAGACTCTGAAGCACTTGTACAGAAATCTTCTGATTCTAAAAACTGCTATAATCTGCTAAGTATCCAGAACTTAAAATTAAAATGATTTAATCATGTTTCAATAGAGATGTCATAGAAAATTCACCATCCAGCACCACCCCTAAATAACAGACCTCATTCAGAAAGTGCAGGAAATCTGACCCCCAAATCAACCTCATTTTTCCCTCACTTCACTTTTCCCTAAGTAGCATTACTTGTGTTTTTGTAGAATCCAGAGCCAAATTGTTGCTGAAGAGCCATTTATAAACAGCCGTCAGGCAATTATTACTCTGATATATTAAATTACCAGCCTTGAATGTAAAATGAAAGACAATATCATCTACATATAATCTGTAAGCAGTTCCAGAATTCTTGAGAACCTCACAAAGTGGACACTTATAAATATTGAATAATATGGCAGACAATAATGATCTTTGTGAGACACCAAATTTAAGGGGTTCCCGTCTAGAAACTATATCCTTTGCCTTAACCTGCTGAGATCTATTATGCAAAAATGATGAAAACCAGAGCAGAATGGGCATTCTCATCTCTGATTCCTTCAACCTGTCCAGTAAAATTTGGTGATCTATGGTGTCAAAAAGTGACGAATTTTCAGCTTATGTAGACAGTTGTAGTTGGTCACAGTATGGCATATACTCAAGTTTAATAGGAAGCAAAAGGGGGAAATGGCAGGATACCATGTTGCACTGCAAGGGATAGACTGCTGGGAAATGGAACGAGATGGGTGGCAGACAGTCATACCTATGAGACCCCTATGCTGTGACATGGCAGTGGAGAAGGCCCAATGGTGGAATACATTGCTGAAGATGGGATGAAGTGGTAGAAGGACAGAGGCCAGTCATGATAGGTAGTGATGCAATAGGTAGTATACTTATGTGGCTCAGGATTTAGTTGTGGAATAAAGCTGTGACCAAGTTCACGTAAATCTTGATGTTCAGTGTAATAACTTGTATGTGTGACTGAGGGTGTACAAACTGGAGGGAAGCTGCTGATGTCCATATTATCAAAATTCAAAGAGTTATGCATAATATCCATCAGTGATTCTGCCACAGGGTTAATTTCATGAGAGCACCTATATGAAAAGCCCAAAAATCCACCTATATTAAGCCTTTTTTTTATATAGGCAACATAAAGTAGCTGCTTATTTGGCTTTAGAAAATAGTCACACTGTAGATCCAGCTTGAATAGCATACAAAATGCACATGAACAAATGCATACCTGCTCTGAAGATGGTGTAAATATGTGCATATATTCTGTGTGTGAACCCAACATGTGCACATTTCAACTCTGCTTCTGTTCTGTACAACTACAGTACACTCCCCCAAAACACCTATACATAACACAGGTCTGCGACTAAAAAGCTGTTTGATTATTTTCATCTAATTTCCATGTATTTTGGTGTGCTGAAAACAAATAAAATATTGAAAAAACTCCTAGACGTCATGATTTGCCACAACATGCAAAATTGTCTTCAAATGTATCAATTTTTTTCAAATTACTATTAATTAATTCAAATTACTATTAATTAATTCACATAAGTGCATTTAAGATATAAAATGCCAAAAAAAAACTTAAAGGGGTAGTCCGAGTTATGTAAAAAAAAATGTAGCACTGTAAATCTGATGGTCAGCAATATGTACATAAGCTAAGCAAGTTTTAAGTCTGTGCTTCTAATGGTAGAAGGGGTTAATCTTTCCTGAAGAATCCAGTGGGAGGGAGACACAGGGCAGATAGCAGCAGCTCCGGTCAGTGCAGGGTGGCGTGGCCAGCACTGTGACATCTCGTGGACAGACACAGAGCTGCTCTCTCCTGCATGCCACACTTGTGCACGAATCATCATCAGGTTCTTGGTTCTAGGCTGTTCACACTTTTTCATCGCAATTCATGTTAGCTTGTCATTCTTCAACCGTTATGTTATGGCTCCGTGAAAGTGTATTAATTCGCCAGACAGTTTCTGTTTCATCTGTGGTGAATATACAGTGTTGAAGCAACAGCAGAATATTACAGACTTTGTGAAAAAAGTATACTTTGCATACTTTGGACTAAAAATTGTAGATCAAGATAAAATCTGGGCACCTCATAAAGTGTGCAAACGGTATGTTGAGGACCTCCGAAACTGGTTCAAGGGTAAGAAAAAATCTTTCCGTTATGGGATTCCTATGGTATGGCGAGAGCAACAGAACCATAGTGACGACTGTTACTTTTGTTCATGCGATGTAAAAGGGTTTAATTCTAAATGGAAGCATACCATTTCATACCCCAATCTTCACTCGGCAATTCGTCCCATCCCCCAAGGCACAGATATACCAGTACCCAAGCCCCCTGCTACCTTGGAAGAGATACCTAGCTCCGATGAAGGTGAAGTCATACCTGAACCAGATGACGAATCAAGTTCTGACTTTGAAGATGATACAAGACCAAAATTGTTTTCTCAGGAGGAGATGAATGATTTGGTAAGAGACTTGAATCTTCCCGAAGATGCCGCTGAGTTACTCGGATCAAGGCTGAAAAGCAGGAATTTATTGTTGCCAGGAGTGTCACGATGTCTTCATGGTTCAGACATCGTGAAAAGGAGTTTGTTCCTTACTTCGCCCAGGAAGACAAGTTGGTTTATTGCATCGATGTCGAAGGTCTGATGGGTCAATTTAAAATCTAATATGATTAAGAGCAATGGCGTCTTTTTATAGATTCTTCAAAAAGAAGTCTCAAAGCAGTTTTACTCCACAACGGTTTTTATGCTTCCATACCTGTAGGTCATTCTGTACATTTGAGGGAAACCTACGAGAACTTGGAATTGGTTCTTCGTAAACTTAAATATGAAGACCATGGTTGGCAAGTGTGTGGGGACTTGAAGGTCTTGTGCATGCTCCTCGGGCAACAAGCTGGGTATACCAAATATCCTTGTTTTCTCTATGGGACAGTCGAGACCGACAAAATCACTGGACCAAGAAGAGTTGGCAGCCGAGGGTGCTAACAGTCGGTGAAAAAAATGTCCTCCGAGAAACTTTGGTACCTTCCCATAAAGTTCTTCTACCACCTCTCCACATAAAATTGGGATTGATGAAGCAATTCATAAAATCACTTCCAAGAGATGGAGAATGCTTCAAATACTTGGTCACCAAGTTTCCAGGCCTGTCGGAGGTAAAATTTATTTATTTATTTATTTATTTATTTATTTAACTTTCTTATATACCGCGCTCTTTTGCATCAGTGCGGTTTACATCAAAACACAACTGTCCAGCACAGAGGATCTGCCCTGGATTTACAATATAACGTGGGTATATGTACAGATAACATGATTTACAATATAACAAGGGTATATGTACAGGTAATAATAGCAGGGTCATTATAAATTATAAATTGAAGGAAGATATGTTAGTCGGACCAGACATTAGAAGGCTTATAGTTGATCAAGAGTTTGTCAATACCATGATGGATCCTCAAAAAGAAGGGTGGATTGCATTTAAAGAAGTCGTACAGAAATTTTTAGGCAGTAACAAAGATCCTCACTACAAAAAGATAGTCGGACGAATGCTGAAAGCATTTCAAGCTTTAGGTTGCCTGATGAGTTTGAAAGTGCATTTCCTCCAGCACCACCTTGACTACTTTCCTGAAAATTTGGGAGCTGTGAGTGAGGAACAAGGTGAATTATTCCACCAAGACATTAAAGAGATGGAAAGGAGATACCAGGGAAAATGGAGCATTACAATGATGGCAGACTACTGTTGGATGCTTCAGAGAGACATTCCAGATGCTACTCACAAGCGTAAATGCACCAAGAGGAGCCTCACAAGGAAGAAGAATCAAGTTTAGTGTGTATAGGTGAGCTCATTTCAGTTCAAAAAAGGATTTTCATGAAAATATTGTAATAAAACTTTAATTTTATAAGTTTATTTCCATTTATTTTGAGCTATTATCTTATTTAACATAGTTACCTAAATTGTCAGGAAACATGAAGATTACGTGGAATAACCAAAACAGCTCTCGAAAAAAAATTTTTTGCAGACCTGTGAATTCATGTATACATAATGTGATCTTTCGGCATGCATATTTTTGACATACTTATAAACTAGTACTTCAAACACAGAGTTCTGAAGTAAATCAGCTCAATAACAAACTCTAAGTGGCTTAAATGATCAGTTGAGCAAAAGAATACATTTATTTGATAAAAGAAGCAATAGGCCTATTCTGAAACCTTAAACATATTAATGTTTCAACCAGTAGCATTGCTGAAGCTCTACTTTAGCTTATAATAGGAACAATTTAGCGCTGGCTGTAGTTAGGTAGGAACTGGAATAACTGGGACATCCAGGTCAGGAAACGCACAGTTTCCCGATATATTTTACAAAAGGCTCCCTGAGATTGTTGTAAAACATATTCATGCTTTTTGATTACATGGAATGCGCCCAAGAACTATTTTGCACATGCAAATCAGTTCTACACATATCATTTAGTAGGTATACATGCACATAAGCAAATTGCTCACACAAACATTTTTTAGGTCCCTAAATGAAGCAAATATACGCCGACAAATACGTAACCCTAGTAAGTGCAATTGCCCTCTCTGATGCCTACACAAAGTCCAAACAAGATGTTAGTTGGCAATTATATCTGCCATGGAGCAGGCATAAATGCCAGTGTCTAATGTTATTTAGGTATGCATCTATTGCCATTTCAAAACTGGAAATACATGCATGTATTCCTAGTGCTATCAAACAACATCCTCAAAATGACCTTTTTGAGACTGTGTGTGCTGCAGATCTAAGCAAGTGAATAGCAGCTTTCTAAAACCACTATTTAGACACAGAGAGCCTTTACACATGTAAATAACACATAATCCTTCTAAAATGACTTTCAGTATGTAATAGTATAATCTTAGATTTGTTACTTCTTGCAGCCAGACTGCCACCATAAGGATTATAAAAGTGATGTCATGCAATTCCCTAGCTGTAGTGAGGGTACAGGAATCTTTACCTTAAAAAGGATTTACCAAATCTTTGTTCCTATGCAAAACTTCCTCCAGTTTTGTCCTAACTTTCTTTCCTGTTGTAAATACTGGAGGTGCTCTCTTTGCCAAATCTAGAGTATATCTGCATGGGAACACAATTTTCTTTGATCTGCCAATGTACGGTCAAATTCTGAAACTGGAATGCATTAACCTGAACATTTACTAAGGGATCTCTCTCTTTTTGTACTATAAAAAAATGAATGGCTAAATCTGAAAAGTTTCCTAACGCCTCTTATGTTTTAAGACTACCTTTCTTATAAGAAGCAGCCCTCCCCTGACTCTCAACAAAAGATCAGGGCTCATCCCATGAAAGAAAGAGGTTTTAAAATCTAGGGACATGATTTTAAAAAATGCCTTATTTTAGCCCCACATTTTCTAGGCCAGTTTTACAAATGGCTGAGAAGAAAAATGCATCCATAAAGCAACTTAGCATGTTTACTAAGCTGTGCTAGCTGTTAACGCATGCTTGAGCATGCTCTAATGGACTGTGTCAGCAATTAGCACATGTGCTCAACAGACAGCTCAAGGTTAATTCTAACTGCTTAGCACACAACAGGGAGGAAAATGGGTGAGGTAGAGATAGAGTACAGGCATGTGTCCATAGCACAGGGTTAGATAGCATGCATTCACCATCAACTAGTGTCAGTGCACTTAACACTGTCTCAATGGGGGGCATTAAGTGCATCCATTAAGCACAATTGCTGCTGGTATGTGGTAGCGTCCAAATCAGTGTAGTATCTGCTGGGACCAAGCTGTACACGCTTCCAAAAAGTATATATTTATTTAGCAATGCTTATATACTGCTTTTCACCGGGTCAGGTATGGTATATATTTCCCTTGTCCCTGAAGAGCTAACAATATACAAGGTGGCCCAAAAAAAGTGAGAACATCTCGTAGCATATAAGTTATTTAAAAATTCAAAAAGGCAGATGTAAATGATTGTCAAATTTAAAAAAAAAAAGATGGTGACCGGAAATTGTCGAAATAAAGACGTTATATAGCTAAAAAAGGTAAATAAGTAAACTATTTAAGCTTTTAATTTACGAGATGTTCTCACTTTTTTGGGCCACCCTGTACATTATGTACCTGAGGCAATGGAGGGTTAAGTGGGTTGCCCAAGGGCACAAGGAGCACCTGTGGACTAAAAACCCTAGTCCCTCCAGCCTAAGGTTGTTGTCCTCCAGTGGGATTCAAACCCCCAGCCTTCTGGCCTGAGGCAACTTGTCCCAACCACTAGGCTACTCCTCCCCTACTTCTTGCTTGTACTACACAATGATTTCTACACTCAATGCATAATACCTACAAAAACTTAGCATAGCTATGTAAACATGTCATTAGTAACATAAATGAACCCTAATAAACCTTTAAACTATCTCCCACTTAAACACTCCAAAACCCAGGGAAACAGACAAACATATACTTTTTGTCGGAACATGCAGCATGAGGAACAAGTCCTCTCGAGGTGTAAAGTTCCTTTTAATCTTTTTTAATAGCGGAAAAACCACTAAAAAGGCCCTGAGAGAGTAACCTCCCAACACCAAATTAGTAACATAAAGGCACATTTTACAAAGGATGTCATAATAGAATCTTCTCACCCTTGTGTGTTTCCTGGCTTTCAGTGAGATAGACTGTGTGTTTCTTGTGGAATAGTAGAATTTGGGACATCCATGCCAGAACATTCTGAAAAAAATGCAAATATGTCCATGTTTTTGTGCAATTTTGCAAATGTGGACACACTCAATATGGATGTCTTGAGAGCAGTCTACATAGATGTACCTGGCATAGTATTCAATACTAGGGACGTTTAGGAGACATGCAGCGGTGGTTCACTACTGAAACATTTCCCAATAGCACACTATTTATTAATTTGATGGAGGAGAGTACAGAGGATAGCGAAACACCAACATATCTACACCCTACAGAGATTTTAATGGTGAAAAGAGCACTTTCCCATTGCCTATTCATGCATGGAGCAGGTCTAAATTTGGAAGTAGGTGCAGTCATCCCAAAGATTCTGAAATCATTCAGGGACATCGAAGTCCGAAGCTCCATCTCAGACATGCTTCTGTCACACCTCCCTGCCTGTTTGGATATCCCTGCCATGGAGATGCTTAAAAAATCCATTTGTGTAATTGATCCGGGGATATCGCTGTTATTTGGACTTCCACATGCCCATTTTCAGACATCCAAATTGCATTTAAGTGATTTGACTCCCCCATATTAAATGACAAATAAATATCAAAAGGGTCCATACAGGGTGTCCAGTATATATTTAGCCAATTTAGGTAGATGCATATACAAAATCCCTTTTGTAATCCACACCAACTCTGTTCTGCCTAAAGTCATCTACCTGTCCTTTCAATCCTTTTCCCACCACTGCTCCCCAGATCTGCCCCAAGCCTGTCCAAAATCAGTCAAAATGATAATCCCTACTTCTTCTGCTAGTAAACTATTCAGGCCCTGCTGTCTTCAACTTTGCTTCCAAGACCAATGCCCAGGTCAATACCAACGCTTGTTCCCATTATAAAATATTGGAATAAGTCACAACCAGCAGTATTAACAATGCTATGTTAAAAGTAAACCAGCCTCTCTGTGGTCACTGAAGTTTGTATTTTAACCATGATCCCCTCATGAAGGTTACTACCAACTTCTTGAAAGCCCGATGCTGTTGTACAATTAGTTTGTTATCCCACTGCCCCATGTACATTTATCCCAAGACTGTCTTAAATGAGCAGTGAAATCATAACCACTGTTGGGAAGGATTATAACCACTGCTTTGTTCAGGCTAACCTAATGTCTTCCTAGAAGCACATAACAATCATGCCACTGCTGTTATGGGCTGAACTGCCATTCTGTACGTTTTATTGCAGAACTTCATTACTATCTCTTGTCTCCAGCAAACCTCCGAGTTTATCCCACTGGGTTTTTTTAAAATTTACATTATTATTTTTATCTCTACCGCCTCCTTTAGAAAGGCATTCCACCTCTTGGTAAAAACAAACTTTCTTATGTTTAATTTTTCCTACGGAAACTTCATAATATGAATGAAGTCTTAAGCAGGAGACCGTGAAAGTAAACTGGATTTATAAAATTAGATCACACCTGAAAGAACACGTGGAATAATCCAATGGGTACCTGTACAGTAGGCATAAACAGGAGAGCATATGCAGAGTCACAATTTATGTGCACATTTTATAAAATACATACACATCTGTATAAAGTGCATGCTAGTTATTTTTGGGGTTGTTTTTGTTCATCAGAATACGCCCATAGGAACATAAGATATGCCATATGGGGTCAGACCAAGATCCATCAAGTCCAGTATCCCATTTCTAACACCAGCCAATCCAGGTCACAAGTACCTGTCAGCAGGGGTGTCAGAAAGGGATGAGCCACACGGGTCCTGACCCCACACAAGTCTCGCTGCCCCGATCACTGGCTTTCCCCTCCTTTCTGCCTGTGGGGACATGAACTCTTCCGAGCAGACAGGAGGGGTCTTTCCCGTGATCACAAGACTCTTCTGCAGTAAGGGATGTCATCCCTTGGGCAGCCAGTTGCTTGCCGGGTGGCAATTGTGGCAAAGACCCCCCCCCCCTGTCTGCATGCAGGAAATCAGGTCCCCACAGGCAGAGAGGAGGGGAAGGCTGGAGATCGCAGGGGCAGAGTTTGGCCCCTCAGTGGGAATTGCACTCTAGCACCTTTGATGTCAGGTTCCCCAAAAAGGTGCACAGATTCCACAGTGCTTATTCCGGGATATGCAGTGGATTTCTCTGGTCCTCTTTATAATGGTTTATGTCCAAACCTTCTTTAAACCAAGGTGCACTAAAAAGCTTTACTACATCTTCTGGTAATAAATTCCAGAGTTTGATTGCACGTTCCGTGAAAAAATATTTTCTCCTATTAGTCTTAAATGGGCTATATTGTAGCTTCATTGCATGTCCCCTAGTCTTTTTACTTTTTAAAGGACTAAACAACCATTCTATGTTTACCTGTTCCACTCCTTTCATTATTTTATAGACCTCTATCATATCTCCCCTCAGTCATATTTTTTCCAGGTTGAAGAGCTCTGACCTTTTAAGCCTTTCCTCATAGGGGTATCCTTCCATCCCTTTTACCATTTTAGTGGTTCTTCTCTGTATCTTTTCTAATTCTGCTATATCCTTTTTAAGATATGGTGACTAGAAATGCACACAATATTCAAGGTGTAGTCACACCAAGGAATGATACAGAGGCATTATAATATTCTTTGTTTTATTCTCCATTCCTAGCATTCTATTTGTTTTCTTGATCACCACTGCATACTGAATAGAGGTTTTTAATGTCTTATCCGCAATGATGCCTAAATCCTTTTCCTGAGTGGTGGTTCCTAATGTGGAACCTTGCATCGTGTAACCATAGGTTGGGTTGTTCTTCCTTAAGGGGGTCATTCCAGAACATGAATAAGGGGTTTGTAAGTGCGGTGGGGACATTTATGTGCTGAAAACATTCCAGACCATATTCCGAAATACTGCTGACATGCACATCCGTGGCATTAGCTCGGGGATCTCAGAATGTGGGTGGGAGAGGGCAGGACGGGGGTGTGACCAGCCACAGAGATGTAGAAAGCATATTCAGGAAAGGCCTGTGTATGTATTAGGTGTTTTCCAGAAATATCCACGTTATTCCTGCTGAAACATGACATTTAGCCATAAGGAACCTATGCTGATTCCTTCTGAATTATTTTACATAGGGTAATCTAATTAAATCAGATATTATTGGCAGTGTGATAGGGCAGCCATACATCTGCTGTGCCTGGCACTGGGAGATATTACTGATGTAGTGTCAACATTCCCCAGATTGTCCCATTCGGTCTACATCCCTACCCTGGCTATGATCAATGAGAGCTGTGAGAGTGGTAATATATCTGGAGTCTGGCTACTTGGTGTGATGACACAGGGATCTCCCCTCCCATGCCCATACAGCCCTGACCAGGGGAGCAGTGCCACAAAGCTAGCTGCGGGAAGGCAGACATGGTTGCCTCACAGGTAGCGGATGTTTACGCCATGATGGGACAGGTATAGCTGCTGTGAAAAATGCCATTACCCTGATAGGTGGGCCTCAGATGTCATAGCCAAAAAGGCCATACTACAGCTACAACTACTACTAATCATTTGTATAGCGCTACAAGGCTATGCAGACACACGTAACAGATGGTCCCTGCTCAGTGGAGCTTACAATCTAGTTGGGACAGACAATACAGCAGGTGTGAATAGGAAACATCCAGGGGGAATCATCAGGAAACACCCAGTAGCTTAGACGGATCTGATCCAACAGCACACTGATGAGATGAGCGCTCAGTCTGGATTTGAGAGAGGCCAGGGACGAATCATAACATACAGATTCAGGTAGTTTGTTCCAGGCATACGGAGCAGCAAGGTGAAGGGGAGTGATGTCTAGATTTGGCAGTAGAAAAGACGGGCACAGATAGAAGAAATCTGACAGAAGAGCAGTGTTCACGGGAGGGGTGTGGGGAGAGATAAGAGGGGAATGGTAGTGCGGAGCAGCAGAATGATTGCAATTATAGGCCAGAGGCGCAAAAAAGGTAAACATTTGTTGCTCAACAATATATTGCATCTTTTGGGGACCTGAACGAGTTAGATTGGGGTTTGCTGGACTTGGTGAAGGTCCATCCCTAGCAGTTTAAGGCATGTTTGTAGGGATTACCAGGACAAGAATCACTGGGGCCAGTTCCTAATGCCACGTACCATTTGATGCAAGGTATGTCCTGACATATATGTCCACATTTACATACTGGTATATCGTATTGGGTTGCACTGGGCTTACCTAGAACCTTTTAGGACATGAGGGGGACTGGTCTAGATTGCAGTAGCTGTCATTTCTTATTAGTATTTATGTCTAGTGTGCATCAGCAAACTACTGTCTGTGATGAGTAGTTTAGGAGATGAACGTTTTTCCCAAGAGGCATGGTGTCTGCGAGTACATTGCAGGGATGGGCAAGATCTGAAATGTGTAACGTTTCAGAATACGGTAGGCGTGGGGATGTCCAAAATGTTTCTCCGCATCCGCAGTATTGGACCAGCTGAATAACGCTTGCACATGCCCACCAAATGCATCTATCTCCCCGATTCTGGACCCGTGGGCATGTCCAGACCTTTGGATGTGGAATTAGGTTCAAAGGAGGCCTGGTTTTGTTTTGGACATGTCCGTGGGCAAGATGTGCATGTTATGGAATTAGACTTCACGTGTATTTATTTATTTATTTGAAATCATTTCTAAAATTCAAAGCGGTATACATATAATAAATTGTAATACTGCAATAATGCATGCTGTTGTACAGAGAACTGAACACAAGAAAATTTAGGGCAACCTCAACATGAACATTTGTAGATAATAAATTGCACTTGTTACATTACATTACATCTGCCCTTTCTACGCCCAGTCTTTATCAAGGTCCTCCTGTAATTTTTCACAATCCTCTTGTGTTTTAACAACTTTGAATAACTTTGTGTCATCTGCAAATTTGATCACTTCACTTGTTATTCCCATTTCTAGATTATTTATGAATATCTCAAAAACAGTGGGTCCAGCACAGGTCCTTGGTGTACTCCACTATTCACCTTTCTCCATTGAGAAAATTGGCCATTTAGCCTGATTCTGTTTCCTGTCTTTTAACCAGTTCCTGATCCACAATTGTACACTGCTTCCTATCCCATGATTTTTTAATTTTGCCAAGAGTCTCTCATGAAGGAACCTGTCAAAGGCTTTCTGAAAATCCAGATGCATTATATCAGCTGACTCACCTTTGTCTACCTGTTTATTCACACTTTCAAAAAATATACAGCAACAGATTAGTAATATAAGACTTTCCATGGCTAAGCCCATGTTGGCTTTCTCCCATTCAACCATAACTATCTGTAGTAATTTTATTCTTTATAATAGTTTATATCATTTTACTGGGTACTGATGTTGGGCTCACTGGTCTGTAGTTTCCCAGATCACCCCTGGAACTCTTTCTAAAAATTGGTGTTACATTGGCCATTCTCCAATCTTCAAGTACTACAGATGATTTTAAAGATAGTTTACAGGTTACTAATAATAAGTCTACAGTCTCATATTTCAGTACTCTTTAGTTCAGTGGTTCTCAAACCAGTCCTTTAGGATCCCCCGTGCCAGTCAGGTTTTCAGGATATCCACAATGAAAATGCATGAGATGGATCTGCATGCGCTGCTGCCATTGTATGCAGATCTATCTCATGCATATTCATTGTGGATATCCTAAAAACCCAACTGGACTAGGGGTCCCAGAGGAGTGGGTTGAGAACCACTGCTTTAGTTTATCAAATAGTTGTAATACATCTTCCCAGTTTATCGAGATTTTTTTCAATTCTTCCAATACCATTACAGGCATGGGTAACATTCCTACATCTTCTTTAGTAAAGACCAAAACAAAGAATTCATTCAGTCTCTCCACTATGGCCTTGTCCTCCCTCAGTGCCCTTTTTACCCCTCTATCATCTAATGGTCCAACTGATTTTCTCACAGGTTTTTTGCTACAAATGTACTTGAAAATGTATTCATTATGAGTTGTTGCTTCTACAGAAAGCTTCTTTTCAAATTCTCTCTTTGCCTGCCTTCTTAATGCCTTGCATCTAACTTGCCAGTGTTTATATTGAAGGACTACCAAAAGGGACTGCTACAACCTGAAGTAGATCTACACTTGTGAATCTAATCTTCTGGAATAAACTCTAAATCTTGGGGTATAAGGGACTTCTTGGGGTTAAAGCTGATAAATCTGTGTATTTTAGAATTGAGTGTTTTTTTGTCAGTCAGGTCTTAGTATAACTAGTGAGCTTTGTATTTAAGTCAAAGCAGAGTATAGCTTAGTATAGAACATAAAATAAGAGTAAATAGACTTTGAAATACATTTGTTTCTAGAGAGCTTTTCATTTAAATCAAATCAGAGTATAACTTAACCTAGAAAGTAAAATAGAGTAAATAGTTACTGAAATAAATTTGTTTCTGAAGAGCTTTTTTTCTTAAATGAAATCAGAATATAGCTTAGCATACAAGTAAAATAGTCTTTGAGTAGAAAGAAATATAAACATGTTTCTAGTGACCTTTACAAAGAGCCCTTCCAATTAGGAGGCAAAAGATCTGTGAGATTGCTTTAAATATGTGTTAAAGGCAAGTGATACATCAAAGGGGCAATATAAAAGGCTCCTTAAATCAAACCAAGAGCTGTGTGAATCACCCAGGAAATTGGTAAGACTTTATCTTAGAAGCACAGAACAGGGCACTGTGTAGCAGCCAACTTTTAATAAGTCTTCTTTCCCTCCCTCCTGCCCTCCCCAACTCCCACCCAGCCTTGGGATAGTCATAGCTTTATAGGTGCTTAAAACTCTTAAAGGGAAGGAGGTGTCCATATTCACTCTCAGGTGCAGCTGGTTATCCTCATCAGGAATACATTAAGGACCTGAGATTAATTAATCTTGAGGTGAACAAAGTCAATTAAACATATTGGGGGTTATTCTCTGCCACAAATAGCGGGTATGGACGTCCCATTGGGATGTCCATCCCTGCTATTTGTGCCTTCCCTCGCCGTGTCTACCCTCCCCGCCAGTTGTTGCGCAGGAAATTCTGCGCAACTTTGGCCAGATTTTGCCAGACCATGGAATTTTGTACCCAGTGCACCAAGGCCAAGCAGGAATCTGACTTGTGGCAGGCTGATCTTCTCAGCGGCTTAGCAATTTAGCTAGGACTTCAGTCAACAAAGATTGTCCTGGCTGGATCTCATGAGTCACAGGCATGTAAAGTCAATGAGAGGAGAGATAGATGACAAGGTAGTACTCATGCTAGCAGTACTGTTTGCCGGCATGCCTCGTACTTCCCCTGCTGTGGTTGCCCCCTTCCCCCTGGCACTCCCTTTCTTCCATCTCAATCACCAGCTTTTCCTTCCATTAAGTCAGTGAGCTGCAATGCAAAGTGAAAGTTCCTTTCATCTGTAGGTCACAAAGATCAGCTAGGCTATGTATAACCCTCTAGCAGACATCCCTTGGTCCGGGACCAATCAGGCAGGAATCCTCCTTGGACAGGCTCTGTTGGTCTCTGAAAGTTTGGTGACTGGTGCCTCCACTTGGGGAAGAAGGAGTTTTAGTGGGTGGTATTTACTTCTCTTTATTCCCTTCCCCCAGAAACAAAAAAAAGGGTATGTCTGCGAACAGGACTGGCTGGCAATATTTAGAAACTTTAATAACCTCTACAGCTAGAGGTTTTTCAAACAGCATCAACAGTGTACTTAAACAATTCAGGAAGAATCCCCTTTGAGGTATAACCACTCAATAAACAGAGAAAGAATCTCTTAAGTATATTCTTACACACTACTCATTAACCAGTCAGATCAATTTAGGGGTACTAATCCCATGTGTTAATGCCAATTAGTTAGGAAAACCCCGTTTTCCTTTGTCAAATTCTATTTCCTGATATATTCCCCTTTCCCTTTCTTTCCCACAAGTCTTATTGAAACTGGACTGGTGGCTGCCATAGGGCCTGAGAGGATCTCTCATGCTGGATCTGACCCATTTCCACTGTTGGGCCTCCCTTAGCCTAAAGGGGTCATTTCTCCCTGTCAGTCTCTTTCAGAAGCCTCTTCCTTCCTGGCTCACCATCTCTGCTGTTGTGTCACCTCTTGCCTGGAGGGGTTACCACATTGTTCACTGTGCCTTCTGCCTAAAGAGGCTGTTGCTAAAGTCACTGTCTCTACTGCTATGCTTCTTCCTGCCTGAAGGGTCACTTCCATGCTCACCATGTGGTATGCTGGTATGTTTGTGTTTCCACTGATTTTACCATTGGTACAAAAACTAATGTATATGCCTAGTACATACTAGTATTAGCATCTGCTCTCAAGCAAGCGCAATGTCCATACCTTCAATCTACGCACAATTGTTGAAGGATTTGTGCTAGTATTTTATAAAGCCACATAAGCAAAACATATTGCTTATCAAAAAAACTGATATATATTGTACCAAAACATTAAAAGCTAGAATAAGGCTGCTGAAATTCAAACATGGCTCAGAATATACAAAGACTACTTATCTGACAGTGATACTCCACGCAAGCTGCATTTCACTATAATTGCTCTCTCAATGGGAGAACTCTCATTGGAGTTCATACATCTTAGTGCAAAACTCCAAAAACAGCAGCCTTTATTAAATTAGCCCAGCATACGTGTCTATATGTACTCACTGCCTAGGCGTCCTATTATAAAATTACCCTCATTGAGATCTATTCAAAAAGGGCTTTATTGCAAACGTTCCTCAGGCCTATCGATCCCCAGGTCTGCAACCTACTGTAAAACTGTGCTATTGTTATAACATCAAACCAGGAAAAACAAGATGAGGAAGGAAATGCTAAGGACTATACCGTACATGCTGCTGACATCTCAAAACAAAAATCCTACCTTGTATTTAGATTGTATTATTTAATGTAGGTTATTTTTCGTTTCCATTTAGAACTGCCCATTACCAAGTTTTATCACTGTCCCTGAAGATGTGCGCTTTATTCCCCTACACTATCATTCAGGCAGAACACTATTTGTCTGTATGTTCTTTATCGCCTTCCTCGCTGTTGAGAAATACCATTATGATGCTTTGTCCCTGAGTAGCCTGTTAAACAAATATTATCCTTTGAGATTGGCACCTTTACCCTCTTCTTGGGACTCATACATCATCTACACAAAACATCTGAGCTATTTTTCTATGGTTAGGCTCAAGATCAGGTCTGCTTCATAGCCCCATGTTGGGTTATACTGCCCTTTGGCTGCTGAACTGCCAATCAAGTTTTTCTTTCAAATTACAAAAGATGATAGATGTTAGCTAAACAAACCATCATGCTGGAGGTGAACGAAATAACTTCCAGCTGAGAGTGTTGCATAAAGAATGACAGGGATTGGCCAATTCTTTAACACTTGACAGACAAAAACTGTAATTAGAAAAGGTTCTTCCCATTTTGGACCAAGTCATTTCAATGGACTCCATTCTACGTATTTAGGGGTCAATATTCAACCCTGGTCTTCAGCATTTTTTTTTTAATCCTGACCACTGCGGGTAAAAAATGTTCTGTATATTCACCACCTATATCTGGATACTGGCCAGCACTGAATATCCCGATTTAGTGGTCAGTAGCAGCACCATCCGGATAACAATGATATTCAACTGTTATCCAGATAGGCAATCCACAAAACACTTAGAAGAGCTTTTTTGTCATCCTAGGTTATGCAGATTTTATCCATATAGCGGTTTTGAAAATAGTTGCTTTCCACCACTAACCACCCTGGCACTCTCCAGATAGTGCCATTGAATAAAGCTCTCACTGAGAATTATCCAATTAGCAGGTCGTGTTAACTAGATAAGTACTTTTTAATATTGATCCCTAATTTTTTCCCACTTTAACTTCATTCATTTACATGGCTATTTTAAAAGATTTGACTTATTAATTTGTAAAACTGCCTTGCTGATAAAAAAGACTAGGAAAGTGCATACATTAGCACACATTTGGTTTGTTTAGGAACCTTAAAATTTTTAATGCACTCTAACTAGATTGTATTTATTTAGTTAGTTAGTTTTCTTGTATGCCATGGACCTGTTGTATCCTCCATGGTTTCCAAAGAACATAAAAAGAGTAATAAAATCAGAAAAACAATAAATTATTTTAAACAACAACAAATAAAACAACATTTCATATCTCAAAATCAGCAATCAAAACATACAGGCAATAAAACACCATATTCAGATAGTCTCACTCTTTTTAGGAATATACCTATCTAAAAGCCTTTAATTTCTTCCGAACATCCAGACAATTTTCAATCAATCTCAGTTCACATGGGAGCAGATTCCACAGTTATGGGCCTGAAACAGATGGTATGTTATTCAATAGCTCAACCAATGGATATCAACTATCACAGCAGAACGTAACCATTCTCCCCTTTCAGACCTCAGCCTATGCAGAGCCTGGTAATGTTCCCAGGGAACCATCAATGGCAGATTGATACCCAATTTTAATACTTTGAAAATCAAAGTAAGTACTCTAAACTGGATATCCGCGTCAAATGGCAAAAACTGCAAGGCTTTCTAACAAAGAGAAATGTGTTCTCGTATCCCAAACCCTAAAATTAGTGAACAGCTGAATTCTGAATTGTTTACAGCAGACCATCTAGTAATGTGCTAGAATGATCAAGTGGTGAGAGGACCAAGACTTGAAAAATAGTCCTCAAGTCAGATTCATCTAAATTAGATATTAATTGCTTCAGTAACTGCACCTTAGAAGGACTGTCTAACAACCCATTTTCAGATGTTCAAAGCACGAATAGGGCTTCTAAAAAAAACCTTAAGTGATTTTATTGTGTTTTTAAGGGCCTGCACACTGCTTTGAATGTTTTTACACATTAGCAGTATATAAGAGCTTTTTAAATAAATAAGAGGACATTTTAGAAAATACAATCAGATAATCTTTGTACCAGGGTATCAAAGCTCATGGCCAGCACTACCATTAGGTAAACTTGGCGGTCACCTAGAGTCCCGGGCCTCTGAGGGCTCCCATTACTGCCCCTGCCACTCCTCTCTGGGGCCTGCAATGGTCAGACACCAAAACACAGTGTCTACTTCAACTTGCTAGTGCTGAAGAGACAGATAGTAGAAAGCAGAAACCGCAATGCAGTGCCGATGAGTTCAGGTAAACACTGCATTGTGATTTCTGAACCATTGCCGCCACTGCAGGCCCCAGAGGGGGGCAGCAGGGTGGGGGGAGAAGCAAGATGAAGGGACATACAGTACCTAGGGCACCTCCAATCCTTGCACTGGCCCTGTCAAAGCCATCAGTCAATGGCACAAATAATATTTTGTCTGCCTAAAAGCAATATTGCACTTCTAAAGAATGTATCAAGACAAAAAGGGGTGGATATAAATATTGAAAAGCACTCCCTGTGAAAGACCCTGAACTACCCAGAACAAGAATCACCCATACATCCTTGCTGATCCTTGTCTTCAAGACTTAAACTATCCTAAAACTGTCTCCTTGATGCCAAGAACAAAAACATGTTCAAACATGACTTGATGTACGACAGAATCAAAGGTTGTCAAGATATCCAAAAAGGTGACAACCACTATTTGACAACACAGCTAACTAATTATCTGTTGCTGACACTAATAGCATCTCAGTCCTATGATCTATATGAAAACCAAACTGAAATTTTTCCGACAAAGAACATAAATCAAGATGCACTTGAAGCTGGTCCAAGCCACACTTAATTAACATGTGGAAAATTGATTTGCATGTGTTACAAAGTTATAATTCTTGTAAAATGCATGCATTAAAAACAAATGTGAGAAATGTACTAAACAAAAAAAACCAGCTGAAAATCAGGAACAATTTAGAAAATCTCAAAATAAACTGAAAATGTTTTGGCTATACAGTTTAAAAATTACTGCTCAGACTGGGTATAGACATGATCAGTCTTTCCCACATACAAAGTATGGGTTGTGGAGTATTTGCCTAATGCTGTCTTCTCAAAATTATAGGAAAATCTAGGCAATAAAAAGACTTTCTTCCACCTCCTCCCTTAAGGTATCCGCCACCAGAGTACTATTTGGGTGGAGTGCTTTCCAAATCATTGTTAAAGTAATTTTTTCTAAATTTTTAAATGAAAGACTTTAATATCAAGCTAGCTTTGTGCACACATACTGTATGTACTAAGTGTACTTAGCATGCTTGCCAAATTGTTTGCAATGCACTAAGAGGGCAAATTTGAAAGCTTACGGTGGGAAGGCAATTTTCAGCCTCCCACTTGACCCTTGTAATGTTCAGCTACTTGTGTAAGTAGTTCGAAAATTTTCCTTAGAGTATATCATTTTTAAAGCATTTCTACAGCAATTTCTACAGTCCCTCCTACAGCAATGGATTTTTATAAAATTGCCTACCCAGCAGAATCAGATTTAGGCAGAGGCAACATTGGCAACTTACTAGGGTATTAAATACCCATGCCAAAAAGGAGCTGCCCTTGCTCACTTTAGGGCCAGGTTGATGGGCTGCTTCAAAGGGATCCTACTGTAGCCCTATGGCCTTCTTCTCTTCCTCTTGCAATGCAATGTGTGCCTTCGAGTCAGTCCTGACTCCTGGTGACCCAGAAGCTCTTGGATTTTCTTGGCAGTGTCACCGGAAGTAGATTGCCAGGCCTTTCTTCCAAGGCAGTGGAGGGTTAAGTGACTTGCCCAAGGCCACAAGGAGTGCTAGTGGGAATTAAACCCTGGTTCTTGGTTACCAAGCCAGTGTTCTAACCACTAGGCTACTCCTCCACTCTTAGGGCTCCCCAATCTTTGGGATCTCTGATGACTTGTATTCCCATTTCCTGCAACCACTTTCTGGGATCTACTGTGTGGCCTTGCCTATGGCACCAAAATCTTAAATTCACCCCTGCCACCCAGTATGCATCAACAGCCAGTGTTTGCATAAGTTTACCCAGACTGAGTGGAGGCATTCCCTGAACAAGGTAGGGGTAGAGTTTTCACTTACATGTATACACTTTAGAGGTGACGTCCAAGGAGCTCTCTCTTACACTTTAGAGGTAGACATCAGAACATATTTCAGCAGCAAAAAAAAAGCCCCTCTAAGGAAAGGACCTTTGTAAGAGGGGATTGAAAAGATGGCACCGAGGATGGAAATAATTGTTGTTCTATATAATACCCCCTCCTTGAGGACTCATTGTATTCTTTGTATGCAAGGCCAATGTCCTCTTTTTATGTTCTAATGTATTTTAATATTGTAAGCCTCCTTAATGCCAGCAGTCTATCGAATGGCAGTATAACCAATGAATGGAAATGAATAAACAGTGAGAAGCTTGCAAGGATTTTTGAAACCTAAACTAGAGCTGTCCAGAGGCTGGTAGTCCAAAAAAGAAAGATATTAAAAAACGTTAGTGATAGGCCTTCTATTTGCATATCAAAGCTAATGGTAAGCAATGGGGATGATTTGACCAGGGATGGCACCCCAGCTGCCAGAAGTATTAAGCAATTTGGAGTTACTTTAGAGGTCATAAGAGTTGGTCTTTCATCCTGTTCCTAGTTCCTGTCCACTCAATAATTGGTGATGCAATCAAACTGATGCGCTTATGTATTAGAACAGTGAAATTATGGATGTCGGCTAATGGATTCTCTTAATGTGGGTGAAACTGAGATTGTATATTTACAGAACCCAGCAATTTGCCCCTCTCCCCCTCCCTCCAGCTGTATTCAGATTTCTAAAACAGTAAAATCATTTGGTCTTCACGCTCATTCACTTCAATGTGGATAGGCCTCTCCATTTCAGTCTAGTAAACCATGTTTTTAGGACAAATATACATGTTGCTTGACTTATATTTAGAAAATGTAAGTCTATTTTCTATACGTACACACTAATGAACATTTAAGAACACTTATAATCCTTCCAAAATATATTTTTAACACAAAGAAAAAATCAACAATTTTGGACAACTTTAAATATTTAAAATTCCTATGGAGTTTTACATGTGCATATAATTATATATAAAGAAGACATCACATGGAAGATGATATAACTGACTGATGAAATGCATGTGTGTGAAACATCACATGCCACAGTATTGTCAGCAAAATTCATTCACCTCCAGTAATAATTTCCGGGTCTCTTGCTATCATGGCTGCTTCAAGCCATAAGGAAAGTACAGGGGAACAGCTTCACAAATTTCAAAAATAATGACTTCATTTAACAATACAGGGTGAGTATTGTCTTTTGCTACCTGTAGTTTTGAAAAAAAGCATCATGTATGGCAAAAAAAGGAATGAGTTTAGGGTAGATGCAACAATGTTAACTGGTTAACTTTGTATGCTAAGCTGCAGTTAAAAAGCAAGTAAACCAAATTGCATACATCTTACGTAGTTAGATTTAAGGAAGCTACTTGAGCAGCCACACTTACTGTAGGTGAATGGATGTAGCTGTTAGGCACTGAATATTGTGTCTAAATTTGAAAAGCATGCCCTGGGCACATTGCTGCAGACACCTTTTTTTGCCTGGCTCATGATCTTATATGGACAGATTTTAGCTGGAAGGGGGCAGTATTTTAAACCAGTTAGATTTATACAGTTAAAAGTTGAGTTTAACTGTATCAAACGTTTAAATAGTGGTGTTTCCCCTGTGGGAAAAATATTAGGGCCATTTGTCTGGCAGTGTGATGGACCCTTGAAATAAAATGCTACATCTGAAGAGGGCATCCACATGACCTCCAAAGTTCAAATACAACCATTCTTATTTTGGTCCAGTTACAGACATTTCTGACTGAAATAGATCTTATAATTTACTACTCATATATCTCTGCTTGTGTAACTATATGCTCAATAAACCAAAATAATTTTATCTTAGATGATGGGCTTTTGCTTTATCATCTTTTGTAGAGACCTCTAGTGGCTTTACTTAAAATGTGCAGTTGTGACCTTATAGTGCATGGTTGAACTGCTTCTGCCCTTTCTTGCTTCAAGAACAGGAGAAAATGTTCTTTCCAGTAATGTAATCCTGAGAGGAGATGGTGACCTAATGGAGGAGGAGTTGGAAAAAAAGATGGATATTGGTAAGCAGTAGAAAAGCAAAGGCCAAAGGCATTTTTCTGTCTTTGGTTCCCTAGCCAGTATACCACAGCTTTAGTATCTCTGGTCTTCCAGCTAAGTACTAGGGAAGAGAAGAATCAGACTAACTTCGTCAGACTCCAAGGACTTTTTGGAAGTGAATGTCCAAGGCAGCAAAGGCCAAGGCACCTGTGAGAACTTCCAGAAGATCCAACTCAGAAGTACTTAAGTAAGGAAAAACAGTGAGCAGCAGGAAACTGCAGTATCCCCAGGATCTGGCTAAAGGAGAACAGGTGCTGACAGGGATGGTTCCAGTAACTTTTCCACATATTAGTGTCCAACTCAACTACTTCCCAGAAGTAGGAAAAGAACTCAGATTGCTCTTGCTAGAGAAAGAGACTGAGAACATTGGCCAAGCCCAGAAAGAGACTATGAGTGTTCTACTATTCTTCTCTTTACCTGCTCAATCAGTATATTGTGAACTTGAAAGTGACCTTAGGTGTTTGTTTGGGGGGGGGGGGGTCAGTAAAACTCCTTTGTTCAGAACAACAGTTCTGGCCTGAACTAGTGAGTGGAGTGAATTAATTTGTGGGTGTCATAGGCCCCCCAGCTATTGCTGGTCCTGTCCCAAGAACCCTAGAAATCTTTGGAATTAGAACATTCCCCTAGATATATCCTGGTACCCTGTTGTATTGTCTGTCTTGACTAGATGGTATGCTTTTACCGAAGGGGCTATCTCTTACATGTCTCTGTACAGCGTTGCATACGCCTTGTAGCGCTGCACAAAAAAGTAGTTGTAGTAGGATAGGGCTGATTCCTGAGAGTTGCGCCCCCATCTGCTGAATGGTAAAAAAAAACAGGCACTGTGAGGACTCATGGACTGGCAGGGTTACAGAAGCATGAGCGCACACAGGATTTGTGTTTCTATGCTGAAAGCACTATTTAAATATACAGAGTGTAGATGGTCTAACATGATGGGAATTCACAGACATACATTGTTATTATAGTGCACTGTTTCATCGAAGTCTGTAAGGGGGCTGACAAGTCCAGAACTAGCTCAGACTTGAAGAGCATGAATGTAGCATTGATGATTGCGGCAGGGAGAGTCTCTCTGGTCCCTGCATCACCAGGTTGATCATCATTAATATCCATTCAAGATTTTCAATTCCCTCTTAATGCAACAGCTGTACTCTAAAATGGGATGTCTCCCCTGGGCAGCATATCTGAAAGGCAAACCATGTGTGTGTTGTTGCCCAGGTCTCAGAGGCTTCTTTTAAGTGTCCTAGACAGGAGTTGCAGACACAGACTCCACACAGACCCTATAATAAACAAAGTTATCCTCTTCCCTGGATTTCCTTTCCATTTGTCAATGACTTGCAGTCACAAACATCCCACATATTGAAACTGCAAGTTCTTAATGCTGGAAATGTGCAAGGCTCACATAAGTCTAATGTCAGAGTATCCCTTCACAGGAAGAATTAAATAGACTTAATGTGTTTATTTTTATTTGGTTCCTTCAAGGTCATGAGGGCACCTCATTTTAAAACACTTTTAGAAAAATAAAGCACATATTCATTTATAATGAGTCTGCTGCAAAGAAAGACATCATCCCAAATAAACACTTCTTTATAAAGAAAATATAGAAAGTATTAGTAAAGGCAATAGGGTATGCAAAATCTGTTGAATCAGAAATATTATGCCACAGTTATACATAGGCCTTACATGATACTGAAGAAAACGGAAACAAAAGCATCCATGTGTGTGATGGGGTCTATAGTGTTGCCTGTCCCTCTCCAGAGGGATTATGAATAGGCCCCTTTAAGAGATCCTGCAGACCAGAGTTCAGGGCTGCGAGGGAGTGGCCAGGGCCAGAGCTATCTGGTAAGCATGGTAAGTGCGGCAGGAAGGTGTCGATGTTAGTGTGGTGCTGTAGCTGGTGCCTCCTCATGGCCCCACTCCACTTAAAGCACCACACTCTACTCTCTCTAGCCTCTGCCCTAGACACCTGGTATAAGAGACCTCGATCAGGGCCATCAACCAGGCACGTGCCACTGCCGCTTTCTGAGATCTGTCCCCTGCAGCAGCAGCAAAGGAAAGAATTCATAACATAAACATGGGAACTTTCCGTCAGCATCGCTATGAGCTTTTGGGACCTGCAAAGCTCATAGCAATGCTGACGGAAAGTCTCCATGTTTGTTATAATTTCTTTTCTTTGCCGCTGCCACAGGGGACAGATCTCAGAAAGCGGTAGCAGCAAAGAAAAGAAATCATAACCCAGGCACGGATACTATCTGTCAGTGTCTCTATGAGCTTTGCTCCTCCCCAACCCTCAAAAACAGGAAGTCAAAGCCTAAGTTAAAGGGAGCAGTACTGACAAAGCTCACAGCAATGCTGACAGAGAGAAGGTCCCCACGCCTGTTCGTGATTTGTTTTCTTTGCCGCTGCCACAGGGGATAGATCTCAGAATGCAGCAACGGAAAGGGAGTGACCGAAAAACACTACTGGTCAGGGGCATAGGGCAGTATAATACATGATTGAAATGCTGAGTCTGGGAGGGTGAAGGAAAGAGGTGGTGCTGGATTGCAGATGAGGGGAAAGAAAGGGGACAATGGTGGCTTGCGGGCAAACACAGGAGGGAGAGTAGGGCAGCAAGGGGGATATGTTAGCTCAAGGATAGGGAAAGTAAGGCCAGCGCAACAAAGGGTGGATACTGGGGAGAGAGGCTAATTAGGGTGACAGGGCAGAGTGCTTGGCATGGAGAGAGCAGAGGGACAGGGGAGTTGCTTGACATGGAGGCAGGGCCGGCCCATCCATTGTGCGAGAATGTTGTTCATACAGGGCCCAGTGCTTCAGAAGGCCACGCGCCAACTTCATTCCGCACATGATGTTTGGTTTGCAGAGCCGGCTTCAGAGGGAGCTGGGGAGGAGTGAGGCCCCGGTTCCCCGGTTCTCCTCTGTACAGCTGTCAGAGTGAACAGTAGAGTGTTCCTTCACTCTGGCAGCTGTGTTCTCATGAAGTCGCTAGCACACTGAGTGCCAGGAAACAGGAAATGCCCTTTAACCTCTGGTGTGCCAGATGATGATGCCACTGATGATGATGTAGTGTTTACCGAGTTTCCAGTGGATGAGGCATATTAATTTGTTGTGCTTTTCTGTATAGAAATTTTCACCATCAGAACTTCATACAGTAGGTGAGTCACTGTTTCCAGGTGACTGAAGTGGACAATGAGAAGGGAAAAAAGTTACCTGTTAGCCCAGGAGGACTGAAGGGGAAGCCAGAATGGATGTTGACTCCTATGTTTCCAACCCCCAAAATCACCTTCTAAGTGAGGGCAGGGCTCCAGCCATGACCCCGTCACCTGTTTTAGGTGTGAAGCCTGGGGACACTTTGCTCAGGAGTGTCTCCTCGGTGTGGAAGGATCTATGGAGATCAGTCTAACCACCCCTCACATGTGTGCTTTTGTGGACAGTCCCCACCCAGGGACACAGAATTTTGAAATTCTTGTGGAGCTTGAGGAGACCCACCTCTAGATCTTAATAGATTCTGGGAGTGTGCAGACCCTTATTCACCGGGAAACAGTAACCCAATCTCAAATTGAATATACAAAGACGGTAACACTGGCCTGTGTGCATGGAGACCAGAGGCCATATCCAATGGCTCAAATTTTACTGAAGACTCCAGCCAGGTAAGCCACATTTGAGGTTGTGGTGCTGCCTTTGCTCCCATATCCAGTGGTGATTGGCCGAGACTATCCAAACATCGGAGCCATATGGGCCCAACTAACTGATGGCTTTGCTAAGTCAAACCAGGAAGATTTCCAAGAGATATTCCCTTGGAAAACCCAGATCTATATGTCAAGACTCCCAAGCCTGTTAAGTCCCGGAGTCAGCGTCACCAGGAAAAGTTACACTACCAACATAATCTGGGGGCGGCTATAGGGAGGGGATCTGGGGAACCTAGGGAAGAAGCTCCTGGGGATAGCCCGGGGCTCAGTGGTAGTGACCCAAATACAATTGTCCCCTTACCAGACTGGGGACTGTGAGAAATCCTAGGGAGCTTCAGGAGGGCCCAGCAAGAAGATGAGTCCTTTAATCATGCCCAAGAGTGGGTTTTGGAGGTGGATGAGGTTCCATTAGCTAAAGGAGAGTCCCATGCAGAAACATTTCCCTATTTTTGTATTAAAGGAAGATTTATTATAGAGTAGCTGAGGGAGCCCTAGAGGGGAAAGAGGTAGAACGATTGATAGTTCCCGATCCTATTGTCATCAGGTGTTATCATTGGCTCATAGCCATTTATTAGGAGGACACCTGGTGGTGGAGAAAACACTATAGCATGTTTTAACCTGATTTTAACCCGATCCATAATTAGGTGCATTTATATTGACAGTCATGCCCCACCTACCAGCTTCATAATCCCTCTAGTGCCTATGCATATTATTGAAACCTCATTTGAAAAAGTGGCCATGGAACTCTTAGAGAGAACAGTCTGAGGCAACAAGTATATTTTAGTCATACTAGACTGCACTACCCACTACCCAAAGGCCATTGCTCTAAGGAATATGAAGACTACTATGATCATGAATGCCCTCTGGGAAGTATTCTCGTGGGTGGGAATATCCGATGAGATAATCTCAGATCAAGGAACACCCTTTGTATCCAAGATGTTAAAACAAGTGTGTGCCGTGGTGAAGGTCAAGATGCTGTGAACGTCTGTATAAAACCCACACACGGATAGCCTTATTGAGTGATTCAATAAAACTCTGAAACAGATATTAAAAAGTTTATGCAGAAGGACGGGAAGAATTGAGGCATTCTCCTATGCTATTTAATGTTTGCCATCTGCAAGGTACCTCAGAGTTCCATGGGGTTTTCGCCTTTTAAGTTGCTCATTGAAAGATGGCCCAGAGGTAGATTCGATATGGCAAGGGAAACCTGGGGGGAAAAAAAACTCCATTCAGGGCGTAATTTGGTGGAATACATTATACAAATGCAAGACCAGCTGAGGTAAGCCAGAAAGGTGGCCAAACTCAGTCTGGAAGAAACCCAAGCTGTCAGGCCAGGGGCTACTATCGGGTAGCCATGCATCGCACCTTCCAACCAGGAGACAGAATTTTCATTTTGCTGCCCTCATCTGAGAGCAAGTTACTCTATAAATGGTAGGGGCCCTATGAGGTTGAAGAGAAAGTAGGGTCTGTTAACTAAAAGATTGACCAGCCAGATAAACAAAAGAAAGGCAAAATTTACCATATTAACCTGTTGAAAAAGTGGATTCCAATGACGATTATGATCGTACATGGAGATGATTTGGGGATCAAAATTTCAGCCCCGTCAGATCCTGCTCAAGTCCTGATTGGAGACCAGCTCTCTGTTGCCCAGAGAAGAGATCTAAGAGGTTTGATCAACCAGAACCTAAAGGTGTTCTACACCCACCCGGGATGAACCCACCTCATTTGTCATGATATCATTATTGCCCTGGGGTGGTTACCCATGAATGACCCTATTGTATTTGGGAAGCTCAGTGGACAGGCCATCACCAAGGAGCTAGAAGAGATGTTTAACTTGGAAGTTATAGAAGAGTCCATGACTGACTGGTCGTCATCCTTCGCCCTGATTCCTAAACCCAGCAGAAGCATCAGATTCTGCATTGACTTCTGGGGGGGGGGTGTCAATGTAGCTTCTAAACTGGAAACTGCCCATGCCCAGAGTAGATGAGCTAATCAAGAGACTTGATGGAGCACGCTTTATATCAACCTTGAACCTGACTAAAGGGTATTGGGGGGTACCCTTAACTCCAACTGCCAAAGAGAAAACTACTTTTTTGACCCCACAAGGGCTGTTCTAGTTTACAGTGCTTCCTTTTGATTACACAAAGCTCTTGCCACATTTCAACGCCTAGTCTACCGCATACTGAGACCACACAAGGAGTATGCAGTGGCCTACCCTGACGACATCGTCATCTACAGCAGAAACCGGACAACTCATCTTAACCCCAAGTACAAGCCATATTGACCAACCTGTAGAAGGCCAAATTGACAACCAACCACAAGAAATGTTTTCTGGGAGGTTGTGACATTCAATATCTAGGGTATTTTAAAATGGAATAGGAAGATATGACCTCAGCTATGGAAGGTAGATGCCATTGCCCAAGTCCCCATCCCAAACTGGAAGAAAAAGGTGTGTGCCTTCCTTGGACTGATTGGCTATTACTGCTGATTACTGCTAATTTTGCAGAGGTGGTAGAGCCATTAACCAATCTCCTCGGGAAGAGAGCTCCTGAACAGATTCAGTGGTTACTAGACAAGTGGGTGCTTGAAACCTTCAAATACTACCTGCTCGGCCGTCCACTTACACTAATAATGGACCACCAACCTCTCAAGTGGCTGGCTCGGCAGAAATAATCCAATGACCATTTAATGCAATGGTTCTTGAGTCTCCAATGCTACCAGCTCCAGGTCCACCATAGGACTGGTCAGACTCACCTGAATGCAGATTCCTTTCCGAGGTGGGGGTCCTGAGTGAGGCAAGCACTCAAAAGTGCAAAGTTGAGCTGAGGGGGAGAGTATGTGATGGGGGTCTATAAAGTGTTGCCTGTCTCTCTCCAGAGGGATTATCAACAGGCCCCTTTAAAAGAGCTTGAAGCCCAGAGTTCAGGGCAAGGAGGACGTGGCTCATAGGAAGAGGTTAAAAATTCAGCAGGCTTCAGGAAGGAGAGAGAGACCCGGGGAGCCAGGAGCTCTTTCAAGACAAGCCATAGAAAGTTAGGAACTTTAAATGGGCAAAGAAGGAACTTTAACTGGGCTCGAGGAAGGGCCAGGAGGCCAGCTTTGTGAAGGTTTAACAAACTGGGTCTGAATAAAAACACATTGAGGGTCATTCCAAGGCATGAACCGCAGAGATGGATGTCCCAATGGGGGAGTTAGATGGGGGTGGGAAAGGGGCAGATCGTGGGTGGAGTTAGGGCGGGCAGTGGACGGTTCTCGGCCCCAAGCGTACAGAGCCAATTCCAATGTCGGCCTTGTACATCTGGGGCCGGCGGCCTGAATGGGGAACGTATTCCACCTCTGAGGTGAAATAAGTTGCCCTAGTCAGGAGGAATGGGCAGGCCCAGGGCTGGAAAGAGGCAGCAGGGGGCAGAGGAGATTCCCTGCAGCCCAACCCTGGCCTTGGGAAGCCAGTTCAGGGGTCAGGCTGCGGGGAATGAAAAGCTGGGGATCGCAACTTTTGAATGAAGCCACGGTGCCATGGCAATTGGACACCATGGCACCACGACTCCACTCAAAAGCCCTGACCGAAGGCCTGTACGTGCAGGCTTGGACGCGATTCTGATCCTTTGGGGCTCGACCGGATATACAGAGGGCCGGAACGTCCATGTCAGAATCGGGCCCATTTTGTTTACCTGAACTGCTATTTTTTTTTTAATATACATTTTAAAAACATTGACAAGCTTAATCAGCTTGCAAGGAAATAAAGGATCACAGGTAGAAAACTTAAATATCCAAGCACCAGAGGAAAACAAAAATAAAAGAGAACACAAAATTCCTACCCCTTCACTAGCCTACTACAAGGGGGAATTCTCAAATAAAGGAAACAACAAAACCTACCAAAATTGTGAGGAAATTAGATGACCAGAAAAGCCAATTACTAAATTACAGAGGAGAGGAGTCAGCTTCAGCCATATCCAGTAATCAGGCATTTATAAAGGCAGAAAGCAGGGATGGCTTAGAAAAGACATATGAAACTGATTGTAACTTCATTAAACATTTGCATGGATGTTTTATTAAGAATAACCAGGAAATCCCTGAAGGAGGTATTACTCCTCTAAAAACATACAGAGGAGCCACTCCCAATCAGATACCACAGCGAACGTTATAAGTAATGTTGCTGGAACCACTGTATCAGAGATTGAATTTTCCAAAATAGCTAACACATTCAATGTATCTACCTGCTGCGGACCAGAGACTTTGGCTGCAGCAGGTGATTTCTTAGCAATAGGAAGATAGCATATCCTAACCAATGGAGGATGAGATTCAGGAGGAACCCTTAAAGTCTTGATCAAATATGTTGTAAACCTTTCTTTCAAACAAAATAACTACTCAAAGGGTATGAAATCTACACACACTAAAAAGCCCTTTGATTCTAAACTCTATCCCCTCACCAAAAACAAAAATTTTTGTTGGAACTGTTACCGTGAGGAACCCTCTCGAGTCAACCTGTTCCTTTTTCTCGTTTTTACGAGCAAACTAGCAGCTCTACCTGTGTACCATTAAAACAAGGGAAGTGCTACAAGTAAGCCCCTCAAACAATCAGTTTTGCTGATCTAATCCAGTTTACAATGAAGAAATTTCAAACTTATCTGTAAACCGGTATTCAAATCCCAATCTACAGTGTTGGAAGCTTAACTTCACCTCCATCACACAAACAATCTGGGCTGTTTGAAACCACTTCCATCTCCGAGCTACTAATTCACAGCTTACAAGTTGCAGTGCTACATAGCGCCATGTTTCAGGCCCGGTGCATCTCCTGGCCCTTCATCAGGCATTTCCAGACTCCAATAAGATGCCGAGTCCCGCAACTCTGGCGTCGAAACATCTGCGCGCATCACTCCTGAGTCCTCCTTAGGCTGCCGCTCCAAGCGCTCACCAAAAGCATCCAAGAGGCCAAGGCACCCTGCAAATTCTGAGGTAAACCGGAGGAAGGTTGTCGAGCAGCCAAGGGCTGCTTGCCCAATTATATCTTCCTCTTCCCTATCAGGAAAAGAGCATCAAAGCGCAAGCTGTTCACCTGACACCATCATGGAAACTCCCCCAAATTGCTGGCTATTTAGTATTTTAACAGAAAACCTCTTCCCATCGCACACCACACTACCACAATGTACTATCATTATTAGTTATGTAGCACCTAGAAATCATTATTAAAACTTAGAAATCAAGAGGCTATATTCAAACGGTTTACTCATTTATTTAAACAGATATCCAGCAGCTGAATATCGATCCTAGCATCTTTAGCAGCTGGATCTGATGATCAGATGTGTTCTTCCACTACTTCAGTACTATTCATTCCCAGTCCTGGTGGGCCTCTAATGGGTCAGGTTTTCAGATATACCCTGAAAACCTGATCCATTGGCAGAAAGGCTGGCTCAAAGGTATATGATACATTAAGAGAACCATCACTCATATGCCGCCACCCCACCCTGTTCGGCATCTCCCCTTCCCTTTCCAACCCCCTCAAGATGTCCAGCATCTCCTTCCTTCCCTTCTCCTCCCCTTCCCAAAGGTGTGTCTAGCATCTTTCTCTTTCCCTTCTACCTGTTGAGGTGTCCAGCATCTCTCTTCTTCTCTTCTGCCCCCCTGAAGATGTACACAATCTCTACCCTTCCCTTCCTCATGCCACCACTGCTGTATTCCCTATCACCCTACCTCCACAAGAGACCAAGATACGTACAAACTTTGGGAGGGACTGCAACACAGTGCTGGAACAATCAGCCACAGGGAAGCCCTTTAAAGCAACTGTCAGCATTGGGTCTTTCAACATCTACATCTACATATGTACTCATTCTGCCCACACATTGGAAGGAGTGGAATGTGACGTGTCTTAAGTGCGTGCATTCACAAATGCTCAAAAGCACACACTGACAGTGGCTTTAAAGGACTTCTTTCGGGCTGGTGCCACACTGCCACCTTCTGAAGTCTGCTGCTCTAGGCAGACACCTAGTCTGACTAGTGGTTGGGTGACCTTGGTTGGCAGCCCTTGAGGACTAGGAGTGAAGACCATTGCATTAGATGATAAAAAGACAGTACAAACAAGAAAGGAAGAAAAAAAGAGAGTAATCAATTATAAGTAAGTCTGGCACACAAAAGAGCCCTTTCTGCTTATCCTGTGCAAGAAAATTTGAAACAGTATATCTGATGAAAAGATGGCACCCTTTATCACTAATACATAGGCCAACAAAGGAATATGGAGCTGATCATGGCTGTGACAAACCAGCAGTCTTGAAGTATGTGTACAGCTGTTAAAATAGCAACTTGTCCCTCCAGATGTTTTTTCTTGCCTGGGTTGTATTGGCATTGACTGTTATCAACAAAAGAAAATTAAAATGTGGTTGCTAAAGCACCAGGCTAGGAGGCCATTAATTCTAGAGAGGAGACCATGTCTGAATCATTGAATCAAAAGATGAAAATGAGTTTTCTTTACTTTTTTTGGGGATGTTTTCCTTTGCTTTTGCCAAATTCATATGCGAGAGCATTGTGAAAACAGAGAGCACAGGTCACACCATAGTGATCCAATGAATATGCAAAGGAAGTGGTTTACTAGTTGATGACAACCCACAATACTTTGAGCTATGTTGCAACAAGTTCACTTTATAGGAACTGGTTTGAGAACATTTTGCTTATCATAACAATGTTATCATCACTGTTAAGCTACAAGAACATCTTTGGTGTTTTGATTGGGGTGTAAATGGAAAAAATATAGCTTCATGTCATCATCTCATTTTGCTTCCCCATCTATTGTACATTGTTTCATTTTAGCAACAGCTACACTTTTTCAACACGTCCTATTTTTTATAAGGTGGATTTCTGATTCCTGTCCATGAAGGAACAATTTACCTCTGCTATTCGTTTAAATCCACCTATTTGCTGAAAAGATTTAGTAGGTTCTAAATTGACAGAATCATAAACAATATTTTGCTAGGTTTATCTCATGTCTGATGGGACATCAATATGTATATACAGAAGCAGTTTGTATGGAGACGTAATATATGGCTGTGTCATGACCAGAACCACTTCCAGGGAACACCGAGGACCTTATGCCTTTACCTACAGTATAACAGCTTCTCTTCCCTTTGGATTGTGCCCTTCAGTACTAGGGACCAACAAGGGCTTGAAGCATGGGTGTTCCTAGCAGAGTGGACACCAGATGCCAGGCAGGAGAAGAGCCTGGTATAGCACCAAATCCAAACAGCAGACAGAGGCAGAGTCCAGGAATAGGCAGAGCATAACAGGTCACAGACTCAAATCCAAACAGCAGGCAGAGACAGAGTCCAGGAGCAGGCAGAGGTCAGAGCATGCAACAGAGGTTTAATACTAGGTTTAATATTAGATATCCATAATGAAACAGAGAACAAAGGGGCTGTTATCATGAGAATCTGGACTGGTACTAATAGCTGCTGGGTAAGAAAAGTATTACTTATAATCAGGGATGGGATGCAGCGTGGCAAGCTTTCTTTAAAGTAAGGTATTTGCTGTGCTTTGCCTAACTGCTGCAGTGTGGATCCTGGGAACACACGGTTCCCCTTCTTGCCTGGTCCTCCTCCCCACACTATGGCCCTCATTCACGAAAGTAGATTGCAGGGCTGTGCGTCCCGCTGGGACGTGCAGCCCCACAATTCACCTAAACCCTATTCCCCCACCAGCTCTCCCTATATGTCCTCTGCTTCAGAACTGGGAGAGCCGTGGGGGGGTCGGACCGCCTGGCAGCATGTACAGGGCCGATTCAGGTCACAGCCCTGTACGTGCTGCCAGGCTTGCTAGGCCGTACTGCTCATTCCACCTCAGAGGGTGGTATAAGCAGTATTTTGCACAGGATCAGGGCATGTCAGCCATTCACAGGGCCGGGGCCAGGTGCAGGGTGGTCCCCACCACCCGATTCAGGCTGTGGGAGGTCAGCTGTGGTTTGGACAGCAGTGATATTGGGGACCAGAGTTGAAGTTGTTTGGGGCGCCTGGAGGGAGGATGTCCCTGCAGGCAGAGGTGGCATGCCAGGTTATATTCAGGCCTGATTCTTGCTCCCGAGGGAATATTTTGTTCCCACGGACCAGAATTAGGTCCTAGTGGCCCCGTCTTCAGCGGGGACGTCTGGATTGCCTGGATGTTCCACTTCAAGAATCGGGCTCCACAAGGGCTGCTTGGGTGGAATTTATACCACTAGGCTGACAATTTTCTGACCATCTGACAACACTCGGGGCTATACCAAGGGCTGTGTAAGAGTTGTGGCCACACAGGGTGCAAGTACTAAAGGGACACCAATGTAATCACTGGGCTTCCAGAAAGCCCAACAAAACTGAGTTCCTGCCTCTGGTTGGGGGTGCACCAGGTTCACAAGTTGAACAGGATGCATTTCTGTCTTGATACAGTCCTGGCAACACTGATGTTTTCATGTCATTCCATACAAAAGGGATGTGTATTTCAAGCTCATTTGGGAATTCTTTTGAGCATCTATTTTATTTATTTTAATTTTATTTAACAGGTTATATATATCCATATATTTATTTTTTATTTTTATTTATTTAACACTTATTTATATACCGCATCTTCCATCGATCAGTTGCGGTGTACAATTAACAACAGTTAACAAAGCAGCGTTTGTTTTACATAGAACATATATGATATTGCTTTATCAAAGTGGTTTACATTGAAACTTAAACTAGGTAATGTACTGTACATTAAACAGGGACATTGATAACATGGATTTTTTCTGAGGCAATGGAGGGTTAAGTGACTTGCCCAAGGCCACAAGGAGTGCTAGTGGGAAATGAATGCTGGTCTCTGGGTTCCCAAGCCAGTGTTCTTAACCATTAGGCTACTCCTCCACTAAAAATTAAAAGTGCTTGCAAATTACTTGTGCACATATATAACTACAAATTAGCACACATGCAATCATTTTTGCATACAAAAAGCTGTAGTGCACATAGAAGACATGCACTTAGGATGAGTATCAAAAAAAAGCCACACAAAAATAGCTCAAACTGTTTTAAATGAAAAGTAGCCAAATTTTTTTTTGGCCCTGCACATTCATGATTCCTAGTGTTCTGCATTCTGAACTGATTGTAATAAACCATCATATCAAGTAAGGATTTATTTCTAAAGTTATGATATTAAACATAAGCAATATGTCACACCAGTATTAGCATTAAATATATATATAATTCTTATATTGTTGGAAATATTTAAAATGCAATGCAGAAAATTCCTTCTACATCAATTGTCTAAGTTACAGTGAATTTCCTATGACAGTAATTTTTAAAAAAGATGCAGTCCTTGCTCGTGTTGTTTTCAATGCAATAAACCCCCATGCAAGACACTCTTGTTAGAAAGTGGCTATTTATTTTAATTGATCAATAAATTTAACTACATTTTAGAATTATTTTCACAGCCTAATTGTATATGCAATCAGAACATAATTCACAATCATTGTAAGAAAGTAAAATAAATATGATGGGGGATACTTAATGCGCTTAGCAGACTTGCTAATAGCGTTAATCATGGTCACTGGGATATTCAGCGGCACTAACCCAGTGCCATTGAATATCCAGGGGTGCTACTGTTGAATGCCCCAATGTTAGATGGCTAGCATCAGGCCATTCCAGGGACAGGACGGAAGCAGCAACCAGCGTCTCAATATCGCCACTGCCCGGTTATCGCTAAGCAGTGAAAGGTAGGCACCTAAATGGGTGACCTAACTTTTGCTGCAGAAGCTAACTGAGCAGCGGCTGAATATCACCACTGCCAAGTTGGCTTCCATGCTATCCAGCCAACACGGATATTAAATGCTGGTGGCCGGACATAGCCCTGGCATGAATATCAGGTTCTTTAGTTCAACAGCAACAGCAAGCCACTTTAGCAGCTTTAGCCACCACCACAGAATATCAGGCCCAATATCTAAGTTCCTTATTCTGCAGACTATGTACACTGTCTGATATGCTTTTTATTTTTCTTCTTTGTTACTATGGTGTATGTATACTAAAGTGTGCTAGGGTTTTGCACTTACATTGAAACATCTTAGCAATTTAACAAGTGGATGTGTACAAACAATAAAGCATATTTAGATGATTCTTACAAGATTTTAACTATTTACAATTTTGATGAATAAAGAAATTTTAGGAATAATTATGGGGAATGTTTATTGAGTAGTTAAAAGGGAGGAGTAGCATTAAGAGAGAGTGATGTGGTCGATTTTTAATGTGGGACTGTAGTTGGTTGGGAATGTTTCAAGAGTGGAATATGTGCTATGTTAGGTCAACATTTGGAGTAACCGAGGTACCCGGATGCCCATCCGCTACCGCACGCCAGCCTTAAACCACCCCCCCCACCCCATAGCACACTTCATCTTTGACACCCCAGTTCCTCCCACACACTCCCCAGCCCCCCCCCCCCCACAGCACCAGGTCCCCAAAAAAAAAGACTACACACATCCACTGGCCTTTTGGTAAACTTGCTTGGTCGCAGCTTTATTTTAAACATATAACAAACCGGCCCAACATGGGTCATCATAAACATTCTTGAAAACAGATAACCGTCCCCCCACCCCCTTTCCGGATGATGCACCCCAACCAGCCATTCCTAGCAAGGTGGTGCATCATCCTCCCCCCATTCCCCTACCGCCAGCCTCGCCATGTTATTAGCAAAGGCCGGCAAGGTGCCTTCCACCGGGCAGAGACTAGCCGTGATGTCTCTCCCCACCTAAGGAGCATTGCCGCTCCCGTGCAAAGAGGCATCAGCCTCAAATGCCCAACCGGGTCGGCGAGCACCAGCTCGCTACCCCACCACCGGCACAAGGTAAACCCTTATCCTTGCGCCGCCCCCCCCCAAAGAAAGCTGCGACCAAGTCCAACATTCAAGTGCTTCCTGCCAGTCATTCAGCAAAAGATCTTGCCCCACCGGACTAAGATGAACCCCATCCAAACGGTACAATCCGGCACAGCGCACCTCCGCCCAGGGGTGCAGCACCTGCCGCCCGCCAGTTTGCTGAACCCATCGCCCTATTTGCCTGTTAATTTTGACCAGGCCCCGCAACCACCGTCGCTCCGCCCAGCACGCCGGGCGTGGAACGATATCGGACCACAGTATAGCCACCCCCGGAAGCCACTCCCACAGCAAAGCGATATCCCTCAGCACAATTCTAATAAGTTGCCGGCAGGACCAGCTCGCCAGATTATTGCCGCCCAAGTAGATCAGCAGCCCAACTGGCCTCTGCCGCTGTGCCATCTTCGCCTGGACGAAGTCCAAGAGTTGCCACCACCGCGTGCCACGCTGTCCCATCCAACACAGCCACACTCCAGCATCCGCCATCCCCAGGTGCATTCCCAATGGCCTCGATGTGGCTCTTCTCTCAGCCCAATACACAAAGGAATGACCGATGATCCACCACTCGCCGGAGCACGCACGATCTGAAAGGACAAATTGCACTGCACCAGGAGGCAACTCTGAAATAGCAACAAAATTGTGAATACCCAGCCCCCTACCCACCCCCCACCAGAGCCCGACAGAGCAGCCCCCACCGGGCCCACCGGCCCTACGCCGTACCCTCCGGATGAACGTACCCTTCATACACACGTGTGCGCCATCTGCCGATGCGCTGAATAACCCGGCTGTCCAATCCGGCCGCTGCCGCACTCATAGCCGCCCCAATCCAAAACAAGTGCAACGCATAGCTCCGCTTGTCACAGCCCAAGGACCGCAAGACCAGCCGCAATACAGCAGTAAACTGGAACTGAGTTACCGGCCTGCCGGCCTCATGCAAGAAAATTTTACCCTGAACCCGAGGCCTGCACCGCAAGTAATCCGCAGGGCAGTGACCGGGCAAGATGGCAAGGGGGAAATGTCACTCAGGACCACCCAACTGCCCTTACCCAACTGATCAGTCTTGGACCGTGGAAGAAACATGGGGACCTGCGACGCCTCCACCGTCACGTGCTCGAATTGCAGCCCGCTGAACGCTCCCTGCCTAGCTGACCTGGGCACCAGCTCAGTCACCCGAAATGCCCCAAAGAAGGCTGATGCAAACAGCGCGCGAAACAAAACCGCCTTGAAACTCGAGACCGTGACGCGAGGTAACGCCTCACAGATCCGGAGGAAAAGCTCATGGGAAACCAGGCGACGCCCATCACATGCCCGAGGGAGCACCCTGGCCCAACCCGCGAGCAAGCGCTTAACCAGAAAGGACACCCTGGGGTTCCCCCAACCGGCCGCCTTACAAAAGAAGGAAAAACCAGCCGCCGCGGAAACAACCGCCGACCGAGCCCAACCCGCCTTCTTCGCCCAGACCACGAATTGTCCCACCAACTCATCAGGGATCCTCCCCCCGTGCCACCCCTGCGCATTCAGAAACATACTCACCTGTGTGAAACAGCGCCGATACTGTGCCCAATTGGCCTGAGAGATCGAAGCAGACAGCAATACCATCACGTCTGTGTCCCAACTTGCCAAAGATGTTCCGGAACCGGCGATGCCTGCTCATCCGCCTCTGGCGCCAGCAGCCGGAACTGATCCCACTGGAAACGGGACAGAGCGTCAGCAATGGCATTCTGACATCCCGGCACGTGACGCGCCCTAGAGGTGACATTCAAATGCAAATAAGCCAAGACAAACATCCTCATCAAGGCAGCAACCCTCGGGCACCGAGGTGCGTGGCGATTGATAACCTCCACCACCGCAGCATTATCGCACCAAAATAATACCCGCCGGTTGCGCAAGCGCTCCGGCCACACCCAGAACACAACGACGATAGGGAAAAGCTCCAAAAAGGAAATGTTACGAGTGAGTCCAGACTGCACCCAAGCACTGGGCCATGGCTCGGTGCACCATGCCCCCTGAAAGTAAGCCCCAAACCCCGCACCGCCTGCGGCATCCGTAAACAAATGCAAGTTGGCATTTGAAAACTCCGGCATCTGCAGAACCGAACACCCATTGAAATCAGAGAGAAAGGCATCCCATACCTGCAAGTCAGCACGCATTCCCGCAGACACCCGGATCCGATGATGAGGGAGCTGAACCCCCGCCATGGCAAGGGAAAGCCGCTGGGCAAAGGGACGCCTCATGGGCAGAACCCGACATGCAAAATTTAAATGCCCAACTAACGACTGCAGGACATGAAGGGTAACCTTACCCGACAACTCCACGAATGCCACGAGCTCCCTGAGTCGCTCAACCTTCTCCCCTGGCAAGCGTACGACCATGGACACAGTATCAATCTCTATCCCTAAAAAGGTCAGGCAAGTCACAGGACCCATGGTTTTATTAGCTGCAATGGGAATATCAAAGTCAGCCGCTAGCCCGTGAAAAGATTTCAGCAGCGTGGCACAAGTGCGCGCCAGCCCGGGCCCGACGAACAGGAAATCGTCCAAGTAATGCACTATGTTACCCACTCCCGTCCGTGTCTCTAACACCCAGTGCAGGAAAGTACTAAACGCTTCGAAGCAAGCGCAAGATATCGTGCAGCCCATAGGCATACACTTATCAAAATAGAACCCCGATTCAAAACGGAAGCCTAGCAATGGGAAAGCCGAAGGGTGAACCGGCAACAATCGGAACGCCGATTCTATGTCCACCTTCGCAAGCCAGGCGCCAGCTCCGCATTGCCAAACCAAACTCACCGCCGCATCAAAGGACGCATAGCGGACAGTGCACTGCTCCCGAGGAATGTGATCATTCACAGAATACCCCATAGAGCAAGATAGGTTATGAATCAACCTAAACTTGCCCACCTCCTTCTTGGGCACTACCCCCAAGGGGGAAACTGTGAAGACGGGGAACGGGGGCTCTCGAAAAGGCTACGCGGCCCAGAGCACACTCCTCCTCAATTTTCTTCCGCACAACCCCAGCCAAGGATACCACAGAACTGGCATTTCTGGACCCTCCCCTCCCTGGCTCGCCCTGCAATGGGATCCGAAAACTCTCCGTGAAGCCTTTTAATAGGAAATTCCACGCCCCCCTCCTTTTAGACTGCCCGTATCTTACCAACCATGGGCGCATAACGTCGACTCGCACAGGTGAAGGAGCCAATGCCCGACGAGCTCCCTCACTTGCCGCCAGCTGGAGCCCCGGCAACTGCCTTCCGGCTGCACTTACTGGAAGGATGTCCGCTCCCGCACAGGGAGCATGCATGCTTGAACTTGCAGTCGGGGAACGGGCAAGACGACTTGTTGTAGCGCCAACAGACATCTCCCCCCACAACACCCCCTTTCGACTGCACCCCCCCAGACCCTTGCCCTCGAAAGGGCCGCGGACTCGCCGCCAGCGCCATAAGCCCCACATTGCCACCACCGCCCCCACCTCCTGCACACTTACTCCGAACGGACATTTGCGTTAACCATAGGTTAATGTCCTTCGTCCCCCATGATAACTGCCTGTTCTCCTCCATCATGTCCCGGAACTCCTCATCATAATTCAACCAGGCCCACCCCTCATGGGCCTGCGATGCCGCTAGAATGGTATCCCCATACGCCAGCAGCGCCCCATATTGCTCCGGGAAGTAGTGGCCCCACACGCTAGCTAAACGTAAGAACGCTCTGGTCCAATTAAGAGTATTGCGGGAGGCCTTCCACACTCTACCCACCTTCTCATCCTCTTTCCGCTTTTTCTGCTCTCACGCGCACATTTTCTACCGTCCAAGAGGCGAAAAATATCGATATACCTGCGACGCTTGATCCGATTGCGCAATTTCCGCGGCGCCCCCTCCCACAGCTCCGCGCAACGCACTACCGCTGTCCCCCCACCCTCACTCTGCTCGCCCACTGCCGCCGCCGAGCCACCCGAGGAATCTGCCGACGAAGTCGAGGACGATGACGACGAAGAAACGCGCCTACAACGATGCGCATGCTTGCGCTTTGCCCGAGCTTTTCCCCCCGCCGCCCGCCCGCAGGTGGGGTCTGAGTGCCCCCTCCCATGCTGCCCTCTCGACCCTCATACTCACCAGCCACGCGAGAAGAAGTAGCCACTCCACTCGAGGCAGGGGCTGCTCTCACCGCACGGGACAGCTCTTCCGTCGGACGAGCAGGCGCTGCCAGAGCAGCCCGACCGGAATAAGCCCCATCCATCCTTGTGAGCACGCTCGCCGGTACCTGCATAGGAAAAGGAGAAAAGAAGCCAGCAGCAACCGCCCCCGGAATGCCGGACGCCATGCCCGGCCCACCGCCGGAGCTCGAAGCTGAGGAGCCGAGGCCACCAGCGTCGCAGGCCGCTGCACCCCTGTACAGGGGGCCCCCTGCTCCCGCAAGAGCCGCCCCTACCCAGTCACCCCACCCGCCCCTACAGTACCCAAAACCTCCCCATGGTCCAGGCCCACATGCCCAGGGGCCCAGTGCTCCATAAAGTCTATGGAGGGGGAAATGACCAGTGCCAGTGCCAGGAACATAGTCGGGCATGGGAGGAGGAGGAGGCACCCCCAAAAGCCCAACCGCCATGGAACCCACCCCTGCAGAGTCCACGTGCAGCGCATCCCCACCCCCAGATCCTGCCACGGCTCCAGCAGGTACCAGCACCCCCATCCCGTCCCCTTCCATGCCCTCAGCCAGTGACAGGGACCCTGCCATCCCCGCCACCAGGCCCTCCTGAGGGGCTGCACCAGCCCCGAACCGAGGGGGGTGGTCTGAATGACCCCGAATCCCGGCCCTGTGAGACTGACGCCTCCCACGCCTCCGAGGCCCCCCTGCTCTGCTCCATGCGCCTGCGTGGCCCCCCCAGCCATTGCTTTCCTTGCCGCCAGCATGCGCCCACATGTCAGTGCCCCACACCCCCTAGCACTAACCCTTGAGGCCATGGAACCCTTTCCAGCGCTCCCCCTGCCTGACCGGCAAGCCATAGCCCCCCCTCACAAGAAAGACAGAGGCACCCCCACCCGCCTACTACCACAGCTAGCCGCGCTAATCCCGCTGGGCCTCCTGCCCCACACCAGGCCTGCTGCACACGTGGAGCAGGCCCGATACCGGCGTCCTGCTCCTAATCGGGTTTCGAAGCTAGCCGCGCTAAGCCCACTGGGCCTCCTGCCCCACACCAGGCCTGCAGAACACGTGGAGCAGGCCCGATACCGGCGTCCTGCTCCCAATCGGGTTCCCGAAGTCTGCTGGCCGCCTGCCATCAAGCCCGCAGAAAACCGCCCCGGACAAAACGAACGGGGCCGAAGAAAACCGCCCCCCCTCCGCGTACCATAAAATTGAGGGGACAGACCTGCAAACGGCTGAACACCGCCCCGGCAACACACCTTCACTCCAAGGTGGTCCGACGGCAAGAGGGAGATCACACGCCGCAGATCTCCCTCGCTTGCCACGGACCTGCCCCACCCGCCGGTCCCAGCACCAATCCCCAGCCCCCACGTCACATACGTGGGGCTGCTGGTGCCGGAGCAACATCCCCCTCCCCCAACACGCTGCCGAGTATGCTCTGGGACCCGGGGACCCGGTTACAATACCGGCCTCGGGACCCGGCCCAGCGGCGCGGTGGGGTTTAGTTTGTTTTGTCCAAAATGTTGATATTTAGTCCATAGTTTTTGAGCCAAGAGGATAAATCCTTGAAACATGAGCTTATGAATTCAAGGTTAGGTGCGCTTACATTGAAGGACATATACAGCATTATGTCATCTGCGTAGCTGGCATAATCAATGTTGAATTTTTTTATTAAATGGCAAATTGGCTGTAGGTAGATATTGAAAAGAAGGGAAGATAGTACAGAGCCTTGAGGAAATCCAGTTGTTTGATGGTATGTATTGGAACAGTTTTGTCCTATGCTGACCTATTGAGTAAAAGATATGAGGTAAACCATTGCAATGTAGTTCCGCTTAGTCCTATTTGTTGCAGTCTTTGTAATAGTAAGGTATGAATGACAGAGTAAAAGGCCGCAGCAATATCGAGGAAAATTAGGATGAATGCTTGGTTAGTGTTGTCAGTTCCTTTTATGATTTGTTGTAAAGAACTAATATTAAAGTTTCAACACTATGGAAAGGTCTAAATCAAAATTGATTATCATCAAGAGGGGCATAAAGGTCAATATGGTCTTGAAGCTGCATGTGGACATTCTTTTCTGTTATTTTAGCTAAGAATGGTAAACTAGAAATAGATCTGTAGGCAGAGGGGCACTTACGTTTTAATATGGGACGTATGATTGCATTCTTAAGTCCTTTAGGCATATGTCCTTGTGAAAGGGACAAGATGACAATCAATAGGATGATAGGCACTAGTTCATTACATGCTGTTTTGATCCAGTTCACTGGATATAGGTCTGCTTTAGATGTAATTGTATTTATATTCGCTATGCTTCTTTTGAGAGGGTCTAAGTATACGTGGTTAAACTTCTCCCAGTTTTCTGTTTGTGGAGTAATATTATTGATGCTCATGTATGAGGGTTTTGTCCCAGAGTTGATTTTGGACATATGATAATCTGCTAGTGTCTGAAGAGAGATTTCAGGAGATTCAGTGTAATCTTTTGGATGAGTTGTGAATGATTTTACGATAGAGAATAGATCTTTTAGTTATTTATTGATTTCATGAAGAGTTTTGTGTGATAATCTTTTTTTAACCTGGTTAATGTTCTGACAGTATTTTGTTAGCATAGATAAGTACTTTTCTCTGATTTCAGTAGTTTTTTTGACCGCCAGGTACACTCAAGTTTTCTCAACTCTCTTTTTATCAGTCTTATACCTTGAGAATAACATTGTTTTGAGGGATTCTTTGATGTTTGGCGGGCAGTTTGGGGTCTTGTTGCTAACATTTTAAACCATTCAACTAAGGGGCTTGTTTACAAAGCCACGGTAGTGGCTTCCGCTCGATATCGGAGCCGTGGCCCCATTGAATTCAATGGAGCCGCACCTCCACTATCAGGCTAAACAAGCCCCTAAGAGTTATTCCTTGCAGAAATACATACAGCCTAACCTTAATTCTGATTCCTCTGATTTAGCTGACATTTTACACTCGTGGAACTCTACCTTAAACCAAGCTGCACTACTAACCCAGCACAAGCGCTCGAATAAAAGGTCGTATGCGGCTATCTGATTCACAGCTGATCTATGCAAATCCTTACTGAATCTCAGGAAACTGGAGCAAAAATGGCGTCATTCTAGGCTCCCCCACAACCAAGAAATATACATGAAGACCTTGCAAGGACAGTGCATTGCCATTATGCAAAGGAGGAAGGAATACCATACAAATCTCCTTATGTGCTCTCTCAATAGGCCCCGTGAACTCTTTAGATTAATTCAGTCCCTCACAAAGAAAAAAAATTGCATCAAACAGATAATTTACTCTACCCTCAAGACCTTGCTATCCACTTTCATAATAAAACCAGAGATCTTCAACAATTTGGGAGACCTCTGTACAGACAGTCCAATGGCTGAAAGCACCAATATCCCCGCTCTTAGTCATTTCTACCCACAGTACTACCTTTTAACTTTCGAAAGGGAGACTATGATAAAATGAGGAAAATAGTTAAGAAAAAACTAAAAAGGAGCAGTTGCAAAGGTTAAAGACTTACATCAAGCTTGGGTGTTGTTGAAAAATACTATCTTGGAAACCCAGACCAGCTGTATTCCACGCTTTAAGAAAAGTGGAAGTCCAAAAAACTGCCAGCATGGTTTAAAGGTGAGGTCAGAGAGGCTGTTGTTGCCAAAAAAACATCTTTCAGGAAATGGAAAAAAGAGCCAAACGACGAAACCTGGAAACAGCACGAGCACCGGCAAGTCAAATGAAAGGCACTGATAAAGCAGGCAAAGGGAGAATTTGAGAAGAAGCTTGCTGCGGAAGCAAAAATGCGAAATAAAGATTTTTTCAAGTACATTCGTAGCAAAAAACCTGTGAGAGAGTCAGTTGGTCCATTAGATGATAGAGGAGTTAAAGGGGCACTAAGAGGCGACAAGGCGATAGCGGAGAGACTGAATGAATTCTTTGCTTCGGTCTTTACTGAGGAAGATGTAGGGATGTTACCCATGACTGAAGTGGTATTTAAAGGTGCGGAAGGATTGAAGGAAATATCGATACATCGGGAAGATGTATTACAACTATTAGATAAACTGAAGAGTAGCAAATCACCTGGGCCGGATGGTATACATCCAAGGGTGTTGAAAGAACTGAAATATGAGATTGCAGACCTGCTATTAGTAATCTGTGAACTATCATTAAAATCATCTCTAATACCTGAAGATTGGAGGATCGCCAATGTAACACCAATTTTTAAAAAGGGTTCCAGGGGTGATCCGGGAAACTACAGACCGGTGAGCCTTACGTCAGTACCGGGAAAAATGGTAGAAACCATCATAAAGAATAGAATTACTCAGCATGTAGATAGTCATGGCCTAATGGGAGACAGCCAACATGGCTTTAGACAAGGAAGATCTTGTCTTACTAATCTGTTATGTTTTTTTGAAAGTGTGAATAAACAGGTGGACAAGGTCCTTCATCAGAGACGTTTGGCAAAACTAAAGAGTCATGGGATAGGAGGCAGTGTACTACTATGGATCAAGAACTGGTTAAAAGATAGAAAGCAGAGGGTTGGGCTAAATGGCCAATTTTCCCAATGGAGAAAGGTGAATAGTGGTGTACCCCAGGGATTTGTGCTGGGTCCGCTGCTTTTTGACATATTCATAAATGACCTGGAAAGTGGAATAACGAGCGAGGTTATCAAATTTGCAGATGACACAAAACTATTTAAAGTTGTTAAAACCCAAGAGGATTGTGGAAAATTGCAAGAGGATCTTGATAAATTGGAAGACTGGGCTTCAAAATGGCAAAAGAAATTTAATGTGGACAAGTGCAAAGTTATGCACCTAGGGAAGAACAACCCAAACTGTGGTTACACAATGCAAGGTTCCACATTAGGAACTACCACCCAGGAAAAAGATTTAGGCGTCATTGTGGATAACATGTTAAAACCCTCGGCCCAGTGTGCAGCAGTGGCCAAGAGAGCAAATAGAATGCTAGGTATCATAAGGAAAGGAATGGAAAATAAAACAAAAGATATTATAATGCCTCTATATCGTTCCATGGTGAGACCACACCTTGAATATTGTGTGCAATTCTGGTCGCCGTATCTTAAAAAGGATATAGCGTTATTAGAAAAGGTTCAGAGAAGAGCCACCAAAATGGTAAAAGGGATGGAAGGATACTCCTATGAAGAAAGGCTAAAAAGGTTAGGGCTCATTAACCTGGAAAAGAGATGGCTGAGGGGAGATATGATAGAAGTCTATAAATTAATGAATGGAATGGAATGGGTAAACGTAGATCGATTGTTTACGTTATCAGAATACAGAAAGACTAGGGGACATGCAATAAAGCTACAGGGTAAACTATTTAAGACTAATAAAATAAAATATTTTTTCACTCAACGTGTAATCAAACTCTGGAATTTGTTACCGGAGGATGTAGTAAAGGCTGTTAGTGTAGCTTGGTTTAAAAAAGTTTGGACAAGTTCCTGGAGGAAAGGTCCATAAACCATTATTAAGAAGGGACCCAGGATATCAATGCTTGACAAGCATTGCGGAACCTGTGTCTTTTGGGGAAACTGCTAGGTACGTATGACCTAGATTGGCCACTGTTGGAAACGGGATACTGGGCTTGATGGACCTTGGTCTGACCCAGTATGGCATATCTTATGTTCTTATGTTCTCCCAAACAAATTGAAAACATAATAAAATAACTTAATTCTTCCACCTCACCCACTGATTCATGCCCTTCTCACTGGAACAAGTCTACTTGCCCTGAATTAGGTCCCCATATCTCCAGGATCATCCACCTCTCCTGGTTCCAACACCACTGAAAACTGCCACTATCAGACCTCTCCTAAAAAAAAAAAACAAGTTAGATCCTCAGGATCCAAACTCCTATCATCCCATATCTAGTCTTCCTTTATTGGCTAAGAAAATGGAGAAGATAGTACAACAACAAATTCAAGACCACATTGATTCTTACGCACCATTGGATTCTCAACAACATGGTTTTCGTCAACATCATGGTGTCAAGACTTTCTTCACCTCCCTGCTGTCTTACTTCAACAAAGGCTAACACCTTGTAATGAAGACGTGCAGTTTATTTACAAACAAAGTAAGGAAACATTTAGAAAGACAAGTAATTCTCTTAGTTACACATGAGTAGTTAGAAAAGATAACCAGAATGCAATTAAAATAATAACTAATGCACTTAATTACAGCACTGAAAGAATTATGAGAGAATGCAGCTATTTACAAAGAATATACTTCACCAAACTTGTCATAAGCCCTTTACACATCAGCTGGGAGCGCTCAGCGAGAGGAACTGATGACAGTCTAGGATACTTCATGCTTGGCCAAGCAGATCTACGCTCTGTCTGTTCTGGATATTCTCTGTACTTATATAGGCACAAATGTGTTGCAGCCAGCTCTCACCCATGAGCTTCTCTCCACCCCATCCACCTTTTTTGCTTCGGTTTCCGGGCAGGCTTCTGATTACCCCCCTTGGTGTTAGAAGCTCAAACTTACACAATCAGACATGGTCAGACATCTGAGAATGCTCAAAGGACACATCCTCCATGGCCTACATTCCAAGGCTAGATGAAGTGTTCTTTTGTTATCATTAATGGGTCTCTGTCAAGGGAGACACCCCCCATGGTTTTAGAAGCATCTCAAAGCTTTTACATTATAATTGATGAATTCTTATCCTGTCTACATTGGCTAGGCAAATGTTTCTATATTGGCCAAGAGAATTGTTCAAAGGCCAAGGGAAGAATTCTGTCTCCCTCTCTGGCCTCTTAACACTCCCCAGGCTAGATGTGTAAAGATCTCTCATCTCTGGAGCAAGTTGGCTCAGATAAAGTACAATATCCTTTGCTGATCCAAAAATCCATATAAATCTTTAATTAGTAATACATTCCACCCTTGGATCAACAAGGATATTGTACGTAAGCAATGGCTGAATCGCATTTGTAATTCATTTAGAAATACAATAATAACAACATGGGCTTAAACATAGTGGATAGCATTAAGGCAAACGCTTGAGGGGACAAGACTCAGTGTAATTTAGGTGATATTTTCCATCCCCCCCCCCCCCAGCATTATAATTGTCAAAGCCAAATGGCTTGTAGGTCTCAGCTATCTTTATCAGTTCCCCATGCAGTGGGGTACTCATTTCACCTGCACATTCAGAACTTTTTCCCACTGTACATCTGCCCCATAGACTCTAATAACTAAAATCTGGGGAACAGGTGACATAAGCAATTGGGCACATGATGTTCAGCAGAAAAAATCTGAGATACTAAAATTACAGTTACTTTCCAAGGAAACAATAACAATACATAAGAAAAAAAAATCATTCACAAAAGTCCAATAGTCCTTTTCCTATTTTCAGATAATTTGGCCTGCTTCTCAGCAGTTTTTCAGGACTCCGTAGCGTCATTTTCACCTTTCTCTGAAGTTTAAACTTGGCCTCTCTCAACAGTTGAACCTCTCATTCTCGTAGGTGGACATCTTGGCCTTTCTTTCATTGCGACACATTGAAGTAGATAGGGACTTCCTCACACGTTTCTGCGGTGTGTAGTCCAGATCTCTCGGGATGGTCTGCTCCATCTGGACTCTGGTCAATTTCCTCCACTAGACTCTCCGGCTTGCAGTTGGTGACATGGCTCCAGGCCTCATTCAGAAGAGCAGCGCCAATATTAAATGAAAAGACTAAAAAATTCTAGGTTAGACTTCACAATAAGACAAACTTAATTTCATCTATATTTACTAAGATCATATCCTACAGATAATAAATATTGCTTTTATAAACTTTCAGTGATCTATTAGTAACTATCTCGTATGGTGTCAATCTTATCTCGCAGTTTGATTAACTCCTTGTCTCTCTATCACTGGAAATTCATTTTGCTTGTAGGAAATATTCCATTTTGCCCTTGAATGACCTTTACATGTTTCAGATCAGACAAGCTGCACATACGTGTTCTGCAATTTTGACAAGTTTTAGAATTATACCCAATTGTGTAAGAATTTGTCATCAAATCATCCCCCTTTGCCTCTGCATGCCTGGCCAGGACATACAGAGGAAAAGTGAGGCACAAAGCATCCGGAAGTACCACATGGCCAGTGTGGGTTTTCCAGAGCTCATCAGGGTGCAAGGTGCACCTAGCCTATCTCCAAATATCTATTTCTTCCAATTGTTGAGTATGACTTCCTGAATTGAAGCTTCTGGAGACGGCACAGTCAAATAAAGTGCTCATAATTTTTTGTTTACATATTCATTAGGAAAATACATCACTTCAAATTACCTTCATCAGTTTATTGTCTATCACAGTTTCTCCTTTAATATTCCACTTCATCCCTCCATAACACAACACTTTTTCATCACCTGCATCATTCCACCAACTACTTACATAGGTCCTTTTCCTGTTTCTTTTATACCACACTAATGTATCCTTATTTGGCAAGGCTGCTAAGAATATCAAACAATGGTTAACTTAAATTTAGATTCCTCAATGGGATAACAGTATGAGTAAACAGTGTCCCTTTCCCATCAACTTAATTGGTCCAATGTTAAGTGGACATATGCTCATTTTAAAATAGGAACAATTTGGGTAAAATCCTTACAATATAAAATTATCATTTTGCAGCATTCTATAACATCAACCCCAATAGAAAGAAATATGGCTCATCTCTCACGTATAACTAGAATCTGTCATATACACTGTTCTCAGTGAGAGTGCTGTTAGACTGATTTTAAAATTGCAGTGTTCACAAGGATTTGTATAAGCTACTCATTAATTACGGTGTCAAAAAGAGATCCTTTTGAGGTGAGAGATCCGAGAGGGTACAAGGCATTGGTGGCTAGGCCTCATCTTCAGGTCCTTCTTGGATTGCAAGGCATTCATGACTATCCTCGGGTTCTTCTCGGCCTATGCTCCCCCTGCCTATTTATGTCTCTTCAGAGGCATAAATATGCAAGGTTCCTGTTCTTCAGGCCTTGTGGGTCCTCAAGGAGTCTTAGAGCTTGGTAGCCCAGATCATCACACTGGAAGCAGCACATTTAGCCTAGGCTGTGGCCTCACCTTTCTGCCTCTCTCTCTCTCTCTCTTATTCTTTTTCTCAAACCTCTCCTGGATCATTGCTGACAAGCAAGATTTGGTTTTATCCAATCAACTCAAGTTCTCATTTTCTGGGAACTCAGTTCCATCTTTAATCTATATTTGTTCTATATAGCTTGAGAACAGAGCAATTTCATATCAGCCTCTGTCTAAAATTTCATCAAACTTATTAATATTTTAATTGCTGTGTGTGTACTGGACCTCTGCGTAATGTACTATTACCACAAGTGTCATAAGTGCAAGTGTATAAACTACCAACTTAATATCTCACAATGCTGCAACATATATCTGTTTTATATCTATTTTCTCAGGAACTGTACTGAAAATGAAATATAAACTTTTAGAACAAAGTACACTTTTTCTCTAGATAAATACAGGAAAACAGGTGTCCCTCAGTCGTTAGCACAAAGCTTAAAGTAATTATCTTGAACCTCACAGTTCAGGCTCAAGTGAGGTGAAACTTCTAAAAGGTGTTACTTTTCATGGTTACATTTAAATTAACATGTTATCTTCAACACAGCCAGTAGAACGAACCATTGTCTTGTGTCCTTCATGCAAATGTGGCTAAACAATTAACCTATAGTTATAGCTGTTTATGTTTAACTATGCCCCCTGGGGTGCTTGCCACAGTTTAAAAAAAAAAATCCTCCTTTAACTTTTAAGTTTGTTTGGTAGCATATACAGTCAAAGACAAAGAATAGATGCATAACATATTAATGATAAAGATTACCCTCTCACTTACTCAGGATTCAATGCCCCACCGTCCTGTCAGGATTCTCAACCTCCACTTTGGAGGCAAAAGAAAAAACAGTTTCATGCCTCGTTTGTTTGATCTAGTCACTTCAGCATTCAGGGACTATAAAATCTACTGGAGTAGCCAGTAATGAAAGAAAAACAGTTTTTTACTACAAACATTTGAATACAGAACAAATCAAAGCTTACAAGTGCTTTATACCTAACAGCTTATCTGATCAGAGTTTCTCTTAACCAGGGACCTTAAAAAAAAGGTCTTCACTTCTTCATAATCTTATAAGGATTTTCCATAACAATTAATACTAACTGTACAGGATAGGCATTTTGTTCAAAGCACTGAATTAAACATCTTTGCAGCACAAGGTTACATATTTTCCTAAACAAAACTGATCTTGTATCAGTGGGTCAGAACTAATCATACAGAACAAATCAAAGCTTACAAGTGCATTATACCTGATCTTGTATCAGTGGGTCAGAACTAATCAAACAGAATTTCTTATCACCATGATCTATCATTAATCTCTTGTTGATTAAAATCCTCCACAGTATCTTCTAGATTAACTCCTCCAGGATTTTGGGGAGTACTCAGCACTTTCCTCCTATAAATTGGTTAGCAATAGACGTGCATTTTCTTTTTTTTCCCCGTCTCCTACGGTATTTATACTGAGCCACCCTCTCAGCAACTTGCTGATAAATGTCTATTTTATCTGTCCATGCAATCAAATCTAATTTGCTAGAATTTGTATGATGCATCTTACAATATGCAGACAACAAAAGCAATCTTCTTCTCCCTAAGGTACTCAATTCTGTTCCTTTTTCAACAGGTATTTTTTTTTTTTTTGCAAGCATGTAAGGGCATTAACAGGTTCATCATCTTTTAAAACAAATTCCCAATTCTCACACCCCACTTCTGGTACCAAATGTCTTACTTCAACAAAGGCTAACACCTTGTAATGAAGACGTGCAGTTTATTTACAAACAAAGTAAGGAAACATTTAGAAAGACAAGTAATTCTCTTAGTTACACATGAGTAGTTAGAAAAGATAACCAGAATGCAATTAAAATAATAACTAATGCACTTAATTACAGCACTGAAAGAATTATGAGAGAATGCAGCTATTTACAAAGAATATACTTCACCAAACTTGTCATAAGCCCTTTACACATCAGCTGGGAGCGCTCAGCGAGAGGAACTGATGACAGTCTAGGATACTTCATGCTTGGCCAAGCAGATCTACGCTCTGTCTGTTCTGGATATTCTCTGTACTTATATAGGCACAAATGTGTTGCAGCCAGCTCTCACCCATGAGCTTCTCTCCACCCCATCTACCTTTTTTGCTTCGGTTTCCGGGCAGGCTTCTGATTACCCCTCTTGGTGTTAGAAGCTCAAACTTACACAATCAGACATGGTCAGACATCTGAGAATGCTCAAAGGACACATCCTCCATGGCCTACATTCCAAGGCTAGATGAAGTGTTCTTTTGTTATCATTAATGGGTCTCTGTCAAGGGAGACACCCCCCATGGTTTTAGAAGCATCTCAAAACTTTTACATTATAATTGATGAATTCTTATCCTGTCTACATTGGCTAGGCAAATGTTTCTATATTGGCCAAGAGAATTGTTCAAAGGCCAAGGGAAGAATTCTGTCTCCCTCTCTGGCCTCTTAACACTCCCCAGGCTAGATGTGTAAAGATCTCTCATCTCTGGAGCAAGTTGGCTCAGATAAAGTACAATATCCTTTGCTGATCCAAAAATCCATATAAATCTTTAATTAGTAATACACCTGTTTCATAACCTGATCATAGGCATGAATAATCCGAAACAGGGCTTCATTTTGATCTTCAATGATATTGCATCAGCCTTAGATACAGTCTGTCATAGCTATTTGATTAATCTGTTTAAGCTTAAGGGCATTCAGAGCTTAGTACTAGATTGATGTCATTCATATCTAACAGACCTCCAACAACAAGTTTGTATAGGTAATCAAACATCAGCTATGTATCAGCAAACCCAAGGAGTACCGCAGGGCTCTTTCCTATCCACCTTGCTATTTAATATATATATACAACCAATATGCACGATTATACAATCCTTCAGCAGTCTTTACCACATCTATACAGATGATGTGCTGCTCTACTATCCTTTTTCAACAGACAACCCGAACTTCACTGAATCACAGATTGCTTCAATGCTCTCTCTGACTAGCTAGATGCTCACAACCTGAAAGTGAACTTTAAAAAGGCAGAAGTTCTTTTCATCACAAAGGTCTCAACATTCATACTCCAGCCACCCTACACGTTAAGAATGCTGATCTGAAGACTAATCATGAGGTTAGATATCTGGGTGTCACCTTGGACCAGCGCCTAAACATGGAGTCCCATATAAGCAATATCACAAAGTCTCTCTATCTTAAAATACATTCCCTCTGTCAGCTACGACCCTTATTAGAGCCTACTGACTTCCACACTCTCTTCCGAGCTCTTGTCACTCCGCTCTTTGACTATTCCAATATCATCCTACATGGTCTATCTGGATATGCTCTCCATCCTCTATAATTGGTATTGAATACCACTGTACAAACCATTTATGGAGCTTCTAGATACAAACATGTAACACCTCTCCTAATTCATCTACATTGGCTCACAATAAGCAATCAATTTAAGTACAAAGCTCCCCTGATGACATTTAAAAATTTGCATCACCCCTCTGCATCCTCACAGGAAGATCTCTTATATTGGACGCCTGACAACAGAGTTAGAAGAACAAATATGGCAAACACTCTTGCCATTCCAGCCCTAGCTAGTAAAAGCTTCCAATTTGCCAGGAATAGAGCCTTCTCCCTCTTCACCCACTGCTATGGAACTCCCTATCTGCTCCTATCTATCTCACTTCCGACTTACCCACCTTTCATAAGGCAATCAAAACACATCTATTCCATCTTGCATTCAACCATGTAACTTAACACTTTATCCATTTTATATTCAAGCTTCCTTCAGCCTGTAAATAGTTCACCGTTCTTTTATGCTACTGTGTATGACTTATTATGTCAAGCTTCATTCACATATTTAATGTAACCTGTTATTTGCGTTAAATTATGTTCACATGTTCAATGTAAACTGTTCAATGTAATAAGTTGTTCTATTGTAAACCATGCTGATTATGAATAGTGTGGTATATAAACTAAATAAATAAATAACTTAGTAATAGTATTATTACAGTTGCTTATGAGCTCCTCAAGGTCATTTGTGCTTGTGTCCATGAACTCTAGTAGAAAAGTTGTGCATTACCTGTTGGGGTGTGTACAGTATGGCCCTAGCAAATACCACACTGATTTGCACCCTAGCATGTACCTGCATCAATGTGGATGCATTTAACCCCAACCACTGAGGTAGCATTAAGTGCACCTGTGCTAATTATAACATTGATTGTGAATGCATATTGGCACCATGATCAGACACACTCACATTCTGCCCCTACTCTGACCATTTCTGTCCCCATCTCTCGCTAAGCAGATAGCATGAAATTAACCCCATGCTGTCCGTTTAGCATGTGCACGTTAACATGGGCTTGAGGAAATGCCAAAGGGTCATGATAACATCTAGCATGGTTTAATCAACATACCCCTAAATGTGACTGGCTCTGAAATGGAAGAGAATCACCTGTGGCCCATCTCATAGGTGAATGGAAGAAGCACCTTGTGACTAGGTTAAAGAAGTGGATTAGAGAAACTGTGATCCAGTTAATGTGTAAATAGAAGAACCCTTGATCCATCATGTAAAAAAATGAAAAAAAAAAAAAACCACTGATGAGTCCCCGGTAGACCTATGGAGGGTGTTTTTAATTAGGGCAGTAAGACTGTTGAATCATGCTCATATTAAAATTTGAATTTCTGAAACAGCTCAGATTAGCTTGGGTCTAGTCTACTTGGGTATTTAATATAAATCATTAATCATATCATCTTGATTGTTTATGCAATTTGTCTGATTTGATGCAATTTGGCTTAATTTTTGATGCAATTCTCACCTAGTGTAGTCCCTCCCCCCCCCTCCCCCCCATACACACACATGTGAAGTTGAACCCTATAACTACGATAGAGAATACTGAGTTTAGATTGACCCTCTTCCAGACTTGCTAATCAGTCAGCTGGAGAAGTAACAGAGAAACTAAAGCCTGCTTGGTAAAGAAGCTGCCTGCCCTCCTGTAATTGAAGCTGCACTAGAAGAAATAAAGGGTAGATAAAGAGATGACCCAGCCCACTGATCTTCACACTCTTCTGCCATGATACAGATCAGTCATTAGCAGTTGAATCAGCAATCAGGCTGGCAAGAGATGGGGAATTGTGCTACCAGACTATATAGTCAGACCCACATTTTGAACTTAATCAGGCCCATGCTGAGATAATTAGGAGGCTCTCAAAAGGATACTGATTTAAAAAGGAAGATGTTTTTTGCAGCTGTGCTAGAGATTTGAACTCTTCTGCCCTCCCAATACTTTCCTTTTGGGGTTGTATTACTGATTAGACTAGATTATATCCTTGAAAGAATATACTCTTTATACAAGCTATATGCAATACGTAGTTCAGTAATTTTGTGAATTGTATAAGCCAACATATAATGCATGGTGTTTCCACAGCTGCTCTTTTACTTAGAAGAGAAATTCTAATTGAAATGGTCATATTTTGTTGCTTTGCTTTGGTATAGAGTCAAGATAATGTCATGTTATGCTATCTTTCAGTTGATTGTCGAACTATAAGCTGATATTGCCATCGCACTAATTGAAAAATGATGTACAAGCCATAGCACTTGTTCAGACATCAGACAATAACAATCTATTCTGTTCTGGAATCCAAAGCATCATTATAAAGTGCTGAGGGCAGCGTTTCCAAAGTACATTTGAAGTAATATGATATTTATGATGATGAGGAATGTGGCGTTGGTTTCCATATAATCCCTTGGGGCTCTTTGGTTGCATAATTAGGATATTCCTAAATTAGATTTCAGTAAAATCAGCTGACTGGTCTAATAAAGGAATTTAGGAGGACAAATCCCATAGAGTTGGACATTTCTAAAGAAAGATAACTTATTTTCTTGATGATTAGGTTGTGCAGTTCATTGTTTATAGTTGGCTATTGTATTTTCAAATTATTTTTCCATAAAATAAGTTGAAGTAGAGTCATAGAGTAGACTGACCACAGCTGCTGCTAAGGATGGTTATTGTCTAATAAGGATACATTACATCATGGATACTTAAATATTGCAGCCTGACTCCTCTCCAGCTATTTGATATGATACAGCTGTTCAGACTGCCTTGCAATGTGTAAAGCAGCAATGCCATCAAAAATCATTTTTAAGTACTCTGTTCACCAGCCAAAATAATTAACCCTGCAGATGTCAAGCGCCTCCTGCGTTTCTAATGCATTTTCCTTTTCAAAGGTCTTGAATTCAGGGCCAAGGCATCCAATGGAGGATGGCTTTTATTTTATTTCTGAAGCAAAAAAAGGATGCATGACGTTTTGAAAGTAGGGCCAGTCCAACTATCAGGCAAGATTAGGTGTCCGCTGGGGACAGCATCAAAGAGCAGTAGCAATCAAAAGAAAACAATAGATTCTGATGGCCACAGAAAATCAAAGAGCCATCAGCACTTTCTTATACCTACAGCAAGAGCACATGCATACAAAGCAAAGTTTAATATTTGAAAGTATGATATCCCAGTATGCATTTGTACTGGATTATTGTTGAAAAGGTAGTGTTCAGATTATTATGACTGTTGAGTTTAATTAGCAAAAGCTTGGGGAAAAGCTTAAAGCTTGCTTAAGGTGCCCAATACCTTGCATTTGCCCTCGGCCAGCCCTTTTTTGAAAATGGGTCCTACTTGACCTAACAGCCCACTTATGGACCAAAGGAAATCTGGAACAATGTGAGTTAATTACTGTTTATAAACCCATTCTAGTAGCAGTTCACCTCTGTATAGATATAGCCATAAGAGACAAAGAATGACTTTGGCATAGAATATTTTTAAAACTAAGATTTTTGTTATGAAGAAACATGCAGATCATGAATTCCTAAAAAAATATTAGAAAACAAGAAATCTAATATCCCAAAGAAGACAGAGAGGGGAAATGGTTGAAAGTTCGAATGAAGAAGTCCAATTTTGTTTCATTTCATTATCTCATTAATTTTCATATAGATGTTGTGTATATTATCTTTTTTTTCATCTGTTTTGCTTGTTTTATTCATTATGTTCATTTTTTTTTTTAGTGTATGCTGTTTTTTAAATGAATATACTTTGCCAGTTCAGTAAATAGTGTAAGGAAAAAATAGAGGAGTAACACAATTTCAAAAGAATACTTTATTATGCCTGACACGGCCATGTTTCGGCAGAAATTGCCGTTTCAGGGGCAATATATCAATACAATACTAAAGATCTCCTAATAACCACAAGCAACATTTGTTGCTTCAATCACACAGTGGATGAGCAAATAGTGGTATCCCTGCTCCTTTTTGTCTTGTGTTTTTTGTGGGGATGTCCCTTTGTTTTTCTTTTTTCTGTTCTTGAAATAGTGATCATGACATGATTGTTCGGGTGCTTAAATAAAAAAAATATTTATATGTTTCAAATGACAGCACTTCCCTATTCTGCATTTGTACAGTACTTTTATTCAAAATATTGTTTAGTTCATTTATTATGCTAGAGAAAGAGAATTTTATTCTGATCTTCATATGGTTCTTTCTCACATGTTGTTTGCTATGGGGACCATTTACTAAACTGCAGTTGGCAGTTAAATAGTGAATTATCACGCATGGCCACAGCATGCCCTGTATTATAAATTGTGTAGTAACTGCATACTTCAGCAAGGGTTGGGAAAGGGGTGGAGAATGGTTGGGTTTTGGGTCTGGGCAGCGCTTGCAGTTAATGTAACATCTTATTTGGAAGATTGTTCTTTAGCCTTAGTAGCATGAGACAACTGCTAGGGGTCAGAGCCACCTGGGCAGTTAAAGGACAGGAGCGGAGGAGGATAAATCCTACTTTGTCCATGAGCTTCCAGGGATACTCCGAGGTAGGTCTTGGGGGGTAGGGGGAGGATTGGGGTATAGTGTTGGGGGCCCTGTTTTGGAGAGGGAATTGCTCCTGGTGGGGGAGGTCTATTTGGGAATGATTCTATTGATGGGATCATTTCAAGGAGTGATATGTTGGGAGATGTCAGTGGCCTAGTTGTTGGGGCAAGTTACTTCAGGCCATAAGGCTTGGGGTTCAAATCCCACTGGAGGACAGCAACCTTGGGCCAGAGGCACTGGGGTTTCTAGTCCCACAAGTGCTGCTTATGGCCTTGGGCAAGCCACTTAACTCTCCACTGCCTCAGGTACAAAATGTAGATTATGAGCCCTTCAGGGGCAAGAGAAATATATACTGCACCTGAATGTACACCACTTTGACCCAGTGAAAATTAGTATATAAGCATTGCTAAATATATAAAATATAGGGGGGTGGTTTGTTAGAGGGGTCAGAATTGAGGGTGGAGGCTTACAACATGTATTGTGGAATGGATTGGGGAGCATTGCTAAAGAGGTCAGAAAGCTTATATCTTGGCCACAATTTTTTTAAAACTCTTCTTTGGGCTGTGGCCGCAGTCCCAGTTTAATCCATCAGGAAATAGCATGGGTCGATCCACACTATATTCTGATACCCCTGTAACTTTACAATGAATGCTGTTTATAGTTTAAATGGTTCAATATACCATTCTTCTGTCACGTACACTGCCTTGACCCGGCAAAGATGGTATATAAATACAGTTAGATAGATAAAATAAAATAAATAAATTCACCATGGGCCATTCAGTAAAGGCAGATGTTGGCTATGTCCTTAACATTTACCACACAGGTCTTGCACTTACCACACCATAAGTTTTCTGCTTAAGGTATAATAAGTGCAAAAACTTCATGCACCTTAGTAAACATGCCCCTTAGTCTCTGATGAAGCAAAAATTAAACATTACTAACTCATCAAAATGTGTGTAAAAAAAACATTCACTGCCCTCAAAGTCTATTTAAAGATTTATAGGAACCAGTAATTATTATTGATAAAAATTAAAGCCTATGGAGAGTCAATGAATATTAAACTTTTTTTCATTTTGATATGTTTATAGGAACTCAATTTTTTTCTTTTGAAAATAAAGCATTACATGACCCTTCATATGGCAACAGCATGATTTTGCTATTGCAGAACTTTCTGTAGATGCCTTTCCTAACATTTATGCCTTAGGCTCTGAGTTGTATGCTGTGTTAAAGACTGTTGAACTAAGAGCCATAAAATTGTATAACACCCAAAACACTTATAAACCAAATGCTCAGAAATATAGAAAGGACTATTAAACTTGCAGCCTCAAAAATAACGATTTTCCAGAAAAAAATATAGAATGACACTACCAGATGCTACTAAACTGTCTGGTCAGTGCTTCTCCTTGCCAAATAGGCAATCCAGTCATAAATCAACCAGGAACACAGAACGCAAGTGGAAAATACTTCTTCATGCCATAACATGGTTGACCGCAGAAAATAATGGGCCTGACTGGAAAGTGAAGTGCTGCGGTTCTGTGTACACACCCTACAGATGTGCAGTCCTACACGTTGCTAGATGTGATATTTCCCAGTGGACCTCTGCTTTCCCTGGGTTTCATATTCCTTTAGTACTTACCATAGTATGTGTATTGTTCTGTAAATTTCTCAGAACGTTTTTGATGAGTGGGGGATAAATGCTATTAAATAATTTCATTCATTAGACCATTATCCTTCCAGAGAGACTAAGATCACACTCCAAATATCCTGGCTTAGGAGTGAAGTTCATGACTGTCATGATATACACAAAAGTGGAAAAATTGCCCGGAGTGAAAAAGGGAAGTCCATGTCCAATCTGTGCCACAAACTCTTCATCTCAGAGTAAAGTATTATGTGGTTGGTGGGCTCGTTGATTTGCACATGTAGAAATATGGGTCAGCAAGTAACTTGTATTCAATGTCACTTCTCAATAGATCTGGGAATAGCTTTCCAGAGCTAAGCCTCCTGATTTGAAGGGAGCACAACTCTCAAAAGCTCATTACAGATATATGGAATTATAACAATGAAAAGATTTTACCGAAGACGTATTTGATGACCCTTATTCCTACATAATGATCCCTGCTAATACTCAGGATATGCACACAATCTGCTTCGTATATACATGCGGAGGCAGAAACAGAGCACATCCCCTTTCATCCTTTAAACCATTTCATTATTACTTTCAAGTAACACAGTCATTGGGATTGACAGTTAATATATTTAAGTAAGCAAAGAAATTGAAAAATTCCCTGTACAAGGCAAAACCTAGTACTAGGCAAATAAGGCAGCATCTTAGGGTGGCACAATTTTGGGGGTGTTGCCATCATGGCCTTCGCAGAAGCACCAGAGGTGAACACAGTGAATCACAGAGCACCAATATCCAGCACGTCCCACAGCAGCTGCAAATCGATCATCCATCCTCAGTTGCACTTGCTCCAACTGCAGAACAGCTTTGTGGTTGGAAGGGCCAAACAAGCCAATCTGTAGCCCCAACCCCAAGCATGAGATAAATCCCTCTTTGCTGGATGGGGCAAAATATTGGTGGGGCCATTGCCCCAATGGCTTACCCCATTCTGCTACCTATGCTCCAATGGCCACCACCAACCCATCCTCTGCAGACTGGACTCAAAATCCATTTTTTTCTACCTTGATCCATAGCCAGTCCAGAATAGAGACAGAGCTACTGCAAGCATCCCTAGGCCCTCCATGAAGCCAAGTTAAGCCCTCCCAGTAGCTGGTGATTTATGGCTCTACCACCATTCTTTCTCTTTCATTGTGACCCCACCTTTCTCCCTCAGTCAGTAGAAGGAGGAAATGAAATTATCACTAGCCGCAGCCAGTGTATGGCTAGTGCATGGCTGCAGTTCATTATATTGGGCATTAAAATCCAATGTATCACCAACTTTAAAACACCGTAATGTCAAAGGACTTTTGTTCATAATGCAGTTTCACCATAAATAGAAACTAGAAAAATCCACTTCATGTTTAAAGGACATTAAACTATCAAGCAACATACCTCACATGTAGATTCAGCTTCTAAATAATTCCACTTTTTCGAAGGGAAAAAATGTGATTCCTAGTTTGCGCATGTGGAGGAAATGTGGTAAATTTACTTTGGATACAGCTACAGTTGAGTATGGAATTTGAAATGAAAATATTTTTACAAGGAAGACTAGAGGGTAGAGGCTTTAGGTTATTTTAAAGTTACGCTTTGTTTCTCTCAAGTTGTACTTCAGCTTAAGGTTATATAATCAAGATTTTAACAAACCCTGTATGTTTTGATAATTTATCATCAGGCGTATTTTCTGCACACGAAGCGAGCAAATAGCGCATTTCAGATGGATTCATTCCTTGAGCTTTGTTTCTCACTGAGGTCATTTATTGTCATTAAAACTTATAAAGGGCTACCCCTGTGGCTTAGTTCGTAGCCTGGGTATGAGGTATACAAGTTTACTGTAAATCCCTCATCCATGGGAGCTAATTGGGCCTGAATATGCCATGGAGGTGGAGTACTCGGGCTCAGGGAAAGAGAAAGGGTAGATTCTGACCACTACTGCTGTAGTCTATGGTAGCTAATGAGCACTATTGAGGGTATACTTCAAAGGATGCTCCCCTCCAGCCTTAGGTCCACAAAGGAGGGAGTTTATAAAGTCAGTTTCACATATAGGTGGTCACATATGCACATAAATGGCCTCTTATAAAGTGCTGACTAAAGTTAGTGGAGGCACATTCTGGATGGAGCATGAGTGGAGTTCACAAGTATAATTCCTTCCTTTCCCTCAGTAATCCTGTGCTTTCTTGAATTCAAAAACAGTTCTTGATTCCCCCATCTCCACTGGAGGGCTGTTCCATACATCCATAACCCTTTCCATAAAAATATTTCTCCAGGACCAAGCAGGAAGTCAGTCCTCAAATATGGGTGACGTCGGCGCCGACGGAGCCCTCGTGCGGAGCATTTCCCCAGCTTTCAAAGAAAGCATTTGGGAATGCAGCACACCTGTGCGGTCCCCTTCCCGCCCAAGGGTGCCATCTTGCTCAGTCTTTCTATTTCCGCAGAGCCCAACAAACGTAGTTCGTGTCACCCGGGAAAAGTTGATTTTTTTTTCTGCGATTTTTCGCGTCTCTTTATCCGGTTCAACGCCGGTTCCCCATCCCGCCTCTGCTCGGTACACCGGTATCGAGTCCGAAACTTCTTTTTTGTTTTTTGTCCTTTGTGACTAGCGTTCGCGCTTTTTAGGTTATTTTCATTGGCAGCCCTGTCTTTTGATCTTGCAGGGGCCCTTTTTCCCCCGATGGCTGCCAGCGGGTTCAAAAAATGTGATCGGTGTAAGAAACTTATGTCTCTCACTGTCACACACGACTGCTGCCTCCGATGCCTCGGGCCCAACCATGACCCGCTGGTCTGTGGCCCATGTGGCAAGATGCCATCAAAGGCACGTCAAAGGCGTTTTTGAGCCATCAGCATCAACGTGAAAGAATTTTTTCACAGTCCGTGTCCGGCCGGGCCCAGACTTCGTCAGAGGCCTCGACATCTCGGGAGGCCACACAGCAGATCAACCTTTTAGAGCTGCGAGCAATCCGCTTAGCTCTGCAAACCTTCTGCCATGCTCTCTCTCAACAGTCTGTCCTAGTTCAGATGGACAATCAGGTAGCAATGTTCTATGTGAACAAACAAGGAGCCACAGGGTCAGGAGGCACTGGACCTTTGCTCCTTTGCGGTCAGACAAGGCATGTTTCTCAAAGCAGTTTATCTACCTGGTCAGGAAAACTTCCTAGCAAACAAGCTAAGCAGGATTCTCCAGCCCCACGAATGGCAGTTGAATCCATTGGTGGTCCAGCATATCTTCCTCCGCTGGGGACTTCCATCCATCGATCTCTTTGCAAGTCCACTAAACCGTCAGCTGCCCAGGTTTTGCTCCAGACAGCCGCATCCCCTGAGGATGGCAGCAGATGCTTTTCTAATCTCTTGGTCTATGGGCCTCCTGTATGCGTTTCCTCCCACGCCGCTGGTGGCCCGAACTCTGTTCAAGATCCTCCGGGACAAGGCCTTGGTGATTCTGGTAGCCCCCAGATGGCCGAGGCAGCCGTGGTTTCCACGTCTTCTGCAATTGGCAATGGAAGTTCCGCTCCCTCTGGGGCTGCAACACGATCTCCTGTCTCAAGAGCAGGGTTCCCTTCTGCACCCCAATCTCAGGTCCCTCAATCTGATGGCCTAGCTGCTGAAAGGATAGTGCTAGCTCCCTTGCTTCTACCTAAGGAGGTTGAGGAGGTGGTCTTGGCCTCTAGGAGGCAGTCCACCAGAAAGTCCTATGCCCTCAAGTGGCGTAGGTTCACAATGAAGATCCTTTCTCTTGCCTTGTGCCAGTAGTACTGCAGTATCAACTTCACCTTTCAGACCTAGGCCTTAAGTCTAACTCTGTTCGGGTCCACCTCATTGCTTTGTCAGTACCACTCACCGGTGGACAGACAGTCTCTGTCGGTTCACCCCTTGGTGTCCAGATTTCTCAGAGGTCTGCTTCTACTCAAGCCTCCGGTTCATCCCACGGTGACTGAGTGGGATTTGATCGTGGTCTTGCAGCAACTTACTCGCCCACCGTTTGAGCCGATGGCTACTTGCCATTTGCGCTTCCTCTCTTGGAAAGCGCTCTTCCTGGTGGCTCTTACCTCAGCCAGACATGTGAGTGAACTACAAGCTCTGGTTTCTGATAGACCGTATATGCGGTTCTATAGGAACAGGGTGGTCCTACGGACCCATCCCAAGCTCACCATCTAGCCCGAAACCGGGTACCCCGCCAGATCTGGTGGCCGAGGCTAGTGCCGCAGTGGTGCAGGCGCTCAGCACACGCTTCCAGGATTTGGTGGAGCAAATTCAATCGCTTGGACAACGCTTCACGATGGTGGAGGAGCGTCTGGAGCAAGTGGAGACAAGGGTGTCCGATGTGGAAGATACGCAACACTCGGTGGTGGCCAAAGTGGCTGCTCTAGAGACTTTGGTGAAGCAGCAAGGGGATAAACTCGATGAACTGGAGAACCGAGGTAGGAGAAAAAACCTGCGATTCATCGGTGTTCCTGAAAGTGTCGCTGACAGTGCTCTACTTGAATATTTACAATCATGGATTGGGAGCCTCCTGCCAAGTCTGGGAGGAGAATCACTCAAAATAGAGAGGGTACACCGGCTGGGCCAGCGAAGAGAGCAGGCCAGGAAACCACGTGCAGTAATTGCCCGCTTTCTCGACTACAGACAGAAAGAGGAGGTGCTAAAAGCGGCAAGGGGCCGACGGCGGAATCAACAGGACACCGAGCCGATCTTAGTATTTCAGGACTACTCGATCCTCGTCAGTCAACAACGCAGGGCTTTTTCGGGGATCTGTACCCAGCTGTTTAACCGCGGCATTCGCTTCTCACTCCTCTACCCAGCTCGGCTGCGGGTCGATCACCAAGGCCACACTCGCATTCTAGCGACCTTGGAAGAGGCGGCTACCTTCCTGGACTCTCTGCCAGATCAAACGACTTCCTAACTGCTACATGACTGTCTGGAAGTGGGGTGTACCCCCCCCCCCATGTGTAGCAGGGAGAACTGGAGCCCCCGAGGGCTGACTGGCCCTTGACGGCCTCCCCGCAGCTTCCACTACCATGGGAGAACTCTTGGTTTTGCCTTTCATGTAGTGTACTAGACTGGGATACAGCGTTTCATTACCTTGGTAACATTTCTCATGCCAGGGGAGACATTGTATCCTTGTTATTTTGTTGCAATGGTTACTTTGTTATAATTGCTGCTGCCTTGTTGGCTCCCTGGTTATTTCCCTTATTGCAATGTCTCTGGCCCTATGTTCCTGCTTGACCCTTCCCCCCCCCTCCCTCCCCTTCTTTATCCTTTTACAGAGGGGGCTACGACTTGAGGCAAGGGGGGCAGTCGGGGGAGTAGAGAGGACTGGACTCGATAAAGCCGAGATACAGGTATTCGACGAGGGGGGAGGGTGGGGGAGATGGGAGGTCACCTGGGGGGGGGGTGTGCAGAGACCTATGAGAGCAGGCGAGTGGAGGGCGATAGCGCCGGGTGTGGGAGCCCCGATACAGGGGTTTGCAGTAGAGACTTTATGTCTCTCTTTACTCTTTAATTTTCTTGTTGGGAGGGAGAAGTGTTGGAGGGGCGAGCCCGTTTGCCATAGGAAGTAGTCCAGGCTATGGCTGGACGGGGGACCTGGGAGGAGAGGGGTGATGGGGGGGTGGGGGGGGAGGGATGGGAGGGGGGAGGAGGAGGGAGGGGCAGGGGGAGGGGCGGGGGTACACTCCATTGAATGTTATTAGTTGGGATAATTGCCTACCTATAGACGGGGAGGGATACCAGGCTGGGGGTATTCCTCTGCAGTACTTGGTAGTGATTCTGTGGTGGCACCTTGGCACTGCCCCGGCGCTTTGAAAATAATCACGTGGAATGTTTGTGGGCTGGGAAACCCTATCAAGAGGCATAAGGTATTGCAAGCACTTGCCCGGCATAAGTGTGACATTGCGCTCCTTCAAGAGACCCACCAGACGGCCGTTGAACATAGCAAACTCTGTCGGAGCTGGGTGGGCCAAGTGTGGGGGTCCCCTGCCCAGGGGCATAAGGGAGGAGTAGCGATTTTAATTCATAAACACATACGATTCGTAGAGGAGACGGTCCTTGATGATAATACTGGTAGATCCCTGTTGATTTATGGTCATTTAGACGGTAAACCGGTGATTCTGGGAAATCTCTATGGCCCCAATGTGGCTGACCCGGGTTTTTTCAATGGTCTGGCATCAAGGGTGGAGCAGCTTCCGGAGTGTCCGGTGATTTTGGGTGGGGACTTTAATGGAGTCCTAGATGTGGACTTGGATACTTCTAGGAGAGGGGGCGGGCGGGAGAGAATAGCGCCCTCCCAGACGTTGTCGCGGTTCTGCCGGAGATTAGGTTTACTTGATCCTTGGCGGGTCCTGCACCCCTCTGAGAGGGACTATACCCATCAATCTCGAGCGCATGGTTCTAGTGCCCGTATCGACTACGTAATGATCTCAGGGATTTTGTTCGCACACACCGAGGATGCACAGATTGGTCCTTCCGAAATATCAGACCACGCGATGGTGTGGCTTGCCTTACACTGGGGGCGGGACACACATCGGTCACGCCTGTGGAGATTCCCCTTAGAACTTTATTCAGATGGGCAATTTCGCCAGTTTATCCGCCAGAGATGGGCGGAATTTCTTGCCAATCACCAGGTTCATACAGATGACCCCGAATTAGTCTGGGAAACGGCAAAGGTGGTTCTTCGAGGGGACATCATCGGTTACGCCGCGAGAAGGCGCCAGTTGATGGCAGAACGTATTGTACTCCTTGAGCGCCGAGTCACTACTCTACGGCGGCGATGTGCCCACACGCCAATGCTGTCCAATAAGAAGTTGCTATGGGAAGTCCAGACCGAGCTTAATGAGCTTTTACATCAACGAGCAAAGAAATCGGTTTTGTTTTATCTGTTTCGTTTGCACTGCTATGGTGACAAACCTGGCAAGTTGCTAGCACGATGTCTGCGGGCCCGACGGAGTCATGCCCACGTAGCGGCACTGAAAGACGGCCAGGGACGTGTGCATAAAGAGAATAAAGAAATCGCAGAGATTTTTCGTACCTTCTTTCAAAGCTTATATACATCCGCGGCTGGTTCTCCGGAGGGGCTGCAGGACTATCTTGAGGACTTGGAGTTGCCTCAACTCACTTCAGCCCAGAGGGAGGTTTTAGATTCACCTATTACTGTGCAGGAAATACAATCCGCAATATCGGCAGCCCAGTGCTATAAATCGCCGGGGCCAGATGGATTCGGGGCTGAAGTCTATAACATCCTAGGGGACGGGGTAAGCCCACTCCTGCGAGAGGTCTTTGTCACCAGGGCAGCGCAAGGGGCGTTCGGCTGGGGGCGTAATCACGCGTATATCACCCTGATCCCGAAGCCGGGTAAGGACCCGATGCAGGCAGCTTCATATCGACCCATCTCCCTACTAAACTTCGATCTTAAACTTTTGGCGAAAGTTCTAGCTGACCGCCTGGCGGGGGTATTAGGCTATTTAATTCATGACGCACAAGTGGGCTTTGTGAAAGGCCGTCATGCCGTACGAAACCTTCGGAAGATTCTGGCCTCCTTGGAGTGGGTTCATGCTCATAATATTTCGTCGTTGTTGATTAGCTTCGATGCAGAGAAGGCCTTTGATAGAGTGGACTGGCGTTACCTATGGAGGCTGCTACCGCGCTACGGCATTGGGGAGGATTTTTGTAACATGGTGCAAAGTCTGTACATTTCACCGACCGCGGGCATACTGTGCAATGGCCTTATCTTGGACGACTTCACGTTGGGTAGAGGTACAAGACAGGGCTGTCCTCTATCACCCTTGCTATTTGTTCTTTCCTTGGACCCGCTGATTCGCACCATCGTAACTTCGGAGGGGATACAGGGAGTGGGACTGCGGTCGCAAACTTTCCTTATCTCGGCCTTCGCTGACGACTTGTTAGTCCATTTGACGTCTCCAACCACTTCCTTATCTTCGCTTTTAGACGAGTTCCAGCGGTTCGGAGCAATTGCAGGCTTGCGCATTAATCAAGATAAGTCTGAAGCAGTAGATGTCTCGGGGCATTTTCGCAGTTCTTGGAGGGGACCCTTCCCATTGCGGTGGGCAGACAAAGAATTTATCTATCTGGGCATAACATTGACTGGTAATCCCCAGGATTTATACCGACGTAACCTAGACCGGATACTACGGCAGTTGGCGGTGCAGTTAAGTGCATGGGGACCTCTCCCGTTGTCTCTGGCAGGGAGGATAGCGGCAGTACAAATGATAGTTCTACCCAGAATCTTGTACTGGTTGCAGACCCTGCCGGTCTGGTTGCGTCGACGGGACTTGTGTAAAATGGAGGCATTGCTTAAGCGCTTTCTTTGGCGGGGACAGTGGGCGCGGGTCGCATGGAATCTCCTGCTTGGAAAATGGCGAGAGGGCGGTATGGGCCTTCCCGACTTGAAGACTTACGCATTGGCTTGTCAAGCCAGACATCTGGGGGATTGGCTCGGGGGGACGGAAGTATACACGCCTAGGTCTTTAGAGGAGTGTTTGGTGGCCCCTGCAACTCTCCTAGCATTTTTGCATGGCACATCCACGGATTTCACGGCTACTAGTCGGCAGAGTCCGTTAGTGGACTCAGCCCGACGCACATGGCAACTACTTAACAAATATTGGCAGGAAACGTGGAAGGTGTCTTGTTGGTTGCCGCTACAGGGCAATGCCCACTTCACTCCAGGGTCCGAGACCGCGGTGTTTCGGGACTGGTGGATGCGTGGCATCCGGTTGATAGGGCATTTGGTGGACCAAGCGGGAAACTGTAAATCATTCCGAACGCTCAGTCAGGAATACGATCTTCCCGACACGCATTGTTTTGCCTACATACAACTCTCCCACTATGTAGCTGCACTGCCGCGCGTAGCGCTGCAGGCTGAATGCTCAGCCCATATTTTGGAATTTTTTCAGTTGGGAGAGGAGCGCCCGCCGTCGATCTCCAACTTGAAACGTAGTTTAGAGCGTTATCGCTCCCTCCCTGATTATAGTGGAGTCGAGAGAGCTTGGGCGACTGAATTGGGTGTAGACGTACAGCCGGGATTGGTACTGACGGCATTGAAACGGATTAGCCGACTAGTACAAGGAGCGCGCTGGCGTGAGATCCAATTTAAGAGCGTGACTAGGGCTCATTTTTCGCCAAGGCGGGCACTGCGCAGTCGGCTGGACACGGATGGCTCCTGCCCACGCTGTTCGGAGCCCTTGGCTACTCTCCTACACATGTGGTGGGGTTGTCGGGGAATACGGGCATATTGGGCTAGGATAGGCAGATTCCTTTGCATGCTGCTTCAGCGAAGGCTTCATTGGACGGGCCTATTTGTAGCACTCGATCAGTTGCCGACCCCTGGACCTGTGAAAGCTGGCGAGAGTTTGCTTGTGCGGAAGGCCTGTCTGGTGGGTAAAGGGCCGATTCTTCGGTTATGGCGGAAACGCCAACTGCCCACTTTTAGTGAATGGCGGAATAACTTTCATCAATTAATGCTAATGGAGCACTGGATGGCGCGGGGCAGTGCCAAGCGCTGGACAGTTTTTCTGTCAGTGTGGGAACCATATATCCAGCAGCTAGGGCCCCACAGCCGTAATGCCACCCTCCAAGGGGGGAGTTGAATGAGTGAGGACCTAAGAAGTGGGTAGGAGGTAGCTGCTTTACAGTTCTTGATGATAATTGGTTATGAAGTTGGTAATGGAGTGAGGGTGGGTTGGTGGGTGAGGGGTGGGGGATGGGAGGAGGGGGGTTGGGATATAATGTAAAATGCCCACCTATTGTATTATCTGTCTGTTGGCTCCCGGGGGGGGTGAAGAGTAAACCCTCCCCGTGGTGCCGTCTGTTGATATGTGTCTGGATTTTATGGTGGTCTTAAATAAAGTATTAAAAAAAAAAAAAAAAAGGATTTATATACTGCCTTCTCCTGTAATCAAGGTGGGGTACACAGCAACCAATCGAATTACCTTGACATTTGTGTGTGCATGCAGTGTTATACAGTGAATGAGTGTGTGTGTAAGTTGGCGTTGATTTGTGGTGGGCTATTTACAGTATGTGCTACTTTATAATGCTATGTACATGAGAGAGAAAGGGAGGGGGGGTTGGTATGTAGTCCGGGAGCTGGCAGGCAGAGGAAAGGCGGGATAGAGGAGATATGGTAGAGATCTTTAAATACCTCTGTGGCATAAATGCATAAAAGGAGAGTCTCTTTTGATTGAAAGCAAACTCTGCTATGAGGGGACATAGGATAAGGGTGAAAAGAGATAGATGTAGGAGTAATATGCAGAAATATTTCTTTAAGGAAAGAGTGGTAGATGAGTAGAACAGTCTCCCAGTGGAGGTAGTAGAGACAAGGACAGAATCTGAATTCAAGAATGTATGCAACAAACATAGAAGATCTCTAAAGGAAAAGAAAGGGACTATAGTAATTGATATGGAAGGGCAGATTGGATAGGTGTGATGAAGAAGCCCATACTGAACATATGGAATTAGAAGAAAAGGATAATTTTACCTTTAAACAAACTGACAGTCAGGCTGCACACACGTTTTAGCGTTTGCAAGAGAGAGGCAAGCATAGGGAAACAGGAGCTAGGCTGACACACCCAAGCTCTGAAGCAACTGCAAGCCTGGAACCTAATTACACGCACTTGTTCAGGAAGGCAGACCCAAGGCTCAAGGAACAGAAATATAAACCCTGGCTAGGAGAAAGCAAGGGAGGAGTTGGTGATTGGAGTCTCGCTGAGAGAGCCGGTAATAGTGTTGATGAGAGTTTTGACTGGAGAGGTGGTTGGAGAGACGGTTGGAGAAGAGCTGGGAGGAGACCTTTGAGGAAACCCAACTGCAGTTCTGGAATTGAAGCAGACAGAGCGGAAGAAGAGAAGGGACAGACTGCTGTCAGGAACCTGCCTAGAGGGAGAGAGCAGAGAGACCTTCAGACCTCATTGCCAGATAAAAAGCTTCAAGGAGCTCACAGGTGGGAACCTAGCACTAAACCCAGGAGTTTGCAAAGCTCAGTTTGGGACTGGAAACCAGAGCAGTGCTCCAGACAAGAACTCCAAACAGGGAATCAGAGAGTGTTTCCCTACAGCTGGAAAAAGCTAGCTGAACAAAGCCAAAGAGGAATCTCCACAACCTCAGGTATTTCCAATCCTTACCATATAGAACTGTGCTCAAAGGAAGCACCAGTGGTCTTAGGGGGAAATTATCCTAAGCCGTATAATAACAGCTTAAAGCCAAACTCTTTAGTTCCAGAGTTTGAAGGGATGCAACAGGACTTTAATGAGAGTGACTCAGCAGAAGTGCCTATGGACTGTACACTGTGTTTGGCAGATGATATAGAATCCCTTTGCTAAATGTGTATGAGGGAGCTGAGTGTGAACAAAGGGAAAGAAGATATTTTTCTTTGTGAGAAAAAGCTGTTATGTTTTCTGTCTGTTACATGTGATATGCATTGCACGTTTTGTGAGCAAAGAGTGTGAAGCTCAATCAGTTTAAGTTCTGTAAATATCCTCGAGCAAACACCTGAAGAGTATCCTGATTTAATCTGCACTGAATCTTTTTGTTGGGGAATAAATTCTTGTCATTTTGCCTTACCACTGGTCTCACAACTATTTCCTTATCAGAGGGCAAAGGAACTACCACTCCCAGCAGGCATAGCGGGAACAAAAGGTTTTCTCTCACCTTCTGCAAGGAGCATATAATGGCAACCCCAACCCTCTGAGCCCTAGGCGGAGGGCTGGGGCTTGACATAGGTCATATGATCTTTATCTGCTATCATGTTTCTGTGTTTCACCTTCATCCTATGACCCACTCTTTCCAGAGCTTCCTGTAAACTGGAAGAGAGCTACTTCCTATGCATATATACCATGGAAATATTTAAATGGAGTGGAGGAGTAGCTTAATGGTTAAGAACACTGGTTTGGAAACCCAGAGAGCAGGGTTTAATTCCCACTAGCACTCCTTGTGGCCTTGAGCAAGTCACTTAACCCTCCATTGCCTCAGAAAAATCCAAGTTATCAATGTCCTTGTTTAATGTACATTACCAAGTTTAAGTTTCAATGTAAACCACTTTGATTGAAATGATAAAGCAGTATATAAAACCTGTTAAATAAATAAATATCTGTATTATATCATCACTCTCTCTCTTTTTCTCCAAAGTATACATATTGGGGGGTTATTCTGAGCCACGGTTGTGCAGGGAAGTTAGACAGGGGCGGGAAATGGGTAGCCCGGAGGCGGAGTCTTGGTGGGCAGTGGGTGGTCGCTGGCCCCGGCCGTACAGGGTTGATTCTAATATTGGCCCTGTACATCCAGGGTTGGTGAAATGCCCAGGGAAGTTATTCCTCTGAGGTGGAATAACTTCCCTGGATGTGTTATTTTGAATTGTCCATGGTGCGGATGGGGCAGGGGGAGCCAGGGTTTATTCCCCAGAGCCCGACCCTGGCCTTTGGAAGCCAGATCAGGAATTAGGCTGTGGGGAATAAACCCCCTTTTCAGGTAGCCGGCAACGTGGCTTTTAAATGGAGCTGTAGTGCTGTGGCAACATGATGCCATGGCGTCGCGGCTCCATTTAAAAGCCCTGACTGAGTTAGCCAGGGGCAGTCCTGCGCTTGCAGGCCAGACTGAATTGCAGTCCCGGCCTGCACATGCAGGACTGTTCGCAATTCTGATCCCGCAGAGCTAAACATGCCCTGCGGGATCAGAATCGCGATCCCCTCTGTGTGTCCAGTTCAGACCGAATGCACATAGGGGATCTACAGTCAGGAAGGAATTGGGTCCATTGAGGGGGTTTTTATAACTATCCCCCTATGCGTTATGATGAAAGCCACTGACCTTTTTAGTAGCTGCCCTCTGGACTGACTCCATCCTATTTACATCCTTTTGAAGGTATGATCTCCAGAACAGTTCACAGTACTCCAAATGAGGTCTCCCTCATTACTGGACATAAAAAGGCACTATTAGATCCTTTTTCCTGCTGATTATTCCAATCCCAGCCCTTGAGTTACTGGCTAACCCTGTTCCTTAAAAATGTATTTATCTATTTATTTGTTTATTTATTTTATTTAACTGTATTTATATACTGCTTTTCAGCAGGTCAAAGCAGTTTCCATGGAACAAAACATTTTACATTGAGCGTTTGTTATAACATTGTAACATTTCAACATTCAACCATTTTTTCTAATATAACCTTTTAACATTTAATTAATATAAATAACTATTAACTTTTTGGTGATATATATATACTATTCACATTCATGGGTTTATTGCGGTTGAGTTATGTAGTTTAGGAGGTTAGGTAGGGGGTCCAAAGTGTTCTGTGAATAGGTAGGTCTTTAGGTGTTTGCAAAATGTAGGAAGTTTGGTGATATTTCTTAGGGTGTACAGGAGAGAGTTCCATTCCTAGGGAACTCTCTCCTGTACAACCTAAAAATTTAGCATAGTAAAGTGATTTCAACATGCACTAACTTATGAATTCATATGTTGGTTGCAGTAAAACTTCATAGTTCGCATTAAAATGAATGTATGAATAACTGAAAAGAAAACATAAAATTTGGTAAAAAAAGAACAAAAACTAACCAAACTTTCTTTGCATATCCCTAGCAATTCCAGCTGCATATACTATATACAGTAGATCTTTGTCTCTGTTCCACTGATATTATTCACAGTATTTCTAACAACACTAAGGACATTAGAAAGCGTGAGTAGTAGAAAAAATATGGTCGTTACTGAGAGAAAGTTATTTTAGCTTCAAAACAAACAGCAAATTGACCTAATAGCAGCAGATTTTTTCAAATGATATATAATAAGAAAGAGAGGGTGTTTTAAAACACATATGGGGCCGAACTTATGTGGCCAGTTTAGGCTGCTGGCCAAATAAGAGCATTTGGTCACAAACGTTGACGTGTATAACATATTGCTTTTGGCCATATATGTCACTATGGGACATGTTAACTGAAGAACGGTAAGATTGTGCACACAATGAATGAAACAAACGTACTGTGGGAGTGAAAAGCTTGTATGTTAAATATAGGGGCACCACCAACCTCTTCCTTGAATTTGCCACACAGGGCAAATACTTATCATGTGGGACAGGATGTGGTTGGAGTCTAGGAAACCTGGGACACTACCTCAAAATCAGGGACAATCCCTGAAAATCAAGGACATCTGGTAACCTTAACTTTGGCAGAAGATTGATTCTCTTCTTAAATTTCCTTAATTTCCATCAGGAAATTACTGTGTTCTCATACCATAATTTAAATAGATTTGTTTAAGCTTGAATCATGTCTCCCCTTATACCTAGGATGGAACATGAAACCAAGGACCCAATATTTAAACTCCATTTTGCTGTTTTTAGTGCCAGCCACCCTGTTTAAAAATGAAACCTGATATTTAGCACTGGAATCGTATATTCTTCGGCACTGAATATCCAATTTCACCTCTAGCTGTCAGTACTATCCAGTTAGTTGCTATATTAAGCCACTGTCTGGACAACAAAATTGCATAGCCTGCCATTTTGATGGTCTAACTTTATGCGATTGGTAATCCAGTTAGCAGTCTGAATATCACTGTTAACTGGATAATCCGAAATGCCACTTCAGCTGTGCCCACGGACTGCCTGGCACTATCTGGATAGTGCTGAGGCAATGAAAGGGAATATTCAGTGACGCTATCCAGATAGCACTACTGAATATTGAGCTGGCCAGCTTTGTGCTTTGAATATCAGCCAGCAAGTCATATTTCTGCAAAGGCTCTAGTATTAAAATGGAAAGGTGAAAAAAGGAGGCCTAGATTTCATTCCTGAGCCTACAGTAGCCTCCATTTTCTTTCAGTGCTCAATAATGTTCTTCTCTTTGTAAAGGGAGGAAAATTCTGGAGCCCCCTAAGGAGTAGTTTAGTGGTTAGGGCAGCAGCCTAGAGCAGGAAAAAACTGTGTTCAAAGCACACTCATATTCCTTGGGCAAAGCCACTTAACTCTCCATTGCCTCTGGTATAAACTTAGGGGTATGTTTACTAAACCGTCTTAATGTTACTGGAACTAGTTGCAGTATTAATGTGAAGAATGCCATATAAGGTAGTGGGCGTTCCGGCGGCAAGATAGTAAGAATCTGTATCACGCGATAGAGGGCGCCTTGGCTCATTAACACGTGGTAACCTTAAGTCCATGCCAGCGCTGTGCTAGAAGCTATAGAAATGTAGCCCACTGGTTATGAGAATGACTGTGGAGGCAGAAGTCATGAGTTCAATCCCTTGGTGGTGTTATTTAATAAGGATGTCTGAGGGATTTCCTTTTAATTTGAATCAGTGCTGCCAGCAAAAACATCCTCACAGTGCCGTAACCTAAGGTGCCTCATAAGGCGCCCTATAGGGCACATTATAAAGTGCCCTGTCTGCCAAGGCACCTTATAATGTGCCCTATAGGGTGTTTTATAGGGCTCCTTATAGCACGCCCTATAGGGCGCCTTAAGGTTACAACACTGTGAGGGTGGTTTTGCTGGCAGCACTGATGTAAATTAAAAGGAAACTCCTCAGAGAGCCTTAATAAAGAACAACACTGTGGGAATGAACCCATGATCTCTGCATCCACAGTCATTGTAGTAAGCAGTGGGTTGCAGCTCTATAGCTTCTAACACAGTGCTGGCTGGCTACAGAAAGACTGCAGGTCACCGCACAAACTGTCTGCTGTGGTTACCAGGATAGGATATACTCACCCGTACCCATGATGCACTGCACTTGCAGATCAGCAGTCTACATCTGATCACAAGATGGGGTATGTGCCTCCACAGCACCTCGGCCTGGTAAGGGGAACTGACCTTGTGTGTTACTGGCACAGAGTAGCTACAGACCATGACATTGTGCGGTTCCTGTGCTCACCCTGAGGGTGAGGTGGGGCGCCCAGCACCAGATCCGTAGCACCTAGCTTGGCTGAGATAGGCTATGCTGCAGGTCCCCATCAGTGCTAGTGTGTGACAGGTAGTCCTTGCAGACACACCTATAATACACCAGTGTCCATCTTTATTTCCCAGTCACGTCTAACCCTTGTGGACTATGATGCATCCAGGATAGTGCATAACCTGTGTGGTTGCCATGGTCACATGTTATAGGAGAAGGATGTTGTGTGGACCCAAAAGCAGATTATGTGGCACCACCCAACCCGCCCTTTCTGGGTCAGGGTGGGGGACAGGATATCCCACCAACAGATCCACACTCTACATCGGAGGCAGTACAGAGGACCACCACCCCAGTCCTGCTAGGGAATAGGCACCCTCCAGGGCAGTCAATGCAGATCTGTACATATTTCATAGGGCACTGGCTGACAGGCAGTAGGTCTGGAAAAGCTCAGCTGCTCCCCAACACAATCTGACATTCACCAGCAGAGGGCACAGTCAGTCTCCACACGCCACAAACATGCTAACTGCAGACAGTCTGCTAGCTAGTACATAGTGCATGTTCCTGGAGGAACTGTGTGTACCCAAAAGTGGGATGTAAGCACACACACCAAGCAAGTATGTCAGTGATTGGACCCCAAAACAGGAAACTCATAGATATCACTTGAGAGAAACACTGAATAGCACTGTGGGGAAACCTAGCCATGCCATGGTCACTGCTCAGTCAGGGTGAGAGTGACCTCCCAGCATGACATTCTGTGGCCACCCTGTCTGTGCAGGTGGTGGTCGGGCACTACAATGTCCCAGCCATTGCCCTATGCCCTGTGCAGATGCATCCTGCCCAGACTGTCATGTCCGGGCCATACCCACAATACCTTGCTCCTCATTATGCACATTGGCAGGCTAACACTGGAAACAGTGCAAGCATTGGGGGGCTCAGTAATGTGAAGGCAGCCACAAAACAGTGGATAGACCTACACACACTGCACGCCACCCACCTGAACAGTGCTTGGCCTTGGTGTGCTGTGGGCAGGTGCCACTGCCCCCTCCGCCACCAGCACCCCTCCGCCACCATGGTGACATGCCCTTATGCCAGTGGTGCTGGTGGTGCGCAGTCCAGGCCATCCAGTGTGCCTGTAGGCAGCTGCCTATGGTGTGGGATCTGGGGTAGGGGTTCCTATATAGACATCCACGCTTCCCCCCGGCACCACCTGTCATGTTATGTGCCCTTTGGGGTACCTCCTGGGTACTTTCCCCTGGGACACTGTAGGACACACACTCATGGGCATGTTTGACCTTGGTCAGTTGCTGTCTTGCTGATTTTCAGTTTCTGCGTTCCTATGTGCCACCTAGGCATCTGCCTAGTTCACCCTGTGCCCTGGCTGCCCCACTGCATGCCCCACCTTCATCCCCCTGTACCCCATTTGCAGCCTCACCGTCGTGCCCTTTCATACTTGGGCACTATGCTGTTGCTGCACATGTATCACTGCTATTTATTTATTTATTTAACAGTTTTTATATACCGCGCTCTTTAGTATCAGTGCAGTTTACAATTAACAATTCTTGCTCAGTTCAGTCAAAACTGTCTTGTGCTTACATTTTAACAGGATATGTAACTTGGAGCATTAACTGGGCAAACTATTTACACATTAGACAAAAAAACATGGTATTCCATCATTGATCTAATATATACACCTCAGATTGGTATTGTTGTGCATACCAATGGGTATCACTTTTCTTGGTTTCCCTGCCTTTGCTGTACATTGCTGACTGAAATGGTTTCTCTCTCCTGCAAATGTGCCTCTAATGCGAGGTTTTCACTGGCGTTAATTTTCAGATCTTCATTTCACAGCGCTAGTGTGACTGGAGCCTCTCCCCCCCCCAATCTCCGCCCATTGGCCCCTTCTCTCTACCCTCTGGAGAGACTTACTCCACCCTCTGTGTGCCTTAATGCTGCCGGAGACGTTATTGCGCGATAAGTAACATTATCGCGCGGTAATGTTGCATTATCGTATGATAACGTTACTTATTGCGCAATAATGTCACTACTGTGATGTTAGCCCTGTTTTGTAAACATACTCCTTAGACTGTAAGTCCTCTGGGGACGGGGAAATAACTACTGTACCTGAATGGTATCTTGAAGGTCTACTGGAACAGTATGAGCTAAATACTAATAACTGAATAATCTGCCTAGGGTAATCAAATGATATAATGTAGGATGGACTACAGTGTCTGTTACAGAGAGTGGTTGTTCTCTGAATGTTTTTTTTATGGAGGGAAGTATAAAAGCTCTGCAATATACAATTTTAGAGTTGTGAGGCAGAAAAGCTTTGGGTTTGGGCCTGATGTTGCTGAAAAGCAAAGGGAAACTGACTTGGTTGGCTAGGCCTTAAACTTGGAGAGGGGGGATCCAGGCTGGCTAGGCCTAAACAAGAAAATAAGAATTTTTAAAGAAGGTATAAACCAGAGTGGTATGGAAAATGTTTGACGAGCAGCTGGTGTTAGACTGTTTTGCAGCAATAACCCTGGAGGAAGCCAGTCTAGTTTGTTTTAAGATTCATTCTAAGAGTAGGTATTCCTGAGGAGTTTGGATAAGGCTACCAGATTTTTGGCAGAAAATCTGGGACACCTATCGAATGTGTGTGGAGGTTGGGGGGGGGGGGGTAGGAAGGGACACCTTAGTTCCAGGTTTTAGTAACAAGATATGGAGAAGGGAAAAGGAGTCAGTACCCTGCTATCCACCCCCCAACCCCATTCATCCCATGACAGCAGCAATATCAATTCCACGCATACAAATCAACAGAGAAATAGAAACAGTGAGGTATTTCCCCCATACTGTGCAAAATATAAAGATAATGTATATAAATTTCCAAAACTAACACATTCCAATCACTAAATTGAAAATGTATTTATTTATTTATTTATTTAACAGTCCTTATATACCGTGCTCTTTATCGTCAGTGTGGTTTACAGTGAACAAAACGATTCATGGGCTACAAAGGCCGGCATGAATTTACAAATAACAGGGGAATTAACCAGGACAGGAAAACTTGGGAACTTTGTACATTTATATTATACAACTATATACAGAGAGTGTGTTTTATTACATATTGTGCTATGTGATACAGAGCAGTTGCGACATCATACTGATAAATTTGGTTGTGCTGGGGGGGTTGGTGAGGGGTTGTGGTATTGGGAGAAGTGAGTGAGGAACAGGTGGTGCTTTAGGGCCTTTCAAAATTGCTTTAGGTCAGTGATAGCTCTAATGGTAGGTGGAAGGTTGTTCCAGCGTCTGGGGACATAGAGTGTGAAAGCTCTGTCAGTAGTTGTAATCGTATATTTTGTAGATTCTGTAGCTATGGCTAGAGTATTAGTTGCTCCTGATCTCCTAGGCCTGTTATTGGATGTGAGGTTGATGAGCGTTGTGATTGCGGGGGGGGGGGGGCGATTTTGTTAATGGCTTTGAAGGTGATAAGCAGTGCTTTATATTCGATCCTGTAATTTATTGGAAGCCAGTGTAGTTCCCTTAAGATGGGGGTAGAGTGGTCTCTTCTTGATGCTCCGTGCAGGACCCGGGCGGCCGCGTTCATGGCTAATTGTAGTATGTTTAAGGTGCTTTTTGGGAGGCCATGGAGTATTATGTTTGCATAGTCAAAGTGGGGGGTGACTATCGCCTGGAATATTGATCGGTAGTTGACTGGGTCGAGCATGTTTTTCAGGTGTCGGAGAGTCTTGATCTTGAAGAAAATGGTTTTTACTGTGCGGTTTATGTGTTCTTTGAAGTCCAGTTTATGGTCCAATGTTACACCTAGATATCTTATGGTGGACCTGATTGGCAGTTCTGCGTCCCTTACCTTTATGGTCTCTGGAGGTGAAAATCCTTTGTTTTTCGTGACGATTAGTGCCTCAGTTTTTTTGAAATTTATCCGCATGTTTTTAGTGAGGAGCCAGTCTGTTATTGTGTCGAAACATTCTACTAGTGGTGTAAAATCTGGTAGCGTGACATTGATCGGTGTGAATATCAACACATCATCTGCATAGATTAGGCAGGATATGCCATAGGAGCGGGTGATATCACAGATCGGCTGCATATATATGTTAAAGAGCAGCGCCGAGAGTGAGGAGCCTTGGGGTACTCCTTGCTTCAGTTGGAAAGGTTCGGAAGTATTTGATACAATCCGAACTTGTTGCCATCGCTCTTCTAGGTAGGACTTACACCAATCCCAAGCTAACCCTTGAATTCCCTTCTCTTGGAGTCAGGTTAGGAGTTTGTTATGGTCCACTGAGTCAAACGCTGCGGAAATGTCGAGGAAGATTAGAGCAAATCCCTTTTTGATGTTATCAATCCCGCAGAGGAGCATATTAGTTAGAGAGGTCAGAAGTGTTCCAACTTCATGAGCTTCCCTAAATCCATGTTGGCAGGGGTCTAGTGGTGATACGGTATCGATGTGCTGTTGGATCTGTCTCAGGGATACCTTTTCAATAATCTTGGATAGTAGTGGGATACTGGATATTGGCCGGTAGGATTCCTCTTTCATTGGGTCAAGTTGGTTGTTCTTTAGCAGCGGTCTGATGGACGTCTGTTTAAGAGCAGATGGGAATACTCCTGTTGAGAAGGATTGGTTTATGATATCTGATATGAATGGGCTGCGTTCGGAGCGCATTGCTCTTATCCAGTGTGCTGGGCATGGGTCGTTTGGTGCCGTGGTGGTGTTTATGCTGGTGATAATGTCTTCAATGCTTTTTGCAGAAGGAGATGAGAGTTTAAGCAGTGGGTTCCGGTGCCAAAGAGGCTGGGTGGTTTCTGCAATGTAGGCTGTGGTTGTTTTGATGGCTTTAGATTGGATATAGTTGGCGTATTGTTGGGGATGTATCTGTTCTTATTGTGGTGGTGATGGTTCGGTGGTTAAAGATTTTACTAGATTGAAGAGGTCCTGTGGCTTGTTTAACGATCGGTTGAGATCGGAGTGGAAAGCTTTTCTCTTGTTCCAGACTGCTTCGTGATGAGCTTTCAGATGGGTTAAGTATGAGGCTCGGTCTACGGTGTTGTGGGATTTACGCCATCTTCTCTCAAGTTTCCTCAAGAAAAGAAGAGACTTCTTGAGTTCCGTGAAGAACCAGGGGGCTGGCCGCCTCTTATCTGCTCGGCTATTTGATGCTGATTGATTGTTGGCGGCTGGCAGTCTTGAGTAACGGTGTCATTCCAATTAGTAATCATATCGTTAATGTTGGTGGATGGCTGAGCGAGCTTTGGGAGAACATGTTTCGTAATATCTTCCTTGTCAAATTGTTTGAATCGTGCTGGGTTAGCTGTTAATCGTCTATTTGTATGGCTGGTGCTGTTTTCTTGTGATAGCATCTTAAAAGTTATCAGGCTGTGGTCTGACCAAGGGACCGGGGTGATTAACAGGTCAAAATTGTACTTTGTGAATGTGTCACTGGGTGGAACAAAGACACAATCGAGGATATTCCCACGTTGGTGAGTTGGACTGTTTACAATTTGTTTGTAGTTGAGGTTGGACATTGCATCAAGGAAGGTGTTGGCTAGAGTAGGTTTAATAGATGCAAGATTAAAATCGCCCAGTAGCCAGTTTGGTTTGTTTGGGTTTTCAGGATTACAGGCTAAATCAATTATGGTAGAAAGATCTTCAGCTGATGAGCTTGGGGCCCTATAAATAAGGTTGATGGTGTTGTGTTTGTTGGATATGGTGATTGTGTCTAGTTGATGTGTACTTCTAGTTAGGATTGTATGGTATTGGAGTTCAGTTTTCGCTATAATGAAGGCTCCCCCTCCTCTTTTGTTCGCTCTGTTACATGTGTAGATAGAGTAGTTGGGGGGTGTGAGTTGGTTTAATAAGACCGTGTCTGTGTTGGAGAGCCATGTTTCAGTGACCATTAGAATGTCAAGGTTGAGGATGGATAAGAGATCTGTAATGGCTGGCCACTTCTTGCGGGCAGAGCGAGCATTGATGAGTGCGCACCTGAGTTCGTGTTGAGCATCTGTCTCATTGCATTTAGTGTTAGTTGTGTGGTCTAAGGCTATGTGGAGCAAGTGAGACTGTCTCTTGTAGCATGGGTTTTACGGAGGATGGAAATGGTTACAAAAGTGTTTTTTGTTTGTACTGCATAGCAGTGGGATCTGCTTGTCATGAGTGAGGGCGTTAGAATCTGAGATGGCACTGGACAATAGGTAAAGGCATACAAGGGCAAGTGTGGAAACAGGCATGATTTTTTTTTTTTTTTTTTTTTGGTGCTTGCGATTGTGGGATTAGAGTGGAAGATAAAGGTGACCTGTTGACATAGTGTAAGCTTGGAGTGCTGAGGGAAGATGAATATTTTAAACGCTGATGCTGTAAGTTACAATCTACTGGTACCGTATAGGTGCTATTAAAATGTTGTTACTTTGCAGATTCCGTTTTTGGTAAACAGGTCTAAATAGGTATATTTTGTCACAGCATACTTAAACAACATCTTTTGAGGCAGCAGTGGTAATGAGAGAAAGCAAAGATTTCAAATGGGGCAAACGCAGAGCAGGATACTATGTTGCACAGACGATTAAAGATTAACATTTGGCTAAGCATTGCTTCGTGTTCGATTACTATAATGTTGAGCTGTGTTACATATAACGGATGTTTACAGTGAGAGAACATCAAATTACTTATATCCAGGGACACAATGAATCGATGCATGTATGGAGACTCTTATGGGGATTAATTAAGGTAGTTATGTACCGTACAGTGTCCGTTTCGTCGTTTGTGCTAGTATATGCGCAAGGTGCGGGCTCGATGAGTTTCTGCTGTGTCCTGTTGTGCAAGGGTGTCGTTCAGTTCAATCATTAAAACCCACCTTTTCAAAGCTGATTCCCTTATTCTTCTGTTTAATATGCTTGTATATTTTAATAATTTACTTGTCTGTCTTAAATATGTACAACACTGTATATGCCTAGTCGCAATATAGAAATTATAAGTAGTAGCAGTAGTAAAATCATAACATTTCATGGACTATAAGCAATCACAGAAACTCATATGAACGCATCTTGAAATTCAACTTCTTGTTATTGAGATTTATTCATCAGTCTATTAACTGTATAGGACCCAGAAAAACTAAAATCTTTGTAGATTGTGACCAAAACACATGCTATACTAATGTGTGAGCTGTTGAGGATCTATAGGTCACAATGATTGTGTCCCTTGAGCAGACATAAAGTACCACTTGTACAGAAACCCTATAATACTGTTCTATGACTGGAGTCAATTTGCATTCAGCACACTTCACACTCTAGACTATGTACTCCAAAGACTATGACTGAAGAGCACAATCAAATTAAAATGTAAAATTCCTTTGCAGTCAAAGGTAATTTAATATAAATTAGAAACCTTCATCACATTGACAACAGGAAGTAGATTTAATAAGAAGGCAATTTTTAAATGCTAAGTAGACTTTTTTCTCTTCCTGCTATGTTTCTTTGTAGCATTTTAGACACATTTAAATGTAAATACCCAAATCTAGTCTTTTCACTGCAGTTTTTTTATTGTCACAAAACAACACTCTTTGATACAATTTTCTGGTACCAAAATATGAGCATACTTCATCTTATCAGATGAACATGAGAACTGTTTAGTAAATATTTGACCAGCTATTCATTTTTCTGTTAAACTGTGATGGCCAATAGAGTGGATCATATAAAAACACGTAATAGCATGTTTAAACCTAGCATTGATATCATTCACACAAATGTAACCAACTAAGGGCTGGATTAACTAAAGTGAGTTACTGTGATAGAATGTGCTATTAAAGCTAATGCATATTATAAGTCTTATTGCATAAATTGGGACCTGAAGTAAATAATGTTTTAATGGTTGTTAATATGCTGTAACATACTAGAGCCCTTTAGTAAATTTAAGCCTTAACAGTGAATTGAATAAAGTTTGGTGTCATTTTAAAGAGGAAAATCAGACATTGTAAGTTAGTGTTTCTGATTAAGGTGCTGATGTAATAAGGTGCTCTCATGATTTAATAAGGTTATTAATAGGCATGTGAATTCCAAACAATGTGGGCCCGATTCCATCCCGCACGTAGATACCCTCTGTGTGCCGGGATCGCGATTCTGATCTAACGGGGCACATCTAGTCCCGCAGGATCAGAATCGCAAACAGTCATGTACGTGCAGGCTGGGACTGCGATTCAGTCTGGCCTGCACGTATATGAAAAGCCTGGCTAACTTAGTCAGGGCTTTTAAATGGAGCCACGGCGCCATGGCGTCCAGTTGCATTGTACCTCTGCTCCATTTAAAAGCCATGATGCTGGCCACCGGCAAAAATTGCCTATTCCCCACAGCTCCTAAGGCCAAGGTCGGGCTGCAGGGAATGTCCCCTAGCCCCTCCTGCCCAATCTGTGCCCCCGGCACAGAAAAAAAAAGTCCAGGGAAGTTATTTCACCTTGAAGGTGGAATAACTTCCCCACACATGTCGCTGGCCCTGGACGTACAGGGCTGACATTAGATTCGGCCCTCTATGTCCAGGGCCAGTGACCACACAACTGGCAGGGAAGATGGGGGTTTCCAGACTTTTGCATTGAGTGTCACATGTATTATTTTCTCCCAGTTGGTGAGGGGTCTTACGTGTGCACTAGGTGCAAGGAGCTCTTTGCTCTCAGGGAACGAGCCCGATCTCTGGAGGCTAGAGTAGTGGACTTGAAGGACATAAGAAAGACTGAGAGGTACATAGACGAGACCTACAGGGATATAGTACTGAAGTCCAATGTTCAGTCTGGCAGCATCCCTGTTGTAATGGAGGAGAGAAGTCACGTGACAAGACAGCATCATCCTGGTATGGCAGGAAGTGATCCTGTAGCTAGGACCTGTCCTCCAGGTGATGTAAAACCATCAAGGAAGTTTCTCCAGGGCCATGTGCCCATGAGGGAAGGGTTAGGACAGCCGTTATAGTTGGTGATTCAATCATTAGGCATATAGATAACTGGGTGGCTGGTGGACGTGAGGATCGCCTGGTAATATGCCTGCCTGGTGTGAAGGTAGCAGACCTCACGCACCACCTAGACAAGGTCTTATATAATGCTGGGGAGGAGTATGCTGTCTTGGTACATGTCGGTACCAGTGACATAGGAAAATGTGGTAGAGAGCTTCTGGAGGCTAAATTTAGGCTTTTAAGTAGGAAGTAGGAAGTTGAAATCCAGAACTTCCAGGATAGCATTCTCCAAAATGCTTCCCGTTCCATGTGCAGGACCCAAAAGGCAGGCAGAGCTCCGGAGTCTCAATGTGTGGATGAGACGATGATGCAAGGATGAGGGGTTTAGATTTGTTAGGAACTGGGGAACATTCTGGGCAAAGGTACTTCAGGCCAGAAGGTCGGGGTTTCAAATCCCACTAGAGGACAGCAACCTTGGGCCGGAAGGACTGGGGTTTCTAGTCCCACAGGTGCTCCTTGTGGTCTTGGGCAAGCCACTTAACCCTCCATAGCCCATGTTCCCTGTAAAATAGTTATCTCCAAGTTATAATGCCCTGTTCAATGTAATTTCAGTTCGTTCAATGTAAACCACACTGATGCAGAATAGCGCGGTATATAAGAGAATGTAAATAAATAAATAAATAAAAGGAGAGACTCTTCCAAAGGGATGGGCTTCACCTTAACCAGGATGGAATCAGGCTGCTGGCATTCTTTCAAAAGGAGATAGAGCAGCTTTTAAACTAGATAATATGGAGAGCCGACAGTCACCCAAGAGCGCATGGTTCTCATTGGCTTACAAGTGGTTTCATTCTGAAGGATACTACCAAAAGAATGAAGTTAGGGCATATCAGCAGAGAGGTTCCAACAAAGACAAAAGTAGCCCAAATGCCCTTTAGTACAGAGCAGACAGAGCTTAAAGATTCCAAATTACCCCTGCCTACCGACAGCCAGATTAAAATGAATAAAATACAGTCTCTAAAATGCTTGTATATAAATGCTAGAAGTCTAAAAAATAAGGTGGTAGAGTTAGAATATATAGCACTAAATGAGAGGTTAGATGTGGTAGGTTAGAGGTTAGAGGTCAGAGACATGGTGGAAAGAGGACAACCAGTGGGACACTGTGATACCTGGGTACAAACTATAACGTAAAGATAGAGCTAATCAATTGGTGGAGGGGTTGCGCTCTATGTTAGAGAGGGCATTGAGTCACAAAGGTTTAAAGTTTTGCAGGAAACAAAATTTGCTGTAGAAACTCTATGGATTGAAATGTCATGTAAAAGGAGATGGCAGTGGGGTTGTACTATTGACCGCCTGACCAAAATGAACAAATGGATGATGAAATGCTCAAAGAAATCAGGGAAGCTAACAAGAGTTACAGCACAGTAATAATAATGGGTAATTTAAATTACCCCAATATTGACTGGGTCAGTGTCACGGCAGGACATGCTAGGGAGATAAAGTTTCTAGATTAAATAAATGACTGCTTCTTGGAGCAGCCAGTTCATGAACTTGACCAGAGGGGAAGCCATTTTGGACATAGTCCTTAGTGGAACACCAGATCTGGTGCAAGAGATAAGTGTTAGAGCCACTTGGCAATAGTGATCATAGCATGATTGTGTTTGATTTAATTAATGGAGGAGGGATGATAAGTAAATCCATAGTACTACCTTTTAACTTTCGAAAGGGAGACTATGATAACATGAGGAAAATAGTTAAGAAAAAACTAAAAGGAGCAGTTGCAAAGGTTAAAGACTTACATCAAGCTTGGGTGTTCTTTAAAAATACTATCTTGGAAACCCAGATCAACTGTATTCCGCGCTTTAAGAAAAGTGGAAGAAAGTCCCAAAAATTGCTAGTATGGTTTAAAGGTATGGTCAGAGAGGCTACAGTTGCCAAAAAAGCATCTTTCAGGAAATGAAAAAAAGAGCCAAATGATGAAAACTGGAAACAATGTAAGCACTGGCAAGTTAGATGCAAGGCATTGATAAGGCAGGCAAAGAGAGAATTTGAGAAGAAGCTTGCTGTGGAAGCATTGGACCATTATATGTCAGAAGCCCATTGCCAATTACTCCTTTGACAATAGCATATCCACAATAACAAACATAATATCCCCTCCAATCCCTCACAGAAGTTACCTCATCCACATCAACAAAAACCCCAATGGCACTACCATTCAATACCCTAGCTATCTGCCTTTTCCTTCTTCTATGTTTGCTCAACGAAGCCCTTGCACTATATCACACAGCTCACCAAATTCCAATACTTCAGAATCATGGAAAAAGAAGGGCTGAATCTCCCTATCCCAACTCAAGAATAGATGCCCCCACACGCCACTCTCATCTAATACATATAGCTCTTCAACAACCAAAGAAAAATAAACAAAAGGAACCCCTTCAACCCTTTTGCTTAAACTGTGCCCTCATAAATGCAAGGTCTATCCGCAAGAAATGGCCAGTCATCACTGACACAATCTCTTCCTACAATCTAGACATCCTCATGATAACTGAAACTTGGTTATCCGACACAGATAATGTGATCCTTAACCAACTCATACCCCCCAACTTCTCCGTCCATTCCCAACATAGAGAGAGCAAGAGAGGTGGAGGCATTCTCATACTTACCAAGAATGACCTAAACTTCCACACTGTGGACTCCACAAGCTCAAACAGCATGGACGTCTTAACCATCACGAATGAGCAATGCTCCATCAATTTAATTTACAGAGCACCCTCACCCTCCACGGATGACCTTCCTAACATTCTGGACTTAGCAACCAACACACGCCAGCCCAACATTCCCAACTGGATATTAGGAGATTTCAATCTCCCAACACTGCATCCTAGCCATGCCTCAGCCCTCCTTGAAGCAATCAACGAGTTGGGATACAAACAAATTGTTGAAGCCCCCACGCACAAGAGAGGAAACATCCTTGACATGATTTTTGCTCCTCTGACAGCTCTTGATTCCAACAATAGACTCGACACTTCTGTAACCCCAGTACCTTGGTCAGACCACAACCTAATCACCTTCCCCATCCTCATCAATGGCAAACAGTCATCATACATCAACAAAAACTCCATTGACTCAACAAAAGTAACATCTCGGAAATACAAAACCTTCAACAAAGAGCATATAATTACAGAAACCCTCCCTCTCCTACATGACACCTCTCTCAATCTCGAAAATCTGATCGCATCCTGGAACAACACTATCAGCACCATTGCACTACAACTAGTACAGGACACCAACCTAAAGAAAAGAAAATCCTCTCCTTGGTTCTCCCCTGACCTACGAGCCTCCCTCACACACCTAAGAAAATTGGAGAAACGATGGCGTCGCTCACACTCTTCTGAAGACCAAGCAGCCTATAGAGTACACCTATCTTTGCACAGAGAGTCAGTCATGACCAAGATGAGACAATTCCATACTGATACGCTGAAAAGATCGCTAAATAAACCACGTGATCTTTTCAACCTAGTCAAAATCTTATCTAAAGAACCTTCACCAGAACATCCTGAACCCATTCATCCTCAAGCGTTCGCCGATTACCTGCAATCCAAGCTGCTTCAAACCAACAACATTGCAACAATTCCTTCTCAAGTCACCGTATGTATATCAAACTTATCCATGTTCTCCACACCATCCAGAAAACATATTGAAGTCACCATCGCTGCTCTTAACACTACCACCGCACAAACTGACCCTTGCCCAGCCCACTGGATAAAGGAACTACGCCAAGATCTCAGCCCCATCATCACTAAAATGATGAATTTATCCTTTACAACTGGTTCCTTCCCACCAGTCCTCAAGAGAACATCCATCAGACCCCTCTTGAAAAACCACAAACTCGACCCACAAAAGGTTGAATCTTATAGACCCATAGCTAGCATTCCCCTGCTAGCTAAAATGATTGAAAAGGAAGCTCAAAGACAAATACAGGACCACATCGACACTGCCTCCCCTCTTGACCAATGCCAACATGGCTTCAGAGAGTTCCACGGTGTTGAAACCCTCCTAACCACTCTATGCAACAACATCATCACAGGCATTGATAACATCCGCCAAGGCTTTGCTCTTATCTTCTTAGACATTGCCGCGGCTTTTGACTCTGTTCATCATGATCTTTTAATAGGGCGACTAAAAGAAAAAGGCATCAATAACACTGCCCTGGAGTGGTGTAAATCATACCTTGATCAGAGATGGCAGTACGTTACCTCAGGAACCGCAACATCCGCACCTTACCACCAAAAACAAGGCGTACCACAAGGATCATCCCTATCTTCACTCTTCTTCAATATATACATACAGCCTGTTTGCAATATCATTAGGTCCTTCAATGTTGAATGCTTGATATACGCTGACGACATCCTTCTATACATGCCTTTCTCCACAGCCCATATGGACCTCTCCCCGCTAGCCAAATGTTTTGATGCAGTATCTGAATGGCTTCAATCCCAGAACCTCCGAATTCAACACAAAAAGACCGAGGTTCTTTTCATCACTAGAGACCCACTTTTCACCCCCCCATCCCATATAAATGTCAAAGAAGCTGAGCTCCAATCCAAACCTTCCATTCGTTACCTTGGAGTCACTTTGGACCAGCGCATGGATTTGAAACTACATATAACCAACGTAGTCAGAGCCATCTACCTCAAGATCCGGACACTCCGCCATCTTCGCCCCCTGCTTGATCCTGATGACTTCCGGACGATATTTCAAGCCTTAACCCTACCACACCTTGACTATGCTAATGCCATTCTCCAAGGCCTCCCACACTCCACATTAAACCCATTGCAACTCGCCATGAATACCGCTGCTAGAGTCCTCTACGGAGCATCAAGAAGGGACCATATAACACCCATCCTAGAGCAACTCCACTGGCTCCCCATACATGGCAGAATATTGTTCAAAACATTACTACTAACTTTCAAGGCCACTAAAATCATCACCTCTTCCTCCCTAATAGACCTCGTTCAGACTGTTCCACCCAATAGATCCAGGAGAACGATATCAACAAATGCACTAGTTATCCCTAAAGCAGCGACAAAATGCCTATCAACGACATCTAACAGGGCCTTCAGATTCTATGCCCCTAAGTGCTGGAATGCCCTACCTCCAGAGATTCGTGCTATCACTGATCTATCCCTTTTTAGAAAGGCTCTCAAATCCCACCTTTTCCCCCAATATTACTTGACCAGCTAACCAATCTCGATCCTTACCCTATAACTAATAACAAATTCTGTTGTGTATACTTGTAAATACTCATGTAAATAGTTGCAGAAATGCCGTCCCATGTTTTATCCAAGTTCTCTGACCTTGTTCTCTGTAAAACCAAACAGTTTGTTGTTCTGGTCTGTTGTTATATTGTGAACCGCGCTGATGCTGAATAGAGCGGTATATAAGAGCCTGTAATAAATAAATAATAAATAATAAATATGATAGAGGAGTAAAGGGGCACTAAGAGGGGACACAGCCATAGCGGAGAGACTGAATGAATTCTTTGCTTCAGTCTTTACTGAGGAAGATGTAGGGATGTTACCCATGACAGAAGTGGTATTTAAAGGTGATACTGAGGAAGAATTGAAAGAAATATCGATACACCGGGAAGATGTATTACAACCATTTGATAAACAGAAGAGTAGCAAATCACCTGGACCAGATGGAATACATCCAAAGATGTTGAAAGAACTGAAATATGAGATTGCAGACCTGCTATTAGTAATCTGTGAACTATCATTAAAATCATATATAATACCTGAAAATTGGAGGATGGTCAATGTAATGCCAATTTTTAAAAAGGGTTTCATGGGTGATCCGGGAAAATACAGACCAGTGAGCCTGGTATCAGTACTGGAAAAAATGGTAGAAACCATCATAAAGAACAAAATTACTGAACATGTAGATAGTCATGGCTTAATGGGAGATGGCCAACATGGCTTTAGACAAGGAAGATCTTGTCTTACTAATCTGTTATCTTACTAATCTTGTCTTACTAACCTTTTTTTTGAAGGTGTGATTAAACAGGTAGACAATGGTGAGTCGGTTGATATAGTGTATCTAGACTTTCAGAAAGCCTTTGACAAGGTCCCTCATCAGAGACTTTTGGCAAAACTAAAAAGTCATAGGATAGGAGTCAGTGTACTATTGTGGATCCGGAACTGGTTAAAGGATAGAAAGCAGAGAGTAGGGCTAAATGGTCAATTTTCCCAATGGAGAAAGGTGAATAGTGGAGTACCCCAGGGATCTATGATGGGTCTGCTGTTTTTTAACATATTCATAAATGACCTGGAAATGGGAATAACGAGTGAGGTTATCAAATTTGTAGATGACACAAAACTGTTTAAAGTTGTTAAAACCCACGAGGATTGCAGAAAATTGCAAGATGATCTTGATAAATTCGAAGACTGGGCATCCAAATGGTAAATGAAATTTAATGTGGACAAGTACAAAGTTACACACCCAGGAAAGAACAACCAATACTATGGTTACACAATGCAAGGTTCCATATTAGGAACCACCACCTAGGGAAAAGATTTAGGCGCCATCATGGATAACATGTTAACACCCTCCGCCTAGGGTGCAGTGGCAGCCAAGAGAACAAATAGAATGCTAGGTATCAAAAAGAAAGGAATGGAAAATAAAACAAAGGATATTATAATGCCTCTGTATTATTCCATGGTGCGTCCACACCTTGAATATTGTGTGCAATTTGGTCACCGTATCTTAAAAAGGATATAGCGTTATTTGAAAAGCTACAGAGAGGAGCCACCAAAATGGTAAAGGGGATGGAAGGATACCCCTATGAAGAGAGGCTAAAAAGATTAGGGCTTTTCAACCTGGAAAAGAGACGGCTGAGGGGAGATATGATAGAAGTCTATAAACGAATAAATGGAGTCGAATGGGTAAACGTACATCGATTGTTTACGTCATCAGAATATAGAAAGACTAAGGGACATGCAATGAAGCTACAGGGTAACCTAGTTAAGACTAATAAAATAAAATATTTTTTCACTCAAAGTATAATCCAACTCTGGAATTTGTTACCGGAGGATGTAGTAAAAGCTGTTAGTGTAGCTGGGTTTAAAAAAGGTTTGGACAAGTTCCTGGAGAAAAGGTCCATAAACCATTATTAAAAGGGACTCAGGATATCACCACTTGACCCAATACAAGCATTGTGGAACCTGTGTCTTTTGGGGAAACTGCTAGGTACTTATGATGTAGATTGGCCACTGCTGGAAATGGGATACTGGGCTTGATGGACCTTGTTCTGAGCCAGTATGCCATATCTTATGTTCTTATTGGGGGCAGGAGCCGGCACAAATAGCGGGGATGGACATCTCAGTAAGCCATCCATCCCCGCTATTCGTAGCAAAGAATAACCCCCCTGTATGTTTGTTTTTTCTCATCAGAATATACCTGTTCGGGAGTTCCTGAGGAGGGGTGTAGGGAGAGATAAGAGAGGAAAGGTAGTGAGGAGCAGCAGAATGAATGCACTTATAGATCAGTAGGAGAAGTTTGAACTGGAAATGAAAACAGATAGGGAGCCAGTGAAGCGACTTGCGAAGGGGGGGTTATATGAGCATGTAGAGGCTGGTGAAAGATTAGCCTCACAGCTGAGTTTTGAACAAATTGAAGGGGAGAGAGATGATTCAGAGGGAGACTAGCAAGGAGGAGGTTGCAATAGTCTAGGTGGGAAGTGACTAAAGAGTGGATAAGTCTCTTAGTAGTGGATGTAGAAAGGAAGGGACAAATTTTGCCAATGTTATAGAGAAGGAAATGACAAACCATTCATGCTGTCAACCCATTTGACCCATTAAAGTCTGTGGGAGAAGCTATTTTACAGTGGAGCAGTCAGTGAGGCTGCTTTCTGTTTTCAATCAAACCTGCTTGAAACTTGCTTTTTGTCTAAAGGGCACCCCAATGTCCACCTTGACCAAAGATTCCCGTGTCATCCACAGAATGCTTCCAAGTAGAAGATCCTCCTGCTGGAGAGAGCACAGTTTTTAGGGATCCCAGGCAAAAGGGCCAAGAAATGCCGGGATCATTTCCATCAACCAAAGGTCAATGTCTCTGAAGCTACAAGTATTTGGCTTATCCTTGGCCAGCCCCTTCTGAAACTGTTCATCCTAATTCAACCAGGCCCATCCCCCTTGCATCTAGTATGCCTTTCCGATCAAGTCAGAATAATGCTATTACTAGGGTATACGGTTTGCTTAGCCTCCTGAGAATATTCATGTAAATGTGAAAGAGAAGCAAGCAATTAAAATTAATTTAAAAAAACTTTTGGTCGCTTATGCTATGATGCATCCTTCCCTTTGTCTGACAGCTTCCCCCCCCCCCCATCATTCTCTTGCACCAACATCAAACAAATATATACATATTTATTCCTCAAAATTTTCTGTTTCAGTTTCTGCGGATCCTGACAGTCTAGTGGGGCAATCACACTCAACTGAGACCCAGTCACATGCTCTGTTGCACCTCCACCTGACCACATGGACAGTCCAACTATCTTGACTCTTTCCCCTTCATTATCCAAAGACAATGTGGATACCGATGAATTCTATTAGTCTGATTACCATACCCTCATAGGGTCCAGCCCCCATGTGTGCTGCTCATGCTTCTCCTAATCTAAATACTTCATAACTCAGCACAGATCCTGTATGAATCATTGGTCTCATAGATGATGCCCAAGGCTCTTCTCCTTCTTTTCTTGGTGTCTCGAACCCCCATTACCCTCAATAGCTCTGGCCATGAGCCCCACCCATTCCTCTTCACCTTATTTTCCTCCGCAAACAATGCCCTCACTATAGACCCCTTAACTCATCACTGCTGTCTTCTTCTTTTGTGTGGCACACTTCCTGGCTCCATCTTGCTCAATTAGGCACTGAAGGACTTGCTGACTGTATGGGGATCACACCATACTATTCCACTGTCCACTCAGTGAACACAAGCTCCTTTCTTCACACTTGGATTCCACTCACTTCTTGCATCCACACCAATCTGGTTTCCGCACTGGCCATAGCACAGACACTATCTTTCTTTCCCTGCTCAGCAAAACACACGCTGCTCATGAACAAGGCAACATCTCTCTAGCAATTTCCTTGGATCACTCCGCAGCCTTTGATTTGGTAAATCACACTCTTCTACTTTCTTGTCTCTCTGACTGTAGACTTCAGGAGACAACCCTTCACCGGTTTCAGTCTTTTCTGTCCTCACGTTCCTTCTCAGTGCTTTCCGGTTCTGCCTCATCCCCCCCTCCATCCCACTTACCTGTGGTGTCCCCCAGGGCTCTGTTCTGGTGCCCCTCCTTTTCAACATTTTCTTAGCCCCCTTGCACAATTAACCCAGCAACTTGGTATTTCTGTCTACTTTTATGCAGAGAATATCCTCCTTCTCTTTCACACAAACATTCGATCCCCGGATATAACCCCCTTAAATGCTTGTTTATCCTCTGTCTCTGACTGGCTTCATTCCAATCATCTCTCTCTCAATCCATCCAAATGTTATGCAATATGGCTCACCTTTAATATCCCACAACCCCTTCTCTGTCCAATTCCCCAGTCCCCCTTGTTCAACCCCTCCGCTATCTTGGGGTCATTCTAGATTCCTCTTTGTCATTTCACAGACACATTTCCTCCCTTGTCCAATGGTCTTTCTTCTTCCTGCATCGGATCCGTGCTCTTCATTCTTCTCTCCACCAGACCTCCCTTACTACCCTCTTATCACTAGTAATTTCTAGATTAGATTATTGCAACAGTGCCCTTGCCAGTCTTCCCAACTACCAACTTCATCGATTGCAACTTCTCCAAAATACAGCAGCCCAGATTATCACTTACACCTCACACCATAAACACATCACTCCCACTCTGATCTGACTTCACTGGTTTCCCATAAAATTTTGCATAAATTACAAAATTCTCATATCCGCTCACCAAGCAATCCACACAGGCATACTGCAATATTTGGCTGACCTTCATTTTCACTCCCCCCACCGTCTCCTCAGATCCCTCAACAATCACAGCTTGGCCCTCCCCTCAGTTTCCCGTGTGCATTTGAAGCAAATGTGTCATTCCACTTTCTTTTTCCTTGCCCTATGGAATTCCCCACCTTCCTCATTACGTGCAGAGACCTCCTTTCTCCGATTCAAATCTCAGCTCAAAACACACCTGTTTCAGTTGGCTTATGACCTTCCCTCCCCTTTCCCTGAGCAGTCTCTCCCTTAGCTCGCTCCCTTCTTAGTCTAAGCTCTTCTCCTCTCCTCCCTGTCTGCCATTGCTGTCTTCTTCATTCTCTTTCTTTTCTGTGCTGTCCTATATATGATTGGCATTCTTTTCCTTTTCCTTTTCCTTATTTTTAATTTAGATTTTTGTAAACCGCTCTGATGCCTTGCTGCCTAGGGCGGTATATCAAATGACAATAAAGATAAAGATTGTGGCACACAGCACAGGGAAGCATCTACCTGGATGAGAGGGAGGGGGGGGGCAGGCTAGGAACACCACTGGGTATCAGTAGAAGTATGTTGAATGAACAATTAAGTGCATGACAGTGAAGAAAGGTGGGGAGATGATGTGAACAGTTTGGAGGTGCTGAGGAGACATTGGGAGGCAATAAAAAGGGACAGGAGTCTGTGGTAGGAGTGAGAGATAAAGAGGAAGGTCTTGGGATTAGGGAGGTGGAAAAAAACGAGGTTAAAGTGGGAATGTGAGGCTGGGTAGGGATAAGAGATAACAAATAAGCTAAAAACAAGGATGGGGGAACTGGGACTGGTGAGATGATGAGAGCTGGAGACAAGGTGAGTACAATTAGTAGAAGTGGGAGACAGCAGTGAGTGAAATAGAATGAATTCATACTGGAGACAAAGTGGAAGGCCAGAAGGTGGAACTGAAAGCGGAAGATGGAAAGCTGCTATATAAATGAAGGGTAAAAAGAGGGAAACTGAAGACTAGAGTATAAAGGGAATGGGAGAAGGAAGAATAAAATCTACAGTGTCTTGCAAAAGTATTCATCCCCTCTGTGTCTGTACTGTTTTGTCGCATTACAACCTGGAATTAAAATGGAGTTTAGCAAGCTAGCACCTTGTGATATACACAGCATGCCTACAATTTTGAAGGTGCAAAATATCCGTTATTGTGACACAAACAATAATTAAGACAAAAAATAACCCCTAAAATATGTATTCACTCCCAAAGTCAATATGTTGTAGCACCATCTTTTGCTGCAATTATAGCTGCAAGTCTCTTGGGGTATATCTCTATTAGTTTAGCAGATCTAGCCACTGGGATTTTCACCCATTCCTCATGGCAGAACTGCTCCAACTCCTTCAAGTTAGATGGGTTGTGTTGGTGTACAGTAATCTTCAAGTAATGCTACAGTTTCTCAAATGCATTGAGGTCTGGGCTTTGACTAGGCTATTCCGAGACATTTAAATGTTTCCCTTTAAACCAGCTTTAACAATATGTTTAGGGTCATTGTTCTGCTGGAAGATGAGCCTTCGTCCCAGTTTCAAATCTCTGGCAGACTGAAACATGACTTCCTGAAGAATTGCCCTGTATTTAGTACCATCCATCGTTCCTTCAATCCTGACCAGTTTTCCTGTCCCTGGCAATGAAAAACATCCCCACAGCATGATGCTGCCACCACCATGTTTCACTGTGGGAATGGTGTTCTCAGGGTGATGGGAAGTGTTGGGTTTGCCCCACACATGACGTTTCCCATGATGGCCAAAAAGTTCAATTTTTGTCTCATCTGACCAGAGAACCTTCTACCATATGTTTGGGGGATCCACCACATGCTGTTGTGCAAACTCCAAATGTGTTTTCTTATTTCTTGCTTTAAGCAATGGCTTTTTTCTGGACACTCTTCCATAAAGCCCCACTCTGAGGAGTATATGACTTAAAGCGGTCCTATGGGCAGATACTGTCATCTCTGCTGTGGATCTTTGCAGCTCCTTCAGTGTTATCTTTGGTATCTTTGTAGCATCTCTGATTAATGCCCTCCTTCCCTAGCCTGTGAGTTTTGGTGGGCATCCTTTTCTTGTCAAGTTTGTAGCCATATTCTTTCCATTTTGTTATAATGGATTTAATGGTGCTCTGTGGGATATTCAGAATTTGAGATATTATTTTATAACCTAACCCTGATCTATACTTCTCCACAACTTTGTCTCTGACCTATTTGGAGTGTTTCTTGTCTTCATGTTGCTTGCTTAGTGGTGTTGCAGAGTCAGGGGCCTTTCAGAACAAGTATATTTATACAGGCATCAAATGGAGATCATGTGACACTGATTGCACACAGGTAGATCCTAATCAACTAATTATGTGACTTCTGAGGTTAGTTGTTTGGACCAGATCTTATTTAGGGGTTTCATAGCAAAAGGGATGAATACATATGCACTCACAACTTTTCAGTTTTTACTTGTTTTTTATGTATTCAAGGTATTTTATTGTCATTTCACTTCACCAATTTAGACTATATTGTTAGGTCCATTACCTAACATCCAAATGAACCTCCATTTTCATTCCAGGTAGTACATAATGTAACAAAACTGGACAAAAACCGAAGAGATGAATACTTTTGCAAGGCACTGTAGCTATGGGTAGACAGAGGCAGACTAGAAAAATAAAACAAAAAAAATGAAAGATCACTTTAAAGAGAAATAGAGAGGACAAAAGAAATAAGACAAAGGGAGGGGAAGCAGAACATAGAAAACAGACCCTAGAATAGGAAAAGGAGAAAATGAAGAGACCAGGACCATTAGTAAAGAGAAGGATCAAACTTCCCAGGTACAAAAAAAACATTTTATTTCAACTTTTTATTGACTGGTTTATTTCAGTTTTGGGAAAGTGTATTTTATATGCTTTTGTATTTTGCTCAGTATAGAAAAATATGCATTTCTTTTTCTCTTTCTTCAGTGTTGCATTGCTGAAAGAGTCTAATTTCTCAGGTTTTCTATTTTAGATTTGTATGTTTGCTTCTCTTTCTAATTTTTAGTTGCTTATTCTATACTTGGGGGCTTGTTTACAAAGCCGCGGTAGCGGTTCGCAATCGTTATCGGAGCCGCGGCACAATGGGGCCGATAGCCCAATGGGGCCGCTGCTCCGATAACAATCGCGAACCGCTACCGCGGCTTTGTAAACAAGCCCCTTGGTGAAGGTCTGTCTGTATTTTGCTTGTAGGTATTCTTAATTTAGCATATAGTTTCTCTCTGGAACTCTCTTCCAGATAAATTGCGGGACACAAAAGATTTAAAGGACTTCCGTAAATCCCTTAAGACAGTCCTATTTATGGGAGTTTGTAACCAAGAAACTTATGAACTTATTTAACTATGCATGCATTTATATACAGTATTACAAGCAGGCATTAATGTAATACTTTCCCTTTGTAAGTTATGTTATCCTTTAGTCAATGTAAACCCGTCCTTTGTAACCACCACTTTGGTTGAAGGAAAAAGTGGTATACAAATCTGTATAAATAAATAAATAAATAGCAGCAGTCCAACTTGTTCTATTTTTCTGATAGGAAGTAATTGTGTTCTAGGGCCCGGTGTAATTTCACAGTGCTGAATTTCCTGCCAAGGTTTTTGGTGTTTGAGTACTGTGAGTTAGTGCTGGTATGATATAGTTTAATTCTGAGTGTCTTTTTTTGCGGGGATTTCTGTTAGTTCACAGAGTGGCAGTGGATGGAGCTTGTGTTACTGTTACTGAGGTGACATGAGAACTTGAATATAATTTTTTTAGGCTTAAAGTGAATCATCCTAATTCTGTTCTGTATCCACTATATTTCAGGGGTAATTTCTCCAAATGGGTTAATTCTGCATATATCATGACAGTCATTAACCTCACTCTTAAACCAAGGTATGGAATATGATCTCAGTCTCTCAAATTTACTGCAAATGCTTGCTGTAGCACATGCATTGTGCCAAAGAGAGCTTCCTTCTGGAGTTAATAAGATTTAACACGTGTGGGTAAGTTATTAAGATAGATTGGAAATTCCTCTTAATCAGACCTCCGGCTCCCAATATGATGGGAAATATTTCTGTATATTTTCCTATATTTGCTTTAGTAGCCTTTTCCATTTTCCATATGGGATTTTTCCTCTTTCTTCCATTTTTGCCGAGCTCTCTGTATTCTCTGTAATTACAGGTCCACCAAAGAAACAGCAAACTGCCACGAGAGCAGTAGGAAAAAAACAGTCCAGAAATGTGGCAGTGAAGGGGCATGGAAAGCTTTATTAATTGGGTCATTTGGCTATTTTTCCCTTAATAAGAATTAATAAAGCTTTCTGTGCCCCTTCACTGCCAAGTTTCTGGACTGTTTTTTCTCTGTAATTACATACAGAATTTAAGGCATAGTGTGAATAGCTGGGAAAAAAATAATTACCTGGGGTCTGCGGCTGGTGGGGCCTGGCCCATGGCCGACAGGGTCCAGGCCATATCCATGTCTCATCGGGAGAAGGCCGCTAAGGGTTATGGCATCAGGATGACCACAGTGGTCATGGTGTTCGGTGGTGCTGGGGGCCTTACCAGAGGCCTCCTGTGCTGTAGTCGCAGTGTTAGGAGGAAGAAGAGGTCTGGGGTTGAGCTCCGGCAGTTTAAAGGTAAAAAAAAAAATAGAAAGAAGTGGGGATCTGAGGTTAGGGTAGGTCAGAGGGGCTTTTTAGCAGTACTGCTCTGTAGATATTTTTAAATTTAAAGGGACAGTGTTTTGAAAATTTAGCAAAGTTGGGCCAAGGGCAATCTGGACCAGAAACCCTAGCACTGGCCCTGCTTGTAACCATGCAGAATTAACACTCTCTCCAGCAGTTCCCTATGTTCACTATGGTACTGACATCTGTACTCACGTTTTTTGTTAAGTTGTTGTTTACTAGGGGGCCTTAAACCTTCCAAGCTCACCTCTGTCTATTCAGCACCGTAAACATACATTTTCCGGAACTGAGCAGAGGCATTTCAAGGGGCAAAGTTAGGAAGGGGTTAATGGCTTCGTGCACACTTAATAAAATATAAACATGTGCACTTCAACTGAGAAATTTGTGCATACTGAATAGCAGGTGTAAATGTGTGAAAACAATATGAGCATACTTGCTGCACGAGATAGACATCCTGTTATATATCTACCTTCCCTGTGACTATTATTGGCAAAGGAAACAGAACCATGGCCTGAGTGTAAGTGAGCAATGAACTGCTAATGTTTAAAGGATTATGTGAGGCAATTAATTACATGATAGGCAGGTCAAACAGTTAATAGTGCTGAGAATTGCTTTGAAGTCATGCATGCTACAGCTTGGACCTCTCAGCTCCCACTGGAATTCGCTCAGGCATACAGAAGACGTCACTGTGGTGTTCAGGTTAATACTGGCTAATACAGTCTAATCAGAGAGATCTAGAGACCCTCACTTATGTAGCACATCTCCACGCACCGATTTAGGATAATTGCATTGCTTTACACATCTAGCAGCTGATACAGAAATATAAGTTACCGTTTCTTCTCAAAGTGACTCATATTCTCGGGTATTATAAAGTAGTTTTTAAACCTTTGAAATGTATCACTTCTTAGGTTGGTGATAGTGTAGGACTATCTTTCACCTATATTGTTTGCATATTCGATGCTTCCTTGTGCTTTTTAAAAAATATTTATGTTTTTAACTATGTAGGTCATCTATATCTCTCACGGAATTAGGTGTCTACTAGGAATGTGCACAGGAAAAAAAATGTGGTCAGTGTCTTTTTCTGAATTTTTCCCGATTTTTTTTTTTTTTTGGGGGGGGGGTTCTTTCATACATTTATTTTAATAGTGATTTCTTAGTGCTTGCTGTAGCATTTTAACATGTTCTAATCAATAGTGCATGCTAATTCATAGGTTTCTGTGTGTAACTAAGGGGCATGTTTACTAAAGTGCGCTAACAGTTGGGGTGGGATTGACCATTGCTGGCAAGGGGCAGTGAGGTAAATTCTCGCGATGGGATGGGGTGGGGACTGGGTGGGTTGAGGCAGAATGTGGATTTTGATGGCACATCATGATTAGCGCAGGCAATATTGGCGTGTGATAACCATGAATGTTGCTATTAATAACGGTGCATATATTGCCTCCTCAAGGGGTGGCAATAAGTGCACCCCTAATAAGTGCACTTGCAGTTTAGCATGGTGACGTGCAGTTCCAATAAGATAACTGCAGTGGGACATGCAGATATGGTTTATGATTTATAGTTTAATGTATCTTGATAGACCGCCCTTTGCGAAAAATCTAGGGCGGTTTACAATAAAATCCAAAAAGTAACCACAATAACAATAAAAATAAAAATGGAATTCCAATATAATATAGGAAAGAATACAACAGGAAAGTCAAGGTAACAGAATTAAAAGAACAAGGGTAAGTATATGTTCCGATTCTCAGTTCCCTGAGCTGCAGTCTAAGTAGGGGGGGCCTACCTCAAAGGCTAGTATAAAAAGATATGCTTTTAAAAGACAGGACTTTCTAATCCTATAGGCAATCCTTGTGGCCTTGGGCAAGCCACTTAACCCTCCGTTGCCTCAGGTACACATATATTGTGATCCCTTTGAGGACAAGGGAATGTATCCAGTTCCTGTTTGTAGTGATTACATAATGTAAACCACCTTGATTGAAGGATAAGGCGGTATAGAAAACTGGTTAAATAAATAAATAAATTTAAATTTGGCCAAGGACAGTTTCAGTCTGACATGGGCAGGGAGATATTTCCATAAAGCAGGAGCCAAATAAAGAAACGCAGAATGGCACGTAAACTCCAACAGTTAGCCTCCAACATTTAGCACGGGCCTCTACACTATTTTGAGGGGAGTTTAACATGCACTAACATGGTGCACAGTAGTAGACATGTCTCTAAATTTTTTGTTTAAGGTCACAATTTTTTATTACATTTCAATAACAAAAAGCAAACACACAAAAAAAGTAAAGCAACATAAAGTAGGGAGGGCCTTCAGCAATTCAGGTTCTGTCATAGTAGCGGTCAGAGAAGCATTGGCTTGTTCGGACAATTTGGGGCCTGAAAGAAACTTCAAAAAATTGCAATATTTGGACGTTTGATGACCAGTCTCTGACTGATGTAATGAAGAATAGAATTGAGCAAATGTATCCTCTATGTCCGGATTCCCATAGCAAATACCCGAGCCGGGCTTGTTAATATGAGAAACATGCTGACGGGCGCATCACCCTTTCAAATATTGTGCCAGCATATGCCCAGCCTTATTGTTTATCGCATAATAAAGAGCATTGCGCATAAACAGCTCATGTTGGGCAGACTCACTGTGTTTGCTATTGTACTGATATTATATGAGTTAAAAATGTGAGATCACATCCTTGTATATGTTGGTGTTCCAGCTCCTGTATTTCCATCTCAAGGAGTGCAGCTGTGAGATCGTCACCTACCGCTGCCAAGCAGAGTAACTAATAATCTCACCTCAGTGAGGTTTTAAAGGTCTCCCAGACAGTCAGAAAGGGCACCTCCCCAACTGCATTCTGGGGGAAGAATTCTGCAGTAAAGGTCTGAATAATTTTTACAAAACCAGGGTCAGCCAATAAGCCATTATTTGATCTCCAGGATACAGATTTGGGTCTAGGAGTATCCCATTGTAACTAGATGCATATGGCAACATGATCCATGAGGAGTATGGGATAAATTGTGGCCCCAGTTATGGATGCTACAGACTTCTTACTTAATAGGAAATAATAAATTCTGGAATAGGAAGTGTGAGGGTGGGGGTAAAAAGTAAATTCCTGATCTGTCGGATGCCATAGGCTCCACCGGTCCACCAAAGCTGCCATATTCATCATATCACATAATGCCTTCTGAGCTTTGGAAGGGAAGGCATGACAGGAAGATTGTCTATCCAAAACAAAGTATAATGGCTGTTAAAGTCCCCTGCCACTATAATTTCTCTATCAGTTTAATCCATCAAGAGGGCAGACAAAAAAGTAAAAAAGGATGGATCATTCCTATTGGCAGCATACACATTTATCAGTACAAGAGAGCGTCCAGCCACTGTCGCCTCAAGCAACAACAATCGACCACCAGGGTCTGACTGTCTATGCTGAATCTATACCCATTGAGATTTATGGAAAAAGATGGAGACCCCACATCTCTTGTGTGTGGCTGGTGCAAAGGCATGTTCTCCTAACCAATTCACTTTTGTTTTGGTGCACAGAGTAAGAGGCATATGGATCTCTTGTAAAAAAGAGGAAATCACCCCTTTCCTTCTTTAAATAAGCAAATACCTTCTTGCACTTCACAGGGTGGTTTAGACAACATTATATGATATGAGTTTTAAATCCAACATCAATTAACTATTAAAGAACTCATACGACTCCCCCTCCCCCATAATCCCGTCAACATCCACCCACATCACAATCATCCAAATAAATAAAAAAATAAAATAAAATAAATCCAGTCATCCACATGCAACACATGTAATCTCCCCAGAGCAATAATACAAACTAAGAAAAAAACAGGCCTCCACAACAGGCAGGGGCCAAGGCCAAACTTCTGCCTAGCAATAGGGGGTGAAGCCATAGTGCCGGGAGCAGTAGAATGCCTCAGGCTCTGCTGGTAAATATAACCAATATGACCGCCTGTGTACAAAGTCACAGTCAAGATCCATTTGGTGTCTGAGTCAGAGGATGCCCTTAGATCCCTAGTATCACAGCCCTGATAGCATCTCTTAAGGCAAGGAGATCAACATTGTCATAAAGACAAATACAGTTCCATTTATTTATTTAACAGTTCTACTATACCATTGCACTGTAACTTAAACTTGGTAATGTACATTAAACAGGGATATTGATAACATGGATTTTTCTGAGCAATGGAGGGTTAAGTGACTTGCCCAAGGCCACAAGGAGTACTAATGGGAATTGAACCCTGGTCTCTTGGTTCCCAAGACAGTTCTCTAACCATTAGGCTACTCTTCCACTCCTCCACAACCATTTTAGGAAAATTTGATAGAAGTACCTCCATAAGAGTCACCTGTGGCTCTCTATAAACTCTTGTAACTTGGATGGCTCTGTGAATCATGAGGTCCTGTTCCTCTATGTCACTTGCATGTGCACGGGATAAAACAAACCGTACTGGGCACGCAAATCATGAAGGGGATCCCGCAAGGCCAAGAGTTTTTTAATTTGGATGCCATGGTGCATGCAAGGTCCAAAACCATTAAGATCTTGTGACCTTGATATAAAACAGAGGACTTGATACGGGCCGTTGGAAGTATTTGTAAGGTATACTGATATCGCAAAATTTTAGTGACAAACAGGTAAGGCCTTTGGGGGGAGTTTATGGGGTGGGATAAAATTCTATGTGCTCTTTCTAATTACAAAGGAGTTTGGAATTCTCCAGGACCAAGCACGAAGTCAGTCCTCACATATGGATGACGTCGGCGCCGATGGAGCCCCTGTGCAGAGCATTTCCCCAGCTTTCAAAGAAAGCCTTTGGGAATGCAGCGCGCATGCATGGTCCTCTTCCTGCCCAAGGATGCCATCTTGCTCAGTTTTTCTTTTTCCGTGGAGCCCAACGGACGTGAGTTTGTGTCACCCAGGAAAAGTTGATTTTTTTCGGCTATTTTGGGCTTTTTCTGTTCCGGTTTGACACTGGTTCCCTTTCCTGCCTGGACTCGGTATACCAGTATCGAGTCCGGAGTTTTTATTTTCGTTTTTTGTCCTGCGTGGCTAGCATTCGCACTCTTTTTGTGTTTTCACTGGCAGCCAGTCTTTTGACCTTGCAGGGGCCCTTTTTCCACCAATGGCTGCCAGCGGGTTCAAAAAGTGTGATCGGTGTAAGAAACTTATGTCTCTCACCGACACACATGACTGCTGCCTCCGTTGCGCTTTGGAGCCGTCAGCATCAATGTGAGAGAATTTTCTCTGACTCCACATCCGGCCGGGCCCAGACTTCTTCAGAGGCCTCGACATCTCGGGAGTCTGACCCCGAGCGCCATCGGGGTTCCTCTGAGAGGGAGTCTCCCACCTGGGAACACAGAAGGAAGAAGAAGCTTGTGAGGGTGGCGTCGTTGGAAGCTCCTGGATCCTCGAGGGCCAGGTCGCGTAGCCCTGACCGCTGCCCCAGGCTCTCGGAGTCGGAGAGGCCGTCCAAGTTACCTTGTGTGGAGCCGGAGTCCCCGAGTCAAGTAAGTGCAGTTGTCCTTGTGGACTCTCCTCCGGGGGAGCCGACGTCAGGCCCGACGCTGTCGGGGCCCGAGTCGGGGGCTGCTGGGTCTCCTGAATTTGGAATCAGTCTGATGGCCTTGGAAAGCAGCTTGGCTGCCTTCATGGAACAGCAGCGGGTGCTGATCACCGGTCTGACAAGTGCATCTGCCCCGACCACCGGGACCTCGATGTCCAAGATGACCCCGGAGACCAAGCCGATCCTCAAGTCAATGAAGTCTCGAGTCGATCCTCAGTCAAGGTCCCCCTCGACCTCCCGTGCGGGGCCGAGGTTATCGACGCCAATACCCTCGGCATCGGGGTGGGTGGCACAGAGGCCCACATGGCCGGAGCCTCTCGATTCCTCCTCGGAGGAGTCGGCATGGGAGACGGAGGACGAGGAGTCCCCGGACACCTTCCAGACCCGGTGCGTCCCTTCGGACTCACCGGAGTCCGAGCCTTGGAGACAGTCCCCCCCCCTCGGAGGATACCCGGTTCTCGGACTTCGTGAGGGACATGGCCAAAGCCTTGGCCTTCCCTGCGGACGCCGAGGAGGAGCCTCGAGCTGAAGAGCTCGAAGCCCTCCAGTATGACTTTCCTCCAAAGGAAGCCTTTACTGTACCGGTTCCTCCGATGCTGGAACGGCTGCTCTTCCGTATGTGTCAAATGGGTCAATTCCATTTATCGAGTCCGTAAGAGCCCTGGATTCCAAAAGGCGCAGCTACCGCACAACTCCATGGTTGTGGAATTGGCCAAGCACAGCCTGAAGAGTCAGAAGATGCACTCCTCGGTGCCCCCCAGTTGGGAGGCCCGGAATCTGGATGCCCTTGGTAGAAAGTGCTTCCAGGGCTCTATGCTCTCTTGCCGTGTCCAGACCTACCAGCTGTACATGGGCATGTACCTACGAGACCTGGCAAAGGAGATTGCCGGGTTCTCAGCTGGCCTCTCCGAGGAACCTTTGCAGAGGTTCAAGGCTTTGTCAACAAGGATCCGAGAGTGCTTGAAGTTTATCTCTCTTGCAGCCTATGATGGCTTCGAGGCTTCGGCCCGGGTAGCCACGGCCGGCATCGGTGCACGCCGTCAGGCCTGGTTACAGTCATCGGACCTGGAGTCATGGGTGCAGGACAAGTTGGTCAATGTCCCCTGTGGAGGTGAAAACCTTTTCGGTAAGCCCATGACTGAAAAGGCTGCAGAAATCGAGACTGAGACTCTCACCAGTACAAGGCTGTCCAGAAAGACTTCTGCCCCTTCTCAAAAAAAGAAGGGCTTGGCAAAGAAGCCCTTTTTCCCGAGGAAGGGTGCTGCCTACAAATCCTACCCTCAATATCAGGCCTCTCCAGCTCTCCCAGAGGGCCAGCAGGCCAAGGGGCAGGGGCATGGGCCCTGTAGGCAGAAGACCCCCAAGCCACCAGCTCCAGCTCCTGCACAGCAGGGAGCGGGTTTTGACTCCCACAGCATAGCCTCTTCTCCACCGCTGGCTCCACTTAGCACAGGAGGTCGGCTGACCCTGAGTACCTGGGTACTCAGCATAGTCCTAAAGGGCTACATGCTCCACTTCCACCAGCTACCCCCTCCTACTTTCCAGGGGAGCCTCCAAGACTCCCTCTACACAGAAACCTCCTCCTTCAGGAGTTGGCAAGTCTTCTAAAGGAACAGGCGGTGGAACCGGTGCCTCACCACCTGGAAGGGCAAGGCTTCTACTCCAGGTACTTCCTGGTAACAAAAAAGACATGAGGCCTCCGGCCTATCCTAGACTTGCGAAACCTAAACAAGTTTCTGGAGAGGGAAAAGTTCAAGATGCTTACCCTTGGGATACTGCTGCCCTACCTCCAGCAGGAAGACTGGCTATGCTCCTTAGACCTAAAAGATGCTTATACTCACATCCTCCTTCATCCAGACCACAGACAATATCTCAGGTTTGTGGTGGGAGGAAACCATTTTCAGTACAGGGTACTTCCCTTTGGCCTTTATCTTTCTTTATCTTTATCTTTATTAAAACACTTGATATACCGCCCAGGCCGAAGCATCAGGGCGGTGTACAATCATAAAATCAACGACTGCTAAAAGGAAAGGAACGCCATAAAATGATAGGACAGAGGTAGAGACAGTAAGACAAAGAAATAAAATCAGGTGAATAAAACAGATGGCAGGGAGCCTGGGAGCCTGGGTGCAGGGCAACAATCGGGAAAGGAGGGGGGGGGGGAAGATAAAGGAAAAAGGGGAAAAGGGGAAGGGGGAGGCGGGGCTAGGGAGTGGAGCCTAACCTCTGCCTTCAGGGTTTTCACCAAATGCCTGGCGGTGGTGGCGGCCTATCTCAGGAATCAGGGAATTGTTGTCTTCCCATACCTGATGACTGGCTCATCAGGGGCCAGTCTCTCCAGGAGGCCAGACAAGCCACTCTTCGCACTGTCTCTCTTCTTCAGCATCTGGGCTTTGTCATAAACTACACAAAGTCCACTTTGCTCCCCTCTCAGAGCCTAGAGTTTATAGGGGCGAGACTAGACACCCTTCAGGCAAGAGCTTACTTGCCCGAGGACAGGGCCCACAGATTGATGGAGTTGGCAAACCAGTTCCACAGCAATTCTCAAGTCTCTGCCAGGCACTTCCTACGGCTCCTGGGCCACAAGGCATCCATGGTACATGCGACTCCGAATGCCCGTCTGCACATGCGGCCTGCTCAGTGGTGCCTCAGAGCTCAGTGGGCGCAGGCCACAGGCAACCTCTGCGACAGGGTAAAGGTGTCTAAACCACTTTTGGACTCCTTGCAGTGGTGGCTACATCTCCCAAACCTTCCCAGGGGGGTACCTTTTCAGGCCCCAGCACACACAAGGGTGCTGACAACCGATGCTTCCTTAAAGGCCTCTTGTCTTTTTGGGAGACCGCACAGCAGATCAATTTTTTGGAACTGCGAGCAATCCGCTTGGCTCTACAGACTTTTTCTCATGCCCTCTCTCACCAGTCTGTCTTAGTTCAGACAGACAATCAGGTAGCAATGTTCTATGTGAACAAGCAGGGGGGCACAGGGTCCAGGCTCCTATGTCAGGAGGCACAGGCCCTTTGCTCCTTTGCAGTCAAACAAGGCATATTTCTCAAAGCAGTTTATCTGCCTGGTCAGGAGAACTTCTTAGCAGACAAGCTAAGCAGGATTCTCCAGCCCCATGAATGGCATTTGAATCCAGTGGTGGTACAGCAGATTTTTCTACGATGGGGACTTCCATCCATCGATCTCTTTGCAAGTCCACTGAACCATCAGCTGCTCAGGTTTTGCTCCAGACAGCCGCATCCCCTGAGACTGGCAGCAGATGCTTTTCTGATCGCTTGGTCTACGGGCCTCCTGTATGCATTTCCTCCCACGCCCCTGGTGGCTCGGACTCTGTTCAAGATTCTCTGGGACAAGGCCTCGGTGATTCTGGTAGCCCCCAGATGGCCGAGGCAACCGTAGTTTCCACTTCTGCTGCAGTTGGCGGTGGAAGCTCCTTTCCCTCTGGGGTTGCAACACAATCTCCTGTTTCAAGATCAGGGTTCCCTTCTGCACCCCAATCTCAGGTCCCTCAATCTGATGGCCTGGCTGCTGAAAGGATAGTGCTAGCTCCCTTGCTTCTACCTAAGAAGGTTGAAGAGGTGGTTTTGGCCTCGAGGAGGCAGTCCACCAGAAAGTCCTATGCCCTCAAGTGGCGTATGTTCACAATATGGTGTGCTCAGCACAGTGAAGATCCTTTCTCCTGCCTTGTGCCAGTAGTACTGCAGTATCTACTTCACCTGTCAGACCTAGGCCTTAAATCTAACTCTGTTCGGGTCCACCTCAGTGCTCTATCTGTGCACCACTCACCGGTGGAGTGACAATCTCTGTCGGTTCATCCCTTGGTGTCCCGCTTCCTCAGAGGTTTGCTTCTTATCAAGCCTCCGGTTCGTCCACCGGTGACTGAGTGGGATTTGAATGTGGTCTTGGAGCAACTTACTCGTCCACCGTTTGAGCCGATGGCTACTTGCCATTTGCACTTCCTCTCTTGGAAGGCGCTCTTCCTGGTGGCGCTTACCTCGGCCAGGCGTGTGAGTGAACTACAAGCTCTGGTTTCTGATAGACCGTACATGCGGTTCTATAGGAACAGGGTGGTCCTACAGACCCATCCGAAGTTCCTTCCAAAAGTGGTCTCCTCTTTCCACCTCAACCAGGAGGTGGTTCTTCCGACCTTCTTTCCCAGGCCGCATACCAGCCGGGTTGAAACAGTCTTGCATACCCTGGACTGTAAGAGGGCGTTGTCTTTTTACATAGAATGTACGCGGGGGCATTGAAGGGCTACTCAGCTCTTCATCTCCTTTGACCCTAATAAGATGGAGTTACCTGTCTCCAAGCGTACGTTGTCCACTTGGGTAGCAGATTTTATCGCCTGGGCGTACAAGGCAGCTGACCTCCCCTTGCAGGGTCGAGTCACGGCCCACCGTGTCAGGGTGAAAGCCACGTCAGTAGCTCATCTCCGCTCTGTTCCGTTGGCAGACATCTGCCGGGCTGCTACTTGGTCTTCAAGCCAGACTTTTGCAGCCCATTACTGCCTCGAGAGAGAGTCTCGAAGGGACAGTGCTTTCGGCCATAATCTCTTTGAGGTTTAGGCAACTCCTACCCTCCGACCCTTGTGTTGGGCTACCGTACGAGGGCGTTCTCAGAGGATATTCTTATCACGGATGCTGAGGCTCTTGAGAGGGAGCCATTGAACAGTTATAATGTCCTATTCAATGTAATTTCAGTTTGTTCAATGTAAACCACACTGATGCAGAATAGCGCGGTATATAAGAGAATGTAAATAAATAAATAAATAAATTTTTCAGCTGTGGGTTCCTGGTAGCCTAGAGCTGGGGAGTCCCATATGTGAGGACTGACTTCCTGCTTGATCCTGGAGAAAGAATAGTTATTCACCTGTAACAGGTGTTCTCCAGGAGCAGCAGGAATCAGTCCTCATGACCCTCCCTACTCCCCTGGAGTTGCAGTCATATACTTCATTTTGGTTTTTTGCTGTCTTTTAGCTATGTCATCAGACTGAGCAAGATGGCACCATTGGGCGGGAAGGGGACCGTACATGCGCGCTGCATTCCCAAAGGCTTTCTTTGAAAGCTGGGGAAATGCTCCGCACGGGGGCTCTGTCAGCGCCGACGTCACCCATATGTGAGGACTGATTCCTGCTGCTCCTGGAGAACACCTGTTACAGGTGAGTAACTACTCTTTATATATCCAGATGTTTAGGTAACAAGTGCTCCAAAAATTTTCAGATTTTCTTTGGTCATCCATTTTTGCTTTTTCACCTTTTGCAGAGACTTTTCACTTTCTTTGAGCATATCTTTCTTGATGTCATCGCATAGCTCTTCTGGTCCTATGTCATTTTTATCCAAAGCAGTGAACTGATTTCACAGGCAGTCTTTAAATTCTGGTTATATATTTTCATGATCATATTTTGCTTTATTTATGAGTAGCTTGCTCTTTTTCAGCTTTAGCATGATTTTGCATACCAGTAGCTGGTGATCTATACCACAGTCAGCTCCAGATTTTATCTTTGTTGATGTTTTCAGCTTTTCCATCATTGATTTTCACAGATGTAGTCAATTTAATTTTTGAACAAGCCATTGGGTGAAGTCCATGTGTGCTGTTGTCATTTGTGTTGCTGCAAGAAGGTGTCGAGATGAATAGATCATTGCTTTTGCAGAATTCTATCAGTCTTTCTCCAGCTTTGTTTCTGTTACCAAGCTCATATTTTCCAACCACTTTGCACCTTCTTTCTTCCCAATCTTTGCATTCTAGTTGCTCATGACTATCAGTATATCCTGCTTGCATTTTCTGTCAGTTTCAGCTAGTAGGTGTTCACAGAGCTGATCAGCTGCATCCTTTTCTGCATCTTGTTGTTAGCGCATACAGCTGAATAATAGTTGTATCGATGAGCATTCCTCATAGATTAATAGAAATTAAGCGTTCACTGACTGCATTGTATTTCATGCAACACTATTTCTTCTTTGTCTTTCATTTCTGGCATAGTATACTGTGTGATCATCGGATTCAAAGTGCCTAATGCCTGATCCATTTCAGTTCACAGACACTCAACAGATTGAGCTGTGCATGTTCCATTTCATTCTTCACCACTTCTAGAATCCAATATGTAAAACATTTTTGCAGCTTCTGACTCTCATTTTCTTGTACAGCTACATCAGCCATCAGATATCCCCAGGGTTGTGTTCCAACCTCATCATAAATACTGGCTTTACTCTGAATAGTGTTCAGCTCTTCCACTGAATGCCTTCTGACTGGGGGTGTCATCTTCCAGCACTATATCACATTTTCTTTTGTTGTGACAATCCATTGGGTTTTTGTGACAAGATACGGAAGTAGATTGCCGGGCTTTTCTTCCACATTGGTGATGCCACATAAGTTGTGCCTGTTTTATAAAAGGAAGCTTTGCATCTCTCTGCTTTTATCAAATAGCTCTCTGGGAAGTATCCACATACAGTTATACCCTCCCTGACCTTTATTCTAATAGTGACTCTGCAAATATTTTGTAAAATGCACTCATAATTTGTTACTCTGCCCCAACCCACCTTCTAGGAATGCCTTTGCTAATTCTGTGCAAAAGTATTGCAGGTAGGCTCTCCGAGCATACCTTTACATGTATATACCCCAAGCAACATATTTTTGCATATACAATGCCATTCTATGAGCAAAACAATTTATAAAATTGAGGCCTGTTATTCAGCACCAGCAGCTATGTGAGAGTACAGCACTTAGCCATCAACACATTTAAACCTAGATATTCAATGTTGGGGTCATATGCGGCCCCGGCATTGAATATCCAGGGTTGCCACACAGCTTCTGCAGCTTCAGAAGCTAACTGGGTAGCTACCCGGTTAGCGACTGTTACTTCCCCCAGAACTCCCCAATACAAAGAGGTTAACATCGGGGTGTAAAGCAACATTAGTTGGGAGTATTCACTGGCACTAACCATGTTAGTGCCGTTGAATATCCCATTCAGTGGCATTTACAGGGTTTACTTTCTAAAATGATTTTTAACATGCACTGCTTTGTTTTAGTGCATGCTAAAACCATTTAGTGCATGCAAAAACAAAAAAAAAAAATAAATTAAATAACAACACAAAACAAAACAAAGACAAAAGGAATAAATCCTAAAATGAAACAAAAACAATTCTGTTTTCCTTGCACAGCCCTTTTCAGCACCAGCAACGTGAGAAGCAAGATGGATGAATGAAAATGTGAGAAAATGAACAGAGGCTTCTCATATAATTGATGTCCATCTTGTAGTTTGCGTAAGGCTAGACAATGAAATGTTTCTGCAGAATCAGAGCTCTGTGTCATGCAGGGAAATAAAATCATCCTCTTGGAAGTGCTGCTTCACTCCTTCAATGAATTATTTAGCAGTTTTTTTGCATTCCAGGTGAAGGCAGCCCATTTCAACACCTCATTCTGATCTCAGGGCAGAAGCAGCACAGACAACCACAAGCTGTATATTCACACTCAGCACATGAAAGTGGACTAAAAACAAAAAGCGTTTTGAGCTAGAATGAGGGTCATAAAATGTGATGACAAGCAAGTGTGAGAAAATGACCTTTGTGGAAAATTTGTTAGCACAGTTGACCTTTGTTGATTTTATGGATATTATTCTTGTCATCCAGATTTGAAAGATTTTGGTGTAAATACACCCTCAGCAGATTAATGTGACGCTTTCTGAAGCAAGCTACAGAGACAAACATGCAACAGATTTGTGTTCCAATCCATTTGCCATGCAAGAGGAGGCATAGGGAAGCCCACAGCTGTTTGCATTTTCTCCCCTTTACACGTGTCGCTATGGCAAATGGAAAATATTTTTATCCCATGGGTTTACAGAGCTGGAGAAAAGCCTTGAAAAAATATAACCAGGGTTTGTATAGGAGTTTAGTAAAGGGCATCCTGCATTTATTGGCTTATTTTGCAGCATATTACTAAACCAACTGCTTTTTAATATATATTTTTTTATTTTAAATCAGATGATTTTTATTTTTTGCTTTTTCAGACACAACTAAAGTGTGTGTGTGTGTGTGTGTGTGTGTAAAGTGTGGTGTAGAGATGTAGAAGCTCAGTCAAGAAAAGTCAAAGAGGCCTTTTTACTAAAGTGTGCTAAGCAGTTAATATGGTAGCTGTACACAAGGACCCACAGTAACTGTTACCATGGGGGCATAGCAGTTACCATGCCCTGATTCACGAGTTAACTGCCAATCATGCAGTGGGGTGGTGAATGGATAAATTAGGGGTGGAGACTGGGTGTGGATAGCACATTGCAGTTAGCATGTGTGAGGGGGGGGGTCATATCGCAAGCTGTCAGCTGTTGCAGTTAGCACAGATGCAACTAACGCTACCTCAATAGATTGAGTTAGGTGCACCCACAGTAATTGCCCCAACACTTACCACCTGGATATTGCATTTATCAAGGGTTGGAATATGTGGAATGTGTAAAAACTTAACTGCACTTTAGTAAAAGGACTCGCAGCTGACATTCACAAACCTTCTGCCCACCACTTTTTAAATGTTCTCCAAAGCTGCTCTTTCATTTATAACCTTTCCCAACCTCATAAGAACGTAAGAAATGCCATACAGGGTCAGACCAAGGTCTATCAAGCCCAGTATCCTCTTTCCAAAAGTAGCCAATTCAGGTCACAAGTACCTGGCAGGTTCCTAAAAAGGCACAAAGGTTCCACAATGCTTGTCCCAGGGCAAGCAGTGCATTTCCCGGGTCCTCTTTAATAATGGTTATAGACCTTTTCTCCAGGAACTTGTCCAAATCTTTTTTAAACCCAGTTACACTAACAGTTTTAACTACATCTTCCAGTAACAAATTAGAGTGTTTCATTATGCTTTGAGTGAAAAAATGTTTTCACTTATTAGTTTTAAATGGGTTACATTGTAGCTTCATTGCATGTCCCCTCAATTTAGCATAGGGACACGAGCAATAGGGATGTGCATTCATTAGCATGCACTTAGTTCATTACCACACCTTCAATAATTTAGTTTATGCTAAATTAATTTAACCTATGTGAATTTACAATTGAACTTCTTTTAAGTAAACTAGGGGCCCTTTTACTAAAGTACAGTTAAATGTTTACACTTTCTGCATATTAGGAACAAAATCCAACTCATGATAGATGCAATATCCAGGTGGTAGGGAGGTTCTGGAGGCTAAATTTAGGCTTTTAGGTAGGAAGTTGAAATCCAGAACTTCCAGGGTAGCGTTCTCCGAAATGCTTCCCGTTTCACGTGCAGGACCCAAAAGGCAGGCAGAGCTCCGGAGTCTCAATGCGTGTATGAGACAATGGTGCAGAGATGAGGGGTTTGGATTTGTTAGGAATTGGGGTACATTCTGGGGAAAGGAGGGGCTCTTCCAAAGGGATGGGCTTCACCTTAACCGGGATGGAACCAGGCTGCTGGCATTAACCTTTAAAAAGGAGATAGAGCAGCTTTTAAACTAGATAATAGGGAAAGACGATAGTCGCCCAAGAGCGGATGGTTCGGAAGAATGTATCCTTGAAGGATACTACCAAAAGCAGATAGGTTCCAAAAAAGAGTAAAGTAGCCCAAATGCCCTCGAGTATGGAGCAGACAGAGCTTAAAGATCCCAAATTACCCATGTCTACCAATAGCCAAATTAATATGAATAAAATACAGTCTCTAAAATGCTTGTATGCAAATGCTAGAAGTCTAAAAAATAAGATGGGAGAGTTAGAATATATAGCACTAAATGAGAGGTTAAATGTGATTGGAATATCAGAGACATGGTGGAAGGAGGACAACCAATGGGACACTGTGTTACCTGGGTACAAACTATATCATAATGATACAGCTGATCAAATTGGTGGAGGGGTTGCACTCTATGTTAGAGAGGGCATTGAGTCAGAAAGGATTAAAGTTTGCAAGAAACAAAATTTACTGTAGAATCTCTATGGATTGAAATTCCATGTAAAAAGGGGAAGGCGGTGGGGGTGTACTATCGACCGCCTGGCCAGAATGAACAAATGGATGATGAAATGCTCAAAGCAATCAAGGAAGCTAACAAAAGTTACAGCCCGGTAATAATAATGGGTGATTTCAATTACCCCGGTATCGACTGGGTCAGTGTCACGGCAGTACATGCTATGGAGATAAAGTTCCTAGATGACATAAATGACTGCTTCTTGGAGAAGCTGGTGCATGAACCGACGAGAGGGGAAGCCATATTAGACCTAGTCCTTAGTGGAACACCAGATCTAGTGCAAGAGATAAGGGTGTTGGGGCCACTTGGCAATAGTGATCATAGCATGATTGCCTTTGATTTAATTAGTGGAGGAGGGATAGTAAGGAAATCCACAGTACTACCTTTTAACTTTCAAAAGGGAGACTATGATAAAATGTGGAAAATAGTTAAGAAAAAACTAAAAGGAACAGTTGCAAAGGTTAAAGACTTACATCAAGCTTGGGTGTTGTTGAAAAATACTATCTTGGAAGCCCAGACCAGCTGTATACCATGCTTTAAGAAAAGTGAAAGGAAGTCCAATAAACTGCCAGCATGGTTTAAAGGTGAGGTCAGAGAGGCTGTCGTTGCCAAGAAAGCATCTTTCAGGAAATGGAAAAAAGAGTCAAACAATGAAACTTGGAAACAGCACAAGCACTGGCAGGTCAAATGCAAGGCATTGATAAAGAAGGCAAAGAGAGAATTTGAGAAGAAGCTTGCTGCGGAAGCAAAAACGCGAAATAAAGATTTTTTCAAGTACATTCGTAGCAAAAAACCTGTGAGAGAGTCAGTTGGACCATTAGATGATAGAGGAGTTAAAGGGGCACTAAGAGGCGACAAGGCAATAGCGGAGAGACTGAATGAATTCTTTCCTTCGGTCTTTACTGAGGAAGATGTAGGGATGTTACCCATGACTGAAGTGGTATTTAAAGGTGTGGAAGAACTGAAGGAAATATCAATACATTGGGAAGATGTATTACAACTATTAGATAAACTGAAGAGTAGCAAATCACCTGGGCCAGATGGTATACATCCAAGGGTGTTGAAAGAACTGAAATATGAGATTGCAGACCTGCTATTAGTAATCTGTGAACTATCATTAAAATCATCTCTAATACCTGAAGATTGGCGGATCGCCAATGTAACACCAATTTTTAAAAAGGGTTTCGGGGGGTGATCCAGGAAACTACAGACCGGTGAGCCTCACGTCAGTACCGGGAAAAATGGTAGAAACCATCATAAAGAATGTAATTACTCAGCATGTAGATAGTCATGGCCTAATGGGAGACAGCCAACATGGCTTTAGACAAGGAAGATCTTGTCTTTCTAATCTGTTATGTTTTTTTTGAAAGTGTGAATAAACAGGTGGACAAAGGTGAGTCGGTTGATATAGTGTATCTGGACTTTCAGAAAGCCTTTGACAAGGTCCCTAATCAGAGACTTTTGGCAAAACTAAAGAGTCATGGGATAGGAGGCAGTGTACTACTGTGGATCAGGAACTGGTTAAAAGATAGAAAGCAGAGGGTTGGGCTAAATGGCCAATTTTCCCAATGGAGAAAGGTGAATAGTGGTGTACCCCAGGGATCTGTGCTGGGTCCGCTGCTTTTTGACATATTCATAAATGACCTGGAAAGTGGAATAACGAGTGAGGTTATCAAATTTGCAGATGACACAAAACTATTTAAAGTTGTTAAAACCCAAGAGGATTGTGGAAAATTGCAAGAGGATCTTGATAAATTGGAAGACTGGGCATCAAAATGGCAGATGAAATTTAATGTGGACAACTGCAAAGTTATGCACCTAGGGAAGAACAACCCAAACTATGGTTACACGATGCAAGGTTCCACATTAGGAACCAACACCCAGGAAAAAGATTTAGGCGTCATTGTGGATAACATGTTAAAACCCTCGGCCCAGTGTGCAGTGGCAGCCAAGAGAGCAAATAGAATGCTAGGTATCATAAGGAAAGGAATGGAAAATAAAACAAAAGATATTATAATGCCTCTATACCGTTCCATGGTGAGACCGCACCTTGAATATTGTGTGCAATTCTGGTTGCCGTATCTTAAAAAGGATATAGCGTTATTAGAAAAGGTTCAGAGAAGAGCCATCAAAATGGTAAAGGAGATGGAAGGATACTCCTATGAAGAAAGGCTAAAAAGGTTAGGGCTCTTTAACCTGGAAAAGAGACGGCTGAGGGGAGATATGATAGAAGTCTATAAATTAATGAACGGAGTGGAACGGGTAAACGTAGATTGACTGTTCACGTTATCAGAATATAGGAAGACTAGGGGACATGCAATGAAGCTACAGGGTAAACTATTTAAGACTAATAAAAGAAAATATTTTTTCACTCAACGTGTAATCAAATTCTGGAATTTGTTACCGGAGGATGTAGTAAAGGCTGTTAGTGTAGCTGGGTTTAAAAAAGGTTCGGACAAGTTCCTGGAGGAAAGGGACCCAGGATATCAATGCTTGACCTAGTACAAGCATTGCAGAACCTGTGTCTTTTGGGGAAACTGCTAGGTACGTATGACCTAGATTGGCCACTGTTGGAAACAGGATACTGGGCTTGATGGACTTTGGTCTGACCCAGTATGGCATATCTTATGTTCTTATGTGGTAACGTTGGGGTATGTCTAGTGTGCCACCTGCATTTATCACATGGAAAAGTCCCTGTGTGTTTAAATTCATTTGCTATTAGCTCAAGTGCACTTAATGTCTCCATTAAATGCACCTACGCTAACTGCAAAATCGACAGTTAAGATGTGGTATACACCATGCACTGACCACAATATGCCATTCATACTCACTCTCTGATCATAACTCACCCTGGTTCCAACCCTTTGCACATTAAGCAGTTAATGTGGGATTTTTATTGTGCTGGGCACCATGTGACAAAACACCTTAACTCCTTAGCACACTTTAATAAAAGGATTCCTTAATGCACAGTAAAAAGTTCTAACGCGTAAATGTTTTCTTAAAACAAATGTGTGAAACGACCCTATAAGGTCTTAAAATAGGAAAAAGTCCAAACAAATCAAAAATGAACTCAAACCTTTTGCCCTGTGCCTTACCCTAATGATCAATGATAATTAAAAGCATGTCCGGCTACTTGGCAATATTGAACTAGAGCTCGTAATTTCTGGATATTTAAACAACTTTGAAGTCGTTTCTGTTTCCAGTATTAGAGGACAGGCCTGGGTTGGGAAACTGCTGCGATTGTGAATGTCAGGACCTAGGCCTAGGCTGAGAAGCCAATGCCAAGACAGTGTCACCAGCGGGACTCATAACCAGATGCCATAGACTGAAACTTCGCAGGTCCTATAAGAGTATGTCATGAGAAAAGAGGAAAACGGGATAGACTGCCTGCAGATTTGGGAGAAAGTGCTAGAAAGAAGAAAGGAGGGAGGGAGTGCACCAAGAGGGAAGAGCACCCTGTCCCCATAGAATTTCATAGGGAGTCTCATAGTTCCTTACTTATAAATAAATAAATAAATAAAACTGATTGTCAGGAAAATGTTTTTTTTTTTAGGAGTTGACAATTCTGGTGATTAGCTAACATTAGATCCTAAGGAACTGGTAACTCAGTCTTCTGTGTTTGTTTGTTTTTTTTTCATTTCTACTACAAAGTGTTTTGGGAGTTCCTACATAAAAAAAAGCTTTGTAACAGAGGTGTTGAAATTCAGGGCTGGTTCACCTATTCCTTACAATAACCTTGAGTCATGTGGTGACAGGATACATCTTAAAGAAAAAAAAAAACACAATCCAGTGTTCACAGACAAGTTCACCTTTTACATCAGATTTCTGGATTTGGTATTTCATTACTTAAGTTGGGAAAAAAATACATCTGAGATCATGATACCTGTCAACTCAAATTTGCATAGTTGCAAGGATTTATGAGAATCAACAGCTTTGTTGAGAGATAACGTGGATTTTAAAATCTTTTATCCTGAAGATGTTTGTTCATGCTAAAACAATAACCTTAAGAGAAGGCTGACTGTAAAGTCAATGAGGTTTTTCAATCTTCCACAACATCTGCTGCTCTGTAAAATATCCTGCGTTTATTAGATTTAGAAGACCTAATCTAGATGGTATGGTGGTGAGATTCTGAAGTTCAAAAACAAAGCAGGGCATTAATAGAAGACACAGGAATCTAGCTCTAATGAAAGAGCTCAGATTCACAGTCGTCATAAAAGCATGTTCTTACCTGCTTGTCTTTCATTTTTATCTCTAACCACAAGATCATGCCACAGCATTACCTGGTTTTCTCAAATGGAAAAACAAAATCCTGTGATTGCATGTTTCTTCCCTAAGGGGCATGTTTACTAAATTGCATTAACTGTTAGTATGATGTTTATTTAGCACATGGTAAGCACACTTTGCTAAATGTTAGTGTAGGGCCCTGCACTAAAAATTCTGTGTTAACTGGGTAACACATGATTGAGTGGAGCAGGGCGGATTGCCGGCAGAATGTGGGTGTTTGCATGCATCATGGTTAGCACAAGCATTATAGGTGCATGCTAACCATGAATGATGGCATTAGCGTGGGTGTTTAACGTCACCTTAGTGGGTGACATTAAGTGCAGCTCTGTGCTGGTTTCCACTGGACAGTGCATTAGCAATATGCCAATGTCATGGGGACAGATGCAAATTTATAACTCAAATGTGCTCTTTTAGCGCATTCGTAATAAAGATTCCCCTAAATATTCTCAAGTCACAAGGAAAAATACCATTATTTTAGATTATCAGTTTATACATATAGGGCCCGATTCTATGTCACGAATAGTGTCCCAGCGTAATGTCCATCCCTGCTATCCGTGCCTTCTCTGCCTGCGTCTACCTTCCCAGCTGGTTGTGCGGGGAAGTTAGATGGGGCGGGGAAGGGGTGGCTCGGAGGTGGAGTCTGGGCGGTCATCAGCCCTGGATGTACAGGGCTGATTCTAATGTCAGCCCTGTACGTCCAGGGCCAGTGACATGTGTGGGGATGTTATTCCACCTCCGAGGTGGAATAACGTCCCTCGACATGTTTTTTTTGGTTCTGCAGGGGCGCGGATGGAGCAGGGGGGGGGGGCAGAGGACATTCCCCACAGCCTGACCTGACCTTAGGAAGCCAGATTAGGGATCGGACTGCGGGGAATGAGCACTTTAGTCCGCTGGCCGGCATCACGGCTTTTAAATGGAGCCCTGGTGCCATGATAACCAGACTCCATGGTACCGCAGATCCATTTAAAAGCCCTGACTGAGTTAATCGAGCAGGTCATGTACGTGCAGGCCAGAAGGAATCGCAGTCCCGGCCTGCACATACATGACTGTTCGCGATTCTGATCCCGCAGGGCTAGACGTACCCAGCGGGATCAGAATCATGATCCCCTCTGTATATCCGGCTCAGACCGGACATACAGAGGGGATCTATGTCCAGAACGGAATAAGCCTGATAGGAAATAATTTCTTTGAAGCTTCCAGTGCAGTCATTTGTGGGATTATCTCCCTTTTTTCATACAGTAAAGGCAAGAAGAATGATATTGTCTGTTTAGTTTATGATGTAATCGATTTTTGTTTAGTTGGTTATAAAATGTAGCACTAGAGCAGTAATCGTAAAATGAAAGCATTTTTATTCCAAAGTAAATGTTTTTTCTGGCTGCTGAAATGCTCGCCATTCAGGGAGAAAGCACTTTACAGCCTACCAACATTATTTATATATTGGCTAAGTATAAGAAAACAAATACTTTTAAATCTGAAACCATAATATAATGTTAACCATACTCATGTACTTGCAGAAAACTCTCATGTGTGCTTTTCCTTATACTTAAGCATTATAACAGATTTAGGGACCTATGCACTAATCCTTTTTCTAAAAGATCCAAATAGGAAAAACCCTTTAATCATAAGGAAGACTGGAAAAATTCTGGATGCCGGGATGCCCAGGCACCAAAAACTTAAGCCCTGTCAGCTAATTGAAGAGATGCTGGCCAGATCTAGACATTGAAAATCTGGGCCTGAAGCTTCCACTGGCAGGGACTGGCCCCTGGAGAATCAATGGCTTAAGGGAAGAAATTAGCTGAGAGGGCGGGAAAGAGAATGGTAGAATGTTTGGAAGTGGGAAAGGAGGGAGGAGGAGAGTGCCTGGACAGAATATTGGAGAGCAAAGGAAATGAAAAAGAAACAAAAAAAAATAATTAGACAAAAATAAAATAAAAAGCAAAATACACCAGGGGTTTTCAACCCAGTCCTCGGGGAATCCTAGGCCAGTCAGGTTTTCAGGATTCCCATAATGAATACACATGAGAAAGATTTGCATGTTCTGCCTTCATTGCATGCAAATCTATCTTATGCATATTCATTGTGGGAATCCTGAAAATCTGACTAGCCTAGGGTTCCCCGAGGACTGGGTTGAAAACCTATGACATAAACACTTGCTTGGTTTGCAGCTTGTCGTGCTGTGAGGACTTGTGTGCATCAGTGATGCTGAAAGCTTTGTTATTGGTACCTTAACTTATTAGCAGGGTCTTCTAAGATGGATTTTTCTTAGCTGATACGCCAGACGAAGACAAACTATCGATGTAGGCAGCAGCAGTTATGGGGCACTGTTGCCAGCACAGGATTGCATTTCTTTGACAACAGCAACAGCACTGGCATTACCTGCATGAAAGAAAGGCTTGGCAAAATACTTTCATATCTTGCCACAAAAATTCAAAGGATAGTCGCAACAAAACAAATTGTGATCTAGTGCTAGAAGACGAGACCCCCAGGTTGGAATGTATTCTGTGGGCTTCTTGGAAAGAGCTGAATAGTATTCAGAGTAAAGCCAACATTTATGATGTGGTTGGAACAAAGTCTTTGGGACATCCGACTGCTGATGTAGCTGTGTGTGCTTGAAATGAAAGTCGGAAGCTGCAAAGATGTCTTACATTATACCATAAAGATCAAGTGGACCAACAGCCACTTCAAACTGTACCTTACGATCACGAACCACTGGTGAGGAAGGAAGTTGTTGAAGCAGCATTAAAAGTATTATCAAAGAACAAAGCACTGGTCATTGATGACACCCTAAAGAGGTCTCTGAATAAACCACGTGACCTCTTCAACTTGGTCAAATCCCTCTCAAAGGAACCATCTCCTGAACAACACAGTGAGATTCACCCGCAAGAATTCGCTGATTACCTGCAATCCAAGATTGTGCAAACCAACAAAGTTTCAGCAGTCCCATATCAAGAACCAACGGGCCTATCCCCACTGAACATATTTTCCACACCATCCACTAAATGTATCGAGGACACCATAGCATCTCTCAACACCTCCACTGCACAGACTGACCCATGTCCAGCTTTTTGGATCAAGGAGCTACGTGATGTGTTCAGCCCTGTCATCGCAAATATAATGAAGCTCTCCTTCACAACAGGATATTTTCCCACTTCACTCAAGAAGACTTCCATTAGGCCACTATTGAAAAACCCCAAACTTGACACCCAAAGAGTTGACTCCTATTGGCCAATAGCCAGTATCCCCCTCTTGGCCAAAATAATTGAGATAGAGGCACAACGGCAAATTCAAGATCACATGGATGCTGCTGCTCCCTTAGACAGCTGCCAACATGGGTTCAGAGAACATCATGGTGTCGAGACACTACTCACTGGTCTATTCAACGATATCATCACAGGAATTGACAACATTCGTCAAGGCTTTGTGCTCATCTTCCTAGACATCTCCGCGACGTTCGACTCCGTGAGTCATGAAATTCTCCTCGGAAGACTGAAAGAGAAGGGCGTCTGCAACAGTGCACTAGGATAGTGTAAATCTTATCTGGACGGTAGATGGCAATATGTGAAGTCTGGATCAGAAGAGTCAATACATTTCCATCAAAAGCAAGGGGTACCTCAAGGCTCCTCGTTATCCTCCTTACTTTTCAATATTTACATGCAGCCCATCTGCAATATCATAAGATCATTCAATGTGAACTGCTTGATATATGCAGATGACATTCTCCTATACATGCCTTTCTCCACAACTCACATGGACCTGGCCCCACTCACAGATTGCTTCAATGCAGTTTCAACATGGCTCCAGACACAGAACCTACGCATTCAACATAAAAAAACAGAGGTGCTATTCATCACCAGAGACTCCAACTTTACACCCCATCCCACATCAGTGTCAAGGAAGCTGACTTGCAAACTAAAGATGCAATAAAATACCTGGGAGTTACTTTGGACCAACGTCTAGATATGAAACGCCACATAAGCAACATAGTCAAAGCCGTCTATTTCAAAATCCGTTCACTCAAGCACCTACGCTCCCTGTTGGACCCAGATGATTTCCATCCATATATCAAGCGCTGAACCTGCCACATTTTGACTTTGCAAATGCCATCTTACAAGGTCTCCCCCAATCCACACTAACCCCCTTACAGTTGGCCATGAATGCCACAGCTAGGGTCCTTTACGGAGCATCCAGAAACGACCACGTGACCCCATTCTCAAACAGCTGCACTGGCTACCGATCCATGGGAGGATCACCTTCAAAACCCTTCTATTAGCATTCAAGGCAATCAAAGGTATTTCATCCTCCTCACTCACGCATCTTATCCACATTGTCCCCCCCAACAGATCCAGAAGAGCAACAGCTGTAAACTTGCTAACAACACCAAAGGCATCGACAAAGTCCAACACGACAACCACAAACAGGGCGTTCAGTTTTTATGTCCCCAAATGCTGGAATGCTCTACCCCCTGACATTAGGACCATTACCAATCTATATCAGTTCAGGAAGGCTCTCAAAACCCACCTTTTCCTCCAATACTTCCCAGCCAGCAATTGAACCTAGATATCCCTCTCAAGAAATGACCCACTCTAGAAAGGCCCTTACATGCATTATCTGATTTTTACCTATCATTGCAGTGTAAATAGCTTATGTATATAGTTAACCCTGTTATCCAAGTTTGTACTCCTGTTCAATGTAAAACCTGACAACTTGTCGTTATGGTCGTTATGTTATGATGTAAACCGCGCTGATACTAAATAGCACGGTATATAAGAAACTGTAATAAATAAATAAAAAATTCCTGTTGAAATATTATAGCAATCAGATGAAACTATTACAATACTTACAAAACTCTGCCAGGAAATTTGGACGACAACTTCTTGGCCAACTGACTGGAAAAGATCTTAGTTCATACCAATACTGAAAAAGGTGATTTGACTGACTGTGGCAATTATCGTACAACCGCTGTGATCTTCTATGACAACAAGATTCTATTTAAATCATTCAATAGAGATTACGACCATACCTAGAATGAGAACTGCTTGAAGTGCAAGCAGGGTTCAGCAAAAGGTGAGAAACAAGAGAAATCATAGTGGTTGTGAGTTGGATCCTTAAAAAGAACAAAAGAATATCAAAAGGATATCTATATGTACTTTATTGACCACAACAAAGGCTTTGATTGTGTAAATCATAAAAAACTCTGGGCCACAATAAGAAGCATGGGTATAGCAGAACACCTGATAGTTCTCATCCACAACCTTTACATTGATCAAGAAGCAACACTTCTCAGGACAAGGAGAAACAGAATGGTTTAAAATCAGTTATGGTGTGCAAGGCTACATACTTTCCCCATACCTGTTTAATTTATATGCAGAGAAGGAGCACAGTCACACCAATAATGGCATATGCATGTGAAAGTAGCACAGTGAAGAAAAAGGACAGGAAGAACAAATCAGTTTGTACTAGAGGAGATCAAATCTAAGCTTTCTTTAGAAGCTCAAATGACAAGTCTTCAACTTTCATATTTTGAATACATCATGCAAAAAGAGAAAGATCATTAGAGAAAGACATCATGCTTGGCAAGGTTGAAGATCAAAGCAAAAGAGGAAGACCAGCAATATGATGGATCAATACAATAATAGCAGTAATAAATGTCACTCTATCAACAATTGGCTGCCTGACCGAAGACGCAATAGAGAAAGACATCATGCTTGGCAAGGTTGAAGATCAAAGCAAAAGAGGAAGACCAGCAATATGATGGATCAATACAATAATAGCAGTAATAAATGTCACTCTATCAACAATTGGCTGCCTGACCGAAGACGCAACACAATTTAGGACAACCATCTTCAGGGTTTCCATGAGTCAACATTGACTCAACAGCACTTAACAATAACAACAGGCACATGTACAAGGCCAGTGAGACCAGGTAAGTGCAGTAAGCACAGCAAAGAAGTGATGGAGTTCAAGGGCTCCAAAGTAGTAGCCATGATTGCAGCCAGCAATAGTGCTGTGTGCCAATGGGAGCAGCCTATCCTGCAGACCAAAGAGGAGAAGGAAACAATCAGGGCCAAGAGTGCTACAGGAAGAAGAGCTGGAGCCAGAGAAACACAGGAAGTAGGACAAATTTAAAGGAGCAGTGGATGGGGAAGGGGAATAGAGGATAAGGAGTGAGAAGGCAAGGGGGAGAAAGAAAGAGCTAGAGACTGGGAAGGGAACAGATTGGGGTGAGAGCAGGAGAGGGTCTGCAGGATGGGGTGGGAGAGTGCAAGGGTTTGGAGGTTGGAGGTTGAAGAGAGGGGGGAAAGGGGCACAATGAATATATGTTAAAAGATGTAGCTCCCCCCCCCCCTGAGAAGACACACAGACACTCCATTCCCATACCACACATACCCTCCCAGGTTTAAAAAAGGTTTGGACAAGTTCCTGGAGGAAAGGCCCATAAACTATTATTAAAAAGGATCCAGGAAATCCACTGCATGCCCCAGGATGAGTATCATGGAACCTGTGCGCTTCTTTGGGAACCTGCCAGGTATTTGTGACCTGGATTGGCCCCTTTTGAAACAGGATACTGAGCTTGATGGACTTTGGTCTGACCCAGTATATTTTGTCTTATGTTCTTATATTCCCCCACACCACACACACACACACACACATACACACACACACACACACACACACATACACACACACACCTGATCTGCGCAGCATGTACACACTCAGGCACCCAAGCTTTGTACCCCAAACACACACACAGAGGTAGGTATCCCACCCCCACACTGCACCACACACACACACACACAGACATCCCTACCCATCACCACTTGCACACCACACACCCACCATCTCAAGAGACAGACATATAGATGGATAGATAACACTTTACACTTTCTCTCCATGATACCTTTCCAATCTGGTTCATTTTAACGCTCCCCCTCGCTTGCTCCGGTCCATTCATTCCAATCGCTTGCATCTCCCTTCTGCTTCTCAGGTGCACCTGGACTCCACCCGTCACTTAGCTTTCTTTTTCCTTGGACCTGCCTTATGGAATTCCCTCCCTTCTGCACTCCGCCTAGAGACCTCTTTCCCGAAGCTCAGGGCAATGCTCAAAACCCATCTTTTCCAGACAGCCTTTAACCTCCCCCCTTCCCCTGTTTTATAGTAATGATCCCCCCCCCCCCTTTATCTCCTGTTCTTTTCTTTCCTGTCAATTTCTTGTATTCTTTTTCCGTTTCTGGTTTTCATTTTCGCAGCAATTGCTACTAATTGTAAACTGCTTTGTATGTCAAATGTTGAAATAAAGATAAAGATAACACTAGATATAAAGTTTCCTCATATAGCCCATAGCAAGACATGCTTTATCATCTCTCTTTGAACTCTTACACACACACACACACACACACACACACCCAGATATGTATGCTTTTGTAAATGAAGGAAGGGGAAGTGCATCACTGTCATATCGTTAGTATGCTGTTTTCACATGCACATAAGAGTCCCTGATAGATATTTACATACACAGCCCCACGCACACACATGCATGTAGTTCCCGACACTCCTCTTGGAACACAGACACACATGTATGCAGCCCCCAACATTCTCCATAACACAGACATGCATGTAGCCCTCAACAAGCCCCATGATACACATGCATGTACGTAGCACCCAACAGTCCCCATGGTGCACACATACACACACACACGCGTGCGCATGTAGTATACGGCAGTCTCCATCACACACAGAAAGACACAAACACATACACCCACTGACACACATACATGTGCTACACCCTGATTCTTCCTATGACACACACAGTTGAAGCCCCCACGTGTCTGTTTCTGTGAATGAGGGCAACGTGCCATTGTGTCACACTGTAAATTGTGCACTTTTCAACTTGTTTCAACTTCACTGTAAACACATGGGACCACCCACTTTCACTTTTGTGGTGCACTGTTAGGGTGGTATCTACCTTTATGTCTCAGCGAGTCAGTCAGTCACAAACAATAGAGGGAGCTTGAGGGAGTATCAGGTAGAGCAAGCGGGTCGATCAGTCAGTCAGACACATGTGTACACAGCGCAGGGCCTGAAGCTTGTAGTTAGCATCTCTGCCAATCCACTATAAGGAGTTCTATTGGGAGGCTACGGAGTGATCTTTCCACTGTCATGCAGCCTAGCTGCAATGCCAGCAAAGTTTCTGTGTGTTTCACATCTGCAGCAGCTCCAACAGGCAGCAGTGAAGCAGTGATCTCAAAGAAATCTCAAAATCCAGCCAAGTAGTGGTTCTCACATTGATGCTGCCACTGTCAACTGTCAGGACTGCTGACATCATGCTGCTTACAACCAGGGATAGCAGTGGGTTTTCTCGGGTCTCTTTTAACAGTCTAATGACTTTTTCTAAAGAAATTTGTCAAAACCTTTTTTTTTTAAATCCAACTACACTAAGTGCTTTCATCACCTTCTCCTATTGATTTATAAGAGAGTTGCGCAACTGTGCATGTAGCGATAGAGAGACGGTGTATTTGTAGCAAAAATAACAGGAATGAGAAGAGACACAAAAGGTTAAGCAAATATAACCTTTGTGAACTTTTTTGCTTAAATAAATACATTAATTTTGTTTGCTTTGATCACATTAGCCCTTTGATTATCACAACCTGTTCATACGATGTTAAATATTTACTTCTCCATACTTCTTTTTATTCCAGCTATGCATTTGCCCCTTCTCTGCAATTTTTTGTTACAGCATTTGATTTCAACGAGAAATACTAGCATCATGTGGACAAAGTTCACAAAGGAGTTTTCGGAAAGAGGGAGTATAGCCTACCATTAATAATAATGAGGGAGGGGGCATAGATCTATAGGTTGCAGGGGAGCACCAGAGACTCTAGCACTGGCCTGCACATACATAAAAAAGAACAGAAATACAGATTAAACAAAAAAAAAAGGTGCTAGCTCTTTGCTGGGCTAAATTATTCTCTTGACTAGCTTTCAGGTCAAAGCAGAATGAAACAAACAAATTAAATCCTCAAAAGATATAGGTTCTTTAAGTGAAGAATGAAAAATGTACAGCGCCCTGCCCCTGTGTTAGCCAGGATTTAATTTTGGTTACATAGTTTGGGTATCCGCACTGATGCTTTTTAATTTTCAATCCAAGGAATTTGGAGGTGATAGGGTACAAGCAATTCCCATTCTGTCTTGTTCCAGCAAGCGCTTTTTTTTTTTTTTTTTTTTTTAAATGGCACCACTTGGGGGGCGGAGCCTGATGTCCAGCGGGATGGTCGCATAACGCTGAGGCTCCCGAGAGGCCTACTCAGAATCCTGAATTAACACCGTACATACTTGGAACTTCTACTCTGATCTTGCCGGGGCACATTGGTGAGATGGCGGGGACCAAACCCACGCGCCTGGAATTTGGATCTCCAGCGGCTTCTCACGGCAAACGTTCCAAAACTGAACCCCCGTCCCCGCAGAAGGGGCTGGCCTTGCGCGAGGGCCCCGAAATGCAGCAGGAAATCCTCGCAGAGATTAGAGGGGTCAAGGACCTCGTGCAGTCAAACGGTGAAGCACTCCGAGCGCTGCGGGAAGATCTTGGTGTACTGCAGGGCAAGCTAGAGGGGCTCTCTTCGCGTCAGAACAAAATGGAGAGCATATTGGACTCCCATGCGGCCCGGTTGTCCAAACTCGACAAAGTTGAACGTCAGGTACGGGCCTTGCAGAAAGAAGTGGAAGATGGCAATAATAGAGCGCGCCGCAACAACATACGACTCGTGGGCATACCGGAGGGAGCGGAATCGGGAGACATGAAAGAGTTTTTATGCAAAATCCTCCCTTCCCTGCTCCAAACCACCTTTACCAAAGATTTGGAGATCGATCGCGCTCATCGTGTACCCACAAGCATAACGCTCAACAGGAAGACCCCGCAGCCTATCATTTTTCGACTTTTGAGATATCAACACGTGGAGCAAATTCTCAGTGCCTCTCGGGCAAAGGGCCATATGGAGTTTGAGAGCCACAAGATCTCCTTCTATCCTGACTTGGCTAAACCCACGGTCGACCGCCGAAAGCGCTTTCTGGAATTCCGGCCGAGGCTTCAACAACTACAAGCACGCTATGGCCTGATGTACCCGGCCAAGCTCCGAGTCACGCTTCACAATCAGACAAGAACATTTGAGGACCCTGATCTGCTAGCGGAGTTTTTGGATTCCAAAGAAGCCGACTTGATGCGCTGATTTCCAGAATATTCCTGCAAGTATTCTCATATCCGCTGTACCTGCCATATTGGATCTGCCGCAGCCCAGCAAAGAGTCTGGCGAGGGCGGTTTGTTGCCTTACTTTTGATGATATCTGCGACCCGACTCCATCTACCCACAGTGGCCTCGATGAGTATCAGAGACAGTGTTAATTATGGACTCTGGTGTTTCTTTTCTTTTTTTTTCATGTCTCTATTTCCTCTCTAGGGCCTCCTCCCGCAGACATATGGTCGCCATATTCATTGGGGGTTTTGCTTCTTCTCTAAGATACTTTGGTACATACTTTTCAATATGGGGTGTATTAGCCAGCATACTCGGTGATTATGTCATTGTTGCACAGATTCTGATTATGTTGTATGTTTTCAAGCGCCCTTACCTAAAATGTCTATTACCGATTGATGGCACCATGTAAGATTTTCTCATTGAACGTAAAAGGAATCAATAATCCGATAAAACGGAAGAAAATCCTAAGCTACCTAAGTCAGGAAGCTGCGGATCTGATTTTTCTCCAAGAAACGCATTTAAATTCGAAGGAAACCCTTAAACTCAATATTAAACCTTACATGGTGGCCGCCTATTCCCCAGCCGTTTCTAAAAAATGTGGGGTTGCCATACTGGTTAGGAAATCTTTGCATGCTACTATTATTGCGACTAGCTCAGATACAGAAGGTAGATGGTCCAGAGTTCACCTCAAGATAGGTAGCCTTGAAGTTACATGTATATGCCTTTACGCTCCTAATGTAGATGACCCTGCCTTTTTTGCTACCATTGCTCAGGTTGCGCAGGCCTCTGCTAATACTTCATTGATAATTGGGGGGGATTTCAATTTAGTCCTTGATCCCCTGATTGACAAACAGCCGCCTAGGACAAGTGGTCCCCCCAAGAGTCACACCACGCTTACCTCTTTGATCAACAATCTTGCTTTAGTTGATCTATGGAGGTTACTACACCCCAATGAGCTTGACTTCACCTTCTTCTCTTCCCCTCACAAATCCCAGTCTCGCATAGATTTCTTTCTAATATCAAAACTGTTAGTTCCTCAGGTGGACACTGCAAAGATTCACTCCCAACATATTTCAGATCATGCTGCTATTTCCTTTCAATTACACACTACTGCACCCCAAGGGAATTCGGGGGCCTGGTTCTTTGATAGAGCCCTGTTAACTCAGCCAGAGTTCCAGTTAGAAATTCGAGCAGCCATACAGGATTACTTCCATTTTAATCTACCCCAGGATACTGCGAATTGGGCTTGGTGGGAGGGCTTCAAAGCGGCCATTCGAGCAACGATCACTAGCTATCAAATCCGCCTGCGGAAACAACGCAAACAGCAGCTACTTATACTAGACCAACAAATCAAAGCAGGCGAACGGGTTCTAACTTCACATACTGATCCATGTGTATTAATTCGATTACAGCGTCTCCGTTTTCAATATAATTCAATCCTCTCAACTGCAGCTTCTAAGAGTATTGAGCTTCAACGAGGGACATATTATCGTGAAAATAACCGAGCCGGTCGACTCTTAGCCAACGCCTTGAAAGGTCAAAAAGAAGCCAAACGCGTAGCGGCCCTTCGAGCCCCACAGGGAGGGGGCATATTGACCACAGACTCCGACATTGTAGAACTCTTTCGGGATTTCTACACCCGCCTATATCAATCTGAATGTGAGTTCTCGTCAGAGACATTCGAGCGATTGCTTTCTGGCATTCAGCGGCCGACCCTCTCTGAAGATGATAGGGATGCGATGGATGAACCCTTCTCTACTTCAGAGATCCAATCTGCCCTAAAACGAACAGCCTCGGGCCGTGCCGCAGGGCCTGATGGTCTCCCGACCAAATTCTACAGAACGTTCAGTGCAGATTTAGTTCCCTATTTAAAACTCTATTTTACTGCCCTTGCGGTAGATACATCCTCTTTGGGATCCTTTTCTGCAGCTAATGTGGTAGTATTTGAGAAAGAAGGCAGAGACCCGCTGCTAACCGCCAACTACCGTCCAATCTCCCTACTTAATGCCGATTATAAGATCTTCGCAACGATCTTGGCCACCCGGCTATCTGACAGGATGGCCACCCTAATCCACCCCGACCAATGCGGTTTTATACCCGGCCGATCCACCGCTGACAATGCTCGGACCTTGTGCCATGTGCTATCCAGTGCTGCCAATCTAGATCATCCATGGGTGGGTCTTTCCCTAGATGCCGAAAAAGCCTTTGATCGCCTAGAATGGCCCTTCTTATTTGCAGTTCTCCGATGGTATGGCTTTGGGGAGGGCTTCCTCCGATATCTCCAAGTCATGTATACTCAACCCGTCGCCAGTATTTGTGTAAATGCCATCAAGTCTCAGCCATTTAATCTCCAAAGAGGCACGCGTCAAGGTTGCCCCCTATCACCAATGCTCTTTGATCTAGCTCTTGAACCCCTCGCCCTCCTTATTAGACAGTCCGCACGTATTCGAGGTGTCCCCTTCAGTCACAGAGAGATTAAACTCTCTGCATATGCAGATGACCTTATGCTTTTCGTATCCCTTGATTCGGTTCCAGCTGTCTTGGATCTGATTGACGGATACTCGCAATTATCGGGCTATAAAATTAACTGGACCAAATCTGTAGCATTCCCACTGAACCGCTGGGTACATGAGGCTGACATGCAGGCCTTTCCCTTCCTTTGGCAATCCCGCATGGTGAAGTATCTCGGGGTCCATTATTGTTCTCCTTTAGAAGACACTATCAGTTTTAATGCCAAAGAGGTAGTCTCCAAAGTCCGTGAGCTCACATATCGTTGGTCTCCCTTATCTCTTACATGGTGGGGCCACCTAGAAACTGTGAAAATGATGATAGTCCCCAAAGTGAACTACATTTTAGAAATGCTGCCATGCTTACTCCCGCTACATACTTATAAAGATATAGAGGGCCTTCTCGTCCGTTATCTCTGGCAGGGCAAGCCACCAAGGATAGCTAAACAAAAATTACAGTCTGCAAAGGAACTAGGGGGTACCAGATTTCCTGATTTTCTCAGATATCATCAAGCCTTCCTACTTAAGCAAGGTGCCCGATGGCTAGATGCCTCAACAGACAGCAGACCAGTTTGGCTTGATATAGAAGAGGAGCTTAGTAGCCCAATTCCGTTGACCCATCTCCCCGGTATGTCCTATCAAGTAGATACCCGCCATCCACCAATGATTGTCGATACTCTTGCGGCCTTTAACACTCTCATTCTATCACTGGGTCCGAACGTATGTCCTCAGGACGGACTCCCGCTATGGAATAACCCCAGAATTCAAGTCCTAAACAGAACGATAGCATGGAAACCCTGGTACTCAAGGGGGATCTGGACACCCCAACAGCTTTTCTCTGCAGCTCGTTGGAAAACCTTTTCTGATTTACAAAAGGAATTTGCGCTACCAGCGAAACACTACTTTCAATTGATGCAGCTTCAACACTGCCTCAAAAGTGCTCAAATCATGCCGCCCTCTTCCCCTACTGAGGACGGGCTATTAGAGATAGTTCACTCTATTAGTAGTACACATGGGGTAGCCTCTAACTTTTATAAAATATTATGTCAGGGTACAGACACTGCCACTTTTAGAGCCCAACAAGCCTGGGAGCGCGAACTGCAAACCACTTTAACCCCTGTGCAATGGAGCGTTTTCTGGAGCAAAGTAGTGCGGGCTTCCCGGTCTGCCTCTGTTACCCAAACTCTCTTCTTTTTTGCACACAGATGCTTTTATACTCCAGAAAAAATAGCCAAATGGAACACAACTGCTAGGGACCAGTGTTGGTCTTGCCATACTGCTGTGGGAACCCTCACTCATGTTATTTATGAATGTCCTCAACTACAGGTTTATTGGAGGCGGGTTTGGGGTTGTATTCAATTTATCTTACACCTTCACGAACCTCTCTCTTGGAAGATCGTGGGACTCCGCTCTGTGGCGGAGGTCCCCTCTCTTCCTAAGAAGGGTCGCTTTCTCCTTGATTTCATGCTGGGTATAGCCATATGTTTAATCACGAGGAATTGGAAGGATAGCTCTCGCCTTACTGTCAATGAATGGTGGAACCTCGTCTGCTTATATAGTAAATATGAGCAGATACCTCGGAGAGCTATTCCCCATGCCCAAATTCACTCTCGCTTGTCTAAATGGCAGATGCTCAATGATTATGTACAATCTGCTCATTGTTCCGACATGCCTGTTTAATGTGCACTCATCATGTTTCAGATCACCGTTAGGTTTGTAACACAATAATGTAAGTACACGCCCGCTTCGGGAATGATTAGTTTTCTAGAGAAGAAGCAGGGGGGAGGGGGGTGGCAGGGGTTTACTTTGGTGTATGTATTACATTTCATGTATCTGTCTTTTAGCTGTATGTCTTCCTTTTCCTTTGTTGTTATAAAACGAAAATAAAGAATTTAAAATGGCACCACTTGACACTTAGTGATAGTCTTGCAGTACTACTACTAGGAGAAGACTGTCAAATAAGGACATACTGCCTTCTTTATGATTATGGTTATGGTTATATTTTATTTGATATACCGCAAATCTGTAAACAAACTCTGCAGTCTGATTACTAACAATAATACTGCAAGACTACTATTGGGGTATCATTTAAGAAGAGGTGGCCACTGAAACAAGAGGGAGTACAAATCACTCCTACCACCATCACTCCCATCCCTTTGGGATGTGGTAGAGTTGGGAGCTGACCATTAGCTTATTTTAAGGGCTTGAATTTCATGGGTAGGGTAGTCCTCTATGCATTTTAGCCATGATTAGGGGCTAGGGGTTTGATCATCTAGACACCAGGGACTGAAGATCCACCGGGGATGGTTCAGGGAGCTTTTCTAATTCATTGATGCACTACATCAGGGCTGTGGATCAGAGGCCTGGGTGGTTTGGAGGCATCCAATTTGGGATAACAGGCCCTTTAAATCTTGCTACCACCACACCAAGAGGGAAGAATATTTAACATTTCTCATGTTGACGCTACCAAAAAATTGTTTGTGAAGTTTAGCTAGGGGATAGAAATAAGTTAAGAGCTCATTTGCATCCTGTAGCTAAATTTTGTAAAAACAGGTACTAATCCATGAACATTTTCACAGGTTAGTACATGAGTCATAGTAAGATAGTAAGGCTTTAGTAAGGAATGAATTTGGACATCCTAGTGTAACAATGCATTGAATGTAACATTCCTTGAGCTACAATAGAAAAGACATGAACTAAACCTAAATCCCCCCCCCTTGCAAGCACAACTTGATATGTTGCATATTCTAATATCCTATGAACTCCAGAAGGATGCCTTCTTTGGCATAGTGCAAGTATCAAGTTAGTATTAGCAATAAATATGACAGATCAAGAACAAATTGTAGTTCATTCATTTGCAAAATGAACTCATTTGGAAACACAGACCCTATAGAAGACCAGAGCACAAAATGATCCTAAAATGTTTTTTTGAGTACTAGAAACACGGTATCACTACTTCTACCATTACTAAGGGTTCAAGATTATTTTTCATCAGTCATTCTCACACCTGTTCCACAGTTGTTTCACATTGGGGATAAAGAAATGGCATTAGAAGTGACGCACAAAGTGCTGATGAATACAGCCCTCAGATCTGCATTACTTGACCTATAGTATTACAAGGAAAGGAAACATTCAATCCTCATATGGAAAAAACATTATACAGTGCCCATTTATAACAAAAATGAACACTTGAATGTTCAATCCAAGCAAAGCAGTGAATGAATACATGGAACCTCACATTCTATTAGCAGAGTTGTTGCAATAATCCATTGTGATAGTTAAACATTAAAAAAAAAATCAGACCGGGATGAAGAGCACCTTGAAGGGCACTCTTCTCTATAAACTTTACCCTGCCTGAGCATTAGCAAATACCTTCTAGTTCAGAGCAGTGCTGACTTACCAAATCAATGAAAATCATGACACTTTCCAGACAAGGAAAAACAATCCTGAGCCATTCCACTTAGTTGAAGAAATTTCTGTTTACTGTGATTCTTGAAAAATCAGTATCTCAGGAAGAACAAAAACTTTTTCAGCAATATTTGCTTAAATTGGAAGTTTTCTGTGCAAGAGATCACATCAGAGATATCTTTAGGAGAAGAGGATTTTCCATTCCTTATGGATTTTTTCATCAGAGAATACATATCCTCACGAATAACGTGTTTTATTATTATGCCACAACCTAAAGCCCTTGACCCCAAGCGGTAGTACCGTGAGACCACTGCTAGAGGGCTTTGCATACTGCAAGGGGGCTATAAACCCAGATGCTGAGGAAACTGGAATGACCAGATGATGTTCCTGCACTCTCCCAACCCAGTTAACATGGAGCCCCCTAGTGGGGGTTTTTAAGAAGGAAACTTCAGAGGGTGATGAGGTTCAGAAAAGAGGAAGGGCATTAGTGATTATGGGGTCAGCACTGCAGAAGGCAGGAGCATGCAATTTTCCTGGCTGCAGGAAGGAATACAAAATTAGATTTACAGTTTTTAGTCGCAAGGTAAATTTCATTGCAATAAAACTGCAACATTTTTTTTGCATCTTCCTAAAAAATCAAAACAAATGCATGCCTTCAAGTCAGTGCTGACACCTGGTGACCCAGGAGCCCCTGGGGTTTCTTGACAGTGTGACTGGAAGCAGATTGCCAGGCCTTTCTTCTGAGGCAATGGAGGGTTAATTGACTTGCCCAAGGACACAAGGAGTGCTAATAGGAATCAAACCATGGTCTCTTGGTTACCAACCCAGTGCTCTAACCACTAGGTTACTCCTCCATCTTCCTAACTACCCCTCTAAAACAGGGAGGGCTCAGAAGCATGCCAGAAGCACAGCTGAAAGTTGATTGGTTAATGCTAATATTGACCACTGTTTAAATTTAACCTAACACATTATTTGATTGCAGCTCTAGTTAAAGTCAACCAGATATCTTATCCAGTTAACTTTATTTAAAGAAGTTGATATTGGTGCATTTCCACCATTATCAGAATCAGATATGCGGGGGGCACATGTGTTTTATGTGTGTGTGTTTCAGTCATGGGAAGTGTCATGAGTGCATACGTGTATGAGTGGGTGCACATGTGTGTATATATCATAGGAAGTGTTGTGAGGTATGTGTGTGTGTGTCATGGGAGTGCTGGGTATTCCTGTTTGTATGTATCATGGGGATATCAGGGGGTGCATGCATGTGTGTGCGTGTGATAGAGGTGTCAGGGGATGCATGCGTGTGTTTCTGTAATGGGAGGTGTAGAGGGTGTGCATGTGTGAGTGTGTAATGGAAGTATCAAGGGATGCGTGCTTATCTGTGTATATGTCATAGCAGTGTTGGGGTTGTCAGGGGTGCATATGCGTGTGTATGTGTCATGGGATATTGGGGGTGCGTGTGTGTCTGTGATAAGGGCTTTCAGGGGTGTGGGTGTGTGTTTGTGTATATATGAGTGTCATAGGGGCTACTGGGGTTACCTACGTGTGTGTGTGTGTGTGTGTGTATGATGGAAGGGTTTGAGGAGGAGGATGTGTGTGTATGTTTCTGTGTATGTGTATGTGTGTGTGATGGAGAGTGTCAGGGGATGTGCATGCATCTGTGTGTGTATGACAAAAGTGTGTGCATGTAATTTTGCATGGGGGTGTTCGTGGTGCATGTATATGTGTCATGGTGGATATTGGGGGTGTGTGCATACGTATGTGTGTGTGTGTCTGTGTGCGATGAGGTTTTCCCAGCCTTACCCTTCAGTACCCTGCATTTTCTCCTTTCCTTCACCCAGCCCTGCATTCCCCCCCCCCCATGAACTTTACACTCTTTCTACCCCGTCTTTCACGCCCTCAAGTCTCAGTCCCTTCTCTAGCTCTGCCCCTCACCAATGTTCTACCCTATTTCTCCCTCCTTCCTCTCTAGCCCCACCCATTCTCTCATACTTTCCCTGCCTTCTTCCTCTAATCTGACCCATCTTGCCATGCTCTGCCCCTTACCCACCACTTCCCAGCTGTCAGGCAGCTAGGCCGCAGTCCTGCTCTTCACACTGGTGCAACCCAGGGACTCCTGCCAGTGATTTCTAGCCATGACCCTGTTCTTCACACTGGAGGGACCTGGGGACTTCTATCATCAATTTCTGGCTACAGCCCACTCTTCATACCAGCAGGATTGGGACTCCTGCACATTCTTCAAAGTGCTGCTTCGGGAGGCAGGCTTTTTGTGCATGCTTGTTCATGCACAAACAGATACATACAAGCACAACTTCACCCATTCTCTTGCAACCTTTCTAATAGGTACTATCCCTTATATGAAACACGCCTAAAAATAGTGAATTGGGCCAGGAGAGGGGTCAGGTCAAGGAAATCAAGTTAAGTGCTCAGTGATGATTTCTAGTATTAAGTCCATTAGCCAAAACCCCAAAACTAGTCACCCAAAATAATCCCCACAAGAAAGTATGGAAACCAACTGAACCAAGCAGGTATCACAATAGAAAATTTATCTTTATGTCGGATGAGCTGCCAAGGGAAGGGAATATTCCACTCTCTTGAAACAAAATCTCCTTTTAATATTTTTTATTTAAGGAATTCTTAAAACTTTACTTATCTGAATAAGCACAAGTAGGAGCAAACCATGAAGAATCTAACCACGTCATGTGACACATTTTGAGCCAACAGTGGCCCTGCTTCAGGTGTTTGAAGGACTCTTGATCCAAAACAATAACAATGCTTCTGAAAGCAATTCAAACCTGCTCTGCTTAAATGTACAGTGTCTGATGTAAACAGAGCATCGTGAACCTTGAATCCACCAATAAACGTCAGGCAAAGTGCCATCAACAGGTAACTGCTTGCATAGTTGTCCACTCTACTGTGAGAATGGATCACTCTTCCGCTTCACATGACCACCTAGGCCATTTTGCTTGTGTCACTTGCAGATTTTGAATGTGTACTTTGGAAGGACCAGTTTGGTTTGATCCTAGATCTGGAACAGTAATATGGCCCCGATGGCACACAACATGTTCATTTGGCTTTGTGGTATATTTAAATGTATGCCCTTGTGGGCTACTCTATATTGCCCGCACCACTAGACTAATGAAATTATGTCTGGTAGAGCATGCTTCTCATTTAAATACTTCTACAATTTCTGGTGACACACTGCCTTGAACATAATCATCAGTTTCAGCAATTGCAGTGGTGATTCATCAATAATGTCCCTGTTGATCCCCAGGGAAATGATTAGACTTTTAAGCTTCAATGGGCTGAAAAATGCTGAATTTTCAAATTAAAGACAGTTCCTCCACTTGGCTTAAACTTGGAATTGGAATGGCCCAGTCTTTTCTGAATAGACCAATTACGCAGGCATCTATCTGTTGATGGCACTTAACCTGATGTTTATTGGTGGATTTAAGGTTCATGGCATTCTGTTTATGTCAGACGCCATACATTTAAACAGAGCAGGTTTGAATTGCTTGCATAAAAATATAAGTACTTAAAGATATGCCATACTGGGTCAGACCAAGGTCCATCAAGCTCAGTATCCTGTTTCCAACGGTGCCCAGTCCAGGTCACAAGTACCTAGCAGTTTCTCAAAAAGACATATGGGTTCCACAATGCTTGTATTGGAGCAAGCAGTGGATTTCCTAGGTCCTTTTTAATAATGGTTTATAGACCTTTCCTCCAGGAACTTGTCCAAACCTTTTTTAAACCCAGCTACACTAACAGATTTTACTACATCCTCCGAATAATGAATTCCAGAGTTTGATTATATGTTGAGTGAAAAAAATATTTTCTCTTATTAGTCTTAAACGGGTTACACTGTAGCTTCATTGCATGTCCCCTAGTTTTCTACTTTTGATGGTGTAAACAATCGAGCTACGTTTACCCATTTCCATTCCATTCAATAATTTATAGATCTCTATCATATCTCCCCTCAGCCATCTCTTTTCCAGGTCGAAGAGCCCTAACCTCTTAAGCCTCTCCTCATAGGGGTATCCTTCCATCCCCTTTACCATTTTGGTGGCTCTTCTCTGTACCTTTTCTGCTATATCCTTTTTAAGAAACGGTGACCAGAATTGCACCCAATATTCAATAGTCACACCATGGAACAATACGGAAGCATTATAATATCCTTTGTTTTATTCTCCATTCCTTTCCTATTTGCCTTCTTGGCCACCACTCCACACTGGGCAGAGCATTTCAACATGTTTCCTATGGTGACACCTAAATCTTTTTCCTGGGTGGTGGCTCCTAATGTGGAACCTTGCATTGTGTAACTATAGTTTGGGTTGTTCTTTCCTAGATGCATAACTTTGCACTTGTCTTCCAATTTATTAAGGCCCTCTTTGCATTTTTTCACAATCTTCTTGGGTATTCACAGCTATGAATAATTTTTTGTCATCTTCAAATTTGATTACCTCACTCGTTAGTCCCATTTCCAGGTCATTTTCAAATTTGTTAAAAAGCAGCTGATCTGGCACATATCCCTGGGGTACTCCACTATTCATCTTTCTCCATTGGGAAAATTAGCCATTTAGTCCTATCCTCTGCTTTCTATCTTTTAATCAGTTCCTGATCCACAATAGTACACTACCTCCTGTCCCATGACTTTTTAATTTCACCAAGAGTCTCTCATGAGGGATCTTGTCAAAGGTTTTCAGAAAATCCAGGTACACAACCAGCTCACCATTGTCTACCTGCTTTTATTGTTTTGGAGCAATGATCCTTCAAACACATGAAGCAAGGCTGCTGTTGGCTCGAAACGTGTCACACATCATGGTTAGATTCTTCATGGCTGCTCCTATTTGTGCTTATTCAAATAAGTAAATCTATGTTTTTATTAGCATATTCATAATACATTTCAAGAAATACAGGAAATGAAAAAAATTAGTGGAATAAATGTATCCATTAAATTAGACCACAATACAGAGAAAAAAACAGAAGCTCCAGGAATTAAACTAAACAAGGGGAAGTAACCAACCCCTTTAGGAGAATACATTCATTCATAGCAGGGTATGAACTTATGCGACAGCTGTATGAGACAACACAGAGACCACCACCTCCTCTCTAGCCACCAGGAATTCCAGAAGCTTCCAAGTTATACAATGAGAAGGAAATCTCAAAATAAAATTCCCACCAAGGGAAAGGACCTTAGGTCTAAGTCTCAGGAATCCCTTTCTCCTTTGTTGGGTAACCCGTGAAAGAAAGGGGAAAATACGCACATGAGAACCTAGAAAAAGTGCATTAAAATTCCTGAAGTACAAATGAAGAATTAGAGACTTATCAGGTTCCAAGGACAGGGTCACAAGGGTGGTCCGCTCAGTTATTACCTCATGGGAATCCTCCAGAAATCCAGTTAGGTCCCCGGAAACCCGAGAAGAATCAGTGGAGGCAGAGCCATGAGAACCTGCACCTAGGGACAGATACTGTTCCCTCACAATAGGAGGCAAGTTATCTCCAGGAAGCCCAAGAGCCTCCTGGAAATACTTGCGTACCATCTCAGAAGCTGACAGAATGGGTGATTTAGGAAAATTCAACAGTCTAAGATTGTTCTTGCGGACTTGATTCTCTAGATACTCTGTCTTCCTGGAGAATAAGTTCTTATCCTTAACATAGGCTGCACACAGTCCTTGAAGTTGACCAAGCTCTGCTTCCGTTCTGGCTAACCTACCAGCGTGCTCCTCCTGTAATCAAGAAACCTGAAAAATCAGTTTTAAAGTTAATAATTCCCTATTCACAGTGCCCACAACAGTCAAAAGAGAGGACGGCATCCCATAGTGCTTCCAAAGTAATCCTTGCAGGCTTAACCAAGCTCCCAGACTCCGAAATCAGACCGCAGCTACAGCTTGCTGCCAGAGAATCCCCAACAATGGGTGATGGTCCCGCTACACCTCCAGCTTCATCCACAGCGATGGTGCTAGAATAGAAAGAGACCATGCTGCCTCTGAGCCCTCTTCACTCCCCTGAACTGGCAAGCCAGAGGGGAGCACTCCAGAGACTGCTACTGCATTTCTGGGTCATGGTGGGGGGGGGGGTGCACTGCTCCAGGGAAAGCCAGACACTGGATGCACTCAGAGCTGCAGAGATCTCAGCCAGCGACCCCGCCAAAGACGCTGCCCCTGCGCAGTAGATGAAAAGCCACATGCTGCCAATGTTTTCTGCCCTGGAGAGATGCTACTGGCCAAGCCTGACGGTGGACTGGCCTGTTTATGCTTCCGCCACACCATCTCTACTATTGAAGCTGCCAAACGATACTGGGCAGAAAGGTCAGTGCAGTGCTCATACTCCTGCAGCTGATGTTTGCCACCATCTTGCCTCCAATAAGTAACATTTTAAGAATTCCTTGAATAAAAAATATTAAAAGGAGGTTCTGTTTCAAGGGAGTGGAATGTTCCCTCCCCTTGACAGCTCATCCAACATAAAAGTAATTTTCTATTGTGACACCTGCTGGCAGTTGGTTTCCCTTCTTTCCTGTGATTTCTAGTATTAGGCACCTAACACGGGTGCCTCAAGTTATGAAAATGAACAGCACGCCATTTTAGAAATCTAAAGTTAAAGCACCTATTTCAAGTGAATTTAGGAGCCTACGTTTTGAACACTTAGGTACCCAAGTTCAGCTAAAAATAGGTTCTTTATGGATTCATTTACTAATGCGTATTAACCAGTTGGACGAAAATTCTATAACAATTTGCTGAGACATGTGTGTATAGTTGCATGCCTGGCATGCCCATTCTATAAAGTACAGCACACATAGCTTTACTTTATAGAACAGGGTGTAAGCAGCCCTCAACGCATTCATGCTACTCGTGCGCCTGTATGCATACTACTACTACTACTACTATTTAGGTATAAATGCCTGCACTTAGATTATAGTATTCCAGACCAGCCACTTTCACCCCATGCAAAAGGATGTGTGCATCGGAGGGGGGTGGATGCACAAATAACCCTGCAGTGCAGGAGGTTTAGGTAAGCACTCCGTGGCTGTTTGAAGTAATTGCTGTGACTGCAGATCCCAAGAAGGGTGGCAGTTGTGTTAATGGGGCGGAGCAGGCAGGCACTAGGAAATGAGGTTTGCCTAGGGTGTCTCATATCCTTGTACTGGCCCTGCAATAACATATCCCCACCTAATATTCTTATCTGCCTCCACAGCCCTAAACCACTTCCCATACACAACCCCAGCCACTCCACTTCCTACTCGCCTGTCCCCAAATTTATGCCCACACCTATTACTTAGCACTTTCAATCTCCCCACCCTGTTTCTACTACCACTAGCTTTGATGTGCACTATAAAAACAACTGAGTGAGTAGTAGCCTAGTGACTGGAGAGCGAGGGGTTCAAAGCCCACTTGAGGACAGCAACCTTGGTCCAGAAGGACTGGGTTTCTAGTCCCACAGGTGCTCCTTGTGGCCTTGGGCAAGACACTTAACCCTCTATTGTATCAGGTACAGAAACAAATAGACTATGAGCCCTTCGGGGAGAAGGGAAATATCTATATATACAGTACCTGACTGTGCACTGCTTTGACTGGTAGAAAAGTGATATAAGCGCCTGGTTAAATAAATGAGAAAAAAATTGAGGCTTAACAGCCCCATGGAGGGTAATTTCATTACAGGTGCCTAGGGTAAGCAGATTCTTATTTTCATAAAGACACAGAGGTGCCTATTTTTCTTTATAAAATGCTAGCTTAAATAGCCAGGATTGTGCCTTAAATGCAAGTGCAGAAATGTATACCTGCTTGATAGCAAGTGTAAATGAATGCACATAAAGTGCAGAAGTACGGGCATAAATTAAGGGATTTTATAATCAACACTCGTGCTTGCAAACTCCACCCATATTCCACCAAACCACACCCTTGACTATGCCTACAGGCAAGAACATAAGATATGCTATACTGGGTCAGACCAAGGTCCATCCAGCCCAGTATCCTGTTTCCAACAGTGGCCAATCTAGGTCATATGTACCTAGCAGTTTCTCCAAAAGACACAGGTTCCACAATGCTTGTACTGGGTCAAGCATTGATATCTTTGGTCACTTCTTAATAATGGTTTATGGACCTTTCCTCCAGGAACTTGTCCAAACCTTTTTTAAACCCAGCTACACTAACAGCCTTTACTTTCAATTTGTTTGGGAGAACATAAGAACATAAGATATACCATACTGTTTCCAACAGTGGCCAATCTAGGTCATATGTACCTAGCAGTTTCCCCAAAAGACACAGGTTCTGCAATGCTTGTACTGGGTCAAGCATTGATATCCTGGGTCCCTTCTTAATAATGGTTTATGGACCTTTCCTCCAGGAACTTGTCCAAACCTTTTTTAAACCCAGCTACACTAACAGCCTACAGTAAAAAATTCCAGAGTTTGATTAAACGTTGAATGAAAAAATATTTTCTTTTATTAGTCTTAAATAGTTTACCTTGTAGCTTCATTGCATGTCCCCTAGTCTTTCTATATTCTGCTAACGTAAACAATCAATCTACGTTTACCCGTTCCACTCTGTTCATTAATTTATAGACTTCTATCATATCTCCCCTCAGCTGTCTCTTTTCCAGGTTAAAGAGCCCTAACCTTTTTAGCCTTTCTTGATAGGGGTATCCTTCCATCCCCTTTACCATTTTGGTGGCCCTTCTCTGAACCTTTTCTAATAATGCTATATCCTTTTTAAGATACGGCGACCAGAATTGCACACAATATTCAAGGTGCGGTCTCATCATGGAACGATATAGAGGCATTATAATATCCTTTGTTTTATTTTCCATTCCTTTCCTAGCATTCTATTTGCTCTCTTGGCCGCCGCTGCACACTGGGCCAAGGGTTTTAACATGGTATCCACAATGACGCCTAAATCTTTTTCCTGGGTGGTGGTTCCTAATGTGGAACCATGCATCGTGGAACCATAGTTTGGGTTGTTCTTCCCTAGGTGCATAACTTTGCGCTTGTCCACATTAAATTTCATCTGCCATTTTGATGCCCAGTCTTCCAATTTATCAAGATCCTCTTGCAATTATCCACTATCCTCTTGGGTTTTAACAACTTTAAATAGTTTTGTGTCATCTGCAAATTTGATGACCTGGAAAAGGGAATAACGAGTGAGGTTATTTATGAATGTCAAAAAGCAGCAGACCCAGCACAGATCCCTCGGGTACACCACTATTTACCTTTCTCCATTGGAAAAATTGGCCATTTAACCCTACCCTCTGCTTTCTATCTTTTAACCAATTCCTGATCCACAATAGTACACTGCCTCCTATCCCATGACTCTTTAGTTTTGCCAAAAGTCTATGACGAGGGACCTTGTGAAAGGCTTTCTGAAAGTCCAAATACACTATATCAACCGACTCACCTTTGTCTACCTGTTTATTCACACCTTCAAAAAAACATAACAGATTAGTAAGACAAGATCTTCCTTGTCTAAAGCCATGTTGGCTGTCTCTCATTAGGCCATGACTATCTACATGTTCAGCAATTTTGTTCTTTCTGATGGCTTCTACCATTTTTCCCGGTACTGACGTCAGGCTCACCGGTCTGTAATTTCCCGGATCACCCCTGGAACCCTTTTTAAAAATTGGTGTTATGTTCGCCATCTTCCAATCTTCAGGTATTACAGATGATTTAATGATAGTTCACAGATTACTAATAGCAGGTCTGCAATCTCACATTTCAGTTCTTTCAACACCCTTGGATATATATCATCCGGCCCAGGTGATTTGCTACTCTTCAGTTTATCTAATAGTCGTAATACATTTTCCCAATGTATCGATATTTCCTTCAATTCTTCTGCACCTTTAAATACCACTTCGGTCATGGGTAGCATCCCTACATCTTCCTCAGTAAAGACCGAAGCAAAGAATTCATTCAGTCTCTCTGCTATCGCCTTGTCACCTCTTAGTGCCCCTTTAACCCCTCTATCATCTAATGGACCAACTGACTCACAGGTTTTTTGCTAAGAATGTACTTGAAAAAGTCTTTATTATGCGTTTTTGCTTCTGCAGCAAACTTCTTCTCAAATTCTCCCTTTGCCTGCCTTATCAATGCCTTGTATTTATCTTGCCAGTGCTTGTGCTGTTTCCAGGTTTCATCATTTGGCTCTTTTTTCTATTTCCTGAAAGATGCTTTTTTGGCAACAACAGCCTCTCTGACCTCACCTTTAAACCATGCTGGCAATTTTTTGGACTTCTTTCCACTTTTCTTAAAGCATGGAATGCAGCTGGTCCAAGATAGCATTTTTAAACAACACCCAGCTGCCCCTTTTAGTTTTTTCTTAACTATTTTCCTCATTTTATCATAGTCTCCCGCTCATAAAAGGTAGTACTGTGGATTTCCTTACTATCCCTCCTCCACTAATTAAATCAAAGGCGATCATGCTATGATCACTATTGCCAAGTGGCCCCCAAACCCTTATCTCTTGCACCAGATCTGGTGTTCCACTAAAGACTAGGTTCAATATGGCTTCCCCTCTGGTCGGTTCATGAACCAGCTGCTCCAAGAAGCAGTCATTTATTTCATCTAGGAACTTTATCTCCCTAGCATGTCCTGCCGTGACACTGACCCAGTCGATATCGGGTAATTGAAATCACCCAGTATTATTACTTTGCTGTAACTTTTGCTAGCTTCCTTGATTTCTTTGAGCATTTCATCATCCATTTGTTCATTCTGGCCATTCTGGCAAAATACCCAAGTTCATGTTGGTACTTTATAGGAGGCCATCAACCTGCATATGTGGCCACGTACATATGAAAATAACTTTATAAAATTGCCTTCTAAAATCTTATACAGCTGAGACGTTGTCTGGATAGAAAGAGCACAAAACAGGGGAGCAGCCAAGCAGGAAAAGAGGAAGGGCGAAGTGGTGTTTTTCCAGGGTTTACCAATGAGTACCTATTAGGGGTGCATTTATTAGCATGCATTTAGTTCATCAGCATGTCTTGAAAATTTTACTGCATGCAAGATTGATTTAATACACATTAGTCTACATAGTCACATCTATGCAATCAATTTTTATGCACAAAAAAAGATATAATTTGGATTTTAAAAATCTTGATAAACCAAATCTGTGACAGGAATTGACAAAATGCCTGAAAATCAGGGAATAAAGTTAAAATTGTCCAGAAATGCAATGAGTGGTGCTTATATTCAGTGGCAGTGGCCAGTGCAGTTAAAGCAGCTGGCCATTGCCGCTTTAATTAAGAGCCAGATATTCAATGCTGGGTTCATATCCAACCACCAGCAATGAATATCCAGGCTAGTCAGATAGCATTGCAGCTAACCAGGCAGCAGTGATATTTAACCACTGTCGGGTTAGCAAAATAGCTAAAGTTAGGTCAGTCTTTATTCTTCCTAACTTTAGCCACTTTAAGATAACTGGATAGGTCTGCCAATCACATTAATCACTTTGAATCTGCCCCACATCCAATATTTTCTTCTCTGCCCATACCTCTTACCTTAATTTTGGATGAAATATTTATGGGTGAGTGTTGGTGCATAGCAGCACATACATAGCGCATGCCAATGTTCGTTAAAACACATTAACCTTGAGTGAACATGTCCCTAGATGCATTGTTATATTATCAACAGAAATCTAATATCTTGTCCGGAAGAATTTTGGTACTTCAAATATGGGCGTTTTGAAGATGAGGCAAATTATTTTTACATTTTTTAGTCATTTCTGGGATGCTTACAATAATGGTTAAAAAAATGGCGCTAACTCTTGGAATAGCACATGCTGCATATAGTAGCATTTTGAACATAAAATCAAGTTAATCACTATCATTATATCAAGAGCTGCTCTATAAATTAGCAGTCAAGAATCATAACTGACCTAACACTAGAGGATGTGTGCCCTTTCAGATTGTACTGGTGTTTCTGAGACATCACTTTTGGGGCAGTATTGCTGTCTATTATTTACAGTCAGCATACCTCTAAATGCAGAACCGATGTGAAAAGAAACCCCTAAGACAGTGAAAGGTTTCAGCCCAGGAAGAGATCAGGTGTGGTGTGGCCTGCAGATTGAGTGCTGGTTTTTGCACTGGAAGTGTTGATCTGTGAATAGTCATAAAGGAGGTAATTTCTTGAGGGTTGCTTAGTTGAATGTGCATTGTCATGTGCATATGTTGCACCTATTTTATAAAGTTAAGTCCATGCACATTATATAAAATAGGGATGTAAGTGGCAAGATGAACACGTCAAATCTAGGCATGACCACCTACACCAACCCTAGACTTAGTATAAATACCTACACTTAGATTTCTAAAAAAAAACAAACCCACATTTATTTATGCTCTCAAATTTAGGCTTTGCCTACACTCCACCCAAGTTCTGCCCCTGTGTTGATCTACTCTAAAAGTACGTACCATCGCCCTGTCACAAAATAGTGCCTGCCTAAACTATGTGTATAACTGCCCATCCCTCCATGTAGTTCCTTGAAAAAAGGTGACTTACATGTTTTGACGGTGCGCAATTTTAGCAACTTTGTATAAAATTACTTCCCATAAGGTCTGATATAGTCAAAGGGAGACATTAAAAGGATATATATATATATATATATATATATATATATATATATATATATATATATATATATATAATTTTGCCTTTAGCTGTCCCTTGCTTTTTAATCCAATCTGAATAAAACTGACATGACAGGCACTGGCAAAAACGAATCCTTGAGGTTTCTGAGACTATGCAGAGCACAGAAACACAGTTTTGCAGAGGGCTTTTACTGGCCAAAGATATGTCATAGCATGGTGGGAAAACAAAAGAGAGCGAGAGAGATTTCTTTATTCTGCCAGTTCTGTGCATTAAACCCTGAATCAGTTCAACAAACGCTCTTCCAGTGGGGTGTGGTGGGAGAATGGCACAACCAGCTGAGAATCCTTAAAGAGACTAAGATTAAATACCTATTTTATAGACTTTTGAAGAGCAGCCTAAGATCTTTAGATTTTTATTGCATACAGTATCTGTTAGTGAAACATGCAGTAGTATACTTGTGCAGAAATGATGCAAGATCACTGCTGAAGGATTAGGAGCCCTTTTATAAAAGTGCAGTAATGGTTACCATGAGGCTACTGTTTCCATGCAGTAAAACTCCTGCGTGAAATGCTCTTAGTGACAGCTAGTGCATGGGATGTTGCCATATGCTAGTTGTCATGACTGCTGATAGTGCAGCTGCACTTAACACCATCTGAAGATGTGACGTTAAGTAAGGGCATTCTACTGGCAGTTCAGTAGCGTGGCCGCTGCTCATCACAGAAGAACAAAAAAACCCTGTCAAATTGCAGCAGCGTCCTCTTTCCTGAACGGCACAGATCTCCCCTTTAACTAACACATAAGACCCCCTCCCCCCCAGCTGCAGTACCGCAAGACTTCCATTAGGGATTTCAGCTATCATTTTGGATGCCTCACCAGCAGAGGCAGGAGCACTATTCTTGTCCTGAAGAGCACTAGACACCAGGGATGCCCTGGATAAGACCAGAGGAGCTTGGGAGGGTGGGAGGAGTATTAGGATTAAGCTGTTATGTGGAGGGACTGTTTGGGGTGGGGCATCTTGTACTTGTCTTTCTTTCAGGGAAAGGTGCTGAAAGGATTATGATCAGAGGTAGCCCTTGTATTGGAGAGATGTTTGGAGGGGAGGGTTGTGATTGGAGAGGGCTTGTGCGCCAGTTAAAGACTGGAGCTGGGGTGGGGGGGGGAGGGGATATTTGTTTTATTTTTTTGCTGGGTCCATGTTCCCTTCCAAGTCAGGGAACGTAGGCCAGTTGCGGTAAATGTCTGCCCTGTGATGCAGATACTGAGCACGGCCCTGCAGTTACTGAATAGGGTTTGTACGTACCACTCCTTAACATTTGCAGTTAAGGTGCTGTAAGTGCACTTTAGTAAAAGGACCTCTTGGTGCAGAAATTGCTCTTATGTAATCCCAGGCCATTCAGTGACTCAATGGAAAAAAACATTTGAAATTGCCAGCAGCACTCTTCAATTTAAACAGCGTTTAAATGTAAACATATATTATCAGTTGAGAAAGCAATGAAGGGAACACTATGCACTGAATATGCAATAAACAAATCTTGCTCAGTATCATGAGAGAAAGAAAGAGACAGAGTTTTACTGAAAGTTGAGAGTATGATTATGAGTCAGTATTGGTTACCAGCCAGGAAGCTGGCTAGTCTGATGCCAGAATTTAAGGCAGTGTCTTAAGATATTAAGCCTATAATTGAAAGATTTATTGGACATTTTCCAAATTCCAAGCTAAGCATGTTTTATGGGTTTTTTTTCTGTTTTATCTCTCATTATCCCAGGCAATGATCCTTCCAGGTAGCTAGAACAACCAGATCTTCATCAAATGTTAGAACCTCTTACATCCATTAGTTGGTTGGTTTATTTGGGGATTTTTGTAGAGTTTGAGGGATTTTTTTTTTGTTTTATGGGGATTTTTTTGGGAGGGGGAGTTGGTTTTTTTGCTGAAGGCATTTCCCATTGATAATTTTCCTTTGTCTTACGTTCCCAAATGATCTAACATGCATTTTTCTTGAAAATAAGTCAGGCTTATATTTTGAAGCCTGCTTTCTTTGGCAAGTTAATGTAAAAATGTGAAAGATGCATTTGAATTGTGCAATTGTTGCCATTGTTTTTTGGCTTGATAATTCTCTTCTGCTCCTTGGCACTTGCTACAGGACTATGGAGGCATGAACCTTCCATACCAACTTCCGCTGTTTTATGTACCCACCCAACTCATTTAGCCCCATAGTCACTGCAGCACCAACCCTTGGCATTTTCCAGAGCCCTGCAATCATAAACACCTAAGTCTGGTCACCAGGTTATCACTGTTATACAGTGACTGGGACTTCATAGCAATCTCAGCTCCACATGGCAGTGCTTAGAACTACCACTGAGCCTCCAGTCTGACCACTTTGTCTGATCATTATAGGGGCATGCTTACCAAACAATGTGAGTGGTTAGCACAGGGTTTACGGCATTCTAAGTACATTGTGGTAACCATTACTGCATGCTAAAAATACACCCATGGTAATCACAGCAATTGGTTTAGCGCAGGGGTGGTGTAGACTTGCGCTTACTGCATGGGGACGTGCCATGCATGCCCCAATTCATTAGCAGAAATCCACTAAATTTTGGGACTGAACATGTGGTAAATTACTACTACCGAATAGAAATCTTCAGTTGGGCTAAATTTATAATTAGCTGCTGATCCAATAGACATGATTATCCCCAAAAATTGGTGAAATCACACTTCAGAAAGAGCAAATTCTTGCATTTTGATATCATTGCTACACATCAAAGAAGTCAATACTTTTCTTTAAATAATGGGTCAGTTCTTTTTTTTTAACCATTTAAACCTGACAACTGATTCCTAATTCTTTGGGCCTATTTATCATTGACCTTTAGTTAGGTGACAGAAGGGGACTCGCAACAGGAAGTATGCAGCTGTTACAGACCCCAAACCAAGTCCCCTTGAGATTTAGTAAACAATAATAGATGGACAGTTCCCTGTGAATTCATAAATAGTACCAACAAACCCCAATAAAATAGAAGGTGAAACTTTCTTATTGGATCATCTAAATACATTTCTTGACTAACTTTTGGGAGCTAACCCTTCCTTTCCACAGGTCAGAATAAAATGAAAATTCAAGGGATACATATAGGAATGAAACTACAGCAGAATCTTATGTTCAAAATAGATTTTAAAAAGAAGATTCATACTTTAGACTCAACCCATCGCTCATTTTCTGTTTTAATTCCCTCTCCTTCTCCCATAAGCCTCCTTTTCATAAAGGTTCGATATTTTCAGCCTTGGTTGTCTTCTTTTTCAAAAGTGCTTTTAAACCATCATTTTAAAGAGGGGAATAGATTCATATGGAGGTGGCGGAGGTATGGGTGCCAAAAGGATAGAGCTAGGGGAGGTATTTTTTATTTGTATATCTCCCTCACACCACCACACCCTAATTTTAATGGCCTAGTTGTTTTTATAGCTATTTCTAAGATTCAATTTTTGTGCCTACCTATTGTTTGTGTTCTGTTCCCTTCCCCGGAAAAAGGTTCTGTGGAAACATTTGAGGGTAGGGAAACCTTGCCTATTGTATATTTGAATCTTCCATTGTGAGGTTTCGGCAAGTTTTTCTAAGATGAAAAGAATTTTTCTCTTCGAGACGAGATTATAATTATGGCAATTAACCCATGTGATTTATAGACCATGGAAGTCAGCTCAGATCCTAGAATGTTACAAATTGAGCAAGTTAATCGGGCTTATCAGGTGCTGGGGGAGCCAATTCAATGCTCTATTTCTCATATCAGGCTCTTTGGCTCTCAGACTTGATCCTGTGCAACACCCTGCCACATTATTAGCAATTCTAATACAGCTCTATTCTTTTTCAACCCTTATGGAGCTTTCATCTCAGCCTTAATCCCCAGCATCCATGATTATGATGAGCACTTTTGGGATGCCTCTATTGTATTGCAACTGCTAATGAAAAAGCCAGTGGCACCCTGGCAGTAAATTAACCCTCACAATGCCACGTGATGCCAAATGTCTTTTTGAAATGTTGCCTTCTGTTGTTCTCTTTTCTTTTCAGATTTCACATTAAGATCTGATCCTCTCAGCAGACACGAGTCTTGTTTCATTTTGAAAGCCATCTGGGTACAGGCCCCCCCCCCCCACACACACATACACGCATCTAAAATACAATATAATTTGCCTGGAGATTTCAGTTTTGGGGGGGAGGACTAAAGTATGTTTATTCTAATGAGAGAAAAATAGAATCCCGGGCGCAAATTTGCGTTTGTGTATTTCTCCCTGGGCAAACAAATTGTGATTAATTGGAGCTGTCAAATTACAGGGGCTTTCCAGGTCAGGCAGTAGCACTGTATAACATTATCTTTTGAAAAAATGTGGAGACATTTGAGTGCTATAAAACGTTAATGTGGACTTGGCAGTTTCTTGCCAGTTTGGCAAAAGTGATACTGGAAGCAAACCGAGCGCAAGCTGAGCCCAAACTCTGGAAGCAAATCACAGTGAAAATGGCAAACAAATATACTTTCATTAAAATGCATCAGATTTGCAAAGAAATAATAAAGAACCAAGACCCTTTTTTAATTCTAAAGCCATGGAAGGTTCCATTTTTGATGGCTGTCACTCCTACTAGCAGGAAAAGCTTAGCATGGGCCAATGTAAAATCATTGAGGTTAGACAGTGTCTTTGGGTTGTGAAATTGGAACCAGACTAGTGAATTAAGGACTCATGAAAAGCACAAATGAGAAAGAAATCTCATATCATTACCACGGCATGAGCTGGAACCATTAGTAGTTAGGGGATCAAGTTTACCTAAATAAAGTGAAAACTTATTTTTCTGAAGGGTAAAATGTGTCAGTGGCTGGGACATGCCCTTTTCTTTCCAGACCTAGTGTGGCAGTTGTGAGAACGCCCAGAGAAATAACAAGAAAATAGTTCAGCATTTAAAATATGTCCAGACAATGTTTAACGAATGAGATTCTGAATGCCCGCTACTGAAAACTAAATACATTAAGACTGAATGATTGGGCTGCAACTGAGTTGCAGGAAATACAGTACTGAAGTAGTCTTTCCGAGCAATTTAAAGAGAGTTTTGAAATTATTAGAACTCTGGTGCCTGTTAAACCACTTAGTGTAATGGACTATAACAGAAGGCAAGCATAAGATCCTATAGGTGAAAAAATAGCATTGGATTTTGACCAGTTTTTATTTGATCTGAAATAATGCAAAAAGCAGATATGACTGCTTTATCCATTAGGAAACCAAGATACCAAAGAATGATGCAGTCAACTTAGCCCACTGTTATCTGCCTCCTCCTGAATGCTAGAATCAATATCGTAACCTCCTGTGGTGATCTTCAGCTACATAAGAGAACAGTAGGTAGTTAATAGCAGTCAATTGCATATTCATGTATTGGAAAAGCTGCATGTTCTCCTGCATCCCATAAATACAAAGTAGAAGAAGCTTTAAAAGAATGAAGGATCCTATTCAAATGTTTCTAGTGACTTCTTAGTACATGTGGCTGGTTATAACAATGGAAATCAAAGTCTTCCATTTATCCACAGAGTGCATACAACTTAGATAGCATAGTCACATTATAGGTAACTGCACAAACTCCCCCACACTGCCTTATCGCAAAATAGACAGAACACAAGCAAGGGAAGAGCTCTAGAGGGTCCTTTTCTAGGAGTGAAAGAACAATTCCGTCCTCATAGTTTTGACCCCTCTTCTAACTCTGAACAGAGATTGTAGTGCCCATGTAGTGCCAAATTTAATAACCTGAAGGCACAAGAATATTGATGCAAACCTGCACCCTTCCATAGAACACTGGGATTCATTACACACTATAAACTTCCTGGAATAAAAGACCATACATGATTTGCATGCCCTTGTATGCAGATCTAGCCCATGCATATTCATTGTAGATATCCTGAAAACCTGACTGGCTTGAGGGGCCCAGAGGACTGGGTTGAGATCCACAGATCTAAAGAAATCCTTAAAACTAAGATGCAGACAGCAGTCTCACAACAAAGTGGTTTCTCCAGGGTCATGTGCCCATGAGAGGAGGGTTAGGACAGCTGTTATAGTTGGCAATTCGATCATTAGGCATGTAGATAGCTGGGTGACTGGTGGCCATGAGGATTGCTTGGTAATATGCCTGCCTGGTGTGAAGGTAGCAGACCTCACAAGCCACATAGGCAAGGCTTTAGATAGTGCTGGGGAGGAGCATGCTGTCTTGGTACATGTTAGTACCAATAACCAAAGGAGTCCAACTTACGGATTTCAAGGCTTTAGATAGTGCTGGGGAGGAGCATGCTGTCTTGGTACATGTTAGTACCAATAACCAAAGGAGTCCAACTTACGGATTTCAAGTTTTTATTAAGACCCAAAAGGCGGGCAGAGCTCTGGAATCTCAATGCAAGGATGAGACAATGGTGCAAGGAAGAGGGTTTGGGATTTGTTAGGAACTGGATAACATTCTGGGGAAGGGAGGGGCTTTTCTGAAAGGATGGACTCCACCTAAACCAGGGTGAAACCAGATTGCTGGCATCAACCCTTAAAAAGTAGATAGAGGAAAGACAAGTCGCCCAAGAGTGCATGGTTCAAAAGGATGTATCCTTGAACGATACTAGCAAAAGAGAGTAGTTAGTGCATCCTGATAGGGAGGTTCCAATAAAAATAAAAGTAACCCAAGTGCCTTTAAGTACAGAGCAGACTGGGTTGAAAGATTCCAAATTACCCTATCAACTGACTAATATGAATAAAATACAACCTATAAAATGCCTGTATGCAAATGCTAGAAGTCTAAAAAATAAAGATGGGAGAGCTAGAATATATAGCACTAAATGAAAGATTAGATATAATTGGCATCTCAGAGACCTAGTGGAAGGAGGATAACCAATGGGATACCATGATACCTGGGTACAAACTATATCGCAATGATAGGGGTAGATCAAATTGTTGGAGGGGTTGTGCTCGATGTTAGAGAGGGCATTGAATCACAGAGGATAAATGTTTTTCAAGAAACAAAATACACTGTAGAATCTCTATGGATAGAAATTCCATGTAAAAAGGGGGAGGTAATGGCAGTGGGGCTTTACTACCATCTGCCTGTCCAGAATGAACAGATGGATGATGAAATGCTAAAAGTAATCAGGGAAGCTACCGAAAGTTACCACACAGCAATAATGGGTGATTTCAATTATCCCGATATCAACTGGGTCAATGACACAGCAGGACATGCGAGGAGATAAAATTTCTAGATTAAATAAATGACTGTTTCTTGGAGCAGCTGGTTCATGAAACAACAAAAGAGGAAGCTATTTTGGACCTAGTTCTTAGTGGAACACAGGATCTGGTGCAAAAGATAACAGCGTTAGGGCCACTTGGCAATAGTGATCATAGCATGATCACATTTGATTTAATAAATGGAGGGAGGATAACAAGGAAATCCACAGTACTATATTTTAACTTTCAAAATGGAGACTGATAAAATGAGGAAAAAACTAAAAGGAGCAGCTACAAAGGTTAAAGGTTTACATCAAACATGGACGTTGTTTAAAAATACTATCTTGGAAGCCCAGACTACATATATTCCTCGCTTTAAGATAGGTGGAAGGAAGGCAAAAAAACTGACAGCATGGTTTAAAGATGAAGTCAGAGAAGCTGTTTTTAGCCAAAAAAGCATCTTTCAGGAAATGGAAAAAAAAGCCAAATGATGAAAACAGGAAACAACAAAAGCACTGGCAAGTTAGATACAAGGCAATGATTAGGCAGACAAAGAGAGAATTTGAAAAAAAGCTTGCCTTGGAAGCAAAAACATACATTAAATGCTAAAAAAAAAATCCACGAGAGAGTCAGTTGGACCATTAGATGATAGAAGGGTAAAAGTGGCTCTAAGGGAAGACAAGGCCATAATGGAGAGACTAAGGGGGGTCATTCCAGAACACGAACAAGGAATTTTTGTACGTGCTGTGGGGATGTTTTATGTGCGAAAAACGTCCACGACTGTATTCTGAAACAATGCTATTGTGCACGTACACGGTGTTTGCATGGGGATCTCAGAACGTGCCCAAAAGGGACAGAATGGGGCATGGTCAGCCACGGAGACATATAAAGTATATTCAGGAAATGCCCAAGTACGAATTAAGTGTTTCCTGGAAATGTCCTCATTATTCCTGCTAAAATGTGGAATAAGTCTAAGACCTAGAAAAAATGTTACTCTTCTCTGCAAAGCATCCCATATTGAAGAATGGTTGTGACAAGTAAGTTTTGAACTGATGTGACTGTAGTTTGGAAAAACACAAGATGCTGTTTCAAGAAACAGAGAGCAGAGATGAGGGAATGGTATAAGGTAAAGAAAAATTACTAAATACCCTTATAGAAATATTAATGTTGAAATGTGCTGTTTGTGCTAAGGTAACCAATCTAAGGGATCCTAATAATTCCCATGTTCTGAAAAATGGACTGCTGATGTAGGGATAGTATGGGGTGAGAATGGAAAGGATTCTTCTTTGGGTCAGAAACGGAGATACTATTTTTAGTCCTGGTACCCCAAGCTATTTCGTAGCTGTTATGTATAGTTTCAGAACATCTTTTTGGCAGAAATATGTGTTTTTGTGACTGAAAGTGAGAGTATGTGTATATGTTTGTATGTAGCTTGAGGAGTGCACGGGAGGATCTGGTGTGCTCATCTGCAGTTCAGGGGGGACATAAAAGCCTGGCCAGTACCTGGACTGTATGGATTTCTGCAGCATCACCAGCACTGTTCCCTCTAAGCTGTGCGCGTGTGCGCGCGCACACACCTCACCAAGCGAGCGCACATACTTTACAACAGAGCGCACAAAAATTACAGTTCTGATTCTGATAGAAAACAACACAGACGTCTTAAAATTTAAAAGTTGTTATGTATTTACGGTTTTCACAAGTTCTACAATGTTTTCTAGTGTAATCAATGTGGTGTACATACTGTATTCTGATGTGTAGTCAAATTTTAAAGTATATAACTCAGTGTCGTTATGTGGCGCACAAAAATTTAACCTTCCTTCAAAAGCTGCACAGCTGATATTTTATGCGAACACAGCCTACAGAAAATTAGAGGGAACATTGATCACCAGGTGCCAGTGTGATCAGGCAGACAAAATCAGAGAAGATTCTCTATAGCAAAACGTGAAAACACATCCCTGTCAATAATAAGGGACCCTCAGAATAAGGGTATTCAACAGTGAAAGCAAGGTTTACCAGAGGAGGTCTTTCAGACAAATCTGATTGATTTCTTTGACTGAGTGACCAGGGAGGTGGACCGAGGGAGAGACCTAGATGTGGTATACTTAGATTCAAGTAAAGCCTTTGACCCTCATCCTATGTCCACTCGTAGCAGAGCTTGTTTTCAATCGAAAGAGACTCTCCTCCTGTGCATTTATGCCACGGAAGTATTTAAAATCTCTATAATATCTCCTCTATCCCGCCTTTCCTCTAAAGTATACATATTAAGATGTTTAAGTCTGTCCTCATATGCACCACTCCAAGCTGTTTATATCCTTTTGAAGGTGTGGTCTCTAGAATTGCACACAATACTACAAATGAAGTCTCACCAGAGACTTATACATTGGCACTATCACCTTCTTTTTTTCTGCTGGCCATTCCTCTCCCTATGCACCCAAGTATCCTTCTCGCTTTTGCCATCATCTTTTCTACCTGTTTAGCTATTTTAAGATCATCAGACACAATCACGCCTAGGTCCAGCTCTTCTTTTGTGGACAGAAGTACTTCACCCACTACACTGTATCTCTCCCTTAGATTTTTGCAGCCCAAAAGCATGACCCTACATTTTTTAGCATTAAATCTCAACTGCCAAATTCTAGATCATTATTCAAGCTTAGCCAGATCCCTCCTCATACTTTCTACTCCTTCCTGGGTGTCCACTCTATTGCAGATTTTGGTATCATCCACAAATAGGCAAACCTTACCCGAAAGCCCTTCCACAATATCACTAACAAAAGATGTAAAAAAGAATCAGACCAAGGACAGATCCCTGAGACACACCACTAGTAACCTCCTTCTCCTCAGAGTGAGCTTCATTTACCTATACCCTTCACTCAAACAATTTCTAACCCAATCGGTAACTTTAGAGTTCATCCCTAGGGTGCTCAGTTTGTTTATAAGTTGCCTGTGTGGAATGGTATCAAAGACTCTACAGGAATCTAAGTATACCACATCTAGGTCTCGCCCTCGGTCCAACTCCCTGGTCACCCAGTCAAAGAAATCAATCAGATTTGTTTGACAAGACCTCCTCTGGTAAACCCATGATGCCTTGGATCCTGCAATCCTTTGGACTTCAGAAACCTCACTATTCTCAGTTTTAGCAGTGTTTTCCTTTCCCTCTTTCTAGTTTAACCCACAGCGCCTTCTCTCTCCCTTTTAAGCCATGTAATTCTATAGCTTTAATATTATTTTTTTACATATAGTGCCACTCCTCCTCCTTTTCTTTCAACCCTGTCCTTTCTGATTAAAATATGGTCAGATATCATTACATCCCAGTCATGGTTGTCTGTGAACCATGTCTCTGTAACCACCACTAAATCCAAGTCATTCTCTTCCATTAAAGCCTCAACACCTGGGATCTTAGTTCCCATGCCAAGGGCATTTATACAGTGCTTTCCAGATGTTGCCCCTTTTACCAATTTCTATAGAGCTATTTAATGTTTCACTTACCTGGGGCTTTCTTCACCCATCCCCAATGAATCTAATTTAAAGCCCTCTTCAATTTTTTAGCCAGTCTGCTGCAGAAGACACTTTGACTCTTCTTGGACAGATGGACACCATCTCTACTCTGCAGTTCTTGGAACATCATCCCATGGTCCAGGAAACCAAAACACCCTCGATGGCTCCATCCATGCAGCCATGCATTCATCTCCAGGATGCAAGCTTCTCTGCCTCGGCCTTTACCTTCAACAGGGAGGATTGAAGAGAACAGCATCTGCAGACCTAGTTGCTTCACCGTCTGTTCTAGACACATGAAGTTACTTTTGATATGCTCAGAAGGAGCGTAGAATCATTTGTGCTGACATGGATGAGCAACATCAGATAATAGTCAGTAGGCTTGATGAGTCTCGGCAAACTCTCCATAACATTATTTATTTTGGCACCTGACAGACAGCACACCACTCTGGACATCAAGTCTGGTCAGCAAATGGACACCTCAGTACCCCTCACCAACCACAGCTACCCTTTGCTTCTTTGTGGAAACTGATTCTGCAACTTTGGTGTTCTCGAGCTCTGATTTTTTCCTTTCCTGGGATGCTTTCACCTCCTCCACTTCCAGGACTGAATATTGGTTCTTCAATTCAAGGGCTGGAGGAGTTGGATTCTGCAGGTTCTGGTGAATCATGTACAACTTTCCTCACTCTGTAGCCTCCCACCTTCACCTCTGCTGGAGAGCTTGGATAGTTCAAGAAGCATCTCATCAATGAACTTATCACTGTCTTGAATGCTTCTCAGCCTCACCATCTTCTCCACTTGTTTCCTGAGAGCTTCACCTGTATGCGGACGACATAATGATGTATGTCCCATTCAAAATCCCAAATATCCCTATAAAACTCATTAACGACTGCCTCACTGAAATCAACATCTGGCTAAATGAAAACAATCTGTACATTAATCACTCAAAAACAGAAGCGCTAATAGTAACTAAATGCACAACATTCATTCCTCCCACTCATATTACATTACAAAATAATAATATCATACTAAAATCTGAAATACGCTACCTGGGTGTTATACTGGATAAACACCTCAGTATGGACACACATGTAAGGAATATAACAAAAAAAGTTTACTTTAAACTAAAAATGCTAAAGCAACTCCGCCCACTAATGCACTTACAGGATTTTCAACGCGTCATACAAGCAATCATAACCCCACATTTTGACTTCGCAAATCAGACCCTACTTGGCGTAACTAAAGAAGCCTTAAAGAAACTACAATTAGCACAAAACGCAGCAGCAAGAACCATTACGAAAGCCCCACCTTTCCAACACATAACCCCGATTTTAGAATATCTACACTGGCTCCCGATTCAAAGCCGAATAGAATACAAAACTATCCTAACCACCTACAAAGCCATAACAAAAACAGCACCCCTGTCCATAAATAACCTTATCAAAATAGAACCCACCCATAATCTCCAAAGGAGAGACCAGCTAAATAAATTAACCCCACCAAAAGAATTCATTAGAGCCAATAAATCCACTAACAAGAAAGCCTTCTCCCATGCAGCCCCCATCTTGTGGAACACAATCCCAATAGAATTAAGACAATTACCTGATATAATAGAGTTCAGAAAAAAACTCAAAACATTTTTATTCACAAAGCATTTTGGATCTATGATCAGCCCATCTCTCACCCCCCAGCTAGATAAGGGATAATCCTACCCAAGGTAATACACTATTCAACAAAAGAATGAAGCACTGTAACCCTTAGACAAAATGATTAAGAAAGATGAAAAACAAAAATATGTATATAGTTTACTTCTGTTCAACTGTACATAGTTCTCTAATTGTTAATTGTTACTTGTTAACTGTAATTACCTAACTACAAATTGTTATATGTAAAAACAGATCACCCTGTTTATTGTTGTTATATGGAAACCGCACCTGATCAATGGAAGGAGCGGTATATAAATAATCATTAAATTAAATTAAATTAATTCAGCATGCAGGCATCCTGCACATGGAACCAATCCATCACCTGGCATTAGGATCTCTGTCTGGACAAGATAGAAGCTGTAATGGGACAATGGCTTTGGCAATATGATTTTTCATAGCCATTGTTCAGTTGGTAGAGCTTTGGTACCTGTTGAAGTAAAAAGAGAGAGACCTATCAAAGTCCCTACCTGTTCCTCAGCGGCTCTTCAAGAGAAAAAGCAATGACTTCAAAGAACTAGCTGTGAATGGGTAGCTGGAATAAAAAAAACATGAACTCTGACAGAGCTTTGCCCAACATGACAAAAAAATTCCCCCTTTGAAGTATAGAAAAAGAATTAGCTTTTAAAAATGAAAACCAACATCCCTTTAAGAGCTTACAGGCAGAAAGCTTGTATTTAAAAGCCATACAGAATTACCTTGTTTATAATGAAGTCCCTGTAAGGAAACACAAGGGAGATTAGGCAGATCAGACCCAAAAGCAGCAACAAAGAGGTGAGCACTCAGTTTAGATTTGTGATGGGTCAGAGAAGAAGTCTAATGTACAGACTCAGGTAATTTGTGCCAGGCATAGGGAGCAGCAAGGTGAAAGGAGAGAAGTCTGGAGTTGGCAGTAAAAGAGAAGGGCACAGATAGCAGCAATCAGTCAGAAGAGTGGAGTTCCCAAGCAGAGATGTAGGGAGAGAAGAGAGGAAAGGTAGTACAGAGCAGCAGAAAGTGTACATTTATAGGCCATAGGCATGAAAAGGGCATACATCTGTTGCTCATTAATATTATGCATCCTTTGGGGAGCTTCAATGTTAGTTTCAGGTCCTGTACACTTGGTAAGGGTTCATCCATAGCAAATTAAAGCATGTTTGTAGAGCTGACCAAGGCAGGAATCACTGAGACCATTTTAAAATGGCAAGTACCATTTGATGCAAGGTATGTCCTGACATATGTTCATTTTTACATTTTCTTTTACCATATTAGGGTGCACTGGGATTACCTAGTACTTTTTTGGGCCTGTAGAGGACTGGTATATGGTCTAGGTTACTACAGCAGTGATTTCTCATTGGTATTCATGTCTAGTTTGCATCAGCAAACTACTGTCAGTGTGAAGAGCAGCTTAGGAGATGTGTGTTTTTCCTGGGTACATCTCAGAGTTAGGCAAGATCAGAAATGTGTAACTTTTCAGAATACAGTGGGCCTGAGGAGGCTCAAAACGTTTATCCATGTCTGATAATATTGGCAAGGGATTTTTTCTCCATTATAATTGCATGACCCATGCCTGGACCCATGCATGGGACACACACTGGATGTATGCATGGGCCAGGTGAGTAGTGCTTTGTCCGTGCCACACCAAACAGGTCTTTCTCCCCGAGTCTGAACCCACAGGCACATCTAGACCTGTAGATGCAGGATTGGGTACAAACAGGGCCTGTTTTTAATTTAGACGTGTCCACGGCCCCAACGTGCATGTTAGAGAATCTGGCTCTATGCAAATTCTTTGCTTCAGTCTTTACTGAAGAAGATTTAGGGGTTACCCATGCCTGAAATAGTATTTAAAGGTGACTTATCAGAAGATTTGAAACAAATTTCGATAAACCAGAAAGATATATTACAACTATTTGATAAACTAAAGAGTAGCAAATCACCTGAACCTGATGGAATACATCTGACGGTGCTGAAAGAACTGAAATATGTGATTGTAGCACTACTATTAGTAATCTGTGAACTATCATTAAAATCATCTGCAGTTATAACGAAACTGTTATAAAGAATAAAATTACTGAACATGTAGATAGTCATGGTTTAATGGGAGAAAGCCAATATGGATTTAGCCAAGGAAGGTTTTATCTTACTAATCTGTTATATTTTTTTAAGAGGTGAATAAACAGATAGATAAAGGAGAGCTGGTTGATTTAGTGTATTTGGATTTTCAGAAAGGTCTTTGACAAGGTCTCTCATGAGAGACTCTTGGCGAAATTAAAATGTCATGGGATAGGAGGTAGTGTACTATTGTGGAATGGGAAGTGGTTAAAAGATAGAAAGCAGAGAGTAGGGCTATGTGGCCAATTTTCTCAAAGAAGAAAGGTGAGTAGTGGAGTACCCCAGGCATCTGTGCTGTGCCCACTGCTTTTTAAGATATTCATAAATGACCTGGAAATGGGAATTATGAGCGAGGTGATCAAATTTGTAGATGACATAAAACTATTCAAAGTTGTTAAAACACAAGAAGATTGTGAAACATTGCAGGAAGATGTTGATAAATTGGAAGACTGGACATCCAAGTGGCAGATGAAATTTAATGTGGACAACTGCAAAGTTATGCACCCGGGGAAGAACAATCCAAGCTATGGTTGCACAATGCAAGGTTCCACATCAGGAAGCACCACCTACGAAAAGGATATAGGTGTCATTGTGGATAATACACTGAAACCCTCTGCTCAGTGTTCAGTGACAGCCAGGAAAGCAAATAGAATGCTAGGAATCATAAAGAAAGGAATGACGAATAAAACCAAGGATATTATAATGCCTCTGTATTATTCCATGGTGCAACTGCACCTTGGATATTGTGTGTTTGCCATATCTTAAAATGGATATAGCCACAAAAATGGCAAAACAGATCAAAAGATATCCCTATGAGGAAAGGCTTACAAGGTTAGGGCTCTTCAACTTGGAAAAGAGACATCCGAGGGGAGATATGATAGAGGTCCATAAATTAATGAATAGAGTAGAAGAAGTAAACAACCAAGCTCCATTTACCCAATCAAAAAGTAGAATGACTAGGGGACATGCAATGAAGCTACAATGTACCCATTTAAGACTAATAGGAGAAAATATTTTTTCATTCAATGTGTAATCAAACTTTGGAATTCATTGCCAGAAGATATAGTAAATGCTTTTAGTGTAGATGGGTTTAAAAAGCGTTTAGATAAGTTCCTGGAGGAAAAGTCCATAAACCATTATACAGAATCCATAAACCATTATATAGGATCCTGGAAATCCACTGTTTACCCCAGGATAAACATTGAGGCCAGTTCTGATCGGAGCATGTCTGGGCTGTCCGGACGTCCAAAATCTGGACAGGCTGGATTTGTACCCGATTCTGCAAACGCAGAAGCAATATGTTCCCATGGTTGTAGAATCGGGGCACTTGTGTGGGCCAGACGGGCCCTGATTCAGAGACCCTGAATGTGCAGCAACCTCCCCAGCCATCCCCTTCTATGCTCCTGCTGGAGCCCCGGTGCCATAGCATCCCATCTCCATGCACCACGATGCCCAGCAGGAGAGCAGACACCCCCAATCCGGTCCCACACTTCTTTCCCCACAACCTGGCCCTCGGCCAGGGCATCCACAGCTGGGATCAGGTGGCAGAGTCATACCTCTGCTCCCACTGTGACTTTGGGGGTATACCTCTGCTCCCACTGACTTCAGGGTTATGCTCTGTGTGATCGTTGCCCTGCGTGCAATGCCAGACATACAGGGCCGTGAACTGAATTGGCCCTGTACGGCCAGGTGCAGCGATCCACTCCCTCCTGCCTCCATCTAGAGTATCCCGTACAAAGGCCATGTATGTGCAGGGAGCTCTAGGTCCAGAATTAGGTCCAAGCCAGACATTTATCCCTGCTATTCATGGTTCTGGATGACCCCCATTGTGCATACCTTTTGAGAACCTGCAAGGTACTTGTGACCTGGATTAACCACTGTTGGAAACAGGATGCTTGGTCTGACCCAGTATCACATTTCTTATGTTCTTATGATATGAAATCAAATGTAAAGAGCATGCAAGTTGTGTAGCATAAACTTTAATTGCATTAATTTGACAGTTTCACTGGCCATAGGAATTCAGTCAAAATCACCAGCCAAAGCAAGTTTTGCATATTACTAGCATGTTACCATCCCCACTTTTCATTGCTTATCGGTATGTCCATTTTTGGAGGTCCAACGAAAAAAGCAGACACTTTCGCAGAATATACAAGGCACACAAAAAGTGAAGAGTTTATTGCAGTCAGATCAAATAACTTTATTGTAGCGCTACCCCTACGCGTTTCAGCTTATGCCTTCTTCAGGGGGTATAGCTGTTGTGTTGGTGCAGAACGCTCATATGGTTATGTAAACACTAACACCCGGAAACCTGATTCTTTTTAAACCCTTGTAATGTACCAGCATAGCAGTAATGCCAAAACGTGTTGGGGTAGCGCTTCAATAAAGGTATTTGATCTGACTGCCATAGACTCTTTGCTTTTTGTGTGCATTTTCGGAGCACCTACATTTCTGGCCATTACTAGCCTAGGGATAGCAGCCTACTCTGTATGGATCTTAAAATGGATCTTAATTGCCAATAGACTAAATATTTCTGCTAAATTGCTGCTGCTCCTGCTGTAGTGAGCATGCAAAAGTAGCATGCATACTACCTCCCAAAGGCAGAGCAACACCCCTTACCTCCTGACACCCTTCTGTGCACACAACCATGTCCTGATTTCTCCTTACCTCCTTCCATCCAGACAGATAAAAAAAAAGTTTCCATGCCCAATGTTCCCCCATCCCATACCCTCCATTGTCCCATGATCAAGCAGCAACTCATCCCCCTAATATTCTCCCACTGTGTGTCCCTTCCTCCTCCAGATGCTTGTCCCCCCACACCTCTCTCTTCCATTAATGGCAAAGTTAGGTGGAGATAGGAAACAGTACAAGTCTCTCCTGATCTACTGTTGCCAAGCTGACCTGTCATGCTCTCCCCTCCCTCCTTTAATTTTGTTATTGTTCAAAGTAGGTGGAAGCAGATGGTGGGGTGAGGGATTTGAATATAAAGGAGTCTAATTCTTGGGGAGCTTTGGGGAAGCAATTAGGGCAGAGCAGTCTCTTTGGTTGTATGTCAGAGGTAAGGATATAGATGAAACATGGGGAAACCTGCACTATTCCCGATCACCCTGACACACAGCTGAGAGACCTCTGTGCTTTTATGTCTCATCTGGACATAATAGCACAGAGGTCTCTCTGCTGTGTGTCAGGGTGATCAGGAATACTGATCAAAGTACATGTGACCCCTTGATTTTCGTAGTGAAGGATTTGTGGAACTTTGTGTTAGAGGAAGTCAGGGTATCCCCCCAAAGTAATTGTTAGTGTGTGGGCTCAAGCGACATGCTAACATTTAATATCCATTCCCAGCAGATCTTAGTGAGCAGGTGAGAAATGGTACAGAAGAGAGCATATGACGGTATTTCCCATGTGGCCATTAAAGTCTAATTTGCATATGATGTTTCTTTATTTACTCACGTGTACATGCTAATATCCTAAAGACCAGTTTAATATGCATGCTAAGCTTTAACGGCCTTTGTTTCCTCATAACCATTCCGATCTTTGATAGTTTGTGCTTACTGAAGGCATTCGATAAATGCTTGATGTGAAATCTCCAGAAATCTCTCTTTTTTGTGACCGACAGTAGAATATTACATGTTTATCTTGGGCACATAAAGAAAGAGCTCTTGTTTCCCCCTTTGATACCTTTTCAGGTTTCTCTTTAACTAATGTCTGTCTGTGGATCAAGTTTTCTTTACATAGACTAGATGATACTATTCTAAATAAGACGTGTAGTCCAAAACACCACAGGACAACTGTCTCAGTCTTACAGTTACCATATGGCTACATTTTTTACAGAACAGGTGGATATGGAAATTACACTTACCTGGTAATTGTTGTTCCTGGAGGGACTCCAGTTTAGTCCTCCACCTGCAGCATGGAGACTGGAAGGTGAAACATTAACCTTAAACTATCCACCTGACCCCCCCACCCCCAAGAACGAGGAAGCCAGTATTCCGCACTTTGCTTCTGCCCCATCACCCCAGAATAAGTGATAGATACAGCAGCAGACTAAGAAAGAAAGGGAAAGAAAGACTGGCCATGGCAAGAGTCTCCAAACATGAACCATACTGTGTTCTGCCTACCGGAACCATCTCTTTTCGCAAACACGGCATCCTTCAGAAAGAAACTTACTCCCGGGTGGGAATGAGGACTAAACTGGAGTCCCTCCAGGAACAACAATTACCAAGTAAGTGTAAGTTCCATTTCCTGATCGGTCCTCCAGTTTAGTCCTCCACCTCTGGGATGTAACAGAGCAATTACCATTGGGTGGGACCTCTCCAACCGGCACACAATACTGCTGATCCAAAGCATGAATCCCCCACCGCCATAACATCCAGACAGTAGTGCTTGCTGAAAGCATGAAGAGACGACCAGGTAGCCGCCCTGCAAATTTCCGCTGGCGGAACTAAGCTGTGCTCCTCCCACGATGTCGCCTGCGCCCTAGTAGAGTGCACCCGTAATCCCACCGGAACCGGATGCCCTTGCAAAATATATGCCGACGCAATTGCCTCCTTAACCCATCGGGAAATGGAAGGCTTTGCCGTCACTTCTCCCTTTCGCACACCGCCGAACAGCACAAAGAGACGTCTGACTTACAGTAGGCTTCTGAGACTTTTAGGTACTGGCACAACACGTGTCAGATGTCCAGACGATGCAAGCCCCGGTCCATGGTCTGTTCCGCCCCCGAGCTGAACACTGGAAGGAAGACCGACTGGTTCAAATGAAATGGAGAGACCACCTTAGGCAGAAAGGATGGAACCGGCCTTAAAATTACCCCGTCTCTAGAAAAGGACAAGAACGCCTCTCTGCACGACAGCGCCTGCAACTCCGAAATGTGCCTCGCAGAACAGATGGCCACCAGGAATACCGTCTTCAATGTTAAATCCTTAATGGATGCCTGGCTCAGGGACTCAAAGGGTTTCTTGACCAAGGCCTCCAAAACCAGATTCAAATCCCACGGTGGTACATACACTCTGCGCGAGGGCCAAAGCCTGAAAACCGCCTTAAAGAAACGCACATCCGCGTGCGAACCCAGAGGTACCCCCTGAATCCTGCCCCTGCAACAAGAGAGAGCCACCAGCTGGACCTTCAAGGAACTGGCGGCTAACCCTTTCTTGAAACCGTCTTGCAAGAAACTGAGTAGCACCGGAACAGAAGCCGTCGCCGCCCGGATTTTCCGTCTGGAACACCAGTCCTCAAAGATCCGCCACATGCGCACATACGTGAGAGATGTGGAAGGCTTTCTTGCTTGAAGCAGCGTGGTGATGACCACCACCGAATAACCTTTTCTTTTCAACCTCGCCCTTTCAATGGCCATACCGTAAGCGAAAATCGATCTACTTGGGACATTCGCTTTCACTCTCCAGCATCCATCCGCACCCTGCTGAGGAAATGTGCCATCACATTATCCTTTCCTGTGATATGCGCTGCCGAAATGGCCTGCAGACAAGGTTCTATCCACAAGAAAAACTCCTCTACCTCTTCCTCCATGGCCATACTTCCTGTTCCACCTTGTCGATTGATGTAGGCCACCGTTGCCGAATTGTCTGAGAGAACTCTCACTGCTCGACCCTTCACTGACCTCTCGAACGCCTGCAGCACTAGGAACACCACCTGCAACTCGAGGCGGTTGATCGACCAAGAGGCCTCGAGGGGAGACCAGATCCCTTGCGCGAACTGGCCCCTGCAATGGGCTCCCCAACCCGAAAGACTCACATCTGTCATCAGAGGGAGCCAATCTGGTTGTTCCAACGGCATGCCTGCTTGTAGTGACTCTGGGGACAGCCACCACTGCAGGGCTTATCTGACCCGCATCGGGCAGGGAAGGCGTTTGTTCAGCAAGTCCGCCTGGTTCGACCAGCGTCACAGCAATGCCCTTTGTAACGGTCACATATGAAACCTGGCCCACGGCACCACTTCCAGAGTTGCCACCATGGTCCCCAACAGCTGTAGGTACCACCATGCCGTCGGCACCAGAAACCCCAAGAACCTGCGCACGAGCTTGCGTAAGATCTGCGCCCGGTGATCTCGCAAACATACCAAGCCTCTTGAAGTGTTGAAACAAACTCCTAGATATTCAAGCATCTGCGACGGCGCTAAGTGACTCTTCTTTGCGTTGACTACCCAACCGAGACTCTGTAGAATCTTCACCACTCTATCCGTGGCTGCACACTCTCGACCTTGGATTTTGCCCGAATTAATCAATCGTCGAGATAAGGGTGGACTAGAATTCCCTCTTTTCGTAATGCCGCTGCCACCACCACCACCATGATCTTGGTGAAAGTGTGCGGGGTCGTAGCCAACACGAACGGCAACGCTTGGAACTGATAATGGCCCCACGGGAAGGCGAACCTCAGGAATTTGTGATGGGCCACCCGGATCGGAATGTGCAAGTAGGCCTCCGTGAGATCGAGTGACATCAAAAACTCTCCTTGACGCACTGCCACTATGATGGATCTCAGGGTTTCCATGCGGAAATGAGGAACCCGCATACAATGATTCACTCCTTTGAGATCCAGAATAGGTCGGAGATACCCGTCTTTCTTTGGCACCATGAAATAAATGGAGTAGTGACCTACCCCAAGGTCTGAGACAGGTACAGGAACTACCGCTCCCAAGTTTAACAGTCGATCTAACGTTAGCCGAATTGCTAGAGATTTTTGCCACCCTTTGCTGGGTGACAGAACAAACACGTCCCGAAGCAGGCAAGCCAACTCCAGCGCATAGCCTTCTCGAACTATCTCCAACACCCACTGATCTGATGTTATTTGGACCCAGGCTGGAAGAAACTCACGAAGCCGTCCTCCTATCACTTGACTTCCTACCGGGGTCCACCTCGTTTCATTGAGGCTTTTGGTTGAAGGAGGAGGAGGAAGCTGCTGCGAGACCTCTGCCTGCCCCGCGAAACCCACAAAACCCTTGGGCTCTGTAAGCAGACCTGCCATGCTGAAATCCTCCCAAACAGGAAGAATGAAATTTTCTGAAGTCTCTAAACTGACCACGAGCGGGCGGAAAGGACCTCCCCTGCTTAGGCTTATCCTCCGTCAGTCTGCCCCCTTTGGACTCTCCCAGGTCCTTCACCAATTTGTCCAGATCTTCTCCAAACAATAACCTGCCTTTCAAGGGGAGTTTGATGGGACGCGACTTAGACGACCCATCGGCCACCCAGTTCCTCAGCCAAACGGACCTCCATGCGGCCACCAAAGAAGCCATGCTATTCGCTAATGCTTGGATCAAATCATAAATGTACATCTGCCAAATATGCTGAACCGGATTCAAACCGAGTTAACTCCAGCAAATCCTGCTGATCCAGGCGAGGGTCCTGCCTTAAGTGCTGAGACCACTGCAGACAGGCCCTTGCCACTCAGGCGCAACAGACAGAAGCTTGTAAAGATAGTGCATCTGTTTCAAATGCCTATTTCAATAAACCATCCATCTTTCTGCCCTGCGCGTCCTTTAAGGCCGCACTACCTTCCACCGGAATAGTCGTCTTCTTGGTCACTGCCGACACAGTGGCGTCGACTCGTGGGGAACAAAACTTTTCCTTGTCTTTGTACGCCAAAGGGTAGAGCTGGATCATTGTCCAGATTCCCTTCAATCCCGCTGCAGGTTGATACCACTCATTCTGAATCATTCGATCTACAACTCTATGAACTGGGAATACCGTCTTAGACTCTCTCACCACCTGAATGAGGGGATCCTCTAGTCCATCCTCCTCCACAGGCTGAGTCGTAGCTAGATTAAGCATCTGGAGTGACTGCAATCAGTGGCATAAGTTCATCCTTGCGAAAAACCGTATTATCCTTGACTGATCCTCAGGCTCCGGAATCTCCCCCTCTTCCAATTTCTCTACACCGTGCTTGGGATCTACTTCAGCGTCATCCACTTCCTGCCACTCTGGATCTGTCTGTTCCAAGTCCACGCACCGAGGTCTCTTTGCCGGCTTGGGGGTATCGCCTCTTGTGTCCCCCTTGGGTGACAGCGAGAGGGACTCTGGCAATTTTCCTAGTTGTTGTAAGCAAAAGGCCTGATGCATGATGAGGACAAAGTCTGGAGAAAAATCCCCCAAAGCCTCTTCGGCACCGAAGACCGGCTGAGCGCCCAAAGGCCCCGCCGGTGTAGCTGTGCGGGACCCTGCCGGAGCCTCCACAGATGGCTCGCCCTCAGCACTTATTGCGGGGCCTAGGGAGTCCTGGACCTCTCTGTCCTCCATTTGCTGTTCCACATTGGAAGAAACAGCAGCACAGCCTCTATAAATCCCGGTATCAGACACCGTCCCTCTGTGCGAACCGCAGACCACACACTGCGGTCTAGCAGACATGAGGCAGTGAGCTGCAATATAGCCCTAAAGGGTGGTGAAATTGGGGTTGAGAGGCTTCAGAAATGGAAACAACTGATCTGTCTAAAGGAAAATAACAAATATATATATATATATATATATATATATTTAATTTCTGGGGGGGGGGTTCAGGAAATAAAGCCCTAAACACTGCCAACCAATCAAAACCAAACCAAATCTCCCCCACAATCAAGGGATCCTAACTGGAGCAGAAACTAAACCCAGACAGCAGCCCTCCTGCCTCAAGCCCGTTTCTGCAGTGAACTGAGCAAGACGCTGCTCTGAAGCCCGCCCCACGGTGATGTCAGCGTGGGAAGGGAAAAATAAAATGGCCGCCAGTAAGAAGAAAAAGGCATGAAACACATCAGACAGGCCTGTAGTGCCCCTACGAACCTCGATCCCCCGTCAAACAACCACTGACTTACCCCCGTAGGGCAGCTCTACCAGCCGTGATATCACCTGACTCCTCCACGAGTGGCGGCGGCGGCGAGAGCTGCTCTGATGGCTTGAACACGCTGCTCTTCGCTCCAGGCCGCTCAGCACCGAAGAACAAGGCACCTCGCGGCAGAGCGTGTGACTGACAGATCTCTCCCCCGTACAGCCTAGGAGGAGAGATCTGTGGCTGCCCACCTGACGAAATGAAGCCAAAGAAGAGCGGGAGAGGGAAAGAAGGGCAGCAGCAAGACCGGCTTCTCTTCAAGTTCTTTTTTCTTTTTTTTTTTTAAAGCTACAGCGCCCTGAAAATGACAGAAAACAAAGTTAGTTAAAGTGGGGAAAACAAATACTAAAAAACTATCTAGTGTTGCCTGTTCAGTCCTTAAGTGAGCCCAGCTCTAGGCTCACACGTCCTCCTGCTGCATAGAGACTGGACACACTGGGGCTGATGGGATCTCCAGCAGCATACAGCCGGTGAGGGCAAGATTCTGACTGGTCCAGTCTCCATGCTGCAGGAGGAGGTGCACTACCCAGAGGTGGAGGACTAAACTGGAGGACCGATCAGGAACCAGTGTTAGTTTTACCCCAATGAATGAAGTAGGGTGGTCCACTGCCATAGGGGAAAAAATAAAAGTAGGAATTTCTTTGTTCCTTGGCCTGATTCTGGTTCCATTTATGTAGAAAACAATGTGTGCAAAGTTTGAAGCCAATCAAATAATATTTAGGGGTGGCTTAAGGTCCCTATCTATCAGGCCCCTGGATCCCCCCCAGGGTTCATCAGACCAGTGGGTATTATCCGCTCATAGACGGGGGTATCATGCTTTCCAAGCACTCACTGTGGTCCAGATGCTAGTAAGGACTTTGACGATGTGGGGAACATCCTACGGTGTTGCGAGACAACACCCAGAAGGAACTGGAGTTGCTCTTCTTTTGTGGTGTGTCGGCCGTTGAACTCCTCAATGAGTTTGACCCCTCGCTCAGCCACATCGTTGATCACTGGAATATTTTTTACTTTCTTCAGACCGTCTTTGAATGATGCATTCTCTTCCCAGTCTTCTGGGTCTGCATTAAGAAAATCACTGTTGATGTCGAGGTGTTTCAGGAAACGGATTGACTTGCGAGTTGCAAAAGATTCAAGTGGTGGAATCATGGAACTTTTCAATTCGACCCGCTTTGAGGGATCTTCGTCTTCGTCATCATCCTCATTGCTTTCATCTGATTCTGCCGGGATCATGGCCGACACTATGGCCTGCTTTGTCGGTGCTGAAACAGCTTCATCGAACAGTGACAGTGCCACAAGCTCCTCTGACACATACCACAGATGCTGTTGCAGTTTGTCTCTGGCCGCTCTTCCAACACGGTCATTGTGGTAAGAGTGTAGTTTCTTCAGCATCTCCAAATCTGTTCGAGGAGCAACTGCAGCATCAGGGGCAGAAAACCAGGCTTCCACATGAATCAGGATGGAGAAAATGCTCACATCACGAACACAGGACTCCTCCCATTGGGTAAGATCTTTGAGTTGTTCTCGGAACATCCAAATCTTGAGACAGTACAAGACTTTTGCCATCCATCTGGCATGATGGAAAGCTCCGGGTTTCTTGAAATTGAAACTAGGAAGATTCCCTCCAAGGCAGACAATCGTTAACTCCAAGAATTCCAGGTAATCATCTCGGTGATTGCCCTGTGCCAACTTGGATTCCGCAAACTTCATGATGCGATCCCTGTCAGATTGCAGCACCTCCAAGTCTTTTCCAGTTTGATAGTTGGACTTGTCAAGGGAGCCCCAATTCTTTTGGAACCGGCGAAAGAGTTGGACATCGGGACCCGATGAAGCTCTAGAGCATGTAGAGAATACTGCACCAAGAATTATTTCATAAATGTGATGGTGGCATGCCAAATGAAGGACTGTGCGACGGAGTCTCTGTTCTAGAAGAATGCACACTCCTGATCAACGTCCCGTGTTCGATGCAGTTGTATCAAAGCAGAAGCCTGCAACCTTTTCATCCAAACACCATTCCTGTAACAGTTCATAAACTGCTGCAGCTTGATTCTCACCCGTTCCTGATGTCAGTTTTGGTACACCAAGAAGTTGTGTTTCTCCAGTGGAGACAGCCATTATCAAAACTGGAAGGCGGTCAACGGATGTGGTTGAACAGAGGAGAGATGGCAGTAACTTGCTATCCCAATGCACAATGCATGTTTTGCCTTCAGCTTTGAATGCGTTGTGCAGGTCCGTCCATTGTTGCTGACGGTGCTTTTCTCTATGGCGCTTGACGCTGGAGCGGCTGATATTGAGTTTCCCAAGATAATGTCCCAGACTTCTGGTGGTTTCAGCTACCACAAACAGAGCATTGCGATCCGTTGTCCCTGTCCGATCCAGGGCTGCTGTAAGCTCAGGGGTCCAGACATTGTTAGGTCGAAACTGCTTCGTTTGTGGAGTTGCTTTCTTCTGTCCGTTATCTGAATCCGCAGATGTCGACGAGTCTTCACCTGACTCTGCTGAGGAAGAAGATCCTTCCAGCTGAACTTGGCTTGTAGTTGCCTCGGCTTCGGCAAGATGTTTTTGTCTGCGCCTTTTCAGTTCTTCTTCTCGCTGTTGCGATCTTGCTTCCGTGTTGGCCAGTTTCTTGTGCATCGCGCACATTGAGCCACGGCGCCATGGTTCTCGTTGCGCTATTAAGAATTCTTTGTCTTCTTGAATATGAATTAAAGACATTGCATTGGCATGCGCCACATCAAATAGGTTTTTCATTGCAACCTGGAATTCTTTTTCATTTGCCTCTTGTTTCCCTCCTCTTCCTTTGTTTTTCTTCAAAAGTTTCCACTGATTGAACAATTTCTTTACTTTTTCTTGAATTTTGTCATTTCTTTGAACAGGAAGCCTGGCCTTTTCCCAGTAAGCTTCTACTTCACTTGTTACAATAGATGCACTTTCACTAACGCCTTTGTTTAATGTCATATGGTGATGTAAAAATACACTTAACACTTGCTCCTTGCTGGGGAGCTTGGCCCCCAGAATTGTGGTGGACATTTCTTCAATGAGATAAAATCCACGTTTTTTCGCCATCTGAAAAGAACAAAGATACAAAGATAATAGTACAATGTCTTTGCCACCTCTCAGAGATGAGATTAGTTCAAATATGACGCAATCAAATGTAATCAGCGTGGAACTGAGTGGATGATACAAGATGATGCAACATTTCGTCATCTGCTCCCAGGGGGAAATCTCAAGACTTGTTGAGCCACCCCTAGATATTATCTGATTGGCTTCAAACGTTGTACACAGTGTTTACTACCTAAATGGAACCAGAATCAGGCCAGGGAGCAAAGGAATTCAGGAATTCATTTTTATGGACCACCCTAATGCAGAGGCATGCATTCTTGCTTTTCTTGGGGAAGGCCATGGGGAAATCAGAACTATTTGTCCCTACATGCAATGGGGCAAAACCAGAACTGAATCTATTAGTCCTGAAAAATTAAAGCTGGCTAGCAAACATACTCATGCACTGTGCATACCATTATACCTTTGTACAAAATCATCTTACTCTATTTGCTATTGGCATCCTCTGTTGGCTTTCTACTTTTATTTTGCTCTAATATAATGCATTTCTTAGAGGGAGGAAGGAGGGAATAAAAGGTTTGCAGCTTTTGTTAAGGACACCAAACGGTTTTTGCATCACTAGTGCATTCACTTATATCACTGTCAGAAATTTGTCTTGCTTTAGCAAATCAACAGATTTCTTTCTTCTGCTAAACATTTTTGGCAGCACAGATGGAGAACGCAGCAGTCGGGATCTCAGTCGAAGGCTTCAGACAACAGAATGGGCTGCTGATGCCACTTCTACCAGCTTGCTGTCTTGGCAAAGAGCCCTGGTCAAGTCATACAACTGGTGCTTCTGCCATTTGTTAATTCTGCATAATTAAGCACCAATTATACACAGTATTGTTTTGTGGCAAGCTTCTCAGCTGGCTTTTCTTTGCAGTAGTTTCATGCCACTTTGCCTTCCTTATTTATAGAAATTACTTCCACTTCTTTGTTATTCCCATGAAGAAGCTGAAGGATTTTTTTTCATTTCTTAAAAACAGAGCAGACACTGTTTCTTGTTAAGTTCATTTTTAATTTCAAGAGCTTAATGTAAGAATTAATCCTTCCACTCTTCTCAGGATGTTGTAGTGAAATGCCAGAATAAACCCCAAGAAACATCTTGCATATATGCACTATAAATATCACATAACATACACTGAATTATAAATCACAGATCCTTGCAATGAATATTCGCTCAATAAAGGGAGAAAGTAGCCAGTTTCTCTGGTCCTTAATTGTAGTTTAACAAGACAAGGCTCCCACGCTCACTCATATTTTTTTTTCAAGAAACAATGTAAGTTTTCAGTGAATTCAGTACAGATGGATGTCAGATTGGCAACAGTGGGACACTGAAACCCTTCAGCGGGCCACAATATATGTGTATGATTGGCAATGGCAGTATGCTGTCCACAGTTTACCACAAGAATCTCCACTATTCAGTCCTTGACCTCTTTGCTGAGACTACTACAATCCCATATATGGCAATTGAAATGATTTTTGGGGGCATGGATAACTCTCCACAGCTAATGGCACTGATACCATGGATTCATTTCACATTATTGGCCAACTCATCTCTCGCCCTCTCAATCAATGATATAGCCTCACTCATCCTACTTGCGATAACTATAGTGTTTACAACGTTACTACGTATATGTCATGGAAATAGTATATAAAGTGTCTGTCACCATAGAACAGATTTCATCAACATAGTTAAGGATTTGCATGGGCCTTTTATTCAAACAGTGTCTTGGTACAAATATATTTTATGGAAGTGCAGTTATTATTCAGATGGACTAGTAATTACAATATATGTGAGTAAGGCAAAATCTGTCCATTTATTTAATCTTCTCTTGCATAAAGTACTGATCACAAAGTAGACAGGACTGTGATTTCATGAATTTTCTATATGACTGCATAGTGTGAAATTCCCACTTTCCCATTGTACTCAGTGGTAGTGTGATCAACTTTGAGAGTGACTGAACAAGAAGATAGAGAAAAACCATGCTGAGTAAGACCAAGGTCCATCAAGCCCAGCATCCTGTCTTTGACAGTAGTCAATCTGGGTTATAAGTACTCAGCAGATTCCAAAATGTAAATCTATTTTTAAAGCTCATTTCCAGGGATAAGCAATGACTCTTTCAAGTCTACAGATTCATATATTTTTATGGACTTTTCCTCCAGAAACCTGTCCAGTCCTCTTTCGAGCCCCTTAAGTTAGTGTGAAGAAAATATAAAAGGTCCTATGACTTGTTTTTAATCTGCTGGTCATTAGTTCCCTGGAGTGTCCTTGTTTTGATTCTGTTTGAAATGTTAATCAACTGCTTCGTGTTTAAGCATTCTGTCCCACTCATGATTCTATAAACGTCTATCATATCTCCCTTCAGTTACCTTTCTCAAAGCTTAAGAGCCTTAACCTGTTTAATCTCTTTTCATACCATCTTCATCTCCCTTCTCTGAAGCTTTTCTAGTTCTGCTGTGCTTTTTGAGATGAGGTGACCAGGCAGATGAGCCTTTCTGGCAGCCATTTGAAATCCACTCGTACATTTTTCTACTATTGTATCCCACCAAAACATTCTTTCTGGTCTTCAGCATAGTTTTATTCCCTTACTGTCACAACCATTGGAATGCCTTCATTTAAAGTTAAACAAGCTGGCTATATTTTGCCACTCTGTATGGAATGATTTTTTCCTCCTCAAAAGACACTTAACCAACTCCTTAGCAATTCAGATCCCTTTGAACATTGCCCTCCAGATGTACCAAACATGTTTTCAAATATGCCTCTGAAATGTCCTCTGGATGTCTGCTCTCTATGCAGCCAAAGTATGCATATTATGAAAGTACACACATACTTTTGGGTAGCTAAAAATCTACTTATTGAGATCTGACTGCTTTAGGTAGGTTAGCTATTTTTACCCACATACAAGGCATCTAAGGGCCCTTTTTACTAAACACTTAATATGTACTGTCTGCCACAGAACTCATAAGAATAAAATGGACCATGCAGCACATGCTAAGTGTCTAGTAAAAGGGGCCCTAAGTCTTTGAAAATTTACCTCATATTGTATGACCTGCTCTACCCCTCAACGGGCAACAGAACCTGGGCTCTTGGGCTTCAATTACTTCACTCAAGGCAATGGGAGAGAGAGACAGAGAAGTAATAAGCAATAAAACAATTCACATACAGGAGGAACAGCAGCAGAGACACCAGGGCTTGGCAGCTAGCTCTTCTACTACCGATTGGTTTGCAGGTGAAGCTCCTCCCAACTTTCTTACATCGAGGCTCTTGCACTACTTAAACGCCGGCTGCCTTGCAGCCGCAGTCACAGCCCGTGGTCGCGTGCCCGAAGGGGGCGTGACCAAAGGGGGAACGCCCCTTTGGTGCCATTTCGGGGCCTTTGGGCTCAAGTCGCTGAGGGAATGCCCAGGGGACATTTTAAGCGGAAAAGTAAGTCTGTGAAGCAATCTTCTGATAACATTTCTGTCTCTAAAGTTGTTATTGGCCCAATGGACCAGCATATGGTTACAAAACAGAAGACTGTTTCCGTTGTTCCGATTTCTTCTTCTCCTGCCTCCGGTGCATCCCTAAGTCCTATCGAAAGGACTCCTTCTCCTAATCCTGGTTTGGCTCAGGCATCGGTTTTGGACACATTCTCCTCTGAGGCTTCTTCTGCCTCCGGGGAGGAAGAGGGTGTTCATGTTGGCTCTTCTATTGAGCCTTGCAAAGTATCTTCTTTATGTCCTCTTTTGGCTATTAAATTAGAGGGTATTTCTTCTTTTTCTGCTGCTGTTGATTCTGAAAATGTCACTTTATTAAATATTTGGAAACAAGTTTCTGCTACTAATTCTTTGTTAACAAAATTTATGGATCAAACGGCTATTTTTTCTCAACAGGTTGTGAACAGAGTACAAGTTTTAGATTCAACTGTTGGGAGTTTGTCTCAACGAGTTGATAAATTGGAAGCTCAAGCTGGTGTTTTTCAATCGGCGAGTGCTTCCTCTTTAAAAGATACTCTGATTCTGTATAAGAAGCTAGAATCATTGGAAAACATTTCTCGGGCAAATAATATCCGTATTTTGAATTTTCCTAAGACCCGTTTTATGTCACCTCTTCTTTTATTTAAGCAGCATTGTAAAGATATATTATTAATGCTAGATGCTGATGCTATTTCGATTGCGCGCTCTTTTTATTTACCATCTCGGGAGACACCTGTGGATAATAATGCGGCCTTGTTGGTGGAACAGAGTGATTTAAATTTAACTGATTTCCTTGAAAATTCTCAGTCTTTGATTCCCTCGCGTGCCACATTTGTGATTACTTTGGTCAATTTTTTGGATAAGGCTAGAATTATGAAGGCCTTTTTTTTGAAAAAAGATGTTTCTTTTCATGGCCATAAGTTATCTATTTTTCCCGATGTCTCCCGTTTTACCCAAACACGGAGGAGGTCCTTCCTTCAGCTTAAACCTCATGTTTTGGCTGCAGGAGGAACCTTTTTCCTCTGGTTTCCCTGTAAGTGTTTGATTACTGTGCAAGGAATAGATTGTTTTTGTTGATCCTCTGCAACTTGATACACTCCTGTTGTCCTTCCAAGTCTGAGATGTTTCTTTTTTCTTCTTTTTTATTTCCTTTATATGTTATATTTCAGGTCGGGGGTTGTAGCCTTTAAATTTTATTGCCCTAGGTTGTTCTCTCATCATTGTTTCTCCATGATGTGGGCTGCATAGTGGTATTGGATGTGTTCAATTTCTGTTTATTGTTTTTATTTTGCCTTTGGACCGCTTAATTTCTTTTGTTTTTTGTATTTAGAATGCAGTATATGAAATTTAAAAAAAAAATTCACATACAGAGAATTATGTTAAAAACACAGTACTCTTAAGTCTTTAAGGGGAGGGGGCCCACAGTCCTGCAAACTTGCACAGTTCCTGTAAATCCCCTCCACCCTTGCTAGGCCAAAGAACCTCATTTATTGAGAGAAAACTGCTACATTGTACAAATTCAGCTCTACGTCAAGCTTTATTTATCTACATGTTATAGGTCAGAGCACAGACATTTCTCAGCTCCAGCATTCTAAAACAAAAACATTCTGTCTCATTCTCACAAACAGTGTCATCACAAAGTACAACCTTGGCTTTTATAACACATCTCTCTCCAGGCTGCTAGGCTTCGGACTGTCAGCAACATTCCAAGCCATTCTCCATATTAACCCTTTCAAAGGGCCCTGGTACCCCATTTCAAGTTACCTTTCAACACATATATTGGCTGTTATTATTATTGTATTTAAGATCAAAGGAAAATCCATTCTGAGTCAGACCAAGATCCATTGGGACATGCGACATTGTGGAGACGGAGATGGGTCTTCCAGGAGAGTTCTCATTTCCCGGGTATCGGCCAATTCATCATCCGACGAATCGGAGTCCAAAGACTCAAAGCATCGACGGGCAGGGTGTTCCTGCTCTGCATGTACTCGATACCAATCAAAGCCAGTAAATGAAGCTTGAGGTGCCGGCACCTCAGTACCAGAAATGGATTAGAGGGCTGGCATGGGCAGTAGTGTGGTAAGTGGCAAAAAAAGTCAATGCAGGCTCTTTCGGTACCGGAGCTAGTATCGATACCTGAGGGATTGACTGTAAAGGCTTTACCAGTACAGAGGCCGCCAGTAAGACCACTAAGCTCCACTCGATGGCCAGGATACTTTGATCCATGGAGCATGCCAATGCTTGGATATCGGTACCGGAATTGTGGGCCATGGTGCCTGAGCATGACACCAGGAGCTCTCTAGAGGTGGAGGCCTAGGGAGCATCCTGGCACCCCACTAAGGCTTTGGAGGCAAGGTCCTCCTGCCGGGGTCATTTGACCAGTGTATACCCCTCCAGGGCAACACCCAAGGCATCTCAATGCTTAGAAGAAGATCTACCCTTGGAGGACCGGACAGTCTTCGATGAACACTTAGGTTTCGATACCTGAGATCCTTGGGAGGAAGATGAGGCTCTCGATGACATCTATGCTAAAGATACTGCATCAGAAGCAAAGAGAGTGCCCAGCTTTGCAGCTCAATTCTGTAGGCTTCTCTTTGTTGTTATCTTCCTACAGAGAGGACATTCTGACTGTTGATGATCCATTCCTAAGCATTTTAGACACCAGTCATGGGAGTCTGTGGCCAAAATGGTACTGCCATATTTGGAATACTTCTTGAAACCACTGGATGTTTTTGTCTGTGACAAAAGGGGAGGCCTAAGCCTAAGATGGTATTGATGCACCTGAAGGAAAGAAAGATCCCTTCCCTCACAGAAGAGTCTGTCAGTCTTTCAGTCTCTCTTTCAGTCTTTCTTAAAGAAAGCACCAACAGTGATCAGTACCAGCATCGACGGGAAGGCAGACGCGACCACAAAAAATAGGAAAGGAAAAATTTTATGAGGTGACAGGAATTGCTTCTTGTCAGCTCTGCATAAAAAGAAGAACTGAGGAGGGAGAGCGGAAAGGTCGGAAGGCAGATGCGCAGTGGGATTCTCCCAAAACCTTTCCTATTGGATGCTGGGGAGCATTCCCATGTGGGCTCCATCAGTACCATCATTACCCATATGTGCAGACTACATTCCTGCTTGTTCCTGGAGATTGCACATAACTTATAGCATTTTATAACTTACGAACATAGATTTGTGTTCCACCCAAGCTCTACTCCTATGACTGCCTACATTGAAAGCACAAACCATCGGCCTGATGTGCATACTTAGAAAATAGCAACCAGCTAAAGAATATGTGGAAAGGCCCATCCACCCACATGTTATTGAAAATACATGACTTTTACAGGTTAATGACACATAAACCACCATGATCTTTACACAAGGAGCTCATTTTATAAGGCGATACATAAAGTTATCTATTCCACGTGAAAACTGTATGTTTCAAGCCAGACAACTTGATCTTTCCTTTGTCCTGAAATATTTAAATTTACTTGACTCAAAGGCACACATTGCATTGCAAAGAAAAACTGCCTCTATAAACTCTGGTTGTCCCTTCCCAGCACATGTTTTTTTCCTAATCAATCATGGTATCCTGTGTTGGATAGTGATGGGGCTTTCTATGCCCAAGCAACCAAGACAGCTGAGGTTACCACCTGTTCGCCACCTTCTAACGCCATTGAATTAGCTTTTATAGCAGTTACTTTCCATTCTCTTTGGAAAGGAGAGCAATAGGAGCAGTTGTGAGCACCAGAGAGCAAAGACTGGTGAAGGCCAGAGTGCAAAGGGCGGAAAAGATATGCAATGAAAGAAGTCCAAGGGAAAAGAAGAGATAGTGGGCTGACTGTCAAAGCCAGCACCAAGGCTGTGATTTCTCAAAAATGTTTACCATAAGTATGATGGGCAAAGAATTTTATAAAGCAGATAGGAGAGTGCATTCATGAGCACACAGTTGGTTCATTTGGACACCCAAAAAGCTTAAGTGCATGCATGGGGCGTATATCTCCACATTAACATGTGCACAATAGATTGGCATGCTTAAAAAATTCTCATGCACATACAATGCATGCACAGAGAACAAATAAATTGGATAAATGCACAAAAATTGGGAAAAAATGTGTTTAAACTTTCTTTTGACTGTGCACACCCCTAAAAAAAATCAGACTGTCTTTATAGTGGACAAATATCTCTGTTTAAAAACTATAAAGAACTAAATATCAAAACAAGCTACATGTGACACCTTTCTATTGAACTAACTTAATATATTTTTAATAAGCTTTCAAGAGTTAGTCATCCTCTTCTCATCAGGTCAACAAATAAGCAATATAGGGGTAATTTTATAAAAGGGCATCTATACTGAAAATCCAGGAAGGAGCCTATTTAACCCCTATTTTACAAATGCAACATAGGTTCCTAGAACCAGCCTCAACAGCGTGGAAACTGTATTGCACAAATTTACACTTGGTATGAAAATTGTATAAATGTGTGCATATATACTACCTAATTTATAAAATGCACATGCACGTCATGCAACTGCCACCCCATCCATACCTCGCTCCAAGAAAGCCTATGAACAGTCCATGTAGAAGTCCATTCAATCTCTGCATGCATGTTGCCTGCATTTAGCACATGCATACAGCTGCACAATTTTATTAAAGGTTTTTTCAAAACCTTCAGCAAAACTACATGGCTGTTTAATCAACATTAACAGTATCTTAGAACTGAAATTATTGCTCTGGTGAACTCATTTGGACTTAAATCATATCTAAGGAGCTATTTGATAAATAGAGGTAAAATTTGCACTTGAAACGCATTACGTGGAAACATTAACACACAGTAATTTACATGCTTATTGTTTAGTGCACTTTAGTAAACATGTCCCTCAGTCTGCCTGGAAAAGTTGATACCATCTTTCTTGTTAAGTATGGTCTTCTGAATTCAGCAGGGTCTTTTGCTCCTTTTTATTTACCCTCTAAGATTACACCAAGCATGAAGCAGAGAGAATAAATCCTATACTTCTGCATCCTTACACTTGCTTGATCTCCTGTAAGAAACTTAACCTCTAAAAATTGATTGTGCTGGCTTTTGGTTGGTTCATTTTCTATGGCTTTAGCTGACTAGCTATAATCCCATGGTTTTGAAATTGATTGTGACTGAGTCTGTTCTACTGTAAGAACACTGATAGCAGCAATAATGGTAATATAGGGGCCCTTTTACAAAAGTCCGGTAACTGGTTAACATGCATGTCAACAGGCTGCCAGGAATCCTAACATAGGGGCATGCAATAGACCGCATATTAAAGCACATGGTAATTGTCCATTCTGAGATGGGGTGGGGAATAGTCAGAGTGTAAGCATGGAGAGCACATTGCTGCTAGCGTAAGGGCAATTGCCACATGCTGAGTGGCAATGTGACAATTAGTACAAGTGCACCTAATGATACCTCTATGGGTGTCATTTGGTGCACCCGTGTTAAGTGCACCATGCATTAGCATTCATGATCATGCACTAACTGCCGGGAACAGGCCTGGCATGCCTCCAACAGCCTACGAGGGGTGCACATATTGCATGATTAGTGGCAATACCATTGTGTGCTAAATGCACACCTTTATTAAAAGGGCCCTTCAGTAAATGATGGTAAAAAAAGACCAATTGACTTAGGCAGTCTGCCTAGTTATTCTACCCGCATTGAAAAAATGCATCCAGTGTGACTATGGTATTTCATCATTCTTAATAGCTGAATGTGCAAGATCCCCTTTTCATTTTCAACCCAGCATTCTTGCCCTCCCATTTCTAGAGGAGCCACAATAATCCAGGCGGTCAGCAACACCTGTGATGTTGTTAACTGAGCATCTAATCTCCTCTGTGTGTTCTTTCTGGATTGCTCTCTGCAGCCCCCAATCTGATCAACCTGGGGCACACATAAAATAAAGAATAAAGCACGAAAGTATTGAGAAGTGTGATCCAATGATTAAAACATCACACATTCGAGACTCCTATGTGCCAGTGACACTACATGATCTTGGCTCCTCCCAGAATTCAATTAACATTAAAAGGTTTAAAGCCAGATTTCAGTGAATGACTAAAATAGAAGAAAAAGTGGTTTAGGTTACAATTTTCTGAAAAGCTGGCTATGAAATAACATTTTGGATTTTTAGCCCAGCTTTCCAAATCATGATCAACATTATTAGTTATTGAGATACAATAAGCCCCTGTCCCAAAGCAAGTACCTGAGACAACGGAAGATAAGCAACTTGTCAAAGGTCACAAGGAGTATCAGTGGAAGAAAGCAGGATTAAGGAAGGTGTTTAAAAAGTCCTATTTATGACATCTGAAAACAAACATTCACGTGTGCAAATCACAGAGACAGCCCTTGACCCATTTTACAAGCCAGTTAGACATCCCCAGCGTGAGAATGTCCATGTAGCATGGAGATGTAGTAGAGACATTGCCTGGGTGGAACAAGGGAGATGTACATCGTGGTTAGATTTCAGAACAGCACAGTGACATCTTGCCCTGATTGTTGAGGCATCCATGCTTATACCTGCTCTTGAAAATGAAGAAGGTGAAAAAAGGTGCTTGTTTCAAGACTGTAACTCTTCCAAGGGAAGGCACATATAATGCATTTTCATTGCCATAAGTACTATTTCTTGCTCAAAGAAACCTGCACGTAACCATACTTCAAAATTATTACTGGCCTACCACCATACATTTGAGTGTCTGAAATGGTAGGCCAGGGCATGCAAGTCTCATAACGCAGTGGAGGAGTGGCCTAGTGGTTGGGGCAAGGTACTTCAGGCTGGAAGGTCGGGGGTTCAAATCCCACTAGAGGACAGCAACCTTGAGCCAGAAGGACTGAGGTTTCTAGTCCCATAGATGCTCCTTGTGGTCTTGGGCAAGCCACTTAACTTTCCATAGCCCATGTTCCCTGTAAAATAGTTATCTCCAAGTTATAATGCCCTGTTCAATGTAATTTCAGTTTGTTCAATGTAAACCACACTGATGCAGAATAGCGCGGTATATAAGAGAATGTAAATAAATAGTCTCCCCCCCCCCTTCTGTGGTACTATTGCCATCAGTCCAAGTACCCAATTCCAAGGCTGTGCAATCCAGAGATGCCCACATTTGTAAATTGGTCTATACCCAGCATTGCTATCTGCACGGGTCCTGTTTTCAGAACCAGCTATTGGGATATTAATTTATGGAAGTGGAGATGGAGTGATTTCAGAAGACATGCGCCTCCCTTCACTGCTGATACTTCCTCAGATTTTTGAATGTTCTGATCTAGGAGTAACGGAATCTTCCTTGACATCTTTTCCAGAGTCTCACTTCACAGGTAAAAGAGCACAAATCATTTTTGCCCATGCTCATAATTGCTCAAAAAAGATGTGGATGTAAAGCAACTCCTGCAAGAAATGAACAGCAAACGGGCCACGTACTACAGCTAAAATCTTCATTCAAGTTGGATAAGAAATTATGATAGCATCACAAAGGCAAAAAAACTGTACCCTAATGCCTTAATTATTTTTCAAATCCTCCATTTCACTACCACTTAACAATCTTAATATGCATACTTCAGAGGAAAAACAGGATAGAGAAGATATGACAGAGATGTTTAAATGCCTCCATGGTTTGCAGACTGCTAGATATTTGTTAGTGTCTTTGAATATCCGCTGGCGCCACCACTATACCCCCCAATACTAAGCAGTCAGTATCGGGGCACTCCAGGGCAGAGCAGAGGCAGCGCCCATTGCTTTCCGGGCAGTGGGTGGATGGATATGGCTCCGGCATTGAATATATGGGGTTGACTTCATCTGTGATGGCTAACCACTTTACGTGCACTAGCCGCCACTGCCGAATATCTTCCCCATGCTTTCTAGACTAATGTTGCTTTGTATGTATACGTGTGCCCACGCTCCCAATAGGTACAATCATATGCTGCTGGCTTTATTTTTTGTAGCTTCCAGGATTTGTTTTGTTGTCCTAGCTGTCGCATATTGCTATCCCTGTTAACTGACTGGTTTGAAAACTGACAGAGCTGGCCATGGTTGTATATGCTGCTATATCTGTGGGATGTCTCTGGGCTGTTAACTACTGTATATGAGAATTGCACCTGTACCACACATTTGCATCGGGCCGGCATAGTGGGTGCAATTAGTGCCTTGTCAGAGGTTGCATATTTCATGGTCAGAAGCGTCAGTAGTGCAGCTTTTCACACCCAACTCCACCCTAACCTCTCCTTTTTTGTGTGGTGATCAGCTAGCATGGGATTTTTTGCACAGTTGCATTTTTGCTGCCCTTCTTGTCTACCGATGGGCCAGGGCACACATTATTTGCATGCTAACCCCCCCCCCCCCTTTTCCCAGTTACCATGCTTTAGTAAACATGCTCCTCTGAGATGTCAGTATCTTATATAGTATGAGGTGCCAGATGAGTTCTCTAGTAGAAGAACCAAAGGATTTATTTGCAAAACAAATTTTCCATGTATCTCCATCAGATTTGCCATTACAATTTGCAACTTTTACTCTTTGCTGCAACATCTCTACCTCAATATTTACCGACATAATTACAGTGCACATTCTTTTGAAAAGAACATTTTAAAATATTAATATTGTTATCTTGAAGGTCAAGATACATATAAAGAGGCCCTTTATAGTGTGTGCCATTGAAAGCTTATTCTATTTGGGTTTTTATTTTTTATCTCATTGAGAGGCAAGAGCTCTCTTTAATCCATTCCTGGATTATGGGAAGTATGGATATCAGAGCAATATCTCTGTCCAGACCATGAGGTGCCTGAAAGCCCTAAAACCATTAGTATTAATTACAGTAAAGTATCTGATGCAGAATAGCGCGGTATATAAGAGAATGTAAATAAATAATAAATAAATCTTAACAATTCCTTGTGCAATGGGAAGAAACTGCATATCACTCTTTGCTGCATTTAATAAAGTATATGCACATTACTAGTATAGTGCTTTATGATTCTCATGTCCATAGATGGAGGCATTAGATAGGAAAAAATTATGTTGGTCCTTCTTAGAATCAGCTGCTGGGCACTCTGACAGTGAAATTGTTCAACTCCTTTAACATCAACGAGGACATAAGATTATGTGGTTGTTTACAAAACTGCATCAACTTTTACACCTACCGCACATTAAGTGCCTAACCTAAGGTGTGCTAAGTGCAAAGCCTGTGTGGTAAATGTCAGGGACATGGCAAACATCTGCTCTGTATTTACTGCATGGGTCCTCATGACATCCATCTGCAGATGGCACAAGTGTGCCTGTGCTCCCTGCCAATACATGTAATTCAGGCCCTCAGCATTGCCCATTTAACACTGATCTACAATTTTTTAAAAGTTGTCGCTTCAGAGACAAAAATATGCCAGTTCTTATGGATTTTGATGCGCTGAATTATAAAATTTTAATTAAAATCACTAATCGGCTACTGTTTCCAAGATACTACTACTACTAATAATAATCATTTATATAGCACTACAAGGTGTATGCAGTGCTGTACAAACCCATATGATGGTCCCTGCTCATTAGAACTCTCTGCAGCGCTCCAGGAGGAGCAGAACTGCCAACAGAAGCCTCCCCAGCACCGGAGAAGAGCCCACTCCTGCCCGGAGACCACGCGACTTCACAAAAGAGCATCGCCGGTGAGAGCAGTGATCCTGAGCTCCACCCCCTGCATCGCGTCGCTGAGCCCTGCTGCCCAATCGCGGCTGACCTGCCTGCTTTAAAAGGGAAGGAAAGCAGGCCCAAGATCTCTCTCTGCAGCGCTCCAGGAGGAGCAGAACTGCCAACAGAAGCCTCCCCAGCACCGGAGAAGAGCCCACTCCTGCCCGGAGACCACGCGACTTCACAAAAGAGCATCGCCGGTGAGAGCAGTGATCCTGAGCTCCACCCCCTGCATCGCGTCGCTGAGCCCTGCTGCCCAATCGCGGCTGACCTGCCTGCTTTAAAAGGGAAGGAAAGCAGGCGCGCCCGCGACGTGCGGGCCCGCGTCGGAGGGCCGCGCAAGAGGGCCCTTTGGCACGGCCCTTAGGAAAAGGCCCGTAAGGAGCACGAAGCCAACACAAATACCATCCGGAAAAAACACGCCGAGACCAGCAACAGCAACAACGAACAGCAGAGCTCCCTAAGGGTCGAGCCTGCGTACATCCCTCACAATTCAGACCTCAAACCGCAGCAAGTATATACCAATACAAACAAAAACTTTTACTTTTTCTAGTTTGCAATGCAAATGACATCTAGACTGTAATAATATCACATATCACTGTGCTCATTATATCACCTGTTCCTGCATTTATAGTGAAAACAACCTGTACTGTTGTCAGCATTTTAAACTGTTCCAGCATAGCATATTCCTAGTAACAAAGTACCGTGGTCAGTATGCTAAACCGTAACAGCACAGCACATTGTTAGTAACATAGTACTGTTGTCAGTATACTAAACTGTACCTGCATAACACATTGCCAGTAGTATAGTACTGTTGTCAGTATACTAAACTGTACCTGCATAACACATTGCCAGTAGTATAGTACTGTTGTCAGTATACTAAACTGTACCTGCATAACACATTGTCAGTAGTATAGTACTGTTGTCAGTATTCTAAACTGTACCTGTATAACACATTGTCAGTAGTATAGTACTGTTGTCAGTATTCCAAACCACACATACATTCACATTGATATTAACTTTAACTGTCACCAGTCTAACACCTCACCCAAAATGCAACTTATTAACCCCGACAAATGTAAAATTATACTAATTAGTATCTTATTAACAGTGCTAATAACCCTTGCCCAAAGCTTACATAACAATAATGTTAAAAATATCCCCATCATACACAGTTTCACACGAAACAACCCACCATCATGGCACCAACACATAGTACATCATCCCAAAATAAACCACCATAGATTAATTCACATAAAATATTCCTCACCCCCTCAATCAACAAACACTAAGATATGCAAAAATTTAGAATCATTAACAACAATATTAATTAATGCAAGGTCAATGAAAAATAAGTTACCTATATTCACAGAAATCCTAGACAACCAAAAAACAGATATACTATGTGTAACAGAAACATGGCTGTCAGACACAGACAACGTTTACCTAAATCAACTAAACAACAATAACTATGACATCTTCTACATACATAGAACTCACAAAAAAGGTGGTGGAGTACTAATAATGTCAAAAAAAGAACTAAAAGCCAAAAAACTAACATCGAACCTACACACCAACATAGACACCCTCATTGTGAAAATTGGCAACATAACAATTTGCCTAATTTACAGGCCTCCAGACAAACAGTCAGAGAAATTAGACTCTCTAATTGACTATTTAAGTTCCTCCACTGAGCAAAATCCAATCATAATGCTCGGAGACTTCAATATCCCCTCATTACCAGCTGCACATGCCTCCCTCTTCTTAGAATCAACAATAGACATGGATTTTCACCAAATAATAAACACCAGTACGCATGAAAAAGGTAGTATCCTTGACATGGTATTCCTACCAAAAGCACTCTACCAACTCTATAACCCAACATCACTCAATTGCACAATGACCCCATGGTCAGATCATTACCTTATCAATTTTAATATCACAATAAATAACACAACAGTTAAACGAATACCAACTAATGCACCTACCTCAAGATTTAAAAAATACAATGAAGAAGAATTCCTTGACCTAATAATCCCCAATTTATCAACCCCACCACTAAACCTAGATGCAGCAGTAATGAACTGGCACAAAACTATCACCAACGCTGCAGTTAAAAAACAAATAACTAAGAAAAACACGCACTCTAAAGACGGTCAAACCCCCTGGTACAATAAAGATCTAAATCTAATGAAAAAGAATTTAAGAAAAGCTGAATATAAATGGAGGAAAAATAAAAACACAATTACTAAGGAATCATACCTCACGCTACTTAACAAGTATAAAGACGCTATAAACAATGCCAAGAAAAATTACCACACCTCCATCATAAACAACGCAATAAATAGACCTAGAGAACTTTTCTCAATAGTCCAAAAGTTGACTAATAATAATCACAATTCCAGCAATGAAATCACAGACATAACCCCACAGACACTGGCAAATTACTACATGAACAAGACAAAGCACCATCCCCTACTACCTAAACCGGTAGACAATTCTCAAATACCTAACTCAGACGAATGGTCTGTATTTCAACCCTTAACCAAGGTAGAGCTCAAATCCATCATCACAAACATAAATACTACAACCTCACTACTTGACCCGTGTCCAGTAACCTGGATAAAGAACTCTCTATCTGTATTATCCCAGTTTATCCTCCCAATAATAAACCTCTCCCTAAAAAACGGATACCTACCCCCTACACTAAAACACGCACAGATCCGCCCAATCCTAAAAAACACTACCCTTGACAAATCATCACCTAACTCTTACAGACCCATATCGAGTATTCCGTTCATGGCCAAATTAATTGAAAAAAACCGTACAAATTCAAACACAAGAGTTCATAGATAGCTCAGCCCCACTTGATGACCAGCAATATGGGTTTCGCCCCAGACACGGAGTAGATTCACTCCTAACCGTGCTAATCGACACACTTGTGAGGGGAATAGACAAACCCAAACAAGCATTCTTACTCATATTCATTGATGTTTCTGCAGCCTTCGACAGCGTTCACCATTCAACAATGATTAATAAACTTAAACAAATAGGTATAAAATCCACTGTTCTAAAATGGTTTACTTCTTATCTAACAGACCGATCTCAAACGGTACAAATCGGAAATCTCACATCAAATACATACAAACAAGAACTAGGCCTTCCACAAGGCTCAGCACTGTCCGCGTTACTTTTTAACATATATTTAAAACACATATGCAAAATATTTAAAAAATTCAATGTCCTCTATCACCTGTATGCGGATGACATAATGATGTATGTCCCATTCAAAATCCCAAATATCCCTATACAACTCATTAACGACTGCCTCACTGAAATCAACACCTGGCTAAATGAAAACAATCTGTACATCAATCACTCAAAAACAGAAGCCCTAATAGTAACTAAATGCACAACATTCATTCCCCCTTCTCATATTACGTTGCAAAATAATAATATCACACTAAAATCTGAAATACGCTACCTAGGTGTTATTCTGGACAAACATCTCAGCATGGACACCCATGTAAGAAATATATCAAAAAAAGTTTACTTTAAACTAAAAATATTAAAGCAACTCCGCCCACTAATGCACCTACAGGATTTTCAACGCGTCATACAAGCAATCATAACCCCACATTTTGATTTCGCAAATCAAATCCTACTTGGCGTAACTAAGGAAGCCATAAAAAAACTTCAATTAGCACAAAATGCCGCAGCAAGGACCATTACGAAGGCCCCACCTTTCCAACACATAATCCCAATATTAGAATATCTACACTGGCTCCAGATTCAAAGCCGTATTGAATACAAAACTATCTTAACTACCTACAAAGCTATAACAAAAACAGCACCCCTGTCCATAAATAACCTCGTCAAAATAGAACCTACACATAATCTCCAAAGGAGAGACCAATTAAATAAATTAACACCACCAAAAGAATTCATTAGAGCCAATAAATCCACAAACAAGAAAGCCTTCTCACATGCAGCCCCCATCCTGTGGAACACAATCCCAATAGAATTAAGACAACTACCTGACATAATGGAGTTCCGAAAAAAACTCAAAACACACGTATTTACAAAGAATTATGGTTCTATGACCAGCTCTTCTCTCACCCCCCAGCTAGATAAAGGATAATCCGACACCGAGTAATTACACTATTTCAACAAAAGAATGAAGCGCTGTAACCTAAGACGAAGTGATTAAGAAAATGTAAAACAAAAAAATATGTATATAGTTAATTGTACATAGTTCACTATTGTTAATTGCTATTTGTTAACTGTAATTACCTAACTTTAAACTTGTTATATGTAAAAACAGATCACCCTGTTTAATGTTGTTATATGGAAACCGCACCTGATCAAATGGAAGGAGCGGTATATAAATAACCTGTTAATTAAATTAATTAATTAAATTAAATTAATTAGAACTTACAATCTAATCAAGACAGACAATACGATAGATAAGATTAAGGGTAAAAAGGAAGGTAAGGAGACACAAGGAAAACAGGAGATCAGGACCCAAAAGTAGCCTCAAAGAGGTAAGCTTTTGCATGGATTTGAAAAGGGAGAGAGAATGAAGCCTGATGTACAGATTTGTTCCAGGCATAAGGAGCAGCGAGGTGAAAGGAAAGGAGCCTAGAGTTGGAAGTATAAGAAAAGGGCATAAAGAGAAGCAGGCCAGTAGAAGAGCGGAGTTCACAAGGAGGGGTGTAGGGAAAGAGGAAAGGTAGTGAGGAGCAGTAGAATGCATACATTTATAGATCTGAAGGAGAAGTTTGAATTGGATATGGAAATGGAAGGGGAGCCAATGAAGTGACTTAAGAAGAGGGGTTATATGAGTAAATTGTGGCTGGCGGAAGATTAGCCGCATAGCAAAGTTCTGAATAGATTGAAGGGCAGAGAAATGACTCAAAGGGAGATCAGCAAGGAGGAGGTTGCAATAATCAAGACGGGAGGTGACAAATGAATGGATAAGTGTTTTAACAGTGGGTTCAGAAAGGAAGGGACCAATTTTGTTAATGTCATAGAGAAACAAACAGGTTTTAGCTATCTGATGGATATATATGGAGAAGGAGAGGGAGGAGTCAAAGATGACACCAAGATTGCGGCCAGAGGAAACAGGAAGTAGAAGGGTGTTAGCTACAGAGATAGAGAAAGGAGGAAGGGAGGAGGAGGGTTTAGGGGGAAAAATTAAAAGTTCATTTTTGGCCATGTTCAATTTCAGACAGCAGTGAGACATCCAGGCAGCAATGTCAGGCAAGCAGAGATGCAAGACCAGAGTATCAGAAATATCAGATGTAGATAGATAGATCTGTGAATAAGTCAGCATAAAAATGATATTGAAAGCCATGGGAGACTATGGGAGCACCAAGGGACTGGGTATAGAGAGAAAAAAGGAGAGGGCCCATGACAGACCCTTGAGGTACACCAATTGAGAGTGGGATAGCAGTAGAGGAGGAACTACCAGAACATATACTGAAAGAGTGATGGAAGAGATAAGAAGAGAACCAGGACAGCACTGAGTTCCTAAAACCAAGTGAAGACAATGTGTCAAGGAGAAGATGGTGGCCAACAGTGTCAAAAGCAGCAGAAAGGTCAAGAAGAATGAGGATTGAGTAGAGGCCCTTGGATTTAGGCAGGGAAAAAAAATTGCTGGAGACTTTGACAAGAGCCGTCTCAATAGAGTGTAAAGGACGAAAGCCAGATTGAAGTAAATCTAGCAGGACATGAGAGGAGAGAAATTCAGGCAACAGCAGAGGACTGTATGTTCAAGAAGTTTGGAAATAAAGGGAAGAAGGTATATGGACTGATAATTAGACGGACAAGTAGGGTCAAATGAAGACATAAGCTTTTCCATTTTACACACATATATAGCATGTTGGTAGTAGAGTTTTAAGCACAAATTATAGACATAGGTCTTTTCATGTGTTTATGATTGCCATGTATATGGCCTGAGAAGACTGGAGGCGACTGAAATGAAGTTCAGTCACACCAGACAGCCTTATCCCTTTTAATCATTTTTATACTAAAAACGTTTGTACTTAACTTGCAAAAGCATCTCAGTGAAGTGTCCTGAAACTTTTTAAACCATAGGTATTTTCACCACTTTGCGGAGTTTGTAGCAGTCCCACGACGTACCTTTCGGGCCCTTGACCCTGTTTCAAGTGTTCATACGCCTTCAAATTCACCGCTAAACAAAGCTTCCCAAATTATCAAACCACACTGAGAATTTAAAGGGAAAAGTGATTCATCATTGGCTAGCTTTTCTTGCCAATCAAAAGGGAGCTCCAATCAACCAAGCGGGAGACCCCACTGTCATCGGGGAATCCCTTGGTGTCCTGGATAGCATCATAGTAAACTGAACCATTCAACTTCCTTATTCAAGCCAGTAGGTTGAACTGCCTGTAGTTCAAAGATCAATTTTTGCTCTCGACATTGTAATGTCTGAAGCCGATTACCTCCCCGAGGATTCGGAGGCACATAATCCAAAATAGTCCAGGTGAAGTCTGAAAGAAATTGATGACCTGTTTGTTCACAGTGTTCAACCAAAGGGGCTGACATAACTTTCTGTTTAATTCGTGAAGCATGTTCACTCAAACGCACTTTCATTTTCCGGGAAGTCCTCCCAACATAGATCAAAGGGCAAGAACATGTCAAAACATATACCACATGTGTGGAGTCACAAGACGTCAGCCATCGACGTTGGTAAATTCTTCCCGTGTTGGGATGTATCCAATCCTGCCCTACTAAAGTTGTAGCACAAAGGTTACACGCAGAACAGATAGAATGACCCCTAGTACTTAAATCGAAGGGTAAAGGGCGATCAGGAACAGTTGCTGTTTGAACTACTCGGTCCCGCAAATTTGACCCCCTAGAAAAAGCGATCCGAAGGGGTTTTCTAAAACAAGGATGTAAACTTAACATGTCCCAGTGTTTTCGCAAGATTGTAACTATAGAGGAACTCAAAGTCGTATATGGTAAAGTCCCAACAATATGTTCCAATTCACCCACTTGGGTCCGTGAGGGTTGATATTCTTCATTAATAAGCCAATCTCTATGTGTGTTCAGAGCCCGACGATACGCCAACTTAACTACTTTAATTGGATAGCCCCGCTGTTGTAATCTAGCAGTCAAATCTGAGGCATGCAATTTAAAATCCGATATCGTAGAACAAACTCTTCTCAATCTGAGGAATTGACCATAAGGTAAATTTCGTCTCATAGGACCCGGATGACAGCTGTGATACATGAGAAGGCTATTGCGCTGAACACTCTTCCGGTATAGAGTTGTATGGAATTTAAAAGGTGAAGTTGCGCTTCTGATAAAGTCGTAGATGACAATTATATATTACTCAATTATAATTGAGTATAATAGAATAGAATTATAATTATAATTATATATTACTCAATATTTTGCTGATCATCAAATCTATGGAATAGCGATGGGGGCCTCTGTGGCCCCTTCCATAGCCACATTGTATATGGCGTCCTTTGAGGAAGATTATCTTTATACGTCTGATTTCTTTAAGCCAATTCGTTTTTGGCGAAGGTTTTTAGACGATATCTTTTTTCTGTGGTTCGATACTTTAGCGCAACTTCATCTGTTTTTACAATGGCTAAATATCTTGAAACCCAACTTGAAATTCACTGCCCATTTCGATCTTAATCGCATTGAATTTTTGGATATGTTGATTATGAAGGAACAGGGCGCATTCCATACAACTCTATACCGGAAGAGTGTTCAGCGCAATAGCCTTCTCATGTATCACAGCTGTCATCTGGGTCCTATGAGACGAAATTTACCTTATGGTCAATTCCTCAGATTGAGAAGAGTTTGTTCTACGATATCGGATTTTAAATTGCATGCCTCAGATTTGACTGCTAGATTACAACAGCGGGGCTATCCAATTAAAGTAGTTAAGTTGGCGTATCGTCGGGCTCTGAACACACATAGAGATTGGCTTATTAATGAAGAATATCAACCCTCACGGACCCAAGTGGGTGAATTGGAACATATTGTTGGGACTTTACCATATACGACTTTGAGTTCCTCTATAGTTACAATCTTGCAAAAACACTGGGACATGTTAAGTTTACATCCTTGTTTTAGAAAACTCCTTTGGATCGCTTTTTCTAGGGGGTCAAATTTGCGGGACCGAGTAGTTCAAACAGCAACTGTTCCTGATCGCCCTTTACCCTTCGATTTAAGTACTAGGGGTCATTCTATCTGTTCTGCGTGTAACTTTTGTGCTACAGCTTTAGTAGGGCAGGATTGGATACATCCCAACACGGGAAGAATTTACCAACGTCGATGGCTGACGTCTTGTGACTCCATACATGTGGTATATGTTTTGACATGTTCTTGCCCTTTGATCTATGTTGGGAGGACTTCCCGGAAAATGAAAGTGCGTTTGAGTGAACATGCTTCACGAATTAAACAGAAAGTTATGTCAGCCCCTTTGGTTGAACACTGTGAACAAACAGGTCATCAATTTCTTTCAGACTTCACCTGGACTATTTTGGATTATGTGCCTCCTAATCCTCGGGGAGGTAATCGGCTTCAGACATTACAACGTCGAGAGCAAAAATTGATCTTTGAACTACAGGCAGTTCAACCTACTGGCTTGAATAAGGAAGTTGAATGGTTCAGTTTACTATGATGCTATCCAGGACACCAAGGGATTCCCCGATGACAGTGGGGTCTCCCGCTTGGTTGATTGGAGCTCCCTTTTGATTGGCAAGAAAAGCTAGCCAATGATGAATCACTTTTCCCTTTAAATTCTCAGTGTGGTTTGATAGTTTGGGAAGCTTTGTTTAGCGGTGAATTTGAAGGTGTATGAACACTTGAAACAGGGCCAAGGGCCCGAAACGTACGTCATGGGACTGCTACAAACTCCACAAAGTGGTGAAAATACCTATGGTTTAAAAAGTTTCGGGACACTTCACTGAGATGCTTTTGCAAGTTAAGTACAAACGTTTTTAGTATAAAAATGATTAAAAGGGATAAGGCTGTCTGGTGTGACTGAACTTCATTTCAGTCGCCTCCAGTCTTCTCCGACAAAACGTTTGTTGAAAAATTAGGGGGATGATTACTTTTGGGTTTGGTTTTTGGTTTTTGATGATTGATTATATTTAACCGGACCAAGGATTGAATTTTTGGGTATGTATATGGCCTGGACAATATTTCATCTGTTGTCTTTGCTTAAAAGTTTAAAAATCAGTCAAAGGGTTATTTAAATACAATGTATTTAAAAGGTTAGTATGAAACAAAGCAAGAAACGACTATGTATGCATTAGTATTCATTTCAGACCTTATTCAGTGTCTACTTGGTGTTTCTTGACTTTTCTGTTGTATTCTGTAAATGGAGTATGTCTTGTCACTGTGTAGCAAGCATTGATGGGCTCCATTTGTCTTGATATCTTTTCTCCATTGCTGAAATGTCCTAATGAAATTGCTCGCCATGCTCATCGCTCATTGTTTTGCAGTTTGGTGGGAAAAAAAATTCAAGAAGAGAGTGCAAAAAGTGTATCTTCAGTGATGTTGCAGCTGAGACTTTTGTATGCATTGAGCAGTTTTTCCACCAACTCCCTGTAATTGTCTGCCTTGTTGTTTCTGAAAAAATGTGTTGCCACTAACTAGAAGACTTTCCATGCCATCCTTTCTTTGCCATGTAGTGCACAGTTAAATGCATCATCTCAAAGATGTTCATGAATCTGTGGACCAACAAAGACATCTTTCTTAGTCTTGGAAATTTTCCACTGAGATACTTGAAAGCTGGTTTTATTTTGTCCATGGCCTTCACAAAAATTTTTATTAGATCCAGCTTAATATCCAAGGGTGGTAAGAAAATCTTCCTTGATGCTGATGGATGCTGTACACTTTTCTTTCTATGACTGTTGGAGTGGCCAATCTCTCTTGATGTAGTGGAAATTTTTTGCACGACTATCTCATTCACAAGATAACTGCAGTATTTTGTGTATCAAGTCTGCAGACCATGCAACAGAGCAATGACTTTCAAATCACCACAAAGCTGCCACCAATATTGATGATAGTTTATGCATCTCAACAGCTGTTTTATATTATCATGGGTTTCCTTCTTATGGACTGTGTGACCAACTTGAATTGATGGAAAAATATTGCTATTATTCAGCAAAACAACTTTAAGATTTGACTTTAATGAATCGATGAAAAGTCTCCACTGATCTGGATAATGAATGATATTGAGGGCTGCTGTCAGACCATAGATGTTGTTGCAGGCTACAAGATCACCTTCCATGGAGAAGAATGTAACAAGATCTTTTGATGTTCAAGGAACATGGAAACCCTAACATCACCTGACAGGAGATTCTGCTGCTGCAGTCTGGAGCCCATCTGCTCTGCCTTACTCTTAGGTAGTTTCAAATCCCAATTTACCTTGTTACAAGGTATGGTTCAGAGGAGGAGGATGGGAGAAAATTTGAGTCATGTGACATTGATGCTTCAGGACCATAAGTTTCATCCCCTCTCTCTTCCTTGTCTGACTCAAGTGAGAATGATTCTGGAGCATTAGGAACCGATAGTCCTTCTCCATGGGGTACTGGGTGTATAGCGGATGGAATGTTTGGATACTGCACAGTCCATTTCTTCTTCTTCGACAAACCTTTCCCAACAGGACGCACCATGCAGAAGTAACAATTGCTGATATGATCTGTTGGTTTTCTCCAAATCCTTGGCACTGCAAAAGGCACGGATTTCCTTTTTCTATTCAGCCACTGGCAAAGATTTGTTGCACAAGTGTTGCAGAATTTGTGTGGGGCCCAGCTCTTGTCCTGATCTCCAATTTTGCAGCGAAAGTAAAGATAGTAGACTTTCTTAATCAAAGCGGTTATACTGCATTTTTGTGATGCAAAAGTCACTTCACTTCAAACACAGCAGAAGTGATCTGCATTGTTCAAACAGTTACGAGGCATCTCTCACTTTAGCTAAATGGAAAAAAATCAAAGCCTGAGAAGACTGATCTACAGCCAAAATACTACTGACACATCATGTTCATTAAAAAAAAAATGCTGCACAATTTGTTCTGCAGAGTGATGTAATTAAGATGAGTTAAGATTACATCATCTATAACTTCTAGGAATAACAAGGTGCAAATTATATTAGAGGCCATTCCAGAACATGAATAAGGGGTTTGTACATGCGGTGGGGATGTTTATGTGCTGAAAACATCTTCAGCTGTATTCTGAAACATGGCTGTCATGCACATCCATGGCATTAGCATAAGGATCTCAGAACATACCCAGAAGAGGCAGAACAGGTGCGTGGTCAGCCACAGAGACATGCATAGTGTATTCTGGAAAGGCCCATGTACATTCTGCAATATCCCTGCGGATGTCACCGTTATTCCTGCTTAAACATGAAATAAGGCCAGGACTTAGACAATATTCTGCTATGCTCTTCAATTCATCCCATATTGAAGAATGGTTGTGACAAGTATGTGCTGAAATGGTATGACTGCAGTCTGGAAAAACACAGGTTATAAAGAACAGAAAGCAGAGGCGAGAGAATGTTGCAAGGTTAAGAAACATTAATAAACACCCTTACAGAAATATTAAGAAGTATTTATTCTGGCTATGCTGAAATGTGTTTGTGCTAAAAGAACTAATCCAGGGGACCCTAGCAAATCCTGTGTACTGAAAACTGGGACTCTTGCTGTAAGAAAAGTATGTGAGTGAGCAGTGCAACAAAACAAACTGTGGGAAGGCAGACAGGGTTGCCTAACAGATAGCAGATGTATACAGACCAGCATATGCCATGATAGGACAGGTGTAGCTGCTGTGAGAAATGCCAGTACCCAGATATGTGTGAATCAGATGCCATAGCCAGAAGGCCATATTGCTACTACTATTACTGATCATTTGTGCAGCGCTGCGCTGCACAGACACACGTAAAAGATCTTTATCTTTATTAAGTTTCTTGCTATACCGCACCTTCAGGAACCAGCAGGGCGGTTTACAATAAAAGCAAAATACAGAAATGGCTGAAACAGGCCAGGAGCAGAGAGGAACTACAACTCTTAATAGGAAAGCAGCAATCACACTTGAGGTAGGGGAGAGAGGTGTGGAGATAGAGGAGAAGATAGGGCGAGTAGAGAAATGGCTAATTAGAGGGATCCAGCAGGAGGCTGTAGACTAGGCAGAAAAGATGAGTTTTAAGGAGCATCTTAAATTTAGGGTATGACTGTTCCTGACAAAGGGGGAGAGGAAGGGAGTTCTAAAGGGATGGTCCCTGCTCGGCAGAGCTTACAATCTAGTCAAAGCAGACAACATAGCAGCTGTGGACAGGATACATCTAGGGGGAATAGTAAGGAAACAAGGGAGATTAGGCAGATCAGATCCAAAAGCGGCAACAAAGAGGCGAGTGTTCAGTCTGGATTTGAGAAGGGCCAGAGAAGAAGCCTGATGTATAGACTCGAGTAATTTGTTCCAGGCATAAGGAGCAGCAAGGTGAAAGGAGAGAAGTCTGGAGCTGGCAGTAGAAGAGAAGGGCACAGATAGAAGCAATATGACAGAACAGTGGAGTTCCTGGGGAGAGGTGTAGGGAAAGGTAGTACAGAGCAGCAGAAAGAGTATATTTATAGGCCATAGACACATGCATTGCTCAGCAATATTATGCATCCTTTGGGGAACTATAATGTTAGTTTCAGGTTTTGTGCACTTGGTAAGGGTCCATCCTTAGCAGTTTAAAGCCCGTTTGTAGAGTTGACTGAGGCAGGAATCACGAGGGCCATTTTCTAATGTCAAGTACCATTTGATGCAAGATATGTCCTGACATACATGTTCATATTTACTGTACATTCTCTTATCATGGTGCACTGGGATTACCTAGCACTTTCCAGGACATGAAGAGGACTGGTATGTACATGGTCTAGGTTGCAGCAGCAGTCATTTCTCATTGGTATTTATGTCTTGTATGCATCAGTAAACTACTGTCAGTGTGAAGGGCAGCTTAGGAGATGCACATTTTTAACAAGGAGGTGTGGCATCTGCGGATACATCATGGAGAAATGCAGGATCTGAAATGTGCAACTATTCACAATATGTTGGTTGAGGGGACATCCAAAACATTTACCCATATCCTATAATATTGACGGGGGACGTGTTTCTCCATTATATTGCATGGCCCATGCCTGTACCCAAGCATGGGCCATGCAATGTGTGCATGGGCCAGCTGAATAGCACGGGCCATGCAATGTGTGCATGGGCCAGCTGAATAGCACGGGCCATGCAATGTGTGCATGGGCCAGCTGAATAGCGCTAGGCCACGCCAGACACATCTACTTCCCCAATTCCAGACCTGCGGGCACATCTAGACACACAGATATAAAATTAGGATCAAACGGGGCCTATTTTTAATTTAGACGTGTCTGTGGGCCAGACGTGTATGTTATCGAATCTGCTTCTTTATGTATGACACAATAGCACCTTCAAATTGCATCATTCATTAATAGTTTTGCCTGTAAAGCATGTACTGTCCAAACAAAAATAGTTTTATCACAAATCTAGTCAAAGATATGCATGTATTTTAGTAATTTATTGTTTAAATTGAGATCCTGGATGAGTATTATGTAAGCTGTGGACTTTGAGTACCTGCCAGGTACTTGTGACCTGGATTGGCCACTGTTGGAAACAGGATACTGGGCTTAATGGACCTTAATCTGACTCAGGATGGCATTTCTTATGTTCTTATGTTATTCTTTCCCATTACAACGTGGATATCCTTAGTACTTCCGAAGTCGAGGTCGAATGTACTGACCTAGTAGTGTAAATCGAAAACTAGAAGGAATAAACAATTTTAAGCATCATTTTCATTCTTAGCAACCCAGACTTAGTAAAGTGACTCTGAATTTATTTTGGAAGCATTTTGGCTTTAGAACAGTGTAACAGAAAAAGCTTCACAAGAATCAAACCCCCCAATCACCAAGCACTGACCTTCATAATCTACACTTTGAGAGATGATCCAAGCACCCACCGCTGAACCAATACGCCCAACAGAGTGGCCCCTAATCTGATCTCCCCAACAAAGTAAGTGCCCCTTCTGATCCCCTCCCAGAGTAGCCCCTGATCTGATCTCCCCAACAAAGTAAACGCCCCTCCTGATCCCCCACAAAAGAAACCTCTTTTCTTATCACCCCTATCAAATCACATTCCTTAGCTGAAAACCCCCCTTACCCAAGTAATCCCTGGTAGTCTAGTGTACATGGCCCTCTCTGCTCCTGCCACACTGCCCCTAAAATTCAAACTGACCCCCTATAAGTAATGCTGCAGTACAACCTCTAGGCGTCAATCTACCAAATAAGGAGCAAGTCTGTCCTTATTTAGCAGACTGACCCCTAGTAGTGGTATTACAAGACTACTGCTAGTGGTCAGAGCTGCCATTTTGAACCTAGTGGCAATAGGGCAGCAGCAAATGGAACTGCCCCTGCCTCATATTCTAGAACGCTTGGGTAAGTGAAGTAAAGAGTATTCAGCTATGGTGGGGGGAGGGTTGATCACAGGAGGATCAGAAGAGGGTTTCTCTTGTGGTGGAGGATCAGACGGGATGGGGCTCCTCATGTGGTGGTACTGGTTTGGGGCTTCCTTATTGGGGATATCAGAAAAGGAGATGGATGCTTGCATTGGATCTTAAGGTATAGAGCAGGGAGGGTAGTGCTGGTTAATTGAGTGGGATTATCTGACTGTAATCTCTTTTTTTAAAAACATTGTCAAGGGCAGTTGCCACAGTATCTCACTGCTGGTAGTGCAGCTGTACTTAACGCTGTCTTAAGAGGCATTAAACTCTCTTGTGCTGCTACTACTACTATTACTACTAGGGACTAGGATATATATAGGGAAATGTAAGGAAACACATAGTAGGTGAACAGGAGACTAGGGAGATTAGGATCCAAAATAAGTCTCAAAGAAGTGAGTTTTTAGCCTGGAATTTGAACAGGGCCACAGATGAAGCCTGGTGTACCAACTCAGTATTTTGTTCCAGGCATAAGGAACAGCAAGGTAGAAAGATCGAAGTCCGGAGCAGGCTATGGAAGACAAGGGCACAGACAGATGGGATCTGCCAGAAGAGCAGAGTTCCCAAGGAGGGGTGTGGGGAGAGATAAGAGAGGAAAGGTAGTGAGGAGCAGCCAAATGAAGGCACTTATAGGTCAGTGGTAGAAGTTTGAACTGGATGCAGAAACAGCCAGGGAAAGAGCGACACGAGTATAGCAACACTGGTGGAAGATTACACAGGTACACTACCAAAAAACTGCCTCCAGTTTTGCAACTGATTCCTATAGATTTTGGGGTGCTGAATCCAGGAAAAATAGCCAAAATGTTCCATCACGTCACGTTTTCTTGCAAAATTAGATTTCTTACCCATATAAGGAATGTTCACATAATTTTTTAGCCGACTGCAGTTTATTTTCTTGGCCCAAAATAGAGGTTGTAATGGTTAACTAACTAGAAACACTCCCTCATGATATTTTAGAGTGTTTTGTATTCATTTTATACATTAACAGGACAATTGGGAGGCGGGGGGCTAAATCCAGTACTCGCGCTGGCTCATGTTCTTTCCTGTTCGCCTCGCCTCGTTCGCTCGCTCAAACACGGTGGTTGTGACATGAACGTTCCTGTCAAATTTCAGTTTCTTGCAAGTTCATTATTACCTTTTGTTTGCTCAGTCGTAATTCAGCTTTATTCCGAAGTGGTTCACTACAGTTGTAGTTTGCAGTGCTGTGTATTTGTGATGGCTCACAGAGCCAGAGGTTGCGTCAACTCTCCGGACAGTTTTTGTTTTATTTGTGGGGAATATACCGTGAAAAAGCAGCAGAGGAACATTTCTGCATTTATTAAAAAAGTATATTTCGCCTATTTCGGTTTGAAGTTAGCCGATCAAGACAAACCGTGGGCTCCTCACAAAGTGTGCAAGACATGTGAGGAAGATCTACGCTTATGGATGAAAGGTAAAAAACAAGCATTTCGTTTCGGAATACCTATGATGTGGCGTGAACAAAGAGACCACAGCAGTGACTGCTATTTTTGCTCTTGCATTGTGAAGGGATACAACTTAAAAAATAAGAACGTAATAAGTTACCCCAACCTTCCCTCAGCAATTAGGCCTATGCCTCATAGCAACGAAGTACCTGTCCTGAACCACCAAAATCTTTGGATCATATTTGTGTGGACGGTTCTGATCATGATGAGACTCATCAGATGGCTTTTCCCGATGAGTCCAGTACTTCCGAGTTTGAAACTGAACCAGATCCGAAACCTGAACTTTTCTCTCAAGCTGAATTGAATGATTTAGTCCGGGATTTAGGACTCCCAAAAGATGCTGCCCAACTGCTAGGTTCTCGGCTTAAACAGAAAAATCTATTGTCACCCGGAACAACTTTTTATTGGTACCGCAACCGCGAGACACAATTTTTGAAGTATTTCAGCAAAGAGGAAGATTTGGTATTTTGCAACGATATATACGGAGTGATGGAAAAGTTTAAACTCAAGTATGATCCTGCTGAATGGCGGCTGTTCATTGATTCATCAAAAGACAGCATAAAAGGTGTTCTTCTTCATAATGGCAACACATTCGCTTCAGTTCCTATTGCTCACTCTGTTATTCTCCAAGAAAAATACGAGAATTTGGCCCTGATTCTTCAGAAGATTCGTTATGATGAGCATAAGTGGATGATTTGTGGAGACTTTAAAATTCTATCCATGCTATTAGGGCAGCAATCCGGTTTCACCAAATATCCCTGCTTCCTTTGCTTGTGGGATAGCCGGGCCCGCGACCTACACTGGGGGAAAAAAGACTGGCCAATTCGGGAGTATTTGAGACCCGGTGAGAAAAATGTTCTTCATGAGAGCTTGGTACCTCGTCGTGATAAAATTCTATTACCACCTCTCCACATTAAGTTGGGTCACATTAAGCAATTCATCAAGTCCCTTCCAAAAGATGGTGAGTTCTTTCGGTACCTTTGCTCAAAGTTCCCCCGACTTTCTGAAGCAAAGCTAAAGGAAGGAGTGTTTGTTGGCCCTGATATAAGGAAACTCATTTCAGATGGAGCATTCGCTGAAACGATGTCTGAGAAGGAAAAAGAAGCCTGGGATTCCTTCAAGGATGTTGTTCTCAAATTCTTGGAGAACAGGCGGGATGAGAACTATAAGGATATTGTTGCCAGGATGCTCAATGCCTTCAAAGAACAAGGCTGTAACATGAGCCTGAAAGTCCATTTCTTGCACTCCCATGTGAACTACTTTCCCGAAAACCTGGGGGCGTACAGTGAAGAACAAGGTGAAAGGTTTCACCAGGACATCAAGGACGCAGAGAGAAGGTACCAAGGAAGATGGAACACCACTATGATGGCTGATTTCTGCTGGTTGCTGCTGCGGGAAACCCCAGATGAAAATACGCCAAGCAGTGCACCAAGAGAAGCATTCGGGGGAAGAAGAAACGGGCCCACCAGGAGATTGATTGACCCAAGAATGACTTTAAAATCTAAACTGTGTTGACAAATATCGTGTTTTTACTAAACTTTGAAATAAAAATTTGCTAGTTATTACCACAGTGTCGGATCTCATTTATTAGAATTTTATTTTCACACCATCGGGTGTTTGTCTTCATGTAGTGCAATGGTGCGGTTTGCGTTTTCTATTCTTACATACATACCTGTACAACATTTTTTGCACATTTCTTTGCTTTGCTTTGTGTCTAACCTCGCTCTTATATGCTCAATGTTTGTGCACATGTATGTGGCTGTTTTAAGAGCAGACAATTTTGCTACCATCACAGTGTGTTTTGTTGACATTACTCTATTCTTATGTGCTGCCTTGTTACAATTTTCTTTATTCTTATTTGAATAACTACTAAACAATTAGTATAAAGAATTCATCCAAGAAACTTTTATCTCGATCGCACTCAATCTGAAACGTTCACCTCAAACTGCTAACCCAATGTAGCAAAAAATCTGTACGTGATGGAGCAAATTGGTTACCAGATTTGGATTCAGCGCACCAAAAAACGTAAAAATCAATCGAAACATTAGAGGCAGTTTAAAAAAAAATTTTTTTAGTGTACCTGTGTTAGCCATGCAGCTGAGTTTTGAACAGACTGAAGTGGAAAGAGATGATTCAGAGGAAGAACAATGAAGATGAGGTTGCAGTAGTCTAGAATGGAGGTGACTGGAGAATGGATAAGGGTCTTAGTGTGTGGAGAAAGGATGGGACACATTTTGCCAGTGTTATGGAGAAAGACGTGGCTGGTTTTGGTTATCTCTTGGATGTGTGTGGAGAAGGAGAGGGAGGAGTCAAAGATGACCCCAAGATTGCAAGCCAAGGAAATAGGGAAGAGTAAAGTGTTATCCACAGAAATAGAGAAAGGAGGAAGGGGGGAGTTAGCTGTCATTGTCAGCCATACCCTGTCCCCATCCATAACCCATCCTGAGCCCTCCCCCAGCTGTGTAATGTAGTTAGCACAGGTTTTTAACCATTAACTTGGACCTGTACTAAAGGTTAAACCCCATGATAACTGCTTAGCATGGTTTAATAAACAAACAAACCCTATGTGCAGTGTCTTAGGATTCACTATAACAATTCAATGACTAAGAACCCATTGAATAGATTGTTGTGTTTTAAGTGCATCATTGCCAAAGTGACATCCATTTTGATCCACCTTTCTTTCCTGACTTTTTTTTGAAGAGCAGGACAACTCAAATGGCAGCGTAGCGTTCCCTCAACGTGCCTGTGCGTCTCAGCCCTGTTGTGCTTTGCAAGTGGAATAAGTGTCTCACTTAGTAGGACTCCACACAGATTAGCCATGGACTAGTTTTCTTTAGCTAACCTCAATCCAAATTGTCATAAATATTTGCAATGATTTCTGTGTCAAGTGTTCCATCACCACCATTCCTCTCAATTACTGAGAAGAAATCAATTGGAATTGATCCAATTTGTAGAACACAATTCTAATATTGATAGCAGTTTATATTCATTTGCTTTGCCTAATCTTTTATTAATGTTCGTCTTCAAAATGTCAATTAATGCTACTATTACCCAGCAACTGCATAGAATGAGCTTTAGAATGGGAACAGAAATTTACAAGTGAAAAATTAAAACAAAAAAAGCCCACCAGAAAGAAATCCTCCAAAAAAATCAAAAATGTATCTACAGACCACATTGTATTCTTGCTTGGAATAATTTCAATGAGCTGTATTTGTTTCAATTATTCAGAATAATTTTGCCATTGCAGTTTTAGAAAATCCATTTGTAGAGACCCATGGATTTCCGTACTGAGAGCAGTACAGTGGATCTTCTAATTATAGCAGTAGTTGTGTAAATTGTGGTAACTTTTAAATCAGGGAAGATTTCCCTCTGCCACTCATGTTTGGGCTGGGAGGGATTCTCCTGAGAAAAGAACAGCCCCTGGGTTATTAAAACCTCAACCAAAAGCAGTTTTCTGTGTTTGACCCTCCTCTGGCATCCAGCCAGGGTACTGCCTCCACCCAGAAAGAAGATCTGTACAAGTCGCCCTAACCAGCACAAGGAAGAAAAGAAGCTTGAAGCCACTGCCCAAAACCAGGAGAGTGTTCAGCCTGAAGATGGAAGTTACAGCAAGGACCTGCACAGAACCTCATTATTTACTTTGATGTCATGATGATTCAGTTAAGGGAAGTTCATTCTTTTAGTACCAAGAAACAAAAGGTCAATCAACCCAAACTCAAATGCTTTGACTTAGAAGAATGCAGGAAAAACAACTAAGTAATTACTTAATTTAAACTGATGGACAGTCTAAGGCAGGGGGTGGCCAACTCCAGTCCTAGCGCACCATAATCCAGCCTGATTTTCAGGATGCCCCTAATGAATATTCATGAGATAGTTGCATACAATGGGAGGTAGTGGATGCAAATATACCTCATGAATATTCATTAGGGACATCCTGAAAACCAGGCTGGATTGTGGTACACCAGGACAGGAGTTGGCCACCGTTTGTTCTGCCTAGCAGTTCCACAGTACCTGCTTGGACCACACAGAAAGAGGGGTTGCACTTTTTGCTAGAAGAGTTTAGGCCCAATTTTCAAAAAGGCTGATATTCAAATGCCATGGCAGTCAGCAACGGCACAGAAATATTGGTGGGATATTCAGCAGTAGTATTTGGATAGGAACGGCCGCTGAATATCCAGGCTCAGTGGTGCTATCTGTATAAATGCCAATACTTATCCAGTTAGTGCTCTTTTCAGTTTAATTTATCTGGATTGCAACTTAGGCCTGTTTTTCATACAGCCTAAGTTGCCTAGCAAAATACTGACTGAAAATCATGCTAACCGAATAGAGCCAACACAGTCCTTACTCCGCCCTTGGACCACCCTTGCACTTACCAGATAGTACCACTCATTATCTCCACAGACTGCCCTTGCATTATCTGGATAGTGCTATTGAATATTTAGTACCCTTATCCAGACAGCCTCCAGTTGGCCATCCAACTAATGGTTCTAAATACTGGTTCCTTTCTTTAAGAAACAAAATATCTTCTCCTGAGGATTAACAAGCTACTGATTTTCCTTTTTAGAAACACCACTTTGTTATGACTTGAAAAAAAGATCTAGATAAACAAAGGGATATGTTTACTAAAGGGCCTCAAGGTAGCAGGCATTATTGAGTGTTAACAGCAGCGTTAATTGGTTTTACATGCAAAAAAGGCTTTGAGCGGGTAGGAGTCATTCTGGCCATTTAATGTGCATTAACAGGACATCGGGCATTAAAGGTGTCAAGCGTACACCTTAATGTCCGAAAATGACTGGATAAGGGAGCACCAAGGAAAGTCAATGTAGAGGTGATGGACCTGCCAGATCCATGGGCACACTATGTGGTAGCCAGTGCATTGCTCTCCCAGTACACTAGGGGGAGGGGGGGTGCCGCTAATGTAAAATGGTGTGATGCCAGTGTGTGGCATAGGATGGGGAAGACGTGTCCCCCAGCAGAATCAGAAGTGGCAGGTTGTGTGCAACAAAAAGAGAACAGAGCAGGAGTGGTGACATGCAGATCAGGCACAGGAGAGGCATGCATGAAGAGCCAAAATGAGGGAAAGAGTACCAGTGCAGGCCATGGTGTAGCAGCTTGCACAAGAAGACATGACTACACACAGCTGACAGAGGCGGATGGATGGGCTGAAGGAAGGATGGCAGCAGAGGAGAGGGTGGTATGGGCTGGCAGCACCAATGTGCCATAGATGCCCTCCCCAATGTATTTGTACTGTGGGAAAATGTATGTCAGTGCCACATGGAAGGCCCGATACCAGACATGTGGGTATCATACCTGTCCCGGCCACACAACCACCATGCAACACCCAAGACAAATGTGCAAATAACAACTGGACAAGTGTCATCCAAAAATGGAAAATGGGGCATGGATAAGATGATACCTGCAGGTGGCTATTCGAGGGGTAGGATGTGTCTGTATGTACTGCAGAGATGTGATGAAGCCAAAGATGTACATTCACAGTCGTGATGTTATACATAACTCATGTCTCATATATAGGTCACAGCTGTATACATGTAACTGCCTGTTAGTATGCCGCTGTATCAGTGCAGTCACGTCGGGGGTACATCTTATTGACAAATTGGTAATGTCTGATAATAAACAGGGACTGTATGGACCTGTAGTCAGCTGAACTACTGGTGGGTTAAGTGACCTGCTCAAGGTCACAAGGAGGTGATGTCAGTCCATGAAGGTTGTGGCAGACATAAAATACATCATAACACATTCTGCAATGTCACATAAGGAGTGCAAGTGGGCCTCAAACCCTGGTATCTTGGTCCCCAAGCCATTGCCATGACCATTGCACCATGCCTCCAAGATGGTGCCTGATATCTGCAGGGTAAACATCTCTGACTCCCTGCAATGGGCTGTAGCAGAGCCAATAAAACCATTCTCTCAGAAGGGCATAAGGGGGTATAACATGTTTGCTTACCCAAAGTGTGGCTAGAACACATAACAAAGTAGAAGGATGTCACAGCAGAACTTAGACTGTTACAGACAGGGAAATGACCTGAGTAGCACACAGGCCCAAAATGAACAAGTGGGAATTGAACCTTTGTCTGCATATGAAGGCATTGCACTAACCGGTAGGCTACACCTCCACACTTCTCTGCATAGCAATGTCTGGATTCAAGGAGACTGCTGGTCACTGCCTAAAATGTCTGCTGTGTGTGCAGCATTATAGAAGAGCCCCTCCAGTACCCATGAGGCAATGCACATACGGAACAAAAGTTTGCAGCTGTTCACCAAATGGAGAATGCATTGATCCATCACATCAGCTCAGTAAGACGCACTGACAGCTTGTGCTAAAAGCACATAAAAGCTACAAACCATGCTTCAGCAATCACCCTGAGAATGAGGATGGGCACCCAAGACCTGGTCCCCAGAGCTTGCACTGCTAGCCTTGCCGCAGATCCACATCACTGCCAGTGTGTGGCATGTATTGTCTGCAGTGTGTTATGCTAGTTACCTTGTTTCCTGCACAATTACAGTATGTCGTAGGCACATGTCACATCCAAGCACTGTGTCCTGCCCATGTTGGCCAGGGACTCCCCTAGAACAGTGCATATCAGCCTCCAGTGATGCAGCAACTGATGCCAGTGTTGCCAAATGCAGTGAGGGTTTCTAGTCTTGCATGGGGCTGCTGCTACCATCCTGCCATGACCACAGTGAGCAGGCCAGGAATAACTGCTGTCCCACCCATCTAGGATTACTAATCCACCAAAGCAAGTACAGTCAGACTGCACCCACTGCCCACCTCAGGGCTGTTCCAGCCATGCACATACCAATTGTGGCCAGTCAGCACACAATGGATGTGCACAGAACCATCATGTATACACCCTGGCTTGGACAAACAGCATGGTCAACCATCATTTGGCACAGTGATTGAGCTCCCAGAACACAGAAAGCATCCACATCCTTGAGCTGGACACTATACAGCACTCTGTGGATACATAACCATGCCATGATCACGGTAAGAATGCCCTCACAGCATGAGCCTTTGTGGCCACCCCAACCATGCACATAGTAGACAGGCAATGCAGTCAGCCATTGACCCTAACTCCAATGAATACACATCCTGGGCAAACTGCTCTATTTCAGGCCATACCCACAATCCTCTGCTCCTCATCATGCACATTTGCAGAATGACACTGGGAACAGCCTATGCAATGTGAGGCACAGTGCAGAAGGCCACAGAACTCTGGAGAGACATCTACACAGCATGGCAATGTGAGAGTGTGTAAGTGGGGAAGGTTGGCATTCCTGCCTGCCACTTTGGTCTCCATATTCAGCTCAAGCATTGTTAACATGTGCTCATTGTGCAGGTGATAGAAGCACACTCTGACATTCATGCCTGTTAATTCACACTCAGTGTACCAATGCTATCAGCCTGCCTTTTCAGCCAGCTGTGGCTAGTGAAGCCTGTCTGTGTGGCTGATGGGTGTTTGTACCCTTGCTGGCCAATTCATTGGGTTTGCACATGCTGGTACTGTACCTGTACTGTTTGCTAATGTTTACACTCAGGGACATGCAAGACATGATCCATGGCCAGGTCTTGAACCTGTGACTCTCTGTGTGTTGAGCTACAGAGCTGCCATATGGCTACAGCAGTCCTTGGGACTGACATATTCCCCATCAGACAGACCTAGGCACATGTTGCAATGTGAACAGCACACAGGACCAGGACATGGGTTTTGTCTGCTGCAAGGGGGTGCCGCTGCACCTGCCGCCAATACCTACACCCCATGCTGACATGCCAGCATGCTGTCAGTGGGGGTGGTGTACAGTCCTGGCCATGAACCATGCGGTTTTGATGGACACCTAGGGCACCATGTCCAGATGGAGGGAGCAGAGGCATACATTGATGACCATGCTGCCCCCCAACTAACCACTGCTGCTGATACACCATCCCTGCCTGCTGCCGATATGTCTAAGAGGAAGATAGACAGTTGTAACTGTGGTATTTCCCCAGGCATCTGAATTTTGCAGCTCCCTATAGAGCTACAGTTGCTGGTATTATTGACCTCATCCTCCAGAGCTGGTTTCAGCAGCAATGGAGGATGGGCCTGCACCTTAATGTAAAGAAGACAAAGATCCTAACAACTGGCAAAATCAATGTTCATTATTGATGGAGAAGCAATTGAAATAGTTGACAACTTTAACCTACTTGGATCAACTATCAATAAAGAAACGACAAGCAGTTAAGAAATCCGATGATGCTTTGCTCTTGGCAGAATCGCTATGAAGGACTTAGACAAGATGCTCAAGAACAGAGATGTATCTCTCCATACAAAGATTCAATTTGTTCAAGCCATAGTATTTTTAATAACGTCATATGGATGCAAAAGTTGGACAGTGAAAAGGATAGACAGGAAGAAAATTGATGCCTTTGAATTATAGTGCTGGTGACAAATACTGTGATTACCATGGACTGCCCAAAGAACCAATCAGTCAGTACTAGAGATCAAACCTAAACTTTCTTTAGAAGCTCAGATGACAAGACTTCAACTTTCAAATTTTGGACATATCTTACGAAGAGAGAGATTATTAGAGAAAGACATCATGCTTGGCAAGGTAGAAGGTCAATGCAAAAGAGGAACACTAGCAATGAAATGGATCGATACAATAACAACAGCTATGGGTGTCACTATCAACAATGAGCCACATGATTGAAGACCAAACACAGTTTAGTACAACTAGCTAGAGGATCACCATGCGTCGACACCAACTCAATGGCAACAACAACAAGATCATGGGCATGACCAGACAGCAGATCCCAGAGAAGAGGGAGTGTCAGAGATTCCATAAATTGGAGACCCAAGAGAGATAAGGAATAAGCCCCTAGCACCACAGTCATGCACATGGATTTAAAGTAAGTGGGATCAGACACCTCTGACTCTGGTATGTAGCACCAGGGCCAGTTTAAGGATATGAGGTGTCCTAGGTGAACCTCATTCCTGGCACCTCCACCCCCATTGCTGCTGCTGCTGCTGCTGCCACCCCTCTCCAGAATTTGCGATGGCAGCAATGCCTTTAAAACAGTACCATAGCATTCACCATAACCTCTAGTGCTGTTCCTGCTTTTGTCCCTATGATTCCATTTCCTTTTGCATAAGGGTGGAAGCAGCTAGTCCAGCAATTTCCATCCCCATGCAAACAGGAAATCTGCATTTGTGGGGGTAGATGCAGAAATAGCACTGTAGTGCTTTCTGCCCAGACTTTGGCTGTCTAGTTCCATGAATAATGTGGCCCCCGCCCCAGAGGGAGCTACCAAACTCTTACTCCTACCCCTGGAACGATGTTCAAGTAGTCTAGGCCAAGCGGTTACCTCTGAGTCTAAAAGTAGTCTTCCTAGTGGAAGCATAAGGGAATCCACTATCCACCTCTCTTCACACTTTTCCCATACAGGAATCAGAAGAGAGGAAAATAAACTAAATGGATTCAGTTAGTATACAAATGTGATGTTACAATTGATTTATTATGGAGTTGATGTCAGCACAAAAACAAAATAATCACATTTACCATAGAGTTGAAATTCTAATGGAATATAATCGGTAACTAAATAAAATTAGAGACAATCAGTTGAGAAGATTGGTTCCAGAGAATACAACAAATAAAAGTTATCTTTCCAGTAACAATAGTGGTCCAAGGAAATTCAGGATATCAACCCCCTACAACATTTCAGTACTTCAGTTTAACACATCATTAAGACAGACAAAGAAAGTACTACAATGACGCATGCAAGGAAATAGAAGCAGAAACTATTAGAGGAAGAACAAGATCGGCTTTCCTAAAGCTACGAGAGTTAAAGAAAAAGTTCCAGCCTCGAATTGGAATGTTACAAGATGCTCAAGGTTCTATGTTGAATGATGCTGAGAAGATCAAGAAAAGGTGGAAGGAATATACAGAGTATTTATATGATAAAGATCAAGTGGACCAACAGCCGTTTCAACCTGTACCTTATGATCTGGAACCAATGGTGATGAAAAAGAAGTTGAAGCAGCATTGAAAGCCTTATCAAAGAACAAAGCACCAGGCATTGATAGCATTCCCATAGAAGTATTACAGGAAATCTGATGCAGCTGTTACCATACTTACAAGGCTCTGCCAAGAAATATGGAAGACATCATGGCCAACTGACTGGAAAAGATCTGTGTTTATACCAATATTAAAGAAGGGTGATCCAACTGACTGTGGAAATTATCGAACAATCGCTCTGATCCCACATGCCAGCAAGATTCTACTGAAGATTATTCAAAAGAGACTATAACCATACCTGGAACAAGAACTACCTGAAGTGCAAGCAGAGTTCAGGAAAGGACGAGGAACGAGAGACATCATTGCGGATGTGAGATGGATCCTTGAAAAGACTAAAGAATACCAAAAGGATATCTATTTGTGCTTTATCGACTATAGCAAGGCTTTTGACTGTGTAAACCATGAGAAACTCTGGGCCACATTAAGAAGCATGGGTATACCTGAATACCTGATCGTTCTCTTGCACAATCTGTATATTGATCAAGAAGCAACAGTTTGAATGGAACAAGGAGAAACAGAATGGTTTAAAATAAGCAAAGGTGTAAGACAAGGCTGCATATTTTCCCCCTACCTGTTTAATTTATATGCAGAACAAATCATCAGAGAAGCAGGATTATATGAAGACAACAGAGGTGTGAAGATTGGTGGAAGACTCATTAACATTACTCATTACATTTCTCTGATTCCCTTATGTCTCGGATAAAGTTCCTACATAAAATGTACTATATCTGTAATTAGTTCCCCCCGTTACTTCCATGTTTTACTTCCCCTGTTCATTGTATACTCAATGTTCCTGTTGCATTGTAGTATATTTTGTTCAACTGTACACCGCACTGATTATAATAGCGTGGTATATAAGAAATATAAATAAATAAATAATAATAAATAACAACCTTCGCTATGCTGATGATACCACATTACTGACTGAAAGTGAAGATGATCTGAAATATTTGCTTCTCACAATCAAAGAACATAGTCTCAAAATGGGCCTGCACCTTAATGTAAAGAAGGCAAAGATCATGACAACTGGCATAATCAACAACTTTAACCTACTTGGATCAACTATCAATAAAGAAGCAACAAGCAGTCAAGAAATCAGACGACGCATTGCTCTTGGCAGAATGGCTAGGAAAGACCTAGATAAGATTCTCAAGAGCAGAGATGTCTCTCTCCATACAAAGATTTGACTTGTTCAAGCCATAGTATTTTCAATAACATCATATGGATGTCAAAGCTGGACAGTGAAAAAGATAGACAGGAAGAAAATTGATGCCTTTGAATTATGGTGCTGGCGGCGAATACTGTGTATACCATGGACTGCCCGAAGAACAAATCAGTCGGTACTAGAGGAGATCAAACCTAAGCTTTCTTTAGAAGCTCAGATGACAAGACTTCGACTTTCATACTTTGGACACATCATGCGAAGAGAGAGATCATTAGAGAAAGACATCATGCTTGGCAAGATAGAAGGTCAACATAAAAGAGGAAGGCCAGCAATGAGATGGATCGATACAATAACAGAAAACTACGGGTACCAGTCTGTCAACAATGAGCCGCCTGACTGAAGACCGAACACATTTAGGATAGCTATCCAGAGGGTCGCCATGAGTCGAGTCGACTCCGACTCGACGGCACTTAACAACAACATGTCTGTCAACATCAGTATTAGGTTTTCACTCAGGTTAGTGTTCAGGGTTTACATAAACCGTACCCTTTAAAGTAAAGTTTCAGACTTCAGAGTACTCTGTAAAAGGATGAGCTCATCAATTTCCCATACAGTTCTTTTTGGTGGGCGAGATGGTGGAGGTACTTCCATCTTTAATCTTCAAAGTTCCTCTCTTGAGTTGGGGCCTAGTGTAGTCTGTGATAGAAGTTCCTCAGGTTCCAGGTTCCTTTTCCTCCAGGCAGCCATTCCAGTTGCTTTTCCTACTAACCTAACTTTAATAACTCAAAAAGAGAAAACCTTAGTCTAATCAGTTGAGGCTATTTATTCTGGTTTGAATTAAGAGAAAGACCAAATCATTTCTATTTACTGTCCCTGTGATATGAAAACAATAATTAATGAATCCCTATATGATTTTTTCCCCTTTCAGTTCAGCAGGCACACTCAAACCAGTTCTCTAGCAATTCAAAAACTGCTTCTTGCTTTAGTAAAAGTTAATGTCAGCACTGCTTCAACATCCTAATAACCCAGAGTTTAACCCAGTTAGAGCACAGCTCAGTCACTGATAAATTGATTTAGTTTGAACCTTTCCTCTCCTCAAAGGAATATTCTTCTGGATTTTCTGTTTGAGTTTAATTAGTTCCTGTAATTCAACATAGTAAAGGGAACCATTTACCCCAAAGGAAACACAAAGGGGTTTTATTCCTTTTCTTAGAACTTTTAAGTCCTCAGAATTCTCAACCCTTTTCTCATATCCTTTTTGATAAAGGTGCACAAGATTACAATTAGAATCACTTCTCCTCCTACTCCCAAATTATACCAGACTTCAAAGGATTTTAAAACTGGATGGCAAACACACCGTCTCAACTTAAGAGTCTCTACAAAAAAAGAGATTTGACTCAGTAACAAATCAAAATTTCGATTTCAGCTGCCACTGTGACTAGTTTTAAACTCACAGCAATAACAGTTACTAATAAATCACAGCTGTGCTCACCAAAGTACCTCAAAAGAGCTTCCAAATACTTTCTTTTTCTTCTCCAAATATACAGAAACCAACAAGCTAATCAAGCTCTACTATATTTCCAATCAAGTGCTTCACTATAACCTTAAAATTCATTTTAATTAACCCCACAGTACGCACACAGACATCCTACCATGGTTTGCCCTCTTCAGCCTCAACTGCCAGAGAGAGGGAAAACATTTACCCATGTTCTTTTCTTTCTTGCTAGCCAGGACACTTCGCCCCACCACCTACAAAGTAAATCCTTAGCAACCAGAATTTTTGAATCCTAAGACTTCAAATCCTTCACTTCAAATTATTTTTTCCTAAAAGAATGGTTCAGAATTAAATTTTACAAGACCTTATCTTATTTCACTAGGGTAGCTAAGATAAAAACACCTTAATGCATCACAGGTGTCTTCTTCCTGCCTTAGACAGAGTCACTTTTAAAGAGATCCCTACACCATTCCTCTAGCCTGCTATAGACTAATGGAACCGGAACTTGTTTTTTTATAAAACAAATCCTTTTTACCCCAAGATGGTCTTTTTAACGTCTGAAAACCATGAATTAGTCCTTTTTAGGATAATTGTTAGCATTTAGGGAGGTTTTTAAACTTTGAGAAGAAACCCCTGCCCCTGAGGGAAAACAAGTGATTTTCTGACATTAATGAACACTTTTTCACAAAACTGAGTATGTTTTCCAGGAGAGCACATCTACTGCATCTGAACTCTAACTTTATACTTCTTTAATTTCAACTTTTAAATTCTCTAAAAATCAGCACTTTTACATTGAAGCTACTGTTCCTTTAAGGCAGAACCAGCACCTGAGCAGCCAAGTGAGATTCACCCCCAAGAATTTGCAGATTACTTACAATCAAAGCTTTGCAAGACAAATAAGTCCCCGGAACCTACCATTGCACTCGAGCCAAGATATCAATCTATCCCCTGGCCATATTCTCCACGCCATCCAAGAAACATATTGAAGATACCATTGCTGTGATCAACACGACCACCGCACAAACCAACCCTTGTCCTGCTTTCTGGATAAAGGAGTTACGAGCAGACCTCAGCCCTTTTATAGCCAGGCTCATGGACCGTTCCTTCACAACAGGCACATTCCCCCAATCCCTTAAACGCACCTCCATCAGACCGCTTCTAAAAAACAGCAAGCTCGACCCAAAGAGGGCAGACTCATACTGACCGATATCAAGCATACCACTTCTGGCCAAAATTATTGAAAAAGATGTCCAAAGACAGATTCAAGAACACATCGAAGCATCCGATCCCCTCGATCCCTGCCAGCACGGTTTTAGAGAGGCACATGGTGTTGAAACACTCCTCACCACGCTCTTTAACAACATAATGGCTGGAATTGACAACATCCGTCAAGGTGCGTTCTCATGTTCATGGACATAGCAGCCGCTTTCGATTCAGTAAGCCACAAGCTCCTCCTGCGATGTCTCAAGGAGAAGGGAATATGTGGCACAGCACTTGAATGGTGTAAGTCATATCTCTCTGATAGATGGCAGCACGTACGATCAGGGACCTCAACATCAGAACCATTCCACCAGAGTCAAGGCGCCCCACAAGGATCTTCCCTCTCTGCACTGGTGTTCAACATATACATGCAGCCAATATGTGACATCATACGGTGAACTGCTTAGTATACACTGATGATGTCCTCCTTTATATGCCATTCTCGACAGACAACCCAGACCTCTCCTCACTGACAGACTGTTTCAATGCCGTATCCATCTGGCTCCAAAACCAAAATCTTCGAATTCAACATAAGAAAACAGAGGTCCTATTCATCACAAGAAATCCAAACTTCATCACACCACCATACCTGAAGGTCAAGGAAGCTGAACTTCTAACCAAAACCTCTATCAGATACCTCAGAGTCACCTTAAACCAGCGACTAGACATGAAGACGCACATAAGCAATATAGCAAGAGCAGTATACCATAAGATCCGATCTCTCCGGCATCTATGCTTCCTCCTTGAACCGGATGACTTCCGGACAATCTATCAAGCACTGATCATACCGCATTTTGACTATGCAAATGCCATACTTCAGGGTCTCCCTCAGTCCACTCTGCACCCGCTACAGCTCGTGATGAACTCTGCAGCAAGAGTTCTTCAGGGAACATCCAGGAGGGACCACATAACGCCCATCCTGAAACAGCTTCACTGGCTCCCCATTCAAGGCAGGCTCACATTCAAAACCTTACTGCTGACTTTCAAAGTCATCAATGGGCTCTCCTCCTCATCCCTAGCAGAGCTCATAAAGAGCAACCCCCCTACCAGATCCAGAACAGCAGCAGTGGTCAACACACTAATAATCCCGAAAGAGATAACCCAGTCCACCCAGGCAACAGTAAACAGAGCTTTCAAATTCTGTGCACCTAAATGCTGGAACACCCTCCCACCTAGCATCCGGGCAATCCCTGACTTAGTCCAGTTTAGGAAAGCGTTAAAACATCACCTCTTCCTCTTGTATTACCCAGAAGAATATACCACCACAGCCCCAGCAACTAGCTAGCCGACGCAGTACAATGAATCCTCTATATTAGTTTGTCAAGATGTAAATAGTTACCCAATATGTAAATAGTTACCCAGGTTTGACCCAAGTTCATGTACCGGTTCATTGTAAACACAGCTACAGAAATGTGTAAGTTTTGATGTTCTATGTAAACCGCACTGATGCAGAATAGCGCGGTATATAAGAGAATGTAAATAAATAAATAAATAAGGCAATCCTACCTCCTTAGCATACAGCGTGCTCCAGCCCAGGGCAGATCCAAAAGACTCTGATTTCTTTTAACTCCTTTCTCTTTGAAAAAAGGCTTCTTAGCTCAAAAGCCATATTCTGGGCTCTCTCGGCCTCTCCCCAAACTGGAGAACACTTTTATTTACTTCTGATTTTATTTTATCTTAAAAACAGCCCCTCTGCCTCCTTTTTTCATTAAAGAAAACCCTGACTGCCTGTAATCTGCTGGCCCCAGGGGGACACGGGTCACCCCTCACAAGGTAAATCTTTTTATTTTTTAAATCTCTGGTTACATAAAGTCCACAAGATTAGTCTTGAGTTCTCCACAGTGTCATCTCCGATTTGTTAACTGTTGTTTATTGTGAACCGCAACTGAACTATGGAAGATGTGGTATATAAATCATTGTTAAATAAATAAATAAATAAATAAATAAATCTTATCTCCCCTCCCCCCTCTTTGCTCCCAAATCCTTCCCTCAACTTCTGTCACCCTTTCTTCCTTTTCTAAAGTCACTGAGGAGGAAACCACACATCCTCTCTCCTCCTCCAAACTCACTATCTGCTCTTCTGACCCCATTACAATCCTTCTACTAAGCTCTGTCTCTTCCACTATCATCCCTTCCATTTGTCATATCCTCAACCTACCACTTTCTACTGCAACTGTTTGTGCAGCCTTCAAACAGGTTATGTTCACACCTCTCATTAAAAAACCGTCAATAGACTCTGGATGTCCTTCTACTGTAATTATTGGCCCATCTTCCCCTCCTCCTCTTTGCTTCTAAACCACTTGAATGTGTGGCTCATCACCATCGGCTTGACTGTCTTTCCTCTAAAGCCTTTCTAGATCCACTGCAATCTGACTTTCGTACCCTACATTCTACAGAAATAGCTCTTGTCAAAGTCTCCAATTACTTATTCCTCACCATAACTAAGGGCCTTTACTCCATCCTCATCCTTCTTGACCTTTCTGCTGCTTTTGACATGTATATCACCACCACCCCCTCAATAGCCTTTTATTGCTTGGATTTAGGTTGCTCTTTGGTCCTGATTTGCTTCTTATGTCTCCTATTGCATTTTTAGTGTATGTTCTGCCATCCTGCTTTCAGTCACTGTACTTCAGTAGTCTCTACACTAAGTCACTTGGTGCACTTATCTCCTCCCATGATTTTCAGTACCAACTTTACGCTGCTGACTCTTAGATCTACCTCTCTGTATCTGAAATCTCTCCAGCCTGAAATATCTCAGCCTGCTTATCTGACATTGCTGCCTGGATTACTGCCATCTGAAATTGAACATGGCCAAAACTGAGCTCTTTATTTTCCCTCCTAAATCCCTCTTCCTCCTTTCTTTATTTCTGGGGATAACACTCTACACCTTCTTGTTTCCTCAGCCCGCAAGCTTGGGATCATATTTGACTCTTCCCTCTCTTCCTCTGCACACACCTAACAGATAGCTAAAATCTGCCATTTCTTTCTCTGGAACATCAGCAAAATGAATCCCTGTCATCACCTCCTGTCTATACCATTGCAATCCACTTCTCACTGGTCTCCCTCTGAATCATCTCTCTCCCCTTCAATCTGTTCAAAACTCAGCTGCATGGCTAATCTTCCACCAGTGTTGCTATGTTCACATAATCCCTCTTCTCAGGTCACTTCACTGGGTCCCTATCCATTTCTGCATCCAATTCAAACTTCTCCTACTGACCTATAAGTGCAGTCATTCTGTGGTTCCTCATTGTCTTTCTTCTCTTATCTCTCCCTGCATCCCCCCTTGAGAACTCCGTTCCTATGGCAGGTCCCTTTTATCTATGCCGTTCTCTGCCACTGCCAAATCCATTCATTCCATCTTGCTGCTCAGTATACCTGGAACAAACTACCCAATTCAGTATGCCAGACTCCATCTTTGGCCATATTCAAATCCAGGCTAAAAACCCACCACTTCAAGGCTACTTTTAAATCCTGATCCCCTTATTCCACTGTTGACCACCTATGTGTATTTTTACCATTCCCCTAGATTTACCCATTACCCTAGTCCCCAGTTTGTTGTGTTGTTTATCTTGATTTGATTATATCCTCTAATAAGCAAGGACTGTCTCTTACTGTACGGAGTTCACAGTCTAGTCAGCAGTCACAGATAAGGGATTTCCTTATCGTCCCTCCAGTCCAGTCCCGTCCCGACATCTGGCTTGTCAGCTCTCACCAGCAGCTTGGAGACTGAGCATGTCATCCTTGATGACATCGTTGTTCTTAGGCAGCTGGCATCAGCCCCAGTAAACCCGGTCTCCAAGCAGCTAGAGAGAGCTGATCCCAGAGTATGGACTCGCTGAAGGGACAACTAAACAGCATAGTTTATTTTACAGATAATTTTGGATGGAAAGAGAGTACAAGAGCATAGAGAACCCTTGGAAGGGGCCCAAAGCAGGCATGGGAGGGGTGTTCTTGCCCAGGGAAGGTAAGCTCTTTGCTTTTCGGGTGTTTTGTTGGCGAGCACGGCCAGGATCGGAGGCCTTCGTAGTGGTGCAAAAAAACGCGTGGCTGCATACAGCCATTTTGTGCATTGCGGGAAATGGCGCCATTTCAATGGGAGCTTAATTTTTCATTAGTAGAGAGGGAAAGCAGGATCGGACACGATGGGATCGCGTTTCTTTTTTCTCTTCCTTCATCCTGCAGGATTGAATTGGGAGGACAGCAGAAAAAAAAACAACAACAGAGTGCCTGTGTAATCAAACTCTGGAATTTGTTACCAGAGGATGTAGTAAAGGCTGTTAGTATAGCTGGGTTTAAAAAAGGTTTGGACAAGTACCTGGAGGAAAGATCCATAAACCATTATTAAGAAGGGACCCAGGATATCAATGCTTGACCCAGTACAAGCATTGTGGAACCTGTCTTTTGGGGAAATTGCTAGGTATGTATGACCTAGATTGGCCACTGTTGTAAACAGGATACTGGGCTTGATGGACATTGGTCTGACCCAATATGGCATATCTTATGTTCTTATGTACATCTATATGTATAATGATGTGTATGCCTTATAGTACTATACAAATGCTAAGTAATAGGAGGAAGAGGAGAAGGGTGGCAATAGACCAAGCTGAGACCATTGGCGCTCTACTTTGTCAAATGGTAACACCGGCCCTGGGTAGCACCTTCCAAATTTGGTGCCCTCGGCAGTTGGCCATGCCTGAATCCAGGCCTGACAACATGTGGACAAGACATTAGCACAAACCCTATGTACTGATGAATTGTAACATTCAAACAATCATATTCTAGTTTATATTGTCTTATCAATCAATCGGAGCAGCATGCCTTTGTCTTGCCCTGACTTTCAACTTATTGAATTTTGTACCAATAAAGGAAAATGATACATCTCATTGTTTCAACCCATATTATAGATGTACCACAGAGATGGGTATGCCAACTTTCTAAAGCCATATTTGAGCCAAGTGCATTTCAGCCTAGTTCAAATTCAAGAATATCCAGAGGTCTGATTTGTATCCTTGGAAATCCAAGTTGGGTCAGTGGATTTCTGTAAATATGGTCAGATCTTTCCCTGATCCTCAGTGAATTTCTGCCAGTCCATAGTTGATTTAGCTGGCAATAGATCAATTAACACCAGTGGTGCTAGTTGCTATCCATTTAGAGGAGATATTCAGCTGCTCAAAACGATAGCCATAACCAATTAAAGTTAGCACACCCATTGAACTGGCCTAACTTTATCCATTTTAGCTATTTTCTTTAATACACAAGCTAAATTGTATCATAAGAACATAAGATATGCCTACTGGGTCAGACCAAGTTCCATCAAGCCCAGTATCCTGTTTCCAACAGTGGCCAATCTAGGTCACAAATACCTAGCAGTTTCCCCAGAAGACACAGGTTCCGCAATGCTTGTTTTGGGTGGATTTCCCGGGTCCCCTTTAATAATGTTTATGGACATTTCCTCCAGGAACTTGTCCAAACCTTTTTTAAACCCAGCTACACTAACAGCTTTTATTACATCCTCTGGTAACAAATTCTAGAGTTTGATTACACGTTGAGTGAAAAAATATTTTCTCTTATTAGTCTTATATGAGTTACACTATAGCTTCATTGCCTGTCCCTTAGTCTTTCTACATTTTGATGGTGTAAACAATTGATCTATGTTTACCTGTTCCACTCCATTCATTAATTTAGAGACCTCTATAATATCTCCCCTCAGCCGTCTCTTTGCCAGCCCTAACTTTTTTAGTCTCTCCTCAAAGGGGTATCCTTCCATCCCCTTTACCATTTTGGTGGCTCTTCTCTGTATCTTTTCTAATTCTACCATATCCTTTTTAAGATATGGCGACCAGAACTGCACACAATATTTGAGGTGCAGTCGCATCATGGAACGATACAGAGGCATTAAAATATCCTTTGTTTTATTCTCCATTCCTTTCCTTATGATTCCTAGCATTCTATTTGCTTTCTTGGCCACTGCTGCACACTGGGCAGAGGGTTTCAACATGTTATCCATGATGATGCCTAAATCCTTTTCATGGGCAGTGGTTCCTAATGTGGAGCCTTGCATCATGTAACCATTGTTTAGGTTGTTTTTTCATGAGTGGATAACTTTGCATTTGTCCACATTAAATTTAATCTGCCATTTGAATATCCAGTCTTCCAATTTATTAAGGTCCTCTTGCAATTTTTCACAATCCTCTTGGGTTTTAAGAACTTGAATAATTTTGTGTCATCTGCAAATTTGATTACCTCACTTGTTATTCCCATTTCCAGGTCATTTAAAAATATGATAAAAAGCAATGGATCCAGCCCAGATCCCTGGAATACTCCACTATTCACCTTTCTCCATTGGGAAAATTGGCGATTTAGTCCTACCCTCTGCTTTCTATCTTTTATCCAGCTCCTGATCCACAATAGTACACTGCCTCCTATCCCATGACTTTTTAATTTCGCCAAGAGTCTCTCATCAAAAGCCTTATAAAGAAGCCAATGTTTAATACCCAACTTATTTTTTAATGTGTTGTTTAATAAGCAATTGCTGCAGGAATCTTTAAAAATGGGAGTGATATCTTGGCTATATAACCATTTAGTGCGGGATATTCCAGGTCAGGATTTGGAGCAGGTGGTAGGCCTGTAGACATGGGAGCTGCAAATAAAGATGGATGTGGATGATTTTAGTGTGAGTGTGTATGATGTATGTGAGTTTGTGGGTAGTGTGCACTGGAGAAACATGCATTGTAAGCTTTTATTTTCCTTATATATGCACCTCCATTGGGCACATAGTACTAGAGTGGTGGAGAAAGCATAGTTGCTTATCTGTAAGGGGAGTTCTCTGTAGACAGCAGGAGTATGAAGCCACACCAAAATGGTGACATCTCTGATCGATCCACTATACTGGACTCCCCTCCAGCCCAGAGAAGTCCAACAGACCTCTGAGCCTGCTTGCCAGTCACACCCTGCCTACCAAAAGCTACTGGAATACCAGTATATGCAAAGCTGAGTGCTAACGAGGAGTCTTATGATGGCAGTTCTTGGTTCAGGGACTACTGTAGTAATTGATAACTGTTAGAAAGGTTGTCTTTCCAATATTGGTTTCTGTAGCCCCTTTTGCTTTTTAGATATGGCTAAATATTGCTGCTGACTGGATAGCAATGTGTTGACTGTTGAACCCAGATATTCAGCACTAGATATCGGATATGTTCCACTGAATAGCCAGGGTTTTGTAAAGTTGTGGTAAAGCCTAGCCACTGCCACTGAATATCATCCCCATGATATCATGGTAAATAGATAACTGAGCAGGCTTTTGGCAGGCATCAAAACTAACAGTTCATTTTGATGGTGTATGCCTTTAAACAGTCCTGACAACTCACTATGTATGTGAAGTCAAATTTTAGATAGCACACGGAGATCCAGATTAAAACCTCAAGATCAGGACATACAAATTCTGCAGGTATTTTAGAAAAGCCTCTGCCAAATATGAAGGATTTTGCAAAATACATAAAAGGACATGCAGGAACACGGATGCATAGGCTGACACATAAACGGGATCAGACATTTTACAAATCTATAAGTGGGAAAAATCAACAGAAGCAACTTGGTATTTTACAGGTGTAAGTACTGGTATTTACACGTGTAATTGCTATTTTGCAACCTAAACAAATAAATGCTGCTAATTAAATACAGAGGCCACAATTCTTATTTATTTTCAGTCTGGAGAGGGAAAAATATGGGATTAAGGAGAATAACTCCCTTAATCCTTCCTTTAAAGGGCTGGCTGAAATGAGCACTGTTTAAAAAGCTCAACATGTCAAGAAGCAGCTGTAAATCCCGGTATGGAAATTTTTGGCCATACACGTGCATTCTCTGAATGAAATGGTTAATACATGTGTAGAATTTTGACCCATTCAGACCACGCCAAAATCATACCCCCTTGCAATTTCTATGAATTATGGACATCCCCATTTAACCTGACCCTTTTCTAAAAGCACCATCTATACATGGATGCCATTTCCACATATTAATGCCAGAATTTCCATGTAAGTGTTAACAAATAAGGTTTTTAAAATAATCTCAATAGAGCATGTTTTTCACTGGCCTCCAGATACTGTTTTCTTGCATTAGTTTATTTATGATATTATTTTATGTTATTGCTGTTTCTTGATCATAATTGCTCCATTTGATTATTCTCCTTTTTATTGCTATAACATAAGTTTTATATTGAATATTGAATCAGCCTGGAGAAGGAGGAGTATATATAGATGTAGGGCCATGTTTACTAAACATTACTGCTGACTAATTAGAGGTGGTACAGTATGCACTATCTACCCATAGTAATAGCATAGATGCTATAACAAATAGTGTGCACTAATGGGAGTAGCATGCACTAACGTTTAGTTAATATGACCCAAATAAGGCAGTCTCTACATAGATATAGATATATGCCATCTAAATATAATGTTGTCTGTTACTGTAGCATCAGGAAAGTGAGATCGAATAAAAAGCCACAGCTAGGTTTTTATCCTTAGTCATCCAACAACATACGAAAGAGAAAAATCAAAAGTTTGAAAAAACAGAATAAAATAACGTTTAGGTTTTATTTTACTTTTTATTTTCTATTATACTTTGATCATCATTTTATATTCTGTTGTTCTTATCTTTATTGTAAATTTCTTTGGATGATGTGTCCAGGACAATGACAAAAAATCAATTAAATAAAGAAATGGATAAATAAACAAATGTGAATAAATAATATAGGCAATTCTTTGTAGAATGTGCTTTGGATTCATTGGAACAAACTGCATTCACTGATCTCGTGAATGTCTGAAGGCAATGTCATTTGTTATTCAGAGAATGGTTATGGGATTCTGTACAAGGATTTACATGCAAATGCTGGCTGAATATCTAAAGATATTTGAACCAAAGTGTATCAGGTTTTATTGCACTGGATATATAAAACGTCAGATTCTGTGCTTTGGAGGACTGAGGTCACAACCAACCCTGGTTACTGATAACTGCATTTGCCATTGGCTTGACTTTGGTCTAGTACAGTTAGCTATTGCCACAGTATTGTAAGGTTTTCTTCACAGTTGATTAACTATAGCAAAAAAAGCAACATTTTAAATATGTCCTCATCAAGACAGTCAGGTTGCCCTTGAAAGCAGATGGAATTGGGCATTACAAAGGGATATTATACCAGGCATTATAAAAGGCCACTATAATGGAAGATGCTTCATTGATAAGTGCATACTCTCATGCAGAACTGTCAGTTCAAAACATGACGTTATGTTGTTTTTTGTTTTTTAACATTGCGTTAGTGACAACTATTTAAGGTTATTGGTTTTGCATGAAGATTCACAATAAATAAAGTAAAAAGGATCCTCGTTTGAGCTAGTTTATTAGTGGCTGTTTTCTTTTGTTTAAAGATCTGACAAATTTATTTTATGGGACTGTCTATTACAGGGATCTGCAACTCCAGTCCAGGATTGTACCAAATTATTTAGGTTTCCAGGCTGTCCCTAATGAATATGCATGAGAAATATTTGCATGCACTGTCTCATTGTATTCATACGTGTCTCATGCATATTCATAAGGGGCATCCTGAGAACCTGAATGGTTTGGTACCCCCCAAAACTGGAGTTGGAGATTCCTAGTCTATTATTATGGGATTCAACTGACAGTCATCAAAGTTTCTGCATTTTTTATCTACTAAAGAAAATGATTAGCTATCTTACTGTCCCAAACTCTTTTCCATCAATTTTCAAAAAAGCTTATATATTTACCAGTGGCCAAGTGGAGGGTAATTTTATAAAGATTGCCTAAGTTAACATGCATTTCAATGCGCTCATTTTGTAGCTATTTTATAAAGCACATACATACCGTACTTTATAAAATAGGGTATAATTGGTAAGATATGCATGCAAAATCTAGGTGTGATCACTTACACCAACCCTAGACTTGGTGTAAATACTTGCGCCTACATTTGTAGAAAACACATATGAGTTGTAATATTTTATAACTTATAGGGGTCATTCTGATCAGGATGTTTAGTCCCCTGTGTGCCTGAACAGAATCAGACGCACAGGGGTAGACACGATTCTGATCCCACGGGGCATGTCTAGCCCCTGTGGGATCAGAATCGTGGCTAGACCTGTACATGCAGGCTGGGACCCGATTCCCATCAGCCTGCACGTACAGGCCCCTGCCTGGCTAACTGAGTCAAGGCTCCTGAATGGAGCCGCAGCGCCATGGCATCCGGTTGCCATGGCACTGTGGCTCCATTCAAGAGCCACGATCCCCTGCCGCCGATGACTGTCTCCTTTCCCTGCAGTTCGACCCCCAATCTGGCCTCCCATGGCCAGGGTCAGGCTGCGAGGAATCTTCTGAACCCGCCTCATTTTTTTTCTGTGGCTGGAGATCCCATCCCTTGATGTCTAGGGGGACTTATTCCACCTCCATGGTGAAATAAGTCCACATCCAGTCTGCTGGCCCCAGACATACAGAGTTGACGTCATAATCGGCCCTGTACGTCCAGGGCTGTGAACCGCCCACTGCCTGCCCTAACTGCCTCTGCCTCACCCCTTCCCACTCCCATCTAAGCCTCCCCATACAAACACCTTGTTCTTATAGGGAGGTTAGTCAGGGACGGCAGAGGGGGCCGAATAGCGGGATGTCCATCCCGGCTATTCGCTGCTCAGAATGACCCCATATGTGTATAAGTTTAGACTCTGCCTATACCCCACTCATTCTAAAAGTACACCCATCCTCACCCTGATACACATATTTATATAGTGTCCACCTAAACTACATGCATAAGTACCCACTAAAAATAAGTCACAGGGGAGTTATGTACATTGATGACACGTAACTGCATGTGGCTGGTATAAAATTATCTTTCTAATGCTTAAGTTGATTGTAATTGATTTTCCATTGATTTTCAGACCTTATAATGATAGTGGTCAGCTAAAAATCTATCTAAGTGTTCAGCCACTAGACATGTGGAGGCCAATTCCGTTTTGCATGTAAAAGAAGTATAAGTTTTACAACCCAGAATAGTGAAACAGTCAGAAAGAGGAATGAGTTTATTGTGAATAAGAATAGCCACTAAAGGAGAGGGGAGATGTTGAGATACCCACATTGCTTTAGATTTAGAGGGATTCGATTTCATACCATGTTTTTCTAACCCGAGTGCAATAATTGATAAACTAGAAAAAAGTATAGAAAAATCAGGGGAAGAAGGGTTAGTATATTAATCAATTGGATATCATCTGCAAAACTGTAACTAATAGAGGCCAGTACCTTGAATAACAGTAGCAAGAGGGACAAGAAATAAGTTAAAAATGATGAGCCAAAATAGTACCTTGGGAGATGCCACAAGGAAGCAAACGAAAGTTGTAATATATGAAACATGCCAAGAAAGCACAAAAGAGCAAGTTAGAAGGTGAGAGGTGGTGAACATCAAATAAGTATGTTCAATGCACCAATAAGCAAGGATTAGAGGTGCCCTAGGCAGGCCTTCCATCCTGCCCCCTCCCCCTACCTTCATTACCATCATTGCTGCATCTCTCTGGGCTTGCAGAACTGGCAATGGCCTTGAAACCGCAATGCAATGCATATCTAAAGTCTCCTGTGCCGCGGTTCCTGCCTTCTACAACTTGCCGCTTCTGCTCCCCCCCCCCCCCCTTCTGATGCAAACCAGAAGTCTGCATTGGAGGGGGTAGAAGAGGCAGGTCGTAGAATGCAGGAACCACTACAGAGTATCAGAGATTTTAGGTAAGCGCTTGGTCATGATTTCAAAGCCAGTGCCGCTGCCAAAGGCTCTGGAGAGATGCAGCAGTAATGGGCGCCCTCGGATGCCAGTACTCTAAGTAACCACCTTGATCACCTAATAGTAACACTGGCCCTGCTGCTATGCATATAAGGGTGCTGATGTTGTATGGATTTATTTAAAAAATGCCTGCTGTGTATAAATGGCAGGTTCTGGAGCAGGAACATGAGGGTTTCTCCCACCACCCTTGTCTGTCTGTCTCTCTCTCTTGACAATATTTTGCTGTTCCTCTGCTTCCACCTCTAAAAGTGCAGAAAGTTCCGCTACTTCTGTTAAATCCTGGCCTCTAGTATTTATTTATCTGTTTTATCCTGTTTATATTATAACAAAATCGTATACATTGTAACAGTTTTATCAACTTGGAGAATACATTTAACAGTAACTTGACTTGGAATAATTAGGGATATGTTGTTAGGGTTTAGGTGAGGTGTATGGGAACACATGACTGTGCATGAACACCTTAACTATCACACATGCATATGAACAGACAGATGGACACACGCTCCCCAACAGGTACCTTTTGCTCTAGCAAAACACACCTTAAAAGATCATCAGGGCTTTTAAAACATTTTTATTTTAAGTATGACAGATTTTAAAAAAATTGCTTTGCTTTTGCTGACACATCACTGCCTCCCAATACCCTAAACTGTTGCCTTCATACAGAAGTGATTTGGCCCCCCCACCCCCACTCCCTTTCCTCTTTCCCGTCCTCCAGAGAAGATAGCACACTTACCTCCTCCCTCTTCCTTGTTTGAGAAGACACAGTGTCCTGTCCTCCCCCCATCCACATCCCCACAATGAGGTGAAGTCCCCAGAGTCTGTAATTGCTAGGAGATGAAGCGATGATGGGGAGCGATCACAGTCAATAGCTTTGATTAACAATAAGATGGAAAATTAGTAATCCTAGCACTCAACTACCCTGCCTTCTCTTTCCCATATGCTCATCAGAGCCTGTGCCGGCTGCCTCACAGACTCATTCAGCGCACTTTAAAGGCTGGGGGATAGCAGAAAAGGTGCAGAGATATTAAGGAACTAAAGATACCAGAGAGAAAGGAATCTAATTAATAACTACAAAATGTACCCATGGTTGATTCATAACAGGCTGTGCAGGGAGAAAGTTTGCTGTCTGTGCCTGTTGTGTGTATTTCTGTCGTGGGTGACTCCATCTGTGTCTGGACACGTTCTAGTAAAAATGGCAAGCTCTCTGACCACTGTGACCCCCTCAGCAGTTTTGGTGTTGTTTCCGACAGACTCTGAGGATGCAGAAAGAGGGAGCGACAGCGGGACGCCACTTCCTGCCTCCGATAATGATGACAATTCGCTGGGCTACACAGGTAGAGTGGAACTTTTACAAATACTGAATGTCCCCTTCACCCTCCTCCTTTCACACTATTACTACCTTCATTGCCTATTACCACCTGCACAAAATCTCTTTAGCACTTCTGCTGCCAGCAGCTATCATCGCCATTTCTCACGCTACCTTCCTGTTCATTCCACAGCACAGAAGCATTTGCCATGGGACAGCAGTAGTGCATATTAGCTTTCTCAAAAGCAGGAGAAAACTTGTTGTTGTTTTTTTTTTGGGGGGGGGGGGTCATTTATTCTTATGCATTTTGGTTTGGGGAGTGAGGAGTTGTATATATATATTTTTGTCTTTTTACAATCCTGTCTTCCTTTTAGGTCTGGAAGTAAATCTCTACCCTACTGCTTGAATTTCTGTCCAAGCAGGAGAGAGGGGACTTTTCCTAGCTAGCAAATGATTTGCCTGGAAGACAAAAACTATTTCTTTCAAATTGTTGTTTGTTTAGGTCTCTCCAAGACAAACTATAGTGCACAGGAAGTAATAACTTCAAATAGATCAGAGTCCTGTGCTAGCCTTTTCTCTGCTGCCCTGAGATTGTAGGCCAAGTGAACAAAATGAAACACAGACCAGAGGATGGTCAAAAACGAATGAAACCACTGGCATAGATAGCTTTCATTTCCTGCTTAATGGTTTCTAAAACCAGTTAAATTTTGCTTGTCTTGCTTCCTACATAATTCGGGACTTTCCTGTTCCTGTGTTATAAAAGCAGCTTAGTTCCTGCTGGAGAGAAACTGCAAAGAGCCAAATCACCTCCTTTATAATTAAGTAGTTACTTAGATGTGAATTCAAAGCGAATGTTCTGTTTACTATATCTTGCAACAGCATAAAGTTCATATTCATTCCCTAGAAAGTAAAGTTAGAAGAAGCTGTTGTTAACCATTTTATGTAGTCCTTTTTTTTAAATTATTTTAACTGTTCCGTTTTATTTTTGAACCTCATCATCCATAAAGGCACTCCCCAGTGAATGTTTCAAGAACAGACCTTGTGGGATCAGCAATAGCACTTGCTCAGCAAACAGCTTTTTGAGGCAGAGACATTACCCCCCCCCCCCTACTCCCACCCCCACCCCCACCCCATTAGTATTAAGTAGTCATTAGAAGTGCAGTATTTAAAGAAGCACTTCAAGTAAATATTTCCATTTAAGCAAAACTGTTATTCTTGCTTGTTTTTATATACATTATATGGCTGTTCTCTATGGAATGTTTGCTGTTTGTAAAAGAAAATGATTTTAGGTGTATACATCATAGACAAAAGTAATGTGAATATGTTTGGTTTCAAACCAGACATAAAGTCTAGAGCTGCTCAGCGACTCCTAAGTGATGCACACACACAGCTGGAATAAAAGAAGGTCAGACATCCCTTGGCTTCAACTGCTTTCCAACTGCAGCCCTAGGAAGCCTCCCTTTGTAGTAAACCAGATAAAGGTGAACAATCACTCTATTGATCGCTCCTAGGGGACTATAGATTTACAGGAAGGGGATTTTTTTTGTATTTTGGGACGCTTTATTATGTGGCTGACCATAAAGCTCTGATAAGAAATTGCAGTTGTTATCCTCTTGAGTGTTCTATGCAACGGATGCAGCTTTCTGGAAGGGAAAGTAGACAGTTTGACATCCCTGGAATGACATCTCCCCTCCCCCACCCTCTGCTTCCCTTCAGTCATAAGAAGCAGTCCTGAGTTTTAAGTCCTCTATTTCCTAGACATTTTTGAGCATTTTGCTGCATACTTACCACAGTGACTTACCTTTGCCTGTGACGTGGAAGAAGCTGATCATCCTGCTTCTCTTTGCGGTTGAGAAGTGCACTTCATTGCAGCACAGCACCAGAAGCTCGTCCTTTGGTTTTATGTGTGTACGTTAAACTCTTTCTTTATAGTCCCATGCATGCTTATGCTCTGATATTTTATATCATAGATCATTTCCGCATATTGCCAATGGCTCAATGACAGCACTGGGTACTACAGTATAGGGATGTGCATTAGAAAATCTTTCATTTTCTTCTTTTTTTTTTAGATTTTGTTTGTTTTTCTTTTTCTTTTCAAGTTATTTGTTTGCATTTTAGCACTTGCTAAATTATTTTGCCAGTTTTGGGGGTTATTTTGAATGAGAAATGAAACAATGAATCATGGTTTCACAGTCTTAAAAACAGCAGCACATCCCTACTATTATGTGAAAGACAGAGAGAGATTCCTGGACTCCATTTGTGCTGCTCAGGCCAGCCAGTGATGTGGTAGCAGAATGTAAGGGTGCTAACCATTAGCACAGGGTTCAGTGCCCAGTATGGGCACCCCAACTAAAAATCCCTTGCTAACTACCACATGATTGTGCAGAGACTGGGCAGGTTAGGAGTGGAACACGAGTGGTAATGTAGCTGCACACTATGATGTGCACTAATTAAAACTGTTGCAATTAGTACATATGCATTTAAGCCACCTCAATCGGTGGCATTAAGTGCACCTGCATGCCAGTTAATGCAGTGCTGCGCTATGGCAAAGCACTGATGTCAGGGGAATGGATGGACATGCCCCCTGAGGATAGCGTGGGCCTTCATGCTAGAATCATGGCCCATTCGCGCACTAAATTCATGCACTTTAGTAAATATGCCCTTTAGTCAAGAGGAGGGAGTCTCACCTATTTTGCAGTAAGACTGTGCCTTCGTATGCATGCATTCGGTTCCTTTGAACACCTAAAAATGTTAAAAGCATGAGGCTCACTTCTATGTATGAATACCTATCAATTAACAAGCGCACTCCAAAAAACTAATATATGAAACAAGCTAAAAAATACCCCACTAAGTCAGGAAGAATTCATTGCCGTTGACCAAAGAACCAAATAATTGTCTACTCAGTACTTCAGCTAAACAGGAAGGTAAGATTAAAAATGTTGTGTGTGCATTTTGGGAGGGGGAGGGAGGGGGTTCAGTTGGATTGCTGAGTGGAGAAAACAGGATAATTGTGAATGAAGACCAAAGCACTGTAGGCCAACAGAGATCAGCTCTCATTGAACTGGAAATCCAGAATAACCTGACCCAAAAGAGACAATTTCCGATAATAGTTACAATGAAAAATTTCATCTGTTATCATCACTGTAACAAAGATTGAAAGAACAGAAAGACTGATCCATTACCCAGAAGAGAAAATTATAACCTAACTAAAGATACTTCAGAGAAAAAGATATGGAAGAAATGTCTAGATTGTCCCACTGCGGCAAGCCCTTAGGTACTCGTTTTCTAAATACAATCAACTTAGGTTGACCAGATAACTTCGTATATGTATTAGAATTAGAAACAGGAGATTTAGCAGATTAGGACCACCTGGGTTTCTGCTCATTTGTGCCTGCCAATCTGTGGTCCTCCCCTCCTTTCCCAAGTTACTGTGAGCTATAATTGGACCAACAAATGTCTCAGTGCCAGCTGGGACAGGCTCAGTTAGTCCTGGTTTTGCCCCATTACATATAGAAACTGGCAATTTCAATATGTCTGCACATTCAATGCAGAAACCCTGTGCTAGAGCACCACACTGAAACACTAGCATGGGGTTTTCTAACACAGGTTTAGCGCAATGCAGTAATGTGCTGTGTGCATAAAGTCTGCACTAAACAAGGAGAGCAGGTCAGACACATGCTCACAGGGGGCTGCAGTAGCGACACCTGTATCTTGTACACAAAAAATTTGGCACATGCACTGAAATGCTGAGGCACGCAGCAATATTATTCTGTAGAGAGGTTCTGCTGAGAGGGATATCGTTCATAAACACCGGTGGTATTATTCTTCACAAAAGTTCTGCACAGAATAATGATGCACAAATCCTATGGAGATCGCGAGTAAAAGGAGCATGCACATTTATATCAGCTCGAGAGCTCCATTCATGCTCCACACAAAACCTGCTCCAGGCACGCTTACACCAAAGTTGTGTGCAAGTTCTTGTCATGGTGCACATTTATATTGACAAAGAAGCGTTTATAAAATTACCCTCAAACAAATCGTATCTTCTCTAGAATGAAGGGGAAAGGGAGCGCAAACATTCTTTGCATAGTATGGAGGAGCAGGAGTGAAAAGCACTTGGTTAAAATTGGGGCGGGTTTGTGGGCGGATCGGGAGTGGTGACAGTAGCTGTCCAGTTAGTGGCGATATTCAGGTACTAACCAGATAGCTTTACCGCTTAAAACAGGACAGATGAATGGCCATCCTAACTTGAACAAGTTATGCTATCCGTTTAGCAGCTGACTATCACTGTGATGCTGATGTCTGGCAAACCTTGATATTTGGTGCTGGAAACAGGGTAAATTCCAGCACCATTGCTGAATATACCCCCTAAATCCTTTTGGGATTAAGAAATTCCTAATGTGCCTGAAGGGAGCTGATAAGGTGTAAGCTAAATCCTATTAATAATAGTAGGATTCAATGAGGTACTAGAAAGAAGAATTTTCCAACAGTTCAAAGGCCAGAGGTTATTACATGATACTGAAGGGAGGAAGGCTCAAAAAGAATGCGAGAAAAGATTCTTTCACTGACAGAGTTCTGAATACCTGGGGCAGGCTTCCAGCAGATGTTGAGAGAACCAGAGCAATGGAAGTATTCAAGCATTCATGGGACAGTCACAAAGCGATACACTGGAAATAGAAGACCATGCATCAGTGGGTAGATTAGATATACCAAGTCCTTTCTATTTAAAAAAAAAAGACATAGGGCCTCTTTCACTGAAGCCCACAAAGGTTTTGCATTTAGCGTGCAAAAGAAACACATGATAAATGCAAAGCCTCTGTATTAGCTGTCGGGGGTGTGACCATCATGTTCTCGGCAGCTAACAATCAGATATGAGGGTTAGCATGAGCTCCAGTAAGGTTAAGAGCCATATTGCCACTGAGGGACTGGCATTTATCCTGGCATTAGTGGTATTGCGTTCTCCACATTCGCAGTGTGCCCCTTCCCTAACCCATGGTCTGCAGTTTGCCATGCAGTTGCTTGTTGTTGTTGTTGTTGTTGTTAAATGCCATCAACTCATGGCGACCCTCTGGATAGCTATTCTAAATTGTGTTCGGTCTTCAGTCAGGCGGCTCATTGTTGACAGACTGGTACCCGTAGCTGCTGTTATTGTATCGATCCATCTCATTGCTGGCCTTCCTCTTTTGCGTTGACCTTCTATCTTGCCAAGCATGATGTCTTTCTCTAGTGATCTCTCTCTTTGCATGATGTGTCCAAAGTATGAAAGTCAAAGTCTTGTCATCTGAGCTTCTAAAGAAAGCTTAGGTTTGATCTCCTCTAGTACCGATTGGTTTGTTCTTCGGGCAGTCCATGGTATACACAGTATTCGCCGCCAGCACCATAATTCAAAGGCATCAATTTTCTTCCTGTCTGTCTTTTTCACTGTCCAGCTTTCACATCCATATGATGTTATTGAAAATACCATGGCTTGAACAAGTCAAATTTTTGTATGGACAGAGACATCTCTGCTCTTGAGAATCTTATCTAGGTCTTTCATAGCCATTCTGCCAAGAGCAATGCGTCGTCTGATTTCTTGACTGCTTGTTGCTTCTTTATTGATAGTTGATACAAGTAGGTTAAAGTTGTTCACAATTTCCATTTCTTCTCCTTCAACGATGAACCTGTTGATTATGCCAGTTGTCATGATCTTTGTCTTCTTTACATTTAGGAGCAGGCCCATTTTGAGACTATGTTCTTTCATTGTGAGAAGCAAATATTTCAGATCATCTTCACTTTCAGCCACTAATGTAGTATCATCAGCATAGCGAAGGTTGTTGATGAGTCTTCCACCAATCTTCACACCTCTGTTGTCTTCATACAATCCTGCTTCTCTGATGAGTTCTGCATATAAATTAAACAGGTAGGGGAAAAGTATGCAGCCTTGTCTTACACCTTTGCTTATTTTAAACCATTCTGTTTCTCCTTGTTCTGTTCGAACTGTTGTTTCTTGATCAATGTACAGATTGCGCAAGAGAATGATCAGGTGTTCTGGTATACCCATGCTTCTTAATGTGGCCCAGAGTTTCTCATGGTTTACACAGTCAAAGGCTTGCTATAGTCGATAAAGCACAAATAGATATCCTTTTTGTATTCTTTAGTCTTTTCAAGGATCCATCTCACATCCGCAATGATGTCTGTTGTTCCTCGCCCTTTCCTGAACCCTGCTTGCACTTCAGGTAGTTCTTGTTCCAGGTATGGTTATAGTCTCTTTTGAATAATCTTCAGTAGAATCTTGCTGGCATGTGGGATCAGAGAGATTGTTCGATAATTTCCACAGTCAGTTGGATCTTCTTTAGTATTGGTATAAACACAGATCTTTTCCAGTCAGTTGGCCATGATGTTGTCTTCTACATTTCTTGGCAGAGCCTTGTAAGTATGGTAACAGCTGCATCAGATTGCTGCAATACTTCTATAGGAATGCTATCAATGCCTGGTGCTTTGTTCTTTGATAAGGCTTTCAATGCTGCTTCAACTTCTTCTTTCATCACCAATGTTTCCCGATCATAAGGTACAGGTTGAAACGGCTGTTGGTCCACTTGATCTTTATCATATAAAAACTCTGTATATTCTTTCCACCTTTTCTTGATCTTCTCAGCATCAGTCAATATAGAACCTTGAGCATCTTGTAACATTCCAATTCGAGGCTGGAACTTTTTCTTTAACTCTCGTAGCTTTAGGAAAGCTGATCTTGTTCTTCCTCTGATAGTTTCTGCTTCTATTTCCTTGCAAGTATCATTGTAGTACTTTCCCTTGTCCTGTCTTGCTGCACATTGGAAATCTCTGTTTAGTTCTGCGATTGTCTTTCTCCTCTGGCTTTAGCTCCTCTGCGTTTCTGGTCAATTTTCAGAGTTTCTTCCGTCATCCATGTTGGCCCTTTTTGTTTTTTCACCTTTTGTAGAGACTTCTCGCTTTCTTCCAACACAACCTTCTTGATGTCATTCCATAACTCTTACGGAGCTCTGTCATTTGTATCTAAAGCAGCAAATCAATTTTGCAGGCAGTCTTTAAATTCCAGTGGTATATTCTCAAGGTCATATTTTGCTGCATTCATGAGTGGTTTGCTCTTTTTCAACTTTAGCTTGAGTTTGCATACTAGTAGTTGATGATCTATACCACAGTCAGCTCCAGGTTTTGTCTTTGTTGATGTTATAGAACTTTTCCATCGTTGACTTCCACAGACGTAGTCAATTTGATTTTTATACAATCCATTGGGTGAAGTCCATGTGTACAGTCGCCGCTTGTGTTGCTGGAAGAAGGTGTTTGAGATGAATAAATCATTGGTCTTGCAGAATTCTATCAGTCTTTCTCCAGCTTCATTTCTGTTGCCAAGTCCATATTTTCCAACTACTTTGCCTTCTTCTTTGTTGTCAACTTTTGCGTTCCAGTCACCCATGACTATCAGGATATCCTGTTTGCATGTTCTGTCAATTTTAGCTTGTACTTGTTCATAGAACTCTTTAATTTCATTCTCTTCTGCAGTTGTTGTTGGAATATACTTGAATTATAGTTGTGTTGATAGGCAATCCTCGTAGACGAATGGAGATTAAGCGTTCGCTGACTGCATTGTATTTCATTACAGTTCTTGCAAGTTTCTTCTTTATTATAAATGCAACACCATTTCTTCTTTGTCTTTCATTTCCAGCATAGTAGACCATGTGATCATCTGATGCAAAGTGCCCGATGCCAGTCCATTTCAGTTCGCTGACACCCAACAGATCAAGTTGTACACGTTCCATTTCATTCTTGACCAACTCCAACTTCCCTTGGTTCATGCTTCATACGTTCCATGTCCCAATGTGTAAGACATCTTTACAGCTTCTGACTCTCATTTCATACGCTGCTACATCAGCAGTCAGACTTCCCAAGGGCTTTGATCCAACCACATCATAAATGCTGGCTTTACTCCGAAAAGTCTTCAGCTCTTCCCCAGTAGCTATTTGAGTGCCCTCCGACCTGGGGGTCTCATCTTCCAGCACCATAGCACAATTTGTTTTGTTGTAACTATCCATTGGGTTTTCTTGGCAAGATACAGAAGTAGATTGCCGGGCCTTTCTTCCGTGCAGTTTAAGTTTGGTGGTGTTGCCGTTGTCACAAAAATGTGATCCTCCGCCGTCAACACTATCCCATTCTGCTGCTGCCCAGATGGGTGGTTTGTCTTGGTCTGGCACCTCAGCTGAGACCTGTTCATCTTGGGAGACCCTGCCAGTAGTAAAACTACCGATAGTTTAGCTCTCAGCATCACTGATGCATGCAAGCCCTTACAGCATGACAAGCTGCAAAACAAGTGAGAGGCAGTTGCTTGTATGCCCCACATTAGTTTTTCAGGCTGCCAGTGCCAACACATTAGAACACATGTTAACTGGCTACTGGGCTTTATTAGAAGGGGCCCTTAGTCAAAGGGATCTTAAAAAAATGTATCCCACTACCTCTCAGGGAAACTGAGAAAGACTCTCTAGGTTCATTCTATGGGGAGAAGTAATATCTTCTAAGCTTTCCTGGTGGACTAAATGGACCTCAACATTCCTCCTGCAAATCAAGATGGGACTGTGTGTTCCCAAGGACTTACTTTACTGTGACATTCATTCAGTATTACTAAGGCTGAGGACTGCCCATTGGCTCATATATAAAGTAATCAGATTAATCTCAGCACTTGGCTTTCTCCTCCACAGAGTGGCTTTGAGTGGGTAT